>CM028137.1:336772500-339272500 GCA_016271365.2 Neoceratodus forsteri | reverse complement strand
GCAGCATACTGAACATAGGATAGCACTGCTGCAGCCAAGCAGGGTATAGCCACCTTAGCTGGAGGTTAAGGTTTTCTTTTTTTTTTTTTGGTGACTAACTGACTGTGTGCCTATGGGTGGGAGCCACGGAAGTCAGGAGGTCAGGAGTCCCTAAGTGCCTTGTCCCTGGGGGATCACTGAAGTCTCAGTGTAACACTGTGTGAGCTGAGCAAGACTAGTATTTCTAAATCTTGACTGTGTTTAGGCAGGACTACCACTTGGACCTAGCTTGCTTGCTGCTGCCTGGGCTGGGCAGCTGACAGTGGGCACAGCGCTGCCTGGGGTGCTGGCTGGGCCTGATAACAGTAGGCTACTAGTAGCTAGCAGCACTGACTGACTGCAGAGAACACAGCTGAACAGCCAGTTACTACTAGTATTTTTTACTAATAACAAGGAAGAAAAAAACTTACTGGGCAGGCAGAGTGCTGTTGTTCAATCCTTGTATTTCTAATCCTGTTTGAGCTGGGGAATGCATTTTTAGCATAGCAGTAGCAGCCTAGCAGGATAATACACCTTAGCCCTTAGCTGTAGGGAGGGTTTTTGCTGCAAATGAGGAAATTAAAAAAAAGGAAACCTAATTGGGCAGTAGACAGCCAAGTGTTGTCAGGAGTGCAAAGGTAGGGTATAGGCATCAGTCACGTTAGCCCCCAACTGCCTGAGTTGGGTTTTTGTGTTTTGAAAACAACAAGGCTATGTATCATTATAAAAAATAAAAGTTATTGGGCAGCACAGCACTGCTGAAGGCTTAAGGCTAGCTGTGTTCCTGTTTATCTGAGCAGCTAGTTGGGCGTGCGTAGGGACTGGACTCTGCTACATATAGCAGCATTTAGCATAGCAGCAGCCATGTTAGTGGTTAGCCCCCAGCAAACAAATAATAATACTGTGATACAAATAATATTGTACTACTAGTACTTGTTGTTGCTTGCCAGTCTGCTGGCTGGCTGGCCTAAACCCAATAAAGTCTCTCTGTCTCTCTCAGTGACTATCAATCATCTTTTTTTAGTCTACAGCAGTTGTTACAGTAGTGAGTAGTGTAGTACTGTTATGTACTCACAGTGAAAGTGATTCTGTAGTAGTTTCACTGTGTTTGACTTGCAGCAGCAGTGTGTGAGACTACTGAGAGGAGGAGGAGGCCTGTTGCCTGTGACTTTTTTTCCTGTGCATCTCCAGCCTGCCAGGCAGTGGCGAGTGGCGTGGCCAGCCAGTATCTTGCTTTGTATGCTCTTCTGCTGTCTTGTGTGTCATGACTGAGGCTGAGCCTGTATTGCTGTGCTCTTCTCATTAGCTGCCTAGCCTAGCTACTCCAGATTGAAGGCAAGCAAACAAAAATAACTATTTCAGTAAATATAAGGGTTTTTTTGCTAAGCTAGTGGTGTGAGTTCAAAGCAACAGCTTGTAGAAAGCAAGTGGTGGGGGCACTTCACTAGGAATTGTGTGTGTACTGTACCAGTTAATTCAGTTGTGCTGCAGTTTAAAAGAGTCTGAGGTAGAATTTCATTTACACATCACAGCGCAACAAGACGGCACTTGTTCAGTGAGTGGAGAATAATTTTATATTGTGAGTTACATTTACGGCACTGTATGTTGTAAATACAATACTGTAGATAAGATTGTAATAATTATAAATACAGTTCATTGTTAGTAAAAAATGCCTCCTAAATACAAAAGTGGTGCACAAAAGCGTAAACAGAGGAAGGAAGAATTGCTGTTGGCTGCAAAGCTTCCTAAAATCAGTGCTTTTTTCCAAACTGCGACTGATTCTGACACACTTGATAAGACTGAAACTGAAATTTGTGAAAATGACACAGACACAGAGAAAGACAGTGGACCTAGTGCTTTGACTGAGATGGCCTGTAGTGATCATGTTGATCCTGAAACTAACTTTGCTAAACAATCTGAACAAGAACCGGACATTTAAAGTGTATTGGAGAAAGAACTTGACAAAACAGCCAGTGCTGCTTTTTACAGTGGAGAAGAACCTGCTTTTCCAAGTTTTTCTCCTGTTGATGACAGAAACCCCACAGACAGAGGTCATTTTCCTTTAGATATAAAGGATAGCCAAATAAAAGGGTACATCATATCACAAGGTTCGTGTAAACCCGATGGACCATTTCCACGAGACAAAAATCAAGTTGGGCATTGTTTCTCCAGAAGCTATTACAATATTACAACAAAGGCAGGAGTTACATTTCCACATACTTGGCTTTGTTACTCCCTTAAATTAGACTGTGCATATTGTGAGCCATGTTGGCTGTTTGCTGATCGTAGTGCACCTGCTTATAATGTTGCATGGATTAAAGGAGTTCGAGACTGGTGTCACCTAAGCAGCAAAATTGAATATCATGAAACATCAACAATTCATCTAGAATCTTGCTTAGTGTATGAGCAGTGGTGTTTACATGGCACAATCGATGAAGATTTTGAAACTCAAATACAAAAGGAGAAAAACTTCTGGAGACAAGTTTTGGAGCGCCTGATCAATGTGACTCTTACATTAGCTATGTGCAATTTACCTTTCAGGGGACACAGAGAGGTTTTAGGGCAAATAAATAGTGGGAATTTTCTTTCAGTCGTGGAACTGTTGGCCAAGTATGATCCCATGTTAAAGCAACTCATTTCCATGCTGTAGCGTTGGAAAAAAATTACCATTAGTAAATTATCTATTACAAATACTTAGAAAGGAGACGAACGGAGATGAGGCTGAAGGCGGAAGAATTTAATGATTATAACAATAATCACAGCGAGAGATTACAAGTGGTACATCCTTCATTCTTCAAACTAACAGTGTACAGTGGCTTGCTTATATAGTGGAAGACAGTACTATGGTTGTCTATGATTGGTCCAAGACAGATATAAACATTAACTTAAAAGGCAATTCTTTTTTCAGCTAATGTATGAGCTAATCTCTTGTCAGCATAAATGTATTGATAGTGTAAATTATACTACTATATAAGGATAATAATAATTGTCATTACCAGTTACTAAGGTCTTAGGAGGAAGAAATAGGTTTGCACTTAGGAATGTGCACACAGGCACTCTGGCCCGTCCTAATAATAAACACTAAAAATAGTCTGAAGGGATAATTTGAACTCTCTCCCTGTATTTCTGTTTGTGCAGACACTTAAGACACCTGTTTTCTATTACTCACATGATTAGTACAAATATCAAAAGACACTTTAATATTACAAGTTGTGGCTCAGTTAAACTTGTAACTTTGCAAGTTTTAATATGATTCAGCTTCATAGATCAATATTTGTTACACAAACACCTTATGTTTTAGACCAAAATGAGGTTTAGGCTGTAATATTGGGACACATTTCTTTATCCCTTATTACACATGCCCAGTGGATCAATTCGCTATCTTAGTCATACTATACAGGATGAACTCATTGAAGTTTTGTCAAAGCGTATTGAGAAAGATATTATTGATGAAATAAAAGCTGCACGTTTTTTCTCTGTAATAATGGATACCACCCAAGACATTGCGAAGACTGACCAACTGAGTCAAATTTTTTTGGTATGTCACAATAGAAAGGGATGAAAGGGACATGGCAACAGGGGTGAAAATCAATGAATCTTTCCTTGGCTTTCAGGAAATTAGTGATCAGTCTGCTAGTGGACTTGAGAACATAATAATTGGTTGCATCGAACAGAAATGTTTAGAGTTATCTAAATGTCACGGTCAGGGGTATGATGGGGCCTCTAATATGAGTGGTGTGTACTCTGGTGTGCAAGCAAGAATATCCCAGAAGGAACCGAATGCTGCATATGTTCACTGTGCTGCTCACAACTTAAATCTCACACTGAATGATTCCGTTAGAGGAATACCAGAACTAAAACATTTTTATGATGTGATTGAAAGACTATACACTTTTTTGGCCACAGTATAAAACTGCTGGGCCATGTTATCTTCATTTGCTTCCACATCAGACCTTTCCAGCAACATTACTTTGAAAAGGCTTTGCCCTACCCAGTGGTCATCCCGCTATGAATCACTCCTTGCTCTGAGGTTTCGGTATTTAGATATTATGAAGGCACTCACAAAAATAGTTCTTAAGAGCAAAAATGGAGATGAGTGTAATGAGGCTTTGGCATTAAAGAAATTATTGGAAAATTTTAGTTTCATTTTTCTTGTGCTCCAAACAAAGACTCTGGAAACAGTTAATGCTGTGTCAAACCTGCTACAGTCTAAAGACACAGACCTTTGCAAAGCAGGAAACTTACTTCACAAAGCCAATGAAGACCTACTCACATTTCAAAATGAGTTTGATGAAGCCAAAAATTCAGCAACTGCATTATCATAAAATTGGGGTGTACAAGCAAAGTTTGAAGAAAAGTGCATGAGAAAGGTCAAATGCCATTTTGATGAGCTATGTGAAGATGAAAGGCTTGCCGACTCAGAACAATTTTTCAAAGTGAATGTGTTTTACAGGTGCCTTGATATAATAACTGCACGGCTTTCAAATCAATTTCAAAGCTTGCAGGCAATCGCTGATAGATTCAGCATAATCCAGCCAAGCACCCTGATTTCTGCAAGTGATGATGATCTGCATAAAGGAGCTGAAAAACTGGCCCATCATTTCAACAAAGACATTTCACTTGCTTTTCCTGGACAATTGCTTGCATTTAGATCTTGTTTGAAATCTGAAATCTCCAAACAATCATCAGTGAAAGATTTGGCAAAACTGTTCATTGTTGACAATAGTGTATTAGCATCCAGTTTTCCAGAAGTCTGTACTGTGCTTCTGCTGTTTCTCACCATCCCAGTAACAGTAGCCAGTGCTGAACGCTCATTTTCAAAACTTAAACTTATAAAGAACTACTTAAGGAGTAGTATGGGACAAGAGAGACTTTGTGGGTTGGGACTCTTATCTATTGAAAATGAACGAGCAAGAAAAATTAACCTACAGCAGATCATTGATGAGTTTGCAGAACGAAAGGCACGCAAAAGGCGATTCAAATAGATGAGTCGAACATATTACACTGTTTTGTATTACTGTATATTCCTTGATATGTGAGTGAGGGAGGAAGTGGGTGAAAGGTGTGTAAAATAAACAGGTAAAAAAAAAAACCTTGGGGCAGGCGGGCCGGGCAGTTGATATGTTGTGGTGGTGGGGGGGGGGCCCAAAATTACAACCTGCACTGGGGCCCATCTTTCTCTTCCTCCGCCACTGTTATCACGCTGCTTTAGTTGTTGGATCAGGGAGGGGGAAATCCAGGCAGCAGTGCATCTCTTAGTATGGGTGTTGGTGACAGGGGTGAAGACATCGCAGGCCTTGCAAAAGGCACTGGTGAGAAAGGCTAGGGCGATATCTATATCTGTTGTGAGGGAGACCAGGGACCAGTCGAGCTGGGCAAGGTGCCGCTTAAGCTTGTTTAGTCCTCCGGGCCGGAAACGTCAATGGGGAGCTGGCTTGGTGTGCAGGTTTGAGCGTGGGGGAGGACCAGAGGCAGAGAATACGTGAGTAGTCACTGAGGGAGTTGGCTAGGACATTAACATCCTTTATTTTGTGTGGGCGGTTAGAGAGCACAATGTCTAGTGGTGAGCTAGTCCCACTTGATTGGTTAAATCTGGTGGGTTGAGTCACTAGTTTGGATAGGTCAAGAGCTGTGAAGTTGTCCTTAATTTGTGTTGAGTTGGAGCCAAGCCAGTTGATGTTGAGGTCTCCTAGGATGAGCTGTTCAGCCTTGTGTGGCAAGGTAGTGAGATAGTCGGTGAGGGAGCGGATAGCTTGGCTTTGTTCTCATGGGGGTACATAGGTAGTTGTGAGGTAGAGAGGGCCACGGCCTGGGTCAGGGATAATTTTTAAGGTGATGGCTTGTGCCCCATGGTTGAGTTTGGGGCCGGGTAGGGCATGACCCAGGTTAGGTAGACAGCTCATCCACCACCGCCCTTACCCACGCATTCTTCTCTAAAGAGGGTGAAGCCAGGGTGGGGGACAGTCGAATCTGGGGTCGAAGGTGAGAGCCAGGTCTCCACCATGGCAAGAATGTTGGGCTTACGTTGGGAGACCCAACATTGGAGTGCAGCAGTCTTCCTTGGGAGACTGCAGATATTCATGGAGGCAATGCGGAGTCCATGTCCTGTAGGGGGCGATGTAGCAGGTCCTGGACCGGGGTTGGGGTGGACATTCCCAGAGAGCAGGAGGAGTAGGATGATGAGCTGGAAAAAGGGACTACGGCGGTAGTGGTAGGGATGCCTCGGCAGATGCGAGGGTCTGGGGGGAGCAGTGCAGGAGATGGGTAGGGAGTTAAGGATGGGTAGAGCTAGGACAGGGGGATACCACCTGCCACTGTGGGCTGTGGGGGTATGGGTACCGGGGGGGTGAGATGGGGCAGTTGGGTGATCCAGTGTGTGTGGAGTGCTGATGGAGAACGGAGGGTAGATGGAGGGGTTACAGGCGGGGGGATGAGATACTGGCACATGTATATATAAAGGGGTGTTAGAGAGATTTTTGGCAGCTATTTTTTTGGGGGGGAGAATGGGACAATAAGGAGCAAAGTGAGTATTCCAAGACATAAAGGACGCATATTGCTGAATTGCTATATGAGATAGATGATGGTTTAGGCAAACAGGATCCCCCTAGTGTTCAGCCGGTATAACCTGCAGGTGGAAAAGTGGGCTGATTGGTTCTGCAGCCACACGTGACACTGCCTATAAAAGAAAGAGCCGACCAAGGGTGGTGGTGGGGGCAGTGGGGAGCTGGCACGCAGTGCCAGCGGGGTCAAAACAATGCGCCTGCAACTGTCCTGCTTGCTCCTTCAACAGCCGTGTACCTGCAGTCCGGGGGGCGGCGGCGACGAGTCCCTCTGGTGTCCTCGTTGTGGGGAGGACAGGCAGCATCTTCCAACCCTCACAACCCTCAGAAGTCTGTGGAGCTAGGGGGAGAACTTATAAGTACCTTGCTATAGTAGGAGGTGGGGCAGGTAAGACAAGAAACGTTTTTGTGGCAGTCGCGATAAGTAAATGCTTTCCTACTCCTTAGTACATTTGGCTGACTAAAACAGGAATCTTTTGTAACAAGAGAAATGGCATTCTTATAACTTAAATACGTTGGCTAGCTTAATCGTAATTTTTTATCATTAATATTGTCCATAGCCACAGGGTGAAATAATAGTAGTGCAGCACATTCAGTTTTTAAATTAGCAGTTAATCCATTGGCGCCAAAATTAAAACAACGTGCCTGCAACTGTCCTTGATCCTTCAACCTGCAGTCCAGGGGGGTGTGGCGGCGAATCCCACTGGTGTCCTGGTTGTGGGGAGGGCGGGCAGCTTCCTCCGACCCTCAGAAGCCTGTGGAGCTGCAGTCCGGGGGGGGCGCAGTGGTGAGTCCTGCTGGTGTCCTGGTTGTGGGGAGGGCGGGCAGCTTCCTCCGACCCTTGCAACCCTCAGAAGCCTGTGATATAATTTCCACCATAGCTTGAAGGTAGATCTCAATCTGTCAGAACTGGTGATTCTTTATCCTTTCTCCTCCCTATCAGGACTGGTGTCCCCCAAGGCTCTGGCCTTGGTCCTTTACTGTTCTTGGTCTTCCTAAATGTTCTCCCCTCTGTGTGCACTTCCATTGCCATCCATATATATGCAGATGACACGGTCCTTTTTGCCTCTGGATCCTCCTCCTCCGAGCTAATGAACAGGCTTCAGCAAGACTTCAACAATGTTCAGTGCCAGGGTCAATTTTAGCATTGTTTTACTACCCAAGACCTAGTGCAAACAGTTGGTGACATCCTGGTCACTACTAGTAACAGGGTAATTTTCTGTGTTCACCTCTGGCTTCCTTCAATGCCTGCTGAAGGTTTGTCTACAGAGGTTGGCTCACTGTTACCCCAAAATGATGTATACTGGTCCATATGACCATTAACAGGTATCTATTTTATGTGGCCGTCACACTTGCTTGGTCTAACATTACAACCTCCGTGTTCAGAAATGCGCACTCATAGGCCAGGACTGTGCTTGTAATCTTTCAAGTTATTGCATTTTTACCATGGAGTACTAGGTTGGCCTGCCATTCACACTACAACTGTACTCTGTTATCTTTTTTTTATGGGAACTATTTTTCTGGCTCATTCAGACCAGGGTTCTCAAGAGTACACACTCAACTAATACCTCTACTCCAGGCCTGAAACCACCCTCCCTGTGAGCATCCCTGCCCCAACTCCACAGACATGCTCAGCCACACACACTCCCAGAAGAAGTGCCACACCACCTACCTGGTGGCTTTTCTGTGATTACAGGAGCAGTCCTGTGTCAGGTGGCAGAGACAGGGTGGACTGGTGGAGGTCTGATCCGCCGGTGGCATGTGGGTGCCAGTTCCAGGTGTCTGTGTTGCCTTTCTGGTCATATGGGGGTTTTCATGGTTGTTTGTTTCCCCCTCGGAGGATGTATGTGCATTGATGTCTGCGCAAATATGTACAGACATTGGCCACTGCTCCGCCCCCTAATTCTGGCTTCACTCCTGCAGTGTCACTGATCTCCACCATGGTCTGCTGAAGTGAGAGGCATGCCCCAGTACCCAACCCGAGAGGGGAGTGCATTCATCCAGATGCTCTGTCCCCTCCATCTCCTGCCTATAACAAAGGAGCAGAGTCTGTTCCCAAACCTGGGTCATCGGCATTGTACAAGGTGTGACGTCCAGTGCCTCAACCCTCTGCACCACCGTGCATGCAGAATTATACACTGTGTTGATGTGGTACTTCTGACTTTTCCTCCTTGCATAGAAACCGATCTCAGGTAACTTGTGTCTTTTCTCCATTGCAGGCAGTATCACTACCTTGCATACCAACAATCTGTACAGTGAATCCCTGGAAGACTGGATCCGAGGGTACATAAGATTCTGCCAGCCTGAGTGGTTACAGCAATACATGTCAGGTTCCCCCTCCCAGCAATACTGTGGATTTAAGTATCCAGAGCTTCAATTGGAAGACTTGCTCTGAAGTGTCTATATAACTATGACATTTTCTCAGGCTGTTGCACACAATTGAAGTTCAAATTCAACAAGCTATTTACTAACAAAGTTCATGTTAATGCAATACTTTGTTCTGTTACAGTTAACAGCAGTCACTTGTTAAATGAGCAGGTACTTCAAAGTTGTGCAGTTAGGCAACTTGAAATGAATCTACACATAAGTTTACAAGCAGTATAAACTTTGTCTAAATGATATTGAAGTACAGTACTACACGAACAGCATCATGCGACAGCTAATGTGTTATCTTAATTGGCCATACTGTCTGTGACTATGTGGCATGCCAGTGACACAATTGTGAATCTGTCCTGTAAAGTAACACAGACTATGCTATAGCCAATGTACTGACGTATTGATGACCTTGTTTTGATTAGCAGACAGGGCAATATTCATTTCAGCATTACAAACATTTGGTAACACATGAAGTTGTGTCATTGCAGGAGTGTTACAAATATAAGTATGGGCATACCAACTCACACACCCCAAGACACACAAAGTGCTCCTCCACCTTATGGTAGGCAATCTGCCAAACATTCTCACACACAGCATGCGTATTATGGCTTCCCTAAGATGGAATTGTCCCTGAAGGTAGTATTATCAAATATTGACAGTCACAATCATGAGTGTCAGTGGCCCTTCAAGTCATTCTGACTTCAGACACTTGGAACTTCCAAGCAGCAGAGTTGACTATAATAATTTAGGACTAGTGCATGAGATGAACCCCCCCCCGACTCACATAAAAACCACCATTGCAGGTAAAATTCAGAATGTAGGGAGTTTGAGTGTCAGTAAGTTAGTCTCAGGACCCAGACTATCTGCATTGTGCGTTTCTGTATTTTGTAATACTACCTTCACGGACAACTCAATGTTATGGCTGTCATAATACACATGCCAGGCCAGAGAAAATTGACAGTTTGCCCACATGAAGGTGGAAGACAAATGTCTGTTAACAGGATATGGCTTTAGGTGGCTGTGTTCACACATGGTTGCATGTGTGGGTGTACTTAATGCTTCACAACATACGCAAGAATGGATAGGCAAGTGTGTGCTCTGGGGTTTTTTGACACACCCAATGTTTTGGTTTATGTGCTGACACATAAACCTCAAGAGCAAAGCTCAGGATGTTTATGTAATCATCACATACCAATGGTGTTTAAGAAAAATGCATAGCACACGCACTTGCACATTCATTAGGTATTATAATTGTTGTTCTATGGAATTCCTGTGTAGACCTTTAAGCCAATGTCAATTGACTGAGGTTCCCTCTGTGAGGCGTGACTGAGCGGTGTTTGCTCCTGTGAACAGTGAGCTGCATTGCCAATGAAAATAGCAATATTTACTGTAAGAATTAAGTCAATTCTAGTGTTACAGGTGACTTCACCTACTTTCCTCAAAAGGAAGCCAACAAGTGCTTTGCGAGGACAGCGAGTGACCTTGGCTTCAGAAGACTCGACGCAAACGATTCAAGCGTTGCCATACCAACACTTGGTAATGCTTGCATAGTTTCTCCTGAAGCCCCCCAGTTACTCAGTCTCATTGCAAAACACTATACTTCTTTTATGGCAAACCAGGAAAATTAATCTTTACCAGTACAACTGAGTTAATTCTTACAATAAGTATTGCTGTTTACATCGGTAATGTAGCACACTGTTCACAGGCCAGAACACTGCTCTGTCACGGTACTACACATGAAAGTGACATGCTTTGAGAATGCCAAGTATTTCGGGTTATTACAACATCAAATGCCCTAATCAGTGCATTTCTTGGTTAGTAAGGCTTTTTTTTTTGAACATACTTTATTAAGAATAACAAAAACACATAGTAATAAAAACATGGGATACATTCACATCAACAAATATTACATATTAAACTGAACACAATTAATTAACAGGAAAAGGTAAAACATTCAGAGAAAATAATAACTAACACTACTTTAAAACAAACCACCACTCCCACCCCCCCATCCCCCACTCCATGGTGCACTTTCCTTTAGCCTAACACATCAGAACTAAAAGAAGGACCAGGATGATAACAGTTGTATAAATTATCAAGGAACAATAAGTGGCCATGACAAAAAAAACAATGGGTAATCCCCCGCAGAAACGAAAAAAGCCAAAGGAAAAAAGAAAGAAGGAGGAGAGGCTCGCGAACTAAGTCACTCTATCAAGACAAATAGAGGGCGTATAATTTCCCCCCATTTGTTGTTAAAAGATGATTGATGGTGACGTACACTCACAGTTAGGTGCTCAACACTGAGTGCAAATGAAATTTGATGCAACCATTCCATGTCGGAAATAGTAGCTCGATCCATCCAGTATCTAAGCACTAGCTTTTTGACCTCCATTGAGATTAAGGCCATGTGGAATCTTCTCTCCTTCCCAGAATACATGTGATGGGGGAGAAGAGGCCCTGCAGCCCCAACAGTGGGTCTGAGTGGTTTTAATTTGTTTCCACAAGGGAGATATTTTCTCACATGACCACAATATATGGAGGAGCGAACCCTCCTCCTTGTTACATCTAGAGCACATACTGGAAGAAAGACACTTCATTTGAGCCAGTTTGATAGGAGTATAATACGTATTATTTAAAATACAGTATTGCGTAAGGCTGTATCGATCTTGAGTGTGGTATATATATATATATATATATATATATATATATATATATAGACCTGTCCATATACTATGCCAATTAATAACTTCATCAGGGAAAAGAGCTTGCCAGATCTTGGATCCAGCAACCGAGGGAGGTTGCGGGTATGTGAGAACCAGTTTATATATGATAGAAATGCCATGCGGTTTACTAGCTGAGATCTTTATTTGCTGGAGAAAGGCTCCAATATAGGAGGGATTGGGTTCTTTCCCAAGCACACTGACTAGTATGTGCTTAAGCTGAAGAATTTTGAAGACAGCCCGTGACATTAAATCAAATTTGGCAAGAATCTCTTCAGTAGACAAAATAGAGTCCTCTGAATAAAAATCATCCACGATGAGTTCAGGAGAGAGTGGTAACCAACTTCGAGATATAGGAGAACCACCTATTTTGAGATTCAAGTTGGCATAGATTGGCTGAGAAAAATCAGAGCTCGGAGATACCTTATAATAATGAAACATTTGAGAAAGAACTCTTAATGAAATACCAATCGGGAAAGACTACAGAGCTTTTGGTATATTTTTAATGGACGTATAAAAAAGTGAGGATGGAGCTAGATTCAGCTGCCACCTGCCCTGCAGTCCTTGGAGCTCCCTCCTGGAGCAAATCGTCACCGCAGGTGATTTAAAGAGGCCCGCTACCTCTCCACCCTGTCCCATTCAGCTGCCGCCTGCCCTGCAGTCCTTGGAGCTCCTCCTGGAGCGGATCGTCACCACAGGTGATTTAAAGAGGTAATTACAGTATCTCTACTGCTGCACCCTTGTGAGGGGGTTAGCCTGTCAACGTGCTGCACGCATCAACTGCCCCGCCCGCCCCTTCACCCACTCTGGGTTGGCACTACTTACATAGGCGCCTGTTCCTGCACTCACTTCCTGTGCTCATTTTTTACTACGTGCTCCACTTTTCCATTTGCAGTTATACTCATAGCCACTCAGAGGGCCCCATACTCTCCCATCCAGGCTCCACCACCTGTACTCCCCCCCCTTTCTGGAATCCCTCTAACCTCTTGTGCCACTTCACTCCTCTCCAACTCACACCTACCTCTACCCACACATAACCCAGCACCCACTCCCACAAACTAGCCTGCATCCTGACTCAATAATGCTCTGCTGAACCCACCCCCAGTGACCACTAGGAGTCACTATTTCGCACCCTGTTTCTGACTCCAACCCAGCCTGTATCAGATCCCCAGAACGTGGATCACTGCCCTCACCCAGGCACTTTACTTGCTGCCCTGGCAGAGACTTGAACCTTGTACCCTTTCCACCAGAGTCCGTGCCACTACCACTAATCCAAAGTGGTAACCACATTTCTAGAAGTTAATATAAATACTTCTATCTTTCTACCCGACTATCACCATAAGAGCCATGTTAGTCCACCCCCTCCTAAAATGCCTCCCCCTCATTTACTTTCTAGTACCCCGTCCCACCAGCCAGCCATCTCCCCTGGATCACTGGTACCAGGACCAACAATTCTCCAAGACGTAGCTCACACTCACGCCACACTTACCATGTACACTGGCCTACAACACCCATCCCCTGTGTACCACCCCACTGCCTTACCAGGCCCCCCTTGGCGGCTAATCATTCTCGCCCTCCCAACCTGGCAATCTCTACCCGTCCCCTGTTCCCCGAAGGTCCCTCCCCCATCCCCCCATGCCCATAGGAAACACGCATGTCACCGCATCCTGGACAGAACCGTGGTCCTCCTTGTACTCTTAACAGACAATATACATCCTAACCCAGGCCCCACAAAGACCAGCCCACCAGGTGGGTCAACCAGTCTGAGTGTTGCCTCCATGAATATATGCAGCATATTGAAAAAATTTGATACCGTCCAATGCTGGGTCATGCTGCACAAACCAGATGTCATTGCACTGGTGGAAACCTGGCTATCAAAATCCACCCCTGACTCCTTTGTCGACCTCCCTGGCTACACCCTATACCGGGAGGATCGTGTAGGCAAATGCGGGGGTGGCTGTGTGATCTATACCAGGGATTCTCCCACTGGGCTAGCACTTCCTGCCCCGGCTCTTGCATGTGGGCTCTTACCCTTAAACTTACTCCAGACCCTTCCAGGAGTCCCCTTTACCTCACCTCTGCCTACATTCCACCAAAGAACCAAAACCCGGCACTATTATCCTTAACTGATTATCTTGCCACCCTCCCTCACAGGGCTGAACAAGTCCTTGTGGGGGACCTTAACGTGAACTGGCTCAGCCCCACCTCCATAACCACCCAGGACTCCTTTGCTACCATAGATCTTAGGCAACTAATTTCCCAATCCACAAGAGTAAACCCTAAGAGAGGTACCAGCACCCCTCCTAGATATCATCATCACCAACCACCCTAAAAAAATTCTGGACATCCAAGTCCTCCCTGACACACTCAGTGACCATTCCCCTATCCTATTCTGCTGGGTGACCACCTCGCCACAACCCACAGCCCAGTACACGCTCTGCCGGTGTTTCAGACCAGGTGGGCTGAAAATCCTCAGGCAATTTCTCACTCAAACAGACTGATCCCCTATTCACCACGCTTCTGATACAGACACTGCCCTCGCCTTCTTTTCCCAAACCTTTAACAAAGCCTGTGACCTCTTCGCACCCCTCACGGCTGCCCGAACCAAAAAAACATAATGAGCCCTGGATTACTCCTGCCCTATTACAGTTGCTCAGGCTTAGGGATAACCTATGGTGCCTTGCAACAGAAACAGGCCAGCCAGCTGATAGACAGGCCTATAACGTTGCACGGAATAAGTGCACTTGGGCCATTAGGAAAGCCAAGGCTGACCACTATCAGGCCACCCTCACCTCCTCCTGTGGGTGTGCCCGAACGTTTTGGGGTAATGTCAAACAACTGAAAGGGAGTGCACTCTCCCTTCCCCCCCTCAGAGACCACCATTGACGGCACTACCATTACGGACCCTACAAACATTGCAAACTACCTCGACACATCCTTTACAGACCTCAGCCCTATCCTTCCCAGTAATTTCTTTGACCCACCCCCCTCCCTGCAGGCCCCAGCCCTCCAACACCCTAGCTTCTATCTTCATAGGGTAACTGCCCAGGAAGCTAGACCCCACTTGATCCGTGCACTAAAAAGCAATAGTCCCGGCGACTACTCCCTGGACCCCAGCATTCTCCGGCTGGTACTGGATCAGGTCGTTGCCCCACTCACCAGCCTTCTCAACAAATCCCTCTGCCTGGGGCAACTCCCTACTGCATGGAAAACTGCCATTGTTACTCCCATTCACAAAGGAGGTGACAGGTCCTCAGCCGGGAACTACCGGCCTATCTCCATACTTCCGCCCCTCTGCAAAGCGCTTGAAAAACTGGTTGCCACGCAAATCACTGAGTACCTGACCAAACACAACATCCTCTGCCCTGAACAGCATGGTTTCTGTGCAGGACACAGTACCGGCACTGCACTAGTTGAATTTTCAACGTTCCTACACTCCTCCCTGGACTCTGGCTCCCTAGCCGGGGCAGTGTTCATCGACCTCTTGAAGGCTTTCGACACTGTCTCCCACCCCCTCCTGCTGGATGCCCTCTGCCACACTGGCTTCACTAAGGGGCCACTCACCTGGTGCACCAGCTACCTATCTGCCCGCTCCCAATGTGTCAAAATTAATGGGACTGTTTCCAAAACTTGTCCCATCCACTCAGGGGTTCCTCAGGGCTCCATCCTGGGATCCCTACTCTTCTCACTCTACCTTAACACCCTGCCCAGTGCATGTACTGGGAAAATTCTGCTGTATGCAGATGACATCATCATCTTTGCCACCCACCGTAACCCTGCCTCCCTCCAGGACTCCCTGCAGCTTTCCTTTAATGAAGCCGAAACCTGGTTTAAAGAGTACAGACTGGTCATAAATCTCAAAAACAATGCTCTTTGTTCACCCCCCAAAACAAAACCAGCAACTTCCCACTCCATATCCTCCCCTGCTCCAAACAGCCACTAGAGCAAGTCCACTCCGACAAGTACCTTGGGGTCACCTTTGACTCAGCCCTCACCTACCACACCCACATTGATGCACTTGCCTCTGCTACCAATGTGGAGCTAGGTATCTTATATCGCTACAAAAACTGTCTCCCCCCCGCTGCCCTGTGGCTTGCAGTAACATCCTCCATATTATCCCTGGTTGACTATGGAATACTGGTCTATGGTGCTGCCGACATGACTGCCCTCAATAAAATTTGCCTCATCTTAAATAAGGCGCGCAGGCTAATCACTGGGGCTCCTAGGCTCACACATTTGTGCCAGCTATATGATATGGCAACACTGCTGAACCTAGACAAACGACTGTGATATCAAACATGCCTAATAACAAAAAAAACTCTTCTAGGGCTATCCCCGTCCAGGCTGACAGCCTCCCTCCACCTAGTCTAACCCTTGGTCGGTACATGGTCCTCCTCCAAGGCCACTTTTCTGGTACCAAGATCTAGGACCTCCCATGGACAGAGGTCATTCTGCCATAGAGCCCCATCCTGGTGCAACTCGCTCATGCTCCCCATTTTGGATTCCCCCACTATTTCCAAATTCAAATCTGCACTCAGACGTGAACTATTCAACACATGTAGCTGCACCTGTCTATAATCTGAGGTGCAACACTCGGTGCCCTGACAATGCCCACTGGGCAGCATCCTTACCACACCTCTTTAAATCCTGCACCTTCTCTGTTTGTACTGCCATTATTAGAAACATAGAAACATAGAATTTGACAGCAGATAAGGACCGCTTGGCCCACCTAGTCTGCCCATTTTCCTACCTAACAGGTAAGCTGCAGATCCTAATTAACCAACAGCTTACTTCCTCCTACCCCACACTAGGACTGCCTTATGTCTGTCCCATGCATTCTTGAATTCCCCCACTGTTCTTGACTCCACGACCTCCTCAGGAAGGCTGTTCCATGCATCCACAACCCTCTCTGTGAAATAATACTTCCTCACATTACCTCTGAGGTGTTCCCTCTATCTTCAAATTGTGCCCCCTTGTTCTTACACATCTCTTTTTCTGAAAGATGCCACCCTCTTGGACTTTGTTTATTCCCTTGAGGTACTTGAAAGTTTCTATCATGTCCCCTCTCTCCCTCCTTTCCTCAAGGGTATGCATATTAAGCTCCTTTAGTCTTTCTTCGTATGTCTTCTGGTGCAGACCCTGCACCATTTTGGTTGCCCTCCTCTAGACAGCCTCCACTCTGTCTTTGTCTTTGCAGAGATGGGGTCTCCAGAACTGCACACAATACTCCAGATGGGGTCTCACCAACTGTCTGTACAGAGGGATAATGACTTCCTGTTTTCTACTATTGATGCCTCTTCCTATGCATCCCAATATCCCCCAGCCTTCCTTACTGCCTTCTCACATTGCTTGCCCACCTTTAGGTGATCTGATATAATTACCCGCAGTTCCCTTTCCATTTTTACTGTTGTCAGTATTTCACCCCCCATTGTGTACTCTTGCCCTGGGTTTTTGTTTCCCAGGTGCATTACCTTGCACTTCTTTGCATTGAATCTGAGCTGCCATACATTTGACCATACCTCCAACCTTGCCAAGTCCCTTCTCATCCTTTCCACTCCATCTGGTGTATCTACCCTGTTGCATATCTTTGTGTCATCTGCAAAGAGACATACTTTTCCTTCCAGTTCCTCTGCAATGTCACTTATAAAGACATTAAAATGGACTGGTCCCAGTACTGAACCCTGCGGTACCCCACTAGTAACCCTCCTTTCTTCACTGTGGACTCCATTTACTACTATCCTGTGTGTCCTGTTGTCTAGCCAATTTTTTATCCAGGCTACCACCTTGGGACCCACTCCAAGGCTGGCTAACTTGTATAATAATCTTTTGTGTGTGACTGTATCAAATGCCTTGCTAAAATCTAGGTAAGCCATGTCCACAGCCCCTCCCTGGTCTACTACTTTGGTCACCCAGTCAAAGAAATCTATTAGATTCGTCTGACATGACCTCCCCATCGTGAATCCATGCTGCCTTGTGTCCTGTGCTCCACTGGCCTCTAGGTACTCAACAATTCTTTCCTTCAGAAGTGATTCCATCATTTTACCTACCACTGAGGTCAAACTAACTGGTCTGTAGTTTCCTGCCTCTGTCCTGCTTCCACTTTTGTGAAGAGGAATCACATCTGCCCTCCTCCAGTTCTCAGGTACCACCCCATTCTCCCATGATTTGTTAAAGAGAGAGTAGTCAGCGGTGTCATTAGTTCAACACTTAGTTCTTTTAGAATTCTTGGGTGAATCCCATCAGGCCCCATTGCTTTGTCCACCTTCAATTTTATTAGTTCTTTCAGAACCCTTTCTTCTGTAAATGGACTGGTATCGACCCTCATCTTCAGAGTGTTTCTCTTGTTTGGTTTAGGTACCTCCCCCTCCTCTTCTTTTGTGAATACTGAGCAGAAATATTCATTCAGTATCCCTGCTTTTTCATTGTCACCCTCTACCCACATTCCCTCCCCTTTATTAAGCCTCAGTATCCCTCCTTTGGTCTTTCTTTGCTCCCTAATGTAACTATAAAAGGTCTTATCCCTTCTTAACAGAGTTGGCTATCCTTTCCTCAGTTTGGGCCTCCTATTCTGACTGCTCAGCCTCTTTCTGCTTTAACTGATAAAGTTCTCTGTCCTTCTCCTTCTGTGTTTCCTTATATTTCCTGAATGCTATCCTTTTCTTCTTAACCTTCCCTGCCACCTCTTTTGAGAACCATAGCATTTTTTTCCTTCGTTGTGTTTTGTTGATTTGCTTTACACAAAGGCTTGTTGCCTCTGTGATGGCTGTTTTGATTACTCTCCATTGTTTCTCCACCCCTTCTTCTTGCCTGTTTGCTAGTGCTTTTCTGAGGTACTCTCTCATTTTCCCAAAGTCAGCCCTCCTAAAGTCCAATACTCTTGCTTTTGTATGGCTGTGTTTATCGTGAACCACACTGTTTGGTGGTCACTTGCTCCTGTTGCTTGCCCTTTCCCCGTGCAAGTATGTACCACTTCTGATTAAACTGCTGTTACTCTGTTGCCTGCTCTTACTGTTATACTAGTATGCGCCATTGTAACCTAACTGGCTTCTCTGTATAACTGTCTTTATCACATGTGCTTACTATTTACGTAACCCATAACCTGGAACCTATAATGCTTGTATATGTATTTTGCCATGTTCATTATCACATGTGCCTGTAAACTATGTAACCTATATCCTGGAACCGAGAATGCTTGTACTTGTATTTGTCCTCCATGTGACGAGGTACTTTGGAAATGAGCCTCTGGCTCAAAGGTTGTAAACCGATGTGCAAATAAATAAATAAAGATTATGAGTGGCAAGAATGTCCGACTCAATGTGCAACCAGATTGGGACATACTCATGATGAGCAAGGAGTTTAGATAAAGAGAGCCACTTCCCACACTTTAGCAGATGACAAGCCCAGTAATAATATAAAAAATTAGGGAGATGCAGGCCTCCTAGCTCCTTGGGTTGGGAGAGCTTAAGATAGGATCTTCGGGTATCTTTATCCTGCCAGATAAAGGAATTAACATCGGAATGGATACGCTGAAAGAAAGACAAGGGTAACCATATGTCCAGCATGTTAAATGGATAAAACAGTCTGGGTAGGACATTCATCTTGACGGTGTTAATTCTGCCCCATAGTGAAAGGGGAAGCTTTTTCCATCTTAATAAGTCCTGCTGAATATTGTACCACAGATCCTCCAAGGTTAGTAAGGCTTTTGACAGTATGGGTAATCTGGTTCATTAATTGGCATACCATTAATTATGCTGAAATAATTACACCCATGGAGACACAGTTTTTGTTGTTACATGATGCAGCCACTCAGCCAAGTTGCTCACTACTCACATTATTTGAATGTAGTGGTTAGTAACACTGGACACCTTGGAATCAGTTTCCATTCTCATAAACAAAGGACATGGGCACTATGGTGCCAAACTTGTACACTGCAATGTAACATACACTCATAAAACTATGGTGCTTCATAGATGTTTCTGTCATTGCTCAGATGCTGGACTTGGATCACAGCTATGTTTTTTTTTTTTTTTGGGGAGAGCTTAGCCTGAGGTTCAATGTGGGGAATAGCTCCTCCCACAACCTCTTCTAAAAGCCCTCTACTAATGCACCTCCCTTGCTAAGTGAGTGTTTTTTGTGCCCCAGGCTCCTTGTGTGGCTTGTGTGACTGTGCTGTTCTGCTCCCCTTGCTGCTTCCTTTTGTTCTTTCCCTGACTTCTGTGCCTCCCTCCCTGCCCTCCCATTGTTTTCTTGCTTTGTGTCTTCCCTGCTGTCTGTGTCTTGGCTGCCTTTTCATGGCCCATTCCTTATCCCCGCTCCTCTTCTCAGTTTGTCTCCCTTCCTCTGTGTTTGGTTCCTTCCCCTTGTGCTGTTTCTTTTGGGCTTCTTGCCCACATTCTGTTTCCCCTACCGCTGATGATTGAAAGCATCCCAAGTTCCTCTCTGATTTCCTGCTTCCTCCTCTACTCTCCAGATGAATGCCCGAAAAATCAAAATGCTCATTGCAACCTCATACCATTTTTCATTGACTCTTTGAAGGGAGGATTGTTGTGCATGACTTCATGTTGGTATGTACTTACAGAATTATGAAGAACTCTGTAATGACTCACAGAACACGGTTCAAAGCAGTCCCCTGCGGGCATCCCATTCTCCTCCTCATCTTCTTGACTGCTGCACGCCACCCTTCCATGATGCTCCTCTGGATTCCCTGCTGCCTTTCTATGTGACACTCTTTAATTCTGTAAGTACCTATGTTACTGTTTACTCTTTCTTCATGTTTGCTCCATTACTTGGCCTTGACTCAGCCTCTGGCTTTGTACTTTGACTACCTAACTCCCTGTTCTTTGGCAGATCACCATTGCAACCACACCAGGAACCAAGCTGACTTGCCCTGACTTTGTCCTCTAACCATACCCTGAGCCTTGCCTCCACTTGTGCCATGATTTCTAGCTTGTTCAACCAGTGACCACATTATCAAATGATCCTACACTACTACTTTTGTCAACCACCTTGAATCAGAGCTGCATGGCATTCTACCAAGCATACCAGTACTTGCTCAGATGTTTTCCCCTGCCTGCTTTGTGTTCCCTGCTCACCAAGCTATTTCAGCCCCTGAGGGCTTATTACTCGTTACATGGCACCAGTCTCACTATGACCCACTCAGTATACCCACTGCAACCTTTGCATGTCTCCTGAATTGGTGAATACACTTGACAACACATTCATCAAGGTCGGAGTATGTAGTTTGCCCCTCATTTAATCCTATCATGACAGCTGTGACTAGAGTGGATTTTTCATTGCTCCCACTGCAGTGTCTTCGTGGGGGAGGAAGGCGTATGGAGGTCTGGGGGTAGGGGTATGTTCTGTTTTGTTTCCCGCCACAGATACCAGCTTGCAACATCAAGGAGGAGCTCCTGTGACCACTGCTCCGCTTGCATATTGTCCTTGTGGTGAAGGGGGAGTGGGGGGTTGTGGATAACCTCTTTGTCTAGGGGTACAGGGAGAGTCTTTGGGGCATGGGACTGTGGGGGGGCATGGGGTGGTGCTCCCATTCTCCTACTCCTAGACGTCCCAGCCTACTCGCCTGCATCTCCAATCACCTGTGCCTGTTTACTTCTCTCCCCAGGTTCCACTTCAATCCAGTGGGGCCTTCCTTCCCCTGCATCGTCACCACTTACACAGCTGAACCTCTCTACAGCTATGCCTGTTTCTATACCTACCATTCCCATCATGTTACGTCTCCTTCCCATTCCGTGTTTCATGTACCTTGCTCATCTCATCTCAAGTCCCTAATCTACTCTACCTTCTCCAGCAGTGTTCTGAGCTTCAGCCAGCCTATACTGTACCAGTAGTACTCTGGACTTTGTTTTTAATTCACACCTTCTGAGGTGCTGAGTGAAGGTAGGCTTCCCCTGTCTACCGGGGATGGGATTCTGTTACATTCACTACCTCTTATTTCCTACCAACCTGGCATCCTCCATCCATAACTCTGATGGACAGCATTGAGTAAAGGTTAGCTCACTCTGACTACCAGGGTTGGGAGTCATGTCTACAAACTGCTGAGTTATACCATGCCTACTCTACGTCATACCAGTTGCTTCTTCCTTTTGGGAATGGAACTTCTTCACTCCATATGCCCTCATCATCCTACCTATTTCTGGCTGCCTCTAGTCAAGATCACCTCACCTTAGCATCCCAAACAGGTGTCTGACTCTCCATTCCGCTGATTCTTCCATACGCATTCTCAGCCTGCCACCTGGATGCTGTTTCCCTTCAGGAACCTGACTTTGCCTGATGTGAATTCTCCATTTTACGTGGTCTGCAGCCTTGATACACAGTCTTACCTCACAGATTGACATGGATTGGAGCCTGCATCTGCTTTGACTACTTCAACCCACTGCTTCCCATGCCTGATGAGGGTCGCCACTTCCCTTCGGGAACAGTGCCTCTATTCCTCATTTGTCTTCCTCCTCCTCCTCTTTTGGGCCTAGTAACCTACCTCCTCCAGGCTTCATAACTTGGACTTCATGCTCTGACTACTTAATTTGGTTGCCTGTTTACAAGACTCCACTGGTCCTATGTAGTCTCTGGATCACCCCCGGATGTCACTCCCATCTGGAGCGAGATCTCATCCTCTCCACCTCCATCATCCTGCATCTACCTGGTGGCATCGGTTACTGGTTATCTCTCCCTCAAGTACTGGGACTGGAAGTTCGCTTCTGCAATCTTCTGTTTCAACTTTGGATACTCTGTACTGGACTACCACCTGCTCCTTCCCCTGGACCTGAACCATCTACTGAATTTGTCTCCACCATTATACATTATCTAGTGTGTCATATCCAGGTCTTCTCACCTCACTTCCCTCACCTCAGATACCATGTCTGCACCCGATAGTTCATCTCTCTGGAATTGCTACCTCCTACCCAATTTCAGCTACTCTCCAGATGCAGGATCCCTCAACTCCTAATGTCCTCCTTCCTCACTAGTCTCCCTCTTGCACTTCATGGACCACTGTTCTCTACCCACTTTAGCCTCAGTTCTCCACGATGTGGCACATGCCAGCTCATTCAATCTCTCTCTCTGAATTTAGGTCAACTGCCTCTTGGACTTCCTTGCTGCAGGTCCCTTTTCAGCTGCTTTACAAACTTGTGTTATTTTTCAGATGTGAGAACCTCATCCTTCATCGCTCCAGAGCCTTTCAGCCTTTTCTCTCATTGTTTGAAGCCTTCGTCAGATGTGGGACTCCTGTATCTCATCCTATTTGCTTGGTGCTTTGACTCACTCCTTAATCCTCCGTGGATCATCCTCGGTTACCTTGCTACAGCCTTCCTGCATTCTACTGCTGCTCGCCTCAGAGCTGACCTGGTTCCATTCCTTTCTGCACTGCACATCATCCGGCTTCACCTAATTCATCCTTCCCTGGATCATTCCTCCAGTCCACCAGGATTCACTTTGGACTCTCTTCCATCTCTGGACTGCTACTTTTCTCTCCACCTTACAGGCTCTGGGCTTCTTCCCATTTGCTATGGCTCTTTTGGGCCTAGTAACCTATCTCCAACCAGTACTCCTCCAGTTATCCATCTCATACTCTCACTCTGGCTATTCTAACAACTCTCATACACTATTCGATGGATTACTTGTTCAGTTCACCTGAGGAAACTACTTCTAGCACCCATCCCTTGGATAACATGCCTCTCAAACTCTGTTGTCATCATAGAATTTTCCATACTGCTCAATCAGCTCCTCACAATCATTCCCAAATCTCATTAGACTGGACATCAGTAAAATCCCATCTCTCTCTAGTTGGATGCTCCCTATGAATCTTGGCTATTTAGTCACTGTGAGCGTCCTTGTCTATCATGCTTTACATGCTATCCTCCTACATGGAAAGGACTTAAGTTCATCTTTTATGCTCTGATTTATCATCCATTATTGCTCCCACAGATACAGGGAATCGCAAGATACCCCATGCTACCTCAGACATC
Source organism: Neoceratodus forsteri (assembly GCA_016271365.2). Taxonomy (NCBI): domain Eukaryota; kingdom Metazoa; phylum Chordata; order Ceratodontiformes; family Ceratodontidae; genus Neoceratodus; species Neoceratodus forsteri. The sequence continues at coordinate 339,248,845 of CM028137.1, read as the reverse complement.
ATCCAGTTAACTTCAGCAGCCTCTCCCATCATCGCTGACTCTATTGACTAAGTTTCTCGACTTCTACTTCCTCAACAGACACTGCTCATCCTAGGACCTTCTCAGCTGCCTTCCCAAAATGTTCATTGTTGGATCTCCAGTGCCAAGCCATTTACTAATCGCATACTGTCCAAACCAACATTTGCTAGCTCCTGGACATCACCACACCTCATACAATCATCTCCATTTCTTCATCACATTACCATCGAGCGAATTAGTTGTCCATCCAGTGGTCCCTCTAGCCTATCCTCCATGAATCTTCTCTGTTACTTTCTCCAGTAAAGATTATCTCTGAGAACAGGCTCTTCTAATTGTTTATCCAGAAATCTGCAACAGATGAGACAAATTTGCTATCCCAGTCTTGCCTCTCAACTGATCTTAATCAGTCATAACACTAACATCCTATGGTATTCCACACTACTCGACCTCATTACCAATTGAGCCTATAGACTCTTTCTTATATCTTCCTCCAAGCTTCTCTCAAATATTTTGGCATTGGATTACCTGTAAGCCTAACCAACTATAAGCCACTGCAGTGCATCTCACAGACAATCACACCACAGTAATACACATCTTTACTTCAGCCGAAGTACCAGCAGAGCATTTACAAGTATACTTATGATATCATGCCCAAATAAGCCATCCAATTCCTCATTCCAAACTTCTATTCATTCTCTCTATATATATTCAGCTACCATCTGGACTGCATCTCCAAAATGTCCTCTATTCGTCTACTAATCCATTATGACATTACTCCAATCAGGCACCCAAAGAGTCTCCTCTACTCATTTTTCTACTTCATGGATGCTTACTTAGTAACTCATCACTCCCTATTGAATTCCTTACCTCCAGACTTTGTCTTGAAATTCAGACTTTACACAAATTGTATCATTCACCTATGAATTCACAAAGCATTGCAATTCCCATGGTTCACCGTCTGGTACCATATAGAGCAAATCATGCTCTCCTTGCTCATTACACCCAAGCAATCCCTTTGGACAAGCATCTCTCATCACCTTGGAAATCTGGACTTCATTCATCTTTCTTCAACTGGCTCTGCTTCACACTTAGGATTTTACTGCTCCTTCAGAAAAGACCTGCTCTTCAGATTCAGGATCATCCTTCAACCTGCATCATCTATATATCGAGGATGGACCAACAGTTCTCGAAGAAGCACAGCTTCCTCACCTTAGCTATGGTTACTAGAACCTAGGTCCTTTTCCTCTTAGTATGCCTAGAGGATGGGCAGACCACTGGCCATGGGTCCTCAGAGGTTTCCTCCACCTGGGGGGGTCCTTTCCTGAGTGCCAAGGGGTCATACTCTACATGAGTTGGAGGAGTTATCTTTTTGGGCCTGCTATTCCTTACAAATTCCTACCTACATACCTACTACTCAAGGGTGGGAATAGAGTTAAGCCACAAAAAGTACTACAAGTTACACAAACACTATATACCCCATTGCTATTCCACAAACATTGACTAGGAGGGCTTAGCCCAAGGTTCAATATGGGGAAAAACTCTTCCCACAACTTCTACCCAAAGCCCTCCACTAACACACCTACCTTGCTTAGGGACTCTTTTTTGTCCACCTCCATCCCCTCCTCCTCCTCCTCCCTCTCCTGTGCTCTTCCCACCCTTGTTCCTGGGCCTTCTATTCCCTACACACTCCTACCTACTACTTAAGGGTGGAAATAGAGCTAAGCCACAAAAAGTACTACAAGCTACACAAGCACTATATACCTCATTGATATTCCACAAACCTTGAAATGTTGCTGTTATCTGTGAGAATCATAGTCAGTGACAGATATGCCTCACCAAATGGTACCACTGTCAGCATGAACGATATGCATATACAACAACCTCATGGCACAACTTGTGCGGTGTCATCACAGCATGTTTCCTCAGTAAGTGACACCCTGTCCTGTTTAGAAATTGCCTTTCAAGCACCATAATGTAAAATGAAAACCCATAGGTTGTGTATGATGTGCACTTTATAGCAGTATGACAACTGAATATTACTGAATAAATCTTGTTCCTAAAAAGATGAATGTCAAGGAAACATACTGGTGTTCAATAAAGTCTGCTATGCACCTTTGATGTGTCTATTTATGTAGGTAGCACAACAGCAGAGGTAAACTACGTCATATGGTTGCTTTTCTATACTATTTACAAATAAAGTCCATGGCTTTCCAGTATCAAATGTTGAATAATTTTCAGGTCCAGCCATACTGCTGTGTTACACTTCTGTTGTATATGAAATACAAACAATTACATTTTACAATTTCACAGTAATGCTGTGATTGTGTGGGTCTTTCTTTTTACTCCCTTACATACTTTCTGAACACACTAGTCGTCTATAGAGTTCACACTGTTATTGGTCATGCTGACATTTGGGATGTTAGTTGGCATTCACAGATTTGTTGAACCTGCTGCAGTGACATTTCACAATGTCTGCCTTAGGTGCCCTTTCATACATTTGCAAGAGTGGCTGAGGTGGTTTCCTGTCTGTGACTTGTACAGCATCAAGGGCCTGATGGTAGCTTGGGTGTTTCGAGTGAAGTGATATCACCTCATCCAGGACAGTGGTGTCTTATTCTATGAAAGGTGTAGAACAAGAGACATGCATTATAAAAAAAAGACATACAATCCTCTTACATAACAAAGTTGTTCATGTTCAATGACAGAGGAAGGCTCACCACTATTTCATGATAGTAATTGCAGAACCAGAGAGTTGTGGCTTGGATCACAGATTAATCACAAATGCTAATTTGGGGGTGGGGGACAATGTGTCCAGATGTCACACACATGGGGCCTGATTCTCAAATGGTTACACCGGGCATAAATTGACTTGCTACAAAAACAATGGTTCAAGTAGAAATTTGTGCCAGAAGTTGTGATATTCAGTATTCTGCAAAGCAGCCTGTGACATGGCCCCAATTTTTTCCCCAATTGTTTAACCAGGTGACACACACTAAGCTGAAAGCTTGTTTACAGGTGCAACCTGGGAGCACAGGGAAGTTAAGTGACTTGCTCAGGGTCACACAGTATGCAAGTGGAGGCTGTGGGATTCAAACCCAGGTCTCAAGGTTTGCAACTCAGAGCCTTAAACCACTGCGCTATACTACCTCGCAGGCTGCTTGCACCAAAGTGGACTTATGACAATAGTTAAATCATAACACCCCTGCGACATGGTGAGAGGGGGTTTATGGCAGCAGTTGTGCCCTATTCTGGAAGGGCAGGTGAAAAGTCTGCAATTTTGCTATTCTTGAACAACCCCCAGAAGACATCCACCAAAGTACATTTAAACTAGCTAATAACTGTTGTAAATGTGCTTGGCATCCAACGGTGGTTGCTCCAGTATGCTGCCAGCCCACCCTAAGACATGTCACCGCTCCATTCCACGATCCACCTATAAGTGGGTCTCCAGAGCTCTGCAGAGCAAGCAGGCCTCACCAATGCCCCAATCCCTGAAATAAAGTTACATGCCCTGTAGGGCAAGCAAAGTCCACCCCCCAGTTGCACCGATCCCCCAAATAAGGTTACATGCCCCGCAGGGCAAGCAGAGCTCCCCAGTGCCCTAACTGCCTAAATCATGTAATATTCTCCACAGGGCTACTGATCACCCACCGCATGTCCCAAACTGCCCTCAGATTCATATTCATAACCCCCACAGAACTACCGCACCCCCCTGATCCCAGATCCATGGCAATTGTGGTCCTGTATGTATAAAAAAAGAAAATAATTTCCATGATTTCCCTGATTGTCCAGTGGCCCCCTCCTCATCTCCACCCAGCAGTGCCTGACCACCCCACTCCCAACCCCATCATCAACTGGCACACCCCACCTCTCATCACCATGGCCAGCTGACTGAGATCCACATGAGCGTGTAGTACTGTAAATAGTATACGCTCAATGAATGAACTGCCATTCATTGAGCATGTACTAATAGTACATGCTCATTAGGAGCTCAGTCGGTGGCTGGACATGGTGGTGAGATGTGGGCTGTACCAGTCACCAAGTGGGTATGGGTCAGGGTGGGGAGCATTGTGGTCAGGCACTGGGGGTTGGGGGCATGGGGGGCCACTGGACTACCAGGTCAATTGGGGAAAATATTTTCTTTTTGTATATACAGTACTGTAGTTTCCATGGCTCGGGGTTCAGGCCTTTAGGGGCAGTGCTAGCCCTACATGGCTTATAGATATGCAGTTGGGGGTGGTTTGGGGTGGGGGGATCAGTAGCCCTGCAGGGCATATTATGTGATTTGTTTGATTGGGGCATGTGGGGGAGCTCTGCTTGCCCTGGGGTGGCATTTTACATTATATGGGCAATCGGGGCATTGGTCGGGACTCTGCTTGCCCTATGGGCCATATTACGTTATTTAGGTGATCAGGGATTTGGGGGCGGCACTTGTGCCCTTTGCTGTAGTGCACTGTGGGTTGTGCTACCTTTTCAGGTACACCCTTCATTTGGCGTACCTGTCTGATTGTTGTAAGTCACTGGACTGAGCCACGGGGACCCAACCCCTTGCAGAATCAGGCTCAGGGTCCTTGGTGTAACGGGGTTTGGCTCAAGTAGCCTTTTGTGGTAACTTGCACCACCCCTTTTAGAATCATGGTCCTGGTCTGCAAAGGGATTGGTGGCCCATCTGACAGCCTTGCTCACATAGTGAGTCACTACATGACTGGTTCCATAAGAACTGAGGAGGGCACATGTAGTCATTCTACACAACATCAATATTAGAGATCAGGCATGCAATAACAGGCTGAACATCATCACCTCCGTGGTGGTGAACATCATGGAGGCAGTACTGGAATAAAGGAGAGTGGAACACCTAGAAGCCCATGGTGACCAGTCTGACAGGCAACATGTATTCATAGCAGGAAGGTTGGATTTGTTCCATTGGTTGTAAAAGGAAGTAAACCAGCGAGGGTCATGTGGTGTCACCTACCTTGATTTAACCAAATCAGTTGACACTATAGGAAATACAATACTGCTAAACAATAAGTGTGCTCTGTTCTTGGGCCAGAAGTTCAGACACTTTGTTAGCAAATGTGTGATGTACAGAATGCAGAGGATGCTATTTAAGCAATAAGGCATGACAGGGTGTGTGTTATCGTGTAATAACGTCACTCCTGGGGTGGGTTGAAGCAATGGCTTGATTCACCAGGAGTGACGTTAACTTGACTCATACACTCTGGAGTGCCTTATTACTATTATCTAATGGCTAATTTTTAATAAATAAAAAAAGAAGAAAAAATAAGTTGTTGGCTTTTTCTCCATTTTTTGGTGTGTGGAGGCATACGTTTTGAAAAAAGTACATTACATTTTCTACCAGTAGGTGGAGCCATTATGTTAGTGGTGCTGACTATGCGTTCCTCATGAAAATCTTTCAGTTGTGTTTGACATCCGTTCCTCCCCCCGCGGCTCGTTTTGAACTAACTACATTTGAAGTTTCATCTTGTGTGTATGTGAATGTTGGCTTCTTAGTGCAGCTGTTTATGTGAGGCAGCGATCATGTTGACTGAGCCGATCTGGGAGCAGAGCCAGAGCCGATGAACGAGTGTAGCTACTTTGGTGGTATTCTGTAAAGCCACTTACAGGTATGGCTTTCTTGTCATTGAAAGTTATTTTGGTCTATTTAAAAACCTGTGGTTTTCAACTGGATCACGATGAATACAGGGATGTGACACTCAAGTGTGTGATGCAAGCACAGCGCTCTTATATGCACGCTGCTGCAACGGTCGTGACTCGCAAGCTCGGGTGCTGAAAAACACTGTCACAGTTTACTTTATATTTTGTTTACAAACAGAAGAATAGGAAAGGTTTTGAGTTCCTTTTTTGTGTTAGAATGACGAGGGTTCAATGGGACTGCAGGTAGATGACAGCGGTGCACGGTGTCTGTAGCTAGCGGGGGGATTGTGAGGTAGAGTCTTCAGAGCAGTTAAGCAGGGAGGAATCTTTTTTACTGTACTGCGGTGATCTTTGTACCTGCACTAGATACCGTGATGTTATTGTCTAATAACATCACTGTGTCTAGGGGTCGGTAGCCAATCAGGTTCTCAGAATTTTTCTTGCCATTGTATAATAAATGTCATCAAATCCAGGGAAAGGGTGTTTACCAGTGGGGTACCTCAGGATTCAGTATCAGTACCAGTCCTGTTCCATGTGTTCATTGGTGACATTGCAGAAGAGATGGAGGGAAAGATTGGCTTATTTGTAGCAGACATGAAGATCTGCAGCAGGGTATATAATCCATAAGTTGTTGAGAACATGATGATGGATGTCTGGATACTCGAAAAGTACTCAGAGCTGTGGCAACCGAGTTTCCATGCAAAACTGCAAACTGATGCACCTACAATGGTGATGCTAACCATGGAGAGAGCCACAGAATGTGTGATGGTGGGGGATGGGATGGGGGCTGCAGCACACAATAATCAAGGTGGGAAGTGATCTATGCTTTATGATTTAGGATGACCTACCCATGTAGAAGCGTAGCAGGAAAGCTGCAGGGAAGTCCACTGCCATGCACTGGTACATATGTTTGTGTATCATAAGCAGAAGGCAGGATGTTATGTTGACATCGTATGGAAAAGCACTGAGTACTCAGCAACAGAAATGTGTGCAGCTCTGCAGGCCACACTTGTGCAAGGACATTCACAGGGTGGAGGGTGTACAGACACTGGTGACCAAGATAGTGCTTGGCTCATGATCTCAATATGTACTCATATGATAAAAGGAGAAAGCAGGAGGAGGTGACCAAAACTTCATAGACTATGTGACTGAGGAGGTGACATATATAACAACATAAAATGAGTACAACAACAATGGGGACCAATATGAAATGGCAATGCTGTGTATTAATAGAGAATGTGATAAAATTTCTAATCACAGTCAGGATGGTGGACACATGGAATTGTCTGCCACAGGAGGTGTTATGGGAAGGCACAGTTGGTGGGTGTAAAAATTCCAGGAAAAAGCACACATGAAACCTTGTATTTGGACTGAGCGTTATAAAGCCAGTGCTAAGGTATGTGCTGCATACAAATACGGGCCTTATGGAGAGAAAAGATGGGTCTACTGGTACTTCCATGTCTTCACCATCCTGTCTGTGAGTAAAAATGTTCTCACATTTCCTATTGATACACACCAATGCCATTTCATATTATTTCCCATTGTTGTTATACTCTTTATATGTTGTTAGATGTCACCTCCACAGTCACCTTGTCTATGAAGTTTCATCGCCTCCTGATCTCTCCATTCATCAGATGAGTCAATTCAGGAAGCAGAATAACTACACATTACAGTGCAGTACGGTAATACATAACACATTGCTTTGGAGATCTGCACTCAATGTGGCATATTACATGACCATGGAGTATGGTACTCAACACAAACATTGACACAGTCTTCATGACTGTTCTGTCATGATCAATAAAATATACATTCCTGTCATGGTGGTATATGTTTTGTTCACTAGGTAGCACACTGTCCTGAGATTCAACATTTATCACCCAGAAAATATTGAGACCCACCATGATGACTAGGTGACTAAAGAAGATCATGGTATGTTGTCACAAAGTGGATGAACATACTGCCAATGACATTTTCAACCTCTGCCACATGCAGTAGACAGTCCTGATGATGACATCTGCATATCTTTCTGGAGAACATCACTGGAACTCTGTCTTACATGTCACTAATATCACAAGATCCACAGTGTTCTTATTTGTGCTCACACACTTTATAGTGGGAGGGGGGGGCATCTGGCTGCCTTGATTGTATTACTTGTCATCACTGTTGCAGTTGGTGGAGGGCATCTACATGAAACAGACATTAATGCCCAGTGATGATTATGTATGGGACTTTCTATGCATGGCAGTAGTATGCTGTTTTAATTGCCAGATCCTACGACAAGATTTGTCATAAAATGTACAGCTTGTGAGACAACATACATCTGCATGGAAAAGAATTCTGCATTTCTGAGAAACTGAATCATATGCTGCTGCTGTACACAAACATTGTACTGCATGTATGAAATTATGTTTGGGTGGTGGGGGGGTGGATGGGCAGTAAACAGTGGTGTAACAGAACCCATTGCAGAACTTTATTACAGAACAGCGAGTGACAGTGACTTCTACATGTATGTGTTGTCACTGGCATGAATTACCTACAAGCAGTCTCATTGAATTCTGCACACACCCTTCTGAAATGAGTTCAGACATGACTGCAGGTATTCAAGCAAAGAAAATTTCAGTGTGTCCCAATGGCACACAAAGGAAGCTGTGCCAACCTCCCAGAATGGGGGGAGTAACAATGCAGCATTCAGTTTGTGGCTTAGGCAGCAGAAAGCCAGGTGTTTGGATTTAAAACTGCCCTAGATAGCTTTTGGCAGAGAACAGCAAGAGGAAAGCAGTGCAGTTAGAACTTTACTACTCTACTGGGACTTAAGAACTAGAACTCCTCTACTGGGACCTTCAATTTAGGGTAAAAACAAAACAAAAAAATGAGAGTTAGTGTGTTTGGCTGAGTTGGGTGAAGGGAACTGTTATCTGTGCAGTTAGCTAGGTGAAGAGGAGAACTGTAAATTAGAGAGAGTGGCTTAGGCAGCAGGAAGCCAGGTGTTTGGATTTAAAGCTGCCCTAGATAGCTTTTGGCAGAGAACAACAAGCGGAAGGAGGTGCTGTTAGAACTTTGCTACTCTACTGGAACTATATAGCCCTCCCTCCACCCCACCAACCTTAGCCAGTTCTACTTTTATAGGTACAGGGTTTGACTGACAGCAGGAACTTCCTGTTTGGGAGCAGGAGGAGAGTGATCACAGAGGCACAAAAGACTCGTCATCCTAAAAGGAAAAGAGTAGCTATCCATCCCCCTAGCTGCTGGAGGTCTGAATCTGAGCAAGGAAGAAGGAGACTACTGAGAAATACAGGAACTTCCTGTCCCAGAACAGGAAGAGCAGGAGCTTTAAGGGCATGGAGGCAGTAGGAAAGTAGGGAAATAAATAAATAAATGTACAGAGAGAGGAAAGAGTAAGCATACAAAACAACAGTTGAGAGGCCATAAATAAGACATGATGGGAGTGGTGCAGTGTAGTGGCTGTGGAGTGACATTCTTCTGGGAGACTTTCTGGAGGATGCAGTGTTGTCCCATCTGCAGGCACCTCTCTAGGCTGAGGGAGGAGGTTGCTGATCTCCAGGCTAAGTTGGCAAGGATTTGGGGACCTCCTCTCCCACCCAGGGACCACCAGAGTGCCGTCACTGTCTCAGAGGTTGCCAAGAAAGAGGAGTTGTTGGACCACAGTGGGCTCAGGGAAGGTGAGGGTGGTGGAACAGAGGCCCATCCCTCCAGTTGTACCTCTCCACAATTCATATGCCATTTTGGCAGAGTGTGGTTCTTCTGTGGAGGCACCCACAGTGTAGACCAAGGAGGAGGATGGGAACCTCCACAAAGGAGACTCAAAGGAGGGTGGCAAGGGACCCCACAGGGGTAGGAAACAACTCCTGGTGGGGGATTCCATTGTTAGGAGGGTAGAACTGAAGGGGGAGAGGAAGGAAAGGTGCCTGCCTGGCACCATGGCTTGGAGGGACAGGGAGTGAATCCTCAGGATCATGGGAGCAGCTGCACAGGGAAGGGAACTGAATGTCACTATTTATTTATTTTTATTTAGCTTTTGTTGACCGGGTAAGTGCACTAGACAAATCCTGCCTATTTTCAGGCACGACCCAGGGGAGGGAGATACAGATGAATGCTGACTGACCTTGAACCAGATTAAGCTGTTGGTGGTATTTTTAGTGAATGAGGGAAATTTTGGCCAGGACACTGGGGAAATTCCCCTACTCTTTTCAATAAGTGCCATGGGATCTTTAACATCTACCTGAACTACCACCAATCCAGGCAGATGGGACCTCAGTTTAACATCTCATCCGAAAGACGGCACCTCAGAAGTGCAGCACCCCTCTCATGCTGCACTACAGTGTCAGTATTGGGATATTAACCCAAGTGCCAGATGTGGGAACTGAACCCACAGCCCTCTGATCTCCCAGCCTCAGAGGCGAGTGTGCTACCTACTGAGCCACTGACACTGCTTCACTATTCACCTAGGAACATATTACCTGGCTGGAAAAGTGATCATAGCAGTGCAGGATGAGTTTATGGAGTTGGGGAGTGGCCTTAGACAAGTAGCATGCATGGTAACCTTTTTGGAGGTGCTGCCTGTCTATGGCATGGGTGAGGCTAGGGTGCTCCACACCATGGGATTCAATCAGTGGTTGAAAAATTGGTGCAAAGCTCAGGGTTTTGGCTTCACTGGGAACTGGGGGTCCACCTGGAGGGATGCAGGCCTATACTGGTACAATGGTCTACATCTATTCAGGAGGGGAACCAGAATCCTAGGTGATAGAAATGCTTCATTGGGAAGTATTTAAACTAGCCAAAGGGGAGGAACTGAAAAGGAGCAGAGAATTCTAGCCCCCTAACAAAAAATCAGAGTAGTTAGTGAGGTAAAAACCAAGACAGAGAAGCTGATAGGGAGAAAGACATCGGTAAATGGAGAAAAAGGCAAAGACAGTAAGGACAGGGATGGGAGAAAAAGAGGTAAGGCCATCAAAAAGTGGAGGGTAATGAGTACCAATGCCCATAGTCTAGGTAACAAGCTCCCTGAACTGGTGACCTTGATGGAAGATGGATGACTGGATATTGTGACAGTCACAGAAATGTGATACGCATAGAACCATGACTGGGATGCCAACATATCAGGGTACACAATCTACAGGAGGGACAGAGAGGGTAGAAGAGGAGGAGGAGTAGCTCTCTATGTAAGGGAAGTGATCAAAGCAATGGAAATGAAGAGTAAACAAGGAGGAGAGGAGACACTGTGGGTCACCCTGGAGACTGGAAATGGCACCACAATCCACATGGTGGTTGTATACAGACCTCCTTCTCAGGAGGAGGAAATGGACAAGGCAATGATAGAAGGCATTCTTAGGATAGCAGAAAAGTGGGAGATATTGTTGATGGTCCTGAGTATGCCACATGTTAACTCGATCACCTTTGTTGCAGATACATCTGAGAGTAGGATCATTCTTGATGCCCTATAGGGGGCATGCCTCAGACAGCTAGTGCTGAAACCCACTCAGGAGGGAGCAATCTTAGACCTGGTACCTCAAATGGGGACAGAGAAAGGATCTCTGATCTAGAAGTGGGTAGCCATTTGGGAACAAGTGACCACCAAACAGTGTGGTTCATGATAAACACAGCCACACAGTCAAGTCATACAAAAGTGAGGGTAATGGACTGAAGGAGAGCTCACTTTGTCAAAATTGGAGAGTGCCTCAGAAAAGCACTAGCAAACAGGCAAGAAGGAGGGGTGGAGGAACAATGGGGAAATGTTAAAACTGCCATCACAGAGGCAACAAGCCTTTGTGTGAAGCAAATAAATCAAAATGAAAGAAAAAAACACTATGGTTCTCAAAAGAGGTGGTGGGGAAGATTATGGAGAAAAAGATAGCATTTAGGAAGTATAAGAAAACACCGAAGGAGCAGGACAGAGAACTATACCAGTTAAAGCAGAAGGAAGCGGGGAAGGCAGTCAGAATAGCAAAGGCCCAAACTGAAGAAAAGATAGTCAACTCAGTTAAGAAGGGGTATAAAACCTTTTATTGGTACATTTGGGAGCAAAGAAAGACCAAGGGAGGGAGGGATAGTGAGGCTTAATAAATGGGAGGTGGGTGGGCAGAGAGGGACAGTGAAAAAACAGGGATACTGAATGAATACTTCTGCTCAGTATTCACAAAAGAAGAGGGGGGAAGTACCTAATCCAGTTAATAGAAGCACTCTGGATAGGGGTGTCAATACCAGTCCTTTTACAGAAGAAAGGGTTCTGAGTGTTGTTTTTGATCTTTAATAATGAATTACAATCAGTGATTCAGCACACAGACATAAGGATGTATGCAGATGATAAGGTCCTGGTGGCTTTTCGTCATGGTCTAGTGGATCTTCAAGGAAAACTCCAGACCTTTTTTACCAGGGTACAGGAGTGGTTCACCAGGTCACAGCTAAAAATGAATGTGAATAAGACAAAATTAATGTACTTCGGTACTAACAAACATCAGCCGGTCTCCAATGTACAAATTCTAATAATAAATCAAATTCCAATAGAACAAATAGCAAACTACTGTTACCTGGGAGTAAATATTGACTCCTCTATTACTTTTAAGGGGCATATTGAAACCATTGTTACCAAAACACAAAAAATTAAGAGCTTTGAAAAGGACATCTAGATGTCTGGCGTTCCAGGACAGGAAACTGATTGCAGAACAGCTCATACTTCCAGTATTAAAGTATGGAGAATTTATTTATAGATCTGCAACTAAACAACTTTTAAATAAATTAGATAAATTATATTATAAGGTGGCAAGATATGTCCTGTGCTGCAATTTCAGAACTCATCACTGTATTTTGTTAACCAGGTTAGACTGGCAGCCTCTTGATTTAGATTATAAGAAGAATTGGTCAAGTTTCATCTATAAATACAGGACAATTCACTTAAATCACAGCATTTCCAAACTATTGGCAGACAAGTATTCTGCCCTTAGGAAACACTCAGTTAGGCCAATGCACCAAACTAGAATTGATCCAGATAGGTGAAAAAATAGGTTTGGGGATAGAACACTGGCATATTAAGCATCAGTATGCTGGAATATACTCCATCCCCTATTGCAAGCTGAGATATCCACCAACAAATTTACTGTGGAACTAGAAAAGTGTTATGTCTATACATGTGTATGTGTACAACAGTGATTATTGTGTTATCTGACCTTTATTCTTATATAAAGTAGGCAATCTAGTTTTTAAGTGTAGTGTACAAACGTTAAGGGATGGACCTTTTGTGTATTTGTTTCATGTATTTAAATGTTTGTGGTTGTCTTAATATTATGTGAATCTTAAAGAGCTTGTACAGGACTGTCTTGAAAACTGGATTATACTATCCAATGACATGTTTTTTATTCCTGTATAAATATACATTTTTATGACTGTGGGCAGAGCCAACAGAAGTATAGCATGTACAAAAGGAGTGATGTCATGTTTTCTGTCCATGGAACTGACTGAAGGTGTAAACAGTCTCCTCCACCTTATCCTCCTCCAAGCAATGTTTTCCGCCCTCAAATAAATATGCTTTCATGTTAGTCAATGGTTGCAGGGTACTATTTTTTTTACTTAAATGGGTGGTACAAGAACTGGAACCTGAGTAGTGGGAGGCAGCATTAGTTTTTTTTTTGTTTTTTTTTTTAGAGTAAGATCCACCTCTGCCTCCACCCCAAACCTTTTTCTGATTCATGTGGGAGGGGCATGAGATAGCTCTAGCATGCTGTAATAAGATGCATTAGTTTGGGACCTTATCAACCAACAGACATGCCCTGGCAGTGGAGAACAGAACAAAAGTTATTTAATGCCTTCAAATTGACTTAAAAATCCTTTGGAACAACTTATTATCAGAGCCACTTGGGATGTCAGAAGAAGACCTAGACACACATCTAACTCTGTAAGAAAATTTTCTTTTTTTTCTGGGGGCTGTGGGATTCAATCTCAGATCTAAGTACCCAGATCATCAATGCTATAAAATGCTATAATTAACAGACTCTATCTGTTTTCTTACAGAAACCCCACTCAGTTAGATTTCAAGTATTTGCTAAATTGTAAATGTAGGTATCAGCATTATGTTAGTAGTTAGTGCTGATTGTGGTCTGTGACAAGATAATTTCTTTTTTACAAATGAAGTGTATTGTAGGAAGCTGAAAACAGACTTTGATAATAAACTGTTTTTTTTCCTTTTAAGTTGAGATGTATCAGAAAACTTTGAACAAGAAAATAATTTGTGATTTTAAAAGCTATTCTGAGCAGAGCTGACAAAAAAACTTAATTATTTTTTATTTTATCATGGACACTAGAAATAGGATGTCACCATTCATCCCATTAAACCTGTTTTTCAGGTTTTTTATAGCATCCCTGCCAAGGTAATCTTCCCAGAATGCAATACATATGTTAAGTAGAGTGTTTTGATATGTATGTTAAGTCCTAGTGTGTCCTTCCCTCTGTCTGCTATTTGGAGTTTTTCCTAAATTGTCTGCTAGCTGTATGGTAGTTTTACCACCCCTGGGGATCTCTATAACAGTTAGTTTTATTGGTTTTCTTTCTCCTACGATGCCCCCTGTCTCATGTGACAGTGATATAGACATGCCCTTAGAATTAGCATGTGTACTGCTTTAAAATTAGTTTAGCAACTGCAGAGCCTTGTAACTGTTCTTATCCAGGGAGCACAAATGTCAATAGTTAGTTTAGCAGATACCTGAACGCGATCTAACTGGGGTTTCTGTAAGAAAACAGCTGCTAAATAGCTTTAATTCATTATTTGTGTTTTTGATGTTAAAACACTCCTGCTAGCTAGACCTGATGCACAGAGAAAACAAAAATAGTGAATTAGAGCTATTTAGTAGCTGTTGTCTTACAGAACCCTCAGTTAGCTTGCGCAAAGGTTTGTAAATCTGACATTTTTTAAATAAATAAATAAAGGTTTATGTTTAAGCCCATGAAACATCCTTATCTAGTTAATGCTTTCACCATCGTAGTGGCTCCGCCAGAGCTTGTTTACTACTACTACTACTACTACTGAAAGAACTCCTAAAACTGAAGGTGGACAAAGCAATGGGGCCTGACGGGATTCACCCCAGAATTCTAAAAGAACTAAGTAAGAACTAGTGACACCACTGACTACCCTTTTTAACAAATCATGGGAGGATGGTGTAGTACCTAAGGACTGGAGGAGGGTGGAAGTGATTCCCCTTCACAAAAGTGGGAGCAAAGCAGAGGCTGGAAGCTACAGACCTGTTAGCTTGACCTCAGTGGCAGGAAAAATGATGAAATCACTTCTGAAGGAAAGAATTGTTGAGTACCTAGAGGCCAGTGGGGCACAGGACCCAAGGCAATATGGATTCACAGAGGGAAGGTCATGTCAGATGAATGCAATAGATTTCTTTGACTTGGTGATCAAAGTAGTAGACCAGGGAGGGGCTGTGGACATGGATTACCTAGACTTTTGCAAGGCATTTGACACAGTCCCACACAAAAGATTAATAAACAAATTAGCCAGCCTGGGAGTGGGTCCCAGGGTGGTAGCCTGGGTAAAAAATTGGCTGGAAACAGGACACAGAGGGTAACAGTAAACGGAGTCCACTCTGAAGAAAGGGGGTTATTAGAGGGGTGCCATAGGGTTCAGTACTGTGTCTGGTCCTTTTTAATGTCTTTATAAGTGACATTGCAGAGGGACTGGAAGGAAAAGTATGTCACTTTGCAGACGACACAAAGATCTGAAACAGGGTTGCTACACAACGGGAGGTGGAAACGATGAGAATGAACTTGGCAAGCTTGGAGGAATGGTCAAAAGTATGGCAGCTTGGATTCAATACAAATAAGTGCAAAGTAATGCACCTGGGAAACAAAAACCCAGGAGAAGTGTACACAATGGGTGAGAGAGGTCTTAACAACAACAAAAATGGAAAGGGACCTGGGGGTAGTCATATCAGATGACAGTAAGGAGGGTTAGGGGGATACTGGGATACACAGGCAGAGGCATCACCAGTAGAAAACAGGAAGTTGTTATCCCTTTGTACAGACAGTTGGTGAGACCCCATCTAGAGTACTGCTTACATCTCTGAAGACCCCATCTCCTCAAGGACATAGACAGGATGGGCGTAGTCCAGAGGAGGGCAACTAAAACTGTGTAGGGTCTGCAACAGAAGCCATATGAAGAGAGACTAAAGGAGCTTAATATGTATACCCTTGAGGAAAGGAGGGTGAAGGGGGACGTGATAGACCCTTTGAGAAAGTCTCATTGTGATCAGAAACACATCAGACATGTTATTTGCACAATTAATTAATTGTTTTTTATACTGCAGTAACAGTTTATTTGTGGTGGTGAGTGCCTGGTTTGTGCTGTTTTAAAATGGAAAGGATCTACAGCTGATCCAATAGGTAGGGGAAACAGGTGGACAAGGTGTGCCCATCAGTCCTTATCTGCCATCAATGTCTATGTTTCTAAGCTTCTATGTTTCTATGTGGTATCCTCTGCTAAGAGGTACATTACATGATGTGATGGGGTCCAGGATGGGTTGGGGCTGAGCCTTGGCATTGGTATGGGGGAAGAACATACAAAATATAACACAAAAAATGGTTAAGAGACAGATCACAGATGGTGTTCTCAAATGGCATCCAATCTGGTGACAGAAGCATAACAAGGTGGGTTACCTCAGTGTTCGGTATCATCATGGACTGTAGGTAAAGGTCTACACTTTTGCACATGACAACAAGACCTAAAGCTGTCTATAGTCACCGGAACAGGTGGAGAAAATTAGTACAAATATGAGAAGTGTAACAAATGGTACAATGTGTAGCAACTGATGTTCAAGTCCAGACAGTTTAAAATGCACTTAGGACACATGATCAGGACCACTGGAAAGTTGTGGAAAAGGTTACCCAAAATTACGGAGCATTTTGCAAATATTGTGGGAAATTGTGGGGGTTCTACTATAGACCCTGAGTGCTTCACAATAAATCTTTTAATGTTTTCTGCAGCATATATTAGTCAGTATAAATTGCTAAATGAATACACTGACACCTAAATATGTTTAAAACATGAAGAAAAGTTTATGTTCCTAAAAAAGAATACTAAACTGATAAGCTTTTACAAGCATTGCCTATCTTCCAAAATTTAAAAGCATCTGCTTCATACAGTCATAAAAGATTCTATAAAGTGAGCCACAGCAAGTCAATATTAAATAAAGCCAGAAGAAATATTTGTTTTTGTTTCTGACTGTAGAATAATGAAGCCTAATCAACAGCTGTTTACAGTGCTCTGCCAGCTATTCACCCACTTTAGTACAAGAAACAATAAGCAGATAGAGTTGTGAATAATTGAGTTTTAGTGAAATGTTGTTTAAGTGTTTAATGGTCATAATTTGTACTGTAGGTACTGTACACTATTTTTGAAATCACATATTTAAACATTAAATCTGTGGGTTATTGGAGCTGGCAGTATAATCTAGAGGCTAGAGTAACAAACTGTGAATGAGTTGACGACATTTAGCAGATCTGGATTTGATTCCTACAAACACCACCTGCATACTGTGTGATTCTGAACAAGTCATTAACCTCCTCAGGGCTCCTGGATTGTACCTGAAAACAGGCACTTGTGCCTAGTGGGCCTTACGCGGTTACCAAAAAATGTAAAAAAATAGCAATATATTTTTACTACATCATACAGTAGTCAGGGTACCCTGTAATTTGCCTTTGTTTTACTCTGGCTGAAATGATTTTGTTTAGTTAAAGATAAATGTTCAGATACATTTTGTGTTTTATAAGCTTGTTTTTAGACTTTAGTTAGGTTTTTATTGTAGTCTTTGCATGTGAGCATCTAGGGCTAGTTGCTAAGAATGACATCACTGTTAGCAACTAGCTTATTCAAGTTTAAAATCGGCAGGGCCATCCAAAAATCCTCAGCTGTTTGAATCAGAACTAGTCCAAATGAAAGTATGCTCACAAGGAAAAACTTGCCTTGCCACTTACAAAAATGCTCCATAGTTAGCACCCCATTTAGGTGAATGGAATAATTTGCACCTTTTCTCCCATCTTTTGTTTCAGTCTGTATGGCAACAAAAGGTTTTCTGATAGACTACTTCAACACAAAACAAATGTTAAGTGTACTTATGCTTGGCCAGTGGATTTTGAAACCAAACAAGACAAGGATTCAAAAGAAATCAGTGTCACATAAAACCCTTGCCCTACCTTGCACTGCATTGTTTCGGCCAAACCCAAGTCTGCATGCAAAATTGTCAATAAATTTGAGAGTATTTTATTAAAAATGTTAATACTTTTTACACAGTTCAATATAAAAACTCAAAAATTGCAAGAAATTGCAGAACATGTCAGTTTTTTGCAGAGAATAGTGAATATTGAGGATTCCACAAAAAAATTGCGGGCACAGTTTTCCAGTGGCCCTGCACATGACCCAATGGGATAGTTACATGGGGGGATTAGTGACAGTGAACTTGGAATAAAAGTATATGGAGCTGAACATTTTGTGCAACGCAAAGGTGTTGAAGCCAAGTGCAACAGCTTGTCGGAAATGCCTGTGGCATGCTGTGATTCATATACAGAGACATGGAAAGGATAAGGAGGCTGTAAGTGATTGCACTATATATAAAAATGGTGAGACACAACAAGGAATATTGCATTCAGTTCTGGAGATCACATGTTTAAAGACATATTGACTGGTTGGAGACAGTACACAGGGTGACAAACATAGTGCTGTGGTTGCACCCAAAAGCATAGTGGTAGACACGGAACAACCTGAATAAGCAGTCTTCATAGGTGAATTGAGAATGTAAAGACATGGTAGACACCTTCAAGTAATGCAAGGTGCTGTGGCCAGACAGATTAGAATATTGTGGATATACAGCTACACTGTGGTGAGATATGACTTTAAAATGATGCAGGATGATGGAAAATGTGAGTGAGTGTTTGTTCACGGAAAGGGTGCTGTACACATGGAATACTGTGCTACAGGACGTGGTTGGAACAAACACGGTGGTGGCATTGAAGTATGCATCTGATGGGTGTAGAGGAATCCTTACAGTGTGACTGAACAAAGGAAGGCAGTTATGCAATAGGATCTAAGGACATGAAGAGGGATAGGCTGATGTAACCAGTGGACTGCCCTGGCCGAGGTTATGTGATGACAATTTGTATGTCTGGTATTCTACGTCAAGTTACATAACAGTCAATGACAGCCACTCACTGACGGACACTAATATCAGATGCATCACTGTCAGTGTCTGCATCAGACAAATACCAGTCAGGGTCCATTGGTTTAGGGGATTCCTCCACCTCTATGTCAAATATGTCACCATCTTCAAGGTCAGTGTTCTCCTCTGTCTCAGTGGTAGAAGTCTGAGTGCAGGCATCAATCATGAGTGGGACACATTGAAGAGGGGGGAAGCATAACAGAAGGGGGGAGGTAGGATGTTGGGATGTGGGGCCTTTCTCTGCCATCACATTTCTGTGTGTCTGTGAGACACCAATTTCTCTTGTAGCTGGTCCACACTGTGTTGATTTGCTGTGTCTTGGAATGCACATCTGGGTGGAATGAACAAGCACCTGAAATTCAAAGGAATAGTGTGACAAAGGTGACCATGATCAACAGACTGTCAGAAAGCACTGCATATCATTTGATGTTATAGTGTAGTTCATGTATGGGCAAACCACATCAAAGTATCAAGCACATGGAGGAGCATACAGGACACCATACATGCATGCGTGACATGCAAACATGCAAGTATTAGTGGCCTGCTGCCTTTTGCTGAAGGAGCATGAAAAGGCTCATGCTGTTTTCTGTGTAGCACACCACTCGTGACAGAAATAGGTTTTTAGTAGCAAACAATTGTGTGTTCAATTGGGCAAAAAAAAGAGACAAGTCTGTGAAACGTAATGTGTCAATAAGGCATAATGACATCATAGCGATGACGCCATTCATCCACAACCACTACAGCACACCTGAGGTTTGGAAAATTATTCATGATTACCAGGTACTCATTGTGAGAAATATTGACATGAAGAACAGGACTGCAGGAATGGAAATTTCACCTAGGGAAAAGATCAAAGAGATTGTTCTGCATTTGACAGTGTCACACATCTCCCAATGACAATGTTCCATAAGGAGTCCTCAGCAATGGCAATGATTACATGAACTAAAAAACGTGTGACAGGAGATAATTATTTTGGTTGTGTTTCCTCAGATGCACAATCCCACACCCCAAAACAAGCTGACAAACACACAGTACAGACACAGAAACAGTCAGGCAGTACCTGCACTCCTGCTGGCGTGCATAGAGAGAGGGATAATGAGCAGAAGGAGGGAGGTGATAATGCCGCTCTACAGTTCCATGGTTAGGACACACCTGGATTATAATCTAGAATTCTGGAGGAACCATGTAAGAAAAGACAGAGACAGAATGGAAAGTATGCCGAAAAGGGACAGTAAAATAGTGCGTGGGCTACCTGTGAAGACATGTAAGGAGAGGTTGAGTGATCTGGAATTGTATCCTGTGGAGACAAGAAGTGAAAGGGGGACATAATAGACACATTCAAGTGTGTGAAGGGCATCAATTAAGTGGGGAAAGCATATTTTTACAGAAGGTAGGTATATGCCCTAGGGAGCAGGGATTGAAAGTGGAGGGGGGAAAGCCTAGGGAAAATGTTAGGAAGTATTACTTCATGGAGAGAGTGGTTGAGACATGGAGCAGACTGCCACAGGAGCTGGTGAGGGCCAGTACAGTGCATGGTTTCCAAAAGGCATGGGAAAAACAGAAGGGGATGTTAATGGAGGGAGAGTTGGAATCTTGAAGGAGGGGAGAACCACAGGGCAGGAATGAGCAGACTCAACGTGCCAGGACGGTAGTTTTCTGGTGACGCATGTCTATGAATCTATGACTTCACCATGGTTGACATGTTCTGCACGTGGAACTGTATGGCTGCAGCACCCCACTGAAACAATGCCAGAGAATACCATCATAATTCTTTCAGCCAGATCCCTGAAGTTGCACTATTCCTCCAGGAAGAAACATCAACAGTGCATGTCACATGCCAACAGCTCAGACAAGATAAAACTCTCAACTGGTTTGGCTATTCAGAGCGTCCTCAGGATGTGCCTAATCATTGCAAACATCAACTGTCTCATTCTATTATCACAGGAACAATACCATACAAAGATGAATAGTACCTGTTTGTGAGAGTATGAACAAAATACCATTGACGTTACCTCTGTTGCACTTCAAAGTCCCACAGGCAATGGCTCATGATGCACCCTGCATTGACACACCCTCCCCTACTCCAAAACTGTATCCCACAGTCATTGGGTTAATTGATCTCCAACAATACAATTAACCACAAACCAGGATTCGAAGGAAGGGTGTCAAAGTAGCAAGTAGATCCCAGACCATGATACCCGTGGAACATTCAAAGTCAAATTAGTACTGCACAAATGTTTCTGTGGTGCGTTGACCACCGTAATGCATGCACATAGTACATCATAGCATCAGTGTGCAGACATGCAGCAGTACAAGTGAAGAACAACATCTATTTACCGACTAGAAACAGTTCTTGTAAAATAAAACAATAAAATAATCTTCTACATTACATTGTCATAACAGGGAAACAGGAAATATTTACCACAGGGGAAACCTGGGTCCCAGTCCTGCAAACTGAAGTGTTGGCATCATCCTGTACTCCAGAATCAGAGGACTGCAAGAAGTCATCATCTGGCTCGTCTGCAGGACCAGGGGCCCATGCAGGTGCACACATTACTTTTTCATCATCTTCCTCCCCAGGAAGGGAAACATCAGCAATCAGCTGTAATTTAAAACAAGCATTTGTCAATGCCGAATGTTGTTGCGCTGGCATTGGCTTTGGTAGTGCAGTGTGGAAACACATTTTGGGCAGGATGTGAAAAATGACAGCTGTACTGTTAATAAGGAGGTGTAAAAAAATGGCAGTGTTGAAAATGTGGCATGTAAATATTGCAGATTTGCAAAGTTATAAGGGTGCGTGGGAAATGCACAATGCACGCTTGTAACACAGTCATTTTATGGACTTCCGGCACCAAATGTTCAACATAGGCATTTTACCACCTCTGCTCTGCTCATGTACAGTGTGACTGTCATTTCCTCAAACTGTCCCCAAAATGATTTTGCACAGTGACCACGCTATTCTACACCGGATGTGCGAAAACACATTTTGGGCAGGATATGTAAAATGACAGCTGTACTGTTCATCAAGAGGTGTGGAAAAATGCCAATGGTGAAAATCCAGAGTGAAAATATTACAAATGCACGTTACGAGCATGCGTGCAAACTGCGCTACGCACACTCATAACACAGTCATTTTATGGAGTATCATCACCAAATTTTCAACATAGGCATTTTAGGACCCCTGCTCATGAACAGTGTCACTGTCATTTTTGTAAACTGCCCCAACCACTGATTTCCACAGCGACCACACTATTTGCACTGGAAATGCAGAAACACATTTCGGCCAGGAAGTGAAAGATGACAGCTGTACTGTTCACAAGGAGGTGTAGAAAAATGACAATGTTGAGAATCTGGCATGAAAATATTGTGAATTTGAGAAGTTATGAGTGTGTATTGCAACTGCGCAATGTACGCTCATAAAACAGCCATTTTTTGCATTTCTTCCACCAGATTTGCAACATAGGCTTTTTGAGAGCCCACCTCAGGAACATTGCCACTATCCTTACGTTAATCGGTCCCAGAAGGTGATTCTGTGCAGTGACTGCGAAATCACCTTTTGAGACCTAATAACATCATAACAGTGACAGAATTCATGAGGAGAGGTACCAAAAACCCCATGTTGAGACTTTGGTGCAAAAATTCCAAAAAATGCCTGAGATATGCATCAAAGTTGAAAAAAACCTGTTTATTACATTATACAGCTTACCGGCATTTCCTCAGTTCGTGGTCGGTTTTGAAGAGTGCAGATGTGTTCCCGGTCCACCAAAGATCATCGTGCTGAGCTCCAGAGGTAAGTGTGGGGTGAGGGGTGTGTGTGTGTGAGGAGGCAGGGTGCCCAGTGGGTGGGTGCGGGTGGTGGGTAGGGAGACTATGAGGGACCGTTTTCTGTTTACAGGTACTGTAGTAAAAAAAAAACATTGAAGGCAGTTTTATTTTTTACAGGTGGTTTCTTTTTTTGGGGGGGGGTACAGTAGCCGACAGGGGATTGGGCACCTCGGTCGGCACAGAAGAAGAGGGGGACATCATGCCGATGGGGAGTGGGCTCCCCCTTCAGCACATTACAGCAGAAAAGGGGGGGTGGATTCTGACAGGGATTGGGCACCCCCATTAGCAAACAATGAAAGCAGGTGGGGGACACATTCTGCTGACGGGGAGTGGGCTCCCCTGTCAGCACATACTTGAGGGGCCGGGTAAGCCAACTGGGGGATTGGGGACCCCTGAAGTCGGCAGTTTAGCGGCCACTGTGCCACCATGTTTGATGCTGGGCAAGCATGTAGGAAGGTCCACTGCGTGTGATGAGCTTTGCTTGCATTGCAGCAGACCTTTCCTTAGATGTGCTCACCCAGGTGGTGTGGTGCCGGCATGCAAGCTGATTGGGGAAAGAGGGACGCACCTACAGGTGCATGCCCAGCATTCGCCCAACAGTGACCGTGCCTCCAAATCTCCACTGCCACAAGATGTTGGCTGTGCAAGCACGCCAACATAAAAAGGACCTTGAAATCCACCAGCACAAGTATACCAAGGTGCATCCTAACGGTGGTACGGAGCACAGAAGGCTGCATGACCATATAAGCTTCTGTTTAATTTGCATAATATTGTAATGTGTTAACCCTCATTATATACTCATCCAAGTTTCTTTTGAATTGTTCATTGTTATCAATATTTATTATTGCCTCAGGAAGTCCGTTCCAAGGGTTTACTACCCTTTGTGTATAATATGCGCTTCTTTTTTCACTGTTAAATTTCTCTGGTTTTAATTGAAGATGACATCCTCTAATGCCTTTAGCGTTATTTTTTATTATGAGATTTAGTTCATTGAGCAGTCATTTGTCTTGAATAAGGTTATAGCACAGGATTAAATCTCCTCTTATCCTTCTTGTATGTAGTAACATTAATCTTAACTGTTTCAACCTAGCCTCATAATTCATATCTCTACATGTGTATATCATTCTTGTTGCCTGCCTCTGTACTTTCTCTATTCTGTTCTTGTCCCCTCCCTTGATCGGACCTCACTGTGGACTGCCATAGTCTAGGACAGGTCTTACATGTGAACGGTATAATGGCATAAGCACTTTCTCCTCTCTACTATTAAAATTTATTTTTATTGTCCTGAGTATCCTTTTTGCTTTAGCCACCTGGGCTACGGTGTGTGTCTTATAAGTTAAATTGTTATTAATTAATATGCCTAGATCCTTTTCTTCTCTTGATTTTCTGAGCTGGGTATCCTACATGTAATATTTGGCTTCTATGTTATTTGCTCTCATGTGCATAACACAGCACTTCTCTCTGTTGAAGGCCATTACCAACAGAATTTGCCCTCTGTACCATATTATTTAAATCAGTTTGTAATTTTTCACAATCAGTTTGGTTGGTTACTTTTGCCCGCTTGTTATTATCTGCATATTTGCTTATCCATCCAGTTACATATTGTCTTAGTTTTGTTGTGAATAGCTGGAACAGTATTGGTCCCAGAACAGAGCATTGTGGTACTCCACTAGTAACTGTTTGTGCAGATGAAAGATAACCATTTATGCTTACAGCCTGGGTCTTATTTTTCAGCCATGCCTGAACCCGTTTGATTATATTACCACTTATATTTGCATCAACTAGAGTTTGTATAATCTCCTTATGTGGGACTTTATCAAATGCCTTAAACATATCTAGATAGATGCAGTCGACTGATTTTCCCTTATCTAATGCAGATGAGATTTTCTCATAAAAACATAGTAGGTTTGTTATACATGATCTTCTGGGAATGAAACCATGATGGCTGCTATCAACTATGGCCAGGATAGTCAAAGGGGTTGCGCCTGGTGCAACAGAGTTGCACTGGCACAACCCCACATTGCGCCTCAGAAGGATATTGAAAAGGCCGCCTGGCACAGCGCAAATCTCGATGCACTGGGGTGCAATGTAATCCTATGCCACGGAGATGCAGGGGGTGTGTCCATGCATATGCGGTACATCCCGATATTCAGCCTGGAATGTGCGGTGCATATGCTGGCTAAACCCAGCATTGTGCTACATAGGGAGGCTCAAAGATGAGTCCTGAAAAAGTAGGAACAAGTCCCGGCCACCCACAGGCAGGTGGCTGTATTGCAAGGTGCAACACAACAGCTGCCAGCCATGGGTGGCCTCCCGCCCAACAGGAACACCTTCCACAAGCACCCGGACCCCTCTCTGGTAGTCCAGTGGACCCCCCTCCCTCCCTGTATACCCAATCATGGGCTTCTGTAATAACTAAATGTAACCCGGTGGTCTAGTGGTTCCTTCTCCGATGCCCAATCGTGGGCTTCTGTAAATTAAAATGTAACTGGTGGTCTAGTGGTTCCCACCCTGATGCCCAATTGCAGGCTTCTGTAAAAATAAAATGTAACCTGGTGATCTAGTGGTCCCCACTCTGATGCTTGATTGCAGGCTGTGGTATTGTCAGATACTAGCCTGGTGGTCCAGTGGTACCCCCCTCCCCACCCACCTACAAAGGACCCACGGCCACCCATTCACATATCTGGTCCTGTGTAGTACAGTATGGTCTGCAAGCCCATTGGTCCACACTGTGGATCAATAGGCGTGCAGATCATACTGTACACTGTCATTCGGTGGGCAGCCGGGAGGTATGCGGGTGGGGTGCTGCCAATGCCAATGAAGGTGGGGAGGGTGCTGGGTGGCCAGGGGTCTTCTGTGAGTGAGTGGGTGGGAAGGGGGGTACCACTAGACCACCAGGCTACTATCTGACAATACAACAGCCCATGATCGGGCATCGGGGTAGGAACGACTAGACCACCAGGTTATATTTTATTTTTACAGAAGCCCACGATTAGGCATTGGGGTGGGAACCACTAGACCACCAGGTTACGTCTTATTATTACAGACACCCGCGATCGGGCGTATGGGAAGGGAGGGGTTACATTAGCCCACCAGGGACCCTTCCCCCATCGACAGCAGCTAGACAGGGCACCAGGTGCAGTTCACCTGGACGCCCTGTGCAACGCATGCAAATGGTTCCATAATGACATGCAAATGGCCCCATTTGCACCTTGCATATGTTATGGACTCATTTGCATGGCCCTGGCTGAATATCATGGGTGATGCACCTAGCACAACTGCACTTGCACTGGTGAATCCCTGTGCGCCCTCTTTGTGGCTTGTGCTGGCACAGTGCCACTGCGCCATGCACAGTATATGCTCTGATCTTGCCATATTCAATGGTGCTGTGCCATGGTGCATCATCGTGGAACATTGCCTGATCCTGGCCCCAGTGCAGCCCAGTTGCACTTTGCCCAGGCTTGCGCCACTGCCCAGCGCAGTCTGAATATCTAGCCCTATGTTTTGAAATGTAATCTGATTTTCTTAAAGCGTCTTTAATAAAAGATTCCAGTATTTTACCTGGAACAGAGGTTAGACCTATAGGTCTGTAGTTAATGTATTTGACCGTGCTTCCCTTTTTATGTATAGGTATAACTATGGCTCAGAGCCAGCTGTCTGGTAACACACCCTCATTCAAAGATTTTTCATATAGAAGCCTTAGCGATGTGGCAATTTATGAGGCTACTAATTTAAGAAGTTTAACCGATATATTATCAGGTCCTGCCGAATAGCTATTTTTTAGGGCAGTTATCTTTTTAATAATGTTATAATTTGTTAAATCTATATTAACATGTTGGCCTGCTGGTATGTATCCTTGCTAATCATTTTTTTTTTTTAAGATAGATGCAAAATGATTATTAAATATCTTAGCCATTTCCTGAGGATCATCTACTGTATATGACTGTTATTAACATTTAGAGATCTTAACTCACTATTTTTTTTATTTAGTATACTTTATTCATTTTATATTTTTTGTAACCAAACATTGAGAACAGACAACTTAACATGTTGTTAGAGAAAGTACAACTAGTAGTATACAATCTTCTTAACTCACTATTATTGCTATGTAGTGAGTTGACACAATTGTAAAAGTTTTTTTTTGGTTGTATTTCTTTGCTGTTCCTGCATTCAATATTTCATTCTTTGTTTATTCTTATGTATCAACAGCATACATTTCCTTTGAGTATTTAAATATTGGTTTCATGTGTCCTGGTTGGACATTTTCCTGTATTCATTAAATAATTTCCTTTTCTTTTTTTTTTAACCTTATGTTTATCCGCATTACTGCGCTGTCCCTCCACTCATTCAGAGTCCCTCAAGTTACCTTCCCCAACATCCCATGGTGCCCCCAGGAGTCTGCTCCTAGAGTGTCCATCCACTCAGAGACCCTCAGATATCCCGGTGTATCTCCCAAGCTTTCCCCCTAGCAATGGTGGAGAGAGCAAGACACAGCGGAGTCTGCCACGGTGAACGCCGGTGATGCGGGCCGGCTTCTGAGGAGTCTTCACCTAGGAGTGATGGGTTCCATTTTCTCCTGTTCTGGTGAACCCTTACCCCCACAGTTGCTGGCACACTGGGACAGCCAATGAGGAGGCATGTGTCGAGACACAACTCCTCCCTGGGCTTTCAGCTGGTGCTGCCCATCCCGCTGTGTGTCCCAATCTGCATTGCCATTCCTGGGTTCATCCAAGAGGTGGTGATATAGCAGTGGGACAGACCTGTAACCCTCCCTAGAGAGGGAGAGCCACGGTTGGGTGCTCAATCCCTATCTTCCCCTGCCATCCCTCTGGCAGCCCAAGTCCATCACTGAACCCGGGTTGCTAGTGTGAAGTGAGGTGTGGTGTCCAGCACCTCAACCCTCAGTGCCACCGGGCCAACTTCCTTTTCTTTTTTAGTAGCTTGTTTATCCTTTTTGTTAACCATTTTGATTTAATTGCCATTTTATCATATTTCTTTATTTTTTGTATATATCTATTACAGATATCAGATAACTCCTTTCTGAGGATATCCTACATTTCCCTGATAGATTTAATCCAGAATTTTTCTTCCCAGTTGATTTTGCTTAACTCTTTCAGTATTGAGGTTTCATTTGATGTTCCAAACTTGTAAATCTCCCTACATTCCTTAACTGTAGGGGTACTTCCTTGTAAATTAAATGTTATGCTAGTATGATCACTATTAACCTAAAGGTATATCTATTTTACAATTAGAGATATTTAAGTCAGATAAAGCTACAGTAATATGATAACCAAGATATTCTCCCCTCTCGTGGGCTGCTTAACATATTGTTTCAGATTATGCTCATTCACTGTTTCAATGAATAATATGCTTTGTACACTATCTGCTACAGAATGTTCCCAATTGATATTTCTTTAATTCAGTATTCTATGAACATCACAACATGTACATCATCCACCTGTAAAGAACAACTGAATGCTTTGTAACCATGTCATTACCCATTATGCAAACCTTTACTACCAAGTTTGCAAGATGTGTTATGTGACATAATATCATCAGCTCACAATAGGCCCCAGGTCCCCGGGGTAAGTTCAGACTGTGGTGCACCATTGCAGCCACATACAGTGGTATGCCAGGCAACCTGTGTCCCTTGTCATCCCTAACTACCTCCTCTTCAGAACCAACAGGCAGACTGGGGTGGAGGAGTAGCCATTTATGTTAAAAACAAATTCTCAGTAACTATATTAGATGCTACCTCCTTTGCCTGTGGATTTGAATGCCTGTCTCTTAAAGTCGAGCTTTCCTCATCAGTGGGTTCCACATCTTAGGCTGCTATAGACCTCCAGAAGCAGGACCGCAACTTCTGACACACCTGTCATCCCACCTGGATATTACCCCAATGGAAACAATCATACTAGGTGATCTTAACTATGATTGGCTGACTGTCTCGTTACCCCTGATACAATTCTGCGACTCTCATGGGCTCAATCAACTTATTACTGAGCCTACTCGCATCAACAAAAAAAAATCCATTGAGAAGCACCCTCTTGGATGTTCTCCTTGTTAACAGACCTCATTCCTTTTCCCATGCTGGTATCCTCTTAGCAGACGTTAGTGACCACTGCTTTATTGGTGGCATGAGAACTGTTACCAAACCTCTATCTACATCAAAGTTTTCCACTAAAAGATCCAGATGGAACTTCGATCCTATTGCATACTTCAATGATCTAAAAAACTCTTCGGTACTGCAGAGTTTCTACCTGGCTCAGTCAGTGAGCAATGCCTATGATGTTCTTCATGAAATCATATCCAGTGCCCTAAACAGCCATGCTCCCCTGGTTAAAGCACGAATAAAAGCCAGAACCTGTCGTTGGTTCTCACCGGATCTGAAGGCCGCCTTAATCAAAAGAGATTACCTCTGGAAAAAGGCTCATAAATCTCGTGCCGACACAGACTGGTGTTTCTTCAGGGCATCTAGAAATGTCTGTACTAAGTTGGTCAAAGAGGCCAAAGCCAACTTTTATCAAACCGAGCTAATCTCTGTGTCAAACTGCCCTACCATTTTCTGGTCCACCATAAAACAGCTATCTGGCCACTCTCCAGGAAGTGCGCTTCCTTACAAAATTACCACTGATAATATTATCGTTAACATAAAATTAGAGATATTGCAGGCTTTCAACAATCATTTTGCCACTGCTGGCTTGGCATTTGATAATGCACCTGTAAGTAGCCTTCTTCCTCAGACCAACACCCAGCCTTCAGAACCAAGTAGCAAAAACATGGACTCCTTCTTTTCACCTACCACCATAAAAGAAGTTGAAGATCTTCTACAACTAGATACTAAAAAAAGTGCTGGGACCGACTCCTTCAACCCATATTTCTTGAAAATAGCATACCATATATTTGCTACACCTATAACACACCTATTCAATCTGCCCCTAGCACAAGGCTCCATCCCCAAGGCATGGAAAACTGCTCACGTCATTCCCCTGTTTAAAGCAGGGGACGCCTATGACCTATAATAACTATAGATCAATCTCCCTTCTTCCCATACTTTCAAAACTTCGAGAAAAAATTGTGGATACGCAGCTGAGATCTTTCTTAGACAGTGCTAGACTACTCAACCCAATGCAGTCTGGCTTTAGAGCTAAGCATAGTACAATTAAGGCACTGGCAAAAGTTACTAATGATTATCAACGGGACCTAGACAACAAAAAATTTGTTTGTGCCGTGTTTCTGGAACTCAGTAAGGCTTTCGACACAGTCGACCACTGCCTGCTCCTCTCCATCTTAAAAACTATAGGCATTGGCTCAACCACACCGGGATGGTTCCAAGACTACCTTTCTGATAGACAGCAACTAATTAAGGCTGATGGAGAGATTTCTCCACTTAAACCGATAAAAAGAGGTGTCCCCCAAGGCTCCATACTGGGCCCATTACTGTTTGCCATTTATATCAACAGCTTGGGCTTAGGCATCAAAAATGCCAGTATTCACTTGTTTGCTGATGACACAGTGCTCTACTTAAGCTGGGAATCTCCTGAAGCTGCCTGCATTGAGTTACAAGCTGATTTTAATGCTCTGCAGTATCAGCTCCTTAGCAAAAAGTTACTACTAAATGCAAAAAAAAAACAGGCCATTCTTCTCTCACCATCAGGCCCAGGGGCTTACTCTGCTGTCGCTAGTCCATTACCATCAATCTCTACCTTATTAGGAGAAAATCTTGAATTTTTGACTAAATTCAAATACCTTGGTATTTGGCTAGACAACAAACTCTCTTTTGTGGAACACACAGAAGAACTGCTAAAAACTGAGGCAGAGACTTGGTCTTTTTTTTTCAGAATTAAACGCCTCTTGACCACAGACGCAAAAAGACAGCTTGTCCAATCTACATTCCTTTCATTAATTGACTACGCCGACTTCATTTATGGCCATTGCCCTGCCTCATATCTTGCAAAACTGGATGTATTATATCATAGAGCACTGAGATTTATAACTGGCCTCCCATACCCCACACATCACTGCTCTTTATACGCAGTCATAGGGTGGCCCTCCCTTCCATACAGGCATTATAGAAATGCAGCCTTATGGATGCTCTGAGCCCTTACCAACAAACTCCCACAATACGTTGTTGACTGTCTCCCCCTTAGTCCTATTAGGAACTATGCCTTAAGAAGTCAATCGCAGATTTCTTTCAATGTCCCAAGGGCCAACACTCGCTTTGGAAGTGCTGCCATAAGCTATGCCCTGTCTACTCTCTGGAATAGGATACAAAAATCATTGAGACTTGGCTCACCTGTCAGCCCTGCCTTCTTTAAGACCCTCTATGACAAAACATTTGCTGAAATCTGTAATTGCTTCTATCACTCCTAGCAGCTTGACTATTGTTCCTCTCTTCTTCAACACTAGTCCCAGCTGCTTATCCAAATCAGCCCTTGCCACTACTACTCCCCCCCCGCCCCACTTGCCCTTAGCACCCTCTGCATCCCTCTTATTCACAACCCCCCTTCTGCCGCATTTACCTAAGTCTTACACACTGTTATGCGCACCTCCACAGCTTGGGAATTTCCATCCAGGCCTGTAAACAGTTTCTGCTGGACAGGAATATAAATAATCTTTCTTTTTTCTTCTGTGGTTTGTATATGACATCCATACACATCCTGCCCCTGTGGGAACTGTATATATATATATATTACGTTCCGGTTGTGTTATGTATATCTTTCTTGCACATGTGACTTGGAATGTAAATACTCTGCCCCTATCAGTATTGTAAACATGTTGTTCCTTTTGTATTACGTATGTTTATGTGTAACTGTACAATTTTCCCTGTCAACAGCAGGTCCACCTTGTAAATGAACTTGCCCAATGGTGGTCACCTGGATAAATAAAGATTTGATTGATTGATTGGGGCTGCGACCCAGGAATTAGCCCCTGCTCCCCCACTTTGTCAAGGGCCCTGAGTCGCACAAAGCTCTATGATTACAGTCAGTGTTCAATGTGCAATAGACATCAAAGACAAGCCATCAGTCAGACAATCAGAATCCTAGATGACAACATGGTGTGTCTGTTAACCACACAACACAACCGGAACACAGCGCATTGATATTCACATACATCTGAATAGGCAGGCACACCTGTCCTTGTGGCATAGTATGACATCTGTGGCCATGAACTGTACATAATTATGGCTGTGTGGGTGACATACAGAAACAATGCTGACATGAGATGCATTTACGACAACTGCTTATACAGTTTCTAAATGTACTGAAAAGAACACTGCATGACATAACAAATACAATACCTGTTCTGGAATTTGTGACCTCATGACAACAACATTACACACCTATAACCAAGAAAGGTACTATGTTCAACCCATAGTACTGCTCCATGGCTGGGGACCATGATAGATGAACCGGGTGCACTTTTTCAATTGGTCGCTGCATGCACTGGACAATGGTCATGCATTGGTGGTCCTATAGCTGGACTACGGCAAGGCCTTGGATTCAGTGCCACATGGTACAGTAGTAGCCACAGACATGGCCAGGCATTTTCAGATATTTTGCAACATTTCTGAATAGTTTCTCTCTGCTGCCCCTACTGTGTAAATGGAGAAAGAGGGAGATTTCTCTAGAAATGTCACAGAAATTTCAGGAAATATCTGGCCATGTCTTTGGCTGTGATTGTATGCTGACCATCAACTGACCAACCTGGGAGTGGGGATGGAACTGGGTGGAGGTGTTGTGAGATGTTTGCAAGACAGACATAAGAAGATAGCTAGATAGATAAATAGATAGATAGATAGATAGATAGATAGATAGATAGATAGATAGATAAAAATGTTAATTTTTTGCCAAGAGTTAATCATTAGGACTATTAAGCCCTGTTTACAAGATTGTCCTATGTTGATTATGGTTACAAGGTACAAAAACCTGACATTGTTTCACGAATGACAATACAACAGCATGACTCAATCACAATACATGATACAATAACAAATAAAACATATTCAATAACCAATACAAACACAAAAAATCACAATTTGATTTCCTCAGGACCCTAAGCACTGGCAATTTAGTTTCTACATTGATGACAAGCCTCTCCTAACTAACTAAAGCTACTTGCATTCCTAAAATCCAATTTCAATTCATTCCAAATCTGCTCCATACTGGAGGCAGTATGGCACAGTGGTTTAAGGCTCTGAGCTGCAAATCTGGAGACCTAGGTTTGAATCCCATAGCCCCCACTTGCATACTGTGTGACCCTGAGCAAGTCACTTAACTTCCTCATGCTCCCAGTGTTGCACCTGTAAACAATCTTTCAACTTTGTGTGTCTCATCTGGTTAAATAATTTGATAAAAAAAACTCCTTTGCATCTGACTATATCGATTTTTCACTGGTGGTAACTTCAGACCTCTATTTTGGATAATCCTCAAGGAGTATTTATTCTTTAGTATAGGCATACATGGTGTATCATTTACATCCCTGTATGCCATGAAAGCCCTCTGCCCCAATCTTTTTTTTCTCCATATCTCTAGCATGCCCCAGTCTAAATTCTATAATATACAATAATGATGAGTACTTTTATGACATTGTAAAAAATATCTAGCTATTTTATAATATACTTTAAGCATTCCAAAGGTGACTTAGTTGCATGCTGATAAAATAAACTCCCAAATTCCAGTATTGGCATTAAGAGTTGCAAGGCTACTCTATTTCTATCTTCTTTTGCCAAAAATGATGTCTTCCTTCTGATGACCCCCGATCTAATATTCACTTGTTTTCACTATACTTTCTATATGTTTACCAGAAACTAAACTACAGTCTAAGAGTACCCCCAAATATTTAGATTCAGACACTACCTGCAGACTCTTTTCTTACTTAAAATCATTTTAGGGGTAGTCAGCCAATGTTGTAAGGAATCAAAATCAAATTGCAACTTATGATGAAATTCTGATGTAGTATTTGCTCTAGCTAGCAGGGCCATATTGTAGGCATACAAAAAAATGTGTGATTTAACTGGAACTTGTGGAATTGGGTTTACATAAACTAGGAACATAAGGGGGCCCAGGACTGAACCCTGGGGAACACCCCTGTATGTTCCTTTCTTCTCAGATAGATATTCCTCCACACTAACCTCCTGGGTTTGTTCCATCAAATATGACAGTAACCAAGTTTTTACTGATTGTGACATTCCCACTAAGGTAACTCTCTCCATCAGGATGCTATAGTCCACCAGATCAAAGGCTTTTGAGAGGTCAGCGAACACCGCTCCCACGGACTATCCTCACTCCAATACATTTGAGACTGTGTCAAGGAAGTCCGCGAGATCAGAGTCCATCAACCTCCCAACTCTGAAGCCAGCCTGACAGCTAGTAAGTCATACTTCTCCAAAGAATCCTGAATCTAGTTTGAGACTAATCTTTCAAAAACCTTCGATATTACAGACAGTAAAGCAATTGGCCAATAATTTGTTAATATCTCGATCTCCCCCTTTAAATATAGGTATTATTTTAGAATTTTTCCAACTATCTGGGTATGTATTCTACCGCAAGCTAAGATTAAACAAGTTGGTTAAAGTTAGAGTGATCTGTTTAACAGCATCTTTTAGGAATCTTATTTCCACCTGATCCAACCCCATAGCTTTTTGTGAGTTCAGTTTATGTACAGTATTTGTTTTTGAACCTCTTTACTCTTAATTTCCCTAAAATGAAACTGTGGCATTTTCATACTATCATTACCAGAAATAATTAAAGGAGGAGCATAAATCTTTTTATTTGGTGTATCCAGATCTGGAAGTGTGCAAATGTAATGATTTAAATTTCTTGCAATCTGATTCACATTTGACTCAACCCCATCTTTATCATGCATATCTATATCCAAGTCCTGACTTGACTTAACTTTCCCTCTAACTGTTTTATCAACTTCCAGTAATGAGCAGGATTTTTAGTTTGTTCAATTGTTTGTTTAAAATACCTTTTCCTGGCTTTTTTAATCAAGCTTTTGCATTTATTCCATGCTTTTTTAAACAACTCCCATTCTGAGGATTCTAGTGTCTGATCTGACTTCTTCCATAATCTGTCTTTCCAACTAATCTGTTTTTTTTATTTTATTATCAATTCAGGGATGGTGGAATTTTCTTTCCTTAATTTGTTTAAAAGGATCATTTATGTTACAAATAGCTACAAAGATATCAGTAAATTATTTGACTGCCAAATCAACTTCTGGAATAAGGTATATGCGCCCCAGTTAACTGCAGTCAAATCATGTTGAAATCTTGTCCTATTAAACTTTTTGTAACCCTAATGTATTTAACTTTTTAGTGGGTCCAGTTGTCTGTGTTTCCTCACTATTTCATACTCTATGTAGCAATGATCCCCTAAGTTAGGTGCACCCACCTTAACATTTTGTGTGTGCAACCCAGCTGTCACAAAAATTAAATCTAGTATATACCCATTACTCTAAAACTGATTTCTCCTTGTGGGCAATTTTATCATCTGGGTTAAGTCTAGTGGTTGTAATTCCCTTTCCAGTTTTTGACCCCTTACTGCTCCCCGGGCACAATTGAAATCACCCAGTGACACTATATCTTGTTGTTCAGTAATAGCAGTTAATTTTTTATGAAAACTGTTCAACTGCTGTGGTTTTTACTTTGGGATGCGAATAGACCACACCAACACACAATTTTAACTTAGGGACATGCACCAATACCAACTCTATACCCTCTATATTACCAGAAAACATTTGTTTTGGTTGACCCAAACTATCTTTAACAAAGAAAGCCACCCCCACTCCTATATATTCTATCATACCTGTATAAGGTATAATCTTTGACAGCTACCTCAGTGACTGGATGCTTCTTTGTAAGCCAAGTTTCTGAAAAACGAACCTCATCATAGCTTCCTTTGTGAATCCAGTGTTCAAACAATGCTTGTTTACCTGCCAAACTTCTGGCATTGTCATGTGCTAATCGAATTACATTTGTTATGGTTTGTTGAGTAGGGCCCAGATTTAATTTCACATCTCCACTTACCATAATTAGAAGAACAGTCAGCAACATGCCCCTGCTGGAATCACTACTCACAGGTCCATACCCCAAATGTATCCAATTAGTGTATTTAAGTGGGCACAGCTGGTAATTATTCTGCTTAAATAGTTTATTTCTTCTGATATTACCAAAATTCATATTTCTACTTAAATTGGGGCACAGACTTTGCAAGCAAGGATATCAGCTGGCAGCCTCTATTTTCATTTTGCTCCTTACTCAACAAACCATACCCGTTCACAGATAGAAAGACTCCCAGGCTACAACAACAAAAAAATTATACATTTTAAATAATTATGCCTTTTTAAATTATCAGATTATACTATCAACTATTAACAATTTGAAACAGCAACTAACTTGTTAGATAAAATCTATCACAATACAAAACACCCACCGGCCCGGTGGCACTGAGGGTTGAGGCACTGGATGCCACACCTCGCGCTACGCTGGTGACCTGGATTCAGGAACAGACTCGGGTGGCCGGGGGTCGGCAGGGGGAGGGAGGATCGAGTGTCCCAATGGCTGCTTTCCTCCCTCAGGGGTGGGAACCAAGAATGCTTTCACGTTCTGCATCACCCTCGCAGCCGGTGGAAGCACCGACAATGAGGGGATGGAGGCGGCTCCATTCACCGGAGCCAGGGAGGGGGGACGTTGGCGGTGCATGAGGGCTTGGCGTGCATCAGCACGCCGCCACTCGGGACATACGTCCTAGCACATGACGTCTCAGAGGGTAGGGAAAAATCAGGGGAGAAAATGGAAAAACCCTCTCGGCAGCCCTAGATGATAGCCTCTCGGGTACCATCCGGATCACCAAAAAAGAAGGACAGACCCCACTGTGCAGGAAGGAAGAAGGAGGCACTCTAGGGGCAGATCCCACTGGAGGTGGAATGGAGAGATGAGAGGAAGGAAGGAGTGGGCTCCGAGAGTAGGGAAGGAGATAAAAGAAATAAAGTAAAAAAAAAAAATACAAAACACCATGCCCCTAGTATTCCATTATCACTTAACTTCTTTACCAGTTGTTTTACTTACTACCAGGGATTATCTCCTGTCAATTAATCAGCTAATAAATAAAGTAATACAGTATAGTACTACATATATTTTAAACATTTATTTAAAAAAAAAATATCAGGCACTATTCTGATATTAATCAGCCAAGATACAGTAATCCTAGGCTATGATAACTTAATTAACTTGTTTCAGCATTAAGGATTATCTAATAACATCTTACTTCAATCTTCTGGTGTGAGCTCATTATTAACACCAGGCTTAATTTTAACCTATAAAATGCAAACTTTTACCAGATTTACTATTTGTTTTATATATATATATATATATATATATATATATATATATATATATATATATATATATATATGCTAAAACCATCAGCATTAAATAATTTAAAATAGTATATCTCCAGCAGTTTCAATGCCTAGGATATAAAGTGCACTTTGATAGGAAAAATATGTCAGGAACAAACACTTACCATACAGTTTACTTCATCTGACATGTGAAGCCCATCAGACATGCTAAACACTCTCAACCCCCCTTTTTGATAAAACCACTATGTTGCAAGCTAAGTTTAAAACATATTTTCTGTCTCCTTTTTCTTAGAGGAATGGTGCTCACGCCACTCACACTTGCGCTACGTTCTCGCACTTCGCGAGCGGCATGAGCTTTATGGGCAGATGTCCCACATCCTCTTATAGCTGACTGGCTCACAGAAAGTCCTCATACATTCACAAAACCCTCTGCATAGCGTCTCTAGTGAGAGTAGGTAGTAGTGTGTGGTGACGTATCTGAGCACAGGACAATAACAAGTGGTGTCCCACAGGTCAAGGTGCTGGGACTAGTGCTTCAATGCTGACATTGCAGATGGATAAAGAGTAAGATCAGTGTCTTCAAGCATGACACCAAGACACGTGCAGAGGCTGATGGAGAGACAGGTGACACAGTATTCCAGGAGGATTCGTACTACTTGGAGTACTGGTGTAACACATGACAAGTATGATTCAATGCCAAGAAGTGCAAAGTCATGCACTTGGGAGCCATAAACCCATGAAATACCTACTGGTTGGGGGGGCAGTTATGAAAGTCAAAGAAGGAGAAGTATATAGGTGTACTACTGACACAGAACAAGTAACACTGCACAGTGCTGAAACCCAGCACCAAAGGACAAAAGCATGTTGGGTAGATCAAAACAGGAAGTAACCTCTAGAAGAGGGAAAGCCATACTAGCATATACAGGTCCCTGCAGTTGCAGAACTTGAAGTACTACATGTGGTACTAGCACCTCTACTTGAAAAAGGGCATCAAGTTATTATAAGGGCTACAGTGAGGGGCTATAAAAATGTACTGGCAATTGCAAAATAAACCTTCTAAGGATATACTCAGAGAGCTCAGTATGTATTCCCATGAGGATAGAAGCTAGATATGGGATATATCTGCAAACTTCAAGTCCCTGAAGGGTATGAACAGAGTAGGCAGTGGAAGTATTCTGGACTGAAATGAGGATGCACTATTTCAACAAAAGACTGGCAGCAGTGTAGAACGCACAGCAGGAGGAGGTGACATCACTGCATGTGGTGTGCAGCTTTAAAAAGATGGTGGAACTGGTTCAGATATAGGGTTAAAACAGGGGTGGTGGGTGCAGGGGTGGAAGTGAATGATACATGGGCTAAATTGAGATGGTGGTAGCAAGGATGATGGGTAGATGCACTCTGAAAGAGTGAAGCGCTACACACTCAAGCAGAATACATAGACTAATAGACTGATAGGCCTGTATCTGCTGGCAGTTTCATATGTTCATATGGCCACACATTGCAGTCCACAATGTCCTACATCCTCTTATACCATTGTCATGTCTGTCTTACCAATTCATACATGCAAGGCAGAGAATAGGCAGCATGGACTAGACACATCAGGGTTGGGTTGCAGATGGCAGGCAAGAACACACATCAAAAAAGCAGTCCATGTTTGAAGTGTTCCAACCCTGTCTGTCACAGAAAGCAACACGGAATGTGCAACAAAATAGATCAGGTGTGGGCTGCTTGATCGTTGGGTGTTACTGCATGGAACCAGGGTGCCAAAAAATGAACTTGAAGGTTGTTTCAGGGGATGACATCCTAACAGTGGTGGCTATGAAGTGGGACACTGCAGGGCATATTTCAGGGTCAACAAATTCTTAGCCAAATTTGCTGGCCCATGTAGTCCACATCATCACCGCCCCACCCCCAGGAAAGTATGTATGACTGCATTAGCCATCTTGCAATGTGCCCTTACAAACAAAAGTGGACACCCGCCACACAAAATACAGCCTACACACCTGCATCAACTGTGCAAGCAACACGAGTTTACCATTTCAGTCAGTCACAGCAGAAATGATCCATGTAACACCACCACTGACATGTATACAGAGGCACAAGGTGCAGCAGGTGATGTAAGAAGAAGAAGAAGAAAAAGAAGAATCTGCATTTATATAGCGCTTTTCATACACAGTGTATCCCAAAGCACTTTACAAGCAATGTTAGATTGGTAGTGAAGTGATTGAATGTGTAGTGGCGGCCATATTGTAGATCAACACTCACACACAGCCTGAACAATTGCATGAACCTATTTTATGGAAAGGGGAATGTTGGTCAGGACACCGGGAATGTTCCCTACTCTGTGCAAAGAATGCCCTCCGTTCTTTTACTTCCACCTGGACACCCACCAGGACAGCACCAGGATGGGTAGAAGGGACCTCAGTTTAACATCTCATCCAAAGGACGGCACACCCCAGCAGTTCAGCACCCCCAACACTCACTTGGGTGCTGGCATTTTAGGTACATGTCCAATCCCAGTGTGGAACAAGAATCCAAGGTCTTCTGGTCCAGAGGCGGATGTGCAACCAACTGAGTCATGCTGACACCTTGTAAGGTGTGTGTCACAAGACAGGAAGTAGATCGTGATGCATTCACTGACTCCCCACCACACCACTAGTGGGTTAGGGACAATGACATCATTGACA
The DNA here is from genome assembly GCA_016271365.2 of Neoceratodus forsteri. NCBI lineage: Eukaryota > Metazoa > Chordata > Ceratodontiformes > Ceratodontidae > Neoceratodus > Neoceratodus forsteri. The sequence goes on along the minus strand of CM028137.1, from coordinate 339,209,076 downwards.
CAGAGCCTTGAACCCTACACCATCATACAATTTACAGGTTTTATGACCAACTCAACCATTGTCATAATTAGATTTACTATTGTGTAAAGGACCCAACCCTACTTTGCACAGCAGAGTGCTCACAAGCTCATGACACAGATGCAGAACATATAGAAAAGGCTGCACTCCAGGGTTGGTGGATGGTTGTCCAAAAACAGGGGAACATCAGAATTTCATCAGACTGCATTACCCCCAGTGGTGGCACTTTCAATAATGGGTGGTGCTCTTCTTCATATGTAAAATCAAGGAAAGGGGGATGTTTAAAAAGTCCTACAATATGGAATATAGAGGTAACAAATAAGTTATAGGGGTACTCATGCTAAAAATGTATGGATGGGTACCACTTTTTATTTGGAGGGCTACCACTGGGGCAATAATGTTCCTGCTGAAAGTGGTACATACCTCACCAATTTTCCACATTCTCAAGAAGGCACTATCTCTCCTGTTGGGTTTGGTAGGGCTGTTCGATGGATCCTCAGTTCTTTGTGGGACTACCCCTTTATGTAGATTCAGCCTTTTATAACCACACTGTCTTGCCAGATCAGGCAGCATGGTGAAATCACCTGGATCAAAGTGGTCCTCACACAGGATGATTCAGTCACTAGGCTTCCAGATCAGTTCTCTCTGACATGCCATGATCCAAGCATGTCACAGTTTCTTACATCTTGGAAATGTAAAGAATGACTTGCCACTTCTGTCACCATTCTTACAATTCAGAGCTACACAGTACACCATTCTATCAGTCACACTTCAATAAAATTATATAGAGAAAGCACACTGAATGGAGGGTGGCAACACTCCAAAGAATCACTGCACTTAAAGGGTACCTAAACAAGCAGTTTTTTAAAAGTGCAGACTCAAAAATGTGGCTTCATTGTGAGGTAAAGTAAAGGCTGCTGTTTGCATTTATGCTAAAACTGCATTTATGTAAATAACATAAATGCAGTTTCATAGCTTTGGAAAAATGTAAACATCAGCCTTTCACTTTAAAAAAACTGCATTGTTTTCTCCCTAAAATGTCTGCCAAGTGTGTTAAGTGATGAGTCATGATGACATCATCAGAGCCAGAGACAGAGACCCACATATATTTCTATAGTGCTAACTAGTTCTTCTTTCCCTCTTTGTTTTTAATTGTTGTACCAGAATGATCAACACCATGTATTAACTTATGGATTATTTTGATTAGTACGCATGTTAGGTTATGATTTTGTTCATTGTGTTTACTTTAACTTGCGGAAAATGTTTTGCAATCCAGCTGACTTTTTCTTTGGCAAACTGCATTACAGTACAACACTTCAAATACCGGATGATCCAGTGGTTATGTGATGCACTGAATTTTTTTTTTTTAACCAGGAGAGACACACTAAGCTGAAAGGTTGTTTACAGGTGTGGCCTGGGAGCACAAGGAAGTTTAGTGACTTGTTCAGGGTTACACAGCAAAGTACCAGTCTGGTTCAGTTCCAAAGCTCATGTTCTTTTGTTAATCCACAAATATGGCTTTCTTTTTCCATGTGAACCCCCTGCACCTAGCCTGCCTTCTGTTGAATGTCCCACCATCCAGACCCTGTCCCTAGTACTTCCTGGGGCTGCATATGTGCTTATGGTTTCATGAAGAGAATGATCACACCTCAGATTGTAATCTTCTACCTCAGAGAGTTGTGCATACCTATACCAATATGCATCATAAGTCGGCACTGTTAAAAAAATGCTTCCCAAATCACTCTCCAGTCCACATTCTCAGTGTTTGACTTCTGCTCCCACAGTAAACATTGAGTGGATCACCACTCTTTTGCACAGTGAAGGTAGTATGTACAGTTCCCCTGCTGTGTTTTTTTCCTGCTTCATTAACCAACAACTAGGTCTTCCTGGACAACCAAGCAATACGCATCATGACCCACCAGAAAAGCTGCTGTTCATGCCTTCATAAGGGCTGTACTTACAATTGATAACAATATTATTAGCAGGAGAGGCATACTAATACCTTAAGCGAATCCACCTGACTTCCAGTGTCAGTCTACTCCTTTACCTGTGATCTGCAGAACCCCACAGTACAGTACCCATCAATTCTTCTACAGTGCTTTTCTCTGTTCTACTCCACAATGTGAGTTGGCTGGCTACCACCCTTCCAAATCTTGAATGAGCAATACACAACTCCCTCAATGCTGTCTTAACAAACTTCAACATCCGCCCCCCCCACCCAAGGGTAATCTCCCTAGACTGAATTCAAGTAACAGTTTAGGTGCAGCCCTGCCACTCTGAGTATTAATCATTGCTGGCTATTCTCATCCACAGTCAGGTAGTGATCACGATGCTGGCAGCCCCACATTTCAGATCTCACAGTGATTTGCTCAACGTCCTCCTTCATGTCTTCAACTAACCTGACTATAGCTGTATCCTGCTAGAATGGCCTCTTCAGTCCCTCTCTGGCATTTATTCTTCTCACCTGCTCCCCACACCAAAAACTGGTGAGTTCACTACCCTTCCGCATCATGAATGTGGTTAGTACAGTCTCCCATGTTATTTTTACATACTGATAATAAACATGATCTTCTGGTAAGCCAGGCTGATAGCAGCAGGGCACAATTGGAAATATAGGATTTCCTACCCATATAAGATCTAAGCCACCTATGATTAGACACTATTAAATGATGTGCATAATGATGTGCACACCCGTCATTTAATAGCGCCTAATCAAAGGTAGCCTAGATCTTTTAAGGATAGAAAAGCTCATCATTCCCCCTGTTCCCTGCTGCTATGAGCCTGGCCTACTGGAAATATATGTTTATATTTGATATGTCAAAATAAAACGGGGACTGTACTACTTGCATTCATGATGCAGAAGGGTGATGAGCGCACCAGTTTTCGGTGTGAGGAGGAATAGTGAAGCATGGATACCAGAGGGGGACTGAGAAGGCCACTCTTGCAAGGTACTGCTATATTCAGGGAAGGAGGAGCACAGAAGGAGAGAAATATGAGTAGATTACTGTGAGAAATAAGATGTGGGCTGCCAGCACCTTGATCACTCTCTGACCCCGTTGTCCTGGTCAGCATTCCCCTTCCCATAAAACCAGTTCATGCACTTGTCCAAGGCTGTGTGTGGATATTAATGTATGAAATGGCTGCCACTACACGTTCAGTCACTTCACCACCAGTCTAGTATTGCTTGTAAAGCACTTTGGGATACAGTGTGTATGAAAACCACTATACAAATGCTGATTATTATTATTATTATTATTTCCCATGGAAAAAGAAGACAAGACAAGCATATATTTGAGTTTTGAGAAAGTATGAACTCTAACATTGGACTGCACAAGAATGTTGCTACAAAAAAGTGGTGGCTGTAGGGGGTGGTGAAAGGTGTGGCTGCGACCCCCCCCCACCCATATAGTAACGTACTTGCTTGCTGCTGCTGCATTTCACTTTGTTGAACTCTGATTTATTGATTGTAGAAATGTTTACATTCAAACTATGGATTACATTTGTAGGTTCTGTCAAAACGTACTAGAAAAGAATAGCAGAAAATATAAAGGTTTAATAAATATGTTTAAAAGTGCATATTAAGTATGCACACCACCCCAGCACCCCCATTGTAGCATCCTGGGTCCACCACAACCACCAGATCACCAGGCTATTCAAGATTTGCATTGCACTGTGGTTTGCCACAGAGAAAGTCAGTGGGATCAAAACACAATGTCAGCATACTAAAGTAAACAAAATGAAGAGAGCCATAACCTAACATGTGTATTATACAAAATAATGCACATGGTTTTGACCATTTGGGTGAAACATTTCTATACAAAGGGAAAAAAAATAGTTAGCACTATAGAGAGCCATATATCTCTCTGACTTTGGCTCCAATGATGTCATTACATAACACATTTGGCAGCCATTTTAGGAAGCAGGTAAGACAGGTTTTTTTTTTTAATTGGAAGGCCGATTTTACAATTTTTAGATGCTCTGGAACCACATTTAAGTAAATTATATGAATGCAGTTTTAGCATTAATGAATAGAGCAGCCTTTCCTTTAGTCACCTACAGAGTCAGAATTTTGAATAGTCTGTTGTCAAAATGTTGTTTAGGTATCCTTTAAAAGAAGTTTGCTGTAAAATATAAAAAACTACTATGGCACTGAAAGAAAATAAACTCCCACTGACAACCTGTGCTAAGCTGTCATTAAAATAGTATAGGATCACTCAAGTTCTCTCACTCCCGACACTGCTAGGGTTATATCAAGTCTGCAAGCACACCTAAAATAAAAGAGACACAACAATAGCACTTTTGTTTTTTTTTGGGGGGGGGGTATTTGACTGATATCCATCAAACACACTATGATTGGCAGTCATTGTGAAACTTGACACTTTGCCCACCAAAACAGTGTTAATAGTTCAGAATAGGTGCCTAAAACTGGTATCAAACACTGAGCTACATTTAGTTCCATTGCCTCACATTGGCAGAGCTGAAGACTGCACTCGGGTATCTCCAGAATGGTGGTAGTGATAACATCAATGACTTACACTGCCATAAACACCTGAGTGGTACTGGACAAGTAAACAGACTGAGATAGTATGAAGGAGCTCTGATAAAAGACCATATAGCTCATGCCAGGTACAACTTTTTTTAAATAAAAACAGTGTGATTACTGTGAGAAAGACCCAGGGAAGTCTCTGTGAGCTGCAAATCGTGATCTGTGACATTGCATGTCACCTTTAAATGGCATAGCATATTGAGGTGCAAAAAAGGCTATTAGGTGAGAACTAACCTTAGACCAATAATAACAGTAATTCCACATTAAACATTATTTATAAATTATAAACCCCTGAGATAACAGTTTGCAGCATGAACCTATTAGTACAGCATTAATGTTCAAATGCCAAAATACCAAATAACAGTCTGAGATCAAAAGCAGTGGTTATTTACATAGTGTGGACACTAAATTCAAAATGAGCACTAGCGAATAATACCACATTTGTTAGGTATCAAAGAACAGTCAGGAAAAAAGGGGGTGGAAACCTGGAGTTAAAATGTATAGGGAGCTAAATCCTTGTAGTTCGATTCCATTACAAAGAAGCAGGGCATTGACCTGCGCTCACCACAACACATCAGCACCTAAAAGAGAGTGAATGAGAGAACCAATTAATTCGAGATGTTCACAGATATGGCTTTATATCAGTTTCATTATTTAAGCCCTCAGGATTCAGACTACAAAGGCTGAAAATCCCAAAGCTTTCTTGTTGCAGCAATTTGTTTAATCTATTACCATCACTCTTGCCTGTAGTTACTTGTTCAATGCCCATAAAATGAAAGCTCGGAGGATTACCATTGTGGTTTTCCCCAAAATGTTCTGCTACAGGGTTAGTTAAATCCATGTTATTAATGTTCCTTATGTGTTCTTGAATTCTGTGTTTAGAAATACTTGTGGTGCACCCAACATATAATTTACTGCAGCCATTCCAAATGACATAGACCACATAGATTGAAACACCTGAGATGAATTGTTTTATCATGTTCGTGACAATGCTGGTACTCCATGGCAGTGAAAAATTGGTGTGTTGTATGCAGTATTTGCAAATGTTACAGTTCCGACACTGGTACATTCCGGGTGGTCAAATTGGTAACCATGTCAATCTTATGTTTTGGAGATCAGTATAGCAACTATTAACCAGTTTGTCCTTTAGTGCTTGTCCCCTCTTAAAAGTAATTCTTGGTGTTTCTCCAATGGCTCCTGCAAGTACAGTGTCATTCTTGAGGATTGGCCAGTATTTATGTAGTACATTCCCAAGTTTGCCAGACACCTGTGTGAATTCAGTACTAAATGTAATGACCCCTGTGTTATTTGGTCTGATTTTTGGTACAAGCAAGTCAGAGCGCTGCATAGATTGTGCCCTGCAAAGTGCCTGATCCAAAACTTTACTGCAATAACCCCTTACTAGAAATCTCCCATACATTTCTTTAGCTTGGTTTTGGAAGTCTACATTTGCTGAACAGTTACGTCTTAACCTCAAGAATTGCCCATATGGAATGGCATTTTTTAGTTTCCTTTGATGTGAGCTAGAGGCTTGCAAAAACTATTTGTGGCAGTTGTTTTTATATATGCACTAGAGCAGATACTGGAATCAGAGCCTATTGACAGAATGACATCCAAGAAATTCAGCCGCTCTTCCTGAATTTCTACTGTAAAATGTAAATTGATGTTGTTATTGTTTAACCACTCAATGAAGCAGCTGGCCTCCTGCCTGTCACTCTGCCATTTGTAAATTATCATCGCTATAACAGACCCATCTGACAGTAATTTTATGAAATGGGTTCTTATCAGTATTTAGTGCATGTGCCTTTTCCCACAGTCCCAGCATTAAATTTGCATAGGATGTCGCCATGGCCACCCCCATTCCGGGTTTGGTGACAGATTTGGGAGTTAGAGGGCTGGCCAGGGGAGAGGGAATGAGCATCCTAGGGACTGATCTCCTTCTCAGAGGGAGGAGGGAAGTGTGTCCAGCATTATGCAGATTTCTGGCAGAGGCTGGGGATAGTGCCAGCACCTCACACTGTGGGGGCGGGGCAGACACTGGCATTATTGCATGTCCCTCCCCCAGGGATCTCCAGCATACTAAAATATTCTGGGCCCATTCATGATGGCCTCCACCTCCACTGCCACTCCCGCTGTGAGTAATGCCTACTGGGGAGGAGCCCACTCCCATGGCCCTGCACTGGGGGGCAAGCCAGGGCTAAAAAGACTGTGTTCTTTGAGGAGGGGGTGCCTGCCCAGAGGCTCCATCCAGGGAGGTAGGCCTGGGCATGGGGGACATTGAGTGGGGGGGGTCACATTTCATAGGTTAAACTTGCTAAAGGCTATAAGAAACAGCGGACAGTATAGACTGCAATATAATCTGTTGAAAAACTAGTTAATTTGTGACACAACCACAATTAGCAATGACGATGGACCACTTTCACTTTCCCACCCTCTACTTGAGCTGCATCATGTATATGAACAATCTGTGCATGAATGAAGACTGACAGCTGATTAGGGTGGCATTCAGAATAATTAGGAAAGTGGATGGAACTAACAGTGGGATCTTAGTATTAAATGACCACTGTTATCTTTTTTTTTTCTAGGTCACATTTTACTGGTTCAAATGGACAATTATAACTTAACAATCACTCTCTCACCTTCAGTATCATCTGCAGGGTGAGCAGGGAAAGCCTGTGAATGGCCTTGATTTAAATAGAAAATTAAAAATTGTAAGCATGAGTTGATCCCCCAGAAGGACATTGTGGCTAGTTCATACCTCACACAGTTAGTAATGGAACCCACCAGGATGAACTATAAAATGGGTAACAACACACTTATTGACTGGCTCCTTTCTAGTTCCCCCACTAGGATTTCTGGGATCACTCTGCTACTTGACACACTGAGTGACCACTATCTGATAAAATGCAGGTGGTCAAATAAATATAAAAAAGCTCCCCCAATTATTGTTAAAAGCAGAGTCCTGAGAAAAGGACAGCTTGGTTCTCTCAAAGCAGCACTATCCCACATCAATTGGACACCCAAAGATGTGCAGCAGGATCTAGATCTTGCTGTAAAATACTTCATTGATATTTTCAGCATGGTCTGTGATACATTTGCCCCTGTAAGGAAAAGGAAATCTCATGGTTGCACTAATGGCTAGATAACTGGTTACCTCCTTCCACTTATGAGGAAAAGAGATAACTTCTGGTGTAAGGCCAGGACCACAGGAGATAAAAATGATTATCAGACCTACAGGGCCTCCAGAAACAGGTGTACACAGCTCATCAGGCTTACTAAAGCAAACTTCTACAGAGACCAGTTAGATAGGAGCTGGGGTGATGGGAGGAGCTTCTGGGAGAACATTAAGGATCTCCTCAGGGAGTATAACAAGAAACACCCCTCAATGCTCAATATCAATGGGTCTACTACCATTGATCCTTTCACTATAGCTGAGTGGTTCAGTACTTCCTTTATTGGTCTAAGCTGTGTTCTCATATCCAGCTACCTGCCGTCTATGGAAGCATACCTCAACAGCAACCCAACTGAGAATAAGCATCCAAAGTTTTTTTTCAGGCATGTAATGGTTAAAGAGGCCATGTTACATGTAAAAAAGTCCTGGGCAAAACCAGGATGGGTAGCGATAGCATAGATATGAAACTGGTCACCCTTGTAATTGATGAGCTTATTGTCCTCATTTCTAAACTTTTAAACAAATTACTCACCCTTGCTAAATTCCCCTCAGTATGGAAGAAAGCCCTGGTGACCCCTGTTCTCAAGAGTCATGACAGGTCCTGCATTGCAAATTATAGGCCCATATCCTTCCTCTCCCCTCTATCCAAAGCACTGGAAATAATAGTGGCAGATCAAATCACTGACTACCTCCAGAAATACCAACTGCAATGTCCTCAACAACATGGATTCAGAAAGAACCATAGCACTGCCACAGCCCTGGTGGAGTACGCTGACTATGTGCCCTAGCCTTAGCTGATGGAAACTTGGTGGGTTCCATCTTCATTGACCTAACAAAGGTCAACCACCCTTCCTCTTGGTACAGCTACAGTCCTGGGGATGGCCTCTAATGCTGTAGGCTGGCTTCAATATTACCTGTTGCATAGGACACAGAGAGTCAAAATCAGTCAAGCTGTTTTGGAGTCTAAAAAAGTGTTTCTGTGTGTTCCCCAGGCAGGGATCAATCCTAGGGCCACTGCTAGTCAGCCTTTTCCTGAATGCTCTTCCTGAGGCCTGTAACAGCAAAATAATCCTGTATGCTGGTGACGCTGTCATTCTCTGCAGCAACTCTCACATCGAGCCACTGCAGAGTAAGCTGCAATCTACTTTCCATCAGCTTGAGGACTGATTCAGCTCACATAAACTTTTACTCAATTATAGAAAAAACAAAACTATGGTCATCTGTAGACCTCAGCTCAAGAGGAGATATCCCACCCTATCTATCTACAACAGTATAAATGCCCCTATAGAGCAGGTTCATTCCTTCAAGTACCTGGAGGCCACAATTGATGACACCCTTTCCTTTGCGCAACATATTGACATGTTGGTGAAGGCCGTTAATACCAAACTTAGAGTTCCTTATCAGCACAGCAAAAGCCTCTCACTGACTGCTCTCCATCTCTCCATCTCCAGTTCAATACTATCTATTATAGATTATGGACTGGTGGTCTATGGTGGAGTTGCTGACACAGCATTTGAGTGGGTAGTTATTGTCCTTAACAAGGTATGTAGGCTTACCCTTGCTGCTGACCGTTATACCCACACCTGCAAGCTGTATTAACAAACAAACTGGTTAACCCTTGGGAACAGAATAAAGTTCCAAACTTGCCTCCTTGGAATGAAGGCTCTGCTTGGCAAAACTCCCCCCTGCATCACTGAACTTTTTTCAGCAGCCAGCACAAAAAGTATGATACTAGCGGTAGAGTGCAAAGACTGCTCACTGTTCCATTTTGAAGAACAGCACTTGGACAATGATCATTCTCCAACAGGGCCCCCTTTGGCTTAATGAGGTCCCAGTGGTGTCACTTTATACTGCAAGTCTCCAGGCCTTTAAGTCCGAACTGAAACAGTACCTCATTAGCAGGAGTGCATGTGACTGCCTGCTGGGCACCTGACATCTTTCTTCTGTTGCTCCTTGACCCCCCCCCTTTCTTTGTGTTGCCACTACTCAGTCTACTCCCTTTACCCTTAGTCTCCCTGTACCAAGCCATCCTGTCTAGGTGCTCCTTCTTGTCCCCACCCCCTAGAGACCTCCATACTACCATTGCTCCCTAACCCACTCTTGTCCCTTTTCCCACCCCTCTCAGCCCTGCCCTACTCCCACTAACTTCTTGATTGTCAATACCTCTGTCTCATTCCCACTATTGCTGGAGCCCCTACCTCTCTCAGTCACTCACTGTTTTTTCTTGTTTCCACCCTCACCCACCCTTTCTAACAACAAAGCTTTTGTACAAGGCTGCACCTTAAAACTCACTGAATCTCCACTAGTCAAGCTTGATTACAAGGAATATAACTAATAAAATCTGCCTTCAATTTTGTTTGCTGCCAAATTAATCTGTTTACTATATTTAAGTCTGGTGTACTTGATGTGATTCTATATATGTACTATTGTATTTTGTTTCATGATGTGGATCCTCTGCAAAAGAGCTCTTGCAAGATTGCTTCTGAATAATCAAAGAAAGAAAAAGAAAGAAAAATTGGTCCTCTTTAAAGAAACACTGGTCCTTTTTTTCAGTGAGAAGTTAAAAACCTGACTGACTATCAGTGTTTTTCTTTGCTCTCAATCCAAGAACTAGAGACAATAAACTGAATCTTTCACGCCAAAACATGTATACATGTATCCAATTAAATTTCTTCTGGCACAATTTCCTACTTCAAGATTCAAACTGCTAAAACCTTGGCAAGTTAATACTATATGTATCACTTTGTTGCTCTGTGCCACTGGTGCCACACTCTGTAATGGGAAGAACAACTTTTCTTTATCTTGCATCCTTGATCCATAACTTTTGTAATTAAGCAATAAGGCATGACAGGGTGTGTGTTATTGTGCAATAACATCACTCCTGGGTGGGTCGAAGCACGAGGTGAAGTCGAGTGCTTCCGCCACCCCAGGAGTGACGTTATTACACACTAACACACACCCTGGAGTGCCTTATTGCTATTATACAATGGCTCGTTTTAAAAATAATAATAAAAAGCTTAAAAAAAATTTGTGGCATTTTTCTTTTTTTCTTTTTTGAACTGGAGCCATATTTTGGTAATATGAGAAAAAGTAGTCCACTAAGTGATGCTGTTGCTTATACTGTGGGTTTCATGTAGATGTGTCTCCCCCCCCCCACACACACACACTCGTTATGTGGTGACCTTTGCTCTAAGATGAATCTGTGTGGTTCCTGAGCTTGTCCTGGGGCCCGCCAAAAATGTTTTTTTTTTTCTTCTTTTGTCTCCTTGTGAAAACTGGCCGGAGTAAAAATGAAAAATAGCAGAGCCACCTGGAGACTTCCGGTTTCTGTGTTCGCTCCGTAACTGGACATCATCGGAATGTGTGAGTTACAGAACTTTCTGGTTTTTATTGTTGAAGTGCTTTATTTGAATGGTAGTGTATGTGACTTTGGTGAGAGACTGCCACAGATTTGAAAAGAAAGAGTGTTAGGTATGGAAACGGCCGAGCGCGCTCATTTTACTAGCGTGGGGCAGCGTCTGAAGTGAAAAACATGGCAGCTGTTTTCCTTTTTGTTGTGAAGCTGACAGCTTTTATGTGAAGTCTGAAGACACCCAGGCACTGAAGTTTGTGTGTGTGTGTGGGGGGGGGAGCCGTGTCAGCTTCAGCGCATCGTCGGCTTCATGATGACTTGCATTGGGAGGAAGGAATTTTACTGTGATGTGGTCATTTGTGTGCCTGGTCTTAATACAGTGATGTTATTGTGTAATATCACCACTGTGCCAGGTACACACTGACCAATCACAATAGAGGAATTTTCATTGCCATTGTATAATGATCATTATCTCCTCTTCTACTTGGTGATCTTCCATTTCATGGCAGTGTATCTGCATGTATCATGAGGGGTGGATATGTCCACTAACATTCAGAGCCAAATCAGTACTAACTGATAAGGCAATCTTTTATCATTACAACTACATAACAAACAAAAAATATACAACCAATCTTTGTTTTGCTAGGTGAAACACCATTGAGTGGAACTCATTTGTAAGGTGGACCTGGACATAGTAACAATACAAGGAACAATGCAAAAGGGTACAAAACATTGAGAGAAAAACAACAAATGCTCAGAACACACAGGAGTAGGAACTCAAATGGTACAAAATAAATACATCAATTATATACAAAATATACATAAGAGTACAGTAGCTATGTGCAATATGTATATCAAGGATTTCATAAGGAGGAGTACGAAGGGGTAATACAGAAGCAAATTTCAAGGAGGAGGAGTACGAGAGGGTTTATGAGGCTGATCGAAGAGGAGGAGGATGAGTAAGAAGGGATTACAATGCAGATATCAAGGAGAAGAGACATGAGGGGCAGCCAGAGGGTCACACAGGGTAGATGTCCCAAGCCCTAGGGATCAAGCAGCAATTAGAAGAAGCAGTTTGGGGGGGGAATGCTACAAGTCTCAATGGCTGAGAGGGACCTGGGGGTGGTGGTGGATGTCAAGATGAACAACTCTGAGACTTGTAGGAAGGCAGCAGCCAAGGCCAACAGGATGCTGGGATGCATCACTAGGAGGATCACCTCCAGAAGGAGGGAAGTGATACTCCCTCTGTATAACTGCTTGGTGAGGCCGCACCTTGAGTACTGCATGCAGTTTTGGAGGCCACACTTAAAGCGGGACATTAACCTCCTGGATAGGGTCAGAGGAGGCAACCAAAATGATTTGGGGCTTGGGGGACAGGACCTATGAGGAGAGGCTCAAGAGCTAAATATGTACACATTGGAAGAGAGAAGGGACTGGGGACACTGAGGCCTTTAGGTACATGAAGAGGGTAAATAGGGGAGGAACAGTCAGGGTGCTTCGAAGGAAGGAGGAAGGGGCCACTAGAGGGCATGGCTGGAAGCTGGAGGGGGGAAGATTCAGGGGAGAAAGGAGGAGGTGCTACTTCACTGAGAGGGTGGTGGAGCCATGGAATGCACTGCCTAGGGGGCTGGTGGAGGCAGAGACATTGGAGGGGTTCAAGAGGTGGTGGGACAGGTACAGGGGAAGGGTTCTGGAAGCAAAATCCAATGCAGCAAGAATATCCGGAACTGGGAAGGGAGAAGCCAGAGAAGGCGAGGGGGACAGCAAGGTCAGCACCCAGGTTGGGGACTGACCAAACGAGCAGACATGAAAGACCGTTAGGCCTATTCTGCTGGCATTTTAGTATGTTAGTATGTTAGTTGCAGGGCTCATTGAAGGAAGGTGCAAATAGCAGTTTGAAGGTGGGCAGTTTTACAGGGATTACTAACTTCAAGATTTTTTTAAGTTCATTCCACAGTAAAGGGAGTGTGTAGCTTATGGAGGATCAACCAAAATGACAATTGGCCATGGGGATGAGGAGTAAGGTATATGGCTCTAGGCATAAAAAAGGGGTACCAAAGTGTGACATTGGAGTGAAATTTTAAAAGTCAAAAAATAGCAATGATTATTATCATTTTTTTATGCTGTGACTTACCTTATAAATATGTGGTATGCCATACGATAACTCCCATTTCAGATCCTGAGAAAAAGCCTCCTTAAAGTCTGACGTGTAACGGGGGACATGAAAGTTAGGGCTGCACATGTAACGGGGGACACGAAAGTCACTGCCCATGTAACTGGGGACATGATACACACAACCAGCATGTAATAAGAGACAGAGAATACCTGTTCAATTTTCTAGTTTTTTATCATTCAAGGTAAAGAAAGTCAAATGGGTAATACAACCAAACATGTAACCATATAACAATAAAAATGTAATATTTACAGTAACATTAGCACTTAAGTATTACAACAAAAAATAAATAATTCTACATAAAGCAATAGGCTACTCTACTACGACTACAAGGCTACTCAACTATGACTACAAGGCTACACTATCCCTATACAAACTCACTATTATGAATTTTTTGGCAAACTGGAACTGATATTTTTTTGGAGTTCAGCACTGTACACTGAAAATGCTAGTCCTTTTAATTCCATTTGTCCTGAAGTGTGCAGAACTTTTCATTGATTGCACTGAGTTCACCATTGTTAATTTCAAAGGTCCCACCTTCCTACAAAAACTGAATTGGCCCATGAAAAAGTCGTCTTCTTTTAACACGGTCACTGTCCTGACTCCATGGCCATGTAAAGACTTTTCCATGCTGTTTCATGAACTTCAGTGAGTACCACTGTCCCACAGAATCCACTGCAGTTAGTTGCTCCACAAAATATTCTTTTGAGTAGTACACGGAGTAATACTGATTGGTCTGTATCATCTGTGGGTCTAGCAAAGTTCTCCACTTTTTAGGGACCATGTATTTCTGGGTAATGGAGCTAAAGCATCAGTGGTGATTGTAGTGCTTTCACTTCTGGTGGCATCCTCTTCAGCAACCTTTGACTCATTGTCATGTGCACCATCGGTGCCTGTGGATTCTTCAGGTATGGCCTCAGCAGGCGCTAGAGTCTCATTGCAGGCTGTTTGAGACTCCAATGCAGGATCAGCACTTGTGGCCAGCAAGTCATGGGTTGTGTTGACATGCGAGGCAGCAGCTTGGGAAGCTGTTGTGTGTGTAGAAGCAGAGGGACCAATGGATTCGGTGTTGCATCTGAAGACAACATTCTGTATGATGTGGAAGCAGTTCATTTTTTAACCTTCCAGTCTTCAACATGATGTACATTTTCGCAGGGCCCATCTTCATGAGCACAGTGTGTCCAAAAACAAGTCAGGTTTCTTGTTACCACCACACCTTCTGTTGCACACTTGACACTGTGAAGCTTTCGTGTTCCAGGTATCATTTTAACATTGTTTTGGGCTGGTCTTCTAATTTCATTTTCATCAACCCATAAAAATGTACATGTGAAATGTTTGCTGCACTCTTCTGTGTCATGGTCTCTAGTCATTGTTGCATGGCAGAATTTATATAGCTCTTTAGCTTTTCTAATTATGGCCCGTCATGACTGTACAGCTCTGCTTGCTGCTGATTTTACAGCGGCACTCTCACCATCCACTGGACCCTTTCCATGTTATGACTGAAAAAAAGCCCTCTCGATGGGGAAGCCAAATTCCTTGGATGACACTGAAATGTCAAAGAAGGCCCATTTCGATTTATACTGGGCACCACAGCCATCAGTGAAATGAACCTCTCTGCTGATTTTCAATTTGCGGACATTTTGTAGATGCGAATTCAATAGCTCCACAAAGTGACGTATGGCATGGTGATCATGTTTTAAATCACTGGATATAAAAACTAATGACTCTGTTACTATTGAGTCACACTGCTCCCAAGGGTAGTATGTTACTACTGGGTGAACCGTGGCTTGTTCATAATGCCAGTGGGCTGCCTGCACTTCGTCCTGTAATCTGCAGGCATAGTTCTCGGCAAAGTCAAGAACCATCACTACCCATCCCTGGTGTAGATATTTTTTGATGCAAGCAAACTGGTGGTGCTGCCATGCTGCTGTATGTAAGTGCTAACCCAAAAAAAAAAAGTTCCTCTTTTATGACTTCCACCAGTGTCCACAATGTTGCTTTTTTATTTTTCAGCACTTTTCATGTCTGCCATACCCGGATGCCATTGGCAGTTCGCATGACTGTTGTTTTCTCCTACTGCTGGAATGTGACATTGTCTTGTCCATGTCCATTAATAAGGTCCTCCATGGCTTTTACAAAATTTTCTGTGCTGCACTGTTCACATGTTTTTTCCACACAGTCCTGGCTGTAAAACCTTTGCAAAGGAGGGTGAGGACACATTGTTAGCTCTACTGCACATTGCACAGTGAGGACTTTACATGATGTCAGCCGGTGAAAATCCGCCACACGATTCAGCACCTTGATTTTCTGTAAGCTATTCATGCAGTATTCACAGAGGCAGTGGTCCAATTTTTGCTTTTTGGCCAGTTTAATGTGCTTAGGGTGTAGGCTTCCAAATTTCCTCACTCCTACTGGTGTGTCTGGGTTCTGTTGGATGGATTCATTATATAGAGTATGGATGGGTCTGTCAAGATATGACCGACATGTGCCGGTTCTTTTTGAAAAAGCTTTCTTGTGAGGTAGTGGGGTTGCAGATTCTTCAGAAAAAATCTCCACTTTTCTCTTTGTTGACTAGGGCAGTGCAGACTTGTGCTGTTTGTTGGATTCTGTTCCACTACATGATACCTCCATGAGCCTCTTCCAGCTGATGCCCAGTGTTGCACTTGCGGTTCTGAGTAATTGGTATGTTTTTAGCACAAGAATTGTATTGAAGAACTCTCTGTTCGGGAGTCTGTCCTGTTTTTTGGCCATTTTTAGGTTTGATATCTTTTCCATAAAAGCAGAAATCAGTTTTTCTTGTAGGTTGCATGGACTGGGGATAACATTTTGCCGTGCCAATGTGGTTTGTTTGGCAGGTGAACAAGACGACAGGATCTTCTTCATTACATAAGAAAATCAATTTGGTGATTTTGGAAGACCTTTTCTTGCTCTCTGCACAGCCTATCTTACAGCACTGTCATATCTGTGGGCATGCGGTGTCACACACAGCTCTCTAGTTGGCGTGCCGATCAGTACAGCTGCTGGGGTGGTGGTGATGGTGGCTGAGAGTTGTGCAAGCTTTTCACGCTCCTTTTTTTCTGTGTATTTCTGGCATTCTTTTTCATTAATTTGTCGATGTTTCTGACTTGTCATTTGTGCACGTTGTCGGCATTTTTTCTCCCTCAATGCTTGTCTTTGCACTTCAGACGTGTTCTCATTTGGCTTTCTTTCTCTGTTTCCTGGAACTCTACAGGTGTCAGCATGCAATTTTTTCTACTTCTGAGCCACTCTGTATCTTTTCATTCTCTCTTTAGCCATCTGGTTATAATGTTTTCGCTGGTCATCATTCATGTTGCTACGGTATGCACGTGAGCGTGCTGCACATTTCTCCTTGTAGTTTTGATAACGTTCTGGGGATTTCTTTATGTTTGCTTGGTAATGCTTGTTCCCTTCTTTTGATGATTTAGGATCAACTGTAGTCCGCAGAGCTTCAGTGAGCATGGCTGCAGCAGATACCAAGGGTCTCTTCTGGATTCCATTCCTTGTGAAAAAGTTAATTGTTGAAACACAAGTGCATTCAAAAAATCATGGGCCAACTTTCACAGTAAAATAATTTTGGTGGGTAAAACAAAGTGTACCATGCTGCCAAACAAGACTGAAGTGACAGAGACAATGAAACACATCATTGACATAAGTGTTGCCTCACAGCGGCCGCATGCAACACAGTAAGTGATCAGTCAGAATACATTGACTAAATCAACCCCACTTGTGGTGACAAAGTGATCACCACAAGAGATTAGTCATAATTTAAAGATTTGACGCAATAAGAGATTGATCACAAAACAGAGTTGCCGCAAAGAAAAAATGGCACCATAAAAGAGACACTGCACAACGAAATTCTTCAATAAAGTGAATGGAAGAGGTGATTCTTCACAAAACATCGATGAAAGAGAAGGTAATGCACACAAAATGAAGACAATGGAAGGTGATTCTTCATAAAACGTCGAAGGAAGAAGAAGTAATGCACACAAAACGAAGTTGAAGGGAAGGTGATTCTTTACAAAACGAAGTCGACGGAAAAGGTGATTATTCACAAAATGAATTTGACGGAAGAGGTGATTCTTCACAAAACGTTGATGGAAGTGGAGGTAATGCACACAAATGAAGTCGACGGAAGGTGACTCTTCACAAAACAAAATCAACGGAAGAGGTGATTCTTCACAAAACATCGATGGAAGAGGTGGTAATGCACACAAAACAAAGTTGACGAAAGAGGTGATTATTCACAAAATGAAGTCAACGGAAGAGGTGATTATTCACAAAACATCAATGGAAGAGGAGGTAATGCACAAAAAGTTGCCAGAAGAGGAGATTCCCTAAAAAGTCGACTGAAGAAAAGATTCACCAAACAAAATGGAGGCCCGTTGCCACCCACCTGCAAACAAAATGGAGGCCCGCTTCAACCCACCTGCAAACAAAATGGAAGCCTGCTTTCACCTGCCTGCAAATAAAATGGAGGCCGACTTCCACCCACCTGCAAACAAAATGGAGGCCCGCTTCCACCCACCTGCAAACAAAATGGAGGCCCGCTTCCACTCGCCTGAAAACAAAATGGAGGCCTGCTTCCGCCCGCCTGCAAACAAAATAGAGGCCCGCTTCCACCCACCTACAAACAAAATGGAGGCTAATATTAGTCAGCCTGCAAACAAGGAGACATAAGCACACACATCACAACATGGTACGAAACAGAAAGGACTTTGATTAGTAAATGGGCATTATTTTGCAGACAGTTACAACAGATGTGTGGGCCAGTGTTTGGAAGCCTGCTGGGGTGTGTAGGCCTCGATCGGACTAAAAAGAGTCACCTTTGGTTTACAAATAGTCCTATTGATGCCTACACACCACAGCAGGATTCCAAATACAGGCCCAGACCATGCAGGATGTCAGCCCCTCCCCCCAAAAAAAAGCACAATGCAACATCCTCAGTCAAATTCCAATGCAACAAATTATTAATCACATTTCAAACAATGCCGATAAAGGCTCCCTCACCCATAAAACAGAATCGTCATGGCGCATGGTCTGGGCCAGTGTTTGGAAGCCTGTTGTGGTGCGTATGCCTCGATTGGACTAAAAGGAGTCACCTTTGGTTTCCAAAAAGTCCAATCGAGGCCTACACACCACAGCAAGCTTCCAAACACAGGCTCAGACCATGCGGGATGTTATCCCCCCCCCAAAAAAAACAACACAATGCAACATCCTCAGTCAAATTCCAATGCAACCAATTATTAATCACATTTCAAATATTGCAGACAGAGGCCCCCACACCCAGAAAACAAAATCTTCATGCAGCATGGTCTGGGCCAGTGTTTGGAAGCCTGCTGTAGTGCGTAGGCCTAAATCGGACTAAAAGGAGTCACCTTTGGTTTCCAAATAGTCCGATCGAGGCCTATACACCACAGAAGACTTCCAAACACAGGACCAGACCATGCGGGATGTTAGCCCCCCCAAAAGAAAAAAACACAATGCAGCATCCTCAGTCAAATTCCAATGCAATAAATTATTAATCACATTTCAAACATTGCAGACAGGGGTCCCCACACCCAGAAAATAAAATCATCATGTTGCATGGTCTGGGCCGGTGTTTGGAAGCCTGCTGTGGTGCATAGGCCTTGATTGGACTAAAAAGACTCACCTTTGGTTTTCAAATAGTCCGATCGAGGCCTACGCACCACAGAAGGCTTCCAAACACAGACCATGTGGCACGTTACCGCCCACCCCCAGTGCAGCATTGTGTGGGCCAGAGTTTGGAACCCTCATTCTGACCATTAGGAACCCAAAAGTGACTCCTTTTGGTTTAAAAATAGTCCGATCAAGGTCTACACACTACAGCAGGCTTCCAAACACTGGCCCACACAATGTAGCATTTACCCACCCAGAGCAACAAAAAAAAAAGCTGCTTTCTGATTCAACAACAAATTAGGCCTCACTCATTCGGAAGGCCCAGACCAGGTTAGTCCCCCCCCAACCCCCAAGAATACAGCATTTCTCTTTTAGACCCCTTGCTATCCAAAGAAACACCATTTCACCCTCTAAAAAGCACCATGCAGCAGGAACACAGCAAACCTGGTATCCATTACCTAGAAAGTCAGTCAGTTAGTCCACACATAAAAATTTCAGGTTACCTGTTTGGTAGATGCTGCATTCATGTTCAGGTTGTGGGTCCCTAAAAGTCTGCTTTCAGCATCCAAAATAGTGGCAAATAAACTCCCACACCGTGGACTCCAGTGCACACCAAACAGCAGACACCAAACAGGCTCCCCAGGCAGACACAACAGTCAATAGTAGAAAGCTATTTGTCCCCCACACCATGGCAAAACTGCTCTGAACTCCCCAGGCTGACACAACCCATCTGCAAACAACGGCCCTTACCTGGAGGATCTGATGGATCTCGTGGCACCTCGTCGCATATCCGGTGGGAGAGAAAGCATTCCTTCTCAGCTCCTGATGCTTGTAAGGGGACTGACTCTTCAGGACCTGTGATTTAAACCCCCCAAAAGCCAACCCACCATGGAGCAACATCACCGCTTTGGTACCCGTTCTCGCACACAAACAGAATCCCGTGATGTCTCGTGATGAACAGCCGGGAGCGAGACATGAAGAGGTCACAGGTGACCTCACAGGTGAGAGTGGGGCTCTAAAACCCAGAAGGAAAGTCAACGAAAGCACTGATGCTCCAGTACATGGCAATGCTGGAACACAGTGCTTAAAACATTAAAAAACTATATATTTAAACTCCATTTTCATAAGACGTCTGAACGTAACTGCAGGGGACCAGAGCAGTTACATTCAAGAACCAAACTTCAGTGGGATCTGGTGTGGGGTGGGAGGGTCAGACGAGTGCCCTAAATGGCCAGCACATGAAAAAGCACTAACACAAGTGGTGCAAACAGTTTATGGGGCACAACAAATCTATCATTCAAATTAAATAACAAACTGCATCCTTGGGTACAAATATCACAAAACTGGCCATCTTACAGCAGGAGTTTCCACAGTAGACATTCACATTTTTATAGAAAGGAGCATAGGAGTTCATTACTTTTATCTATATTATCTCCAAATAAAGGCTTCTTATGGATACAATACTTAAAACCTTATTTAATTGTTTTCCCTGCCTTTGGTCTATGTGGACATTTGAGACCAGCATTGGTTACCCAATTTTGTGCACTTTGCCATATGAGAGTCATCTCAGTGCATAGCTACCTGCAGTACACATCGGCAGGCACTCCACAATGTACCGTGGAAGTTTCTTGGTGAGAGCTCTAACAATCCAAAATGCAGCACTTTTCTGTCTTTTAAAACTCAGAGATGTCCACCCAACCAGAAAGTAGAGGGTGCAGTGGTGAGTGGAGTATGGAGCTCTGGTAATAAATCTTATAGCCCTGTGATAGAGGGCGTCAAGTCTGGATAAAGTAGAGTTGGGAACCAGGTCCATAAGTAAAGTTGGCATGATCCAAGAGTGTAATTTTATTTTATTTATTTGCTTTATTTACTTTTTGTTGACTGGGTAAGTGCACTAGACAAATCCTGCCTATTTTCAGGCACAACCTGGGGGGAGGGTGATACAGATGAATGCCAACTGACCATGAACCAGATTAAGCTGTTGGTGGTATTTTTAGTGAATGAGGGAAATTTGGCCAGGACACCAGGGACATTCCCCTACTCTTTTCGAGAAGTGCCATGGGATCTTTAACATCCACCTGAACTACCACCAATTCAGGCAGATGGGACCTCGGTTTAACATCTCATCTGAAAGACGGCACATCAAAAGTGCAGCACACCTCTCATGCTGCACTACAGTGTCAGTACTGGGATATTAACCCAAGTGCCAGATGTGGCAACTGAACCCACAGCCCTCTGATCTCCCGGCCTGAGAAGCGAGTGTGCTACCTACTGAGCCACTGACACTGCAATAATGTAATAAATGTGCATTAGCCTGGTTTTTGCATCAGAGTGAGTAGGTTCTTGAGACGGTAGAAGAGATCAAGTCTTTCTTTGAGTTTTTTCAAAAGTTCTTCAATGTGGTCAGTAAAGGAAAGTTTATGGTCAGTCCAGAGCCCCAGATATTTGAATTTTGCCACAAATTATAATGATTCACTTAGAAGGGTGGTAATTTGATGAACTTGATCAGGGGTACAGGGACTGGGTGCTTTGAGAACTGATGAGAAAAACATTGCCTTGGTTTTTTGGCATTTAATAATAGTATTTGATTCAGGAGGTTTAGCTGTAGACAACTGAAGTCTAATTGGAGGTCCTTACTGACCAGTTCAGGAGAAGGCCTATCAATACAGAGAACCATATCATCTGCAAAGAGTTGGATGTTAGCTGGTCTGATGCCTGAATCAATATTATTGATATACAGTGCGAAGAGCAGAGGCCCCAGGATGTAACCCTGTGGCATGCCTCTCTGGGGAGCTTTTAGGGGGCAGAGATCTCCTTCAGCTTTAACCTGGTGGTAACAGCCAGTAAGATAGCTGGTGAACTATTTTAATGCCCTGTAATCCAGACCAACATTTCTGAGCTTGACCAGAAGCACAATATTGATAGCACATTAGGAAATGACCATATATTTTGTTTTCCTCCACATAAAAATGTGAAGAACACTTTATTAATGCTTTGCTTCCACTCTGATATGTCTTCCAATACTTTGTTGCCTTTTAATGAGGTTGTTACTAGTGATCTAACAATTTAGTGAAAAAAAAAAAAACACATCATTGTAACAAAATTGTTACACAATATCTGCAAACAACAACGTTGCAAAATGTTGTACCTAAAGTACTAGGATTCCAGCTTTACCTATGAGAGCTTTACACAGAAATGCATTACCCCTCTGACCCAGCTCCAATGCATCTTGAGGGCAACATCAAAAACAGTGCTACTGGCCATTCAGCTGGTAATAAAACAGACATTATGACATGGCCACTACAGTTATCCTTACATGATGGTCATCTTCTCATGAGTTATGCTAAAAAGTGTAATGAAATGTCAGACACGTTAGCATCAACAGGTATTATTAAAGAGCCACTGACACCGAGAGAAGAACTAGAAAAACATAATATTTTGAAACAAAGCAGTTTATATATCTCATTATCTCTGTTTTTTTTTTTATCTCCATTATTTTATTACTGAGGTCATATGCATGAAAACAGAATAACTGCAGCTTAAGGTTCATCGGCTCCAATTGCTTCTTCCCAACCTGATGTCATAATACACTGCTTGTGACATCATAGTTATTACCATGGCAACAGACTGCGGTGTCACAACAGAGCACTATAATTTCAAGTAGGGAATAAGTTATAAAGGGGATGGACTCTAAGGGCAAACATATTGTTTTTGTGAGAATTTCTTCAGTAATAAATAATGAAGATAAATCTATAGAAGATTCTGTATATGTCAATTTGGCTACTACATCTAAATCATCCCATTCCAAGGCAAAAATATGGGACTTCAGAGAAGCTGACTTTGATAAGATGGCCAATAGAGTTAAGCTAGCCCTGGCAAAAACAAACACAGGTGAGGGGATACAGGCAAAGTGGGCAAGCATTAAGGATGCAATACTTGAAGCAACATCCCATTGTGCTAGACAGAAAAGGAAGTGCAAAAGAAGAAGGAAACCACTTTGGTTCTCAAATACAGTAGCAGAAAGGTCAGAGCCAAAAGGCTGGCCTTCAGGAAATATAAGGGAACACAGCGGGATGAAGATAGGAGGCATACCAAACTGCCCTAAGGGAAGCAGGAAGGCAGTAAGGCAGGCAAAGTCCCAAATTGAGGAAACACTAGCACGAACAGTAAAGAAGGTGACAAGACTTTCTATAGATACATTAGTGAAAGGAGAAAGTCCAGAGGGGTATTCTAAGCTTAATG
The DNA here is from genome assembly GCA_016271365.2 of Neoceratodus forsteri. NCBI lineage: Eukaryota > Metazoa > Chordata > Ceratodontiformes > Ceratodontidae > Neoceratodus > Neoceratodus forsteri. The sequence continues at coordinate 339,185,915 of CM028137.1, read as the reverse complement.
GAGAAAAGGGAGCATGTGAGGAGGAGGACCATGTAAAAGCATCTATCCTAAATAGATACTTTTGCTCAGTATTTACTGAAGAGAAGGTAGGGCAGGGCCCACAGCTCAGCACCATGGACACAGGGGAGAGGAAGGTGTGCACTACTCCCTTCACAAAAGAAAGGGTCCTACAAGAGCTTGCTAAGATCAGGGTGGATAAGGCAATGGGACCTGATGGGAGACATCCCAGGGTACTTAAGGAGCTAAAGGTGGAACTAGCAGAACCATTAGCAGAACTGTTTAGTGAGTCTCTGAGCACAGGAGAGGTCCCAGAAGACTTGGAGAAGGGCTCATGTGATCCCGCACACAAGACTGGTAGCAGGGAGGAGGCAGGGAACTACAGACCAGTCAGTCTTACTTCAGTAGTGGGCAAGATTATGGAGGCACTCCTTAAGGAAAGGATAGTGTAACACCTGGAATCCATAGGGGCACAAGATCCAAGACAGCATGGGTTTACAAAAGGAAGGTCCTGTCAAACTAATCTCATAGATTTCTTTGACTGGGTAACCAGAGTGGTGGACCAAGGGGGGAGCAGTTGATGTTGCCTACCTTGACTTCAGCAAGCTTTTGACACTGTTCCACATAGAAGACTGATAAATAAGCTGGGTAGGCTCAAGGTAGGTCAGAAGTTGGTCAACTGGGTGGCAAACTGGTTGACGGGCAGAAAACAGAGAGTGGTGGTAAATGGTATACAGTCAGAAGAGATGCAAGTCACAAGTTGGGTACCTCAGGGATCAGTCCTGGGGCCAGTCCTCTTCAACATCTTCATTAGTGACCTTGCAGATGGACTAGAGGGTAAGGCTTGTCTGTTTGCAGATGACACCAAGATCTGCAACAGAGTAGATGATCCAGATGGGGTGGGCAGAATGAGAAGAGATGTGGATAAACTAGCAAAATGGTCAGAAGAGTGGCAACTGGGATTTAATGCAAAGAAGTGCAAGATCATGCACATAGGGAAAAGAAACCCTGACGTCACCTATAGGCTGGGAGGGGAGTTGCTATCAGTCACAAAGGAAGAAAGAGACTTGGGCATCATCATCACTGATGGCCTGAAATCATCCAAGCAGACCTCTAAAGCAGTAGGTAAGAGGCTGGGGGGGTGTTAGGGTGTATTAGTAGGGGTATCACAAGTTGTAAGAGGGAGGTAATAATCCCTCTTTACAAGACACTGGTTAGGCCCCATCTGGAGTACTGCATGCAGTATTGGAGGCCACACCTTCACAAGGACATTAACCAAATTGAGGCAGTCCAGAGAAGGGCAACCAAAATGGTGCAGGGACTGCATCAAAAGACATATGAGGACAGATTAACAGAGCTCAATATGTATACCCTTGAGCAAAGGAGAGAGGTGATATGATCGAGACATTCAAACACCTTAAGGGCATTAACAAGGTGAAAGAGTCTAACATGTTTAAATATAAGAAAAATAGCAGGACAAGAGGACACAGCATGAGATTAGAGGGGGGCCAATTAAGGGGGAATGTGAGGAAATTATTTTTCACAGAAAGGGTGGTGGATGCATGGAATGGCCTACCTCAAGAAGTGGTGGCTATGAATACAGTGCAGGGCTTCAAACAAGCATGGGATAGGCATAAGGGAGCAATACAGATGAGTATGAATAGATAGGCCACTGACAGAGCAAAGGCCGATGGCACATTAATAAGGTAGAAAAAGAAATGGGCAGACTGGATGGACCTTGCGGTCCTTATCTGCTGTCAACTTATATGTTTCTATGAAACACAGCCTGTGTCTAAAAATTATGTTTTCCAAAGTTTTCCCAAATGCATCTGCTGTTCTTTAAGCATCGCATCATTTTGTTTCATATTATATTCTGGGATACCAGAAGGACAAATAAAAAAAAAAGAGGGGTACAATCACTGGTACTTAAATTATATTACCAGTGCTGGGAAAACACTTTTGAAAGGCAATAATAAAAAATACACAAGCTCCATTCTATTATTAAGACCTAGCAAATATCTAGTGCCAGTGTTGAAAATCCAGAAACCTTCCACTTTGATTTAATTTGTTCTCTCAGTCACCCCCACTGACATCACACTTAAAGGGGAACTGTCAGCACTAAGAGCCCCACACCCGAGTATGAGGCTGGTCCTAATTTGCATTTTGCAAACAAAAACATTTTATTTACTTACTGTCTACTGCAGTATAGTAAACTGTATTATGCTAATTCACTTGACCTGCAATCTGATATTTTATGTAACTACAAATCCCAGAATCCTATGCAGCTGACATCAGAGAAGGGGGCATAAGCAATTAGAGATTGAATAGCCTGCAGTGTATTTTAAAGCTTTTATAAGCTCAGATCATATACTTGCTGGTTCAGCTGTCCTCCCAGGGTCAAGCACAGTCATCAGTGACTGTACTTATCCCAGGGAGGACAGCAGGAAACAACAAACAGAAGATCAGAGCTTATAAAACTCTAACTGCAGGCTTTTGAATGTCTAAATACTGTAGCCCTTCTCTGATGTCAGCAACAGGGAATTCTGTGATTTTTGTTTGTTACAGAAAATGTCAGCTTGCAAGTCAACAGAAAAAGTGTGATACAAACTATCATACCTCAGTAAACAGTAATGTTTTTCACACAAAGTGCAAAGAAGGGCCAGCACTACACTTGGCTATGGGGTTCTTAGTGCTGACAACCCCTCTTTAATTTTCTGCAAGTCAATGAATCTCTATGTATGGCTAGAGCCAGAAAATTGGGTATTCACCTGTCCTGCAAAGGCATAAGTGGAATTGCTATTTCCTGTAGCCTTTACACATTCTGCAATTCTATATCTCCATTCTATTTTAGTGTGCCCTATATAAAAGATGCCACATTCACAATCTATCACATAGATGACTCCCTGAATAGAACACATAAGGATGCCCCGTACTGTATCTCATATAACTTCCTATCCTTATGAGTTACAAATTATTTCACATTATCAACAACACTACATTGGTTGCATTGCCCATATTTGTAGGGATCCTGCTGTGCTCTACCTAGTCAAGTGACATGTGCCTCCTTCTTATAAAAGGTGTGCACCAATGAGTTCCTTATATTCATTGCCTTCTAGTACATTAACTGTGGTCCTTTTTAAAATGTTCCCTTTAAAATTGGTTCTGTTGATAAAATTCCTCAAATCTTAATAATGCTCCTAGTTTCCCAGGTCCAAGTACTATATGTACAGTAGTAAAGCAGTACATTTGGTCTGTCCCATTGTTTACCATACAGGAGATCTTCTCTGTTCTGTTGCTCTGCAAAAAAACTCCCTTGTTCTATAAATCACTCTGGATATACCTCCTCAGAAAATCTGTTTTGAAGTTCTGTTGATTGTTGTCTACTGCAGTCATGCCTTGTCTTATAAATTGTCCTTTAGGTTGTTTCTTGATAGTATGCTTCAAGTGAATACTATCTTATTTTATTTTATTTATTGAAATCTTGGATGACACCTGTGAGTGGATGCTCGTTGAGAGGTTCCACGTCCGATACACTAACACAACAAGATACAATAAAGTTAAAGTAATTATACATACAGAGTACAACAAATTCAACAGTACATGGGTTGCAATGACAAAAAGTTCCACAAATTGTGCTAAGGAATAGTACATGGTATGCAAGTGTCCTGTGGAAGAGAGAGAGGCAGAGGCAGAAGCAGACTGTTAGGGCTAGGTAGGGAGAGGCAGTGGTAGCTGGGATAGGAAGGGCAGAGGGAAAGAAAAGAGCCATGGGGTAGGGGGTGGGAGGCAAGTGCTTGGACAAAGACGTAACTTGGCAGGTCAGGAGTTGGAAGTGCTGAGGCAGACTAAAGCTGCTGGCACAGACTAGTGGGGGCACCCACAGGTACTATTGTCAGTGATGTGCTGACAGAGTTTGCACTTAAAGGAACCAAGGGTTGTGGCTCCGGCTATGTTAGGTGGTAGACCATTTGTCCACAGAGGGGCCCGGTGAGCAATGGATCACTTGGCCATAGTTGTGCAGTACCTGGGCACGTAGAATACTTGTTGTGTGTGACATGTATAGGTGGTGACAGAAGGCTCAGAATTCCTTGAGGAAGTAAGTTTAGTGAGACCTTTTTTGCAAGTAGGCAGGTTTGATTAAGTATTCTGTCCCTCAATTGAAGCCAGCCCAATCACTCATAAAGCTTACAGGTGTGGGTGAGTTTTGGGGCGTTAGTGAGCAGGTGGCAGACTTTGTTTAAGGCTGTTGAGAGGCGTTGGAGTACTGTGCCAGTAGAGGATCCATAGACAGCTAGGCCATAGTCAATCAAGGTGATCAGTGAAATGTTGATTGCCAAGTTCAGAGCTTCATAGGTCAAGCAATGGCTGTGTCTGTAGAGGATACTGATCCTGGTGTTAAAGGCTTTGGCCATGATGTCAATGTGCTGTGTGTAAGACAGGGCAGTGTCCAGTGTGATTCCCAGGTACTTGAAATGGGGGACTAGTTCCAGGGTGTTACTGGAGTCATTCTAAATTGACAGGGGATAGCCTTTTAGCTTGTTTTGGGTGTGGTGAAGAGCATGGTCTTGGTCTTTTTATAGTTCATGATCAGTTTTTGTTCTTTGAACCATTTTTCAGCTGCTGTGAAGCTGCACCAGAGGTCGTATTCCAGCAGTTGCAGGGTTGAGGTTGCTAGTAAAGATCACTGCATAATCTGCATAGAGGAGCATACGGATTTTGCAAGCAACTGGGAGGTTTTTTAGGAAGACACTGAAGAGTAATGGACTGAGTATGGATCCTTGTGGTGCCTCTGATCTGACCAGTTGAGTTTCTGATAGGATGTTCCTGATCTTTACTTGCCGTGATTGCAGGCTAAGGTAGCTACAAAGCCTTGCTATGATTTCTAGGGCTAGTCCTATGTCTGAGAGCTGTTCAAGGAGGAGGACATGATGGATCATGCCAAATGCCTTTGATCTGCCAACAAAGGCCACCCCTACAATGTTCCCTTTGTCAAGATCACTATATATGAATCCGATAAATTCCAGGAGAGCTGTGATGGTGCTATGGCCGGCTCAGAAACCATGCTGTTCTGGGCATAGGAACTGATATTGATTGATGTACTCCACCAGCTGGTCAGCCACAATTCTTTCAAGGGCCTTGGAGTGTGGGGAGAGTATAGAGATTGGCTTTTAGTTGTTTTGAAGAGACCAGTCACCACCTTTGTGTACTAGGGTGACCATGGCAGCTTTCTAGATTTGGGGGAATTTGGAGTGGTAGAGGGATAGATTATTTATCTTTGTCAGTGTGCCAAGTACTTTGTCTAGTGTTAGTTGAACAAATTTCATGTCCAGAGAGTCCACACTGTGCCTCGATTTGCCAAAAGCTTTTTCAAGGTATTTTCTAGAAGTGGCTTCAGAGACCAGTTTGAAGCAGAAGAGGGGCCAGTTTGGTCATGCTGGGGTCTTCTCACTGACCCCTGGAGCAGGGCTATTAAAGAATCTAGTCAGGAGTACATTACTGAGATCCAAGAAGGCGAGGTTCAGAGAGTTAGTGATGAGCAGGGGGTCCAAGGAAGGGATGTTCTCAATATTTAGCATGGCTGGGGCTATTTTAGGGTCCTTTCCAGTGATATCATTTAGATTTGCCCAGAATGATTTGCTGCTATTCCAGGTGCTAGTGAGAGCTTCCTTGTAGAATTTGCTTTTTACCTCATGAACTGCCTTTGTGCACTCATTGGGGCCTTTTTATACCTTTGGATGTTAGCTGGTGTGCCATGTGCCCATGCTGTTTTCCAAAGTTGGTCTCATGCATTTAATTGCACCAGTAGTTATGGGGTAATCTAGGGATTTAAAGGTCCTCTGTTTTTTCTCTCTGAGAAGGGAGCATGTCTGTCACAGGCCACACTGAATTTTGATGTAAAGAGATTTAGTGCAGTGTTCACATCCATGGTTCCATACAGGTCCGACCAGTCCTGCTGCTTTAGGTTGTCCTTTAGTTGCAGAATGTGGCCCTTTAGGAGTAGGCAGCTTTTTACAGTTCTGGCAGGGGGTTTGTGGTAGTTGCTGTTCCAGAGGAAACTGACAGGGGAGTGATTACTCAATGAGTCAGGGAGCAGGGTGAGACCTGTGATGTGGGAACGGCAGTTTGAGAGAACCCAGTCCAGAAATGTGCTGATGCCCGTCTTGTAATTGGTTCGAGTCAGTGCATCCACCAGTTGGGAGAAGTGGATTGCGGTAAGGGTATCTTTAATGGTGTTAGCAGCAGGTGAGACCCAGTTGATACTGAAGTCTCCCAACAGCATTGTTTCAGAATTTAGGCTCAGTGTGTTGAAGTAGTCCAGTAGGTTGTTGATGCCAGGTGTGGTCTGCTTAGGTGGGATGTCTACGGACAGTAGGATGAGCACTCTGTCATGTGCTCCTAGCATTAGTTTGATGGCTATTACCTGGAGATTGTCCTTGTTGGGTGGTGGGGGTATGACATATCCCTGGAGTGTATTTCTGGTGTAAGTGACACATTCTCCACCTCTTTTTGAGCACCGGTCCTGTCGGTACAGGGTGTAGCCGTGCAGGGATAGGGCAGTATCTGTTATTTTCCAGGAAAGCCATGTTTCCACAACAGATATGACATCAGGGTGGTGTTGAGAGATGCAGGCCTTGAGACTGTCCATTTTTGGGAGGAGGCTGCAAATGTTTAGGGATGAGAACACGAGACCTGTAGTTTTACGTTGTCTAGCATTGAGAGTCATTGGAGGGCCAGGGTTAGGAAGCACATTGTCAGACATCAAGAGCAGGCAAAGCAGGAGCAGTCTTAGGAGCTGTTCCAGTATCAGTTTTTTCTGGCGTTGCCTTACTCATTTGCTGGGCACCTGCATTTTCATTTTGTGAATATTGCCTGAGGGTAGGAGTAGTAGTAGCAGCAAATGAGTAATGTGGTCCAGTAAGAGTTTACATTTTCTTGATTGCTGCCTTTTGCTGGATGCAAGTACTTTAGTGGTGCTAAAATGGGCAAATAATCCAGGGATGAGCTGTACAAAGGAGGGTTCTTTTGGGTGACAGCACTGAGACCAGGTCCTGGGATGCCCATGCTGGGTGTAGCTTTTGGACTCCTGGTAGGGGGAGATGATTGCAACATTCACATTAAGGACTGTCTCCTGGTGGTTTAGATGGGAGTAAGGAGGCAACCTGGTGCACGGAGGTCCCATTGGGGATAAAAGAGTGAGTATGACGTTGCATAATAGGGTCCCAGAGGTCCTAATCAACATTGTGATGCACAAGCCTCAGGAATGAGTTACTAGCCCTTTGAGAGAGAGAGAGAATGAGAAAGAGAAAGTGAAACCTGAGAGAAGTAAGGACAGGTCACTATGAGAGAGAAACTGTATTTAATAAAGGAAGGAGGTGCGGGAGGAGGTGGGTAAAAAAAAATCACCCAGACAACTACACAGAGAAAGAGCTGCAGTGATCCCAGCTCTTCACCCTGCTTAAGGACTACCTGGCCTAAGCAAGGTGTTTTATCACTGGCCTTACAATATAGGTCAGTGACAACCATACCACATTCTGTCTTCATAATATTTAGATCCCAGAAATTAATTTCATAATGACTCCAACTAAGGGTTGAGTGCAAATTTGAATTGCTATCCTCCAAATAAACATTGAAAGGAAACAATGGTTCTTCTGTACCTTGCTAGATAAAAAATAAATCATTAATGTATTGGTGGTATAGTACAAAAATCACCAATTTCCCAGAAGAATGAGATACACAGTGGGAATAGCAGCCCATGTGGCAGGTCACCACTGTTTCAAAAATATATGCATGTTCTACATGTATGAAACCTACACAAGTTTACACAGTCTCCAATCTTACAGCGTTAAGAGAAGGAGTAAAATGTGTCTCCATTGCATGTTGAAGAAAGTCAGTCAAAAGCTGTTAGAAACTAGCTCTGGTCAGAGCCAATATGGCTGCAAAACCATGTTATTGATGGAAGTTGTATCTTAGCTGTTATATTCTTTGCAAGTAAATCATAAACAAAATAATAATATGCATTCTGCAGGTACCAAATGATTTATTTGAAAGAGCAGACATCACCCCGTTAATATTTATAAAGGATATAATAGGATGCAACCACCATCAAAAATATCACATTGCAGCCATATTGGCTCTGACCAGAGTTTCTTTACTTTCTCTTTCTGTGGTGCTGCTGTTGTCTGTGCTGGACTACCAGTTGTGTGGTGGGATGGGCAGTGACTCTTGTCTGCAGCCACAGGCTTTGTTTCCATTCATTCACAGCCACTCTTATCTCATTTTTCTCAGATCCCATCATTTGTACACTGTGAGTGGTTCTGTGCTGCTTGAATACTAAAGACTGACCAGAGATCTGGTAGTCACTTGTAGAACTATAGTAATTTAATGTTTCTAAATATAATTCTTTGAGTTATCACTATTAACACTAATTTATTTTTTTATTTTACCCAGGAGGGTGACTGATACAGTGCAGCAGCACCATATTTTCACAGATTAAATAATTTCTGGTTCTGGAGACATTTCCAAGAAGTGACAAGAACACTGGCTGTGGAGGGACTCAGTCTGAGAAGGTGACTGACACTGCACCGCAACACCACCTTTTCATAGAATGAATCATACCTGGTTCTGGAGAAACTTATGAGCAGTGACAAGAACACTGCCTGTGGAGGAAATCAATCCCAGAGGGTGACTGACTCAGTGCAGCAGCAGAAACACAATTAATAATTTCTGGTTCTGGAGGCAATGTTGGGAATTGAGAATTTAATATGTTAACATTGAAACACAGAAATATAGAATTTGTCAGCAGAAAATGACAGCTTGGCCCACCCAATCTGCCCAGGTAGTTCTTGCCTAGTCTGCCTCTGCAGACCCTAACTGGTCTCTGGACACCCCTTCCTCCTCCCTGCTTATTTACTAATATTCCCCTATGTCTATCCCACACATGCTTGATGCCCGCTACTGTTTTTGCTTCCACTACTTATGATGACAGTATATTTCAATGGCTTGATTTTTGAAGAGCTGCAAGACTGACATCTGATGCACTGTTCCCCAGCTTTAGCCAGTTCTGGATGTGTCAGGGACCCTTCACCCACTTTAGTGCAGGACACTGGGGGGAGGGGAGAATCTGCTGCTTGGGATTCTGGTGTTGTGCCCTGCAGCAACCAAATTCTGGCTTAAGGTCCCACTCCCCTCCTTGAATCTCTCAGATAACTGGGGATATTGCCTTCTCCCATGTCCCTCCAAAGCACAGGAGGAACACTGGGATTCACACACAATGCATGATCATACCTCTCCACAGCCTTGTGGTACTCTTCTCACTGATGATGGAGCCTGGTGTTCAGGTGGGTATGCTGCCCACCAGTGCCCAAGTGACTGATGGACAACAGCTTGGCAGATGTCACACTTGGCTATGCTGTCATCTCCTGGCACAATCTCAAAGAAATCCCACACCAGGGACTTGTGGGATCAAAGATGGGTCTTGTCTTCATCAGACAGCAGTTTTTTGTTTCACATGGGGTTGGGGCTGATCCCCTGTACTATCCTCTGACTCAGGAAAAACAGGGAGCACCACCTCCTGCTGCTGCTGATGTAAATGTAGTCTGCTGTAAACCTGTGTTATGGTATGTTCGAGACATTGACCACATCTGTCAGATCCAGTCCTTTCACCTCTTTTCACTTCCATTCCTGACACTCTTTTCACTGTCCCCACTCCATTTAAACTAAGAAACTAGCACAAATATGAAAGAGAAAAATATATAGTATACAGTTCAGAAACAAACCAGAAAAAATGGGGGAAAAAAACCCACAATCAAATTACTAAAGAAAGAGTGTATGAAAAACTGACAAAGTCAGAAACATAGAAACATAGACTATGATGGCAGAAAAAGACCAGAGGTCCATCCAGTCTGCCCATATTCCCTATAATCCCCAAAACCTTCCCTGGAACCTATTGTTCCTCCAGGATACTAACCCTCCCTGTCCTATTCCCTTCTCCTAACTGTGTCACCATTCTGCTCCCTTAAAAGAAAAGAAGATGAAAAAGAGCAGGAAGAAAAAAAATAGGTAGGAGGGACAGGAAAGAATGTTGTGATACCTGCAAAAATATACAGTAATTTAAACTAAGAACACAACAAAAAAACTAAACACAACAAAAAAGTCTCTAACAAGAGGTGGAGCTACCAGGGAACCAAACCTTTATGCTGAACAGGATTGGGGAAAAAAGATGGGGGAGTGATCATCTACACTAAGACCAATTTAAAGGCCACTACTATCTCCATTCCCTTATCCATTAAGTCTGGATACAAGGCCCTATTTGTTAACCTGTTGATAGATTTAGCAAAGTCCCTTCTTGTTTGCTGCATCTACAATCCCCCAAAGTGGCCCAATTGGCCCTCAATACTTTGATAAAAGCTTTCTCTGATCACCCTCTGGAAGAAAAAGCACTCCTCAGGGACTTCAACATAAACTGGTCCACCGACAAAACACATAGCTTTAAGGCAGCACTGTACAAAGCCCACCTAACACAGATCATCAGCGAACCCATGGGGCTGAATAACAAATCAGGAAACCATGTCATTCTAGACTGGATCCTTGTCACAAACCCAGATAGAATCAGAGTAGTAGGCACCCTCGCTGATGCACTAAGCAACCATGCTCCCATCTTCTATGTATGTAAGAACAACTTCTCGAAACTACACCCTAGAATCGTGTGAGCTGATGATTTCTCAAAATTTTACACTAACTCTTTCCTCAATAAACTATCAGAAGTCAACTGGGCCTTGATTAGCAAACTCTCATGCATCAACACTGCCCTTGGCCTTTTCATAAACAACTTCCTCTCTGTAGCTAACAAGCATACCCCTACAAACAGCTCAGAGTCAAGGGACAACACTCAAAATGGCTTTCTAAAGAATTAAAAACTCATGAGAGAGAAAGGGACAAAGCTAGAGGCTCTCCAAAACCACAGATACCACTGGTGACTGGCATATATACTGAGAGCTGCAAAACAAGTGCACACATGATATACAGAAGGCCAAACAAGACTACTTTAGATCCTCACAAGACAAGAACCTGGCCAATCCCAAATAATTCTGGTCACAAATGAATACCCTCCTAAAGGGGTGACCTAGTATCAGTGTTAGGGACATTGTGGCACATGAAAAGCACTACAATCATGCTGCGGCATCTGTCAAAGCATTAAATGTCTTCTTCACCGACCTGGAAAAATATAAAATGCATTCTACAGCCTATCCCCCCCACCACATGAACTGACAACTTAGATGTGAACCTCCCATTTCCAAATTTCCACCTCAAATTAGTTTCAAGGAAGGAAGTGCTCAAACCCCTCCTGAAACTAAGACAGGAAGGATCTGCAGGGCCTGTCAAGCTAGATCCCAGGCTTCTCAAACTAGCAGCACCAGTTATAGCCACTCCAATTACATAGATATTTAACTGATCCCTAATGGAAAAGTGTGTCCTCTCCCTCTGGAAGTTAGCCACCATAGTACCAATACACAAAGGAGGGGCAAAGATCTGGAGGAAAACTATTGCTCTATACCCCAGCTTTGTTCTGTGAGCAAAATATTAGAGATACTGATATACAATCAACTTCAACACTATATCAATTAGCATGACCTCTTCTCCACTAGGCAGCATGTGTTTACAAAACAACACATGACTGACACAGCCCTTGTCAAATTAACTTCCAACATCCTTGTTGTCCTCAATGTTGGCCTACAAACTGGTGCCATCTTATAGACCTCATCAAGGCCTTTGACCAGGTTAACTACCAGGTGTTACTAACCAAGCTTAAAGTCCTTGGTCTGGATAGTATACCACTCAACTGGTTTATAGACTATGTCTCAAACAGGTCACAAATGGTGAAATGGAGAGGAGTTCTAGTGACCAAATGCCCCATCTGGGACAGCGTACCACAAGTAGAACTATAAGTGGATCAAGTATTGTTGTCATGGTTATTCATGGTAAAAGACATAGAGATGGAGAATGTACCCCTACAGTAGATGATGACTGGGAAACTGTCCAACCTAGAAAATATTAGAAAGGTAGATGAGTGGATGCTTATAATAGCACAAGTTCAGGTTTCAATATCTTCACAGCAAATAGATTTGCATCACTTCAAAAGAGCAATGATGGATTAGGCGAAAGCATGGCTATAGCTCTGCCCTCAGATAAGTATCAAATTGTCCTGGGGGATTCTATTGTTAGATTTACAGATTCCTATCTATGTAAAACTGACAAATATTGAATTAGAATGAATTGCTTCCCTGAGGTAAAAGTCAAGGATATTCATGTAAGAATTAATAAACTGGTACCAGACAGTAATCCCAACATTATTCTTCACATTGGGAAAAATAATGTCAGCCGCACACATGAAAAAGACTTATGTCTTGAGTTACTACAAATGGGCAAGGATATTATGTCCAAAGAGTGTAAGGTGGCAGTTTTGTCTATTCTGCCTATTCCTAGAGCTTTTAAGGAAAGAAAATAACACAAAAAAAGAATCAACACACACCTGGCTGACTGGTGTAAAAAAAAGAGGGTATTTTGTTTGTTGATCACTGGAACTCGTTTGTACATAACCATCTATATTGTAAGGATGGTTTACATTTTAATAAACTTGGGACAAGGCAATTGAGTGTCCAGTTCCAATCTGCATTTAATACATTACATTTAATCTAACATCATAGGGTGATAACTACCGTCTGTTGGGAGATCAGCTGAACAAACACCAAGGAAATGATTTGTTCACAGAATATAATAAATAAAGTGTAAGAAGTACTCAAAAGAAGATGGATAAAAATAACATTACAGGTTTTCAACTGAATGTTCGTAGCCTAAATAATAAATTTGATGAACTTCTGGCTATCTATGACATGGAAAAACCTGACATTATTACTATCACAGAGACTTGCTGGTCTAGTGATGAATTCTGGGGAAAAGAAATAGGGGGCCAGATATTCAAAGGGTAGCACCGGGCGCAAATCCATTGCTCTGGACTAGCACAGAATTTGCACCCGACTGCTATATTTAAAAGGACATATAACACCAGCACTAGGTGTTAGTGCTGATGCTAAATTATAATGAATGCAAGGGAGGGACTGAGGGGAGGGGCCCTGAATGCTGGCACACCGGCATATTCAAAAGTATAGCACCACGCTACAGGCATTAGTGCAGCCTATAGCACGGCTCTGAATACCGCTGTGAAAAGGCCTGCAGTAATATGGTGGCAGTGATCCCCCCAAAGCACAATTCCCAATCCCTGACATCTGCCCTATGATGTTATGTCCCTGGTAGTCTAGAGATCCCCCCCACCCCAAGCACGTATCCTGACCCCCATAGAAATTAAATATAATTTCTCTTTCCCTGGTAGTCTAGCCATCCCCACACCCCCAAGTACATTTCCTGACCCCGTAGAATATATATTTAAAGTCCTGTCCCTGGGAGTCTAGTGGTCCCCCCACTCCCAAGCACGTATCCCGACCCCATAGCATTTAATTTAAAGTCCTGTCCCTGGTAGTCTAGCAGTCCCCAACCCCCAAGCACATATCCTGACCCCATAGAAAATAAATAGGTTTTCATTTCCCTGGTAGTCTAGCAGTCCCCCCACCCGAAAGCATGTATCCCGACCCCCTTAGACAATAAATATAATTACTTTTCCTTGGTAGTCTAGTGGTCTCCCCACCCAGCAGTGACACCCTGCTCATCCCATTACATTCAGAGAACAGATCCGATGACCAGCTCAGCCCTCCTCTTGCCACCACGGCCAGCTGCTGACTGAGGTAGGATACATGCTTGGGGTGGGGGGACCACTAGACTACCAGGGAAAAGAACTTACATTTATTATCTATGGGGGTCAGGATACATGCTTGACTGGGGGGGGGAAATTAAAACCTATTTATTTTCTATGGGGGGGGTCGGGATACGTGCTTGGGGGTGTGGGGAGACCACTGGACTACCAGGAAGTGGAACTCACACACATGGGAACAGGGACCATGACGGCTGAGAAGGGCTGCCTGGCCCAGCCTGTCTACCCAGGTACCTATATGCTGGATGGCTGCACTGCACAGTCCAGTGATCCTACAGCTGACAGACCCCTGCCTCCAGCAGGTTTGCCTTATGCCTGCTCCATGCATTGCATCCCCCCACTGTATTTCACCCACTACTGCAGTGGGGTACCTGTGTTGTTGGGGGAGGCATCCTCCAGGGCATGTCTGGCCATGGGCAGTGTGTCTGTTTAGCTATTGAGATATATATATATATATATATATATATATACATATATATATATATATATATACACATACACACACATAAACATATATAGAGGTCCTGCTTGCACAGCTGAATGGGTGTGTTACATGCACTTACTGTGCCTGCCAGCACACAGTTCCTGCTGCTTCCAGCTTGTACTTCCATGCCTACCAACAGGGCATGCTTTGGGCATGCCTTGGCCTGCAGCATCCAGCCTGTACTTCCATTCCGACCAAAAGGGGGAGCTTTTTGCTCCATGCGGTAGCATCGGGCAAACTGCATGGTAATGTATGCTATACAGCACTTAATGAGATGCAAATGCACTTGTTTGCCCATAGATTACCTAAGTAGGCTCATTTGCATGGGAGCTTTGAATATAGCTCCTGTTTGCCCCGGGCTAACCACTTTGCATGGGCTTAATGTGTTAGCACTGTGCAATCAGATTAGCCCTAGGCAAACCTCACTGCAGCATAGCACACTAACAGTTCTGCAGTGTGTGGCTTACATTGTTGCTCGCAGTCATACCTTTCAACTGCCCCTGATTTTCAGGGACGTCCCTGAATTTATCTCAAACTTTTACTCTGTCCCTCCTACATATTGTGTTTCCATGACCAAACAGTAGGGGGTTGTAGGCATAACATAATGTCAGACATTAATGTTACAGACGTGTTCTTCCTTAAAGAATGCATTTTACACTACACCACTTATTCTACCAGCTTCCTGAGTAGATATTATCAATCTTTAAGGTGTGTCCCTGATTTTAATCCTTTGTCCCTGATTGTTTTAAGCCTTGTCCCTGATTTATGAGGCAGGAGGTTGAGAGGTATGTTTGCAGTAGCTGTGAGACATCTCTGTGCAATCACACACAATGTTCTCCACCTGCAACACTGGCTTGCTACAGAGTCTAATGAGCTGCAGCTGCAGTTTGCACTCCCCTGTTGCTATATTCAGTGCTGTCTTATTCCCAGGCTATTTTTGCCCTGCACTTCCAGACCAGTTTGCCTGGCTTCCTTAGACTGCTATATTCAGCAGGATTTGCACCAGGCTATTTCCTTTTGAATATGGCTTGCTTTGTGCTCGGGGCTAAGTATGCCCACAGGGCAGTGCTAATTTAGCCCCAGGGCAAAGTTCTGAAAATCTGGCCCGAAGGGTTTTAACTTCTTTAGCCTTTGTCGTAGTGAAAGGAGGGGAGAAGTGATAGCTTGCTATATTAATTCAGGCAGTCAGAAAAAAACACCCATCACACAGACTACAAAGACACTGTACTAGTGTCACATAAATTTAATTTTTTTTACACCGTGGCAAAACATCAACAGGCAGAAAATTTAAACGGCTGGTGCTAACAATGGAAAACACTTACGTTTCACCCAGCTGAACTGCTGGGTGTCATCAGAGTAAATTCACTACCCACAATCAATTATATTTATGCAACCTTATTTAAACTAATTAATTAATTTATGACTAATTATTAAAAGGCATCTACATCCCAGGCAAAAAAGTTGCCAGCTATGTCAATTCCATTATTGACCAATCTATCCAAGGCATAAATAATTCTCAAACATTCATACAATAATCACACATATCATATAAAAAATATGCATCTCAAGATTCTCAGCTCACTAGTATGCTAAAACATAAAAAAATATATATGCCTTTAATAATATAAGTAATACATACATGTAAATAACTAGTACAGAATCTAAAATCGTGAATCAATTAATCAATCACTGCTGGAGACAAAGAAAAAGGACAAAAATTCACAGGGTCTCTGGTTAAAGAGCTATCCCAACAATCATAAACACTGACACATATATAAATATACATATTGCACTAAAGGGGAAGTTCAGAAATAGCAGGGTGGTTCCTGGAAGAGTACCTGGAGGGATACATAAAAAATCTCTCCTGTTAACATCTAAATTTAGTAAGAAAGGCTGGCAGATCTATGCTTTCATTTAAGCCTTTAAGCCTTTACTCTCTACAGCACCTCCACAAATCCGTACTATTCCAAGGTGGATTTGTGGTGGCGCTTTATTGATGACATCATTATTATTTGAAAGGGCACAGTGTCTGAATCTGGAGATTTTGTAAAATGGTTGGAGAACACTAGCTCCTGTTTAAGGTTTAAGTATGAGCTTAATAGCTCACAGATTAATTACTTGGATCTTAATATATACAGGAATAGGGAGGGGAATATTTGTACCACTCTATACCAAAAAGGGACAGATAGAAATAGTCTCTTGAGGTATGAGAGTTGTCACTGAACCCTTGTGCGGTTCAATATACCAAAGGGCCAGTTAGTCAGAACTTTGCGTAATTGCACTGAGGGGGATCAGCTTAGAAAGAAAAGAGCTGTACAAGTTAAAAGATTTATGGAAAGGGGATATAGCACCCATAGTATAGCTATGGCTATACAGAAAGTGGAGAGTATGGAAAGAGCTGCAACCCTTACACATAAGGTAAAAGGAGTGGAAACAGACAGGCAATTTATATGTCCATTTGTCACCACTTTTTCAAGTAGGGCAGTGAATGTTAAGGAGATAATAGTGAATAACTGGTCTATTTTGGAATTGGAGCCCAAACTGAAAGAGGTAGTGGAACAGGGACCTATTTTAATCTTTAGACGCAATGGGAATATTGAAGACATGGTTGTGAAAAACATTATTCCTGGACCAGAACCACTGAGACAGGCAGTCCCCCCCCCCCAGCACTCATCGATGTGCAGGTGTTCATATTGCAAATTTGTACAACCCTGTAAATACTTTGTTCATCCTATTACAGGGAAGAATGTAATTATCAAAGATTTGATTACCTGCAACAGTAGTGGTATTGAGTACCTGCTACAGTGTAAGTGTGGGGCCTACTCTATAAGAAGAAGAACTACTTGACAGCTCAAAATCAGAGTGAGAGAACATGTATGAGCAGTTCAGAAAATGGATGACAGTTATACAGTAGTGAAACATTTAAAAATGAATATATGGGGTGAACATAGTTTTTATTTTGTGGGGATTGAATAGGTCAAACTTGGGCATAGGGGTGGGGACATCAAGAAACTGATTGGACAGTGAGAAAGCTTTTGGATTTTTGAACTTGGTGCAAGAAAATGTAAAGGCTTAAATTAAAGTATAGATCTGCCAGCCTTTCTTACTAAATTTAGATGTTAACAGGAGAGATTTTTGATGTAACCCTTCAGGTACCATTCCTGGAACCGCCCTGTTGTTTCTGAACTTCTCCTTTAGTGCAATATGTATATTCATATATGCTTCGGTGTTTCTGATTGTTGAAATAACTCTTTAACCAGAGACCCTGTGAAATTTTGTCCTTTTTCTCTGTCTCCAACAGTGATTGATTGATTAATTGGTTCACTATTTTAGATTCTGCACTAGTTATTTACATGTATGTATTACTTATATTATTAAAGGCATACATGTGTTTATGTTTTAGCATACTAGTGAGCTGAGAATCTTGAGATGCATACTTTTTATATGATATGCGTGATTATTGTATGAATGTTTGAGATTTATTTATGCCTTGGATAGATTGGTCAATAATGGAATTGGCATAGCTGGCAACTTTTTTGCCTGGAATGTAGATGCCTTTTAATAATTAGTCACAAACTGATTAATTAGTTTGAATAAGGATGTATAAATATAATTGACTGTGGGTAGTGAATTAACTCTGATGATGCCCAGCAGTTCAGCTGGGTGAATTATACATTTTTTCCAATGTTAGCACCAGCCATTTAAACTTTCTGCTGGCTGATGTAAAATAAAAATTATGTGACACTAGTACAGTACAGTGTCTTTGTAGTCCGTGTGACGGGTGCTTTTTTCTGACTGCCTGATTAGTATTTAATATAGCGCCATCAATCATTAGCCCAGTGCTCCTATCTTTATTAATTCAGCATTATAACCCATAGATATCTTGTATAAAATTAAAAATTAAGAAAATTCTGAATCCTTGTGGCTCAATGTTGTAGTAAGCAAACCTACTTCTTTTACTATGGGCCACTGATATAAACCTCCTAGTTCCAATACTGAAGCTACTTTGGATATTTTTAATGAAACTGAAATAGCAGCAGAGGTGAATGAGGCCCTGTTTATGGGTGATCTTAATTTTAATGATGTAAACTGAACCCATCATACAGCCACCTTCTCCAATGGCAAACAGATGCTTGCCCTATGTGATGATTTAGGTCTGCAGCAATTTGTATTATCCTGTACATGCAATGATAACATTCTAGATATTATATTTGGGTCTGAGCATGTTAAAAATAACTAGCTGCTCAACAGAAGCACCACTTGTAAATAGTGACCACAATATAGTCAAATTTGTCATAAATAATTCTGTCATATCACATCAGTCCAAGACTGAAATGTATCTGTATAAAAAGGCAAATCACAAAAATTAAAGAGGAACTCTCCAACATTAATTAGCAAACTACTGTATTTTAGATGATGGTTCTGTTAATGATAAATGGAACAAATTGAAAACTATCATTTTAAGTATACTCCAAAAATCAAAAAAGTCAGAAATAACAGGTCATCTCCTCAATGGATCACAAGTAAAATCAGGAATTTGATTAGAAGAAAAAAACAATTATATAAGAAATATTAATGGGCCAAGAGTATATATAGATTGAATGCTTTCAAGTTAGCC
This sequence comes from Neoceratodus forsteri, assembly GCA_016271365.2. Classification (NCBI taxonomy): domain Eukaryota; kingdom Metazoa; phylum Chordata; order Ceratodontiformes; family Ceratodontidae; genus Neoceratodus; species Neoceratodus forsteri. Next base: position 339,166,994 of record CM028137.1, on the reverse strand, counting down.
CCCCAAAAAAGTGCAAAAGGAGAGATTAAAAATGCTAAAATCCACAGAGAGATATCTTGCAGAGCAGACAATAAAAGACGACAGTAAGACATTTTTTAGTTACATTAATTCTTTAAGGTGTCCTCATTGTAAACTATGCCCATTAACTGTTGATAATAAGGTTATCTCCTCCCCCCAGTGCATGGTTGTAACAGTTAAAGAGCATTTATGTCAAGTTTTTTCAAAACAAGCAACCTCCCAATGTGTGACACAGCTTTGTCTACCAATATTTCTTTTATTCTGGAGTAAATTAACATAAAATTCTACCATTAAATCTGGCTTTTCACCAGACTTGGACAGGATCACAGACTGTATAGTCAATGTTGTGAAGGAATATCTCAATATCCTACAGAAAATTATCTTGACACCAGTATAAGAACTGAACAGTTACCACAAGACTGGAAGCAAGCAAACATAACCCCTATTTTAAAGCAGAGTGAAAAACACGAGGTGGATAACTACAGACCTACAGTATTAGCCTGATCTCTATATTGGATAAAGTCATGGAAATCCTTTTTTAAGATAAGTTTATAGATGATTTAGGTGTCTTTGATGAAATTTAACATGGTTTCACAAAAGGGCAATCTGTCACATCAAATCTGTTATGCTTTTATGAATCAATTAACAAGTTCCTGCATATCAGATCATCATGAGATGTGGTCTTAGATTTTAGGAAAGCTTTTGATTCTGTCATACACTGGGTTCTTAGTGAAAAAATTCACATTATGGACATACACACCAAAATAAAAAAATTTGATAAAAAATTGGCTTCTTGATCATTCTCAGAAAGTTGCACTAGAGGGTCACAAATCTGAATGCAGACACATGGATAGTGGGGTACCCCAGGGATCTATCTTGGCACCAGTAGTCTTTCAATTTTTTATTGCAGATCTTTCTACTAATCTTAACAGATCAAATATGCAGACGACTGCAAAATAGGTGGCCCCTTTGACAGGGATTCAGACTATCAAACAATGCAAAAGGATTTGTATAAATTATTCTCATAAGCTGAAAAATGTGGATGAGTTTTAATATTAGTAAACGTGGAGTAATGCACTTTGGCCCTAACAATCCAAGGCATAACTACTATCTGGACAATGAATTATTGAACAAACTGGAAAATGAAAAAAGATCTTGGGGTTACTAGTGATGGTAACTTTTCTTTCAGACATCAGATTTCAGTGCTAGTCAATAAATCAAACAGATTTTTTTTTTATAGCAAGATGGTGGCCACGCTGGGATATTCATCAGTAGCTTAGTAGAAGGGAGCTTTTAGTTCAGTTTTAATCTATTGTTTAAATAAAATTGCTATTTTAAAATGAATTCATGTTTAGTTTAGAGTGAGAAACACTAGTCAGGGGTTCAAGTGAGCTAGTGGTAGGCTTTTTAATTTTTAGATAGAAATTGGTTCCAGTTCAGAGCACACTTAATGTTTGAACTTATTGTAGGTGTTGTGTTGCAGAGTGGAGAAAATCCTGAGGATCATTCATTGTTCATTGGTGATATTGATCCCAGGAGCCAGTGTTGGATGTGAGTGAGGGTGCTGGACCACCAACTTGTGAAGCAGTGAGAAGTCGATCTGCTTTGCCGTGGCAATGGGAAGTGGGCCGTCTGCTTGGGAACCATGGTGTGTTGGCAAACAGACTGGTGAATGCTGAATGCTGAAGACCAGCCTGTCAGTTTGTGACAGCAGTGTGAAGTTGGAGGAGAAAGTGACTGGGTACAGCCGAATGTTCCGGCATTTGAAACATGCCAGTGAATACCGAAGTGTGAGGGTATCTGCTTTGTTGATCCAGCGCTTTTTCGTCCCTTGACACTGTGGTTTTAGACTCATGGAGTTGATGTTATCAGAGAAAGCTCAGAACTTGAGCTCAATCTGCAGGTTAAGTGACTTTGGTATTGTGAAGGCGAGAACTTTTAACAGAAATAGAGCTCGGGTGGAGGGAGAGGCCTGGTGTCTCCAGAACAAGTATTTTATTCAGACTGCATATTTCACTTGCCTGCTTGGATGGCCTGTATTGTTCGGAGGAGAACTGGCATTGAGTGAAATTCTGATTGGGACTTACAGCCGTGAGAGGGCTGAAGAAGTGACTGTGACACTCTTATTATCTATATGCAGCCCAGGGGGGTGAGAGCCACCTGCTCTGCTGTAAATTCCTAGATTGTTCTTGTATGATGTTTTTCTGAGTGTTATCAAATTACTCAGTCAAGTGCCTTTCTCGTTCAGGATCTGGTTTTAACTCTCTGCTGAAACACCTGTGAGACCAATTTTGGTGAATTCTCTGATTCTGGACTCCCTTCTACCTTACTTTAAAATGTTTATTTTTATTTAACTTGTTAGTTATTTTGGGTTTGGGAGTGGGAGGGTTTGAGGTGTGTATGTGTGTGTGTGTGTGTGTGTGTGATTATGTATATTTTGATTGTATATTTTATTGTTTTTAATTTGTCAAATTGTGGCTTTTACTGGTTTGTGGTTTTTGTTATACTGTTTATTATTTAAGAAGGGCAATTAGCTTAGTGAGACAGATCACACTGTCTAGTCAGATACAATAGGAATAAGTGTAGACCTGGGATGTATTGGTCCGTGGTTCCCTTGAGAAGATATTGTTCCCCATCTCATCTCCATGACCTCTGCCCCTTTAATTGTCCCTCATTACCATCCAAAGTCTATCGACGCTGTAGGGCATTGGGTATTGCCTGAAGAGGGAGAAGGTGGTGGTCTGTGGGGCTTATTTTGGTGAATAGGGCTGGAGGAAGACAGATTGGGAACATGAGCTCTAGGAGGCACCCTGGGGTGAAATGGGTTCATGATAGGGGTTCTCCCTGTCTTGCTCCCATACCCAAGGACTCCACCTCTGGTGGGCAGGTATCCAATGGACTAGCCTCATCCTCCTATCCTTCTCAGGTGGTGTTATGCAATGCAAGATCTATTAGAAACAAGACAGCTATTATAGCTAATCTGGTGTCTACTGTTGATCTGGCTTGCATCACTGAAACCTAGCTGGATGAAAGTGCTGGCCCAGTACTGGAATCTGTGGTTCCTGCTGGGTTCTTGGTGATCCACTGCCTGAGAAAGGATTATGGGGTGGGGGTGTGGTGATTTGTTCAGAAGACCTGAGCTGGTCTGTTTACTGCTGCAGCAATCTCCTTGGAAAGAAACTCTGCCTTCTTACAGGAGATTGCTGATTGATACTCTCTATAGTGAAACTTCAAAATAAGCTTATCCCCAACAGACCAGGATCTCTGGAAGCATCGCTGTTTTAAATTGAACCTGAATCTCACAGCTCTCACAGTGGGAACAGTAAGGTCCTTTGAATGTGTAGCCGTTCATGGTTTGGCAGGTGTAGGCTGCAGGATAATTCTCATTTACCTCCCTCTAGGACATGAGGAAATTCCTGCAGGAACACACAGACTTCATTATAGGACTGGTGCTGGAGTTGCCCAGATGGATTATTCTGGGTGGCTTCAATGCCTGGGTCAATGATGAACTCTCACTCTTTAGACAGGACTTCCTCCAGTTGATGCAATTATTGGGCCTGACACAGGTGGTTACCTTTGCAACATATGTACATGGCCACTCTCTGGATCTTGTCTTCTCACTGGAACTGGAAGTCACTGACCTCATGGTGGAACTGGTCATTTGGTTGGACCACTATACCATGAGATTCTCATTTAAAGCCCCCCAGTAGATCCTCCCATATGAAGATGATCCAGTACTGCCCTTTAAGGAGTTTGACCTCAGAGGGTCTTATGGCAGTACTTGAACTATCAGGTTTTATGAGTGCTTGCAATGAGCCTGGGGTGTTGCTACTCACCTATAATAAGGCCATCACCGATGCCTTCAACTCTATCATACCAGTCCATGTTTGGCCCCTCATGTATCACTGGAAATCACTCTGGTTTGATTGGACTCTCAGGGAGCTTAAGGTGAGGGGCCGAAGGTTGGAGCTACACTGGTGAAGATCCCAGTGTGATGGGGATAAGTTTATTTTGATGTCTCACTATAAAGAGTATCAATTAGCAATCTCCTGCAAAAAAGTAGAGTTCCTGTCCAAGGAGATTCCTGCAGCAGTTAACAGACCAGCTCAGGTCTTCTGAACTGTAGACATGTTGTGTAATTCGGCCTGTCTTCAGTCCGTTAGAGCCTTTTCACAATTAAAGTGTGATTAGTTTGCTCTTTTTTTTGCTGATAAGGTTTCCTCTATCAGATCTAGGATCCAGTTGTTGCATTCTATGGGGGCATCCAGTGGCTAGTCGGGGACTGTCATGGGCATTCTGTTTGTCTGGTCTGACTACGACTAGTTGGCGGTCATGGATGTTGTGAGGGTCACCCAGGAACTGAAGCCTACCTACTGTAGTTTGGATCTGGGTCCGATGCACCTTCTAGTAGGGTGCATTGAATCCATTAGCCCAGTCATGGATGGGATCATCTGGTGCTCTTTAATGAAGGAATCTTTTCTGGGCCTCTAAAGGAGATGGTGGTGAGACCTCTCTTGAAGCAACCATCTCTAGACCCAGACTGCCTAGCGAACTATAGAACTGTCTCTTAACATCCCTTTTTGGGGAAAGTTATTGAGAGGGTGGTGGCCCTACACTGGAGGCCCATTTATCAACCTATGACATCTACAACCCTCTCCATTCAGGTTTTAGGAAAAGGCACAGTACTGAGACTGCCCTGGTTTGGGTATTTAATGATCTTCTGATATTGAGAGATTGGGGAGAGTGTTCTATTCTTGTTCTCCTCAATCTCTCGGTTGCATTTGACACTGTAGATCATGGGGTGCTTTTGGATCGCCTGCAGGTTCATTGTGGACTGTCTGGTACAGTCCTTACCTGGTTCCATTCTTTTCTCACTGGCAGAACACAGAGGATGGTTTCAGGGGCTTTTTCCTTTAAGCCACTGCCCCTGCCATGTGGGGTCCCACAGGATTCCATTTTGTTCCCCATGTTGTTTTCAGTGTATATGCTGCTGCTAGGGGACATTATAAGATGGTACAGACTGAGTTTCCATTGCTATTCTGATGATACTTAGTTGTACCTGTCTTTTGTGCCCAAGCAACAGGATGTGGTCTCAGTTTTCAATCAGTGCCTTGCTGAAATCCATTACTGGATAAGTGCCAACCAGTTGAGGTTAAATCCAGACAAAACAGAGATACTGGTGGTAGAATCTGGTTGTCCGAGGGTTGGGGTGCAAGCTGGATGAGTCACTGGGCTTAGGCTCAAAGATTCTTAATTGTTAACCTCTGTGAAGGTGAAAAATCTTGGCATTGTGCTGGACAGCCACCTAACACTTGAATTTCAGATGTCGGACATGGTCTACAGTTCATTTAACCATTTTAGAAACATTGCCAGGATTAGACACCTGATTCCCCAGGATGATCTCCCATTACTAGTCCGTGTCTTTGTGACATCACAGCTGACTACTGCAACACCCTCTACCTAGGGCTATTGGGGGTTGGTCTTCACTGCCTACAGCTAGTGCAGAATGAAGCAGCCAGGCTGTTGACTGGCCTTTCAAGGTCAAGTCATATTATGCCTATTCTACACCTTCTGCACTGATTTCCTGTTAGGTGGTAGATCACCTTCAAGGTCAGGTTGCTTACCTATAAAGCCCTACATGAACTGGAGCCGGTTACTGGCAAGACCTCCTACAGCCCTACCATCCATATCATCCCCTCCAGTCAGCTGATAAGGGCCTCCTGGTGATTCCCAGGGTCCATCTACAGTCATCGGGTGACCAGGCTTTTTCTTTTGTGGCACCGACCCTGTAGAATTCACTGTCTCATACACTCAGAGAGGCCTAACCGGTCAATGCCTTCAAAAGAGATCTAAAGACCCTTTTATTTAATAAAGCCTTTCCTTCCCTTTAATGTTTTTTTTAAATACTGTTTATCGAATGTTTTTAATTTTTATATAGAACTTGGTCATCTGTACAGCACCTAGAGTCACAATAAAATAGAGTGCTCTACTAAATGAATAAGCTAAACTAAACTGAACTAAACTAACTTGGTGGGCTATCAGATGCAGCATAATCTCAAGATAGCCTTCAGTTTTATTACCTCTATAGGGGGCTTATATTCGCACACGTTTAGATTTTTGTTCCCAGTTCTGGAGCCCTTATCTTAAAAATGACAAACTTAGGACTGAGAATGGACAACGTAAAATTACTAAGTACATGCATGGCCTGGGTACAAATAATTATAACAAGAGGCTGAACTCCCTAAAATGAATGGCCTTAGAGACAAGGAGGACTCATGGAGATTTATTATGTGTCTGGGATTTACTTAGCGAGCAGCAACTTATATTTGATATTGGCCTGGACTTTAAACAGGTTTCAGTGAACACTCATGGACACCCACTTCAGCTCTCTAAAATAAAGTTTTGTACTCTTAGAAAATTTTTTTCTCATTGAGAGTAGTAAGAGTATGGAATTCTTTCCCTTCTTATATAATTATTAGTGAGCCTAAGTCAGTGTTCAGGAATAGACTTGACAAATGGTTGCCCTCCGGTAGTTGGAAACCCTATTGTAACTGAGTCGACAAGAACTGTTACGGACTTCCACCTTTTTGCTCCTTCTCTTTACTTTAGTGAACCTTAATAAAAGATCTATTCTAGGAGATCCTTGCTCTTCTCCCTATTTGTCAATGACATGCCCACTAACTGTGGAGGAGAAAACCTGCTAATGTATGCTGTGGTGCCATACTGCAGTGCCAGTGACATCCACATACTGAATAGTCAATTCACAAGTGACTTCCTGTCACTTGAGAAATGGTTTCAAACAAACTAGTGCTAAATGTCAAGAAGACTAAAGCCTTACTCTTTGGAACAAGGAGCTTGGCGACTACAAGGAACCATACCCTCAACATAACCTCACTAATAGATCTAAAATTGAGGTAGTTGGCTCTGTTAAGTACCTTGGGCTTTACATAGACCAAGGAGGTGACAGATCCACAGCCGGGAACTACCAGCCTATCTCCATCCTCCCACCCCTCTCCAAAGCCCTAGAAAAACTGATGGCCACTCAAATTACTGATTATCTGACCAAACACAACATCCTCTGCCCAGAATAGCACGGTTTTCATGCAGGTCATAGTACCAGCACTGCCCTCATAGAGTTTTCCAATTTTCTACACTCCTCCCTGGACTCTGGCTCACTAGCCGGGGCAGTGTTCATTGATCTCTCAAAGGCCTTCGACACTGTCTCCAACCCCCTCCTGCTGGATGCCCTCAGCCACACCAGCTTCACCACTGGGCCAGTCTCCTGGTGTTCCAGCTACCTATCTGCCCACTCCCAGTGTGTTAAAATCAATGGGACCTTTTCCAAAACATGTCCCATCCACTCAAGTGTTCCCCAGGGTTCCATCCTGGGACCTCTACTCTTCTCACTCTACCGCAACGCCCTGCTCAATGCATGCACAGGTAAAATTCTGCTGTATGCAGATGATGCTGTCATCTTTGCCACCCACCAAAACCCCATCTCCCTACAGGACACCTTGCAACTATCCTTTAAGGATGCTGAAACCTGGTTTAAAGAGCATAGACTTGTAATCAATCTCAAAAAAACAAAAACTATGCTCTTTGCCCATCCGCAAAACAAAGCCAGCAACTTCCCACTCCACATCCTCCCTAGTTCCAAACATCCTCTCGAACAAGTCCGTTCATACAAGTACCTCGGGGTTTCCTTTGACTCAGCCCTCATATATCATGACCACAATGATGCTCTTGCCTCAGCTACCAATGTGCGGCTAGGTATCCTATACCGCTACAAAAATTGCCTCCCCCCGATGCCCTCTGAATAGCAGTCACATCCTCAATAATGTCCCTTGTGGACTATGGCCTGCCAGTTTATGGTGCTGTGGACTCGACCACCCTCAATAAAATCCACCTCACCATGAATAAGGCCTTTAGGCTAATTACGGGGGCCCCCAGGCTAACACATACTTGCCAGCTATATGACATGGCAATGCTGCTTAACCTGGATGAATGACTCAGATACCAAACCTGCCTCATAATGAAAAAAACTCTTCTCAGGCTATCCCCACCTGGGCTGATGGCCTCCATCCACCTAGCACAACCCTTCATTCAAACTCGAACCTCCTGCAAGGCCACTGTACTGGTCCCTAGGTCCAGGACCACCCATGGACAAAGGTCCTTCTGTTACAGAGCTCCCTCCTGGTATAACACATTCCCTACCTCCATCTCTGATACCACCACAATCTCCTGCTTCAAAACTGCACTTCGGAGCCAGCTATTTAACATGCGTAGCTGCACTTGTCTCTAAGATGACTTAGCTCACTATGCACTGACAAAGCTCTCTGAGCGGCTCCTCACCCCACCAATCACCAAGCATGTCCCATAGCCCACTGAACTATTACCACCTGCTGTCTCTGCACGCTACCGTGTGTATGTTTATACCAATGTATGTTAATCTGTTTCTCCCTAGCCTAATAACTGTAACAGCAGGTGATTGCCAAATCTGTAACCTCAATGATGTAACAAAATGTTGTAATGTATTTGTCCTCTATGTGACGAGGTACCTTTGGAAATGATCCTCTGGCTCAAAGGTTGTAAACTGATGTACAAATAAATAAATAAAAATTAAATAAATAAGATCTCATGCTAAAGCTGCATGTGGAGCACTTGCTAAAAACTGTACATCAGAAAATTGGCCTACTCTATCATCTCAGCCTGTATCTTACAAAAGAGTCCTACCTTGTGTAACCCCCCTACAAATCGGGGTTTCTAACAGCTGTCTAGGAGCTGTCTAAGCGTCCCCCTGGTGGTCGGTGTTTGGTGCTTAAAGCCAAATGGCTCTGTGAGTGCTTGTAGAGCCTCCCCGTACTGTTTCTTTAAGAGCTGTCTGCTTGCAGACATATTCACTGCTTATGAGGGGGGTTGTGTGTTCTCCTGCTCGAGTCCCACTCGAGCCGCTGACTGATTGCTCCAGTTTCGGCCGTCGCCAAAGGGGCAGAGTGAGCACTTTCCAGAAAGTGTAACTGTTTGTCCCATACCTTTAGATATGGTCGTGGGAATGTAAGCTGTTTAACCTGCCTTTCTTGCAGCTGGACTTTGTGTGCTGTACCCCTCCATTTTGGACCAGGACTGTCTGAAGGGTCCAATAGGGGCAGGGGGTATCTAAAAATGGCAACCAACCAGGATCGGGACTCTCAATGGAGCCTGCTGACCAATGGGGATACAGCTAGAGGTTCTGGGAAGTGAAGTTCTGGACCATGGCACCTTTTTTGCACCAATGAGGGGCGAACTTAGTGGCTGGTTCCAGCAGCCCACCAATGGAATCAGGTGGTGCCGGAAAGAGAGTCTTGCCCCATACTGTCCAAGGGGCAGAGACGTTGTGACTCTGAGCAAGTAAGAGCTCGGGGCTCCGGTGGCGTTTGAGCGGTCACGCGGGAAGCGTGTGTAAGGCCAGCGTTGGGCGTTTTTAAATGCCAGTAATTTTTGGACTAAATCCACTGGGAAGCGATCAGAGGAGGCTGTGCAGGAGCGCGGCTACCTACCAGGCTCATCCTGTAGAAGACTGGAGAATCTGCTTGAATCGCACTCAGTCTGTTAGGAATAGTGGAGCTACGTCGGTTGGGCCCAGTGTATGGTGGGCAGGTGATCAAGAAGGACAGCAGCTGCCTTGTATGGTACCCCTCTGCCTTGCACATAGATGTGTGGAGAACTGCTTGAAGTACAGGCTTGGTCCTGAGAGAGGTGAAAGAGTGCTCTGTCTGCTAGAGTCATGAGTACTGAATCAGGGTAGCTCCCTGGCCAATGGTCCTAGTGAGGGCAGGATGGTTTGGGTTCTGTACTGGTGACACTATCTGGGCCTGCTGGCTCCATTTAATCTTCGTAGGAATTAAATGCTCATTTGAGTCAGGGCTCCAATCAGCTGCATCGAAGAACTAGCCTTTAGGGCTTGGGTACCCATGGACAGTAACTTATAGGTTAGGCCTGTGCACAGAGCCCTAGGTAGATACTCATATATTGTAGTGGTAAGCTAATCAACCTGATTCCCCCCAGTCCTTGTTATCTCCCCTTAAATAAATCAGATTGCTTGTTTTGCAAAGGTACACTGGCTAGTTTGTGTGTTAATGGTGAATTACTGCACAGTGAGTATTGTGTAACTGCACCTTACTTTTCAGGGGGTATTCATATGGTAAGGATGCTGTAATTGAATTGTGTGGGCCACTAGTAGGAAGAAAGGGGGTTGCAGCAACCCAGAGGGCTGTGACCAAGTCATCCTTGACCGTTCTAACCCCGACCTCTGGGTGGAGGCACCAGCCAGCAGATCAAGGTCCCTCACCCTGTTACAGTTAGGGCAGGCAGGGAGTAGCAGCCCTTAGGATAGCACCCCCTGGGGGTTACACTTAGTATTGCTAGTGGCACCTGCCTTCCCACCCTCCTTTATGGCTCTCCTATACTCCATACCATAAAATCCACTGAAATGGGAAGCTGAAATCACTGTACAACAGCATTACTTGATTTGCCTCTGGGGCCCTTCTCAGAGAACACCACCACACAGTCCTGCAGATGCGAAACTGGCCAACTCTAGAAGGCAGGTTGGAGTACTCCTCCCCTGTAATTTGCCCACAAAATCCAGCATAACAGCTCTGCAGCCAGCCTAGGCAAACTACTGGCACCTAAGCTACAGTGAAGACCTCTTAGACCCTCTAGCCAAACACTCCTACAGGCTCCCAAAGTTAGGACTGCCTCAGATCAAAGGTCACTTGCCACCTTCATCTCAGTCCTCTGGAATGCTCTTCCCAGTAGTCTGCAGGACTGCATCTCCCTTGATGGCATTAAGAAGGGCCTAAAGGCCCATGTACTAAAGTGCAATATATGCAACTGCCTTGATGACCTACCCCCCCCCAACGGGTGGCATGGCCCTGCCCTTGAACACTCTTTTGTCATAATATTCTCTTAAGATTGGCACCTCCTTATAGTGTTTGTAATTTGTAAATCCTTATGTTTGTCAATACCTCATTGTAATTAACAAGTTGGCCTGTACTTTATGTCTGTGTATCACTAAAAATTGCTTCCCCACTCCAGCAATGTATTGTACCTGCCCTCCATTATTACATCATGAACATTACATACTGTTGATGACACTGTTATCAATGATATGTAGCAATTCTCTGTTAGAAATATGTATACGATGACTATAACAGCATGTTGGATGCAATAGTTGTACAATTAGAAAATATAATACAAAAATACACAGCTGAAGCATACAGAAGTAAAAACAGTCTGATGCAGTAACAGCAAAAAACGACAGTGCAGTATATAAAATAGATGTTTATAACACAAGGAGAACATCCAGATTTATGTAAAAGAAACAGAAAATGACAGCAGAAAAAAAACACTGGTTCATACAGTATAATCTGCCCATAAAATCCTAACAAATCTATGACCTATTGTCCATACAGAATTCTAAACCACACGATCCATAGAAACATAGAAACACAGAATTTGATGACGGATAAGGACCGCTTGGCCCACCTAGTCTGCCCATTTTCCTACCTAATGGATAGGCTGCAGATCCCAGTTAACCAACAGCCTACTTCCTCCAACCCCCCCCACTAGAATTGCCCTATGTCTGTTCCATGCCTTCTTGAATTCCCCCACTGTTTTTGACTCCACAATCTCCTCAGGAAGGCTGTTCCATGCATCCATAACCCTCTCCATGAAAAAAATAATTCCTCACATTACCTCTGAGCCATCACCCCTCTATCTTCAAATTGTGCCTCCTTGTTTTTGCACATCTCTTTTTCTGAAAGATGCTACCCTCTTGGACTTCATTAATTCCCTTGAGGTACTTGAAAGTTTCTATCATGTCCCCTCTCTCCCTCCTTTCCTCGAAGGGTATACATATTAAGCTCCTTTAGTCTCTCTTCATATGTCTTCTGGTGCAGACCCTGCACCATTTTAGTTGCCCTCCTCTGGACAGCCTTCACCCTGTCTATGTCTTTGCGGAGCTGAGGTCTCCAGAACTGCACCCATTCTCCCCACCCTACCACTACCACCCTGAGCAATCACCAAGCCCTTCACTCTGTCCCAGCCATGTTCGAAACTGTTGATTGTTTTGACACTAATCACATCACCTGACAGACTGTTCCACAGTACCACCACCCTTTCTCTAAAATAAAACTTTTTCACTTGCCTCTTGAAAACATCCATTAGTTTACATTCTTGCTCCTATGTTCTTCATCCACTACTTATGCTAAATAGTTCATTGCAATTTACCTTATTCATTCCTTTCAGGAATGTGAGGGTTTCTATCATACCTCTCCTCTCTCGTCTGGCCTCTAGAAAGTGCCTTGAGCTGATCTTTGTAAGATGTCTCCTGCCTGTCTTTAGCTTTCTTTTGGTGAAGACTCCAGAACTAGTCACAGTATTACAGGTGGGGTCTCACCAGAGATCTATAGATAGATAGTAATACAGTCCCTCTATCCTTTTGCTGTCAATACCCCTTCATATAAACCCTAGCATCCTGTTTGCCTTACTGTAGGCCTTGTTACACTGGCTTGATTGTTTTAGGGAGTCATATGATGATGATCTCTAGGTCTCTATTCCTCAGAGGTTGTGCTCATCTTTACCCCCTCTCCATCCAGAATGCTCTCCTGTGGGTTCTTCTTCCCTATATGCATCACCTTGCATTTTTTGGCATTGAATTTCAACTGCCAAACCTTTGAGCACTTCTCTAGCTTTTTTATTCTCTTTGCATTGCCCTAACCACCTCCTTGCTGTCTACCCTGCCACTGATTTCAGTGCCATCTGCAAAGAGACACATCTTGTCCTGGATTCCTTCTCCGATGTCGCTGATGAACATATTGAAAAGAACTGGACCCAGGACCAATACTTATGCACTCCACTGGTGGCCTCCCTCCCTTCTTATCAGAGTCTATTAACCAAAGTCCTTTGCTATCGCCCTTCTAACCAGTTTCTTATCCATCTGACTGTGTCCTTCACTGCACCCAGATCCTCTAGGTTCTTTATTGACCTTCTGTGCGGCACAGAGTTGAAAGCCTTGCTGAAACTGAAGTAGGATAAATCCACAGCATAGCTCTTATCCACTACCTTTGTTACCCAAAGAATACTATCAGGTTGCTCTGAAAATACCTCCCTGCCATGTATCCATGCTGTTTATTATATTGAAGTCCATTGCTCTTCAGGTAGTCCACGAGATCATCTTTGACTAGTGTCTCCATCAGTTTACTCACAACAGTGGTAAGACTGGCATGTCTGTAGTACCCTGTTGCCCCCCCCACCTTATGGAGCAGGACTACATCCACTACCCTCCAGTCATTTGGAACTACCACTGTCTCTGTTGAGCTACTGAATGCCTTACCAGGGGTTCAGTTAGTTTTGTTGCCAATTGCTTGAGCACTCTCTGATACATCACCTCTGATCACAAGGCCTTACCTATCTTTAGGGCTGCTATATCTTTCTGAACCCTTTCACTGATAAATAACTGCTGCCTCATTTCATAGATCCACAGTCTTTGCCAGAGTGGGTCAGAAGGCTCTAAGGAGAGATTTTGCAGTATTAAATATTCTTTTTTATTGCAGAGGGAACAGCGAGGGACATCTTGTGTTTTACTTCTACAAAGGGACTGCTGTCTTGCAGAAGTGGATCAGAGGACTCCATGAAGTAAATTGACTTTTAGAGTTTTAAATATTCTTTTTTATTGCAGAGGGAACAGCGAGGTACATCTTGAGTTTTACTTTTACGAAGGGGCTGCCATCTTGCCAGAGCAGATCGGAGGGCTCCATGAAGTAAATTGGCTTTTGGGGTTTCTTTTTTTTTGCAGAGGGAAAAGTGAGTGAAAGGATCTTTTGGTTTACTTTTTTTCAGAGGGAAGAGTTGTGTTATCTGAAGTAGGGTACATAACTTACTTTATCTAGTTGATTGTTTTCAGGGTGCAGACACTGGAGCAGCAGCAGTACAGGAGTATCAGCGGAGATGGGGAAGCCATTATGGAAACACTGACTGGAGGCAGCCATTAGACAGTGAAGACACTAAAAGGTGCCAGATTTGAATTTGATTGAACTTAAAGGGGAGGGCAGCGCAGAAACTCCCGCAGACTGCAATCCTTGCCAGAGCAGGTCAGAGGGCTCTAAAGAGAGATTTTGCTGTTTTAAATATTCTTTTCTATTGCATAGGAAACAGTGAGGGACATCTTATGTTTTACCTTTACAGAAGGACCCCCATCTTCCCAGAGCAGATCTGAGGCCTCCACAAAGTAAATTGGCTTTTGGAGTTTCTTTTCTTTACAGAGGAAAAAGTGAGTGAATAAATCTTTTGGGTTACATTTTTTTCAGAGGGAACATAGTTGTGTTATCTGATGTGGGGTACATAACTTACTTAATCTATTTAATTGTTTTCAGGTCACAGACACTGGAACAGCAGCAACACAGGAGTATTCTGAACTTGGGAGATAAATAGTGCATCTAGGGAACTACCTGAAGTAAAAGAAAGAAAAATAGTAATATGGCATGCATAGCTGGGAATAGTATTCTGTGATTAGAAGGTAATTACTGCATCTGGGTGTAGTAAGAAGCTTAGGATGAGAAAAGGTGGTACCTATGCTGGGAGTGGTGCAGTGCAGTGGCTGCAGAGCAGCAGTCTTCAGGCAGACCTTTTGGACACTGAGGTGCTGCCCCATCTGTATGCACCTCTCTGGACTAAGAAAGGAAATTGCCAGACTCAAACCCGAGGTGACTTGGGTTAGGAGGACCTCCAACCCCCATCCAGAGACCACCTAGTCCACCTCCACAGCCTCAAAGTGTGCTGAGAAGGAGGAGTGACTGGACAATGGTGGGTTTGAGGAGGGTTAGGGTGCTGCAACGTAGGCACATCCCATATCCTATACCACTACTGAACTCCAATGCCGCACCAGCAGTGCAGGATTGTCCCACAGAGGTACCCAAGGTAGTGGTCAGAACAGATGTGGAGATCCTCCATGGTGGTGACCCAAAGGGGGGGATAAAGTACCACAGAGGAGGAGGAGGAAGCAAATCCTGGTGAGGTATTCAATCATGAGGGAGATTCAGTTGGGGACAGGGAGGGAGGAAGAGTGGTCGGTAAGGTGTCTTCCAGGTGCCATGGCTAAAAGGAATGGAAGGAGGATCCTAGGGATCACTGAGAAAGCATAGAAGGAGGGAGGGAAAGCTGGACAGCATTGTCCATTTTGGGACAAATGACCTGGCTAGGGAGAGCCAGAAGCAGTTCAGAAGGAATTCAGGAGGTCGGGGAGGAGTCTATGGCAACTGGGAAAATCTGCTACTTTTTCAGAGGTGCTACCTGTCCCTGACAAGGGGGATGATAGGAGTCTGCATACCAGAAACTTCAACACCTGGTGTTGAAGAAATATTGTGATAAAGAGGGATTCAGATTCTTTAGGGACTGGGGCTCCACCTGGATGGATAGAGGCCTGTACAGAGGTGATGGCCTTCATCTGTCCAGGAGGGGATCTGTGATCCTCAGTGAACAGTTTAAATGCTACATTGGGAAGCATTTACATAATCTAGTTGAGGGGAGTGGCAGGAGAAGGCAGAAGGTTATGGACTGTCCAGCCCCATAAGCAAACAGGCACAGCAGCAGGAATCCAAAGGGTGAGAAATCACAAAAAGAACACATACAAGTAAAAATCCAGGAAGGAGAGGGAAGGGGAGAGAGGAAAGAAAACGGATAGGAAAGAAAATTGGGAAGGGCAAATAGGCAGAAAGAGAGCGTATGGAAGCAAAATCTGAAGAGCCATGTATACAAATGCTCTAAATCTGGGCCACAAGGTTGCAGACCTAAAGACCACCATGGCGGCAGCAGACATGGACATAATCACAGTAACAGAGACCTGGTATAACAAAAACCAGGACTGGGATGCAGCCACACTGGGGTATGCTCCATTCAGAAGGGACAGAGTAGGAAAAAAGGAAGGAGGGGTGGCTCTTTATGAGTGGAAGAACATACAAGTTACAGAAATTCAAGGAGAATAAGGAGAAGCAGAGGTACTGTGAGCTAACCTAGAAACAAGACAGGGGGCAGCCATTCAAACAGGGGTAATCTACAGACCTCCAGCACGGGGGAGGAGACAGATAAGGAGATGATGGAGGAAATCCAATGAATAGCTATACAGTGGGAGGCAGTGCTGGTGGGTGACTTCAATATGTCAGATGTGGATTGGAGCATCCCAGCTGCAGCTGCAGGTAGAAGTAGGAAAATCCTAGACTTTCTGCAGGGGGGGGGCCTTACTCTGGCAAGTAGCTGAAGAGCCCACTTGTGGGGAGCAATATTAGACCTGGTACTGTCAAACAGGGACAACGTTGCTGATGTCACAGTGGGGATTCACTTGGGGATAAGTGATAATTGTACTGTATGGTTCGATATAAGAACTGGGCCAGAAATCAACCACAGTAAAACAAGGGTCCTGGACTTCAGGAGGGCTGATTTCAAGAAGATGTGAGAGTGACTACGGAAAGCAGTAGCAGGAATAGGGAAATTAGAGGGGGTAGAGGAGCAGTGGGCAGAAATAACGAGGGTCATAGAGAAGGCAACAGATCTCTGTGTCAGGCAGATTACAAACAGCAAGAGGAAAAAGAAACTACTATAGTTTCCCAAGGAAGTAGCAGGGAAAGTAAAGGTAAAGATGCTCACCTTCAAAAGGTACAGAGCAACACTGAAGGAAGGGAACAGGAAGGGTTACAAGGAAAGTAAAGGCAAAGAAGCTCACCTTCAAAAGGTACAAAGCAACACTGAAGGAAGAGAACAGGAAGGGTTACCAGGAGAAAGAAAGGGAAGTGGCAAAAGCAGTTAAGAGCACAAAGGCACAGACAGAGGAGAACATTGTCAAGTCAGTGAAAAAGGGGGATAAAACATTCTTTAGGTATATACTGTAAGTGGAAGAGCACGAACAAGGCAGGGATAATAAGACTAAAAGGGGAAGGAGGGGAGTGTGTGAAAGAGTTCTAGAAGAAGAAGACATATTGAACAAATACTTTTGTTCAGTATTTACGAAGGAAGGGGTAGGTGATGGGCCACAGATAGGAGAAAAGGGGATAAAAGGAAGGGGGTGGACAGTTCTATGTGGTAATAGTGACTCTGGAACAGCGAGTCCAGAATTGCAAAGCAATGTCAGCGACGGCACAAACAGCAACTGTTTTTATCCTTGGGGGGATTCACTCTGCATCCACCTTACTCAAATAACCAACTCTGAGGTAATAGCACCTCGGAGAGGAGTAAAACTTATGTCACCATTTTGTTGTCGTTATAATTTCCTCACTGACTTGTGGACTTGCCGTTCCAGAGTCACTGACATTACATGGTACTGAGGTGGACACTAGCTGTTTTATGGAGAAGTGAGTCCTCAGGAAGCTGGAGCAACTAAAAGTAGATAAGGCAATGGGTCCGGACAGGGTTCACCCCAGGGTGCTGAGGAAACTAAGTAAAGAGCTTGCTGCATGTATGATGGCTCTGTATAACCTATCACTTATAATGGGGGTAGTTCCTGGAGACTGGAGGAAAGTGGATGTGGTCCTACTTCACAAAAGTGGAAATAGGGAGGATGCAAGGAACTGTAGACCTGTAAGCCTGACTACAGTGGTTGGCAAAGTTACAGACACACTTTTAAAAGAAAGGATTGTGGAATACATTGTGGCCACTGGATTGCAGGATCTGAGGCAGCATGGGTTCTCAAGTGGGAGATCTTGCCATACAAACCTGATAGATTTCTTTGACTGGGTGACCAGGGAAGTGAAGTAGAGAGGGGCAGTGGATATGGCCTGCATAGATTTCAGTAAGGCCTTCGACACTGTCCCACACAGAAGACTGGTAAACAAGCTGAGCAGCCTGGGAGTGGGTCCAAAGGTAGTAAAATGGGTACAAAGTTGGCTGAATAACAGAAGCCTGAGGGCGGTGGTAAATGGGGTTCACTCAGAAGAAGGCACAGTAAGCAGCAGTGTGCCACAAGGGTCCTTTCTGGGACAAGTCCTCTTCAACGACTTCATTAGCAACATTGCAGAAGGGCAGAAAGGAAAAGTTTGCCTGTTCACAAACATACAAAAATATTCAACACAGTGCATACACTAGGGGGTAGAAAACATGAGGGATGAGGGAGCATCTGAAAAAACTGGAAGAATGGTGATGAATGTTGAAACTAGGATTCAATTATATACTGTAGTTAAGGTACCAGTGCTCTTGCACCCCCCCCACCCACTGTTCTAAAGCCTGCAACTTTTTTTTCAAATAACTTCAATATTCTTACTTGTTATAAATTATGGGATTTGTTCTTAGTCTCATCATCCAGCTAAATTATGATCAAGTCGGACCACCAAAACAAGGTGACCACCTCCATCGGTCAGGAAAAAGCATTACAATTTATCTTGCCATTCTAAGCTGAGGTTTCCCTGCTTTCTGTCTGTTTTGTGGTGAAACCACTGTCTAGCTTTATTACCTATGTAGTGTGCTCTGGCCAATAAGAGGCCCACAGGTGTTTACTGGGGAGCTCAGCAGTTAGAAGAAGTCCACAATTCTCCTACATTCAGAGCAGCATAAAGGGTTTGGCAAGAGCAACCTTTGCATTTAGAATGCATCTTAGTAAAATCTGTGGTGAGGTACCTGGTGTATGACCAAACGAAAGCATTTTCTTAAGGTATCTGTGCTCTCCCCTCCACTCTGCTGCTTTAAAATCTGCAATTTTTTCAAATAACTCCTACTTGTAATAAATTATTGGAAGGGTTCTTAGTCTCATCATCCAGCTGAATTATGATCAACATTTTCCAAAGAAACTGCACCCTGATACAAAGACAGCTAAGAAATCTTAAATGAAGTCCACATGATGGTTTATTGTGGCACACAGCAAACACAGTGCCCACTACCAGAGCCCCCCCACTCTATGATGCTTTTTCCTGACCGATGAAGGTGGTCACCTTGTTGTGGTGGTCAGGTTTGATCATAATTTAGCTGGATGATGAGACTAAGAACCCCTCCCATAATTTATAACAAGTAAGAATGCTGAAGTTATTTGAAAAAATTGCAGGCTTTAAAGCAGCAGAGTGTGTGTGTTTGTGGGTGGAGGGGGAGAGCACTGGTACCTTAAATATATGTTTTTTTTTTGGTCACACACCAGGTGCCTCCCCCACAACTTTTACCAATATGCATTGTAAATGCAGGGGTTGAGTGTGCCAAACCTTGTATACTAACTAGGATTCAATGCCAACAAGTGCAAAATTATTCATGTGGGGCACAGGAACCCAGGGGCAACATATGAATTGGGTGGGGAGGTGGTGTCAGCAACAAATCAGGAAAGGGACCTTAGGGTCATCATATCAGATGACCTGAAGGTAGCAAAGCAGTGTGATAAGGCAGTAGGAAGTGCCAGCAGAATGTTGGGGTGCATAGGGAAGGGTATCACTAGTAGAAAGACAGAAGTAATGTTACCCCTGTTTAGATCAATGGTGAGGCCACACCTGGAGTTCTGTGTCCAGTGCTGGAGGCCCCATCTCAGAAAAGACATAAACCGGGTGGAAGCAGTACAGAGAAGGGTAACAAAAATGGTGTAGGGACTGCATCAGAAGCCCTATAAGGAAAGACTCAAGGATTTAAACATGTACTCTCTAGAGGATAAAATGGAAAGGGGAGACAAGAGAGAAACATTCAGATACCTCAAGGGTATTAATATGGTACAGGGGAGTAGCATTTTACATAGAAAGGGATGCTCAAGGACAAGGGGCATGATTTGAAGCTGGAAGGGGGAGGCTCAGAGGGGATGAGAGGAAGTACTGCATGGAAAGGGTGGTGGATGTCTAGAACAAACTCCCAGCAGAATTGGTTGGTACCAAAATGGCAACAAGGTTCAAGCATGCATGGGATAGATGTAAGGGAACATTAATAATAGGCCTTGTGGGGTAAGGCTGGAGATCGAGTAAGCTCTGCTGTGGCAACATAGGAGGTAGGGAGTACTATGGCAGACTAGATAGACGAAGATGTCCTCTTCTGCCGACAACTTCTATGTTTCTGTCACCCTTACAGCCACTTTAATGCCACTCTCTGGCAGGGGCCCTATATCTTCTTTTGTGAATACAGGGCAGAAGTAGTCATTAAGAATGGTTGCATTCTGCCCATCCTCCTCAATTACCCTACCTCCCTCTGTTAGCCTAACAATGCCTCCTTTCTTTTTATCCTGATATATCTGAAGAATTGTTTATTCACTTCCTTGCTCCCCTCCTCCATACTCAGCTCTGTATCTGCCTCTGCTTCTCTAACTGTCCTGTAGGTTCCCACTGTTCTCACTTGGTGCTCTCCCCATTCTTTGTCAACTTGCTTTTCATTGCACCTGGAAGGCTTTGTTTGGCTCTCACTGCTTCCCTGACTTTTCCAGAGAACCATATTGGTCTTTTCTACCTGTTTTTTGTGATTACCATTCTAATGCAAGATGCTGTTGCCTCAAAAATGTCCCCCTTGATTTCCCCCATTTTCCTCCATATCCCTGATGCTGTCCACTCCAACCAACTTGTCCCAGACCAGTTCCATTATCTGACTGAAGTCTGCCCTTGTGAAATCTAAGACTTCAGCCTTTGATGAGGGCCAGGTCTCTGAAGCATATAATGTTATGGTTGCTGAACCCTAGTGGCTCCCCTGCTTTCACTCCTTCTACCACATCTGAGTTGGTGTATTCATCAGGGCCTGACTTCCTGGAGCTCTTGGTCACTGGATGACCCAATCAATACCTGGGAGATTTAGATCTCCCACCACCACCACCCCCCCTCCCCTTTTGTCACCCTCATTTCTAGTTCTGCCTCTAGCTCCTTATCTCTCTCTCTCTCTCTTCCCTCTGTCCTGGAGATCGATAGATAATTCATGTCCACAGTTTCTTGCCTGAGGATGCCATGAGCTGAACTATAGCACACCTGTGGGACCGCCAAAGGTGGTGAGACAGGCACCTAGAGCTAAGTGTGACCATTATTGCCGGATTCCTTCTGCTGATTGTAGCACTAACTGGGGTTACTGGCTGCCAAGTAAGGAGGGCAGAACTCTAGGAAGTGCTTGGGAGGCTGGTAGTTCCACGCTGTCACAACTGGAACTACAGCCTTATAAGCCCTGTATATTTCTTGAACAAGCTGTATTGTAGGGAATTAATTTTAGCTGAGCAGCTAAGAGCTGCTTGATTTTAGCTGATTTGGTGCACTTTAGGGGCTGAGAGCAGACTGTGACTGCACAGTACTTCTGGGTCATGGTTGCAGATAAAGACAGGGGATCTAGCGAGCGTCGTGAGCATACACAGCATCATGCATGGAGATGTGTGCTGAGACACGCATGCCATAGCATGTGTCTGGTGGATCCGGCAAGGAAGGGGAGGACAAGGAAGTGGAAGAGGTGAATGGATGTAGAGACAACAGAAGAGTACAATGCGGAGGTATTACAGAAATAGGAGATGCTGTAGGACTAAGAAAGGGGCTAATAGTGGAGAGGGTTAAAAAAGGCATTTGGGGTGATTGAGAGAGAAATATATAATAAACAGGGAAAGTAGTTACATGGAGGTAGATTGTAAGCATAAGGTTGAATGAGGAAGAAAGGGGGCTTTGTGTATAAACGTACATGAGAAGGATTATAGTTTGTTAAGGAAACATACAAGTAGAATTAATTAGTCCTTCCAGTGGGGAGATAATAACAGTTAAGATCCACTCTTGGGGTTAGAAGGAAACATAGATACAAATATGGTAAGGTTAGAAGAGGGTGAGCTGAGACTAAGATGCATCATTTGCAACAAAATCTCTACTGAGATAATAAATGAGGTGTTGGTGTACACATGCAATGAATGTATATGTATCAAGGAATTAAGACAAACAAATATCTCTTAAGAAATGAATATCCATGCAGCAGCAAAATGTATACAGTCAAATTATGTGTATTCCATGGAAGGGGAAAATGGGGAAGTTAATAATAGTACTGAAAGTCAAACTAGTAGAAAAGGGGATCTGACTTAGAAGGAGAGGACTGGCAGTTAGAAACAAGGAAATATAAGAAAGGAAGAAGGACTATGAGGTTCACCTTAGAGAACAACAATAGATATGAACAGTTGATAGATTTGGAAACTGATGAAAATCCTGACACAGGTGGTTCTGTTTCAGTAGAAAATAGTTTCTGTACTGGGGATAAGGGGCAGAATATTAGAGAAAGCAGAGTACAAGCAAACATTAGTTCTGCAGAGTTAAGTACACAGATAGAAAGTAAAACTAGATATGAGAGAACTTGTGAAAGATCAGAAAGGGGAATAGAAGGGGCCCCTGAAAGCCGTACTTTGAGTACTAGGAATAATATAGAGATGGGCATTGACACACAGATAAATATGGTAAAGCAAGTTGAAAATATAGGACCAGAGCTGCATAATGACAGAATTGAGGCCAGTGGAGTAGAGGATATGGAAATAGGAAATATAGGTATGACACCACAAGAGACAATTGGGGAAATTAATGCTTATGTTTTGGGTGATTCAATTCTAAAATATACAGACAGGTATAAATTGTGGGGGAACAAAAAACATATAACAACTAGCTATTTCTCTTGAGCAAAGGTTAGGGACATTCAAGAAATGTTGCCTAATATTATGAAAGAGAAAACTGGGAATAATGTGTTAGTTTTACATGTGGGAGTTAATAATATAAAGTATCAAAACAGGTGATATTAAACAGAAATATAGAAAGAGAGGAAGCAAGTAGATTAGGTTGTAAAACTTATTTTTCTGAAATCCTCCCAGTATCAAGAGAAAATGAGAGTAATCAAAAGAAAATAAAGGATTTAAACAATTGGCTAAGGTGTTGGATGCTGCAGGAGGGGTTAGGTTGTATAACCCATTGGGAGCAATTTGTGAATGATCCAGGACACTTTTGTAAAATGGCTTGCATTTGAGTAAAAAGGGTAGTAGGAAGCTGTGGATGGCAATTAAGAGAGTATTAGATACCCATTTAAACTGATTAAACAGGGGAAAGGGGATAAAAAGGTTGGGAAACAAAGCTCAGGAGTCAATATGCCAAGAAAAGAGCTACATGACCAAAAATCAAACATTATAAAGGTTTGAAAGTATGGTCCTTAAATGCTAGGAGCCTAAATATGCTGAAGAAATCAGAATTAGAGAAAAGGTTAAATGCAGAGGGTACAGATATTTGCTGTATTACTGAGACATGGTGGGACAAGGATATACAGTATTATGTAATAGGGAGACTGAGGGTTATGATTTGTTTCCAAAAGAAAGTGAAAATAAGAAAGGAGGCGGTATCGCAGTCTATATAAAACAAGGAATTGAGAGCACAATGTACATTAAATACAATTATCATGAGTAGATTGAATCTATATGGGTATTAATGCAAGTTTCACAAACTCAAAAAAAAACATTTGTTAGGATTATACTATCATTCACCTAATACTAATAAAGCCCAAGATTAACTTATTGATGTTGAAATAAGACAGTTAGCAATGCAGGGAGATGTAGTTATTATAGGAGATTTTAATTTACCAGATATTAATTGGGTAAAGAAAACGGCATGTAATACAATGCATAACAGATACTTGGAGATGATGGAAGAGATGGGGCTGACTCAGCTAGTATATAAGCCTACAAGATGAGACAATATACAGTATTTGATTGGATAATTACAAATAAAGAAGATATAATAACCAAAATAAGTATTATAGATAATTTAAGTAATAGTGACCATAGTATAGTTCAATTTTATATTAAAAGAAAGCTAGTGTTGAAAAAGGGACTACCATTATTAGAGATTACAATAAGGCAGATTTTGATCAAATCAAAAGGCAACTGGCAGAGTGAAACTGGGAAGACCTATTTAGAGAGAAAAATGTAGGAGAGATGTGGGATATGTTTAAATGTAAACTCCATGAATTGGAAGAAAAATACATCCCCAAGAGGAAATTATATACAAAGAAAGTAAAAAAAAACTATGTGGTGTACAAATAAAATCATGAAGTTGTGTAAGGAAAAAAGAAAAGCATATGATAGAATGAAAAAGCAAAGGAACATCGAAGTAAGCATGTAATATGGAAAAGTATTGAGGAAGCTAACATCAAAAATAAGGGCAGAAAGAAAGAGATTGGAAACAAATTTAGTTTACAGAAACTATAATGGAAAGGGACTATATTCCTATATCAATAATAATAGGAAAACTTCAAATCAGATAGGGCCCCTGTATATAAAAGGGGAGGAGGTGACAGAACCAGTAGAGATGGCAGAACAACTAAACCAGTATTTTTGTTCAGTGTATGACAAGAAGGCACAAGACAGGCCAATGATCAAGCAGAATATAAGTAGGAATTTGGATTTGGAGATTAGCGCAGGGCATACAGAACAATTGCTGAGCAAATTGAAATCCCATAAATCAGCAGGGCCTGACTTACTGCACCCTAGGTTGCTGAAAGAAGTTAGGGCTCATATAGTAGAACCACTGGCGCATCTGTTTGGGCAGTTCTTTTCCACAGGAGAGGTACCAGAGGACTCGAGAAGTGCTGTTGTGATCCCACTATATAAAAAGAAAGGGTTAAAAACATCAATGACTAATTATAGGCCAGTCAGTTTGACTGCGGTCTATGTTTAAAGTAGCAGAAAGCATTCTGAAGGACAAGTTGCAAGATGATCTCAAAGGGTTAGATGTGAATGATGTAAGTCAGCATATATTTAAATAAAAAAGGTCATTTCTAACAAACCAGCTTATTTTCTTTGAATAAATCAATAAAAATCTATATGACAATAAACCAGCGGATGTTTTCTTTCTGGATTTTCAGAATGCATTCGATAAGGTACCACATAATCAGCTTATTGCAAAAATGGAAAACATAGGCGTGGACAGTAGGCTAGTTAGATGGGTGCAGAGTTGGCTGGGGGGAAAGAAAACAGACAGTTAGGATTAGGGGTGCACATTCAGGATTGGCTAGTGTAACAAGTGGAGTGCCACAGGGGTAGGTGATGGGCCCTGCACTTTTTTCATAATATATAGGGGACATACACCATAGTATAAGGAACATTTTGGTTAAGTTTGTAGATGATATAAGTTGGTAGGGCAAGTGAGTACATTAGAGGGTATACAAGGATTAGAAAATGATCTGAAACTATTGGAAGTATGGGCGATAGAGAACAAGATGCCATTTAGTATAGAGAGAAATGCAGAGTGATGCATAAGGGGAAGAAGAATCCCAGACATGCATATGATTTAAATGGCTTGAAAGTGGAAGCTTTGGATAGGGAAAAGGATTGTGGGATTGTAATAGATGAAGGCATGACTTTTGGAGCACAGAGGTTGGAGGTACTTAGAAAAATGAACTATATGATTAGAAATATTAAAAGAAACTATATACACAGATCTAAAGAATGCCTTGTCCCATTGTACAGGGCATTTGTTAGGCCCCATATAGATTATGGTTCATCACTGTGGAGCCCTTATGCAAAAGGGGACATAAATAAGATAGAAAAAGTGCAAAGAACTTATACTAAGATTATATGGTCCATAAAAAATGATGACTATAAGGATAGACTGAGAAAGTTGGATATGTTTAGACTGGAGGATAGAAGGGAGAGAGGTGATCTCTTACAGCTGTTTAAAATTATGAAGGACCCAGAGTAAGTAAAAGAACTTGGGATAGAGTTGGTAGATAAACCAGAAGGCCTACGAGCACACAAACTGCAAATAAAACTAAAGATAGTAAAACAAACCCAAGATATTATTCTTTCATGCATCGAACAGCTAGAGTATGGAATGCACTTCCAGAGTTATGTTGTCCTGAGTGATATATCGGACAAATTTAAAAGGGAGATCAACCAATTAGTATGTTTAAGGAGATAAAATGAGCCCTCTATACGGGGAACAGTATAATGGGCGGTAGTGCCTTCTTCCCTTCTATCACCCAGTATGAAACCCAGTATGAATTCTGTTTCCCTGTTATTGTCCCTGATGTTTCTGTCTTCCACTGTCTCTATGTCTTCTCTGACATATAGGGCTATACCTCCAATTCTACCTTTTCCTTTGTCATGTCTAAACATTGTGTAACCTGGGACTATCACGTCCCGGTCATTATTCTCTGTGGTGCAAGCTTCTGTGATGGCTACTACGTCCATCTCAGTGTCTGCCACCCGTACCTGGAGCTCACTAATTTTATTTCCCAGACTCCTGGCATTAAGACGGACCCCTTTCCATCTTTCTCCTGATCCCCTCCATCTTTCTCCTATTCCTTTCCCCTTAGTGTTCCCTAGTCTCCTTTTTTTTTCTCATGCTGAATGTAGGCTTTCTTGGCTCTCCTCATTTGCCTCTTCCCTTAACCTAATTTTAACTTCAATTTTACTGTTACCTGTGTTTCTGCCACTAGACCCCTCTTCAGGGAGAGCCCTAGTTAGGTTCCGAACCTGCTCACCCTTCTCAGTGGTTTTCCCTAGTCTCTGTCTCCTCTGCAGTCAGTTTAACTGTCCACTGTGGATGTCAGACTTCTGCACAGGAGCACTGGCCCTCTCTGTCATCAGGTGAAGGCCATCACCTTTAAAGAGCCTCTTGTCCTTGAAGCTGCCCCCAGTCCCCCTGATAGTGGTATCCCTATTTCTGACACCATCCCTTCAACCACACATTAGACTCCTCAATCTCTTCCTTCCTTCCTTACTCTATTGTTCCCATTCCCCCATTCCACACAGGGATGACATCAGAAAAAGCAAGGGATGCTGAGTGGGCCTTCAATCTGACACCCAGCCTCTTAAAGTTTTGCCTCACTGTCTCTGCAAGCTGGTTCACCAGATCATTGGTACCAAAATTTACATCAGAGATGTGCAAAATTTGCAAATTTCATTATGCAAAGTATTTCTCAAAAATCATCCATTTCAAGAAATGTTTTGCATAAGCAAAATTTGGAATTTTGGCTGCAGAATGTAAAATTTTACCCTTGGAAGGCAAAATTTCACTCGTAAAATGATGAAATTCACCTTTCACTGGTGAAATTTCAACACTTTTCTGGCAAAATGTTTTCTGCATTTCGCACCACACAAAATATTTCATGTAACAGGTGAATTTCATGCAATATCTCACACAGCAAAATTGCTGATTTAGTGGACATTCTGCCTGCAAAAAATAATTTCACAACATCTCTAGTGTACATATACACCCAGCCCCACTCTTCCACTTCTCCACCACCCTCTTTATCCTATCTATATCCCAGATGACTGATGCATCAAGAAAGCATCAGGAAATTTTACACCTCTTCCCTTCCCTTCCTTGCCCACCACCCTCTCTACTCCCCTAATCATTGAGTCCCCAATCACTAAGATTCTTCTTCCTAACTTCCTCCTGCTTCCCCCCGGGTGCCACCAAATTGTTCTGCCCATTTTCCCCAATTGACACAGAGTCCCCACTCCCAACACAGTCAGGTATCTCAGCCTCCTCCAGGAAAGCAAAGCGATTTGCTGTCTGGATGGAATGAGAATTGTCAAACTGCTTGTGGCTGCCTCTGACACCCTTCCCCTTCCCAGCCACCCTCCAGCCCCCTGAACCATTGAGCCTCTGGAGGAGGGGGGGTGAACCCCAGCTCTGCCAGTGATATCTCATCTCTTGTTGCTGCCAGCTGAGCTTGGAGCTCCACAAAGTTCCTGCAGCTAGGTTAATGCCCCATCCTCCAAAGCATAGCCCTGGAGAGGGATGCCCAACTGTCCCCACAACTATCTGCCCATGGTATCTCATCTCCATAGTGGTCCTATGATAACCTTAGACTGTTTTAAATAACTTGCTTTCCTCTACCTGCCTAGTACCCTAAGAAATTAAGATTGATCTAGAAAAACCTTTGATTTTGGTGTTTGTTTTCTCTAAGAGAAAGCTGCAGAACTGCACCCTTCCTCTGACATGCACAGTCTGCAAAAATGACTCTGAAGATCATGGTACACATAAAGCTCCACCACTTAACCAGCAGGCACTACAACATGTAACCCACAGGCACTTGTTTACCAGTAACCTCTGTCTGAGAAAACTTTGCCATAAGTGTTAAAAACAAAGTTGTAAGCGATGATAACCAGGTGAATTTTGAAGCAAATGGCAAAAACTCACAGTATTTTCTAAAACAGGAAGTTGGTGACTTAAACTGAACTTCGCATCAAATTAAAATGTTGCTGCAACCGTACTACTGGTGTTCCAGTTGCAAGGCTTGCATTCATACCTGTGAAGCTGGGAATAGTTTGATCATCTGCTTTAAATGTATGTGGTTGGCTCCCAACATTTTGGGGTTAAAAATTTGCTGGAGTGCCTTTATACTACATTACCTGACCCCTTCAGGTCATGATACTTCAGCTAATATACAGGGTTAGTGCTAAAGCAGTACTTTTGTTTTTGCACATCAGAATCTTTCAAAAATCCCATCTGGGGACTTCAAAGGAGGGTTGATACAAGCCATGAGTAGGGAGGGTCAGTAAGTGTAATATACAGGCTGTTTGGTGGGAGGTGCGATTTTGTGTGAGAATTCCAATTTTTTGTGTTATTGCTTGCATTACTCCTACCTTTCACCCCCTAGAACATGTTTCCATACCCCCACCAATAAAGATATGTTATGCTGTTCATACCGTATTTCTGACTCTACTACCATTCTTGAATTGTTATACTTCTTGAGAAGGCAGTGTCGCCTATAGGGTTAAAGCACCACGCTGAGAATCTGGAGACCCAGCAAACCTGGGATTGAAACCCACAACTACCACTTGCATACTGTGTTTCTTGAGCAAGTCATTTAACCTCCTGGTCCTGGGCTGCTCCTGGGCTACACCTGAAAATGAGCTTTCGCTAAGTGTGCCTTTCCCTGCCAAACATCCTAAAATAAATTGTATTGTTACTATGAATATTGGTTTAGTAGTTATGTCGGGGTAGTATTTGCATAATATTTTGGTATTCTGTGACTCCTTACCATTGCATATCCACAGCAGCTCCTAGATGGAAAGTTTTAAGGAAGCCTTAATGATCATTGGCAAATGTTTTTCAATATATTAATACACTTTGTCCAAACACAATATCTTGTTAGATAACTAATAGTATCGCAGCAGGTTTCTGGTCAAAGGGTCACTCATTTTCACAATGTAAACAAAATTAAGGTCTGACAGTTATAAGCATTGCCCATTTCACACTCTGAGTCTGCTAAACTGCATTTTCAAGCAGTTCACATAACGCATCATAGGAGGTGCTTATTTGTATATACAGTTTAGATGGTGACTTAGCATTTGGGCATGAACTCTGAACAGTCTTTCAGTAGTGTATCAGCTCTGTAAACAGTGTGTGTTGTCATGTTATGCATAACATCTTTAGTTTTTCACTGTAAATATACATTTATAATGATGTCAGATGAAAGTGAAGGATCCTAGAATCTTTATGTGCCTACTACAATTGATTCATATTCCTTCAAACTGCCTGCTCATCAAAGTGCTTCTGAGTCTGCCACATCAGATGTGGCTGACAGTGATCATGAGGGTGTGACAGACAGCAACTATTCTCAGTCAGACAAATGGTACTCAACTCCTTATTGTATTCCAGGATTTTTTTTTTATTTATGACACTGTCATTGGAAACTCCTGTCATTTACTCATATTTTACCTGCTGTGCTTGTTAGCATCGATAACTCTTAAGTACATCTCTGTCATGACAATCCTCTGAGCATAACATTACATTGTTACCATTGTCAATACCATTACATTTATGCAATATCAGTGGCTCAGCAGGTTGCACACTTGCCTCTGAGGCTGGAAGATCAGAAGGCTGTGGGTTCTATCCCCACACCAGATACTTGGGTTAAATCAAAATACTGACACTGTGGTGCAACATGAGAGGGGTGCTGCACTCTTTAAGTGCCATCTTTTGGATGAGACATTAAACTGAAGTCCCATCTGCCTGTTCAGGTGAATGTTAAAGATCCCATGGCACTTTTGGAAAAGAGTAGGGGAATTTTATCGGTATCCTGGCCAAATTTCCCCTATTCACTAAAAATGCCACTAACAGCTCAATCTAGTTCAATGTCAGTTGGCATCCATCTGTATCCTTCTCCCCAGGATGAGGCTGAAAATAGGCAGAATTTTCTAGTCCTCCTTTCCCGGTAACCAAAAACTAAATACAAATTTTTTTTTACTTCTTCTCTGCTTGGCTGGCCCCATCTGCAGGGTCCTTCCACCCCTGTCTCCCTCTGTTTCTGTTACTTACTCACTTATCTCATGCAGTATCCCTCAGTTTTTCCCCTTTGGTGGAGCTCTCTGAGGTACCCAAAGCCTCAGGGAGAGTTTAGCCCAGATGTAGAAGGCAGGGAAGCCAAGATGGCCAGGACCTGTGAGAGGATGCGGCATCATACTGCCTCAGCTGGCAGTCTTTTTCCCATGTTCTCCCTTTCCCATGGCACTTTGTGGGTGTGGACTGCAGTGACATGAGCATGCGTCACAATCAGGAACACTAGCCCTCCCTTTGGGGCTCTGCTTGTACTGCTACATATGGTCACCAAAGTGATGGTAGTGCAGCAGAGCACATGTCCCTCCCTTCCCAGAGGAGGAGGACAGCACCCCCTGGGAGGCTCAGTCCTCCCCTCCCCAGCCAGCCCCTGACAACCTAAGATCGTTTCCAATCCAGGGTCACTGGTGTCCCAAGTGTTAGCACTACAGCTGTGCAATGGGACAGCCCTATAACAGTACAATGTTGTTGTGGAAACCATTATGATGCCATAACATATGATTGTAACTTCAGTTATAGACAAGCAGCCAGAGGCGATGAAGTCAATGGGACAGTAATTCTGTATGTTTGCGGTTATCATATAAATGGTGGCACTCACTTAAAAGAATACATGAATGTTAGCTGAACTATGTCTAAATGTTTTTCTCAAGTTCCCCCTGGAACATCAGGGGATCTTTCAATAATGTGGAAATCAGGCTAAATGAAAATACTCAACCGTTGCATTAGTGTATTAGAGTATTAGTGTTATAAATTGGGTAGGGAAGACCTTCAAACATTTTTTGATTCCAATGTTGCAGGAGCTTTATAACTTCATTCTGGATAACGGACAGGCCAAAACTGCATTGTTAGAAGCCCTTTTAATCTTAATCCCCAAACCAGGTAAACCAAGGAACAGAGTAGGGAACTATAAACCAATTTCTTTAATAAACTATGATATAAAAATGTTCACTTCTATTTTAGCCCAGAGAATTAAAAAAGTATGGCACTCGCTAATTTCTGGGGAAGAGGTGGGTTTTATCTCCCATGGGCAAGCATCAGACCACATTAGAAAGCTTTTTCATGTCTTCTCCATGGGCAGGGACTCTGGTGCTTTCTTGGTGATGGTCTCCCTGGATGTGGAGAAGGCATTTGATAGGGTTTATCATGATTTCCTTTTTCTCACTCTTCTTAATTTGGCTTCCTAGAAATTTTTGTTAACTGGCTGAGAATTTTATACTCATCTCCCACTATTAGAATATTTTATAATGGCATTATCTCAGATCCAGTTAAACATCACTGTAGAACTCGACAAGGTTGTCCCTTATCCTCAATTCTCTTTAACTTCTATTTAGAACTGTTACTATTCTTTCTGAATACAAATTCATCAATTATGGGTATTTCCTTGGGCAGAACTCAACTTAAAATCTCTGCTTTTGCAGATGACATCTTATTGCACATCTGAAACCCTGTCATCCCTATATAAGCACTTTAAAAACCATACAAGAGTACAGTGTCCTCTCTAATTATAAATTAAATATAGATAAAATAGAGGTTTTGCCCTTGAACAACCTAACTATTAAAATTGATGTTACAGGCTAGGTCTCTCTCTTGGTCACCTCACAAATTAAAATATCTAGGCATTTGCTTAACACTGGACCAATCCTAGCTGATAAAATTGAATTTAGATGATTTATTTGTTATGTTTGCTTGCACGAATGTGCAAGAAACATAGTGCCATCATTCGAGTTTTTGTGGGTGTGGCACCCTGTCTTCCTATTCAGTCAGTGTGTTTGCAGGCATGGCCACAGTTCACCAATGAATGCTGCAGCTGTCTATGACAGCAGTTGAAAATGCAGTGCCATACAGTTGAAAGAGAGAGCTCCGCTTCAGTGAGCAGCGATAAGATAGTGTTGATTAGCATATTGCCGGCAATCCTGCTTGTATATGTCTCTGCTTTCTCTTCCTTTCTTTTCTATCTTTTTCTTCATATGTGCCCAGTCCTCTGTCAGCTCCATGGCCCCCCCAAAAGAAAATCTTCCAGCTGCCACGCCCCAGCATGGCACAAGTTCCACATCATTGTCCTCAGCTCCACTGTCCCCCAAAAAATCTTCCGGCTGCCATGCTGGGAGCCCACCCCAAAGTGGCACAAGTCCTGTGTCATCCTCCTAAAAAGAAAAGAAACACCTGAAAAGAAAAAAATGATCCCTCATTGATTGTCTTGCCTCCAACCTGCACCCACCCTCTGCGCATCCAACTCCCCACACCCCCACCTCACCCCATACTTACCTTCAGAGGCAGGCGCAATGATCTTCGGTGGACTGGGAACACATCTGCACTCTTCAAGGCTGCCCGTGAACTGAGGAAATACCAGTGAACTGTATAATGGCATAAATAGGGGTTTTTCAACTTTGATGCATATCTCAGGCATTTTGTGGAATTTTGGCAACAATTTTCAACATGGGGTTTTTGGGACCACTCCTCCCGAATTCTAGCAGTGTCATGGCATTAATCAGCCCTGAAAGGTGATTTTACAGTCACTGAGCGGAACCACCTTTCAGGACCAATTTATGAAATGACGGTGTCACAGTTCATAAGGTAGGCCCCAAAAACCCTATGTTGAAAATTAGGTGAAAAAATTCCCAAAAATGACTGATTTATGAATGTGCATTGCGCAGTTCCTACACACGCTCATAAGTTTGCAAATTTTTTATATTTTCACTCCAGATTTTCAACATTGCCATTTTACCACACCTCTTTATGAGCAGTACAGCTGCCATTTTTCACATCTTGCCCAAAATGTGTTTCTGTGCATGTAGTGCACATTGTCGCAGTCGGTGTGCAAAATCAATGTTCAGAACTGATTAAGAAAATCACTGTGACACTGTTCATGAGCAGAGGTCCTAAAATAGCTATGTTAAAAATTTGGTGACAAAAGTCCACAAAATGACTGCGTTACGAGCGAGCATTGTGCAGTTTCCACGCACCCTCATAAGTTCATGAATTTGCAATATTTTCAGTCCAGATTTTCACCACTGGCATTTTTTCCACACTTCCTTATAAACAGTACAGCTGTCATTTTTCACACCATGGCCGAAATGTGTTTTTGCATTTCCAGTGCAGAAATGTGTGGTTGCTGTGGGAAATCACTGTTTGGAACATATTAAGAAAATCACAGTGACACTGTTCACGAGAGGAGGTCCCAAAATGCCTGTGTTGACAATCATAACACCCGGCCCTGTAGAGAATGACAGGCATCAGGGGTGCGACTTGGGATTGTCACCTGTAATACTCATACCATTCCACCTCCACCCACACCCTGCAGCCAGTGAAAGGCATTGAGGTGTGCCTTGGACTCTTTGGCCCCAAAGTTCACCCCATTCTCCTATACAGCACCAATCTCATCATATTTCCTGATGTAATGGGGTGAACATAAGGGCCAATGACCCCAAGGCACACAGTGACACTTGTTGTTGTCTGCAGGGTAGGGTGTGGTGAAATGGCATGCCTGTTATGCCTGACAACCCAAAGGCACACCCCAATGCCTGTCAGTATCTGCAGCATGGTGGTGGGGTTGGCTTCAGTTCAATACTTCACTGCCATTCCTATTATGCAGCTCTATAACTCCTACACTACCAATGCCAATACCAGCAAGCAAACATTTGGCATTGACAAATGTTTGTTTCAATTAAGTAGTACATGAAAAGATGGCAAAATCTTTCTCTTTCTTTTTGGGGAAAAATATGCACAGTCAAAATGAATATTTCTTCCTAGAATATTTCATCCTATAAATATGCTGAATATTTTTATACCCATATTCTGGTTTAATAAGCTTCACTTGGAAATTTCTAAAAGTATTTGGAATGAGAAATCTCCTAGAATAGCTATGAAGAAGTTATTTCTTCCTAAGACTTGGGGGGGGGGTAAACTACTGAACTGTATCTTATATTACATGGATACCCAAATTAATAAATACAAAAAAATGGATACAATCACCAGCTGAGAGTAGAAGTTACACTCCCATTTGGTTAGATTTGGAACTCAGCTTAATGAAAAACACTTAATTTATCTCCAGAAACTATCTGGGAAAAACTTAACTTATCTCCAGAAACTATCTGGTACTCTAAACCTAGTCTCTTACCTGCTAAAATAAAGTATATTATAGGAACTTATTTGAAAATACATCAGCAGATTATATCCTATCTAAGTCTAAATCTACATAGGAGTAGTAACCAACCCATTCTAGGCAATTTTAATTTATAACATTAATAGTGAGCCTATCCCTCTTAATTGGTTCCCGAACATCATCCAGCTCAAAGTTAATTCATTTCTTAGCAGTGGAGAGCTTCTCACATTAAAAGACATATTAGAGAAAGAAAAATTAAATAAAAAATAGTTATCAAAAATGCTTTTAATGAAAATAGCTTTAAAGGCACATTTTGGGTCTAAACTTTGGACCTCAGGCTCTCAAGATGTTTTAAAGGATATGAAACAACAAGTTTTAAAACCCCATCCAATAGCTAATCTATATCAGCTGTTATTGGTTTCAAAATATTTACCAAATCCAGTAATTTCTTCCTTTTTGTACAAGGAAAAAATAAACTCTCCGCAAAATCGGTCTGTTTTATAGAGTAACATTTATAAATATATCCCTTTGGATAATTTGAAACTGATTCAATTTAAAATTTTGCATAATGCATATTTAACTCCACAGAAAATATATAAATTTGGGTTATCAGAATCAAACATGTGCATTAAGTATGATTCAGATGAATGGACAATCAGTCACATTCTTTGGTTCTGCCCAAAAGCCCATATTTGGAATTTGATTAAAAATGATTTAGGAGAAAAAAAACTCTCTTTACAATGCTTTTAACTTTGAGACATGTGTTTTGGGTAATCTAAATCTGGTAAAGGAATTGGCTGACAAGTCAATGTTAACAATATTGGCCATCTCAACTAAACAATTAGTTGTAATACACTGGATGGACAAAGAAGACCCAAGTATGAAAGAATGAACAAGGAATATGGGGCTGGATATTCAAACTGCACCATTCTGTGGCGCAAGCCTTTGCGCTGCTCAAAAAGTTGCGCAGAGGTGTAGCCAGGGCGATATTCAATGCAGTTGCGCCACTGAGCAACTCCTTTGAATATCGACCCCCCGGCCACAGCTACTGTGCATGGCGCAGTGGAACTTGCACCACCGCAAGTGGTCAGAGTGGAGCATTAAGATGCGGTGGTGTAAGTTCCATTGCACCATGCACAAATTTCCGATATTCAAAAGGTGACATGCAAATGGGCCATAATTAATGCAAGGTGCATGGGGGGGGCCATTTGCATCTAATTACAGACCCATTTGCATGCCATTAGCATGCAGGTGCGCTGATCCCTGACAACTTGTGCCTGGCACCCTGCCAGGCAGCAGCTGTCGGGGACCAACGCCCCCTACAGCCCAATCGTGGGCATGATGTAAATGTCCCCCCTCGACTGGCCCGATCGCGGGCATAATGTGAAATCTCCCCCCCGACTGGTCTGATCACGGGCATAATGTTCAAGCTCCCCTCCACTGACTGGCCCGATCACGGCATAATGTGAAATCTTCTCCCCGACTGGCCCGATCATGGCCAGAACAGGTTCACCCCAAAGACCAATATCCTGGTGGTCCAGTGGACCGTGAAGCCCGATCGCAGTGCCAAGAGTCAAACCCCCAAAGTCCACCTCCATGGTGGTCCAGTGGCCCCCACCCCACGCACTCCACCCACAGAGCCCCACCACCCTTCTCTCCCTGACTGACTGCTTGGTAGGGCTGCATGCCCATTGGTTCAGAGCAAGAGCCAATGGGTGTGCAGCCCATACCGTACAAAGCTTCGCAGTCCACTGGTTTGTCTTCCCAACCTCTTATATCATATTTTAGGTACTCTAGTGGCAGCATTTTGAGTAGGAGCTCTTTCCCCATGCCCAGTGTTGGAGTATTTTAATATACCTAGGTGTTTTGTATGCACTTCCTGGCCACAAGGAGCATACTCCAAATGACCCTTGGGTATAGGTCCCACTCCCTCCCCTCTCTGCTCTTTATTATAAACAGTAATGAGACAGGTTCATCTTCCACATTCAGTTTCATGCTCTGACTGATATGTTGTGTGATTTCCATCCAGAAGAGGCACAGGAACAGAAATAGCGCAAGTATGTTCCCCTCTATTTATTTATTTATTTATTTAACATTCTGATATCTGGGAAATGCACATTGAGTCAAGGCTCATTTCCAGGTGCAACCTCGGGTGGAGGGAATGGGAGTACAACATAAAAAAAATTACAAACACCTGAGGTGCAAAATATAGACAACACAAAGTACATAGGCATAAGTCAGATGTCCCACATGAAATAATTGCTGTAAGGCATCTTGAACTGAATAAGTTGAATAGTGTGTGGTTTCATAGACGGAATACTGGGAATGCACGCTAGAGTGTGTAAATCATGGACCACACTGAATAGAGAGCAGACCTGCCCAGAAATGGGGGGGCACAGACAGGTGGAAGAGACAAGAGAAACTGAGTAAAAGTAAGAGAGGTTCAAGAAGCGGAGCAGCAGGAACAAGAAGGTGCAGGAATAAGCCTTTGCATGCACCTGAAGGTATGGAGAGAGAGAGGGGGAGAGGTGAAGGGAGGGTTGGAGTAGGTTTCGAAGGGAGGGTAAATGAGAGGAAAAAGCAGTTTGCATAGCACACAAGTGAGGATGGGGCATGGAGAAGTGTATTATCCCTGGAGCACAGAGAGTAGAAAGAGGAGAAAGAGGGGGAGAGGAGAGGAGAGAGGAGAGGAAGGAGGAAAGGGACCCAAACCAGTATTTGGCAGTGAAGGTGGTACAGTTGGACTGGTCACATACAGGAAGAGGGAGGAATGAAAGGGAGGAATATACAGTAGGGAACAGTGGTGAGTGTGGAGTGGAGAGTTGGTAGTGAAGTATCAGAAGGCA
Source organism: Neoceratodus forsteri (assembly GCA_016271365.2). Taxonomy (NCBI): domain Eukaryota; kingdom Metazoa; phylum Chordata; order Ceratodontiformes; family Ceratodontidae; genus Neoceratodus; species Neoceratodus forsteri. The sequence goes on along the minus strand of CM028137.1, from coordinate 339,129,786 downwards.
TTACAAGAGCGTTTAACTTGGCAAGGGAAGAGGAGGGAGCAATGCCATAGACCACATCTGCATAGTCAAAAACCAAGACCATTTTGGTTACAAGCTCCTGGCAGACCTAAAGGAGAGAGGCAGTCCTTGTTGCAGTACAAGGCACCAAGCTTGGGTCAAAGTTTGGCATGGATGGTGTCAATGTGGGCAGAGAAGCCAAGCTCACTATCAAGCCACACACTGAAGGACTTAAAGATTGAGATAATCTCCAGGTGGCTGTCATCGAAGGTGGAGAAGACAGGGAAAGGCGAGAGCCTTGCCATTTCCTGGCTGATACCAAAGGTCATGGACAGTGCCTTCTTGGTGTTGACCCTGAGCTAATTGGCCTGGAACCAGAGTAGCACATTGGGGAAGTCTTGCTGGAGCTGGACTTCCACAGCTGAGACTGAAAGGTCAGAAGAATAGCTGAACATGTTATCCACATACATGTGGATATGTGAAGAAACACAGAAAGAGAGGAAGTCATTGAGGAAAATAGCAAATAGGATCGGACCAGGTTCAGTCCCCCACCTATGATAGTGCACTTCCTGTCTCCAATCAGGCTGTGTAGTGTGTAATCAAAGAACACCATGGGAGGGTCAGTAGGGGTAGAAATACTGTCCAGTGTAATGTATTCATCCCATAGGGTTCCAGAAATTAAAACTACTCTTCCTGCAGTGTCTCTATAGATTTGATCAACAACCAGCTGGAGTGGCCTTTGCACAGTGGATGACAACTCCTCCATTCTGTGATGGGTATACTTGCAAAGACCATGCTTACCCACGTATGTTTTCATTTTTCCACAGATGTTTCCTCCAGGTATGTCTTCTAGAGGAGAGCCACATTACAATGCAAGATTAACCACCTCTTAACAGGGCGGTGGAGGCCTTTAGCATTAACATTACAGCCCTTAAAGTTTGTATATGATGACATAGCTGTAGAACAGGTAGTAACAAATATTAGATGATGGCAAACCCAGGCTTCCCCAAACATAACCCACTGTAAGAATAGTACAGTACAAGTAAAATAAAATAAAATACAACAATAAAATACTAAAACATCTGAGGCATCTGAGTAACTCTAACTACTCTAATGTCTGCTCCCCTCCCCATATCTCCTACCCTTCCCACCTTGACCATTCCTCCAATGTTTGGTTTTTTTCCTGTGATGTACTGTATTATATGTAACATGTCTTGTTTGTTTGTACATTGATGACATGGAACCTTTGTAAAAGAGCCATTGGCTCAAAGGTAATAATTCCTAGAACAATAAACTAAACTAAACTAAGCTAAACTAAAAACAGCATACAAAAAAAAATGTTTAACGCCTCGTACTTTGAACTCACCCCTAACTGCTGGTGGAGGAAACCAGTCGACCTCCTAATAACAAGACTAGAGGACTTTTCTTTTGGAACTTTGCTCTTCACAGAATTGATAGCAGTCTTTGGGGAGGCTGATGCCCCTCCATTTCATTTAGCATAGGAGGGACAGTGATCCACTCCAGAAAGATATTTTCTGTGGTACTCTCACTTACTGATATAAGGCCTTAAACACTCACTGAGAGAGGGTCAGGTGTTTATGATATTAAACTTATATGACTCACTGGAACTTCAGCTACATGCTTGAGCAACTAGGACCTCCCACCAGTCAACCAGTGGTACCCCCCAGTAAAAGACCAGGGGTCTCTGTGGGACCCCCAGTCTTGTACTGGGGGGCTACCACTAGTCCCATCCATATGGTGAAGGATCTGGATGTGATCCTTTATGATAGCCTGACATTTGATGCTCAGGTGTCAGCCATCGTTAACAGTGGATGCTACCATCTGAGAAACATTGCCCAGATCCAAAACCTGTTACCACTCAAGGATCTGACCTCACTGGTACATGCTTTCTTCATGTCCAGGGTTGATTACTGCAATGTCCTTTACCTAGGGCTAAGTGAAGGCAACCTCTGACAGCTACAGCTGGTGCAGAATGTGGTGGCAAGATTACTGACAGGCACATGAAGGTGTGAGCATATTATGCCTGTCCTCTGAAAACTGACTGCACTGGCTGCCAGTTAGGTGGAGGATTGCCTTCAAGGTCAGATTATTGACTTGTAAGGCCCTACATGAAAGGGAACCAGTCTACCTGAAAGATCTCCTTGTGTCCCATCGCCAGTCCCAGGCTTTCCATTCCACCGAGGGTTGCCTCCTTAGTGTTCTCAAATTTAGGTTGTGGCACTCTGGTGATCGAGTGTTTTCAGTGGCTGCACCTACCCTGTGGAACTCTTTGTCTAAATAACTGCGGGAGGCACCCTTGGTGGAAACCTTTAAAAAGGGATTAAATACTTTCCTATTTAACCAGGCTTTTAATGGATAAATATTCTGATGTATTGTTTTTACTGTATATGGATGGATAGTTATTAGGTGTAATGCTATTAGCTTTACCTGGATTTGTTAGTGACTTGACTGTTGGATGTGTTATATAATTGTGTCTTTGCTATATAATTGTTGTTTTTTAAATTAATTGTGAAGTACTCCGAGTCCCTGGAATGGAGCGCTATAAAAATAGAGTATCAACAGTATTTAAGTACCTATGCACTAGTGTGATTGGGGTTAGGGAAGAGCAGGAAACAAATGCCTTTGGCTTCCTCCACTCCCAGTTTCTGTCCTGAGAGGGTGAAAGGAAAAAGGATGGGGTGTCAAAGGATCCACATAGACAATACAGGAAAGTGGAGAACATTTGGAGGAAGGGGAAGGGTAGTAATGTCTCAAAGTGACACAGGTTCTTCCAATAACAGGTCTGTTTAGTCTGATTCTTTATCAAGGCCTGGCATCTGAACCAAGGGTGATAGGCATCACCCAGGAGTCAGCTTTGCTAAAGACAGCAGAGAACCCAGGACCCCATGTCCACTACCCAAGCAGATGTACCAGGGTTGCCATCACAAGGGACATCACTCTTCAAGAAGTGAGATAAAGGTTTGCTGTACAAATAACAGGGCCTGACCTAAGAGCAGAAGCAGTAGTAGCCTGTCAGGGGATAGTGCTCACCCTTGAATATAACAGCTAAACATTAGATTACTGATGAGATTTATTGCTAGTTGCTGCTCTACTACCAGGTGAGAGTAGTCCGAGTGCCTTGTACCATAATATCACAGATTTTCACAGAGTTCCCTGACTCCATTAAGGATGATCTCTTGATCTTGAAATTGAAGGAGTCAGAAGGTGAGAGTTCATGGGTGATTATTAGACCTGGTGGATGATCACTTCCCAATCCGGTGTGCCCTGCCCAACTCAAAATCATAGTCAGGGCTTAAGGAAAACTACTCAGGTAAGTTTTTGCTTTAATAAGCCCTGAATCTTTTGTCATTGTTCCCTCTGGCAAACCTATGAGCTGCAAGTTGTTGCATCTGCCCTTGCATGCTTGGTCATCTAGTTTGGAGGCAAACTGTTATACAGTGTACTCTATGGCTTCCAGATGAGCTGTAAGATGTGCTACAGTGTCCCCTGTTTGGTCAATGCGATTCTCATTGTAGATCATTTTGCCTATCAGGGAGTTATAGATTCCTAGGCATCATTTATAGCTCTCTGAATTTATTTGATATTTTCCCTAAAAGATCCCTTTGCTTGCAAAGGGATTGAGGTTGCTAGTTTGGAGGGCTGCTATGGTGATGAGGCATTTTGGTTGGTGGAGGCTCTGCTGCAGAGGGTAAATCAATATTTTTTTTCCTTCATTTACCAACTGGATCTAGAGTGTAATTTTCAGATAAATGACTGTATTAAGATATGCTGTTGGCTGATTAGGTTTAAAATTGTCCCCAAGCAGACTGGGTCATGGAAGTTGAAGAATATTTGAAGACAGCTCTCAGGAGAAAAAGCTTAGGCAGGCATCTTGGTTGGGTACCCACATGACCTCCCTTAAATGCAATAAATAATGTGGCGGCACATCTGCCATTTAATAAGATAGTCTCAAATTCAGTACTCCAATTTTGTGCAGCAGGAACTACAGCATTTGTGTGACAGAAGGTGATTTCTGCTCAACATGTTTATCCTTGTCTTGTTCTAAAGCATGTGCTTTTAATGTAATATATAATACATAAAATAATATGGAGCCATGGCCTCATTTTTCTCTGCAAGGGTAAGTAACAGAAATTCCCCTGTTAAGCAGGTAAGGATAGCAGGGGGATTTTTCATCATAAAGAAGCACCAGAAAATAAAACTGAGTAAGGCTTCATTTTTGTGTTTGTTTGTCAAAGCTATATGAACATATTACAATCAGTCTAGCTGTGAGGGGCTTTTGGGTCTTGCTCCTCCTCCTCCACCTTTCGCAACATCAGAATACTCAGTCTTGTCCTCAATTCTGCCCACTCTCTGCCTTTCCCGGCCTTTTTCATTTGAAGTACTTGGCCAATTGCAAGACTGGAAAACGGTAAGTGGAATAAGGATTTTCTTATGCAGCTTGTATAGCACATATTACCATTTCTTATGACCTTTTCCAGTGCAGCTTGCTCTGCTGTACTACTGTTGTTCAGTGGTTTGTTTCTCTGATGTCACTGGGACAGCAGAGATGTTGTACAATGGTAACAACTTTTACCTGTTTTTGGCCACAATGCCAACATCCACCCAGCACACAAAAATGGCACTAACATCAATCCCACTGCTGGTATCATCAGCTCCTGCCAAAACAAACCACCCTCTTCTGACCCAGTGATTAGAAGCAACTGGCAGTGGGTGCTCAATGTCACTGCCAATATTACCCTTCTGCCAGACCCAGCCATTACAGAAAACTGGTGGTGGTTGCTCAACCCCACCACCAGTATCCTCCCACCCAACCCAGTCATTGCTAAAAACTGTTAGTGGGTGCTTAACCCCTGTGCTGGTATTTCCTCCTCCCATCTTATCCTGTTCTGAAACAATACCATCAGTAGACACACAGTCGCACCACCAGTCTCACCCCCTCCTGCCCAACCCAGCTAGCACCCCCTACATACACTCCAGCGCTAGTGTGCTGAACCTGCGGTGACAGCAAACACACCTTGCCACATTATATGACACCAAGGTGACCACCATTGGTGCTGCCAAAACATGCACCAACACTGGGGTGCCCAATCCCCAGTGCAGTGACCTGAAACAAAGAAAACCATCCATCATCCTTCCCTTTGTTTTACCTGCAGAAAAGAAAACAGTCCAGTGATATGTTCTGTCCCCACACACCCCTACCTTGACCACCCTCTTAGCACTCACCACCCCACTCCCTCCCTGCTCTCACTTACCTCTTTACAATCTATCAAAGTAATCCTCTCTGTGACCAACAAACAGCTTACTGCTACCAAGCCTGACTGCAAACTGATGGAAAACAAGGTAAATATGGCTAATGACTTTTTTTTGCACTATTTATTTACCTCTCCCATGTCCAATCAGCTTCTCCTTCTGGTCTTCTGTCAAGGAGCTCCCCGTCCTCCACTCTGAACCCACCCCGGCGCCAGCTTCCTGATCTTATATTACAGCCGGCACAGGGTAACCACATGTAACCCATCATTGGGTGGGTTCCCTCCTTCCGGGGTGAAATTACCTTCCAGCATTCCTTTTCTTGGCCATGGGTTCTGCTGAGATTGTTCCTGGCTCTCTGGGGGCTCTGTGGAGGTGGGGGTACAGGCAGCCATCATACGATCACTCGGACACCATTTTCTGTGTTTTTCCTGGCACCCCTGTCATTGCGCCACATCTTGTAGTGCCCCTGGTATCCACCAGGGGCCACTACAGAGCAAGACATCACCCTAACCCACCCCAGGAGAGGAGAGCAGAGCAGTCCTCCAGATACTGAATCCTCCCCTGCCCCTACCAACCCCCCAGTGGCCAGAATCTGTTCCTGAACCTGGGTCACCGACGCGGTTTGAGGTAAGGCACCAACACTTCAGCCCTCTGTGCCACTGGGCTGGCTGCTAATGGATTTTTAATGCATTTTAAACTTTTACTCATGACTGACATTTTTTTACATTTTTGCCCCAGATTTTCAACATAGTCTTTTTTTTACCCCACCTCATGAATAAGACAGGTGTCATTTTTCAGATCCCACCCAAAATATTTTTTCACACTTGCATTGCAAAATGACACTTTAACCAGAATTTCATAAATGACACATGTCATGTTCATAACAGGTTAAGTTTTTTAAATATTAGGGTGTATGGCTTGATGCCTTTCTAACCTAATCTCATCAAATCAAACAAGTTAATAAAACTATAAATCAAAAAGTAGGTATTCTTTACAAATTTCGCTCTTTTTTTCTTCTTTGAGATTGAAAATCTTTTTCTGCTGAGTCTTTGCTTCCTCATTTTGATTATGTGTGTTATTTGTATTTAAATCTCAATAGTAATGAGTTTAATGTTTTGTCTACAACCTATAACAATACTTGTCGGTTTATTTTGGCTGCTCCTTTCAGAACTCATCTTTGTTATCTTTATTTACAGTTAGGCTGAATGTCTCCAAGAAGTAGGATTAATTATTTTTTAGGTTGTTTGCTTTATAAATATGTGTCTTCTTTTAGTTATTTTTCTCTGATTTTTTTGAAGTTCGGTCTACTCTTTCCAAGTTAAGATCTGCCAATGGTATCTTATTAACTACAATAATACACAAAAATTGGTGTGGGTTGTGTTCCTTTTCAATCACAGCACCCTCCTTTTGGAATGCCTTACCTGTGACATTTCACCTTTCCTGACCTTATTCTGAATTTAAACGGAAGTTTAAGCTATTTTTACTGGAAAGTTCAATTTGTGTTTGCTGAACTAATTTTTTTATTTTTTCAGTTTAATGTTGTTTGTTGTTGTTACTTGTTATTGTCTCTGGGTTGGAGCTGAAAAAGGACCTGTCCATTGTCCCAACCTGGTTGACGAATTTATAAATAAATAAATGAAGGTGGATCATAAAAAGACTGATCAAAATCCTAAAAGACAAAAAAGTTATAAACAAACATTGAAATATTTAAATGTTTGCTTAATCCATATTTTCCACACAGTCATTTTTTTACTCTGTTTCGTGAACATGGCAGGTATAATTTTCAAATCCCCATCCCAAACCTGTTTTCATGATAGTTTTGCAAAATCATGTTTTGGGTGGTATTTGATAAATGATGCCTGTCATGTTGATATGCTGATGTAATAAAAATAATATCATTAAAATCTGGGATTGCAATCTAGGAAAACAACAACGTTATGTCAATTTCACTTTAAGAAATAATGTTATTTATTGAATTATAATTGCTTTGGTGCATTTTTCCCATAAGGAAACCCTGTTTGTAATTTAACATTATAAAGGAGTGTTATAATGGCAATCACATGCCGGGTTTCCATTGCCCTGCACAGGCACCAGCTGTCTGTCTCCCCATTCTCCGTCTCACTGAGAAATGCACTGCCAGTCACTCTACTCTCAGCAGTAAGTAAATCTTTAAAAACTAACACACTGGCCTGTTATATTTGAAACTTAGCCATGTCTGTTGTTTAAAACTGCTTACTTGAATTAAACAAACAAACAAAAACAAAAAAACTGGAAGGAAAGGTTTCAATAGCCCTGGCCCACACTGACAACAGACAAAAGCATGGCTGAACAGTGATGTATTTTTATTTCACATATTTGCAGTGGTACGAAAAATGCTCCCCAGCAATTATATAAAATAAAACATGGGGTTGTGTGTAAAGCTTGAATTTTATACTCACCTTTGGTGTTAGATGCTTAAATAAACCCCTCAAGCTTCACTCTTGGGGTTTATGTAGCATCCAACACCTCATGTGTGTGTGTAAAATTCTCATTACACACACCACCCCATGCTTTATTCTATATTTTATGATGGTAGTACTTAAAATTTTAACCAGGCACTGGTTATTGTCAACAGAGATCCCAACTAAGGGGGAAATGGACCAGTCTGGTTAAGGAAATTAGGATAATGGAAGTCATATATTCCAGAATAAATTTCACATACTGTATGATTGTGACCGTATGAATGTACTAACAAGATGGCTAAAATGGGAGGAGTATACTGAGTAGGTGCAGCAAAGCCTCTGACTTAGTCTACTTAAAATACCCTACATTATGTGGCAATAAAGACCTGTTTGTCCCAAAGTCATTTGCTTCCCCATGTGATTAGTTACATTCTATGACAGTATCATCCTGATCAAGGGAGTTGAATAAGCATGTATGTACTAAATGCCGGGAGACCTAGTAACCTGTGTACACATGAACAATGATTGATTAACTTTATTCTTTCTTTTTTAAATCCTCAATAAAATATACATATAAAAAGAAATCATGTTATTGATTTGTTAATTTTAAATGCTGCACTATCTACACCCAACAACTACGCAACAAATACAAGCAATGAAACAGGGTTGGCGTTGCCAATACTTACTAAAATGTGTACATAGTTGTAATGTGGGAATAAGGTAAAAAATGTTTAATTAATTATGGGTGTGATGTGGGAATAAGGTCAAACAGCTTGTGTTTGTTTAAAGGAGTTTTATTTTATTATTTGTTTTTAAGGCCTACTGTAGGTTTTAGTGAGGGGAAGAATGATTGCCATTTGAAATGTTTTAATAAGTGAAAGTTCTAAGACATGGAAGTATAGATTTTAATGCAGGTAATGAGGCTGACTGGTCCCTTTACTGTATATCACTGCAGGATTTACCCACAAATAAAGATGCAAACTGAACAATCTGGTTCTGAGATATTTTCTTCCCATTTATATACTGATGCTCCCATCAGTCTTTCTCTTGCACCATCAGTCTTCACCACTGCCAGTTCATTGTGTCTGTGAATTTCTCCTCATGCTCCATCACCCCAAGTTTCACTCACAGCAAAGTGTGAACTATGGTGAGCTGCCCAGCTATTAGACCTTATTTGTAGATATTATTATGTTGTATATGTTGTATATATGACTTTTTTATGCAATTTTATGTACATGCCAGTGTCAGCAAAGGCACATAGAGAAAATACTGTTTTTTAAAAGGCATTTGACTTTCTTCTGACCTACAAGGCCAGACTTGCTTTCAGGAATCTGACAAGTTCTTGTCAAAAAGCTTGTGGATACATAAACAAAGAGTATTCCTCTAATGTTAACTGGCCAAGGGAAACAGAAGTAATAAAATCAGCTTGTATAATCATATAACTTACTGGATCTTCCTTATAACTACATTAAGCCAGTTCAAAATCCCAGGATGAGAGATGCTATTTCCACTGTTGTAAACCCTTAAGATCAAAAGGGAAATGGTCTTAGACAAGAGATGACAGATAAGGTTCCTACAGTACACTGACATTTGTTTTTTGTAAGTGCCAGAAAACATCTTTCTAACAGGCCTGTGTGAGATTATAAACCCTGTGTTAACTATGGGAATATGTCATCAAAGAGTATCAGGAAAACAAGAATTTGGGGAAGTGCAAGAGTGACGCCCGGTGGTCTGAGTGGAAGGGACAGCCTTTATTCACAGACCTGGGGTTGTCAGCTCTACTTAAGCTCATAGCACAGACATTCAGAGCCATTCAGTTTGGACTCTTTTCTCCTGACCACAAGCGAGCAACTGCCAGCACATAGACTGCCTGAGAGCCAAAAGCTGCTACAGAAAGACTGCAATATTTTGCAAACAAGCAATACTCTGGACTTCGAAATCTTCATATTTCAGGTAGATTAGCTAACAGTCTTAGTGCATTTAATTGTACATTTCTCCATTTTCTTTTATGTATACTGTAACTCAAATTAATATTCTCTTTTTAGCTGTACTTGTATTTATTTAAGTATTTTAGTAAAACTTTCATTTTCCTAAAGAAATTCTGCCTGCATGAGAGTTTTTATATTGAACAGTATGTGTGACTGTAGAAGATTATTAATAATTTATAAAAACTGTTACTGCCACAGGGGTCATACCATAAGCAACCAAACTGAGAAAATGGTTTGTAAAAGGTCTGGAAGGATAGGGAGAATACCAGAGTCTACAAATATTTTGAACCAAGCTGTTGCATGTCCTGTAGGGAAAATGCCAAATTAGGTTTTTACATTGCTACCCTGAAGAGATTGTGAAGACTGGATATCCCTCCTTTGTGTAATAGCCAAGAAAAGGTTCATATTTAGCCACAAGACTTGAGGCTGGTATTGTGCACTGATCCAGAGTTAGAGGGAAACCTGGGATACTTGTGGCAGAGGTGCAGTCACGACCTCAGTGAGCATTCTAAAGGACAATGAGGGTATCCCTGTTCCCCCCTGTCATGGATTGCACTTAAGGGTAGGCACTGTGAGCTCAGTAGGCCCCACCCCCAGGAGTGGGTTTGTGACAGATCTGGTGCACAGCATTGTGATCTGAGAGATTGGGCTGTATAGTGTTGCAATTCAAGAGATATTGGTGGCACAGGTGTAACAGTTGGATTCAAGCCCAGTGTATCAGACTGATAAACTGAAAACAGTCCACACACAATCAAGGCAGAGATTAAAAAAAATATATATATATATATAATTTGGTCACAGTATAAAGTTCCCTGCCTGTTTTTGCTTTTTTTTCTCAGGTGCAAGCTAGTATAGCAGTCATTAGGGAAGAAGATGGCTTCCATCTACAGCAAATACACTGCTGATTACCTGAAGCAGTTGTGTCAGGAAAGAGGAGTCCAGTGTGAAGGGCAAACCAAAAAGCACCTTGTGGAGGCTCTTGTGGCTGCCGATGAGCTAGTGACTGTACAGGACCTCAAGTCACAGTCGGTGACTGAAAGGGACCAGATCTTGGGTGTGTGGGTGCCAAGGTACATTGCAGAGTCCAGTCTCAGGGAGGAGGACAGTGAGACCAGAAGGAACCCAGAGCTGCAGCACCAGAGGAAGGTAACCACAAAGCTGGAACCAGAAGAGAACAGGCTTCAACTAGAGTTGAGGAGATTGGAGCAGGAATTCAGGCACAGAAAGTTCTATATGGAGCTGGAGATGGATGAAAAAGAAAACCAGCATCAGGGAGAGGCTGAAAGAGAGGAAAAACAGTGTCAGAGGGTGTTTGAACTGGAGAAGCTAAAACTCCAATGACCAGCACCAGAGGAGGTAAGTGGAAGGGATGAACCTGAAACTCCAGGACTGGGATATCAATTAAATTCCAAATTAATAGTAGAATTTAAAAAGGGGGAGGATATGGAAGAATTTTTGAATTCATTTGAAAAGGTCTGTATCCAGGCTAAAATACCCAGGGAGTTCTGGAGTTTCCAACTATCCCTGCTGCTTACTGGGAAAGAACATGAGGCACTAGGCCAAATGGACAATCGGGACAGTAGTAATGATGAGAAACTTAAAGCTGCATTCCTTAAAAAGTATGAATTACTGTAACTCCTGAAGCATACAGGGTTAAGTTCCATAAGCTCTGGAAAATCCCTGACATGAGCTATGAGGAACTCACTGAAAAGAAACGTCAGTTTTTGAAACATTGGTGGAAGGGAGTAGAAGCAAACTCTGTATCAAAAATTGAGGAGGTTGTACTTCTGGAGCAATCCTTTTGGGCTTGCCCACCAGAGATAAAAACCTGGTTGGAGAATCAAGACCCCAAAACAGAGCAGCAGGCTGCTGAGCTCTCAGACCACTATGCCAGGAGCAGGTCTGCTCTGAATGGGAGTGGGGAAGGCATGGCAGAGCAAAAGGGGAAAAGCACACCTTCAGGGAAGCTAAAACCCTCACTGCCTCCACAGAAAGGAGGAAATCCCAGGTTACAAAAAAAGGGATTTCTCAAATTAAAGTGTAACCTCCCCACCCCTTGTCAAGGGCTTATCTATGAGCCCCTGAAAAAAGGTTCATTTCCCCTGGGGTTTTGCTTCCTCCCCCATTCTTTTTTTTAATCCCTGTGTCCCATTTTCTGGCTTGCCCCTGCATCCCGGGTCTCTCCTGCAGGCCCCTGCATTATTTTGCAGAGAGACCAGGTCTGGAGGAGCTAGTTTGTGGAGCTGCTGGCTTTTAAAATGGCACAGCAGTGCCAGCGAGCTCCACGCTTGTGCAGATGTACAATCTTGTACGGACATTTCAGCAGCCTTTCAGTGTACCTCTCCAGTGGTCCTGGTCCTATTGGAAAATAAAAAAGGGACTAGAGACCTTGGGGCAACCTGAGAGGTGGTGGAGAAGTGGCAGGGCTAATTTTTAAAAGTGCTAATCATGCTTCAGGGATCAGGAGCCACCTCATTACTATTCATGAGGTGGCTTCCCTTTGAAGCACGGGAGTTCTGTCCAGTGCCTATGGACACAGTAGAATGGCACCAGTAACAGAGAGAAAAGTTAAACAAATTAAATAAATGAAGCAGAGGTGTGTGAGGAAAAGGGGAAGGCTGACAGTCTGTGGGGGGGAATAAATAAATAAAGTGATTCCACAGACTGCAGCCAGTGAATAAGTGGGGGCACACATGGACTGCAATGGGATAATGTGTAGCAACTTGATTCAAACAAAAGCGGGCTTCAACAGTGACAAGAAAAATGCAGTGTAACCATCTTAACGATAATACGAAAACTTTAAATTAAGACTTAAATACATATAGCAACCCCTGTGCACCCTTGTCAGCGTTTCACACCACCCTGGCGCTTTATCAAGATGTCAGCAGCATGTCCCATGATGTGTATTTATAGTGTTTTATCACTTACATATTTAAAAACATATACACCACTTCAAATATATACACAGCTTATAAAATCAAAACAAATTTCTCAGCATTCAAATCCCTGAAGCATAAAGACTCGCTAAACATATGCTGAAAATAATGTGTAGCAGCCTGGGGGCTATGTGAAATGGCAGCAGCGACTGGAAAGGGGATGAATAAGTGTGTTTAGGAATGCAGTTTCTTAAAAGGGCATGGGGTGGCTACCAAATGGTGGGGGAATGAATAACTAAAAGCAAAGGGTTTGACTGCAAGGACAGTTAAAACATGGGACACTGATAAATGTATGGACAGTATTTACTCCAGCTACCATGTTTTTGCAGCCATGTGACACCAGCCAGTCAGCCACTGAGCCAGGATTCTTGCCAGGGACTCTGGGACTGATTGAAAGGACTTTTTGGGGGAAATACTAAGGAATGTTTAGGTAACTTTTTCTGCACCAATGAGGTATTTAGGGTGCCTCTTACATACTAGTTTTAGCCTAAGGACAGTGGGTCCAGCCAATGGGGAGTGAGAAAAGGGCTCTCAATAAAGCTGGGAGAGTTGGGCTTGGAGTCAGCTCAGTGGGAACTCCTCCAGAGGAAGGGGGGCTCCTGCCCCTGGAGGGAGTGGGGCTAAAGATGGGCCTGCCTGGGGTCTGTCTGCAATTTGTCCCCCAGGGTAGGCAGTGACTGCCCCATTACAAAAAGGAAGAAGCAACTTGGCAGAGAGAAAAAGGAAAAGCTGCAGGATGCTGTAAGTTCTGTGTTGTTCTGACGTTGCACCACAGCAGTGAGAACAAATGCAGCTCAAATGTTAAGGGAAAGCTGTAGATTGCAAGAGAGAGAGGTTGTGTCCTGAGCCTGAATAAAAGGACAAAGGTTGGGTCTAAGCCTTGGAAAAGACCAAGGTTGCATTCTAAGCTTGGAAAAAGAATGGAGGTTGCATCTAAGCCTGGAAAAAGATGGGATACAGAGGATGAGTAACAAGAGAATATAAATGTGCTGAGAAAGAGAAAAGGAAGAGAAAGTCTCTTCAATCAAGAGAATTGCTATGTACCTGCATGGTGAGAAAAAGAGACTCTGAGTGAGCAGGTGATGTGTGTGAGCCAGAGTGATAAGGTGGCTGTGTTAAAGTTGAGATACTGTGAAAGTAGAAGGATGGACAGGTGCCTTTCAGAAGCTTGAGCACCTGTTGTCTGCTCCTGAGATACAACAAAGAGAGAAACAGATTGCTGTGGCTACACACCGTGGCAGAAAAAAAAGAAAGTGAAGCAGAAGAGAATGTGCTGAATGTTTCTGCTGGCACCCAGGGCCAGGTGAGGAACTTGCTAACCCCCATCAAGTGGGGTCTGCCACTGCAGGGGATCACGGGCCTTATACCAGAGTGCTAGGGCACTCCGATCAAAGGGAACCAAGTTGTGGGGCAACTCCCTGGTCTGGGTCCTCTGTAGTTGGCAGACCCTGTGCATGTGCTCTGCAATGGGGCCTGTAATGGGCCAAAGGGGGCAAGCTGCAAGATCTGAAAGCAAGAGGAAGAAACAGCAAACTGCAGCCCCTGTGCCCCAGTTGAAGTATTGTGCCCGGTTCTGATGTGATTGCCATACATCCCCAGGACCTCAGTGAACTGTGCCATCTAAGGATTGATTCTGCAGAACTGTGAGGAAACATAAGAAATTGCTCTGCATCTGGGGACTGTACATAGTTTAGGAATGCCCCCTAGGGCTGGAGGAAAAGCAAAGGGGAAATGTATAAAGTTGTTTAACTCAGGTAAGCAAGCCAACACCGGCTACCAGCTGCAACTCAGGCCAGCAACTAGAATCTGGGTACCCAGTGAAGGACTTTAAGGAAAGAGACTAGGACCTGTGGGTCTGGGTTTGGACACCTGCAGCAGTTAGCTAGTTGGACAGAGATGACGGCTGCATTGATTGAAACATAGGATTGGAATTGAAAAAGGGAAAAGTGATTTGGGAAATGCACATTGAAATTCTTACTTGAACTCTATTCCACTTACCCCCATTCCTACCTCCCCCCCGTAAATAAATCATGAAGTTATTGTTTTGCAGCAGAGATAGATCCAGAGCCTAATTTTAGTGAGCCTGTTTATTGAATGAAATGGAAAAGGTAAAGGTTTTAACTGAATGTATGGAGGTTCAAACTTGGTAAGTCCATGCCTTGGGTAACTGTTGGGGAGGCGGGTTGATACGACACTCAAGGGGGTTGTACTGCAAACAATCAGATCCACTAAATATGTACTTTGGGTGGAGTCACCTCCATTTTATTTATCATTTTAGGAAAGGACCCCCATAGGTCAGCTATTGGGAACCCTGGACCCTAGGCTTTGTAAGGGCTGGCAGGCCAGGGGCAGTGGCCCTCTCCAGGAAGGCACCGAAGAGGGGCTACAAAAAAAATGATGATTGTTGGTTTTGAAAACAGCCAGAGTATCTTGCTAGACAGTGTCCTACAAAGGCACAGAGTGGGCAAAGTGGTGCTCAAACGGAGTTGGGTGCATTGTGTATCCCTGAAAGCATACCTATGAACATGATGGAGCACATACAACCAGTTACTGTAAATGTGGTGCACACCCATTGGTTAAGTGACATGGAGGTGTCTCTTACCTTAGTAAAAGGAGATTTGGTTGAGCCTGGACAGCCTATACCTAATCAATTTGTAACAGTAAGGGGATTCACTGGGGAAGAATAAAACTCTGCCACTAGTTAGTGTTCTCCTGGACTCAGGTAAGACAGAAGAGGGTGCAAAATGTGGCTGTGGCATACAACCTCACCCTGGATGTGATTATAGGGAACAGTCTCCAGAAGGGGGTGGTATGTGTGGTTACCTGCATTTCAGACAGCAAAGGCCAAATGTAGTTCCTTTCTTGGACCCCATAGTAGCCCCTGTGTAAAACAATGGGAGACTGGTTCCCCAGCCTGTGTCTCCTGAAAAGGAGAGTAGTGCAAGGGAGGTAGGACTTCCTAAAGTAGCAGTTCACAAAACAGCTACAAAAGTTACTCTGAGGAGGAAGGGGTAACCAATGATCAGAAGGTTAGGGATGGCAGTGACCTTGAATACCCTGACACTAGAGCTATGACCCTAGTTTAGGAACTGAAGGGGTCATATCCCATGCCTTGGGAAAATGTGAAGAATTTGCAGTTGCTCAGAGGACTGATCCTAGTTTGGAGAGGTTGAGGACTTGTGCAGAATCTGACAGGACACAGGGAGATGATGTGAGACATAGAGTATATTGGGACAATGGGCTGTTGTATACACAGGACAGTGGGAGTAGTGATGGACAGGCAGCTTGTTGTTCCTCAGAGGTACCGTGAGCGGTTGCTTAAGATCGCTTATGATACCCCCAAGTCCGGACATCTTGGAACTGCACGCACCATGCAGTGATTGGTCCAGAATTTCCATTGGTCCAATTTTATCCAACAAGTAAAAGAATATTGCAGTTCTTGTCACCAGTGCCAACAAATAGGGAAGGCAGGTAGTGAAACCAAAGCCACCCTAATGCCCTTGTACATTGTGGAGGAGTCATTCCAGAGACTAGGAGTGGATATTGTGGGACCTTTGAGTACCCAAAGCTCCTCCAGGAAGAGGTTTATCCTGATGGTGGTAGATTATGCCACCCGATACCCAGAGGTGGTTGCCCTTTCCTCACTTAGGACAAAGTGGCAAATGCCTTGCTAGGAATTTTTTCCCATATCGGGTTTCTACATGAGGTTATCACTGATCAAGAGGGTACCTTCATGCCAGACCTGATGAAGTGTTTGTGGGAGAAGTGTGGAGTAGTGTAAAGATGCACAACACCTTATTATCTGCAAGCCAATGGGATTGTGGAAAGGTTTACTGGTACCCTAAAAATGATGCTGCAAGTGTTTGCTGAACAGCATGGGAGAGACCAGGAGAAATACTTTCTCCTCCTGTTGTTCACATACAGGGAGGTGCCAAAAGAATAGACTGAGTTTTCTCCCTTCAAACTCATATGTATGTAGGGTGCATGGGTCCCTAGACTTGATCCAGGAAGGCAGGGAAGGCAAGCATGCTACCCAGTGAACTCCCATAGTGTAGTATGTCCTAAAGTTTAGAGGAAAGCTGAAGGTGCTTATGGGAGCAGCCCAGAGCAACCTGTCAGCTGCCCAGCAGAAGTAAAAGGTCTTTTATGATCACAGAGCCAGAGCTCATTTGTACAGTGTAGGTCAGGAAGTCATGGTCCTAATTCTGGTCCAGAAGAACAAGATGCAGGCTAAATGGTGGGACCATACAAGGTTAATGATGAGAACTATATTGTAGAACTGCCTGACAGGAGACACACTAATAGAATGTACCCTATTAACATAATGAAGCCATATGCAAAAGGGGCAGACATGGTATTTGAAGTGTGTAGTCCTGGGGAGGTGACTGACCAAGAAGACTCCCCTACTGGACTTGCTAGAGGAAAGCAAGCAGGAGTCCTCTGTGAAGGCAATCAAACTGTCACCCCAGTTGATCCCAAAACAGACCCAGGAAGTGAGGGAGGTTTTAGCTGACTTTGCCCCTTTGTTTACAGCCAAGCCTGGACTAACCCCCTTAGCGACACACAATGTAGACACGGAGACACAAATGCCCATACAGTGGACAGCCTACCGGGTGTCTGAGGCCATCCTAAAGGATGTTAGGAGGGAGGGAGGTGGAGGAAATGCTGGATTTAGGGGTAATCCAGAAATCCCACATCCCCTGTGCCTCACCCGTAGTCCTCATTCCCAAGCTGGATGGTGCTACAAATTTTTGTGTGGACTATTGTGGACTTAATGCAGTCATGAAGTCTGATGCCCACCCAATGCCATGGATGGATGAACTACTGGACAAACTGGGAGGGGTGACATACCTTATCACAATTGACTTTTGAGAAAAGGGTATTGGCAGGTGGAGTTAACTGCCAGATCTAGCTAGAGGTCAGCCTTCATCACTACAGTAGGATTATTCGAGTGCAGGGTAATGCCTTTTGGAATGAAGAACGCCCCTGCCACCTTCCAAAGGTTGGTCAAGCAGGTGTTACATGGTACTGAAGAGTATGCAGTGGCAAATCTGGATAATATTGTCATCTTCAGTACCAGTTGGAAGGAACACCTGTCCTACCTGAGGGAAGTGTTGGGAAGGACACAGAGGATGGGGCTCATTGTCAAGGCTGAAAAGTGCCAGAGGCCGTGGTGAAGGTGGCATACCTAGGACACATAGTAGGGCAGGGGCAGCTCTATCCCAATCAAGCCAAGATTGAGGTGATAGAGGCATGGCAAAGGCTTGAAACCCAGAGCAGGTTCAGAGTTTCTTAGGGACCACTGGGTACTATTGAATGTTTGTGTCAAATTATAGTACCCTGGCAGCTTCCCGCTCTGGTTTACTAAAGAAAAGAATGCCCAGAAAGGTAAAATGAGAGCCAGCCTGTGAATGTGCCTTTGCATGGCAAAAGGAGGCACTGTGCAGTGATCCTGTGTCAGTCAATCCAGACTACAGTAAGTCATTTGTAGTCCAGACAGATGCTTAAGATGTGAGGATTGGAGCAGTCCTCAGTTCAACCTCTAATCAAGGAAAAGATCACCCAATAGTGTACCTTAACAAAAAGTTGCTTCCCTGGGAGCAGGCATATTCCACAGTTGAAAAAGAATGTCTTGCACTTGTATGGGCCCTGAAGAAATTACAGCTGTACCTCTACAGGAGGCACTTTAAGGTACAGATCGATCATAACACCTTGGTGTGGCTGACTCAGATGGGTAAAACTAATGATCATCTCTTAAGATAGAGTATTGCCTTATAGGGCTACAATATGACCATAACCCACAGGGCTGGATCGGCCAATGTCAATGCAGATGAGCTGTCTTAACAGTCAGAGCAGGCAAAAGAATTTGTGGAAATCATATCATGCATAGGGATTGATTCCCAGAAATTCAGTCTAGGAGGGAGGGTTGTTGCAAGCTGCCTGGCTACTAGCCCTTATTTGTAGATATTTTTCTTCTGTATATATGATTTCTTTTTTTTATGTAATTCTATGTACATGCCAGTGCCAGCAAAGGCACATAGAGAAAAGACTGTTTTGTTTTTTTCCAAAAGGAGTTTGACCTTCCTCTGACCTACAAGGCCAGCCTTGCTTGCGGGAATCTGACAAGTTCTTGTCTAAAAGTTTGTGGATACATGATCAAAGAGTATTCCTCTAATGTTAACTGGCCAAAGGAAACAGAAGTAATAAAATAAGCTTGTATAATTATATAAGTTACAGGATCTCCCTTATAACTAATTAAATTAAGCCAGTTCAAAATCCCAGGATGAGAGATGCTATTTCCACTGTTGTAAACCCTTAAGATCAAAAGGGAAATGGTCTTAGACAAGAGGTGACAGAAAAGGTTCCCACAGTACACTGACATTTGTTTTTTTATAAGTGCCAGGAAACATCCTTCGAATAGGCATGTGTGAGATTATAAACCCTTTGTTAAATATGGAAATCTGACATCAAAGAGTATCAGAAAAATAAGACTTTGAAGAAGTTCAAGAGTGACACGCGGTGGCCTAAGTGGAAGGGACAGCCTTTATTCACAGACCTGGGAGTTGACAGCTCTATTTAAGCTCTCCAGCACAGACACTTAGGGCCATTCTGTTTGGACTCTCTTCTCCTGAACACAAGTGAGCAGCTGCAAATGCAGAGACTGCCTAAGAGCCAAAGGTTGCTACAGAAAGACTATAATATTTTGTAAACAAGCGATTCTCTGGACTTTGAAATCTTCATACCACAGGCAGATTAGCTAACAGTTTTACTGTGTTTTAGTGTACATTTTTCCATTTTCTTTTCCTGTATACAGTAACCCAAATTAATATTCTCTTTTTAGTTGTACTTGTGTTTATTTATTTTAGTAATTTTTTTTTCCTAAAGAAATTCTTCCCGCATGAGAGTTCTTATATAGCACATTCACGATGGGCCATGGTGCCCCCTTACGTCCTTAAAAAACCTAGTAAACCTAGTATGTATGACTGTAGAAGGTTTTTAATAATTTGTGAAAACTGTTATTGCCACAGGGGTCACACCATAAGCAACCAAACTGAGAAAAGGATCTGGAAGGGATCTGGAAGGATAGGGAGACTACAAGCATCTACAAAGATTTTGAACCAGGCTGTTGCATGTCCTGTTGGGAGAATGCCAAATCAGATTTTTACACTGCTACTCTGAAGAGAGTGTGACACCTGAGTCTCCCTCCTTTGTGTAATAGCCAAGGAAAGATTCATATTTGATCACAAGACTCGAGGCTGGTATTGTGCCCTGATCCAGAGCTAGAGGGATGTCATGGATACTCATGGCAGAGGTGCAGTCATGACCTCAGTGAGCATTCTAAAGGACAAAGAGGGTATCTGCGTTCCCCCCATCACTGATTGCACTTAAGGGTAGGCACTGTGATCTCAGTGGGCCTGACCCCCAGGAGTGGGTTTATGACATGTACCATGTCTTGCTTGTCTCACATACATGTGAATGCAACATGCATGTGACATGCATAAAATAGACATTCACATGTATGCAACACATGTAACACAAATCTCACAAGCAAGTGACAGGAGAAGGCACACCTATTAGAGATGTTGTGAAGTTAAACTTCACCCACAAATTTCACACAAAGTGCTAACAATTCACATTTTGCTGAAGTCACAGAGTTTTGGCCTACCTTCAAAAAGTTCATTTTGCATGATTTTTGAAAAATATTTGCCAAAATTCACCTCTTTTTACCACAAAGTATGAATTTCACAGGCGAAGCTCAAACCTCGTGGGCAAAATTTTGCATATTGCAGCATAATCTGTGAATTTGGAGCTACGAATTTAGTGCAATCATGCTACAAAATCCGCAAATTACCTTGCAGAGTGAATTTTGTGGAATTTGCACATCTCTAACACCTATATTTAACTCCCCCATGGGGGCTTTTCCTTCAGTATTCCCTGTAGTTCATAAATCCAAGGCACCAGCCACAGTCTCAGCAGTCCAGACAGAAACAGAAATCTCCCAGTCGCTGCCCTAACTGAACCACACATGCGAGCATACCTGTGCAGGACTTGTATAAAGTAAGAAGCATTAACTGCAGAGTTTTGTGTAAGTACTGTAAGTAGGGCTTTATTTATTCAGTGCCCAATTCTGGAGGCTCTTGGTGCCTTACAGGAGGTCTAAAAACATAGCAAGGTTACACAAACAAATACATACAGGGTCAGCAAACAAACAACAATTAAGATCAATAATAAATAAATAATAGAATCAACTGCAACTAGTTAAGAAAGGCTTCTTTAAAAAGGTGGGCTTTCAGACCCCTCTTAAAAACCTTCACTGATCTGGGGATGGAGTTTCAGAGGACCAGGCTAGACACCTGGCCCTCAGAACCACTAGGAGGTCCTCGTTGGAGGAGCAGAGGGAGCGTATTGGGAAGGCAGAAGTCAGGAGGTCACTCTGGTAGGCAGGGCCTGAGCCATTTAGGGCCTTATAACTGAGCAAGCCCACCTTGAAAATTATCCTTCATCTGACAGATGCCTAGTGCAGATCCCGCTGGACTGGAGTCACATGGCAGGGCCTTGGTAGGCCAGTCAGCAAACTGGCTGCTGCCTTCTGCACCTGCTGCAGTCAACATATGTTCCCTCCACTGACCCTGAAGTAAAAAGCATTACTGTAGTCCAGCCTTGACATAACAAAGACATGTATCAATGAGGGCAGGTCACAAGGCAGAATTAGGGGGTTTAATCTGGGTGACATTCCTTAAGTGGTAAAAACCACTTTGGATGATGGATGACACCTGAGCTTCAACTGTCAAACCATCATAGAGGATGACACCCAGATTTCTCACCCTAGTGGATGCCACCAACAGAGTAGGTCTGAGAAACAACCCTGTTCCTCACCTAGTGGCAGCCACATCACGCTGGTGACCAGGCTTGATCACCAGTACCTCTGTCTTGTTGGGGTTCAGTCACAGCCAGTTAGAGGATATCCAGTCTTGAATCTTGATTAGACAGTTGTTTAGCACTTCTATGGCATTACTTGTCCCAGGGAGCAAAAGACATATGCAGCTGGGTATCATCTGCATACCAGTGAAAACTCAGTCTGTAACATCTAATAAGCTCACCTAGGGGTAGCATTTACACCACGAACAACATTGGCAACAAGATCAAACCTTGAGGGACTCCACATGGCAGGAGCCTCAAACAAGAGGAGAAATTTCCCATCACTACCTGTTGCATCTTGCACATGAGAAATGACAAACCAGTTGATGACAGTACCAGCGAGTTCATGATACTCTCTAAAGTGATCCAGAAGCACAATGTGGTCCATGGTGTCAAATGCTGAGGAGAGAACCAGAAGAATGAAAATTTACCTATCTCCTCTGTCACCCTGAGGAGATCATTTTGCACCCTCACCAACATGATCTCAGTGCTATGTCATGCCCTAAATACAGATTTGAATGTCTTATAAATGTCAAAGGCCATGAGGTGTGCCTTGAGCTGCAGAGCCACCAGTGTCTCAACACCTTCCCCCCAAAATGGGAGGTTAGAGATAGTTCTATAATTCACCAAGATGTCAGGGTCAAGTGATAATATCTTCCTAAGAGGCTTCACCAATGCCTCCTTCAAGGAGTCAGGGAAGAAGCCCTCTGACAGTAAGCACCAGACTATTTCAGCAAACATTGGACCAATGGACTCGGCACATCCCACTAAGAGATGAGTTGGACCCATGTCCAGTTCACAAAAGGTGAGCAGCAACTTCAAATTTACCTCAATGACCTCAGTCACATCCACTGACTGATACTCCCCCAGGCAATAAAAGTGCCCCTGTTTACACAAGGCCCACCACTATGGGGCTGATCATTTTCCAATGGGGAGATCCCGGACCAAATGAAGGACACTCTGTCAGAGAAGAACTGAGCAAACTCTTTACACTAAGTGACTGGAAAAGCTCTTTTTCACTGCAGACAGGCAAGGTGGAGTAGCCTGTCCACAGTCCAAAAGAGCAGAGCTGGTCTGTTCCTCCCTGTGACAATTCCCCTAGACAGGAACTCTGCTTTCTTGAAGTTGATTGCCCTTTGATAGTCACAGTAGTGAACTCTCAAAGCCAGTTTATCCTCCTTGGACTGGATCGTCTGCCAGTAATGTTCCAACTTCTGACCCTTGGTCTTCATCTCCTTGAAACCATGGTGGTCTCAAATGAGAAGACCTGGGTCATATACGGACTGATATGATGGTTTAGAGCACCCTGAAGACAGCCCAATTATAGGCTGTCACTGACTTGTCCATTCCAACTGCACATGCAGCACTCACACTAAAAAAAGTCCACCACCACCAAAAATCCCTCTGGGGACAATCACCTCAATGGGCAGTGGTGGATCATCTCAGCAGGGGAAGGACTATTAGGGGGTGGGCCCAAACAAGAACTCCATCCTGCAGTGATCGGACCAAGCAACTGGATCAATCCTGAGACCAATTACCTCAAACCCCAATGAGAATACCAAGTCCTAGGCATGGCCGTGGTGCTGAGTCTCAGAAGCAACCACTTGTGTGAGGCCCAGTTATGTCATTAACTGGAGGGAGTCCTGTCCAAAATGCGACAGTTTGTCATCAATCCAGGCATTGAAGTCAAGAATCAACCATCTGGGAAACTCCAACACCTTGTCGGCGATGAAGTCCACAATTTCCTGCAGGAATTCTCCCCTATTCCCAGGGGGACAGTAAACAAGAAAAATTCTGAAACCTGCAATTGGACCACCACACACATCCACGTATCCAATTGTTGAGGTAGAACCCACTGGGTACATGGTGAAGTTCAGGCTGGATCTAAAACAGATGGCCATGCCCCCAGTCCTGCATCCCCTCCTCAGGCAGCACACTAAGGAGTACCCAGCCAGGACCAATGCCTCCAAAACTGGACCTGCATTGTCCCCCAGCCAGATCTCCATGATGCAAGCCAGATTGACCAAGGAAATCAAGTTCACCATAACTGCAGTCTTATTTCTCATACGGGCTCGGTGAAATAAATGAGGTCAAGGGATGGTGTTGTACAGAAGGGTTGAACCCCAGAATGATGTTTCTGGTCTAAACTATTCCTGATGGGTGTGGCAAAGCTGACATAATGGGAATATTGCTCAGTGGGCTTAAGGCAGTTGGAAAATTAAAGACACAGCATTGGATATATGATGTGGGCACTAAAACTATCAGTGTCACAGTGAAAAATAACAAGGATTTGGACACTGTGGAATTATCTGACATATTCACCTCAAGTGGAATTAGGAATAAGTGGCAAATCATTAGCTGAGGGAGCACCCCTGGAAATAATCCCAGCCTGACTCTGGCTATGAACTGGAAACAGCAAGCAAGGTCATTGAAGTCAAAGGACGGATGTAAATTCTGGCATTTGTGTGCCCAGAAGTAAGAATGTATACCCACATCCTCAAGTTAATAGGAAACAAATTCACACATGTTTGGATGGTTAGAACAACTGTGAAAAGAAGGAGAAGCTCAACAACAAGGATGAGCACTGACCATGGATAAACTGGTTAGGCACACCTACCAGAGGCAGGCACAACGAATCCCTAGTCACAGCAAAGATGCTGTAAGCACAGTGTGGTGCTGAGATCCAGAATAGTTAATTTTGCTGCAGAACACTGAATGCACCATCACTGGAGTGGTGAGGATGAAGAAAGACATGACCAACCAGATACTGATGACTGATGCCCCCACAGAACATGGCTTTTGGTTAAACTTATACTGTTGCCTGTGCATGCACATGCCTGTGTCAGAAAGGCTGCTTCAGGTTAAGAACACGATTGCATATGACATCATGAGACAAGGATGTACTTTGGCTAGGGTGATTGCGCAAACATGGCAGTAGAGATCTAGTCTACAGCAGCAGTCAAGAAAAGTATTATTGACCCAACAACACTGAATTTTGGAAATTCACTTCTAGTGGAGGAATGAAAGATGTGAATGAGTTGCAAGTTAAAAAAACTGACAAAGGCATTCTCGTTGAGTGACTGGGACATTAGATGCGTGACGGGTGAATGACATCAAATCTCAGATAACAAATGCCCTTTTTGAGAGCATTCTTGATACCTGGTACTTACAGACATCTGCAAAAGGTCTTAGCTGCATGAATTGTACAAGAATCAAGAAGCCCCCATGTGTCTACCATAGTGGTTGTCAGAAAGAAGAATGGAACAGTATGCATGGGCATGGCCTATAGGACGCTTAACAAAAGAACTATTCCCAATCAGTACACAGTCACAAGGATTCAGCATACCTTGGGTTTCCTGGATGGAGCTGCTGGTTCTCAGTACTGGATCTGAGGATTGGGTACTTCCAAATACCAATGGCCCATAGAGACTGAGAAACAAAAAAAAAATTGTCTTCTGCCTTCTAGAATTTTACCAATTCAAGTGGATGCCCAAGGTATATCTAGTACCCTGGACACTTTTCAATGTCTAATAGAAGGTGCTTTGGGAAATGTATGGACTTCCTGAAACACATAGTATAGCTAAGTGTTATCATTGTCCTTTGGAAGATCCTGAAGAAACATGAAACAAAAAGCAGAAATGTATTCAAAGGTAACCTACCAAAACATGCAACTATAAGGCATAGACTATTTCTGCTGTAGTTGTATCCTATTTTCTGAGGGATCTCATTAAAATTAAGTAGCAGCAGCTAGAGACACTGTAACTAAGCATCTCCTCCCAACATTTATGGGGTTCTTTTTTAAGTGTATGTTTACATTCTTAGTATTTTTGTTCATTTGTATACGTGTAAATTTATATGATTTCTGTTAAAATTATTATTACTTAGGGATCCACAGTAATCCAAACTGATAAACTGACCTGATCAGATTTCCACCATTTTTAAGTATCCTGTCCAATCAGGTTTCCCTATTTAAATGGGTTGTTTACTGACTGCTCCCCACGCTGCTGACTGCTGATGTGTGCGCTGCTGTGGTCGATGCTCCTCCTCTTTATCTGCATTCAGTACATTTTATTTCCATAATGCCATGGACCTGAAAGAGACGGTAATGTCGCAAAAGACAAAGAGCCTTATCTGGCAATATTTCATACCGGAGTGTAACACAGACTCGAAAGCAAAGTGTCATGGATCCTTCGTAAAGACGTACGGGACATCCAGTTCACTTAATCATCTAAGAAATAAACACAAAGAGGAGCACAATGAACTAGTAGCTGAAAAGGCTGTAAATGGTGAAAAAATAAAAAAAAGCTGCACAACTAGAAAATTACGAACCACCAGCCCAAAAAATTGAGAGAACACCAGACACTAGAGGCATGTATAGCCTGCACACTTCCTTTGTCAACTGACCAACCCAGAGCTAAAATAATAACAGAGACCATAGCTGAAGTTATAGCTATTGATGAACAACCTTACTCAGTGTTTGACAATGTTAAATGTTAGCTTTAAAAGACTCCTGTCAGTGACTGAAATTTGTTATGTTTTACTATCTAGGAGGCAATCTTCTGATGTTGTCATTTCAAATATGTACAGCAGAATAAGGGAAAAATGTGTGCTGAACTGGGTAATATTCCAGCTATTAGCTTTACAACAGACACATGGACAGCTGAATATACCATAGAGTCATATTTACTTATCACAGCGCATTGGATAGATCCAAGATTTCCAGAAGTAAAATGTTGTGTTAAAGCACCTAACTGAAAAACACACAGGTGAGAATCTGTGTAGAGAAATTTTACAGGTACTTGAGAGCTGGGGGCTGCAATCAACTCAGAGGCAACTGGTAATTAGGGACAATGGCCCCAGTATTATTAAAGCTATTAAATTAAGTGCTATTCCAAGAGAGGGCCACTTAGCACCCAACTTGCAGCTAATTATCAATGAAGCCATAATGCACAGGAAATTCTTTGAAGACTTGTTTGCTGTTGGCAAATCCATCATGGGTCATTTCAAGCAGTCCTCCTCAGCCACAGAGAATTAATATCCCTTCAAAAGAGCTTGCAGGTACCTGTCCACAGATTGATGCAGGATGTTCCTACACGATGGAACAGCAGCTACTATATGACTGAAAGATTGCTGGAGCAGTGGCGTGTATTAACTGTCTATGCCTTAGAAACCTGCTCAGTGGTCCCTTGCTGAAAGTGTCTGTTGTATTTTAAAACCATTTGAGAATGAAACTAAAAGAATAAGTTTTAATTCAGCCTGTGTATTGGACATTATACTGACTGCTGCCATCCTGTACCAAGCCATTGACAGTATCAAAATACCTGGTTTACTCACAATGCGCAAAGCACTCCTTGCAGCTTTGGAAAATAGATTTAACGCCTATGAATCATCAAAGAAACTGATAGCTGCCACATTCCTCAATGCCAGATATAAACTCCACTTTTTTAGAACTGAAAGTGGCCAAAGCTTTGCACAAGCAATTGTAAAGCAGCTGGTGGATGAGATGATTGATGTACACCCAAGAAGAATTAACCCTGACATCTCAACAAAAGTTGAGCCGGAGGGGGAAGCAGATTTCTCATGGGACACAGTCACACAATCCAGTGCTGTGCCTCTGGAAAGTATGTATATTTTTTATACTGTTTCCCAATGCTGGCACACTGTTCATTCTCCTAACTCTAGTTTCTTTTCTCATAGATCCCAACAGTGCCACTGATATTTTAAGAAACATGGAGATTGAAACATATTTATCAGAAAGAAAGCATGACATGCAAAAAAAGCAGGCCCGATACAATTCAATTCTGGAGTGCTAATAAAGCCAGGTTTCCTACATTGTCCAAAATAGTCAAAATATACTTGTCAGTACCACCAAGTGTACTGAGTGAGAGGGTATTCAGTGCTTCCAGGGACATTATCACTGACTGCAGGTCAAGGCTGTCAGCAGAGAACATGAACATGCTGGCGCTTTAAAGGTAGAACTTAATGAACTATCTCCTATAGCTTAGTTTTGCTGTCTGTTCAGTTTTTAATGTTTTCCATTTGTTTTTCTGCTGCTGCTTTCTGCTGCTCTTATTAAAGCTGAAGTCCACTTTTTATGCCAAGCTATGTTTACAAAATGTTAGGAATGTTTTACTAATGCTGTTACTGCTGTTAAAGCTAAATTCTTACTGAGAAGCTACACTTCATTTTTTAAATGCTTCGCTAGACTTTTAATGAATTTACTGTAATACAATTTGTACATTTAAATGTTTTTACATTGTCCACTTCCAGTTTCATGTTCAAAATGCCCCCAACCCCGGCATTGATATCTGGTGTTAAACCCATTTGGATATGATTTTAACCCTTGCATGGCCACAGACTGATATACCAGTACAAAATTCCTATACGTTCTAATTCTGTTGGCAGCCTAAGGGTTAAAAATATCTGGACCTGATATCAGGGCAAAAAGACATATCTGTGCATCTCTATTATTAGCACTTGGCACGTCTAGTTTCACTAGGATATTCCCCTATATGCGCTACCTTAAATTGTGCCTATAGTAAATTATAGCACCATACCAGGTAGTGTGATTATGCAGCTTCAAGGAGGCCATACCTTGGTGTTGAAGTACACTAGTGGCACCCAATAAGGTGTAGACAGCATATAGTTAAAGGGGGATGGGCTAGTTGACCAGTAACTCCCCCTGATGAAGCTCAGTAAGCTGGCAGCAGGTGAGAGGTAAATTACTAGAAGCATAGCCATGTAATTGGTATGTCTAGGAGTTCTGCACCTTTTGCATCTTATCTGAATCTTGTTCTGCACATCCTTGTAGCCCAAAGGGATAGAGATGTTTCTGCACAATTAGGACTCACAAACTGCCTTTTTTATAATGGTAAAAATAAATTATCTTTGAACTGAACTCACTATCTGTGAGTGGCTCTATTGTGCAATACCATACTCCAGTGGAAATAATATATACATTGTATGGTACATTTTTTGGTAGGTTACCTCTGCCATTTCTCCATGTTGTTTTGGCAAGCTAGTATTGGTGGGGTTAAGTTGACCCTATTGGAAATGCACTGATCATTATGTGAGTGGTGTCATCACATTTTTTGGGGAACAGGAACACTGAGCCAAGGACAGCTTCCAAGTGTGACCTGAGGGAAAGATAAAGAATGTAAAATACAGAGAGTAGAACTAGTACAAATAAAATAGTGCAATAATTACAATATTGTGGAGAAGAACAGTGCGAGTCTATTAAAAACAAAATATTTAAAGTACAGTTCTAGCAATTGAACATATTTTGGGGAAATAAATATGGAAATACAACATAGGCAAAAAGTTGCTATGCTACAAATTGACTTGGATTACAATTAGTGTGAAACAAAGCCCTTGGGAAACCAAAGTCATTACATCTTAGTAAAGGGGTGTATGCAGAAAGGTCTAACCAGGGCTGGAGCAGGAACTGAGGGGAGAAAAATGAAACTTTAGTAGATGTTTAAGGGATACATAAGATGGGGACATAACAGAGCTGGGAAGACAGGTTGCTCTAGAGCAAGATAAGCTGGAAGAAGAAGGCTGTTTGCCCAGTAGAAGATTTGCAACATAGGACAGAAGAGGCATGGGAGTCTATAAAGTGGCATGAGCTAGTGGAGAAAGAAGCAGGGGAAAGGAGGGAAGAGGGATAAGGAGAGAAGGAGGCAACCAGTATTTTTATAGAGCAAGTAGGTGCAGTGTAAGAGATGGTGGGAAGCAAGAGCAGGGAGGTAAATGTTAATGTAGAAGTAGCAATAATGGGTATGGAGCATTGACTGCAAAATGACAGAAGACATGGAAAAGAGTGTCCAGTCTGATGAAAGAAGAATTGGGGCAGCTCCATAGACTGCACTTACATTGTCAAATACTGGAAAGATCATCGTTCTGAGGATCTCATGGTGGATCAGAAGATATAAGCAAGACTCCTTATGATAAAGGGCACCAAGCTTGGGGCAGAGTTTTTGTGGATGGCATCAATGTAAGTAGAGAGGTCCAGACATCTATCAAGCAACACACCAAGGCACTTGAAGTGAGGAACAACTTTGAGAGGAGTACCATGCCTTGTGCCAAAGGTCATAGACATTGACTCATCGACACTGACCATACGTTGATGTGACTGGAATCAGCACTGGGCATTAAGATTCTCCAGTGATAATTCCAGAGCAGAAACACAGGCAAAAAGTATAGTGTCACCAGGGTACATACGGATGTGTGAGTTGACACAAGCAAAGGGCATGTCAACTGAAGATGGCCCATGAAGTAGGAGAGAAAGAATTTGATAGAAGAAACTGCAGTTCAGCAACCACCAGCTCATCCACAAAAAGGGTATGTGATACCATATCATAGGTCTTGATTAGGTCAATGAAAAAGCCAGCAGCGATGCGCCCTTGGTCCATCACCTTAAGTATAATGAGTGACACATAGGCATGAGGAAAAAGTGGAATGTGATTTTACCAAAACCAAACTGTAAGGTGGAGAGAAAATTAGAAGAGTCAAGGAATGCAGTGATCTTTACCTTTAAGGTTCCATGTTGTTTGCACATCAAAGGTGACATCCACCACCAATGGAACCACTAGATCAGTGCTCCACACTGAAATGGGAATCCCCAGATCTCTGCCTGATTAAACCTGACTTGCAGGTATATCTGCACAAGTCTGGTTTGAGAGTGTAAAACATTGCTTAAAAGAAGAGTTTTGTGTAAATAAGGACTTGATGGCAAGGCAGCCTTTAGAGTACAATTTGGCAACCATTTTCATCACCTCTGACCTAAGCTGGTATGGTGATGGGGTTAAAGGGTGACTGGTCAACCAATCAGGATCAGAAAGTCTGAAGAGAGAGTTACAAGGGTTCATAGACTTGCAGTGAATTCAGGCACCTTGGTAGCGTATTGTTCAGATTGTGCATGATAGGCTACACAATTTTGTGTTGGCAATATACTCTGATTGTGTAGGAATTTGTATGTTGTTGGGGGAGGGTAGGCATGTGAGAAAAAAAATTCTAAAATTGTAAGAATTTTGCTTGCACAAAAGATCGGAAAACAATTTACCAACTTCTGAGGAATTTCCGACTTAGACATGCAGGGTTTTTTATATGTTACACAACTTTTTTTATTAACTTGGGGAAAAAATGTTTCTGAATCTAAATTGTGAAGAAAGCAAAAATGCGAGCACCCATACAGCACAATAAAGCGGCCATAGACAGAATATAAATCCAAAATTTAATATGCAGACCAGCACAAATACAAAACAGTGGCTAAAAAAGTACTAACATTTCACCTGGTATGCTGCCAGGCTTCAGAAACTTCTATTGTAGAGAAAGAACTGAGAAGAGGCTGGAGTGAGATGGGAGAGAGAGAGAGGGAGACAGAGAATCAGTTGTTCTGAGAAAGGCCAGACTAGATTATTTTACTTTTTAAGTTTAGTTTTACATTTTTGTAGAGGAGACAAGAGAGTTGTTTTCTTTACAAGATGGCAGCTACAGGAGAAGGAAGATTGTGCAGCAGTAGCCAGGCCCAGGAAGAAGGAGAGGATGTGCAGAGTAGGGAGCAGGGTGGGCAACCACAGCAGGGCCAAGAACAGCAGGCTACCACCTCCACTAGCAAGAGCCCACAGAAAAAGTTGGAACCTGCATTCTCCTATAAGGAGGTTGCATTGCTAGTTAAGGAGGTGACCAGCCATGTGGGAAAATGTTTGGCGCCAAAAAGGCTACCTCTCAAAGAGAGGAAGAAATTGTGGGCATTAACAAAGCCAACACTTGATGCTGAGGAAGAGGAAGCTGTGTCATGCACCATGCACCAAATCCAAAGGAGAGATACTCAAGTACTGGAGGCACTTAGTGGTGCAGTGGCCATCCATGAACAGGGGAAGAGGAAGAGGAGATCAGATAAGAATTCCACCACCAGATATGCGGAAGAGAAGAGGATGTGGGTGGAGGAGAACAGCAGCACTAGGGTATCCAGTGATCATAGCGACCAAATATAGGCGCCCTTCAAAATGTTGACTCCATATTCAGCACTGTTGGGAAAGGCTTCCTGCAAGGGTAGTGACTAGGTCTACTGCGATGGTAGGGGAAGGTGACCAGAACAGGGGATTGTCAAGAGGAAGGGGTGGGGAAGGGAAGAGGGTTATTGGGAGGGACTGTACCTGCTGCCACCGAGCCAGCCATGTGGTGTGGTGGTGAGGGAGGCTAGCTGTGGCATAGCAAGTACTGGGTTCAGGGCTGGGGATGGGAGGATGTAAATTTTGCTTCTGCCTACTGCTGTGGACTTAATTTTTTTATCTTTTCCTGAATTTGTGCCCCCTCCATGACATGCACCCCTGCGGGAGTTAGGAATCCTTAGTAAGGGGGGTGCGAGGGGGCATGAGCACCCCCCACTGAAACACTTTAGATTGCAGCATGTTAGTTCATCGGTAAGTGTATAGCACTAATTTGCTTGTCAGCGATATACACTAGCCATAATAGCAACTGCCATTCTGCATTCACTGTTATGACATAGAACCCAGCACTAGTGAATACCCTTCTTTTTTTGTTTACTCTTTTTCAGTCCCCTTCTGTCCACTGCAGCAGCTACTCTTCAGTGATCCCTAGGCTGGCTGTCCCCTAGTCTTGCCCCGGGTAACTCCCAGAGGAGCCATTGGATCTGCCCTCATCCTGCCTTGGACTACCCCTCCTGGATGGGAGCCCTGGTTATCCCCCTCTCAGTACATTGGAGTGTGCATCATGTGGTCCAGTGGTCCCCTATTGGTAGTCCAGTTGTTACATCCTGGACAACTGGCTAGGTCCCATCTGCCAGCTGCTGCAACTAGGTTTTTCCTTTGTTCCAACTCCATCCCCTGAGAATGCCGGTGAGCAATGGGAGCCAAAGAGGTGGGGCACACTGAGATGTGCCTCTGCTCTGGCTCCCAACCTACGTCCTCCCCTCCCAATTGCTCTGTGGCCCCACTGCACCACCAGCTGTGGTCACCCAGGTGGTGGTAAAGTGGCTGGGCCTGCAGCCCACCCTCCCCAGAGGATGAGAGCAGTCCCTCAGGTGCTCAATACTCCTCCCCCAGCCAGCCCTCCAGCAACCCGAGCTCACTCCCCACCTTTGGTCGCTGGTGTCTCAAGTGGTAGCGCTACCACTGCTGATGTGCCCCCTTGCACTACTGAGTATACTGACTTCATTATTCAGTATTATTGTCATCTTTTTCAAAGTTATTGTTTTCATCAATCAGTGTTTGAATGACACCATATGATTGTTTTTACAGTGAGCCAGGATAGGTTATAGTAGAGATACGACTGTGAAATACAGTCCGTTTTTAACATTATAACTCTATACACTTAATAGCAGTGCTCCGACCTTGAGGCTGAGCCACTGTGGCTTACTACAGTTAAGTTTTATGTGGGGCTAAGCCCTACCCCATGTAGTTCCAATAGTGATTGTCATGAACAAGTTAAACTGTTACCCTGATACACTGCATGTAATGTGAACCTTTTTTCATAATTCCTTTGAGATTACAAAATGTGAAGAACAGGAAATAGCTCTGTGTGTTGTTACTGTAGTTGCCTGTGGTGTCATGCATGATGTATGCCCCTTGAACAGACTACAACCCCTCTTTGATGGAGTTGGGTGTGTGTGTGTGTCACATCACAGATGTACTTTGTCTGTAACAGTGCCATAGAACAGCATGCGCTTGCCAGACTATCACTACATTTCACACATATATCTTCAGGGACAGGTACATGAACTGATAGGATGTTGCATCCATTTTGGATTGCTTTCTAATTTGTTGTTGTGTTAACTTGTTGTCCAACCATGACATTGTTAACTTCACACTTGTTGCATCTGCAATCTTGTGCATAGCAACTGTCTCTATTGTGGCTATATGTGACTTGCCGTGGGAATCATACCTACCATTAGCATCCTTATCCAGATTGTCCAGTGGGAGTGGCAGCCAGGTCAGTGGGAAGGACTGCCCAGTGCCCACTGCTCCATACATCCCTTCTTGGCATCTCCTGCACCAGAATGTGAGCAGCGCTGTGGCATTCAGTGCATACATGTGCTGTACTTTGTGTATCCAGATTTGCAATCCTCACCCCGGACAGTAATATCACTTCATCATGGCCATTTCCAACAGCACTCATCTGAATATGTGAAGTTTGGTTTTCTGAAAGAGTAATGGACCCCTTAGTTTGATTCCTCCTCACCTCCCTTCATGTGATTATCTGTTATATTCTGTGGTCAAGCTGGAAGTTTGCCTTCCCCACAGGATGGAATGTCTTTGATTACTGCAGTGCTGCATTACTGTTATGTGTTCCAACTTCCACACTTATTTTAATTATTCTTCTTCATTTGGAACAGGTGCTGCATGAAGGTCTACTGTTGCTGCAGTCAGCAGGAATTCCAGCAGCAGTGTGGCAGAAGCTGGAGGACTGATCAGGAGCAGTGGAGAACACGTGCCTGGTAAGCTATGTCTATTGTTAGCACATTAAATTGAATGTATTGGAGAACTCAACTGAATCAATAGACTACCATCTGTTGTGTTTCACCACTGCAAACCAGTAGAACGTGGCCTGCAGCTACTGAGCACCATCTCCTAGAGGCACCAGTGTAAAATGTTTTCATATATTGTGTTCTGAATTTCAAGTGCTCATTGTCCTAAGGAACAGCTGGCTGCCCAACCCCTTCCACCGTCCTGTTGCTTAGTAACCCACTGATATTCCCCATGTGGTCCTGTGTAAATAACTGGCAAAAGACACCTGCACTGTAGTACATGCATGCACTGTTGTTGACCATGCTGGTGGTGAGTGTGTGAACAGATCAACATTCATGACAGACCAGGTAGGGTAGAGGATTGTGTATTCAGTTCATTTATGTGATCCTTATAAGTTTACACTGGTCATAAAATACCAGATGACAATTATTGAAATCATTCAGTGCCTCAGCTGTCCAGTTTATGACATCCAGACTACCAGTGTGGCTACATTGTCACTGGAAGAGAAGCGGGGAGGCAGTAATTAATTCCATGTCCAATGGAATTCCACTTTAAGAAGTGGTATAGCCTTGACTGCCCCAATCAGTGTTTTAAAATCTTTGTGACTCATCACTTGTGAGTACTGTGTCCACCTGACTAAACTGCAGCATCGTGGTAGGCACTGGTGGCAATGTGTCATTCCCTTACCAATGGAGTGAAAGGTGTCATCTCCAAAACTGTGAATATAAAGATTGAATGTATAGTGGGTTGAGGTGTTATGTAGAGTTATGGCACAGTGGTCACAATGTAACAAAATTAAATAGAAGGGCCATGACAGGCCATTAGGTGGATATCTACAACTACTCAGCAGAGCCTGCTGTTGGGGTGCTAGTGTTAGGATTGCAATCACTGGGTGAGGTCAGGCAATACTTCAGTCATGATAGTAAATAATGTTTGTACATCTATGTAGTTCTATATTAGGCAAACAGGTAAGTAAGAGGGCTACTGTGCAGTACTGCTGCTGCAATACTGTAAGTGGCTTACAAGTGTGACCTCAGAGAAGAGATTTTTCAGTTTGTTGCTCAATGCAGGCAATACAGTTTGTAATTGAAATGGTCAATGGGGCTGTGAAAGTATCAATGAAACCCCGGTCTGTTGCATCAATGACATATAGAGACAGAGAAATATAAAAGGTAGGTTTCAACACATAAGAGCCTCATGGGCCGGGGCCAATCAGTCTGCATTTTACTTCTCTTTCATACTACTGTATCACTATATACCCTACTCTGTCTCTACTGGTTCTTCTCTCCCCCTTTCACTTCCAATATCGTCTAGTGCCTACCCCATGATTTCTTGAATCCTGTAACTGTTTCTGACATGACCATCTGTGCTGGTAGGATGTTCCACCTCTCTACCACTCTCTCAGTGAAGAAGTGCTTTCTCACATTCCCTCTGAACCTCCTTCCTTCTAATGTCATAGCGGGAGTCCTCAAAGTTGTGCATATTTTCGTTTGAAACAAGCGCTGCCTCCCTGTACCTTGTTTTTACCCGTGAGGTATCTACATGGTTCTTTGTATCATATCCCCATATGAGGCACAGTTATCATTGCTGGAACCACTAGTATGTAAACCCCATACCAATTTCTTGTCCTTCAGTGTCAGTCTGGTATTCAGAGGCATCTGCAGAAGTCGTGAACAAGGTGGTCTCAAAATCCAAACAAAGCTTGGGGGGTTCTGGGGGCAGGCTTCCCCCAGGACATTTTGGAAAAAAAATCACTGTAAATGGTGCATTTTCCTGCATTTAACATTAGGCAAGATACATTGCAGTCCAATGCATAAACAGGTGTGCACAATTGGAATGGAGCCTGGTGCTCTGCTGGGGTAGTAGCTAGCCCCCATAAATCCAAAGAGAAAAAGTTCAAGGTAGCAGAGCACTCACCAATCTTCCACAATAAGAAATGCAGGAGTAAGTAAATATGTTAAAAACAATTCTCCACTTTTATTGCAGGTAATTAACAGACACGTGGTGTGGGCTCACCGCCACACCAAAACCTCAGCACTTCACAAAAGTCTTCCTGAGTGAGTCAGTTTTACTGTGGCAAAATAATCCCTTTTCTGCAGTTTCCTGAACAAATGAACTGTCTGCCACTGGCTGTTTTAAATACATACAGTATAGACATGTTAATTCATGATTTAGATTTAAGCCACTGTGGTGGGATTCAAACAATGATAGACAAAATACAACACAATGGAACATAAGAAATAAACAAATCAATGTAGAAAAACATACATATCAGGAAGAATTGCACTAGGGAAGATGAGTTTGAAAAGCAATCTCAGGAACTGTACAATAGATTCATACAAAGGGGTTACAAAAGGCTGACATTTGACAATGCTCTTAAAAGAGCTAAAAGCATGGGAAGGGACTCCTTGTTAGAAGCAAAGAATTAGGAACAGGGTGATAACAAATCTATCTGTTTTATAACAAAATACAATGGGGCATCGGGGGCATGGGGAACATCATTAGAAACTACTGGCCCATTCTTCTTAGAAGGCAATATAGCATAGTGGTTTAGGGCATTGAGCTACAAACCTGGAGGAGAAGAAGAATCAACATTTATACAGCACTTTTCATACACAGTATATGCAAAAGTGCTTTACAAGTAGTGCTAGACTGGTAGTGAAGTGACTGAACGTGTAGTGGCAGCCATATCACACATCAACACTCACACACAGCCTGGACAATTGCATGAACTGGTTTATAGGAAGTGAATATTGGCCAGGCCACCGGAAAAGTTCACTACTCTTTGTGACGAGTGCTCTGGGTTCTTTTACTTCCACCTTGACACCCATCAGGAGGATGGATAGAAGGGACCTCAGTTTAATGTCTCATCCGGAGGATGGCACACCCCAGCAGTACAGCACTGCCCTAATACTCCACTCAGATGCCAGTGTTTTAGGTTCAAGTCCAATCCCAGTGTGAGACGAGAACTCACAACCTTCTGGTCCACAGGTGAATGTGCTACCAACTGAGCCATGGCTGACACCAACCTGGGTTTAAATCCCATCAGCTCCTACTTGCAGACTTTGTGACCCTGAGCAAGCCATTTAACTTCCTTGTGCCCCCAGGTTGCACCTGGAAACAAGCTTTGGCTTAGTGTGCCTTTCCTGGCAAACCGTTTCTCCTTCCCTTTAATGATCCTATTTTATCAAGAGAATTAACAGAGAGCTGTAGAATTACATTTTCAAGAGCAGATACTCTTACAGACAGACTAGTTCATAGCCATTTTGCTGAAACCAAACCTGAAGCAATACTCACTCTCACACACACACACACACACACACACACACACACACACACACACACTCTCACACACTTTCTCCCCCACCACTGCCAGAGTAAGAAATTCCAGCTTGAAGATTAATAAAACACTGTTGAGTTCCAAAACACTCTTAATTGCAGCAGCTCAGGACTCTGAGGTCATGCAAAGTAAATAACAGAAAAAAACAATCTAAGGGGCGGCAAAGCCAGGGTCAGCCCCCCTTATGCACGCCTCTGCTGGTATTGTGAGAAAATGTTTGACATAACCACTTGTGTATAAATTGATCATCATCCACCATGTTTGGTTGTCTTTCCATAACAGCAGTGTATCGATACTTGCCCCTTGAAGCGGCCCTGGACTGCTACTAGTGCCTACTGCTGTTTCATTTTCATTTCACATGTCAAACGCATGAAACAACTGCTGACAAACACCACCACCTCTTTTAGCCTGAGTATAATACTGTGTACAGTGTCCAGTAAGGGGGTACTCTAGAGGAGAGAGATATATACACATTGTACTGTATATAAGTTCATAGATTGTTTTACAAGTTCGAAGGCAAGCCCATATTGAACTCACCACCATATGTCCTAATGGTGGTAGAAATATTTC
The DNA here is from genome assembly GCA_016271365.2 of Neoceratodus forsteri. NCBI lineage: Eukaryota > Metazoa > Chordata > Ceratodontiformes > Ceratodontidae > Neoceratodus > Neoceratodus forsteri. Next base: position 339,091,836 of record CM028137.1, on the reverse strand, counting down.
CTGTCACCCTTGTATTAATCTAATCTATGTTTAAAATGTGCAATATTGTCACTTGAAACCACATGGTGTGGAAGGGAATTCCATACAGGTGACAATATTTGTGTGGTACACTTATTTCTTTTAACAGTTTTATTATTGTTAACAACCAATTTAAGTTTATGTGCGCGGGTATTAATAGCAGTTTCTTGTTTAACTAAACACATGGTTTCAAGCAAGATGGGGTCTTTTATTGCTTTGTAGGCTAAACGTAAGTCTCCTCTAAGAGATCTGTAGTCCAAGGAGTACAAACCTAAGGATTTTAACCTATCAGTGTAGTTTAAGGCTCCCAAATTACGTATTTTCTTAGTAATTTTCCTTTGAACTGTTTCAACTAGGGTTTTTCACCAATAGTTGTAGGGAAACAGAAAGGGGTACATTATTCTATCTGGGATCTAATTAGGCTTGTGTATAGTGGGACAATTACATCTGATTTCCTGCTCTTAATATTTTTCAGTATGCATGCAATTATATGATATGATTTTTTAACCGTTATATTAGTTTGAGTAGAAAACTTTAGGTCATTAGAGATAGTGACCCCCAGATCTCGTTCAGTAGTGATTGTTTGAGTCTGTGTGCCATTTAGAGTATAGTCAACTAAGCAATTACGTTTTCCTAAATGCATAACTTTGCATTTACTGACATAAAATGTCATTTTATTTTCATTAGCCCATATGGCAAGATAATTGAGATTACTCTGCGACAGATCATTATTTACAATACTTCCCAACTTGCTGTCATCAGCATATTTGCCAATCCATACTCCCTGGGAGGTCTGCATAGTTGCAATAAAGATATTAAATAATGTGGGACCCAAAACAGAGCCATGTGGCACTCCGCTGGTGACTGGAGACCATATGGATTTTTGTTCTCTGATGATAACTTGCTTTTGCCTATTTTGTAGCCAGGATTCAACCCATTTTTTAATGTTACTGTATATTTTCATTCATTCTAATGAATGAATTAGGATTTTATGTGATACGGAATCAAAGGCTTTGGGGTAATCTAAGAATATAATATCAACAGGGAAGCCTAGATCCAGGGTGTGGCTTACCGGTTCAAAGAAACTTATAAGGTTACTCTGACAGGATCTTCCCTGCGTAAATCTGTGTTGTGTTACATCCTGTAAGCCTTCATCTTGTAAGTGCATATTGATTTTATGCTGGAGTAATCTCTTCATTAACTTCCCAACACATGAGGTGAGACTTATGGTTTGATAGTTAACAACAGTTTGTTTGCGTCCACCTTTGTATATCAGTATAACTATTGCAATTTTCCATTCAGGTATTGCTACACCCTCAGTAATTGAGGTATTAAATAATAATGCAAAAATGTTAGACAGTTCATCTGAAAGATTTTTAATAAAACAGGGTGGTATATTGTCAGGCCCATGTGATGCATCTGTTTTTGTTCATTTAATAGCATCCAAAATTTCTTTCTGGGTATCGATTATAGGTTTATCAGATGTATTACTTATTATATCACTAGCATCTTCTTTGGGTTTGAAAACACTAGAAAAATAGGAATTTAATATTTGAGCCATTTCATATTCATCAGAAATTAGTTGGTGATCCTTGATTATTGGGCCAATTCCCCTAGATGTTCCCTTAATTGATCCGATATAATTAAAAAACCTTTTTTTATTATCTTTGGTTGTAGTAGCCAAGTTAAGTTCTATTTTTTGTTTAGCGTTTCTTATTGAATTTTTTGTTTTATTTGCTTTCTCTTTAAACCTATTCCAATTATTTACTGATGGATTTTTTTTATACGTGTTATATGCCTTTTTCTTACCTTTAATTTGTTGTGCTATATTTTTATTCCACCAAATTGGAACTCTTTGCTTATTTTCATTATATTCTATATTTTCCGGCACCCACAGCATGATGCAATATTCAATGTGTGTGTGTATGGTTTGCCACATCTGAACTGCATCTGAGTGCTTAAGATCATTTTGCCAAGTCCAATTTTTAAGGTATTTTTTAATTTCTTCATAATTTGCTCTACTGAAATTCCTAATTTTCGTAACACCAGATTGTTTAGTTTTAAATTATTTTATGGACCATAGAATTTTATTATGGTCACTGTCCCCTAAAGGATCCAATACTTTGGGCTGATTTTCAATATCTTTAATGTTTGTGAAAATTAAATCTAGTATATTATTTTTTCCTAGTAGGTGTGCTAATGAGTTGTTCTAAATCAAGTTATAAAGTAATGTTAATGAATTTATTTTCAATGGTGCCATTGCCTTTAAGAATCTGCCAATTAATATCTGGAAAGTTAAAGTCTCCCATAACGATGTAGTCTTCAAGGATTTCCATAGACTCATTTGATGACATAAAGTTATTATTACTTTCTGTGTCGAGATTGGGAGAACGATAGGCTAAACCAATTGTTAATGGACCATCCGTACATTTAATTCTAACCCAAAGAAGTTCAGTATCGCTAAAATTGTCATTGTTTCTGATTATCTCATAGGATCCAATTGTATTGTGAATATAGAGTGCAATACCCCCACCCTTTGTATGTGTTCTATTTTTTACATATTTTGTGAACCCTGGTATATCCGTACCCCAAGTGGAGTCAGAGAACCAGGTTTCAGTAACTCCTCAAATATCTACGCTATCTTTCTGAAGTACATATAAAAGTTCTTCTATTTTATTATGAAGGCTTCTAGCATTCAAGAGTAAGATTGTGATGTCATTGCCTTGTATTAGATTATTAGATTCCATAGACCATTCTGCTTTTTGTATATAAGGGATGCTGCCACTTCTATTTGGTTTAGTAGTCTTTTGAACATGTGAAGTCGGAGTCTCTGATATATTAAGTTCATCTGGCAAATGAAGCCTAGCATGGGGCCACTTCCCCCTTTTTTTATGAGTTTTAATTTTTTTCAATAAAGGAGTTAATGTGTTGTGCTAATACTGTTGAACCCCTTTTGCTGGGGTGTAAGCCGCCCCTGCATATTAGCTCTCGTTTAATATGTTTCAGCATACACTGTTTGGTAGTGCTTTAACTTAGTATTAGGTCAAGTGAACCACACCATACACATTTCATAATATCATAGTAATGCGTCAGCGGAAAAGGACCATCCTGGTCCATCCAGTCTGTCCAACTCCCCCTTCCCATACTTGTCACTGGTGCACAAGGAACCTATCCTATGTCCTCTAACCAACCCCATATGTCTATCCCATGCTTTCTTGAGTCCCTCCACCATTTCTACACCTTTCACCTCCTCAGGTAATCTGTTCCAGGGTTCAACCACCCTCTCAGTGAAGTAACACCCCCTTACATTACCTTTAAATCTTCACCCTTCCAATCTTAAAGTATGACCTCTTGTTTTAACTCTCACTTTCCTTTTAAATAGACTTCCTTCCCTCACTTTATCCCCTTCATGTACTTGAATGTCTCTATTATGTCTCCTCTCTCCCTTTTAAACTCCATCAGATACAGAGTTAATTTTCTCAATCTTGTCTCATATGGTTTCCTTTGCATACCCTGCATCATCTTTGTTGCCCTTATCTGAGCCTTTACTATTACATCTATGTCCTTTCTTAAATGAGGCCTCCAGAACTGTACCCTGTACTCCAGGTGCAATCTAACCATGGTCTTATATAATGGCATCAGCACCTCCCTCTTCCTAGTAGTTGTGCCCCTTTCTATGCATACCATCATTTTATTAGCTTTGTCAATCTCTTTACTACCTTGGTCACTAACCCTAAGGTTGTTTGATATTATAATCCCCAGATCACTTCACTGTTCTGCTTGCTTTATCTGCTCTCCCCCCAGTGAGTACTTGGCCAGTCAATTTTTAACCCTATACAGTATGTATCACTGCACACTTCTTTGTATTGACCTTCAGCTGCCATGTTTTTGCCCATTTCTCTAGTATATTCAAATCCGTCCTGGCCTCAACCCCTCCTTCAGTGTCAACCCTATTCCATAACTTTGCATCATCTGCAGACACATCTTCCCTTCATTTCCCTCTGATATATCACTAATATATATGTTAAAAATAGGATTGGTCCTAGTACAGACCCTTGAGGAACCCCGCTCGTAACCTTCCTTACCCCAGAATGTACACCATTTACTATCATCCTCTGACTTCTATTTTTTAGCCAGTTTTCCATCCATCTAGTTATTTTTTGTCCCACCCCAGGGCTCTCTGTTTTATTTACCAGCCTGCGGTGAGGGATAGAGTCAAAGGCCTTACTGAAGTCCAGGTAGGCAACATCAACTGCCACTCCTTGATCAACCACCTTCATTTCCCCATCAAAAAATTCTATCAGATTTGTATGGTATGATTCCCTTATTTTTTAACACTAAACATGTAGTCATCACATGATGGAAAGGAGGGTTCATGCTATTTTTTATGGTACGTGCTGTTTACAGAGACAAATTCTGATACCAGAATGGGCTAAACAGCATTGTGACAACTTAACATTCAACTATACATGTGGAATTCAGTGTGTGCAAAAACACAACGTAGATGACTGTGTGGGGGGGGCCTTCCAATGGGTGTTACACCATCATCTTTAAGACACAGTGGTAGAGGTACACGTGTCAAGAGGATGGGGAACAGTATACCACAACATGTGGGTGCTGTTCCAACATTGCTTAGGCTTCAGCTTTCACATATTCTTGGCCTTTATACTTCCCAACCTCTCTGAATATGGTGGGGTGGTGTGTAACACATACAACAGTGACCAAGGAGAGTTGGTGAATGAATAAGGAGACTGTAAACAATGGCATCAGCAGAAGATCAGGATACAATGAGGTGATACTGGATATTGGATAGAGTAGTGTACTACAACTATGGATGATGACATTAATCTGACAGTTACATGGTGCATGGTGCATTCTGCTAAAACTGCATATGTCTTTCTGTACTGCAGACAATACCAACACACTACCACCACCACTGGTGCCTGTCCCACAGAAAGAGCAGGACCAGCCTCAACAGATGACAACCAGCACATGGACTAAAAACTGTGTGCTGAAGATCCAGTGGGAGCTAAAGAAGCTGGCAGAGAGAGAGAGAGAAGCAGCAGCAGGAGCATGGCCCCGCACAGACAGGTACAGTGGCAGCAGGATCACAGTCATCTGCAACACCATGTGGCCAAGAAGGGGCAGCCATCCAGCATACTGTGTGCCCTCCAAGGTTAGAAAGAGACAAGGACATAAAAGTTGTTAAAAAAATGAATAGTGGCACTGGAGGCTCACCTGGTGAGACTGGAGGTGAACCAGGAGTAGATGCAGTGCCTCTTAAGAAAGATGGCTCAAAGGAGGAGGCTACTGAACCTGCCATCGCGTGGCCACTGGTACCTATGCTTTCAGTGATTTAGCTTTTTCAAGGAGTTATTTCACCACCCTGTAAATAGTTACCACCTACTGTTCTGACTGTTGTGTGTTTTTTGTTTTGTTAATTTTGAATCTTGCCATGTAAATAGTTTTCTTGAATCTGTTGTTGACTTGTTGTCATTTCATTCCTCTTCAATTTTCCTTGTTATTATCTTTGTGGTTGTTTATTCTTGATTTTCTTGAAAATATAACAGTTCATCTGTTCATCTGTTTTGACACAAGACTTCCTTGTCATGAGTCTATTCACTGGGTTCCAAGGTTCAGTTATTTGTGGGGGCTTTTGGGGGTGGCACTGAACAGCGACAAACTGGGAATCTTGTAAACACTCAACATTTCAGGACAAGAACAATGTCTGCAGAAATTTTTGGTTTTCACTTTTTTATTGGGTGAGAGGCCTAAACAGTGGCACACTTGGGCACTTGAAAAGTAATGCAGCATTATTACTATAGAATTGCTGCTGATGTCAGGGTGAATTTTCAGCATAAATCAGGATGTAGTAATCCTTTGCTTCAACTTTTTTTTTAACACAGCAGTTTATGACTCAGGCATTGCACACTAACTCCAGGTGCAAGGCTGTTTATTCTGGAAATGTAATTGAAGATACAAGGTGCTAGGGGGGTGCATCGCAACACAATTTCTTCACACAACACACATGTTCTGTGACTCTGTCTCCTACTCAGGAGAACTCAAAGCCCACAGTTGTGTCTTCATTTGATGGCACTGTTACACTCTCCTCATCCACTGATGATTCCTGCTGCTCACCACCTTCTTCTACAGCATCATGGAATGTTACTGTTGTTGACATCACACTCTCCTCATCCTCTGACAAGTACTGCTGCTCACCGCCTTCTTCTGCAGCATCATGGAATGTTGCTGTTGTTGACACAATGTACTGCCTGGGGAAGAAAAGGGGAGTTCATTTTGACAAATGTTAGATACTCAACATTCCAATCAGACAGGTGACTTCGGCAGTCAGTTGTAATAGCACCTGCAGTGCTGAAAACCCTTTCTGGGCTTACACTGGCACAGGGGCAGGTGAGGTGCTCCATGGTGATAGCTGTAAGTGCAAGCCAGATTTCCAGTTTGCCTCACCAATGGTCCAGGGGCTCATCATAAATGTTTATCTGCTGTGGTTCATCCATATATGACTGCACCATATGATGCGCAGACAGCTGCGATTCTGTGTCACCCTCCAGATGCTGGTGTGTAGAGAATGCAATGCCCTTCAGAATGGACTAGAGGGCGTTTGTGGCATCAATGCTGCCACATGATAATGATGAGGGTGAGGGTGAGGGTGTAGACACCGTACTGGTGAATGAGAAGGATACTGAGTGAGGGACAGTTGCTGCTTCCAGTTTCTGTACTCTGACCGATTTTTTCCACCCTTACCTCTGAGTGTGTCATCCCAGTTTTGGACCTTGCCATGCAGGATGACCACATAGTGATCAAGATGAACCTTCCCACCTAGAAGAAGTGCCATCATGCCAAGCTTGTATCTGGGATCAAGCAGGGTTGCTAGGATGTATGCCTCCGAGTTGTTAATGTGAATGACCCTGGAATCATCATTACACAGTTGCATGTTGCAGTCAGCCAGCTCTACTCCAACAGAGTCTGCAGCCACTTCAAATTGCCCCCTTACATTGACTAGTGCCTGGCTGAGTACACACAGCAATGGTATCACCTGGCTGAAATGTGCATTTTCTGCACTGACAATCTGTGTCACCTGTTCAACTGGACGGGATACTTGGATAACACAGTCCATCAAATCCACTGGAATGGACTCAGCTACATGGCTTCCTGTACTTCCCAATCACACATGTACATTATATACTCAATGAGCGGCTTGTACTGTTCATACAGCCTCTCAAGCATATACAGTATGGAATTCCATTGGGTTGGCACATCAGGCTTCAAGCATTGCTGTGGTACATTACTGGCCTTCTGTAGAGCCCTGAGCTCTGCTCTAGCCAGTGCAGAGTGACTGAAATGGCTGCATACTTTGTGACTTGCAGTCAACTTGGTACTCACTGTTTTGTGCTCCAGAAAGAATCTCACAATGAGATTCAAGACATGAGCAATGCAGGGGACATGATAAAAGCAGCCATCAGAGATTGCTTTGATGGCATTCAGGGCATTGTTACTGGCAATATACACAGTCTTGAATCCATGTGGCTTTAACCACTGTCCAATGGCCTCATTACTGCATGTGAGAATTCTGTCAGATCTATGTGACCCATGCATACTCTGCAGACTCAATATGGCATGCAGTCAACCAGCAGTAATACTGCTGCCACTGCCAGTAGTCATAGATACATAAATACATAGACAGTGTCGGCAGATAAGGGCCTATGGCCCACTCAGTCTTCCCATTTGAGCTTGTAAGTTCAGTTTGTTTTCCTAAAAGTCTGTTGCCCCTTACCCCTGACCTCCAGAATTCCTTTCAGCTCCCACCACTTCCTCTGGCAGGGTGTTCCACTTGTCCACCACCCAATCTGTGAAGAAATTCTTCCTCATGTTTCCTCTGAATAGTCCTCCTTCCAGCTTCATCCCATGCCCTCTAGTCCTGGAACATCTTTTTCGCTTAAAAATAGTGTATTCCTGCACCCTGTTCCTCCCTGTAAGATACTTGTATGTCTCTATCATATCCCCTCTCTCCCTCCTCTCCTCCAGGGAGTACATGTTCAGTTCCTTCAACCTGTCTTCATAGGACTTGTGATGCAATCCATGCACCATCTTTGTTGCCCTCCTCTGAACCTTCTCTACCCTGTCTATGTCCTTACGTAAGTATGGTCTCCAGAACTGCACACTGTACTCCAGTTGGGGCCTCACTAGTGTCTTGTATAGTGGAATTATGACCTCCCTTTTCCTGCTGGTGATGCCCCTGTCTATACATCCCAGCATCCTATTTGCTTTACCTGCTGCCTTGTCACACTGTTTCCCTACCTTGAGGTCATCAGAGATGATAACCCCAAGATCCCTTTCCTGCTTGGTGCATGCTATATCCTCACCCCCAACTGATATATTGTGCCAGGGGTTTTTTGCCCCATATGCATTATCTTGCACTTCCTTGCATTGAATTTCAACTGCCAAACCCTGACCATTCTTCAAGTTTCTGCAGGTCCCTTCTCATTCTGTCTACACCCTCTGGTGTGTCTACTCTGTTACAGAGCTTTGTGTCATCAGCGAACAGTGAAATTCTGCCTTCTAGGTCCTCGCAATGTCACTGGTGAAGATGTTGAATAGGACCCGGTCCCAGCACTGATCCTGTGGTACCCCACTGATCACTCTTCCCTCTGTGGGTGACAGCCATTTACCACCACCCTCTGTCTGCCACCCAGCCAGTTACCTACCCACCACACTACTGTCCTGCCCACACCCATATTCATCAGTTTGTGTAATAGTCTTCTATGTGGCACAGTGTCAAAGGCCTTTCTGAAGTGAGGATAGGCCATGTCCACTGCCCTCCCCTGATCCACCTCCCTAGTCAACCAGTCAAAAAATTCAACGAGGTTGGTCTGACACGACCTCCCCCTGTAGTCCATTGACAACCAGATATTCCACCAATCTCTCCTTCAGTAGTGCTTCCATGATCTTCCCCACTACCGAGGTGAGGCTGACTGGTCTGTAGTTCCCTGCTTCCTCTTTGTTCCCACTTTTGTATAAGAGGACTACATCTGCTGTCCTCCAGTCTTTGGGTACCTCTCCTGTTTCCAGTGATCGGCTAAACAGGATAGCCAGAGGTTCAGCCACCACGTCTCTTAGTTCTTTAAGGACCCTGGGGTGTACCCCATCTGGCCCCATTGCTTTATCAACTCTTATTACTTCCAGTTCCTTCAGGACTCTTTCTCATGTAAAGGGACTTGTGTCCATTTCTGCACCATTCTCACCCCTTGTACTCTCTTCAGACCCATTACCCTCCTCTTCCTCAGTAAAGACTGAGCAGAAATACCTGTTCAATATGTCAGCTTTACTGTTGTCATCCTCTACACGGCCCCCATCCTCCCCCTTCAGTCTCACCATCCCTCCCTTTGTCTTTCTTTTTTCACTTATGTACCTGTAAAAGGTTTTGTCCCCTCTACCCACTGATTTTGCAATGTGTTCTTCTGTCTGAGCTTTGGCTCCCCTTACTGACCTCCCTGCCTCCCTTTGCTTCTTCTAGTACTTCTCCCTATCCCCTTCTGCCTGTGTCTTTTTGTATTGCCTGAATGCAATCTTTTTGGCTTTCACTTTCTCTGCTACCTCTTTGGAAAACCATAATGGCCTCCTCTTCCTTTTCCTCTTGCTAACCTGCTTAATGCATAATTCTGTTGTTCTTGTAATCCCCATTTTAAATACTACCCACTGTTCCTCAACCCCTGATTCCTGTCCCATTCCCCTTAATGCCTCTTTCAAGTATCTCCTCATTTTCCCAAAGTCTGCCCTCTTAAAATCCAGGATACGTGTTTTTGTGTGGTTTGGTTCTGCTCTTTCTGTGATTTCAAACCACAATGACTGGTGGGCACTGTTCCCCAGGTGCTTCCCCACTGTTACCCCCATCACACTGTCCCTGTTTGTGAGCACAAGGTCCAGTATTGCCTTCTGCCAAGTTGGTTCCATGACCAGTTGCTTGAGGAAGGCACCCTGAAGGAGTCAGGATAAATCTGCTCCTAGTTGATGCTGCTGCTGGGATGCTCCAGTCCGTCTGGAATATTGAAGTCTCCAACCAGTACTACCTCACCCTTGTCTGCCATCCTTTGGATGGCTAGCATCAACTCCCTATCTGTTTCTTCCTCCTGGCTGGTGTCTATAGACCACAACTGTAGGATGCTGTCCCCATTTTCCTTTCCAGCTAACCCACAGTATCTCTCCCCATTTGTTCCTCCTGGATCTCTGTGGCCCTTATGTCATTTTTCATACAGTGCCACTCCTCCTCCTGCTGCCTGCTCTGTCTCTTCTGAATATGTTGTAGCCAGGTATGACCATCTCCCAGTCGTGGTTATCATTACACCAGGTTTCAGTGATGGCCACAATGTCCAGGTCTGACTGCACCATGACAGCCTCAGATCTTCCATCTTGTTGCTAAGGCTCCTGGCATTTGCACATGGCTTCCATGATTTGACCTCCCTAGACTGTTTTGCTTTCTCCAGCCCCTTCCTTGGTTGTCCTTTATCCCTGGTTCTCCTTGCTGTCTACCCTTCTGCTGAATTTTTCCCCTTTTCTGCCTATCCACCTCTTGGGCACTAATCTCCATCTTTTGCACACTGCTTTGCAGAGATAGCCACTCCTCTGGTTCACTGGTTCCACTGCTAGCTGTGGGGGTGAGCAAGTAGGTACCCTCCTTGCTGGCCTGCCACCCCCCCTTGATAGTTTAAATGCTTGTCAATGTAGCATTTAAACTTATCATTGAGTGCTTGGATTCCACTCCAGGATGGATGCAGGCCGTCAGGCTTGAACAAACCTCCATCCCTCCAGGTGGGTCCCCAGTCACCAATGAATCCAAACCCTTCCTCCTAGTCAGGGGAAAAGTAGTTGAGGGACAAGGGTGCAAGGCATATACCTGAAAGAAATAGGCCCAGTGTGCAATTATGCACATATAATTAACACCTGATGATGGAGCACTGGTCCAGATGTCAGTGGTGAGGTGAATGCTGGCTACTGCAGAGTGGGACAGAGCATGTAACACCATGCATGCAAGGTCATTATACATTGCTGGAATAGCCTTAGTGCTGAAATAAGTTTGACTGGGCACTTCATATTTAGGTGCAGCTTCCTCCATAAGTTCTCTGAAACCCTGATTCTCGACAAATGAGAATGGCAAAAGGTCTTTTTCCAACATCTTGGCAAGAGCCGTGTTAAGCTCTTTTGTCACTGGATGTTTCTGATTATATTTGGTGTGCTTGGTTAATGCTGATTTGATATCTAACTGCTTAAACCTCACAGTGTGCTGAACTGTGGGGGTGTTTTGACTTTGCCAGATATGGTCTTGTGGCTTTGGCTGCCTTGTCCGCCAGCAGGGACATGCTGGAAAAAGCTCTCTATCTGTGTAGTGGACAGATCAGCTTGACTACCTCCACCTGTATCTGAACATGTAGGGATGGAACACAATGGGTCAAATGTTTCCGCATTCTCATCACCAGGCTAGGGACCCTCTCTTTCCAAGTGTGCTGAACTACCAGAACTGGACATGGATGCCAACCACTTATGCTGTGTCCATTTAATGGGGTGCTTACTTTGCATATGACTGTGCATACCTGCTGTCCCATAGTGTGAACCTGGCTTACCCCTGTTAAGTTTTGAATGACAGATGTTGCACACAGCCACAGCATCATCAGACTCATCGATGACAAAAAAATTCCACACAAGTGAATGTTCACCGACACGCTGGAATTTCTTGGACGGGGCAGACAGGGACAGAGATGGAGGGGTGGGAAAAATTGTTTTCCTATGATGCTTCTGCCACTGATGATGATGATCCCCATACCCCATTTTTGGCAATTGCTGTCCTTTTACCTTGACAGTTTGCTCCTTGTGGAGTGACGTAAAAGGGATTGCTTGCCCTTTACCACTGACAGTTGTGGTTGCTGATTGTGGAAGGGGTGGCTGCCAATTAGGGTGTAATACTGGGTGATCATCACCCTCACCCTCAACACCCTCATCACTAGTACCCTCACTGCTTTCTAACATTTCCAGCTGTGACAGTAAGGGCTGACTGTACCCAACCTCCTTTTCCTCAGTAGCCTTTTCTGCCACATGAACAGTGGCACTAACAGGATGTTAGCTCTGAGGAGGTCCTTGCTCCTCATACACCTTTTAAAGCTGTCTGTGCTGTTGCTCCTTCCCAACCTGTACTCCACCCACAATAACTGGTCCTGCACCACAATTACTGTCATTATCTTTGATAATGACTGCCATTGAACCCAAATCCTCCTCTCTCTCAGTCCCTTGCAGCTCCTGAGTTAACTTCTGGGTGTCCTGTGACTGAGACTGTTCACTATGTTTCTGCTCCTCCTGAGACCCTAGGGACTCACATAGCAGTGCAGCGACATCCATGACAGTCTTTTGAATGTTGAGCAACAGCTGCACTGGAAGTAGCAGTACTGCACTACATCCCAAAGAAGCTAGAATCTTTGATTCCCATTGTAGCTGACATGAGCACAGTATGTGGCATGGCTGGCACTGTACTACCACCAGAATTTGCAGTACCAGAAACAGTGCTACTCCTCCTACTACCACCTTCCCTAGCACCCTGTTCACCTCCTCATGACAATCTTGTGAGTGATCAAGTACTAGTGGCACTTTCCATGTCCTACATGCTTCTCCTTGCCTTTGCCTGACATGTTGTACTTTCTGTGCTTCATTAAAGCCTTAAATACCAGAAAGTATTCAAAAACAATGCAGCAATACTACAGATTGAGACTGTAGAACACAGAGTACCACAACATCTGATATAATCACAAAGATCGGCAAAAGTGCTGAAATATTTTTGCCCCAGCACTCCACGTACAGATACCAGCACTACATTTCTTCTCCTGACCAAAACAAAGTGGCAGATTATCACTCAGACTGACTTCCGGTGTGAGCAGTACCGAGATGGCAGCCTGAATTCTGAGCTCTGTCCCACCACAAATAACATCCATCCAGATCAGCAGGTCATTTAGCCCATCCGCCTTCCAAACTAGAGGAATTGGCAAGCTATGATGACCAAACATAAATCAAAAGACAAATAGGGCAACCAACCACAAAAACAACTTAAAACCTTGCTGGAATATACTCAGCCCACAGAGGCCGCAGCAACCATGGCCTCTCAGTGCCCAATTCCAGGTCCAGATGGCACCAACGACGGAACCTGCACAGTTACATCCAAAGAGCTCTGTGCCAATCTACAGAAAATAAACACTACCTTGGAGAGATTAGAAGCCCGAGTACTGAACGATCAGCAGAAATTAGCAGCTCTGGACCTTAAAACTGGGCAAATAGAAAATTCACTTACTGATTGTGCTACAACAGTAGATATCCACAACTCGGCCCTACTAGACTTACACAGGAGGGAGCAACAGCTAGGGAGTCAGCTTGAAGAACTGGAAAATCGCAATAGAAGGAATAATATCTGAATTCATGGTCTACCAGAGGGCACAGAGTTCAACCCGGTTCCTGCATTTATGGAATCTTTTCTAACCGAAATTCTCGGCTGGCCTCTGGAGAAACCCTTCAACATCATCAGGGCTCATCGCTCATTAGTGACCAAACCAAGAGATCCTAAAGTGAAACCTAGATCTGTGATATTAGCTTTTTGGGATTTCCATGTTAAAGAAGAAATACTGTGACTTGCTTGGGGGAAGAAAAAAATTCTGTTTGGGGAAACACGACTGTTTTACGAGCAAGACTACACACTGCAATTGTTGGCAGAGAGGAGAAGAGTGCTCGCAGTAGTCCGCTCATTACAAGCTAAGGGAGTAAAAGCATTTTTGAAATATCCAGCCAAAATTCAAATCCTTACTGAAAGTGGCCAGAGGAGATTCCCTGACTTAGTAACCACCTAAAAGTTCCTTTTGACTTTAGATATCGAGTTGCCAGTAGATGCCACCACTTAACAAAAGAGTCAAGTAGGGGAGCATTCCTGGTAATTGATAGGATCCAAAAGAAAAGGACAGCAGGATCAGTCAGGGATAACTGGAGTGAGGGACGGGGTTTGCCATCATAAAGAGTCCCCCACAGTGCTACAGGATGGCTAAGACATGGAAGAATGAGGGGAATCATCTCTGTGCGCAGAAGAGGAGAAAATGTTCAAAAAGCCAATCTGAAGGCTCATTGGGGATTGGATTCTGGGACTTATCTTATGGGGCTGTGAGTGTACCTTGTAGAGGACTTTTTGTGGCCATCTGAATGCTCTAAGGTTCTGTTTGGGAAGGGATGGCAGAGTTTTAAAAATAAATTACAGTATAATGCATACCATAACTCCTTGCTTTTTCTTTTTGCAGGACATGAGAAACTAAGATGGATGTACAGGCTTAAAGATATGGGGGGAAGTGCATATTGCTGACCCTGAGGTGGGAGGGGGAGGCATTGGGGGGGCCCTTGCGGTCTGGTTGCATCTGATGACCGGGGGGGTCTGCAGGAGGATCAGGGGGCGGGAAGTGCTGTTCATTATGACAGCAGTTGAGCGGAGGTTCCACCAGAGTGGAGAGATGCCAAAACTGTCCTGTGGCAATGGAGGTACTCTGAAAAAATATTGATAAATTGATACAGGGCCCTGGAGGCCAGGTTGCTAACTGTTTGGGTGGGCACTGGTGATGGACCCTAAACACAAGCTCAGATATTCAGCTGGTTCAGGAGGTTAGTTTGGTCTGCCCTCAGGGTGAGTCCACTAATGATGAACCCAGTGATCAGCAATGCCTAAAAGGCAGAAATAGAAACTTTGGACTCCTCCATTGGAGCATAATTTATTTGTACACCTGCTTTCTCTCTTTCTCTTCAGTTTGGCTCCCTGGCTGCTCTGGTGGTTCTCAGCCACTCATTGATAATCCCTGAAGGCAACACAGTTGCCACAGCTTGTTTAGGACAAGAGGGAGATGTTGGCACTGTTTGGCCACCCTGGCCGACCAAGGGGACCCCTCACACGGACTTGGATGTATAGCCGGATGGGGGGTGAACCCAGCTTGTCCCTCACTTTCACCTGTATTTGGCTACTACTTAAAAAAAAAAAGATTGCCCCATAGGCATCTGGTTAAAATTCAGGGCACTTTTACTCCGCCTCACAGAGGAAACGATACTAACAGGCGGCAACAGGGGACCACTTGGATTTAGGGTGGTCCACTGTACCAGATTTTAGTCATACCTTATACTTTGGTGCAAATCTAAACATTTGCCTTCCAGCCATTGGGCTGATTGGTGGTCCAGGCTGGTGTGGACTCCCAAAATATTTTGGGTATCTGACCATACCTCCTAAAGCCAACATTGTGTAGTGTGTGGCGATAGGGCCAATACACCTTGAAGACACTAAAATAGTTTAATTTTTGTGGTTACATTGTTATTGTATGTTATTGTTATGACTGTTATTCACTCATCTACTATGTAAAACAGTTGCTGGTAGCACTGCTTTCTCCCTGTCCCGAAGAATGGATCATTGCCCACTCCCGGTTGATCAAGGCTGATTTAAAGATAGGTTCTCTAAATGTAAGAGACATTAATAACCAAATAAAGAGAATAAAAAAAATATTACAGGATCTCCAGAGACAAAGGGTCACAATCGCTTTTTTACAGGAGACCCACCTCACAGCTCAGGAACACCTTAAATTGTGGAGATCATGGGTGGGACAGGTATTTGCATCACATTATGAAGCTGTCCCCATCACAGGGGAGTAGCTATTTTAATTTGGAGAGATGCACCCCTGGTGGTGGCGAAGGTTAGAACAGACCCAGAGGGTAGGTTTGTTTATTTGGAAGGCACTTATTGAGGACAGAGCTGCACTCTGGTGAACCTTTATGCCCCAAACAAAGAATCACCTCATATAGCCTTCCTAAAGAAGGTAATCAAAAAGAGTGTTACAGATGTAAAAAGTTTGATTGTGATTGGGGGAAATTTTAATGAGGTGATAAAGGTGGGGGAAGATCGCTCTGGGAATGCTCAAGGTGGCGCCACTAGAACAGGTAGACTCATTTTGAGGCTAAATCAGGAGGTAGGATTGATGGAGGCATGGCATTTTCTACATCCTAGAGGTAGGGATTTTACTTATCATTCCTGTCAACATAAGGGGTATTCACGGATTGACTATTTTTTAACATCTACCAATTGGCTGCAAAGAGTTTCCAGTTGCGAGAAAGGAAACATAACAATTTCTGACCATGCCCCGGTGGCACTCAGCCTCTCAATGGTGGCAACCCCTCAAGAATCTTGTTGGAGACTGAACATTAGTTATCTCACTAGAGAAGATTTTAAAGATCTGGTGTCAAACACTATCCAGGAGTTTTTACAAAATAACCCTAGTGGAGATACTAGGGAGGGTATACAGTGGGATGCCTTGAAATGTTGTTTGAGTGGGGAATCACTAAATAATCAGCCACCATTAAAAAAGAAATAACACACGAAAGAGTAGAATTAGAAAATAAAATAGCAGAATTGGAGGAGTTACATCAATTGGGACAGAGAGAGCATATACAAGAAGAGCTAGACAGAGCCAGGCGAGATCTAAACAAACTGCTAGATATGCAAAGTGAAGGCCAATTAAGATATGCAAGACAAGCATTTTTTGAGAATCTTAATAGAGCAGGTTGATTACTGGCCTGGCAATTCAGAAAGGAAATGGCTAATAGGGCAGTGGTACGCATCAGAGATGAGGGAACGCCGCTCTCAGTAACTTCCACAACAGAACAGAAACACTGAGAAGGCAGTATAGCGCAGTGGTCTAAGGCTCTGAGCTGCAAATCTGGTGATATCCAGCAGACCAGACCTGGGCTTGAATCCAACAGCTTCCACTTGCATACTGTGTGACCCTAAGCAAGTCACTTAACCTCCTTGTGCTCCCAGGTCGCTCCTGTAAAAAAGCTTTCAGCTTAGTGTGCTATACCTGGTTAAACAACTAAATAAAAAAGAAAGAAAGAAATAACCTAGAAATTTGCTAGATTCTACTCAGAGTTGTATGATACAACCATACCACAGGACCATAGAATTTGATGGCAGATAAGGACCGCTTGGCCCACCCAGTCTGCCCATTTCCCTACCTGATGGATAAACTGCAGATTCTAGTTAATTAACAGCTTACTTCCTCCTGACCCCCACTAGAATTGCCTTATGCCTGTCCCATGCATTCTTGAATTCTCCCACTGTTCCTGACTCCACAACCTCCTCAGGAAGGCTGTTCCATGCATCCATAACTCTCTCTGTGAAAAAATACTTTCTAACATTACCTCTGAGCCATTCCCTCTCTATCTTCAAATTGTGCCCCCTTGTTCTTGCACATCTCTTCTTCTGAAAGATACTACCCTCTTGTACCTTGTTAATTCCCTTGAGATACTTGAACATTTCTATCATGTCCCCCCTCTCCCTCCTTTCCTCAAGGGTATGCATATTAAGCTGCTTTAGTCTCTCCTCATATGTCTTCTGGTGTAGGCCTTGCACCATTTTGTTTGCTCTCCTCTGAACAGCCTCCACTCTGTCTATGTCTTTGTGGAGATGGGGTCTCCAGACTTGCACTCCAGATGGGGGCTTACTAACTGTCTGTAGACAGGGATAACAACTTCCTGTTTTCTACTGTTGATGCCTCCCCCTATACATCCCAGTATCCCCCCAGCCCTCCTTACTGCCTTCTCACGTTGCTTGCCCACCTTTAGGTCATCTGATATAATTTCTCCTAGGTCTCTTTCGATTGTTGTTGTTGTTATTAACTCACCCCCATTGTGTACTCTTCCCCTGGGTTTTTATTTCCCAGATGCATTACCTTGCACTTCTTTGCATTGAATCTGAGCTGCCACGTGTTTGACCATTCCTCCAACCTTGCCAAGTCCTTTCATTCTTTCCACCCCACCTTGTGTATCAACCCTGTTGCAGATCTTTGTGTCATCAGCAAAGGCATACCCTTCCTTCAGGTGCTCTCAATGTCACTTATAAAAGATATTAAAGAGGACCGGTCCCAGTACCAAACCCTGCGGTGCCCTGCTAGTTACCTCCTTTCTTCATTGTGGACTCCGTTTACTATTACACTTTGCGTCCTGTTGTCCAGCCAGTTTTTTATCCAGGCTACCACCTTGGGACCCACTCCAAGGCTGGCTAACTTGTATATTAATTTTTTGTGTGAGACTATGTCAAATGCTTTGCTAAAATCTAAGTAGGCCATGTCCACAGCCCCTCCCTGGTCTAATACTTTGGTCACCCAGTCAAAGAAATCTATTAGGTTCATCTGACATGGCCTTACTGCTGTAAAACCATGCTGCCTTGGATCCTGTGCCCCACTGGCCTCTAGGTACTCAACAATTCTTTCCTTCAGAAGTGATTCCATCATTTTCCCTACCACTGAAGTCAAACTAACTGGTCTGTAGTTTCCTGCCTCTGCCCTGCTCCCACTTTTGTGAAGTGGAATCACATTTGCCCTCCTCCAGTCCTCAGGTATCACTCCATCCTCCCATGATTTGTTAAAGAGAGTAGTCAGTGGTGTTACTAGTTATACCCTTAGTTCTTTTAGTATTCTTGGGTGAATCCCATCAGGCCCCTTTGCTTTGTCCACCCTCAGTTTCAAGAGTTCTTTCAAAACCCTTTCTTCTGTGAATGGACTGGTATTGACCCCCCTATTCAGAGTTTCTCCCTTGTTTGGTTTAGGTACCTCCCCCTCCTCATCTTTTGTGAATACTGAGCAGAAATATTCATTCAGTATCCCTGCTTTTTCACTGTCACCCTCTGCCCATTCTCCTCCCCTTTATTAAGTCTCTGTATCTCTCCCTTGGTCTTTCTTCACTCCCTAATGTACCTATAAAAGGTTTTATCCCCTTCTTAACAGGTTGGCTATCTTTTCCTCAGTTTGTGCCTTTGCTATTCTGACTGCCTTCTTGCCTCCTTCTGCTTTAACTGATAAAGTTCTCTGTCCTTCTCCTTCTGTGTTTCCTTATATTTCCTGAATGCTATCCTTTTCTTCTTAACCGTCCCTGCCACCTCTTTCGAGAACCATAGTGGTTTTCTCCTTCATTTTGTTTTATTGATTTGCTTCACACAAAGGCTTGTTGCCTTTGCCATGGCTGTTTTGATTATTTCCCATTGTTCCTCCACCCCTCCTACTTGCCCATTTACTAGTGTTTTCTAAGGCACTGTCATTTTCCCAAAGTCAGCCTTTCTATAGTCCAATACTCTTGTTTTTGCATGGCTTGACTCTATGGCTGTGTTTTTTTGAACCACACTGTTTGGTGGTCACTTGTTCCCTGATGGCTACCCACTTCTAAATCTGAGATCCTTTCTCCTTCGCCATTTGAGAGTACCAGGTCTAAGACTGCTCCCTCCCAAGTGGGTTCCAACACTAGCTGCTGAGGAATGCCCCCATAGGGCATCAAGAATGACCCTGCTCTTGGATGTGCCATTTCCTGTCTCCAGGGTGACCCATAGTGACTCATCAACTTCCTGTTTACTCTTTAGTTCTGTTGCTTTAATCCCTTCCCTTATATAGAGAGTTACTCCTCCTCCTCTTTTACCCAACCTGTCCCTCCTGTAGACTGTGTATCCTGGTATGTTGACTTCCCACTTATGGTTCTCTGTGTACCATGTTTCAGTGACTGCCACAATATCCAGGCATCCCTCTTCCATCAAGGCCACTAGTTCAGGGAGCTTGTTGCACAGACTGCAGGCATTGGTGCTCATCACCTTCCATTTATTTTTTATGGCCTTACCCCTTTTAGCCCCATCCCTGTCCTTAATACCTTTTCTGCATTTACCCTGTCCTGCTCCTACTGACTTCTCTGCCTTGGTGTTTACCTCTCTAACTACTGCGCTTTGTGGGGGGAGGCTGGGATTTCCCTGCTCCTTTTCAGTGCCTCCCCCTTGGCTAGTTTAAATGCTTGCCAATGAAGCATTTAAACCTGTCACCTTGGACCCTGGATCCCTCCTTGGACAGATGCAGACCATCATGCCAATATAAGCCTGCATCCCTCAAGATGTCTCCCCAGTCCCCAATAAAGCCCAAATCCTGAGCTCTACACCAGTTTTTCAACAATTCATTGGATCTCATTGTGTGGAATACCGCAGTATCATCCTTGCCATAAATAGGCAGCACCTCCGAGAAGGTTACCATACATGCTACTTGTCTAAGGCCCTCCCCAACTCCACAAACTCCTCTTGCACTGCTCTGATCCCATTTACAGCCAGGTCATTTGTCCCCAGGTGGACAATGACAACCAGCTTCCTCCCTCGTGCAGCTGCTCCCACGATCCTGAGGATTCACTTCCTGTTCCTCCAAGCCATGGCACCAGGCAGGCACCTTACCTCCCTATCCCCTTCCTCCCCCACATCTACTCCCCAATGATTGAGGCCCCCACCAGGAGTTGCTTCCTTCCCTTGTGGGGTCTCATTCCACCCTCCTGTGGGTCTCCTTTGTGGAGGTTCCCAGCACCCTCCTTGGTCTCCACTGCAGGTGCCTCCATAGAGAAACCACCCTTTGCCAGAACAGCATATGAATTGTGGAGAGCCATAACTGGAGGGATGCACCTCTGTTCCACCACCCTCTCCCTCCCTGAGCCCACCTTGGTCCAACCAGTCCTCTTTCTTGGCAACTTCTGAGGTAACGGTGGTGGCCCTGGTGGTCCCTGGGTGGGGGAAGAGGTTTCACGAATCCTAGCCAGGTCAGCCTGGAGACGAGCAACCACATCCCTCAGACCAGAGAGGTGCCTGCAAGCAGGGCAGCATCGCAGCATCCAGAATGTCTCTCAGAACACTGCTGCTCCACAGCCATTGCACTGCACCACTCCCATTTGACTTATTTTGTGTCCCCTCTCCTGTTGCTTTGTATGCTTATTGTCTCCTCCCTCTATGTGTTTTTACACTTTCTTTCCTACTGCCTATGTGCCCTTACAACTCTCACCCTTCCTGTTCTGGGACAGGAACTTCCTGTAGTCTTCAGTAGTCTCCTTCTTCCGTGCTTGGATTCAAACCTCCAGTGGCCGGGGGGATAAAGATTTTTTTTTTTTTAGGTTCCATTAAGGTTACTGAAACTAATGTGTCTCAGTGATCCTTCCCTTCCTACTGCCAAACAGAAAGTTCCTGTTGTCAGTCAAATTCAGTGGCTATAAAACTAGAACTGGCTTTGGGTGGGAGGGTTGATAGGTGGGAAGGAGGGCAATTAGTAAAAAATCTGTAGTTCTGGATTTCTGTTTCTTGCTCTGCAACCAGTTCTTTTCTGTCAGAAGGAGCCAGAAGCTGTAATTGGAGACAGGTGCTTTTGTACACCTATGCTGCTAAGCCGCACCCCCAATTAGATTCATTCTCTGCTCTCAGTAAATTAAGCTGATACTGCCCCTTCCTCAGAAAAAAACACATTTTTTTACTTAAATGAGACCCCCTTCTTCTAATAAAGTATCTGTTTGCTTAATCCAAACAGGTTCTGCTCCTGCTGAGACAGAAGTGATTAATTAGTAAAAAATCTGTAGTTCTGGACTTCTGTTTCTTGCTCTGCAACCAGTTCTCTTCTGCCAGAAAGAGCCTACTGTACTAAAGTTGAACAATTTTTATATTCCCTACCCATCCCGAAATTAGATCAAACAGCCAGATCAGCACTAAACACCCCAATCTCAAAGCAAGAGGCCTTGACCAAAATTAAATATCTGAAGAATGTAAAGGCCCCTGGCCTTGATGGTTTTCACTGGGAGATTTTAAGGGAGTTCCATCCCCGGCTAATAGACCTGATGCTGGCTACATATAATGAAATTCTCACAAATTGAGAATCAGTTCCACCATCATGGAATTTAGCTCAAATTTCAGTACTTGTTAAACCAGATAAAGATGCTCAACTCTGTAACTCTTATAGACCTATCCCACGCCTTCCAGTAGATATGAAAATTTTTTCTGGAATTATGGCAGATTGACTACAAACATACATGACTAGGTTAGTACATCATAACCAAACTAGTTTTATAGCAGAAAGATTCATCCAAGATAATATATGTTGGTTTCTTAACATTATTTCTGCTCAACACCATTCCACTGCATTTCAGCTAGCCATTAGTATGGATGCTGAGAAGGCTTTCAACAGGGTGGACTGGACATTTATGTTGTCCACCCTGTCAAAATTCGGACTGGGGAGAACTTCATTTCAGCAGTGTCTGCACTTTATCACAAACCGGAGGCTAGAGTCAAGGTAAATGGTCATCTCTTGGAGTGTATCCCTTTGAGGAGGGGAACCAGATAGGGGTATACCCTCTCCCCTTTACTTTTTGCCCTATCTCTGGAGCTTCCAGCTATCTGGATCCAAAAAAAACCTTACATCAAGGTGGAGGGTGATGGTGGGGGGTGAGGAACAGAAAGTAGCATTGTACAGAGATGATTCTTTGTTTTTTGCAAGAACCCCAAGATTCATTACCTCATCTTTTAGAATCCCTGAGGCTTTTTCGTACATTAGCTGGTTATAAAATAAACATTGCAAAATCTGAAGCTATGGTACTAAGCGGTGGCCCCCCCCCAGCCAGGTTTAAGGACACTTTCCCCTTAACATGGGCCAAGAGAAATACTTTTCAATACTTAGGGGTTCTGATATCAGCAGACATAACCAAACTTTTCCAGAATAACTTTTTTCGATTATATGGTAACCTACAGGTGGACCTGGCCAGATGGAAATTGTTACTACTCACATTACATGGGAGAATGCATATGATCAAAATGAATGTGCTTCACTGATTTTGATTTTTATTCTAGACTCTCCTGATTAATATTCCCATCTATTTCTGGAACCAATTGAATAAATTGTTACGAAAATTCATATGGGATGGCAAATGCCTAAGAATATCTATGCAGACTCTACAATACTCCAGGGAGGGAGGGAGGGCCTGGGTCTCCCAAACTTTTGCTATTACTGTTTGGCAGCACAAGGATCTCAAGTTTGTGCATGGGCCAAACAATGAATAGATTCAGGCTGGTACTCTCTGGAAGAGGTTACATTGCAGGGTAAAAAACTTTGGGCCTTACCCACAAGCATCATTCAACCCAACATATGGTCTTTGGCATCTAACCCCTGGGTGAAACATTCGATCAGAATCCTCCTTAAACTTCGTAAAGTGACAAGTACCCTGAATTTAATAGGACCACTCTCCCTCATATGCCATGAAGACAGTTTTTCCCCGGCCAAACAGATCTTGGTTTTAAATATTGGGAATATAAGAGCCTTACGAGATTTCCCAGTTGTTAGATGGGACAGGCTGTCTCACATGCACTGTATTAAGGGAAAGGTTTTCTCTTCATCGAAAAGATTTCTATAGATTTTTACAGGCTAGACACCTGATAACCTTTGAAGATAATCTTTTACGGATCAGTAGGGACAAAACCCCTTTAGAGGATTTTTGGTGGGATATAATTAGAATCAAGGACACATTGAATTATATTTCAATACTGTATAAAGTGCTCCTCCCACCTGTTAATCCACTGGTGCAAGAAGAAATCAGATTGAAATGGGAGGAAGAGTGTGGAGATATAATTACTCCCACAAACTGGGCTCATAGGTTCAAGAGAGGGTGGCAGGTTACATTTTCTGCAGGGTGGAGAGAGTTTAACTGGAAAATTATAACTTGGTTCTTTAGAACTCCAGTTATTACAAAATATTCTCCCCACAAGCATTGCATGCTTGTTGGCGTCAGTGTGGTTAACCCAGGGTAACACACGTTCATATTTTTGGGGATTGCCCTAAATTACACAAATTCTGGGAACAGATACACCAGAGTATGGAATTAATGTTGGGGTTTCCCCTTCCCTTAACCTTTTAGGATTTGGTGATGGGTTTGCCAACCTTGTCATCTAAAAAGAGAAAGATGGTAGAGTTAGGCCAAATATTAAGGAGTGTCACCTTAAAATGTATTACAACAAGATGGCTACAACCAGAGCCCCCCCTTGAAGGAATACTGGATATCGAAAGTAGAAGACTTAGAGAGGATGGAAAATATCACATACACAGTACACCTAGAAAGGGAGACATTTTTAGATATCTGGAGGCCATGGCAACTCTGACGGGAATCCCACAGAGAGCAGGAACAAGACAGGGCTGAGACAGCAGGGTGAGAAATAGAAGAAAGAGGTGGGATGCCAAATCACCATGGGGGGAGGTGACACTACTTGCAATCTAGATAGGTAGGGACAGACCAACAGCAATAAGAGAGGGGAGAGAAAGCTACCAGAATAAGATCTGTAACAATATAATTTTTATTTTGTTAGTAGATGATTGTAAATAATTAATGTTTTATTTGAAGAACAAGGCACATTTGTCAGGTTAAAGTGTGCTTGAACGTAGATTTTGAAACAATATGTTAGCTAATCTTTCTAAACCTTTAGTTGAAGTAACTTTGGATTCAACCTAGAGGAATAACATTGGGAAAAGAAATAGACTTGGATTCTTTACACAGGACTGTAACCATCTTAACAAGTCTCTGACTTGGTGTTGAGCAAGGTCTCTCCCAATGACCTCCTGAGGTGTAGTGGACTGAAATGGTTGAGACTGCTTTTCTATTATATTACATGTGTATGGGTAGAAAACATATGTAGCTGATTATTCATTGTAAAACCTTACTGATTATTTGTAATATCCGAAAGGTTGGATATCTGTATAAACAATAAAAGCTATCTGAGTTTAAAAAAGAAAGCCTGTTCTGTGGAACAGAACAAACAGAGCTCTTCCCTCTTCCGAAAACTCTTCGGAAGTGTATAGCTGCTCAATGAGAAATATGTGCTATCACCTGATATCTCCCTCTGCACCCCATGTGACTGCAGAGCTGCAAAGCATGTGATTAGAGCTACATGTGGTGTAATTTGATCTTTCCGTGGGATTTCTTTGCTGAATTGTGGAATTTTTCATATACCGTGGAATTAAAAAGAATGCAAATCTTTTGTTCTGTGGGATTCAAAAGAAAGAAACATGAAATAAAACCAGGAAAGAAGGAAAAAATAAAGCAATTAAAAAAAAAGAACAGGTTAATTGTTGACCACTCTTAAGATGCTCGACAGCTTGAGTGGTTACATTCACTATGTGAACTTCAGATTTACAATAGCACTTGTAGAGAAACAAATATAGTCATACATAGCTGGTGGAAAAAAAATCTCCAGAACTATATTGAAAACCATTGATAATTATGTGATACCATGAAATAAGTGACAACAAGACAGTGAATACATTTTATTTCCTCATTTCTTAAGTAGAATTCTGCAGTTACCCTATAAGTAACACAGTACGATGCTTCCCTTGACACCCCACATGACTGCAGAGCTGCAAAGCATGTGATTACAATTACATGTGGTGGAAATGGACCTTTTCACAGAATTTCTGTTCTAAACATGCATGATTTTTCATATACCATAGAATTAAAAAGAATACAATTCTTGAGTTTGGTGGAATTCAAAAGAAAGAAATTTATTTATTTATTTAGTTTTTGTTGACCAGGTACGTACACTAGACAAGTTATATGCCTATTTTCAGGTATGACCCAGGAGAGTACAATGAGATACAGATACAGTGAGATACAGGTTCATAGAGAGGACAACATGACACAAGTTAGGCAGTATACAGAGTCAAAATAGAAACATGTGAACATAACCAGTAGACAGTAAGCACAGTTAAGATATGTACAGGAATATATATACATACAGACACCAAGGCTAGGAACAGTACAATTTTATATGGTATACATGGCTCCAAGCCACAAACAGAGCCACAGTCTGAGTATCTCCTAAAACAGAGAAAAATACATTATATGCACCTCAGAGTCCAGTTAGACAGGCTTCGTCAGCAGGAGCTGCAAGAGTGGTGCCAGGAAGGACACGTGAGTCCGATGCAGGGGACCAGAACTAGCTATGGAGGACTAGGACACCCACATGGAGAGGAGAGCTTCAAGTGATACCACAGGGAGCTCTGGAGGCATGAGTGGGAGGGGGAAAAGTGGACTTGAGTGGGGAAAGGAGTTCCATAGCCTAGGGGCATGTGAAGCAAAATCCCTGTCCCCCATTTGCATGTGGGTGATAGGGACTTTAAGAACGCCAGGGCCCAGAGACCTGAGGGAGTAGGTAGAAGAGACAGCTGGTTTGACAAGCTCAGCCAGGTCTGGGGGAGTGCCAGTACTGAGCACCTTACCCAAGAAGCAGCCCAGGACAAAGTTCATGTGGTTGGGTGGGAGAGCCACCCAAGTTTGTCATATAGGTCACAGTGGTGGGTGAGGCGAGGGGCAGCAAGTGCAAAGCGGCAGATGTTATTTTAGGTTGTGTTCCATCTATTGAGGTGAGCTTTGGAGGTGCGTGCAAATAGGAGAAGTCCATAGCAAAGAGAGGGAAGCACACTCCTCCAGTCAATGCAAGGTGAGCAGCAGATATAAGATTTTTCTTCGCTTTGTAGGCCAGACCCAGTTTGCCATTGACAGCTCTGCATACATTTTGGATATGGCACCCAAGGTCAAGTTGCTGGTCCAGTGTCACTCCAAGGTATTTGATGGAGTCAGTATTTAGAAGAGGAGTACCACTGATGCCAGTAACACACAGAGGGGCAGGGGAGGCCTTAATGTTGGCGAAGGACCCAAAAAGCATGGCCTGAATTTTTTTTAGGTTGAGGACCAACTTGTGAGTCATTACCCAGGACTGGATATTTCTGAAATCCTCACTCAGTTGATGGTTGATGACCCCAACATCCCGGGAATGGGTGAGGATGACCAGGTCATCCACGTGTAGGATAGCATTACAGTTGGTAGCAGTAGCTGGTAGATTGTTGATAAATATAGAGAAGAGAAGGGGCTCCAGGACTGATCCTTGGGGGACACCGGAGGTCACAGGAGTGGAATACAACCAGGAAAGAAGGAAAAAAGAAGCAATTAAAAAACACAGAATGGGTTAATTGCTGACACCACACTTAAGGTGCTCGACAGATCGAATGCTTAAATTCAGTATGTGACCTTAAAATTTGCAATATCGTATATAGAAAAAAAAATATGGACACACATTGCTGGCGGCGAAAAAAATCTGCAGAATCACATTGAAAACCATGGATAATTACATGATACAGCGAACTAGTTGGCAAGAAACTTTATTTCCGCACTTCATAACAAAACATCTGCAGTTTGCAAACAAATACCACAATACTAGGTGGAAATCCACCATAATTTGGTGAAAGTTCAGAATTCCTCCACAGGCAGAAGAGCAGAAAATTACGTGAAAGTTTTAAAGTTTCACGGAACTTCCAAGATGATGGAAATTGTAATTTTCGCCCATCTATAGGAAGGCAACCCAACTTAAATATTTTTGTGGTTTGGGAGTTCTAGTGTTGCTCAAAATCCATTTAACAGAAATAGAGTAATCAGATTTTGGATATTTTTTTCAGAATTTGGAATTTCAGTATTCCAGGCTGAAAATTTTAATTCCGAAAAACCCTACCTGAATGCAGACTCGAAATATGATGCCACATCCAGATACTGTCTTAGCCTTTTCACAACCTCCCCCAACCCAGCAGAAACACCAAGGAGGCTGCTATGGACCAGAAAAAAACACCTTCCCCCTCCTCCAAGCTAATATCCCTCCTCTTACCTTATGTGTCACTGCTGCTGGCTGTGGTCCTACTCCTAGCATGGTGCTGCTGTGTTGTTTCTTTATGAAAAGGCAGGGGAGGATCATGCTGGATGGAGGAGGCAGGCATCCAGTGGCTTCTCTTCACCCCCTCAGTTCATATAGACAGAAATGAATGATGATCCCTCTCCCCAGCAAACTGTGGTGCCAAGCCCTCTTTCCACCCAGTCCCCTAACTCCAGGTCTGTGAATAATTCCCACCCTGAATCCAGTTCACAGGGAAAACATCCTCCAAAGTTGGTTTTTAAGTAGATTACAAGGCAGTCAGCCACAGTTCAATAGTGCGCACAATGCAATGCTCCAGTCATTTCCCAGGCTCACCTTACACCCAGCAGCCACATTCTCCATCGCCCTGAGTGGCCACTGGGTAGATGGCAGACTAAAAGACAGTCTGGGGTAGCCACCACCAGATGCCTTACTCAATAAATGCCTGGTACAGCCTGCTACCCAGGGATTTCTTTCACTTGGCCACCTAGCCAGTGGTCATTTGGGGAGAATGAGGATGGAGCTGCTGGGTATAAAGGGTGTCAGGGATGTAACTGGATCACTGTGCACACTACTGGACTATGGCTGATTGACTGGGAAATTAAAAGCCAGCTTTTGGGAATGTTGCCCTATTGGACTTGGAGTGGGGTCGTTTGGGCCAGTGTTTTGTACATGACACATGTCACTATGAGAAGGAGATCATAAAAAGACTATGTTGAAAATTTGGGGTATAACTGTCACATAACAAAAGTTATGAGGAAATGTGTGCAGAGCTGGCCATTGGCCCAGCAGGTAGACTGTTGCCCTCTTGTGTCAGTGAGCTGAGTATGGGTGCATACTCAGTGAGTCAGCTGGATGGGGCAAGGCTGAGGGAACGGGGCTGCAGTGTGGCACAGCTCTCAGCCCTGTGGAGGGATGAGTAGTATTCTGCCTGCAAAATCAGCTGAATTTTACTTTTCTCCCAATTACTGAATTATTATTTCCCTTAAATTTTGATATTCCCCCCACTTGTAAGACCCCTATGACAGAAAAGTTAACTTTAAGTCCTGGCTCAAGTGACACCTTGGTGGGCTGGGGAGCCTTCCTTCATAAGGGGTTGATATTGACATGGGTGTTGATGCCTGGCAGGGCCACACACTGTGTCAGGAGAAGTGAGTTGGCATGAAACATTAGCAAAAAAAGGTGCAGGTCCAGTCACTGCAGCACCTGCACCACTGTTAGGCCCCCTACTGCGGCCACCCACCCAGCTCTATCACCCCACCACCCCAGGGACCTACCTCTTTTATTTGGTACCTCCCACAGATTCTCCCTTTTGTAGGGTCTGCAGGGGGAGGGATAATGCCCCCCCTTGACTCTCTGCAAGTTTGACAGTCTGACACTCTGTCGGTGTTGCTGGGTGTGTTTCTGTTGGTGGTTTCATCCAGCACAGGTGGTGATTGATGAGTGGACCAACATGGCCCCTTCCCTGGGAGAGGACAGTGGTCCTAAGAATGTTGAATCCTGACCACTTTCCCTACACTGGCCTCCATGAGTGACCCAAGTTCATTTCCAAATCCAATTTGATGCTGTGGTTACTATCTCCCCTCCCATTGAACACGCTTTAATACTACCTTGTTTATTATCCTATACTTACTAAAGAGCTGCAGAACCTTTGTAACCCCATCACTATTCTCAGTTTACAGGTACAACTGGGTGCTTAGGACTCAGGCAAGAGATCTTTAACACATTATCTATGCTAGGATGGTAAGTGTAACAGTGTAACTTCAAGTGTTAAGACACTGTTGGATTTCACTTTTTAGGTGGGTGGTGAGTCTGATGTAGGGTTTTGAAATAGCTTCACTATTCTGGTAATTACATCTGGGATGTGCACAAATTAGGATGTAGTTCCACTGTCACAAAAAAGAGAAATTCATTGCAAAGTGCTAAATTACTGCAAATATTAGGGTTGAAGTACAAAAAGTATATAAAGTAAGGAAATGAAAACATTAGTGGATGGCTAAGTGATGAGCAGAAGAGCTGTGCCAGTCACTATCTCAGAAGTCAATCAATCAATCAATCAATCAATCAATCAAGTCTTTATTTAACCAGGCATTCATCGTTGAGCAGAAGCTCATTTGCAAGATGGACCTTGGTAGTCAAGTGGCAGCTTTGGTGAGCGGCTGCCAGGGGTGGTGGTGGAGACTCTTGAATGGGCAGGGCAGGAAGGAGGTTTGTTGGTCATTCGGGAGCTGGGGATTGGGGAGGTAGGGGATCATCGAACACCAGCACAGGTTTGCAATACCTTGATGGGCTATAACAGAGAATATTAGGATTTCCATTTATACTGGGGAGGTCAATAGGTGACAAATGTGCAACATCAAACACATCCTATGGTTAATACCCACCAACATTCTACTGTGCAAATAAATATCTGGATGGCTGCATTGGTAGTGGTGAGCAGCCACAGAGCCCCACACAGGGCCACAATGCCAGCATGCTAATAATCCTATAATGGGTATGAAAATGGTCCCTTAGAACCTTGCGTGCCCTGAGGGCTTATTAACACATTCTGGCTAAAATATGTCTTGTAGAAGCACTTGTGCTATCCCATTTGGGACTTTCCATCTCCATTCAATTACCATGAGCCATATTACAGTATTGAGCAGTGTCAACACAGCACGTAGTCACTATGGGCTGCACAGACACAACTCCATATTCAGACTGTGCACTTTTGTCAGTGTGCACTAACTGAATATTGTAGTTGGCCTGCCAGCACAGTCATACGGTGTGAACTTGGGAAATTGGAGGGACAACTACAGGGAGCAGGATCCAGCACCAAATGGACTGCTCTCCTCCTCCAGAGGGGAAGTGGTGCAAAGCCTGGCACAAGCCTGGCCCCTAGTGTATTGCATGTACAATCTGTTGGGGAAGGATAAAAAAATTCCACTACCAGAGTGACAGTCTGGCCCTCCGCAGGCCCTGTACCAGTGGTATGGTCCTCCTCCAAACTGAAGATTCTTTCCACAGCCATTGGGCTAACCCCACCATGGTGGAAAGCCAAGTTGTGGGTTGGAATGTAAGATCATGAGAAGCCAGGTGACAGAGCTGGGAGGGTCTAACCTGAGGGGTGGTCAGCATGATGATGTGGAGAAACAGACAAACATAAAAATGAAATATTGCACCCAAGCAGATTATGTGCTATCTCACACTCCACGTTAATTGGTGTACAGTGCACACAGCTGACTCTGAATATGGGTGCCTTTGTTCCTTGTTATCATGTGTCCCTCCTGCAGCCTATTTAGAACCATTTGTTTGTTTTTGTTTTGCTGTGTTTTTTGTTTTAGTTTCAATTGTAAGATTTTTTTAATTTCTTTATGCTTAAGGGTTTCTAATTCATGTATTATTTCTTTTACCAGATTAGTTTTACTTCTTTTAACCTATTGGCATCCTTCTTATGGTACTTTGTACAGACGTATACAAGGGAGGCTATATGCCTTTAAATTGTATGTATGAAAGCATTGCATTGCAGCCAGAGACCCACCTCCTGTAGAAGATCTATGTCTATGATGCAAAACACTGGCATTCTACTACACTCTTGTGAGCTTGTGTGACTAATACAGTGATTTTTGCAGCAGTCTATTTGAGATATTGCCATTTTATTTTAATTTAAAGTGCTTTAGTGTGACTTCCTATGTTTTAGGTATCACCAATAACAATCTGACCATACATGATATAAATGGCAAAAAATAACAAGCATTGGTCAGAACCAGTACAGCAGCAAAATTGTATTACTGATGGTGTTTGCATCCTAGCTGTTATATCCATTGTAAATACGCATGGGGTGATGTCTGCTCTTTCAAATAAATCAGTATGTACCTGCAGCATGCACATGATTTTTTTTTACAATTTATTTACAAAGGATATAACAGCTAGCATGCAACTACCATCAACAACATCAGTTTGCAGCCATATTATTCTGGCCAGAGCTAGTTTTTAACAGGTTTTGACTGATTTTCTTTAAAGCACAATGGAGATACAACTTACTTCTTCCCCTAACATTGTAAGACTGAACACTGTGCAAACATATGCAAGTTTTATAGATGCAGAACAGGCCCAGCTTTTTTAAACAATGGTGATTTACCGTATGGGCTGCTATTTCTACTGTACATCTTATTCTTCTGGGAAAATGTTGCTTTTTGTAATATATTGCCAATACAGTAATGATTTCTTTTTTATCTGGTGAGGTACAGAAGAACAATTGTTTCCGTTCAAGGTTTATGTGGAGGACAGCAATTCAAATTGGCACGTTACACTTAATTGGAGTCATTATGAAATCAATTTCTTGGATCTAAATATTATGAAGACAGAAGGAAGTATGGTTGTCACTGATCTATTTTGCAAGGCTAATGAGAACAACACCTTCCTTAGGCCAGATAGTATTCACTTAAAGCATACAATAATGAAACCACCTAAAAGACAATTTTTAAGGTTGAAGCACAAATGTAGTAGACAACGATCAGTAGAACTTCAAAACATATTTTCTGAGGGGGGAATATCTAGAGAGCATTATAGAAAAAGGGATTTTTTTTTTTTTGCAGAACAGCAGAATAGAGAAGATCACTTGTGTGGTAAGAAATGGTACAGACCCAGTGTACTTCTTTACTATATATACTACCAGGATCTGGGAAATAAGAAGCATTATTGAGAAGATTTGAGAAATTTTAGCAACAAAACCAGATTTAAAGGAAATGTTTGAGAAAGGATAACAATTTACATACCAGAGGGAAAGGAATATAAGGGGCTCATTGGTGTACATCTTTTATAGAAAGGAGACACCGGTCACTTGGTTGGGTAGAGCACAGCAGGGTACATACAAATGTGGGCAATGAAACCAATGTAGTTTTGTGGAAAATGCAAAACAATTTGTAAATCCTAAGGATTGGAATGTACATAAGATACAAGACTTCCATATGTATTCTATGCAGGGAGTCATCTATATGATAGAGTGTGAAAGTGGTGCCTTGTATATACAGTGCACTAAAAGAGAATGGAGAAACAGAACTGCAGAATGTGAAAGGACTACAGGAAATACCAACACCACTTATGCCTTTGCAAGACATGTGAATGACCAACTTGCTGGATCTAGACTCACATATATATTAATACCTGCATCGGCCTCCTATACCGGCACAAAGACTGCCTGATGCCAGAGGCTCTCAATCTGGCTGTCACCTCTTCTGTCCTCTCTCTTGTTGACTATGGGCTCCCCATCTACTCTGCTGCAGACAACACCACCCTAAACAAAATTCACATAGCCATTAATAAAGTGTGCTGACTCCTCCTCGGTGCAGATAAACACTCCCATACTTGCACCCTATATGCTGTAACAAACATTCTCACCCTGGAGGAAAGACTACAATATTAATCATGTCTCTTCACCAAAAAAATCCACCTAGGGTTAACTCCACTGGGGGTCTCTGCCTGCCTACTCTCGTGTTCCCGCATTGCGACCACTCGTTCTGCCAACAAACATCTGTGGACCGTGCCCAGGGTCAGAACCTCCCTAGCTCAGAGATCATTCCTCTATAGAGCTCCTGCCTGGTACAATGACATCCCCCAGCCATAACCTCCATTCCCAAGCTAGGGCACTTCAAGACCATCCTAACAAACACATTCTCTCCTTGCGCAATGCCAGTGCAACTGCTAATTCTATAGCAGACCTGCACATAGCTGCACTAGGCCACTCCCCATTGACAATGCAACCAACTGTATAGGACTAAATGTATAGGACATCTTTACTGCTGATCACTGTCTCTGCTATTTGACGATGCCCTAGAGGCTGCACCCACACTGCAACTATATCACTTGTACTAATACCAATACCCTAGCTACCACATGTATAGGTCAACAGTCATCCAGGCTATTATATGTAAATACTTTGCTTAAACTGTGTTGTCTCACTAATGTACTGATTACTGTTCCTACTATATGACAATGCCCCAGAGGCTGCACTTGTTCTGTAATTGTTTCTCTGTACTAGTATCAACACCCTAGCTACTACATGTATAGATCTTCAGCCACTCTGGCTATTATATGTAAATACTTTGAAATGTGATGTCCCACAAATGTACTGTCTCTGAATGTATGACTATGCTGACGTGGAGCCTTTGTAAATGAGTCTATGACTCAAAGGGTTGTAATTCCTATGACTGACTAAATAAATATATATATATGTTCATTGGCTTGCAGAAAGTTAAGTGTGATAGATGGGGCAAATGGGAGAACAAATTAAATCAAAGGGGAAGGTTTGGGGATTTTCATCACTACCTCTACATATTTGCCAAGACTTAATGATAAAGAGGAGCTTGTGCATTTTTATAATTGCCTTTTAAAAATGTTTTTCCAGCACTGGTAATATGATTCCGGCAGTGACAGTGCTAACATGCACCAAAAGGGCAAAAGTTGAATCATTTCCAAAACTGACCCCATTCCTTTGCCAGTGGGTCCAAATTGATGCACCTACTCTATAACAATATCTAAAGAAAGGGAATGTGAACTGTTTAAAATCTGCTATGAATTATGTTTTGACCCAGTAGGTTCCTCTTTAGACCCACATTTCTTATACCAGTGGGTCCAATTCGGTCCATGTTTTCCCCTAGCGCTGTCACTGGATTCAGGTACCAGTATTTGTAAATCTTTTTTTTTTTTCT
This sequence comes from Neoceratodus forsteri, assembly GCA_016271365.2. Lineage (NCBI taxonomy): Eukaryota > Metazoa > Chordata > Ceratodontiformes > Ceratodontidae > Neoceratodus > Neoceratodus forsteri. The sequence continues at coordinate 339,057,525 of CM028137.1, read as the reverse complement.
TTTTCTTTTTGTCCTGCTGGTATCCCAGATGTAATATAAAACAAAATGATAGGATGCGTTATAGTAACTGTTAGTGCTAACGTGTCTGACATTTCATTACACTTTTTAGCTTAATGCGTGACAAAATGACCATCATGCAAGGGTAACTGTAGTGGCCATGTCATAATATCCATTTTATTAACAGCAGAAGGGAAGTACCACTATTTTTAATGTTGCCTTTGAGATGCATTGGAGATGGGGGAGAGGTGTAATGCATGTCTGGGTACATAAGATTGATAGGTCTCATACTGTAGGTAAAGCTGGAATCCCATTACCTTAGGTATAACGTTTTGCAACATTGTTGCTGGTAGATAGTGTGTGATGATTTTGTTACAATTATGTGGCTTGTTTTTCTCGCAAAATTGTTAGATCACTGGCAACAACCTCATTGAAAGGCAACAAAGTACTGGTAGAAATATAATAGTGGGAACAAAGGATTAATAATGTGTGCTTCACAATTTTATGTAAAAGAAAATGAAATATATCTTCAGTTCCATAATATGCTATTGATATTGTGCATTTTCTGTTTGTTTACTTTATGCAGTTCCAATGATAAATGATTGCTTTATCAGTTAGTACCGATTTAGCTGTGAATAATAGTGGACATATCCACCCCTCAAGATATTTGCAGATACACTGCCAAGAAATGAAAGATTACTAAGTAGAAGAGTTAACAATGGTATGCGCATTATAAAAAGTACTGAGCAAGGATGCATGGCAGAGGAAGGTCGTTCTTCCCACTAGTGGCACAGAGCAACAAAGTGGTGCATACATGACTGGATTGTCAAGGCTTTAGAGGTTTGAGTCTTGAGATAGAAAACTGTGCCATAAGAAATTTATTTAGATACATGTATACATGTTTGGCATGAAGGATCCAGTTTGTTGTCTCTAGGTCTTATGTCAGGAGCAAAAGAAAACATTGATGGTCAGTCTGGCTTTTTAACTTCTGACTGAAAAAAAAAAAGACCAAACAGTGTTTTTTCTAAAGAGGGCCACTTCAGGCAGCTTTGTCAAGCATGTATTAAAGAGGACGTTTCATGATGGTCCAAAAGGTTACAGTTTATAGTCATTATATGCAGTACTAGACCTGAAAAGGTGTGGGCATTTGTTATTTTTGGCCAAGGTTTACTCTGCCTTTCATAATTTGGATTTGTTTGTGAGCCCTGCTGCACTTACCTTTGCTGTTCAGCTGTGGGGCTGCTAGCTCCTGATGATATCACTGTAGGACAGAGGAGTGACTCGCACTGTGCAGTACCATGCAGTTACAACAGTGTTGCAAGGGAAACCTACCAGTATTCAGTGTACATTCCGTGTTTCTCTTCCCAAAAGACACCCTGTTAGCAATGCATTATGCCAAAATCCAAATGCCTTGTCAGTATGTTTTTTTGTGTGAAATTGACTCTGTCCTATGGTGATGTCAGCAGTACAACCCTGTGCCCACAGCAACACCAGGATTGCTGTAGAAACTCTGGTACACCCTGCAGTTTTTAGCAGCTCAGAGTGCAAAAACTAACTGCAGCAGACAGTAATGAAATACAATTCCAGAATCAATGCAAGAAGGCGTAATTTATGCATGAAAGTCAAGAGGACTGGGAAAGGTCCTCTTTAAGTCCTGCTTTCTGCCTTTGTAACTTTAAGCTAACTTCCCCTTTCTTACTTATGCAGTTTTTGCATATCAATCTGAGTGCAAAATGATTTTGTCAATAGCTGCAGCTGAATACTAGTCTTCCTGAAGCTTTGCTAGAAAATCATGTGACATAATTTTGTGACATCATTGTATGGAGGTTTTCTGGCTGTAATCACTGTTTACATCCTGAAATGAATGTGTGCTGCATTAATGACTCCTGTCTGATTTTTATTTGACTGTGTCATCAAGGAAATAGATGAGGTGAGGGCAGCGGACACAGCATAGCTGGACTTTAGCAAGGCATTCAACACTGCGACACACAGCAAATTGATAAAGAAATTAAGCAGCATAGGGCTGGCATCCAAAGTAATGAATGTGACACTCAGACAGCTGGTTCTGATTAATCTATGATTTTTGTATATAAAAATGTGTTATTGAATGTCTCTCATGAGAGATGCTGAAACAGCCTGTGGAATGACAAACCCCCTCCCAGGTTTTAGCTATAACATGTTACCTGGAAGGCCAAGAGATAATTACAGGCTAGAAGAGACTAAATGAAGCATCTCCTGTTTATCTAGCTTATTTGCAGCTTGCCAACTGCCAAGATAGGTCATAAACTTTTATGACATTCAGAGGAAACACAATTAATATTCACATGGTGATACAAAGCATGTTGCACCTCTGCGAGATCTGGCAGAGGGACATAACAAGTCCTTTGATGTCCTGGAAAGGGGAAGCTGCTCATAAGAACAAAGAAAATCATATGAGAAAATGAGTTGTGCTGAGGTCACAGAATTTAATACTTTGATAAGACATCCTGTTTTGCATAGATATATTTTTTTATATTCTGACAGGGAGGAGCTAGGTGACCTCATGCAAAGAGGTTGGCAAAGCTAGTTTTTAAACAGTATTTTGTTTTCCATTTACACACATATGTTGGGACGCTGAAAAAGAAACATCAACAGCACTGTGAGATAAGAATACCTTAGGACAGACAGGTCTAAGTGTATTAGTGGTAGGAATCTGCACTTTGTAAAACCTTATTCTTTTAAGTGATTTGTATGTTTTGTGATATATGGTTCTGTATTTACATTTTACATTTTTTATCTATTTTGAAGTAAACCTCTACTTTAGAGACTACTTGATGTGCCTTTGAAATTCTTTTTCTTGTCAAGGGAAGCATACATGGTTAAAGCTGACACTACACAAAGCTTACTGGTTTTACCAAACTGGGAAAAGGTAAGAATTTATTCTGAGGTCTTTAATAGAGTTCTAAGGGTTAATTTTGTATGCCTGGTTAGGTGCCCGTAGGTGAAAGATATCTGCCCCAAGAGCAGAATTATCTGAGCTTGTGCATTGGGTATGCTAACAAGAGGTTCACAGTCTGAATCATTCCAGAACTGAGACCAAAGATTGATTCAAACCCACAAAACAGACAGGAGGGTTATCCTGTTTCTGTTAACTGTTCACAAGACTGTGCTCGGAGGTTGGTGCTGTGGGAGCAGAGGGCCTGCCCTGGTGAGTGGGTTTGTGACAATGAACTGAGTGAGAAACTGGTTAATGGATAAGTGAAAGAGGGTGGCAGTTAATGACACTTACTCTAATGAGAGGAGAGTGACCAGCAGTGTGACACAGTGCTCAGTGATTTGACCAGTCCTCTTTAATGTCTTCATGAGTGACATTGCAGAAGAACTGGAAGTGAAGTTATGCCTTTTTGAGGATGACAGAATAATCACTAATATGAGTGACACTCAAGAGGGGATGAAGGGAATGCATGGGCCTTTCAAAATCATGAACCTATGGTACAGGAACCCAGGAGCTGAGTATTGTTTGGGGGTGAGGTACTGAAATCACTATGCAGGAAAGGAACAATGTGGTTAATCCAAGGGATGGCCTCAAAGTGGCAGTGCTGAGTAACAATACAGTGGGTAGGGCCAGTGGAGTTCTGTGATGCATAGGGTGAGGTATCTGTACCTGGAGGATAAGGTGTTGTTGCCACTGTATCACTCACTAGTGAGAATGCACCTGGAGTATTGTGTCCAGTTCCAAAGGCTGCGCCACAGAAAGGATGTAGACAAGGTGGATGCAGTCCAGGGGAGAGAAACCAAAAGGGTACAGATGTTGTGCAAAAATCCTACTAGCAGAGACTGAGATCTACACATGTACACCCTGGAAGAAAGGGGACATGATAGAGACCTAGACGTCCCTCAAGGGGGTAAAAGGATGTAGGGGAGAGTCTTTTTCAAATGTGAAAGCACCAGGACCAGAGGGCATGTGATGAAGCTGGGGATATGGGAAAGTGCTGTTTGGCTGAGTGGAAGAAGCCTGGAACAGACTGCCTGCAGAAATGGTGGAGGAGAAATGAGTAGGGGGGCTTCAAGCTTTTGTGGTATGATGTATGGAAATATTAGTAAAAATGCAAGGAGCAGAGAGGATTGCCAGAGACCAGTTATGATCTGTGGAGACAGCCTAGACAAGGGACCATATGAGCAGACTGGGTGGCCCAGCAGTCCTTTTCTACCAAAAAAATTATATGTTTCTATTTTGTACCCATCAGGAGAGGAGAAAGGAAGCAGGGGGAAAACAAAAAAATAAAACACATTCATCTATATGATTGTCTGGGTGCCCTGTGCTGCCCAAGTCGGCATGTTGTAGGAGAAAACATGAAGTAGGAAAAAGCTTTTGGTGGGCAAAGGCGATATTGCAAACACCAGCAGGCCATGTGCCCTGTAACATAGAACCTCACACAGCAGATCTGTGCTGCGGATCTTGGTATGCTGCATGCCACAGGGAGAGAACAATAGGGACGAGGACCATGGCAGGTTAGGCATGAACCATGCAGTCTCTAGGCAAATAATCAACAGTCAGATGCTCTGTTTTAACCAATGAAATTGTTAGATCTGGTCAGTTTATACCCCATTTCATAATACTAATTACCATCAGAAGGAGAATGACCTGATGATGTAGAAGACCTTTCCAAACAATTGTTTTCCATTCACCAATTTTGGTATTGCCCAACTTTTGCCCTACCACTGAAAATACTCCGGTCATGCCAATCAATTATTGTTTGTCATTTAAAAATAAAATAAAAGTAAATAAGTGACATTCTAGATTTCCACTCCACTCATGAGAGAATATGCCAGGTTTTTTTTCAATCAGAAGTACCGTTCATTCATTCAACATACTGTTTAACTTTGGATGATGTGAATCAGAACTATGTTTTTTTTTTCTCACAAGACTAATTGGATAGTTCGATCAGAACACCACTTAACCTCCCAATGCTAAACTTTCTCTCTATAAATGTTCCTAAGATTCCTTACAGTCTTTCTGTCTCTCTTATCCCACCCCAGGCTGCTGACTAATAAAGCAATTATCCATGCACTTTGTGATCCTGTGTTTATAAATAGCACTCTATGAAACTAAATTCCTTTGCTTTTCTTTTTATGTTCACCTTGCATGCATGCACAGCAAATATTTTGCTATGAGAGTAGATTTTGAGAGGTGTGACACTGTCGGTCCAGTCCAGAGCAGCCTGCAAGTGGCTTGTCAGTGTAACACCAGTCATTGGCCAGGCCAATAATGACATTGTTCTGGCTTATTAGGCAGAAACTTCATGTAGCTCAAAGGAGAAAGCAGGCCCAGTCATACGGCAGCTCTTTCATTTCACCAACATAATGCCATCCAGCAAGCACACCTGATCTGTTATGATCGACCTGCTGTGGTTCCACCCCCCTAGATAATCCCTGATGACAGAGACCACCCTCCCATGCCACCAACCATAAAGAAAACCCATCCTCCATGTCTTCTACCCCTTCCATGTTAGTATTCTGGAACTGGGGTGCACACTGTTCCATATCAGCTGCTATCTCCACCTTGCCCTTTTGATTGTGTGTCCTCCCCCAATGTAATGCCAAGTGCAGTTATAACCCAAACCCTGCCCATTTTAATTGTGCAACACTGGAGAGGCCACCCATGGTGTTACCAAACTTAAAGTAAACCCTCTCTCAATGTCTATTCTGGAACTGGGGTACCCAATCCCCATGTTGACTGCTAACCCCCACCTTGGCCATTCTGATTGTATGACACTGGGATGCCAACCTAAGGTGCCACAAAACCTAACACTGATGCTGGGTGCCCGATCCCCAGTGTCCAGTATTTTTTTAAACACCCTATAAAAAAGAAAACCGACCATCGATGCCTGTTGCCTCCGCTGTCATTACTGTCATCCCACTCAACCTTCCCACTCAGCACCCACCACCCCACACCCTCCCAAGTCCTTACTTACCTACCAGGGGTCCAACATTGTAATCCTTTCTTGGTGATAGACATATCTACATTATTCAACACTGGCCCACAAACTGAGGAAATCAAATATGTGGTTCCATGTATTTCAATGGGGTTTTGAACTTACCAGCATAAGCTGGTAATTTTTGAATATTTTTGCCCCAAATATTCAACATGCCTTTTCTGGGACCCCACCTTATGAACAATGACAGTGAAATTAGGCAAATCTGTCTCAAAAGGTAATTTTGTAGTCGGTGCATGAAATCACCTTTTGGGCAGGATTTGAAAAATTTTATCACTCTTGTTCATAAGGTGAGGGTCATAAGAAGGCTATTTTGAAAATTTTGGGTAAACGATTTAAAAAACACCAAACTTATGAGCCTATGTTGAAATTTATGTATGCAGGCTTGTAACTTTAGTAATTCTCAATATTTTGAACCCAAATTTTCAACATGGAGGACAGCGTATGAGCAATCATACATAACAAGGCTGTATTTCCATTGAAAGGTTTCCATGGTAACTGGAGACCTTGCAAGCACAGCTCAAGAGGTCTCATTACCATGAAAACGTCAAGATTAAAGAACAGTCAGTTGTGTATGGTTACTCATACACTCACTTTTATAGTGTACGGACAATGATAAGTTTACAAGTATGCCCTTGCTTTTGTGGTTTTCTTTCACTGCTGCTCTTTTCTGGGTCCATCTCTCACCACCTCAGCAGTTTCATCAAGATCAGAGAATGAGAACATGCATGAGCAAACACTTTCAAAGCTGTTGTGCTACAGTAGCTATGTATCTAATGTAGCACAACAAACTAGATGATGTAGATACTGCAGCACAACAACGTTGTTCTAGGTATGGATTTCTACCTAAAACAATGTTCTACCATACACTATACAGCCATTTCTTCACAGCACCCATGAATGTGACAGCTGCCATTTTTTAAATCCGGGCCAAAATGTGTTTTCACACTTGTGGCCCAAAATCACCCTTTGGGCAGGATTTGAAAACTTTCTCCACCCATCTTCATTAGGTGGGGTCATAAGAAAGCTATGCTGAAAATGTGGGGTACAGATATGAGAAAACAACAAATTTATGAGCCTACATTAAACTATGTCAACACACGCTCATAACTGTGGTAAGTTTCAATATTTTGACCTTTAGATTTTTAACATAGTCATTTTTTCACACAACCTCATTAAAGTGACAGTTGTCATTTCTCAAACCCTACCAAAGTGTGTCTTCACATTTGTGGCACAAATTACATTATGGCTACTGTTTTATAAATGACATCTGTCATGCTCAGAAGGAGTGGTCATAAAAAGATTATGTTGAAAATTTGGGGTAAAAATGTGAAAAAAACAACTAACTTATGAGAAAATGTTGAATTGTTCCAACACTTACTCATAACTTTATTTCTGCAGATTTGGGCCCCTAATGTTCAACATATCCCTTCTCTTAACCCATCTCCTGAACATGGCTGGTGTCATTTTTTAAATCCCCTCCAAAACTTTCCACAGTCGCACAGCAGAATCACCTTCCAGATGGGATTTTAAAAATTCCACCTGTCTTGATCATAACGTCAGGTCATAAAAAGACTGTTGGACATTTGGGATCAATATGTGGGAGCCCACTTAAAAGTAAATATTGCCTCTCAGCTGCCCTATCCTGGGTAATTACAATCTAACAATATGTAAAAGCAGGACACCAATGAAAATGAGGCACTGCATTTCATCTGCTTCATCATGGATAAATATATAGTAAAAATGTGTACACGTAAGACATGCTACAACAGGAACAGCAGTGGTGAACATTTGGCAGTGACAAACGCTTGTTCAGTATTGCCATGTGACCAAAGAAGTCTATGTCCAAGCCATTCACTAGACAAGAAGCTTTTCATTCTAATCACGAGACATTCACACCTGCTGCAGATTTCTCAAAGGCTGAGCTGCTATAAGAAAATGTGTTTTCAGCCTTGAAACACAATAGTCCTCAATCATTACACACTCACATTTCTGATTTTATTATATTTGTCTTCATTTTAAGAGGATCTCACCTAATGGTTTCAATAACTTTCACTGGCTTGAAATTCCTCCATGAAAAGGAACTTACCTTCTATTGCTCTGAATTCACAGAACAGTAGGTTGGAGAAGCAAGACTGAACCAGCAGAACCCACAGTACATAAAATATTAACCATGACTTAAGTTTGTCAATACCAATGTTATACTGTCTCTAGGCAGTACGAGTACTGGATACCTTCTCGTGATCCCCATCAAATTTTTGCATGTTGCATTATAGACTCCATATTCAAACAGCACAATAAACAGCAAATATTTTCCCTTCCTTTGTTACAGTTCTAATATCCTCCAACTACCACTGAAAGGGGCCACCGCAAGGGACAAAGCAGAGCTCCTGTGATACAAGGCTCCTACAGAAATCAAGGCCCAAGCTGTGAAGAAAATATCTGAACAGGCAATGTATTATTGTTTATGATTCTTACTCTTATCATAACTAGACCTACACAATCCTATCCAATTGCATGCATGCACAGTTGAGTACTAGCAGCCATAAAAAATATAAATAAATATCCTCTGAAGCAGACTGTTTCATTCTTAGTTTCCTATTTTCCGGTAGATGACAGACAGCCATGTAACCTGAAGTTCAGTTAAATGTGGACTAGTCTAGAGTCTCAAAGGGGACAACACATCTCCCAAATTATTGATTTTGATCCAACCAAAAAAATGTAAGGAAAAATCAAAGCCTGGTCAGGTATTTAATAAATATATGATCACCTAAAAGCTCCAAATTACAGAACTGTGATGACGTGCAAGCAGAGCAACAGATTTTAAATACTAACTTTTTTTGCATTCTGGAAAACAGAAATTGTTTAACAAATATTTATGTTAGGTTTCAAGACATGTAGAGTCTTCTTGGCCCTTACTGACACTCACTTGACATAAAATTGGGAACTCTCATAGTTTCATATTAGCACAATTAGAAAAGCTTAATGCAGCAACTAACTGGAGCTCAAACATGACATGTTGGAGCAAGATCTGTACCAGGAAAAAAAAAACCATGAAAAAACATGCTCCTTGAATGTACACACTTCTGCGAGGCATTAAAAACAGCTGCAGACTTGAACACAGAGCCTCAAAGAGTAACTGTGGCATATTGGTGGCAAGTGTTCAAAAACTAGTCAAATGTGAATGTGTCTGGTGTGTAAGTGTTGGTCGAGTCATGCCCTGAACAGTGTACATTGTTACCTCCCTTGTGATTAGAAAGAAGTGCCTGGCTGATGCTGTTACTGCAGCTGCCCCAGTACACTGCACTCTTGTATCACATGCAGTACTCACCCCAACACTAAAGTGCAACAAGTACAAAAGGTTTATTTTATTTATCATGTATAGATAAAATGCCATCCATACCAAGTGGAGAAAAAATGCCCACATCACATGTCCAACCCTGCCAGTTTATCAAGACCTGTACTGAGAGTCATTGAACATTTTATAGTGCATACAATGAAATACACATGCAATCTAAATAATTAACAAACATGCCTAATGATAAATTTATTAAAAACAATCAGTACAGTACTGCATGTCAGGAGCAGGTGTGTGTGAAACTCCCATTTTTCACCCCCGCGGATCTTCCATGGAAATCAAGGAACTTTCATGAAAGTTTCAGAACTTCCACCTGTGGTGGAGCAGAGAACTTCCACGAAAGTTACCGGGTGAAATTTCACCAGGTATTAATAAAATAAGCCTTGGTGGCTAGTGGTCTCCCCTCACCTGCCCCGCATGTAAAAAATATCCCTGGTGGCTAGTGGTCCCTCCCCTACACCCAGTAACCCACCCCAAAATGTACAGTAACCTCCAACCCCCTGCATCCCTATCTCCACTTCTCCAGTTTAAAAAAAACAAATCTTTGATGGTCTAGTGGATTTTTTAAATTTTAACCCTCTCCACATCCCTGATCCCCAGTCCCAAATCCCTGGTGGTCCAGTGCCCCCAGCCAACCTCCCAGTAGCCAGGTGTCCCACCACCCTGCTCCCCCCATCATAACCCCAGCAGCGAGTGGATGGACACAGCCCTCCTCTCTTCTCTACAGTCAGCACACCCACTAAGCTGTGAATGAATGAGCACATATGCATTCATTCATTCATTCATTCAGAGCTTAGTGGGTGGACTGGCCATGGAGGAGAAAGGAGGGCTGTGCCTGTCCACCCACTGCTGGGGTTACAATAGGGGTGGGAGCTGGGTGGAGGGACACCTGCTGGGGGGGGGAGACACTAGACAATGAAAGTGGTGAAAGTTTTGTGTGGCTTCTCCAATGCCTTACATGGCTGGGGCATTTGTTTTGGCAGATGGCACTCCCCTTGGATATCTTGGAGAAAGAGTTTGACTTCCTCGGGGATGATGAACAGCAAAAATTGTACTCTGAATTGTACCCTGAGTAGGGAGGTGTATCGAAGGGAGGCTTGTATATTCCAGTTGTACAATTCTATTTTGACAGCCACATAGGCTTGTCTCTTTTTGGACAGCTCATATCAGTAATCTTGAAAGAACTTGAATGGCTTACCCCTGTGGAGATGGTCAAGTACTGCCCTTTACAAGATGTTAATTCTGATGGTCTTACAGCAGTGCTTGACCTATCATCCATTCTGGTTGCAAACAATGACCCAGAGGACCTTGTGGTGGCTTATAATATGGCCATTGCAGCAGCACTGGATGTCGTTGCTCCTGTCCTTGTTTGTCCTCTCACCCTTCATCCTCAGTTTCCATGGTTTGATGGGACCTTGAGGGAGATGCGGTGACAAGAATGAAGGTTAGAGCATTGCTGGTGGAGATCTGCTCTTGATGCTGACTGTCTTAGGTTGATGGACCATTACCAAGTCTATCAATCTGCAATCACCCCTAAGAAGGAAGAGTTCCTGTCTGGGGAGATTGCAGTTGCTCAGAACTGACCACCTCAGCTTTTCAAACTGTGGACAGGCTGTGTAACCTGGCTTGTCTACAAGTGCGGAAAGCATTTTCGCAAATAGAGTACAATGAACTTGCTCATTTTTTTGCAATAAGGTGGCTGACATCAAGGCAGCTCTCTAGCCAGCACACTCTATGGATGCTGCCGATGACCAGCACATGGCCACTAGCCTACAGCTTTCCTAGAGTACCCTCGACCTCCCGAAGTTCATGGATGTCATAAGGATTGTCCCGGGTGTGTGCCCTATGTACTGAAGTTTGGACCCAGGACAAACTTCCCTGATTTTGGGTTGTATTGATTCCATTGGTCCAGTCCTTGCATGAATAGTTTGGTGCTCCTTGGAAACAGGTGAGTTTCCTAGCACCCTGAAGGAAGTGGTGGTAATACCGCTCCTGAAGAAAGCTTCTTTGGACCCAAACTGCCTTGTGAACTACAGACCAATCTCTAACCTTCCCTTTTTAGGGAAGGTGATTGAAAAGGTAGTGGCTATACAACTGGAGAGAAATTTGACCATCCAAGACATCTATGAACCCCTGCAGTCAGGTTTTCAAAAGAAGCACAATACAGCGACAGCGCTGGTTCGGGTGTTCAATGATCTTCCATCTTGGTACTTCTTGATTTCTCTTCAGCATTTGACACTGTGAACCATGGGGTTCTGCTTGATCATCTGAAGTTCATCTGTAGCCTGTCAGGTACACCTCTCAGGTGGTTTACATCTTACTTCACTGGAAGAATTCAGAGGGTGGTGTCCAGGATTTATTCTTTGGACCTAATTCCTCTGTCACGAGGGGTTCCTCAGGGATTGGTGTTGTCCCCCATGTTGTTTGCAGTGTATATGCTGCCCCGTGGAGACATTGTAAGGAGGTATGGGCTGACACTTCACTGCTATGCTGATGATACCCAGCTATACCTTTCTTTTGCACCTGTCCAGAATGGAGCTCTCTCAATCTTTAATTACTGCTTGGTGGAAATCCAGGAGTGGATGGATTTGAGCTGGTTGAACTTGAACTCTGAAAAGACTGAAGTGCTGGTCGTGGACCCAGGGCACCGGATGGGGGGTCAGGGGTAGGTTCACCCTCAGGACTATTCCTTGGGGGTTTACCATTCCTTGCCTCTAAACAGGTGCGTAGCCTGGGGGTAATCTTTGATGAGGGGCTGGCCCTGCATTCGCAGGTGTCAGCCATTGTCAAGACCTCTTTTTACCATCTGAGGAATATCGCCAGGATTAAGCACCTAGTTCCGTCCAGCGACCTTCCTATGCTGGTTCACACCTTTGTGTCCTCCCACTTGGACTATTGCAACTCCCTGTATCGAGGGCTTTCTGGGGTTGAAATCTGCCATTTGTTGCTACTGCAGAATGCAGCAGCTCAGATTTTGACAGGAACCTCTCAGTGCTGTCATAGTTCTCCAGTGCTGTGTGATCTGCACTGGCTGCCAGTACAATGGAAGATCACCTTTAAAGTTGGTCTTTTGACTTACAAAGTCCTACATGGAGAGGGCCCTGACTACCTGAAAGAGCTTCTGGTTCTGTACCACCCTGGGCGATCACTCCGCTCAGCTGGTGTGGGGTTGCTAGAGATTCCAAGAGTGTGTTTGAAATCTTCTGGGGCCCTGGCATTTATGCATGTGGCTCCTTCTCTTTGGAATTCTCTACCCCACCAGATACGTGAGTGCGTGACTGTAGAGGGATTTAAACGAGCTTTAAAAACTAATTTGTAGCACCAGGCATTTGGCAACTGATTGGCTGTTTTTATTTTAATTTATAAGTTTGTTTAGATGTCTGTGTACCAACTAAGCTGCTGCAACTTGTGCAATATGTCATTTGTTTTTAAACCTGTTCAGCACCTTGGTTTTGGAAAGGAACCATTAAAAGAAAGTTTTATGATTATTATTATTAACTGCAGCCTATGGATGTCCAACATCACTTCCTCCTTGTCTCTGGTGATTCTCAGGTACCTCTCTTTCATGGGATATTTTGTCTACCAGAGATTTGTTTTTTTTAAACTGGAGAAGTGGATATTTGGATGGGGGGTACTGCACATTTTGGGGTGTCATTTACTGGGTGGAAAGGAGGGACCACTAGCCACCATGGATATCTTTTTTTTACATGCAGGGTGAGTGGGGATAGGGACCATTGGCCACCACGGCTTTTTGGGGGGCAAATAGCACTTCAAACTTGAGCAGCGATCACGGGCAGAATTTCTGCAGAAGTTCAGAAATTAATTTCCAAACTTTCATGGAAGTGAAAGTCAGACTTTCTCTTGAATTCTGACTATGAAATATTTTTATTACCCTCCCCTAGTCAGGAGAGGGCTGATCAATGTTTGTTTCTTGAGTCTTTTTCTTCTGCTGGCCAATAGTTTTGTTATCGCAGGATTGGTTTGTATCCTTTGTATTGTTTGATGGAATTTGTGTTTGTTTGTTCTTTCTTTCTGATTGGGTAGAGTTTGAGAGTCTTCCCCTTTACTCTGGGTACAGGTCACATTTGTTCTAACATGCTGTAAACTGCTCTCAGGAGTCAAGGTCTAGTGCTTCAGACAATTTCAAGGAGATGTTGCCATTTTCAAAGGATGTATCTCAAGGGATGCTAGCCACTGCATTACTAGTTTGCTGTGCTCCGGTTGCTAAAAGATAGCACTATTCAACTCTACCTGCTAATTATGAGAAGATTGGTATCTGCTGCCAGGGGGTGCTAAAAGTGCTAAAAAAATTAGTAAGCATTCTGAGTCAGAGCTACTATTTAAAGCTTCTGCATTAGCTATCTGGAGCTAGTGATGTGTGAAGCTGTAAAAGTTCGCTTCCCGGATCAATTCACAAATTTGCCTCATTTTGCAAATTAATCTGCTGTGAAAAAGTTTCAACATCACTGAAAAGTGATGTCTGCAAAACGTGAAGCTGCAGCTTTGCCGGTGGAGTTAGGCACAGTCTCACAAGAATACATAGTTGTGATTTCACCTGTGAAGTTTGGTATAAAGGCGAAGTTTGCAATGTACTATGGGATTGGAGGTCACATGTTGCTGAAAAGCATATACCATGTAGTGGAGTCTGTCTCTCAGTGCAGTGTTGTGAAGAGAGAGTTGAGAGAAGCCGTGGTGCTTGTCACAGCAAGAAAAACATTTAAGAAACAAGCTTTTTGGAATCCAAATCACTCACAAATTGTTGTAGAGGCCTTGTGCTCCTAGATTTGTGTTGTCATGTTTATTGTTTTTTTTTTTGGTGATTATTTACTTTAAAATAGTGGTTTGAGTTTGGAACTCTGTGAATCAGTGGTATGGGGGGGGGGGGGGTTACTATAAGCAGCAATGTAACAAGGCAGCCCAGAAAGATCAGGATCTTTCTTTGTAAGCAAGACATTTGTGTTACATTTTTGCTTTCTTAGTCTTGTTAATTTTTTTTTCATCTGTAGAGTAATTTCTCATTTTTATTTCTGTGGTTTAGTTTGGTGAGTTTAAGTAAACCATTCTGTCAGTGTCTTTCTGTAGTGGTTTTAGTGACTTTCTAGTTATATTTTCCTTAAAGTAACAATGCCCTTTCACTTTTTGTCATAGTAATCATCTATGTTACTCCTGCTGTTGTAATCTCTGTTCTGTTTAATATATATTCACTGCAAAAAACTTTGTTAATGCATTGGTTAGGGCTGAAGTGACAAAAGTAGGGAAATGAGACATTAGGTTTGAGCCCCTATCCTTTCCACGCAAGATTGTCAGTAACGGTACATGAATATTAGGCTCAACTCTTTACCCCATTCCACAACAAAGAGACTGACATGGTACAACATAGGAGAATGGGGTGAGAGTTAGCCTAATGACCCCATGGGCACACCCCGGATGCCTGTTCGTGTGTGGAGGACAGAGGGTGGGTGGTAAGGTGGAGGGCTGGGGCTCACTTCTAATGTCTCATTTCCCTACTTTTGTCATTTCAACCCTAACTGATGCTTTAACAAAGTTTTTTGCAATGAAGTTCCTTACTTTTTAAGAAAGTGTAATGTAACTGGTAAGTGGTATATGTTGGTGGGAGCACGGGCCCTCTGGGCCTCACGGTCCCACCAAGCTGCCCATTTGTGCATAATGATATGTATCTGTGGGAGTGTGGACCCTCCGAGCCCTGTGCTCCCACTTACACATAACAACAGAGCCATACAGTAGCCCTATATGACTGAAAAGGAACATTTGTTACACTAATTTGCCACTATCTCAGTCACCATACAAGCTATGAAAAAAATTTCACTGCAATTGTAATCATGACTTTGAATCCGCCACTCATGCTTAGTCCAGCTAAGGTGGACTGAGCTGCAAGTAGCGAAAACTCCGTATCTTGCATTGTTTCCAAGATACGGGCACCAAAAGTTGCTGTGAGTGCTGCAATGTTATCCTATAGGAAAAATGTCAAATTTGAGATGACATATCTATGGACCTGATTAACTTTTTTATACCTAAACAGCATAATTCACATCTCTGGGACACCCTTATTATACCCTGCAAATTTCAAGCCAAAAAGACCAAACTGTTTAGTTACAGTGCACTGGCAGTTTTTAAATTTCTAGTTTGTGAGGTGGCAAAATCCCCATTCGCAAGGTCAATCCCCGTTCGTGAGCTGTCAAAATCGCCATTTGCGAGAAATCCTTGATCATCAGATTTAGGCCATCTGGTCTGGAAGTTGCAATTACAGATTTTGTCAGTTTGCAAAAGGTGATTGGCTCGCAAAAGGAGATTTTGACAGCTCGCAAACAGGGATTTTGTCAGCTCACAAGCGAGAAATAATAAAAATTCCCCTTCACGAGCTGTAAAATTCCCCTTTCACGAGGTGTCAAAATCCCTGTTTGAGAGACAGTTCTTGTTCATGAGAAAGGCCATCTGGTCGGGAAATGACGATCAAGGATTTTGTCAGCTCGCGAAAGGGGATCAGCTCACAAAAGAGGATTTTGTCAGCTCACGAAAGGAGATTCAGAAAACCAATCCCCTTTCATGAGCTGATGAAATCCCCTTTCGCAAGATGATCCTTGTTCATGAGATAGGGCCATCTGATCCCTAGGTCACAATCATGGATGTTGTTACCTCATGAAAGGGAATTGGCTCATGCAAGGTGATTTTGTAAGCTTGCGAAAGAGGATCATAAGCGAGTCACGAATGAAGAATTTCAAAGTTTAAAATGGCCATTTTCTGGCCAGAATAAAGGAAACCAAAGGCATGGGTTCATAGAGTGTGTCACCCTGAACAAAACTCATACTTCTTTTGCAAAAGAAGTCAGTCATGGGGCAAGCTAGAACATATTGCTTGGGGGAAAAAATGAAAACAAGATTGCAGCTCGCAAAATGGGAATTTTCTTCTCATGTTCAGGGATAAAATCCCCTCTTGTGTGGCAACAAAATCCTTGCTTGTGACCACGATCCCCTTTTGCAAAACATACATAGAAATCTTAGACTGAACTGAGCATGCTCAGAACCTGAAAAATAAAAATTAAATAACTTTGAAACAGATTAATATTTTTTTCACCAAACCAATGCTGAATTGTTCTTTTACCAAACCTCTTGCTACCCTGACAACTTCAGACAGAAATGCCAAACAGTGTGGCTGCAGCATGTTGGGCAAAAATTAGCAAAAAAGTGCAAAAAGAAGAGTAAAAAATTTATTTTGTGGTGCTTCACTGCACAAAAACCACAAGTCCAATTAAAGCACAACTTGGTAAGTCAAGAAAGCTACTATACAAGATCCCACATACCAAATTTCATGCAAATCCATTGAATAATTACAAGGTTATTAAGGTGCACAATTTGTTACCCCTTGTAATCCCTGTGCTGTTAAAAAATGTGTTATGTCACCCTGTTACCCCTATTGTTATAATCCCTGATCTGTTTTTAAAAAAAAATAATTGATAGAAGTATGACTGGGAAAAGAAGTTCAAGTAAAGGGAGAGGTGCTGGAGAGGCAGCAAAGAAGAGTCCCAAAACTGCAAGGCACAATAGTGCTGTAGTTAAGAAAACAATGTCTGTGGGTGTGGCGGTAACATGTACTATGGGCTGCAGAACTAGTAGCAGCAAAGGAGTAGTTTGTGGCAGTGGAATTAGTGTAGCAACATTTTTTCTCTGCAACATCTGTGGCAGCCATACTGGTGGGGGATGTGGGAGGTGACAAGTAAAGCAGCAGCACCAGCAAACAAGGAACTATGGTGAAGGAGGAGGTTGTTGCTGTCCCTGTGGATGCTGGTGGTGATGGTACTGAGCCCAAGAGTGTGGAACTAGCGGTTGAGGCAGGAGATCTTGAAAATGCGGGTCAGACTCCTGAAGATGAGAGGGTCAGGGAGCCTGGAGACAGTGAGGTTGAAAAGGACAGACCTGTGGAGGAGGAGGAGGACAACAGCAGCTGTGGTGATGATGAAATGTTGGATCCCCAATGGGACCCTGAAAATAAGAAGCATAAGGGTGATGATGCAGATGGTGCAGGGGATTCTGTGTGCCCTAGTGATCCAACTACCAAATCCCCCCCCAATAATCTTGAGGTTATCAAATCATTAAAAAATACATGAATTTCCAACGTTTCCCCTCAGCTGTCCCACTGCTGGCACCATAGCAAAACATGGGTTATGAAATTCATAGTTTGGGATTTCTATATATTTTATCCAGCTAAAAAGACAGTTGCTATCTGTCAGCTATGTCAAGCATGAGTTAGTAGGGGGGAAAGGGCAGCCAACAAGGTGCTGGGGGGCAACACACACACACCTAAAGATCAAGCACCCATTATGCCGGCATCAACACCAGAAAGAAGCCAGTGGAGGTAGTCCCTGTTCCTTATCATCATCATTAGGCAAAGCAAACAGAAATTACAGTGCAATAGACCCGGCAGACAGAGGGACGAGTAAGGAGGACTGCAGAGAAGATGATGAGGATTCTATGGGTCTGCCTAGTAGTGGGTACAACAGCAGTGGTGGTGGGTTGAATAGTACCACCCCAGAGTCAGAAAGGCACAGGTATGCCATTGCAGAAAAAAAACAAAATCACTGGTGTCACTTGAGCAGCAGCACATATGAATTCCCATGAGTCAAACACCCAAAAGAATGCCACCACAATGAATCCATATGTTTAGTAGCCTAACTCCAAGAAAGGTCCAGCTTATGTTACATAGCATGTTTGAGTGTCATCATCATAAACTTTATCAACATAAGCCCAGATATTCAGACTGCACCTGGCAATGGTGCAACTGTGGGCACGGAACATCTGGGATGTGCTGGGGCCAGGAACAGGTGATATTCAACAGGTACATCACCGTTGCATATGGCACAGAATGTGCATGGCGCAGTGACAATGTGTCGGCACAAGCCACAGATAGGGAGCACCAGTGCAAATGCAGTTGCACTGGGTGCAGCACCCACGATATTCAGAAGACGGCATGCAAATGGAGCCATAGCATATGCATGGTGCAAATAGAAACATAGAAACATAGAATTTGACGGCAGATAAGGACCGCTTGGCCCACCCAGTCTGCCCATTTCCCTACCTAATGGATAAGCTGCAGATCCTAGTTAACCAGCAGCGAACTTCTTCCTACCCCCATCCCCTAGAATTGCCTTATGACTGTCCCATGCTTGCTTGAATTCCACCACAGTTTTTGACTCCACAACCTCCTCCAGAAGGCCATTCCATGCATCCACAACCCTCTCTGCAAAAATACTTCCTTAAATTACCTCTGAGCTGTTCCTCCTCTATCTTCAAATTGTGCCCTCCTGTTCTTGCACACTCTTTTTGAAAGATGCTACCATCTTGGACTTTGTTGATTCCTTGAGGTACTTGAAAGTTTCTATCATGTCCCCCTCTCCCTCCTTTCCTCGGGCTTCTATACATATTAAGCTCCTTAATCTCTCTTCATATGTCTTCCGGTGCAGACCCTGCACCATTTAGTGCCCTCCTCTGGACAGCTTCCATCCTGTCTATGTCTTTCGGAGACTGGGTCTCCAGAACTGCACGCAGTACTCCAGATGGGGTCTGACCAGCTATCTGTACAGAGGGATGATAACTTCCTGTTTTCTACTAGTGATGCCTCTCCCTATGCATCCCAGTATCCCTCAGCCCTCCTTGCTGCCCTCTCACATTGTTTGCCCACCTTTAGGTCATCTGATATGACTACCCCCAGGTCCCTTTCCATTTTTGTTGTTGTTAGTATCTCACCCCCCATTGTGTACTCTTCCCCAGGGTTTTTGTTTCCCAGGTGCATTACCTTGCACTTCTTAGCATTGAATCTAAGCTGCCATACATTTGACCATTCCTCTAACTTGCCAAGTCCTTCTCATCCTTTCCACCCCATCTTGTGCATCAACTCTGTTGCAGATCTTTGTGTCATCTGCAAAGAGACATACTTTTCCTTCAGTCCCTCTGCAATGTCACTTACAAAGACAGTAAGAAGGACCAGTCTAATACTGAACCCTGTGGTACCCACTAGTAACCCCTTTCTTCAGAGTGGACTCCATTTACTATTACTCTCTGTGTCCTATTTTCCAGCCAATTCTTTACCCAGACTGTCATCTTGGGACCCACTCCCAGGCTGGCTAACTTGTATATTAATCTTTGTGTGGGACTGTGTCAAATGCCTTGCTAAAGTCTAGGTAGGCCATGTTCACAGCCCCTCCCTGATCTACTACTTTGGTCACCCAGTCAAAGAAATCTATCAGATTTGTCTGGCATGACCTTCCTGCTGTGAATCCATGTTGTCTTGGGTCCTGTGCCCTCTAGCCTCTAGATACTCGACCATTCTTTCCTTCAGAGTGATTCCATCATTTCCCTACTACTGAGGTTAAACTAACAGGTCTGTAGTTTCCTGCTTCTGCCTTGCTCCCACTTTTGTGAGAGGGAATCACATCTGCCCTCCTCCAGTCTTGGTACCACCCCATCCTCCTATGATTTGTTAAAGAGGGGTAGTCAGTGGTGTCACTAGTTCTACCCTTAGTTCTTTTAGAATTCTGGATGAATCCCATCAGGCCCCATTGCTTTGTCCACCTTCAGTTTTAAGAGTTCTTTCAGAACCCTTTCTTCTGTAAATGGGCTGGTATCAACTTCTGTATCCAGAGTGTCTCTACTGTTTGTTTTAGGTACCCCTCTTCCTTTGTAAATACTGAGCACAAATATTTGTTTAGTATCTCTGCCTTTTCACAGTCACTCTCTGCCCACCCTCCCTCCCTTTATTAAGCCTCACTATCTCTCCCTTGGTCTTCCTTCGCTCCCTGATGTACCTATAAAAGGTTTTATCCCCCTTCTTAACTGAGTTGGCTATCTTTTCCTTGGTTTTGGCCTTTGCTGTTCTGACTGCCTTCCCAGCTTCCTTTTGCTTTAACTGATACAGTTCTCTGTCCTGCTCCTTCTGAGACTATTTGCATGTCATTATGGCCCTGTTTGCATGTATTGTGCAGGGCAGCCTGGGGGAATGCGCCTGTTGCTCTGTGTAGCTGCATGCAGCAGGTCATGTTTTCCCAGTGGGCTGGTGCACCCCTCTCCCTCTATCATGCCCAACTGTGGGTGATCGTACCCAGTACTATAGCTAGTGGTCCAGTGGTGTCCACCCTCCCTCCTGTATTTCCTGATAAGAGGCTGCAGCATGAAATGCATACCCTGGTGGTTCAGTGGATTCACCCCTCCCTCCCATAGTGCCCAATTGAGGACATGTGCCATACATATGCTCCCTGGTGGTCCAGTGGACCACCCTCCAAACCCACCCACAGAGAACCCAGCCATCCAGCATCCCCCCTATCAGTGGCAGGTGGCTGCACTCCACCCATACACTGCCTGGCCACCCACCGAATGACAGCATACAGCATGCGCTGTATGCCTATTGGTCCACATCGTGGGCCAATGGGCATGCAGACCATACTGTACTACACAGGCATGATTATGTGAATGGCCGTGTTCATTCACATAATCATGTCTGTGTATTACAATATGATATGTATGCCCATTGGTCCACAATGTGGACCAATAGGCATACAGCACATACTGTACGCTATCATTCAGCAGGTGACCAGGTGGTGTGTGGGCAGAGTGCAGCTGCCCACTGCTGATGCAGGGATGCTAGGAGCCTTTGTCCTCTGTTTGTGAATTGGGAGGGTGGTCCACTGGGCCACCAGGTAGCATACGTATGGCACATGCTCATGATTGGGCAGTACAGGAGGGAGGGGGAACCGCTGGACCACCAGGTATGGTACTGGGTATGATTGCCCATGATCAGGCATAGCGGGTGTGTAGGGGTGCAGTGGACCACCGAGGAGGGTGTGGAGGCTTGCAGACTGGGTTCCTGCAGGGCAGGTAGCCACTCACAGCTGGTGGGTGCTGTGTTGTGCCCTGCCATACAGCTGCTCGCCTGTAGGTGGCCTGGGTTTGTTCCCACCTTTCACAGGCTCAAACTTACACATCAGGGTTGTGCCAGCATATGCGCTGCACATCCCAGGCTGAATATCAGGATGTGCCACATATGCATGGGCACGCCCCCTGCATTTGTGCCGCGTACATTACCATTGTGCCTCGGTGCAGTGGGACATGCGCTGCACCTGGCAGACTTTTAAATATCCTGCTGGGGAGCATTGTGGGGTTGCTTCGGCACAACTCTGTTGCACCAGGCACAACACCTTTGAATATCCTGGCCATAATGTTTGAGTGTCACTTCAAATTATATCCCAATCATGTTGCTGCATGTGAGCTAAATGCTGCAGCTGCTGAAATGCAGGTGCTTGATCTATTTGCCATTATCTTTTGTTGAGAATGTTGGATTTCAGAGGTTGATGGCCTATGCCCGTCCTAAATGGCAGATTTAATTAAGAGCATACTTTTCTAAACATGCCATTCCTAAAGTCTATGGTACAGTGTCAGAGACATAGCATGCCCTGAAGCATTCAGCATCACCATAAATACATCTGAGCCTGGATATGTGGACCAATGACCAAACAGCTGGTATCTTCTACTTGTGCATTATAGCACATTGGGCACAGGTACCTGGTATAGTATTTGACATTGGGCATGGTTAAAAAATTGTACTAAGCCCATTTGTGGTGGTAGCAACATTCCTAGTCTTCGCCACATGCCACACTAACAATGAACATTATACAATGGCAAGAACATTTTTTGGATTCTAATTGGTCAGTGTGCATTTGTTGTAGTGAGGTTATCTGAGCACAGTCTCACAGCATCAAGTCCAACCATACAAAAAAGTGCATAGCAGCCTGAATAACCAGTCACAGCCTCTCTTATCAAAAAAGTTAATGTCTTGCAATTGAAGTACAGAAGCAAAAGCTTAGTTTCATATAAAAAACCTTATTTATTTATATTGTGGGGGGACAACATATTTGTCATGGCTAAAACATTTCATAGTTGGGTAGAGAACAAGTGTCAGAATGTGTCTTTTATAGTGTGGGGGTCATATTTTTTACAGTATCAGTTTTATGGTTTTATTTATTTTGAGGAAACACACCACGTATGAATGCACTGCATCATTGGTATGCAAATACCTAGTTGTCTGGTATTGCATAACACACTACAGTGATAGCAGACAATTGCTTATTTGCATACCCATGATGCAGTGCTTTCACATGGGGAGTGTTTCCTCAAAACGAAACAAAAATTAAAAAAAAATAAAGCTGTACAATGGATACTATAAAATAGTCACTTTGTAGTAGTATAGAGTCTTTATAATGGATTCTAATAATAATTGTTTAATTGATTGATTTCAACATGTAAATTGTACCATCTGTTGTAATGTGTATTTAATGGGAGTGTTTTGGGGAATTTTTTCAGCCTTTGAGAAAGGATTGGCAGTCAATCTGAAACATGTCAGGCAAGATGTTCTGTCTCATTTGGTGTAATAAATTGTAACTTTTATTATGATTCTATGTGTTCCTCTCACGAGTTGTTGTGTGCCAGAACCTTTATCGTTTACTATAAAATAGATGACCCTACACATAAAAGGGATGTTCCAACACTTGCTCTCTGCCTAATAGCCATATACATGTGCTCAGTTTGGTCTCCACAGTATTAATAAATAAGAGCCATTGTATAATAGCAATAATGCACTCCAGAGTATGGGCTGTGCTGGCATAATCTCACTTTTGGGGTGTTGAATGCACAAGGTCTCCGGTCTTGTACTCAACTACCCCAGGCATGTGGTCGAGAGGGCAAGCAGGTTCAGCCCTCCCCAGAGCCCTGCAGAGCTTTGCCGCTGAAAATCTGCTTCAGTGGTTCAAGAGGACAAGCAGGTTCAGCCCACCTCACAGCCCTGCAGAGCATCACTGCTGAAAATCTGCTTCACTGGTTGAGAGGGCAAGCAGGTTCAGCCCTCCCCAGAGCCCCGCGGCGGAGCATTGCCACCAAAAATATACTTCAGTGGTCGAGAGGGCAAGCAGGTTCAGCCCACCGCAGAGCCCCATGGAGCATCACTGCCAAAATCTGCTTCAATGGTCAAGACGGCAAGCAGGTTCAGCCCTCCCAAGAGCCCCAGAGCCCCACGGAGCATCGCTGCTGCAAATCTGCTTCAGTGGTCAAGAGGGCAAGCAGGTTCAGCCTCCCCAGAGCTCCAGAGCCCCGCAGAGCATCACCTCTGAAAATCTGCTTCAGGTAGAGACCTCACACTTAGGAACAGCTCCTGCTGACTGCGCAAGAGAAATTTGAATTTGGGCACCTTTTCAATCAAAGGTGCTTTCCAGTCAGCAGAGCTCTATAGATTGTTTTTATGCCTGCTCTCAAGCTCCACCAATGTGCTATTTGGACTGCAGGCAGAAGTGTACTTTAATTGGGAAGCTAAAATTAACATTTGCCTTAAAGGGTTGCAAATTAGTGCACCGGAGCCAAAATTGGGGTGTTTAGACTGCAGGCAGCAGTGCCTTTAATTGGGAAGCTAACTCACTTGTGCAGAGACTGCACATTTCTGCTAAAACTGTACCAGCAAGCAACTTGCACCAATTAATTTATTGAATAATGATTCATTGTACCTGCATACATATATTGGGAAACGCCTGTTAAAGTGAACCTCCAAATAGCATAAAGTAATTACCATGTACCTGATTCTTGTTAGCTCCTCCTCCCCTAGCTGTACTTAAAAGCTGTCTCTCTTTGTCCCTTATCTGCAGTGGTCAACAGGACAAGCAGGTTCAGCCCTCCACAGAGCCCCAGAGACCCACGGAGCATCACCACCAAAAATATGCTTCATGTAGAGACCCCATGCTTAGGAACAGCTCTATGCGCCAGCTCCCCACTGCCCCTACCACCACCTTTGGTGAGCTCTTTCTTTTATAGACTGAACTGCGTGACTGCGTGAACCAATCAGCCCACTTTTCCATTAGCTCCTTATACTTCTCCAACACTAGTGGCCAGCCCTGAGCAGTTTCCTAACTACCATTAAAATGCTCCATCTCTCTCTCTAATAATGGTCATTCTATGCTTAACCATATCGTCCCTTCCACCCTTGTCCTACCCAAATCAAAAAAGCTCTCTGCTCCCATCTCTGAGACTGTAAAGCTACCTGCCCCACTCTTCTTCTGCCCTAGTGCATCACACTCTGCATGGCTGGCATAGCTGGATACTGGGAGCCTCTATCCTCCTTCCCTCCTTTCATGCATGGTTGCCTGCTTTAAATGTCTCCTACTCCTTAGACCCTATGCCCACCTCCCAGACTCATAACCATCTCCCTATCTGCTGGAAGTCACAAAGGAACATGCACCTATTAAAGCACCTCTTAACACTCCTGCTTCTTATAGTTGGTGACATAGAAAGTAACCCTGGTCCCTCCTCTCCAATAAACAGGCGACTCTCTGCCCCAGCTAATCACCTTCTAAGAGGGTTCAAAATAGATCACCTAAATATATGCAGCATTCTGAACAAAACAACGGCCTTACAAACAAGTGTCTTATCCCTTTACCCTGATATCTTAATCATTACTGAATCATGGCTGAAGCCCCACAACCTTGATGCCGAATTCTCAATACCTGGGTACTCCCATATTCGGTAGGTCCACCTGGGCAAAAAGAAGGGTGATGGCACTGCCATGTACATCTCCTATAACCTCCAGTTCACCTCAATCAGACCTACCGCACCTACGCTGTCAATAGATTCCCATCTAATCAAAATCTCTCTACTGCAGTTGATCCCCATATATGTAGCAGGATCTTACTGCCCACTAGACACATTACTGCCTAGCATCCTAGACCACATAGGCACCCTGAAGTCCCTCGCGGCTGGTGGCGAACTTCATATCGTTGAAGATTTCAATCAGAACTGGCTAGGCAGTGCAGCCACCAAAGCACGCTGTCAAATAAATGCTCTAAACCTGTCCCAACAAATAACAGAACCCACTGGCCTAAACCACAAATCCAAGAAGCATACTCTACTTGATTGGGCCCTTACCACCCACCCGCATCACATAATTAATGCTGGCCTACTACTGGACTCCCTCATCGATCACCATATGATTTATTTGGTGTAGAAAATATTCATACCTAAGGCCCTTCCCCCCACACGTTATACAACAGAGCTTACAAATCCCTTGACTTGACTGCACTCCTAATTGACCTCACCAGTATCGACTGGTCCTACATCCCTAGGGCTCTCTCCATGGATGAGGCCCTCAAATTTTTATGACCAACTTCCTGGCTATCTGGGACTTCCATGAGCCTCTCAGAAGATCCAGAGTAAGAGGGTCCCACCTACCCTGGGTAACCGTAAACCTCTTGGAACAACTACTAGTCATGGACTGAGCCTGGAAAACCTTCAAGGCAATGGGTACTCAAAAGGCTCTGCAACACTACCGCTCGCTAAGGAATGTCTGCACAAGACTCATACGACAGGCCAAATCTAATTATTTCAAGTCTGCTTTCAACAATAACTTTTCTCACCCAGCACAATTCTGAAAATCAATTAAATCCCTACTCACCCCTCTGGCCCAACCCTCTACTCCCACACTCAACACAGATGGAAGCACACATTAGAAAGCTCTCACCTGGAGGTCTGCATTTCCTACAGATACTTCTGGTTAGACCTGCATCTTGACTTCACTGTGCATATTGATGCTATATATAAGAAGCTGCAACACACGTAGGCACATTATACCACAACAAAAGTTGCATCCCCCTACCAATGTGACTGGCTATCATTCAAAAGATGATCCTCCCAATAATGGACTATGGCAATGTAGTCTACTGTGCAGCCCCTCAAACTTCCCTGTCCAGACTAGACCCTCTCTTCAACTCCTTCTGCTGGTTCTTCCTGGACTGCCCACCTGGTACACATCACTGTGACCTCTACCAGTCCTTGTATCTCCC
Source organism: Neoceratodus forsteri (assembly GCA_016271365.2). Taxonomy (NCBI): domain Eukaryota; kingdom Metazoa; phylum Chordata; order Ceratodontiformes; family Ceratodontidae; genus Neoceratodus; species Neoceratodus forsteri. Next base: position 339,031,316 of record CM028137.1, on the reverse strand, counting down.
CTCTTCACAATCAGAGATTGCAACACTGTGCTAGAACAGCTGCAAAATTCTGGTCATAGTCACTCCCCTCCTACCTGGCGTCCTCCCTGAATGTTCTTCCCCCTCCAGCCTACTCACTCAGGAACATTGATTCTCAGCTACTTCACATCCCGCACAGGTCCACCAGATCTGGACAGGCTGCTTTCAGCTTCAGGATGTCCAAATTATGGAACTCCCTGTTGACCAATATTAGACATGCCACAGGCACTCCGCACCATAATGCTCTTCCTAAGACTCAGTTTTCTACCACTTGCTCTTGCATCCTGCCCTGCTGAATCCCTTGCAACCTTGTTGTCAGTTGTTTATTGCATCCGCTGTTTTTCTCCCCATTGTTGTCAAACCCTGTTTACTGTGTGTCACGGGGTATATACGTAATTCAGTGCATGCCGTTTCCTTACCATACCACCCTGCCTGTATATTTGCTATTTATATATAGGATTTTGACTACTCTAATTTGAACTGTAACTGAACATGTATATGTGTGTAAATTCTACTATTACTGTATCCTGCCTATCCCTATTCCCCCAGGGCACATCTGGAATCGAGTGGTACACTGCTCATTATGCCTTCCTGATAAAACCCTTAAATAAATAAATGAGGTTATCCCAGCACAACCCACACCATGTCATGCATTATTGTTTAACTATACCTGGATCACACACAGGTGAAAAAATGCTGGAAGTGCTCCTTACTGAGACTGATGAGTGGCTTCACCCCATTCTCTGAAAGCAGGTTTCATTGCAAGTGAAAATGGCCAAAATGTTGGGAAATGCATCAGTGATGAGGGAATTGTCAGGGTTCCATGCCTGGCACGCTGTTTTATTCTAATTGTGCAGCAGTTTCTAAGACATCCGGATATCAAGGATATTTTGACTGTGGCCTGTAACATCTGTGTCCTCTTTGCCTGTTCTGGAAAGGCCCATGACTAGTTCTGTCAGTGACAGATACAAAACAAACTGCCTCAGCACCTTAGGAAGCTTGATGTTTTCACCAGATGGAACTTGACCCTGCAGTTGATGGAGTGGTTGTAGGAGCAGTATCAAAGCCATATCTGTATATCTGCCGCTACATGCAAGCTGTGACAGTGCTGAGTATCCATGTGTCTGACAAAAGAGCAGTGCCACCAAATGGATGGCCTGATCATGATTCTCAGGCCATTCAAACATGCAACACAGGGAGTGAGTGGGGACACTACCTGCATCAGTCAGGCCATTCCACTACTATGTGTACTGATGCAGACACTGGTGAATGTGCAGCAATTGTCGGAGGCAGGTGATGATAGTGGAAGTTGTGTCTTAATGGAACACATGCTCCATGTCTTAGACTCCAATGCACATATTTCTAGCATTCTGCAGTCTGACAAGTTTGGGATTGCCACTATGCTTGACTCATGCTACAGAAAACAGTCAGACATCTGAAAAACTATTCAGAATAAAAAAGCACCCCCACCCCAAAAAACATACTTATCTTCCAGTGGTTGGAAAAATTGATGAACTCAAAAAAAAAACAGATCCCAGCTGAACCTATGCAGCAACATGATTTTATCACCCTAGTGATAATACCTGAAAATAGAAAAAAAAAAGAAATGGAAACAATGGTTAGAAATAAAGTGGTTACGACACCCCTCCCCCCATCAAAAATAGGAAATAAAATACTTACCTTTGCTGCTAGATCACTAAGCAATTGAGGAAAGGGAAGAGCAGACTGCATCTTTGTCCATGCAAAGTACTGGAATGGTCTGTCAGTGTCTTCCCAGTTTGTATATCTCTTTTTGGCATCAATGGAGCTGTACATGTGGAAGGGGTCAATGAAAAGGTTCAAGCAGGTCCTCCAGAGGGTTACAGGCTAAGCAATCAAATTCCTTGAGGAACTCCTTTTTATTATTTAGCTTTTCAAGAATTTTCAGAAGTGATAAATTTATATATTTGTGCTTGGCAGTTTTGTGTACTAAAGTGCTTAACAACACAGGCTGTCTAAGAGGGTGAGTTAAACAGCATATTATCAGTGGCAGCAGCAATACTTTAATACCAGCAATTCTCATTTATGGTTTGAGGGAAACTTTTCTCACTTGAGGTTTCAATGCTATCAAATCTTCCATTTGATGTCACTTACAAATCACAACACTTAATTTTTGAGTGCAAAACTGTTTGTTTCCTGAATCTTCTGTTTCAAATCACTTGCTCAAGATCACGCGACTTCATTTTTGGAGGCAGCCCTGTTTGCTGAAATGGGGCTTCACTTCATCATTTTGCAAAGATTTTTTCATCATATTTTTCACAAAGTGATGGTATTATGTCACTTTTTGTTACATTTAATATTAATTTACTCCTGTTGGTGGACTGCTGAATTCAGATTTCAAACATGTCTTTGCTCAGTTGGGTTTCCATGTTTAAGTAAGCCATTTTGTCCATGTCTTTCTGTAGCAGTTTTAGTGATTTTCAATTTTATTGAATCTTCTGTTTGATGCCACTTAATTTTTGGGTGTAACCCTGTTTATTGAATCTTCTGTTTCATGTCACTTAATCATGAATCACACCACTTAATTACTGGGTGCAAACCTGTTTGTTGAAATGGGACTTCACTTCATCATTTTGCAAAGATTTTTAGTCATATTTTTCTTAAAGTGATGGTGATCTGTCACTTTTTGTTGTACTTGATATTAAATTACCACTGTTGGCTGACTGCTATATTCACAGATTTTGAACACTGCTTTTCTCAGTCAGGTTACGTGTTTTAAGTCAGCTATTTTGTCAGTGTCTTTCTGTAGCAGTTTTAGTGATTGGTAGAAGTGATAACCTTATATCCTGTGCTTGGCAATCATGTGTACTAAAATGCTTGACAACACAGACTGTCCAAGAGGGTGAATTAAACAGCATAGTAGCACATGCACCAGCAGCAGTATTACCAACATTACTGATTTTGGGTTTGGGAGAACTATTTCCAGAAGTGAGACACTTATATCTTGTACTTGGCAGTTGTGTGTACTAAACTGTTTGCCAACACAGACTGAGAGGGCAAATGAAACAGCATAGCAGCACAGGCACCAGCAGTAGTTTATTACCAGCATTACTAATTTCAGGTTTGTGAGAGCTAATTCCAGAAGTGAGACATCTATATATTGTGCTTGGCAGTTGTGTTCACTACAGTGCTTGACAACACAGACTGTCTGAGAGGGTGAATGAAATAGCATAGTAGCATAGGCACCAGCAGCACATTATTTCCAGCATTACTGATTTCAGGTTTGGGAGTACTATCTCCAGAAGTGAGACATTTATATCTTGTGCTTGACAGTTGTGTGTGTTACAGTGCTTGAGATATGGACACTTGAGACAAATCATGGGAGAATAGAAGTAATGTGTGTTGTGATTAATGCACAACTAACACAAAATGCATAAAGAACTGTGTTGGGGCAGTGACACACAATGCAGTACCACATGGCAGTAGCACTACTATTAACCTGCAGCCACCTGACATACTTATTCTGATAAGTGAGAAAAATGTCAGAAAAGATAGTGATAAACAGAAAGAAAGGAGAGGTGTGATGTATGGAAACTGGAGACTCAGCATCATGAAAAATATAGCTAGGAAATAAAAAAATGTGTGTGTTTTTTTAAGCTAGAACTGAAGCAGATAGTTTAGAAATACAGACTTCACAGCAGTAACAGAAATAAAGAAATACAATCAGACAGACAGAAATAAGGAGGATAGATGAACAACCTTTTTTCTTTTACATTTTTCTATTATTTTTTTTCATTTTTACAATTTAAGACAGTGTAAAAGACAAAGATAAAAGAAAATAGCCAGATTCAAGGGCTATGGCCTGAGGACAGAGGGTGCACAGCCACATCTAAGTTCTGCCAAACCCTCAAGAATTGTTTGCTGGTTGAGGATTACCACCTTCAATATCTCATTCAGTCCTGCAACCTGCCAGGAGAACTCCCCTACATCCCTGCAGAGCTGTTCCACTTCCACATGGGTGGATGTGGGAGAGGACCTGAGGCTGGTCTCTCAGTTTCCCTCTGCTGCACTACTCAAGGTTGACTGCAGGCTCCTGTTGCAGTCCACTCCATCTCCCCCTTTGGCACCTGCACACCATCATGTCTCTTTTTCTTTCCATTGCCATGCACAGACAAAGCACTAGGGGTGCCACCATCTACATCGCTCTCACAACCTTTCAGTCTCTGATGTTCCTCCCACTCTTTAATGTGTCTCCCTTTAAGCTGTATGTGCTTCCCACCTGTTCTTAGATGACTCCTCCATTTCTCATGTTGAACAGTGTGATGCTTGGCCAGCTGGTTATGACTATTGTATGCTATGTGTAATATAAAAATATAGTATGTGATTGTCTCACATAAGACAGCCTGTGCTCCATGGGTGCCTCCCCCCAGGTTTCAGTGAAACTACAGGATATATTAAATTGACCAGGAGATTTCTGTAATGTAATAAACTTTATTGACACATTGCATTTAATGGCCTTTTTATGACCTGTTGCTGCTCTGAAGCTGGGGAACTAAAATATATATTTTATGACTTCAGAAACAGGACATCATTAAGCTGATTCCTGCCAGCTATATCTTGCACCTAGTTGATGGACTGCAGGGTTGTAAATCCTCAAAAGAACTGTCTGATCAAAGGCTAATAATTTGGGAAATGAGTTTTGGCTGATGTCACCTTATTTGATATACCTACTGTTAGGACATCCTTTTTGTATTTTTTTTAATATTCTAAAAGGAGGAGCTACATGACTCACAGAAGGTTGTGAAGAGACACAGTTTAAACTATACTGTGTCTAAACTGTTGAGACATATTATTTTGGGACTCTGGAAAGACACATCTCTCCAATAAGCACTTAGAGGTAATACATTAGATAGAAAAAGTCTAACTGTATTGTGGTAGGAGATTTTGTTTTGTAATCTTCTCTTGTTCTTTTAAGTGATTGTATGCTCTTTGATATATTGTTCTGTGTTTAAATTTTTTATATTTTTATCATCTTTTAGTAAAATGCCTTTTATTTGGAAGACTGCCCAGGTGTCTCTCAGTTCTTTTTGCATGTGATGTATAGAAGATTAAGTCTGACAAAAATGGTTCAACAGCATGATGGTGTTACTAAACTGGGAAAATGTAAAAATATACCTAAGGTCTTTTATAGAATTTTAAGGGTTCATTTTGGAAGCCTAGCTTGGTGCCCCTGGTGAAAGATTGCACCGCAATTCCCAAAGAGGGTACGTATCTGAGCCTGTAATTTTGGTATGCTACCATAAGGTTCACAGTTTGAATCCCCCAGAACATGAGACTAAAGGTGATTCAGATCCAAAAGCAGACAGGAGGGTTACCCTGTCTGTTACCTGTTCACACTATTGCACTCGGAGGTTGGCAGTGTGGGAGAAGAGGGCCTGACCTGCTGAGTGCATGTGTGACAGATTTGGTTAGCAGTGGTGTGATAAAATTGGTAACACAAGCTTTAACTGTTCAATATGTCAGCTTAGTACTGTACAGCTCACTTGCAAAAAAAGACAGTGATTTGTTTTTAAAAAAAAGAAACAGAACTATATCATTTTGCTTACAGTCAAGTTCCTAACTGTTTTATTTTTTTTCTAAAGTGCAAGTAAGAGTAGCCATAGTTGGGAAGAAGATGGCTTCCAACTAGAACGGTTACAGAGCAGACTACATGAGGCAGTTGTGCTAGGACTGATGAGTCCTGCATGAGGTGAGAGCCACCAAGCAGAACCTCTTGGATGCCCTGATGGCAGCAGATGCCCAGAGCATCGAGTCACAGACTGTGACTGTAAAAGACAAAACCTTGGGTGCGGAGGGGCTATTGGCCAGTGCAGTGTCCAGATCTGGTGGGAGGACAGCAGGGCCAGTGCAAGTGAAGGGCCACAGCAGCAGGGGAAGTTCACCAGCATTCTGGAACCAGAAGCAATCAGCCTGAAGATTGAGTTATGCAGAATGGAGTTGGAGTTCCAGAAAGAAGAGAAGTGGGAGCAGCGAGCTGCAGAGGAGAAGAGGGAGCGAGAACAGTGAGCCACAGGGGAAAAGAGGGAGCGGGAATAATGAGAAGCAGAGTGAGAGAAATGAACTGCAGAGGAGATGAGGGAGTGTGAACAGCAAGAGGCAGACTTGGAAGAGCATGAACAGCAAAGAAAACATGAACTGGAGAAGATACGACTCTAACCACTAGCACCAGAGCAGGTAAGTGGCTTGGGTTTAACTGGAACTACAGAACTGGGTTACAAATTGAATTCAAATTGATAGCTCAATTTAAACATGGGGAAGATATGGATGCCCTTCTAAATTCCTTTGAAAAAGTTTGTATTTAGGCAAAAATTCCTAGAGGGTCCTGGAGCTTCCAGCTATCCCCACTATTTACCTGAAAAGCTCGGGATGCATTGTGTCAAATGGACAATAAGGACAGTAATGATTAGAGCAAACTTAAAGCTTCACTTTAAAAAAAGTTTGATTTAACTGCTGATGCATACAGAGCAAAATTCTGTAAGTTCAGGAGAAGCCCTGACATGAGCTACGAGGAGCTAGCCATGAAACAACGTCAGTGTTTAAAACATTGGTGGGAAGGAATTGAAGCAAACTCTGTAGATAAAATTGAAAATGCTATATTGTTAGAGCAGTTTTTTGGGCATGCCCAGCAGAGTTAAATCCTGGCTGGAGGACCAAGATCCCAAAACACTGCAAGAGGCTGCTGAACTCTTGGACCGCTATGCCAAGAGCAGATCTGCTCTGAGAGTGAATGGGGCTGGCGTGGCAACATGGAAAGGAAAAAGTGTGCCTTCAGGGCAGCTAAAACCCTCACTGCCTCCACCAAAACAAGTTAGCCCCAGGTTTCAAAGAAAAGAGTTCTCTGAGAAAAGAAACAAATGTTGGGTTTGTAAAGAAAATAGGCATATTGCCAGACAGTGTCCCAAAAGGATGAGCAATACTCAACATGGGGCTAGGAAAGAAGTGGATTGTTTATTTGTCCCTGGAAGCATGCCTGTGAACATGAGGGAACACATGCACCCATTCATGGTGAATGGTGTACAGACACAAGGGTTAAGAGACACAGGGGCATCCCTGCCATTGGAAAAAGGGGATCAAGTAGAGCCTGGTCAGCTTATAACCAATAAATTTGTAACTGTACAAGGGTTCACTGGTGAGGAGACCACATTGCCACTTGCTAGTGTTCTCCTAGACTGGGGTGAAACTGGGGGAACTGTGCAATAGGTGGTGCAGCCAAAACTTTAGCAGTTGACGTTATCCTTGGCAACAATCTCAAACAGGGAATGGTGTGTGCAGTTACCTGTAGCCAAGTGGCAAGGGAAAATTTTAGTTCCCTGGACCCCACAGAAGCTCTTGTGGAAACCACTGGGAGGGTGGTTCCCCAGCCTGTGTCTCCTGATATAGAGACTAATGAAAAGGGAGTCGAACTTTCCCCAGTAGTAGTTCACCACACAGCTACAGAGGGTTGCTCCAAAGAAGGAGGGGTGACCCATTGTCAGAGGGTTAGGGATGACAGTTATCCTAAGTGCCCTGATGCTAGTGCTAGGGACCCTAGTTTAGAGACTGAAGGAGACTTGTCCCATGTCTTGGGAATGTGTAAGGAATTTGCAGCTGCCCAGAAACATGACCCTAGTCTAGAGAAGCTGAAGGTTTGGGCAGACTCTGATGGAGCACTGGGAGGTTATGGTAAACATAAAGTTTATTGGGAAAATGGACTTATGTGTACTCAGGCTGTGAAGACAGAGGGAGGGGTTATAGACAGGCAGCTTGTCATTCCCCAGGGGTACTGTGAGCAGTTGCTCAAGATTGCACATGATATTAACTTGTCTGGTCATCTGAGAATTACACACATTATGCAGCGGTTGTTCCAGAATTTCTACTGGCCCAACTTCACCCAGCAGGTGAAGGAGTATTGCAGGTCTTGTCACTGGTGCCAAGAAATAGGGAAGGCAGGTAAGAAAACCCAAGCCACCCTAATTCCATTGCCCATAGTGAAGAAGCCATTCCAGATGGTGGAATGGATACTGTAGGGACTTTAAATACTCCCAGATCCTCCAGGAAGAGGTTCATCCTGACTGTGGTGTATTATGCCACCCAGCATCCAGAGGCAATCGCCGTATCCTCACTGAGGACAGTCAAAGTGGCAGATGCCTTACTTGGGATTTTCTCCCATGTTGGGTTTCAGCAGAAGGTTATCACCATTCAAGGTGGTTCCTTCATGTCGGACCTGATGAAATGTTTGTGGGAGAAGTGTGGGGTGGTGCAGAGGTGCATGACACCTTATCATCTGCAAGCCAATGGGCTTATGGAAAGATTTAATGGTACCCTGAAGTCAATGCTCCAAGCATTTGCTGAATAGCATGAGAGAGACCAGGAGAAATACCTTTCCCACCTGTTGTTTGAATAAAGGGAAGTGCCCCAAGAATCAACAGGGTTTTCCCCCTTTGAGCTCTTATATGGATGCCAGTTATGTGGGCCTCAGACTTGATCCAGGAGGACTGGGAAGGCAAGCACACCACCCAGGGAACTCCCATAGTGGATTACATCCTTAGGTTTAGGGAAAGACTGAAGGAGCTTGTGGGGATAGCCAAGAGCAACCTGGCAGCTGCTGAACAGAAACAAACAGTGTGGTACAACTGCAGAGCCAGAGCTCACTCATACACAGTGGGTCAGGAAGTCATGGTCCTTATTCCTGTCTGGAAAGACAAGCCACAGGCTGAGTGGGCAGGACCATACAAAGTAGTTAGGAAAGTAAATGACATGAACTATATCATACAGTTACCTGATAGAAGATATACAGAAAGAATGTACCATGTCAATATGATGAAGCTATATGCTAAAAGGGCTTACATGGAGTTTGCAGTATGTAGTCCTGGAGAGGGGACAGATGAAGGAAACCCCCTTCTGGACTTGCTGGCAGAAAACAAGTGGGAGTCCTCTGTGGAGGCAGTTAAATTGTCTCCCCTGCTGGCCCTGGACAAGATCCAGGAAGTAAGGAAGGTTTTGGCAGACTTTGCCCCACTGTTTAGCTCCAAATCTGGACTAACCCCCTTAGCAATGCGCAATGTGGAGACAGGGACACAGATGCCCATATGGTGAACAGCATATCAGGTGTCAGAGGCTGTCCATAAGGACATTAGGAGGGAGGTGGAGGAAATGCTGGATGTAGGGGTAATCCAGAGATCCCACAACCCCTGGGCCTCACCCGTAGTCCTTGTGCCTAAGCCAGATGGCTCTACTTGTTTCTGTGTGGACTATCGTGGACTGAATGCAGTCACGAAGTCAGACGCCCACCCGATGCCACAGAAGGATGAACTCCTGGACAAGTTGGGAGGGGGGACCTACCTTATGACTATTGATCTGACAAAGGGGTATTGGCAGGTAGATTTAACTGACAGAGCTAGGGAGAAGTCAGCCTTCATCACTCTGATAGGCTTATTTGAATTTAAAGTAATGCCTTTTGGAATGAAGAACGCCCCAGCCACTTTCCAAAGGTTGGTGAACCAGGTGTTAAATGGTGCTGAGGAGTACAATGTGGTGTACCTGGATGACATTGCCATTGTTAGTGCTAGCTGGGAGGAACACCTGTCCCACCTTAGGGAAGTGGGGGCAAGATACAGAGGGCCAGGCTCACTGTCAAAGCTAAGAAGTGCCAGGTGGCCGTGGTTGAAGTGGCATACCTTGGGCATGTTGTAGGCTGGGGGCAGCTCCATCCTAATCAAGTAAAAATAGAGGTGTTCAAGGCATGGCCCAGACCAGAAATGCAGAAGCAGGTCAAGAGATTTCTAGGGACAGCAGGGTAGTATAGGAAATTTGTACCCAATTACAGTGCCCTGGCTGCTCCCCTATCTGACCTGGTAAAGAAAAAGATGCCTAAGAATATTACCTGGGAACCAGCCTGTGAAAAGGCCTTTACCAGACTGAAGGAGGCACTGTGCAGTGCTCCTGTATTGACAAGTCCTGACTAGAACAAACCCTTTATAGTCCAGACTGATGCCTCAAACATGAGTATTAGGGCAGTACTGAGTCAGACATCCAAGCAAGGGAAAGATCACCTTGTAGTGTACCTGAGTAAAAAGTTACTTCCCATGGAGCAAACTTACTCTTCTGTGGAAAAAGAGTGTCTTGCCGTAGTGTGGGCCCTAAAGAAGTTAGAGCCATACATGTATGGGCAGTATTCTGAGTTACAAGTGAACCACAACCACCTGGTTTGCCGACCCAAATGGAAAAAAAAACTAATGGTAGACTATTAAGCTGGAGTCTTGCCTTGCAACTGTATGACATGATGATCTTACATAGAGTTTGAACAACCAATCAGAACGAGGATGACTTGTCTCATCTATATGAGGAGTGAACTGACTTGGGAAGCTCATCCCATGCAGGAGATAGAGCCCCCAGATTCAGTCTAAGTGGGGAGGATTGTGACGCTTGGCCAGCTGGTTATGATTATTGTATGCTATTTGTAATATAAAAACATAGTATGCGATTGTCTCAAATAAGACAGCCTATGCTCCATGGGTGCCCCCCCCCCCAGGTTTCAGTAAATCTACAGGATATATTAAATTGACCAGGAGAGTTCTGTAATATAATTAACTTCCTTGAGACATTGCATTTTATGGCCTTTTTACGACCTGTTGCTGCTTTGAAGCTGGGAAACTAAAATATACATTTTATGACTTCAGAAACAGGACATCATCATTAAGCTGATTCATGCCAGCTATATCTTGCACCTAGGTGATGGATTGCAGGGTTGTAAATCATCAGAAGGAACTGGTTGATCAAAGGCTCATAATTTGGGAAAAGAGTTTTTGCTGATGTCATCTTATTTAATATACCTCCTGATAGGCCATCCTTTTTGTATTTTTTATATATTCTAAAAGGAGGAGCTAGATGACTCACAGAAGGGGTGTGGAGAGACACAGTTTAAACTATACTGTGTCTGAACTGTTGAGACATATTATTTTGGGACTCTAGAACGGTATCTCTCTGATAAGCACTTCGAGGTAAAACATTAGATAGAAAAAGTCTAACTGTATTGTGGTAGGAGTTTTGGTTTTGTAATCTTCCCTTGTTCTTTTAAGTAATTGTATGCTTTCTGATATATTGTTCTGTGCTACATTTTTCATATTTTTGTAACATCTTTTAGTAAAATACCTTTTATTTGAAAGACTGCCTGGGTGTATTTCAGTTCTTTTTGTATGTGACATATAGAAGATTATGTCTGACAAAAACAGTTCAACAGCTTGATGGTGTTATTAAACTGGGAAAAGGTAAAAATATACCTAAGGTCTTTTATAGAGTTTTAAGGGTTCATTTTGGAAGCCTAGTTTGGTGCCCCTGGTGAAAGATTGTTCTGCAATTCCCAAAGAGGGTATGTATCTGAGCCTGTACATTGGGTAAGTTAGCATAAGGGTCACAGTTTGAATCCCCCCAAAACTTGAGATTAAAGGTGATTCAGACCCAAAAGTAGACAGGAGGGTTACCCTGTCTGTTACCTGTTGACACTATTGTGCTCAGAGGTTGGCACTGTGGGAGCAGAGGGCCTTACCTGCTAAGTGCTGGTATGACAAACAGCAGTGTGGCACAATTTGCAGGTGGCCACAATGTTGTTGTTGGGGCCCAGTTCAAAAACACCTCACACAAGGGACTTCGGCTACTGCTGATGGGAGGAGCGAGATGGTCCTGACTGCATTTCCTCCTCCTCATGGTGTGGAGGTGTTGGTGGTCGCACACTTGGTTGTGCTGGTGCCTTGCCTTATTTCCTTGCTGCAGCCTTGGATGCTGCACTGTGGGAGAGGGCTGGGTGATGCTGACTTCTCCTCCTGCTGATGCCACTGCCTTGGGCTAGGTCCTCTTCAGGTGAAAACCACATCTCCCCTCTTCTACCTGCATCCCCCCCCCCTCCTCCTCACTACTCCCAGTCCAATTCATTTTCAGCATAACAAAAAAATGAGTAAAAGGAGTAGAAAAACACATTAAAAGAGGTAAGAAATAACAGAAATGAAAATGTTCAATATAAACAAAATAACAGGTAAAAACAATTAAACAAACACTAACTGTAAAATAAAAAGAATATATACTGTACAACAGACACTTTACAAAAATTGGAAAGTGTAATACGGGATGCTAATTACACATGGCTTGGTACTGATACAGTACAGAGTCACTCTATACCAGCTTTAAGCATGATCTTGGCATTCCTGCATGCAGATATTATTTGGAAAACCACCCGCAGACTGATGAAATGACTATTGATTTTTTGTTACAGGCATTAGAGTTTATACTGAATAACAATGTTTTTGAATTTTATACTTACAATTGTGCAGCACAGCTATGGGCACCCATTTATGCCAATCTATTTCTGAGGTGGTGGGAGCAATTCAAAATATTAAATCCAGTAGCTAATCCTTTCTTCGAAAATATTAAATTCTGGAAGAGGTACATAGATAATTGTGTCTGCAGTTGGGAGGGGGACCCCAACAGAATCAAATAATTTCTTTCATGGCTAAATGAAAATGAGCTTAATTTGAAATTCACTTACATATCAGATAAGGAAAAATTGTAATATTTAGATTTAGAACTGCTGAGACAACCAGGCAAGAAAATAAGTACCAGATGCTTCCAAAAGGAGACAGCCACAAACTCTGTCATGAGGACAGAAAGTTCCCACACACCCAGGTTAAAATAATTGATTCCATACAATCAGATGCTGAGACTGTGGTAAACTGTAATAACACAGATGTTTTCATAGAGTAAGCACTAGAACTAGAGAACAGATTCTTGGATAGAGGATATTCAAAGGACACTCTAAATAAAGCTAAGAACAAAGCTTTTTCTCTAAACAGAACTCAGTTATTGCAGTCCAAAAAGATCAAGTATAAACACATCAGGTTAATAACCCTGTGGCATTTGTCACAGAGTACAGTGGAATGGCAGGTTGGATTGGCAACATCTTGATGAGTGACAGAGATGTACAGGAAGCTGTGGGAAACAAGCCCAGCATCTCTTTTAGTAGGACCAGAAACATCAAGGACCTAGCGGTGCATAGTAGGCTAACAGCTCTCCTCCCACATTTAGGAACTGGTTACCCAGCAGACCATCTGTGTTTGTTTCAATCCTAAAGATGCAATATTTGCAAGTTTGCTAAAATAGGAACCAGTTTTGAACATCCTCTGTTCAATGGCATTTCTGTAGATTTGAAACAGTGCATCACTTCTGACACCACTTTCATGGTGTTTGCTCTATGGTATCCCTGCAAGAAAAGTGTATGTGGGGTGCATGGTTAGGCTGCTTAAACAATGCATTCAGGAACATGTAAGGTATGTTTTAAACAACAGGTCTGACACCCCAGTAAGAACAAATTTCTTCAATTGCCACAATTCTGATGCAGAATTTATGAATGTTATATGAAGTGAGAATGTTAAACTCAAAACTAAACATGGCAATAGAACAAATGATCTCTTGAAGCAAGAAAGCTATTGAATGTATACACTTCGATCTGTCAAACTAATATGTCTGAACAATTTATGGGACATCAAACCATATTTGCTTGATTAATATGTGACACTACATTTGTTTATTATTGCATGCTCGCTTCATTTATTCTCCACACTGTGTTAACATTATGAGTATCTCCTTTCTACATTATTTAGAAATTGTCAAAAAAATAGTGAAACAGTGAATGTATTGTCTCACTACCCCTTAGGGAGAATTCCTCATGATAGTCACCCTTATTTTTCAGATTCATTAACTGAGTCTTCACATTAGGTAGACATCATGAGTACCTTCTATCTATATTATGTAGAATGTTTCTAAAGAAATAGTGAAAAAGTGAATGCACTTTCTCACTACACTCCAGGGAGAATTAATACTTCATGAAGTTCAGCTTTATTTATCAGATTCATGAATTGATGATGTATTTTTCCAGTAGTCTTCTGCTACTTTGAAATGTTGTGTAATTTGCTATAATATGTTTCTAATGTCTCTCGTTTGTTTGTTCTTGCAGGGCTTGTGCACCTCTAACTTTCTTGTAACACTAGAAGTCATTGAGTTGATCACATGGGATGGTAGATCGCTACCTTCTTCTTTTCTAACTTTTGTTTGTCCCTTTGATATGTCCCTATGGTGGAACTGTTTCACTTATTATGGCTTTGGATATTTTTTTTATTGTTTATTTATTGAATATAATCGGAATTACAATCCTTTGAGTCACAGACTCTTTTGCAAAGACTCCACGTCAGTTACAGAGGGTGGAGGGTATACATTTACAGAAAACAGACCTATACACAGTATTAGCTTAAAAGTACAGGGTAATGCAGTCCTGGCTTTATTTTAGTTAACAGGTGACAGTAGTTGGCAACATTCGAGATGTCCCTTATCAGAGAAGTGCAGGATATAATGCAATAAAGCAATTTAATTCAACTAAGATTTAGATAATAAATCTATAGTCAAATAGTGATTTGGGGGTGGTGGTGGATGTCAAAATGAACAACTCGGAGACTTGTAGGAGGGCAGTAGCCAAGGCCAACAGGATGCTGGGATGCATCACTAGGGGGATCACCTCCAAAAGGACGGAAGTGATGCTCCCTCTGTATAACTGCTTGGTGAGGCCACACCTTGAGTACTACGTGCAGTTTTGGAGGCCACATTTAAAGAGGGACATTAAATTCCTGGAGAGGGTCCAGAGGAGGGCAACCAAAATGATTTGGGGCTTGGGGGACAGGACCTATGAGGAGAGGCTCAAAGAGCTAAATATGTACACATTGGAAAAGAGTAGGGACCGGGGGGGACATGATAGAGGTCTTTAAGTACATGAAGAGGGTAAATAGGGAGGAACAGTCAGGGTGCTTCGAAGGAAGGAGGAGGAGGGGGCCACTAGAGGTCATGGGTGGAAGCTGGAGGGAAGATTCAGGAGAGAAAGGAGGAGGTGCTACTTCACTGAGAGGGTGGTGGAGCCATGGAATGCACTGCCTAGGGGGCTGGTGCAGGCAGAGACGGTGGAGGGGTTCAAGAGGGCTGGGACAGATACAGGGGAAGGGTTCTGGAAGCAAAATCCAATGCAGCAAGAATATCCGGAACTGGGAAGGGAGAAGCCAGAGAAGGCGAGGGAGGCAGCAAGGTCAGCTCCCAGGGTGGGGGCTGACCAATCGAGCAGACTCGAAAGACTGTTAGGCCTATTCTGCTGGCATTTTAGTATGTTAGTATGTTAGTAAATAGATGTACAGTAGAAACTTTCTTTATGTTTTTGATATTTCTTTATGATATGATTTTTTTTCCATTTGGATTTTGTAATTAATATTCATGGCGGTTTATTGTTTATTCATGTTGTCACTGCATAAATTGTTGCACCTGTCTCCCAATACCACGCCCCCTGACAAAGGGTTTACACGTGAAGCGCGGGGGCTAGGTGGCTTGTATGTGTTCCGAACACACTACCTTTATCAGCAATAAAGCTGTTTATCTGTATTTTCATCTGTGAGAGTGTGCTTCATTATGGCTCCAGTAGTGCAAACTTGTTGGATTTTGTTCATTGTGCAGGGCTGGCTGCCCTTCTGTTTGCACCCACCTTGAAGGAGTGCTGGGGTCCATTGTGTGGATCAGTACTGTACAACAGGCAAAAGAAAGGGGAAAGGTTCTGTTGTTTTGCTATACTAGCTTTGAATAAAAGTGAAGATCTGCCCCCTTCCACTCACTAGCTCAAACTGCAAAGTGAAACTAAGGATGAGTCAGTACATGGAACAGTAGCATGTGACCTGCAGGAGTTGTTTCCTCAACCGTGTGACCTCAAGCACTTGTTTACCACCAGGAAGTCACCTCATTTTGAAGCAAAACTTTACCTGTCTTTAATGACGAAGTTACCATGAAGTCACCAGCGAAGTCACATGGGTGAATTTTTAAGGCCGATAGCAAAAATTCATGGATTGATCCACAGAGATGGAGGGGGTGACTTTGCTGGAAATCTGCCAGTGAATTAAAACTTTGTAACATCACTGTAGCTCTCCAGATCACACCCTAGTGTGGTTTTCCTAAAGCAGTTCCAGCACTATGAGTGCTCCATATTTCACCAGCTTGATTTTTGGGGACACAGTGCTCTTCTTGGCTTGGAAAAACATGGGAAAACTTGTCTTTTATTACAGTTATAATTCTTGTTTATTACAATTATTATTATTATTTTTTATTACACTTCAGAGTGCCACCATAGGGTTCCTGGGGCTGCTTCATTCACTATCCTGCTGGTTGCTGAATGCCTTACAAACAATGACATCACCAGCTGCTGCTGGGAACTCAGGAGTATGATAGTATGATGCTCAATGAGAAGAGGAAAGGTTGGCAGGAGTGCTCAAGTCTGGAGGCAGGCTGCAAATAAATATCATTATTTAAAAAAGTGAGTTCCTTCCTTATTGAAACAGTATGAATCAGTCCTCTGTAAAGGTTTGCTTTGATTAATGCGGCAGGGTTTGGAGCAAGAAAATAGTGTGGTGGGGGAGGATACAGGAGGGGAAGGGAGGAAGCAGCTCACTGTACTGAATGGAGAGGACATGAAGAGATATGATTCAAGTCCATTCTGGGAAGGAGACAGACTGTGTTGTGTCAGCATTGCTCTGCTATGCAGCCGTAAAAAGGGTACAACAGTAATACAGATAACAGTATGCTGATTAATCTATAGGGCTGTTTGTACAGCTGCTTTGGTACTGGAGCAACCAGAGTGTCAGGTTGCTCCAGTGCAAAAGCAACCATGTGGACAGTTACCTGATTGCAATAAGTCATTCACTGTGATGCTTGCAGAGCCACTGTAATCTCAGGATTGCAGGTTGCAGCAAGCAGTGTAAGCAGTTGTGTGAATAGGCTGCACCGCTCACTCTGATGTAGCTCCAGTACCTCCCAGCAGCCTCCTCTAAGGACCGCTGACCACCCTGACTTATGGTCCCTCTCCAGTGTGCCTTCCTTTTGCACTGAGAGAGGCTGTATAAATGCAAAAAGAAATGGCCTCTGGAGGCCAGGCCAGCACTAATACTGTCTGCAGCAGAACTGAAAGTGGCCGTATAAACATGACCTTTTTGTCCTATTAACAGACTCCATCCTGATGAACCATTAGTTCATCTATAAGAACCAGATCAATCAGTATGTTATATTGAAATGGTTTTGATACATTAGTTGCATTGTTTGTACTACATACAATAAAAAAAGGTTTTACAAGGTGCTACTAAATTGTTGACTTTGTCCCAAACCCTATACAAACAGTACTGTTGCCTTTACTCTCTGGATGTGAAGACTGTTTTTTTCCACCAGAAATTTTCCTTCAGGTTTGATGATAGCATTTTTCCCCACCTTTTATTTGTTTATTATGTCCATCAAAGGGGCTTAGGGACAGAGTTTCATATGCAGAAAAATAAATTAAAAGTTTAAACAGCAGACAGGCTTGTCCTCAAACCAGTACAA
The DNA here is from genome assembly GCA_016271365.2 of Neoceratodus forsteri. Taxonomy (NCBI): domain Eukaryota; kingdom Metazoa; phylum Chordata; order Ceratodontiformes; family Ceratodontidae; genus Neoceratodus; species Neoceratodus forsteri. The sequence goes on along the minus strand of CM028137.1, from coordinate 339,013,844 downwards.
TGATAAATAGTTAACTGTCAGAGTGTGAAATTGCCAGGAAGCTGAAGCCTTTGAAATGTTTTTAAACAGCTGATCTGGGAGGAGGACATTAAAAAGATGTGAAATTGGGGGAGGAGTGAGACAGGGGGACAGATTCTCAAAGCCTCTGAAAATCCCATAGCTGCGGGAAAAACTCGGTGCTAGTGGGTTGCCACTTGCAGAACTGCAATTCTTCCTACAGTTACAATATTCTTAAAAATGGAGCTGGTTTACTACTGGCTCCATGATTTACAGCAGCTTGTGGGTGTTTTTTCCCCACAGCTGTGGAAAAATGTTACCGCTGGTGACACCAGCCATAGCATCTCCTGCAGCTGCAGTGGACTGAAAATATGAGTCTCCACTCCTGTGGAGATTTCGGTCTACAACTGGAGTTACAGTGTGAGACTTAGACCCAAATCAGCCCAGTAGCTTCATATTACTACTTTGTGATACTGCCTAATTATTTGTGAGTCAAATGCTAAATGACTGTGGACTCTGGTCACCAGCAAGGACAAAGACAGTTGGATACAGCATTACACCACTGGAATTGCAGCATTTGGAAGGTCTCAGCTATTCCACTAGTGTAATTGTTTTTATTTGTGGGGGTGGCAGTGAGGGGATCTTCATATGTACCACGCTCCTGGATGTGGAATACATATGCAGACCCCCCCACGCAAAAAAGTACAGGAAATGAAATGTATCTCTACCTGGTTATTATGCAGGGAGCCCTATGCACTGCCAAATGTTATTATTAACTCTACCTGGGTATTGTGGCATTTGATCACACTAATAATCAGCTTGATAAAGGGTGTCACCAGTTATTATAGACAAATTACAGGCACCCTGTTACAGGCATAATACATAGATGCATAGAAACATAGAAGTTGATGGCAGATAAGGACTGCAAGGCCCATCCAGTCTGCCCCATTTCTTTTTCTACCTTATGAATGTGCCATCGACCTTTGCTTTGTCAATGGCCTATCTATTTATACTCATCTGTATTGCTTCCTTATACCTATCCTGTTTGAAGCCCTGCATTATATTCATATCCACCACTTCCTGAGGTAGGCTGTTCCATGCATCCACCACCCTTTCTGTGAAAAAGAACTTCCTCACATTACCCCTTAATCGGCCTCCCTCTAATCTCATGCTGTGTCCTCTTGTCTTGATATTTTTCTGATATTGAAACATGTTAAACTCTTTCACCTTGTTAATGCCCTTAAGGTCTTTGAATGTTTCGATCACTTCTCACCCTCCTTTGCTCTAGGGTATACCTACTGAGTTCTGTTAATCTGTCCTCTTATATTTTCTGATGCAGTCCATGCACTATTTTGGTTACCCTTCTCTGACTGCCTCAATATAGTTATTGTCCTTGTGAAGGTGTGACCTTGGTCCACCACTGAGGTTACCCAGTCAAAGAAACCTATGAGATTAGTTTGACAGGACCTTCCTGCTGTAAACTCATACTGTCTTGGATCCTGTGTTCCTAAGAATTCCTGGTGTTGCACAATCCTTTCCTTAAGGAGTGCCTCCATAATCTTGCCCACTACTGAAGTAAGACTGACTGGTCTGTAGTTCCCTGCCTCCTCCATGCTACCACTCTTGTGGAGCAGGATCACATGAGCCCTTCTCCAGTCTTCTGAGACCTCTCCTGTGCTCAAAGACTCACTAAACAGTTCTGATAATGGCTCTGCTAGTTCCATCCTTAGCTCCTTTAGTACCCTGGGATGTATGCCATCAAGTCCCATTGCCTTGTTCAGCCTGAGCTTATCGAGCTCTTGTAGGACCCTTTCTTTTGTGAAGGGACTTGTGCACACCTCCCTCATCCCTGTGTCCATGGTGCTGAGCTGTGAGCCCTGCCCTACCTTCTCTTCAGTAAATACTGAGCAGAAATATCTATTTAGGATAGATGCTTTTACATGGTCCTCCTCCTCCTGACACACCCCCTTATCCCCTTTGATCTTAGCAATACCCACTCCGGACTTTCTCCTTTCACTATTGTATCTATAGAAAGTCTTGTCACCTTCTTTAACTGTTAATGCTAGTGGGCTACAGGTATACGACAGGTACTTATATAGACAAAGAACAGGCAGTGTGCAGGCATTGGACAGTACTGCAGTTTCAACCAGGGCACTCCTACATTTATGGAAAGATTCGCTTTTTAAGTTCCAGCTGAGTCCTAAGTAGTATTCATAACCATAAATAGCTTACTTTACAACAGTCATTATCCAATTCAAGCTAGTCATAAGCAGTAAAAACATACTGTTGCAAAACAATTATTAACTGTCATCCAGACTGCTGTGAAACTGCTGGCTTAGCTTTCTAATTCAGATTTCATTTAAATTGTTTGTCATTTGGACAGGACTGAAAAGGCCATCATGATGTACATTTACAATACAACTAACTGTATAAGATCAGTAAGCATTTAACTGTTAATTCCATTCAGAAATACTGCTGTGGTTTTAATAGTCAAACTTTTATTGTAAGGTTAAGTGAATGCCTTTCATTTTGATAAGGGCATTCACCTGTCGACACCTGCTGAAAGGTCTGACAGCTCTAACAAACAGTTTGGAGCTGCTATCCCCAGTGAACAACAAGGGCTATTCCAGAACCCATTCAGTCTGTGTGTGCTTGTGGTGAGAAGCATACTGGTACCTGTGTGCTGTTGAGAAAAATAGCCTGAAGCTGTGCTGCTGTAGTGGCAGACCACATGTCTGTCTGAACAGGAAAGTGAGTGAAGGAGAGTGAAGTAGAACTTTTGTTATTTGTCTGGATAAAGGCACCATGCTGTTTTATTCTAGATTTGAATATGACCCACCCCCAGTATTGGAATTACACTTTAGGAGCTTTGGGAGCTTGAGGGGCCCACAAGGACCCTAGCTTTAAACGGAGCTCCCCTTCCCATTATAAGTTAATGGCAGTGTTGCATGAGCTACTAGGGATCACTTCAGAGCTGGGTGGGGGGCGGCGATCCCTGGAAAGCCCCCTCGTAATTCCAACATTGCCCACCCCCAATCAGGAATTTAACATCCCCAGGCTCCTGAACCTTCATAAGTCCACAAGGCATTGAAGGCATGGGTAGCTACTGTAATAGCAATGGTGATGGCCTAGTATTGTAATATATAAAACAGCTACAAACCATATGTAACACATGCTGGATGCAGAGAAACACAGATGCTGATGGCATAAAAAGACCTAGCAGTCCATCCTGCCCACCCAGCCTTACCTACAGTTGTATGTGATGGTCCTAGACATCACTCACTTCTTCATCTCCCTTCGCCTCCCCTTCTACTCTTACATATCACTTAGACTTGTTTTACTCATGTCTGACTCCTTCTACTAACTTAGCACACACATCTTCCCCGGGCCACTTGTTTCACCAATGAACCACTCTCTCCATAATAAATACTTCTTGACATCCTTCCTGAATACCCCCCCCCCCACACACACACAGCTTCATTGAGTTCCCTGCTATGTCTGTGTTCCCACTCAATGTGAACATACAGATTTAGTCTGTGCTGTTTTGGTCCTTGTAAGAACAGATCCAGAAGCAAATGAGTTGATATATTTTATTGGACCAACATAGATGTAACAAAAACAAAAGTGCTTTAGCTTTCAGACCAATCCAGTCCTTCCTCGGAAGCTTAATGACAGTTATTTAGAAAATCCAAAACTTTTAACACTCAGGTCATGCAGAAAAGTAACCAGAAAAAATTCCCCGTTGGTTTAAAATACTCATTTAAAAAATAACAGAAGAGATGTCAGAGAAGCTGAACTGGTACTATTCAGCTTCTCTGATGTCTCTTCTGTCATTTTTTAAATGAGCATTTTAAAACAATGGCATTTTTTCTGGTTATTTTTCTGCATGATCTGGATGTTAAAAGTTTGGGATTTTCTAAATAACTGTCATTAAGTTACCGAGGAAGGACTGGGTTGTTACGAAAGCTAAAGCACTTTGTTCTTTTTGTTACATCTATGCTGGTCCAAAAAAGGTATCAAATCATTTGCTTCTGGATCTGTTCACTCAATGTGAACAAATCCTTCATTGCAAAACATGACCCTCTTAAAAAACAGAAAAATCACAGTCTTATATTTTATCTTTAAAACAAGCCAAATTATATGCCAAATGAGCAAGATAATTATCTTGATACACGTTTTAATAAGAAAATAATTCGTATTATAAGACTTTGAATGTCTTATAACACAAGTGAGTAAGTCTCAGAATTAGAATATTTTAAAATCTTGGCAAGATATCAAATTTTATTTCAATAGATGTATATTACGTCTTATTTTAAGATATTTAGCCTTAGCTTAAGTTATAATATAAAGATGGTGTCTTACTCAAAGATATTATTGTAAGCCCTAATTCATAAAAACATGTTTATGACAAAGCCTTATAGTACCAGGTGACTGCCTAATAATGTTATTTACACATTTCATTCACTGTGACAAATGTCTGTCCTGCTGGCACAAGTCTGTCTCATATTCACACACAAGAACACCCAGAAGACTCCTTGTATTTTAATGTTACCATCACCTTACAGACTCTAGAGTACCTCATTCTGGTTCTATTCCCACCACTGACCACTGCATACCCTGTGCAGGCTTTACTCGTGACACAGAATCATCCCTTTAGTCACTCCCAGGACATTTTACTTTCTCTATATCAGACAAAGAATACTTTATACTTGGTAGTCCTGTTCTGTGGTAGTGGAACACCAGTTTGCTCAAAAGAAATGGATTGTTTCTTGTCCCATAAAACACTGCACAGTCACAGAGAATATTAAATGTAAACTATTTAATGTTTGCACTACTAGATTCAGGGTCAGATTAAGGCAACCTAGGGTCCTAGGCCCAAGAAAATTCTGGGCCCTCACTTGTCGCAGTCATGCCCCTTTGCCATGAAAGGTCACTCTCACAGACTCTAAAGCACTTTGGAAATCCATATACATACAGACTGTATCCCAAGTTAAGATACAGTTTGCATGTGAAGAGCTATAGGCAACAGTATACAAATCAAAATTCCTACCCTTCTGTTCCCCTCTCTCAAAATCATATTAGCAATAGCACAAATCTACAGTGCACTCTTGATTATCCACCCATTTTTATACAGTCAAAATTGGGTGGATAATTGAGGGTGAGGGATAATAAGGGGCAATAGAATAGTTAACATTTTGTACAAACAACATTTGTTGGATAATTAAGGGATCACTGTATATGCAAGGCTACACTCGGTATACATGATTACTACCTTTATTCATATGTTACTTAACTTACTGCAATTATAGTCTTACTTTCTTATACAGCCCCACCCACAAAACCATGTAGGGAAGGGGCTGCAGTGCTACTATAGATAGGGTCATAATGGTCGAGATTAGCGGTGGCCTTCAGATACTACTTATTCACTTTGCAGGCAATCATGCATAAGGGGGGGGGGTTATTGTGTGTATATAGCCCCATAAAATATATATGTAACCCCTCACCCCTGCCTTTTTGCCAGAACGACAGGTGGCATGCTGTTGAAGCTGACAGAAGTTCCTGGTGGGTACTGGGTTCGGGGAGGATGAGGTTACTTGGCACAGAGGATCCTAGGTTTGGCTACTCTGAACAGGGGCACCCAAGTAAATCCGAACACAGGAAGCAATAACTGTAATGTCCAGAACCAGGAATAGGATTCTTCAGTGTGGCTTTTATTCACATCCTAGCTGAACAAACAAAGCATAGACAGAACCCCAAGGGGCTACATTTCCTGGTAATGCAGATTAGAGACAACAGAACACTTTATCACCATTTCCAGCCCTCAGGCTCTAGACCCACCAGGCACACAGCCCGGACTTACATGCAGCTTTGGGTACACAGCCCGACTTGTACACACTTGTTTTTTTTCCCACTGGCCCAGCTCCCCCGCCAGCCACTTGATTCACGGTCCATTGGAAGAATGAACCAATTATCCTGTCATAGATCCCCATACCACACTAGAGTCTGCAACTCCTAGAGAGAATTTTCCTTACAATCCCATGTCTGGGTACTTCCCCCATCACTGGCCAAGTGCCTGAGGCAAAGTAGAAATCCACAGAAGAAATCCATAGAGGTGGACCTGGTCACTAAAGATGGGAGGTCACCCACCTCCAGCTCCCACAGCCCATACCTGGCCATCTCCCTGGAAACTGAACAATTCCTTTACTGAACTTTCAAATGTAGATTAAGGGTAGACATCTGTCACATCACCTCTACATATTATTTGCATCCCAACACACTCTGGACTTGAAACTACTTTTAACTTGCTTAGCCCATTACTCTAGGCTTCCCAATATTTAGTAGTTCAATCCCCACATTGTCACACAAGTCCCAGGGTGAAAACATAGGCCCTTTTAACCAGAGCAGACACTCACCCTCTCATTGCAGGTGCCCCACAGGTGACTCACAAATCTTCTTTTCTCCCAAATAAATACTGGAATGAACAGGCAGCATTTCCTCCACAAGCAGAACTAGGGGATTGCCCCAGGAATCTGCAGGGAATCCTTCTCATCCCCCCCGGAGGAAGGGGGCACTGAGACCCGAAAACAGTGGTCTCCACCACTTCAGTACTCTTCTGTGTCTCTCTTTAAGGTGGAGACACACACCCTATTATTTAAAAATAGCCCTCTGTCAGGGCTGAGGCTCCTAGAGCCTTCACTGTGCTGCTTTACAAGCAAGCTCCCAACTTCTCACTCACTCACTGAAGACAAACTGCTGACACTAACTTTAAAACTCCCAACATTCTATCTAACTCCCTTTGCTGCAGATTCCAATGTGGCTCATGCAGCTGTGAAAGTTCTATTGGTGATGTCATCCGTCAGTCTCAGCTGAGACTGAGAACAGAGTGAGACAGTATGAAATCCATTTAACTGGAGTTTCACAAGCTTCCTTCCCTGCCTACCACTAGGTCTTACTGGGATTCTAGTAACCCCAGATAACAAGGGGGTTACACTCACCCTTGACCAGGAAAATGACTGTCCGCAGTCATTATTTACCCGGCCTTAGGCCATCCCACCCTATGTGCTGCCTGTGGAGGGGGGTGATCAGGCCCCTTCCTACCATGTGCAAGCACAGGCAGGCAACACTAAGGGCCTAGAGGCCTTTAGCTAACATATCAGCCTCTACACTATCCACTTACTATGGATGCTCAGTGGCTCTGGTGGAACTATCCAGAGCATAGCCCTGATAGATCAGCACTGCGGTCCCAATGGCCATTCAGGACCACATCCTGTCTATCCCCCTAACCCTCTAGAGATAACCTATCTGTCTTTAACCTAATACCCCCAAAACAAAAACAACCCAGGAACCTCCCTGACCTTGGGCAACCTGCAACCACACACCGTTAAAATACCACATTAATGCCTCCTCCCTACCCCCACCACCACACCTGTGGAAGGAAAGGGTTAGTACAGTAACATCAACAATAACAACACAGCACTTCAAATTTCTACACACTAAAGCACTGATGAGGAACTCCGATGAGACCCTCCTCCTCTTCTTGTCTTCTCTTCTGTCTTCCCAGGAACACCTGTAAGAAAAGAAAGACAACACACACTCTCCTAATCTGCATATACAGTCTACCTAAACCCCTACCATCAAAACACTGAATAATCCCAAAAAGATTTTTTAGGAAAAAGGTAGAAAAACAGTATTTACATTAGAAAACAGTGACATTATTTACAATACACATTTTGGGGGGATGGAGTGCCCTAAAAGTCCCAACTAGTGACCACAATGCCCAAAGGCTAGTCCAATAAAGAGTCTCTCCTGGGCCGGAGCCCGGTGAAGCACAGTTCTAAACAGGCCAAAGTCCTGAAGGGGAGAGTCTTTGCAGACAGTTCACACATTTTGAAGTCTGTTAGTGTAGGGTGTGTACTGCAATGTCATAAAGATAGAAAAGTTCGGACTTACCAGCCACTTGTAGTACGAAATTTTGGGACCGACCTGCACCACTGATGAAGACTCTCCCTGACAGCATTTCTTCCAATACAGCTGGGTGGACATATTCCACGAACCACAGGAGGGCACAACTGGGAACAGCTGGGCTGATGTCATCTCTGGAGACAGAACCTTAGAACAGGACCAAAAAGAAACAGCTGGTTTGACGTCATCCGATTACCAGGCGATGAACAGGATACAGCTGGGCTGGTGCCCTCTCTGGATCTGAAGTCATCTGGTGGGCCAGTCGATGGTTTCTGGGAAGGCCAGTACACTGTAGACTGATGAATGTGGGGCACCTGACTCCTGGATGTCCATATTGGTGGATCAATAAAGCACTTCATAGTCTGGTGTGGCAGTATTGACTACCACTGCTTGGCTTTCCATTTTGTAGGCATGGGCACATTTGCTGGGAGGTCCTTGCACTGAGGCCAATAGTACTGGGGGTCAGGAGCTTGAATTATTACCCCATCAGGGTGCACATAATTCACACAGTGGGAGATTTCATGTCCCTCTCCGTCCACTATTTTCACTCTGTTTATAAACAGTGTCCAGCCTCTCTTCCACTGGGTATACTTTTCGTGGAACAGTCTATTCTTTACATATTTGTTGGTACAGGATGCACACTTTTCATGGCTTCATCCCAGATCCAGGATTTCCTGCAGTTCTCAATCTCCTCCCAGACTTTCCGAGGAAAGGTCATACTATAGATCTCATTTGCCTTTCTACGTACCAGTCTCTCCTCTTTACTTGCTTTGGTCAATCTGAGACCACTGGCCTGGCTTGGGGGTGGCCAGTCCTGGTTCTGCCAGCTACGCATCCTTAAAGAAAATAGAAATGGATCCCTGACTTCTTCCTCTTGCAAAGCCAGGGCAATTGAATCTCCACTTTCTTCCATACATTCCTCCGAGGCAAGATCTTGAGGCTGTGTACCCGTTCCTTTTTCACAAGGCCACATAGGTTCCCCCTCATCTTCCTCTTCACTGAGGATCTGAGCCCAGGAGTGAGCAGTTGTTCTCACTCCTGAGACTATCCACTCATCACTGAGCATGGAGGTTGACACCTCCCACTAAAAGGCCTCCAGCATCTTATCTTCGTCTAAGAGACTTGGGCTAGGCTCCCCCCTGCAGGGGTCTATTGATGCTTTATCCGAACTTTCCTTTTGGGATCCAGCATCTAAAACTTCAACTTCTGGTTCTGTCTCTAACTCTGCACCCTCTAGCTTTGTGCCACACTCCCCTGAGGGGCCTTCCTCCACAGGCTCCACCTGATGCTGTGTGCTGTCAGCTGCAGATTCCTGAACTTTTGTCCATGTGGGAGCCAGCCAGATTGGATGCACTTTATGCAAGCCATATTTTCTGGGCATCCAGCACAGTGAGGAATCATGAAGACGTCCCTTCCAGCTCTCAAGCATATTTGACATACATGCACTGGAAAACCAGGAATCGCCACATGAGGAGGTAGTGGCCCTCCATAGCACCACTTTTCAATATTCCTCAGTCTATTCACTGCTGCTGTTACTGCAACCCGGGCATGATCCAGGTAACAAGCTGGTCCTGAGGCCATAACTGCAGAAAAATAAACAAAAGTTCACTGTAACTGAAAGTCCCACTTTACTGAGCACACTCTTTAGCTGTAAAATGGCTCCTCTGCTGCTGTGTTTACTTTGCTACCCAACCCTGTAATGGCGGCGGCAGCAATTTCTGCAGCATCAACATTAGAATCTCGGTAAGCCACTGTGCACCCGATGTACACAAACTACTGATAACTTTTGCTCAAACTGCACAACTTGCTCTGTTCTTGCTTTAAACACATTTAAAGGATTTTCCACGGACTTTTTACATGCTGGTAACATTTATTTGATTCACAGTCCCTTAAAGCTTCAGGTTTTTAGCACAGGATTGCCTGTATTACTAGTGCTGCACATTGGCTACAACTCACAGTCTCTCTCTGGGTTCAGACTTTAAACTGAAGCTGAACTTATTACTATGCACACAGTCAATGGCTTAACAGACTTGCACTTACTGGCAGAACTTGACACAGTCGTTACTTGCAAAGCGACTACACTGCTGCACACACATTTATATGGCATAGGGCAGAAAATCACTGTTTGAGCAGTTTTTAGGTTGTTACTTACTGTTATCAGTAGCAATTTGCTGCGATGGGGAAAAATGGCCTGCAGCCAGTTCTTGGAGGCCTCAGAACAGAAACAGGCGGGCAGTCCTACCGATCGTCTTCTCGACCACCAAACTTGCAATTCCGTCGATCGATTAGCAGGTTGAGCCCGATTTTAAACAAGATAGTCTATTTTTACAAAGTTCACAGAGATTTTAACACTCCATGATGCTCCTCCACTAGCCAGTACACGCACTCCACTCACACTCCCTCTCGAATGCTGGGGCAGTCACTGAAGAGCTGGCTAAGTGCCGGGACTGATCTCAGCCTGACCAATCACACAATGCCATGCAAATGAGCCTCTTCTTCCTCACAAGGGCTCTTCTCCTCACGGCGATCATCGAGCAGGCAAATTTAAACTGCAGAATGCAACTTTTTTTCTTTACCAACTGACTCCATGGCAGGAGCCCATTTCAGCCATTTAACATAGCCATTACACCTGCAAGTCTCTCATTTATTCAAAAAGCATTTCCAACGTCCAGGGCACAATTTTCCTGTTGCTACCCCTAGTCTTCCACACTTTTCTTTACAGTAGTTCATTTTAAAGCATTTCAAATGTCCAGGGCACAATTTTTCTGTTGCTACCCCTAGTCTTCCACACTTTTCTTTACCACAGTTCATTTTACAAGCAGACAAAAATGCTGTAAACAATTTGATGCAGGACAAGGGCACACTCTTTGGCTTTACTGCTCCTTGGTAAACAGTTGGCAATTTTAAACAGCAGCACAAGATCCACAGCACACAGCAACACACTAGGGAAATTGCTTCAGCTTTATGGGTTACCCACTGCCAGATAGCCAAAACGCTAGCCCCCTTGCCCTAGCACCTTCCTTCCCAGAACAAAATCCAAAGTGGTGCCTCCATTTTTGTAACCCTTCACCCCTGCCTTTTTGCCAAAATGATAGGTGGCATGCTGTTGAAGCTGACAGCAGTACCTGGTGGGGACTGAGTTCAGGGATGATGAGGTTACTTGGCACAGGGGAGCCTAGGTTTGGCTACTCTGAACAGGGGCACCCAAGTAAATCCGAACACAGGAAGCAATAACTGTAATGTCCAGAACCAGGAATCGGATTCTTCAGTGTGGCTTTTATTCACATCCTAGCTGAACAAACAAAGCATAGACGGAACCCCAAGGGGCTACATTTCCTGGTAATGCAGATTAGAGACAACAGAACACTTCATCACCATTTCCAGCCCTCAGGCTCTAGACCCACCAGGCACACAGCCCAGACTTGCATGCAGCTTTGGGTACACAGCCCAACTTGTACACACTTGGGTTTTTTCCCACTGGCCCAGCTCCCCCGCCGGCCACTTGATTCATGGTCTATTGGAAGAATGAACCAATTATCCCATTCGCATGGTCCATTGGAAGAATGAACCAATTATTCTGTCGTGGCTCCCCACACCACACTAGAGTCTGCGACTCCTAGAGAGAATTTTCCTTACAATCCCATGTCTGGGTACTTCCCCATCACTGGCCAAGTGCCTGAGGCAAAGTAGAAATCAACAGAAGAAATCCGTAGAAGTGGACCTGGTCACTAAAGATGGGGGGCCACCCACCTCCAGCTCCCACAGCCCATACCCAGCCATTTCCTTGGAAACTGAACAATTCCTTTACTGAACTTCCAAATGTAGATTAAGGGTAGACGCCTGTCACATCACCTCTACATATTATTTGCATCCCAACTCACTCTGGACTTGAAGCTACTTTTAACTTTCTTAGCCCATTACTCTAGGCTTCCCAATATTTAGTAGTTCAATCCCCACATTGTCACACAAGTCCCAGGGTGAAAACATAGGCCCTTTTAACCAGAGCAGACACTCACCCTCTCGTTGCAGGTGCCCCACAGGTGACTCACAAATCTTCTTTTCTCCCAAATAAATACTGGAATGAACAGACAGCTTTTCCTTCACAAGCAGAACTAGGGGATTGCCCCAGGAATCTGCAGGGAATCCTTCTCATCCCCCCCGGAGGGAAGGGGCACTGTGACCCAAAAACAGTGGTCTCCACCACTTCAGTACTCTTCTGTGTCTCTCTTTAAGGTGGAAACACACATCCTATTACTTAAAAATAGCCCTCTGTCTGGACTGAGGCTCCTAGAGCCTTCGCTGAACTGCTTTACAAGCAAGCTCCCAACTTCTCACTCACTCACTGAAGACAAACTGCTGACACTAACTTTAAAACTCCCAATGTTCTATCTAACTCCCTTTGCTGCAGATTCCAATGTGGCTCATGCAGCTGTGAAAGTTCTATTGGTGATGTCATCCGTCAGTCTCAACTGAGACTGAGAACAGAGTGAGACAGTGTGAAATCCATTTAACTGGAGTTTCACAAGCTTCCTTCCCTGCCTATCACTAGGTCTTACTGGGATTCTAGTAACCCCGGATAACAAGGGTGTTACATATAATTGCCTGCAAAGTAAACAAAGATGATCTAAAGGTGACCACTGCCCCCGAAAGCATTGTAAGTTTATCTGTAGCACTGTAACCTCTTCACTACTTTATGTGATTAAAATGTAGTTTTGTGGGTGGAGTTAAAGATTGGGTTTAACCATCCTGTTTGCAGTAATATAGTATTGTTGAGGGATTTAGAAAATGTGTTTATTTATTTATTTAAAAGTTGATAACTGGGAAAGGCACACAGGGGCTTGTTTCCAGGTATGACCCGGGGAAGGGCAGGTGAACAAGATACAACGTTTCGCAGAATACTATCTTACACAAAATACAGTGTTACACAGAAGTAAACAGAATTACAGATTAACACAGTGATACAGATTTACACAGCATTGAGAACTAATACAGTTGAGCGAGCAGCAAATAAAATTTCACAAGAACAGGCAATGGAATAGGACAGATAGTATAGCAGTTCATAGACTGCAGAAGCAATTTACATGGAGCAGGCTAGTTAAAGGTAGTGCTTAGGGAAGGTAGATTTCCACACAGAAATTCAGCCTCTTTTTTCTTTTATTCATAACTTTGATTGATCACTTTTGTGACACTCATCACCAAGACATAGACTCAACCAGTAACCCCCTACTAATTATCCCTGAGAGGAGAACTGCACTTGACAATGATAATTTACTTCCAGTCAAAAGAGTCTCAAAATTAATTAGTACATTAGGCAGTATGGCCTAGTGACTAAATGCCCAAGTCAGAGACCTGGAAAACATGCTGGTTCAGAACATTTGGATTTGTGAACCACAACTTCTACTTGCAAACTACATGACCCAGGGCCAGAGCAAGTCAAATGGCATCCCTCTGCTAATCAGAGGCACCTGGAACTTGGAACAAACTCTCCAACAGGCAGGCTCTGCTGGTTCTCTGATTTTTATAATACGAATGAGAGGGGTCCCGTCAAGTGCACAAGACAAGGCAAGTAGTGGAAAAACAACTGCAAGGGGCCACCAATTAAGATTCATGTCAGTCACTCTCCCTGTCAGGAACAACAATTATGGGGCAAGGATCTTTCTAGCCACTACTCACCACATGGGATACCAGGGGTTGGGAGACAAAGCAAAGCAAAGGAAAGGGGCTTGTTTGCACCTTAAAGGTCAGCCTGGCCAGGGCACCCTGGAGCTATCAGCCGTACTGAACACCTACTCAAGGAGATGAGAGTCACATTACAGTTCAGCCCGTACCGTGCATAAATTACTCAACAGCTGAGTCTTTTACAAAAAAATGCAGTTTAGGCAAAAAGACAAGTGTATGCAGCAAATAGAGTTTGGGAATTTCTGGGGTCCCCCTGGCAGACAGGGGTCCTAGGTCCAGGTCTATGTTGCCTATGTCTTAAAGTGGCCCTGACCGAATTACATAAGGTACAGTAGAATACAGAAGAATAAACACACTGCAAAAATGCAAATGAAAACAGTTACACAGAAACATTACTTAAACGAAGAGTCTCTAGTCTTTAGACTGCAGCCTAACAGATCTTACCCCTACTCTGGGTAGTTTCCTTGCTGAGTTGCCACTCAGAAATGGCATTCAGAATAGACCACGTTCCCTTAAGTTTACAGGGCACACCTGCTGTGCTTTGTTCCCCTGCTGAATCTGCCAGTGACTGGCTTATGATTGTGTTTAACACTCTCAAGGAGACACCCCGTCACCTCATCCTTTCATTTACAAGGGCCAGCCTACCATTGGTCCTTCTATCATAGGAGCTGGCCCAAATAGGTTCACAGATCACACCTATCCCCAGATGATGTTGTTTACTGGGTATTACAACCAGCCTAGCAACTTCAATTAATTGAGAACATTTTTACACACACATGTTGTTTACTCCTTGAAAGCAGGTCCTTTTGTTGTGAGCTGCACAAGTGTCCCCATCATGCATCTGAACCGTCCCAGCTAGTTCAATTATCTGATGAGGTTTTTAGACCCACAAGTGCTCATGCCTTGGAAGCAGACCCTGTTGTGGGAAATTCCTATAATCTATCTGATAGATTTTTTTTTCCTTAGACTCTGTAACCCTTTCTGACCTCCTGGTGCGTTTCAATATTCCCCAACTAGTCCTCATATTTATACAGCCAAATCTATGTCTATGCTACAGTTTCAAGTCTATCCCTATGTTACTGTATATTCCCATTTACTTTCACATTCATAACCATCTTAGAATTCATTACCAAATCCAGGATATGATGCTCATAATAATGAATAATATGTTCCTGTTCTCTTTATGATAAGTATAATGAAATGTCAAATTACTATTTATATCACCTCAGACAAAAACTATGTTAGGTGAGGGTAAGTTCACATGGTAGTTATTCTGTGCTTAGCTACTTTCCTTGTGCAAATTATCTGTTTCAATCTTCCACTATAATAGCTATCATTATTGGGATTACTGCATGAGTATTTTGATAGATAAATGAAGTTGCATTCTGGGAGAGCAAAACATTTTCTTGTTTTAAGTAACCTTTTTCTTGTTTTCTAATTTTAAAGGAGAACTAAACTCCAATGGTAACTTAGATGCCCCATAATAACTTTTTAAATGCTTATTTTTGGCCCAGCAACTTTAGTGATCCAGTACTGTCAAATCTAAGTCCTACCTCTGTCTCGAGTCCCTTCTGCATCTCCACACCCTGCCACCAGGCTTGCCATCTCCGCTATCAGACTGTTTCCTCAACTCCTATTCTTTCAATGTGTTTTTCAGGTGTTTGTGGAGCCCCTTCATCCATGGCAACAGTGGGAGGGTCTGAATGAGGGTGAGTTGGCTCAACATGGATAGGGTGTCTCTTCAACTGATCCCCATTGTCTTGCCCCCCCCCAAAGAGCACACAACCAGACAACCCCACTACGGGCCTCAGAAATTTGGTGTTCTGCAAACCCTGATATGGCAACCGGCTCAGCCATCCTCTCACCTCCTCAGCTGGTCACTATATAAAATGTCATGGAGTGCACATTCACTATACTCCGTGACATCCCATACAGTGGCTAGCCAAGGAGGTGAGAGGAGGGCTGTGCCAGTTGCCATATTGGGGTTTGCAGAAGACCAGCTTTCTGAGATATGGGAGGGTGGTTTAGTGCATTCTTGGTGCAGGGGGAGCACTAGACACCAGAGAATACTGCTAGCATAAACAGACTGGTAAATGGAGGGTGGGGGGGAGAATGCCACTAACCACCAGGGAAAAGACACTGTTTACTGGGATGGGAGATTGGAGGGTGGGGGGGTGCCACTAACCATGAGGGACTAACAAGAAGATTATGGGACCAGTGGATTGGAGGGTGGTGGATACCACTAGACACCAGGAAAATTACACCATTCCATGGGACAGATAGTCAGAGGGTGGGAGTGCCATTACACACCATGGAAATAAGTCATAACATGGCCACCAGCTTTCAGAGTTTGCGGAGGGACACTAGACACCAAGTATATCAGCAGTAATGAGGCAGTGGACAATTGGAGGGTGGGGGGGTGCCGATGGACACAGGGACATCTGATAAATGACAAAGATGGCTGATCAGAGAGCAGATGGTGCACATCAGCATGCCTTTGTTCAAACAGAGATGCATGTGATTACTGGCACAAAAAGAAGCAGAAGGGACCAACGATTTTGTGGGATGGCAATGTTTGAGCAGGCTGGGGAAAGTAAGACTGATGGGGAAAAGAAAAAATTCAGCACAACACAAGAGCACCTGAACACTCAGAAGAAGGATCTGGCTTAGCTCCATGTGGCAAGAGGCATCACAGAACAGCAACTACACTCATAATTAGTGAGTACATTGAAAACAAAAGCACTTTTTAAGAGAAAGAGACAGTTATAAGTATTGCATTTTAGATACAACAGCTTTAGAAAGGCTTGGTAAGTAAAGAAGGACATGGGAGTACCATGCTACAATGTAAAGCCTCTGTAGCACAGCACAGCACATACAGCTGTACACGGAACATATGCTGTGTTTCAGTAAGGAATGGAGATGGGGGAGGTGGAGGGCATTGATTCAGAGCACCAAGCAGTACTTCATTAACACATTAAAGCATTTAAAACAATTTTTTTTCACTTACCAAAACTGAAGCAAGGACAGTGAGAAGAGACAACAATGTGGTTGCAGTATAACAAAGACCAGAAGATTAAAATTGTCCCAGGACACATCATTGACAGAGGGATTATGGGATGATTCAAAAGAACAACAGGCAATAAGAAAAACCTGAATGGTGACCCCAAGGGGCCATAAAACAAGTAGTGGAATGTGGTGAAAAAAACGTTACAGAGCTACAAGGGAAAAAACATCAGAAATCATCAGAAGGAAAACATTAAGATACGCTGCATGTGTTTTTACTAATTTGGGGTTTAGTTTTCCTTTAAGTATTCACCTTCTTGTTTTAAGATTTCAGCAATCATTAACAGTTGGTGTCAGGAAATCAGTGGCTTGTGATCCAGAATGTCCACTCCAGCAGGGGGAAGAGTTAGGCAGCAGACAGCACCACTCAATATTAGACAACACAAGAACAACACTAGGGAAGGGGAGCCACTAATAAAATACTAAGGACTTCAGTCACCATCAGGTGAGATTACAGGGCCACAGAACCACCAAGAAAGACTGGAGAGGCAGTCCTTGATGAATGGGTGAAGAACAGTTGGGGAATACTACGGTTCATACTATGGGTGAAACAAAGAACGAGGGGGCATGACCCCATATTGCTCTTATACTAAGCCAGAGAGTAGTATGACAGGACACATCCTGAGGTTAGTAACTTATCAAGTCGAAACTTGAAGATACTTTTAGTTTCACTAATAACAACATTCAATGGAAATCTATTCCACGGTCCTATGGTTCTTAAAGTAAAAAAATATTTACGGTTGGAGAAATGAAAAGTTTTGCCCACCAACTGAAGTGGGCATCCTGGAGTATCATGTAAATGATCTTTAAATTGTGGCCTCAATTCACATAATAGACATGGATCTTGAACTATATCATAAAGCAACAATAGATCACCCCTAAGATGACGAGTTGCTAGCAGCATTAAATTCAAGGATCTCAATCTATTCTCATAAGATATTGTGTGTAACCCAGATAAATGTTTGGCATTTCCTCTGAACCCCTTCAAGAGAATTACAGTCAGACTTGTGATATGGGCACCATAATTGGGAGGCATACTCCAGGTGAGGCCTGACATCCCTAAACAGAGGCATCATCACCTCTGGAGTCCTGGAGCTGATATTCCTAAGAACAGACCACATAACTTTATTTGTTTTACATACGGCTTCTTGTAGATGTTTAGTATATGACACATTGTCTGAAATGACAATTCCCAGATCTTTTTCATCTGTAGTTTTACCTAAAATTGAACCAGCTAATTTGTATATGTTATGCAAATTATTAGCACCCAAATGCATACCCTTGCACTTTGAAGGGTTGAGCTTCATCCCCCTGATATTTACCCAATTAGTAATGACATCAAGATTGTGTTGAATATCATTGACTAGTGAGAGAGTAGCACATGAACCCCCTAATTTAACATCATTAGCATAGTAGTTATAGTAGTCACTTGGTAGTTACAGAAAAACAGTCGATAGTTAAATCAGAGAAAAAAGCTTGGAAGAGGCAGGGGCCAAGGACAGACCCCTGAGGCACACCGCTGCTCACCAGTCCTTTACTAGATTTTACCCCACTGATAAGGACCTGCTGAGTCTGATTATTGAGCCAATTCTTAATTTACCCTATGATAAAGGTGTTGATTTTAAGCTTATATAATTTTTGAATCAAGGCCCAATGAGGCATAACATCAAACGCTTTGCTAAAATCAATAAACACTAAATCACAGGGTGTTCCTTTGTCTAACAATGTGCTAATCTGTTCATAAAAACATAACAGATTGGTGAGACAACTTCTACCAGCCTTAAAACCATGCTGCTCAGGGTCATAATTGTCTAAGGTGTAGGTAATGCTGTCTTTTACAAGACTTTCAAATAGTTTGCATGTTAAAGAAATTAAACTGATAGGCCTATAATTCTCCTAGTTGTTTTTTACACCCTTCCTATGGATTGGTATAACATAGGCCTCTTTCCAATCCTTTGGAACATAACCAACGGCAATAAAATAGTCAAACATAATTTTTAAGGGATAAATGAGAAAGTCAGCTAACAGATACAAGAGATGACCTGCAATATTATCTGGGCCAGGACTATATTTTCCCTTTAGGGACAGTAACTTTGTTTTGGTATTGTCAGCACCAAAGCTAATTGGCAAATCCATTTATGCTGGTACACTAGATCTAACATTCTGAGAAGTAACAGAAAATGCATTACATCAGAGGATGTGCTGTTTGCCTAGGGCAGGGACGATGGCATGGCCCCTGTGCCACAACTCCTGCAGCTGCCACACTTCCAGTGTGTTAATGGTCCCACAGCCTATGTGTGGCCACTAACATCTAGAAATGCATGCAACACCACTGTCATGGGGACAATCAACCCCCTGCAGACAGTGGTATGCACTTGTGTATGGTTGTTTTGGTAAGTGGTGATGCAGAGAGCCATGTGCAGCCCCAAAATATGCCATATGCTATTGTGACTGTGCATAGGGCCCCTGAATTTTTAAATAAGGTTCCCACTAATTGTAAAAATCACTGAAAGTTGAAATGTTATATTGCACTTGATCATTTTAACTGTCTGGTGAACACAACAATTTTATACATTTTTAAAAACAATCAACTTGATAGTTTTAGAAACAGTGGTTACATACTTAAGATTTTTACATTTGTAAGTGATCACCTCAGGGTTCACCTCTCCACCTTTCTCGAGGAGGCTGGCCTGGGGTCCCTAAGGACTTGCTACACGGTTCCAATGTGCCATGGTGCCTCCACTTGGGACAATGACATAGGGTACCTGGCTGCTGAAACACAAGGCTATCACTCCAAGAAAACAATACATAAATTGCCCACACCGTCCCTCCCCCAAACAAGTGACACAGTAAGCAATGACAATTGCCAAACCATGAAATGAAATGTCAAAAAATAGTTTATTTAAAAGAGAGGGTATGGAAGAAACAAGGGGTAGCAAGGGAAAATTGACAAAATGGGGGTTGCAATATCTCTAGACTCTAAGAAAATAAAGCAATAGACAGTTCAGTGCCCTTTGCCCACCCTCTTCCCACCCCCTGGCAGTCCACAAAGCCCCAAGGCGGGTGCACCCATCTTAATTTCTCCCAAAGGCCATGGGTAAGAGACCTCTCAAAAGTTGCAGAGGGGGACCACACTGGGGATGCCAATGTTACTAGCAGGGTGGAGCTTAGTGGCACATTTAGACAGCTGCAGGACAATTACTTTTAAACACACTTGCTGAACTCAGACTTTAACTGGTCAAACACTTGGAAAAAGGGGCCCTTAATTGAAGTCCAAATGGGATTTTGCTGCAAGATGGCCTCACTTAGTCTTCTGCCTGGGCTTCTCACACTGGTATAGTCCTGCCCTGGTCTTTTTCCTCAACTCCTGACACAAAAGTCCTTGTTTCCCTGTTGCAGGGTCAAACCCTGGATTTTACTCATGGTTCTGAAGTGTCACACTCTATTTCTGGCTGGTACTAACTGCTGACAAAGCTGACAGGATGTGTTTCTGGGATGCTGACATCTTCAGGCTGGCTGGTGGAATTTATACTTCACTCTTCCACTGGGTCTCTGAGGCTCGGAACCTGAGCGAAGGCAAGTGCCTTCCTGAACTGAAGAGGAGAAGGCAATGTCTGTATAGGGGCAGGGAAATCCCAGCTCTTACTTGCCTTTTTGAAATTAGTTTTGTTGGAAATCTTTTTTTCTGCTTCTCTCTCACAGTTACTCAAGGATCCCTTTACTTGTTGGTCTGTCAGGCAAGCCAAAATCTGCACAGACTGTGGCTCACTGGTTCTGAGACAGAATATTCCTAGCTCGTGCTGCTCACTAGTTGGCTGAACATTCATGAGCAAATGGAGCTGACTTTTGATGCCTCCACATGGGTCTCTTTGGCTCTATAAACTCATGGGAGCTGCCATCTTTGTTTCCTTCCCCCTCTGTAGCTTTGACAGGTTGCCGCCCCTTTATTTACAGTCCCACAAAGTGAATTCAAAGTTAATTTTGGCATCCTCTGGCCCCACTTGCCATCCTAGAGCCAGGGCTGTGTTTATTTTCTTGGGCACTGAGTCCACTGCAGAATCGGGAGTGTTTTTTAGTTGGGAGGTGGCCATCTGAGCCACTCTGACTCTCTCTCTCTTCATGTGCATCTGCACTGTGCTTTTTTCAGTTCTCTGTCTCAAATGCAAATAATGGGGGCCAAGACACATTTTTCCTTTTGCCCAATGGAGCAATCTCTATTTACTCTTACCTCTGCTTCCTCTACTAGAGCTGGTATAGTCCCTGGATTTGGGCCAAATGCCTGATTTCTCTTAAGGGTGTAACTCCCCTATAAATGGGGGTTCCCAAAAGTCTTCCTTGGGTGTGCTTAAATGCCCACTACCAGCCAGGCATTCTGTGTCTTTACAGGAGTAAAATTGCTTGCATGCAAGTGCCCTGTTAGCCTCTGTGCCTGTCCCTTTAAGAGACATTATTTTTGTAGTGTATAATTCATCTGGGTAGGGGCCAAGTGTTTCCAGGCTCGAGTCCCGCCCGAGTTGCAATAATATTGCTCTGTTCTGCCATCGCTAATGGTGCAGAGGGAGCTCTGTTAGAACTGGTAATTGTTTGCTGATTAGCTGCTCTAATAATAATGGTATTATAGTTTGTCTAACCTGTCATTGTTTGCAGCATGGACATTTCTGTATTGTACCAATCAATACCTTTTGGGGGCCTTAAAATGGAGTCTGTCCCCAGGGGTCTTGCGGGAGTGAATTTCTGTAGGAATTGTAGTTTTTTCATGTTGGCGCCTAAATGGACCTGGAGGAGGAGACCTTTCTCTGACAGACAGATGAATCAACTAACCAAACCCTTTTTGGATAAGAAGGAAGTCCCGGTGCTGCCTGCAGCAGAGAGTCAGTCTGACTTTGGAGTTGAGAGAGAGAACTGCTCAAGACATTCGTGCAGCTGGTCCTGCGTAGTAGCGCAGGAAACTGGTGGGAAGGCTGTGTTTGGCCTGCCTGCTTCATCTTCTCTTCTGAGGGATCTGCCAGTGAAATTAATTGGACTGAATCCAAACTGACTTGTGACCAGAAATACCAAATTGTGACTTCCCTGTTACCTGAAGAATACCAAAGATTTGCTGTAAGCGATCGGCCTGTCAAGATGTCTGAATCACCACAGAGATCATGGTTTTGCTCAGGAAAACTGAAATTGCAACTGGACTGTCATCTGACCTGTGGTATTGTGTTTTGCTTTACTATAAATGTGCTGTAAGCTGTCAGTGGGTCGCGATTTGTTTCCCCACTACTTAAGTGTATCACACTTGCTAGAAGCTGTCTCCAGCACCTATCGAACTGAATCAGAGCTGTTCACTGAGCCTGGGCCCTGCCACCTTGGCCCAATCAGCTACTTCAGATGCAGAGATCACCATTGATGAGAGACTCACCGGGGATCAGCTCCCTGCTCAACATCTCGAACAGGAATGACACCTTAGTGAGTCGTGTGGGCCCTACTTCTCCTGGCATACCATTTTGTCGACCTGCAGTCTCCATTTCATCCCACCTGTGTTTGGTATTGGGTAGCCTGAGTAAACACCAGGGTAGCTCACTGCAGCATGAGCTAAATCAAAAGTGTTGTCATCTGATTCAATTGTTTTCTTGTCATGAACTGAGCCTCCAGATTCCAGATTACAAATTGTGTGTGGTTGTGCATGCTCCTTCTTTCCATCACAGGGCCCTAGCCAGCTGCAATGCCGGCCTAACTCTATCAACATGTTAGGCTAGCCCACCTTTTTTTCCAACTGGGTACCCAGAGTGTGTGACTGAAGGGACTCTAAAGTGCATGCATGATTGTCTGATTGAATCAGTTACAGAACTAATCAGCCAAATTACGCCCCTTCCTTGTTCATTCCCCCTGAATAAATCAGATCTAATTCTTTTTGCATTTAACTTGACTGTTGTTCCATTTTGTACAAGAAGCACTGTACTGTTGTTACCTGCTGTGTCTAACCTTATTTTGCAGGGGGTCTCCAGGGTCAAACTTGTGGAATCAGCCCTGGTGGTAAGTGCAAACACAGTGGGGATTTGTATGCTGATTAGGGATTATTGTAACTATGTCTGTTGTTCATTGCTTATGCCACTAGAGGGGAAAGAGGGGGGTTACAGTGTCCCAGAGGGCTGTACCCAGGTCAGCTATGCTACCAATAACCCAATCCTCCGGGTGGAGGCACCCATTTTCAGTACCCAGGCCCCTTAACCTGCACCTGGTCATCCGGGCAGGAGGAGTAGCCTTTGGGATAGCGCCACCTAGGGGTTACATCTTGGAGGCTACCGCAGGGATTAGCACCTCCTAAGTGGCCAAAAATCAAGACTTATTGTCAAAGATTAATGGCTACCCCAGTAGAAATGGCTGTACACCAGTTGGTGGTGTGGTGAAAAGGGCAGGAGATTGACCCTCAAAAAGCTCTGCTTAAACTGGATATCCCCCTGGGTACCAGTAAGGACTTGTAGAGGAAGCACTCTCCAAAGCTGAATGTTTTAAAAACACTGTGGTGGTGGGTCGACAGGCTGATTTGATCATCCAAACTTTCAAGGCCTCGGAGAAGTGCAGTGACCACGTGGACAGCTCTAAAGTGCCACAGACTATTGCCTCAGAAAGAGTTCCAGCCGCCTGGACAGTGATAACAAAAGAGAGTAAAGACCCTGAGGAGAATGAACCCCCACCATTATCTGAGACTTTTGAGGAGAAATTTGCTAAGTTGCTATTGGAGGAAGGGAAGAACGTAGAGGACTGTAAGCAATTATTCCTACCACCTGGTAGTGTACCTTCCCCCACATCCCCGCCCACTTCAGTACTGGCTCCAGTGCCTACACCTGTGCTGGCACCCACATCAGTGCCTGCAGTTAGTCATGACACATACTGCAAGTTGAGGATGTTCTCAGGCACCTTCCCCACCCAATGGGAGAGGATAACTGGGAGACCTGTATCGACTATGTTGCCCCCTTGGTACCAGAATGGCAGTGTTTAGAGGCTGAGAAGCAAAAAAGGATCATGGAAAGTTTGAAGGGTCCAGACCTGGAAGCCATTAGATTTCTGAGGTCTACGAATCCTGAGGTGTCTGCTCAAAAGTACCTGTCTGCACTCACAGGCAATTTCAGAAGCATTAAGTCGGGAGAATTTGACGTGGCAATTCAAAGTTACCAAATAATGGAGAGGAGAAGGTTTGTCTGCATATGTTACTCACCTAGAGAGGGTCCTGCAGACAGCTTATCGAAAGGGTGGGGTAGCCATCAGTGACTTGAACCGTGTGAGACTGGGGCACATACTACAACATGCCAGGCACTCTAAATTGCAGATTATCCAGTTAAGGCTCCAGGATAGTAGAGATAATCCACCTGACTACTGCAACCTGATAAAAGAACTCAAGAGGTTGAAAGTGAAAAAAGAGATTGTGATAATGGGGTGGGTGCAGCCCAAGTGAACACGGCACAGGAGGACCTCTCTGAAATGGAGACCACTAAGGATATTCCACCATGGCTGAGCTGTAGAGAGATGAGCTGCTGAAGCAAGTCAGAAAAGAACAATCAGGTGCCTTTACAGAGGCTTCTACTGCAAAGACCCTGGTCCCTCTCAGGACGTGACTGCCATGGGGTGGGGGTGCACCCTCAGGCATCCTCTACCAAGGATGGCTCCCGGGCTGAGATCAAGGAATTGACTGCCACCCTAAAGGAACTGTTAAGACACATTGCACCACTCTCCCCGTTGCTAGCAGATATTGGACCCCAATCCCTTGCTACTGCTTCAGTTTCTCATGCAATGTTCTCTCCAAGGATGACCCAGGAGTCTGTCATTTGTCACAACTGTGGAAAGGATGACCATATGAAGAGAGAGAATGCCAGTCTCAGAAAGACTTAGAAAAAGTAGTAAACAGACTCCAAGGGGAGCTCTGAAAAGTAAATCAATGGCCGAGGGGTGCCCAAAATGACCACAGTGAGGGCTCAAGAAATAATAACTCAAACTTCCTTGTGGCTAAACTGTCTGTCCAGGTCCCTGCTACCATCCCTCCAGACTGGTCCAAATTTGTGGGCCCTTCGATGGAGACTACTGTGACTGTCAATGGTATCCATGCTCGGGCTGTGTTCACCAGCAGATGGCAAGTGACCATTGTATTCCAGGACTGGTATGACAAACACTTATCTGATGTGCCATTACAATCTCTAGAAGGCCTACATGTGTGGAGCCTGAGTAACAAGTCTTATCCCTACCTAGGATATGTCCGGCTCGGGCTGTCTTTTCCTGCAGCTGTAACTGGTGTAGATAAACAAGTAGAGATGCTGGCCCTGGTATGCCCTCCTACAGGGATGTATGATGGGGTCTCCCTACTCACTGGAACCAACGCCCACATGTTTGGGAGGTAAGCACAGTTATGACTAGAGAAATGAGTCCGACAGGCTGATCGAGCAATGAGAATTCTAGCTCTGATCAAGAAAGCTTATGACCTGCAGAGGCAGTGTGTGGCAGAAGACCAGGATGAGCCAGTTGGAATTGCTGGGAAGAAGGACTCTGATTCCTTGATATTGCCACCCAATACTCAGTATACTGTTCATGGAGAAGTCCGTCTTAGAAGAGACGTGAAAAACAAAATATTAATGCTGGATGCACCAGGTGAAGGAAAGTTGCCAGAGGGGCTATTGGTTAAACCCAGTATCCTACCTGAACATGCCCATGCCTATGCACAATGAATGATGGTCCAGATTCAAAATGTGTCAGATCGATAAGATTGAGTGAACAAAGGGTGTACACTAGCTACAGTACCCTGTGCAGACACTGCAGTATTACCCAGCAACAAATATTCTGGCTAGAAGGAGGAGGTGACCCCAGACCTATTTGACTTTGGTGATTCCCCCTTTATCTGCTGAATGGAAGACTCAGATCAGTAACAAACTTGCCCAGAGAGACCAAGTGTTTTCACTACAAGAATGGGATGTGGGTTGCGCCCATGGTGCTGAGCATAATATTTGACTGCACAATAACAGACCTTTCTGAGAGCGGTCCCGCCACCTTGCTCCAGCTGATATGGATGATGTTCAGTAACACCTACAGGAGATGCTCACTGGTGGAATTATTCAAGAGTCAAGGAGCCCCTACGCATCTCCCATCGTAGCTGTGCACAAGAAAAATGGGTCCATGAGGGTGTGTGTGGATTAACTGATGGACTTCCCCAGATCAATACACCATGCCCCACATATAGGATGCCCTGGACTGCCTGAATGGGAGTCAGTGGCTCTCAGTACCTGATCTCCGCAGTGGATATTATCAAATCCTGATGACCCCGGAGGACCGTGAGAAAACAGCTTTCATTTGCCCTTTGGGGTTCTAAAAATTTCTGAAGATGCCACAGGGGATTTCGGGTGCCCTGCTATCTTCCAGAGCTTGATGGAACATGCAGTAAGAGACATGAATCCACAAGAATGTTTAGTGTTTTAGGATGATGTCATTGTTTTCAGTTGCACATTAGAAGAACATGAGGTCAGACTGTTCAAAGTCCTCGATTGCTTGGAAGAATTCAGCCTCAAGCTATCCATAGACAAGTGCCAGTTCTTTCAAGCATCTGTAAAATATGTGGGACAAACAGTGTCAGCTGAGGGGATACAGACAGACCCCAGTAAAGTACAGTCCCTGACCACCTGACCCCAGCCCACCAACCTGAAAGAGCTGCAGCATTTTCTGGGGTTTTGTGGCTACTATCGCTGATTCATTAAGGACTATTCAAAGGTAATACAGCCACTCCTTAATCTTACCCAAGGCTATCCTCCCACCAACTGCAGATACAAGAAGGAGTCCCTCAAAGAAGACAAGGAGTATTTTCAAACAGGTGAACCTTTTGGAACCCGTTGGACCCCCAAGTGCAAGGCAGCATTCTTCAAAGTCATCTATCAGCTTACCCATGCCCTAGTCCTTGCATATGCTGATCCCACCAAACCATACATCCTGCACATGGATGCCAGTCTGAAAGGGCTTGGGGCTGCACTATATCAAGAATATGAGGATGGGCTGAGACCTTTGGCCTTTGTCAGTTGCAGCTTGACACCCTCCGAGCGGAATTATTCTGTGCACAAGTTGGAGTTCCTCATTTTAAAGTGGGCCATAGTCGATCAGTTCCATGAGTACCTCTATGGGGCCAAGATATTAGTAAAGACTGATAACAGTACTCTAACATAAGTACAGACTTCAGCCAAGTTGGACGCCACTGGGCACCGGTGGCTTTCTGCCTTGTCAACTTATGATTATGCAGTTGAATATCGGCCTGGACTGAACCATATTAATGCTGACACCCTTTCATGGTGGCCAAGCTCTAAAGACAATTGGACGAGGCTGTCTGAGCCTTCTATTAAAGCATTGTGCCAAAAGTTTGACAAAGATGAGTAATTGTCTGCAGACACCGTGGACCACCTGGTGGACTGTTTGGGGACCCCCCGATACTTGCATACCTGCTGCTTAGTGTCATTTTTCTGCATTAGATATCAGTGCTTTGCTCCACTTTGACAGTGGCAGCATTCAGGTGGCTCAGTCCCACGATTCCATGATTCAGCCCTCACTTGATGCCCTGCATGTGGGAAAGGATGTGTCTAAATTACATTCTACTGACTTATGAACTGCACTGTTATTCAAAGAAGGCCCCAGACTAAAGTTACGAGATCAGTTATTATATAGAGAGACAGTAGATCATCAAGGTCAAGTGGACAAGCAGCAGTTGGTCCTACACATAGCCTTCAAACAGCTGGTACTGAGGTCCCACCATAACCACATGGGACACCTCGGTATTGATTGAACTCTCGGCTTAGTATGATCCTGATTCTATTGGCCAAAAATAGGGCAGATGTTGAGAATCATGTCAAAACTTGCAGTTGCTGTCCCCAGCAGAAAGCTTTGCCCCAGAAAGCTCCTCCACTTGTCAACATCACTACCAGTGCCCCCATGGAACTGGTTTGTATAGACTTCTTGTGTCTGGACCCCAATCTAAAGAACATTGGCAATGTACTGGTAGTAACCGATCACTTTACCCGATATGCACAAGCTTTCCCGACCAAAGATAAAAAGGTCTCTACGCTGGCCAAGGTGCTAGTATAAAAGTTCCTTGTCCACTATGGTGCACCCCAATGTATCCATTCCGACCAAGAGACTTTGAAAGTAGACAAATGGAAGATTTTATATCTTTTATTGGACCAACAAGTGTCTTGTACAAAGGTAGAATTATACACAAGCTTTCAGTGCCACACAAGTCCCTTCCTCAGGTGGGTAGTAAAAATGAGCAACATAAGCAGCATTTATATCCACTGTGGAGCAATTAAAAATCAGGGTGTGAAGAAGGAAGGTGATAAGGGGGACTAGAGATGAAAGTGTAAGATGCAAAATAAAAACATGAGAAAAATTGGGGAGGGGGGGCTAAGTAGGAACAGGTCTGTAGAAAATAAAAGGAAGTTAGAGGGAAGACAAAAACATGCAGATAGGATCTGAGATCAGAGGTTAGCTAGGGTAGAATAGACAGGAGATGCCTGACAGATGCAAGGAGATCAAGAAATTTGGAGAAACAAAAGAACACAGACCTAGATAAACAGACTGTGAGTTAGTATAAACAGGTGTGACAACAAGAGGGAGTGGGTGGGACTGATCTGAAGGGTTGGCAAGAGAGGCAGGGAGGATGTGAGGTACAGGTAAAAAAACAGATCAGGCAGGATTCACAGTTTACCATAGTGTGTCATGAAACCGATGTGCTGATTCAGTCATTAATGTTAGATTTAAATTGTTTAATATATTTCAGTTCCCATGTCCTTCTGTCCTGTGTGTTTCTGAAGTTGCCTCTTAGTATGAAGACAGATAAATCCAAGAGAGAGTGATCTGTTTGTGAAAAATGGTTTCCTACTAGAGTGCTGATAATCTGGTTTACTATTGTGTGATGATGGTGATTCATCCTGGTTTTCAGTGGTTGGCTAGTTTCCCCAATATAGCAACCATTTGTGCACTTCTTGCATTGAATTAGGTAAACCACATTGCTGGATTTTTCTTCTGAAGAAGAGACTGATGCCAATGCTGGTTCTCCAGAGACTGTACCTGTTTCCCCAAGGAAGTCTGGGAAAGCAGTTAAACCTGTAATATGTCTAAGCTACAACTCCCCTGGAAGAACAGTAGATCTTCCTTTAAAACTGAGCCTTTCTGCTATTTCCAAGTTGATTGTCCATCCTTTTTTTTATTTAAAGTTTATTGAAAAAGTTGTAATATTTTCCACCACAACACACAATGGCACATACCTGAACATGAACATGGTACATTAGACAAGTGATAACCTGAGTCAGCCCCCCCCCAACCACTACGATGGTTTTCCATCATGCAGGACATGGTGTCCCTGCCCCATCTAGCCCCAAGTTAGCTGATAGGGATGGGACCCCATCTATGTTGTTTAGAATGCAAGAAACTATAACATGAATGAGTACAGTAATATTATTGTGTGACTCACAGAGAAATCATTATTGAATGTATGAAAACTGCATAACTGATGCCATACTATATATATATATATATATATATATATATATATATATATAATCATATGAATTAGCTATTTTGGATACGTATAGAAATGCTAATGAAGCATATATTTTGAGTAAGTATAATGTCTTCAAATAATGTTGTTGTGAGAATGGACTTGACACGAACTCCAAGTTCTTTCCAGGCAGGGAATGGTGTAACCCCCTGTAAATTGGGGTTCCCAAAAGTCTTCCTTGGGTAAGCGTAAATGCCCACTGCCAGGCGGGCATTCTGTGTCTTTACAGGTGCAAAAGTGCTTGCATGCAAGTGCCCTGTTAGCCTCCATGCCTGTCCCTTTAAGAGACATTATTTTTGTAATGTATAATTAATCTGGGTAGGGGCCAAGTGTTTCCAGGCTCGAGTCCCGCCTGAGCTACAATAATATTGCTGTGTTCTGCCATCGCTAATGGTGCAGAGGGAGCTCTGTTAGAACTGGTAATTGTTTGCTGATTAGCTGCTCTAATAATAATGGTATTATAGTTTGTCTAACCTGCCTTTCTTTGCAGCATGGGCATTTCTGTATTGAACCAATCAGTACCTTTTTGGGAACCTTAAAATGGAGCCTGTCCCCAGGGGACTTGTGGAAGTGAATTTCTGTAGGAATTGTAGTTTTTTCATGTTGGTGCCTAAATGGACCTGGAGAGGGAGCCTTTGCTTTAACAGACAAATGAATCAACCAAACAAACCCTTTTTGGATCAGAAGGAAGTCCCAGTGCTGCCTGCAGCAGAGAGTCAGTCTGAGTTTGGAGCTGAGTGAGTGAACTGCTCAAGACATTCGAGCAGCTGCTCCTGCGTGGTAGCACAGGAAACTGGTGGGAAGGCTGTGTCTTGTCTACCTGCTTCATCTTCCCTTCTGAGGGATCTGCTAGTGAAATTAATCAGACTGTATCTGAACTGGCTTGTGACCAAAACTACTGAATTGTGACTGCACTGTTACCTGAAGAAGACCGAAGATTTGCTGTAAGCGATCGGCCTGTCAGGATGTCTGAATCACCACAGAGATCACAGTTTTGCTCAGGAAAACTGAAACTGCAACTGGACTGTCATCCGACCTGTGGTATTGTGTTTTCCTTTACTATAAATGTGCTTTCAGCTGTCAGTGGGTCACAGTTTGATTCCCCACTACTGAAGTGTGTCACGCTTGCTGCAAGCTGTATCCAGCACCTATCGAACTGAATCCAAACTGTTCACCGAGCCTGGTTCCTGCCACCTTGGCCCAGTCAGCTACTTCAGATGCAGAGATCACCATCGACGGGAGACTCACCAGGGGATCAGCCCCCCTGCTCAACATCTCAAACAGGAATGACACCTCGGTGAATCGTGGGGGCCCTGTTTCTCCTGGCATACCAGCTTGTTGACCTGCAGTCTCCATTTCATCCCTCCTGTGTTTTGCATTGGGTAGTGTGAGTAGACACCAAGGGTAGCTCCCTGCAACATCAGCTAAATCAAAAAGTGTTGTCATCTGATGCAACTGTTGTTTTCTTGTCATGAACTGAGCTTCCAGGCTCCAGATTACAAATTGTGTATGGTTGTGCATAATCCTTCTTTCCATCACAGGGCCCCAACCAGCTGCAATGCCAGCTTACCCCAGGCAACATGTTAGGCTAGCCCACTTTTTTTCCAACTGGGTACTCAGAGTGTGTGACTGTGAAGGCACTCTAAAGTGCATGCATGCTTGCCTGATTGAATCAGTTACAGAACTAATCAGCCAAATTATGACCCTCCATTGTTCATTCCCCTGAATAAATCAGATCTAATTATTTTTGCATTTAACTTGACTATGGTTCTGTTTTGTACAAGAAGCACTGTACTGTTGTTACCTGCTGTGTCTAACCTTATTTTGCAGGAGGTCGCCAGGGTTGAACTGGTGGAATCAGCCCTGGTGGTAAGAGCAAACAGAGTGGGGATTTGTATGCTGATTAGGGGTTATTGTAACTGTGTCTGTTGCTCATTGCTTAGGCCACTAGAGGGGAAAGAGGGGAGTTACAGTGTCCCGGAGGGCTGTAACCAGATCAGCTATGCTACCAATAACCCTGTCCTCCAGGTGGAGGCACCGGTTTTCAATACCCAGGCCCCTTAACCTACACCTAGTCATGCAGGCAGGGGAAGTAGCCCTTAGGATAGCACCATCTAGGGGTTACATGAAGCACTGGCTCCATTGCGTGCATGCATGGAAGCCAACATTACTGCCATGCTCCTTGAAGTCCTGTTCCCTGTCTCTCTTCAGCTCCTGGGCTGGGGAAATAAAATCAACTGATCATTTTGTTTTTGGCCCCTTGCCTCAGCCACCAAGACTGTAGAGGGCCCCAAGGTCAAGGGGTGATGGACGACAGTGGCCACTGATTTCCTGAATGAAGCCCTGATTCTCATCCCACCAGGGCTCCTGGACTATAATTTTAACTGCCCTGTCAGTCCCTCTTATCTAGCAGTCTTAGGACTGGAGGGTGAAGACTTTGGGATGGGGGGAGAAGGAGACAATTCAGGTAAGCCCCAGTCTGGGTGGGGGTCTTACACACTCCCCCTGCCAGACTATTGGTGCCTTTACTAAGATATTGTACTTAAGTCTAAATAGTAGTGGCATAAGCAATAGAATATATACATTCCTAACTAACACCTGAATCCTATCTATCAGAATATTTATACATAGTTACATATTGAACTTTTCTGCCTAGTTAGTTGTTGCCTATCTATCCACAGGTAGCAAAAGGCAACATTATTTTACCTTTCCCCACAGCTAATTGTATCTCTGAACAAAGCCAGGGAACTGTGGGTAAAGCATACCCATGGGGTACTAGGTATTTATGGCCACATGAATGGGGAGGTCAAAGCAGGCACTAAAGATGTCATAAGTGAGCTTTATAATTGTCTTAGGTGCACATCCAGATCTTCTGGGTAACATTGTTTCTTCCTTAGGAATAGGTAGTACTTCTCCCCCTTCTGGCTCTGTGTCCAGCACAAGGGCATTGTCAGGAATGACAGGGTTTAATTCTGTCTCGGAAACTTGTTCCTCAAAACTCAACTCCACTTCATTGTCCATTACAGGTTCTGAAATTTTCTCAACTGGCATTTCCCCTGGCACAAAAGGTGTAGCCTCAGGATTCAGCAGGTACAACAGTTCATTATTTGCAAAGTTCTCAATGAGGGCAGTACTTGTGGATAGCTTTGAACTTCTCCAGTCCATTTACAGAACTGGCATACATGGTGGTAAATCAGGCACTCTGGAGTGGCACACTGTATCATCATCACTGTTGTCAGAACTGCTTTATAACTCTTGAACAGTACAGTAGCTGCATTTAGCACACTAGTATTATTATTGGGCATTTTCATTCTCTTGGGAGTTGTTTGACTCCGGGTCTTTGGTTTCCATGCCACTGGGGGTTCAGTTTTAGTATTAATCTCAGGTACAGTCTCGCCAGTGGGTAAGAGATGGTTTCTGTGAACAATCTTTTCAAGGCCTTGGCCTTGTTCCTGACAAAGTTTGTAAACTGGCAACTCTGGCATCTGCTGTACTATGATGTATGACTCTGGCACTCAATGATCTTGGATTCGGTGTTTGCCTTGAAGGCCCAGGTGTCTTAAAAGTACTTGTAGCACCTGGTGATGAACTCTTGCTATATCTGTTTTTGTTGGCAAGATTGCTTTTTGCTGCAGCCTCAGAGGCAAGCTGGTATGCATTCTGTAGTTGCTGATACAGTCTTCTAGTGCACTGTAAGTACATTTCTTTAGATGTGTCATCAGCTGAGACTCTGAAACATAATTCCACTGGTAAAAATGCTTCTCTGCCAAGCATTAGGTACAAAGGGGACCTTTGTGTATTGCCATTCTGAGTACAGTAGTAGGCATGCACTAGGAAGCTTATTTTTTGAGTCCAGTTGGGTTTCTGAGCTGGGTCCAGAGTGTCCAACATATCAAGAAATGGTTCATAAATACTAACATACTAAGATGCCAGCACAGTAGGCCTAATGGTCTATTGAGTCTGTTCGAAAATCAGCACCCGGTCAGGACACCATTGCTGCCTTCCCCACTTCCCCATAATCCCCCTGACCCCATCCTCCATCAGAGTTACACCTCCAGGTCTGGCATTACTCAGTTTTACCTTCTCCTTATACCTGTCCTAGCCCTTCTTGAATCCCTCCACTGCATTAACAGCCACTAGTTCTACAGGCAATGAGTTCCAGGGGTCCACCACCCTCTCAGTGAAGTAGCATCTCCTAGTCTCCCCCCTGAGCCTCCCGCCAACCAGCTTCATGGAGTGCCCCCTGGTGGCCCCCTCCTCCTTTAGCACAAATACACAATTTAGGCTGACCCTATTTACTCCCTTTAGATATTTAAAGACCTCAATCATATCCTCTCTCTCCTGCCTCTCCTCCAGGGAGTACAAGTAAAGCTCCTCAAGTCTCTCCTCATAGGATCTTTCCCCCAGACCCTGTATCATCCTGGTCACCCTCCTCTGGACCCTCTTGAGAAGTACAATGTCCTTTTCCAAGTACTTGTGCCAAAACTGCACACAGTACTCTAGGTGTGGTCTAACCAGGCAATTATACAGAGAGAGAAGCACCTCCTGTCTCCTCAAGGTTATCCCCCTGGTGTTGTACCTGAGCATTTTATGTGCTTTAGCTGCAGCCCTCCTTCACTGCTCAGAGTTATTCATTTTGGCATCCACAACCACCCCAAGATCCTTTTCCACTCCCAAAACCTGCAGTTTCTCCCCACCCAAAAAGTACTCATGAGCTGGGTTCCTATGCCCCAAGTGGAGAACACTACATTTCTAGGCATTAAACCTCAGTTTCCAGATGCATGACCACCTGTCCAGTGTCTCCAGGTCCTCCTGAAGGACTCTTCTACCCTCCTCCCCATCCACCACTGCCCCCAGCTCTGAGTCATCAGCAAAGTGGCTCATCTCACTCCTGAAACCATCCCTGATGTCTGAGATGTAAGCATTAAACAGGAGTGGACCCAGCACAGACCCTTGTGGGACCCCGCTAATGACCATCCTAGGAGATGATACCCCCCCTGACCACCACCTTCTGAAACTGCTCAGTTAGCCAATTTCCTATCCACCTAACCATCCTTTCCCCCACCCCCATTCCCCCCAGCTTGTCCAGCAACCCAGGGTGTGTTACCAAATCAAATGCCTTGCTGAAGTCTAGAAAAAGGACATCCACCAGCCTTGGTCCAGTGCCTTTGTCACCCAATCATAGAACTCCACAAGGTTAGTCTGACACAATCTGCCCTGAATGAAGCCATGTTGGTAATTATCCAGATGCCCCCATGTCTCCAGAAACACCTCCAGCCTCTCTTTCAATATGGTCTCCAACATTTTGCCTACCACTGATGTCAGGCTGACAGACTTGTAGTTACCCTGCTCCCCTCGTGAGCAGCTTTTGTGGATAGGCATGATATGAGCCATCCTCCAGTCCTGAGGTACCCACCCCATATGAAGGGAGGAGCTGAAAATGTCCACCAGAGGTGCAGTAAGAACATCTGCCATCTCCTTTAACACTGTGGGATGAAGGCAATCTGGACCCAGGGCCTTATCCATTTTCAGGGACTTAAGGACTTCCCTCACCCTACCAATGGAAATGTCAACATCCATGACCTCCTGCCTTCCTCATTCCTAGCTCACCTCCCCCCATAAGGTGTTGACCCTCCATCGTCTCTAGTGAAGACTGAGGCAAAGTATTTGTTATGTACCTCTGCCCGATCCCCAGCTTCCTCAGCCCACCCACTCCCTGACCTCAGTCCATTAATCTGCCTCTTCACTTTCCTTCTTTCCCTGATATACCTAAAAAACCCTTTTTCCCCACTTCTGATCCCCAGTACTAACCTCTGCTTCATCCTTGCCTTGGCCAATCTCACCACCCTGGTTACCTTTTTGGATATCATATCTTACTCACCCCATCCATGACTCTATGTGGGTGCTTGTATCATCTATAAGCAGCTCTTTTCTCCCTCATCACCTCCTGGACCTCCTTAGTCCACCAGTTCAGCTTTCTGGCTCTACCAGACTTGCGTTGCACCTTTGAGCAGCCCTTGGTAGCTTCCAGGAACCCTCTTTTAATAATTTCCCACCTGTTTTCTGTGTTCATATCTGGTCTGGTCCCATCCAAGTACCCCTTGAGGATCCCCTCCATACCCTTAAAGTCAACCACCACCATCATAGTGCAATTTTCCCCTCCCCCCAGGTCTAGGGAAAACCAAATCATGGCATGATCACTCCCCACCAGTGAGTCCACTACCACCAGGTTCCTAACCAGATCACCATTCGACAGGACTACATCCAGGATACGACCATCCCTTGTCAGGTCAGCCACCAGTTGGGAAAGGAATGCATCCTTGAAGACATCCAGCAGGCACTGCTCCCTAGTCAATGAGGATGCCATAGTTCTCTAATCAACCCCTGGCATGTTAAGGTCACCCAGCACCACAGTTCTACCCTCCCCCAACCACAGTAGTCCCTGAGATTCACCACCAGGCCTTCGTCAAGTTCTTCCACCTGCATGGGTAGCCTATAAACCACCCCCAGATTTACCCTCATACCCCAGGTGCCTGCAAGGTAATCCATAACACATCTGTGTTTCCCTCTGACCCCTCTACCCTGCATATATCGATGCTGTTCTTAATGATGAATGCTACTCCACCTCCCCTGCCCACAGCCCTGTCCTTCCTGAACACAGTGTACCTCATCAGATTCAGGTCCCAATTGTGCTGAGGAGTAGCCCAAGTTTCAGTGACTGCCACCATATCCATCTTCCCTTCAGTTAGCATTGCCTGAAGCTCAGGCATCTTGTTAACCATGCTCCTGGCATTAATCAGGACTGCCCTCCATCCCTGCCCCTTGCACTTTCCCACCCCTCCAACCCATTCTGTTAAAATGTTCAGGCGGGTCCCCCAGCTGGTGAGAAGAGGTGGTTCTGGACTTCTGGGTACCATTAGTTGCAAGGAAGTTTTCGACCAATTCTTTGATCAACTTTCAAAGTCCTGCCCTTGGTTAGAATGGATCTTTTCAGGGATGCCATAGTGATTAACATATTTTTGCAGCACCTTCACAGCAAAGGTTGTTTTTGATTTTTTGTGGGGTATGCCTGGGTGTAGCAAGTGTAGTGATCGGTTATCTCCAGGATGTTGGCACTGTTCTTTCTGTTGGGCTCTAACAAAAGGAAGTCTATGCACATTAACTCCAGTGGCCAACTGATTTTGATATTGACCAAAGCTGCAGCTGTCTTTGGTAAAGACTTTCTTTTTATACACCTGAGGAAGGTTTTGTAGTGTTTCTCACCATCTTTTGATATTTTGGGCCAATACAATTGGGCTCTCACTAGGTCCAAAGTACGGTCAAACCTCAGGTGGCCCGTTTCATCATGTAAAGATTTGATAACTTTTCTGTACCTTCAAGGCAACACCATCTGAAGTCTAGGGAATTCAGGATGGGCACTGGCTTGACTGGTTTATATTAAAAGTTCATCTTTTAAAGAAATCTGTTCCATTCTCTTAGTAACATTGGGATGTCAGAGTGAGTTACTGACCTTTGATTTGCATCATGTTCTTTCTCTAAAGAATTTATGACTCTCCATAATATACAGTCTCTCCTTTGGGCTTGTTTCAGTTCAGACCAGCTTAGCTGGGGCAAAGATGACAGGTCCAAGCTGGTGAAATTGAGGTAAACTGCTGGAATGGAATCTGTGGAGGTTCTCAGCATGTCAATCACTCTGTGTGGTTTGCAGGAGTGGCACAGCCAGTCGTGTCAAGCTTTAAACACATTGCTTTTACTGAGATACTTAAAAGTTTTGTGCTTAGGGCTGCCTGCTCCATGTGGGGATGGTGTGAAAATATATCTGCATCAATATTACTTTTGCCACTGTGATATTCTAAGCTACTGTATAATTGCACATGGAGAGAACTGAAAGCCACAGATGCCCTACTGCATCTAGTTATGCTGTGGTGTTCACATAGGTGAAGGGGGTTATTGTCTGTTCTTACAGTAAACTTGGCCCCATATAAATAATTATGGAAATTTTCAGTGATGGCCCATTTGATGGCCAGGAATTCAAGTTTATGAACAGGATACTGTCTCTCAGATGGGTTTAACTGTGACTGGTGAATGCCACTGGCTGAAGTCCCTCTAGGTGCTCGGAAGTACAGAATCCAAACTGCAACAAGCAGCACTTGAACGAAAGAGGGGTTCACAACCAAAGGGAAACAACCCTCAAAGTATAACAGAATAACCAAAAAGGTAGTGCTCTCAAAAGGAATTATGGAGTTCAGTTATGAACTAATGTTCACATTTATTAAACCACTTGTGGAAGCTTCCACAAGTGGTTTAATAAATATGAACATTAGTTCATAACTGAACTCCATCATTTTCTTTTTGAGAGTGCTACCTTTTTGGTTATTCTGCTCATAGTGCAGGATGGCTCCCAGACATCTCAAACTGGTGACTATGTGCAATTTATAGTGTTTTGTTGAGTCTGCAAATGCTAGCACTGGTATCTCACTTAGGCATTTTATGATCTCTCTGAGGGCTGTTTTACATTGCTCTCTCTATCCATCGGACACCAAAGGGGTTATTAACTCTCCAGTACTCTGTTGGGGGATTGCCCCTCCCAGCAATTGATTAGTCTTTTACAAATCTCATGTAGTATCCACAAAATCTGAGGAATGACTGCAGGGTCTTGAGATCGTGTGGCCTGTGTCACATGGTTTAGGCTTTGACTTTTGCTGGGTTGGTCTGCACACCATTTGCGGAAACAATATGGCCCACATACTTGATTGATGGCTGGTAGAACTGGCACTTGTCAATAAATGCTTTCAGGCCAAACTCTTCTAACATGTCCAACAATCCCATAATTCTGGTTTTGTGTACCTCAGATGTCTTCCAAAACACCATTAAGTCATCAAGGCATATGAGGACTTCCAGCAGGTGCATGTTTCCTACTGCTCTCTCCATCAGTCTCTGAAATGTAGATGTGGCCCCAGATATCCCTTGGGGCACTCTCTTAAACTGGTAGAACCCCAGAGGGCAGATGAAAGCTGTATTTTCCTTATCTTCCTCTGCCATGAGGATCTGATAGTACCAACTGTGCAGGTCCAGTACCAAAAACCATCTGCTCCCTGTCAGGCTAGCCAGGGCATCTTCAACTCTAGGCATGGTGTACTGGTTGGGCACAGTCTTCTTGTTCGGAGTGTGGTAGTCTATACACGTCTGTATAGCTCCATTCTTCTTTCAGGCCACTACAATGGGTAATATGTAAGGACTTTCAGATTCCTTGATAATTCTCTGCCACCATTAGTTCCTGGAGATGGTGCTGAACATTTCCTGTGATCCCAGAGGTCAATCTCTGGAACACCACCCAAAAAGGGTAGTTGTCTCAGAGCCAGATATGGTGCTCTTCTCCTTGGGTGCATCCCATGTCCCACTCTTTCAATAAGAACACTTTCCAGCACTTGGCTAAATTGCTGCTCAGGCTCCACCAATAGTGATCAGGTATGGGTGAGTCTCCAAAGTCAAACAGACCAAGGTTGATCTCAGTGCCAGTGGCTTCTTCAGGATCCACTCTGGTCACACTGTCTACATGGAACATATCTGACAGTACTCAGATCTTCCCTCAGGATGACAGGCTTCTCTGTCTCATTCTTCACCCTTACAGCCACCTGTCTCATCCGGGGGGTAGCAAGTGGTGGCATCATTCATTTCTAGACAATCAGTACTTTGGAAAGGCTATCATCAGTTGGTGCATCAATGATGAATGCTGACCCGGCTGGCTGATGCTTGAATTCAGCTATACCGACCACTCGTCACAGTGCATTGGGCGGCAAGACCACTTCCATACTGTCAACTCTACAAATCATGCCAATGGGCTCTTCTCTCACCTCTGTCTTTGGGGGTATCATGTTTCAGGCTCACCATTTTTATGATAGCTTGCAGCAGCAGATTCTGTAGTCCACTATTCTCTTCCTCTGTCTTGACACATTTGGGATAACCTCCTGAACATGTCAGCATTGTTTCCAGTTAACACCGGAGTGCCATCCATGGTCTTGGATTCAAGTCAGATCAATGCTATGGTATCAGTTCTGTGCGGCACTCCCTAACCGGTTCTGGGGAATTCAAATTGCTTAATGCAGTAACCAGCATAAGGAGAGCTGGTGTTGCTTAGGCCCCACAGTGAAAGTCCTTTCAGTGGCATAAGAGGCAGGTGTCTTAAGTGGCTATTGTAGAAAGCACGGTGGATAATAGTAACTTGTGACCCATTGTCAAGTAATGCTTTACATGGTTGTCTTTCAAGAAGGACCAGGACATCTGTTCTGGGGCCCAGAAGTCCTAAGGGCTAGTTGTTCCCTCTAGGGCTATCAGGATCAGCCTATTTATTTATTTATTGTAAAAATCAGAATTGCAAACTTTGAGCTAAAACCTCATTTACAAAGAATCCTCATCAAACATGGGGTGGAGGAACAAACAAGGTACACGAATTGAGGGGAAAACAGTAGCTGTTAATAGGCATTGTCAGTAACACATCAATTAGAGGACATAGTACATATTACATATTGCATATTCCAAATAATAGGGTAAGGATAGAAAGAAATATAACATAAGCCATTGCTTAGGTG
Source organism: Neoceratodus forsteri (assembly GCA_016271365.2). Taxonomy (NCBI): domain Eukaryota; kingdom Metazoa; phylum Chordata; order Ceratodontiformes; family Ceratodontidae; genus Neoceratodus; species Neoceratodus forsteri. The sequence continues at coordinate 338,973,995 of CM028137.1, read as the reverse complement.
CAGAACACATGGGGGGGTAGTCCCATGCCAGCATAAGTAATTAAAGTATGAAAATCAAACTAAGTTCAAGCTATGGGTACTCTCAGGTAGCAGCTGTATAGCATTGTCATTTCCTAGAGGGGATGATTGAAGCATCATTCATTGGAATCAGTACTGCTGTTAGGGGATAGTATACTATAGGCTAAGAGGGTGAGTAGGACAAACAACAGTAGGTGATAGCAGTAGGGTCAGGAGAGTTAAACAGGTGTGGAGGTGGAGGGAAGGTATGGGGTGCATGGGGTCAGTAGGTGGGGTTCATGTGTAGATAGGTAGATAGTCAGGGGAGAGTGGAAAGTAGTGGGAACTTCAAGGACCTACTAGTCATTGCAGTGAATCAGAGAGTGCCAAGGGCACGAGGAAGGCTTATTTAAGCAGGAGTGCTTGCAGCAGTAGCACTGTTCAGGGGCAGAGATGGACTTCTGAATTTTGAATTTGAATTGCCTGAGGTGGGTAAGGCTTGTAGTGGCATGGGGGAGCTTGTTTAGCCAGGTGGGGGCCCTTACTGTGAAGGCTCACCTCCTCAAAGCAGTTCTTCTGAAAGGTATAGCTAGAGTGTGTTTTGTAACACTTCTCATGGCATACTGTGCTAGGGAAGGATGGAATAAAGCTTGAAGAGAAGAAGATGCAAGTCCAAGAAGGGCCTTCTTTGCTTGAAGGCAGGAGTGGTGCTTGATTCGGTCCATGAGAGGAAGCCATTTTGTCCCAATGTATAGGTCACATACATGCCTAAGGTGATCTGCACTTAAAACAAACTGGCAAGCTTTGTTGAGGGTAATATGGACTCTGTGCAGGCTGGTATCAGAGGCTGCACCATACAGTACATTACATCACATATTATGGAGCATTGTACTGCTGGAGAAACAGGTAACTCCCTCACTAGGCTCCACTGTCGTTTCCCTGCTGCTGTGGTTGCTCTTATCACTTATACTTCTCAAGCTGTAGATCTGGGGGTTGGATACAACCTTGAGATGTATGTCCCTCTTGTTTATCTCAGTAGAAAAACATGTTTGTCTGGCACAAGTTGGGGCTCAAGGCCCTTGCCGAGTGGCAACAGGACAGCTGGGTACACTTCCTCTACCTGGAGGTCTGGACTCAACTCCTGGCCTCGGTTTGGGTACTGTGGTCAATGTGGTCAATTTCTCCTCCAGGCATTTTATCTTCTGCTCTAGCCCAATGACATCCATCTGTGGCTTGTCAATAGTGGCTTGTTTCAGGACAGGATGGTTCTCCTTGCGGACCCTTTCATTGACTCCCTCCATTCAGCCTGTAACTCCTCCTCTGCACCTCCTCCAGAAGCTGTTTCTGGTTGGGGTAAGGCTTTTGTGTCTTTCAGTTGAAGGGAGAACTGGGTCATTTGGGAGTGTATATCTCCTTTCAACACTTGCTCCAATCAGGTGCGGTCAGCCTGATTGGGTGAGATGCCGCCAACCTTGACTGTTCTCCTAATAACTGTTTCCTGCCAAAACAGGTAGTCAGACAGTTTCTCTCCTCCTTTCTGGATAGTGACTTTCAACTGGAACAACAGGTCAGTGCCACTCTCAGTGTGTCCATACGTGCTCTTTAACATTGCTAAGTAGCCTTGTAGGTTATAATTTGGATGATTTGTATGCAAAGACCTTATATCCAAAGAACTTCCTTGTAAACTCTCAATAACTCTTTTTAATTTTTCACCCTCATTACACTTTCACTTTTGAAGCATCTTGGTGGCTTTCCTCATCTTTCATAGTCATCCTCCCCACTTGGGGTAGGGACAATACCTGAGAATGTACATAATCTGTTGTAAAAACTAGTATCATAGTGGGACACAGGAATGGTTGCGCATTCGTGTACCACCAGAGCTGGATTGGCAGAAGGTACTGGGGATGTCTCACCTTCTTTTTGCAACAGTGAATTTACATATTTGGCAGTCTTCTGTGATGCACTAAGAAATGACTGAAGCTGCGCTTCAAACTCTGTAGGGACCAAGGGGCTCTTGGGTGAAGGATTTGGGGTATCAGTGAACACCACTGTTTGAAACTCTTCCAGTGTTTTGCCCTCATTGGCCAACAACATTTTGACTTTTTCACCCAGTCAGCTGGCTGTACCTGTGGGGAGTGGTAACAGACAGCTACTTCCTCTGCCAAACAGGTGCCATTCTTCCTCAGAACCTTCAGTTTTGACTGTGACTGACAGTTTGCTGACATCAGTTTCTGAATCACTCCCAATTAAAGCAGTCGTGCTTTGACTGATATGGTCATGCTTCACAACATAGACTTTTAAATTTCCCAAACACTGCAAAGCATCCAAGGGCTCCACAATGGCTGCCTTTTTGGTATCTTCAGGGATCCCAGTTACCAAGAGTTCCTTTTTCAGGTACAAGCATGCATTCCCCTTGGTACCAGTCTTCCAACTCCAGAAGTGCCAAAACAATTCCAAAGTTTAGATGGGGCACGAAAACATTGTTTCAAAGTCACAGTTTGGGGGACACATTTGTGGGGAAGAAATCCCACTGGTGCCTCCAGTGTAAGCAGTCATACTGGGTCCATCAAGGTTAATCTCTCCACCTTTCCCAAGAAGGCTGGCCTGGGTTCCCTAAGGAGTTTCTACACTGGCCTAACATGGTGCAGTGCCTCCACCAGTGATATGGGATACCTGGCTCCTGAAACACAAGGCTATCACAACCTAGGAAACCATGCATAAACTGCCCGCACAGTCCCTTCCCCCAAATAAGTGACACAGAGAGCAATGACAATTCCCAAACCATAAAATGAAATTCTGAACAACAGTTTATTCAAAAGAGAGGGTACAGAAAGAACAAGGGGTAGCAAGGGGAAAATGGACAAAATGGGAGTAGTAATATCACTAGACTCTAAGCAAATAAAGCAATAAACAGTTCATTGCCTTTGGCCTCCACTCTGCCCACCCCTCAGGCAGATCTCAGAGCTCCAAGGTGGGTGCGCCTGTCTTAGTTCCCTCAAAGGCCATGGGTGAGAGATCTCGCAAAGGTTTTAGTGAGTAACACACTTGGGACACTGATGCTTCTAGTAGGGTGGAGCTCAGTGGCATACTTAACAGTTGCAACACAATTACTTTTAAACACACTTGCTGAATACAGACTTTAACTGGCCGAACACTTGGAAAAAAGAGCCCCTGTTCATAATCCAAATGGGATTTTTGTAGCTAGAAGGCCTCACTTGGTCTTCTGACTAGGCTTCTCACACTGGTGCAGTCCTGCCCAGGACTTTTTTCCTCAACTCCTGACACAAACAATTGTTTCCCAGTTGTAGGGTCTAACCCTGGGTTTTACTCAAGGTTCTGAAGTGTCACACTCTACCTCTGGTACCAGCTGCTAGGAAAGCTGACAGGATGCAATACTTTCAGCTGGGATGCTGACTTCTTCAGACTAGCTGATGGTGTTTCTGTATCACTTTTCTGCTGGGTCACTGAGGCTCAGGACCTGAGTGGAGGCAGATACCTTCCTGGATGGGAGATGATGTAGGAGCTAATCCCCCTGAGAGGTAAGTCCATGGAGGGGCAGGGAAATCCCAGCTCCAACTTGCTTTTTGGAAAGGAATTTTGTTGAAAAACTTATTTTCTACTTCTCTTTCAAAATTACTTAAGGATCCCTATACTTCTGTAGTGGTTCTCTCTCTCAAAATTACTCAAGAATCCCTATACTTCTGTAGTGGCAGATTGAGGTCTGGGTGCAAGGGCATGCACTACCCCCTTTGATGAGAAAGGTGCACACCACCCCTTTTAATGAGTTGCAAACTGCAAGTAAGTCTTGTAATGCAGGCTGCACAGCAGCAGTATTTCATCCTTCCTACTGGCATGTCTTGTCTATCCAGCCCTGCTCCACCCTTCCCAGCAGCATCGATGTGACTAAGTAATGGGCGGGATTGGACCAGAGCTGAAAGGGGGTAGTGTCAGCCAAGTGGGTGTATCTGTGTGCTTTTTGAACCTACAGCTAACACTGAACAAATAGATGGCTTCCTAATGGTATTCATTGGGTTGGGGAAGGGGCATGATGCGATCCACAAGCTTTTCAAACCAATAGTGATAAAAAAGGAGGTTCTTTAACCATAGAAACATATAAAGTAAAATTCCTTGCTTTATTCCAGTTGGAGGATGTGGACAAGTCACCAACCATTGTGGCTTGAGCACTACCGACAGCAGCAGCAATGGTATTTCTACCTGGACGCAGTATCCATGGAGTTGTAGAAGAATTGGTCATGAGCTGCAGCACCTTAGAGAAGATTGTCTGTGATGTTGAGAGTGCACGGATCCAAAATCTTGGCTACACAGCAGTGTGGTCAGTCATGACACTGGGGGAGCAGCATGAGAGTGAATCCTATTTGAATAGTAAGCATAAAAATAATCCATACTCCAAAATCAAAGCTGATGACCCTGAACCAGGTCTGCTTTGTTCAGGAAAATTTTGTTCATATGTCTGGGCTGGCTTATATTGTAGTTCTTGCGAGCTCAAGATGTTGGCTAGCTAGGTTCCTGCTCAGTTTTGAAAACATTCGCCATTTCCCTCTCATACCAAGAGTACCACACAGCAGACTCACTTGTCCGGGCTATCAGTGAGTGTATGTGGAGGGAATATGTAAATATATAAAATCCATTCCAGGCTGGGATCTCAAAGAGAAAAAAATGAGTATTAAAATTAATGGAAAGTTGTGGGTTTACTATGGTTGCGAGAGAAAATGTTTGTTAGTTTCCTTCTGTTTTATGGTTGAAGTGTCAAACACAAAAAGCGGCAGTACTAGCTGCATCCTCTGCAAACCATTTTGCAGTATGTTTTACAGACCAGGTAACCCTAAAATGATGGAGGGTGGAGACAGAGCATGACAGAAATCCAACAGGGCAGCTGTTTACTTCTGATAGTTTTACACACTCTGTTTTAAATTAGGCATTGTTCCAGACTAGTAATAACTGTTTAATGAACTGAGTCACACTGCTAATTAGGTCTAGTGTTTCCCCTGCATAAGCGAATTCTGGTCAGATCCACCACGGCTGCATAATGAAGTTAGTGGAGTCGTGTGGAATTGTTAAGGAGGTATGGAGAAACAACACAATGATTTGTAAGGAGTAAGATTTATTTTAGTTTCTGTTCTAAGGAAGGCATACACATTATTAGAAAAATATATGGCCGTGTACATTTTAATGGAAGGAATAAGAAGCAATATAGGTTTACAAAAGAACCCTAGAGCAAATGCTACTGAGGTATGTGTTATCCTGGATGATATTGGCCAGGCAGCCAAATTTTAAAGAAAACACAATTGCACATACCCCAATAATGCAAAGCATCATGGGAAACATATGCAAATACCCATGATGGTACAGAAGGTGGCAGTACATGAAAAAGTAATGGCTGTCATATGTTCAGCCTTGGGATTATTTACACATTTTTTTTTTTTTAGAGAAACAAGGTTTTGTCCATGAGGTGATGTAAGTTATATTTAAGTAATGTGTTGATGTCAGGAAGTCAGATGTAATGATGGATTGTTAGCAGAGAAAATGTGACAATAACTTTCAGACGGGGTCGCTTTTGATAAGGGTAAGGTAGTTATGCTTGTGATAATGAGAATATTAGGAAAGTATGAGTTCTATGCAGGAGTGGAGTACAAATATGCGCAGTTTCATAACTATGTGCTCAGAGTACAGGCAAATGTGATATGCAGGTTTGTTTTAGAAATAGGTAAAAATAGCGATACATGTAATTGACAGAAAGATAGATAATTACATAAACATATAGATAGAGAGAGAGAAAGAGAGACACAGACAGACGGGCAGAATAGGAATGGCAGTGAAGTATTGAAGTGATGCCAAACCCACCCCTACCATTCAGAGATGGATAGGTATTGGGGTGTGCCTTTGGGTCATTGCCCATAACACTTACACCATTTCACCTCACCCTACCCTGCAGACACAGACAAGTGACGACGTGTGCCTTGGGGTGTTCAGGCTTTACACTCACCCCATTCCATAAGCAAATACACTGACATGGGTACAGTACTGTATAAAAAAATGGAGTGAACTTTGGGGCTGAAGAGTCAAAGGAACACCTTGATACCTGTCACTGGCTGCAGGGTGAGGATGGGGATGGAATGGCATGAGCATTACTGTTGCCAATCTCAAGTCACACCCCTGATGCCTGTCAGTCCCTACAGGGCAGGGTGTTATGGTCAGCAACCTTAATGCCCTGGGCATTGTTATGTGACTTTGTAACCTAGCAACAGCATGTAATGCATTACATTATAAGGACAAGTAAATGTTTTTAGTACATGGGCAGGCATTGGGATGTGCCTTTGGGTCATTGCCCATGACGCTCACACCATTTCACCTCACCCTACCCTGCAGACACAGACAAGTGTTGAGGTGTGCCTTGTGGTGTTCAAGCTTTACACTCACCCCATTCCATAAGGAAATAGCTGAAATGGGTACAGTACTGTATAAGAAAATGGAGTGAACTTTGGGGCTGAAGAGTCAAAGGCACACCTCAATACCTGTTACTGGCTGCAGGGTGGGGATGGGGGTGGAATGGCAAGAACATTACTGTTGACAATCCCAAGTCACACCCCTGATGTCTGTCAGTTCCTACAGGGCAGGGTGTTATGGTCAGAAACCCTAATGCCCTGGGCATTGTTATGTGACTACTTAACCTAGCAACAGTATTTAATGCATTACATTATAAGGACAAGTAAATGTTTTTAATACATTTACAAACAGTTACATAAACTTAATTTTCTTCATAGAATAATTCAAATTTAGTAACAGTAGTAGTACAAAGCAATTACCAAGATAACTTGAAAACTATAACTACTTTATATAGTACATTGACACCCCTTAAGGACCTCCTTGAAACTGAGATGCAAATGTCACACATTTATCAGTTTCCTAACAGGAATATTTTACTATCCCAAATACATTTCTTGCTTCAGTAACTGCTCAGCACATCTGTTGCATGACCTACTTATTGACGTTTTACACCTGCTATGCAATGTACTGCTGCTCACTACACCAACATCATGAACCATAAAACAGATGACTGCCATAACTAGGGAGGTAGTATAGCTCAATGGTTTAAGGCTCTGAGCTGCAAATATAGAGATCTGGGTTTGAAGAATCCCACAGCCCCTATTTGCATACTGGGTGACCTTGAGCAAGTCACTTAACTTCCATGTGCTCCCAAGTTGCCCCTGTAAACAAGCTTTAAGCTTAGTGTGTCACTCCTGGTTAAACAATTGAAAGAAAAAAAAACACTATGCATTATTTTTCTTGCTTTATTTTGCTACTACAAGCTTTGACTAATACATCCATCCTTAAATGTACGTTTTATAGCTTATGGCCTGGATATTCAAACTGCGCTCAAAACTGGCGCAACAGTAGGAGCAAGCGCAAACCAGTTGCGCAAATGCGCAACAGGTGTGATATTCAAACATGGAGCAGAGCAAATAGCGCAAGCAACCAACGTCTGAATATCGCACATACTGCGCCATCGCGCAACCAGGAAGGAGAAGCTGAGCCAAAATGTTGCGCTATGGCGCAACCATGGAAGCTCAGCTGAGCATTCCAGAGCTGCCATAGCGCAAGCACAGCCCCCCCAGAGCAATGGAACTGCACATTCAGGGAGGAAGGCTGGGGCCCACCGCCAGCCATGCCACACATTGGCACAGGAACACACTGCAGAACCCACACCACACTGGCACACCCCAAGCACAACATCACTGGGGGTGGGACGGATGATCCACGTGCCCATGGGGACAAGCCAACAAAGCATAGCAGAGCCCTGACACCCCAGCACAACCACTGGCAGGCAGAGAGTGCCACACACAGGGGGTTGACAACCACAGTGCACATCAGCCCCCCGTATGCACAGCACACCCTGCACCATGACCCCAAGACACCACCCATGTGCAGTGACTGGCACTGCAGGAAACACCATGCATCCCCCCTGGCACACGTCAACCCCATGCTGCAGAGAAGCATACAGGCCAGACCCACCCTGTGCACCCAGCAGTGGGTGGCAGCAGACGGCAAGACCAACAGAAAGTCAATACCATGCTGGAGATACCTCCCCATGCACACACACACACACACACACACACACACACACACACCCAGGACCATACCACCCCAGATGGCATGCACACCACTGCAACTGAGCACCATAGCCAGCTGCAAATCAGAGACCAACACAGTATTCATATCAAAATATAAAGGTATATTTAAAGTTTCAAATACTAAATAACCAAAACCATAAACAACAACTATTTACAAGGGGGATGGGTACAAGGTAGGGGTGTTCAAGGGGTAGGGATGAACAACTGGGAGAGGGAAGGCAGGTGGTAGGGATGGGAGAAGTGAAAGGATGTGCCCCAGGCCCAGCTGGCTGGTCATCCTCTGCCTGGTGCTGCACTATCCGTGACGCCCTCCAGAGCCATGGTGCCTGATTGACTGAAGGATGGCCTGGTTCTCACGGCCACCTGTGTCAGGCCCCCCGAATGTCTCTGCAGAATCCCTGGAGAACCTCGAGGCCTAGGAAAATGGGAACACAGTCAATGGCTGTGACTGACCACAACTCTGAACACCACCCAACCTGCAAGCCATATAGCCCAATGTCCAAACCTGTGATGGCATGCACCCACCACAGTGAACATGCACATGGCCATCACAAACAGGCGGCACCAGCTATGCGCACCACCGCCCACACACACTGCCCACGCCAATCACAGTACAAACTAGGCTGGCAAGTGATGTGGCAACGTGGTGCGATGCCAGTTACACAGCTATGTGCCCAGTGCATGCCTGGACCACCAGTGATGCATACACAGATGTGCCATGATACTGCACTGTGATGCAGGTCACCTGTGTCATGCCTACATACATGGATACATAGACAGTGTTGGCAGATAAGGGCCTATGGGACACCCAGTCTGTCCATTTGACCTTGTAAGTTCACTCTGTTGTCCTATAAGTCCGTTCCCCCTTACCCCTGACCTCCAGAATTCCTTTATGGCTAACCCATGCATTCATAAATCCCGTGACCAAGTCAGTCCCCACCACTTCCTCTGGCAGGGTGTTCCACTTGTCCACCACCCATTCTGTGAAGAAATACTTTCATGTTTCCTCTGAATCGCCCCTCTCAACTTCATCCCATGCCCCTAGTCCTGGAACATCCTTTACGCTTAAAATATTGTTTTCCTGCACTCTGTTCCCCTGTAAGATACTTGTATGTCCCCATCATATCCCCACACCCTCCCTCCAGGGAGTACATGTTCAGTTCCGTCAACCTGTCTGCATAGGACATGTGATGCAATCCATGCACCATCCATGTCGCCTCCTCTGAACCCTCTCCACCCAGTCCATGTCCATACGTAGGTATGGTCTCCGGAACTGTACACTGTACTCCAGTGTGGGGACTCACTAGTGTTTTGTATAGTGGAATTATGACCTCCCCATTGGTTGTGTCCCGCATGGCTGGTGGTCTTGCCCCCCCAGCATGCAATAGCATCCATGAAGTAATGATACTCACACTCCTCCAGCAGCTGGGTCTGACGCTGCTGCTGCTGCTGCTGCTGCTGTTGGGGCACAACACCCCCCGGCACCGGGGCCCTGGCATGGCCCACATCACCCTGGCCCTGTGTCCTCACAATCCGGCCTGTGGGAGACATATGTTGAGACAAACATCAGTGTGACTCAAAAGCAGAGTGCCCCTTGCCCCAGTGAGAGTGCCTGCCCACACAGCCATAACCATCCATCGCACAGCTGCACACACTGACACACCTATGCACAGCCACCCAAGCACACACACACCCCTACAGAGAATATAGGTGCATAGATGGTACACTCACCTGGCCTAGGCACCACGCCCCACCTGGCACGTGAACGCAGCCGCGTCAAGAGTTCCAGCTCCCTCTGGCGGAGGTCACTGTACCGGTGCTGGCACTGCTCAGCAGACCGGCCCCAGCCAGTGACCTCCACCAGGTCAGTGGCCACTTTCTGCCACACGTGGGTCCTAGGCATGGTGAGGGAGGCCTCACCATACAGTGCCTCACAGTGGGGCTCCACCAGGGCCACCAGGTTGGCCACTTCAAGCTGGCTCCAGGACACCGCCCTCCTCCTAGCCATGGCACCAACTTTACAGCAGGCAATATGGCGCCCCGCTGCGCCGTAACCCCACGTGGAGTTGTTGCGCACAGACCACCACAGGTTCCAATTGGCGCTGTTCAACAGCGCCATCATTTACATGGCGCTGTCACCGACAGCGTAATAGGGACGCATTACACATGGCATGCCAACAGCACCAGGGGTCAGAGGGCATACACAAGGTCACGGCAATGACGCAAGGCTACGCACAGCGCCATAGGATGTATAGGCATCCTGCGTGACTGCCAAGCTGAGCAACAGTGCCACAGTGGACTATCGCGCAGTAGTGCCACAGCGCCATATAGTGCCCAGTGCTGTAGCGCCACTGGCACAATGGTGGCCATGGCCTGAATCGCCTATCGCGCTCAGCAGGTCTGCAGCATGATAGACGCATGCGTAAGCTGTCTGGGCATGTGCAATGCGGTGTGGCACGCAGCCACAAACCTGCGCCATTGGCTCAGCCGGACCTTCCGTATTGCGCAGTGCAAAAATACGCGATATTCAGCCGACATATGCAAATCATCCGATCAGCCATTCAAAGGTGCAGTGGCGCGATTAGCATGTCATTAAAGTTGAGCCACACCTCATTTGCATGTGTTGCGCTATAAAAATGCGACTGTGGGTTGTGCTGGCCAGATTTGGTTACTGCAGGTGAGAGGTGAGTTACATGCTGTGTGATGCTCAGGACAATGCTCATGGGCGGAGGATGATAAAGGCTGAGGGGGCTGAGCATGAAAAGGGCACTTAGAAAGGGACAAAGGGCACCCTTTCTATCAGTATCTGTCATGCGGAGAGGAAACGGGGGGGGCTTCTGCACCCCCCCGGGCCGGCAGCTATGCTCATGGGGAAATGCTGTCGACTGCACAGTGACAGGTGTCCACTTCCACCCATACAGATCACCATGACTGACCAGAGCCAAGCTGAGGGTGTGGACGGCGGGTGTAGGAGGAGGCCGAACTTCACCACGGCAGAGACAGAGGCCCTCTTCCAGGCCTACCTGGAGGATGAGCCACTATTGAGTGGACGGAGGGGCACCCCTCAGGAGCGTGCAGCTGCATGGGAGGGGGTAGCTCGGGCTGTCAACCTGCACGGAAGCCACCAGCGCTCCGTGCAGGAATGCAGGAAGAAGATGGGGACTGACCGCAGGAGGCTGAAGGAGAAGGAGAAGGTGGCAGCCTTCAGGGTGGCACGTGCTGGCACTGGTGGGGGCCCACCAGTGGTGTTGCAGCTGACCCCTACAGAGGAGACACTGGTCGTGGCCATGCAGCTGAGTGCCATTGGCGGCGTACCAGGCGGAGGATTCCAGACAGGTGGAAGCCCATCACTGCACGGTATGACATGGTGATGTTGTTGGGGGCTGTTGTTCACATGCACTACATGTACTCTCGTTCTGTTACAGATCCTGTTCGGTCTGCAGGAGACGGTGGTGGTGGTGGGTACAGACAGTGAGGCAGACCTGCTGGATGTGGAGGAGGGACCATCCACCTCCGCCACCAGCCTGCAGGCACTGCAGCAGCATGCACGCTGGGCCAACAACTCCGGTGTCAGTGATACGGGTGCAGGGGGTGCACAGCCTGTGTCACAGCAGTCTGGCATGCAGATATGCCAGCATGCTGTGCCTATGGCAGTGGCACGCACCTGCACCATTGATGATAGCAGGCCTGCAATGGGCAGTGATAGGTGTGTGTCCCATGACGGACACGTGGCAGGCCAGCACGTGCCCCTGGGCCTTCCTGGTTCACACCTGTGTACCAGCATGCTGACACAGTCCCAGGCTGTGCCTGTCAGCACCGGTGGGGCAGCACCGGTGGCTGTGCAGGTGTCTGGCACTGTTGTCAGCACAGAGGTGGAACAGGTGGACCTGCGGGCTCAGCAGTTGGAGGGGCGGCAGCAGCAGTTGCACACCAGGTCTGGGCGTACAGTGTCAAGCAGTGGCACATGTCCACTGCCCTTTGATCCTCCCATACCTGGTCCTGGCGAACAGCGCCCACCCTCAAGGGGTGCTGTGCACCAGAACCGTCCACACCCTGGGGGTCACGATGCCATTGGGGCACAGTACCCATTGGACGCGCACACCCACCTGCTGCAGGACTCGGTACAGCTGCAGGGGCGGGTTGCAAGGTCTGTGGAGGCACTGTCTGTGTCCGTGGAGTGGCATAGCAGGGAGTGTGCTCGGGACCGAGCCGAGCTGGTCCTTATGCGGACGGATGTGACCGCTGCCATTGACAGGCTGACCCAGGCAGTGGTCTCTGTCGCGGACGCATTGGCCACACTGTCAGGTGCCCCTGTACCACACACCCCACACAGTGCGCTCTCCACTCCCATTCCCGGCATCATGCGACACCAGGCCTGTCGATGCCGGGTTCTGCTGTGGGCATCCCAAGCACCCCTGGTGCAAGTTTGTTTGGCAGGATGCAGACCCCTGTGCGGGCAAGGTCGTGCTCACGCAGTGGGACCCCTGGTGGTGCACCAGCGCCACCCGATGTGGCCCTGCTCAGCCTGCCAGTGCTGGCACACGGCGGGCCACCCACACATCCGTGATGGCCGGGACAGTGCTACCTGACTGAACTGTCTCCCAGTGCAGGCCCTGTCTGGTGCTGCCCTGTGTGCAATGTGTGTCGTGGTGGGCAGTGCACTGCTGGATGCTCTGCTCACCAAGCTGACACATGGACCACCTGCACTCTCCCAACTGCTGTCCACAGGTGCATGTGCATGATGATGCCTGAATTGCACTGTACACCAAGGTGCAGGGTGCCCAGGTCCCGACACACGTATACGGACAGAGTCCAGGTGGTGGGGGGGTTGTGGTGCTGTGTGTTGGCAATGTCATTTCCGCAGTGCTGTGCTGCTGCCCATGTATGCTTCCTGGTGTGTGTGTGTGTCCATATGAGTGCTCACCCCTCTGATGGTGTGTTGGTATGCCTGGAACCTTCAACTCCCTGACCTTCATGCACGGTGTGTTCCCCTGTGTGCCTGTGGTTTGGCATGGACAGTGTTGCCTGCATGTCCCTTGACTTACCTGTGTTGGGCGTAGTGCTCTTCTGCAATGGTGTCCCGGTGCAGCTGGGCCTGCCGGGTCAGTCGGGGGTCCCTCCGTCCCTAGGGGGCTGCTCATCACCACATCACCGGCACCACTGGCGTCCCCATCGCTGTCCCTCTTGGACCTGTACGGCTATCCCATGGTCTTTGGCCATGTTGTGCAGGATGCAACAGGCCAGGAATATCCCACAGGCCTTTTGGGGTTGTACTGTAGGCTCCCGGAGGTGTCCAGGCATCGGAAGTGCCTTGAGCATCCCAAACACCCACTCTATGATGTTACGGTTGCGGCATGTGCCCCATTGAAACCTAGCTGCGCTGGGGCCGTAAGCCGTATGGTGTGAGCAGCCAGGGACGGAGGGTATCCGCAGTCACCTGTGTGGAGATAGTGGAGATCAGTGTCATGTCAGGTCTATATTGCCCATATCCTTGTGTGCCACTACCATGGCACCTGTGTCATTCCCACCCTTGCACAGAGTTTGCATTCCACATGTGTACTCACCCACTAGATGACCCGTGGGGATGTTCCCACTGAATCGATGGCACAGTGCAGACTGGTGTCATATGAAGGCATCGTGTGCTCCGCCAGGTGTGTGGCACAGACATTGATAATGCGCCCAGTGGCATCACACACCACCTGGCAGTTGACACTGAAAAGCCCTTTCGGTTCTGATAAGCCTGGCCGCCAGGGCCAGTGGCGGTAATGGCCACATGGGTGCAGTCTATGGCCCCTAGCACGCCAGGCATATGTGCTACCCTGTGGAACTCCTGCATGTTTGTTGTACGCCTGCATGTGCTGGGGAAATGGATGTACTCCGCAGCATGAGGCAGCAAAGGCTGAGGAATTGGGTGAGGATGCGTGACATGGCCGACTGTGTAATGCCTGTGGTGTCCCCTGTCGGCCTCTGGAAGGTGCCCGTGGTGAGCAGGCACATGCAGGCTGTCACCTTGGTCTCCACGGACAGAGCATGACCGCCGTGAGGGTGCCTGCATCACATCACTGCACAGCTCGCAGAGCCGTCTCAGTATTGCCCTGTTCAGGTGGTACCGGGCCACAATCTCAACGTCTGTGTACAGCTCGAAGCTGATGCATGCACGATACCGCCTGTCGGGGGCATACTGCCGATGGGCCACTCCGCGCCACGCCCCTGCAGCATGGTGTCTCACCCCCCTCATTACAGCTTCCATGTGGAAGCTGACACTGTCCATCTCCCTGGCTTCTGCCCCCCCGGCTGCTGTTCCTGTGTTACCCCCGCTGCCCCACTGTTGCTTCCACTGCACCGGGCACCCCACTGGCCTCTCTGTCCTCCTGGACCCACTGTCCCTCTCTGCCCTTCCAGCTCCTGTCTCTCTCTCTCTCTCTTTCTCTCTCTCTCTCTCCCCAGTTTGCATGCCTGCTAGAGTTCTTGCGCTCGCCTTTGAGCCTTTATTTTGGCTCAAATCGGCACCTGCGCAACTTCCGTTGTTTTACCTTGCGCATTGCGCAGTGTTCGGATATCGTGATCGCGCACTTTATGCATGGACCCCGCTTCCTTCGGGTTGCATGCCTTCATTTACTGCGCTGTTGCTCAGCATGTTTTCGGTGGCGCAACTGGCCCTTCTGAATATTGCAGAATGGCGATTTTGGAGTTACGCACGCAAGAACCCTGTTGCGCATGGCGCAACCCTTTTGAATATGTGGGCCTCATGTGTCTGTGACATTGCAGAACTACACTTAAAATCTTACGCATAAACACATAAATCATCAGAGAATAACATTTATTTCAGTAGTATCTTCTTATTCAGGTGCCTATGACCTTATATATATATATATATATATATATATATATATATATATATATATATATATATATATATATATATATATATATATATATACATATATATATATATATATATATATATATTTATAACTATTAACTTCAAAGTACTATACCTGTTCAAATACACAAAACACAAGACTTTATTCTCTTCACACATTGCTACTAAACTTCAGGTCCCAGAGAAGTAAAAATGTAGCTTCCTCCAGCTATTTGGGTGGGTGCTTCAGCTGTGTGTTTGTATGCGGGTATAACAAGCTTTTAAGAAACAGAAACTCTAGTATCCAATATGGGATAGTCTCCTTTAGGTGACATATTCAACTCCTTTGTGGGCTTATACCTTAATTGTCATTCATGTGTTGCAAGTGCTTGCTATTCTCAAGTGCTGTAATTTCAGGATGCAGTTTCACAAGTGCTGTATAAGGATGCAGTTTCAGGCACTCCTTAATTACTTTTTCTTTCCTTTTGAACCTTAAGCTTGATGCTCCAGGCAGCTCTGATAGTCAGTTGTTCCAATATGATAGATTCACCTCAAGCCCCTCCCACACGAACCAAAAAAAAAGGTGGGGGTGGATCATTAGGAACTTCTCTGGTTGAGGTGGGGGAGGCTTTTATCCCCCCCAAAAAAACTAATGCTGCCTCCCACTACTCAAGTTCCAGTTCTTGTACCTCCCTTTAAGAAAGAAAATTGTGCCCTGCAACCTTTGACTTACATGAAAACATATTTATTTGAGGGTGGATAGCATTTCTTGGAGGAGGGTAAGGCAGAGAAGACTATTTATACCTTCAGCCTGTTCCACGGACAGAGAACATGACATTAGCCCCTTTGTACATGCAAAACGTCTGCAAGCTCCGCCCACTGCAGCCATAAAAAGGGAGAGTGTTTCAGATTATAAATAATGAATAGCCAAAACAGTAAGCAAAAAAAAAATCCATACTCCAAAATCAAAGTTGATGACCTTGAACCAGGTCTGCTTTCTTTAGGAAAGTTTTGTCCATTTGTCTGGGCTGGGCCATCCCAGACATATGGACAACACTTTCCTGAAGAAAGCAGACCTGGTTCATGGACAACTTATATTGTATTTCTTTTATTTTTATTTTTAAACTCCAGTTTTTTTCAGAGGTTCACAAAAAAGTACAAGGGAACCTAACGATCAGTATTCCAGTCCTTGGTCATCACAGTGACTAACACTCTTACTTATTTCAACTTCAGACAATACTCCATTTCTTTATCTACTACAATGTTTCCCCCACCCCGGGGACCAGAGGGAATTGTAAAATTATTGTCACCAATCTGCCACAAATCTTTTCTCCAGTGCAGGGTGCATTTGTCACTCCTTATAAGTGGGCAGGTGAAACATAGGCATATAGAATTTATCGTCAGAAAAGGACCATCTAGTGTGCCCTATTTTTCCCTGCCAATTCTGATGCCCAGGCTCTTATTTGGTTTCTGGCATACCTCCTGCTTCTCTTTCCTCTGCCTGTTATACCTGTGTGCCTGTCCCATGCAGGCCTGAAGCCAACCTCTGTTTTCACCCCCACCACCTTTCAGGTGTCCACCACCCTATTGGTAAAGAAGTACTTCCTCACATCCCCCCTCCCCCCCAAGCCTGGCCTGGTGGCACTGAGGGTTGAAGCACTGGATGCCACACCTTGCACCACACCATCAACCCATGTTCAGGAACGAGTGTGGGTTGTCGGGGGCTGGGAGGAACAGGGAAGGATCGAGTGTCCCAGGGACTGCTCTCCTTCCTCGGGAAGGGGTGACTCACCCAAGCCGGTGCAGTTGCAACCCCTGGTAGTGGCTGGTGGATTGCATTATCTGGTTGGCAGAAGCAAAGGGATTGGACTGTGGTGGACGTCTTTTGAGTATGCACGGGAACAGCAACATAACCAAGAAAACTCAACTGAAGGGGATAGGCAATGGCACCCTGTCCCAAAGTGCCACACTCCAGATCTGGGCCTCTTCTCCATCCTAGGCTAGGCACACTAGATTACTAGATAGAGCACCCTTGGAGGATAGGGCGGTCCCACCTCGGGGAGTGCAGAGAAGGGGGGGGTCTGCCTGGCTGCAGCAGGATGGAGGGAGGATTTCAGGTAAGGAGGTAAAGCACTCAGGCATAGGCATGCCTGAGAGCATTCCCCGATGGTGGCGATAAATAAAGTCTAAAAAAAAAAGCTGCCCCCCCAGCTTCATTGCATGCACCCATGTTCTGGTGCTTCTCCTCCTCCTTTGGAAGAGACTCCCCCACCTGCAGCTTCTGAAGTACTTATAGGTCTCAATCATGTCCCCTCTCATTCTCCTCTCTTTCAGGGAGTACATGATGCATTCCCACAGCCTCTCCTCATATAGCTTCTTGTACAACCCCCACACCATTTTTGAAGCCCTCCTCTGAAGCACTTCTACCCTGTCAATGTCTTTATAGAGGAGTGGCATCAAGAACTGGACACAGTACTCTAGGTGGGGTCTCATTAGTGAGTGAAACAGTGGTAACATCGTCTCCCTTCTCACACTAGAAATCACCTTCTCTATGCCCTGGAGTAACCCAATTTAGTATGTATGCATGAGTGCTGTTGTGAATGGACCTCTGTCAAACTGGCTACCGTGGTGTGGTACAGAGGCTTATCACAATGTTTCCTAGACACTGTAACTAAAAGCAAGCCAACTTCTGTGTGTTAAGATAAAATGTTGTAAATCTATAAATATTAATCTATTAGAATTATTGGCTTAATGCATATTTGATTGAAATGGGGACGGCCTATCGTTTATGTGGTATGTCACTGCATATTTTGGTTTATGTTTACACAACAGGGGGCAACAGCGCTTTTGGGAGAGACAACAGTACCATCAGTTTTGAGTACAATACGGCTCTAGCTGAACCCTCCTCCCATTTCTGATAACAATTTACAGGTTAAAATGAATTTGTAAATCAATATTACTCTTGCTTATAGTGTGCAGTGATTATTATGTAAAAAAAATGTTAGTTTACGTGGCTCTGTCTTTGAACTGTGGGGGGTATTTAGTTTGTTTCAGTGCAGTGTTGCTGTATTTTTTTGTTTTGTTTTGTTCATGAAACTAGGCCTAAAATGCACCAAAATGCACCATTTCACACATTACATTTTCAACATTTCCTGGCGGGGGCATGCCCCAGACCCCCTTAGAGTTTTGGCTTTCCAGACCAAGTGCTCTCTGTGACTCTGTAAATTAATGTCACCAAAAAAGGGGGGACATTGTATAATCACAATATACCACTTCAGGGGGTGGGTTATGCTGTGATTTACCCATTTCTGGTGTGGTTTACTTTCTCAGCCTGCAGCCTCGTGACCAAACCACATCAGGCGTGAGTAAACTCCAGCATAACCCACACCCTGTCATGGTATATTGTTTAAACTTATCAGATAATTAATTAAAAAATGATTTGGACCTAAATTTGGAGGGATACAAAATATTCAGGAAGGATAGGGGAGAGGGAAGAGGAGCGGGTATAGTGCTGAAAGTCAAAAATGACATGGTGGTTAGTGGAGTGGAGGAGGCAGTAGGGGAAGTGGAGGCGATTTGGGTAACCCTGCAAATGAGGGGAGGTAAAAGATTGAAAATAGGGATGGTGTACAGACTCCCCATGATGGAAGACACCCTGGAGGACAAACTAATTGAGAACATCAAGGGACACTGTGACCTGCGAAAGGGTAGAGTGGTGGTCATCGGTGACCTTAATATGCCGGGGGCAGACTGGGACACTATGACATCCTCTGTGGCCAGGGAACAGAGACTGATGGATGTTTTTCAGGATGTCTTTTTGATCCAGAAGGTGAGGGAACCCACTAGGGAGGGGTGGATACTGGACGTTGCCCTAGCAGACAGTGACCAGATAAAGGACCTGGAGGCATGCAGCCTGTTGGCAGGTGGCGACCACACCACAGTCTGGTTTCTGCTGTATCTAGGGGGGAGGATAAGCACTCTAATACAGTAGTAGTAGACTTCAGGGGGCAGACTTCGTGGGCATGGGCAGGATTCTACCGGGGAGCTTGGAGGAGATTAGGTTGGACATGCTAGTAGCTTGTGGGAGACCATTAAGAAGGGGATACAGGAGGCTACTAGGTCCTGTACAAAGGTAAGGCATAAGCATGGTAGAGCCAACAAGTCATGTTAGTGGACAAGAGAGGTGCAGGAGGTGGTGAGGGATAAAAAGGCTGCCTATGCATGTTTTAAGTGCTCTGGGGGGGGAGGGAGAGGGGTGAGCACATGTTGATAGCTAGGAGGGCAACCAGAGTGGTGAGGGGTGCCAAGGCGAGGATGGAGCAAAACCTGGCTAAGCATATCTGAAGGGGGGGGAGGGATTCTATAGACACATAAGGTAGAAGAGAAAAAGGAGGGCATGGATCAGCAGGATTAGGACTGGGGAGGGATGGGCCCAGGAGGCAAGGGAACAGGCAGAGGTGCTAAATGAGTACTTTGCCTTGATTTTTACAGAGGGAGGAAGGGGATCCCTTCAGCCCAATGGGAGGGAAGGGAAGCCAGCAGAGTTGAGAGGTCAGATGGAGTCTAGAGGACTGAAAGAGGCTGGGGTTCAGGCTGGGCCAAGTCTAGAAGGGGAGTGGTGGTTGAATGAGGGGTGGCTGGGAGGAGAAATCACAGTGGATGGGATGAGGAGGCCCTTCGGACATTAAAACTGATAAGGCACTGGGGCCAGATGGGCTGCATCCAAGGGTTATGAAGGAACTGGCAGATGAGCTAGCAACTCCACTGGCTGCACTCATTAACACCTCTCTGCAGACAGGATGGGTGCCTCAGGATTGGAGGGTGGCTCATGTGGTGCCTATCCACAAAGGGAGGTCTAGAGAGGAGAAGGGGAATTATAGGCCTGTCAGCCTAACATCTGTAGTAGGCAAAGTAATGGAGGGCATAATCAAGGAGAGGCTTGGGAGGCAGCTGGAGAGGTTGTGGCACCTGGATGACAAACAGTATGGTTTCGTACTGGGCAGATCATGTCAGACCAGCTTCATAGAATTTTATGACTGGATGACGAGGACCCTGGCCTGACATAGGCTGGTGGACATTCTATACCTGGATTTCAGTAAGGCGTTTGACTCGGTACCACATACTGGGCTGCAAACAAAGCTGGGGGGAAGAGGGTGAGAGAGAAGTTGCCCAGATGGGTAGAAAATTGGCTAACAGGGTGAATACAGAGGGTAGTGGTTGGTGGGATAGTCTCCCCCCCAGAAAAGTCATCAGTGGGTTCCCCCAAGGTTCGGTATTGGGGCACTTCTGTTCAATGCCTATGTCTCGGATATGGGTAGGGGGTTTAGGAGTAGGATGAGTCTCTTTGTGGATGACTCAAAACTGGGAGCACTGGTGGAAGGGGACAAAGCAAGAGAGGCAGTCCAGAGGGACCTGGATACCCTGGAGGGGTGGTCAAGAAGGTGGAGACTGAGGTTTAATGCAGGCTGGCTACCGAGCAGACTTGACAGACCATCAGGCCTATTCTGCTGGCATTTAGTATATTAGTATGATTGCACTGTTAAGGGGTTGTAAAGATCTGGGGTGCTGAGGCAACTGATGTACACATTGTTATTTTTTCCTTTACTTTCATTAATGGCTGACTTTCAGATGTTGAACTTTTCTGAAAAAGGAAGACAATAAACAAAGACATCTGTGATTGAATTATTTTGCCACAGAGAGCTGCTTATGAACTGTGAAACCTGAGCTACTGCAGATTCCAATGTCTTTTTGATTTAACCCTGTCTGCTAGCACTGTAACATAAATCTATTAGTGGTTTATTCCCAGAACACATAGTGACATTTATTTGGCAAGGATTGTTTTTTATTTTTAAAAAGCAAACTATATTGAACTTTTTTGAAAAAGGAAGACAATAAACAAAGTTATCTGTGATTGAATTACCTTGCCACGGAGAACTGCTGAAGAACCGTGAAACCTGAGCTACTACTTCTGCAGATGGGAAGACTGGACGTGGAGGGATTTCACCCCCTCCTAACAACACAACTGGGGGGAGGAAACACAATTTAGTGAATGCAACTTTGATTCCATTCCACTCCCTCGTAACAACAAAAGCTGTGCTGTGTTAGGATTTCAGACCTCATTTTCTGATGATGGCAATATGTCTGCATGGCTTCACCCATGCAGATGTAAAAACACATGTTATGATTGATCACATTCTGTAGAGACTGCTGATTGCTGGTTGATTGATTCAGATTCCTTTTGTCTTTCAGAAAGGGAAAAACAGACTACTCACCATACTGGTATTACCCCACCAAAGCATGTTTGTTTACATTCCTTGATCATCACTCGCTGCATCTTTCTTGGACTTGGAAATACCACCAATGCAGTCTAGACACTCATCATGCAATGGGAGAGGAGGCTATTGGATCATGAGATGCTGTACTTTCTGAGTGTTTTTCTAATGTTCAGTGAGCATGTAGCAAGACTAGATCAAGAATTTGACACAAAACAAGGTTGGGTGTAATTACACTACGAGTGTGCATTTCAGTTCTACTAAGAAAGGAAGCAGATAAAACAACAAGCATCATCAATGAGTTTTAAACAAGGTAAGCAATCATAAAATGTGGGTTTTCAACCAAAATTAATATGATGCATAAAGGGTTGACAGTGTCCCTTTAAAGGAGTTCTTGGTCTCATCATTTGGCTGAATCGTGATTAGCCTGACCACTGACAACAAGGTGACCTCCTTATTAGTCAGGAACGTACACTTTAAATTTAACATGCCAATGTAAGCTGAGGTCCCACAGCTTTCTCTCTTTCATATGTGGAAACCTCGCTCTGTCTGAATCGTTTCTATATTGTGTTCTGTTTCATAAGAGGCTCAAAGGTGACCAGTGGAGAGCTTACTAACTAGGATAAAGCTGCACTTCTCCTGTTCTTTGATGCAATGCCTAAAGATAACCTTCTGTAATACTGTCCCCCATGCCCCAGTGCTAGACTTACCACATGATAGCAACAGGGGCAGGGGCATACTCTTATAATTTTATTTGCAGTCCTGTAAGTAGAGGAAGGGATCATAAATCAGTGCCAGGGAGTCCTGCCACATCATTCCTTCCCCTTCCTGGTAAGAGCGCACTGTTCCTGCACTTCACCTTTTATGATGTCACTGTTCAGAGAGTACTGGGGTGCATTCCATAGAAAGTAATAGCCATGACTTTTAATATATTTTTTTAAGTATGTTAGTGGTCCATTTGATTCAAGTCAGAGCCACCACCCGAACAATAAGGTCCTTGTTAGTCAAGTGGTGGCTCTGACTTAAATCAAATGAACTGCTAACATACTGAAAATAGTACGTTAAAAGATTCAGCTATTACTTTCTATGGAGTGCACCTCTGCACTCTCAGAATAGTGCCATCATAAAACGTGAAGTACAGGGGCACAGTGCTCATACCAAGAAGGGGAAAGGATGGTGTGGCAGGACTCCTGGGCACCAGTTTATGATCTCTTCCCCTATTTACAGGAGTGCAAATAAAAATATAAGAATATGCCAGTTTAGCTTTCGTGGGGTAAGTCTACCACTGAGGCATAGGGGGAGGGTTTCACAAAAAAACACAATAGATGCTCTTTAAGGGTTTAGCAAGCTCAACCCTGGCTAGTTCACAGAGATTTTATAACATTTCTTATATATTTTTCTTAAATTTTTGCAGGGGTGCTCCAATCAGAATCAGTTATAGTGCCAGTGCCCCCACAAAAGAAAAGCTGTTTGAAAGCCAACAAGTCAATCAAGTTAATTCTATTTTCTTATTCAAAGCCTTAATTTCATCATTTTAACATTTTAAAGAGGTTCTTTGTCTCATCATCTGGCCAAATCATGATTTGCCTGACCACCACAAACAAGGTGACACCCCTCAATGGTCAGGTACCTACACTTTAACATGCCAACATGAGCAGATTTCTGTCTTTCTTGTGTGGAAACCACTCCCTGGCTGCATCTTTTATATACTGTGTTCTGGCCCACAAGAGGCTAGCAGGTGTCCAGTGAGGAGCTTACTAATTAGAAGGAGTCTGTATAAAAGATGAAGCCAGAGAGTGGTCCAAACCACATGAAGTCTTGCTGTATTCTGACTATTGCAGTTAGTCTCAGCACTCAAACTGCCCCAGAAAGAAGAGGGTTAATTTTCTGTGTAGAGCATAGAACGTTGAGCTCGAGCTCAGTTCAGACCTCTGTCTGCTGCATTTAGAAGCACAACCGTCAGATTCTTTACTCCACCTAACTGAACGGTCGCTCCAGAGATTTCCTCTTTACTCACAGTTCGAAAGTCAGTTAAAGTCTTCTGTTTTACCGATTATTTTTCGCAAGTTTCAATTCAGATCTCTGTCTGTGGTACAGTAAGTACTAGGTAGTGAACTAAACATAGTAAACTTGTGGAAATTGTAAAACTAGATTTTCGACTGGTTCAGTTGAACCGGCCGTTTAGTGAATTACATATTCTGTCTTTGTTTCTAAACTTAGAGTGTGGTTACCGGTCCTTATTGGTTTTAAAAAAAATGCATTTTCTTCTGTTTTTTTCCAATACCTGTGACACGGTAAGAAAACAATAAGGGCATCTTGCCTGGCTTTTTGCCATACAAAGGGTAAGTTTATGTTAGGATGGCTATGTCTGAGAAACCCAAAAGAAAAAACAGGCCCACTGGGTTTCAACACTGCAGTGTGTGTGGGGAGGTCTTTGCTAAGGCTGATCCCCACACCACCTGTGTTTATTGTCTGGGGTTTGACCACCTTGATTCAGACTGTCAAATTAGAAATGTCCCTAAGTCTACCCTGGAAAAAGATTAGGTAGGCTTAGGACAAGGAGGCCATGAAGTCCGCTGGACCCAGATGGCCAGCCTGGTTCGGTTCTGACCGAACCTGAGGGAGTGCCCTCTGACCAGGGCAATACTTCTTTGGGCAAGAGGAGAGCTGATCCTGAGGGATTGGTTCCCACAAAAAGACAAAGAAAAGAAAAATCGGCTGGTTCAATGCAGAGACCCATTTTCCGAGTGCCGAGAGATTGCTAAAGCGATAAGGATTGTAGAATTGCTTCGCCCAGTTCCGTCTGATACTGCGCCTTCTGGCAGGCCCTCAGTTTGGTCAATTCCTCTGGTTCAAGGTTATGCCTCTGAAGATTTTTATGAACCAGATTTGGATGGGGATGAAGATTATGATGATGATGATGACGATGACAATGGTGTGGAAGGTCTGGATGAGCACATTGAACCGGACATCTCCCCAGACAGACCTTCTGGTGTTTCCCCTCCTAGGCTTTCTGAGCCCCCTTCCCACTACATGTTTTACAGGAAGGTGGCAGAAACCCTCCAGCTCCCTATGGAGGAAGCCGTGGAGGAACAGGAGGAACCTGATTATGTGGAGATGATGGACATCCCAGAGTCCAAGAGACTGTCTTCCCCTTCATAAGTCTTTTGGGAAACAGACACAAAAGATTTTAAAAACTCCAAATTCTGTACCTCCTGTCGACAGAAGGATTAACAAAAGGTTACACCTTATCAGGTTCAGGTACAGAGTACTTGTATTAACAATGCAGCCATGTTGGGGTTGTGCAGGCTGCAGCTTGTGATAAGGCTAATATACCCTTAGCTTCACACACCCCCAGATAGACTCTAGGAAGCTGGATACCACAACAAAGAAACAGTACATGGCACCTGCCTTGGGACTCAGGCAGGCTAATTATATGGCCTATGCAGCCAGGTACCAGAAGACCAGGTGGGACACTGTACTGGCACTGGCTAAGCAGGCTTCCCCCCAGCTAGAATTTGGAGCTGGAGGGGGTGGCTGCTGATGGGACTGAGGCATCTAAGGTACAGTTCCATGCTGCTGTGGACTCCAATGATGTGTCATCTAGAGTCATGGCTACATCTGTGGCTCTTCAGAGAATGGCTTTGCTCAGATGTACTGGTCTCTCACAGGACACCCAGGCTAAGGCCATGGATTTCCCTGTGGTGGGTAATTCTCTGTTTGTGGAGCAGACAGAGAATTACATAAAAAAGATGGATGAGTATAGGACCACCTATAGGAGTGCACAGGCCAAGGAAAGGCAGGCAACTCCTCAAAGGCAGCAAACTAGGGGCAGGGACAGGCCTTTTCATAAGCCTTTCTACCAAGCACAGGTCTCTTCTCCTTTTCCTCTGAGGGGGTTCTTCAGAGGGAGAGGCAGAAGGGAGATGACCAGGGCTGCATCCACCCCTCAACCTAGGGCTCCTGCCAAGCAGACACCCTGATGTGTCAGCCCTGGTCGACTCCCTCATTCCTGTAGGAGGCAGGTTGGCTTACTTCATCCAGGACTGGATGTCTGTTACCTCAGACAAGTGGATCCTGGATGTGGTAAGCCAGGGGCTGGTTCTCAGCTTTGAGAAATTTCCAAAGCTGAGGGCCAGATCTTTTCCACCTGCAACCATCTCTGAAACCATTGGAGGCAGAGGTTAATCTCTACTGGCTCTAAAGGCTGTAGAGACAGTTCCTACATTGCATAGGGCAAAGGTCTGTGCTCCAGGCACTTCCTTACCCCAAAAAAAGACAGGAGAGTGGTGACCCATCCAAGACATAAAATACCTGAACAAACATCTTTTAAAACCAAAATTCAAAATGGTGACTCTGGGAATAATTCTTCCCTCTCTAAGGCTAGGGAACTGGCTAGCCTCTCTGGACTTAAAATAATCCTACTTTCACATTCTCATCAGGTGCTCCCACAGAAAGTACCGCAGGTTCAAACTGCCTTCAGGCAATTATCATTTCAAAGCTATGCCCTTCGACCTGATATCGGCTCCAAGGGTATTCACAAAACGCCTAGCAGTAGTAGTGGCCTTTTTAAGAAGGAAGAATATTTCCATATTTCCATACCTGGACAACTGGCTCATTGTGGGTCCATCCCCAGACCAAGTTAAGTCAGACCTACTAGTTACTCAGCAAGTGCTCACTTCCCTAGGATTCCTTCTCAATCTTCCAAAGTCAGTTCTCAAGCCTGTACTGCTCCTCACCTTCATAGGTGCAGAGTTGGATACAGTCAAAGCATGAGCTTTTCTTCCCCTGGAAAGGGCAATCCATCAGGGTGTGCTTTAAAACAACTGAGAAGCTGCATGAGATATACTCTATTGGACTAGATAGCTGCAACAAATCTCTCTCTTGCTTACATCTGAGGGAAGTTTTCCTTACTTTACAGTCTTACATTGGTGTTGCTTTGTGTTTATTTTAGTTTTTAATTCAGGAAGGGGGTTTTCAAAACTGCTTATCTTGTGAGTATCTTTAGAAGGGTTGAAATAACTGCATATTTGATTTTCCTTTGTGGGTAACTGGACTGTCTACTAGTATTCTGTGACAGTTTGCATCAATATATTTTGAAATAATGTACTGGTGGTGGCTGTGTACTTCTAATAGCAAAGGCTGCAGTTTGTAATTGGATGCCAGACAAAGCCTCAGGTGGGGGAAATTGTCTTCACTAGTCGGGGAGACCTGCATCACAGCCAATTGTTCTGGCTTGAACATTCCAGCATTGATCAATTACTATAAATTACTAGTGTGATCCTGTTTCAGACAGAAGTCCATCTTCTTCCAAGTTGTGTAAAAGGGTGTGCTTTGAAACAACTGAAAAGCTGCATGGGATATACTCTATTGGACTAGACATCTGCAACAAATCTCTCTCTTGCTTACATCTGAGAGAAGTTTTCCTTACTTTACAGTCTTACATTGGTATTGTTTTGTGTTTAATTATTTTAGTTTTTAATTCAGGAAGGGGGTTTTCAAAACTGCTTATCTTGTGAGCAGCTTCAGAAGGGTTGAAATAACTGCATATTTGATTTTCCTTTGTGGGTAACTGGACTGTCTACTAGTATTCTGTGACAGTTTTCATCAAATTACTTTTAAATAGTTTACAAATCAGTTACTGGGCATTAGTTGAATTACTGTAA
Organism: Neoceratodus forsteri; assembly: GCA_016271365.2. Lineage (NCBI taxonomy): Eukaryota > Metazoa > Chordata > Ceratodontiformes > Ceratodontidae > Neoceratodus > Neoceratodus forsteri. The sequence continues at coordinate 338,947,048 of CM028137.1, read as the reverse complement.
AGGGAAGTACTCACCAGGGTGGAGGAGCAGTGGTGTATTTGATTGTCTCTAACAGTCACCAGTGGTAGTGGACTACCCCTCACCCTTCCCACACCCCACCCCACCCCCAGGTATGATGTTTCTTTATAGCCAATGTTCTGACATCACTTCCTCAACAGGCCTTGGGGCAGAATTGTCATATTCTTAATAACCCAGGACAGTGCATAAAGGGTAAGTACACACCACAAAAAGGAAAAAAAAATATATATATATATACACACAGTATATATATATATATATATATACATACACACAGTATATATATATATGTGAAATATATTAGATATTGTATATTATACGGGAGAGGGACATGTGGGGAGTGGTGCAATGCACTGGCTGTGGGGCAGCAGTTTTCCAGGAGACATTCTGGAAACTGCGTTGCTGTCCTATTTGCAGGCCATTGTCAGCTCTGAGGGAGGATGTTGCCCACCTCCAGACTAAACTGGCAAGGACTAAGGAGGCCTCCCCCACCCAAAGAGCACCACTGCCACAACCACTGCCTCAGAGGTTGCCAAGTATGAAGAGCTGTTGGACCACAGTGGGTTCTGGGAGGGTGCGGGTGGTGGAACAGAGGCGAAGCCCCCTAGTTGCATCTCTACACAAACCATACACCAGTCTGGCAAAGCAAGGTTCCTCTATGATGGCACGCTCAGTGGAGACCAAGAAGAATGCTGAGGATATCCACAACGGAGACCCGCAGAAGGGTGGCAAGGGACACCACAGGGGAAGGAAACAGCTTCTGATAGGGGACTCCATTGTTAGAGAGGTAGACCTGGGGAAGGGAGAGGAGAGGGAAGTAAAGTGCCTGCCTGGTGCCATGGCTTGGAGGGACAAGAAGCAAATCCTCAGGATTTCAGAAGCAGCATCACAGGAGAGGGAACTAGATATCATTGTCCACCTTGGGACAAATGACCTAGCTAGGCATGGGATCAGTGTAGTGCAGGATGAAATTGTGGAGTTATGGAGGGGCCTCAGACAGGTAGCAAGCATGATTACCTTCTCAGAGGTGCTGCCAGTCCATGGCAGGGGTGAGGCTAGGGTACTACATACCATGCAGTTTAATGAATGGTTGTGAAACTGGTGCAGAGCACAGGGCTTTGGCTTCATTGGGGACTGGAGGTACACCTGGAGAGATGAAGGTCTGTACTGGCATGATGGTCTGCATCTGTCCACAAAGGGAAACAAGATTCTAAGTGACAGGTTAAATGCTTCCTTGGCAAGCTTTTAAACTAGCCATGGAGGGAGGTGCTCATAAGAGGCAGGAAATTTCAAGCCTCCCCCCACAATACATGACAGGTAGTAAGGTAAACACTGAGGTACAGTGCTCAGAGGGCAGGACAGGGGTAAATGGAAAAATAGACAATGGCAAAAAGAGCAGGCATGGGGGAAAAAAGGATAAAGCCAACATTAAATGGAGGGCAATGAGTACCAATGCCTGTAGTCTGGGAAACAAGCTTCCTGAGCTAGTAACTTTGATGGAAGATGAACAATTGGATATTGTGGCAGTCACAGAAACATGGTACATGGAGAACCATGACTGGGATGTCAACATACTGGGGTACACAGTCTACAGAAGGGACAGGGAAGGGAAAAGAGGAGGTGGAGTATCTCTATAAATAAGGCAAGGGATCAAAGCTATAGAACTAAAAAGTAAAGGGGGAGGAAAAGAGACACTCTGGGTCACCTTGGAGACAGGGAATGGCATCACAATCTGCACAGGGGTTGTATATAGACCCCCATCTCAAGGGGAGAAAGTGGACAAGAAAATGAAAGAGGACATTCTCAAAATGGCTGAAAAAGGGGAGATACTGTTGTTGGGGGACCTGAATATGCCAGATGTTAACTGGATGACATGTACTGCAGCCACATCCAAGAGCAGGGTCATTCTCGATGCCCTGCAAGGGGCAGACCTTAGACAGCTAGTGTTGGAACCCACTCGGGAGGGAGCAATACTAGACCTGGTACTCTCAAACAGAGAGAGGATGACAAATTTAGAAATCAGTAGACATCTGGGAACAAGCGACCACTGCACAGTGTGCTTCACAATCATCACAACCATGGAGATGAGCCATACAAAAACAAGCATACTGGACTTTAGAAGGGCTGACTTTGGCAAAATGGGTGAATGCCTGAGGAATACACTAGAAAATGGCCAAAAAGGAGGGGTGGAAGAACAATAGAGAAAAATTAAAACTGCCATCATAGAGGCAACACGCCTTTGTGTGAAACAGATAAAGAAAACAAAGCAGAGTAAAAAACCACTATGGTTCTCAAAAGAGGTGTCAGGGAAGGTTAAGGAGAAAAAGGCTGCATTCAAAAAGTATAAGGAATCACAGAAGGAGCACGACAGGGAATTGTATCAATTAAAGCAGAAAGAAGTGGGAAAGGCAGTCAGAATAGCAAAAGCCCAAACTGAGGAAAAAATAGCCAATTCAGTTAAGAAGGGGGATAAAACCTTTTATAGGTACATTAGGGAGCATAGAAAGCTTAAGGGAGGAATAGTGAAGGTTAATAAGGGAGAGGGGAGGTGGGCAGAGAGAGACAGTGTTAAGGCAGAGTTACTGAATTAACACTTTTGCTCAGTATTCACAAAAAAAGATGAGGAGGAGTTACCTAAACCAGACAATAGAAGCACTCTGGGTAGGGGGGTTGACACCAGTCCATTTACAGAAGAAAGAGTCCTGAAAGAACTCCTAAAACTCAAGGTGGACAAAGCAATGGGGCCTGATGGATTCACCCCAGAATCCTAAAAAGAACTAAGGGAGGACCTAGTGACACCACTGACCACACTTTTTAACAAATCATGGGAGGATGGGGTGGTACCTGAGGACTGGAGGAGGGCAGATGTGATTCCCCTGCACAAAAGTGGGAGCAAGGCAGAAGCAGGAAACTACAGACCTGTAAGTTTGACCTCAGTGGTAGGGATAATGATGGAATCACTTCTGAAAGAAAGAATTGTTGAGTACCTAGAGGCCAGTGGGGCACAGGACCCAAAGCAGCATGGATTTACAGCAGGAAGGTCATGTCAGATGAATCTAATAGATTTCTTTGCCTGGGTGACCAAAGTAATAGACCAGGGAGGGGCTATGGATATGGCCTACCTAGACTTTAGCAAGGAATTTGACACAGTCCTGCACAAAAGATTGATAATTAAGTTAGCCAGCCTGGGAGTGGGTCCCAGGGTGGTAGCCTGGGTAGCAAACTGGCTGTACAACAGGACACAGAAGGTAATAGTGAATGGAACACATTCCAAAGAAAGGGGGGTCACTAGTGGAGTACCTCAGGGCTCAGTACTAGGTCCAGTCCTCTTTAACATCTTTATAGGTGACATTGCAGAGGGTCTGGAGAGAAAGGTATGCCTCTTTGCAGATGACGCAAAGATCTGTAACAGAGTTGATACACAAGGTGGGGTAGAAAGGATGAGAAGGGACTTGGCAAGGTTGGAGGAATGGTCAGACATATGGCAACTAAGATTCAATGCAAAGAAGTGCAAAGTAATGCACATGGGAAGCAAAAACCCAGGAGAAGAGTACACAATAGCAGGGGAGGTACTAACAAGAACAAAAATGGAAAGGGACCTGGGGGTAGTCATATCAGATGATCTAAAGGTGGGTAAGCAATGTGAGAAGTCAGTAAGGAGAGCCAGGGGGATACTGGGATGCATAGGAAGAGGCATCACAAGTAGAAAAAGGGGAGTGGTTATCTCTCTGTACAGACAGTTGGTGAGGCCCCATCTGGAGTACTGTGTGCAGTTTTGGAGACCTCATCTACGCAAGGAGATAGACAGGATGGAAGCAGTCCAGAGGAGGGCAACTAAAATGGTACAGGGTCTGCATTAGAAACCATATGAAGAGAGACTTAGAGAGCTTAATATGTATACCCTTGATGAAAGGAGGGACAGGGGGACATGATAGAAATGTTCAAGTACCTCAAGGGAATCAACAAAGTCCAGGAGGATTGCATCTTTCAGAAAAAGAGATGTGTAAGAACAAGGGGGCACAATTTAAAGATAGAGGGAGGATGGCTCAGGGGTAATGTGAGGAAATATTTTTTCATGGAGAGAGTGGTGGATGCATGGAACCGCCTTTCTGGGGAGGTTGTTGGGTCTAAAACAGTGGGGGAATTCAAACATGCATGGGACAGACATAAAGCAATTGTAGTGGGGGTGGCAGGAAGTAGGCTGTTGGTTAACTAAAGTCTGCAGCTTATACAGTTCGTAGGGAAATGGGCAGATTGGGTGGTTCAAGTGGTCCTTATCTGCTGTCAAAGTCTATGTTTCTATGTTATTGTAGAGCTGACTTCTTCATTCCACCTTCTGGTCTCTTAGCCAGCAAGGCACTACCTTCAGCTTCTGGACCACATGTCAGCTTCTGCAGCAGTGGTCCAAGGGGCCAGATTTCAGATGAGGGATATTCAGTTTCACCTGAGGGCCTTTTGGTCTCAGAAGAAAGATTCTCTAACCAAACTAGTTCCAGTGACTCAGACTCTGATACAGGCTGTCCAATGGTGGCAGGATCAGGGTAACCTCAGACAAGGAGTCCCATTCATCACTCAGTCTCACTCTGTGGTCCAAACTATGGATGCTTCTCTATTGGGGTGGGGAGTCCATCTGGGGGCTTTCACAGCCCAGGGACTGTGGTCCTCTCAGGAATCCCTTCTACATATCAATCTCTTGGAACTCAGGGTGGTCTTTCTGGCCTTGCAAGCGTTCTCTCAGTCAGTGCAGAACAAGGTGGTTCAGGTCAGGACAGACAACACCACAACCATGTGGTACATCAACAAGCAGGGAGGCACTCGGTCCATGGCCTTGTGCACGAAGCCATGAAATTGTGGTCCCAAGCTTATTCTCTGCAGACCTCTCTGATAGATAGCAGCCCATCTTCCAGGGAAGGACAATGTGCTAGCAGATGCATTGAGCAGGATCTCCCAGGGCCATCACGAATGGTCCCTGGACCCTCTGGTGTTGAAAGTGATTTTTTCAAAGTGGGACACTCCAGAGATAGATCTCTTTGCAGCCCCAGACAATCATCAACTTCCTCTGTTTTGTTGCAGACCCCCAGTCTTGGGCTCAGTCCCTCTGGATGCTCTGATTTTGAACTGGGATGGGAATTTCTATATGCTTTCCCTCCCTTTCCTCTACTGTTCAAGGTTCTGGTAAAGATAAGGTCACAACCCTGCAAAGCGATTCTGATTGCTCCAGACTGGGCCAGGCAGCCTTGATACCCCCTGTTGCTGTCCTTAGCAGTCCATCTTCCCTGTCTCTTCTCAGGGCTTACAACCTGTTAACCTTCTCTCAGGGGAGGATTTGTTACCCCAATCTTCAGTCTCTCATTCTCAAGGCGTGGCTCTTGAAGAGTTAGAGTATGCAGATTTGCATCTGTCCCAAGGGGTTCTGGATATTCTCAAAGCCTCTCAAAAGCCTTCCACCAGAAAAACGTATAACTCCAAATGGAAAAGATTCTGCATTTGGTGTTCCAAGAAGCATATATCCCCAGACACTGCTGAATTGTCTACAGTTCTGGATTATATGGTTCATTGTAATGGCCTAGACCTCAGACCAGCTACTCTCAAAGTATATTTGTCGGCTGTTTCTGTTTTTCTGTCAGTGGGAAAGCCTTCCTCACTGTCATCTCACCCTGTATTCTGTAAATTTTTCAAGGGATTGCTTCATACCAACCCCTCCTTTAGGGATCCTACCCCTGTTTGGGATCTTAATGTTTGCATTGCTCAGTTTATGCAACCCCCTTCTGAGCCTTTGTTTTCAGCAGAGCTTAAGTACTTGACTTGGAAAACTGTGTTCCTGGTAGCTATTACCTCTGCCAGGCATAGCAGTGAATTGCAAGCTCTGTCAGTGGAGCCTGATTTTGTCTCACTCCATAGAGATAGATAGTCCTTAGAACTAACAGGAGGTTTTTACCTAAAGTGGTTTCAGACTTTCATCTGAACCAATCTATGTCTCTCCTGTGTTCTTCACTGATCATTCTTCTTCAGGCCAAAGAAGTTTACACAGTTTGGATGTTAAAAGAGCCCTTAGTTACTACATTGAGCACACTAAGGCTCACAGGTTTGACTCCCTCCAGTTGTTTCTCACTTAGGGAGAAGTGGGGAAGGGAAAACCTGTCACTAAGAGAATTATTGCCAGGTGGATTGTCTGTTGTATTCAATTCTGCTATGAGAAGCTAGGCAAAATACCTCTCTCAGGTCTGAGGGCTCATTCGACTAGAGGTACAGCTGCTTCCCTGGCTGGTCACTGAACTGAGTGCTATGCACTATTGCATCTAGCAGCTGTATCTCCATCTTTGCCAATAACTAGTAGTTTTTACACCCCCTTCTTACTTATTGTATGATATCATAACATATTGGAAGCAGGGTTTCTCTGCACACAAAAATTGTATTCACTGTATGTTTTATTATTATACAAACAGCCTTCATATTTTGGTTGCTTTCAGCTCCTGTTTTTTCACTCACTTTTCTTATTCTCTTCCATCACTCATACCATGTTTGTGATTTTCTGTCACACCACTTTATTTTCAATGCACTGCTATATCCCATTTCTACGCATAGAAAGCCGTGCACTTCTCGGTAAGTCCAGGTACAGCTGTACAACAGGGCAAACAAATGTATGTCCTGTTTCCCCTCCTTCCCTTCACTTTGTGTTTCCTGTTTTAATCTTTTCTTTATTCTCTATATTATCAGAGTTTGAAAAAAAATTAAAGTCCTGATATGGTACTTTTTGAATGAATGGCTTTGGCTTTAGCTGATGTTGCTGTTTCACTCATTAGATGCATCTGTAATAAAATCTGTATAGACCTAGACTGCCGGAAGCTGCCAACCCTAATCACTAGAACACACTATATAGCAAGTACAGCCAAAGACAACCAAGCCTGTTGGATCATGCTGACCACTGACCATGTCTTTTTGTTGAACTGGACTCCAAACAGGAGCTCCTCAACCAGCTGACCAGGACCATTTCCTCCTGCTAACTAGAACTCTCCCTTATTCAGTGCTGGTAAGGATGGGATACTTTCTGTAACTAAGTAATGGTTTGAAATGGTGCTCAAAGGGAGGTTAATATGTGAAGCTTTTGTGTGGTGTGGGTGTTGAAATTAAATGCAGTTGGGGGGTTATGGAATGATGGGCCTACATCGGAAGGGGCTTTGGAGTGAAGTGCTTGCGAGAGGATTTTGAAGCAAAGGGCCTGTTGGTGTTGCAATGGAGGACTTGAAGGGGTGGACTACAAGCCAGTCTTAAGGATTGCCAATATCCCCTAACCACCAAGGCCCTTCACTTCAAAAGTAAGACCTGGCTAGGGGCTCTAGTTTGCTGGTGGTGGTGGGGCTTTGGAACAAAGGGCCTTTTGGGGAACTTTGGTGCACAGCATCTGCTGTGGGATTTTGGAGCAATAGGCCTGCTTGGGGACTTTGCAGCAAAGAGTCTACTTGTGTGATTCCCCAGGAACCAACTGAAAATGAGATACAATGCATCTCACCTTACCTACCAAGGGTAAATGCACTCACAACCACTCCACTCAGAAAACCTCCAACAAACTGTTACAACATTCACACAAACATTTGGACACTGACAAATGCTTGTTTATTTAAAAGTTTTAAAACTTCTCTAGCCCCCCCCCACCCCAGCATCTGCAGTTAATGAACTTGTTTCACTATCTGGCATTTATAATGCTGCCTGGATTAAATTACCGTGAGAAAATATTTTATTCACAAACCTGCTGTATATCTAGGACTTCCCCTGCTGCGATAAAGAAACTTCTCATGCTCCAGAGTACAAGAAAACAAACAGAAGCTTCTCCTAGTAACTGCCTCTAACTTGTATGTCTCAGAGTTGTCTTTGTGCATTGCTGTCATTTTAAATCCTGGCACTGCCTCTGCCAGCTGTGCTTCCCTTTTGATGTTAAACTGAACAAGCTTCTATTAATGTCAAATGTGTTGGCTTGCAGGATGTTACAAATTAGAATAACAGTATCTTGAGGTACTGTACAGGCAGACCTTTCTTACCTAATATTGTCTTGATATACAGTAAATGCTGCTCATCACTAATTTCTACTTTTCAAAAATTCTTAAATTTTTCATAAGGTCATAATGTACTTCAATGTTTCATTGTGTACCCCCACAGCTTCATCAGTAAAAGTATTTATGGCCAGTATTAACATATATACAATAAATCCCACATCAGTATAATGTTTCTGTATGTTGTTTGCAAGCAATTATTAAGGTAAAAAATGTATATTTATTTAACATACATAGACTACATAATCACCTTATGCACATTCATTAATATTTATGACTTATCTTAGTCTCTCTGTATTCTCATAGAAGGTTGACCACTGTAGACAATAAACATGTAAATATTATCTCTGTACCTGTTCACTAATCACATTTAATCACAAAATATATAATATAATGGTAAATTCAATAATAAAATAATTCCTCAAATAACAAGATTCTCTCTTTAAATATTTTAGTCAATTTGTTACATTTTATAATTTATATTGTCTTCTCTACTTCCTAATTTAAAATCAAATAGTCCACCCTCATTAATCTCATTATTTGAAATACCTTTTTAACTGTTAATGTTTATATAGTATAATTATTTGCAAAACAACTTTGTTAATGCACCAGTTAGGATAATGTTAACACTACAAAAGTAGGGAAATGTGGCATTAGGGTTTCCAACCTAACTCCCCCCACCCTACCCCCAAGCAGCAAGCAGAAAAAGCCTTAGGGTTTTGGAACTGTGGAGTCTTGGTGATTTCAGTGGTAGGGTCTTCCTTAGGGTTATTAACCCTAATGTCCACCCCATTGCCTGAGTAAACATCACACATGATCTCTTTTATTCATGCATGAAGACAGATATAACAAATTGTGTTGGCAGCATGTGGTGACTCATACTTCTCTACTTTTGAAGAGTATATCATTATGAGACACTGGCTTAGAGTTATACCTTGTGTTTTAGACTACAAGCTACTGGCTGGGGAAAGGGGGGAGCATTAGGCTGGACAAGCACAAGAGAGATCCCACCACTGATTCACCATGACTCCGGAGACCCAAAACCCTAATGTTTTTTTCAATTTGCTGCTTGGGATACGGGTGGAGAATTTTGGTTGGAAACCCTAATGCCATATTTCCCTACTTTTGTAGTGTTAAGTTACCCTAACAGGTGCATTTATTAAGTTTTTGCAAATAATGTCCTTTCTTTTTTAGATAGTGGAATTGTAACCTCATTCCTGCAAGTCCCTTTTGGACTTGCATGAACAGATGTAGATGCCGTGCACCAAAGAATGACTCCATCCATCTACAAAAGTGCAGAACCCTTGCAGTGCAGTGACAGATGTGAAAAATTCATGGTGCTGTCTGGTGAGCTATGGAAGCACATGGCCCTTTGGTCCTTGTGCTTCTGTGTAACTGGAGATACAGATGCACAGGGCAAAGAGTGCATCTCTCAGCCACTGCAGAAGGCCTTCTGCCACCCACAGGTGGAGAGGTGCAGCTACCTATGCCAAGAAGACAGTTGATTTCACTATATGGTACCCGGACCCTTGTGGGCAACCCTGCACCTTTTGTTCCCTGGCTGGGGATGTTACATAACAATGCCATCCCCCACCCTCACCCTGTTCAGTTGGGTCACTGAGCTCACCACCAAACTCAGCTCACCAGCACAGAATCACAAAGCATACCCACTGGGATCAAGACTGGCACTACATACAAAGTTTGTTAACAATTCAACATTTTTTTCACATTTTGATCCCAAATTTTCAAGATACTCACTTTATGATTTGACTTATAAACATGAGATGAACTATTTTTGGTATATTGAATGAAATGTCATTTTGCACCATAAGTGTGAACACAAGTCTCACCAGGATTTTAAAAAAAATGACACATGTAATGTTTATAATGGCCATTTTGAAAGTTTGGAGTCAAAATATTGAAAATTAGTGAAGTTATGAGTGAATGTTGAAATACTGCACTGTTCACTCATAACCTGGTCATTTTACCATATTTGTACGCCAAATTTTCAGCATAACCTTCTTATTACCCCACCTCATGAACCTGATAAGTGAACATTTTCAAATCCCTGCTGAAATGTCATTCTGCAGCTGCACCAGCAAAATATAATTCTGTGCAATAGGTACAAAAACACATTTAGCCAGGATTTGAAAAATGACAGCTTCACAATCATTATGTGGTTTGAAAAATGGCTATGTTGAACGTTTGGGGTCAAAATATTTAAAATTACCAAAGTTACAAGCGAGTGTAGAAAAACATCAGTGTACATGCATAACTTTGCCATTTTTACATATTTTGACCACAAATTTTTGACACAGCCTTCTTATGACCCTACAGTAGTAGCGCTGAATTACTCAAGGGATTTTTAAGGATTTTTAAAAATCCCTATTGAAAATTGTGAAATCTTTTGTTAGGGATTTTGTTGTATTTGTTAGTGTGCTCACTGCTACCCAGAGAGGGTGCTCTCATCTGATAACGTAGTTGAAAATCTACCAGATGGCACTTAAGTACTGTAATAGGACCTTGCCTCTTTCTTTAGGTATAACAAAAATAATTTTAGAGGAATTTTTCCCTAAATTTTGTGAAGGATGAATAGGGAATCTCACAAAATTGCTTGAAAAATTCAGTGCTACTACTGTACTGCATGAACAAGGACAGTGAAAATGTTCAAATCCTGTCCAAAAGTTGATTTCACCAAGTGGCTGCAAAACCACCTTATGGACCTGATTTGGATAGTTCATCCACCACTGGTCAAGAGGTATTGTCCCAAAAAAAGCCATGTTGAAAATTTGAGGTCAAAATATGCAAAAATGACAAAGTTATACATTAAAGTTCAAACCCCCATTGAAATATGTTGCACTGCACTTACCTTAGTTTCTCATATTGCAGTCAGCAGTGCTGGCAGCAAGACATGTCTTCAATCAGAAAGTGGATCTTCAACGTGGGACATGTTCGGGTAAGCAAAGGTGTGGGAGGTGTGGGGGTGGGTGCTGAGTTGGAGGCTGGGGTGGGGGTTAGGTCACTGAGGGACCATTTTCTTTTGTTGCAGGTAAAAAAAAAAGAAATGGTTTTCTCTTTCTCAGTGGATACTGAGATTCTAACACTGGGGATTGGGCACCCCAGTGTTGGGCTATTGTTTGTTGGCACCCTGCATGGGCAACCCAGTGCCACCACCTATTTAATGGGAAGTGGGGGGAGAGGAAATATGAAGGGGAGGAGGGGTCATGAGAAATTGTACAGGAGGTGGCCACCCCAGTCAACTTATGCAGTATATTATCAACAAAAGAAGTAAACATTGAGAATGGCGGGGTCCTTCCAATGATTTAAAATGACTTTCTTGGCTGGTAAAGCTATAATTGATAGAACATATTTCAAGTTTATGGAATTTAATTGACTAAACCCCCCCAAAAGGCAGGTTTCAGGTAAAATATAGTGTTCAATTCCAAGATCCCTACCTAAACTGTTATTTTTAATACTCACCCATAGAGGTCTAATCAGTGAGCATTCCCAAAAGAAATGAAGGAGAGAGCCCTCAGCAATTCCACATCTAAATCAAATCCCATAAGATGAAAGACCAAATCTATATAACTTAGTTGGAGTATATTAAGCATCATGTAAAATTTTAATTGGAATCAACCATACATTATCACTGGAGATACACTTGTATAAAGCTTTCCAAATCTTAGACCAGTCTACCTCCTTGAAATACTATATGCTCGGTTAGACTAGAATTTAAAAACCAAGGATACTGTAGGGGATTTACAAGATAAAAGAAAATGATTAAAGAGAGAAACTGAATGAGGTTTGATAATTCTTTCAAAGATATAATCTACAAACCCTTTGTTATTATGTAACCAGTGTAAGGAGCCATAATAAACCATTAGGGCATGTTTTAAAGCAAATAAATTAATGAAGTGACCATTGCCAAGATTTAAGTTATTCCTAACTTCCTCTAAAAAGAGATGTCCCTTAGAAGAAAACATATCCACTGTTGCATCTTTCATGGAGGGGAGTCAGTGAGTAAGAAAAAGCTTCTTATTTAGTTTAAAATTAAAATTATTAAACACAGGTTGGTTAATATCGTCCATTAGTGACAAGCCTAGATAATTACACATTTGCTCATTAATCCTATAAGAGACTCCAGTTGTAGATTTTTTTCAATGCATTAGGCAGATTTCTAAACTTAATATAAAGAGCTGCATGAATGGAGATATTGTACTTCTTCAACATAGACCGCTCAATAATCAGCCATGTTGGTTGGTATATAGGATTATCATTACTAGTAACCACCCACCTAAAATATTTATTTATATGACTAGCCATATAATATAGAGCAAAATCTGGGATTTTACAACCTCCTGGTTGTTTGATTAGAGTTAACGTCTTATAAATGGGGTTGCCAATAACAGGCAACCTGAACTGTCAGATGGCCCCCAATGGAAATGAACAAGGCAAGGGAAGGGGAAGGGGAAGGGGTCAAGGTAGGAAGGGGTGGGATTTTGTGACATCACCAGGTGAGTCACAGGAGTGACATTTGACACAGAGACAGGGGCTCAGTCCCATAGGCCATGGAGAGGGGCCAGCAGGGGTTCTAGTGTGGGGTTCTAGAGGGGTTTATACAGTTATGCAGCCCTCCTGCTGCCCTCTTTGCTGGGAATTTTTCTTAGCACTTTCGTGGCAACAGGTGAAGAACATTATCAGGTAAGGCATAGGCTAGGAGCTCCATGGGGTCTACCGCCATGTGGAGTCTGGCAGGGCCCCTTTTTCCAAAGACTACTTCATAGGAGGAGCATCACTGTTTTTGTACTTTAAATCTGGCTTTTAATTGTAAGGTGGGGCATTCATCTCTTTGTATTGTGGGATGGGCATTCAGCTGGTTACTGACTGGTGGGGTTGTTTGCAGTGCTGTTAAATTTCATAGGCTAGAGCATTTGGGTCAGTGGTGGAGTCCATAGTCATGTTGGGAAAGGGTGGTCATAAACAGTGGTTTTATGAGGCATGAATGCATGGAGCAAGAGGTGTGAATCCAGTTTTATCCTCATGTTTGGTCTCACTTGGGCCACAGCTGGTGGCAACTTGAGGTTTTTGAAGTATTTTCTGTGGGACCTAGTTGTCAGTTTCACCATAAGTGTGGCAGGTAGTCCACATGGGTGCTGTTTCTTCTTTTGGCCACTGGTAGGATGGATTTCAGAGTAGGCTGGTGTTTGGATTTGGGGATGGAGGAATGGTGACTGAGCATTTTCTGGTAGTTTCCTGTTGTGGATAGCCCCGAGAGATGGGCCGACTTGGGGGCCAGGGCTGCTCCTAGACGGAGGTGTGGCAGTTAAGAGAAGCAGGACATTGTCAGAGGTGTAGCCAGGAGTGGGTTTCACCAAGAGAAAACAAGAGGTGTGAGTGGCTGGAGAACCCCCCCCGTGGACCATGCAGTGGTTTGCTATGGGGAGGAGGGCCTTGCTGGATGCAGGTCTCATTTGAAGGTGTCCAGGCAAGAAGGATGGTTTTTGAAGCAAAGAGAAGGAGGAGCAGGTGTGCAGGATGTGCAATGACTGCAGGAGCATGGGAGTTTTGGCATAAGGGGCACCTCGGAGGCACAAGTTGGTCAGGTGGAAGAGAGGACAAGGTCCGCTACAGGCCATGGGGGACTGGGAAGGTGCAGGCCCCAGCAGCAGCAGCTGGGGAGGGGCACAGCTCTGGTACAGGTAGAAAAAGGGGAAGCAAGGCTGCAGAGGCTGCTGTTTTATGGGTGAATAGTAAATTGTCATGTGTCTTGCAGTGGCGTCATTGGACAATGCATGGAGGCCCCAGGGACTGATGGCAGGTGGCCACATGGTAGGCCACAGGACAAGGCCACCAGCCAATTTGCAGTTGAGGGGGAGACAAGGGGATGGGTATTGCTGTTGTTTCTGGTGGTTTGTGGGGGCATAGTGGGGGAAGCTGGAATGGAGCACAAGATGCAAGGGAAAAGTTGTGGTAGGGGTAAAAAAGATTAAAAAATTAAAATTAAAATAGTAAATGTGTAGTAAATGGGGACTGTATGATGCAGATTGAGCACTGGGCAGGCTGCTCCACATGGCATGGTGAGCCATGGAGTGGACAGAAGGGGGCGTCAACAGCAAAAAAAAAAAGGGAGTGACCCAGGCAAGGGGGGTGGGAGAGATGGGTTTGGGGTAGAATGATCAAAAAAGGAGGGCAGCAGCAAGGGGCCAGGTGATAGCAGAGGGGGGGACCCTACCTCAGAGGGGAGGGAAGGAAGAGGATTGTTGTCAGCTCATGGGGCAGGCAGATGGGGGTGGGAAGTGCCACAGTGTGAGTCTCACGGTGGGTGCCCGACAGGCACGTGGGAAGTGAATGGTGGTTGGAGATGACCAGGGGACAGAGGGAAAGGGGATGAAGGCAATTAGCACAAATAGTTTGTTTCATTCCTTCCCTATATCAGGCAGCAGGGAAGATGGTGCCAAAGAGATCCACGATGTCCAGTGCCAAGCTGATGAAGGAAGCATCCAAGCTGATGAACAAGATGACAGAGTTGGTCAAGGCAGCCCAGCATTGGGAAGAAGAAGAAGAAGAAGAAGAGGAGGTGATGAAGAAGAGAAGGGAGAGAAAGAGAGGAGTGGATGGGTGGAGGCAGGTGAGAGAAGAGACCACGAGGAGCGGGGCTCGGCCCATCACCCATCCCACCACTGGAACACGCACCAGCACCAATAGGACCAGGCCTGAATGGGGTAAAGGTCATGTGGATGTAATGAATGAAGGGGACCTGAAGAATTACCTTGAAGATCTACTAGGGGATAGGGGAGACATGGGGTTAGAGAAGATGGACCGGGCACTACAAGTGATAAAGAGGGGTGGCAAGGGGCAGACAGGGCCACAGAAAAACAAACGGGGGAAGAAGCTATATGATGGGCCTCCAGGGTTCACGTTAGGTGACCACATGTCATCCTCCATCAAGGATAAGATTTGGAAGGGGGACTACATGTATATTTTCAGTTTGGTGGATGAGGATATGGCAAAAAAGTACAAACAGATGGAATCGGCAGATAAATCAGAGGTGCCGGTGGTGGTGGCGGTGGCGCTGGTGGTAGTAGGACAAGAGGAGGAGGTGAAGTACAAGGGGAAAAAACATAGACACATGACAGGTGGGTTTCCTGATATACAGTGCACTGGTCCTGGAAAAGCAACCAGAGTTGGCTATTCCCCTCCTGACATGCACGGCTATCATTAGGGATGCATACAAGGCAAAGCTGGGGTATGGGTGGCTAAAGTATGATAAGGTGTTCAGAAAACAGATGGAGGCAAAAGGGGACTTAAGGTGAGACTGCACCGATTTGGAACTGTGGCTATGAACCTTATCAGGTCCAGTGAGTGGGCTCAGGGGGGAACATGCCAAGAAGGACACCCCCACCGCAGTGGTAAAGACATGCTGGGGGTACAACAGGGCCTTGTGCACTTGGGTGAATTGTAAATTCAGGCATGTCTGCTCTTGATGCACAGGGCCGCACCCAGCATCAAACTGCTGGTCAGGTGGGGACAGGGTTACGCAGCAAGGGGGCAGTACCAGGAACAGCCCTTTTGGGGGGGTCTGGGTGAGGGAAGTGGTAGGGGTGGGGGTGGCCACAGCAGAGGAAGGTACAACTCTGACTACAGGTGGAACTGAAGACTGGGTTATCCCCTGGTGCGAATGCCCATAGTCCAAAAAGTGGTGGGTGGATGCCTGGACACAGGAGTAGACAGATGAAGCAAAGACAGGGTTCCTGCACAAGAGTTTCAGGTGGGGTTTTCCATTGGGTTTTGGGGGGGTGCAGAGATCAATTAGGGCAAAAAATGTGGGGTCAGTCAAGGGAAAAGAGGATCTAGTAGGTAGAAAAATCTGGAAGGAGGTGCAGGCTGGGAGGGTCGAGGACCTGTTCACTGACCCTCCTTGCCCCAGTTTCTGGATATCACCTTTAGGTGTGGTACCAAAGAAGCAGGAGGGAGAGTTTCACCTCATCCACCACCTCTCCTACCCAGAGGGGACCTCGGTGAATGAGGGGATTCTGGACAACCTGTGGGAGGTCTCCTACACATCATTAGATCAGGTGGTGGTGTTGATCAGGGCAGTAAAGGGGGCATGGTTGGCAAAGACGGATATTGAATCCACCTTACGGCTATTGCCAGTGGAACCAGAAGATTGGGATCTATTAGGTTTTCAGTTTGAGGGTGGCTTATATGTGGACAAAGCCATGCCCATGGGTTGCTCAGTGGCCTGTTTGCCATTCGAGGCTTTTAGTTCTTGGGTACAATGGGTGTTTGGGTGGAGATATGGCATAGATGGGTGGTACACTACTTAGACCATTACCTCCTCATGGGGGGGGTCAGGTTGGAATCAGAGGGGATGCTGACAGATTTTAAAGAAATGTGTGGATGCATAGGTATCCCACTGGCAGAGGGGAAAACAGAGGGCCCAGCCCACCAGCTGGAGTTGCTGGGGATAGAGGTGGACACATCCCAAGAATGCTTCCACCTTCTGGGGGGGACAAGGTGGCCTGGCTTAGGGGTTTGTTGGAACAAGTAAAAGGGAGGAGGAGGGTGCTGCTGGTATTAGCACAACAGCTGCTGGGGCACTTTAATTTTGCTTATAAGGCCATTAGCCCATGCAGAGCATTTTCCAGGACACTGGCAAGGGCAACTGGGAATGCAAAGAAGCCTCATCACTGGGTAGATATCACAAAAGGGATAAGGGAGGACCTGGGGGGGTGTGGCCAGTTCCTTGAGGGTTACAATGGGATTATGTTCTGGCAGGAAGAATGGGTTTACAATATGGATCTTGAGCTCTACACCAATGCATAAGGGGCCCTGGGAATGGGGGCCTACTTTAGGGGGGAGCGGATTTCAGAGGCATGGCCGGAATCATGTGGGGAGGCAGGGCTACTGAGGGAAATTTCCTTTTTAGAGATCTTTCCCATCCTTGTGGCCCTGGAGGTTTGGGGGAACAGGATGAGGGGGAAGCACATATTGTTTGGTGTGACAATAAGGGGGTGGTGGAGGTGATAAATAGGTAAGGTGGGGTCACGGACATGGTAGGGGGTGTTATGTATAGGCTGGTCCTGTAGGGGCTTCAGCTAAATTTGCCTTTTAAAGTGCAACATATTGAAGGTATTCAGAATGACATTGCTGACAGTCTTTCTCATTTGCAGTTGAGCAGGTTTCGGGACCTGGTACCAGGGGCAGCATTACACAGGGCCAGGGTCCCAGACCATCTATGGGAGACTGAAGAGAAACAGCCAGATGGTTATACCAGAACTCCTGGGCATCCAACATGCTGAGAGCACATGAAAGGGCATGGGGGCATTCCAGAAGTTCAGGACTAGCGCAGGGCTAGACATGGAGGAACCAATTTCCGAGGACCAGGTGAAACAATATGTGGTGAAAAGGTGGGAGGAGGGAATGGCCCATACCACCATGGGTGTACAGATGGCAGGGATAGGATGGGCATGTAAGGATAAAGATTAGCCAGATATAACTGCGGGGAGGGCAGTGAGGCACATGGTATCAGGCTGGCAGAGGAGGCATGGGGCGAGATGGGACAGGTGGCAGCCCATCAAGGGGGAGTTGCTCAGGAGGGTGATTGGAGCATTGCAGCATGTATGCATGAAGGTGAAAGAGGTCTGCCTATTCCAGGCATTGTTTGTGGTCATGGCAAAGGGTGCTTTCAGGGTCGGGGAGATGGTGGCCCCAAGGAGGTTGGATCAAAATGGGGGCTACAGGCTGAGGAGGTTGAGTTTGGGCAGGACATGGTGGTCATACATTTGACAAGATCAAAAACAGACCAGGTGGAAAAAGGGGAGGCCGTGACATTGCTCAGGCAAGGATCAGGTGAGGTGTGTGCTGTTATGGAGCTGAAGGAGTATGGGCAAACATGGGGAGAGTGAGGGGGGCTTGGCTCCGCCATGGGGACAGGAGCCCCATGACAGGTTTCCAGGTTGGGAGGGTCCTTAAGAAAGCATTAGCATTTGTAGGAGAAGACCTGGTCAGTTTGGCCCCCCACTCTTTCTGTATTGGGGTGGCATTGGAAGCAGTTTCCTGAGGCAGGTACTGTAGGAGCGGGAGGTGAAGCAGGTTGGGCGATGGAAGTCAAGCTGTTGTAAGAAGTATGAAAGGTGTTAACAGTAGTGGCAATTACCCCATTTTGTCCTTTTTTCTGGCAGAAGCAAAGAGGCATGTATGGATGGTGAGGCACTTTTTTATGTATTGGGCCAAGAAATTTGCAGCTACCAGGAGCAGCAGGATGCAGCTATGGACAGATTTGGAGCACATGAGGGTACAGTGGAAGGGACTAAGGGGCATGAGATGGACCCAGCTGATGCCACTGTTGGAAGAACTCAGGGTCCAGTGGAGCAGGCTCATCATACATTTTGGGGATAACGATTTGGGGGAAACCCCATAGGAGGCATTGATTCAGGCCATCACAGCCGATTTAGAGAGGTTGAAAGGTTGGTGGCTGGGTGTGGTGATCGGGTGGTCTGAGATCACATCCCGGAGGGTATAGAGGTGAGTCAGGGAAGTTAGGGCAGTGGAGAAGGGTAGGAAATGGCTTGACATGAAGGTAGCTGTAGTGGTCATTGAGATGGGGGGCATACATATACAGTACAGGGACATATCTTTTGAGTTTCCAGAGGTGTACAGGTCTGACGGGGTCCACCTATCAAAATTTGGCATGTGCCTGTTCCTGAGACCCATAATAGACCTAATGGGGGAAGTTAAGAAGAGGGGTCCTAGGTACTAGCCCACAAGATGGCAGCCCCATCTTCCATTGCTAGTGGGAGATGGGTCAGTGGAAGAAAAGGGAGGCAGCAAGGGGGGGGAGGGGAAGGCAGGAAAGGGGGAGGGCAACATGGGCTGGGGGCAAATGGCAACCAGGCATGGAAGTAAAGGAGGAGAAGGGGATAGACTAGGGGCAGGATCTCAGTGTCTGGACTTAGGAGGAAGGAGGTCCTGGTAAGATGGTACCTGGTACTGGTAATGGTGTGGGGGTTGGATCTGGTGTCCAGACCCTGAAGGAGGAAAACACAGGAAGAAGAGGACCAGGAAAGAAGAAAGTTCTAAATAAATAATGGACTGCTTCTAGTACTGTGTGGACTGTAACAATTAATTGTGGAATGAGAAATGGAATGTAATATTAACTTAGTGTCTGAATAAACTGTTGCCAACGAGCATCCAAACTAGCAGGAGTGGAGAGTATTCATTCCCCAGAGGGGATCAAATTACAAAAGGGGCTGCCAATTACAGGCAACCTGAATTGTCAGATGATCCCCAAGTGAAATGACCAAGGCAAGGGATGGGGGAGGAGAAGGGGGCCAAGGTGGGAAGGGGTTGGATTTTGTGACATCACCAGGTGAGTCACAGGAGTGTCATTTGACACAGGGACAAGGGCCCCGGTCCTGTAGGCCAGGGGGATGGGCCAGCAGGGGTCCTAGTGTGGGGTACTAGAGGGGTATAAAAGCTTATGCAGCCCTCCAGCCACCCTCTTTGATAAGAATTTTTCCCACCTACCCACCCTAGGGACAAAGCAGATGGCAGGGGGGACAGAGGTAGAGTGGAGGCATGGTAGCTGGACAACAAGGGTAGGTGATGTGGCTCCTAGGGAGCCTGATGGCAGGCAGATCAGCTGCAGAATGGCAGCAGTGAACAGGGGCTGCTGGAGCCTGGTGGACAGCAAGTGGCCCTGGTGGAGGCAGGCAGGAACAGAGGGGAGAAAGAGGGGTGCAAGGGAAAACAGAAAAGGGGAGGGCAGGCAGCATGGGCTGGGGGCAAATGGCACCCAGGCATGGAAGTAAAGGGGAAGGGAGAAGGGGACAGACTAGGGGTCAGATCTCAGTGTCTGGACCTAGGAGGGACAAGGTCCTGGTAAGTTGGTACCTGATGCTGGTGATGCTGTGGGGGGATTGGATCTGGTGTCTAGACCCTGAAGGAGGAAAATGCAGGTAGAAGTGAACCAGGAAAGAAGAAAGTTCTGAAGAAATAATGGACTGCTTGTAGTACTGTGTGGACTGTAACAATTAATTGTGGAAAGAGAAATGGAATGTAATATTAACTTAGTGTCTGAATAAACTGTCGTCAATGAGCATTCAACCTAGCAGGAGTGGAGAGTATTCATTCCCCAGAGGGGATCAGATGACAAGTTATTCTGGGGGAAGGGATGGTTATTAAGCCAAAGAAACTTCACTAAATGCAAATGTAAATTGTTAAATCATGAAAGAGGTAAGAATAAATTCAACATGCTTATAGGGTAGAAAATTCTTGGAAAAATATTCATTTTAATAGCATTAACTCTGCCTATAAGTGAAAGATGGAGTTTCTTCCATCTATCAAAATCCTGCTTTATCCTGAAAATTAAATTTGTGAAATTTAGGGATCTCATCAACGTTTTGTCTTGAGAAAGATATAAACCTAAATATGTCACATGTTGCCGGGACCAAAAAAAGCCAAATTTGATTGTATTTCTTCTTGGAAATGTTATTATTAAGAAGCATTACTATTGTTTCATTTTTATTTCATTTATAAGTGGAAACTCTACTAAAATTGTTGCTAGTCTGTAAAATAGCTGGAATTGAAACATTTGGATGGGA
Source organism: Neoceratodus forsteri (assembly GCA_016271365.2). Classification (NCBI taxonomy): domain Eukaryota; kingdom Metazoa; phylum Chordata; order Ceratodontiformes; family Ceratodontidae; genus Neoceratodus; species Neoceratodus forsteri. The sequence goes on along the minus strand of CM028137.1, from coordinate 338,926,377 downwards.
GATATGCAGCAAAATATCATCTGCATAGGCAGATAATTTTAAAACGTGAATCAATCTTAATGCATGTAATAAGAGGATTATGCTTTAAACAAAAAAGAGGAGGTTCCAAATAAAAATGAAATAAAATAAGGGAAAGAGGATAACCTTACCTTGTACCAGAATATAAATATATAACAGAAAAGAAAAGGCCATTGGCATAAATCTTAGCTGAGGGATGAGAATATAAGACTTTTAACCAACTAAGAAAAGAGGATGGAAAGCCAAATTTGTGTAAAGTTTCTAATAAAAAGGAAATATTAACTCTATTGAATGCTTTCTCTGCATCCTGGGAAATAAGACCTACAGGGATCCCCAAATACTTATTTTCTTATATGATCAGAGGGTGATCTGCACAGCATAAACCTTACTTGCTCAGTAGAAATTAAGTTGCCCAGCATGTCTTGATCCTTTGAGCAAGGATTTTAGCCAGAATTTTAATATCTCCATTTATAGAAGAAATAGGTATGTAACTACTAAGTTGATCTTTAGGTTTATCAGGCTTAGGAATTAAAATAATCAATGCATCTAGTAGGGAACAGTCTGTAAATCCATGTTCTAAAATATAAGTATAGAATTGTTTAAGGAAAGAGGCTATGTCTTCACTGAATATTTTGTAAAAATGTGGGGTTAGACCATAAGAACCAGGAGTTTCATCCAATTTAAGAGTATTATTTGTATCAATAACTTTTTGTGTAGTAACAGGGCAAAGCAAATTAGAGACCATTTGAGGTAATAGAGTAGAGCATTGGAATTTTTCCAAATATATTTTGTAATCTGTATTTGTTACATTTTCATCTGTAGGTTTCTATGTTTGTTTAAAATATTGCTCAAACTCATATATAATATCCTTCGGAATAGTTTTAACTGTGTTGTCATTAGATGATTTTATAGCCATGATAAATCTGTTAATTACAAGCTTTTTAAGTCTATAGGTAAGTAACCCATCAGGTTTCTTTCATTGGTCAGTGTACAATCCTCTAGTTTTTAGAACTGAGTAGTCCACATTTTCCCTAGTAATATCAAAATAATGGACCCTTATATTTTGTAACCTAATCAAATCTTGTTCATTAGGGTTAATACTGCATTGGACTTCCAACTTTTTAATATTATCTAAAAGCTCAACAAGTTTACTTAATTGTTGATTCTTATGTTTAGAAGCAAAACGTACGAAAAGACCACAAATAAAACATTTAAAAGAAGTCCATATTAAATCCAGCTTGTCAATAGAGTTGAGATTATATTTAAGGAAGGCACCTACTTGCTGCTTGATAAAAGATACCACATATTCATCTTTTATTAACTGATTATTCAGTCTCCAAATCAAGGAACTCTCATGAGGGGAAGATGCTAACATCAATGATAATCAAGGAGTGAACTGAAATAACTCTTGGTGTAATGGTTGAGTCAATTACATTCGGGGTCAGTCTTCTACCTATCAAAAAATAATCAATTCTCGAATAAACTCTATGCGGAGGAGAATAAAAGGACTGCTTAGTTTTTGGATATAATGTTCTCCTGGGGTCTATCAGGTTAAAACAATCTGAAACTTCCAACAGCACTCTATGAGCTAAATGTAGCCTTGTAAATGAACCAGATGATTTATCTAACACAAGTCTAATGGCAGATTCCAGTCCCTACCTAAAATAATATTATAAGATGTGCAAGGTAACAAATATTAGTTAAATCTGTCAAAAAGGAGGAAATATAAAGGTTAGGGACCTAAATACTGCCTATCAAGACTTGAGAATTATTTATGAAACCCTCTATCATAATGTATCTGCCAGCAGGATTCAAAATCATACTGGAATGACTAAATGGAACACTTTTGTTTATCAGTATAGCCACAGCTTATTTGTTTGTAGAGTCCCCTACCCCAAAAGTTTGAGAGTAACCCACATTACCCAAGAGATTAACCTCATCTGTCAGGAGATGGATTTCTTGTAAAAATACAACCTGACAATTAAGATGTTTACTACGCTCAAATATTTGAATTCTTTTAGACCTAGACCTAGATCTAGCACCTTTAATATCCCACAATGCAAAATTTATAGAATTAGATGTAATATCAACTATGTAGTTATGGAACAAAATATGGAATAACTAAACTTAAAAGTTGGGGCCAGAAAAATATATTGGTCCCAAGAAAGTTACCCTTCCCACTCTCATGCAAAAAATACCAATACATGAATCTAAAATCAAAAATCCCATAACTAAATCTTAACAGCATCTCCCCTGGTCCTAAAAACTGAACTCCTACAAAAAACTCCTAAACAGTGATGCTCAGTTAGCAGCCCTCATACACCCAGAAACATCAATATTTGTAATTATATATTGTTCACTCAAATATTTATAAGGATTAAGGTGTATGTAAAAGAATCCTGCCAAGTTTATACATAGACCCACCCCAAGCAGGTAAACTTGACGATCATAACACAATGTGAAAGATTAAATGCAACCAACAAACATATACCAGAATGCCCAAATCCAAAGAATAAGGGTTTCGTGACTGAAATGTGGCTCAAATAATAAGTACCATGATATCTTAGCCACATAGTTAACCCTATAAGGTTATTATAGAAACATCTCAAATGACGCATAAAGTTTAAAACAGCAGACTATTGGGCATATTTATAATACCAAATAAAAACTTCAGTATAACTAATAGATCGGCACCCCAATTATAAGTAAATGAAGTAAAAAGTTAAGTGACATTTCAGTGTATGCAGTTTATCATAAGCTCTAATTCAAAGAAACTTGCCAAACTCTATATAAGGGTCAAAATAAGAGGGACAAAAAACAACCAATATGTCAAAATAAAAGTTAGGATGAACCTACTGTACTTAAGCTTTCACCATACAATCTTATAGCAAAATTACTTTAAACAAACTAGAAACATTATATATGACCTCAGAGGTACAGATTATCATCATGCCCAAAGTACAAGGAATATAAAACAAAAGGTCTTAGGCTGTACAAACCATTATGAGATTACTCCTCTTGCCCAGAGTTCACAGTCAGTGGTGAATGTCCGTTCTCCCCAAAGCAAGTTCAGGCAAAAGGATATGAATAAAGAAATCAAGATAACCCAAGTGGAGTAAAACTTTTGGAAAAAAGAAAATATCAAGAATCACTTGTAAAATCATCTCAAACATTTTCAAGTAGTATCGGCAACTCAGCTCAAAAGGAAACATGAAAGTGTAAAATCTGATTAGTTCACCTTCTAGAATGTTCTAAGCCATGGAGGCTTTCTGAGCCAAAATAGGAGAACACAGCATACAAACTGGACAGTAAATAAAGCCTTAATAAACCTTAGGTTAAAGAAAAGTTAGTGTATAAGAATATTATGATGACACCCAGACAGTAAGGTAAACTTTAATCAGAACTCTGTTTATAGAAACATAACAGTGAGCACAGGAAACCACTGGAGATCACCGTGAGGTGAATAAATCAGGAAATATAGAAGGTAGCTCCATCATAGCTTTTTCCACTGTTTCTAGGGAGTACCAAGTGTTATTGTTTCTATATGAGCAGCTTAGCCGGGTACTTCTTGAACTTGATACCGGCTGCAATTATTTTAGAAATAACAGAGGCGAATTTCTGTCTGCATCCCCAGACAGCCTGGGGAAGATCTTGTGAGACTTGTAGCCTATTACCATCCCAGCTTGGGATATGAGTGTTCTTAACTTTAGAGAGGATATGTTGATGATCCAAATACTGTAGTTCAAGAATCTTATGATAAATGTCCTGGGTTTGTCACCAACCGGAGGGATCAGTTTTAAGGCTCTGTGAGCATGCTCTATAATATGTATTTGGCCATTAGATAAGGGTCTGCTACGTTCTTACAGAGGATCTGTATGAAATGAATCGAGTGAGTCCCCTCTGAATTTTCTGGTAGCCAAAAACAACAATGTTGTTGCGGTTACTTCTTCCCTCTAGATCTTCAAGTTAAGATTCCAGTTTACAGATTTTGTGGTGTAAAGCTGTAAATAAATATATATGTAAAGGGTTAACTAAGGTTGATAAGGAGAGTCTCTTTAAGCTGAGTGGCAATCATTACACGAGGGGCCACAGTCTTAAGCTGGAGGGTGGGAGGTTTAGAAGGGAGGTCAGGAAGCACTTCTTCACAGTGAGGGTGGTGAACACTTCAAATGCACTGCCAGAAGAAGTCATCTCATTGAAGACCATGGGCAGCTTTAAGAGAGGCTGGGACAGGCATAGGGGGAGGTAAGGATCATGGGTAGGAAGGATGAGAGGAGTGGGGAGGGAGGGCAGTGACAGTAGCTCAAGCTGTGGACCTGCAATACCAGCAGACTTGATAGACCAAATGGTCTTCTTCTGCTGGCTTCTTCATTATGTTCATATGTAAAGCTGGTAACTCTGATTCAGTTTGTAAATGCCAGTCCTCCACCGAAGAAATCCTTGCTTCTGCATCAGACATCAGTCTGATAAGTTTGTCTTGGCTCTAATAATTTTAGAATCAGCCGGCAATGTTTCCAAGGCTTCCTTTAAAGTTGTTTACTCTGAAATAAATTTTACTTCCACAAGCACTGAAGTCCCAGCATTTGCTGCATTTGATTTAGGCTGTCTGCTTAGCCCGCGTAGACCCGGGTAGTCAGTCATGAGTAGGTGGTGGATATGCCTGGCTGGTGGAGCCGTCATTTCAGAATCCAGATTGAAGAAATTTAGATTGAATGAATCTTAACTACTTCTAAACGAATATAGAACTTTGCCGGAAAGATTAGACAAGTTCAAGTTCAAGTTCAAGTTTATTGCAGGAAAACTCCATTGAGCAAGCTCATTCACAAGGAGGAGACAAGGAGGAGACAAAATGTGAGTATTTAAGCTGAAAATAAGGGTATTGCTCCGGGAGTTGCAGAACAGCTGTTATTCCAATACAGTCATCACATGATTTTTAGGGACAATAATTCCATTCCATGTGGGCTGTATATAAGAGCTAACCCAAATCACATGATAAATATAGGAAAAAACATTGACATTTACAGGAAAATGACATGTGGATCTCAGAAACCGCACAAGCTTCTGTCATTAAACTTTCCACAGATTTAGACCTTGCCTCTTAGGCAACATGTGCAAAATTTCTACTTATTTTGTCAAACGCTGCCAAAGTTATTAAGGTGCAAAGTTAGGGGTTTAACACTGAATACCCTACTCAACCCTAACTATAGGGGCGCTACTGTGCCCCTATAATCTCCATGTTACTATCTTTCAACTTAGAAGGGCTTTTCTCTTTAAGTTGTCCATTTTTTCAGTTTTGCTCTAAAGTATAGTAAACATATAAAACTTTTAGTAATCTATAGAGGTGCTTGGAATAACATCACACATAACTAAGTGTTGTCGTCATGACGTCTTAGTGCCCGCTACACCCGTAAACATGGTGATTCCCCCTTCATGCTCAAACTGTCAGAAAGACAACAGCTACTAAAATGTAGTGGTTGTCAACACAGTGCAGTCTGATTTAGACTGTATTAGTTTGTCTCTACCAACCAAGACCATGATGGGTCTCTTTACAATTTGCATCTATCATTATGTATTTTACTGTACCATATTTGCCACTTCCTATCCTCCTGACTAGATGTATGCACTTCTTGTGAATACTCTGTACTGTGTAATTACCTGAACTTTTTACAAATGTGTTAATTATATTGATTCATACTTTATCATGTTTACCCCCATGTAGTTGCCCATAACCTGTAGCCCCCGTGACAAGGCTCAATCTCAGCCAAGTAAAACTGTATTGTTCTCAGATGACGTGAAACCTTTGCAGATGAGCAGTTTGTGCTCAAAGGCTGTTATTGAATATTACAATGAATAACTAAATAAATAAGTAGTATTTCTTCTTCCGTTTCTCCAAATTGCTTTGAATCACACACTCATACCTCTTATTCTTTATAATTGGTTGCAGTGTACACAACTGCTTTGGGAACTACTGTACTTCTTGAACTAAAAACACCACAGTTCCTCTTACTACATAATTCAAAACCCATGTCCATTTATTTTAGTAATCTTACTATCTCTTTAAATTTCTGAGCAAAATGATTATATAGTGAGCTACTAACTTTTGGTTATACACCCTCAGATCAGAGCTAGAGGAGAGGACAGCATACATTTTTTTAATTGTTGTACATTTTTTTAATTCATGAAGGGGCCTGCATTACTGACATTAGTTGAGCAAAAAATGTGCCGAAAATGTATTGTCTTTCATTTTGGGGAGCACAGACTCATGCCTACCTCCTATCACCCTGCAAACCAGAAAACAGGGAGACCATCAGGGATTGTACAGTACTAGTAAAGCAAGGAGAAAGCGAGCCTTCCCAAGAGTCTGACTTCACCAGGCTACAAGATCTGGTCTCAGAGAACACTGATGCATTTAATCTTTTTCCCCTATCAACTCATGTGCCTCAAAGAAGTAGAAATGGATAAGTGTCTTAAACTCCTTCCCCCTGCACTAAATTTAATGTCTCTAAAGAGAGTCTTCACGAGGTTCACCTCCCCAAAGTAGCATCAGACATTGTCATAATCTTTTGCAAGTATTATAGAAAAGGGTTTCTGTTAAATCACAGATGCAATGTAGGCACTTGTCTTAATTAATGTTATTTTAGGGACTTTAAATTATGTAATTCTGTTATAATTATGTTCTAGTAATTTAAAAAATTGTGATCATGTTGTGCTTCATGCTAGATTCAGAGTAGAGGCTATCAATATACAATTGTTGGCACCTCTATGCTGTCCTTGCTGTAGTTTTGAATAATTTGAATTTTTGTAAAGGAGCTGCAGTTAAATTGCAAAAGCCCTTATGAAAATTAAGGTTCTATGTTAAAATTGTGAAAAAAAAAACGCGATTGGTAAAATAGCGAGTATATAATAGCGAGATAATAAATAGCAAGGGGAAACAAAGGCGAATTTCAATATAGCAGGTTGTCTAGTATAGTGAACATAGCGATGAACCAGAGAACAGTTTTATGATGAACCGGAGAACAGTTTTAAAACAATGCTTCTCACTGTAATGAAGTTTCTAGCTATTGGGAATGTTGACACAGTCAAAATAGTGATGAACCGGAGAGCAGTCTCACAGTTTTGAAGTCAAAATAATGATGGAACAGTTATAAAACACAGCACTGACCATAGTACGCTTTCATAGATGACATCATATGGGCATTTCAGTATATAAATTAAATGAGCTGTTTGTAAGTAATAAAATCTGTTATTTTTACTGTCTCATTTTTTTGCAACACTTCTAAATTATTTTAGGTTGTATGTGTGAGAACACTAGGTACACCTCCTACATGGGAAGCTGCCCATTATCCCTTACTCAGACAGTCACTGCCCTTTACTTCATTTGTTTTCTATACCGTGAATGGCATAGTTTGTCCTTTAAATGTCTTACTTTCTAAAAAATGACCAATGTTTTTTCCTTACATGATTTAACAGCATGTGGGCATGAAGATAATACTTCCCAGTTTTGTATTAATCACTCTTTTAACCTTATAATGGTAATCTGAAAATGCTGTGGACAGTATTATAGTAGGTTTTTGTCTGCTCCCTCTTTTTTGTCACTAATTTCTTCCTATCTATATTGGAAACTTCTTGTATTGTGTTCTATAATACTTCTTTTTGATAATCTCTCTCTCTCTCTCTCTCTCTCTCTCTAAATCTATTTTACATCCAACTCCTTCTTAGACTCATTGTAATCTTCCTCTCTTGCATTATTGTGTTTCATATGCATGCACTGTCCCTTCTGTACTTGTTTAGGTTAGAAGTGGCTAGCTTCCAACAAAATATTCTTATCTGTTGGCTTAAATCAGTATGTCCACAAATGGGACTTCCTTTGCATCCCACATCGCAGTAAATGTTTTAAAATGTGTAGTTTTGCAGATGTCGTATTCATTTGAATGAATTTTTGCAGTTCTTCAATTGTAGTTGTCCAAATAAAAAAACAAAACAAAGAAACATCATCAATAAACCTCTTCCACACCAACATATTAATCTGGAAAAGGTTTACTTTAAAATAAACTATTTCTCAAACTGTGCCATAGTCAAATGGGCATATGATGGTGCCATGGGCGAGCTGATGGCCATCTCTCTGTGTGGTAAGTAATAATTCTCCTCAAAAAAAAAGTGATTACATTTTAAAACCAAATTAGCGCATTCTATCAATAATCTGTTAGGTAGTTTCATGTCCAGTTTGCTTTGGAGCAAAATTGTTAAAGCCTCTAACCCTGCCTGATGGGGGATCAACATGTAATATTCAGATAATAAGTGTGCTCTGATAGGAGTGTGCTAACTTTCTGAATATGGTGTCATGTCAGCACAGCACATAGTGACTGTGTGCTGCGCTGACACAGCCCTGACTGCATATGGGTCAAAGAAGCCAAATGGAGATAGTGTGGTCCACATAGAACAGTGTCTGGGTTCCTGTGGGCCATATTCAACCCTACATATTCAGCCCTAAAATGCCAATAAGCCCATGCAAGGCACAATGGACCATTTGCTTCCTTATTAAGGGCTCATTAGTATGTGTGTGTGCCCCCCCCCCAGAACTAATCCTGTAGCTATCTTGAATATTCCTAGTGATTTAGTGGTCACCCACCACTGATTGACCTTTTTGAAGCTGGTCTAAATTTTTCAGGTGGTCTAGTAACTCCCCACCAACCAGTCATAGAAACATAGAAACTCAAAATTTGATGAGAGATAAGGACCACTTGGCCCACCTAGTCTGCCAGTTTTCCACAAGTGCTGGTCTTATAGCTGTCTTGAATATTTCTTGTGATCTAGTGGTGCTCTCCAATAAGGGCATTGACCCCCTCCTGCCCCTCCCCCTCAGAACCCTCCTCCCCCACCTGCTCCTCACCCCAATCACTGTAGAAAAGCCATCTGTCAGTGAATGATCATGAGTACTGTACAAATAGCTGTTTCTACAATACTTGTGACTGATCACTGACCGTCAGATGGCAGCCAGCTGTGGTGAGCAGAGGACTAGTTCAGCTGAGGTGACCAGGGCAGTTTTTGACATTTTAACCTCACATTTTAAACATAGTCTTTTTACAACCCCAGGTTATAGAATTTAATGGCAGATAAGGACTGCTTGGCCCACCTAGTCTGCTCATTTCCCCTACCTAATGGATAAGCTGCAGATTCTAGTTAGCCAACAGCCTATTTCCTCCTACCCCCCCACTAGAATTGCTTTATGTCTGTCCCATGCATTCTTGAATTCCCCCACTCTTTTTGACTCCATGACCTCCTCATGAAGGCTGTTCCATGCATCCACAACCCTCTCCATGAAAAAATATTTCCTCACATTACCTCTGAACCATCCCCCTCTATCTTCAAATTGTGCCCCCTTGTTCTTGCACATCCTTTTTTCTGAAGGATGCTACCCTCTTGGACTTTATTGATTCCCTTGAGGTACTTGAAAGTTTCTATTATGTCCCATCTCTCTCTCCTTTCCTTTAGGGTATACATATTAAGCTCCTTTAGTCTCTCTTCATATGTCTTCAAGTGCAGACCCTGCACCATTTTGGTTGCCCTCCTCTGGACAACCTCCACCCTGTCTATGTATTTGCGGAGATGGGGTCTCCAGAACTACAGGCAGTACTCCAGATGGGGTATCACCAACTGTCTGTACAGAGGGATAACAACTTTTTGTTTTCTACTAGTGATACACCTACCTATGCATCCCAGTATCCCCCAGGCCTCCTTACTGCCTTCTCACATTGCTTGCCCACCTTTAGGTCATCTGATATAACTACCCCCAGGTTCCTTTCCATTTTTGTTGTTGTCAGTATCTCATCCCCTATTGTGTACTCTTCCCCTGGATTTTGTTTCCCAGGTGCATTACTTTGCACTTCTTGTGTTGAATCTAAGCTGCCATACATTTGACCATTCCTCCAACCTTGCCAGGTCCCTTCTCATCCTTTTCACCCCACCTTGTATATCAACCCTGTTGCAGATCTTTGTGTCATCTGCAAAGAGACATACTTTTCCTTCCAGTCCCTCTGCAATGTCACATATAAAGACATTAAAAAGGACCAGACCCAGTACTGAACCCTGTGGTACCCCACTAGTAACCCCCTTTCTTCACTGTAGACTCCGTTTACTTTTACCCTCTGCATCCTGTTATCCAGCCATTGTTTAACTTAGGCTACCACCCTGAGAACCACTCCCAGGCTGGCTAATTTGTTTATGATCAAGACAAGTGGAATTTTTTTAAATCCCTTCTGATAGGTAATTTTACGGCATGACTGCAAAAACATGCTTCACAGGGAATCTGAAAAATGACACATATCATGTTCAGGAGATAGGGTAACACAAGGGCTATGTTGAAAATCTGTTACCAAAATCTGCAAAAATAGCAACGTCATGAGCAAATGTTAAAAAAAATAATGTTTCTCCATAACTTCCTTGTTGTGTGACATTTTAACCCCAAATGTTTAGCATATTATTTTGGGATCCCAAAATATGATCAAGACAGGTAGAATTATTTTAACTCTGTGCAAAGGGAGATTTTAGAAACATAGAAAGTGATGGCAGAAGGAGACCACAAGATCCATCTAGTCTGCCCAAGAACCTACCAGGTGCTATTCCCCCTCTCCGCCTTTGCCTTCCTGTATGTTATCTTTGTGTCTATCCCATGCATTCTTGAACTTGCTTACTGTTTTGGCTCCCATTATCTCCTTGGGTAGGCTATTCCATGGGTCTACTACCCTCTCTGTAAAGAAGAACTTCCTTATATTACTCCTGAACCTACCTCTCTTCAGCCTCATGTCATGCCCTTTCATTCTCCCGCTCTCTTTCAATTGGAAAAGCTCCTAAACGGTAACCTTATTTATGCCCCTCATATATTTAAAAGTCTCAGTCATGTCAGCCCTCTCCCTCCTCTATTCCAAGGAGTACATATTGAGTTCCCTCAGCCTGGCCTGGTATACCATATGGTGCAGTCCCTGAATCATTTTTGTTGCCTTCCTCTGTACCATCCCATTTTGTCTATATCCCTTTTGAGGTGTGGTCTCCAGTACTGTATGTAGTACTCCAAGTGGGGGTGCTCCAGCACCCTGTACAGTGGTAACACCACCTCCCTCCAACTCGTGATTCCCCAACTGATGCAGCCTAGCATGCCACTTGCCTTTAGTGCCAACTTTTCACACTATTTGCCCACTTTCAAGTCATCTGATATAATGACCCCTATGTCCCTCTCCTGGCTGGTGGAGGCTAGCTTCTCTACTCTCAGGTGGTAATCCTCTTTGAGATTGTTTCTGCCTAAGTGCATGACGTTGCCCTTTTGGCATTGAATTTCAGCTGCCATGATTCTGACCACTCCTCCAGTTTCTTCAGGTCTGAAATAATATTCCTCACACCCTCAGAGGAGTTCACTCTTTTGCAAATCTTGGTGTCATCAGCAAATAGACACACTTTACCTTCCAGCCCATTTGCAATGTCTGCTATGAACACATTGAAGAGTAGGGGACACAGTACCTAACCCTGTGGTATCTCGCTGGTCACCTTCCTCTCAGCTGAAAAAGCTGTTTACCTGAACCCTCTATGTTCTTCCTTTCAGCCAACTGCTCACCCACTCAACCACCCCCCTGCGCACCCCCATGTGGTCCAGCTTCCTTACCAGTATTCTGTGTGGAACAGTGTCAAAGGCTTTGCTAAAGTCCAAATAGATGATATCTACCACTGCTCCCTGATCTGCTATCCTTGTAATCCAGTCAAATAAGTCAACCAGGTTTGTTTGACAAGACCTACCTGCTGTGAACTCATTGCATCTTGCTGCCCACTGGATTCCAGGTGCATTATGATTCTCTGTTTGAGTAGTGTCTCCATAAGTTTCCTACCACCAACGTGAGGCTTACTTGAATGGTAATTGCCAGCTTCCTTCCCATTCCCTGCTTTGTGCAGTGGGGCCACTGTTGCCCTTTTCCAGTCCTCCAATATTGTCTCACTCTCTAGTGATTTGGTGAATAATTCTGCTAGGGGTGCTGCTAATACACTCCCCAGCTCCCTGAGAACTCTAGGGTGAATCCCATCTGCACCCATGGCCTTGTCTGCCTTTAGTTTATTTAAAGCTTCAAAGACCTGAGTCTCAGTGAAGGGGCTTGTGTCAGCTCCCGGTCCCTAAGTGTTGCTGCTATGTAGGCTTGGTTCATCCCTTGCATTCTCTTTGATGAATACAGAACAGAAGTACTGATTTAAGACTTCTGCTTTCTTGCAATCTTTTTCTACTAGTTTTCCTCCAGTATCTGCTAGTTTAACTATCTCTCCCCTTGGTTTTCCTCTTTTTCCCTTATGTACCTAAATAAGATTTTATCTCCCTCCTTTATCCCCTGCACAGTCCTCAGATCAGTCAGGGCTTTAGTCTTCCTTACTGCCTTACCAACTTCCCTCTGTGCTACCTTATAGGTTTCCTTATCTTCATCTTTCATTGACACCATACACTTTGTGTACTCCTTCTTTTTCTCCCTTGCTATTGCAAACACTTCTCTGGAGAACCAGAAGGGTTTCCTTTTCTGATTTGCCTTGCTCACCCTTCTGAGGCATTGTTCAGTTACCTCTGTGATTAGGGTCACCACCTTTGGATGAGGTAAAAACCGGATTCTAAACCACACCCCAAACTCTACCTCTGGCTCCACCCCCTTTTTATGACTAGTGAGTGTATTGTTCCTTCTCCAAAGCCATTTGTAATGTTGGAATAGACATTACTAGTGATAGGAAATCATTCGTATACTGTTATTTATTTGATTTATTTATTAATTTATTTATTTTTATTCTTTGACAACCAGATTGATTCCATAGGCTCCATAGCCCATTTTACAGGAGTGATCCAGCAGCACAGGAAGGTTAAGTGACTTGCTCAGGGTCATACAGTATACAAGTGGAGGCTGTAGGAATCAAACTCAGGTCTGCTGGATTTGCCAAGCTCATTCACAGCTTATTGCTCAACCCTCTGTTAAACACTCTCCCATTTTGCTTTCCATACCAGTCATGTATTCTGATATGCTTTGACCAATGTTTGATAACTTAATTATTGGTGCTTGTGGTGCCCATAATACTGCACTGTGTTCCCCTTTACATCAGCAGCTACTGTTTTCTTTTCATATTTCTAAGACATTCCACAATTTCAGACATAGTATTCCATGCTGTTTATCTGAATGACCTGTAAAAGTGTAGCTAATGTCATGGAATGTTCAGGTAATACAAAAAATGAGAGCAGATGTAGTGATAAAGGCAATAAAAGTTAGATTATTAATGTAACAACAATTGGTCTAAAACATACCAGAATATAGAACAAACAAAAAGAAACACATGAGAGCACATACAGGTGTAAAAGCTGTTTCCTGTCATAGCAGTAAAAGACCATATTTAAAATTTGGAGTAGAAAAGATTAGGTTAATTAACTGCTAATGATCTTAATGGCCAAACTTTACACCTCCCAGACAGGCTGGATTCACAAACAAAGGCATGTCTGAATGACATCAGAACTTCTTTGTAATCTGGACATGCAATGCAGCCAAAACAGTGACTGATTTGATACATCATTTTTAAGAGTGTATGAGCACACAAACAGGTCCAAAAACTGGACTACATTTAATCAAAACCGATGACTGGATAAGGACCCTAAAAACCAGATTATCCGGTCAAAAAACAGATAGGTGGCAACCCTATCTGTGATAGCTCCTTTGAGATACTCCCACATTTTGTCTACTCCTTTCTCTTCCCTGTATCTAAGACTATCTGCCAGGCTTTCTCTCATCTGAAAATCTGCTTTTCTGAAATCTAAAACCCTGATCTTGGAATGACTAATGTTTTCACTAGTGTTTACTTTAAATCCCATCATGTGGTGATCGCTATTTCCTAAGTGGCACCCCACCTCTATGTCCTTTACTCTGTCGCTGTTAGTTAAAACCAAGTCCAGGACAGCTTCACCTCTGGTATGAGTTTTCACAAGCTGCCTCAGCCCTGCAGTCTGCAGGGCCATTACAAAGTCCCTTCCTCTTGATAAAGATTCTGTACAAGATTTCCAGTTTATGTCTGGCAAGTTAAAATCCCCTACTATTATTGTCTCGCACTTGTCTGTCATTTTGTGGAATATCTCCATCATTTCCTTGTTCCCAATATCCCCTTGTGTTGGGGGCCTGTAGATGACTCCTATCCTAATGGCTGCCCTGATCCTGTCTCAGCGGTTACCCGTAGAGCATCTGTAAAAAGACGTATTTCATAGTTCATTAGGTGGGGCCAAAAAAGGCTATATTGAATTATTGGTACACCCTGATCAAACTGGATTTATTCATCAACATCACCTATCAGATAATACTAGAAAATTATTAAACATATAACATACAGATCAATGACCACCACCTCGCAATTAATTATTTTTCTAGATGCTGAAAAGGCATTTGACTGCCTCAATTGGACATATTTGCTAATGGTAATGCAACATATGGGTATAGGGGGCAACTTCCTCAAAATGGGTTTCTTTTTGTTATCACAGGCCAAAAGCCCAAATCTGGGCTAATGGTACAATTTCAGACTTTTTCAGCATTGAAAGGGACACAACACAGGAATGATCATTGTCCCCCTTGCTTTTTGCATTAAGCATGGAATCCCTTGCACGTGCTATAAGGGAGGCACGGGATATCTTGGGGGTGTCGGTTCAGCAAGTGCAAAATAAGATCTCATTGTACACTGACAACACTCTTATATATTTGGAGGACCCCAAGAATTCTCTTCCACCTTTGCTTAAGTTGTTAGAGACATTTCGACAAATTTCTGGTTTTAAAATCAATAAGGAAAAATCTGAAGTTCTGCATGTGGGAGGCTTACTCCTGTTGAAGCTAAAGAATCAAATTCCCTTTCGATGGGTCAAAGATAGGTTTTGTAAAAAAACAAAGACAAGGCTCTGCGTCAGCATGTGGTCTAAAAGCAAAACAAAATGGTTATATTAAATGCAGGCTGAAAATAGAAAATAGAGTTAAAAATCTACGTTTCGACCTTAGGTCTTCTTCAGGAAATATCTAAAAGAGAAAAAAAAACAAAAAAGACACTAACTTGTTTTTTTTCTCTTTTAGATATTTCCTGAAGAAGACCTAAGGTCGAAACGTAGATTTTTAACTCTATTTTCTATTTTCAGCATGCATTTAATATAAAGATAGGTTTGGTACCTAGGATCCAAATCCCTTGTCACCTGTCCACATTATATTATTATTAGTTCACAGTCTGGCTCTGGAGCAACAGGATGTTCTGCAGTCATTAGAGAAGTTCAGTAGTGAACCGGATAGGTATGTGAGGGGTTCAGTGGGGATGTGGAGTGGCAGGTGTTTAGAGGGGGTTCAGAGGGTCAGGGGACAGCAGAGCAAAGCAATGGACCATTTGATAATGTGGGACTTTATGTTTTCATTGCAGGTACTGACAGTGGGGATTGGGCAGCCCAGTGTTGTGTATTTTGGCAACACTGGTGGGCACCCCAGTGTCAAAAGCTGACTGAGGGGGTGGCATTTTCTGGCAGTGGGTTTGGGCATCTGACCACCAGATTTGGTGGGGGCAGGATGTTGTGATTTCTGGTAGTGGTGTTGGACACCTGACCACCAGATTTTGGTGGTGGTGTTGGGGGAGGGGGATAGTTTATTGTGGTTTCTGGTACTGTCCTTAATATTTTTTCCTCAATGGTGTGCAATAAGTGGTGGACCTTTAGTGCTGTTTTTTAATTTAGGATATTTTTTAAGGACATGCCAATGCTAATGTATACTCTGGCCCATCAATACTGTTGCTGGGTCATTGTAGGGACAGAGAATACTTCAACATTTTACCACATTGCAATATTCAGGCAATATTGTACCTCAAAAGAAGCCACAAAATACATGATTGCCATTGCCACAGAAAGAGAGCTACAGTTGTGGGCCCACATTATTCAAATACATATAATATAAAGAGTTTCAGGCACCCCAAGAGTGGAAACAGTAATTTATTTATGATTCATTAATTCTCTTCAAACAGCTGCCAAACTGTTCAGGACCCAGGTACTGGGAACGAGGGAGAGATTCAGTGGACTGCAGGGGAGTGCTTGCTTGAAAATGTCTTAAAGAGTGTGCTTGTGCTTTTTTTGCTGTGCTGCAAATTAAGCCGAGAGAGTGTGAATCAGATACTTGGACGGTGGGAGGAGGATAAGAGACTGCAAGGGTGGGGTTGGACAGGGCTGAGCAATCAGACGGATCAGGGCTGCCAGAACTTTTGGATTTAAACTACATAATACTGACCTGATGATTGTAAGAGATGGGGATTTGGGAAGAGAGGTAGTGGCTGGGAGACTGTGAGGGCAGGTGATGGGAGGGACATAGAATGCCGAACCTGGCAGCTATTGGGCAAGGAACAAATCACATGACTTCAACTGGCCAATAACATGTCTGCAGCCATGAGGAGTTTAAATTCCTGCAACAACCCAAATGATGTCTCTCTTTAAACAGCTGCCGAGCTGTTCAGGATCCAGAAATTGGGGATGTGGCCATGTGAGAGAGATTCACTGGGCTGCAAGTAAGTGCTTGCTTGAAAACTTTTTAAAGAGTGTGCCTGTAGTGTTTTTTTTTTTTGTCATGCTGTGAATTGAGTCGAGAGAGTGTGAATTGGGGACTTGGGAGGTGAGAGGAGGACTTGGGTAGGGCCGAGCATTCAAATGGATCAGGGATGCCAGAAGATTTGGATTTAAATTACATAATGTTGATCTGATCTCTGTAAGGGATGTGGATGTGGGAAGGGGGATACTGCTTAAGAGATTGTAAAGGTTGGCATGGTAGGGCCAAAGGATACCAGACCTAACAGCTATTGGGCAACCAAAGAATCACATGGCTGCACCCAGCCAATAGTGTGGCTGCAGCCAGTATAAAATGCCCACAATCCATAGTGACCCCTAGTGTGAGCGACCCCAAGCATGAGTACCATGAAGCAGGACTGTGGTGTCTGTCTTAGTGGCATCTAGGGGTATCTGCAGGGAGGATCACCAGCTGCAGTCCATGCTGGTCAGTGTAGGTGCAGTAGGTAAGTGTAAAGGGAGGGCAGAAAGTATGCTGTTGGGTGTTGATAAAGGTTTGCAGCTGATCCGTATCTAAAGTCATCTTTTTTTCTTTCAAATTATTTAACCAGGTGAGACACACTAAGCTGAAAGCTTGTTTACAGGTGCATCCTGGGAGCACAAGGAGGTTAAGTGACTTGCTCAGGGTCACAGAGTATGCAAGTGGGGGCTGTAGGATTCAAACCCAGGTCTTCAGATTTGCAGCTCAGAGGCTTAAACCACTGCACCATACTGCCTGTCTATAACAGATTTAGGATTGCTAGGGAATGCAATTGGTTCCTCTCTGGGATCAGGCCACAGGGGAGCTACAGACAAGGGAGTGCACCAGGTCCTTATCTAGGGTCCACTCATATTTTAGTTGTAGACTAATAAATCAGCAAAGTTGCAGCTTGTCCCCATATATGGTCATCTTATATTTGTGTTGCAGGTTAAGAAATCAATGGGATTGGAGCATCTAGGGTTAGCTGCCTAGAGAAGTGGGGAACTGCAGCTTTACAGCCATCCCACCTTCGGCAGCTGGGAGATATTTTGGGCATGGTTATAAGGGTGTAGATATTATGGGGTTGCAGTTTTACCGCCATCCTCTCTAGGTTCTGAAAGAGAGAGGAAAGGCAAGCAAAGGGGTAAATAGGGGCTTGGGGGAGTCAGTCTAGCAGAGTTAGGGGAGAAAAGGGGTTGGTGCTGCCCATGATGTATGGGGAGCAGATGGGTGAGGGACAAGCTTGTGAGAAAGTCAGAGAAGGAAAAGAGGAAGTCAGAAATGTGGGGGACAGAAGGGTGGTAATCCTAGGGGACTCCATAATTAAGGGTATTCATTGGGGAAAGAAGGACAACCCAAATGCAGGAAGGAAGGTGATATTCATACCAGGGATGATGGTGGAGATGGTTTGCCAAAGGATTGGGGAGTCGGTGATGGGAATTGGGGGGAACCACATGTAGTAATACACCTAGGTACCAATGCTCTAGCTCAGGAGGAGGTGGGGGTAGTGTAGGAATGATTCAGGGAGGTGGGAAAGACCTGCAAGGAGGTAACTAGATCAGTTGTATTCTTGGAGGTGTTGGCAGTACTGAGAGCCAGCACAGTCACAAAGAAAAGAATAGTGGAGTTCAATGTCTGGTTGAGGGAATGGTGCAAGGATGAAGGGTATGGCTGTATTGGGGGCTGGGGGGGGAGACCTGGTCAGACAAAACACTTTTTGCATAGGACAGACTGTACCTCCATACAGGGGGATCAAGAGTCCTCAGAGACAAGTTGGAGGGTATATAATCCAAAACCTTTATTTAAATTGCTGGTGAATGGGGGGCAAGCGGGCCTATAAATCTCGAGTTTCTGGGAGGGAAAAGTCAGCAGATCTCCTCTCTGTACTAGTGGAGGGGAACTGGAGGATAGAGGTGGAGGGGGAGCAAGGGGAAGCAGCAGGGGAGGGACAGTTACAGGCAAAGGGGAGTAAAGAGGATGGCAGATGAGCAACAGGGGAAGGAGGCTCAGATTCTAGGTCGAAGATGGTGTTCCTGAATACAAGAAATCTCAGAAACAAGATGGATGACCTGCAGGCACTGTTGGCAGAGAGAGGCATGGACATTGCAGTGGTCACAGAGAAATGGGCCACACTTAACTATGACTGGGACCTCTTGATACCATGGGTCAAATCATACAGGAGGAATGGGAGTAGGAAAGAAAGGGATGGTTTATATTAGGAAGGGTATAACTTGAATAAGGGAGAAATCAAAAGAGGGGAGGGTGGAAGTAATGTGGATTCAATTATTGTCTAATAGAGGAAGGTTCTATTGGGGATGGTATACAGACCACCCAACCAAGAGGAGGAAAGAGACAGGGAATTTTGCTCAGTAATAAGGGCAGCTGTAGGAAATGGAGAGGTGGTAACTGTGGGAAACTTTAACCTGCCCAAGGAGGATTAAAGAGTACTAGCCTTGACCTGCACTCGGAGTCAGACAGTGTTGGAATTACGCTGGGGTCAGCCAGGGTTCAGCCCCGGTACCTCTACAAGAAACCCAGGCACCTGTAAAAAATTAATCTATGCTGCCAGGCTGGGGCTTTGACTCCGGTACCTATTATTTCAATTGGGCTTTAGCCCTGGTAGTTCAGGGCAGTCTCCTCCTCGGCCTTGCATGCAACTGTTAAGCTGGGATTGATCGAAACAACAAAGTTCTGACATACCATGCATACCATCTCTCTGTGCCATAAATTGAAATGCAACAGCTAATTGGCGCCAGCCATGACAGTCAGGTTTGGCTCGAGTGAGTCTGGAGTGATAGAAGCCACAGATTTATGATCCAATTATACCATTACTGATTGGTCCAGCAGTTTACCTTTCATGTGTGTATCTCATACACACGGTATGGCTAGTGGAGCAGCTGGACCAATCAATAATGAATTCTGCCTAAGAAATGTTGTTTTAACTTTTCCCACTGCCAGCATGCTTTACCAGTCTCTCCAAAGGCAGGGGGCATAAGAAGGCCTCAGGGTGAGCCATTATGCCTTTGTAAGGTTTCATTTTTGGTAGCTTCATTGCTTCTTGAGCTGCCTGAATCTACCTCTTTGTTATCCTGCCAGCAGCGCCACTGCTGCTGCCAAAAAAGGAGACGTGCCTATCAGCTAATCAGTTGTTTTGGCATCGGCAGCTCCACTCCAGTTCCATACCTGCTGATTACTACTACCCAACCAGTACCTGCTACTCTGCAGATTGCTCTGAGTCTGACATTTACCTTATTGCCCCGGGCCTGGCCTTCTGTGTGCTGCTGCTGCTGCTACAAAGTGATCCTCCCTCCTGATTACCCAATCCACTTCCGAGTCCCGTGGTCCACTGCTGCAAGGTCCAGTGCTGGTGCTGCTGTCCTCCTTGATCTTCTGAGCCCCCCCATCTTCCAGCTGTAAGTGAGCTTCCTGGAGCCTGGCTGCTGTAAGTTGAAGAGCACCTCCTCATCCTCCAGTCCACCTTTTCATCAGGTTAGTACTAGTGACAGTGTAACTTAAGTTGTGACTTCTGTGTCTAATGCTAACAGTTCAGGCTGTCTGCATAAAGATGAGAGACATCTGCTATTCTACTGCTCATCTGTCCCTAATTAGGAGGGACATTCCTCATTTTACCCTTCAGATCCACATGGAAGCAGTACTGTCCCTTGTTCTGCACAAAAATGTTTAGGCAAATATTAACAGTGGTGTATCAGTCTTTGGAAATATGAAATCACACTAAACGTCAGTGTTTTACGCTTCTAAGATTTAAGTATATGTCCCCCATTTAGCCCTCTTTGCCACATTTTGAAGGTCATTGCCCCACACCTGAGGGATGAATGGCTGGGATGGCTGTTATTAAGGCATAGTGGTCTGTTTTGAGATTTGGTGACCATTACAACTCCAGTATGACACTGTTAAAGTTGGGCTAATAATGGAATGCAAGGAAAGCCATAAAAATCAGTCTTCAACCTTGAAGGCTGCGGGTAAATTCTGGTGAAGAAATAAGCAATGTATAAAAAAATTTTATCCAGCTTTACTGATGTATTTGTGGACATGAAATCGGTTTTGCGGAATTAGGAATATAACTGGAGATAGTTAAGGTTTCATGGATTAATTCCAGGGGAAACAAACATTTGATGACATATGTCTTGTATTTGTATAGATGAACCTTTCTTTGTTTTGTTTTTTCACTTTATCTTTTTATTGAAATTCAAGTATATAAGAAAGCATACATCTAATACAATAGAAGACTATCCTCCATGTAAGGTATAAAATATCACATAACAAAATACATCTGAAATATTGTAGTTAAGAAGAGTACTCCATTTATTTTTGTCCTGTATAGACTAATCAGGTAGATTATCAATAATGGCTTTGTAAATGGAGCTATTTACTTTTACTGATAAATTAGTCCAGTGCAAGATGTATGGGTTTAGAAGAGTATGCCTATACACTAAACTAGAGAGAGAGTTATAAGCTGTCTGAATTTGTAAAAACTTCCAGAAGTCCTGTTTAGGAAGTTTCCATGTGACCTGCAAGTCTGAGAATGATCTAAGAGTGAGTGAATTCTGATCCACGATATCTCCAAGAAAGAAAATGCCTTTGTTCCTCCCTGTACGACAGAAAATTGGGTGATCTTCTAGATTGAGCAGTGGATTGCCCTATAATGGGGCATAAAACCAGGATGTTGGATTGGATTTCAGGAACCTGTGGGTTAGTTTCCAATAAAGAACAGAGGATGATATAGTCGGGTGAGATTTTAGTTTAGAGAAAATGGGATTAAAAAAGAAGCAAGTAGGAACTCCTCCAGGGCACATTGTGGATTCCATTGCAGCCCATAGTGGTGAGTGAGGGAAGGGTTTCTGAAACCATTTAATGCTTTGGGCCATTCAGAAAGCCCAGACGTAGCCTTTGAACCAGGGGAGTCTGAACACCCCCCCTTTTTCCAATTTGATCGAAGTTTGTGGTGGTTAAACCTCGGCGGTTTCCCATCCCAGATAAGGTACCTATTTATCAATTTTAGCAAAAAAGGAGGATGGTAAGACTAAAAGAATATTGGCAAAGAGGTAAAGAATCTTGAGAGAAATTGACATCTTAATGGCTGAAATTTTCCCCATGAAAGAGAGATTAAGAAGCTTCCATCTGCCCAGAATTGTTTTGGTGTTATCAAGTAAGGGGTTAAAGTTAATGTCCCATATCCTCCCTAAGTTACTAGTAATTTTGATTCCTAGATATGTTATATCCTGTGGTGACCAGCAGAATCCAAGAGGCATGTTCATAAAGGCTTTACAGTGGTCATTAAGGGGCATAGTTTGTGATTTGCCATAATTCAAAGCAAGGCCAGAAATTTTAGTTAAATTATTAAGCAAATCAACCAACAGGGGCCCATCCTCATTCAGGTTTTCGAGTAAGATTAAGAGGCCATCCATGTAGGAGAGAGAAAAACATATCTTGAATTGCTCATAGGTATGCCCATAATGGCAGAAGATTGACGCAAACAAGCAGTCAGGGTCCCATGGCTAAAATAAACAGGTAAGGTGACAGGGGACAGCCTTGTCTAGTTCCCCTTGCTAGATGAAAGTAAAAGGAAAGGGTGGAATTAGTAAGTACTTTAGCAACAGGGGAGTTGTATAATAGCTTGATCCAGGAGCAAAATGTATAAGAAAGACCGAAATAAGATAAAACATGATGAAGGTAGTCCTAGTTTAAGGAATCAAAGGCCTTCTCGAAATCAATAGCTACGGCTGCAGCTAGTGTCTTGAGGGATTTAGCTTTATGAATTAAATTAAATAAGGAATGTAGGTGATCAGAACCAGATCTATGTTTAATAAAACCCGCTTGCGAACAATGAGTTAGTTTGGGAATCAAGGATTCAAGTCAAGAAGTTAGTAGTTTAGCAAATATCTTCCCATCCGTGTTTAATAAAGAGATGGGCCTGTAACTTGCGGGGTGAGTATGGTCTTTTTCTTTCTAAGGGATTAGGGTTATGATTGCTTTGGTGCAAGATGGGGGAAGCTTGCCAGTACTGGAAGCTTCTTGATAAACATTAAGAAGAAGGGGACATTAGATGTCGGAAAACATTTTATAGAAATCAACAGGGAATCTGTCACCCCAAGGGGATTTGCCAGATTTCAAGGAAGACAAAGCTTTCTGGATATCCTGAAGTGAGAAGGGTTCATCTGAAGAGTTTGTTTCAAGAGTAGAAAGATGAGGAAGATATAACAATTTAAGGAACTGTTGAATTTGTAAAGTAGATGGAGGATTTGTGTTATAGTTTTTGATAAAAGGTTTTCATGATACAATTTATAGAGGGATTGTCAGAGTTAATCGTACCCTGCTCATCTTTTAGGCTTAAGATGTGTTGTTCCATTTGTAGTGCTTTGAGTTGGTAAGAGAGGAGTTTCCCATTTTTATCGCCATGTTCCTAAAACTTATATTTAAGTTTAAACAAGGCCAGTTCAGTTTTATGAGAAATTAATTTGTTAATTTTAACTCTAAGTTGAAGAATTTCAAGATGAAGTTGAGAATCAGGACAGTGCTTATTAGAAGAAAAGTACAAATTCTCTTTCGCCTTAAGAAATTTTTCCAAGTCAGCCAGCTGTTGTTCCCTTATTTTTTTCCTAGTGCAGCATAACTGATAATTTTCCCTCAAATTGTAGCTTTAAGAGCTTCCCATACATAGGACATAGAAGATTCGGTTGGGGTATTGTGAAAGAGATAGTCTGAATTTGTGCTTTGATCATAGGTGAGAAATTGGGATCCTTGAGAAGGAGACGGTCCAGCCACCAGTAAGAAGATTTAGGTGCTAATGGTCCCCACAAAAGCTGCAATTTGACAGAGGAATGGTCCGAAATTATGATGGGAGAGATGGATGAATCAATAGTTTTTTCCATTATAACAGGAAAGGCTACCAGTAGTCAATTCTACTGTATGTCTTATGTAGAGAGGAGTAAAAAATAAATTCTCGATCATGGGGGTGAAGGAGGTACCATACATCAGCTAATCCAACATCTTGCATTAGTAATGAGAGGGCTTTAATACTTCTAGGGTGGGCCTCTGTAGTGGGGCTACTTCTGTCAATACTGGCTTCTAAACTAATTTAAGATCCCCCTCCAAGAATAACTGGTGTATTATCAGTGTTAAAGGATAGAATCTGTTGAGATAAATTATGAAAAAACTCCAAGGAATCAGAGTTGGGTGCATAGACATTAACAAGCAGAAGAGGACCAGAGTTGGTATTCAGTTTGACCATTACCCATCTGCCATCGGTATCGGAAACGGAGTTTACAAGGGACAATTTGAAACTCTTATGAATAAGAATAGCAACTCCTGTTTTTTTTGAGGTATAGGATGATTCGTAGATCTGACTGACCCAGTCTTTTTTAAGTCTATGAACATCCTCTGCTAATAATTTTGTTTCTTAAAGGAAAGCAATTTGTGTTTTATGTTTTTTGAGATGTGAAAGAATTTGCTTCCGCTTACAAGGAGAATTAAGTCCCCTTCACATTCCATGTATATAAAAGTATGTCACTCATATTGTTAGTGTTAAAGAAAGGGAATGATCACTGGAGTGTGAAGGGACAAATAAATGAGGCAGAGGATGATTAGAATACAATATAGAGAGCTTACATATATGCAGAGAGTGGTAGGAACATTCAAGCAAAAAAAGTGAGAGGTATGATGCATGAGCAGCACAGATATCTTATTAAAGTTAGAATAGAGATGGGGAAGGGGAAAAGTCATTAACAACAACAGCAATACTAGTATGCTAAATAACAAAGAAAATGTTTTATGGGTGTGAGGAGATATGAGTCAGCCAACTGGCTAAGGGACTCTCACCACACTCTGGGGGCATCGATGTAGGGAGGAGACTAGGGAGGACTGGTTATAAATATCGGCCCAAACCTAAGTCTAATCCCAGTGATATAATAAAATAAGTATTCCTGATAAGCTAAACTGAAAGGGAATAATACCAAGAAGGCATGGGACTGTAATAAACTCAGTTTAATTCTAAGCTAACAGGACAAGGTATAAGGATAAAGCCAAACACCAGAACTTATTTCTAAACATTAGTAGTAATAGTACAAGCTATACCAACTCAAAATAACAGTAAATTAAAGAACTATATACGAAATGCCAGTACAGCCTAGACATAGAGCAAGGAATTCAGGGAGCCAGGTGGAATGCAAATGAACAAATATAAAAGGAAAAGTAGATCATTACCACATTAGAGTGACTCTGAGTATACTTTGCAGTGCAACAGAATAAGTACATAATAAATACAATATTGAGGGGGAAAGAAGAAAGGGGGGAGGTCAATTTAAGCCCTTACACCCTGAGCCAAATGCAAATCAGGATTATGTGGAGAGGTATAGGCTTCAGTGATAACTGTAGACAGAAGAGATAGCCATAGTAAAGATCAGCTCTGATTACTCGAAAATCACCTAAATAGGTGTTATATGGGGTGACTAGATCTAGACGACTAGACCAAGTGAGCCCCAAAACAGGAGGGACTACACAGCAGTGGATTTCTGTAATATCTGTAGGCTTCAAGTAAAATATGGAGCATAAGAAAGATGTAGATTGACAATCCTTTGCAACAGCACACCAAACATAGCCCACCTCTTTGAGTGCTAATGATAGTTCCATATTGTAAACAGCAGGTAGTAAGAATAATGGAGCGTAGGGAAGGAGATAGATTAAATGTAGTTGCCAATAATACTTAAGAACCTGTTATCAGGAGAGGGAAGGGGTAAGTTGTCTTGTAATATATAATAATTCACAAATGAAAAAAGAAAAGGCAATAATCAGGAAGCATACCGATTGAAGATATGCAACTGAACAGCCAAAAGACAATAAACCTGAAAATAAACCTGATGCACTGCTAAATTGGAGAGTAAAAGGCTAGATACAGAGAACCTGTTTAGTGAAGTAATGTATAAGGTATAAGATTTAACACTAAAATAATGGGTTAGAAAAGCATTGCTGATATACCAAAGTTCCCTTGAAGACCTTTAAGCTGCTTGTTTAAACACTGCAACAAAAAGTAAATTGATTGCACCGCAATGTACAGCCCCTGCTTTCTGCACCAGCTGGGAGCGAAAGCAACCTGGTAGCATAGACTGTAGAGCAGGCAGCTAGGCAGAAAAAGTGTACTGGCACTCCCTTTAAGTATCCTGGATGCAAAACCTACCAAGATATAGCAACTGTGACCATATTACTGACCATATAAGCTCATGACACCTTAGATTTATTAGCAGAATTGTGACTATTGATGTTCTTGCTTTTGGTCTTTGCCCTATGTTTCTTTCTGGGTGGCTCTGAAGATCTGAGTGGGGAACTTGCAACAACTTCTGCCCATGAAATATCAGCAGAAATACATCCCTGAGGCACAGAGCCCAAATTAGAGGGATGTTCATCTGAAATTTGCTGGGAAAGATCCTCCTGCAAGGAGTGCATTTCATCCTCCAAGAGAGCAAACTTATTGCTCAAGGGAATAGAGGGGTTGATTTGAAGGTGAGAGGCGGAAGCTTGGGGTGTTTGGGGTGAAACCTTGCTAGAACAGCATGAAAGTCTTGAAGAATAATGCCCCAACAGAAGCTTTTCTTGCAGCCGTGTTGATTGCCTTGGGGTCAAATCAGTTGCGGCGTTGCTGCTTGGGGCTGCGAGTTCTGCAACACTTTCCCACATTCCTGTACCTCCTCGTCCACGCTCCCTGCGGATACCACAGCTGTGTTTGAGTTGCCAATTGCTGCTGAACCTCCCAGGGTAAGACTGCAGAGAGAGACCTCCAGATATTTGGCTAAGGTGTCAGGGGAAGAGCCTGAGAAAAGGCCTAGTGTTGCAGGGCAACGTAGAGCAAATTTAATGCTTCTTTGGTGGAGGATTTGTTTAAGTGGATTGTAGGCCTTCCTTCTGATGGTAAAATCTTTTAAAAAGTCTCTTTAGATGGAAATATTAAACTCTTGCCACTGAAGTTTCCCCATTTCTCTGGCTCGTTTCAGTATTAATTCTATGTGGGAATAGTCCAAGAAGAGAGCAATGATAGGCCTTGGTCGCTGGTCTGATATTGGCCTGGGACCCCGAGTATGGTGAGACTGCTCAATGATTAACGTTAGGTCAGAAGGCAGTTTAAACATTGCAGGCAGCACATGTGATAAAAGTGCAGCAGTGTCTCCTAATGCTACACCTTCAGGGAAGCCAAAAAATCATAAATTGTTGTGATGATTACGGTTTTCAATATTGTCAGTTTTGGTTTGTAGGGATTTAATAGTTCGATCTCAATTGCGGACAGTAGCCTGGAGGTCATAAATAGCCATGGTGTTACAGGCCATTGCTTTCTCATTAAATGCAATTTTATGGCTAAAAGTTTCAAGAGTAGTCTAATTCTGTTGGGTGGAGGTTTTTAGATCATTAATCTAAGCCATCAGTTTAGAAAACATTACTTCCACTCTAGCAAGTGAGCTTTGCTGTACTTGGAGATCTGCCATAATGCTGAAGGATGAGGCCTAGTATGCTGCAGTATAGTGTAGAATAATTGAATATAAGTAGATGATGGATCAAAAATTACTTACAAACTGTGTCAGGCAGTAAGATTACAGGATGGTCACAGGAGCTGGTACCAAAGAAAGGTTTGGTGAAGGCTGGAAGAGGTTAGATTGCAGTCATTCCTGCAGAGATTCTGAACTATGCTGCCATCTTCTGTCTGGTCAAGCCATGCCCCCCTTTCTTTGTTTTCACTGCCATCACTTACAGATGAGACGTTATACCATCTTCTGATACAAATGTCATTGAGTCCATCTCCAGAGAGTATTGCTCTTGTGGGAGCAACTGCTAGATTCATTCACTTCGATCACCAGAAAACAAAGCTGTCACTGTTTTTCTTGCCACCCCCCCATGCCTTACACTTTGCACAATTCACTGGCAGTAACAGTGCATATACAAATCACATAATACACTACAGTGTATAGTGGACCATTGTTGTGCATGGAAACTGGAGTTTCTCAAAATGTTGTTCTGCTGCAGTTCAAAAGGTCGTGGAACGTGATAATACCCTACTGCAGCAGAACAACATTTTGAAAAACTCTAGAGGTTCCACGCACTCACTACACAGACCACACATCACTTACCTTAGCAGCAGAAATGGAGGGATCCACGGTCCTGCGGTGACAGTCACATCAGAGCCTTACAAGATGCAGGATCAACCAGATATTTAGACTTGGAAATAAAATTAAAATAAATGACCCCCTACTCCACAGCCCTCTCACTTAGTGAGCATTATGGTCACCATGTTTTATTTTTAACCCTTCCAATGTACTTGTCAGCTAGTAGGAAGCCACACTAGACACGTAGCATGCCTCCTCCTTAGCAACCACTCAGCAACTCTGGAAACCACCCTTTACCACTGAACAATGCATCACACACAAAAAGTAAAAGGCTGCTAAAAAAGAACTGTAAGTGATTTTTACTGGCATGATACACAATATAAAATAGTGGACGAGCATTGTCATGCACAACACAGCCTTACCTCAGGGTTCTGATACCATCGGACCTCCTCGAGCTTCTCGCTTCAGAGGTCTGATGTTACCAGAATCCCTCTGTGGCACAACAGGCTGGTTGTGCATGGATGCCCATCCATGGGACCACCTCATGGTCACCTGAATACCACAGTCCAATATCACTCTCAGTGAATAAACTGTACTATGTAACATGGCTCACATCCTCCTCTCACATCCCTCATGTCTAGTCTCTTATTCTGCTAACCACTGTACCCACCATGAATGCATGCTGTTCTCAGCACATATAATTAACTGTCTGTATATTGCTGTATAACTTGTATCATTCTGTAATATTTTCCATTGCTATGTAATCCCATGTCGCCCCTGAAAAAGGGACCTCTGGCTTACCTGGTCACCAAAATTTAATAAATAAATAAATAGATAATGGTCTGTAGGTTTTTAATTATCCTCATGAAACACCTTTTGTCCTGAGGGTTCCAAACAGAAGTGCCTCCTGTTTTTGAACTGATGAATCCTGCTACAACAGTATAGTATATACTCCAACTTGTAGACTACCACTTTTCACATCATGTTCCTGTCATTTTTATGTAGAATAGAATAATAATAATGACCATCACAGGGGACTGAGAGCCAAGGGAAAACACGCTGGAAATCTATTACTGAATATGGTGATTAGTATGAATAACGTTGAGTTAGTTCCATATTTGTTTTCCCCCTTTGTGCTCCTGAATACACATTAATGGCATGGCTCACAGCACTGCTTTCATAGGAGTTAATGCCCATCTTGGCATAACTTGGTATGGGCAGAAAAATAATGCAGTTTTACTTTATTTCACTGGCAGTTGCTGGCTGTACAATGGGTATTAAAACAAAAGCCAGTTCAGTTGCTGCAAACGATCAGGGGACACAGACTGCAATTAAGACCTGGACTGGGCAGAATAACTCATATATACTTCGGAGTCTTCAGATGCCCAAATGAAATAACTGTGAATGTACTGTGTCCAGGCAGAGAAATATGATAAATACTGGGGGGGAAATGCACAAGACAAAAGAGCCACAGGGAGTTCAACCAGTGATCCCTCTTCATGTTCTGTACAAGGTTATAACTTTGAATATAGAATTTTTTTTGGCAGTAATTTCCCTAACAAATTCTGTATTAAACATTACAAACTTGTCTCTCCGCTTACTGGAGTTTTTATTTGTTAATTTATGTGAGCACTATTACAAATTAAACAAATAAAACTCCATGGGGACAAGTTTGTAATGTTTAATACAGAATTTGTTTGGAAAATCCTGTCAAAATGACTTCTGTATTAAAAGTTACAACTCTGTGTCAAAAATGAAGAGGGACGATCACCAGTTGAACTCCCCTTTGTCTTGTGGGACATAGTTACCAAAAAAAACCAAACATTTGGCAATGCTAAATGTTGTGTTGCTGGCACTGGCATCAGTTGTGCAGGAGTTAGAGAGATGTATAATAGGAATGGCAGTGAAGTACTGAACTGACACCAACCCCTCCCCCACCCTGCAGAGAATGACATGCGTTGGGGTGTGTCTTTGGGTCGTTGGCCATAACACTCACGCCATTTCACCTCCCCCTCCCCCACAGCCACCAACAAGTGTTACAGTGTGCCTTGGGGTCTTCGGGCCTTACGCTCACTCCATTCCATAATGAAATACACTGAGATGGGTGCAGTATAGAAGAATGGGCTAAACTTTGGAGCCAAAGAGTCCAAGGCATGCCTTGATGCCTGTCACTGGCTGCAGGGTGGGGGTAGGGTGGAATGGCATGAGCATTTCAGCCGACAATCCCAAGTCACACCCCTGACACCTGTCAGTCTCTACAGGGTGGGGCGTTATGGTTGGAAACCCTAACACCCTAGGCATTTGTTGGTATTTTCACTCCAAAGTTTCAACATGGGCTTTTTGTGACCTTACCTCATGAACAGTGGCACCATCAGTTTCATAGCCGAAAGGTGATTTTGCACAGTGACTGCTCCATTTGGTGCCATAAGTGAGAAAAAACATTTCGGTCAAGATGTGAAAAATGACAGCTGTGCTGTTCATGAGGAGATTTAAAAAATGGTAATATTGAAAATCTGTAGTGAAAATATGAAAAATCGGTGAAGTCACGAGTGTGCATAGAAACTGCGCAATGCACACCCGTAACACAATTATTTTGGGAATTTTTTAAACAAATTTTCAACGCAGGCATTTTGGGACCTCTGCTCATGAACAGTGACACTGTCATTTTGTTACTCTGCCCCAAAAATTGATTTCCCACATCAACTGCACCATTGTGCACCAGATGTGCGAAAACACATTTCGGGCAGGATGTGAAAAATGACAGCTTTACTGTTCATAAGAAGGTGTGAAAAAATGGCAATGTTGAAAATCTGGAGTGAAAATATAAAAAATTGTTGAAGTTACAAATGTGCATGGAGGCTGCACAATGCACGCTCATAACACAGTCATTTTTCAGAATATTTTCACCAGATTTGCAACATAGGCTTTTTGGGACCCCACCTCACGAACAGTGGCACTGTCATTTTGTTAATCAATCCAGAAAGGTGATTCCATACAGTGACCATAAAACACTTTTCGGGACTGAATAACGAGGTGACAGTGCATGTGTTCATGAGGTGGGGTCCCAAGAACCCTATGTTGAAAATTTGGAGCCAAAATTCTGAAGAAATGGCTGAGATATCCACCTAAGTTGACCTCCTTCCCAGTGATGCCATTATACAGCTTACCAGCATTTCTTCATTTTGCAGTTCGGCTTTGACGAGTCCAGATGTGTTTCTGCTCCATTGAAGATCGCAGCACCAAGCCTCCAGAGGTAGGTATGTGGTGAGGGGGGTGTGGGGAGGTGGGTGCGCAGAGGGTGGGTGAGAGTTGGGGGAAGTGGGTGTCATGGACAATGAGGAACCATTTTCTTTTCTTAGGTAAAAAACACATCATGAGATGGATAGTTAGGCACACTGGGGTGGGGTCCCAGTGTGCCACATAATGGGGGTGGGGGAACATGCCAACACGGTCAGCTTTATGTGAGCAGCAGCACACTGGGGTGGGATCCCAGTGTGCCACAAGATGGGGGTGAGGGGAGGAACATGCCGACACAGTTGGCTTTGTGTGAGCAGCAGCACACTGGGGTGAGCTCCCAGTGTGCCACACAATGTGGGGAGGTGGAGGGCATGCCGACATGGGGATTGCACCCCCGAAGTCGGCTTTGTTTGGACATTGTGTGGTGGCAGCAGGACATTGTGTGGTGGCAGCAGAGAAGCCACCATGTTTATTGAAATATTTCACCAGGAAAGGTATGTACGGGAGGCGTGTCATCTCTGCCGCTACATGACGAGCTTGTCTCTCATTATAGTGGCACATTTCTTTCAAGTTGGTGGCACTTTACATAATTCTTGAGTCAGCGCTAGCATGTTGGCTAATTGGGGAAAGAGGGATGCACCTACTAAATCATGCCCTGCATTCACCAACACTGACACACCTCTCACTGTGCTATTACTACCGGAAGATGTTGCTTGCATGTGTGCAAGATATCATATAAAGACTGCATAATATCTGAATCCCTTGAACATCTGGAAAATACTTTGGTAAGAACTGACATTTTGTTTGAGTCTGTAGGGATTTTTTTGTTGTTGTTGTCCAGTGTGTTCCCAGATCATTGGCTGTCATTTTTAGTTGATCTGTGTGCACCTTCATTTTAATGCAGCTGTGTTGTCTCTTGTCTTGCCCCCTTTAAATCATCTGTCTCATAATCCTATACATGAATGTATTCTTACTGTTGCTGTAATCGGTTGTGTGAACCTATGTTTCAAGTGTGCTAGCCTAGCTCTATTTCGTTTTATATGTTGCTGAAAGGGTGGGACACATTTAATTAGATACTGGATTTTGTTCTGCTGTGTAAGATCTCCAGACCTGAGCAAATGCTATGGTCAGTTCTGCAGGCTTATCTTTGTTTGGTGGCCCCAACTGAATAGTGCAGGCCACGCTCTCTAATTTCTTTTTTTTTTTACCGCAGTACTTATGCCTCTAGTAATGAATGCAGTTTTATTATGCACTTGGATCTGCAACCTCCAGTTACCAATCCCATTATTTGATACTATTAGGTGGTGAACTGTCTGAGAAAGGTTCTGCAAACTGTTTTTAATGAGCTTTGTCAGAATTTGCCTTCTGCTCTGTTTTTTTTTCTTTTTGGAGACCCTTATTTATTATCATTTATAGTTAAAACTGTCACAATGGAATAGTGTTAGAACATGTTTGCATAATTGAAAGGCTTGTGTGTAGTTATGTGGGGGAAAAACTCCTCTCCCACACCCTACTTAAGCCATCTGACTACAGATGCTCTACTTAGAGCAAGTTCCTCTCGCTTCTCGTGGTACAGCTGGCCCCCCCCTTCCCTTCCCCTCCTCGTGTCCTTGTTCTGCCCTGCCTGGCTGATGACTGCTTGCCCTCCTTCCCTTTCCTTCTGGTGTTTTCTCCCCCCTCCCCTCCCTCTGTGTCGTTTGGTTTTCTTTTTCCTTTTGGGGCAGCTTGTTCCTCTGGCCATGCCTTAGTTCATCTGCCACACCTCCCATGCCTTGCTAGTTGTGTTGGTTTACCTGCTACTGGACAGTAGATTCCTCCTCTGCTCAGCACCATTCTGGCTTGTTCTAATGTTGTTTTCACTTCCAACCTTCCACACCTGTGCTTCCATCAGCTGCTCCACCCTACCTTCCCTGGACTGCTCCAGTTTGGCTCGCAGCCTCCACCACCTTTTCACTGCAATTGGACCCCATCCTCCGGACTACGGCATCAGTGCCATCAGGTCATGCTACACTGTATTTATCAAACTGCCAGAAATGCTAACAGCGTTCCTTTAAACTGTTGGGGCGATTGTCCAAACAACCTAAGAGAATTCAACTATTTGGCACCTATCAGGTCAGATGGTTGATATCACTGCCAGTTCTCACCCTCGTTAGCAGCTCATAGCTAGCACAATAATACAAGCTCAGATTTACCTGGGGAGACAAGGGTAATTAGTGGCTAAGGTGTGCTCAGACTCCTATATCTAAGAACCATTACCATTATCTGCACGCAAGCACATTGCTACGAACTGTTTTATTTTTTTTTTACTGTTCATCATCTGCTTCAACCTTCCAAGTGTTTTCCAGTATTCATCAGCTACTGAGGTCAGTTTACAAAGATTCAAGTCAGAGGTGCCTTTAAGATTTATTCACCAGTTACAGAGACAGTTCCAAGATTCTGACTTCCCCCTTTTCCCGAAAAGTCAAACACCTGTCTGCATCATATGTGAATGAGTTTGGGCTAATAATTCTAATTGTCTGCGTACCATCTATTCAGTCCGTCTGCTTAATAAATTTAACAGAACTAAACTTTATTCTCAGTCTGCAGTTTCGCAAGTACTTTTCTTTCTTGTGCTCTGTTCCAAAACTCCTGACTTTGAGTTTTGTAAGATCTCATACACTGGGATTCAGATTTGCTATTGGGCCACCAAACATGCTTAGTCAAGTTACCATCCCTTGTCTCTCAGGACCTCAACACATTGTACATAATTTGTCATGCCTGACTCCCTGCAGTCCACCTTGCAGCTTTGCCTGTCTCACCTGGCTTATTCAAGCCTATGTCTCTACCGCCCTCTACTGGGTTCTGTCGCTCAGCAACATAGCTGGCTCCTCTATGGCACAAACAGTTCCTTTTATTCATTCTAGTTTACCATAACTAAGCACAATTCAGCAACATGTGGTTTAAGGCCATACTCCCCATTTCAAACTGCAGTGCATTCGCAGGATTCTTACGCTTCACCTGCCTTCTTCAGGGTTCATTGGAGATTTCCTACTTAACCTCTCAAAGAGGGGCTTCGTACCATCTATCTACCTCACATCTATCACCTGGCTTGCCTACTGCACCCTCATCGGCTTCTACTGCTTATTTGTCATTAACTGCCACCCTGCACATGGGCTTGTGGTCTCTTTAGCCTTCGTGGGGCCTAGTAGCCATGTTTACTCCTTCTTTCGGCTGACCTACATGTGGTCTTGCTCTCATCACCCCATGTATGGGTCTAGCTATTTCCTTCCCCCTGTCCTGAACATGTGCCATGCACTCTAGCCAGGTGCTCTGTCATGGCATTCAGCAGGATAGGATGCACTGCCAGGATGTCTCACATTTAGACATACTACTCAATTCATGGATTCTGCACATCTCACCTTCATCTACTCATGCCTACTATGCTCATGAGAATAACCTTCTTCACTCTAGCATGGACTTACATCTGGACTACAGCTCAGGCCTGCTACAATCAATTCCCTTGGATGTCTTTTACCATGCTGCTTCAGTTCATTTGCAATTACTACGACTACCATTTTCCTGCCAGGACTCTCAGCCGAGCTCTATTCTACAGAGTCATTCTATCTCATGCCTTAGGCCTCAGACATTACCTTTGAAGTGTCCTCTACTACATTCTGCTGCCATTCTTGCTCATCCCAAACTCAACATCTCTACAGGATCATTCATACTGCCAATACATCTACCGTAGCCTCTGCGCCTGCATTGCCAATTCAGGATGTGGCGGTTCGAATATTATTTATTTATTTATTTAGATTTTGATAACCAGGTATGTTCACTGAGATCAGAGGTACCTTTTTAAGGAGTGACCTGGATTAGTTACAGACAATAATTGCATATATTGGCAGGAGTACACAGTAGTACATACATTGGTAGGAGCACACACTAGCTGGAGCATACATTGGATAGGATATAGAGTACATTACAGAGCATGTCAGTTACATACACATAATAACATGACAAATAAATCAGACATATGACAGAGCATGCCAGTTACATACACATAATAACATAGCAAATAAATCAGACATATGCCATCTTAACCAACAATGCTTTAGGAGAGAGGTGGTAACAGCAATATGCAGGATATATTGCCAGCCGTTAAGCTGACTGCCATGGGACAAGCAAGTTTCAGCCACCAAGACTAAGTTCTGGGCTAGCGGTTACAGCCACAGAGACTAAGCTCTAGCAGGTATACTTTCAGGCCAGACTTAAACCCTGAATACTACAACAATTAGTCAAGTCAACAGGGGAGAAGGTTCCATAAATGTGGGGCAGCGTTCCTAAAATAGCAGTAGCCATAGTTAGTTCAGACACGAGGGATGTCCGGGGGATGGCCAGTGGAGAATCTCAGGCCCTGGACCTGGACTTTGGGATTTGCAGCCCACGCAGGTGAGGAGGAGGAGGACCAACAGTGGTAAATTTGAAGGTCAGGCTCAAAGAGGAGTAGGCTAGTTTTTGTCACATAGAAGAACAGTGGAGATC
Organism: Neoceratodus forsteri; assembly: GCA_016271365.2. Lineage (NCBI taxonomy): Eukaryota > Metazoa > Chordata > Ceratodontiformes > Ceratodontidae > Neoceratodus > Neoceratodus forsteri. The sequence continues at coordinate 338,890,922 of CM028137.1, read as the reverse complement.
AGCGAGGACCTCGCAGTAGTGCCTTCTTGGGAGAGAGTTGGTGGCAAAATGAGCCAGCCTGTGGTAAAGGGTAGTAAGCTTTCTTTGTTTGCCCTCCCTTAGGGAATGCAGCAGGGGAGCTCCATAGAGGAGGAAGGGGAGTTGAGTGCAGTTAGATATGGTGCAATGAGCCTCAAGAGAAAGAAATTCACCAAGCCTATAGAGAAGTCCTAACTTCTGGTGGGTGGACTTAACAACAGAGTCAATATGAGGCTGGAAAGTCATCGCCTGATCAAGCAGGACTCCGAGGTACTTGATCTTGTCTGTGACCTCTGTTCTCTTCCCTTGGGCAGTATGAAGCTGAAAGATGCCATGACAGTCTGAGCCAAGGCATCTGGACCCAAACAGGACTGCTTTCATTTTTTCTTCATTCATTACAAGTGAGTTTGTGGAGAACCAGGCTTCCTGTGCAGCAAGACCAGCCTGGAGGTTGGCATTGATTACGCTAGGAAGAGGATCACTGCAGTAGGTGACAGTGTCATCTGCATAGAGGATAAGGTTGTTCCTCCTGCCAACCCCCCTCTATATCATTGACAAAAAGAGTAAATAACAGGGGACCAAGGATCGAGCCCTGGGGTACCCTGTAGATTACCGGTTTAGCACTAGACTGGGTTCTTCTCCATAGGACTTCTTGGGTTCAGTTGAACAGATAGCTCTCAAACCATGTAGCAGAGAGCCCATCCAGTCCAAGTAGGTGAAGTTTAATGAGGAAAAGTTCATGGCTGACCAAGTCAAATGCCTTGGATAAATCAATGAATAGAGCCCTCGTTGGGGAACCTTGGTCCATTGCGTCAAGGATGTCCAATGTGAACTGGATAAGGGCTGTATCAGTGCCATGGTCTTTCCTAAAGCCGTGTTGAATGTCAGCTAGGAGTAGGTGCCTTTCAAGGTAGTTCTGTATTTGACTGTAAACCAATCTCTCCTACACTTTTGCTAGTGGGCAGAGAATGGAGATTGGCCTGTAGTTCCCCACATTGCCCCAGAGCCCTTTTTTGTGAAAGGGAACAATGGTTGACACCTTCCATTTATCCAGGACCTTTCCTTCAAGGAGGGACCTGTTGATAAGCAGGGCAACTGGGTGGGAGATAGCCGGAGCTGCAGCCCGCAGGAGTCTAGGTTCAAGCAGGTCATGTCCCGGAGAGGAGTCCAGGTTTATACATTGCAGAAGGGGAAGTACCTCAGCGAGCTTGACCAGCTTCAAGTGAAACTGGGGTCAGGAGTGTTACCAGGTGGTGGCTGTGTTGCTGGGGACATCTAGGGGCAGGTGCGGTTTGGATCCTCCAGGATTGGAGAAAGCAGCACTAAACACCTCTGCATTTAAGGTGGGATCATTGGTTAGGGTATCACCGACCAGAAGCACACACTCTTGGGTACTGGGGGCACCTTTATCAGTAGGTTAATTTGGCTTCTCTGTTATGCAGACATATGTGTGGGTCCACTTTGTCCTATTCTGTTTTACTGGCCTATGTCAGGTCCATGCTTGCTTCAAAATCATTGTTCATTGCTGCCTGAATTAGCTTCGCTTTACTGATATTTCCTCAGCTCAGTCTCTGGGATTCTCCTACACTCAATACCTCATTCACCCTTCCAGGGTTACCCACTCAACACTCATTATGCTCTTAGCACTTCAGTGCTCATCCGGCTGCTCACCTGCTTGCTGTCTTATTCAACCTGCCTTGCCCAGCATCAGGGCCTGGGGTTTGACCATTCTACTATGCCTGCCTCACCCAGCTCAGGGCGAGAAGATACTGTTCCTTATCATACTCTCTTAGTCAGACAAATAGGAGGTTTTTCAGGCCATTCTAGCCTACTGTCCAAGTACTGCTTCACCCACTCAGGACCAGGGGTTCATTGGTTCCGCTTTCTTCAGCTTCACATCTGCATTCTGCTCATGTGCCTCGTCTTCCAGAATTCTATGCTTCCATAACTCGTACATCGGAACTCGGATCACTACTCTAAGGTAGGCTATGCAGTCCACTGGACTTTAATGACCTTTTATTTATCTATTTCTTTATTTAGTTTTTGTTGACTGGGTAAGAGCACTAGACAAATCCTGCCTATTTTCAGGCACAACCCAGGGAGAGGGATACAGATGAATGCCAAATGACCTTGAACCAGATCAAGCTGTTGGTGGTAATTTTAGGACTGCGGGAAGTTTGGCCAGCACACTGGGGAAATTCCCCCACTCACAGGTAGGGGGAACCTATGGCCGCGGCTATGGCCAGTCCTGACTTGCAGACGGAGAGGATGGATGTGCAAGTGCTAGTGGAGACAGGTGTCTCCAATGTTGAAAGAATGATGGATTTAGAAGATATCGTGGAAAGTATATTACATTCTGAAGATGGAGGAGATACCCCTGTAAAATTATTTTCCACAGAGGACCTTACATATGTGAATGGAACTGAGGAGAATACAGGAGGAAATGCTGAAGTTACCGAGGATCCTGGGCAAGCATTGCAACTTCTGCTCCAAGAAGAAGAAGAAATACGGCATGCTCAAGAAAAAATAAAATTACAAATCTGACTGGCAAGTTTGCGAGGCTCTGGTTTCTCTGTCAGTGCAGCTGAGAATTCTGTCAGAGAACCCGCTGACGTGGAGGGATCAAAGGCCCAGCTGGGGCTTGGTGAGTCATCAGTTGCTTGTCAAGAAATTTCAGTAGAAAAAAGGGAAAGTAAGCTGGCTGGCAATCTAGACGCTAGTAGTAGCGTGTGCCTAAAGCCAAACTCCATGAAACAAACTGTTATGGTGGAAGTTAATTCAAAAAAACAAAGTTTTTGCATGACTGCTCCTCTACCTCCAGCATCCAAAGGCGCTCATAGTAATCTAGGCTTCACAGCCACTTGTCAAATTGAGCTGATATCCAAACTGCTCTCAAAAATATCTGGGTTTGCGGCAACTCTTATTACTTCACTTACGAACACTCAAACAGAAACAGGAGCGATTAAATTTCAGTCTAATGCTCCTGAGTCTCAAGCATTGGCTACTCAGTTTTTTTTTCACTAATACAAACATAATGAAAACAGGCCAGAAAGATAATAAAAGGGACAAAAGACTAGCAATGACTCTGGCAAACAGACATATTGGTGTTGAACCCACAGAGTTAGATCAGCTGATTTTGAAAAAGGATAATGTACCTTCTAGTTTGTAGGATTCTACATGGTCTCCATGTAAAGCTTTAAGTGAATCAGGTTGGAAGCAAAACCCTGAAGGGACCTCGATACTGGATTCGGCATGGGATGAAAAATCACCCTTTACCCCTGCCTCCCCTACTTGGATTCCTGGGCATAACATAATAAAAACTGATTTATCCATCACAGATAAAAGGGAAGTTCCTTGTCGATCCGCTTTAGACATACAGGACACTCGAACTAGGGGTGAACCCGGGCCTGTCCCCACCTTCAGTGGTGGGAGTAGAATCTGAAACTCCTATTATATTATACCAGACAATCCTGAAACACAGAACGATGTGTTACAGGATAAGACTCAGGACCAGACTAAGCAAAAACAGTCACTTCTATCTGAGCTATTTGCTAATATTAAAAAGGAAGCAGCTCCCAGATGAAATGCGGTCTGAATTTGATACAAAGGAGGCAAGGAAGAAAGACTGGATAGCCATTTTGTGGAGAAAATCTTACTGAAGGATTCATTGAGGTTTTCTCCTTGAGAGGTGTTTGCATCTATTAACATCTCTGGGGAGGATAACCTCGATGTGAGCCTCTGTTCGGCTAATTTTTTAAATTTATTTTGGGAAAGATATGCACAGGTTAAATACTCTCCTATTTAGACTCCTTTTTTTGTTATCCCTCTGTCTAAACCTTTGGTTAAATTTGTCATTATAATGTTTAGAAATGAAGGGGTGCATGTTGATATTTCCTACTGGTTATCACAAAAATGTGATTTATTGGGTGACCCTGAAGCTATACTTGACGAATTATTCTGGACAGGGGGGTGGAAATATAAAGTGAAGTTGTGGAGTACAGAGACTGGAATTACTCATATACCAAACTCATTTATGTTAGGCAGAGACAGAGGTGTGTGTTTCTATGCAGGACAACCTCGTGCTTGCTATAAGTGCGGATCAAGGACATATATTTCTAGTACATGTGATAAACCAAGATGTGGTAATTGTGGTGAGGTGGGTCATATCTCTTTTCAATGTGCTTCACATACAAAATGCAATCTTTGTGAAGATTTCAGGCATGCCTTTAAGGATTGTCCCTGGGCAGCTAAGAACGCTGCTAGTAATATTAGTCCCGAGTTACTAATTCAACAGGCTCAGGACATAGCAGTTTTGCAGGGGATGCCACTCCCAAAGACTCCTAGTTCAGAGTCAAAGCCCCCTAATGAAGTAGTGGATTTATTTAAGAAAAAGGAAAGGAAAAAAGATGAGGTGCATATACTCTCTAATCCTCAGGACACCCCCGTGGTCTCTAGACAGGACGTTTTGACACCAGTTTGTTATGATGACTCAGTGTAGGCTATCATCCCCTCCCAGGTGTCTACATCTCCACAGTATAGATGCAGATCTTCAAGAAATTTGAGATCTACCCCCTTCCCTAATTGGAAATTAAACTTCAGCTAATCTCTTTGTTGTTTTAGCCCCGGAATGGGGGGATTCTGATATGGATCAAGATGAAGGTGACTGTCATTCCAGGGAGTTGGAAATGGAAGGTCCAGAAACCTGATTCCATAGGGTATAAGGGTAAAAGGAAAAAAAAAAGAAAAAAAAATTGAAATCAGCATAAGTATTAATTTACATCACTTCTAGCTTCCTTGAAAATTGGTACATTAAGCGTACATAGTTTACTTAATACTGGGAAGCGTCAGGTTGTTTTTGATTTCATTCATAGGGCTAGAAATTTGTTTTTTACAGGAAATGTGGGCCTTTTCTTCAGACAATGTTAGAAGCTTTCAAGAGGAATGGGTTTGGGATCCCTGTATTGGTCCTTTGGACAAGCTAGTGCAGATGGGCTGGGTATTTTATTTAATTCCTTTTCATTTCATCTTTTAAAACTTGTAGATATTCTGCCTGGTAGATAATTAATGTTAGATGGAATATAGAAATTAAAGACCTATCATTTGATAAATATTTATGGACCCTAACTGAAAGCAGAGAGAGCAGCACTGTTTAATGAGATTAAGCCATATTTGGTGACCTCCTATCATGTGATTCTTTGTGGTGATTTTAATTGTGAAGTACCATCTCAAACACAAAGGACTAAACCGAATGTAAAGATTTACTGTGATTCCAATGCTTTATTAGAATTGATGTTATCAGCTGATTTATTAGACTGTGTGAAATTTTGAGTTAAGGGTCCTGACTTTACTTTCAAAAGAGGTAAATATGTTTCTACAATTGGCCATGTTTTTATTTCAAAAACTTTTCCCTCAGTAGAAATGGAAACATACCCAGTGGAATTCTCTGATCATGTTGCATTATTGGTTACTTTTTCTACTGCTCCATCTATACAGCCATCCTTTTCCAGATGGAAATTAAATGTTAAAGCCTTAGAGGAATCCTGGGTCCAACAAGAAATAAGGGATATTATCAAAGCTTGATGTTCGGTATATTTTTTGTAGTCTGATATAGGCCAATCGTGGCTAGATACAAAAGATGATTTTCAAAATTGGCTTAAACAACATGGAAAGCGTAAAGAAAATAATAAGTTTTTAAAGTATCTTTCTTTACAACAACAGCTTTTCAGACTATTCTCATGGTCTAATACTTTCCCTTTTGATTATTTGGCACACATTAAAATCATAAAAGATCAAATGCTAATCTACCAATATGACTGAGCAAGAACCTTGAAAGTTTTATTCAAAAATGGTATAAAGAAATCCCTGGTTGGAGACCCCTATCAGGCATGTAAAACTTTCAGGGAAAACACTGTGATGGATTTTTTATTTGACTCTCAAGGGAAGTTATGTCATTCAGAGAAAGATTTATATACAATTATCAAAGATCACAGTGCATCTCTGGAGCCAGAAATAGATCCCATGGCTCAGGATATTGCTTCTTATTTGAAACAAATTCCTCTTCCTACTGTTTTCTCAAATTCAGTAAGTAGGAACTTTAAAATTAACTTACAAGATATTAAGTCTGCTATCAGCAGCATTACATCAGGCAAATCTCCCGGCTTGGACGGGTTACCTATATATTTCTACAAAACGTTTGCTACAGAATTATCAGAATGCTTAGAACCAGTGTTTGATTACTTTTTTCAGTCAAATTCAATTCCCCTCTTCCTTTTTAGATGGTATTTTGATATATATTTATAAATCCAGAGATAGACAGTTACTCACTAACTGGAGACCAATTGCAATCCTTAATACGGATTACAAGATTTTGGCATATATTTTAAACAATAGATTAAAACTATTGGCTGGAGAGGTTATTTCTCCAGCACTATTTTGCGGACTTCCTTCCCAGAAAGTACAACATGCCCTCATGGTTGTCAAGGAAGTGATAGACTTTTTATCTCTTTCTGGACAACATGGTGCCATCATTTCGGTGGACCAGGAAAAAGCATTTGATCACGTTTCCCATTTATACTTATTTTTACTGTTGCAACATTGTGGAATTCAGGAATCTTTGGTACGATATATTAAATTTTTGTATTCCTCCACAAAGGTATATCCCGTAATACGAAGGCCTGTAACTTCAGGATTTCAGACTCATACTGGGGTGAGGCAGGGCTGTCCACTGAGTCCCCTCCTCTATGTCATTTCATTGGATCCCTTTTGAAGACTATTATTGGATTCCTGTGGATGGCGAGGGATTACTGGTACAGGAATTCAGAAAGTTATACATTTACAGGCTTATGCGGATGATGTGTGCCTTTTTTTTCCTAACGTCACTCAATTTCCCACTTTTTTTGGAGATAATGACCAAATTTACAAAAATATCAAATTCTAAGATAAATATTAAAAAAATGTCGAGGACTGTATATTGGGGTAGGATATCCAGATTCTCTTGTATTAGCAGGTCTTCAAATCTCTTCCAAACCTCCTAAAATTCTGGGAATCACTTTTGGGCCCCAGACTTTAGCCTCTTTTAACTGGGAACAATCCTTACTGAAGTTGGAATTTAAAGTAAATAGATGGAAAAAATGGAGTTTATCAAAATTCAAACAAATTCATATTATAAAAAAAATTCTTAATTCCTGGATTACTTTATGTTGCGATGCTGTTTCCTCTGCCTCAGGCATTTGAAACCAAACTCAATAGCCTTTTTTTTCAAATGCTGTGGGGAAATAGGTTAAACCCAATCCGTAGATGCTTTACATGCCTCCCTGTCTGTAAGGGAGGATTGGGAATGATGGATTCTGTCATTTTTTTCCATACGTTATTCCTTTCACAGACATTGAGAAGTGACCTAGGGACGGATAATACTGCTCAAGCTGATTGGTGTAGGTTGAACTTAGACTGTTATGTTAAGGCATGGGGGATAGTACCCCTAAGATTAGGGACTCATTTACATGTTCCGGAATATTTTAAATCTGCAGCTTCTAAATTGTATAAATGGAACCTAACAAAACTACAAATTTTGTCCCAGTCTGGTCGTAGCCTTTACCAGTCAGTGTTGGCACAGTGTTATCCTATTGATCCTAGCTTTAAGCAATGCTCACTGGATAACAATAAGTATGTTATTGCACAATTGACTAATCCTAGGATCCCCCCCCCCCAAATGTGGGAACATCTTGGGCTTTCTGTTTATAGAAAAGAAAGATCAGGGGTAATGCAAAACATAAAGCTTTGGATGAATGAAATTGTCCCTATCCAGACTGTATAAATTTAGAAGAGTCCATGGAACATTATTTATTTACTTGTTCTTATTCTAGTGAACTATGGGCTTTTTTAGCAGCTAAGTGGAACATGCCTTGGCTTGTTAATATGCCATATAAATTGCTTGTTTTTGGCCAGTATTCTTCTTTTTTTTTGGTATATTAGCGAGAAAAGGGACACAATGGATGAGATAGTTAGGCTCAGAAAAGGGGGTGGGTGGGTAGAACAGAATGGGGGCAAAGAAGAGGTACTGAATGAGTATTCTGTTCAGTCTTCACTAGGCAGAGAGACTGACCAGTGCCACAAGAGGGATTGAGAGGAGGGGGGGGATAAGAGTGTATGGATGATTTGATAAAGGTGAGAAAGGGTTGCTAGCATGAAGGGTGGATAAATCCCCAGGCCCAGACAGTACTGTATATATCCAAAGGTGCTGAGGGGGCTGGCAGAGAAGCTTACAGGTTCCCTGGCTGACCTGTTCAACAGTTCTCTGGAGTTGGGTGTGGTGCTGCAGGACTGGAGATGGGCACACGTATTGCCCCTCTATAAGGTAAGGTAACGTAAGGTAAACTTTATTTATATGGCACCCAATTCCAGGGGCTCTGGACACCTTACAAAAGGTCAGAACAGGCAGGGTAAACCATAACAACATACAAATCAAAAACTGTACAAGGGTTTTAAAAACACCTACAAAATTTAAATTATAAAATAAATAAGCATTAATAAATAGTAATAAAAAATAAACAATTTAAAATCAGCTGCAATTAATCTGGAAATGCCTCTCTAAAAAGATAAGTTTTCAGACCCCCCTAAATGCCTCCACCAATGGGGCCTCCCTCAAAGATCTGGGAAGCAAGTTCCAGAAGACTGGGCTGGCCACCTCAAAGCATGGTCACCTGAGGTTTTCAGCCTGGCCCTCAGAACCACAAGGGGGCCCCCAGTGGAGGAGCAGAGAAAGCACACTGGAATGGCAGGTGTAAGTGGGTTAATCAGGTAGCTGGTATAAGAGTGGTCCCATGGATGACCCTGGGGTCTACAGATTGGTAAGTCTGAACTCAGTCATGTGTAAGCTCATGGTGGCCATACATAAGGAATGGTTAGTAGATCACCTGAAAGAGAATGACATCCAGGATGAGCGGCACCATGGGTTTATGGGAGGGAGATCACATCAAACAAATCTGACTGACTTCTTCAACTGGGTTACTAAAACAGTGGACAAGGGCCAAGCAGTGGACATCCTATACCAGGATTTCAGCAAGGCTTTTGACTGTGTTCCCCACAAGAGGTTGATCAGGAAGTTGGAAGAACTGGGGGTTGGTGAGAACTTGACCGGGTGGGTACCTAACTGGCTGAGGGGCAGGACCCAGTGCATGGTGGTGGGGGGGAGCTCTCAAGCACTAGGGAGGTCACCAACACAGGGAGCAGTGCTCAGATCAAGGCTTTTTAATGTCTTCATCAATGACATTGGGGGTTGGCATTAAGGGGAAAAGCTGCTTATTCATGGATGACACCAAGCTCTGTGGGGGGGTGGACATAGCAGATGGGATACAGGACCCACAGTAGTGTGCAAAGAAATGCAGGTTATGCACTCAGGAGCTCAGAACCTGAGGACTGAGTACAGCTTGGGTGGGGTCCAGGTATCTGCATCCAAGGAACAGAAGGACCTAGGGGTGTTGATCACTAGTGACTTGAAGCATACCATGGAATGTAGAAAAGTAGTAGAAAAGGCAAATAAAATGTTGGACTGTATTGCTAGGGGGATCAGCAGCAGGCGTGAGGGGGTAATACTGCCTTTGGACAGGTCATTGGTGAAGTAGCTCCCAGAGAACAGTGTACAGTACTGGTGTCCATATCTTAAAAAGGACATAAACCTGCTAGAGATGGTACAAAGAAGGAAACAAAGATGATTATGGGCCAGCACGGTAGGTAGGACATAGGAGGGGAGGTTGGAGTCCCTGAACATGTACTCCTTAGAAGAGAGGAGAGAAGGGAGAGAGAGAAAGAGAACATGATTGAGACCTTCAAGTAGTTGAAAGGAATAAATAAGGTAGCTGTGGAAGCTCTCTTCTATGTCAGTGGAAATTGAAACACAAGGGGACACAATCTCAAGTTGGAAGGCGGGAGGTTTAGGAGAGAGACCAGGAGGCACTTATTCATGGAGAGAGTGGTGGCAGGTTGGAATGAGTTTCCAGAGGAAGTGGTTTTGCTGGAAATAGTAGACAGCTTCAAGAGAGGCTTGGATAGAGTTAAGGGGAAAATGATGGTCATGAGGGGGATGGACAAAGGGGAAAGGCTGGCGGGGGGGCACAGTCATTAGCCGGTGCTGGGGACCCTGCAATACAAGCAGATTCCATAGAGCCTAATTCTGCTGGCTTTGTTGTAAGTTTGGGTGCTTATATGTAACTATTCCTCAGAGGGGATGGTGTACATGCTTTCCTGCCCATGTGGCCAATGTCGCATTGGTCAGACAAAAAGAATGGTAAAGCATCGAATTGCAGAGCACAAGATAGTCATAAGGAGAGGCAATGACACATACAGTATGGCTAAACACTTTAAAACCACTCAGTATGACTCTGCAGCAAATCTGAAATTCAGTGATTTAGAGGTGGTCCAAACAAAATAATCAGAGAGATGACACCGGAAAACTATTGAGACAAAGAGAGGCATTTTGGATGCCTGAAGTTGAAACAATTATGTCTAAGGACTAAATGAGGGCTTTTCCCTGACTCATTCCTCTGAGAAAAGAAAAAAAATATACATTCATAATGAACTTGTTAGACATAAAGGAGCATAGATGATGACCTAGTTAGATATAAAAGGGTAATTCAGTCTGTACCTGTATTTTTTATGTTGGTTGTGCGCATGCGCAAACCAGAGTGCTTGGGGGCAGTCCCTGATTACAGCAACGAATTACTGCTTGCCTTGTCTGGTTATCCCCTACAAGAAACATGCCACCCCTCTCACAGTGCCCCTGAAAGCTGACAGGAGTGCTCAATTCCCCTGTCAGCATGCCTCATCCAAAATTAATTTGCCAGCAGGTGCCCAATCCCGTAGGCATAATCTTATTTCTTGTATGCCGGGGTGCTGAATTCCCCTTGGCTCATATTTTACACTCTGTATGTGCGGCAGAGGCACCCAATCACGTTGGCTATGGACTCCCCCAAAAAAACACTCAGGTGGCATGCTGGAGCCCACCCCAGCATGCAAAAGTATCTGCAAAAATAGAAAACCTTCCCACATTGTTTTTTTTTTTGAAACCTGTAAAATTAAAAACGGTCCCTTGTTTGGTGCCCCTTCCCCCAACCAGCAGCCACCCTCTGTGCACCCACCTCCCCACACATACCCTCACCCTGTACTTACCTCCAGATCCTGGCACGAAATCTTCAGTGGACCAGGAATATGTCTGCACTCTTCAAAGCCAACCGCGAACTGAAGAAATGCCGGTAAGCTGTATAATGGCATAAATGTTTTTTTTTTTCAACTTATATGGCTATCGCAGCCATTTTCATGAATTTTTGTACCAGATTTTCAACATGAGGTTCTTGGGACTCCACCTTATGAACTCAGTCACTGTTGTTTCATTAATCGGTTCCAAAGGGTGATTTCGCAGTCACTGCACAGAATCACCTTTTGGGATGAATTCATGAAATGACAGTGTCACAGTTCATGAGGTAGGCTCCCAAAAAGTCTATGTTGCAAATTTGGTGAAACAATTCCCAAAAAAGACTGTGTTATGGGCATGCATAGCGCAGTCCTCACACATGCTCATAACTTCAAGAATTTTTAATATTTTCACTCCAGTTTTTCAACATTGTTATTTTTCCATACCTTCTTATGAACAATACAGCTGTCATGTTTCACATCTGGTCCAAAATGTGTTTTCGCACATGTGGCGGACAATGGCGCAGTCGCTGTGTGAAATCAATGTTTGGGACAGATTAAGAAAATCACAGTGAAAGTGTTAATAAAGAGAGGTACCAAAAAGTGCATGATGCAAATTTCATGAAAAACTTCCCAAAAATGACAGTGTTACCAGCGTGTGTTGCGCAGTTTCTACGCACGCTGGTAACTTCGACAATTTCTTGTATTTTTACTCCAGATTCTCAAAATTGTCATTTTTGCACACCGCCTGATGCATAATACAGCAGTCATTTTTCACATGCAGCCCGAAACATGTTTTCGCACCTGTGGCGCACAATGAGCATGGTCACTTTGCGAAATCAACATTTGGGACAGTTTAAGAAAATCACAGTGCCACTGTTCATGAGCGGAGGTCCCAAAATTCCTATGTTGGAAATCTGGTATAAGAAATCCCCCCAATAATTGCATTATGGGTGTACGTTGCACAGTTTCTATACACGATCATGCCTTCACCAATTTTGTTATATTTTCACTCCATGTTTTCAACATTACCATTTTTTTATACCTCCTCATGAACAGTGCAGCTGTCATTTTTCGCATCCTGTTCAATATGTATTTTTGCACCTGTGGTGCCAAATGGCATAGTCATTGTGCAAAATCACCTTTCAGCTAACGAACTGATAGTGTCAATGTTCATGCGTTAGGGTCACAAAAAGCCCATGTTGAAGACTTGGAGTGAAAATACCAAGAAACGCCTGGGGCATTAGGCTTTCCCACCATAATGCCCTACCCTGTAGGGACTGACAGGTGTCAGGGATGTGATTTGGGATTGTCAACAGTAATGCTCATGCCATTCCACCCCTACCCTGCTGCCAGTGACAGAGATCGAGGTGTGCCTTGGACTCTTCAGCCCCAAAATTCACCCCATTCTGCTATACTGTACCCATTTCAGCATATGTCCTTATGGAATGGGTGAGTGTAAAGCCTGAACACCTCAAGGCACACCTCAGCACTTGTCACTGTCTGCAGGGTAGGGTGAGGTGAAATGGCATGAGTGTTATTACTGACACCCAAAGGCACACCCTAATGTCTGTCGGTCACAGCAGGGTGGTGTGGGGTTGACGTCGGTTCCATACTTCACTGCCATTCTTATTATGCATGTCTCTAACTCCCGTACTACCAATGTCAACACCAACAAAACAACATTCAGCATTGACAAATGCTTGTTCTTTACTGGGCTGCTTATTGTACTTTAGGATGGAGGCACTTCAATTTTTCTGGCTCTACCGTCTACATTTACAATGGCTAATAAATCCTTAACTCTTTCATTCAATGTGAATGGTATTCACAATCCAATAAAGTCATCCAGACTACTACATTTCCTTAAGCAGGATAGGCTGGTGTGGTTTACCTGCAGGAAACACATCTCTCCCAAACGAAGCATGCCAAATTAAAAAATATGGGATACCAGATGGTACTTTCCTCCTCACGCGCCTTTGGCAGGAGATGGGAGACCACCATTTTAATCCCACAAGGGGTTAATTTCCTCCTCCAGGACCAAATTATAGATAAGGGGGGTGGTATGTTATTGCAGTCAGGAAACTTTACTCCACGCAGGTAATGCTGGCCTCAGTATACTTACCCCCGGGGTCCACATTAGCAGTAGCCAAAACATTCTTCAGTGATCTCCTCTCCATCCTACAAGGGCAACTCATAGTGGGAGGGGATTTTAACATTACGTTGGACCCTGCCCTTGATGCTTCTATTTCCTCTAGGCACAGAGCCACACCCCTGCAAAAATACTTATGGGCCACACTACACACTTTGGGTCTGGTAGACCTCTGGAAGCACTTCTTCCCCTCGACTAGAACTTATATGTATTATTCTCCAAGGACCAACACCTCATCTAGACTGTATTATGTTTTCTGCTCAATAGAACATCTCAACTCAATCAGAGATATTTATTTTGGGGCAATAATTCAATCGGATCACTCCCCGCTCTATCTCAAAATTGATTTGGATAAATCCAAACGTCAATCTTTTTGGCACCTAAATGTGATGCATTTGCAAGACCCTGAATTTATTCAACTAGTCAAAGATGCAATCGCCGGAATGCTGACTGACAATACCTCCTCAGACATTACCAATACTATATGCTGGGATACTCTTAAAGCAGTACTGAGGGATGGAATAGGACTCACAGACCAAGTTGCAGAATGATCTCCAAGACTTGCAAAATAGACTACTCCAGGGGGAAACATCTGTCAAACCCCAGTTACAGATAGTAAAGCAAAAGCTGCAAAAGTTAATGGATCAGAAAATAGAACAGCAGTTGCTTTATTTAAAACTTAAGTTCCATGAGCGGGGACCTCAGGGAGCCAGGAATTTGACTAGGAGACTTAGAGGGGTGCAAGCACAAGCTACTGTTACCAACTTCCTTGACCCAAAAGATGAGCACCCTCTCCTTCACCCAAGGGACATTAGACAAGCCATGGCAGACTTTTATAAGCATCTGTATTCAGAGGCCTCTCACCCTTCACCTCAACAAATTGAAGTGTACTTACAAAATGCCTCCTTACTAAAACTTTTCCAATCCCAAGCCCATGCCCTGCTATGTCCAATCACGAGTGAGGAGGTTCTCGGTACACTTCAACTGGCAAAATCTTAGAAGGCCCCTGGTCCAGAGGGTTACCCCATGGAATTCTACAAGAAGTTCCAGAAGGCGCTTGGGCCAGTATAGACCAGGGCTTACACTGACATTCAGGATGGGCCCCCCCCCAGAGATACAATGAAATAACAGCGATCCCCAAACCCTGAAAGGACCCAAAACTATTAGCATCATATCACCCAATTACAAAACTTTACTGCGACTACAAACTTTTCATGTCCGTACTCATACACAGGATGGATATACTCCTTCTTCAACTTATTGATGCTGATCAGGGCAGCTTTATTAGAAAGCGCCAGGTGCATGATGCAGTCCAACAGGTGCTGCTTCTCATAGAATATGCTACTCAGAGACAGATTCCATTAGTTTTTCTCAGCCTAGATGCCAAGAAGGCTTTTGATAGAGTGTTGTGCCCCTTTTTGTGGGCCACGTAAAAGCACTTTGCCTTCCTGAATAAATTCATCTCTTAAATTAAAAATATGTATCAGGCACCTCTCACCTCTCTTAAGATAGATGGGGCCCTTTCAGCCCCATTCCACTTGTCGAGAGGCATACTTCAGGGGTATCCGTTATCCCCATTATTATTTACTCTCTACCTGGAGCCACTAGTCTCGAGTATATGAGCTCAAGTGAAAATTGAGGGAATCCCATTATGGGGCCATTCCCACAAAGCTACGCTCTTTGCTGATGACATACTTTTAACACTCACTTCACCTGAATCCTCAGTTCCGGCTGTCTGGGAATAACTTGAAACCTTTGGACATCTGGCAGAGTACAAAATAAACAGCTCTAAAACAGAAGTACTTAAATACTTCTTCACCCCTTCCCCTACATTAAAAACATGCTTCCCATTTCATTGGAATAGAGTGGAGATGCAATACCTGGTAATTAAGATGCCCTCCAAATGTCTTCACCTAGAATTGATTAAATTTGAACCCCTTACCCAACAACTCACTACAGATCTGTCCAGCTGGACGCAATTACCTTTAGAGCTATTAAGCTGCATTGAAACCATGCAACAAAATGTGCTCCCATGTCTCCTTTTCTTTTTATAGACCCTCCTCATCTTTCCTTCAAACATGTACTTCCAAGCCTGGGATAAATTAATTTCTAGATTTATATGGTGTGGCAAACCTCCTCAGATAAAATATACTTCCCTACAACTATCTAGGAACCAGGGTGGATTAAGCCTACCAAATATGGAAAGATATTCGCAAATGGCACAAATCTGAACAGTTCTTTATCATTTGGCAAATAAATATCATGCTTACTGGAAATACATTGCGTCTACCCTTATCAGGTTAATGAACTTTGTCCCCTAAGTCTTAGGGAATCCACCAGCCTGTCCCCATCTGTGGTGGTTCCTTCACTTCACTGCCAAGTTTTTTTGGCAATGGATACATGTATTACACTACTTGTTTTCTCCAGCCGAAAGGACCTATTTCAGCTCCTTAGCCTATGATACTGTCTTTTTCCCCACTCAGCTTGTTACCTCCCTCCAGACCTGGGAGCTCTTTCACCTCTGCTTTACATTCCAATTAATAGGACCCACAGTCATCCATTCATTTGCACATTTGCAAGCAACTTATAAACTTCACTCTGCTGAATACTCATCGTATCTCAGTTTGAAGTAGTTGCTCCAACCGCATGAGGAGACATTGTCCAAGATCACAGAATCTCCCTCCAACTTGGTTCAAATGGTAATTTTTCACCTTGGGGATAGTATCCAGGACCACACAATCAGTAATCTTTACTAGGCTCTATGAGCATAGTCCCCTGACAGCTTAGACTATATTAGGAATAAGTGGTCCAAGAAACTTGGACAAGAGCTGGGCCAATAATTATGGCAAGTCTCTGCTCTCCCATCCTCAAAGGTTTCCTCTACCACATACTGGAGAGAATATGCCTGGAAGTCCAGAGTTTGATATTTTTGAACCCCAGATATTACAGCTAAATTTAGTGGGCCGGAACAGGGCAGATGTTGGAGGCACTGTGGACAAACATGGGCAGGTACTGAACATATAATCTAGTCTTGCCTGCTCCTACAGTGATGCTGGGAAGAGGTGATTATGGAAATGATAGACATATTTGAAACCTCCAAATTGTTCACTCCTGTCTTTGTCCTTACTGCAATTCCCCCAAAGAGGCTCAAGATAAATAAAGCTCTATGCAGACTGATAACACTCTTAATATTAATAGCTAAAAATGTAATAACTAGACTTTGACTTTCATGGACCCTTTCCTCTAGGAGGCCTGGAGGAAGCTGACACATGAGGTGTATAATCTGGAACAGAATTTGGCTAAACTAAGAACACGTACATCAGCTTTTGACATTAGCTGAGGTAAGTGGGTTCTATACCAATTGGACCATTACTCTGGCTGTTTGCCCTAAAGAGAGGTAGATCTGGATTGCTTGACACTGTCACTCATAGCATTAGGGCCTGGGAAGAGGTGTACTCCTTCCTTCCCCCTCCACTCCCTGCCTCTACCCCTTGGCATTCTTCCTCTTCCTTACTGTATTCCTTGAACAATAGACAGACCTACATTCTACCCCACTTCTATCTTACCCCTCTCTTTGTCAAGTATTCTTTTTGCCCTGGCTATACCCCAGTTAGATACTTCACTGTCACTTTAGAGCAAAGTCATAAGTGTACAAATAATCCTATATCTTTGAAGTATGGACAGTTTTCTTTTCTCATGTACAACACCTGAATGTTTGACATAATGTGACATAAGAAGTATCTTATGATCTAGCTTATCAAGAGAATACTTTGAGGCATATTGTACTCATTTATCATGATCATCTACTGGAGCAACTGTATTGTTGGTTGTGTTATTTCAGAATAATAAAAATACACTTTTACAAATAAAAAAAAGAAGTTTTCTGTCAATTTTTGACCAATCTTGTACAAATGGAGATCACCATAATACTCTTTCTTTCATGTACCACTGGCAATCCCATGACACATGTAATAAGCCTTCATTTTCACCTATATTGAAATACCATTTATTTGTGGTTGCAGGCAATTTCTTATGTATAGCACAAAGAACGTTACTATGGAAACATTCAAATCTATATCTTTTGTAGATTTTCTGTAAATTTGAATCAGGCAAAACATCCAGATAATGTTTGTAGCCATGGGTACTGCCGTTACTTGCTAGCCAGAGCGCAATCGTGGAATTTTGTATGATATCATTATCTGTATTGATCCAATAGTTTGTTGTTTTTTTATTTATATTTTTCAATACTTAGGGCTTAAAGTTGTATTTTTTCTGTATAAACATTAAGTCTAGAAAAAATATATTGAGCCAATAGCTTTAAGATTTTTGAAAGCCACGTATTTGTTGCACAGCCCCTTTTTAACCATTCTGTTTGCTCTATGATGCATTTTGCTAGCAGTCTATCATCTGACTTTCTAGTGATTTAAAGCCAGTATAGACTTTTTCTGCTGTCTATTGTTACTCTAATATTAGGCAAACATAGTTCTGCTCTTATATGTGCAGCTGGCCATGTGTGTGGCAAACCCAATGTACATTTTAGTAATTTTTGGATTGGGATCATTACATTGTCAGGTTTGTTACTTTCCCAGATTTCTGCTCCATAAACTAATTGAGCATAGTACTTTGCTTTTATTGCAGTTATCAAAGGGTGGACTGTAAATCCACCATAAGCAGCATTAAATTTATTCAGTTCTTGGGTTGTTCTTTGGATTGTTTCCAATACACGGTTAAGATGTTGTGACCAAGAAATTATAGGTGCAAAAACAATACCTGGATACATATATTCCTTCACTGAGTTTATGACATCATTACCCAGGTTACATTTATATATCTATTGTGTTTTAATTAAACTTTATTAATAACATATGACAAATCATAAAATATATCAGTAAAGCCACATTTCTAAGCCAGGACATGAAGTAAAGAATTTCTACCAATACTGTAAAATCATAAATGTTAAGAATGAAGCTCAAAAGAAATTCCATAACATCACTTATCACATTTAATTGTAGCGAACCAAGATATCCACAATAGCCAATCCCTCCTTTTCTGCAAGTACATGAAGAAAAGGTAAATATCTCCCAAGAAATCTTTCTTTTTGTAACTTAAGTAAAACTGTCACCCATTTCATGGTTAAAATACCTTGACAGTTCTGTAACCACATCTCCTCTGAAGGGATCATTGAAGTAAGCCATACTTGTGTGAGAGTTTTCAAGGTCACTGCTACTAATATATAAAATAAATATTTGACTCCTTTTCCATTTTAGACAAGAAGGGTGCAATCCCAGAACCCAGACCTAAAACTGGAACAGGATATCCAGACCAAAGATTTGACTCACTATAGCATTAACCTTCTTCCAATAAGCCAGAATTTGAGAGCACTCCCAAAATATATGTGTGTGGTTTCCAGTCTTTCCACAACCCCTCCAACATAAATCCAAACTAAAACACCCATAATGTTGAACAATAACTGGCATATGGAAGAAATGAACCACCACTTGCCAACAGAATTCTCTCCAGGAAGGAGAGGCTGTGGTATGTTGAATACTGTGCCAAATCTCAGCCCAGTCAGTATCTATCAACAAAATGCTGGCCTCCTCTTCCCATTTCTGCTTAATGGAAGTAAGCAAGTCTGGTTCCAAATTGCAGAGCTGTTTATACAGCCCAGAGATGAAACCTTTCTTTTTTGCCTGTAGACTCGATGTCAGAAAAAAAGTCTCAGGGGGTTAGTATCAGACTTCAATGTCTGAACTCTTGAAGGATCCAACAAATAATGTTGACTTTGTAAAAACCAAAAAAAATCTGAAGAGGGCAAACCAAACTCTTCCCTGAGCTGGGCAAAGGATTTAAAAACCTCCCTGTCAAATAACTGAAACCCTCTTAAGACCCAAATCAATCTAACGTCAAAAACCAACATCAGAATGGATAGCAAGAAAATCCAAAAAGGAACATATTGAAGTTTCACCAAAGATACTTAGCTGCAGTTTAAATACCTTGCAGACCTCCCACCAAATCTTAATAATGATTGCCACTCAGGGGTTTGAAACCTTGAAAACATTAAGGCTGACTGAATCCATTAACAGAATATCAGACAAATTTAAAGGTGATAAAGAACCTGATTCTAGGACCATCCATCTGGGTGGTTCTTGATCGGACATATCAGTAATGAAATGCTGAAGTAGAGCGGCCAAATAATATGCCCAAAAATCTGGCACTGCCAAGCTTCCTTTAGCTTTCGGCATCATCAAAACAGGCCACCTAATCCATGGATGTTTCCCCTTCCATCTAAATTTAGGTAGTGTCTGTTTTAATGAGTGCCAAAAAGTATTCAGAACCAATAAAGAGAGAGTGGAAAAAAGAAATAAAAAATGGGGGAGAATGTTCATTCGAATAGTTTCAACTCTACCTGAAACTGACAACAGGAGTTCCTTCCATCTGAGACAATCTGCTTGAACAACTTTCAAAAGTTTCCCATAATTGGTATCAAAGAGTGTAGAAAACTCCCTAGGTACCTAAACACCCAAATACCTAAATCCCTCAGATACCTGCTTAAACCCCCAGGTATTATAAGAATTACTCACAGAAGCATGTCCTAAAAACAAAATTTCTGTCTTCATCAAATTCACTTTTTATTTTATTTTTATTTAGTTTTTGTTGACTGGGTAAGTGCACTAGATAAATCCTGCCTATTTTCAGGCATAACCCAGGGAAGGGGGATACAGATGAATGCCAACTGACCATGAACCAGATTAAGCTGTTTGTGGGATTTTTTAGTGAATGAGGGAAATTTGGCCAGGACACAGGGGAAATTCCCCTACTCTGATGCTGCTTTGCTGATGGTTCTGCATTGTGGCCAGTAGGGGAGCCTTCTGGCTATTGCGATGGCCACTCGAAGCGAGTCGTCAGACCGGCAGGACACTGCAGAATTGGGTGAGCTTGCCTCTTCTCCTGATTCCATTCTACAAGAGGCTGTTTCAAAAAATCAGCACGATTACCCAATTAAAGACAAGGGGAATGAGATTTTTGTATCGACGGAAGATTTACGTTCATCTACAAGTTTGAATCTCGATGCGGCTTTGGGTGTTACAGACCGGTATTCTTTTTGTTCAAAAAGTGAAGCTTCGGCATCTAAGGATCCTGCGGAGCTTTCTGACCCCTCATTGATTAAATCGGAGTATGATTTAAGTTCGGAACAATTGGAGAAGGTTTTCCCTTTGGCAGAGGAAACTGTGCAATCAACGGATTTGACTGTGGCTGGTGAGTTGGCATTTGACTCTCGTATTGACTTTCAAATTGATCCTAAGGCGGGCAGCTCTTACACGACTGGTGTGTGCTGACAGCCTAGTTTTCCTTTTAGCAATAAGCCTCTTACATCTAGTGACAGGGCTGGCAGTTTTAGCACTCAGTCAGGTGTGTTCCGAAAGCCCAACACTTCTCATTTACCCCCCAAGGCTAGTAAAATTTCACCTGAGCGTGTTGCCTGCATTCCGGTTGCCTGTGCTCCTCCTTCAGTGATACAGCAGCCCGTTGTGGGTTCGGTGGATTCTCCTTTTCTGTCAGATGCCGGTTTTGTGTTTTGACCTCCAACTACCTCTGCTAATAAAGAATTGCTGCATGATATTCCATATGACACAGTCTATCAAACAAGCCCGGGAGTACAAACGGGGGCTAGTACCTTTTCTTTTTTGGCCTTAAAAAACAAATCCTCATTTCAGCTTCAATCTACCAGGCAGCAGTCTGTGGTACCTCTTAAACACTTGAATAATGCACTTTTACCTGCTTCAGCATCTGACCCGTATTATCTCCTGACATTAATGAACACTGGACTCCCCAGAATGCCTTACAAAGAGCAGGATGGCTTCAGAATGAAAAAGGGACCTGGTTACCAGACCCTAGTTGGGGTTCCTCCTTAAATTTTTCAAATTCATCTCCAGAGTGGAAACCTTCAGAGGTTCAAGGTTTGAGTCCCACCCCAGGTTTCCTGACACTGGACACACAGAATATTGACACTGTTAAAACTGGTGGTTTCACCTCTATAGCTCAAACAGGTCCTGTGGTGGTAGAAATTTCCAGGGACCATGACCCTATTAAAATGTTTGCTACAGAGAAACAATCTACTGTTCCTCAGGATCCTGTTCCAGTTTGCATTCCTTTATTGTCGGATTTATTTGCCAAGAATAAAAAGGAAGCTGCACCTAGATGGAATGCTGTTCGTATCCGCTACAAAGGGGGCTTGGATGATAGACCTGATCGAACTTATGTTGGTCGTACTTTATTAAAAGACTCCTTATCTTTTTCCCCTAGTGATGTTTTTGCTCTTATTAATATTTCTGGAGAAGACAATTATGATGTTAGTTTTCGAACTGCACATGTGTTAGATCTTTTTTGGGAGCGTTATGCACAGGTTAAGTTTTCCCCCATTTGGTCACCTTTTTTAGTTATTCCCTTAACGAAACCATTAATTAAATTCGTGACAATTATGTTTCGAAATGAAGGTGTTCACGTTGATGATATCACTTTTTGGTTATCACAGGAATGTGAGATTCTAAGTAAACCTGAAGCCTTATTGGACTCGAAATCTTTTTGGACCAGGGGGTGGAAATATAAGGTTAAATTGAAGGCTACTGACAATGGAATGGAGCATATCCCAAATTCCTTTTTGTTAGGGAGGGATAGGGGTGTGTGCTTTTATGCAGGGCAGCCTAGGGCCTGCTATAGATGTGGTGCCAAAACCCATTTATCTAGTACATGTGATAAGGCCAGATGTGATAATTGTGGGGAAATCGGTCACATTGCTATGCAGTGCACTAATCTTACCAAGTGTGACTTATGTGAGGATACTGGTCATGTTTTTGGTGAATGTCCTTGGGCTGCTAGGAATAAACCTTTGTGTATTAGTCCAGATCTCTTGATTCAGCAAGCTCAGGATTCCATCTCTGACCTTCCCTTCATTGGTTTAAATCCCAAATCAATTCTTTTACAGGATAAGACCATAGTCCCCCCCCCCCCGTGGTACTCCCTGAAACTGGGGCCCTCACTTCTGTTCAGGGTAGCCTTACCTCCTTTGCTTTCAACCCCAAGTCAGCTTCTTTACAGGACAAGTCCTTGCCCCCCCTTCTGTGGTACTCCAGGAGCCCAAGGCACTGACACTTGAGAACCCTATTAGTGCTGCCCTTTTAACACCAGTTTGTTATCAGGAACCTGTTTTGTCAGGAGCTGATTTGCCCAACAGTAAGGCTTTTCAACTTGTGGCTCGAAGACGTTCCTCTCGGAACATTAAACCTCCAGTTACATCACTTACCCCAGTATTGGCGGCAATGGATAATACATATGCGGCTTTGTTTTTGCCAGATGAAAATTCTGACATGGAACATGGGGATATTGATACCCAATTGGTAGAGAGTAGTCAGCCTTCGGTTGGACCAGATAGAGGAGATTATAAAATTAAAAAAAATAAAGAAATGAATAAGCGAGCTTATGACCCTGGGTTTTAGATATCTGAATTTTTTATGGGTTACTTTTCTATTGGGTCCTTGAACATCCATAGTTTATTAAATACGGTTAAACGTCAGGCTGTTTTTTCTTTTATTCATGATTCAGGTTATGATATTTTTTATTTACAAGAAACGTGGATGTGTTCTAGAGATCAATTATTGTTGTTTAAAAGGGATTGGATTTGGGGGCCATCCTATTGGTCCTTTGGCCCTGAGTGTGCAGATGGGGTGGGCATTCTTTTTGGTTCTTATGATTTTTCTTTAGTAAAATTAGTTGATTTAATTCCTGGGCTATTACTAATGTTAGATGGGAAATGGAAACTATCAGTTTTTCGTTTACTTAATGTTTATGGGCCTCAAACTAAGGCTGATAGGGTAGGTTTGTTAAAATCAGTTCAGCCTTATTTAGTCTCCTCATATAAGATTATTTTAGGTGGTGATTTTAACTGTGATATTGCAAGGGATAATGTAGGGGGAGGGAAACGCAAAAAAGTTTATTGTGATTCTAATATGTTGTCATCTATTATTCAAACTGCAGGATTCATTAATAGTAGTATCTACAGTAAATGGTCAAGATTTACTTATGTGAGGGGCATTTTCAAAACAACTATTGATCATTTTGTTTTGCCGGAATATTCCACAGGGTCATTTCTTTATTGTCCCTAGTGAATTCTCTGATCATCTATTGTTGAAATTTACTATTGCTGGGTTGAGTTATACTCCCAAAGTCAGGAATAGATGGAAATTGAACCCTTCTTTGTTAGAATCCTCTATTATTCAAAAACACATTATAGCTTTATTGTCTGCCAGATTGTCTGTACTTTGTTTATATGATGACGTTGGGGAATGGTGGATGGACACCAAACTAGACCTACAGAGTTTCTTTAGCAATTATTGTAAGGGTTTGGGTAACAAAAATTTTTTGAAATATTTGTCCCTCCGAAGTCAGTTACAACATTTGTTTACTATGTCATATGTTACCAAATATGATTATTCACTACAAATTAGTAATTTAAAAAAGGAAATGTTACGTTTTCAATACAATCGAGCCTCTGTAATTACGGCATTGCTATCTAGTGGTACTCAGAAAACACCCACAGGAGACCCGTATGAGGCTTGTAAAAAAATCCATGCGGATATGAATCTTAAATTTTTGCAGAATTCAGAGGGGAAAAGGATTGATTCTATTTTAGAGATGGAAAAGATAATTAAATTACATTATCACTTCATGGAACCTGTGGTAGCCCCTTCTAATGAGACAATTGCAGGCTATCTACAAAATATTGAGTCTCCATTGGGTTTACATGATATGCGTCTACTGCTTCAACAGATTACTGTAACAGATATTATAGATACAATTAAGCATCTTAGTACAGGCACTTCTCCAGGTTTGGATGGACTGTCTAATCAGTTTTATAAAATTTTTATATCAGAACTTTCTGTTATTTTGCATACTGTTTATTTTTTTTTCAGCATCAGAAGATGCCAAATTCCTTCTCTGAAGGTTTATTAGTTTATTTATTTAAGTCTGGAAACAGAGCTGATATTTCTAATTGGAGACCAATCATTTTGTTGAATTCTGATTACAAAATGTTAACCCACATTCTTAATTCTAAACTTAGGAATTATGCTTCCTCTATTCTCTCTGTAGTCCAATTCTGCAGACTTCCTGGAAAAAAAATCCAAGATGCACTTATTATTATCAGAGATTTTATAGAAATATTTCACATATTGGGTGATAAAGGATGTGTTCTTTCATTGGATCAAGAGAAAGCTTTTGATCGGATTGACAGGTGTTTTCTGTTTTCCACATTAGCCAAATATGGGGTGCCGGTATCTTTTATTAGGAATATACAATTGTTATATTCTCAGGTGTTTGTTAAAGTGTTATTAAGGGGACATGTAACAGATGGATTTGTTATTCCTACCGGACTTAGGCAGGGATGTCCCCTCAGCCCTTTGTTGTACTTGTTTTCTATTGATCCCTTGCTTCAAATTTTGGCTAAATTGAATTTAAATAGACGGTCGGATTGGGGGGCATTTTCTAACCTCTCAGTATTGGCCTATGCAGATGATATTTGTGTTTTCATTTCACATTTTGACCATATTTCCTTGGTTTTACAGGAACTTGTCAAATATGCTATGGTTTCTAATTCTAAGTTAAACTTTGCTAAAAGTAAAGAATTGTTGATAGGCCCTTGGGACTTTAGTTTGCAGCAGGTGTCAGGGATTACTTTTTCTACTAATCCTATTGTCATCCTGGGTATTAAGTTTGGAACCATAAATTTACCATTTGATAACTGGGAATCTGCATTGTCAAAATCTCAAAATAAAGTTATGAAATGGCGTTTTTGGAAATTGTCTAAACTTAAAAGAATTCAAATTTTGAGACAATTTATTGTTCCCCAGTTACAATATGTTGCATATATTTTCCCACTACCTTCTTCTTTGGAGACCTCTTTATATGGATTGTTTTTCCAAATGCTGTGGGGAAATAAGCTTAACCCAGTTAAACGTTGTTATACATATTTAAGTAAAGCAAAAGGGGGACTGGGTATGATCTAACCTATATTTTTTTTTCCTCTTTATTTATCTATCATACTGTTTTTTATAGTATTTCCTCTTCTTCTACTGGTGTACGGGGTCTCGTGCAGCAGGTATTGAAACATTATTTAAATAGGTGGACTGATATTGTGCCAAAAATTCATTCACAATTATATTTTCCAGACTATTTCCATCCTATGGCCCAGAAATTATGTAAATGGAAAATTTCTAAAACTAATATTTTGCATAATTCCAGGAAAAATATTTATTATCATTTATTGACCCATTTATATCCAATAGAACCTAGTTTTAAAGATTGTCCTCCGGACCTTCATGGACATGTTCTTAAACAACTTACTAACCAGAGGGTGCCGGCTTCAATGTGGGAAATTTTATGGCTTACTATGTATGGTAGATTAAATGTTAAAGCTAACGCTAAGCATAAAAATTTGGCTGACAGAAATTGTCCTTATTTATCATGTATTGATTTAGAAGAAACCATGTCCCATTTTTTTTTGTCTTGCTCATATGCAAAACCCCTTTGGTCTTTTCTTAAAAAAAAAGTGGAATATGGATTGGTTGCTAGATTTAGATTATAATACTCTTGTTCTTGGTCTTTTACCTACCGGGAATGTTGAATTTCATTTAGAAACTTATTTTATCTTTCTTTGTTGTTTAAGGTATTATTTGTGGCAAGCCCGGTGTCAATGGGTTCTTTCCCAAAAAATGATGCCATATTCTGTATACAGTTATTTAGTTGCTCAAGCGATGAATTCTGTATATCATACTGATTTATTACATTATTCTGGTGATAAGATATATAGGTGGTGGAAAGGCTTTCAATTTTTTATAAAATATAAGTGATGTGTTCTTTTTTTTCCCCCTTCCCCTTTATGATATGTAATCATGTTATTTTTCTTTTCCTTTTTGATTATTGTTGAATATTTTTTTTGATTTATGTTGTGTACGCTTTATGTGTGAATTCAATAAACCCCCCCCCACTCTTTTCAATAAGTGCCATGGGATCATTAACATCCACCTGAACTACCACCAATCCAGGCAGATGGGACCTCAGTTTAACATCTCATCCAAAAGACAGCACCTCAGAAGTGCAGCACCCCTCTCATGCTGCACTACAGTGTCAGCACAGGGATATTAACCCAAGTGCGAGATGTGGGAACTGAACCCACAGACCCTCTGATCTCCTGGCCTCAGAGGTGAGTGTGCTACCTACTGAGCCACTGACACTGCTAAATCCAGAAATCCAACTGTACTGAGCCAGCAGCATTTTTAGCACTGGAAGGGAACAGGAGGGGTTACGTAAATATAGTAGAATATCATCCGCACATATAAAGAAATTCACAATTCTTCTCCTGCCAGTGGGATACCCTGATAGTCCCTCGATTGTCTGATTAGAGCTGCTAATAGCTCTAAACTCAGGGCAAATAAAAGAGGGGAGAGTGGGCACCCATGTCTGGTGCCATGGTGTATTTTGAAAGTCAGAGGGCCGTAAACCATTTACCTAAACACACACCCATGGTTAAGTGTACAAATTCTGGAGCCAATTGCAAAATGTCTGTCTAAACTGAAATTTTGATAAAGTGGCCATTAAAAAGTGGCAATTCAAATGGTTGAATTTCTTCTCTGCATTAATGGACACCACTGCTCCTACACAGTCTTGTGGCCATAACTGAGATGCCGAGATGATGTTCAACAATTTCCTGAGATTGCCCTGCAGATGTCTACCAGTAAATAACCCAGTCTGGTCTAACATGAGCAAGTGAAGGAATTACTTTCTGTATGCGAAGCCCGATAGCAGTAGTAAAAATCTTCAAATCATAATTCAAGAAGGCTATCAGGTGAAAATTTGCACAGCGTACCAAGTCCTTACTACATTTCAGTAAAACAGAAATAATTGCTTCATTCCAAGAATCTAGCAAAGCTCTGGGTTCATGAACAGAATTACAAAGCCATGTTAGTAAAGGAGTCAGGTCCGAAGCAAAAACCTTGCAAAATTCAGAAATAAAACCACCCGGACCCAGGGTCTTGCCAGATTTAAATGAAATAATAACCTCCCATATTTAAGCCTCTGAGAAAGGTGCCTCTAAAGTTTCCCATTGGACCTGAGTGATGGAATGAAGAGAGATTTCATTCAAGAAATTGGTTACCTGAGTGGCATGATTGGAAACCTGTTCCTGGGAGTATAGATATGTATAATAGTCCTGAAAGTCTGTTAGGATTGATTGCATATCGATATGAATGTCCTGGGCGGGATTACCTAAAATAATGTGGGAAACATACCTATCAGCTTCTTGCTTTCTGAGCCTTATAGCTAGAAGTGTCCCAGCTTTATTCTCCCCCCACCCATAATTTTTTTGGCTAATAAAACAAAGCGAGTTTTCTACCATACAAAAGTCCAACTTATCAAGCTTGTCCCTAACCTCCTTCAAATGTGTTAGTAGCCAGGGATGCTGGTGTTCATTTTCTAACTCAGAAAGCTAGGTTTCCAAATGATGGTGAGACTTCCAAAACTCATTGTTGGTGTGTAAACTGAAGCAAAATGAACAGGTGTACCCTGCAAAATACTAGTGGTGACAATGAATCTACTCCCAGGGTCAATCGGTAGCTGTGTCAAATGGAAAGGGAGTCCCTTCTTTAACAAGATGACTGTCCCAGCTTTCTTAGCCGATGGATGAGCGGCTGCAAAAACTTCCCACCCAAGATCTTCAGAGTTTAGAATGTTCCTCCTCAGAAAGTTGAGTCTCCTGCAAAAAAAACTACATCACACGTGTGAAGGCTAAGTTCTGGTAAGATCCTGGCTCACTTTACAAAATTATGGATTCCTTTTACATTCAAAGAATAAACAGTTAAGCTTCTCATAGTGCATATAAAACAACCGTGAAAACAGCAAAACCAAAAAACAATCTGCCCCGGTTAACAAATAATTTTGTAACCCCCCCCCCCAGACTCCAGTTTGCTAACAAGCAAAGATCCAACATGTCTAAATAACCCATCCCCACTCAACAAGCACCCAACAGAACCAAACTAAAGGGTATGAAACCCTGTAACTAGAAAAAACATACCAACAGGGAAATACAGTTAAAACACTTATAACTCATTACAATAAAAGACGAACCCTATCTCACAGAACAACAAACCCAATAAATACATTTATGTTTTTTAGTTCTAGTTCCACATGTAATTTATTGAGATTTATTACTGTTAATTTTTAGTTTTCATGTCTTAGTATATAGGTATAATAGTTCCAATTTCTTCTGCAACCCGTATTTACTGTAGACAATGAAAAAAGTGTAATGTAATTTGCATAATTAAGCGTGAGTACACTGGAACCATTTATTTTGGATGAATCCACATCCAGTTGTAAAAGGGCTTTAAGAAATCCATCAATGTATAAATAAAAAGTGTTGGTGCCAGTACACAGCTCTGTCTAATTCCTTTATTGATAGGAATGGTGCTTGAAAGTTCCCCATCTCTACCCAGTCTTATTCTTGCTCATGTGTCTGTATATAACTTGGAAATTATATGCACCAAACCTGGATCTATCCCCTTTTTGAGCATGATAAGCCACTTAGTTTCTCTGTCTATTATATTGAATGCTGCTGTGAAGTTTATATAAGCTACAAAACGTTTTTGTTTTATTATTCATATGTATTTTTCTGTTAAATGTAATAGAACAAAACAATTACCTATTGCAGAGTAATCTGACCTAAATCCAGCTTGGAGTTCTCCTTTTTTGAGTTATTTGATATTGAAGCCTGTTTAATATTCATTTTGAAAACATTTTTTAATTTTCATTGAGCCTAGTGAGGTATGTAGGAAGATAGTGAATCATATTTTGGCTATTTAGAGTCAAGAGACCAATATCTTCCACTTCCCTGTTCAGAGACACACCTCCACACTCTCACGTTTTGTGACTGTAAGTATAGTGAGAATGCAGAGGTGCACTCCATAGACTACAATGAGGACAGTATATTAAGTGCTTTTTAGTATACTTTAGAGTTTTGATTATGACAAATAAAAGCCACTACTAAACTAACAAGGACCTTTTTGGCTGAGTGGTGGCCTTAATTTGTCATAATCGGAACTCTGAAGTACACTAAAAAGAACTTAATAAAATGTTCCCCTTTGTACTCTATGGAGCATGTTTCTGCACTCTCTCTCTATCCTACATCACAAAATGTGACAGCGCGGGTGTGTGTCTCTGTGTAGGTTAATGGAAGAGATTGGACTTTTTGCTTCACAGAGCCAAAATACGATCCCTTCACTCCCTAAATAACAGCAACAATAAAATGAAATTTATACTGCATTACACCTGGAGCCAGGTAATCTTCCTTATATGTTTTTGACACAAGAATTTTAAAAGAGCAAGAAAGGTGTTCTTTGATTCCTGCAGGGCTGGATCAGCTTGCTGAGCCCTCCCTAGCTCTGCATGTCCGACCTTTACCAAAATGCACTCTGCAGTGGGAGAGCTGCCCACGGCTGGCCTCGCCTCAGTCTGTAACTCTGGCTCAGAACTGTTGCTCCCAGCTTATTCTTTAACTACAACTTCTCCTGCAACTAGGGCAGGGGTTGTTTCCTCATGCACTCCCCCCCCCATGCTCTCAGGAACTGGTTCCCTTGCCTTGCTGTGGATACTGACATACACAATGTTGGTCCACCTATTGATGTCATTACCCATGTATATACGCAAGTCTGGTGCAACACCCACCTCCCATACATCCTAGCCGCTGTGACAGGAAGCTCCTGACACTCTCAAGGACTGACCTTTTCTTAAATCTATTGCAACAGTTCTTCTATTTCATAACCTAATCTATCCTTTACAAATTCTAGTCTATAAGGTTGGCCACCTATGGGCACTCCCTCTCCTTTCTTGACTATGCTATAGTGTCCTCTTTAATTTTCCTTTTCCCTCAGGTCCTCATACAGGGAGGTTATTGAGGTGACCTCCAAGTGCATATAAAACAGGTTGTGTTTATCGTTATTGGATTTAGTATGTGATAGCACTATGTCATAAAAAACCTTGGGTGGGATATTCAAAAGGTTTGCACCTTGCGCAATCCACCATTGCGCCCCGGTACAATATTCAAAGGGGCATGCAGTGCAGTGCAACTCCTGATGCACCAGGGTGCATCAGTAATATATGCAGTGCAAGTGTGTGGGGTGTGCCCATGCATATGTGGCACATCCCAATATTCAGCCCAGGATGTGCGGTGCATATGCAGGCACAACTCCGCCTTGCGCCACTCAGGGGGATGCAAAGTTGTGCCCATATAAACAGGGAACAAGTCGGGTACACCCACAGGTGGGCTGCCGTATTGCAGGGCACAACACAGCAGCCACCTACCGTGAGTGGCCAACCAACCTCCCAAGGCATTAACCCCATGCCCCCTCCCCAGGGATCAGTGTGCCCCTCCATTCACCCGATCATGGGCATATGTATATAATAACCCTGGTGGTCCAGTGGACTGCTCCCTATTGCCTGATCATAGGCACATGTACACCAACTCCCTGGTGGTCCAATGGAAACCCTCCCAGCGCCCGAACGTGTGCATAGGTATGTAAACTCCCTGGTGGTCCAGTGGAATGTCCCCCATTGCCCGATCGTGGGCATATGTCTAAGTAACAGCACTGGTGGACCAGTGGACCCCCCTTCCACCCACCACTGGGTCCCCACCACAGTACCCCCATCCAGCGGTGGGTGGCAGCACCCTTGCATGCCTCCCGGCTGCTCGCCAACAGACAGTGTACAGTTGGTCTGTATGCCTGTTGGTCCACCACATGGACCAATGGGTGTGCAGCCCATACTGTACTACACAAGTCTGACTTGTGAATGAGCGTGTTCATTCACAAGTCAGGTCTGTGTAGTACAGTATAGGCTGCACACCCATTGGTCCACATGGTGGACCAATAGGTGTACAGACTGTACTGTATGCTGTCAGTCGGCTGGTGGCTGGGAGACATGCAAGCAGGGAACTGCCACCTGCTGTTGACTGGGGGAGTACTGGGTGGCAAAGGACCTCAGTGGGTGAGTGGGGAGGGGGGTCCACTGGTCCACTAGGGCATCGGTTGCACTGTCCACCCATGATCAGGTGATGGGGGAGTTCCACTGGACCACCAGGGCTGTTGCTTAGGCAGATGCCCATGATCAGGCAATGGGGGACATTCCGCTGGACCACCAGGGATATAGTTTACGAATGCCCATGATTGGGCAATACAGAGTGGTCCACTGGATCACCAGGGATAATATTAACATATGCCTGTGATTGGGCGTACAGGTGCGGGGTCTGCCAAGGGACTGCAGGACATTGGTCCCTGATAGCTGCAGCCTAGCAGGGTGCCAGGTGCAAGTCACCGGGGATTGGTGCACCGCATGCAAATGGGGCCATATTGACATGCAAATGGCCCCATTTGTGCCTTGCAATCATAATGGCCCCATTTGCATACCCAGTGCTGAATATCGTGGTTGATGCACCTAGCACAACTGCACTTGCGCTGGCACATACCCCTTCTCCCATTCTGCCACTTGCACCTGGTGCAGTGCCACTGCACCAGGTGCAGTGTGTGAGCCTTCAGTGCCATATTCAATGGTTCTGATCCATGGTACAGCACCATTGAAAATCGCCTGGTCCAAGCCCTGGTGCAGCCCAGTTGCGCTGCACCCATGCTTGTGCCACAGTTGGGCACAGTCTTAATATCCCACCCCTTATGTTTATGAAACCTGTAAATGTTGAAAATACCATGGCACTAGGTGTTTTTGATAATGGTAAAAAGTACTAGGCGACTATTATAGAAATTAAGTTAGTTGTGCTATTTAAAATGCATGTAAATTGCTGTAAACTGAACAAGTCTGAAATGTCATGGTGATCTGCATATATCCCATGATGCTTTGCATTATGGAAGTATGTATGATGTTGTATTTCTTTGAAACTTGATGTGCTGACAATGTCCTTTGGGGTAACCTTTTTTCAGTGATTCTGCATTGAGGTTATTTGTCTATAGCTTTTTTTTTTTTTCTATTTGATCCCCCGCTACCCAAGCAAACAGGGCCTGCATAGGGGTGGAGGTTAAATCTCAACTGCTAAGTTAGATCAGAGATCAGTGTCAGTAGGTGCTGGCTAAGTGCACAGAAAAGACATTCATAGTCTGTTGCTGCAAACTGATGTACTGAAGAAGGAATATGATTTTGCTGCAGCTCATTTCCTGTATTCTGAATAAACATCACACAGAGATTTTGTGTTGAACCTTAAGTTCAGTGTCTGGTTCATCTGTTATCCCACAACACCTCCACAGCTGCCTTGCTAGCTTAGAAAGATCTGGGCCACTGGCACTGGGACCGTAGGTCCCATCACTCCTCTAATCCTAGAAAACTGGACAGGCGGGATCTTTTCTTCTTGATTTAAATCCTGCTTCAACACAAAAATGGAGGCTCCAGTGTCATTCAACCCATGGTTTACCAATCCATTCACCACCACTGTCTGTATATGTGCAGTGGAGTTAGAGGGCAGTGTACTCAGTGTGTAGGCCACTATCTGTTGTGAGCTCCTGAGTTATCCCTCCTGCTGTACTCATCCCTTTTTCATATTTTAATGACAATAATAAGACAAATGCCACAGTTTTTTGGGAGATATGGCACCTGCGTTCACCCATCTATGTGCTTCTGAGACCAGATGACTTCCATTTCTGTTCAGACACAGGCTGGCTTCCTTTAGGTTGCCGCCCCGTGGTTCTCCTAAAACCACCAGATGTCCCTTCCCCGATCACCTTTGTGATATAAGGATAGTCAGCTGGACATGAACTGATCAACCCTCTTGGATGTCTCCCTTTTGGAGCTTGGAGTTCTGTCCAACAATCATATTCTCAGAACCTCAGATACAGTTTTTAGAAATCTTTTATTTCCTCTACAGTGACCTTTTGTACCCTCTGCCCAGTGTTCTAACAAGTTACTTAGCTGCACACACATTTCAGCATAGCTGTCCCCCAGTGCCTTTCTTAACCCTCTAAATGTATGCTTATAGGTCTTGGGGTAGGGATGGAAGAACCTCAAAAGGTTCTAAGATTCTAAAAGGTTCTGATAAGGAAAAAAGGTTTGGATGCTCATCCGAACCTTATCCGAACCTTTTATAATATTTATTGGTTTGTGGTAACTGCCTATTAAAAAACTTTTTAAATTGCTTTTAAGCAACATATTTGTAGAAGAAAGCAATTAAACCACTATTTAGTAGTAATAAACAGCATGATCAGTGAAATGAGAGGAGAAAAAGTGAATGATGTGACTGTGGATGTGCTTACTGGAAGTGCCGGTGCTCTAATATATACATGCTGAACCTAACAACTGGCACCGACCTCTAAGATGACGATGATAACGATGATGATGATGATGATTTTGTACAAAGGCAGGCAAGTCCCAGAACTCTGACCAGCCCTTATAGCTTAATACTTAAAGCACCAGTGTGAATCATGAAATTGACAGCCACTCACCACTACTGACTGTGTGATTTTTTTTTGTCAAAAGGCAGGCAACTCCCAGAACACTCTCTAATCACTCTTCTGTTTCTGACATTTAAGAATGTAATACTAATACTGTGTATAAGTTATTAACAGTAGTGATTTCTATTTCTCAACACACACCACTGTGAATGTCTCTTAGTTAAGTAATGAAAAAGAAGCCAGGAACACGAAAAGAGAGAACCACTCAGCCAGCTACCACTTCAAGACTACTACTACCTCCCGTCTACCACAATCAGTGAAAAACAGAAGTAGTCTACCAGCACTGAGATCAGTATGATTAAGGGTCATTTACCAAAAATGACTACTTTGAAAAGAATAAGAAAGTGACTTTGATGATGAGCAAGTTCCAGACTATATCTCTACCTAGTTTTTAAATAAAATAGTCTCCTCCTGAGTCAGATTTTTTAGACGGGGATAGTGTGTATAATTGCACTTTGTATAGGTAGTTTACTAGTTTTATTTCTCAGTCACAGGCACCACATGTTTTGTTTAGCAGTAAAGTCTCTCTCTTGGCCATGGAATGCAAAGCGAAGCAATGGGAAGAGCACCAGGCAGTCTGAAAGTAGCCAATTTGCTACTCTTACTAGTTACAGTACTACCACTACTATCAGTGAAAAAACAGAGCTAGCAGCAGTTATCAATGTGGTTATAGGCACATTTAGCTAAAACATCTCCTTAGAATGAGAAAGCAACTGTGTGTGTGAGAACATGATCATATCTGCCACAATTGCTTTGCTACCAGTACAATCACGTGATGCACTGGCTGCACCTCCCACCCAGCCCCAGGATGATGATGATGATGATGCAGCCCAAGAGCAGGCAAGTCCCAAATCTTTACTTTTAAGCAGTCCAGTCTCTAAATTGAAAGCTGATGTGTCACTTAATTCACAGATGCAGCACAGGTACTGCTGTCGGTGTCATCTTCTTCAAGAACAGCATCATATATGTAGCCAAAGTTTGGCAAGTTAACCTTCAAGAATGTTAGTTTTTCCACATTGTCTGGTGTTAACCTTGTTTGTTTATCAGTCACAATATCCCCAGCAGAGCTAAATAAATGTTCGGAACAGACACTGGAGGGCGGACATCCAATATACTTACAAGGCAGGGTAGCCAGTTTTAGTCAGCATGATTTTTCTGTTGCCAGTAAGCTGAAGGGTCATTCTTAATACTATATTGAGCTCAGACAGATCTGCATCTACCATGCTTACTACTGAGCATGCATTTTCTCCTTGTGGAATTTCAATGTCTTGCAGCTTGCATCAAATGTAATTCTCCTCATTGTCTGCTTCTGTACTGTTTCATAGAGCAGTCTTTTGAATTTGAGGTGGCGTAATCATTGTACTGCTTCCCAATCCTCCTAATGAAACCTCATCTACTGCATCAATCAAAAGTTGCCTGTTCAACTCCTCAATATCCTCAGAAACCACATCAGGAAGGTGTCTGTTCTGGAAACGTGGATCTAGCAATGTTGCTAAGAAATATTACTTGCTCTGTGTCATGGCTGATAATTTCTCATCATTGCTAAGTCTAGTAAGCATGTTATTGACTAGAGATTGATTCATGTTTAAGTTGTTCCTCATTTTCTCCAACCTTTTTTTTTTTGCAATTCAAAAAATTTTATTGAAATTTTAAAATAAATGGCAGCATTTTAATCACAAGTCATAAGGTCATGGTTAACTTCTATACAATAACCCCCCAACCCCCCAGGTATAAAATAGTATTTTATGTATGACCAGTAAGCCACATTCCCTCCTTCCCTTCCCCTCCACCTAGTCCCCCTCTCCACTCTCTCCCATGTCAATTTATTAGTGGGAAACATATCAGAGAAGACTGTACAAATTTGACCAAGACTCACATAACCTATTGTTATTATAACAATCTTAACAGTTCTTATTACTTCTCCAACCTTTTTTTTTAAGAAGTAGAATGAGTGGAATAACTTGGCTAAGGGATGCCTTTTCTGCACTGACCTCTTTTGTAGTACTCATGAATGGTTTCAGAATGTGACACAATGGTTCCAGCAGAGACCATTGAGTAGAATAGAGTACAATGCCCTTCCCGATATCATTGCACATGATATACTCAATGATAGCTACAGTACCTTTTGTTCAAGGATGTGTTCAATCATAAAATAAGTTGAATTCCACCTTGTTCATACATCCTGAACAAGCTGGAGATAAGGAAGACCTTTGTCCTTCTGGATATCAGCAAGGATGCCATGGGCTTTTACTGAATGGTTGAAATGGCCACACACTTTGCGCACTGTTTCCACAGTGGTTGATACTTGCAATCATTATCCAGGAAGCTTCAAATGATTAGGTTAAGACAATGTGCAAAACAACATATATGTACATAGTTGCCATCATGAAGTGCTTTTTTAATATTTGAACCATTGTCGGCAACAACAAAAAACAACTTTCAAATCCTGTGAAGTGACCCAAGCAGTAATTAGTCTTTTCAGTTCTTGCTGAATGTGCTGTGCTGTGTGTCTTGAAAGTGACATACATGAAGAACTCCCATTTTCTGAAATGTGATGGGTTTTTGGGAGCTTTGAGAGGTAGTAGTGGCAGTAGTGGTACTGGTTGGAGTGGTAGGGGTAGCAGACAGACTGGCATGTAAGGATGATGTGATGAGTTGCCCACAAAGATAACCCAGTGTGCAGTAAGAGAAAGACAGGCAATGCAGTTTGGGTGCTGGTCCACATATCAGTAGTAAAGTGAACTACCTTGTCCTCAGCCTCTCAGAGAGCATGCCATACTTGAAGCTGTCATATCCTGGGCACAGCAGTTACTGAGAAGCATTTCTACTTGGCATTAAATATCATGACTCTAAGTATTCTGTAAGCTTTCTGAAACCCACATCTTCCACAATAAAGAGTGGCTGCAAATCAAGTACAATCATTTCTGCTATTTTAGGATTTATGGCCAGTGCTATGGGATGGTTTCATGAATATTTAGACTTTCTTTCAAAACTTCTTTTAACTTCAATTGCCTCTTATCAGGGGCAAAGTTAGATTTGGCTGGAGATGTTGTACAATGGGACTATGTGATAATGGCGAACGCCTAAAGGTGATCACCGTTATCGTTCAATCAGAGTGCCGAACACATTTTTGGCACTCTGACAACCCCGGTGCACCAGAACAATAAGCGCCAGCACAGATATTTACTGCTTTCTAAGGGGCTGATCCCCCTACCCTCATGGGGCTTGCCCCTACACCTCCCTACTTAAGGATTCTCAACTCCAGGGGGGTGCATGTCGGGGGGGAGTGAAAGCAGTAAAAAAAAAAAAGGTTTCGGGCTGGACACAATAAAAAATCACACCAGCACCTGGACCCGAACCCAGTATCTCAGCCACCCCAGCTACTAGCCAATCCCAGATGCCATGACACATCTCAACCAGAAAGCACAGCACCACCCCCTACAGCCTCTCCACCCCCTCCAAGCCCACGCTCACCGTGCTAGCTCCCACCCCCCCGTGCACATACATATAGTGAAATCCTGTCGCCTAAATTTGCCCACTCCCTCATCCAGTCACCCTACCTTTCCATCGCCATGAGTGGATTGTGCCAGGAAGGAGTCGCTGTAGCAGATGGCACCCTTGCTCATGTGCCCACTTCATGGGTTACCTTGTACAACTCCATGCCATGCCTGGTAAAACAGAGCACCTTACAGAATTATCTTGCTGTGAATGTGGACTTTTAGATCTTGCCTAGTGATTGTCTCCCACTGTTTCAGCAGAATGTCCCTGTTCACCAAGAGCCCTGCTGCATTTCCAGGCACCAATGTTAGACTGTTTATTTGAACCATGTATAATGATGGGGTGAAGTTGCATAAAGTGTTAAATCATTGTTGTGGTTCCAAGATGCCCTTTATTTTTCCCCCTACCAACAAAAGTATTGTAATGCACACATATAGCTTGGCAAGCATCCTTGAGGTTTATGTAAAAATGATTCCAAACAGTAGAGGTGGACGGTCTATGTCTAGTATCGAGCCCAGTAGGAGTTGAGTGGCTGGGTTTAAGTGTTGAAGACATATCAGCAGAGGATATACTGTAGGTTCATCAGGTGAGACAATCAGAATTCTCTGCAGCACCATTGCCATCATCATTACTGTCAGACTTTGTTTCACTTTGTGTGGATTGTGTCTTCAACTTTTTCATTTTCACTTTTCACCCTCTACTACTGTTTTTATCTTTATCCACATTGTCACTGTCAGAACCAGAATGAGACATTCCAAAAGGTAAAGTTATAAGCTTATCATCAGTCTTTCATGAGCATGGTCATCATCATCATCATCATCATTGTAACAACCCCCCTCCCGATACTTTGCACAGTAAGCTACCCTTTGGTACCCTCCACTGGGCATCCAAACTACTTTGGACAATTGGTAGCATCCCTAGCTTTGGGAATGTATACCAGGCTTGCTATTTCTAGAGATCAGAAAAGGGTGGTGGTGTACAAAAGCAAAACTACAAATGACCAACCTAAGCCCAAGTCCTGAGGAGAGAACATTTTGCTAGGGCTATGCTAGGTCTACACTTCTGGAGGGGTATCCAGTAATTCCACACAGGAAGCAGTAACATGAATGTCCAAGCCAGGATGGGGTTCTAGAGTGTGACTTTATTCCAAAGATGGTACACTAAAGCAAAGGTGGACCCCCAGGGTTTGCACATTGTGGCACAAGGCAATGGCAGAACAACAGAAATCTGTATTGAACAGAAACTCTAACTATCCTATATGTCACAGGACCTTGAATTCTCTTCAACTGCAATGTCCTCAGCTGAAACGCGCATTTTCTTCTAGTGGTAATGGCTACAACTGAGCACATTTCCCATATGGCATAGGACTCAACATTTTGGCAATGTGGCAACTGGCCAGAATGGAGCACACCGGTGCTCAAAATTAGCACAACCTACACAAAGGTGTATACCATCTCTTCAGGCATTGGCCTGCATGTTCTGAATAATCAGGCACCCTAACAGAATATGTAGTGCTGAACTGGTCACTCCAGATGGGGGGCTGCCCACCTTTTGCTTCCTCATCCATACCATTACAAAAGTTAGAAATATGCATATTGGAATGACTTTCACATCCTGCATAAGAAAACACTACTTCTGAGTGTAGAACTAAAGTCTTGAACAATGTGTCAAGTCTCTCTGGGGACCCCACAAATCCCAGCCAACTTTAACCACATGAGAACAGTCTCAACTTAGGAAGAAACTGGTGTATTTCCCTTTATCAGAGCACACCCTAAATGCAGGTACATTTCTCTGGGAAGCACCAAGTCATATTACTCATGGTTGATAAAAAACAGGCAGCTTTAAAGGCCTGGATCAAAATAGGGGATTGCCCCTCGGATCCATTCTGGCAGTCCATTCCATCTCTGGAGATGGAAAACTGCTGCTCTAGACAACCGTTTCCACCAGTTCTCTTGGCAGGCAGATGTTTCTCAGCACTATTGTGAGAAAATAGGCTCTCCTCACAAAGCTCACACTGCAGTTCTCAATCCTCCAACTGCTCACCAAAGACTCTCCACTCTAACTAACCCAAGATTCTAAAACTCCCCACTCACAGCCAGCTGCCATGGTTTATGTTGCTGTGAGAGTTCTAAATAACATCATCTTTCTCCTCTCAGCTGAGACCAAGTAAACAGAGAGTGAGCAGGTGAAAACCCATTTAACCAGTTATTCACCAGCTGCCTTCCCTACCTAGCACTGACACTGATGGGATTCTAGTAACCCCAGGGGACTGGATGGTTACACCATCATCATCATCATCATAAGATTCAGTAGAGCTAACACTTGCAGTCAC
The DNA here is from genome assembly GCA_016271365.2 of Neoceratodus forsteri. Taxonomy (NCBI): domain Eukaryota; kingdom Metazoa; phylum Chordata; order Ceratodontiformes; family Ceratodontidae; genus Neoceratodus; species Neoceratodus forsteri. The sequence continues at coordinate 338,851,195 of CM028137.1, read as the reverse complement.
AGATTGAGTTATTCGATATGCATGTGTTGCAAATTTAGCAACTCCACTGCGAGTTGTACCTGTGAGTGCTTTAACTTTATGCAGAATTGGAATACTCTTTGTTTTCGCATTTTTCTCAGATGTCTTGCTACTATCTTTTGAAACTTTGTTTCCTGTACTGAGCCCTTCTGACATACACAGTCCACCCCCCAGCTGAGTTTTCAGTATTTTGAGACTTAGCCTGTACACTAATAGTCATAGCATTTAGCTCAGCCCCTTCAACAGACTGTGGTGCTTTTACTTTACTTTTTGAGCCACTTCTTTCTGGGCTCTTGAATAAACTTTCACATTTACTTCCTTTGCCTCCGGCTTTTGCTTTATTATTTTTTGGAGTACTCAGAATGCCAGTCTGTAGCTTGTTCAGGGCCAAACGTAAGTGGTGGTGGCTGTCAAATTAATTCACACACAGGTCTGTCACACTCACACATGCAGTAGTTCACACCACACACACAATGGGTGTAGGCTATAAGCAGGACCACTTGAATATTGCAGAAAAAGTTCCTCAAAATTGCAGAGATTTTTTTGCAAAAATTGTGAGAGTTCTAGTATAGACCCTGAGTGCTTCACAATTAATCTTTTACTGTTTTCTATAGCATGTATTAGTCAGTATAAACTGCTAAATGAATACACTACCACTTGAATGTGTTTTAAACATAAAGAAAAGCTTATATTCCTAAAATTAATACTAAACTGATAAATGTGTTGCCCATCTTCCACAATTAAAAAAAAATCTGCCTCATACATGCGAACATACAAATATTAGCCAGCAGATAAAGGCCAAAAGGTCTATCAAGTCTGCTTGATTATGCAGCTAGACACCCTACTTGGCAGCTGCCCCTTCTTCCCTTCCCCCCTCCTTTAACCCCCCCTTACTCTGTCCCATCCCCTTTTGAACCCACTCACCATTGTGTAGGCCACCACTTCCTCTGGCAGCACGTTCCACTCAGCCACCACTCCCTCTGTAAAAAAGTGTCTTCTCATTTCCCTCCTGAACCTACACCCCCCCTCCAATCTCAAAGCATGGCCTCTAGTATCCCTCCCTCCCTTCCCTTATTTTGAACAGCCCCTCTGTCCCAGCCCTGTTTTTGCCCTTCATGTACCTGAAGGTTTCTATCATATCCCTGTCCCTCCTCTCTTCCAGTAAGTACATGTTCAGTTCCCTCAATCTGCTCTCGTACGGTAAGTCCCCCAGACCATGGATCATTTTTGTTGCCCCACGTTGCACCCCCTCCAATAACTTAATGTATTTTTTCAGGTATGGGCACCAGTACTGCATGCAGTATTCCAGGTGCAGCCTAACCAGTGATTTATACAAGGGCAGAATCGCCTCCCCCCTCCTTGAGGATATCCCTCTGGGAATACAACCCAGCAATTTATTGGCTTTCGCAGCCACTTTCCTACACTTAGCCAAGTTGTTCATTGATCTCATTATGCTAAATAGATTCTACAGTATTTAGTGAGTCACAGAAAATCAATATTAAATAAATCCAGAATAAACAAATGTTTCTGTTTCTGGATGTAGAATAATGAAGCCTGATCAACAGCTGTTTACAATGCTCTGTCAGCTATTCACTTACTTTGGTGCAAGAAAAAAAAAGCAGCTAGAGTGATGAATAATTGAGTTTTAGTAAAATGTTGTTAAAGTGTTTAATGTTCATAATTTGAGCTGTAGGTACTGTACTCTATCTTTGAAATCACATATTAAAATATTGAATCTGGGGGTTATTGTGACTGGCAGTATAGCCTAGAGGTTAGAGTAACAAACTGTGAATGAGCTAGGTACATCTAGCAAACCTGGGTTTGATTCCTGAAATCTCTGCTTATATACTGTGTGACTCTCTGAGCAAATCACTTATCTCCCCAGTGCTCCTGTGTTGCCCTGAAAACAGGCATTTGTGCCTAGTGGGCCTTATCTGGTTACAAAAAAATACCGATATATTTTTACGTCATACAGTAGTTAGGATACCCTGTAATTTACCTTTGTTTTACTCTGGCTGCAATGATTTTATTTAGTTAAGGATAAATGTTCAGTTACACTTTATGTGTTTTATAAGCTTGTTTTCAGACTTTAGTCAGTCTTTTATTGTAGTCTTTGCTTGTGAACATCTAGGTGGTAGGTTGCTAAGAGTGAAATCACTGTTACCAACTAGCCTATTCAAGTTTCTAATCAGCAGGGTCATCAAAAATTCTAAGTTGCTTGAATCAAAACTAGTCTGATGAAAGCATGCTCACAAGGAAAAACCTGCCCTGCAACTTACAAAAAGGCTTCATAGTTGGCACCCCATTTAGGTGAATGGATAATTTGCACCTTTTCTCCCATCTTTTGTTTCAGTCTTTGTGGCAACAAAATGTTTTCTGATAGACTGCTTCAACACAAACCAGATGTTAAGTGTTCATGTGTACTTATGCTTGGCCAGTGGATTTTGAAAGCAAACAAGACAAGGATTCAGAAGAAAGCAGTGTTACATAAAACCCTCCCCACCACCTTGCTCTGCATTGTTTTGGCCAAACCCAAGTCTGCATGCAAAATTATCAATATATTTGAGAGTATTTTATTTAAAATATTAACACTTTTTACACAGTTCAAAGTAAAAACTTTGTGAGGTGATTAGCCCGCTAACTAAGATCTTCAGCCTCTCCCTCAGCCAGTTTCCTGACAGATGGAAATCAGCCACCATTACACCGGTACATAAAACAGGAGATTGGACCAACTCTGGAAACTACCGACCAATCTTCATACTGCCGTCATTATTCAAGGTCACTGAACGCATAGTTGCTGACCAGCTCACTGATTATCTGGCCAATCACAATATCCTATGCCCTCAGCAACATGGTTTCAGGAAAGGACACAGCACTACAACGGCACTCCTGGAATTCACTGGAGCCATCCACAGCTCGCTGGATAGTGGATACCTAGCTGGATCTGTCTTCATAGACCTAACTAAGACCTTTGATACCATTCACCACCACCTGCTTCTGGAACAGCTCCTAATTGCTGGGCTCTCCCCAGACTCCACAGCCTGGTTCAAAAGTTACCTGGAGAGCAGATTGCAAAGAGTGAAAATTGGAGGTGTCCTGTCTGATGCTTGACCAGTCCACTCTGGAGTTCTCCAGGGTTCCATACTGGGGCTCCTTCTCTTCAGCCTATTTTTAAATAACCTCCCCCAATCGTGCCCGGAACAACTCATCCTGTATGCCGATGATGCCGTTATCCACGACACCCAGAAGGACCTACTATCCCTACAGAGCAAGCTCCAGCTCGGGTTCACATCCATAGAGAACTGATTCAGCAAACAAAAACTCGTCCTTAACTATAAAAAAACAAAAGCTATGCTCTTCAGTAATTTGCATAACAAGAGCAGGCAGCATCCACTGACCATTACAAATCACCTTGGAGTGGCTATTGAAAAGGTACCCTCATTTAAATATCTTGGAATCTCTCTTGACAATAACCTGTGCTATGGAGCCCATGATGACAGTGTAGCCAAGGAGGCTAACATATGACTTGATCTCCTCTACAGACATAGGGCACACCTAACACCTGAAGCCCTCAGGATCACTGTCCAAAGCTCAGTAGTCTCCATCATCGACTATGGCCTCATAATATATGGCTCAGCCACCTCAACAACCCTCAGATGCATCTCAACCACTAAACAAAGCATGTCAGCTTATAACTGGTGCTCATTGCCTTACACATACCAGTGACCTCTATGCCCAAACTGGCTGGCTGAATCTATCAAACCGGATTAAATACCAAACTTGCATTATGGCAAAGAACATAACCCTGGGACTTGCTTCCCCTGGTGTCCAAGCCTTCTTCAGCCCAAGTCAAAACCACCACCATACCAGGGGATCTGACTCTCAATTACTGCTGATTCCTTGATGCCGTACCTCGATGGGTCAATGATCATTTGCCTACAGTGTGCCAAATGGGTTGAATAATCTCAATGGGGAAATTTCCTCCACCCCCAAGCTTGGCCCCTTCAAAACTAGGCTCCATGTCTCTATCTCTTTCTCTCTGACTACAGTACCTGTGACTGCCACACCTACCCAGCTACCCTAACTACCACCTCTGTTTTGCCCCAGCATCACAGCAAGCACTTTTCCCCTCCCCCCATAACCCTCTGACTGCACTTCTCTATGTGTTGACAATGCCTTCAGCAGCTGATACCCTCCCTGTGTCCTATCCATGTCTCGTAATGCTATTGCTCACCAGTGCTCACTTAATGCTGCTGCTCTGCCAAAAATGTATTCTTCGTCTCTGGTAACTGATTGTGAACTTGTTAAACCTGCTATCCTGCCATTAAATACTGTCCATGTTTTTGCCACAATTGCTGACATCCACCACTAATAACTGCTTGTGAACTTGAATAACCTGTTATTTCTGCCTTAACTTCTGTTGTACCATTAACTATTGTAATATTGTTGTGCTGTCCTCAATCTGACGTGGAACCTTTGTAAAAGGTACTTGTAATTCTAGACTTAAATAAATAAATAAATAAACTCAAAAATTGGAAGAAATTGCAGAACATGTCAGTTTTGCAGAGAATAGTGAAATATGCAATTTTCCAGTGGCCCTGGCTATAAGGGCTGGTTCTGCAGCTGGTACCCACAGAGATTCAGGAACCTGGCCAAACCCTCTCTGACACAGTAGTTTACTTTTATTTCAAGGATTATTTATTTTTATTTTATTTATTCCATGTGACCTAATGCTCTACCCCCTGAGCCAAAGCTTGTCAATTTACCCCACAGAGCACAGGGAGGAAGAGATGAGAGCTGACTGACTTGTTTGGGGGGTTACACAGGCAGTATGCAAGAAATGGCACTGGTGGCTGCCTGTCAGATTTTATTACACACACACACACACACACACACACACACACACACACACACACAGTAGTACAAACACTGCACCTAGGCTATAGCTGGTTCTGCAGGTGCTGCTACCCACAGAGATTTTGGTACCTGGCCAAAACCCTCTCTGACACAGTACATTTCCTTCAAGGATTATTTTTATTTGTTCTATTTAATGGAATGCCCTGCCCACTGTGCCAAAGCTTGTAGATTTACCCCAACAGAGCACAGGGAGGAAGAGATCAGAGCTGACTGACTTGTTTTGGGGGGGTCACACAGACAGTATGGAAGAAGTGGCACTGGTGGCTAGCTGTCAGATTTTATTTCACATACGCACAGTAGTTCACATACTGCACCTAGGCTGTAAGGGCTGATGCTGCAGCTATTGCTACTCATGGGGATTCAGGGACCTGGCCTAACCCTCTCTGACACAGCAATTTATTTTCCTTTAAGGGTTATTCCATGTGACGGAATGCCCACTGAGCCAAAGCTTGTAGATTTACCCCACAGAGCACAGGCAGGAGATGAGAGCTGACTGACTTGTTCAGGGGGGAGCATACAGCAAGAACTGGCACTGGTTGGCTAACTTGCTTAGGTAGTCAATGGCATAGTAAACCCCCTCTGCTACCAAAATAAAAAAAAAATGGCACTCACTCACTTGCCCCAGTCTTCCTCCTCCCTTCCCCGAATCTCTGACTCCCCAATCCCCACTCCCCAACTCCCAGACCCAGTCCCCCAATCCCCACCCACAAGTTTTCTGATTCTCTTGTTTGTTTTGTTTAAAATATATATATATATATATATATATACAGTATATATATATATATTATTTCAAATGTGTTTTTTTTTGAGAGTCTGATGAGTCCCAACTCCCGACTAGTAGTTGTCTAGCCCAACCTGCAAAAATACAAAGCAGCAAGTAATTTGCAAGTTCAGCACACATGGAGCAGCCAGTAAACATTGCTGCTCCATCTCCATTCTGTTCCTCTGCACCAGCTCCTAAGGTGGACCACGTGGGTTGCTGCAGAACAAACTGAATCAGGTTCCACCTTAGGAAGATGAACTGCTTGCCCATCCAATGAGGAACCAGAGTCTTGTCTCTGGTCCCTCCTGTGTTCTCGTACTTCTCTTACCAAGTTCCTGTGATGGCACCACCCAAACAGATCCAAGTAGCCAAAAGTGTTTGGAAGCTGTTCATTTACAAACACTTTGGCTTGTTCCAGTCGGTTCAGATTTTTAGCGAACCAGTTCACCCACCCCTATCTTGGGAGTTAACTGAAAATATTTTAGCAAGGCATTTTTCCATTTATCATAATCCATGCAGTCCACATTGTCCATTCTGGCAAAAGTTTCTGACTCCTTCTTTGTAAACAGTGGCAATAGGCAAGTTGTTCAAGAGCTCTGCCCAATTCAAACTGCCCACAGATTTTTTTGAAAGATCTTAAAAACAAATCAAGATCATCTCCCTCTTGATATTTGGGAAACATTTTTTTTTTTTTTTGAAATTTAACATCTTTATTGACTTTTTAAACTGATAAAATACGACTAATAATGGAAGCATGAACCAGTATAAATGACAGTAATTACACAATGGTTACAGAGAAAACCTATAGGATTCTTCAGGTATCATTAAATCCAAATAAAGTAATAGGAAGCCACAACTAGAAGAAAAAGTCCTCCCCCCTCCCCAATCCCTCTATCCCTATAACCCCTTCACCCTCCGCCCCAGGATGTGCCTTACTGAAAGAGAGACAAAAACCCATTTCACAAAACATGTATTGAACTATTATCCATATAAAGTAAATAATTCAGTATAAGATAATACCAACCAAAGCAGCCAGAGGTGTACACATATGAACATTAGTTCAAGTATAGAGCATACAATTTGCCCCATTTCCGATCAAATGAGGTCAAACGGTTCTGGGAGCTTGCTAATAATCTTTCAGTCTTAAAGCAAAGAGATATTTCTTTAATCCATTCTGCATACGATATAACCAGTTGGTCCATCCAGTGTCTGAGAACCAGCCTTTTAGCAGCTATAGAAATTAAAGCCATGTGGAATCTATGCTCCAAGACTTGTGTATTGGAGAACATCCCGAAAATACAAGCTTCTATAGTAAATAAATCTCTCAATCCCAAAAGGGGGTCTAGATTGGACTGGATGGACTGCCATAATGGAGCCACTTTATCACAGTGCCAAAAAATATGTACCAGGTTCCCTTCAACTATGCCACACTTTGTACAAATGTTTGAAGGTAATCTATCTAATTTGGCCAACTTGACCGGAGTATAGTACAAGTTGTTCAAAATATGATACTGGATAAGCCTATGCCTATCTTGAGTGAGGCATCTGTGGATATCCACCCAAATATGTCCCCAAACTAAAACAGAATCTGGCAGAAGAGAGGACCAAATTTTGGAACCAGTAAGGGGATTAGAAAATTTAGTGTCTAATAGGAAGGAGTATATCTTGGAAATGCCATGGGCCCTGTTTGCATATTCTTGTATCTGGTCTAGAAAGGGCTTAACTTGGGATGGTGTACAAGTAGAACCAAAACTGGAGACCATTAGGTGTCTTAACTAGAAGACTTTAAAAATATGCTTCTGAGGAATGTTGTATTTAGCCATAACATCCCCCGAGGATAAAAGAAAGTTATTAAGGAACAAACCTTCAACGCAGCAATCTTGCAACTGAGGAAGCCAATCCAGAGAGAGAGTGGAGAGCTGCCAATCTTAATGTTTGGGTTTAAAGTAAGAGGTTGGGTTATATCTTTCTTAGGAGAGATGCTAAAAAAGTTCCAGCTTTGAGTCAACACCTTAATGGAGGTACCTATGACACTACTTTGCAAAGGGGGAGGTAATGTGGAGAAGGTATAGTAAACGATTCTAAATGACTGGAGACTATGTTCATTTAAAATCTTTCTCTCGAGTTGTAACCAAATTGGGAGGTAATCATCTGGTCTCGAGTCATACCACCTCCCCATTTTTGACATATGACTTGCCCAGTAATACAACATAAAGTTGGGAAGATGAAGTCCACCTTTCTCCTTAGGTAAGTTAAGCTTTAAAAAGGCTTTCCTGGGCTGCTTGCCTTGCCAAATGAACTTGGAAATGAACATATGGAGGTGTTGGAAATAGGACATAGGGAGATAGATGTTCAGTAAATTTAGTGGGTAAAAAACCTGAGGCAAAACATTCATCTTGACAATATTTATACGACCCTACAAAGATAAAGGGAGAGCGGACCATCTCTGGAGGTCCTGCTGTATTTTAGACAACAAATCATCCAGGTTAAATTTCCTGAAAGCTTCAGGGTCCTTGGTGAGGTATATACTTGAGTATTTAAAAGAGGAGGAGGCCCATTTCATGCCAAACTGGGTAAAATTAGCATGGGGTGTGTTGGCATTTAGTGGGAATATGATTGATTTAGCCAAATTCAATTTATAATCGGTCACCTGGCTGAACCGGTCGATAATTTGTAATATGTGTGTTAGAGATGATTCCAGGTTAGCCAGATGTAAGAGAATATCATCGGCATAAGCCAAAAGAACCAGAGATTGTTGGTGAACTAAACATCCTGTAACCTGGGGTGAGTTCTTAATGCTAAGAAGGAGAGGTTCCAAATATAAATTAAACAGAAAAGGAGACAGGGGACACCCTTGTCGAATACCTGTAAATATCGGAAATTGAGAAGAAAAAACTCCATTGCAATAAATTCTAGCAGTAGGAGATTTGTAAACCATCTTAATCCATTGAATGAAAGCATCCAGGAAGCCCATTCTCCCAAGTATAATCCAGAGAAACTCCCAGTGAACTCTGTCAAAGGCTTTCTCCACATCTAATGATACTAAAGCCATAGGATCTTGGGAGTCTTGAGCAGCCTGAAAAATATGAGAAAGAGTGCACAGATGGTCAGCTGAGGATCTGCCTTGAACAAATCCCACCTGTTCGGGGTTCAACAGATTAAACCAAATCTGTTTAATTCTAAGGGATAGAATTTTTGTTAAAATCTTGATGTCGTAATTTTGTAATGAAATTGGGCGGTAACTAGATGGGTCCGTCTGAGGCTTATCTGGTTTCAATATCAAAACAATAGTTGCCTCAAGCAGAGTGGGGTCCAAAGTATCGGAAGTAAACATGTAATCGAACAGTTTCAGAAGGAGGGGAGCAAGTTCTTTACAGAAGACTTTATAAAAATTGTAAGGGAAACCATCAGGCCCCGGGGCCTTGTCCAAAGCTAAGTCTCTAATCACTTCCTCTACCTCAGCCACAGTAATAGGAGCAATCAAAGCCTCACCTTGATGGGCCTGCAGGGAGGGAAGGGGAAGGCCATCCAGAAACTGGTCAATATGGAAATGAGAAGGTTGGGAGGAACCACTACTATAAAGCTCCCTATAAAAGGACTCGAAAACTTGTGAGATGTCCCTAGGAGAAGTTTTGAGCGAACCATCAGAGGAAGATAAGGAAGGGATCCATCTCGATCCTTCCACTTCCCTCAAATGAAGGGCCAACATCTTACCTGATTTCTCCCCTTGATCAAAATAGTGAGCCTTGGTTTTGAGGAGAGCATACTCTGCCTTATCGCTTACCAAATCGGAATACTCATTTCTAAGTTTCAACGGGATTTCCAAATCTATTCGGGAAGATGAGGAGGATAACTTGTTTTCCGCCAGCCTGATTTGATTCGACAACGACATGATCTTAGCCTTCCTCTGCTTTTTCCTTCTGGATGCTAGTTTAATAAATTTCCCCCTGATGAAATATTTAAGGGAGCACCAGATCAAATCTTTCCTCCGAGTTGAGCCTGAATTGGTATCCATGAAAGAAGAGATTAGAGATCTGATGTGAGAGACTATACGCTCTTCTTTTAAAATCTGAGTGTTTAGTTTCCAGGAGGTGTCTCTGTGCACCTGTGGATCAGGGGAAACCGGGATCCATGCCACGGAGTGATCTGATATCACAATTGGCTCGATTCCCGACTGCAGTACCCCAGACAGCAAGTTATTAATGACCAAAATTAAGTCAATTCTGGACCCCGACCGATGAACCTGAGAATAGTAAGAAAAAAGCTGTCTGGAGGGATTAAATAGATGCCATGGGTCGCTTAAACCCAATAGGTCCATAAAATTCCACAGGGCAAGCTGTGAAGGGGAAAGTGGTTTCAGTGGCCTATAGGATTTATCCAAATCTTGAGACGGAGCAATATTCCAATCCCCCCCCAGTATTAACAATGAGGGCAAGAACCCACTCAGTTTATCAGCTAAGGTCATAAGAAAATCTGGGTCCCCTCCCACTGGGCCATAAATTGCCCCTATTACTACCCTAACATTATGTAGCAAGCCCTTAACAATAGTGAATCTGCCTTCATGGTCCATTAGACACTCTTCTGCCAGAAAGGGTATGTGTTTCCTGACCAATATGGCTATCCCCTGCTAGAGGATGTCCCACATGAAGCAAAGATTTGTTGGGAAACATTTTAGAATTAATTTTGGCTTTCTGGGTCGAACCCCCACATGCCATTACTCACAGTTTGTAATGATGTCTTCTTGCACAGAATCTCTATCTGGCTCTCATACTCAAACTTCTGCATCAGGATCTTGTGCTTGCACTTCTTTTCTTGATCCACAGCCTTTCACTTTTCCTCCTTCTCTTGCTCCTTTCACTTATCCTGGTGCTGCTTTTCTTGTTCCTCTGCTTCCAGCATCATCTTCTGAATCACAGTTTCTGCCTTCACCTTAACCATGGCAAGCTACAGCTCCAGCATTTGTACCTGGCCAGCTTGTGCTGCTGCCCCAGTCACAGGCTCTAGTGCATCTGCATTCTCCCTAGCCTCCATCTCACATGTTTAGCTAGCCATGACCCCTTTCACACAACTTTTCTGATTCACTTTTTGAGGATGGCTATGAGTTATGCCTGTGTTTCTTCATCCTTATAGTCCACTATTTTCTTTGGCACAGCTCCTGCTGGTTTAGCAGAGAATATTTCTCATATGGCCTGGACATGATGTCTTCCATCTATTTGCTCTTGATTAAAGGAAAACATTCACTTAAAAATGGCCCACATCATATTATGGGGCAGCCCACAATTATACTTTCTGCTTAAAATAAAAATATTATCTTAAATCATTGTTTTGTATTTTAACTTTATCTAGTTGATCCTGCAGTCCTTCCCTCCAAGATTTCATGATAAGGGCCTCTCGGTGCATCCCAGAACCTTCCCTGGCAGATGTCAAAGCTGGGAATCAGCACAGGATAGTGTATAGTGTTGCTTATTATATGGAGTTATTATTAACTCTGGTTTGGTTTTCCACATTCCCTTTGTCACACTAAAACCAAGTATAAACTGTCCAGCAACTGGGCCTTGTTAGTTGAGTGTTGGCCTTCATTGATCTCCAATGTGCCATCATAATGTATAAAAAAAGTCATTTAAAAGGCCCCCCATTCGCTTCAATGGGGCATGCCCCATGCTCTCCCTTTCTGCACAGCATAACAAGCATGAACATGAGGGTGTGTACATCAATAGGGAAGTGGAAGGGATTGGCTGGCCACCTTGTCAGGGCCAAACTATCTTCCCTTCCACTTAAATAAAGGCTACATAAAACATTTCAACTTTTACATTGACTATCAATAGCATCCACTGTGATTTAATGTAAGTAATGCAGCAAATCTGAAAGGTGGAAAATCACTTTAATATTTTTAATATTTCAAGATGTTTACACATATAATACAGGATACTACTCAAAGAGTATGGGTAACAGTAATTCTACAGAAATGAAAAAGAGAAGGGTTTGAACAGTAGCTTACAAACAGAAAAAATTCTTTGTTTTTCTCTATCTCTCTTTTCTCTATTTAGCAAAGTAAAATAGCTTACCACATAATACACTTTGGTGAATCATCAAAACAGATTTGAAACTTAGATGGAAGCTGTTTGAAGTCCCAAACCTGATTGCCTCTTTCAGGCTCTGCCAGACCTTATGACCTTCCAGCTGCCCACCCTCATGACAAATCATCCTGTACATCACTCTGACGTAACAGAGTCAACATTCTTTGTGTCTTGCGAGCTAGATTAGAAAACTGGTCTGATCTGGACTTCAAATACATCTTTTTATTTTGTCCCAAGTCCTGTGTAGCCTAACAGGAATGTGTGGCTTAGCTAGCAACTTATTGACATGACAATATACTTTCTAAGCTCTCCCTTAAATTGTCCAGAGGTTTTTCCTTGATACAGGACAGCACAGATAATAAATTGCCTTCAGAGCCAGTTGGTCTGTCTCTGTTAAGAATCTTGATTTTATTCCAGTAATGTAAGCTTTGTCCCTGTAACTGGTAAATTCTAACTGATACTCATGCATAAAGAATTGAATTAAAAAATGTAATAAATTGTTACAGTAATACAGAAAGTTCCCTGTCTGAAAAGCTTTTTACTTTATATTTTAGATTAGGCCACAACAGCCTAAATGCAACTATTAAGATCTAACCAACTCAATAAATCTGAGGATAGAGTAAGGGACTCAGTTTTACTTTACCACTTCTACTGCTTAATCCTTGGCAACCAACATTTTTTATTTCTTTTTGTATTTTAGAATTTTGACACAATGTTTTATTTGGCCAGTTCATAAAGCACTCTTAGCATAACAGATGTCTGAATGAAAGATAGGCCTCTGTATACATTTTGGACTGCAGAGTTTGCACGTCACATTTGGCACTTAGGCCTTAATCTAGACTGGCTTTGGACTGTAGCAGTTTACAGACTGCATTGGGCCTATTTTGGTCTTACTCTGATATTAATATTTAAAAGGTGAACTAGCTTATTTTTAACTGTGTGACACAATTTGTATCTAATTCTAATGCCAACAAGAGCAGAGAAGACGTGAACCCATATTTGCTCCTACATATCATAAGTAATACTTAAAACAAGCTCCACTAAGAATAGGATTATCTAATCTTGCTTTAAACATAATTGTGTTAGTACTAGAAATAATGTCTTGTGGAAGTTTATTCCATGGGTATATTACCCTTTACATATAGAAATATTCCCTAATATTGGTATTGAAGCTATGTCTGGTGAATTATAGCAGGTGTCCACAAGTTCATTGTCATCACTCTTGAACTCTAATTCAAGATCATGTATCAGATATGGGTCTTTACAGATGTCTTACATAAATAACAAATCTCCTTTCAGTGTTCTAGTCTCTAGGAGCATTACTTTAAGTTTGCTGGCAAAGGCACCTAGCTTCACCCAAGCTCTTTTCTTCTAGGTTTGCTTGTAAAGACAGAGCAAGGAACAACATTATCAGAGCAAGGAAAAAGATTAAGGTTTCTTTTGGCTAGGCAGATTTACTGTGTGTTACTATTTTCTTTTGTGCACACAGTTTTTTTTACTGTTTTTTGCTTGCATTTTACTGCTTTATTGTTCTCTGATTCAAATTGCAGTTACAGGGTATATTTTCTGCTGCATTATTAGAGGGTGTGCCTACAGGTTTGTTACTGTTTTGTGCTTACAGATTACTGCTGTAATCTTCTCTGATTCAAATTGTTTTTTGCAGGGTATATCTTCTGTCACTGTTTTATTTTTCTCTGCAGCAAAGATTTTTTGCAGGGTATATCTTCTGTAAAATTGTTACAGCTGGTGCTTACAGGTTCTACAGTTTTATCTATCATTAGGCTAAGCTTTCAGGGCAACTGCATTTGTTGTAGGTTGATTGCTTCTGCTCTTATCTCCTTGTTTCTTTCATCCATGGTTCTTCTCTTTCAGCAGGGGAAGGACCCAACCACCAACCCCCATCCCCAACCACCCACCCCATCCCCAACCACCCCATGCTATACTCCTTTATAAGTAGCACAGCTGTGACATTTCCTGTAGCAAAGCAGGAAGGGGAGGATCAGAGGGGTATCCACAGTGACCTCACTTACAGGGGCACAACTAATTTAACTTGTTATAAAAGTTATAAAAAAAAATATTTAAAACAAAAAAAAATTTTTGGCTTTCATTTTCCTTCTAATTACTTGGACCAGGTTTGAAACTTGGCAACTCAACTGGAATGGATATTACTAATTGTAGGTACTGTGAGACACTTTTCAAAAGGGCAGTTATACAGGATTTAGGATGCTGTCTTATATGCTGGACCATCTGAGATCTAAGGGCTCAGATCCGGGCAGCTTGAACAGAGATTGCGTGCCTCAAGTCACATATTCAGGAGGTAATACATTACAAGAACCACTTGCCATTTTCCTAACATCCAACTGAAGCACCTTGACCGCAAGGGTAGTTGGTCCTGGAGGTTGGCAGGAGGTTAGGAGGGGCAAATTAGGTGCCCTATTACTCAATGCTCACCAATGTATCACTCTATAAACCAAATAAAAACTACAAAGAGGTAGTCTGCCTCTATCTCTGAAATCAAACAAAGAGACAGAGGACACTGCAGAGCAGGACACTGCAGCACAGGAGTTAGTGTTACAAAACTCACCAAAACAGGGACCCAAAAAAAAGACAAAAAGGAAATAAAAAAAAAATTCTGCTCATAGGAAACTTCATGATTCAGGGAGTTGATACTTACCTCCAGCTGGGGGTAATGGTCAGATGTTTCCCAGGTACATCAGCATGGAGAGACATCGACCACATTGCTAAAATTGTGCAGGAAGCAGGAGAAAATATTGATGTCCTGGTGCAGATAGGGACTAACGATCTCACCAGCTGGTCAGTTGTGGAGACCAAGAAACACCTGACTAGGCTGGGAGACAAACTGTCATCCATTTCATCTGGCATCTCCTTCTCTGGGATCTTGCCAGTCTGGGAGAGGGGGAGAGATTGACAGAAGGTCAGAGAAGGGAAGATAGGGGAGCTAAACATGTTGCTCAAGAGCTGATGCCAGGAAAAAGGACACAAATTTGTAGGTAACTGGCAACAGTTTTGGGAGTGAAAGTTCTTTAAATTCAATGGACTGCATCTGACTAAGCAGAGAGTGAGTGCATTGGGGCAGAAGTCTTTGCAGAATATTTAAACTACCAAATGGAGAGAGGCATGCAGCACCCAATATATTGCACGGGAAGAACACCTGTCCCCCGCTCAGCTAGTGATCAAACAAGAGTTCAGCATGTTTGTAGTTCATTTGCATCACCAGGTAAGGAAAACGGTCTGACTCCCCATACAACACAAAGGGGACATGCCTGACCTCGCCTAACAACTAACGCACCGAAATCTGGCCAATGGAAAATCATGTACACAAATGTCTGTAGTCTGGGAAATGAGGTCCTAGACCTGAAGGCAACAATGACAGAGGCTAAACTGGACATAGTAGCCATTAGCGAGACATGGTTCACCAGTAACCACACTTGGGAGACTTCAGTACCCGGCTATGTACTGTTCAGAAGAAACCAAGGGGCAAAAGGGGGGGCAGTAGCCCTTTATGTCAATGAAAATATCAAAGCTACAGAAATTCAGAATATACATTCAGAAGAACTGTGGGTCACCCTGGAAACAGGAAATGGGACAGCCATATGAACTGGGGTTGTCTACAGGCCTCCAGACCAGGGGGAGGACATAGACACATTACTTTTAAAAGATATACAAAGCTTGACAGCTAAAGGGGATGTTCTGATAACAGGAGACTTCAACATGCCAGATACAGATTGGTCAATACCAGCAGGAACATCCACCAGAACTAGACACATAGTGAATTCCCTGCAGGGGAAGGGCCTCAAACAGCTGGTACAGCAACCCACAAGAGACAGGGCTATACTAGATCTAGTACTGACTAACAGGGAAAGGATCACAGATCTCCAGGTAGAAGGTCACCTGGGGGCCAGTGACCATCACATGGTATGGTTCAATTTGGCCACTACAACTAAATCATCCCATTAGAAGGCAAAAATATGGGACTTCAGAGGAGCTGACTTTGATAAGATGGCCAACAAAGGTAAGCTAGCCCTAGCAAGAAGAAAGACAGGTGAGGGGGTACAGGTGAAGTGGGCAACCATTAAGGATGCAATACTTGGAGCAACATCCCATTGTGTTAAGGAGAAAAGCAAGAGCAAAAGAAGGATGAAACCACTTTAGTTCTCAAAAACAGTAGCAGAAAAGATCAGAGCCAAAAGGTTGGCCTTCAGGAAATACAAAGGAACGCAGCAGGACGAAGACTGGAAGGCATACCAAACTTCCCTAAGGAAAGCAGGGAAGGCAGTAAGGCAGGCAAAGGCCCAAACCAAGGAAAAAGTAGAATGAGCAGTAAAAAAGGGGACAAGACTTTCTATAGATATATTAGTGAAAGCAGAAAGTCCAGAGGGGGGTATTGCTAAGGTCAAAGGTGATAAGGGGGAGTGTGTGGAAGAGGTACAAGGAAAAGCATCTATCTTAAATAGATACTTCTGCTCAGTATTTACTGAGGAGAAGGTAGTGCAGGGCCCACAGCTCAGCACCATGGACATGGGGGGAGGTGCACAATTTCCTTCACAAAAGAAAGGGTCCTACAAAACCTCGGTAAGCTCAGGGTGGACAAGGCAATAGGACCTGATCACATACATCCCAGGGTACTAACGGAGCTAAGGGTGGAACTAGCAGAGCCATTATCAGAACTGTTTAGTGAGTATCTGAGCACAGGAGAGGTCCCAGAAGACTGAAAAATGGCTCATGTGATCCTGCTCCACAAGAGTGGCAGCAGGAAGGAGGAAGGGAACTACAGACCAGTCAGTCTTACCTCAGTAGTGGACAAGATTATGGAGGCACTCCTTAAGGAAAGGATAGTGCAACACCTGGAATCCATAGCAGCACAGGACCAAGACAGAATGGATTTACAACGGGAAGGTCCTGTCAAACTAATCTCATAGCTTTCTTTGACTGGGTAACCAGAGTGTTGGATGAAGGGGGTGCAGTTGATGTCGCCTACCTTGACTTCAGCAAAACTTTCGATACTGTTCCACATAGAAGATTGATTAATAAGCTGGGTAGGCTCGGGAGGGGTTCAGAGGTTGGTCAACTGGGTGGCAAACTTGTTGGCAGGCAGAAAAAAGAGAGTGGTGGTAAATGGTATACAGTCAGAAGAGATGCAAGTCACAAGTGGGGTACCTCAGGGATCAGTCCTGGGGCCAGTCCTCTTCAATATCTTCATCAGCGACATTGCATATGGACTGAAGGGGAAGCTTCATCTGTTTGCAGATGACACCAAGATCTGCAACAGAGTAGATGATCCAGATGGGGTGGGCAGAATGAGAAGAGATCTGGATAAACTGGAAAAATGGTCGGAAGAGTGGCAAATGGGGTTTAATGCAAAGAAGTGCAATATCATGCACATAGGGAAGAGAAACCCTGAAGCTACCTATAGGCTGGGAGGGGAGTTGCTGGCAATCACAAGGGAAGAAAGAGACTTGGGCATCATCATCACAGATGACCTGAAATCATCCAAGCAGACCTCTAAAGCAGTAGGTAAGGCTAGGGGGATGTTGGGCTGTATTAGTAGGGGTATCACAAGTTGTAAGAGGGAAGTAATAATCCCTCTTTACAAGACACTGGTTATGCCCCATCTGGAGTGCTGCATGCAGTACTGGAGGTCGCACCTGCACAAGGACATTAACAAAATGGAGGCAGTCCAGAGATGGGCAACCAAAATGGTGCAGGGACTGCATCAGAAAACATATGAGGACAGATTAATGGAGCTCAACATGTATACCCTAGAGCAAAGGAGGAAGATTTATTTAATTTATTTAGCTTTTGTTTACCTGGTAAGTACACTAGACAAGTATTATGCCTATTTTCAGGAACGACCCAGGAGAATACAACATGAGGAACAACAGTCAAGGAGACATGGCAAAGAGAGTACAGTTTTTTTTGTCACAGTAAACAAACATGTGGGAAATACATCATTTGATGCTAGGGAAAACATACAGTAGTAAGCACATTTCAGATTATACACTCTAGACTAGCTAGTTCAACTGACAGATATATACAGGTCATCATACATAGGAGTGGAGCATAGCTCAAGGACTGGATTGGTCATAATATAACTTATAACATTGTCGTATACACCCCCTAGGCTAGTTGGATTGCGGGCAGGTATATACAGCTCATCATATTTTTCTAAATATGCACATGTTAGACAGAAACAGAAACACTTGGTAGTACAAGTTTACCAAGTGACCAAGGTGCAATATGTCATGGTTAGCCTATGACCGTGAGCAATAATGGTGTAAAATGCCCAAGGCTTTTAGGCAGGAGTAGTCAGAAGTCATTGATACAGTGGGAAAATATCTCCAGGAATTCGATGGAGACACCCTGGGAGGTTCAGACAAAACAATTTGACACTTTACTCTAGGGAGGTTTGGGACAGTCACACTCTGATGCTAATTTTAGGAAACCCCACAGGGAATTTCGAAAACTTAGATAGGAGGGGGCAGTTTGGATATCCACAGGCAGCGAATTCCAGAGTCTGGGCACACTTATGGCAAAGTCGATCCCCATGAGGGTCCGGGTAGGAGGGACTTTGAGCATCCCTGATGTGAGAGACCTAAGTTGGTAGGGGTGGGATTCAGTTTAGGCAGAAGCCAGGCCAGCCCCTGGGGGTGCTAGTTCTGATCACTTTCCCAGAGAGGCATCCCAAACCAAAATCAAGGTATCTAGCTGGTGAGAGCCAGCAGAGTTTCTCATATAGCTCTGCAATTGGGTGAGTCAGGGGCAGCCAAGGCAAAACGACAAATGTTATTGTAAGCAGTGTACCACCAGGTGAGATGTGTCTTTGGAGAGTGAGCAAATAGGGTGCAGCCCATAGCTGAGGAGGGAAGGAGCACACCTTCACTAGGGGCAAGCCTGGCTGCCAGTGTAAGGTTATACTTGGCCCTATAGGCCAGACCCAGTTTGCAGTTTGCCGCCCTGCAGATGTTAAGGATATGATTACCCGTGTCAAGTTGGGGGTCAGGTGTTACCCCCAGATATTTGATGGAGCTCACTATGGGTAGTGAGGATCCATCTGCGCTGGTGACGTGTAAGCAGGCTGATGAGGCTTTGATTTTAGCCATTGAGCCAAAGAGCATAGCCTGTGTCTTTTTCAGGTTCAGGACCAGCTTGTGACTAGTAACCCATGACAATACCCTGTTAAAGTCATCAGTCAGGTTCTGGTTTAGAGTAGTGGCATTCTGGGAGTGAGCCAGGATTACCAGATCATCTGCATACATGGTGGCGCTACAGCTGGTAGTAACCATGGGTAGTTGATTGAAGAAGAGGGAGAAGAGGAGAGGACCCAGTACCGAGCCTTGAGGCACTCCGTAGGTCACTGGTAGGGACTTGGAGAGGACTTTATTTATTTATTTATTTATTTATTTATTTATTTATTTATTTATTTATTTAGCTTTTGTTGACCGGGTAAGTGCACTAGACAAATCCTGCCTATTTTTAGGCATGACCAAGGGGAAGGGGATACAGATGAATGCCAACTGACCTTGAACCAGATTAAGCTGTTGGTGGTATTTTTAGTGAATGAGGAAATTTGGCCAGGACACCAGGAAATTCCCTACTCTTGCGTGGTCAAGTGGCCACCTGCAGGAGGCTAGTCAGTTTTCTAAGATGGGCGCTGCTGGTCTGAAGCACAGGATCAGTCTGCCGATTTGGAGGAGACCTCAGTGCATGCTAGTCCACTGGTTAATTTGCCTTCAGCAGACGCGGAAGAACCAGACCTGTTTCTGGATGCCTTAGCAAATACGGAGGATTCCACTGCTAAACAATGCTTTTTGCCTAAAGAGGTGGGTGATTTCTCCAGTTTACCGATTTCCAGGATCCCTGATACTGCATTAGAGCCGTTTTCGGCAACAGAGATCTCCGGAGCTCCGAGTCTGAATGACGTCATTCAGACGAATGCGGAAGGAAAAACACACTCTATGCTTGACTCGGAGGAGGATGCGAGGACTTTGCAGCAGGACAATCAACTGCAAAACACATTACCGGATGACACAGGTCAGTCCCATATTCTCCCCACGATCCCTAATGCTACGTTGTTACAGGACATGAAAATAATAGCGACGGACACTGTTTTTTCCGCGTTATCGCAGCCTGAAGCCTCGCAAGGTAAAAACGAGTCAGAATCTGGTATTAGTGTTACAACTCTTCATAAACAAGCTGGGTTTGTGTTTCAGCCGGAAAAATGTTTGTTTCCTCTTAAATCTCCCACAAGATACCAAACGAAGCCCCACAATCAGGAGGGGGTCACAGAATTTAACTTTGCAAACCAACTTCAGGGAAAAAAAGAACTGTATAACTTTTCAACTACACCTGCTTTATCTCTCTCTAATGATCCTAAACTGAGGATTTCAGGGACTAACACCTCTATAAACATTCAACATGATTCTACTTGGACTCCACAATCAGCATTGGTCGCAGCAGGGTGGAAGCAACAGGCTTCAGGAGAATGGGCTGCAGACTTAGCATGGGACTCATCTTTTGATTTAAATGTTCATTCCCCTGGGTGGAAACCAGAGGGTTTGGGGAATAATCTTGATAGTAATTTAATGGGAAAAAGAGTTTCTGAGGTGGCATTAATGCAACCCATGGATAATAATGTTTCTTCTGAACCAGTCATTTCTTCTAGTGAACAAAAACCCCTTCTGTCTGATTTGTTTGCTAAAGCTAAAAGAGATGCCGCACCTAGGCGGAATGCCATCCGAATAAGGTATAAAGGGGGTATGGTGGATAGGCCCGATCGTAATTATATAGGAAAAATTTTGATAAAAGAATCTCTACATTTTTCTCCTAGAGATGTATTTGCAATCATTAACATTTCTGGAGAGGATAATTACGATGTTAGCTTTCGTTCTGCCACTTTGTTAGACTTATTTTGGATTCAATATAACCAAGTAAAGTTTTCCCCAGTCTGGGCCCCTTTCTTATTATTCCTCTTTCTCAGCCTTCCATTAAGTTTATTACAATTATGTTCTGAAATGAGGGGGTACAGGTGGAGACATAACCTATTGGCTGTCGAAAAATGTGATATACAAGGAGATCCAGAACCCATTTTAGACCTGGAAGGTTTTGGACAGGAGGTTGGAAATATAAAGTTAAATTGAAACAGAATGAAAATGGCTTTATGCACATTCCAAACTCCTTTTTGTTGGGACAGGACAGAGGCGTTTGTTTTTACAGTGGTCAGCCAAGGGCCTGTTATAAATGTGGCTCGAGAACTCATTTGTCCAATGTTTGTGACAGCCCAAGATGCGACAATTGTAGTGAAATAGGTCACGTTACGATACAGTGTGGGAACCCCACGAAATGCGACCTATGTGAGGGTACTGCTCATGCTTTTAAGAACTGTCCTTGGGCGGCAAAAAATTCATTACAGAATAACAATACTGAGAAGTTTATTCAGGTGGCCCAAGAAGCTTTCATCACAAAAACAACTGCCAAATTACAAAAAAACCCTGTTAATAAAACACAAGATCTAGTGAAGCTAAATTCTACTGCAGCTGTTACTTTCACTCCACCCCCCCCAAGCCCGAGGGGCCTTTTAGTAAAAGTATACAGGAACCTCTAGCTACCCAAATTTTACAGCCAGTATGCTATACAGAAAAAAAAAATACCACAGGTAATCCCTTCCCCCCCTCCTTCTAATCCCCTCCCAAGTCCCTTACCTCCTAGGAGGTCCACTAGAAGTTCAAAAATTATTTCAGTGCCAACTCCCGACCCGGTAGAAACCACTAATCCTTATTCAGTCCTAACCTCTTCATGGGGTGAATCAGAAATGGACATTGGAGACTCAGATTCCCAAAAGTCAGCTCAAGATGGTTTTGAACCCTCACAGGGTAATTACAAAGACAAAAAGAAAAAAAAAAGAAAAAAAATAGAAATTTAACCTACACCTGCTTAACAGATGGGTTTTGATTGGGCTTCACTAAACGTCCATAGTATTTTAAATGGCGTTAAACGAAAAGCAATTTTCACCTGATCCATGATTCCCAAATATCCATTTGTCTCTTACAAGAAACATGGATGTTCTCTATAGAACATATCACAGCTTTCAAAAAAGACTGGCCATGGGGACCGTCTTACTGGTCTTTTGGAGAAGATAGGGCTGACGGAGTTGGGATATTGTTTAATTCATTTCAATTCAAGCTACAAAAATTAATTGATTGTATTCCAGGCAGAGTTTTAACTGTTGATTGTAAATTGGATTCACAGATCTATAGAATAATCAACATTTATAATCCACAAATCAAAACAGCACGAATAGCATGTATGAAGGTCATTCAACCATTCATATGTACTACTATGCCTGTTTTATGGGGAGGAGACTTTAATTGTGTCCTAAAAAATTTAAGACCGACTGGGAAAAAGATATATTGTGATTCTAATTGTTTAAATTCTATCATTAAATTGGAAGATCTTACAATCTGTAATCAACTAGAATCAGATCCCCTTCAAAATACCTTTTATAAAGGAAATAAAGGAACCTGTATTGATTATCTCTTTACCTCTAAAAATATCCAGGTTTCGAATTTTAAAAGAGTCCCTTTCGAATTTTCAGATCATTTATTGCTTCAAGTCTCAGTTGATATTACATCAGATCATAGGTTTAAAAAGCACAGATGGAAGTTGAATGTGTTAACTTTGCAGGAAGGATTTGTTCAGAATTTGATTCAGAAAATTCTAACAGCTAGATTATCAGTCAGGTTCTTATATCATGATCTAGGTATCTGGTGGAAAGAAACAAAACAAGATTGCATAAACTGGTTTAAAGCCTACGGTCATAGAACACAGACCAATAATTTTTTTAATTATCTTAAACTTCGTACCCAGCTTCAAAACTTATTATCAAGAGTTAATACTACCTCTGAAGACTTATCCTGTCAGATAGCCAACACTAAATTCCAAATGAGGAAATTCCAATATGACCATGCTAAAACCCTCCAGGCATTAATTAACAACTACTCTTCTAAATCTGTAATTGGAGATCCCTTTATTTTATGTAAAACTATTAAGGACGTCACTAATTTAGACCACTTAGTCACTAGACTAACTAGAATAACCAATCCCAGAGACATTTGTAACCTTCTTTCACTTCATTTCAAAGACTTAGTCAACTACTATTCCTTCGTTGGCCCAATTAAAAGATTATTTCAGGGGTTTATGGAACCCCAGTATTGATGCTACTATTACTGAAAACATAATTAAACCATTTACAGTTCAAGAAATTAAAAATGTAATTTCTAATCTTAAAAATAGTGTTTCTCCTGGGCTCGATGGTCTATCGAATGCCTTTTATAAAACCTTTCCCTTAGAATTAGCCACCTGTTTATGTTTCGTTTTTAATAAATTTATTGATGGCGAGGTGATCTATCAGTCGTTTTCGACTGGCTTACAAATTTATATCTATAAAAAAACAGGAGATAAAGGTGATATCCGTAACTGGAGACCTATCACCCTGCTTAACTCAGACTATAAAATTTTAGCTACCTTATTGAATAACAGGCTTAAAACATGGGCTAGTTTGGTTATCTCGCCAGTTCAACATTGCGGAGTGCCCAATAGAAGAATTCAAACTGTTTTGTGCTATGTTCGAGATTTAATTGAATTCTTAACTTATAAAAAGCAAACTGGAATCTTACTTTCCTTAGATCTTGAAAAAGCGTTTGATAGGGTGAGTCATCCTTTTCTATTTGAAACATTGGCCTTTTTGGGTATGCCACCTTGTATTTTAGAGATGTTAAAGAAGCTATATCTTAATTGGATAATATGCCCGATGATTAAGGGAAAAGTAGAAAAAGGATGGACTCTTCAGTCAGGAGTACGTCAAGGGTGCCCCCTTAGCCCATTGCTATATATTTGCTCCTTGGAGCCTTTCATCAGAACTATTTGTACTTCCCCTAACTGGGAAGGTTTTCCAGTTCCTAATTCTAAGTTTACCTTAAATATCCAAGCTTATGCGGACGATATATGCCTTTTTTTTCATCAGCGGCACCAATTAGAAAATTTTTTTCAACTATTCCATACTTATACTACCTTGGCTAATGCCAAGATAAATTTTAGCAAATCTAAAGGTCTGTTGATTGGAACTGATAACCTTGCTCCTTTCCAGCATAGATCTATTTACATTTCATCAGAACCTATATCCATTTTGGGAGTTACTTTTGGACCTCAAAATATGCCAGAACTTAATTTGATGACAGCCCTTCAGAAAGTTGAGAACAAAGTTCAAAGGTGGAAACAATATAGATTCTCAGAATTGAAAAGGGTACAAATCTTTAAGCAGTTTTTATTACCCTGTATGCAATATATTGCTTTTCTGTATCCCATACCATCTGCTCTGGAAGTTAAGCTGTACAGTATAAGTTTTCAGTTTTTGGAGAACAGACTGAATCCAATAAAAGATGCTATACTTATTTAGATAAATCAAAAGGTGGTATAGAATGATAGACCCAGTTTTATTTTGTAACTCATTATTTTTATCTTTTTCCTTGCGTAATTGCCTAATCGCTTCCAAAAAAATAGAAACTAGTTGGCTTAGAAGCCTACTTTGTAATTATTTGTCGAAATGGACACACAGAGCCCCTAAAATACATAACAACCTAGGCATTCCACCCTTTTTTAGGCCCATAGCTAGGAAATTGTATATTTGGCAACTAACCAAAACCCAAATTAATAACACCTCTAAAACCCTTTATAATATGATTATTTCCTCTATTTATCCATCCTCTCCTGCCTTTAAAAATTGTCCTGAGGATTTAAACCATCACGTTCTGGACCAATTAAATAATCCTCGATTACCTGTTCATATGTGGGAAATACAATGGTTGATTATGTATGGTCATTTGCAGGTTAGAGGTACAGCCAAGTACAAAATGAAAGAGGAAAGGTTCTGTCCATTTCCAGATTGTGTAGCACAAGAAGAAACGATGGAACACTTCTTTCTTTATTGTTCTTTTTCCTCTGAATTATGGAAATATCTTGCCAATATATGGAAGTTTAAATGGTTGGCAAATTTAAGTTATGGTTTACTTATCCTTGGAATTTTTCCTTTAAAACTTTCTACTTTTCACAAAAATACTTTGTGTATATTCTTGGCTTGTTTAAGATTTTGCTTATGGCAAGAAAGATGTCAGTGGGTTTTATATCAAAAAAAACCTAATTTTGTTAGATATAGTCAATATGTCATCTGCGAATTGAACAAAGTTTACCAAAAAGATATGCAAATATATGACACAGAGAATGTTAAAAAATGGTGGAAAGGGTTTTCCCATTTGATTAAGTTTAAATAATTCAATAGTTCAACTTGGAAACTAATTTCTACGATATAACTGATTACATATGTTTATTATCTTATATTATTCCCTTTTCTTCACTAGCCCTTTATGTTTAAAATTGCATTGTTTTTCTCTTTTTTTGTTTTCTTGTGGTGTATTGTATTGCTGGATACATATCGATGTTTTGAATGATGCCTTATTTCAATAAAAGAAAAATTACCCCTACTCTTTTCGATAAGTGCCATGGGATCTTTAACATCCACCTGAACTACCACCAACCCAGGCAGATGGGACCTCGGTTTAACGTCTCATCCGAAAGACGGCACCTCAGAAATGCAGCACCCCTCTCATGCTGCATTACAGTGTCAGTACTGGGATATTAACCCAAGTGCCAGATGTGGGAACTGAACCCACAGCCTCTGATCTCCCGGCCTCAGAGGCGAGTGTGCTACCTACTGAGCCACTGACACTGCAGCAGGTACGCAGGTACGCTGCTTTCTGCCATGTAGATAACCCATTAGCCATTTCATGGCACGGGGGAGAGGCCAAGTGACCACAACTGTGCACCAAGCAGTTTGTGGTCAATGAGGTCAAAGGCTTTGGACAGGTCAATAAATATTGCACCAGAGAGTTTGCCCTGGTCCATGGCTGTCCGGATACTTGATGTAGCCGAGATTAAGGCTGTGGTGGTGCTGTGTCCCTTATAAAAGCTGTGCTGGGCTGGGGACAGAAGTTCATGAGAGTGGATATATTCTGAAAGCTGCTCAGCCACTACCTTTTCAAGGAGCTTGCTAAGGGTTGGGAGAATGGCAATCGGTCGATAATTGTCAGGTAGTTTTGGATATCCTTGCTTCAGTACAGGGACAATCCTCGCCTCTTTCTAGAT
Organism: Neoceratodus forsteri; assembly: GCA_016271365.2. Lineage (NCBI taxonomy): Eukaryota > Metazoa > Chordata > Ceratodontiformes > Ceratodontidae > Neoceratodus > Neoceratodus forsteri. The sequence goes on along the minus strand of CM028137.1, from coordinate 338,825,206 downwards.
GTCTGGGATGGTCCCCAGACCAAGGGATAGGTTCAAGATAAAGGCTACTGGTGAGGCAATGTGTGCAGCACCAAGCTTAAGGAGTTTAGGCTCCAGGTTGTCTGGGCCAGGACTGGAGTACTGGGAGAGGCCAGCTAGGCATTTCTGCAAGTCCTGAACTGATACAGCCCTGAGGTGGAACATTTGACGAGGAAGGTGACCCTCCAGCAGAGTGGAGGGAAGGGGGTGGGACAGAGCCTCATCAGGTGAGAAGAGGGTTGTGAAGGCAGAGAGGTCAGAGAAGTAATTATTTAGGGAGTTGGCAATAGTATGGGGATTATTACAGGAGATTCCATTTATGACCATGTCCGTAACCCCCGGATGGGAGGATCCACTGATAAGGGATTTAATATCTCTCCAGAACCTCCTGGGATTACTGGCAGAGCTTAGTAGGGCAGACTTGCAGAAGTCACTCTTTGCTGCCCAATCTAGTCTTTCTTTGCCCAACTTGGAGCAGGAGTTGGATACATTTTTCCACCGGTTCGACTGTCTGGGTCTCTCCTTATTGCAAATGACCACTTTAGATGCCCCGATCACCTTAGCAGAGTTACATCAAGCTTTGATCCAAATGGCCAAAGGTAAGGCCCCTGGCCCTGATGACATGATGGTCAAATTATATCAAGCACTGGTGAAGAAGATATCACAGCCTCTGCTCCTTGCTTTCCAAGAAGTGCATGTGGCTGGTCTGTTTCCCCTGTCTATGAGAGAAGCCCACATTACTCTCTTACCGAAAAAATCGAATGACCCTTTAGATTGTGCAAACTATCACCAGATTTCCCTACTTCCTGTGGATAGTAAAATATAGGCCAAGATTTTCACCACTAGGATGCTGAAGTGTTACCATCTATTATCCACCCAGCTCAAGTTGGCTTTATGAAAGGTAGGGCCAGCTCAGATAATACAAGGCTCCTACTTAATCTTAAATGGTTAGCCTCCTGTTCTTACTGCTCCATGGCAGCACTAGCAATAGACTTTACCAAAGCCTTTCGATTCTGTTGAATGACATTACTTGCACCAGGTTCTCAAATTATATGGCTTTGGCCCTACTTTCTGTCAGTGGATATCCACATTATACGGCTCCCCAATGGATAGAATCTTGACCAACACCACCATTTCCAACCCATTCTCTTGCACAGCGTCACAAGGCGGGGTTGCCCCCTGTCTCCCCTTCTCTTTTTAGTAGCATTGGACCCTCTCATATGGGCCCTTATTACATCAAAGGATATCATAGGCATTGAATTTGCTGGGAAATTGTATTTAGCAGCAGCCTACGCCGATGATCTCCTATTAACCCTCTCCCATCCAGAGCAGGCATTACGGCATGTCCCATCTCTTTTGTAGTCCTTCTCAATTTTTTCAGGCCTCTGTATCAATCAAAAGAAAACACTTCTGGCCCCTCTGAATAAAGCCTGCACAAGAAGCTGCTTACAGGGCACGGAGCTTTCTTGGGCCATACAGAGCTTTTCTTATCTCGGCATAATCATTCCCTTTAGGTGGTCAGATTTGGAGTCAGCCAATTTCTTACCCCTTTTGACTCAATTGTCTTTGGAGATAGAGAGATGGAAGAAAATCCCACTATCTCTGCCAGGGAAGGTGGCTGCAATTCGCATGCTCTTCTTGCCATGAGTCATGTATTTATTTAACAATCTCCCAATACGTCTCTCCCCCAAACTCTTTGCCTCCATGGAAACTCAGATGTCCCGCTTCTTATGGGAGGGGAAGGCACCCAGGTGGAGCAAGCACAAATTGAGAGTGCACTGGTCTAAAGGGGGACTGGGTTCCCCCTGGTTCCAAGGATATCATCTGTCTTGCACGGTTGCTACTGCCACTAAGTGGTTTGTTCCAAGCCCACTACCTCTTTCACCATGGGTTCAGTTGGAAACTGATCTGGTGGCAGATTCTAACTTGCATTTGTTGCTACATCCCCAGAGTCAGACCCAGCATACCACGGCCCCATTATTGGTCGAGACCAAAGGGGCGTGGCACTCGCTCATGACCCTGGCTCACACTCCTGGTCTGCCCAAGCCTCTCCATGGCTTTACACCCCATTGTGGCACAATAAGACCTTAGTAATTGGTGACACCCCTCTGTATTGGCCCACGTGGGAGGCTCAGGGCATTTGATACATATAGGATCTGTGTATACCAGGCTCTTCAGATTTGATGTCCTTTGAACAAATACAAAACAAATTCCACCTACTGAATAGGGACTTCTGGAGATTCCTCCAGCTACGCAATGCTGTACAATCTGATAGGTCCCATAATTGTTCCAACCCTAAATGGAACTGGCTAGCCCATAGACATAAAACCCCCTTGTCTGGAGGCCTCATTGGGCACTTTTATAGGACAAGGCGAGAAGCTCAAGTAGACCCCTCAAATGTATGCCGACTGAAGTGGTTGTCTGTCCTGAATGTCCACATCCCTGAAGAGGCTTGGAATCGCTATCTCCGAGAATGCCACTATACTTACACGGATACCAAGAGTCGCTTTTTACTGCTTAAAATACTGCTGTTTTGGTATCATATGCCAGCACCTCTGCACACTCACAGCCTATTACATCACTCTAATTGCTGGCACTGTCAACAACCAGGAGCACATCTACTTCATATTTTATGGACGTGCCCTCTGATCTCACCCTTCTGGGCATTTATAACCCAGGACTGTTCCATAGTACTAGGTTCCCAAATACTCCTATCTGACCCCAAACTCCTATTGGGGAACACTAACTCCCTTACTGCCTTATTTTGACCTCAAAAGCAGTGAGTGGCACTTGCTCACATGGAGGCCAAATGACTCATACTTATGTACTGGCATCAACCAACCCCCCCCGCCCCGTGCAAGCTGGCATGCTGCTCTTGCCAGACTTTCTATATTAGACCGGTTGTCTTGCATGCACTTAGGCCGCATGGACCAATACACTGCCAGATGGGAAGCTTATCTTCACTCACCCCTTTGTAAAACTCCAATCCTCTATGGCAACCCTCCTACCTAGACTGTAGGTTACTTTAATATTGAATCTGTCACTCTTGTCCTCCCATTTCTTCCTTACTTAAGGTTACCGGTTTGCCGCTTCAGTTTTCATGGATTGCTTTAGTTTGACTGTCAGACTGGATAATGTGTAACAGTAGTGAGTCCTTTGTTATATTTTTTATGTATACATAATATCACACCATTTTGTCTATTCATAGATGGATATAGCTGTATATGGAATGTGCTGTTTATAACAGTCACTATAACATGCTGTTGTACTGTTGAATGACAATCAGTAAAATATTCTATGATAAAAAGGAGATATTTAAGACAGATCATTTGCTGGAGGAAAATACTGCTATTTCATCTCTTTTCCTGTATTGATGATCCAGTCTAAACAGCTGATACCCATCTAGAGGCCAGATATTCAAAACTTTGTCCTGGGGCTAAATTAGCACTGCCCAGTGGGCAAAAAGCAAACTATATTCAAAAGGAATAGCCCCTGAGTTAATCCTGCTGAATATAAACCGGTCTGAGAGTGCAGGGCAAAAATAGCACGGGAATAAGACAGCACTGAATATAGCAACAGGGAAGTGAAAACTGCAACTGCAGCTCATTAGACTCTGAGGCCCTGTCCACACTACACCACTTACAGTCTGTAATGGTTCCAAACCGTTACAGACCGGAACTGTTACAGTGTGTCCGCACTGCCGGCAAACAGTCTCAATAACGGTTTGGAACCGTTACAGCCCGTCCAAATTTATGGGTGCCCTGTAACGTCACAGCTGCACCCTATCCTACAATGCAGTTCGTGCTGCATTGGGGGAATACTGGAGCTACACGCTCACACGTCCACACTATGGCTGGTAACGTTACAGGGGAACAACTGTTTTCGTAACCGTTGTTCAAACTACCTCGTAAGTGGTTTCAACAACGGTTACGAAAACGCCTTCTGTAACATTACAGATGTAAATGCAAACTGTTTTGGTAGCGGTTTGAGCCCTCTGTAATGTTACAGAGGCATAGTGTGGACAGGGCCTAAAGCAAGCCAGTGTTGCAGGTGGAGAACATAGTGTGTGATTGCACAGAGATGTCTCACATCTACTGCAAACAACAATGTAAGCCACACACTGCAGAACTGTGCTATGCTGAAGTGAGGTTTGCCCAGGGCTAACCTGATTGCACAGTGCTAACACATTAGCCCGGAGCAAACTGGTTAGCCCGGGGCAAACGGGAGCTATATTCAAAACTCCCATGCAAATGAGCATACTTAGGTAATCCGTGGGCAAACAGGCACATTTGCATCTCATTATGTGCTGCTTGGCATACAGTACCATGCAGTTTGCCCGGTGCTACTGCATGGTGCACACAGCACCACCTTTTGGTCAGAATGGCAGTATAGGCTGGACGCTGCGGGCCAAGACATGCCCACAGCCTCCCCTGTTGGTCAGCATGGACTACAGAGCAATATAGCTCTATTTATATATCTATATATATCTATCTATATATATAGATAGATATATATATAGATATGTAGATATATAGATATGTAGATATATACAGATACACATATATATACCTACATATACAGTATATTTATATTATGGTAGCACGGTAGTGCTACCATAGTTAGGGTTGAGGAGCCATTTCTATGTTAAACCCAAAATTTTGCACCTTAATTATTTTGCAACTGTTTGACGGATTTGCCTGAAATTTGGAATACTTAATCAAGAACCATAGGCCTTGGGACCTGCCAAGTTTCGTACCAGTCGGATATACAGCTGCAGAGTTATTAAGCTGGATCTGCGCGCACGTTTACGCTTTTTCTGGAATTCTATGGTCGCGCCTACAGGTCGCACGGTTAGCGCGACTGACCCGAAATCTTCAGAGAATGTGTGGCCGGGGTCCCCGATGTGCCTTTCAAAGATTTGGTGAAAAAATATTAAACGGTTCAAAAGTTATCCAAAAAACAATTTCCCATTATAAGTCAATGGGAAAAGTTAACAAAAAGTTCAACGCTTTCGCAAATGCATTTTTACTTTCGCAAATGGCCCTGTTACTTTCGCAAATCCGCCATTTTGTTTTCAGTTAGTGATCAGAAAAATGCTTGGCATTTAAATTTGGGACCCTCTAGCAACCTAATTCTTTTTGTATTCATCTAGTCGGACCCTGAGGATGCTAGCCATGTCTTTATTTTGGAGTAAAACACCCCAGAAATAAGTTTTTTCAAATTGCTGGAAAAAGTACTTTCGCAAAGTACTTTCGTGCTCTCGAAAGTGTCGCAAATGTCTGTGAAAGCTTTCACAAATTGCGACAGTAGTTTTCTAGTCTGTGGGAAAATGACAGCAATTCTTTGGCACTGTGCTGCAAAAGAACGGTTGGGAGTTTTGGGCTGAAATTTGGAGGGAACGCAGCCGACATCTCACAGATGTGCATTTTAGTGTTGTGTTGAAAAAATATTACACAGTGGCAAAGTTACAGCACTCCAAAGTTGACAGTTTTTCCCATAGGATAACATTACGGCGCCTGACGCATTACAGGAATCATTTGGCACCCTGCTGCAAAATAACAGTTTAGTCTTTTTTCCTGACATTTGGAGGGAAGACAGCCAACAGCCCACAGATGTGCCTTTCAGTGGTTTGGTGAAAAAATATTACAAGGGGCAAAGTTGTGGCGCTCGAACTTCTCTTTTTTTCCCATAGGATAACATTACGGGCGTCACGAGTTTTCAGGCCCGTATCTCGGAAACGTGCTAGATACGGACTTTTCATTGGAAAAACACTTAGCCCCTAACAGGGGCTAAGTACAAAACTACCCAGGATAGTCATAAATCATATGTATTTTAAATTTTTTTTCTACGTCGTACGGTTCCTGAGATATAACCTATTTAGTATTCCAAGTCCTAATTTTCTGCTCCGATACCTATTATTATGCATACACTCTTTGTACTCACTGTCTTTCTCTATGCAGGTTTTGGGGAAAACCAGCCTGTGTGCTTACATTACTGTACCGTTGCCCTTTCCGCTTGCGGTTCCGTACCCGTTTCACTTACCGTTGCGTCTACACCACCATGTGCGTTATCCTTTGCGTTTTCATTTGCGCTTGCGTTTCTGTTATTTTTTGCCATTTGTGTCTACAGTACTGTTTCTATTTCTTTTTCACTTTGTGTCACCATGCCCATTGACATTTCCATTTGCAGGCACCATGTTACTATGTGACAACACATCACGTGGCAGACCGTTCCCATCTACGCCACCGTGTGCGTTACCATGTGTGTTCTCATTCACGCTTGCGTTACCATGTGTGCCACTGTTAGTGCTTTTGTTTACGTTGCTGTTCCTGTTACTATGCCACAAGACATCACGTGGTGGGAGAGCGGGGCCCTCCGCTGCTGCATTACATTCACTATTTCTCGTTATCATTCACAAAAAGAATGGGAAATTAGAGGCAAAAAACTCCATTTAATGCATTAGTTAGGGTTGTCCCACAGCGACAAAAGTGAGGAAATTCGTTGTTAGGGTTGAAGACCCCCTGCCCACACCCCCAACCGGTATTGGGGTGTGCATTGGGGTCATCGTTCCTAACTATCACCCCATTCTCTAAACTTCTGCTGTTTTACACATGTGATGGGGTGAGAGTTAGGGCTAATGACCCCAATGCACACCCCAATGCCAGTTGGGGAGGTGGGCGGGGGGTCCAAGGGGGGTTTTCAACCCTAACACCGAATTTCTTCACTTTTGTCGCTGTGGAACAACCCTAACTAATGCATTAAATGGAGTTTTTTGCCTCTAATATATATATATATATATAGAGAGAGAGAGATCTATACACTGCCTGAGTCCACAAACGCCCTGGAGGACAGCCCCCATACCTCACAAGTGTCCCTCAGTATGAGGGTCAGCCCTCATTTGGCTCCTTAGCACTGCTCTGTCCCTCATCTATCCCTCATTGCAAAGGTGCTGCATACATACTTAACAGTCTAACCTACTAGAGCCAAACTATTTTTGTGTTAGGTGAATGCTATGGTTCACACAGTGTTCTGCCCTGTATCTCCATGTCTGAGGACATGTCCCTCACTCTGTGGGTCTGTGTCTCTCGTTATCCCTCAGTTCAAGTGTCCATATATGTCCATGTCCCCTATTCCAGCACTACAGCTTTGTACCAGGCACAAACCTTTGAATATCTTGCCCTAGATCTTTAGCCCATATGTCATTAGGATTCCACCAAGTGTTAGTAATGAAGATTAGATCCAAATCTTTTCTAGTTCCAATTATACTCCCCAGTTCGCTATACCAGTTCACTATATTTGTAGTTATTTAAACTCTTAGAATTAGTCAAGGGACACTTGATCATGACCTTTTTATTTGATAGAGTGAGAGTTTAATGTTTAATTGAACTGCTGCAGGACCCACCCCCTGCCTACTTCATTTAAATGGCTATCCATTGAAGCTGAATTAAAAAGACCTCCAAGCAGTTTGGTACCTGGCCTACTCAAGTGCCGGTCATCTGTGACATAAAGATGTTTTCTACCCACAAAAATCTCCTATGAGTTCATAAACCTTCCCTTTTATATTAGTTTTGTAGCCTTACATTTATCCTAATAGAGGTTTTATTTTTTTTCTGGGCGCTCTCTATATATATAGGTAGCATGCTGGAAATGATAGGGGTAACATTTTTTCCTTTTAAATTCTTTGACCAGTTCCACAGCTTTCTCACAGATGTCCTTATCATGGTCACATTCACTATTATTGATATCAACATGGACTGCCACTGTCTCAATAGAGTCTTTTTTATTTAACAAAATAGGGATCCGTTTTCTTACATCACCAATTTTGGCTCCATGTAGGCAGGACACAGTCCTGTTCGACCTATCATTTTTATGGATACTGATGTCACACCTCCTTATAATGGCACAACCAATTACAAGAGTTTGCTTCTGGCCCTTTTTGTAGTTTAGTTTATTGTTCAACAAATTGTTATTACACAAAGACGATTAAATACAGTTGCTACAAACATTACACATTAAAAAACAGATTTTTTACTTATGAATAAATATATCCTGTTTACTCATAAATACATCAATGGGCCTATAATATAAACATCCACGAGTAAGCCCAGCCTCTGAAAAGAAGTCCACATTACATTCATTCACATTGCACTATTTGTACATATTTCTTTCTAACTTTAGTCATTTCTATCGGAAACATTCCTAGGTTATTCAACAAGTCATCATTTTCAGAATTATACAGTAAATCCAAGATGTATCTAGAAGGGAAGTTCATGCCTTTCATAGATTGTCCTAAGCAGAAGACGGAGGTGATGGTCGTGGATCCTGGTCGCCGGATAAGGGGGTGAGGAGCAAATCATCCCTCAGGTTTATTCTTGGGGGATGTCAAGTTCCCTATCTCTGAACAGGTGCGCGATCTAGGGGTGATTCTTGACAATCAGCTGACATTGCGTGCTTAGGTGTCAGCTGTCATTAAGGTATCCTTTTACCATCTGAGGAACATCACTAGGATCAAGCACCTTGTTCCGCCTGGTGACTTGCCTACACTGATCCACGCCTTTGTGACCTCGCATTTGGATTATTGCAACTCCCTCTACTTTGGGCTTCCAGGGGTTGATATCCATCACTTGCAACTGGTGCAGAACTCAGCAGCCCGGTTCTTAATGGGGATTCCTCGTTCTTCCCACATTACACCGGCGCTGCGGGATTTGCACTGGCTGCTGGTTCAGTGGTGGATCACCTTTAAAGTCGGTTTACTGAATATAAAGCCCTACATGGTTTGGGCCCTGACTACCTGAAAGAGCTTCTGGTTCCTTACCTTCTGGAGCGACCACTCCGCTCAGCCAATGAGGGGTTGCTAGAGATTCCGAGGGTAGCTTTAAAATCTTTCAGCGCCCAAGCTTTTATTTTCGTGGCGCCGACCCTCTGGAATTCTCTACCCCGTTCGATTAGAGAATGCATGACTGTGGGGGGTTTTAAACAAGCATTGAAGTCTTTCCTATGGAAGAAGGCATATGGGGATGGTACCGACATGGACTGATATTATTGATTTTAGTGTTTTTATGATGTTTTATTATGATGTTATTTTAAATGTACTGCACCTTGATTTTGAAAGGCGCACTATAAATAAAGATTATTATTATTATTATTATAATATCAGTGTCTAAGATCAGAATACCATGGACAGCAAAGTGTGACATGTGCAAGATCTTCTTCAGTCAGTGCACAGTAACATGTAGTCCAGTTTGCATTTCCTTTATTATATCTAGTTTCCAGGATGTTACTGGGAAAAACCTCAAATCTGAATTTGCTTATTGTGTACCTGAACTCTGGAAAGTGAATAGAATTCAGGTAGTAATTTAAATTGTGTTTCTTAGAGTTTTTCACAAGTCAAGAGGCGACTTTCAAATTTTTAATTTCTGCCAGATCTGTTCCCTTTGATATATTCTGTACACGTCTTGAAGTCTTTTTGCAGTATGTCACACTTAATTGTATATTGTTATCAACCCATGATTTTATTTGGTTAAGATCATATTTTTCTAGAAGAGAATAAATAGTAGTTAGCCACTCTTTCTTATTAAGGAAAATTAGTTTTCCTTTTTCCTTTATGGCTTTCTCAAGAAGTGATTTTTTTATTTTCTGCAGTTATTTTAACCCAAATATTTATCATTCTTGTATGTACCATATGCTCAAATTTTATTTGACCTATTTCTGATCTTTCTCGAAGGTAGTCTTAGAATGTGTTTATATGTTTTATTTAGAAATTATTCTGTTTTACTAATGTTTTCTATTCCACACATGTCTGCAGGATATAGTGCTTGGCTAATTATTTTACCATTTATTGCCTTAATCATGGGTGTCTAAACCAGACCACCATATATATTGTTAAACCTCTTTAAGGCTTTTATCACATAACCTAACTTGTTTTCTGCCCAAGTTACATGTCTTGTCCATCTACTGTTATTAGTAAAAAGGACTCCAGGATAGGGAACTTATGAACAAAGTCCATTTTTTTTGTGCTAATGTTAATTTCCTATATTTCTTAACTGAACCAAAAATCATAATTTTTGTTTCACTAGTGTTTGGTTTGAGATTATGTTTTGTACAAAGTATGTCTAGCTTATCCAGAGTTCACTGAAGGCCAAGCCTTGTAGTTGATAATATTGCCAGATCATCGGCATAGGCAAGGACTGGAATTTTTTTCTGTAAAATTGTAGAGCAGTGATGAATAGGATTGTCCAAATGTTCAAGGATCCCATTAATATATAAGTAGAACAGTGTTGGTGCAAGGACGCAGCTTTGTCTTACACCTATTCTGGTGTCAATCTTTTGGGTAAGAGCTCCAGATTTTGAATATTTTACTTTTAACCAAATTTTTGTATATAACCTTTTTATTAGTACAATGAAATTATGATCAATACCATATCTTCCATTTTCTCCCACAATAATGATCTCAGGATAGTATCAAATGCTGAGGAAAAATCTATGAAAGCCAGAAATAGTCTTTGCTTCTTTATTTTACAATATTGCTCTATTAAGAGAGACAGCAGGAAGACCTGGGTTCTTGTGCAGTACCTTTTTTAAACCCTGCTTGATATTCTAAAATAATATATTGATTAAGTATTGTCAATAGTCTATTTAAAAGTACCTTAGCATAGATTTTGGCCATAGCATCCAGCAGGCTAATAGGCCTATAATTTGCCAGATCTGAATGGAAGCCTTTTTTATAGATAGGAATTATAAAGCTACCCAGCCACGAATCAGGGACAAAAACGCACATCACAACATTATTATAAAAATTTGCAAGAGTATCTGACCACCAATCTATGTTAAAAAAAATCAAAATAGGTATTATCAAGCCCAGGCACTTTATTATTTTTAAATGATTCTATAGTTACTTTGATCTCTTATGAGGTAAACCAGCTGAAATCCTCATTAAGTCCTCCTGGGTCTTCTAACATAAACATGTTTAATTCTTGAAAAATATTATCAAAATATTTCTCCCAGATATCTGGTGCTATGTTTATAAGTTCATAGGTTCATAGATAGCACAAGTTTGAGGACAAGTCCATAATGAACTAACCACCATTGTTTTCTAATGGTGGAAAATACATTTTCTATCGCCCATATATAGATCAAGTCTGTGTTTAAATTGTTTAATATTACTTGTTACAACAGTAGCAGGTAGAGAGTTCCATAATGGGGGTATTCTTTGGGTAATGAAGTTGTTTCTTTTGGCAGTCCTGTTAGTTTCAACCTGTAATTTTAGTTTATGAGATCTTGTATTATCTATAGAGGCTTGCCTCACAAGGCAGATTGTCTCAAACAACAATGGATCTTGAAATGCTTTATATATATCAAGCATGATTCACCCCTAAGAGTTCTGTATTCTAGGGAATATAATCCCAGAGTTCTTAACCTATCCTCATACCCAAAGGGATATAAATTGTCCACATTCGTTGTGAGTTTTCTTTGGACTGACTCAACAGTTCCTTTGTCACCTATAGCAGTGGGTGAGCAAAAGGGAGCACAATATTCAATATGGGATCTGACCAGACTAATGTATAGTGGGAGCATAACTTCGGGTTACTGACTTTTAATATGCTTGAAAATACATCTTAGTATCCCATGGCATTTTTTGGTGGTTTTCTTTATATAGGTAGTGAATTTAAGATTATTAGAGATAGTAACACCTAAATCTTTTTCGGATGGTACTACCTGTAGCCTAGTGTCATTTATGGCATAATCTGCTTGTTTGTTATTTTACCCCAATGCATTACCTTGCATTTGGCTGTGTTAAATACCATCTTATTTTCTGATGCCCATTTAGCCATCCTGTCTAAATTTGTCTGCAAGGATCTAATTGAAGTTTTATAGTTTACTGTACAGCCAAGTTTGCTGTCATCTGCATATTTCTGGATCCAGACTCCATTGCATGTCTGCATACTGGAAATCATGATGTTAAACAACATGCTGCCCAATACAGATCCCTGTGGGTCCCCACTTGTGACATTACCCCAATCAGATATATGTCCTTTTAAGATGACCCTCTGCTTTCTGTCTTCCAGCCATGAGTTTATCCACTTAATAATATTTGGATGAAGTTTAATTCTAACTAATTGCTCTATTAAGATTTCATGAGAGACAGAATCAAAGGCCTTTTCATAGTCAAGAAATAGAATGTCTACAGGAAAGCCCATGTCCAAGGCCATACTGACAAGTGCAAAAAAACAAACAATCAGATTGCTCTGACATGATCTACCTTGCGTAAACCCATGTTGTGATATGTCACAATTACCAGTATTTTGTAAGTGTGAGAGGATTTTTTGCTGCAACAATCTCTCCATTATATTGCCAAGACAGGAGGTCAGGCTTATTGGCCTATAATTGGTGACACTCTGTTTGGTTCCACTTTTATGTATTGGGGTGATATTTGCAAACTTCCAATCTAATATTGCAGTCTCCTCTGCAATGGATGTGTTGAATAGTAATGTAAAGCCAGATTTAAACACTGCCCTAGATAGCTTCTGCCAGAGAACAGGCAGAGCACACCAGGAGGAAGGAGCTGCTGTTATAAACTAAACTTCTCTACTGGAACTATATTGCTCTTCTTCCTTCCCCTCCCCTCCACCCCTCCCACCCTAAGCCAGTTTTACTTTTATAGGCACAGGATTTGACTGACAACAGGAACTTCCTGTTTGGGAGCAGGAAGTGCGTGATCACAGAGCCACCAAAGACTTACCATCCTAGATTGAAAAGACTAACTCTCTGCACCCCCATTAGTTGCTGGAGGTCTGACTCTGAGCAAGAAAGGAGACTACTGAGAAATATAAGAACTTGTATCAGAACAGGAAGATCAGGAGCTTAAAGGGTACAAAGGCAGTAAGTAAGTAGGGAGAAACAAAACAAAACAAAAAAAACAAACAAACAGAGGAAAGAGGAGGTATTACAAACAACAGTAAGGGGCCAGAAATAAGATATGATGGGAGTGGTGCAGTGCAGTAGCTATGGAGCAGCAGTCTTCTGGGAGACGTTCTGGAGGATGTGGTGTTGTCCCATCTGCAGGCACCTCTCTGGGCTGAGGGAGGAGGTTGCTCATCTCCAGACTGAGTTGGCCAGGATTTGCGGGACCTCCTCTCCCACCCAGGGACCACCAGGGCCACTACAATTGCCTCAAAGGTTGCCAAGAAAGAGGAGCAGTAGAACCACAGTGGGCTCAGAGAGGGTGAGGGTGGTGGAACAGAGGCACATCCTTCCAGTTGTACCTCTCCACAATTCATATGCCATTCTGGCAAAGTGTGGTTCCTCTCTGGAGGCACCACAGTGAAGACCAAGGAGGATGCTGGGGACCTCCACAAAGGAGACCCATAGAAGGGTGGTATGGACCTCACAGGGGAAGGAAATAAAATCCTGGTGGGGGACTCCATTGTTAGGAAGGTAGAAATTGGGGAGGAAGGGAAGAGGGAGGTAAGGTGCCTGCCTGGCACCATGGCTTGCAGGGACAGGGAGAAAATCCTCAGGATCGCTGGAGCAGCTGTACAGGGGAGGGAGTTTGATGTCATTGTACACCAAGGGACAAATGACCTGGCTAAGAAAGGGATAAGAGTAGTGCAGGAAGAGTTTGTGGAGTTGGGAAGGGGCCTTAGACAGGTAGCATGCATGGTAACCTTCTCAGAAGTGCTGCCTGTCTATGGCATGAGTGAAGCTAGGGTGCTACACACCATGGGATTCAATCAGTGGTTGAAAAACTGGTGCAGTGCAGAGCACAGGGATTTGGCTTCATTGGGGACTGAGGGTCCACCTGGAGGGATGCAGGTCTATACTGGCGTGATGGTCTGCATCTGTCCAGAAGGGGAAATAGGATCCTAGGTGATAGGTTTAAAAGCTTCATGGGCAAGCATTTAAACTAGCCAAGGGGGAGGCACTGGAAAGAACCCAGGAAATCCTAACCCCTCCAAAATAATCAGGGTACTAAGTGAGGTAAACACCAAGTTAGAGATGTTGATAGGGAGAAGGGCAGGGGTAAATGGAGAAAATGGCAAATGCAATAAAGACAGGGATGGGGCAAAAAGGGGTAAGGGCATCAAGAAATGGAGGGTAATGAGTACCAATGCCCATAGTCTGGGCAACAAGATCCCTGAACTGGTGACCTTGATAGAAGAGGAATGCCTGGATATCATAGCAGCCACAGAAACATGGTACACAGAGAACCATGACTCAGATGTTAACATACCAGGGTACACAACCTACAGGAGAGACAGGGAGGGGAGAAGAGGGGGAGGAGTAGCTCTCTATGTAAGGGAAAGGATAAAAGAAACTGAACAAAAGAGTAAACAGGGAGGAGAGGAGGCACTGTGGGTCACCTCAGAGACTGGAAATGGCACCACAATTCGCACAGGGGTTGTAGACAGACCCCCATGTCAGTGGGAGGGAATGGACAAGGATATGATAGAAGGCATCCTTAGGATGGCAGAAAAAGGGGAGATACTGTTGATGGGGGACCTGAATATGCCAGATGTTAACTGGAGCACCTTTGCTGCAGCCACATCCAGAAGCAGGGCCATTCTTGATGCCTTTCAGGTGGCATGCCTCAGACAGCTAGTTTTGGAACCCACTCGTGAGGGAGCAATCTTTGACCTCATACTCTCAAATGGGGACAGTGAGAGGATTTCAGATCTAGAAGTGGGTAGCCATCTGGGGAGAAGTGACCACCAAACAGTGTAGTTCATGATAAACTTAGCTTCAGAGTCAAGCCATACAAAAGTGAGGGTTCTTGACTTCAGGAGGGCTGACTTTGGCAAGCTGGGAGAGTGCCTTAGAAAAGCACTAGCAAACAGGCCAGAAGGAGGGGTGGAGCAACAATGGGGAAGAATCAAAACTACCATCACAGAGGCAACAAGCCTTTGTGTGATGCAAATAATCAAATCAAAACAAAAGAAAAAGCCACTATGGTTCTCAAAAAGAGGTGGCGGTGAAGGTTAGGGAGAAAAAGATAGCATTTAGGAAGTATAAGGAAACACAGAAGGAGCAGGACAGAGAACTGTACCAGTTAAGGCAGAAGGAAGCAGGGAGGGTAGTCAGAATAGCAAAGGCCCAAGCTGAGAAAAGATATCCAACACAGTTAAGAAGGGGGATAAAACCTTTTATAGGTATATTAGGGAGCATAGAAAGACAAAGGGAGGGATAGTGAGGCTGAATAGAATGGACGGTGGGTGGGCAGAGAGGGACAGTGAAAAAGCAAGGATACTGAACGAATACGTCTGCTCAGTATTCACAAAAGAGGATGAGGGGGAGGTGCCTAATCCAATTAACAGAAGCACTCTGGATGGGGGGGTCGATCCCAGTCCTTTCACAGAAGAAAGGGTTCTGAAAGAACTCCTAAAACTGAAGGTGGACAAAGCAATGGGGCTTGATTGAATTCACCCCAAAACTCTAAAAGAATTAAGGAGAGAACTAGTGACACCACTGACTACCCTTTGTAACAAATCATGGGAGGATGGTGTCGTACCTGAGGACTGGAGGAAGGCAGATGTGATTCCCCTTCACAAAAGTGGGACCAAGACAGAGGCAGGAAACTACAGACCTGTCAGTTTGACCTCTGTGGTAGGGAAAGTGGTAGAATCACTTCTGAAGGAAATAATTGCTGAGTACCTAGAGGCCAGTGAGGCACAGGACCAAAGGCAGCATGGGTTCACAGTGGGAAGGTCATGTCAGATGAATAATTGATTTCTTTGACTGGGTGACCAAAGTAGTAGACTAGGGAGGGGCTGTGGACATGGCCTACCTAGACTTTAGCAAGGCATTTGACACAGTCCCACACAAAAGATTAATAGTCAACTTAACCAGCCTGGGAATGGGTCCCAGGTTGGTAACCTGGGTAAAATACTGGCTAGACAACAGGACATAGAAGGTCATTGTAAATGGAGTCCACTCTAAAGAAAGAGGGGTTACTAGTGGGGCATCGCAGGGTTCAGTACTGGGTCCAGTCCTTTCTAATGCCTTTAAGGGTGACATTGCAGAGGGACTGGAAGGAAAAGTATGCCTCTTTGCAGATGACACTAAGATCTGCAACAGGGTTGATACACAAGGAGACGTGGAAAAGATGAGAAGGGACTTGTCAAGGTTGGAGGAATGGTCAGAAATATGGCAGCTTGGATTCAATGAAAGAAGTGCAAAATAATGCATCTGGGAAACAAAAACCCAGGAGAAGATTACACAATGGGGGGAAGTAATAACAACAACAAAAATGGAAAGGTACCTGGGGGTAATCATATTAGATGACCTTAAGGTTAGCAAGCAATGTGAGAAGGCAGTAGGGAGGGCTGGGGGGATACTGGGATGTATAGGGAGAGGCATCACCAGTAGAAAACAGGAAGTTTCTTATTCCTCTGTACAGACAGTTGGTGAGACCCCATCTGGAGTACTATGTACAGTTCTGGAGACCCCATCTCCACAAGGACATAGTCAGGATAGAGGCATTCCAGAAGAGGGTAACTAAAATGGTGCAGGGTCTCCAAGAGAAGCCATTCGAGAAGAGACTAAAGAAGCTTAATATGTTAACCTTGAGGAAAGAAGGGAGAGGAGGGACATGATAGAAACTTTTAAGTACCTCAGTGGAATCAACAAAGTCCAAGAGGCTAGCATCTTTCTGAAAAAGAGATGTTCAAGAACAAGGGGATACAATTTGAAGATAGAGGAGGGATGGCTCAGGGGCAATGTGAGGAAGTATTTTTCACAGATAGGGTGGTGGACGCATGGAATAGCCTTCCTGAGGAGATTGTGGGGTCTAATACCGTGGGAGAATTCAAAAATGCATGGGACAGACATAGGGCAATTTTTGTTGGGGGGGTAGGAAGAAATAGGCTCTTCAATCAATCAATCAATCAATCAATCAATATCTTTATTTATTCAGGTGGGCACCATTGACCAAGCTCATTTACAAGGTGGACCTGCGGTCCTACAGTAATAATACAGAAAGACAAGTTACAATAGTACAAACAGTAAAAATAGCTGCTATTATAGTAAAAATGCACATTTACAGGTAATATACATTGAACATAGAACTACAAAGAGTCATGGATAATGAACTTGTGCTGGATCTAAGCCCAAAAACTGTGCATTTTGTAGTGGGAAATGTTAGGGAGAGGGTAGGCATACCAGATGGAAGATATCAAGCGCATAATGTAGGGAGAGGTGGAGAATAGGGGTGCAAGTGAAGAGGACGCAATTGTTAGAGCAGAGTGAGGGATTGGGAGAGTGGAGGACCGTACGAAAGGCGACAAAGTGATTTTTGCCCTAAAACATGGCGACATATGGAGGAGAAAAGCTGCCATTGTGTGAAGTGCAAGAGGAGGAATATAGTAGCAGGGGCATAACTGTGAGGATCCTGGAGGTTGGGGCAGAGGGAGGTGTTGGATGGATGAGTGACTGAATATTTTGGGGGCGAAAGATGATAATTATCCCCAAGTGCGGTAGCATGTGCTAGAATTAGGCTGCAACTGCTCAGATTGTCAAAGAATAAGATATGGGAGTTCCACAATAAATCCTGTGGATCTGTTGGTGGGCATGCTAGAGGCAGAGGCACACATTTCAGCTGGGGGGGCTGCCGTTTGCAGGCTGTCGTTTGAGGAAGGGAGGTTAGTTAGTGTCTAGTAAAACAGTTGCAAATTTCCGTAATGCCATCACGGTAAAGCCTTTTGAATAAAAGGGTACTTACTAGGGTTTTCAGCTCAAGTATTTTTTTGGTTTTATTCCATATTGATGGGAGTCATAATCCAAAGGCGGCTCTCCCGACTCGTGTGAGTGCCCTGGGTATATTTAGCAGCAGTTGTGAGCAGTTTCAAAGGGAATAATTCCTGGGCACAATCGGAGACAGACAGTCGACGCTGTATTGAGGGAGTTTGCCACTGAGGGCTCTAAGTGTCCAGAGTGCTGCATTAAAGTTGCACCTATAGTGAAGTGAGGTCCAGCCCGTGGCGACATATAGTGCGCAATGATGGGTAGAGAAGGGGAGGTCAGTGATGAAGCGTATAGCTCTGTGGTAAAGCGTATCCAGTTTTCCAAGCTAGGAAGCCACACAACTACTGTATATGAAGTCTGCGTAGTCAGTTAAGGACAGGAACGTGGCTTGGACTAGTCGTTTCTTTGCATCTGCTGTAAGAAGTCTTCTTATCCTGTAAAAAAGGGCAAGTCTTTGCCTTAATTTTTTCAGCAAGTCTTCCAGGTGGTCAGTGAAGGAGAGTTTACAGTTGATCCAGACCCCAAGATATCTGAATTTCGGAATGTACTCTAAGCACTCTCCCAACATAGTGATTACTGGGGGAAGGGAGTCAGTAACGCTTGTGTAGTTTGTGGGGAAAAATAACATGGCTTTAGTTTTCTTAGACTTTAATACCAGTTTTTTATTGATTAGTTGGAGTTGCAGGAGGTTGAAATCTTTTCGTAGGTCAGTACAAGCTTCTTTTGGTGTGGGATGACTCAGGTACAGCACTGTGTCATCTGCGAATAAGTGAATACTTGCATCCTTGATTCCCTCATCAATGTTGTTGATATGCACTGCGAAGAGGAGGGGACCTAATATGGATACCTGAGGGACACCTCTTTGTAAGAGTTTTAGGGCAGATAGTTCGCCATCCACTTTCACCTGCTGGTATCTGTCTGTCAGATATTCAGAGAACTAGTTTAGAGAAGTAGCATCCAGTCCTAGTGTTTTTAGCGAGTCGAGGAGCAGGTTGTGGTTGACTGTGTCGAATGCTTTGCTGAGGTCAAGAAACACAGCACATACTGACTTTTTATGCTCCAACTCCAGTTGCCAGTCACTGGTTACTTTAGCTAATGCCAAGACTGTACTGTGGTTGGCTCTGAATCCGGATTGAAGGGGGTTTAGTAATTTTTCTCTGTCGATGAAGGATCTTAGTTGGCCATTTACTATTTTTTCCAGTAGCTTCGAGAGTGTGGGTAGGAGAGAAATTCACCTATAGTTATTAAGGTCACAAGGGTCTCCAGATTTAAATAGTGGGATAATGTGTGCAATCTTCCACATTTGAGGGAGGGTACCTTGTGTTAGGGACAGGTTGAATAAATGAGTAATAGGCACTGCCAATACGTGGTATGCTATCTTTAGGAAGTATGGTTCAAGTGCCTCTGTGCCAGCACTTTTCTTAGTATCCAGGTGGAGAATCAAGTCTTCCACTTCCTTGAGGGAAACCAATGAGAATGAGAAATGTTAACTAATGGAGCCAACATTTGGTGGGGTCATGCCCAGTTGGGTGCACAGGCTACATGCAGGCGAGTAATCGAAGGCTAAGCCTGCTATGGCAAAGTGCGTGTTGAATGCCTGTAGTATCTCTTTTTTGCCATTGATTACTGTATTGTCAGAGGTAATTTTTGTAGGGAGAATATTTTGTGACGTGGATCCCACCAGTTCTTTGATTGTGGCCCAGAATTTGGAGGGACAATTGGCTGCAGTATCTAGTTCTGCTTGGTAATAGCAGGCTTTAGCTTCCCTAATCAGTATGGTGCAGCAATTTCTGGCTGTTCTAAAGAGGTACCAATCTTCCTCTTTTTGGGATTTGCAGGCAGTTTTCCAGAGTTTATCCCTGGACAGTAGTGTAGCCTTGAGATCTTGAGTGAACCAATGGCATTTCCTAGCCTTTATGCTTATTTTTGACAGAGGCACATGTAGATTCATGGCGTAGTTAATGATTTCATGTAGTATAGAATATGCATTTTCCACTGTTTTAGCAAGGTAAAATCTTTGCCACGAGGAGGAGTTTTTAGGTCAAGTAGGTATGCCTTTGGGCCGAATGACCTGGTTGACCTTTTGGTGGAGAATTTGGCCGCAGTTGGCACTTTGTTGGCTGCTCAAGCTCCAGCTATTAGGCAATGGTCACTAGCATCCGCATCAAAGGTTCCAACGTGGGAGAAGGAATGGGGTTTATTCACAAGCTGGACATCCAGAAGGGTACTTTTAGCTGTATTCTTTTTGTTGACATGGATGGGATCTTCGTTGAGTAGGGTGAAACCAAGGGAGTCGCAGAAAGATTTAAGCTGGTGACCGACTTCTGACATCCAATCATAGTTTAGATCCCAGAGGATAATTGTTTCCAGGAGGCTAGTGTCCAAGATAGTTGTAAGATAGGACAAGAGCTGAGTACCAGCAGATGGTGGTCTATAGCATCCTATGACTCAGAGTGCTAACAATGGGGATAGGTCAATTTTTATGTCCAGGCACTCAAATCCCGCTACCAGTGAGTTAGAATTAAGTGTTGATGCCACAAATCTATCTTTGATGTAGATGGCGATCCCACCTCCTCTGGACTGCCTATCACATCTAAAGATCTGGTAGTTAGGTATATTAATCAAGCTATTTGACGTAGAGGGCCATAGTCAGGATTCTGAGATAACAAGCACATCTGGCATTGTATGGGCGGTCCAAGCACAGATAAGGGTGAATTTTTTCAGCAGGCTGCACACGTTAATGTGCATAAAACTAACACCTTTAAGAGATAGTAACTCAGTAGGGGAGGTAAGTTTATTTATGGGCCCTGGATTAAGCTTGACATTGCCAGATCAGAGTAAGAGGAGGAGTAACAATTTTTTCAGGGATTCAAGTGAAAGGCGATGAGCTCAAGGCTTTTTCTGGCTTGGCATGGAGGAGGAACCGGGGTGCCAAGCTTTGTTTTTTAATTTATGCAAGCCTAAGGACACTGAGGCTAATATTCTGGCTGTGTAACACCAGTGGGAGTCTCAAATTAATTAGAGATAAGGAAGGAGGCGTAGACAAACCTGCAATAGTTGCCATTCGAGTAAGGTAGTCCACCTGGATCAGTTGGCAAGGAGCCTTGGCATAACATGTGATGTGCAGAGTCAGACTGGGTGAGCAGTCTTCAGGATGAGGATGTGGTGTACCCCCAGTCTCAAATTTTGCAGATAATAAGCCAGTAAGGGGTATGATACACAGTGCAGTCAGGAGGAGGAATTGCCACAAGGCTGCCATAATTGCAGTTGTTGGGTAAATGAGGGAATTTTGATAACAAGGGTAGCTCGCTGGTTACTGGTTGCAGGATTCCCCTGGCAGAACCCTGGAAGTAACAAATTGTTTTAGTAAGAAAGAGAAGGCAGGAGATTCATCAGGGATGGGAGTGAGCGGTGCTAACGGGTCTATATAATAGCACACAGGAGGGAGGATGAGCGGGTGGGCAAAAAATTGCGCCTTTGCCGTACCTCTCAAGTGGTGGAGTCTGATGAGAATGTCTCGGGCGGCGGCCTCGGAAGCGCCAACCGCCCGGTGTCTGCAGTCCACGTGGAGGGCATCTGAGCTGGGATCCCTAGTGGGTTCTCAGCTAGAGAAAGGAGAGAGGAGCTCGAATTAATAGTGGGGCAACACAAAGGCTAGCAGTCTGAGCAAAAACAGCTCAATTAGCAATTGAAAAACCAGCGATTTCCTTGGCACCTTGCAGTCTGAAGAGAGCTACAGTCATGAAGGGGCTGTAACACTTGGTTGCTTAGACAATAAACACATTTTTTTGGCAAATCAGCCACAGTTCAGTAATTTGTAGTACAATTTTCAAGTAAAACAGTGCCTTAGCAAGACAGGATATGCTAGCCAGCAAGACAGGATATGCTAGTCAGCAATAAGCAAACCTAAAGTACCAAAATTGTATGCCTCAGCAAGACAGAATGGGATAAAGCTGCTAGAAGGCTTAGTTGCAAAAAGGAGATGGGAGGAATTGCAGTTGTTGACAGTAAGTAACCAATAAATTGAAACATCAGATAGGAGTGGGCAGAGACTATGTGCATTTAAAGGAGGCCTGGGCGGGGGAGTGGGGGTTGGATGAAAAATCAAGGGGAAGTTTGCAGAGCTAGCACTGAATCAGTGCACATACAGTTGGAGAGAAACTGCAGTGGGGGGAATGGTAAGTTACTTTACACAGGCCGAGCAGAACAGGCTAAATTAAAATATATAAATTAGCAGCCGAGTACAGGGATGCAGACTTACATTAAGCCACACGTCTCGGGTACTCCTGTCTCAGGTAAGTGAGACCAGCCAATCAGGGATCTCTACACAGGAGTGGAACCAATAGTGCTACCCTGAGAAGGTGCTGAAATTGAAAACAGCAAATTGCAAGTGATGATCCGGTTCAGCGTTCACAAGGCCGGAGAAATCGTGGCAATTTTCCAAGCGTCGTACCTTATCTATCTCTTTGTGGGGTAGGTGGATCAGGGTCCTTGCACCGTAGAGATGCTATGGCTGGATCATGACCGCTGCCCGAGGGGACAAGTGGCACCTGTAAGGAAGGAGACAGCAGATTAAATAGGAGCAGATGGGGGGTGTCTAAACAGAGACACACAAAGAGAGCTGAGCACCAACTTGAAAGATAAGTCAGGGGGCAGTCTCAGACAGAGGCAAGTTGCCGGCTAACTCGGGAATCCAAAACAAGCACAAAAGAACAGACTGATGGGGGAGGGCAGGAAGGACAGAACAGAGACAGAGGAGGACAGAGGGACAAAGGAAGATGATTAAGAATGAAAGTCAAGGGCAGGAGCCTTAGGCTCAAGACAGAGGCTACACAGATTTTACAATTCACTGAATTTTCTAAGCCCATAGCAGTAAGCATGTAAACCCAGTACAGTCTTAAGTAGGATTAAAAAATTATATATTAACAAAGCCAGTAAAACTTTTTTATAGACTCAGTTCAAGGCAGTGTACAGAGTGAAAGCTTAATTGGGGAAAAATCAAGGGGAATTTTGTAGAGCTAGCACTGAATCAGAGCACATACAGTTGCAGAGAAACTGCAGTGGGAAGGAATGGTAAGTTACTTTACACAGGCCGAGCAGAACAGGCTAAATTAAAATATATAAATTAGAAGCCGTGTACAGGGATGCAGGCTTACATTAAGCCACATGTCTCGGGTGTTCCTGTCTCAGGTGAGTGAGACCAGCCAATCAGGGAGCTCTACACAGGTGTGGAGCCAATAGCCCTACCCTGAGAAGGTGCTGAAATTGAAAACAGCAAATTGCAAGTGATGATCCAGTTCAACGTTCACACAGCCCAGAGAAATCATGGCAATTTTTCAAGTGTTATACCTTATCTATCTCTTTGTGGGGTAGGTGGATCAGGCTCCTTGCACCATAGAGGTGCTATGGCTGGATCATGACTGCTGCCTGAGGGGGCAAGTGGCACCTTATCTATCTCTTTGGGGGGTAGGTGGATCAGGGTCCTTGCACCGTAGAGGTGCTATGGCTGGATCATGGCCGCTGCCCGAGGGGGCAAGTGGCAAGACAAAGGCTGTTGGTTAAATAGGATCTGCAGCTTATCCTGTAAGTAGGGAAATAGGTAGACTAGGTGGGCCAAGTGGTCCTTATCTGCCGTCAAAGTCTATGTAAGTATTCTAGCTAGTCCACATGAAAGATTTCTAATGAAGATGTGGGGAATTCCATCAGGCCCTGCTGAGGTATTAGGTTTAGTACTATGGATGGCTGACAAAACTTCTTCTTCAGTAAATAATAACTGAATTTGTGATTTCTCCAAGGTTTTAAGACATAATTCCTCTTTTGATTTAAAGACACTGAGGAAGTAGTTATTAAACCCCTCGGCCATTGTCCTCTCATCAGAGACCAAAGTCTGATTTCTCATGAGTGGACCTACTCCATGAGTGTTTTATTTTTATTAACCCTACATAATTATAACATGTTTTTTATTGTCTTTTGTTATGGTAGCTAGATCATGTTCTAGGCTTTGTTTAGCCTGCCTTATCAATTTTGGGGTTTTATTAGCCACAATTTTAAATCTTTGCCAGTTTTCATTAGAAGGTTTCTTTTCATATTTATTGTAAGCTTTTTCATTCTATTTATGGCTCTTTTAATTTTTGTGTTCCACCATACGAGAACTCATTGTTTATTATTATTATTATATTTTGTTCGATTTGTGATTTATAGGTACAAGTTCCTCTGGCAATCAAGGTCCAACATTTTTTATCATCCCTCTCTTTAATGGATTCGACAATTAGGTTCCATAGCTCTATCCTGGCGATGCATACAATAAAAATTAATATAATTTTTATATTGTTTCCTAGCTAAGTTAAGTTCTTTTCTAGTGGATCTCGGATTTTTTTTTCCTTATTAATTTGGACAATTTTCTTTTCTCAGCCCTACAATTTTTGCAAAACCAGCCATCATACTGTGATTTATCATTATTCTTTTTCTGTAATTGCTCGGTAGTGTAAGTTTGAAATATAGTAACAATCTGGTTATAGATATCTTCAGGCTCTACTAAATTTTAAAAATTCAAGCTTAGGGTCCTGATTATATGTTCACTTGCTTGACTTACTTTGCTATCTTTTATTGGATCCTATCTTATTCTTTTATTCACAATCTCTATATTCTCATCATTTTCAGGGGCATTTATAAATGCTTTTTGTTTATATAAAACTATTGGAAAGTGATTACTTTCGGTTCTATGTATAACTTTTAAATCACTGTAATTATAGTAATCAAATATTGTTACAAGGGCATAATCAATTATTGTAGATCCTCTTGTATTAATGCATGTCATATTTCTCTCACTATCAGAGAGTAACCTGCTTATAAGTATTATCAATTGCAATGTATCTAATAAATATTCCATTTGTTTATGTACATCAGTGTTTTTCCTATCTTTAGAAAACCTAGATGAAATTTTTAAACCCTGAGATAATGAATTATTTGGGTTCAGATCTGCTCCTTTTTCATATCTAATATTTAGAGCCCCATAATTTAAATGTATGTCGGTTCATTTAGTTTCAAGCAAGATTTTATATCCTGTACAATATTAGAACATAGTGTCTTATCACACAGTGAGGATTTCACAGGTGTGTTGTAGACATTTATCAATATCAAGTGCTTGTTTTCTACCTTCATTTTAACCAAAATATAGTTTTGCTTAATATGTTGTTCTAGAAGATTTATATAGTCATTTATTCTAATATATATGGCCAGTCCACCCATGTTCCTGCCCATGTTGTTTGTTTTATAGCTGGAGAATGGACCAAAATGTAACCATTAATCACTATATTATCAGTCTGTTCACTAGCATGCCACGTTCTTGAAAAAGAATAATGTCCATCCCCTCTATAAATTCCATAAGTTCAGAATCTACAAATTTGCTTTGTAACCCAGCAATGTTCCATGACAAAATTCCTGTTTGTGTCCTTATTTCTAGTTACAAACATGTTAGTACTTGTATTCATACATTCATTTTCAGACTGACACTCTCTTACACATAACATTAGGTCCCTATCAAGTCGCAACTGCACATCTTGTAGAGCTTGAAATCTGTTTAATTGTCCACATTGTATACAAGTGGTTGATTGTTAGAGGCTATACAAGGAAGATGTTCTACTGTACCTAGGTGCTCACTCTGGCATAGTGTAGGATCAGGCATGGCTGTGAGATCTACTGTTAAGATCCCTAGTTTGTCTAGTTTGGGGCTGGCCTCCAACATATTTAGGGCCAAATTTTGGTTGTCCAAAGTTAGGTCTATTTGATCACCCTGAGCCCAAAATTTAAGGGCTCTTTGAACCTTTACAATGTCATCATCATAAAATTCAATCCTCAATATATATCCTATTGAATGGGTAATCATAAATCTCAATTTTGTTCTAGAATCAATTCCAAGATAAGACAGACCAAAAATAGATAATGTTATGTCTGGAGGAAGTTCTGGCTCCCATTCACTCCAAATTAGCTTGTCAATAGTACCTTTCTGATTTAATTGGATAGCTAAACCAGCCTTTGTCTTAATTCCAAAGTCAATAACTCTATTAATTAAAATGGGAATTTCCATAAAGAGCTTATACTCTCCCAAATTATCAGAATTTCTCCAAACATATTGGGCTACTCTTGGCTGTTTAATATATAAAAGTAGCAAATAGTTTGAATTTCTGTCCACAACACTTCTTGCATTAGCAATGTCCTCTAACTGAGCATCGAGCTACAATAATTCTGTGCAAATCATATGACACAAGATTCTCAACACCATTTTGCTTTCATTTAAGTCCTCTAAACCTCTTAAAATGATTAATGACTGGTCCCTTTCTAAAAACTTGTTATCATATTCATTGTTATCCAGCTGAGTACTTTGAATGGAGTTATCCTCATTTTTATAAGGACTAGGCTGTTTTTGTTTCCCTCACTTAGGGTCTGAAATAATAGGATTCCTCTGGGTTATACCCAGCTTGTCACCAATTAAGATATCCTTGGCCTTAGCTGCCTTTATATTTTTATTTTTTTTTTATTTTGTTTTCCCTATGCAGTTTTTTCCTATTTTTTTTTCCTATCTTTTTTTTTTTTTTTTTGCTTTAACAGTATCAATATTAGTATCAGTGGACACTTCATAAACATTATCACTACTCTGATTTTTATTTTCCTGAGTATTGGTTTTTCCTTTCCTTCCCTTGTAGGGGTGTTGGATGTAATTACTTTTCCTAAATATTGTGAAGTAGTTAAATTGGAGCACTTTCTCTGGGTTTGATTTATATTCTTAGCCATCTGTTTAGCTTGATGGCCATGCTGAACAGTTACTATTTACTCCAACTGAACTGTATTAGCAGCTACATCCACCTTCAATTAATTAATGTCACTTCTCAAGATAATCAACCGCTCCATTAAAGCTACACTAGCTACATGAGGATCCTGTAAAGCTTCAATTAAGTTTGGATCCATAAATGGGATATACAGTACAAGTCGCATTAAACTGTTTCATCAATGAGTTGGTTTAGCATTGTTTTTTTACAGTCGGAAATGCATTGGCAACTCATACTGTATTATTTTTCAGTGCTCAATCAGCTCAAAAGCAATGTTTATAAAATATTTTTGCAGCTCAGTTGGAATGCACCTGTAGTCCAGTCACAATGCAATACAAAACTGAGTTTTAACACTTGAGAAACAGTTTGTGTAGGGCTTTGTGCTGGACCCAGCAACACTTATGCAACTCAGTCAGAAATGCTAAAACAACTCATTGGAGGAACAGTTTAATGTGGCTTGTACTGTAGGTAATATATTTAGCCACTTTCCCTTCAATGTTGCTGTCTCTTTCAGCCAATTCTTCAAGTCCTAATATTGTTTCTTGCATCCCTGCTGTAATTTGGGACAGGTCAGATTCCTTATTCTCATTTATATTTATAGTTTCTTCACCAGGCTTTGATTAACTTGTTTGGTGTCAGTTGCCTCTACTATAATTGGAGACATCTGGAATTTCCCCACAGATAAGACTACATGTCCTTTAGCATCTGAATTCACTGTTTCTTCCCAACCAAGTTTAGGAGTCATTTCCACTGAATTGTGCTTCTTTAGATGTATTCATTCATCTGGGTTGGGGTGGAAACATTATTGAATTTTATTATTTTCCTCATATGTTCTGCAGTTAGAGTTTGGCCCACTTTAGTCTTTTTAGTAGCCTCCTCTTTTTTATTTATTAAATTTTGCTTTCTTGGTACATTTTTTCCCTATTCTTACCCCTTTTCTGTTTCCCTTTATCTGAAAGCACATTCTCTTATCTATCCAAACAATTAAGGGTAACTGGTTATTCCCCAAGATGCTTTTTGATTCTGGTCCTCTTGTTAAACTCACACACCAGATATACAGTACAAGAATACATTCTAGGAATAGGCAGTATAGAATGTTATTGGTTTGTAACATTGTACAAAATGTAATTAACTTATGCAGAGCAAAAGAGCCTGCCTAGTTATAAACAGTATCAAATATTACCTCCAGCCTGGTATATCAGTTTGTTATGATACAAAGTTAATCAGTTATACTGCACAATGAGCAACAGTCAATGAGGAGATTGCAAGAAAGAAAAGAAAAAAAAGTATTTACAGGAGGTCATTGCCGTCATACCAAAATCCTCTCTCCACCTTTTCATGTCTTCTTCACAGCACAGATCTCCAGTTACCAGTATCGGTGTCTAAAAAAAAATCAGCTGTTGAGCCAGATGGCTAAACATAAAGTTAATACAGGATCATCCAGCATGGGGGGGGGGCTCACAGTTCTTCGCAATAGTGTCTGATCTCTCTGGTCTCCCAAGACTCACAGAAAAGTTCCCAAATATTTCCACTCCCAGGTCCAACTGTGGGTTAAAAAATAAAATACAAGTGGGGATCTCCATATTAATAATAGGCCCCCCACACCCCAGTCCCTATCCGTTTTACAACTATAGCAATACTAAGCATGTTTCCTATTTATACTGTATCAAATAAAATATCAAATTAAACAATATTGAGATAGGTATAAATATAAAATAGAAGTCTAATACTGACAGGATAACATTCAAATTTAATCGCTCATAGTATGTGTCACAACTATAAATTATACCTGGATTTCCATAAGGTCTGACATATTTATTGAAGGCACATCCAAAGTAAGGTGCAGCTAAAACTTCATCAGCCTGGTAAAACGTATATATGAAACTGCTTATAAAATTGAGCAGTTTCAGATTTAATCTATAGGTTATGCATCTGTTCTCCATGCAGAAAGCAAATACCGGGAACTGACGTTCCAATGACTGTTCCAATAAAATCGAAACAAATGTTATAAAATAGCTACAACTTTAAAAGTCACATAGAGCCCGTTGTTTCGAATAGCTATCACCTGCACTTTTCTGGCAAAGGAGAATAAAAAGAAGTTAAATATTAGCTTAAAATCACAAGAAAGCATTGCCTGGACTTTCAGATTGACTCTACTTTGAAGTCTTCACGGGCATCTTTTAAGGGATACGCCTGCACGTGCTCAGTCAGAAAAAGAGCCATTGCCTATAAGCATTAGATTAAATTGGCCTAATTGGCCCAAGAGTGAAAAGTAATGTCTTAATTGCCAAATTCAGGGAATTCAAAGTAATCAGTAATAAGGCCAATAAGTAACCAATTAGTATCCACTAACTCCACAGATGTTTTTATTTATCTTGTTCACTAGAAAAGAAATTGGTAGGCAAGGGCCAGGTATTAAATCAAATGATGCTTATCAGCCAATTGATAGTTATGATTTAAAAAGATTAGTGGATACTCAAGACACTAACATCTTTTAATGTTAATATGATTTTACACTATTATAGAGAGCAGATCTTATTATTCACTGTACTCTATGTTCTATCTAAAATCCACCTCTGTTTAGCAATTTCAGCCACAACAACATATATCATACAACATTAAAAATAAAATAATAAAACATAAACAAATAAATAGTAGAAAAATATGCACAAGATATAAAACCCAATCAAAGCTTAAAAAAGCAATATCTTTAATATGCACACAGAAAATACAGAACACTGTATAAAACAGGCAGAACTTAGGTATATTATCCAAGGGTCAGTTTCATATGGACAAAACCAAATTATGATGCAGTTATTTGCTATTCTCTGCTAACTGCAAATAACAGAGAAAGAGAAAAGTCTCTTCCAAAAAGCAGCCTAGGCTTCTCAGTCTTCAGCCCCCGCAGGCCGTTCCTATGGCTAGCTCCTCATGTGGGCTCCTCCACTGCTGGACTCCAGGCACCGAGAAGTAGCGGCGGGCAGAGCAAAAAGTCAAGGCTGTAAACCTGCAGCACAAGTTGGCCCAGAAAGAGCAATAAATACTTCTTCAGCTTGGACTTGCAGCATGTTATCAACCTGCCAAACGAGCTGTTCAGGCAACAGTGGTTTACCTGTATTAGAGAAGATAATGGCGTATTGTTGTTCCTGCTACTACTGAACACCATCAGTATAGCGTGCAGCTATGCATTCAGCCTATCATATTGTTTTAGGCAGCTCTCCTGTCTGTGAGTACCACACACAGATGACCCATAAGGGCTTAGTTTCTGTACATTAGCGACTGAAGTGGAGTATTCCACTGAACACTTTACTGGAAGTTCCCTGTGAGCTACCACTGAATATCTATTTGTTAAAGGGATTTCATTACTATTTATATTTGCCCTCTTTCCCCTTCCCTTTTTATTATTTTTATAATATGTCATATAAAGCCATTCTTCTCCTAGGCCACATGAATCAACTTTATCCCTTTTGTTTTTCTTTCTCTTTGTTCACTGCTATCAGACATCAGGCTTCTCCCTTTTTTGTCCAATTGTTTTCATGTCCCATTAGTTTCTCGTTTATCTCCATATTTTAATTTGCTAAATTTTCTACTAAGTGTTCCATATATTTTATTTCTATAACATTTGCCAACTTACATTTGCTATCACTTAGTTCATTAGTGAGATCAGATAATTCAGTGAACTTATTACATGTAAATCTAGTATTTTCATCTTCTGACACGGAAGGTTAATAGTATGCATTTGGCAATATATCCATTTTGCAGCAGAGCTTTTCTGGCACTGTAACACCAGTAAGACTTCAGTGGTTTCCAGTCCTAAAGTTTTTACAAAATAACTATTACATATATACAAGAAAAAAGTAAATATTTAAATACCCAGGGTGAGATGCAGGGGGCCAGACCTCCTTCCCAACTGATCCAGCTGATGCTAACAGATGCTACTTGCC
Organism: Neoceratodus forsteri; assembly: GCA_016271365.2. Lineage (NCBI taxonomy): Eukaryota > Metazoa > Chordata > Ceratodontiformes > Ceratodontidae > Neoceratodus > Neoceratodus forsteri. Next base: position 338,794,683 of record CM028137.1, on the reverse strand, counting down.
TTTGCCATGTGTCACCTCCACTTAAGCTTAACTCCACTCGCTAGGAGCTGAACTTTTTTAGACAAGGACCTGGAAATATTGTGCAGTGGGCTCTTTGAGCTCCCGATATTCCAAACTGTAACTTTAAAGTTGCAACGTGCCAAAAACAAGTGAGGAATGTAGCCTGCTTAGCTATATTGGCTGAAACCCCACATCCCTCCAGGTTTCCCTACAAAGGGCCTTTGACAGCACTGAGGCTTGGCTTAAAGAGCATAGATTGGTCATAAATCTTAAAAAATCGAAAACCATGCTCTTCGCCCACCCTCAAAATAAATCATCCAACTCCCCTCTCCGTATCCTTTCCGGCTCCGGACTACAACTTGAACAAGTCCAATCCTATAAGTACTTAGGGATCTTATTTGACTCAGCACTCTCCTTCCATACCCACATCGACACTTTTCGCCTCTGTAACCAATATCCGACTCGGTATCCTGCACTGTTACAAAACTGTCTCCCCTGATGCCCTCCGACTTGCGATTACTTCCATACTCTCCCTGGTGGACTATGGACTGCCTGTCTGTGGGGCTGCCAACAGGAGTGACCCTCAACAAAATTCACCTCCTCCTAAATAAGGCTTGCAGGCTTATCACAGGGGCCCCTAAAGCTCACTCATACCTGCAACTCTATGACCTTTGCAACTATGCTTGACCTCGTGAAACGCCTACTATACCAAAGCGTGCATCATTTCAAAAAAAACCTTACTTGGACTTTCTCCCCCCCTGGCTGACTTCCTCCCTCCTTCCAGTACAGCCCCTTGTCAGCACCCGGACCTCCTGCAAAGCCACCTTCCTGGTTCCTCGTGCTAGGACCTCACTTGGTCATAGATCGTTCTGCCATAGAGCCCCTGCATGGTACAACAATCTTCCCCGGGACATCACTGATACCCCCTACATCTCCACTTTCAAAAATGCCCTCAAAAGCGAGCTATTCAGCAAGCGCTGCTGCTCCTGTGACTAAAGGATGCCCTAACCCCACCCCTCCTCCTGACAATGCCCTCTGGGCTGCTCCATCCCCTCCCTCCTTATTCCTAACAACACTTTTCACTTCCATTGTTTCCCTCTGCAATGTATCACTACTGATGGGTAGAACCACGTTGCATTCCCTATGCTACCTATAACCATTTACTACCCAGCTACTGCTGTCAATTATACCATTTTTTTTTCTCTGTATTACACTACCAATGTTTGCTGTAACCAGGTGCCATTAATGCGTGTCTGTTTATACTGATGCTCTTCTTTGTATGTACTCTGCTTTCTATTTTAACTGTATTATCTACCATTGTTGACGAGGTACCTTTGTAAATGAGCTGTTGGCTCAAAGGTTGTAAACTGATTACACTAATAAATAAAATGTACACTATACAGTCCCTTTTACAGCCCTTTTCAGACTTTTTGGTAGTCATCCCAGTGACTACAGGTCCCAGGAGCCTCTACACGATCACCAAGGTAACCACCTAACTGCCCCCATTTTCTTGTAGGTTTATTTGTTTTTGTTACTGAAAACTACATACAATTCTACAAGCATTCAGTGGGAGATTTGGGGAAAAGGATATAACACACTTAAAACACGCCAGTGGCTATGGCATGGCTCGACCATGCTTGCCAGGAGTTGAACTTTTATGGACAATTACCTGGAAATATTGTGTCGGATTTATTCGGTTCTGAAATGCTATTAATAAGAAGGTTCGTAAAGTCTGTGTCAGCAATTAATGATGCTGGAAATAGCAAAAACTTAAATACTGGGTCAAATCTACTAAAAAATCTGAATACCAATAAGAAAAGTAATTGTGGGGGTGGTATGAGACAGCCAAAAATTAACTGATGGATTTAACAAAAGAATGGAGCAGCAAAATGGATGTACAGTTGTCTCCCTTTTGAATAATCATAGAATCATAGAAGCTTGATGGCCGAAAAGGAGCATACTGACCAACCTAGTCTGCCCTTTTTTCCCCCTACACTTCCCCCTCCCCCTCCCTGTCAGTCTGGCCCTCCCTCTGATACTCAGCCCTATATGTCTGTCCCATGCCCTCTTGAATTCTTCAACTGATTTAGCCCCCACCACTCCATCTGGTAGTCTGTTCCAGGGCTCCACCACCCTCTCCATTAAGAAGCACCTTCCCACATTCCCCTGTATCTTTTTCCTTGAAGTCTGAGGCTGTGCCCTCTAGTTCTGATCCCCTCCTTCCTCTTAAGTAAATCCTCTTCTCCTACTTCATTGAGATCCTTTACATATTTAAAAGTTTCAATCATGTCTCCTCTTTCCTTCCTTGTCTCCAATGTGTACAGATCCAGCTCCTTATACCTGTGCTCACATGACTTTCCCTGCATACCCTGCACCATTTTGGTTGCCCTTTTCTGAACTCTCCCCAGTTCATCTATATCCTTGTGGAGATGTAGCCACCAGAACTGAACCCCATACTCCAGATGCGGCCTCACCATGGCTTTGTAAAAGGGCATTGTTACTTCCCTCCTTCTGCTGGTAATGCCCATGCCTATACATGCCAACATTCCATTGGCCTTTCCCACTGCCCTGCTATATTGGAGTCCTACCTTAAGGTTTAAGATGACTATGATCCCTAGATCCCTCTCCTGTTCTGTTACTTTGATTTCCTCCCTACCTAGGATGTACACTGCTCTTCTGTTCCTACTCTCCAAGTGCATCACAGCACACTTCTTGGCATTAATTTTCAGCTGCCAAATCACAGATAATTTTTCAAGCATCTTTTAAGTCCTTCCTTTTGTCCTCCACCCCCCCCACCCGGGGTGTCCACACTATTGCATATTTTCATATCATCAGACAATAGGCACACCCTCCCCCTCAAATCCTCCACAATATTACTAATGTAGATGCTGAAGAGAAATGGACCCAAAACTGACCCCTGTATCACTCCACTCTTCACCCTTGCCATCTTGGAGTGTACCCCATTTAGTTCCATCCTCTGAGTTCTTCCTGCTAGCCAGGCCTCCACCCAGCTTGTTATTTTCCCACCCAACCCCAGGCTTTCCATCTTGCTCACCAGCCTCCTATAGGGGACAGTATTGAAGGCCTTACTGAAGTCCAGATAGCCCATGTCCACTGCCCCCCCGGTCAATCACCTGAATCACCCAGTCAAAGAACGGAATTAGGTTTGTCTGGCAAAACTTCCCCTTCGTGAAGCCATGCTGTCTGCTGTCCTGAAAGCCACACTCCTCCAGGTAATCCACCACCCTCTCCTTGATTAATGCCTCCATTACCTTCCCCACCATTGACGTGAGGCTGACAGGTTGGTAGTTCCCCTTCACCTCCTTACTATCTCCCTTGTGAAAAGGCACTATGTCCACCCTCTTCCAGTCCTCCAGCACTCTCCCCATATCCAGTGACAAGTTGAAGAGCCTTGCCAAGGGTGCAGTCAACTCCTCCTTCAATTCCCTGATCACCCTGGGGTGTAACCCATCAGGCCCTATTGCCTTGTCCACCCTCAATCTTTCTAGCTCTACCCTAACCCTATCCACAGTGAATGGGCTCAGATACACCCATTTGCCCTCCTTCCCCCTTTTCCTTCGACTTTAGCTCAGGTCTCCTACCGTCCTCCTCCTCCATGAATACCAAGCTAAAGTAGTTATTTAATAACTCTGCTTTTTCACAGTCCTTTTCCAATTTATTCCTCCCTCCCCCCTCAGCCTAGTAATCCCCTGCCTTGCCCATCTCCTCTCTCTTACATATCTGAAAAAGGTTTTATCCCCGGCCTTTTTTGCTATTTTCTCCTCAGTATCTGCTTTTGCCTTTCTGATCTTCTTCCCTTCCAGACTCTTCTTTTCTCTGTACTCTTCCTTATCTTCCTCACTGAGTGTCCTCTTAAATTTTCTGAAAGCCCTCCCCTTACCCTGACTGCCCCCACAACCTTCTTTGTAAACCAAAGTGGTCTCCTTGGTCTTTCTAACCTTTTCTGTGCACATTTCCGTGGGTTGCAGTACCCCTTCCCTTGATGGCCTCTCATAGCTCCTCCACTGCCTCTATGTTCTCCATACCCTCCATTGTCTCCCTTACCATCCTTCTCATCTTGTCAAAGTCCGTGCGTCTGAAGTCCATGGCTGTAGTACTGGTTTTACTTGTCTCCCTCCCTCCCTGCTCTGATCCTGAAATTTACCATGTTGTGGTCACTGTTGCCCAATGCTTCTCCCACCTGCACCTCCTCCACACTCTCCCCATGTGTCAGGACCACATCCAGCAGGTTGTTGCCCCTTGTTGGCTCCCTGACTAGCTGTTGAAGGAATAACCCCTGCAGTGCAGCTAGTATCTCCCTGCTCCTTGAAGATGCTAAATCTGGGATTTCCCAGCCTTGAAATTGAGAAACATTCTATAGGACAAACTAGTATAGAAAATGTTGTGAAACCAATGTCCCCTGAAAGGGAACATCCTCAAAGTAATACAGTGGTTCCTGGATTGATTCATTTATTGCCATTTTTCGTAAATCCCCAAATTTGGGATTTCAAAGCCCACAAGATACTTATAGAGAATCTACCATTAATTCTTTGCTTTCACTTAGTTTCCACTTTAGTACCAGTTCATCTTATGTTGAAAATCAGTAGTCTTTAATTAAACAGTTTGATCAACTGGGGCCTATTTTCCCTATTGGGATCTCATGCATCCCCCCCCCCCCAACAATACTTGAATCACTACATGACACGATACAAGGACAAAAAAACTCTAATTACCCATTTAAAAGGAAGGACACTGTCTATGTGTTTAGAGAAAACCCAAGGTAGTTGGGGCTGTTTGAAGGGAGAAAGTATAGATGAAAATGAGCTGTTGAAGGAGATTAGGAATCTGGACAGAGGTGAATCCCAGAACCAGTTTATTGTGAGAAAGAAAATAATTGAAGCAATTGTCTAGTCCCAATATTAGAACTAAGGTGAAAAATAAAAATAAGCAACTAATAAATATGCCGATAATGGGAAAACTTATTTTATTAAGGTAGAAGGTTACATTACGTCAGTAAGGGGCCAGGTGGCCCACATTTGCCTCATTACTGACATACTGTAACCTTCTCCCTAAATAAAATAAGTCTCTCACTTTCTAAAATGATTGGTACTGAAACCATTACTATTACAGAAAATCTACAGTATATATAGTTGTCCGGCACAAGGCTGTACAAACTCAGAGAATAACCTGTGGATGCCTAGATTTCCCCCTTCCCATATTTATAGATATCAATGATAGTGAGAAGAGTAGTACAGGGAAAGGGAAAAAAAGGGAAAAATCCTGTGGAAAAAGCTATGATGGAGGCCTTAACTCAGACAGAGCTTCAAGTTGTATATACTAACACATTGTTAAACAATGAATTTATTGTAGTGTCATCACAGGACAGTCAATCACAAACTAATGGTACCCTGGTATTGCAAACCAGGTATGTAGAAAGGAGTGTTCATCTTCGAATTCCTCAGGAGATAATTATCAACTGTTACAGGCAGTGAGCTCAAGCAAGTTTTAACAGATCCTGAGATAAATCTGCAACATATTTTAAATTATGTAATAGATAATGCTGTCACCAAGGTTAAAGTCAAACTAACTAATACGATTCATACTGTGGATTCAGGACAGCAGAAGGCATGATGCCCATAGATACTATCCCCACTGCTCAGCGGGTGCAACTACAGAGGTTGCTCTCATATAAGTAAGTATCGAACTTATCTTTAAAACCAACAAAGGTGGACTCATTTACAATATCCAGTGGCAACTGGTTCCACATTCTTATTGTCCTTGGCAAGAAAGCCCATGTCCTCATGTTTGACCTAGGTTCATAACTCAATATTTGCCTATTATGTGTCTGTAAATTATGGACCTGGTCTTTATATATGATCCCTAGTTCTAGTGATAGCTCCTTGTCTCCCAGTATTTTCTGCAGACATAGCAAGTCTTCCCTGCTTCTTCTGAGGCTAAGAGGCCATAGGCCTAATGCCCCAAGTCTCGTGTTGTATGGTTTGTTTTTAAGGGTTGGGATTTGTTTAGTGTACCAACGTTCAGTTTTTTCAAGCAGTTCTATGTCTTTTTTAAGGCCTGGACTCCAAAATTGGTAGTAGTAGTAGTCTAAATGTGGCCTAATAAATTATTTATATAGTGGTTGCATTGCTTATTTCATTTTATTTGAAAAGAATCTCCTAATACAGTTTGTCAGATGATTTACTGTCTTGAATACTTGTCTACATTGATTGCTACTCTTCATATTACTACTAAATGTCACCTCTAAGTCTTTCAATTCATCTACTACCAACAGTTTTTTACCATGAATCTGGTATTCTTGTTTAGGATTGCTCCTGCCACAATGCATTATGATGCATTTATCCAGACTGAACTGCATCTTGTTATTATCTGCCCAATCTACAATATAATTCAAGTCGTTAATCATACTGGTTCTACCTTCTACACAATTTACCCTTCCACCCAGTTTTAAATCATCCACAGACTTAATCAATTTATTTACTCCTTGTGCTTGAAGGTCATAGACAAACAAATTAAACAAAGTGGTCCCAGAACCAATCCATGAGGTACCCCATGGAGCACATTGCCATCAGGTGATAATATCCCATTTATTTGAACCTTTTGTTTTCTATCGGTAAGCCATTATGATATCCATTTTGCAATCTTGTTGTTTAGTGCTCCCAGGTCACCCCTGAAAACACGCACTTGTGCCTAGTGGGCCTTACCTGGTTACCAAAGACTAAAATAATAAAAAAAAAAAAATTCCTAAGCTTAATAATTTATCTATAATTCCCTTGTATGGTAGCATATCAAAAGCCTTTTGGAAATCGAAGAACATGACATCAACTGCTTCATTTTGGTCTAGATTTTTAGTAACCATTTCATAAAAGACTTAACAGGTTTGTGTTACAACTCTTGTTTTTTGTGAAGTCATGTCGTTTCTTATCTATCAGGGCTTGATATGATAGGTCCCTGTAAATTTCATCTTTGATGATCCCTTCAATTATTTTCCCAACAATTCATGTGAGACTCACTGGTCTATAATTAGATGGTGTGGTTTTGCTACCTTTTTTTGTACATTGGGACTGTAACAGTCCTCTTCCAATCTAACGGTACATGTCCTTTGTTAATGGACTTATTCCCAATAATGGCAACAGACTGAGCCAGTTCACTGGCCAGTTTCCTGAGCATACCTGGATGAAGTCTGTCCGGACCCAATGATTTATCACAGTCCAGTGATGCTAGTTTACCCTGAATATATTCGAGCTTACAAATCTGAATGTTACTTTGGAAGCTTCTAGGTGTGTCAAACCTGATGTCTTTCAATTTATTACCATCCTGTACATATACAGAGCAAAAATATTTGTTAAAGATGCTTGCCATATCGGCTAGTTTATTATATTGAACCCCGTCATAGATAAGCAGACCAATGACTCATGTTGAACCTCTTTTACCATTAATACATGAGTAAAACCCCTTCATATTGTTTTTTGAGTGGGCTAGTTGAAATTCCTATTTCCCTTCATGCTTTATTTATGCATATCTTTAACTGCTTCCATGCCAGTTTATATTTCCTGACATTACTTTGTGTTTGTGTCTTTTTCATAACCGAAAAACTGTGTTTCTTCTTGTTTATTAATCTCTGTATTTTGTGATTAAACCATACAAGTTTCTTCTCCCTGCAGTTATATACCTTTTTGTCTGGGACAAATTTCTTCTCTAACATTTTAATAGTGTTGGTAATTAGGGTCCATGATGAATCTGCATCCAACCCTGATAGTTTTTTTGGTAAATCATACCTGTCTAGTGTTTTCTTTATAGCTCCGAAATCAGTTTTATTGTAATTTTTAAATGTGGTCATATCCTTTGTGAATTTTTTCCTTTTATCAGTCATAAAGCAGATGATATTGTGGTCACTATTTGATGGGGGGGCATTTATTATAATATTGCAAATTTCCATTGGCATGTTAGTTAATATAACATCAAGTATATTTTCACCTCTTGTTGGCTCTGTAACCAATTGATGTAACTCAAGGGATTCAACATCATCATCATAGTATATTGTTTTTCCATAACATTAAAAATGTTTGGACACTACAACAGGGCATACAAATTGTACAAAATTAAAAACACACAAGAATGTTGGTATAAAATAGATCACACCTGAAATATGATGGTATGCATTTACATCCACGGGCTTATCTACCTAGTGCCATCATACACTAAAAACACTTAAAATCTCAACTTAAAATGTGCGAGAGTGTTTCCTCTGAGACTTTATTACAAGAGTAAGAAACTTAGAAATCAGTTCAGCGTCATCTTTAGTTTCAGGATGAAGTAAAACAAATAGAGAGGTCATAGTCCAAATTTGCATATTTTATCAAAAAGGTTTTTATTGTTTGATCACGAGCAATATTATATAGAGGGCATTGCATTATAATATAATAAAGGGATTCTTGAAAGCCCCTATTACACCTGCATAAATTGTGAGAAAGACCAGGGTGTGGATATTTATTAAAATAAGTGTGTTTGGAGACAAGAGTACCAACTCTAGCCCATGTGATCACTTTCCTAATGTTAGGAGCGAGAGGAAGAATCAAGTAGTCTTCCAGGGTAGAATCAATTTTGTTTAAATTGAACCAAGGGGCTTGTCTCTGAACCCTCTCTTGTTCCATTTGTTTACACTGTGTGTCTGCAAATAGCTTTTGTTTTAATATACCCTTATAAAGGGGATAAATTATAATCCCCTTCTGAAAGTTTTCCCATGGGTGAGTGAGAGTAGATTTTGAAACAACAGTTCTGAGGGCTTTTAGCCATGGGGATAAGAACCCATTCTATGAACAATTTATTTTCTGTTCGAGACATAGCTTGGGAATTAAATTAGACTGATTGTTAATCATTTTAAGCCAGTAAGAGGCCAAGTGACTGTCTATTATGGTGACTAAGGGTAGTCTGCCCAGTTTGGATCTTGCTACTGCTGTAGCAGTTGACAAAGGTACCTGTAAAAGGGATGTAAAGAAAAAAGATAAAGGAAGTTCTATAGAAGCAGTTGGTTTGGTTCTGAAAACTTCAGCCCCATGAAGTAAAATGGGGTTAATCTTAACTTCTCCTGCAGCCAGTGCTGGCATTACTGTACTATATGCCCTCCATACTTATGATTAAAGTGTAATAAGGCTTTAGCAGCTAGTGCAGCTTTTGATATATTTTCCTTTCAGTGAAAGGACCATTGACCACTAGCTGTAAGTTCAATTCCAAGATAAATGTATAAAGGGATTACCTCAATCAGCTCATTGTCTAAATATATTTTAGGTAGAGAAGGACATAAATTTTGAGACACAAATGCCACAATTTGAGTTTTTTTTAAGATTAATTTTTAACGCTAGATGATCACACCAAGGGATTCAATAAAGTCCATAATTTTCTGGTCCTGCACACTGTTGACTTTGCCCTTTGTCCAGCCAACATTGGGTAAATTCAAATCCCCCACCAGAATGATATCACTGTCATCAGACATTTTCAAGATCTGATTTAGTAAGGCATCAGTGGATTGAGTATCATTGTTTGGCAGCCTATTGAATGTCCCTAGTGTAGTGCTCTCAAGTTGGGGGCACAACAGAGAGTTTCATTTAAATAAAGTAAAGGTTCCCCTAATAGGGCAGCAATAGGGGTGATGTGCAAGGGCCCCTGTCAGTGTTTCCCTTCCCCACAACAACAGCAGTATAAATGTTTAAAAAAAAAAAAGAAAGTTTTCCTTGCTGTCTGTTTCTTTACAGAACCCCTTCCCCCCAAGCAGGCAGCTGCTGTCCGTGGTCAACATGTGGTGCCAGATTAAAAAAAAAGCTAAGCTAGTGGCAGGTGCTAGGGATTTGAGACCTGGAACCCCAAGTATTACACTTTGAAAAGATTATCATTTTTTGGGGGGGCAGTCAGTTGCCGATTGGGGAAGGAGCAGGACTGAGGAGGAGCAATGAGAACTGAAGTGGATTACCTGCTGAATTGAAGCTGGCTCCATTGGCTCTCCTGTGGTGCCTCTCTTCCGACTGGTGATCCAGTCAGCTCCCGGTGGTGTGGCAGCATCAAGAAGCAGCAACCGATGAGATCCATGATGAGGGCTCAGTTTAGCCCCATTTTTTATTTTATTTAAAAAAGTAAAAGTTCTCTGGTCCCACGGCGGAGGCAGGCTCAAGAGCTGCATGAAGAGAGATCCAGGAAGCTACCGTCAGGCTTCACGAAGTCCTGCAAGGTCCCTGGTCATCCTGTTGCTGCCTGAAATCCTTCCTTCTGCCAGCAGTACCTCCAGCCTCCTGAAAGCAGCTATCTTCACTCCAGGCCAGGGCAGTGAGTCGGTGGCAGCACACAGAGCAAAGTGTTAACTGCCAGAGAGTTTTCAGTAAAATAAATAAATATTTACATGCCTAAGGCACCAGGTAAAGATGGCAGAGCACCGTGAAGGGAGCAGGTCAGAAAGGGCCAAATTTAAATAAACTAATATTCATTTAGGCACAGCATCACCCAGGGGAAGGGTTATGGCAGACAGCCCAAGAGAGAGAAATTTAAATATTCATAAGAGGAGCTCCCAGAGGAGAAGGAGCTAAGGTGCAGCATGAGAGAAGTGAGCTACAGAAAGGCCCTGCTAAGGCCTAAGAAAAGAATATTTAAAAGGGCAATGTTAGGCCCAGAAATTTAAAGGGTAAGAGAGACCCACAGCTTAAAGGGGCCAAGAGCAGAAAGGCCTCAGTGTGTTAAAGAAAGATTTAAAAGTGCAACTCATTGGAGGGAAATTAAAGGGGCCCAGCAAGAGAAATTAAGAGGGGTCTAGCAAGCCCCAGGCAAACTCCAGGCCCGAAGGTTAAAGGGGTCTTAGCAAGCCATTTAGGCCCACAGTATTTAAAGGGGCCCAGCAGCCATAGAGGCCTGAAGGTTAAAGGGGCTCTAGCTAGCTATATAGGCCAACAGGTAGTAAAGGGGTTCAGCAGTTGCGGTAGGCCCAAAGGTGTCAAAGGGGATCTAGCTAGCCATTTAGGTCCACAGGTGCTAAAGGGACCCAGCCAGCCATAGTGGGGCAATTAATGGAAAGGGGACACACCCCACCAGAGCAACTTCCAGTCTAGGGGGCCATTTAGTGTTTAGTAGCCAGAGTACCCACAGTAGCAGGACAACCTGTTTAAGTTAGAGTGACCCCACTACAGTAGGTCCACACTTAGCGAGGGCTTCACCAAAGAAGGTGATCAGATAGAAGAAACCAAGTGCCTGTTATTTACTGTGGTCTGTATATCCAGAGACTGTGATATTGTGCATAACTGTTGGAACTCTGACATTAAGAAACACTCTTGGAACTGTGACTTTTAATTGCATTGAGCCAGCATCTTGTGCTAGTGTGTTTTGAATCAGTCTTCAGCAGTCTTCGAAGGGTGTTCAGCAAGTGTATACCAGAATCAGTTGATGACAGTGTCAGGAAGGTATTCAGCTGGTGCTTCCACACCTTCAAGTCTCCACCTGAAGAGTGAGATCCTACTGTATGGTTCTCTGAAGAGCCCTGTCAATGTCCCCTTGTCATTCACCAGTAGTCATTGTTCATCAAGGCCTAGTTTGATCCTTGTTCACCGCTAGTCATAGTTGGTAGAAACAGTGTGAGTCTTGGATGCCATTTTCTTGTTTTTCCCCTGGTTCTTGGTCCAAGGTTGGCCATCTTCAGAGTGTGATCATCCTGGAAGAACTCTAACTGTTACCCCTGGTCATTCGCTGTTAGTTGTAGTCGATGGAGCCCAGTGTAACTTGTGGCTGCTGGTTTCTTATTTTCTCACTCCCAGTTCAGGAAACTTCAAGACCTCCTATCTTCCTCCTGTGTCCTGCTCTTCCTGCTTGAGCTGTCCTGTCTTCTGGGATCCAGCTTGTTCTTGCTGATCCTCCCATTGATCCTTTGCCAAAGAAGCTTCAATGTATCTTCATCCTTGGCAGCCCTGGTCGAGGGTTTGTGCTGAGGAAACTTCAGCAAGTCCTTGTTTCTTCATCATTGGCAGCCCTGGTTGAGGGTTTGTGCCAGGGAAATTTCAGCTGATTTCAGTTCTCTTGTGCAAAATTATTCAGGCAACCTCAGAGAGTGGGTTGACCAAAGAACTAGATCCTGTTTAAAAATCTCTCACATCCCCACTAATCTCTCCTAGGTTCTCACAAATGTGTTAGCTTGGTACCAGGTAGGAACCTTGTTTTCCTCTTTGTCCCGTTGTTTCCTTCTTTCATCAGCTGTGCACATGAAGACATCAGAAAAAGTTGGACTTCCAATTATACTGGACTTTTGAGTCATTCATTGACTTTTATGGTGATCACTTACAATTGTACAAAGCTTATATTGCCAGAGCCTCTATGAGGGTCCATAACTATTCTAGGGTACTGTAGTAAAAGTACTAAGAGTGGAGTTTAATCCCTAGAAGTCTTAGGCCAAGGTACACCTTTTTAGAAATGTCAGTCCATTTTTAGAGGTTACTGTTTAGATAACAGTGCTGTCTATACTCCCTGTCATTTTGGCTGTTGGTATTTTCCTGTATGACCGTGTTCTCCTTCCCTTCCTGTCTAATAACCTTCATCGGACCTCTGTGTATGACTCCTGCCTCTCCGTGTCAGGTGATTCCATCCAACCACACCTATTCGAACCTTCATCGTCCCCTCGCCTTCCCACCTGCTGAGGGTGATGCTTGTGCTGTTGGTAATAAGACAGTTACATCCACCTCTCGGAGTGAAGAACCCCAAAGTCTACCAGACCAGCACTGCTACACCTAGTCTACAGTTTTTTTTTCATAAAATCTTGTTACTTCCAGCCAAACAGTTTCAAGTCCAACCCCAACAGTATTTTCTGGCACTAGTTGGTAGCATTCTGTGTTATTCTTAACATAAATGGCCACACCTCCTCCTCGTCATCCAGCCCTCTCCCTACTGGATAATTGGTAGATAAAGCAGAAAGAAAATGAAATAGACAATTTATTACTGAGATGAAAACAATTTTATTAATTAGAAAATTGGAGCTACTGCTACTTGATCAAGATTTTATAGACTGCTCCAGATTGCGGGATGGTCTAGAGGCTGGAATTGGCATTGTCTGCTTAGCACATGATTTGGTAGTAACAGAACTTTTAAGGATGAAGTTATACTTAAAATGTGGGTATTATTGTATCATTCCGTCCACCTTCATCAGATGTAGTAAATACCCATCTGACTGCACAGAAACCTTTGGAGCTTTGTTTGAAGCAGATAACAGATTGCAAACAATAAGAAATAAGTTCCAAAAATCCCTGAAACGGATTATATAACTTTGTCAGTCTTTTGGATTGCTAAAACAAAGTATGAAACTGAAAAGCCTTTTGCATAGGCAGATACTTTCTTTATTGAAAAACTTCTTGAAAATGTATCCTGGGAGGGAAGTAGTGATAGCTGCTAAATGAGCACTGAATGGTTGCTAAAAGAAGGTCAGGTTAGTATTCTAGTAAGAGATAGATGGCTAGCAACAGCTAACATGAGAGAGGCAGACAAGCTGGATTTCTTAGGAAAGCATTTTTTGGTTATGATGATCTCAGGAAGATTAAACAAAATTCTCTAAGGCCAACACAGGAAATATGTTTTTGCATTTTTGCAGTCTGACCCTCAAACAGCAGCAGTGCCCCCAAAGACACACACACACACACACACACACACACACAAAGAAAGACAGAAGTTCATGATAGCGGTCAATAACAGCTATGGTATTTTGCAGAACCAAGAGGCAAATTAACTGTCTGAGGAGGTACCTAATAGAGACACATGTTTTTGTGTCTTTTCCTGGAATATGTCAGGCATTTGTCAAACATTGCAGATAAGGGATTTGTTTGATTTTCAGAAAATGCAAAGGCTCCAACTCTTATGAATTTCCTTTGAATGTTTTTCTTATATACCAGCCACCAGCTAAAAGGGAGAATTCTTTTTTTTAAATTCTCTTTTTTTACTTGCTGCTTGCTGCTGAGCCATCCGCCCAGGTCACAGCCCCCTCTGCTTCCCACTCCCACATTAGCAGTTACTCCTGGATACCCCCTGGATTACCCCCAGGGTGGGGTTGCAGCACCGGGCCAAGTGCTGCAGACAATGGGATAGGTCCAGGAGCCAACCTGGCAGCCCATTAGAGTGGAGGGGTGGGCATCATCCTGGCAGCCAGCAGCATAGTTTTCCCCCTTTAGGCAGGGGTGGGGACATGCAATGATGACCAGCATCCGCCCCACCCTCAAGCTTGCTAGGCGTCGATGCTTGTGGTGCAACCCAGTTTCTGCTGGGTGTCCCCACAGCACCAATTACTCCACCACCCTCCCCCCGGAGAAGGAGCACAGTCATGGGATGCTCAATCCTTCTCCCCCTGGCCGGCCCTCAGACGACCCGGGTCCATTCCTGAACCCGGGTTGCCAGCATCACAAGTGGAAATCCAACTGCTGTACTGATGGGCTGGCCAGGGATAATTCTAAGGAAGATTAATAGCAGGTTTAATTATACTTATAAAATTAGATGAACATCTCAAAATCTTAGATCCAGAGTCAATTAATTCAAATATTTTATATTTTAAAATTCAAATAGTAGCTTCATATTGCTCTATGATAAATGTTTATATTCCCTCACAAAATTCATTTTACCATGATAAAGCAATAGGGACAGATTTAGTGAACCTTATTGAGGCTGTTGAGGTTGAGGATGACAACCATAAAGCAGACATACTTAACAGATACTTCTGCTCAGTCTTTACAGACGAGCAGGCAGGAAATTGGCCAGGAAGGAGTAGAAAGAACAGGAAGGTTATGGAAATGGATACAAGTTCCTTTTCAAGGGAAAGGGTCCTAAGGGAACTGGAAAGAGTAAGAGTCAAGAAGGCTATGGGGCCAGATGGGGTACACCCCAGGGTGTTGAAAGAACTAAGAAAGGTGGTGGTGGAACCTCTGGCAATCCTGTTCAGCAGGTCACAGGAAACAGGGGAAGTGCCCATAGACTGGTGGACAGTTCATGTAGTCCCCCTATTCAAAAACTGAAACAGAGAGGAAGCTGGAAACTACAGACCAGTTAGCCTGACCTCAATAGTGGGGAAGACCATGGAAACACTACTGAAGGAAAGTAATAGTGGAACACCTGGTTGCAAACAGTCTCCAGGATCCAAGACAACATTGTTTTACTGGGGGGAGGTCATGCCAGACTAACCTCATTGAGTTCTTCAACTGGGTGACATGGGAGGTGGATCGGGGTGCAGTAGATGTTGCCTTCTTGGATTTCAGCAAGGCCTTTGACACTGTGCCACGCAGAATGCTGTTAAGCAAACTGGGGAGCATGGGACTGGGTAGGACAGTGGTGAAGTGGGTGAAGAACTAGTTAGATAGCAGAACACAGAGGGTGGTGGTAAATGGTTGTCACTCGACAGAGGGAAAGGTGACCAGTGGGGTACCTCAGGGATCAGTGCTGGGGCCAGTCCTCTTCAATATCTTTATCAATGACATTACTGAGGACCTAAAAAGGAGAATCTGCCTGTCCACTGATGACACAAAGCTGTGCAATAGGGTGGACATGCCAGAGGGGATGGATAGAATGAGGAGAGATCTGCAGAAGCTTGAGGACTGGTCAAGGGATTGGCAGCTGTGATTTTACACAAAAAAATGCAAGATAATACACATTACAAAAACCTTGGAACACGATAACAGCTGGGAGGGGGGAATACAAAATGCTCCAAGCAGGAAATGGACCTGGGGCTATCATCACTGATGACCTCAAGGTAGGGAGCCAGTGTGACAAGGTGGCAAGAAAAGTGAACAGGATGCTGGGCTGCATAGGCAGGGGTATCACCAGCAGGAAAAGGGAGGCCATAATGCCACTATACAGGACATTAGGGAGGCCACACCTCGAGTACAGTGTCAGTTCTGGAGACCTTACCTACAGAAGGACATAGGGTGGAAGTGGTTTAGAGGAGGGCAGTCAAGATGGTGCAAGGATTACATCACAAACCCTACAAGGACAGGCTCAAAGCCTTAAATATGTACTCCCTGGAAGAGAAGAGGGAAAGGGGGGGAAACGATTGAGACATATAAGTACCTCACAGGGAGAAACGAGGTGAAGAAAAACACAATTTTTCAAAGAAAAAGATGCTCCAGGATTAGGGGACATGGGATGAAACTGGAGGGGAGGGGCAGTTCAGAGGGAATGTGGGGAAGTACTTCCTCACAGAGACAAATGGAACAGCCCACCAGAGGAGGTGGTGGGGGCTGAAACGATTACAGGATTTAAGAATGCATGGGATAGGCATATGGGGATCCTGGTAGTTGGGTGAAGGGGACAATCTAGCTCTAGTGAAGTGTGATGAAGCACAGATAAGTGCATAATGGGCAGACTAGGTGGGCCAAAGGCCCTTATCTGCAGGTAACATCTATGTATCTATGTATCTACAAGGCCATGTCCTGTATATGGGCCAAGGGCTGGAACCATATGTTTGTGGAGTCTTTAATGCCTTAATTGGCATGTATAATAATTTATCCAACTCAGAAAGATTTATTCTAGATTTCCCCTTGGAAAAATATGAGAGAGGCTCTATCACTACAGTTACAAACAAAAATGGTGAATTGCTGATAGAGTTGCTGGAGGGTTACAGTCTGACTTAGCTAATGGAAGATTGCCTTCTAATAAATAAGAAAATGTTCTCTACTTTTCATAAAACAACACTTTCATTACCAATTCATGTATTTTTCCATGGCTCAATTTTCAAAACTTTGAATCTGATGCAAGATGCCTGCGTCAAACAGAACTGATGCAAGGGGCACCTTGCATCAAACATGGTGAAGTTACTGATTCTGAATGGCCAGATGTGGCAACCAGTGCCAGACTGGCCATGTGCCAGGCCTGTGCCAAGGTCGGGGGGGTGTGCCAGAGTGCAGGGGGCTTGCAGTGGATGCTGGTTGCAACATCCTCTTAAATAGGATTCCAATAGCCAGCAGGACCTGCCAGAACTTGGACCATCCAACTGGTGGTCTAACGGCCCTTGTGCCAATCCCATTTACAGTGCTGGGTTGGAGAAGGGGCTGGCCTGGTGCCTGGACAAGTGGGCCACTGTCCAGCAAGCATGACAGAGGACTGCAGCTCTTCAGCTGGGTGCGGACCCCAACAGGGATGTTGCCACCCTGTCCCTGAACATGTGCCTGCCTGCCTACTGGACCTGCAGCAGGCATGCCCAGGCAGCAGTGTGTATGTCCTGGGCATGGCATCATACCCCTCCATCTGCCATCTGTCCTTTCTCAGACATTGCGGCATGCATGAGCTCCCTGGGTATCATGCATCTCCCTGTGCTGTGCAGTGAGGTTGGCAGTCCATGCCCCCCTACCGCAGCCTCCTCCAGCCTCCTCCCATGTGCTACATATGGGAATCGGGTGCATGGTTCCAGGTGCACTGGGGATTGGTGCAAGCTGTAGTGTGTGCAGCTTGTGCTGATCTTTGAGAATCGAGCCCCGCTGTATTATATCTTGTGACGTGAGAGGATCTAGAGACTTCTGATCAGCCTGAGCATGACCATTTCTTAGTAACATTGTTTAATAAATGGAATGGGCACTAAGAAGGAACCCTGTAAGTTCTAGAGGTCAGTGTACTATTGTTAATAAAAGGTTGACATTGAATTGTAATTTAGAATTTGCACTGATTGTTAGTATGCAATGTTACTACACCTAACAATTTTCAGAAACCTTTAGTTCAATACCTGTGCCACAGGAGAAATATATATAGAATAATACATGGGGGGTGCTTAGCGAGAATTTAATGCACACATGAGGTGTGGGATGCTACATAAACCCCAAACACTTCACCCTCAGGGTTTATCAAAGCATCCCACACTGAAAATATGCATTAAACTCGAGTTTTGCACTCACCCCCATGTGTTGTTTTATATAATCACTGGGGTAGTGTTTTCTTGCCCCATCATTAAAATTAATAAGAAAAATAAAGTATGTCCAGTACATGGTGCTGCTGTTTATAGCAGTAAAGCAGCATTGATTTAAAATACCCAGCAGAAGTTTGTGATCACTAATCCCCCCCCCACATCATTTCTCTCTCTCACACTGTGCTTCTAGTCTGAGCATGTTGCTAGGGGAGCTAAAGCAGTAATGGTAGTTCAATCCCCAACAAGCTGAGCTGCCATTTTTGCCTTTACTTTTTTTAGCTACTGACTGTCCATTTTAATTGGGAGAACCAGGAAATCCAGCACAGAGGAAAACTGAACTGGAGGAGGTACAGTAAATTAAAGGTGTCCTCCAAATAGGTCTCTGTGTAGTGGCACAGGTGGTGATGAGAGAGTCCATGCGGCAGCAGTTCACCAAAGTGCAAAACAAGGAAACCTGGCATGTGTTCGCCATTATAACCTGCAGGTTATAATGGTGAATTATAACTGGGGTTCCCTATGGGAGAGAACACTCCCCAGTTATTATGATATTATAATGGAAATTTCTTCAGTAATTACTCCCATTTATATGTAGTAGGGAAGTGGCATTATCCAAAATCCTGGTTAAACTTGATCTGTATGCAAGAAAAAGGTAAAATACTTTAATTGGGCAGAGTAGAAGGCAACCAATTTGTATAAATCTATTTATTTCTTGTAGGGCAAGGAAACAATATAAACAAATTTTGGAAAACCAGAAAAGAAATTATCAAAAGGAAAGTTGTGAAAAAAATGTTTACAGTTATTATGTTAAATGACAATATCTCCCTTTGGAATTATGTAGCAAAAGGGACAAACTATCATGTCAAAGATCCACATTCTTATATATCTCCAGAAGTTTGGTAAAATCATTATAATTCTGATTTTTTGGATCCTGCTTGAACCACATTGTTTCATAGATTCTTCAATACAGTGTGACAATTTATATATTTCTGAACTCTAAGACAGGACAATGATGCTGTAAATTCTTTTAAGTTGAAAAAGCCCTGGGGCACGATAAAGTCCCAACAGAGATTTTTATTTCAAATAAGTAATGGTCAATGCTTTGGGTGACCTTTTTCAACTGATGTATATTTTATAAATTCAACCCAAGCCCCTTGGAGGGTAAATATTATTGTCCCTGTATATAAAAATGAGACAGACTCAATATATCATTCTATTGGCCCATACGCCTGATAGATATTGAAGCAAAAATCTTTAGTAAAAATAATGGCCATGAGATTATAAACATCAATTTCTGAAAATAATTTCATATTTACAGTACAAGCTGGCTTTAGAACAAGACATTCTACTTTGGATCACTGTTCTGTGGTTAATCACATTTTCCAAAATATATCCATATTAGTAAATTAAGACTATATGCAGCCTTTATGAACATGTGTCTGCCAGTCTTCCCTCCTTGCACCAATGCCCCAGAAGGGGCTGTGGACAGGCGGCCTGTGGTGGCCAGTGGTAGTGAATGGTGTGCCCTATGCACCTTATAGACCACTAAAAATTATACATATTCAGGCCTGGTCCTTTCCTTGACTCTTGGATGGAAATGTAATTTTTATTAAATATCAAAGAAGCTGGGTACTGTCTTGATGGGTCTTGGTAAATTTAATAGAAAATATAGAGTGAAGGCATTGGAGGCTGCTATTACAGCCACTAACATAAAATTAACTTAAAAATTATTTATGGTGCAGAATTGTGGGCCTGTGAAAATCTTGATTTATTTAGTAGAAAGATAAGAAGGTACTGGAAACAAATTCTTGGGCTCCCTGTTTATATACCAGGTTGTGTGGTTTGAGCTGAAGTGGGACAGATAATGACAGAATCTGCAGGCCAAACTAGCGTCTTTTTATTTTTATTTCAACTGTCAAATATGTCTTCCTCCTGTCTGCCAAACTTGACTTATGTGAAAATGTTAGAGTTGATGAAAGCAGAGCTTCAGACTCATTGGTTCTACTTCTTTAAACAGGTATTAAACAGAACTTTCTTCCTCATTTTATTTCTCCCAAATAAGCTTGATTAATTCTGGTTGTAAGACCATGGTTTATATGGGTCGCCCAATGGCCTAATGGGTAGCTCTGTCTACTCCCATGTCGATGCCCTGGGTTCAGAAGTGAACCCAGAAAATCAGTCAGGTGACCCTAAGGCTGGGTAGGCACTGCCACACTGCAGCACTCCCATCTGGAGAGGGATGGTATTGGGTCCCACTCCTCTAGTGACCCCTGCAATAATCCAGGGATCTTGCCTCTCCCACCGGGATGCACAAGAGTGAGAAAGGCAGCTTTAGGGCTAGGTCTATTGTCAAGGAGCAGAGTGGGGTTAGAAAACAGAAATACCCGCAACAAGCCACAGGGTGATTTCCTGGTCATCGCTGCCCCTGCACCACCTATAGGGCCCTGGGGGACATCCAGACTGTGCTTGAGGGGTGGGGAGGACAGCCCTCCCACTTCTGATCCTGCCAAGTGGGGAGGGGTATATCCATGGGGGATGTCTCACCAGTTGCTGACAGGGCAAGTGACGGATGTGGGTGACTGAGTAGGAAGGGAGGGACTACATGGGAGTGGAAAAAGGTAATATGGAAAAAGAACATGGTATATTCAAAATTAATAAAATACTGAAAGAGGAAGAACTTGTAACCATGGCCTCCTCTAGAGTCAGGCCATGGCTAGCTGTAACAAGGAAAATCATGACTGAGAGCCTTATTTAATTACTTTGACTGACCTTCCTCTAACATCAGCTAAACAAAATTTAGATTTTCAAACATTTAAATCCAACCTCTTAAAAGCAAGATACACTGGGAAATCCCACATTTATGAATCCACACTCTATGGCTGCAGGTTAAAGAATACTTAAGATACAATTTGTGTGATATTGTTCTGCCCAAGATATGAGAAACTAAGGAAAAAGTGGTTAGGCTCATATTTAATGAAATCTCTAGACCCTGCTCACAAACAGCTGGATCATCTTCTCTCTGGAAAAGAGATACTGTTAATGCAAAAGTGAGTCAACATTTCTAAATGTTATTAGACTATTATGGAAAAAAGATAAAGAATAATTTGAATGTAGGTATCACTGTATCTTAGAGTGGCACCTATTAAATAAATGCACTTTATATTCTATGTTGTGTGAATGTCTTTAATGCATTTTTTGATGGCTTCTGAAGCTGGTCAAATACATAATCATTTGACATGCCATACAGTACTATCTTAAAAAATCATGGCCACAGTCTAAGAAAATAATATTATATGAACATATGAAGAAGCCAGCAGAAGAAGGCAATTTAGTCTTTCTAGTCTACTCATATTGCAGGGTCCACAGCTTGAGCTACTGACCCTGCCCTCCCTACCCTCTCCTCCCATCCTTTCCATCCTGCCTACTCATAATCCTTACCTTTCCCCATGCCTTCCCAGCCTCTTTTTAAGCTGCCCAACATCTTCAATAAGACCACCTCTTCTGTCAGCGCATTCCAAGCATCCACCACCATCTCCATGCAGAAGTACTTCTTGACCTCCCTCCTAACTTCCCTCTCCAACTAAAGACTGTTCCCCTTCATGTCAAGGTTGCCATTTATCTTAAAGAAATCCTCATCTACCTAATTTGTCCCATTCAAGTACTTGAAGGTCTCAATCATGTCCCCTCTCTTCTCTCTCTTTCGTCCTCCAGGGAGTACATGTTCAGTGCCCTCAACCTCTCCTCATATGTCTTACCCTGCTGACCAGCCATCATCTTTGTAGCCTTCTTCTGGACCTTCTTCAACAGGTTAATGTACTTTTTGAGGTGTGGGCTACAGTACTGAACTCCATACTCCAGATGTGGCTCACCTGTGACATGTACAAGGGCAGTATAACCTCCTCTCTTACTACTGACCCTCTAGCTATGCATGCCAGCATCTTGTTTGCCCTTGCTGCTGCTTTCTTGCACTTTGTGGAGTGTTTCAGGTCAATGGCAATCATCACTCCAAGTCCTTCTCCTCCTCTGATACAGACATGCAGTTATGTTTGAACTGCTTAATTTTCCAGTCATGACAATATGCAAGCAACAATACATGATGTGGGTTATGTTCTGATAAATTCATGCCTAGGGGTGTAGTGAGGCACAGTGCTGCAGACCGAGTGCCTTACTACCCCTAGAGGTGCATTTATCAGAGCGTAGCGTACACCTCAGAGTGTGTTATTATGCATATAAAATGGGTACATGTCCATAAACTGTAACATTAAAAAATTTATAAAATAAAAAATAAAAATTAAAAAAGGTCTGGTTTCATGTCAAATAGTCCCTCCACTTTCCATATGTTGCTAAGGAAATTGTTAAATGAATTGGTGTCAGTAGGGGCACTGCATTGGTGTCACTAAGGGTGCTGAAGAGAGCTGCAGAGTAGCTACATCAGGCCACTGGCAAGAAAATGATTTCCATTTGGTCTTACCCAGCAGCATCTGCAAAAGCAACTTTTGTGGAACTCCTACTGGCCTCGTGCTGGTTGTGGTTTTGGAAGGAGTTTGAAGACTCCGTAATAACAATGGGTAAGGGAGTAGCCCCGGAGGGACAGTGGGAAGATTTGCAAACTAAAACAACACTTTTTAAAGTGTTGTCAGTGTATTTAACTCACATAGCAGACTGTGAATTTGGCTACACCATCACTGACCAAGTAATTAAGACAATTTCGATGCAGGCAGGATAAAAGTCCATACATTATATTTCAGAACAATAACCAGGAGCAAGTTGCAGATGTCCCTCCCACAAACTATCCGAATGTTTTCGCACGTGAATAGCATTTTCTCAAGACTGGGGTGGCATCTGATATTGCAGTTAATAAAGGGTATTCTTTAAAGTGACAGTGTATACTACAACCCTTATGCTTAAGATCACCTAATGTAAAGTGCTGTATATAGAATACAAAGTGCAGGCGATGTAAAGTGCAACATATTATTTTGTGCTTAGTAAATAAATTACCTTTGCACCTATAAAATATAGAAATTATTAAATAACTAAGATACCTACAAGAAATACATATTAGTAATACTTCAAATGCCACCCTAACATAACAGGTTTATAATTATGTAAGTAAGATAGTGTGTATAAAAGTGCACAGAAATATTTAAAAACAGATTAAAATTAACAAAACACATCCTAGACTCTTTTCCATTCTATCAAAAGGTATCTACCCTATTTTATAATTTTATCTATTATAATGTACACTATATATTTATTAAACTTAAAGTGATGTTATTTGTAATATTTTAACTTTTAAACTTTTACGCACTCATTCATTAATTATATTCCTTGTGGATATTAAACCATTCCCTGTTTTAATTAAAGTCATAACACTAGAAAGATAAGCAATGGGGCTATTTGGTGCACATCAAAGTCTGTCTTATTTTCTCAGACTATGTGAATTAATCCATCAGCAACAAATCAGTCAGCTTATAAGAGGCAAAGCCCTTATGGAGACAAAAGTATCCAAAATATACAGAGATCTTAAAGTCCAGGTACTGTACAAATAGTCCAAGACATAACGTTTCTAGGCATGGGGACAATTGGAAGAAGTCATTTACACCCGGAGGTACATATGACCACAGTTGGAATTGCCAGAAAGTTTCCCTTTGTCTAATTCTTTTATCCATGTCCCCACCTGTGATGTGTAGGTATATCTTTTCCATCATTTGAAACAAAAACTTGTGTGAATTTCCTCTTTGTTGAACATGCTGGGACAGGGTACTAGTGTCATCTTTATTTATTATACTTCTGTTATGTTGCCCAATTCTCTCTTTGAATTTTGAAACTGTTTTCTCACATAAAAACTCTGGCATTGTATGCATGAAGCCACATACACTGTAATTTGTGTGTTGCAGGTGTCAAAATCTTAAATATTGTACTGTTTCTCTATAACTGGGCGGATAAATGATTCTCCAGGTTTTATAATTTTACAGAAACTGCAGTTATTACAGCGTAAAGTTCCATTTGGTAGTACTGCAGCTCATTCTTTTGATTTTTCCTAGTATGTGCTATTTACCAATGAGTCCCTCAAGTTTGTCCCCCTTCTGTAAACAATCTGTGGAGGTTCTTAAGTTATGTGTCATAACCTTCTCACTGTATTTAGAATATACCATATTTTTCTAATAATTTTGTACACAAGATGGAAAGTTTATGGACTTTTTTTCCTGCCTGCATAGAAGCTGTCCTAATTACCTGGTCAGTGATGGTGTAGCCAAATTCACTGTCTGCTATGTGAGTAAAACATTTCATTTGGCTCTATCTATCAGCTGCCTTTGGTTATTGGTTGTACTACGAACTGTGGTGTGCTCAGCAACTGCCCAGGTTAAAGGGATTAACAAAACAAAATGTCCATTCTGAGTATCTCTGATACCAGAAATAATGCCCTTCCCGGCAGGTTACCAGTTCCTTTGTGGATTCCCAATTTTTTAATGAAGGTGCAACAAATCTGTTTTTACGGGTACCGGTGCAAGGGAGTAGCACCATACACACTGCACCACAATTGAAGCAAAATGCAAATATTATTCATTTTATTATTATTTTACTGAAATGTTTCACCAGGAGGGCACACTGGCAACAAATTGCTCATCTCACAGTGTGACCTGGGGGAAGGGGGTTACATAGGGTTATGAAGGATGGTCAGTTACAATAATATGTAGGTAGTGCAAACATTACAACATTGTAAGATTATGCAACAGTTGGAACACAAGGTATTGTAAAATAAACAGCAGTGGAACATTGGGTGAATTACAATACATTTCCAAAAATGTACAAAAGAATATATATACATACAAAATCGTACTAATGTGACAGAACCATTTATAGTGCATGAGTGTATCAGGAGCAGTCTCGGGGTGGTACACAAGTGCTGTTAGAGTAAAAAGGATGGGGTAGAGTGTGCACACAGATGACCCAGAAGAGCAGATGGAGAAGAGAGGGGGAGAGGCAAGAAGTGCATAAGAGGAGAAGGGGTAGCCATTTCCTGATTCCCCCTTCAGGATGTTAAGAACCCTGCCGGGGGGAGGGGGTAGGATAGGAAGACAGAAACTGGGGATAAGTATTAAGGAGAGTTAAAGCAGGAACAGCTGAGGAAGAGGTAATTCTGTAGGGTGGAGGTAAGGGAGTAGATGGAGGATGAGTGTCATATTTCAGAGGGGAGGGAATTTCAAATTTTAGGGAAGTGATGGGTGAAACCAGTCTGACCGATGAGGGTGGAGCAGTGAGGGACCGTCAAGGTGCGAGTGTCATTTGATCTGAGAGAGTGGGTTGGGGGGGTGGAGTTGAGATAGAGGATGAGAGATAGGAGGGGAGCACTCGGAACCAGAATTTGGAGGTTAGTTTGGCACAGTGTGAGATGCGTCTGTGAGACAGTGGAAGGAAGGTTAGAGAATGATAGAGTTCACAGTGGTGGGAGCAGGAAGGGGAGCTGAGAGCAAAGCAGCAGAAGGAGTTAAAGAGAGTGTCCAACTTGGTCAGGGAAGATTTGGGAGCAGCACAATAGGCTACGTCACAGTAGTCAAAGATGGGGAGTATCATCTTCTGGACAATTTTGCACCTCACAGTCAGTGGGATGCAACTACGATTCCTATACAGAGCAGCAAGCTTGGGGTGCAGTTTCTTCAGGATAGCATTGCTATACACACAGAGAAGTTGAGGTGCTGGGCCAGCCAAATCCCCAGATATCTAAATGAGGAGGTGTCCTCCAGGATGGTCCTGTCAGGGGTGTGGAAGGTGGGTAGGGCTGGGAACCTAGAGAGTCTCTGCCTGGTGCCAAATGTCATTCAGACTGTCTTCCTGGCATTTAGAAAAAGCTGGTGAGAAACAAACCAGATCTGAACTTGGTTGAAGTATGCTGTAAGCTGGTTTCCACAGCAGCAGAGTTTTTGCCAGAACTGTATAAAACAGTACCGTCAGCGTACATGTGGATAGATGAGGATGAGCAGGCTGTGGGAAGATCATTAAGGAAAATGGAGACGAGTAGGGGACCAAGCACTGAGCCCTGAGGAACACCAGTGTTGATGGGGAGCGGAGGGGGGATGGAATCAAGGATTCTCACTGATTGGGTCCTGCCAGTGATGTAGGATTTAAACCAGTTGGTGGCTGACAGAGCAAGGCCAGCTGAGGAGAGGGAATCAAGAAGAAGGGAATGAGAAGCAGTGTCGAAAGCTTTGGCTAGGTCGACAAAGATGGCCGAGGTGATCAGGCCATCATCCATCCCTGAAAGGATGGAGTCAGTAAGCCTGAGGAGGGAGGTGGTTGTTGAGTGGTTCTTCCGAAAACCAGATTGGAAAGGGGTGAAGAAGGAGGAATCGGAGAGGAAGGGTGATAGTTGAGAGAGAACTAAATGTTCTTGGGGTTTGGCAAGGATAGGAAGGAGGAAAATGGGGTGATGGTTGCCAGGAGTGGATGTGTCACCACCCTTGGGAGATGAAGGACTACAGCATGTTTCCAGGAAGGGGGTACTTGGTCAGAAATAAAGGAGAGGTTAAGGATTAGGGAGGCAGCATAAGCATCTGCAGAAGCAGAAAGGTAGAGAAGTTTAGGGTCAAGCTCATCTAGTGAGAAGCCTTTAGAGGGATTTAGGGATAGGAGGGCACTAAAAGCTTCATCAGAGGAGATAGTAGAAAAGGAAAAAGGGGGAGGGTAGGCACTGGCTGAGGTGAAGGGCTGAAGTTAGTAGGTGTCAAAGGAGAGAAAGAAATTAGAAGAGACGTGGTACATGAGGTGTAGTAGGCATTAAATTCATTGGCCACGGAGCCAGGGTCAGAAACTAGGGAGTTATTTATTTTGAGAACTGGAGGAGAGGGGTGAGAGAATAGGGCATGAACTACCCTCCAGAATTTAGATGGAGAGTTAATGTTAGTCAGGAATAAGGAGTTGAAATAATCAGACTTAGCGAATCTAGTAGCTTTAGTACAGAAATTACATAGCATTCTGTACTTGGCATAGTCATTTAGCCATTTTGTAGATCTATGTTTCCTCCAGGCTCAGTCATGCTCCCTGAAGCAGGCCAGTAGTTCAGGGGTGATCTAGGGGAGGTGGAGCCCACAGACTGGTCCTTCTGAAAGGAGCTAAGGCATTCCAGGTGGCAATGAATTTATCCTTAAAATAGTCAAGGGCTTGGTCAACAGAAATAGCAGTGGAGAGGGGGGCCCAGTCGGTGGAAGCAAGTGCAGAGCTGACTGGGGTTAGGTCTAGGGATTTAAAGGACAGAGATTTTAAGGGGAGGTTTGGGGTGATGGACCTTATGTACAATGAAGATGGGGTTGTGATCACTAAGGGCATCAGAGAGGAGACCAGATTTAATGATGCAGTGTGGGTGGCTTGTGAGTGCCCAGTCAACCAGAGTGTGATTTTGTGTTTTCAGACTGGGGCGTGTGGGCTCAAGTATAAGTTTAGTGAGGTTTAGAACAGTGACGTCATTGTGTAGCTTGTTTGACTTGGGAGACAACCAATTTAGATTCATGTCACCCATTATGAACAGTTCACTAGTTTGCGAGAGGGAGGTGATGTTGACTAAGAGTTCAGTCATGACCAAGGGTTGAATGCTTGGGCAGCAATAGATGCCAGACACAAAGATTGGGATTGAGAAAGGGAGGGTAATGTGGGTGATAAGGGCTTCATAGGTAGCTGGGATGGAGGTAGATAGGGTGGTAGTAAACTGTAGTGAGGACAGGATTTACATGGCCACTCACCCTCCGTGACCTGATCGATCTTGTCTGGAGAGGGAATACCCAGGGATAGCAATTGCATTGTCAGGGATACTTTTTTGAGCCATGTCTCGCTAATAATTAGGATATCAGGGGTGTGTGAAATCATAACAGTTTGTAGTTTAGGTAGCAGGCAGGAGCCAGGGTAGGAGAAGAAAAAGGGCCAGGGTTGTGGTGGATGTTCCCTGATGAAAGAAGGAGGAGGATGCAATAGTGAAATTTAGGACTTCTGTAATGAGACTAGGAAATTTGGGAGGGAGGGGAAGAGGGAGGAGTGGAGAGAAGGAGATAAGGAAATGAAGAAAGGAAACATGACTAGGAAGGGAAAACAGAGAGGCTGGAGGGTAATAGGGAAAGTGGGGTCTATTCACAAGAGGAGCTGTAGGGGTGATTGACAGGATGAAGGAGGTATCTGGGAGGGAAGAGGAGACAGAAGTGGCAATAGGTATGAAGGGGGCACAGGGATAAGGGTAAGAACCAGGAAGGGTGTGAGTTAGAAGGGGTAGGCTAGTACAGGCTTTGTACAGACTTACAGATTCAGATCACACCACTGAATGATAGGACGTAGGTAATTTGCTTTAGGTACGAAGGACCCAGGACTAGAAGTGTTAGGAGAGCAGTGGGAAGAGGACTGCAACCTACACGTGTTGTTGCCCTCTAGTGGTTTTGCAGTATAATTTGCAAATGGAAAAAAATAGAATGGAGCAGCCTTTCCCTTTAAAAATAAGCTCACAGAGAAAGGTAACTTTTTTGCAAGCTACAGAGTACGGGGCATAGAGAGAAATGCCAATTAAGCCATCAGCTTTAAGCCTCAGAAGTGCGCTTAATTCAAAGCAAGGAAAGCTCTACTGATGTTATATATACAAATATAGCTATACAAAGAGCATTTATTTTGCTGGAATGCCAGGAGAATGTACTGGCAGTGAGTTTCATTATCAGCATATCTGGCAGTAAACCGCCCTCCTCGCGGTTTGCATTGGACAATTACCCCTGCATTTGGGGGAGACAGAGATGATTTCCTGGCTGGCTGGCAAGTTCATCTCCTTAAATCAATGGCAGGCTTCACTGAGTACATTTAAAAAAATGCAGAAATCATTGAAAGGGAGGTTAAAATTGAATTGATTGAAAGGGACAGAGTGGCACAAACTTTCTGTAACCATATGACATATCCTGATTTCCACAGGCCCCTGGAGGATGCCATTTGAAAATAAGACATAAAAATAGAAAGTGTGAAAGCAAACAAATTCGGGCGGGATAGAAAAGATTACAGGGAGGGGAGAATCTTTAACTGGAAAAAAACAAAGGGCCCCCTCTGAAATCAATATTAAAGAAACAACAGAGACAGCAAGATTACCACTCATACCAGGATATGTACACAAGTGGCTGAAGCTCAGAGTTGGACTACAATTCCAATACATCCCATAGCTCTAGTCCTTTTTTAGATGTGAGCCAGGAGAGCATCCCCCCCCCCCCCCGAATCAAGAGGCTATGAGACAGCAGCAGCAAGCACAAGCTCTAAGACAGGAACATACAAATATGCCAGCAGAAACAGACCACCTGGTCTAAGTCTTCTCAAGTGTGCAGCTAGCACCCTAGTTGCAGCTGCCCCACCCCCTCCCTTTGTCATCCCACTGCCACCCCCACCTCCCCCCCTCACTCTCCCTGTTCCCTGTCCCATGCCCTTTTAAAGCTGTTCACAGATTTACATGATACCATCCATTCTGGTAGTGCATTCCATTTTGCTGTCTCCCACACTGTGAAATAGCGTCTCCTCATTTCCCTCCTAAATCTTCCTTCCCCTCTGTTCTTAGCCTGTGCCCCCTGGTGTCCCTCCCCCTTCTTAGCTGAAAGACCCCATCTGCCCCATCCTTATTGATCCCCCTCAGATACTTGAATGTCTCTATCATGTCCCCCCTGTCCCTTCTATCCTCCAGGGTGTACATATTCAGGTCTCCCAGACTGCTCTCAGT
This sequence comes from Neoceratodus forsteri, assembly GCA_016271365.2. Classification (NCBI taxonomy): domain Eukaryota; kingdom Metazoa; phylum Chordata; order Ceratodontiformes; family Ceratodontidae; genus Neoceratodus; species Neoceratodus forsteri. The sequence goes on along the minus strand of CM028137.1, from coordinate 338,765,059 downwards.
CTCTCTCCTCCATTCCACATATCATCTTTGTTGGCCTCCTCTGCACCCCCTCCAGTAGCCTGATATCATGCTTTAGGTATGGCCTCCAAAACTGCACATAATACTCTAAGTGAGACCTTACCAGTGACCTGTAAATGGGCAAGATCACATCTCTTCATCTGGATGAAAACCCCCTCACTATGCACCCCAGCATTTTGTTCGCTTTTGCAGCTGCTCTCCTGCACTGGGTAGTGTTGTTCATGGTCCCTGTTATCATTATCCCTAGGTCCTTCTCCTCCTCAGTATTCCCAAACTTAACCCCCCAGCCAGGAGACTCAGTACAGGCAGAACCCCATGCTTACCCCCACCAGAACCCCCCCATTGGCACCCCCCAATACTCAGATGGTGACAATGAGTTTACCAGAGCAGCCTTTGTGGCATAACCACAGGTTCACACAATTCCAAGAGGACTTACTAGATGAGGTATATGAGGCAAGGGGAGGAGCTCCCATACGAAGATGAGGGGGAATGACATATGGACAATTGAGGGGGAATCAGTATTGGGGGAGGGGATGAGGAAAGCGGTACTAGCAGACATCAATAACATCATAATAAACATATCAGACTATACCCTAACTGATCATGAAAAAGAAATACTCCAAAAGGGGTTGGCATTTGTTCCTACGAAGGATTTGGATATATTTGAAACGGTTATTGATTTTTAAAAGTTCACAAGGAAATTGAATTTGAAGTCTTTCTTTTTTAAAGAAAAGTGGTAAGAAGGCTGTGAGATGGAGAGTGATTTGGACATACAGGGAAAAGATGAAATAGAGAAAGACACGGGCACTAGAAAATTTAAACCTAAATGAGCATTTTTCCCCCCACAAAATGCAGCCATATCGATTTTTGAGAAAACAGTTCTACAGGAGTTAGATAACTTACAATTACCACCTGCACATTTCTATAATTGTACCACTGAGCAGAAGAAAGCAACTGAGAGCCTAAAACAGAATTACCACATTATAATCAAGCAGGCGGATAAAGGGGAAGCAATCGTGGTCCAAAATAAATGGGATTGCGAACAGGAAATGTTGAGACAACTAGGGCACAAGGATTTTTACCTAGAGTTACCAACTGACCTAACAGAAATTTAAAAGGGAAATAGATGAAATCCTTGACGGAGCCTATTTGGATGGCAATATAGATCAGGACACCTTGGATTTTTTGAAGGTGAAACATCCCATACGAGCAGTTCTATATGGACTTCCTAAAGTCCACAAAACACTGGACAATCCACCAGCCAGACCTACTGTGGCAAACATTGGCTCCCTGATGGATAGCATTTCACAATTTATTGACAGCTATATTAAGATAATAGCCAAGAATACAAGATCATATCTACGGGATACCACCCACCTGCTCAATTTTCTGGAAAATATTGATTTGGAGGAGGACACATTGTTAGTGGCAATGGACGCACATTCATTGTACACAAATATCCCCAATACAGAGGGCTTAAAAAGCCTAAGGGAAGCCCATACCAAAAAACATCCCACTCACAGCCTTTGGTAGAGCTGATTGTTACACCGACAGAAAACGTTTTAGAGTGCAGTACCTTTATGTTTAAGGACTGCATGTATTTACAGCAGAAGGAAACAGTAATGGGGGCTGCCATGGCCCCAAACTATGCCATTATATATATGGCGAGTTGAGAGGATGAATTCATATATGGAGACAACAATCCTTTCTTGCCCCTAATTGACTTTTACACGTGGTTTTTAGATGACCTCTTCTTTATCTGGAAAGGAACAAGAACTGAGTTACAAAATTTCATGGAATATTGGGAACCAACAAACCCCAACCTTAGATTTGTTACAGCGGACTGGAATGAAATTAACTTTCTGGATTTAAAAATAATGAGTGGAGTACAAGGAAATATCGAAACAAAACTCTGCAGAAAAGGAACTGATAAACACTTGCTCCTTCATTTCCAAAGCTGTCACCTCACACATATAATGAACAACATTCCGGTTGGACAATTTTACAGTGCCAAAATGAACTGTACATCAGCAGAAGGTTATAAAGAGGCAGCTACAGAACGTGTACAAAGATTCAAGAAATGGGTGTACAAGGACACTGTGATTTCATAAGCGAGGGACATGACTAATAAAAGAGAGAAAGAGAGAAAGAGAGAGACCCTACTACAAGTTAAAACAACTACGGATAGAAAGGAAAGCGAAAAAGAAAAAGACAAGACAAGTGATAATGTGACCCCTGGATATGCAGTGACTTCCCAGTGCCCAAATTTCATAGCAACATTTAGTGCCCAAGTCCATCTTATGAACAAAATTATTAGAAAAAAATTGTATATTCTAAATACAGAGAGAAGGTTACAACACATAATTAAAGAGCCTCCACAAGTTGTTTACAGAAGGGGGACAAACCTGAGGGACTCATTGGTAAATAGCACATAGAAACACAGAATTTGATGGCAGATAAGGACCACCTAGTCCGCCCATTTCCCTACCTAATGGATAAGCTGCAGATGCTACTTAACGAACAGCCTACCTCCTCCTACCCCCAGTAGAATTGCCTTATGTATATCCCATGCATTCTTGAACTCCCCCACTGTTTTTGACTCCTTGACCTCCTCAGGAAGGCTGTTCCATGCATCTACAACCCTCTCCATGAAAAAATACTTCCTCACATTACCTCTGAGCCTTCCTCTCTCTATCTTCAAATTGTGCCTCCTTGTTCTTGCACATCTCTTTTTCTGAAATATGCTACCATCTTGTACTTTGTTGATTCCATTGAGGTACTTGAATGTTTCTATCATGTCCCCCCTCTCTTTTCTTTCCTTGAGGCTGTACATATTAAGCTCCTGTAGTCTTTCTTCATATGTCTTCTGGTGCAGACCCTGCACCATTTTGGTTGCCCTCCTCTGGATAGCCTCCACCCTGTCTATGTCTTTGCGGAGATGGGATCTCCAGAACTGCACACAGTACTCCAGATGTAGTCTCACTAACTGTCTGTACAGGGGGATAACAACTTCCTGTTTTCTACTGGTAGTTTTCTACTGGTAGTAAAAAAAACAATTGCTCAGCGAGCCAGTGGAAACTGTTCGGGTCTGCACAGCACATGGGTAGCAAGCCCAATGTCAATTATTGAATATCCAAAAATACTGTGCAAATAAAGTACTCAAAATAAATTCCTAATGGAAAAATCTTGATCAGAATGTATTATCCACACAGCTGAATACATACAGTACACAAAAGCCCCAATCCATGGAGTTCCAAGCAATGGAAAATTTTTATTCTACTAATCGTGAATGATACCAAACAGTGTAACAACAAACTGCCTCACCTCGGGTAACAAACCCTTCCTCAGGAGGCGTGAGAACATAAGTGACCTTATATACAAAACTTTTTGGAACATTTTTGACCAATTATATTTAACAAGATAACTTAAAATTACAATTATAAAAGGTGCCTTTTAAAAAGCAAAACACAAATACCAACATAGCATAAAGTTTAAGCTCTCATTCTGGCTGCATTTTAACCACTATTAACCTGTTTTTCTAATAAAATATTTTCAAAAAACAGCCTTTATCAATAATTCTCTATGAAATTCCTTTAAATTCTATGTTAAATTCTTGTTATACATTTTAGATGTAGTCAGATACATTTATTCAGAGAAGAAATATACAATAGTGCATAATTCATATAAAATATGAATTAACATGATCATTTGCAGGCATTACATTAAGTACATATCCAATGGGCAGCAAAGCATCTCATAAACTTAAATTAAAATACAAGAAAGGATGTTTAATAGAGGAAAAATAAGCTGCAAGGAAGGGGGGGGGAAGTGGAAGGAGGCAGTTTAATTCACATTCACAGAGCAGTTGAAAAGCATAATGCTGGTGGTTCAGTGCTTCATGCTTGCTTTTCATAAGTCGATCCCACCTTGGCTTCATGTTTTTCAGATTTTTGCAAAACCTTGAAAATAAAAAGAAGAGAATGAATGATAGAATACAACTTTTAGCAATCTCTAAAGTGTTATGACAATTTATTCAAAATTACTAAATTTTTAAACTGAACAATCACTTCAGTAACATACGAAGGGATAAGGGTAAACAAATCAATGGTCAAGGCCCTCTATGGGTGCTGAGTACATGAAGGTCAATCCTATTGCAAAAGGTCACAGCACGAACAAGAAATACCAATAGGGAAAATAATAATAAGAACCATAATGTAGGTGGATCAGGGCTTTATGCTAACTTTTGTTAAGTCAATCACACCTATACTTCATGGTTTCTTGATTCAATCGAAACCCTATTATAGAAAGAAAGGGGGGAAAATACTATTTTAAATTACATGATAGCTATTGCAAGCAACACTTACACATTTCATTTGTAAATGCTAGAATCTTAGTTTTATAATCACTTACACAATAAAATCTAACTTTGTCAGTTAGCTCATCTATGTGTGGGAAATTCTACTTAGTTATTACAGACAGTTACCATGTGCAGATATGCATTACGAAATATGCATATAATCAGAAGTTGATTAACTCACAGTAAGTGAGGTTTCAAAGGTCAATGATCATATAGTCCCAAAGGTGTTACGGTCTGTAAATCCAGAAACATTCCTTTTTTAATAATATATTTTTTCTATTTCCTCCATATTTCAGCTGGTAAACATGTTCTAAGCGCACAAATTTTATATGATGCGGGTCATGATTATGTCACATGGAAAAATGTGTGCCTACCAAAGGGATAACAACTTTATGTTTTCTACTGGTGATGCCGCTCCCTATGCATCCCAGTATCCCCCCCTCCCCCAGACCTCCTTACTGCCTTCTCGCATTGCTTACCCACCTTTAGGTCATCTGATATAACTACCCCCAGGTCCCTTTCCATTTTTGTTATTGTTTGTATCTCACCCCCTCTGTGTACTCTTCCCCTGGATTTTTATTTCCCAGGTGCATTACTTTGCACTTCTTTGCATTGGATCTAAGCTGCCATACATTTGACCATTGTTTTATGCTTTACAAATTTGTTCAAGCAGTGAGAGGGCTTGAACTTTTACTTTTTCTTTTTCTGTTACAGTTTTGGACTTTGTAGGTCAGTGAGAGTGCCTTACAATGACATTGTAGGAGGAAGGACTGAAATAATTTTATATCTGTGCAGAGGTCTTTAATCCAGTATACAGGAGTTAGGGTAATATTTTTAAAGTTGGTTTTATTTTGGTGAATTTTGTTTTAGTTAGTTTTATTTTGGGGTAGGGGTTGTATTTACATTTGTTATAGATTGTGTTGTTTAGGGTGGTCATATATTATTTAGTTTGGGTTATTTGTTTTAGAAAATGTGTTGGCCAGGGTTGACGGTTAGGCATTATTCCCCCTCTAGGCTGAGAGATCTCCGCCCTTTTTGTTGCCCCCCTTGTCCCCAGAGGTGTATAGCTGATGTAGGGGTTTGGGAATAGCAAGGAGGGTTCGGGTGGGGACTCGGCCTTCCTCGGAAATGGAGAGGAGTGGACGGATTGGAATAGTGGGGACAAGGAGATGCCCTGAGGTGAAATGGGTCCAGGAAAGGGGTTCTTCCTGTCTGGTTCCCATACCCAAGGGTTCTGCCTATTGCAGACAGGAAACTCGGTTTTCCTCGGCTGTTCTTCGAACTCGGGCGGTGTTATGCAATGCCAGGTCGATTAAAAACAAGACCGCCATAATTGCAGACCTTGTTAATTCAACCGACCTGGCTTGCATCACGAGACCTGGTTGAATGAGCTTTGGCCTATTTTGGCTTCAGCGGTTCCACCGATGCCTGGGTGATACAATCGCCCGAGATCGATCGTAGGGGCGGGGGTGTGGCCCTTTGTTTTAAATCAGAACTGAGCCTGAGGGGAAATTCCAGTGGGAACCACCAACTCCTTTGAATGTATCGTGGGCGAGGGTGTGGAGTGCAGGATTCTTCTCATCCAATGTCCACCAGGAGACAGGAATGTTTTCCTGCAGGAAGTCACAGACTTCATCGCTGACCTAACATTGGGACCACATAGATGGCTGATCCTTCGGGATTTCAGTGCTTGGGTTGACCTCTCACAGTTTGGACAAGACTTCCTCCAGTTAATGAGTTTACTGGGCCTCACACAGGTTGTTTCCTCCTCAACCCACATTGGTGGTCATTCATTGGACTTGGTGTTTCTCCTGAGGATGGAGATATCCGACTTGGTGGTGGAACCAGTCAGATGGTCGGATCATCATACCATCAGCTTCAGTTTTGAGGTCCCCCTTAAGAGGCCTGCCCCTATGGAGATGGTCAAGTAGCGCACTTTGAGGGGCATATCCCCAGATGGCTTAATGGTGGTGCTTGACCTATCAGGCATGCCGAGGGAATGCGCGGATCCAGGGGATCTTGTATTTGCCTATAATAGGGCAGTGACAGAGGCCCTGGATTCCATTGCTCCTGTTCGTGTTTGTCCACTCACCCTTCGCCCTAGGTCTCCATGGTTTGATGAGGACCTGAGGGAGTTGAGGAGAGTTGGACGAAGGCTAGAGAGGCGATGGTGGCGGTCTGGCCTGGTATGTGATAGGCTTAGTTTGATGGACCATTATTCGGTCTATCAATCAACAATCTCCCATAAGAAGGCAGAATTCCTGTCCAGGGAGATTGCTGCTGTGCAGTATCGACCAGCTCAGCTTTTCTGGACTGTGGAAAGATTGTGCAATCCACTCTGTCTTCAGCCCAGAAATGCTTTTTCACAAGAGCAGTGTGAGGAGATTGCTCAATTCTTCGCGGATAAGGTTGCCACGGTCAGGTCTGATATCCGCCTGATCCTTTCTCTAGGAAGTAGCAGTGGTCAGCAGGAGATGTCAGATGCCTGGTTTGAGTGGTGCAGCTTTGGCCAACCTACAATCAGTGATATTGTGATGGTCATCCAGACTTTATATCCTGCCAACTGTAGTTTGGATCCAGGCCCAAGGCGCTTGCTTGTTGGCTGTGTCGATGTCATTGGCCCGGTCCTTGCTGAGAAAGTCTGGTCATCCTTGGAGATGGGAATTTTTCCAGCTCCCCTTAAGGAGGCCGTGGTTCGGCCCCTCCTTAAGAAACCCTCCTTGGATCCCGACTGTCTTACAAACTACAGGCCGGTCTCTAACCTTCCCTTTTTGGGTAAGGTTATCGAGAAGGTGGTGGCTTTACAGCTGGAGGACCATTTGACCAGCCACAATATCTATGATTCTCTCCAGTCTGGTTTCAGGAAGAGACATAGTACAGAGACGGCTCTTGTTCGGGTACTAAATGACCTCCTGATAGCGAGAGATTGAAGGACTTGTTCCATCTTGGTCTTTCTTGATCTCTCTGCAGCATTTGATACTGTGGACCATGGTGCGCTTTTGGATTTCCTGTGGCTTATCTGTGGACTGTTGGGGACTGTCCTCAGATGGTTTCAATCTTACCTCATGGGTAGGACTCAGAAAGTGGTGTCTGGGGTTTGTACCTCAGCTCCATTTTACCTGCCCTGGGGGGTTCTGCAGGGATCCATTTTAGCACCCATGTTGTTTGCAGTGTATATGCTGCCGTTAGGAGTGATTATTAGATGGTATGGCTTGAGTTTTCACTGCTATGCAGATGATACTCAGCTATACATGTCTTTTGTCCCCGAACAAGATGATGCTGTCTCGGTGCTCAACAGCTGTCTGACTGAAATCCAGGCCTGGATGAATATGAGCTGGCTGAGGTTGAACCCTGATAAAACTGAAGTATTGGTTGTGAACCCAGGTCATCGTGAGGCAGGTGTGCTGGCAGGCTCACCTTCGGGCTTGTGGCTTGGAGGTGTCCAGCTAGCCACCTCAGATTGGGTATGGAACCTGGGCATAATGCTTGATGACTGTCTGACCTTGAAATTACAGGTGTCAGCAGTTGTTAAAACTTCTTTATACCATCTGAGAAATATCACCCGGGTGAAACATCTGGTTCCTCCTGATGATCTTCCAATGTTGGTTCACGCCTTCATTACCTCCCGCCTTGACTATTGCAATGCCCTTTACCTAGGGCTGTCGGGGGTTGATATCAGCTGCTTGCAGCTGGTGCAGAATGCAGCTGCCAGGCTATTGACTGGTGTTTCAAGAGCCAGTCATATAACGCCTGTGCTCCGCGGTCTGCATTGGCTGCCGATTAAGTGGCGGATCACCTTTAAGGTTGCTTTGTTAACCTATAAGGCCCTACATGACCAGGGACTGAGTTACCTGAAAGATCTCTTTTGTCCCTACTGTCCCTCCTGTCCTTTCCGATCCACCGATGAGGGATTGCTAGAGGTTCCCAGGGTACGTTTGCAGACAAAGGGAGCAAGGGCATTTAGCTTTGTTGCTCCGTCCCTGTGGAACTCTCTACTTCATCAGATATGAGATTGCCTAACCATTCAGAGTTTTAAAATTGCTTTAAAAACTTATCTTTTTAACCTGGCTTTTATTGATTGATGTGGTTATTCGTTACATGGTTTTATACTGTTTTTTGTTGGAATTTATATGTTGTTTATAGTAATTTATTTTATTTTTTGTCTTTTATGTGTTTTATTGTACAGGTGCCTTGGTTTTAGAAAGGCGCCTTTTTATAAATAAAAAATTGATTGATTGATTGATTCCTCCAACCTTGCCAAGTCCCTTCTTATCCTTTCAACCCCACCTTGTGTATCAACTCTGTTGCAGATCTTTGTGTCGTTTGCAAAGAGACATACTTTTCCTTCTAGTCCCTCTGCAATGTCACTTATAAAGACATTAAAAAGGACCGGACCCAGTACTGAAGCCTGCAGTACCCCACTAGTAACCCCCCTTTCTTCACTGTTGACCCTGTTTACTATTACCCTCTGTGTCCTGTTGTCCAGCCAATTTTTTACCCAGGCTACCACCCTGGGACCCACTCCCAGGCTGGTTAATTTGTTTACTAATCTTTTGTGCAGAACTGTGTCAAATGCCTTACTAAAATCTAGGTAGGCCCCTCCCTGATCTACTACTTTGGTCACCCAGTCAAAGAAATCAATAAGATTAATCTGGCGTGACCTTCCTGCTGTGAACCATGCTGCCTTGGGTCTTGTGCCCCACTGGCCTCTAGGTACTCAACAATTCTTTCCTTCAGAAGTGATTCCATCATTTTCCCTACCACTGAGGTCAAACTGACGGGTCTGTAGTTTCCTGCCTCTGTCTTGCTGCCACTTTTGTGAATGGGAATCACATCCACCCTCCTCCAGTCCTCAGGTACCACATCATCTTCCCATGGTTTGTTAAAAAGGGTAGTCAGTGGTGTTACTAGTTCTCCCCTTAGTTCTTTTAGAATTCTGGGGTGAATCCCAGCAGGCCCTATTCCTTTATCCACCTTTAGTTTAATGAGTTATTTCAGAACCCTTTCTTCTGTAAAAGGACTGAAATCACCCCCACCCCCATCCAGAGTCCTTCTAGTGACTGGATTAGGTACCTCCCCCTCCTCTTTCTTTGTGAATACTGAGCACACTGGGAAAAGTCAAAAGAATGAACTGCAATTCTACCAAATTGAACTTTTCACTGTAATAACTGCAGTCTCTGTAAAATGATAAAACTTGGTGACACATTTATCCACCCAATTACAGGGAAACAGTACAATATTAAAGACTTTGGCACCTGTAACACACAAAATATAGTATATATGGCTTCATGCACACAATGCCAGAGTTTTTATGTGGGAAAACAGTTCAAATATTCAAAGAGAGGATTGGGCAACATAACAGAAGTATAATAAATAAATATGCCATTAGTGCCCTGTCCCAGCATGTTCAACAAAGAGGAAATTCACACAGACTTTTGTTTCAAATGATGGAAAAGATATACCGACATATCACGGGTGGGGACCTGGATAAAAGAATTAGGTAAAGGGAAACTTTCTGGCAATTCCAACTGTGGTCATATGTACCTCCAAGTCTAAATGACTTCTTCCAATTGTCCCCATGCCTATAAACGTTATGTCTTGGACTATTTGTACAGTACCTGGACTTTAAGATCTCTGTATATTTTGGATACTTTTGTCTCCATAAGGGTTTTGCCTCTTATAAGCTGATTGATTTGTTGCTGATGGATTAATTCACATAGTTTAAGAAAATAAGATGGCCTTTGGTGTGCACCAAATAGCCCATTGCTTATCTTTCTAGTGTTATGACTTTAATTAAAACAGGGAATGGTTTAATATCCACAAGGAATTTTATATAATTAATGAATGAGTGAGTAAAAGTTTAAAAGTTAAATATTACAAACAACATCACTTTAAGTCTAATAAATATATATTGTACATTATAACAGATAAATACAATTATAAAATAAGGTAGATATATTTTGTGCACTTTTATACATACTATATTACTTACTTACATAATTATAAACCTGTTATTTTAGAGTAGCATTTGAGGTAGTATTATGTATTTCTTAGAGGTATCTTATTTATTTAAAAATCTCTATATTTCATAGGTGCAAATATAATTTATTTACTAAACACAGAATAATGTGTTGCACTTTACATAACCTGCACTTTGTATTATATATACAGCACTTTATATTAGGGTTATAGTATACACTATCACTTTAAAGAATACTCTTTATTAACTGCAATGCCGGATGCCACCCCAGCCTTGAGAAAGCACTGTTCACGTGCAAAAACTTCTGGTTGGTTTGGGGAAGGGGGTGGCATCTGCAACTTGCTGCTGGTTGTCATTCTGAAATAAAGTTTATGGACTTTTATTCTGCCTACATCTAAGCTGTCTTAATTACCTGAGCAGTGATGGTGTAGCCGAATTATCCATCTGCTATGTGAGTGAAACATTTCATTTGGCTCTGTCTAAATGTTTGCAGCTGCCTTTGGTTATTGGTCACCGTAATTGATTACTTTTGCAGCTTACAGTTTCATTCACTCTCCACGGTCATCGTAGATGTTTTATTGACCGGGAACTGAGATGGCAGATTTGGAGTTCTGAAGGCAGGGTGACAAAATGATATTGTTCGCAAGTCGGTTGCCATTTTTGGTACTTATTATTTAGTGTGGTATAACCAAAATAAAAGGCATGGCTGGCAAGGGTTGATAGCCAATCATGTTGCTTTACTGTCTCCACCTATTTTATAGCACTGTTATATCTTATGCTAATATTTATTAATTGGAACTGCTGCACTATCTATGCTCAACAACTACACAACAAACACAAGCAAGCCAACATATGCCACTGGTCAAAACATATTTAAAATGTGTGTATGTGTTTAAGGATAGGATCATGAGAGGAAAGAATGCTTATTTATTTATTTGCATTCAAGGAAGTTTCTTTTCAGGGCTTCGTTGAAGGTTTTTGGTGACTAAAGGTGTCAGCCATGTTTCTTATTACAATGAGGGATGAGTGAAGTTGGTCATAAATTCTATTTGTGATTTGCCCAAATTTCAAATTCTTCTTTCTACTCCTTGAAATGTTTCCAGGCTGCTCATTTCTGGGGGATTAATACATGGGTCTTGAAATATATTTAACCAATCAGAAAGCATACACTCTCCAACTTATTTTATAAAAAGAAACAGGGTGAGGAAGAAAGAAATAATATATTGAAACTGGGGAAGGTAAATGGGTAGTGGCAGACACAAAGCACTTTATAAAAAAAAATATATATAAAGTTCTGAAAAGCACATGAATTTGAATGATGGAGGCAAGAACCTGTTCAGGAGAAAGGTACAACTTCCCACCACCACTAACAACAACAGCAACCTATAAGTTTAACTGTTATGAAAAAAAAAGATGTAGCATTCTATTAATAATGATTAAATTGGTTTAAAATATATATGGGTCATTAATGTAATTTTTACAGAAGTTAAATGCCACATATGTTTCTCATTTTGGGGAGGGAGTGTTGATTGAATTGAAGCACAGACAACTCTGCTTGCAAGCCAGGGCTAGTTTATTTGAAAGTTTTACAGTGGGTAAGAATACCACTGATGTACTTGGTTATTAGCAGATGTATGTCAACCTACACTCCTTTATTAACTTATGGAGGCTTGTCAGTGTGAGCCTAGTGGCACTCAGATTTGAGGCAGTGATGACACACCTCACACCATGCTGGCAACCTGGGTTCAGATGCAGACTTTTGTGAGCACACACATGAGTGCTTTCATTCATTAGAAGGCAGCTGGCCATGGTGGATGGTAGGTTGTATTGGTCACATTTGTTGTTGTGCCAGGGGGCTGTCATCGTGGCATAGGTCAGAAAGCACAGAAAGACCAGGAGCAGTTGTAAAATTCATAAGTAACGTTTTATTATTAGCAATAACAGTAAAATAAAAATTGTTCAGAATAATTATTTACAAAGGCAGTACAAACAGAGAAAACAAAGTCATTCATCTGAAGGTATCTCTATTTTCAAGTTTCAGTCTCTCTAGCAAAAGCATTGCAGCTCTTTTTATAAGTTTTTGCCTGGGAACTTGTTAAGGACATCCTGTTTCTCACAAAATGTTTGTGTCAGTTTCTTTGCAGATTAGGCTTGCAAATAGAACAGGGTCCCAAGCTGGCCTCCTGCAGACAGCTCTGTAAAAGAGTTTGCAAACAAGTTTGAGAGGAACTCAAACTGCATCTCAGGTTAATTCCCTAAATTCAAAATATCTTTTTGCAATCATTTCAACAGTATACCTATATATATTTCAAACAAAGGGAACTCAGTATCACATACAGTTTCACACAAAGATTCACAGATATTTTTTATAACTGCAGATATGCAAGGGGGAAGAAAAGACAGAAACAGCAAGTGAAGGTAGAGGGATAGTGAGAGGTGATGAATTGTGTGACCGTCAAAGTGATCAGTTCCTAGGTCTCACTAGAGAATTTGGTTGCACAACCAGACATCAGAAAAAGGAGAGGATAGAAAAGATACTTGCAATTAACTCTTTCTACATAACAAATGGGATAGGGCCTTATTCAACCCTCTCACATGGGGCCTTCTGTTAAAAGAAATTTGGGTAGTGGGGGAAGGAGAGTGGGAGTTGGGAGCTGCTGCCAAGGGGGGTGGGATGGGTGGAAATATTGATCTACATAAGAGCAAAGTGCTAAATATGAGAAGGTGGCCAGCTGTGGAGGTTGGCAGATTGGACCAGTAGCCCATTGTGGGAGTCTTTTTTGTTTAAAACATAAAAGTGTGTGTGCTACAGGGAGAAAGACAGGATTGAGTTTGTATCTGAGGGTGGGGGGATGAGGGGTTGTATTTTAAAAGAGTGGGCTGGGAAGGATGGACGGGGAGGCTCTGTCTTTCTTTCTTTTTTTTTCAATATTTCCCAAATAAGAGCAAGCACAAATAGTGCCACTATTCATTATTCATATTCAGATAACGAATAGTGCATTATTCATGGTACTGTATTCAAGAAATACTGTTCATTACCTGCACACCCCTAGAATGGAATGCCTTTTCCATATCTACCAACATCAAGGCTGAGGGTAGTTTAAAGTGTATGGGGAAGGACATGAGGTCTAGGACTAGCCTGATGTTGTCAGACCCATAGCTTCCCTTCATGAAACTGGTTTGCACATTACTATTAAGGCAGGGAAGGAATACATTTAATCAGGTGGCTAGGATTTTCAGCAAGATAACATTAGAATTTATTAGAGAGATCAGGTGCTTAGGAAGTACTGTGTGATTAGGGCAGTCTACATGGTCGGGGAAAGGGTTGTACTCATTAGGGCCTCAGAAAAGACATCCAGGAGATACAGCACCACTAAACTGGGGAATAATTTTTGTGCATCACTCAGAAGGCTGTCGAGACCTGGTGCCTTGTTGGGGGACAGGTCAGAGATGGCTTATGCTATCACTGGTTCTGTAATGGGTCTCTCTAAAATTTCTCTATTCTGCCATGATAATTTAGAGAGGGGGATTTTGGATAAAAAGACTTTTAAGTGATCAGGTGTGGCAGACACATGGACTCACATAGCGATCTATGAAAGTCTCAGAAGGCTTTATTGATCTGCAGAGGCTTGTGAATGGTGGTGCCATTGGCAAGCATAATGAAGGATGATATCTGCTTCTGTTTATTGCTTGCAGAGCCTGTATACCAACAGCTTGTTCAAGCGCTCACCTGACTCCCAGCATTTTTTACAGGTGAACAGAGCATCCCTTTCTACATTGCAGGATACTATTCAACTGGTACTTTACCCTTAGCAATCCATGTACAGTACCTATATTGGTGACAGATCAGGAAAGACATAATATTCTTTCTCCAGGCTAGTCAGGGTACTTTCATGTTCTAAAGCCAGTTGTTCACGCTTTTTGTTTTGAGCCACTGCAAAGCTGATAATCCTCCCTCATATGGGGGCTTTGAATGCCTCCCAAAGCATGGCTTTTGTGATTTAAGAGTCCTTATTCAGACAAAGAAATGTTGAGGCTTTCTTAGCAAGACAGTCAGTAAATTCTTTGAAATGCAAAAGGAAGGGACTGAGCTCCCATATGTGCCATGAGGGTGTCTGAAAGGACCATAGCTACAGTAGCATGATCCAAAATAAGGATCAGTTTAAAGTCACATGAAATAAGAGTGGAGAAGGAGGATTCATTAACTACAGTTAATGTTACAGTTACAGTTAACTTAAGTGGGAGCCCACCCAGCGGTAGCACTGTAGATGCTATACCGGCCAGAGGTGCCCAATCCCACGTCGGCTCCATGCCCCCCCACAAGTTGTCCTTGTGCCATACTGGGAGCCCACCCCAGCGTGGCAAACGTCCCGCGTCGTCTCCTCCTTTGTAAAAAAACAAACCTGCAACACAAAAACGGTCCCTCGCTGTCTCTGCCGCCACCCGTGCCCACCCACTGCGCACCCTGCCTCCCCACACCACCCCTCACCCCATACTTACCTCCGGACCTTGGCGTGACAATCTTCGGTGGACCAGGAACACTTCTGCACTCTTCAAAGCCGACCGCGAACTGAGGAAATGCCGGTAAGCTGTATAATGTAATGAATAGGGTTTTTTCAACTTTGCTGCATATCTCAGGCATTTTTTGTAATTTTGGCACCAAATTTTCAACAAGGGGTTTTTGGGACCCCTCCTCGTGAATTCTGTCACTGTCATGGAGCTAATCGGGCCCGAAGGGTGATTTTGCAGTCACTACGCGAAATCACCTTTTGGGACTGATTAACAAAATGACAGTGCCAGTGTTCATAAGGTGGGCTCTCAAAAAGCCTATGTTGAAAATTTGGTGAAAAAAATCCTAAAAATGACTGTTTTACGAGCGTGCGTTACGCTGTTCCTACACACGGCTCGTAGGTTCGCGAATTTTCAATATTTTCACTCTGGATTTTCAACATTGCCATTTGACCACACTTCCTTATGAGTAGTACAGCTGTAATTTTTCACATCTCACCCAAAATGTGTTTCCGCATGCAGCACACAATGGCGCAGTCGGTGTCTGAAATCAACATTTGAGACACATTAAGAAAATCACAGTGGCACTGTTCATGAGCAGAGGTGTTAAAATGGCTATGTTAAAAATTTGGTAAAAAAATTCCCAAAAATGACTATTTTATGAGCATGCGTTGCGCTGTTCCTACGCACGCTCGTAAATTTGTGAATTTTCAATATTTTCACTCCAGATTCCCAACATTGCCATTCTATCACACCTCCTTATGGGCAGTGCAGCTGTCATTTCTCACTTCTCACCCAAAATGTGTTTCCGCACATGTAGCACACAATGGCGCAGTCGGTGTGTGAACTCAATGTATGGCACACATTAAGAAAATCACAGTCACACTGTTCATTATCAGAAGTGTTAAAATGGATATGTTAAAAATTTGGTGAAAAAATTCCCAAAAATGACTGTTTTACGAGCGTTTGTTGCGCTGATCCTACGCACGCTCATAAGTTCGCAAATTTTCAATATTTTCACTCCAGGTTTTCAACACTGCCATTTTTCCACACCTCCTTATGAGCAGTACAGCTGTCATTTTTCACATCTTGCCCAAAACATGTTTCCACCCATGTAGCGCACAATGGCGCAGTCGGTGTGCGAAATCAATGTATGGGACACATTAAGAAAATCACAGTGACACTGTTCATGAGCAGAGGTCTTAAAATGGCTATTTTGAAAATTTAGTGAAAAAATTCCTAAAAATGACTGTGTTACGAGTGAGCATTGCGCAGTTTCCACGCACCGTAAGTTCATGAATTTGTAATATTTTCAGTCCACATTTTCACCAGTGGCATTTTTCCACACTTCCTTATGAACAGTACAGCTGTCATTTTTCACAACATGGCTGAAATGTGTTTTCACACTTTCAGCACAGAAATGCGTGGTCGCTGTGGGAAATCATTTTTCGTAACAGATAAAGAAAATCACAGTGACACTGTTCATGACCGGAGGTCCCAAAATGCCTGTGTTGACAATCTGCTGTAAACAATTCCCAAACCAATTACATTACGGGTGCACGTTGCACAGTTTCTATGCATGCTCATGACTTCACCAGTTTTTTAAATATTTTCACTGCAGATTTTCAACACTGCCATTTTTTACACCTCCCCATGAACAGTACAGCTGTAAGTTTTCACATCCTCTTCAGAATGTGTTTTTGCACCTGTGGTGACAAATGCCGTAGTCACTGTGCAAAAGCAGCTTTTGGCTAACAAATTGATATTGCCACTGTTCATGAGGTGGGGGTCACAAAAAACCCATGTTGAAAATTTGGAGTGAAAATACCAACGAATGCCTGAGGCGTTAGGGTTTCTGACCATAACACCCCACCCTGTAGAGAATGACAGGCATCAGGGCTGTGACTTAGGATTGTCACCTGCAATGCTCATACTATTCCACCCCCACCCACACCCTGCAGCCACTGAGAGGCATGGAGGTGTGCCTTGGACTCCTCGGCCCCAAAGTTCACCCCATTCTCCTATACCGCACCCATCTCACAATATTTTCTGATGGAATGGGGTGCTCATAAAGAACCAAAGACCCCCAAGGCACACGTGACACTGTCAGTGTCTACTGCAGTGAAAGTGTGGTGAAATGGCATGGCCGTTATGCCTGATGACCCAAAGGCAAAACCCCAATGCCTGTCACTATCTGCAGGGTGGTGATGGGGTTGGCTTCAGTTCAATACTTCACTGCCATTCCTATCATGCAGCTTTGTAACTCCTACACTACCAATGCCAATGCCAGCAAGCAAACATTTGGCATTGACAAATCCTTGTTTAATAGGGTAATTTATACTTTTCACATTCCAGGTGATATGCTTTAAATATGTCATCTTGAACTTGGCAGATCATCTAGTGCATGGTAGAATGGGCTGAGGAAGTGAAGGCACAGTGCCCACTACATGCATCCATCATTTTTTTTCAGGTGGTGGGAAAACACATATGGGGTATAATGAAACTGGTGACTTCAGAGTACATCTGAGTGACAAGGTGGTGGATGGCCTAACTTTGTGACAAACCATGGCTGTTATAATGTGTTACTGTCATACCTATAATACCAGGTAGATGCAGCACCTACACAGAGATTTATCAGGGTTACTCCCCAGTAGCTCTTTGCCTCTCTTCCCACCCATAACTACTAACTGGGTACTCACAGGAACTCTCTGAATTACCTCCCCAATCAAATAGCTGCAGACCCTGGGCAGAAGAGAGAGGGGCTGCACTGTACTGACCCACTAGGAAACCACAGGAATGTAAGACTCAGACAACCTGGAAGCATAACTCGGACACAGTTTTAAAGTGAAAAATGAAGGTAAACTTTACTGAACTGCTCTGCAATGTACAGACACAGTTCTGCATGAAAGACAATAGCATTTAACAACAGCATCATAAGCTTTTGCTAATAACAAAATTTTTCATAAACTGTTTACACATTAACACCTCTTGTTTTTGGCCCCACCGATTTATACCTGCTACCTCTGGAGACTGTAGGCTACATCATCACCAACCAGCCATCTAATTAATCAAATAACTTTACACTGCACTAAGCCATACCTCAGACCTCAGTCATTGCACATATGAATTCATTTGCCTTAAGGGTGTGCAGTGGCTACTAGGCCTATACCCACCTCAATCAGCTCACTACCCCTTACTACCAGATTCCCTTTCCTGGTATCTAACACTGTAATGTTAACTTTAAAATACTTAATCTGGTCATTTAAACTCTACACATTCCTATTAACAGTTACTTTACATCACATAACATTTACTCATTAGTATTCAGAATACATTATTCGCCCCACAGTCTTTGGGAATTTAGTCCTTCAGTAGCCAAACAGTAGTCCTTGAAGCTAGAAGTACTCCAAATTCAAAATGCAAAAGAGTGTCCCTCTTGAACTAGTTCCAATATGACAAATAAAATGTACTGTACCACTTCCCTTTAAGTCTGAAGAAATTAATGTTTTGGACCCTTCAGAGTCAGTAGCAGATTGGGTGCTATGATCCCTGGAGATGACCTAGATACTTGAAGCAGTTGCAGTTCTTCTTGGCTGAAGCTGAAAGCACTAGTGGAAAAAACTGGTACTTGAAGCAGCAGACTAATCTTCACTGACCCTGCTCTCGCTTACTGCCCTACTAGGCCTAACATCGGGATACAGGCAATCCTCTGTAGTCTATTAACTAAACTGAGAACTAGTCCCCCAGGCATTGTCAAACTGTAAAGCCGCAGTAGGCTGGACTTCTTCTGGACAGGTCTGGTCCCTTCAGGTTGTTCTCCTTGCTCGATCTCCCTGAAAATGAGCTGTGCAGCTCCTTTTATACCTTTTCAACATTCTGTTTCAGAAAAATCCCAGTCACTGAGTGGACAAAACCCTGTTTCAGCCCTCAGCACCAATCAAATTTAATTACAGCTTGGAATTCTGCAGCAGCATAAGCCACAATGGAATCCAAGTTTTTGAATTCCAACTATCTTCCTGAAATTTTTGAGGTTGCCGTGCCCTATCAGCTTAGATTTCAAAGTAATTAATACATAACATTTAGCACAGATACATTACTGCAATACAAAGTCTAAGCAATTACACACTTTTCTCATTTGAAAAATCCCTTTCCTGGCTTCCTCCAGTGTAATTTTCCAAGAAATTAAGTTATGAGATCCTAGAGTCGCCAAGGCTTGACATTTTCCCACTCAAGGAAAAAAAAAGATAGTTTACTATGTGACTCTTCTCACTAAATTCCCACCATAATAAGCCATTTCTCCTTTAAAGGACTTCTCTTTTTAAGTCTGGAGCCCAGTCAATTTGAATATTCATTTTTTGTGTTAAATGCCTCCCTCGGGCTGTCCCACAGTCATCTGTAACATCTCATACCCAAGAGAACACACCTTCTCTTGGCTCATCCTTTACCCTGCCTCTCTGCAGCATGGATTCTGAACTACAGTCACTCCACCTTACTAGGTTAGTGACCTCTGGTTCCTGCACTTTTTTTTCACTTGCAACTATTTTCCCCAGTAAAGCACCACTTACTCCAAATCACAGCCAAGTTTGGTGCAAATCAGACTTTACATGCCTTGGCAGTACAATTTAGAATAAAGGTGCACTTCAATGACTGGTTGAAAAACTGGTGTGGAGCTCAGGGATTTGGCTTCATGGGGGACTGGGGTTCCACCTGGAGGGATAGAGGCCTATACTGGCCTGATGGTCTGCATCTGTCCTGGAGGGGAACCAGGATCCTAGGTGATAGGTTTAAATGCTTCATTGGCAAGCATTTAAACTAACCAAGGGGGGAGACACTGAAGAGAAGCAGGGAAATCCCAGCCCCCCACCCACAAAACAGGGTAGTTAGTGAAGTAGACACAAAGGTAGAGAAGTCAATAGGGAGCAGAACAGGGGTAAATCCAGAAAAAGGCAGAGGCAGTAAAGATAGGAATGGACCTAAAAGGGGTAAGGCCATCAAAAAAAGGAAGGCGATTAGTACTAATGCCCATAGTCTGGGTAACAAGTTCCCTGAACTAGTGGCCTTGATGGAGAAGGGATGCCTGGATATTGTGGCAGTCACAGAAACATGGTACACAGAGAACCATGACTGGGATATCAACATACAAGGGTACACAATCTACAGTAGGGACAGGGAGGGTAAAAGAGGAGGAGGGAGAAGCTCTCTACATAAGGAAAGGAATCAAAGCAACAGAACTAAAAGGTAAACCGGGGAGGCACTGTGGGTCACCCTGGAGACAGGAAATGGCACCACAGTCTGCACGGGGGTTGTTTACAGACCCACTTCTCAGGAGAGGAAATGGACAAGGAAATGATAGAAGGAATCCTTAGAATGGCAGAAAAAGGAGAGATATTGTTGATGCGGGACCTAAATATGCCAGCCACATCCAAGAGCAGGGTCACTCTCGATGCCCAACAGGGGGCATGCCTCAGACAGCTAGTGCTGAAACACACCCAGGAGGGAGCAATCTTAGACCCAGTACTTTCAAATGGGGATGGAGGGAGGATCTCAGGTTTAGAAGTGGGTAGCCATCTGGGAACAAGTGACCACCAAACAGTGTGGTTCACAATAAACAGAGCTGTACAGTCGAGCCATACTAAAGCAAGGGTGTAGGACTTTAGGAGGGATGACTGGCAAAATGAGAGAGTGCCTCAGAAAAGCACTAGCAAACATGCAAGAAGGAGGGTTGGAAGAACAATGGAGAAAAATCAAAACTGCCATCACAGAGGCAGCAAGCCTTTGTGTAAAGGAACTCAATAAAACAAAATGAAGGAAAAAGCCACTATGGTTCTCAAAAGGGATGGCAGGGAAGGTTAAGAGGGAAAAGAATAGCATTCAGGAAGTATAAGAAAACACAGAAGGAGCAGGACAGAGAACTATAACAGTTAAAGCAGAAGGAGGTAGGAAATGCACTCAGAATAGCAAAGGCCCAAACTGAGGAAAAGATAGCCAACTCTGTTACGAAGGGAGATCCAACTCTGTTAAGAAGGGGCATAAAAACTTTTATAGGTATATTAGGGAGCAAAGAAAGACCAAGGGAGGGATACTGAGGCTTAATAAAGTTGAGGGATTGGGGGCAGTGGGTGACAATGAAAAAGCAGGGATACTGAGCGAATACTTCTGCTCGGTATTCACAAAAGAAGAGGAGGGGAAGGTACCTAAACCAAGCAATAGAGACACTCTGGATGGGGGGTCAATACCAGTCCATTCACAGACAAAAGTGTTCTGAAAGAACTCTTAAAACTGAAGGTGGACAAAGCAATGGGGCCTGACGGGATTCACCCAAGAATTCTAAAGGTAGAACTAGTGACACCACTGACTACCCTCTGTAACAAATCATGGGAGGATAGGGTGGTACCTGAGGACTGGAGGAGGGAGAATGCAATTTCACTTCACAAAAGTGGGTGGACGGCAGAGGCAGGAAACAATAGACCTGTTAGTTTGACTTCAGTGGTAGGGAAAATGATGGAATCACTTCTGAAAGAAATAATTTTTGAGTACATAGAGGCCAGTGGGGCACAGGAAACAAGGCATCATGGATTCACAGTGGGAAGGTTGCGTCAGATGAATCTAACAGATTTCTTTAACTGGCTGATCAAAGTAGTAGACAAGGGAGGGGCTGTGGACATGGTCTACCTTGATTTTAGCAAGGCATTTGACACAGCCCCACAGAAAAGATTAATATACAAGTTAGCCAGCCTTGGAGTGGGTCCCAAGGTGGTAGCCTGGGTAAAAACAGGACGCAGAGGGTAATAGTAAACAAAGTCCAATATCTGAAGAAAGGGGGTTTACTAGCGGAGTACTGCAGGGTTCAGTACTGGGACCAGTCCTCTTTAATGTCTTTATAAGTGACATTGAAGAGGGACTGGAAGGAAAAGTATGTCTCTTTGCAGACAACACAGAGATCTGCAGCAGGGTCGATGCAGAAGGTAGGGTGGAAAGGATGAGAAGGGACTTGGCAAGTCTGGAGAAATGGTCAAATGTATGGCAGCTTAGATTCAACACAAAGTGCAGAGTAATGCACCTGGGAAACAAAAACCCAGGGGAAGAGTACACAATGGGGGGTGAGATACTAACAACAACAAAAATGGAAAAGGACCTGGGGGTAGTTATATCAGATGACCTAAAGGTGGGCAAGCAATGTGAGAAGCCAGTAAGACGAGCTGACAGGATACTGGGATGCACAGGGAGAAGCATCACCAGTAGAAAACATGAAGTTGTTATCCCTCTGTACAGACAGTTGGTGAAAACCCATCTGGAGTACTGCATGCAGTTCTGGAGACCCCTTCTCTGCAAGGACATAGACACGATGGAGGCTGTCCAGAGGAGGGCAAGTAAAATGGTACAGGGTCTGCACTGGAAGACATATGAAGAGAGATTAAAGGATCTCAATATGCACACCCTCGAGGAAAGGAGGGAGAGGGGGACATGATAGAAACTTTCAAGTACCTTAAGGGAATCAACAAAGTCCAAGAGGGTCACATCTTTCAGAAAAAGAGATGTGTAAGAACAAGAGGGCACAATTTGAAGCTAGAGGGGAGACAGCTCAGAGGTAATGTGAGGAAGTATTTTTTTACGGAGAGGGTTGTGGATACATGGAACGGCCTTCCTGAGGAGAAAGTGGAGTCAAAAACAGTGGGGGAATTCATGAATGCATGGGACAGACATAAAGCAATTCTAGCAGGAGGTAGGAGGAAGTAGGCTGTTGGTTAACTAGGATCTGCAGCTTATCCATTAGGTAGGGAAATGGGCAGACTAGGTGGGCCAAGTGGTCCTTATCTGCCATCAAATTCCATTTTTCTGTGTTTTACTGCAGTTTAAATTAGGCTAATTCATTTTCTCACGTAGTAGTATACTTTAAGCAGCTCCACTTTTAAAGCTATACATTTTTGTGGCATACAATGTACATGTGTGTGTTCTGTGGATTGCCATCTAGCCCCCAATTAATCAGCTTTTGTGTATATTTTCCTCAAGGAATTTCAAACTTAGTTTTTTTCTCACCAAGCAGCCTTCCTGCCACTTTAACATGGCACCTAGCTTGCGCTTAAGTGATGTGATGTGGGAGCCAATCCCCATTTTATTTCTGTGTGCCCCCATTATTTATTTACAAAATTAACAGTAGCTTTTCCCTAAGAGCAATTCCTGGAGCTTGCCACCTGACAACTACTTTGTTTTATTTAAAGAAAATATCTGGCCTCCTGCCAGCAAGAGGAGCACTCTTACCACATCTCCCTCTCGAACTCAACCACTTCAGCAGGCCTCAGCCTGCTCCGTGACCATAGCTGCAGTTTCTCACACCCACGTCTCAGCTGTTGCAAGGGGATTTCCCTTCTAGCGTGCTAGAACTATGCTACAGAGGCAGCTCTGCTCTCTCATTCACTTGCTTGTGTAACCCCCCTATAAACGGGGTTCCTACAATGCCTTCCTGGGCTTGCCTAATGCCCACTGTCAGGCTGGTGTTCTGTGTCTAAAACAGTTTTGAATATGCCTGCATGAGAGTGTCTTGTTAGCCTCCGTG
Organism: Neoceratodus forsteri; assembly: GCA_016271365.2. Lineage (NCBI taxonomy): Eukaryota > Metazoa > Chordata > Ceratodontiformes > Ceratodontidae > Neoceratodus > Neoceratodus forsteri. The sequence continues at coordinate 338,741,641 of CM028137.1, read as the reverse complement.
CCTGTCTCTTTAAGAGCTATCTATTTCATAGGATATAATTAATCTGAGTGGGGGCCGGGTGGTTTCAGGCTCGAGTCCCACCCAGGCTGTGGTACAGCTGCTTCATTCTGCCATCGCTAAGTGCGCAGAGGGGGCCCCTTTTAGGATCTGTGATTGTTTGCTGATTATCTGCTTTAGTAATTATAATATAGTAGTTTGTCTAATCTGCCTTCCTTTGCTGCATGGACTTTCTGCTTAGAGACTCCATTTTGGTTCTGGACTGCCACTTTCGACCAATCGGTACCTCAGGGACCTTAAAATAGAAACTGTCTTGTGGGTGTGAATTTCTGTGAATTTTTGTAGGAATTATAATTTTCACTGTTTGGCGCCTAAATGGCCCTGGAGGGGGATCCCTTTCTGTGACAGACAGATGGATCAACCAACCAAACATTTTAGATCACTGGGAAATCCCAGAGCTGCCCGCAGCAGTGTTTCAGTCGAGAGTTCAGGTTTAGAGAGTGAACAGCTCTACCAATTTGAGCAGCTGCTCCTGTGTGGTAGCATGGGGATTTGGCTGGAAGGCTGTGTCTGGCCTGCCTGCTACCATCTTACAGTGTGAAGAAGCCTGCAAATTGAATCAGACTATATCTGAATCTGTTCTTGAGACCTGAATTCTGAATTGAGAGAGAGAGAGTGAATTTCGCCTGATTGTGGTGTGGACCGAAGACTTGCTCCAGAAGCAATCAGCCTGTCAGGTACCGAATAGAGTCTCAGAATGAAAGGTTTGCACAGAGATCCTGTAATAACGAAAACAGACTTCATCCGTGCTGTGGCTGAATATTTGTTTACTTATAAATGTGCTGGATGTATTGTGTGGGTCACGATTGGTTCCCCATGTTCAAGTGTTATGCTGGCTGGAAGCTGCTCCAGCATTGTTACAGACTTAAATCCAAACTTTCCACCAGGCCTAGGCCTCACCGTCTTGGCCTTGACTGCCGCTCCCACCACAGAGACGCTTGTGATGAAAGACCCACTCGGGGATTGGGCTCCCTGCTCAACACCACCAAACAGGATCAACCACCACGGTGCATCATGTGGGCCCTGCTTCCTCTGGCCAGCCAGAACAACATCCTGAGGTCTTCATCTCATCAGTCCTGCCTCCTGGTCTGGGTAGCATGAGTAACCAACAGGGTAGCTTCCTGATGCAAAGCTGCAATCATTGTGTGTCATCTGGTTTTATTGTTTGGGTTGATCACAATAGACTGAGCCATCCGGCTCCAGAATACAAATTTGGGTTCAGTGCATGTTGCTTGTTTTCTTCCTAAGGGCCCCAACAACAGCTGCAATGCCGGTGTACGCCGAGCAGCGCTTCAGGCTAGCCTGAATAACAACTGGGTACCCAGAGTGTGTGTGACTGTGCCAGAGGGACACTTAGTGCATGCATGCTTAACCTGATTAAATCAAATCTGAAATCAAATGCTAGATTGCTGCCCCACCCTTATTCACATCCCCTGAATAAATCAGAATCTATTCTTTCTGCATTTAACTTGGCTAGTGTGTACCTTTGTGGAGGGGATACTGTATTGCTATTGAACTGTTCTATTGCAGGTTTTGTTTTACAGGGGGTCTTCAAGGCCATTGTAGCTGATCCAGCCCTGGTGGTAAGTGCATGAAGTGTGGGTTCAATATTGTATTCCTATGTCTTATGTGATTGTTTATCTGCTGACCTGTGTAAGCCACTAGAGGGGTTGGGGGGGTATTAGTGTTCCAGAGGGCTATACCCATAGCAGCTACGCTACCCTTAAACCAACACTCTGGGTGGAGGTACCCGTTCTCCAAGCTCAGGCCCCTCAACCTGTGCCTAGTCACATAGGCAGGGGTAGTATAGCGCCACCTAGGGGTTACACTTGCTTTTGGTGCCTCTGCGCCACACAGCTGCCATTCTGCATCACATTAAATGATTTTACTCACCTATTATATCAGATACACCTTTGAGCTTGTGAGGATCATTTACAAAGGTTCCTCATCAAATAGAAAGACTATACATGTGTTGCGTTTCAAATAGAACTGACATTAGTACATAATAATCACATAGTATATGCAAAAATGCAGTTTGCCAAATGGGTAGAAAAATATTGACAAAATATGATACTCAGAATATAGAAGTTTTTACAAAAATAAACACATGATACATACATGTAACAGTTGAGAGCAGCACACAAATGTGACATTGTCAAGAGGATTTTGTCAGGTTGTTGTAGCTGATGTGGATGGCAAGGGGTACGAGCTGGGACTAAGCAGCAACTGAAGTGTTGCCAAGTGGCAGGATAGGTGGTAAGTAGCACCTGTGGCGTTGACTCAGTGGCAGGTACAGTTGGTGTTGGGGTAAGTACCTGTTTTAGTGTTTTCCTAAATTGTTCTAATTTAGGAATGTGTAGTAGAGTATATGGTAACTTAATTAACCATTTTGGTGCCCTAATGGCAAAAGATAATGAGGTTTGGCTTGTTCTGTGATATGGTACAGCTAAGGCATTTCTGGTAACATTTCTAGTGGTGTGGTGGTTTGGGAGTGGACACTGGCATGATGCCCAGCAGTGCTTTTCTTGCCTAGGAGGCATGTGTGGAGCTTTATCGTATCCTGAACTGCGAGCCATTTAGTATGGGCCTATAGGGTGCAGGTGTGAGTTAGTCTGTCTGCATTGAGAGCAAAGTGACAGGACTCATTTAAGGCAATTTTGACTCTGTTGAGGATGGTGTCAGAAGTTGCCCCATATATTGTAATTCCAAAGTCAACAGTAGGGAGAATTAAGCTGGATACAGCTATCTGTTTGGCCTTCTGGGTGAGATTACGCCTTTGACTGTATAATGTTCCCAGTTTCCTGTTGACTGTATTGACTAGGTTGCCCACATGGGGTTGAAATGTCAGAGCATCATCAATAGTGACACCTAAGTATTTGAATGTAGTGACTGGTTCTAGAGTAGCACCAGTTTCATTGAATTATTATTAGTGGATGAGTTTTCCTTTTCATCTGTGGGCCAGCAAATAATTTTTTTTTTCTTTTCTATACTTCAGGGCTAGTTTATTCTGTTTAACTCATTCTATCCTATTGTCACTTAGAATGTTCAGGTACCCTCTGCCTGCTGCTAGAACACTTGTGTTCCTGAAGGGGTTTTTGATCTGCAGCATTCATAAAAACCATACATCCAATTTTAAACTGTATAAACAAAAGTTTTTCAGGACAACAAATGTTTGAAAATGAGTGAGGTTTGGTAATGTCTAACTGGATTTAATGTTGTGTAAGGTTGTTTTCATATTTTAATAAACTCTGATGATTTTATCTAAATATAATTATGCTCTGTTTACTTAGTCAAGCAAAAATATTAAATTTCTGTAAAACTGTCGGTTAAAATTGTTAAAAATACACAATAAATATCTGTCATTCTCTAAATATAAATTTTGCAAGTTTTTTACAATTTTTATGTTTGCTTGCATGCATGTGCAAGAAACATAGTGCCATCATGCGAGTTTCTGGAGGTGTGTCACCCCCTCTTCCAATGCAGATACTGTGTTTGCAGATGCGGCCGCTGATCACCAATGAATGCTGCAGCTGGGTATGACAAAAGCTGAAAGTGCAGTGGCATACAGTTGAAAGGCACAGCTGCGCTTGAGTGAGCAGCTAAGTTTGTGTGGGCTCATGCGCCCCCCCACCACACACACAGAGGTGCGCACAAAAGTCGAGTTAGGTTTGCACGGCATGCTGAAAGGGGATTAATGTGATAATAGCGCAGCGAGAATAACGCTAACCATATTAGTGCATATTTATTGCTGCTGGTTTTTATAGCGCATATACTGTTTGGCGCTTAGCGATAATAGCCTTACTGCCACGTTTATTATTTTGCTAAAACTCCTCACACACAGGATCTCAACACCAGCACTACTATAGATGTTAAATTAACAATGGGCCTTTGGGTTTTGGGGGTTTAATTGAGCACACCGCTGACTGTGTTAATTTCAAGTGCATCGCCACAGGCCAACCCTCGCCAACCTGAGCAGGTCTGCAACATGAAGTTTAAAAGGGAAATACAGTATCTGGTACCAGGTGGGAGAGGAATCTATCAGTTGAACTGTACTGTGATCTGCAGCATGGTGGTAAGCAAAGTGCAAGGCAGCATCTAGAAACATATTTTTAACGACAGCTCGAGATAACTGTTTATTGAGTCAGGCCTGCATAGAGCAAGTAAGAGTGGCCACTGTAACACATAGTTTAGGTCAAGCCTGCATAAGGCACTGGATTACTGCCCACATATTTGGTTTAAATATTGCACTAAATTATTTTTCGTTTCAAAATATGTTCCTGAAATAAAGTCGTGTTTTTTAAATCGCCTTTCTGACTTGCCAAGAAATGATCCTCCATGATTGTTATTCTGTGTGATTCTGAGAAACACTGACCAGGTAATTAAGGGAGCATACATCAGAAATTCACCTTCATTTAGTTACTTAATTAAATAATGAAATAGTTAATTGCTTAAAATGCTGCCGCAGTCAGTACTTTATATAATAATAAACTACATAATTATCTCAAATGCTGTCTACAATGCTGTCGCCATCAGTTCTTTAAGTAATAAATTAATGCAGCCCCTGTATGTATGCCACAACTGCTATAAAATATGCAGATCACAAGTGACAATTTGCAGGTGCTTAAAATATGCAAGTCGCAGGCGCATAGAAGTACCGTGCACTTACATATCATCACCGCTATTAATGAACGTGCTTATAAGTGAGCGCTTTTTTTGCTTGCACTACTTTTATCGTGCTATTTTCACTGGATACCGCTGAAAGGTATACCAGTAATGTATTATGTTTAGCCTTCTATTAGGGCCCCCCCCCATATACACACACACAGACACACGTAGGCAAGGCGAGTTAAGTTTTACAGGAAGAATGGAGGAGAGTGCGATTTCTGCTGAGAAGTGCATCTCAGTTCCAGAGTCGAGGGTTATTAGTGCCTGCAGTCTTCAGCTGACATTTGTCACTGCTGTATGTGAAAGTATTTTTCTTGTAAATAACGCCGTTCTATTGGCGGCCCCTCCCCCCCACACATGCGCACACACACACACACACACACACACAAACACATACGTACGCAAGTCGAGGTAAGGATCTGTCACTTGATGGCCACACTGTGCTGTGTGTATGTTGGGCTCTGCAGCAGCGGCAAGATTCTTGGCCTGTCTATTGTTATATCGGGAGAGACAGAGAGAGAGGTAGCTAACATGCTGTAGAATGCTGCTACCAGTGCTGTCCAGAGGTCTGAGTCCCCCATCGGGTGATGGCAGAGGGCAATTTGTGTTCTGTTAACCCCCATAATCAGTATACTAGACTCCCTGATAAGCAGTGGTCCCCCTTCCTCACCTGATCCCCAAATCAATATGACTGTACCTCCCACTGGTACCCAGCACCCACCTCTTGCTCCCATCACCAAAAGGATATCATGTAATGTCTGCAAATACCTGTAAGGAAGAAAACCATCTCTTGCAGCAGCCGGTGACTAACATCTCTTACCAGCTATTCCTTCCCACTGAGTGAATCAGTGATGATGTGGTTGTAGTAACAGTTGCTTGCCTGACTAAACTGACAAAATAACAGTGTGAGAAGTAAGCCAGGGAACAGACTTTGCATGGGCAAACCCAGCTCTGCACCTGTTACATTATAGCACTTTGCGCATGTCCAGCAACTTTGCGTGCCAGTAGAGGGCTTTGCCCCGGTTCAAAAATCACTTCCCATTTAGTGTCCTTGTGTCCTGTTATCCTTGTACATCTACTAGAGCTGGACTTGGTCTGAAGATGTTAGCCTGTTCAGATATCTGAAATTATGTCATCCCTGAGTCCCCTCTTCTCAACAGAAAACAGTCCCAATTCTGCCCATTGGTCCTCATGACCCATGTTTTCCAGGCCCTCGACTACTGTGGTCACTTCTCTTCTCAGTCCTATCACTATCCTTTCTCAGATATGGGAACCAGAACTGTATACTATATTATACATCAAAGGATCAGTCACAGCCAGTCAGTGAGGAAAACTGCTGCATCTCTCATCCTGCATACAGTCGTTTCCTCATACAGGTCATCTGATGCATTCACTGAGCGTCTAATGTCAGCAAAATCACTATGAAACCAGGGAGGAACTCACAAAACAAAAAGTAGAAATCCAGAAATAAGAGATGTTTAAACTAAACCCATAATCATATTAGGGTGATCCATTGCCATATAATATGACTATGGGTATAGTCACTGTTGTCTCCTACTGTTTAACAAGTGTCTCTCACACTGATTCAGCAGACAGAACTTCTCAACTGTGCTCTCTGATCCTCTTGCCCAACCAGCATGCAAAGCACTTGTTAAACAGTAAGAGACACCAGATACTGTACCCATAATCGTATACTCGAGATTGGACCTGTACAGCAATCTGTACGGGGCAGAGCAGTAACCCCAGAACTGCTCAAGAAGTTCCTGTACATACACGCCATGATTTTATTGGCTTTTTGCTGACTGCTGCCCCACATTGTTGCCCCAATTAGAAGGAAAACACCGCCAAATGAAAGAACCCTACCACCCAATGGACAACCCCCCATTTAGGGGTTTCAGTTAAAAAAATAATTTTTAATTGCCTTTTGGCAACTTTATTTCCACTTGTAAAAACCTCTGTTGGTAAACAGTGGCCACTTTGCGCAGCACCGCTTCGAGTGTAGACGCTCAGTGTGCTCACTTGTATGCATTCAGTGCAAGGAGCTGCACTCACACTCGAAGTGGTGCTCGCGCTGCATTCGTGTTTACAGACAGAGCTTTTTATGAGCAAAATAAATATGCCAAAGGTAATTAAACAATTATTTTTAACTGAAACCTAACTGAAATTATCCATCAGATGGTGGGATTCTTTCATTTGGAAATATTTTCCTTTAAAATATTGCTGATCGTTACCCCGGGACTTTTGTTCTGCTGGGTTTCAGTCATTTCTGTCTTCTTCATATAAATTGCTTTCCTTTTTATGACCTAGATGTATCCTTTACATTTTCAGCATTGAATTTCACCTGACATTTTTCTGTCAGTTTCCCAAGCATGTCCTGGTCCCCCTGAATTTCATGAACCTCCCTCCCTAGCTGCCCTTCCTCTTTTAGTGTCATCATTTCTATATGATTGTTTTACATATATGTTATTGCAAATAAACATCAGCAGTGAAAATAATACAAAATACCTTTAATATTTCCAAGGATCTGTAAACTCAGTAATTTGATATTTTTTTATGTTCAGTGCTATGCTGTGTGGAGAAAATGAAGAAGGGGTTACTCTGTGAGCCTCAAAGTAAAATGCTAACAGGCTTGACACAGAACTCCATATAAGAAACCTCTAGACATTAAGCCAGTACAGTTTCTCTACTCTGTGATCAGAAGGGAGCCCTCACTCTCATTGGACGCCCCCCTTGATTAATTACTATAGTATTCAGGGTGATGAGTTGTTTCTTCCTTCTGAAGGCTAAATGATGCTTTGTCATCTGTTAAAGTTTCTCTGTGCAGAGTTCGTCCCAAAGCTGCTGTAAATTGATGAGTGCTCTTTCACTTTCACTGAAATGAAAACATCCATAACGAAGTCTTCCTCGAACTGTTACAATGTACAGCTTTTGGAAAATCGTGGGCTAAAGGGAATCCCAAACTTTCCAAGTTAACAGTCATATAAAGGATGGACGGTCGGGGGGGGTTGAAAGATAGGCTTGGCGATTGTATTTGTGTGTCTCTGCATGCATATAAGTGTGTGTTTTGGGTTGTATGTACTGTATGTATGCATTTGTGTTTTTATGTTTTTATGTGTATGTGTAGGAGCACGCATGCTGCATATGTGTGTGTGTGTGTGTGTGTGTGTGTGTAGGGGCATGCATGCATGCTGCGTGAGTGTGTGTGTGATGTGATGTGTAGGGGCATGCATGGTGTGAGTGTGTGTGTGTGTGTGTAGAGGGTATGTATGCATGCTTGTAACACGGCAAAAAAGGGAAACATGAAATAAGGCATCATCTTTGGACAAAATGCACCACATGATCAAAGTTAGAGTGGGGATTAATCACTGGTAATGCCCGCTCCAACTATTAATCACGGGGTCACCGGGTCAGGCTCTAGCATCACTAGCTGTCACAGCAGCAAACAGAATACACATTGTGGCGAAAATGCAGGATTTCAGAGCGCCGACACAAAGCCGAACAGTTCCAGTGAACAGAACTGTAAAAACAGAAACAACAACAACGCAAGTATTCCTGTGTTACAAATGCATTAATGCCCTCTGGAGTCGGCTTCTACTGGGAAATTAATGCATGGTTGGGTGGTTGTAGGCACTCAGCCAAGGCCTCATGCCACAACCCCTTCCAACCATGCATTAATTCCCCAGTAAACTCCTTTGTCGGGCATTAATGCTTACATGTATATGTGTAGGGGTATGAATGCATGTGTGTAGAGGGTATGCATACATTGTGTGAGTGCAGGGGTTATGTATGAATGTGTGTGTAGGGTGTGTGTATGAATGCATGTGTGTAGAGGGTATTCATGCATTTGTGTGTGCATAGTGGTATGCATGCATGCATGGGTTTGTGTGCATGTGTAGGAGTATGCAAGTGCGGTGTGTGTGTGTGTGTGTGTGTGTGTGTCTGTCTGTGTCTGTCTGTGTGAGATATGCATTCATGTGGTGTGTGTGTCTGTGTGTGTTTGGGTATGCATGCTCTGTTTTTGAGTCTCTAGAGGAGGGGTGGGGTGATCCATGGGGCATTGCATTTTTTGGAGCGGATCCTGGTGAGGGGGGTGAAAAGGTCACAAGCCTTACAGAAGGCATTTGTGAAGTGGTCAAGAGCTGAGTCAATGTCAGGGGCATGCTGGATAGGGGCCCAGTCTAGCTGGGTTAGGTATTGTTTTCATTTTCTGAGGCCGCTGGGGTGTAAACGGTGGCATAGAGTGGCCTTGGACACTGACTTCAGAGTGGAGGAGGACCAGAGACAGAGGACTGGGGAGTGATCACTAAGAGAGTTGGGGAGGACAGTGACATCCTGGATTTTGTAAAGGCGGTTAGATATAACAACATCTAGGAGAGTGCTGGGTCCAGTAGAGTGGTTGAATCTGGTGGGCTGGGTGACTAACTGGGACATATCCAGGGCAGCAAAGGAGTCCCTTATATGGGACTCCTTATATAGGTTTCTACACATGCTCGTGACTTCACCGGTTTTTTTATATTTTCACTCCAGATTTTCAACATTGCCATTTTTTACACCTCCCCATGAACAGTGCAGCTGTCATTTTTCACATCCTGTTTGAAACGTGTTTTTGCACCAGTGGTGCCAAATGGCGCATTCACTGTGCAAAATCAGCTTTCCGCTAACAAACTGATATTGCCACTGTACATGAGGTGGGGGGGTCACAAAAAAAACATGTTTAGAATTTGGAGTGAAAATACCAACGAACGCCTGGGACGTTAGGGTTTCTGTCCATAACGCCCCACCCTGTAGAGACTGACAGGCATCAGGGGTGTGACTTTGGATTGTCGCCTGTAATACTACTGCCATTCCACCCCCACCCACACCCTGCAGCCAATGACAGGCATCGAGGTGTGCCTTGGACTCTTTGGCCCCCAAGTTCATCCCATTCTCCATTACTGCACCCATCTCACCGTATTTCTTATGTAATGGGGTGAGCATAAGGCCCAAAGACTCCAAGGCACACTGCGACACTTGTCGGTGTCTGCAGGGTAAGGTGTGGTGAAATGGCATGGCCGGTATGCCTGATGACCCAAAGGCACAGCCCAATGCCTGTCAGTCTCTTCAGGGTGGTGGTAAGGCTGGGTTCAGTTCAATACTTCACTGTCATTCGTATTATGCATCTCTCTAACTCCTACACTGCCAATGCCAATGCCAGCAAGCAAACATTTGGCATTGACAAATGCTAGTTTTAGTCAGAAATCAATATCTGAATCTCTTGTTATCACAGTTTGAGTTTTTTTGTTCCACTTCACTGGAAGTTGTTGCAGTGTTTAATTCTTCTTACCCACTGACTTTAGTTTATGAATCTAATTATCAATTTTTTTGTTTTTCCCCTAGTTTAGTAAGAACATATTTACACATTACCTTAGAAGGATATATCAGGAAGTGATGCAGGAAGGAAGTGCTTTGTGAGGTCAAGTGATGTAAATTTTTATTTAGCTTTTGTTGACCGGGTAAGTGCACTAGACAAATCCTGCCTATTTTCAGGCACGACCCAGGGGAAGGGGGATACAGATGAATGGCAACTGACCTTGAACCAGATTAAGCTGTTGGTGGTATTTTTAGTGAATGAGGGAAATTTGGCCAGGACACCGGGGAAATTCCCCTACTCTTTTCGATAAGTGCCATGGGATCTTTAACATCCACCTGAACTACCATCAATCCAGGCAGATGGGACCTCGGTTTAACATCTCATCCGAAAGACAGCACCTTAGAAATGCAGCACCCCTCTCATGCTGCATGACAGTGTCAGTACTGGGATATTAACCCAAGTGCCAGATGTGGGAACTGAACCCACAGCCCTCTGATCTCCCGGCCTCAGAGGCAAGTGTGCTACCTACTGAGCCACTGACACTGACATAGAAAGAACACTTCCAGTGTAGGTCAGTGAGCTGACACAGGAAATGGATACTTTTTTTTGTGATTAATTACATATTTGATATAGTTAAAATGTGTAATTTCATTGAAATAAACAATTGTATTTTATTTGTGTAATAAAATCCCATAATAAGTATAGCAAACTGTATTTTATTTGTGCTGTTTGCTTTATCATACTGTAAATGAAGCATGATGTTCATGTAAAGGTTCACAGTCTTTGAGTAAACATCATGTTACATAAATGTGTGTATTATTTAATTTCCTGGCATAGTTTATTTTTGGGGGTTGTATTATGGGATGGTTTAAGGTGAGGGAATGACTGTGTGATGAAGCACTGTGTGTTAGTGGTGGTGGTGGGGTGTCCTGCATTCATAATACAGGCTCAGATGCACTTCATATGTTCTGGGGAAATGAGAGGGGCTGTATGCATGTAATAATGATGCTAACAGACACTGTAGATACATTATGGATATACGTATAGGGTGATGAAATTGCTGAAAAGGCACTGGTAATTTGGGGTATATTGTGTCATGGGGAAGGGGGTGGGTGTGCCTGTACCAAGGAATGATGCTCGTAGGCACTACAGTCATTTAGTGTCATGAATTGGTACCCGTCCTTGGGGTATACTCAGTTGTAGGGAAGCAGGTGGGGCTGCCTGCACCTGGTAATGGTGTTCATATGCCATGCAGAGACATTGTGGGTTCACATACAAGGTGATGACATGGGCACCTGTAAAGGTTGTGTACTATGTGCTGTGTCACATAGTTTGCCTGGATACACATGTGATATGTTGCAACATTCAGTATGGTGCACTGTGTGGGTGGGAAGGAGTGTGGGTATGCCTGCACCATGGAGTGATGCCCATTGGTGCACATGTGTACTATGTGCTATGTTTCATTTGAATGGACTGTATAAGTCATACATTGGCACAGATCACATCACAGTGCATCAGAGGTAAGGGCTGGTCTGAAGCATTATGAGCACAAGGGACTAAACAAGTGGTTGTGGAGTGATTTGAACTTGAATAGAACATTACAGTGCATCTGAGGGTAGTGTTGGAATGAATCTTGATATGCACAATGGACTACACCATGGTGACTGAGGAGGGATCCATATCAGTAATGCACATCATAGAGCATCAGAGATAAAGGTTGGACTGAAGACTGATGAACAGATGGACTATATCAGTGACTCTGGTGGGATTTGAACCTGAACAGCACTTTACAGTGCAGTAGAGGGTGGGGCTGGAATGACACCAGATCAGTCAATGGACAACACCATTGGCTGTGGAGGGATCTGAACCTGAAATGCACTTCACTGTTTACTACAGTTTGGGGCTCGACTGACGCATGATAAGGAGATAGATTTTACAAGTGGCTGTGGAGGGATTTGAACCTGAACAGTACTTCACCGTGCATCCGAGGTTGTGTCTGGACTGACGTCATGCGAGTCGATGGACAACACCAGTGACTGTGGAGGGATTCAAAACTGATTTGACCTTTACAGCACATCAGAGATTGGGGCTGGACTGATGCCAGATAAGTTGAAGGCAACACCATTATTTTTTTTCATTTTAAACAATCAGCAACTGCGTATTAGGGAGAAAACTCAAGTGCAGAGCATGAGACAAAATGCTACTGACCCTAACCCGCTTATCATCCATAACGCAGGGAGCAACATGCCACATAGGTTTTAACATAGCCATAATCCGAACATAAACTCTTTAAAAAGTAACAAAAGGTGCTGAATTCATGTGACCTCATCTAGTACATGCACAAGAAACACTCTCTCCCATCAGGCATGCCAGCCAGATCCACAAGACGTGATCATACAGGATGACCAGAAATTATCCCAAAATGAACAAAGTGACAACTATGAAAACTTTTATCATAAACAAAAATAAAAACAAATAAAGTAAATACAGATTACAAATCGAGGTTTTGGCACCAAAATGAAGTGAGTATTTTAGGATGAGAGTAGTGCCTCCATTTTGAAACTAAGTTTCCAGTCACCATGCTCTTCCTGCACCAGTGTGCATTCTGACTGGTTAATGGAAATAGTGATATCTACAATAAGCATAGAGGAAGCATGGCAACAGTGAGGATCACTATGACCAAATGCTGCCACACTACAGAGCTAGGTCGGGTGCAGGTGAGGGCTGCGAGCCCTAACTGAAACATCAAAAAAATAATCACTGTACACTCCAGAGCCCGGAGAGCCACTTTCCCTCCAGTGACAGTTGTAAAAAAAATACGAGTCCTTACTTGAATGCTAAATAAGGATTTAGTCTAACGTTTCAGGCACACACATTGAATAGAATGGTGGCAGGCACAACAAAAAGATCTGCGTGCATGTTCCCTGGTGCTTCAACAACTAAGGCTTCATCAAGGGGATGGTGCCTGCATCTAAGACAATCCCTTTATACCAATTAAATTCAGAATTGATGATGTCAGAAAATCTGACCAATCACATAGCTAAATTTTTAAATGCAGAAATATTCAGGTCACTTAGTGGTATAAGTGGACTAATAGTTATAATAATCATGATATCAGTGACAACATGTTATTGTAGAAAAATACCCCAAAACACATAACAAAATACACCAAAAGTGGTGATTGGATTGCTCGAATAAAAAAAATATAAGTTATGAAATTAATTATAGTGTCAATCTGATCAGCTTAACATGTTACACTAAAACAAGATGATTTGTTGTTACAAGACAAACTAATGGTAGAATGAGCATAATAAACATTTTTCACAGCACATGCAAAAAATAGTAAATTTATTTATTTACGTATTAAGGCGTGTTTTCTCAAAAATAGCCAATGGGAATGCATATTATATTAGGTAAAATCAGTAAGGCTAGAATGTCCCCTATTGGCTGGTGCAACTCAATTCATTAAATGTAAACAAATGCTCGAGCTGCACCAAGAGAAAGACATGGACACCAATCAGCGTCATCAGAAGAAGAAGAAGAATCATCATTTATATAGCGCTTTTTATACACAGTATCCCAAAGTGCTTTGCAAGCAATGCTAGACTGGTAGTGAAGTGACTGAATATGTGGTGGTGGCCATATTGCACATCATTACCCACACACAGCCTGGATAATTGCATGAACCGGTTTATGGGAAGGGGAATATTGGCCAGGACACCGGGAATGCTCCCTACACTTTTTGTGAAAAGTTCCCTGGGTTCTTTTACTTCCACCTGGACAACATGAAGATGGGCAGAAGGGACCTCGGTTTAATGTCTCATGCAAAGGACAGCACACCCCAGCAGTACAGCAACCCCCCCATACTACATTCGGATGCCAGGGATTTTTAGGTGCAAGTTCAATCATGGTGTGGGACAAGAACCCACAACCTTCTAGTCCAGAGGTGGATGTGCTACCAACTGAGCCACGCTGACACCTGGCACTACAGCACATGATTTAGGATGCCATATGGCATCATCAGGATGGAATGCGTTTTTAAACCAATCCTCTAGTGAGCGAAAATCATCCTGCAGGTATGTCGTGAGAGTGTCCTGTTTCTGGCTGCTTGTGAATATAATGGCATCATCTGCATATAGCTGGACCCTTGAAGTCTGGCAAGCTATTGGGAGGCTGTTTATAAAGAGACTGAACAGGAGAGGCCCCAGTATTGATCCCTGAGGCACTCCTATGGTGACATTTTGGATATTTGATAATACCCCATTGATTTTAACTTGCTGTGATCTGCCTGTGAGGTAGCTGTTAAACCAAAATACTGTATCATATGAAAGACCTAGTGAGAAAAGTTGGTCAGTCAGTAGTGTATGGTTGACGAAATCAAAAGCCTTTGTCAGGTCAATGTAAACTGCCCCAGTAAGTTGTCCAGAGTGAAAGGCTTCATGTTTGGAGTTGGTGTATTCAACTAGTGCTGTATTTGTGCTGTGTAGCTTGTGAAATCCATGTTGTGGTTTGCATTATACAGTATGTTGTATTTACTGAGGTAGTCTGCAAGCTGGCCTGAGACTTTCTCAAGAGCTTTTGACAATGGAGAGGATAGTGATGGGCCTATTAGTAGGGACAGAGGTGTGGTCTTCATTTTTATGTTTGAGTGCACACACGTGCAAGAAACATAGTGCCACCATACAAATTTTAGTAGGTGTGCCTCCACCACTTCCAATGCCCTGGTCCCTTTTGCAGGCATGGCTGTACTGTGCCAATGAATGTCCAAGCTATCTATGACAGCCATTCAGATGCAGTGGAGTACAGTTCTGAGGGAAACACCGCCACAATCAGCGGTGGTAACGTGTAGTCAATTTGCATACTGCCATTGGCAGAATGCAGATTTCCTACATGCTTCACTACATCTGAACTGTCATAGACAGTTCATCTCCCTATTGAACATAGAGTAGCATGTTGGGGCCCGCAGCGGTGTGCTCATGCGCTCCCCTCCACCATACACTGTGCTGACCGATGGGGTGCCCAATCCCCGTCGGTTCCACTGCCCCCAAAGACTTCTAGGTGCCACGCTGGGTGCCCACCCCAGCGGGTCAAAAGTCGGTATGGCCAACGGTGGAGCCCAATCCCCTGTTGGCTACACTGCCACCCCCACAAAAAAATACCCTTCCAGCTGCCACGTTGGGAGCCCACCCCAGCATGGCAAAAGTTCTGCGTTGTCTTCCTGAAGAAGATGCCACACTGGGAGCCCAACCCAGTGTGGCAAAAGTCACTTTAGCTGATGGGAGTGCTCAATCCCCCATCGGCTCCACTGCCACCCCCCCAAAAAATAACCTTCCAGCTGCCACACTGGGAGCCCACCCCAGCCTGGCAAAAGTCCTCGTTGTCTTCCTGATAAAGAAAAAAAAATGTAAAAAAAAGGTCCTTCATTGATTGTCTTGCCCCCCTCCCCAACCTCGCCCACCCTCTCGCCTCCTCCCACCCCCACCAATACTTACCTCTGGAGCCCAGCGATGATCTTCAGTGGACCGGGAACACATCTGTACTCTTCAAAGCCAACCGCAAACTGAAGAAATGCCGGTAAGCTGTATAATGGCATAAATGTTTTTTTTTAAACTTTGGTACATATCATGGCCATTTTGGGGAATTCTTTCACCAAATTTTCAACATTGGGTTCTTGGGGCCCTACCTCATGAACTCAGTCACTGTCATTTTGTTATTCAGTCCCGAAAGGTGATTTTACGGTCACTGCGTGGAACCACCTTTTGGGACCAAATAATGAAACAGTTCATGGTGAGCCCCCAAACCCTATGTTTAAAATTTGGTGAAAAATCCCAAAATATTATATTATGAGTGTGTGTTGCGCAGTTCTCGCATGGTTGTAACCATTGAATTTTAATATTTTCACTCTAGATTTTCAGCATTGCCATTTTACCACACCTCCTTATCAGTAGTATCATTGTCATTTTTCACATATCACTCAAAATGTGTTTTAGCCCACGTAGAGCACAATGGCGCAGTTGGTGTGCGAAATCAATGTTCAGGACAAATTAAAAAAAATCACAGTGACACTGTTCATGAGCAGAGGTCTTAAAATGGCTAAAATAAAAATTTGGTGACATAAGTCCATAAAATGACTGTGTTAAGAGTGTGCATTGCGCAGTTTCCACTCACCCTCGTAAGTTCATGAATTTGTAATATTTTCAATCCAGATTTTCAACACTGGCATTTCTCCACACCTCCTTATGAACAGTACAGCTGTCATTTTTCACACCCTGGCAGAAATGTGTTTTCGTACTTCTGGTGCAGAAATGCGTGGTCGCTGTGGGAAATCAGTGTTCAGGACAGATTAAGAAAATCACAGTGACACTGTTCATAAGCAGAGGTCCCAAAGTGCCTGTGTTGACAATCTGCTGTAAAAAAATCCCCAGACTGATTACATTATGGGTGTGGGTTGCACAGTTTCTATGCACGCTCGTGACTTCACCAGTTTTTTTATATTTTCACTCGAGATTTTCAACATTGCCATTTTTTACACCTCCCCATGAACAGTACAACTGCCATTTTTCACATCTTGTTCAAAATATGTTCTCTCACCTGTGGTGCCAAATGGTGTAGTCACTGTGCAAAATCAGCTTTCAGCTAACAAACTGATACTGCCACTGTTCATGAGGTGGGGGTCACAAAAAAACCCATGTTGAAAATCTGGAGTGAAAATACCAAAGAACTCCTGTGGCATTAGGGTTTCTGACCATAACACCATACCATGTAGAGACTGACAGGCAACAGGGGTGTGACTTTGGATTGTCGCCTGTAATGTTCATGCCATTCCACCCCCACCCACACACTGCAGCCAGTGACAGGCATCGAGGTGTGCCTTGGAGTCTTAGACCCAAAGTTCACCACATTCTCCTATACTGCACCCATCTCATCGTATTTCTTGATGGAATGGGGTGAGCATAAGGCACAAAGACCCCAATGCACACCATGACACTTGTCGGTATCTGCAGGGCAGGGTGTGGTGAAATGGCGTGGCCGTTATGCCTGACAACCCAAAGGCACACCCCAATGCCTGTCAGTCTCTGCAGGGTGATGGGGTTGGCTTCAGTTAAATACTTTACTGCCATTCCTATTGTGCATCTCTCTCACTCCTACACTACCAATGCCAATGCCAGCAAGCAAACATTCGGCATTAACAAATGCTTGTTATGTATGGGTGTAACTAGCCTTAGTTTCCAAATGTCAGGGAACTGGGAGTGTTGTAGCGACAGATTAAATATTTGAGCTAAGGGGTTAGCAATCTCATTAAGAGATAGGGCAATAAATTTCATATCGAGGGTATCACTGTCTATTCTGGTTTTACCTACGACACGCTTTTTGTAGCAGATGGTGTCAGTTACTGATATGATTTTAAAGTAAAACTTGGGGTAGCTAGAATTACTAGGATAATTTAGATTCTGAGAAGGGTGCAATGGATTTGTAATGTTGTTCTGAGTAGTGGGTGGGAAAACAGCACTTAG
Source organism: Neoceratodus forsteri (assembly GCA_016271365.2). Lineage (NCBI taxonomy): Eukaryota > Metazoa > Chordata > Ceratodontiformes > Ceratodontidae > Neoceratodus > Neoceratodus forsteri. The sequence continues at coordinate 338,724,055 of CM028137.1, read as the reverse complement.
ATCAGTGAAGGCATTATTAAAGGGAAACTAACATGAATTATACAAATGTATCAATATTATTACCAGTGGAAATCTGCTTTACATAATCTATTGGCTGAACCTGTAACACTTCTAGGGTCAGAATTGTAACCCATTTAGTTTCCCTTCCGTTTATAGCTGCCTGTATCCATTTTCGAAATCACAGGCACAGAAAATGGCATCACATCAGGGGAAAACAGAGCGAAATACAGTGCTGTCAGTAATTTACAATAAATAGTTTTTGATCCCCTCAACTCTCAGTGACATTTGCAGTAAATTGTGCTGATGGCATTTTCAGGCATCAGCATGTCTGCCATCCTACACATTTGTAAAGCCACTGTGTCATGGAGCTACAAGTATATTGCCCTGTTGTAAAAAAAGTTGTGTACTGCCAGTGTCAACAGTTTCTGAGCTCCCTTGGGGTTCTGTTGATTTGTACAATGGTTTGTGACATTTCAGTTGAGTAAAATGTTTTACACCTGCGTGGTTTGCAAAGAGTTCTGCTAGTTCCACTCTAAACAATGTTTGCACCAGTGCTATTTTACATTTCTTTGTTCTAAAGCAGTTGTGTATAATTTTTGATTCATTAGCATCATTTTGTGTAATAAGAGGCAGTGTGGTTCATTGGTTTGAACACCAGATTTGCACCTGGGAGGCCACAGATTCAAACCTCAGTAGAGCCAAATACTAACAGCGTGACCATCAGCAAGTGACTTGACCTCCCTGTGCTCCATTCCATTCAGCTGCACAAATGAGTAGAACTAGGATCCCACTGGAAACAAGACTTACAACTCAACTAGGCTACCTTTGATAAATCAGTTACTGTTTTGTGTTGGTATGTGATAGGGAAGATAACTGGTATAAGTGATATTGGGAATACTCAATAAAGGACCCTTTCAAAGGTTCAAAAATGTATTTATCTGAACGCTCTAGAAATAGGCATTCTTTTATCAAAATAAAAAAAGTTTTATTTTCCTTATAACTGCAGCTTTTTCACTCTGTCTTGCCTTTCCAACATAAAATATACAGCAGCCCTTCATCTCATGGAGGCATGACCTTTTGTGCGGCACAGAGTCAAAGACACAATTTGTGTTTTTATCAGTTTGTAAATCCTCAGCGTTTACTGTCATTAACTGTAACTGTAAAAATTAAATTGATACCAGTTGAAGCAAATGTTTAAAAACCCATAATTTCATGCAACTGTGAAAATCTAAATTGATAAAAATCAGGAAAAAGGTTCAAAAATTAAAAATCGATATTTTCCATCAAAATTATCAAAAAATAGAAATTGAATTTTGCCAACCCTAAAAATATCCAATCAACTTTAAAGACACAGTTAAACATGAGTATACATAACAACCATAGAACCATTGATGAACTAGTTACACTAAGAGGCATTAAAGTGTTACATAACCATCCTTACCCAAGCAGAGAATGGCCCGCGGGCCACCCAGTCCTTAGGTTACCATGTCGCAAGATACTTTCTGGTATCCCATATGCAAGCATCCCTGTAACTGAACATGCTAGCTAGGGCAGGTGTAGAGACACCATTGGAAAGCATGTCCATCCAAAGGCAGCTTGTTGCATTTCATGCCTGCAGCCAGGGGTTCGGGGGTTTCCTCCAGGTATTGTGACCATAAGGGATAGATGAGGTAAATAACTGAGATTGGTACAATAATGGTGGGGGGGGGGGCAAGAGGAGGTGGATGTACTATCCACTGAGTAACCAGAAACCAGAATTTGAGTGGCAACATCCATTTGACTGAGGTAACCTTTTGTTGTTGACCTGGCTGACCCAGGATCTATTCCATTACATGTGTATATTGATGCCTTAGGGGCAACAAAGAGAGGAGAAGGGAGGCAGTGTCAGGTCATAGGCATCAATTAAAGATTCAAAGCTGATGACCAGGGACCTCTATATGTCCCAGAGGAAGCCTAGGTCTGCATAACCTCAAGAGGTTCCACATAGGATAGTGTGTGTGTGTGTGTGTGTGTGTGTGTGTGTGTGTGTGTGTGTGTGTGTGTGTGTGTGTGTGTGTGTGTGTGTGTGCTGGGGGTGCTATATTGTTGGGATATGAAGTCAGTGTAATTCTTAAGCAGGAATTCTAACATAGAGAATATAGAAAAGAGAGAAATCATGACCCTCAGTGTGCTGTTCTCAACATAGCACTTTTATGACCAACATTTCACTGAGGTGCAGGGCCTGGAGGGTATTTAAAATCCTTAACCTAAGTCTCCCTCTTGACAACTAGCCACTAAACCATATGTGTGTGTTGGCTGTCCAGGTGTCCTATACAATCAAAGAGTTCTGTGCCCTTATGTTATTCCACTAAGGCTGGATGGCCACGGATGCACCCAAGAGTGAGGATTGGTGGTTAGGTGTCAGCATGGCTCAGTTAGTAGCATATTCACCTCTGGGCCAGGTCATGGGTTCTTGTCCCACTCAAGGACTGGGCTCATACCATAAACGCTGGCAACCAAGTGCAGTACAAGGGGGTGCTGCACTGTTGGGGTGTGCTGTCCTTCAGATGAGATGTTAAATCAAGGTCTGTTCTACCCATCTCTGGTACTGTACTGGCTGGTGTACAGGTGGGAGTAAAAGAACCTAAGGCACTTTCTACAAAAGTAGGGAAATCTTTTATTGAAGTAAATATCAAAGCAAAAGACATCAAGATAAAGTCAAACAGGCAAAAGCAAACACAATTTAGACAGATATATCTCAAAATGCAACACCATATCTAAACATTTTCTGCACTCCTGGTTACTGGACTATAATTAAAACTTTGACTGTGACCATAAATTGTAGAAAACAGCAGCTGGTAAATTTTCCTGTTCTGATTGTCTAATATGTTACAAATATTTTTCTATGCAAATGATAAGAGAAAGTACAGAATGATCTTTTTTGTTGTAGGGCAACGGGTGTATGCGGGTGTTAATGTGCAAACTGGCAATGGTACTGCCAAATGTACCACTTAACATATGCACACAGTAGATTCAAGGTGGAAATGTTCCAAGAACCCAATGGAGTGTTCCTTTTTCCAAACAAAAAGGTATCAAAGTCCATATATTGCAGAATTGGTTCTTTCCATTTCTTAGATAAAAGTATCCAGAAGGGTTTAATATAGCTACATGTGAAATAAAGATGTTCTATGCTTTCAGTTAAATCCACACAATTCAGCCTGGCAAAATATCTTTCAGCAACCTGCTTGTGCTTTGTGTTCCCTTTTACATTTAATCTATCCCTCCTCACAGAGCCAAATAATATCCCATATTTTTTTAGGTAACTGGGCATCTGTCAACTGAGACATTATTACCTTTTCAGAAATATTACTTTGTGAAGAGAAAAACCTGTGAGGTAAAAAATGTTTTGCAGTATCCATTTGTAAAGGGGATTCTCTGTGTTGGTTGAAACCAAATTAGCTTGCAGTTTCCAACACTTAACTTTAAGAAAACAATCCCACATGTATTTAGCTTCAATCAGCAAGATTGGGGGATTTTCCCTGACACCCTGGCCAACATTCCTTCCCCTTCCCATAAAACCAGTTCATACAATTGTTCATGGCTGTATGGGTGTTAATGTGCAAATGGCTGCCACTACACTGTCAGTCACTTCACTACCAGTCTAACATTAGTTGTATAGCACTTTGGGATACAATGTCTGTGAAAAGTGCTATAAAAATGCTGATTATTCTCCTTCTTCTTCTTAATGGCTGATATGTAGTATTAACATACTGATTACCATATCTTTACTTGTCTAACTTCTATCCCTTGATGCTCATGACCCTCCCCACACACTATTCCAGCTAGGTTACAAAGGCTTTATTACTAACAGGTATGAAGGTGAGGGTGGAGTGATGGGGGGCACCGCAACCCTGGGATGTGCCCAGCATTAATTACGCACTGACCAGTGCTGATAATTCCAGACCTGTGCCCACTGTACTTCATGTCAGAGGCATCGCCTATAGGAAGCTCATCAGGCAACCTGAGAGTGGTCAGGCTGCCTCTTGGATATACCCAGGCCTTATCCTAGTGCCTCCTTCATTTGGGCCAACCCACTCGAGATTGTAGGGGCAGTTTGTCCCCTTATCCCAACCCACCAGGTTAGTTAGCCCCAGGTCACCCAGGTCCCAGCTGGTTGCAGTGACTTACACTCTGGTGAGCATGCATAGCAAACTATGCAGTAACCTATTCCCAACATCATGTCTGGAGTAAGGAGTTTGACGAACATCACCACAGCTGTTGAGAAATGGAACCACCCCCACTAAAGCAGCCTTTCTCATTACTGTCTGAAACATCCATGGTTTGCCATCCCAACCATTTTAAAACCACAAAAGCAGAAAGACAGAAGGAGGAAAAATGTTTTAAAGAGGGAGTTTGGCCAAAATTTCTGGCACCAATAAATTCGGAATTTGGATCAGTATATCCCCAATCAGCCTCATGCCAAAAACGAGATCTCTAAGTTACTTCATTTAAAAGTTACAAGTAATTTTGTAACCCTAAATTCACTGCATGTTCAGAAAAGACAGTTTCAGAGAAGAGCTATGGATGATATCATAACCCGAACTTGCAGCCTAGTCCTCTCTGATTTATTTCTCCCATGTTACATACAACGGCAGTTGCAGTAAACATTTGGAAAAGGAAAACTGACACCGGGTGGGTCAGCGTATACATTTCCATTATGTGCAGATGCTAGGTACGGTACTTCGGAATGTGATGGGGGGGGTGGAATACAGTGGCAAACTTGATTTTAGAATGACAGAGTTGTGTGTGATTTTTAGAATACCGTAGGTATGAGATTTCGAAATGTCACAATGTTGCAATTTTGGAATGCAGCAATTACCCAATCTTGGAAAGTAGTTGGGACACATCATTTAGGAATGTAGCAGGCATGGTAAATTCATAATGTGGTGGTGTCATATATTTTTAGAATGTGGCAGAGACACACAATTTTGAAATGCAGGGAACACATAGAGGTGGAAGGTAGCAGGGATATGCAATTTCGTAATGTGTCATGAATGCATACAGTTGGCATGTGGTGGTGATGCACAGTTTCAAAATGTGATTGGGATGCTTGATTTCAAATTGTGGCAGTAATGCAGTTTCAGAATGTTGTAGTCATATGCAATTTCAGAATGGGGCAGGGATGCATAATTTTGGAACGTGACTTTGACATGAATATCAGAATGTGGCAGTGACACTCATTTTTAGAGTGAGGTGGGGATGTACAATTTTGAAGTATGGTGGTGATGCACATTTTCAAAACGTGACAATGACAGGCAGTTTTGGAATGTGGAAGTTTCCACACAGTTTCAGAATGTGGCAGGAAGGTACACTAAGAATGTGGCAGTGACACACAGTTTCAGAATGTGATGGTGATGTCATTTCTGAATGTGGCTGTGACGCAGTTTCAGAATGTGGCGGTGACTGTTTTGGAATGTAGTGGTGACGCAGTTTCAGAATGTGTCAGTGAGGCACAGTTTCAGAATGTGGCAGTGGCACACTGTTTCAGAATGTCACAGTGACACACTGTTTTGGAATGTGGTGGTGACACACAGTTTCGGAATGTGGTGGTGTTGCACAAATTCAGAATGCGGTAGTGATACACAATTTAGGAATGTGGCAGTGACAGTTCTGGAATGTGGCTGTGACACAATTTCAGAATGTGGCATTGAAATGACTTTGAAATGTGGCAGGGATGTGCACTTTTGGAATTTGGCAGGGAGGTGCAATTTTGGAGTGTGGCAGGGATGTATAATTTTAGAATATGGCAGGAACACACAGTGTTGGAATGAGGTGGGTATGTGATACACAGTTTTGAAATGTGGTGCGTGTGTACAATTCTGAAATGTGACAGGGATAAGCAGTTTCAGAATAGACTGTATGACGTGTCACATTCGACAGCTGCATCCCCACAATGTTCCGAAATTGCCAGTCCCTACCAAATTTTTTATTGTGTGTTCCTGTTGCACTCTGAGATTGAGTGTCCCACCACATTTTGAGATGGCACATCCCTGTCACATTCTGAAATTTCATGTCCCCCCACAGCATTTTAAAATTGTACACCTTCTTGACATTCTATACCTTGATTCTGCGCTACACTGCAAAACCACCTCCTGACACATTCTAAAGTACAGTACCATGCATCTGAACTTTCTGGAATTGCAAGCAGTCAGGTTTTTTAATCATTACTACAGCTACAGTTTCTTAACCTTTGGAGAAACAGGTCCTATAAGATTGCTGACAGGGAGGACTAGACTGTGGGCAGGATTTCCAAAACTCTTAGATCGCCACAAGCCCCAGTGCGTCGACGATATGGTGCATGGGACTTGCAACAATCTAATGGGATTCTCTATCCCATGCTGCAATTGCTGCAAGGTAAACCAACATTTTCTGGTCTTCCTCGTGGCACTCCTGGGAGCTGTTTTACGGAGATTGCACCAAATATTTGGCACAAGCTGTCATAATATGTGAAAACTGTCATGACTATACCCGAGATTCTAAAATCAAGCACAGTTGCAGGGGAAGCGTTTTGTGCACTGTCAGAACTGAACTGTCATGGTGCAGGGATGGGCACAAGCCTTGCTCCACATTTTGAAAATCCTGCTCTGTGAGTTCAGGTTATAACATCATCAGTGGTTCACTGAAACATACTTTTTTGAACTGGTAGTGAAATCAGGGTTACAAAATAGATCATGACTTTAAAATGAAGAAACACAGAAACCTAATTTTTGGTGTGAGATTTATTGGGGGTATGCTTATTCTAATTCTGCAATGTAGCACTTCTTGCCAGACTTCCTCTTTAAGAAGGGCTGTGATGACATAGGGATGAAGGAGGATCAGGTGGAGGGAGGGAAGAGAATTGCCAACTGCAGGGGTCATCAACAAATACATTGATCCCTCACTTGATACTGTAGCATGAAAAACCTTTACTGCCCCGAACCTTCCACCCCATTAGAAGACCTTAATTTAGCATGATGCAATTAGTCTCTTCATGCTAATCCACAGAATTGGTGGCAGTGGCAAATGCATTTGGGTACTTTGGAGCTCAGGTGGCGGAGGTTTGACTCCAAGGTCCATCTTGTCAGCAGCCACGATATGTACCCTGTATTACTACATAGTGCTACCCAGTTGTAGCAGTGGGTAGGACACGGTGCCTTTGAATTCTACATATAACAAGGCACCATCTTTAGGCAGCTTGGGGGCTGCTGGCACAGCCTGGAGGAAAGCTGCAATCACTGTTTCTGGGAAAGGTGGCGAGGCAGACGAGGAAGCCAAGGTCAATGCCCATGACCCGCAGCTACTACATCATGTGAGATTCATCATCAGGGCTTCCAGTCCCATTGGTCGTGCTGCTGTCCCTGAAGTGGGCTGAGAGAAACTCTTAGGTTTCACTCTTTGCCAGCTGGAGTTGGCTTCATGAACTGGTGTGGGCCTGGTGATATCAAGGCAATCTCTTGAATTTGACAATGGCAGCGCAGGGCTGGATGCATGCTTGCTCAGGTGAGTGCCTGGTTTGCATGTTATTGGGGGAGGAGGTGATCAGCTGCAGAGTGAAACATCCTTAACTTTGTCTGGATAGCTGCAGGTATATTCCTGGACCTTCCCCCATCCCCTTTTCCAATTTCCCTAAAGGACTATGTTTAGTTCATCTTAATATCAGAAGCCTTCTCCCTAAGACTGACCTTCTCCAGCCCCTTATGACCAGTTTAAAACCCCCTGTCCTCATCACCACTGAGTCTTGGCTCAGCTCTAAAATCCCTGACACTGCCACCTCCAGGGATGGCAAGTTTGAAAAATTTTGGGGCTCAGGGCACGTAGGTGTTGCGTCTGGGGCCACCAGGGCCCCCAGAAGCTACTGGATTTTACATGCCTTGTGGTGCATTTTTGGGGTTATTTTGATACATTTAGGAATGTATATGCACACCACCACTACTCCACAAAAGAGAATGCAAGGGTGCCCTTGAGGACTTTTTGATGCCCAGCAAGGTGCCAAGACCCATAGGAGGGTGCTCTGGAGGGATCTTTGATGCCTCCAGGTGTTGCAAGCGTGCCTGAATATGGATTTCAGGTTACAGTGCCCCCACCCCACAAGGCGTAAGAGTACCCTGGAGTGTTCCATGTACTGTCTTGAAACCCTAGGTGTGTGATAATCTCATAAACCCCTTGAGTGAGGGGTTTATGAGATTATCCCACACCTCACATGTATGAAAAATCCTCCTAACACCTGCACATCATACCTCTCAACTGCTATGAATTTCATATAGCACTATGATTTAATTTTAACACTCAAAATTTTACATCACTCCATGAAGGTTTACTGAAGTTCTGCATAATGTTAATGCTATTCCTGGACACATAATCTATTAAAATGTGGAAAATAACCAACAGAAACATTCCTTAACACTAAACATTTGGGGCCCACTGTTCTCAGAAATATTTTTCTTTAAAATAAGAAAATGATTCAGATTCTGGCCATTTGCTCTGAATTTTGAAGGCCAGTTCTATGCATTTGTGAGGTATGCTAAGGCATTTTTGTGTGAGTTTTCCAAAGTATGAAAGTACAGACACACACACACACCCTTTTCATAGTGCAAGTTCTCTTTTTTTCGTCCCGTCTCCCTCCTTTGCTGTTCATGGTTCTGTAGCAGGGAAGCTGCAGGGTTCCAGCTTGCTCCTTTCTGTCTGTTTCAAATTGCTCAGGGCTAGAGCTTACATTAAATTTGAGGTAGGGCCATAATAAACATTAATGAAATATATTTTGAATGTTTTTCTGGTGGTCACTGGATAGTCAGTTCAGATGAATTCCATCCCACCCAGAACTGGCTATTCTTTTTTGTGCCACTGTTCGTGTTTAGCCTGTTTCTGTTTTCTACTGCCACTAGTTTTTCAACCATAGGAGTCTATGAAGCCTGCTGAGCTCAACTGAGTGCAGAAAGCAGAAGGCACTTCTGGCCCTTTCAGACCCTGAAGCCAAATCCAAGTTGTGCTTTAACTCAAACTACCTGATAGTCTGGGGGAGAAACATGCCCAGAGATGTTAAGGACACAAAACTGACTTTTATGATTGTTCACAATTTGGGCAATGAAATGACTGTAAAAGAAAATGGATGTGTGTAGGGGGAAAAACACTAGATACAAAAAGGAAATAAATAAGTGCACAGCAAATGACAAGTTGCATCATGCTCCTAATGCCATGACTTTTCCTTGCCCCAGGCATCCTCCTTACCTTGGTGAAGACAAGTTGTCCATGGTGGGGTTGCCAAGCTTCTTCTCCCTGCTCGTGCTGCTACACGGGTAATAATGAGCCACTGTGTGCTCTGTCTTCAAATCACTGCCCCAGATATCCAACCGGCACCTCAGCAAGGACCCTGACCTACCTACCAACACTAGACAGGCACCAACAACCCCCAAGGTGCACAGAACAGCTCCAGATGTGATGGATGCCTGTTATCTCCCAAAAGTCTGAAGTGCCCCACCAGTTCAAGGTTACCCTAAGCCTACCACCACCCAGTGACCCAAGTAAACCCAGAGATTACCAGGGCTGGCTAATCTCAGTTTTTTTCATTTCAAACGAGTTGCTGCAAATGTAACAACTAGACCGGCGTCATGCTAAATCCAGCTTCTGTGGCTCTGCCTGGTGGGTATTTCTACCAAAATGAAAGCTCTTAGTGTTGCTGTGGGAAAGGCAGCCACTGTATTTTTTGTTTCAAAAGTTGGCGCGTCAGCAGATACAACAGGGCGAGCACATCCGATTGGCTGTTGGGTGTGCTCACATGACGTCAGACGCTTACTACATTTTCAACAAGGAGGGGAGTTTGCTTCCATGGGACAAAATGCCTAGGTGAGGGCTCTGAGACTTTTAAAGGAGAATCCCTCTGTTTAATGGTGGGAAAAATGGAATGAATTAAAATTGAACAGCCCGTTTTTTGCGGGTGCCTTGTTTAATTGTGTAGGTGCTCGAGCATCCGCGCTGTCGGTTCCCCGACCATCTCTATCCCTGGCTACTCTCTTACCTGGCAGTATAGATTGACTGGAAGTGGGGGTGGGGCTATGTATGTCTCCACTTCCATCCAATTCTCCATCTGTCTCTCCACTGCTTCCCCCTCCTCTGCTTATGAACTTCTATTAATAAAACTATCACTTCCCTGCTCCCTTCCCATCTTTGTGGGTGAAGTCTACTGCTGCCCCAGCCTTCCTGCCTCTTCCCCTTCCTCTATCACTGACCTCCTTTCTTCTCTCACTACCCTCGCCTCCTCCAATGAACTCTACATCCTAGGGGATTTCAACATTAATTGGCCGTCCAGCACCCAATCCAAATCTGCAATCAAATCTCTTCCTTAAATCTAAAGCAACTCATCACTGATCCTACGTGACTAAATCTCAGATCAGGCAAATACACCCTATTAGATTGGGTGCCGGCATCTCACCCACACTGAGTTGTCACCACAGGCATACTACCAGATGCACTCATTGATCACCATATGGTATACTGCATGCATAAAATCCACCAGAATAAAACTCCACCAATTCTTCTCAACCTCCACTCCTTCTGATCCCTCAACCTGTCCTCCCTTCACAATGAACTTACCCATACTGACTGGTCGCTCATTGCCACTGCCTCCTCAGTCGACTCAGCCCTGAGCTACTTTAGCTCTCGGTTCCTGAATGCTTGGGACTGACATGCCCCACTTAGGATGACAAGGATCCATGGCACTCACCTCCCCTGGGTCTTGGCCAAGCTGCTAGCCTGTCTGCATGCTTGTGACCTGGCATGGTTGGTTAACAAAGCTTCTGGTGCTCTTATGGATTTGCTTAAGTATTGTTCCCTCTGCAATGCTAGCACCAGGATGGTATACCATCGCTACAGTGACAACTTTACAGAGACATGGTCGAAGCTGACAATATCGCATTGTTGCTGTAAAGTCTGCCTGGGACTCCGGCACCCTTTCCTAAGGTCCTGCACCCCATCCCTGAATCAGCTCAGTCTTGGGGTTGATAACCATAAGTTGGGGGTGTAGGGGGCACAGCCCCCTGCATGGAGGTGTGGGGGTGCAGCCCCCTGCAAAATAATACCTTTTAACTCAGCAGCACTATGCCACCCACAATTGTGGTCAATGTAGTGGTGTCGGGGAAACATCGCGTCAACAAGAAATTGTCGATGCGGCATCATAGATCCCACCAGGACTATCTGACTTGCCAAAGCAGAATATTTCAACACCTCCTTTCATGAAAACCTTAACAGTCCCTCCAAATTCTGGAAAGTTGTTCATGCTTTATTTTCCCCCTTGCCCAACCTCCCCTCCGGTTCTAAAGGTAGGGGATCTCACCATCTCTGACCCCCCCCCATGGCAGCTGAATTTAACAACTTCTTTACCACCTGTGCCTCCTCTCTTCTTGCCTCCATATCCCCTACTGCCCCTTCACCAGCCCATTCTGCTAGTATCCCTTTGGCATCACGCTTTTCCTTCCAATCTGTCTCCCCCAACAATGCCCTGCATGCAATACTAGCCTTAAATCCTCACAAGAGCAAAAGCCCTGATGGCCTGGACCCCGAGATGCTTCACCTCTCAGCATACACTATAGCTGATCCTCTAGCAACTCTCTTGAACCTATCCTTCTTACTTGCCACCATCCCTGACGCTTGGAAGGTTGCCACTGTTGTCCCCTTCTGAAGGGCAGTGACCCCTCCAACCCTGGTAACATCTACCCTATATCTTTGCTCCCAATCCTGGCTAAACTTCAATAGCATCTGACTGTAGTGCAGCTCTCTCCTTTCTTCGATTCCCTCTTCCTTCTTCACCCCTTTCCAGTCTGGGTTCCGCAAAGCTCACTCCACCACCACCTCCTCCCTTCTTCAGCTCACTGACTCCATTCTCTCAGACGTGGATCAGGGACGCATGTCCTCTGCCATCTTTGTCAAGCTTGCCAAAGCTTTCAACACTGTTGCCCAATCCCGTCTCCCCAGCAAGCTGTCTGCAGCAGACCTCTCCAAATCTACCATTCACTGGTTTCAGTCCTATCTCATGGGCAGGTCTCAGTCTGTCAGGGTCAGCAACTGCCTCTTCTCCCCTCTCCAATTAACACTGGCATCTCCCAAGGCTTAATACTTGGCCCAATACTATTTTCCATGTTCCTGAATGACCTACCTGATGTCTGCTCATGTACGCAGAAGACACTATTTTGTTTACCTCTGGTACTTCTCCCTCGGAGGTGGCAACCAGCCTTCTGCTGGACTTCAACAATGTCCAGTGCTGGTTTTGCACAAATCAGTTCTCCCTAAATGCCAAAAAGATGGTCTCTATGACCTTTGGTACCAAGCAAAACTCACTAGGCTTGATGCCACTCCCTCACTCTATACCATCAATGGTTCCATAATGGAAGATGTCTCCTCTTTCAAATACCTCGGGGGATGGCTTGACAAGAACCTCAGCTTTGGGGTGCATGAGGATGCCATCCACAAAAAGCTATTACCTAAGCTCAGTGCTCTGTACAGACACCACAGCTGCCTTCCCCTACAAGCAAGCCCACAGAGAGATCATCCAAAAGATGATTCTTCCTATCTTTGACTTTGGAGACATAGTTTACAATTCTGCCCCCAAATCCACCCTATCCAGACTGGACACTCTTTTCAACTCCTTCTGCCAGTTCGCTCTCAACTGTCCACCTTGTACTCACCATTGTGACCTTTACACCTCGCTCTTCTTTCCATCTCTCAGTGCCAGACGCATTGCTCATAGTGCTTCTTTAATTGGGAAGTACTGGTTTGGCTATCTGCCACCCTACCTGCACTCCCTCTTCTCTGTCCCAACCACCCCCCTCTACACCATCAACAACTCCCCCCCCCACAGGGTTATCACCCCTCCCCTCCGGCAAACTACATCAGGGTGAGCTGCCTTCTCTTATCACTTCCCAAGTACCTGGAACTCCCTCCCCTTAGACATCCACTCTGTACATTCCCCTTGCTCCCTATCCCTTCTTCTCTGACATCACATAACCCCCTCTTGCAATTGCATCTGACCCTCTCCCCACGGACTGCTCTTTTCCCTTCAACAATGCCCAGTCTATCTTGGTTACCTAATTCACCATGCCATTTCCCTATCTGCCCCTTGCAGGGTTCTTACTTCCCAAAGGGGTAAAGGCCTTTGGCTGGTGAATCTCCCTCCCACCCCCTGATCCCCCCTAATCTGACCCCAACTGTACCTTTGTGACTGTACAGATCACCTTCTCTAGCACTTTCTGTGTAAACTGCAGTTTTGTCAATGTTTATCTTAGCACTGTGCATGTATATGTGATTTTGGCTCTCTGTAAAGTATATATAGATAGTACGTGTTTTATGCTTTGTTTATGTAATTCGATATTCTTGCCTGTTCCCAGCTGGATGACATATACTGTTTATTTGTATATCACTCTGAATTGTTATGTAACTCTCATTCTTTATCTCCTATGTATCCCCCTCCCCCAGGATGCATCTGGAAACGAGCTATTGCAGCTCAGTATGCCTTCCCTGGTGAAACTTTTCAAATAAAAAAATACAATTTAATACCAGGTGTCATTGTAGCAGATCTTGAGATTGGCTAAGTACTTGATAGAGTTGAGGATTCCCAGTGCCACCAGATCCTTCTTGATAGGGGCATATTTCATATCTCTTGCTGGCTAAAACATAGGAGAAGTCTTAAAAAATGAATATACGGTACTCCTGCCATATCAGCTGTTGTTTCTCTTTAGCCAACTGTAGGATCTGATGCTTAACACTGAACCACAAACAAATAGGCCAGAATCAGGCAGGGCCACTCTCCTGCTCTTTGGCCTCAGTGTGAGTGAGTGGTGAGACTGCTCAATCTCAAGTGGGGCATCCCAGTAAAAATCATTGATGCTGGTGGTTGCTTGTTGTAGCAAATTAATGATGTTCCCTGCTCTACTGATTCTGGAAAACCAACTAGATGTAGATTATTTCTACAGTCTTGATTCTTGAGGCTGTCTATTTTGCCCACAGTATTTGAATCTGTGAGTCATGATCACTGAGCGTATCATCACAGACAACTGTGTTGGTGTCCATCCTGCCATGGTAGTAGGCAATGTCCCGGACTGCCTGGCTGAGACCTTCCATTTTAGCTGTTGCTTCTTGCAGGGATTGTTTAATTGTTGTTTAATGTGTTTATTTTTATTAACCAAGTAGGTATACTGAGTGCAAGTGCCCATTTTCAGGGTTGACCCAGGTGCATAGCGCAAACAAGTAAATACAATACAAAACAAACATGAAGTACAGTTACGTAAGAACTTACCGTAACAGTAGATCTTTGAGAGAAGCACTTGCAGCAGGTAACACAAGTAGGACTGATGCCACCTGGAGGCAGTTCTTGGCAAATTCTTTCTTCTAGCAGTAGAAAATGGGAACGCACCCTCTGACGTCGGCTCCACCCCCGACATCACACTATATCGGGGGGAGTTCCCCACATGCTTCAGTTCTTGCACACCCCCAACAGGCAAAAGGATCACAAGAGGCGACAAATTCAATAATCTGTCAAAAACTTTTCTTCAGAAGAGGAAATGGCCAACCTGGAAAGGCCTGGTCCCTGGGGGAAGGAGGGCAGGAAAACATACCTGCTGTAAGAGCTTCTCTCGAAGATCTACTGTTATGGTAAGTTCTTACATAACTGTACTATCTTACTTCGAGAGGAAGCTCTTGCAGCAGGTTATACAAGTAGGACTGATTCCCGAGCAGTATAAACTCAAGACAACCCTTGAGAGGGGGAAAAAGGAAGTCAGGAGAAAGCAAGAGCAGGAGGGATCCCTCAAGAGACCAAGCCCTGCAGAACTGTGAGGCCAAACCCTGCTCTACATCTAGAAACGATGTCAAGGCTATAATGCCTGATGAATGTGTGAACAGAGTGCCATGTAGTGGTGGCACAAATGTAAGCCACTGAGACCCTTTTTAGCGCTGCAAAGGAAGTGATGACTGCCCTGGTAGAATGAGCCTTGATCGACCCAGGAGCAGACCTATTGTGGTTCTGGTAACAAAAGGTGATGCAGTTGAACAACCAGTGCAAAAGCGTCTGTTTGGTAACCGAGTGACCTAAGGACCTTTGCACCAATGAAATGAAAAGCTGATCAGATTTCCTGTCCCCCTTGGTCCTAGCCAGGTAACAGTGACATGCCCTGTGTACATCCAAGGAATGCAGCAGAGCTTCCCCTTTGTTTGACTACTCTAGGTAATACACCGGAAGCTGAACAGACTGATTGAGGGTGAGCTCTGAAACTACTTTCAGCAAAAACTTCAGGTTAGTGTGAAGGTCAACCTTATCCCTATGAAAAATAAAATAGGGATCTTTATACATAAGATCCTGAAGCTCTGAAATGTGCCTCACCAAAGTAATAGCTACCAAAAGCAGAGTTTTCCAGGATAAGAAACGAAGCTCAACCTCCATAGCCAGTTCAAAGATGGGAATCGTTAGTTTCTCCAGGACAAAGAGCAGATCTCAAGGAGGGACAGGATCCCATATCAGGGGTCTGATATGGAGAATACCGCAAAGAAAAGCCTTAGATACCTCCATCTGAGCCGCCGTCTTACCCTGAACTGGCATGTGATAAGCAGAGATGGCAGCCAGGTGTACCTTAATGAAGGAATAACTGAAACCTGACTCTGAAAGGGAAAGCAGGTGTTCTAAATTGAATTGACCGGACAGACCGAGGGATCCACCTTCTTGGTTGCAGCCGAGATGCAGAAATGTTTCCACTTCATAGCGTAAGTGGCCCTGGTGGAGGGCTTACGCGCCTCAACCAAAACTTGCGCTACCTTATTGGACACTCTGAACCTGGTTTTGGCTAGGTCTTGAGCAGCCAGGCACGCAGGTGAAGGGAGCACATATTTGGATGGACCAAGGACCCATTGTCCTGAGACAGAAGCTGAGATGAAACTGGAAGAGGCATTGGAGGCTCTGCCCCTAAACGCTGAAGCAATGGAAACCAAATCTGATGGGGCCACATCAGGGCTATCAGGATGAAGTCAGACCATTCCAACTGTGCCTTGAGAAATACCTTCTGCAGGAGTGGAAAGGGAAGAAACATGTAGAGAAATCTCCCTCTCCAGGAGAGGGACAATGCGTCTTGTCAGAAAGCTCTAGGCTCTGGACCTAGCAAGCAGAAATTGGGCAGTTTTGCATTGGATTGTGACACAAAGAGATCTAGCTCTGGTGTCCCCCACTGGCATAAGATTTGATCTGCGACTTTCTGAAGCAGCTCCCATTTGTGAACCTGCGATCTGGCTCTGCTGAGTGCATCGGCTAAAACATTTTGTTCTCCAAGTACGTGAACAGCCGTCAAGAAGAGCTGATGCTCCAGAGCTCAGTCCCACACCCTCATAGCTTCCCAGCAGAGGGGGTACGAGTGTGTGCCACCTTGTTTGGTGATGTAGAACATTACGGAAGTATTGTCCATCTGAATCAACAGGTGACCTGGCACTTGGACCGAGGCTAGGGCCTGAAGACCATACAGGACCTCCCTCAGTTCCAGAACATTGATATGCAGATCCACCTCTATTGGGGACCAAGACCCTTGAGTACGATGTGTCCCCAAATGGTCGCCCCATCCCAAGGACGATGTGTCCATGGCCAGAATCTGGGTTGAAGCCCTGACTTGAAAGGGGAGGCCTGCCAGTAAGTTTTGTGATGACATCCACCAGCGCAACTCCCGGCGGATTGGCTCTTTGATCCGAATCAAGGTGTCCAATTCGTCCTGTGTCTGATCCCATTGGACTCTTAATGACCATCGGGTGGTACACATTTGCAGCCGTGCAAGAGGAATTGAAATGATGGTGACTGCCATGTGCCCTAGCAGCCTCAGAAGGAGTCATGCAGGAACCCTTGAGGCTGTAGAGACTTGGTACGCCAAGACCTGGATACGACCCTCTCTCTCGGAAGTGAGAAACATCTTCCCAAGAGTGGTATCCAGAAGAGCTCCTATGAACTGAAGCCTCTGGGATGGGATAAGTTAAGACTTCAATCAATCAATCAAGTCACACATTTTTTTATAAAATAGTACTATTCCAAAACCATAGTGCTAGTACATAGCCATAAAAAACATTAAACAACTTCACATATAAGCAGTTGCAGCAGATCAAATAAAATCAGGGAACGCCAAAATAAATAAATACATTTTTAATGCACATTTAAAATTGTCTGCCATTAGGCACTGCCGAATCCGATGAGGTAGAAAATTCCACAGGGATGGGGTCACAAATTCAAACACCCGGGCCCCAGATGACTTTAGATGAACCCTGGGAATCTCTAGCAATCCCTCGTTGGTGGAGTGAAGCAGCAGGGAGGGGCAATAAGGATGAAAAAGATCTTGCAGATAACTCAATCCCTGTCTGTGTAGGGCCTTATAGGTCAGTAAAGTGACTTTAAAGGTGATCCGTCACTGAACAGGCAGCCAGTGCAGATCATGCAGCACCAGCATGATGTGACAGCTAGGAGGCAGCCTAGTCAACAGCCTAGCTGTTGTGTTCTGCACCAACTTCAAGTGGCAGATATCAACCCCTGGTAGCCCTAGGTACAGGGCATTACAGTCCCTGTTTACTGCAATTCCCAGGCACTGAAACAGCAAGAGGGAGTCCCTGATGGTTTCCGACAGGTGGGACCTGGAGGGAGCCAGGAGGAATCAGTCATCCAGAAAAGGGAATGCGAAGTGGCCCATTCTCTGAAGCGCCACAGCGACCACCGCCAGGCACTTGGTGAATACCCTGGTGGCTGAACAGAGACAGAAGAGGAGGACTCTGAACTGGTAGCCCTTGCCTTCAAATCTGAACCTCAGAAACCGTTGATGACCCCTGGCAATGGGGATATGCAGATAAGGGTCCTGCATATCCAGAGATGCCAGCTAGTCTCCTACTGAAATTACAGGCAGGAGAGTGGGGAGGGAGACCATACAGAATCCTCGATACAAGATCCATTGGTTTAGTTCACTGAGGTCCAGAATGAGTCTGAGGTCCTGAGGTCTCCTGACTTCTTCGGGACCAGGAAGCAGTGGGAGAAGAACCCTGTCTCTCTTTCAGCCGGGGACACCAGCTCAATGGCGTTTTTGTCCAGCAGGGATTGGATCTCCCTCTGGATCAGAACCTGATGGTGGTAAATGGTATACAGTCAGAAGAGATGCAAGTCACAAGTGGGGTACCTCAGGGATCAGTCCTGGGGCCAGTCCTATTCAACATCTTCATTAGTGACCTCGCAGATGGACTAGAGGGTAAGGCTTGTCTGTTTGCAGATGACACCAAGATCTGCAACAGAGTAGATGATCCAGATGGGGTGGGCAGAATGAGAAGAGATCTGGATAAACTAGCAGAATGGTCAGAAGAGTGGCAGGATTTAATGCAAAGTGCAAAATCATGCACATAGGAAGAAACCCTGAAGCCACTTATAGGCTGGGAGGGTTGCTAGCAGTCACAAGGAAGAAAAGACTTGGGCATCATCATCACTGATGACCTAAAATCATCAAGCAGACCTCTAAAGCAGTAGGTAGGCTGGGGGTGTTAGGGTGTATTAGTAAGGGAGTATACAGAGTACGTAAGAGAGAGGTAATAATCCCTCTGTACAAGACATTGGTTAGGCCCCATCTGGAGTACTGGTGCAGTATTGGAGGCCACACCTTCACAAGGACATTAACCAAATTGAGGCAGTCCAGAGAAGGGCACCAAAATGGTGCAGGGACTGCATCAGAAGACATATGAGGACAGATTAACGGAGCTCAATATGTATACCCTTGAGCAAAGGAGGGAGAGAGGTGATAAGGATCGAGACATTTAAACACCTTAAGGGCATAAACAAGGTGAAAGAGTCTAACATGTTTAAATATAAGAAAAATAGCAGGACAAGAGGACACAGCATGAGATTAGAGGAGGCCGATTAAGGGGAATGGAGGAAATTCTTTTTCACAGAAAGGGTGGTAGATGCATGGAATGGCTTCCACAAGAAGTGGTGGCTATGAATACAGTGCAGGGCTTCAAACAGGCATGGGATAGGCATATGGGAGCAATACAAATGACTATGAATAGATAGGTCACTGACAGAGCAAAGGCCGATGGCACATTTATAAGGTAGAAAAGAAATGGGCAGACTGGATGGGCCTTATGGTCCTTATCTGCCGTCAACTTCTATGTTTCTATGTTTCTATGATGTTCCCTCGGAGAGTGGGATGGGGGTAGAGGTCTGTCTGGGGGGTGATGTCGACCTCTACGAAGTGCTCAAACCCCACAAGTTCGGGGACCCACTGGAGGTCACTTGACTCCAGGCATCTGCATAGAGAGAAAAGCGGCCTCTGACTGACTCCCCCAACAAGGCATCCAGGAGAGGCGGGTCATCTGAATAGTCAGGCAGTGGGGGGGAGGGTGGCAACTGCTGATTTAGCCTGATGAGAGGAGGCAGTTGAGGAAATCCTGGCCCCGCCCGTATGACTAAAGCCGCCTCGCTGCAGATGAGACTGGGTGGTGAGGTTGCTGAGGCTGATGTCCCCCATGGCCATGAAAATGGGGCTTGCAAGGTTGCCCCTGTTTCAGGCAATACATGGACTGCACGGTTCAGATGGCCTTACCGGAGTCCTGTAGTTTTGTGATAATCCTCTCCACATCTTCCCCAAAGAGCACGGAGCCCTTAAAGAGAGCATTCAGAATGTTTGTTTGCACATCTGGATCAAACCCAGAGACCCGAAGCCAAGCATGGCATTGGAGGCAAATGCCAGTAGCTGCCACCCTTGAAGAAGTATCTGCAGAGTCGTAGGCCGACCTCATAACGTGAGTACCCACGTCTGAGCCGGTCTGGAGCAGTTTAGCAAACTCAGCCCACTGCAATTGGGCATGCTTTGCACAATGTCCATTTCCTGTTCCCAGAGGGCATTCTGGAGTTGGGCCATATGTGTCAGAAAGTTGAGACTCCTAATACTGCAAGTGGCAGCAGAGTACACCTTGCATCCCATGGAATCCAGCTGCTTAGGCTCCCTGTTATGTGGCTAGGTGCTCAGGTGCTTGGGCCTCTGTGAACAGTCATGAGCAGCTTAAATCACCACTGAGTCAGCTGCGGGTGGTTTGGCCAAGAAGGGGTGGTGCTTAGGTGCCCGGTAGAGCTGGTGAGCCTTCTTGGGCATGGCAGAGTAGGAGTGAGGATGCTTCCAGGTGGTATAATTGATATCCTCAAAGGTGTCTACCATGAGAGGGATGACCACTGTCTTAGGGTCTTTCTGGCAGAGGTATTTAGCCAACCGCGATCGCTCAGGGTCCAGGGCCTCAGTTTCCCAACCCATGTTTGCCTGAATGTGCCTCATCACCTCCATAAAGCTGGGGTCATCAGGGGATTTTGGATGCCCCTCCAGGTCCTCTAGATCAGGTTTGACATCTGTGTCAGGTAGAGAAGTGTCAGAGTCACCATAGGAATCCAGGGAGGAAGAGGATGGGGATCTGTGTCATCTTCTCTTGTGCCTCTTGTCTGGAGAGGGAGAGTGGGAGGAACTCCTGGACCTGGTCTTCTTGCATCTCTTATCCTTGTGCTTCTTAGGTGCTGAAGGCCACTCCCCTGCCTCATGATCTGAAGGCTCCAAGAACAGTGCCTGGTCTGGATTGGGGCCCCCTAAAGTATGTGGAACCAGGGTGGGCTGAGATGTGGGAGGAGGCGCACCCACTGGAAGTTCACATTTTACAGTGTCCCACCAGTGGGAAAAAACTCCTTGACCTGTGAAAGGTTCAGTTTTGGGGAACCAGGCACTGGAGGAGGAGGTGCACTAGCCCCATTGTCAGGGGGCGGTGGCATCAGGTCCGAACCACCGGCGCCAGTGTCCAGGGGCACCGACATCAGTCTCTGAGGTGATGATGGGGAGGCATCAGTTGCTCCATCATTGGGCTCTGACATTAGGTGGACCGGCATCTGGTGTGGCGTGGGGGGGTCCCAGAACTGATGTCAGGTGGAGCCAGTATAACCAGCATTGGGACCACTTTAACCGACAGTGGAACCACATTCACAGGAGGAGGGTGAAGGCCAGAGGAGTGGCGGTCAGGCATTGGTCTGATGGCCATTTTTCACCTAAATCTGATGGTCATCCCTCCATGGTGTGAACCTTGGGATGGTCGGAGTGTTTATGGTGCTTGGAGGACTTCTCGACCGAACGTCGGTCAGTCGCTGGAGGCGGACGATAGTCAGAGTCCTTAGACTTGGGCAGCAGAGATGACACCCTGCCACCTGAAGACCCAGAGGCCTTGCTTGACTCCCAGAGGTTGGCCTCGGAGGCAGAGGCCGAGAGGGAGGAGGACTTACCTGTGCCCACCGAGGAAGCCTTCTCAGCGGGCGGGCGCACCTTCAGAGGTTGGAGAGTGCTCCTGGAGGACTTAGTCACCACAGACCCAGCAGTAGATGGCTTAAGGGCCATGAGGTGGGAATCATGCCCTGATGACCCAGACTTTGAGCCTGAGGACCTGGGCCTAGATCGAGACCTCTCTCACTCCTGGTGCTCCCGATGTTTGTGGTGCTCCTTGTGGGTGGGTGATCGCTCCAATTCCCTTGAAGACAAGCCGTGTTCCATGGCAGCCAATTTGGACTCAGTTAAAAAGGTAGAAAGGAACTTGTTAGTGTGCCCCTTAGAGGATGATGACATAGACAAAGAAAATCCATAGAAAAATGCTAGAGAATGGTAATAAAGCAATCGGTACTGACACGCAGTAACTGAAGGTAAATTAACCCAGGCCATGCAGCGGGAAAAAAACTGGAGCATGTGGGGAACTCCCCCATGATATAGGGTGACGTTGGGGTGGAGCCAACATCAGTGGGTCTGTTCCCACTTTGGTACTGCCAGAAGAAAGAATTTGCCGAGAACCGCAGCCAGGTGCCGTCAGTCCTACACCACCGTCTACAATAAGATAAAATTACACAACCATCAAATAATCAGGTAGTAAAACATGCACATATACAGGAATTCATCAAATAAATCTTCTGGCAGGTCATTAAGCAGGACCTGTAGCATCAATTTAATTTTGGAAAGATCATCCAGTTCAGAGGTTTGAGCCTTTCCCTTCATTTATGCCTGTTTTGTCTTCTGTGGGCCTCACTAGTTCTTCAGATAAAAAAAGCTTATTTTCAGTTTAAAATGCCCAATTTTGTTATCAAACTGCAGGCCTTTATGTGATGCAGTGAACCATGTGCCCATGGACAGTCAGTTGTCAATCTAAATAGGTGAATTAGGATGGATAGTGTCCTAGCCAGACAGAGACTCTAAATCAGGTGGCTATCTTGCTCGGTGTCCAAACCAAGCACCCACTGTTATTTTGTAGCTTTTTGGTTGCTTACTCACCAGCATAGAAACCACAACTCTGTTCATGTCTACTCTATCTTTTCTGTATGTACTAGAGTTTTGAAAGTCTTTGCACCATGTGTCATATTTCCACAGTGCAGTCATAGTACTCCAGGCTTGACTTCACTCATCCCCTCATTGCTTAGTTGGCACTGTTGGCAGAATTCCAAATTGAATAAAATGGAGGACTGTGTATGATTCTCCATATCTAACAAGGCTGTGGGAACAACACATGCATTTTAAAGGGAAAGTCCCCTCAACTTTTTTTCTGTTTGCCTACGTAGTTTGTAGACATGAACAATGATTTTCTCTCTTGCATCCTCTAATTTCATCATAACGTAAATTGAAATGAAGTTGCTTCACTGCCCTAGTGTGAAAACCTGTTTCACTCCATTGCAAAGGTCATGATCCCACTCATAAAAGGAAGCACTGGAACGGATAATGCTTATTTGCACATCAAAGGGACTGGGGGTAAGCAAAGAGGTCCTAGCAAATAAGAATTAATCAGCTGAAAAACAAATTGTCACAAGCACCAGCATCCTTCCAACTGTGTTTTTTCAACTCTGACACACTGTAAACAGAAAGCATTAGGGAACTTACCTTGAAAAGTTTGATGATCAGCACAAGACAAGAATACAGGGACTCCAGAAGACATGCAACAGTACTGACTGACAGTAGCACTTCTGCTGGCTTGTGTATGTAGCATCATCAACTCCCATGATGCCTTGCCTGAGTGTGGTCATGACCTTTGCAATGGAGTGAAACGGGTTTTCACACCAGGCCAGAAAAGAGTGAAGCTACTTCATTTAAATTTAAATTTAAATTAGGATGAAATTGGGGGGATGGGAGGATGTAAGAGAGGGAATCATAGTTCATGCCTACAAACTACACAGGTATACAGAAAATATGTTGAGGGGACGTTCCCTTTAACTGGTAGTGTGGGAGCAGGTGGAGTTATGCTACATGAGGGTGTGGTTTTTAAAGAGATTGATTTAGGAGAAAGAAACTATGCATAGTGGCACTTTGCTAGTGAGGATGACATTTTATTTAGTTTCTAACTAACAGCACTACATGAAGTGGCACATTGACTGGGAAAGTGATACTATGCCGTACCGGGTCATAATGTCGCATGCATAATAGCGTACGACATTATGGCAAGCCCAGACCTGTGCACTCTCCAGGTTGCCCCCCCCCCGAGTTAAGAATCTTTAGTGGGGGTCTGTGGGGCTCAGCACAGAACAAAAACTGCCAGAAATCATGCAGCGCGATTGTGCCACACGGCATTGTGCCATGCGACATAATGACCCCGTGCCATACTATGCTAGTTTCCACCTGGAAAAGTATACTGTATACAGAACATGGGCATCTTGAATGCATTCTGGGGCTGGCTGTGGTGGTGTGTGGAGGGCTGTGCCAGCTGCAGGATCATACCAGGGATGGGAGGGGGGAGCAGGGTGGTTGAGCAATGCCTGATGGGGTGGGGAAGGTGGGGAAAAATAGACCACCAGAGACTATTATGCATTTGTTATCAGGTTCCCAATCTCTATGCTGTTCTATTAATGCCATGTTACAACATAATATATATGTTAATGCAATAGGTATTGTCAGTTGAAATTGGAAAAAGTAATTGGAGGAAACACATCAGATGATCAAAACGTAGCCATGCATGAATTCCCTAGATATTTTTTTTGTTTTTGTTTTTGTTAACCGGGTAGGTGCACTAGCAATATGCATGGCTACGTTGTGGAGTATGAAAAGCAACCCTGAACTGCATAGTATAGCAATCAGGAATGCGCGGTATATAAGAGACAAAGAGAAAAAAATCACCATTCTGCTTGTAAGAAGTGTTCACTGTTTCTGACCTATAGGTGGTGCTGGGGAAATGTTGTGGTTAAGGAGTGCTGAATTCTCCTTGTAATGTGTGCTTAGTGTTTCTGACCTATAGGTGGAGTCGCACAAATATTCTGATTTACGAGCCATGCAAGTTGTAGTGGCAGTAGGTGAAGGATGCTGACCAAGAGTTGGAGTGAGCCATCAGTGGTAAAAAAGTCTGAGAAGTTAATACAGCGACCATCTATTGAGCAATAATGTGGCTAGTATAATAATCACAAGAAGTTAGTACACTGGACATAAAGCACAGGAAAATGTTATTGTGTGCGACCTAGGAAGGGTAGGAAGACTGTATGAATTGCGTAAAAAGTGAAATATGTGGACAGCAGAAAGACACCAGTAATTGAAAGTAGTAACTGTGCTGCACATCAGTCGTAGTGAAATACTGTTGTGTCCCACCCACCCACCCAATTCAGAGTGTTGTAATTGCTTCAGAAGTCCATTCGCTGGAAAATAGCAGTAGTTGATGCACAGCAATGTGTTGTAAGAGAAAGTGAGACGGTAGGCTTTGATACAATCTGTGTGGTGCGCCACCTATTGGTCAGAATGCCATAGATATATTGCTGAAGCACAACAATCTGATACATATGTCCCACAATGCAGTAGTGAAATACAGAAAAACGATGAATGAACGAACAGCAGAACATTAAACAAGCTGAACGGAAAAAAATTTATAAAATGTAATCAGTATATCATGTATATGTGCACACAAAATACACACTTCTCAAAAATTATAAATTAGTAGGCACGATATTAATGCATGTGCATTCTCCAGTGTTCACGCACAATGTAACAAACACATACACCTTACAAGTGAACCATCTTTTAACAAATCACAGAATTGTTTCTGCAGATATTATTTTAATAATAAATTAAACAGTAGTAAAACAATACTGTCATTGCACTTGCCATGTTACACATGCATTAATCCTCTTGACAGGAGGCATTTCCCAGGAATTAATGTATGGTTGGGTGGTGGGAAGTCCTCGGCCTTCGGCCTTCCGTCTCGGGCACCCCACCCAACCATGCAGTAATTCCTGGGAAATGTCTCCTGACTCAGTGATTAATGCCTACTTATTACCCGCCCTCATGTATGTCACAGCTAACATTTTTCAAATCATTGTCAAAATATGTTTTCACACCTGCGGCATGGAATGATGGTGTAGTTGCGCAGAAATATGTTTTGGTGGGGATTCAGATTTTTTCTGTACTGGGTACATGAGGTGGGATCATAAGAAGGCTACGTTGGAAATTTGGGGTCAGAATATATAAACAAGCCAACGCAATTTTGATACACATGCTCATAATTTTGGAAGTTTTCAATAATTTGACCCCAGATTTTCAACACAGCCTTCTTATTACCCCACCTCATGTATGTCACAGCTATCATTTTTCAAATCCTTGCTAAAATGTGTTTTTGCACTTGTAGCACGGAATGGCGTTGCATTTGTGCAGAATTGCATTTTGGGATGATTAAAAAATGTTCTGTACTTGGTACATGAGGTGGGGTAATAAGATGGCTATGCTGACAATTTGGTCACTGTCATCCTATAAATGGAAGATCAGGGCCTGGAGGGCCGTGTGCTTTCACACCTACATACATCTACACATCTACAGAGGGAGGGAGTACAGGGCTCAGGCAAATAAGGATATTGTTATACTATCTGAAAAAGTAAGGAAATAAGTACAAAAAAAATTGTTAATGCTCTACTTAGGTTTACAGTCACAAAAGTAGGGAAATGTGGTGTTAGGGTTTCCAAACCTAACACTCCACCCCCACGCTACACACACCAGTAGGCATCAAGGGTGTGCCTTGGGGTCATCAGCACTAATGCTCAATCCATTCCATAAGTAAATAAGCTGAGATGGTTACAATATAGGAGAACGAGGTGAGAGATAGGGCTGATGACCCCAAGGCACAACCCTGATGCCTGTTGGTGTGTGCGGTGTGTGGGTGGGGTGTTAGGTTTGGAACCCCTAATGCCACATTTCCCTACTTTTGTGGCTGTAACCCAAACTAGAGCATTAATGCAGCTTTTTTCCATTTTTTTTATAATAGACCATGCCCTGCCTTTGAGCTTGTTTCACTTTCGATAGTTAATTTTATGTTGGCATAACAATTTCCTCTTGCAGTTTAGATAATTTTTCTGTAGTAACCTAGGACTGTTGAATGTTCTTTATTATTGTGTTTTCTGGCCACCCTATTATATTGTATGATTTCATAGGAGATTTGTTAGTTTGTTAGTTTTTGTGAACCTTAGTTTTTCCATTTGCTCTTCACAATTCTACAGTTTTTATTCTTACAAGTTTTGTATTTTCTTAATAAAGCTGTTATTATAAAAAAAAATTACAAAGTTGATTTGTAAAAAAATACCCTACCATTAGACAGGCTAATTCCCTACCCTTACAGTATATGCCCCTATGGAATAATCCAGCCCTTACCTTCAAAAGGAAATAATTTTGAGATTTTAGATGGGTTAAAAAAGGGGTTAGAACAGTAGGGGACTTATTAGGTAGTCAAAACCAGTTAATGTCATTTGCAGATTTTAAACATAAATTCAGTATTCATAAGTATCAATTATGGTTGTATCTACAGTTCAGAGATACTTTAGTTAAGAATTTTCTAGGAAAAGATCCAATTCTCCCTGACACTCTAGAGTGGTGTAATGTTTATGGCTGCAGTGGGCAGAGCCCTGCAGACCTCTTGCAAGCAGAACAAGGACTCCACTCCAACCAAGCAACATTTAGGAGTTGCTTCACAGTCGCCTCTGTGGTCTGTGAGGCACTCTGCTGTAATACGCACTATTTTTCTTCTTGCTGCAGTAGCAGCGCATCAGGAGCTCTCCCGGTGCTCCTGAACCCCAAGATCACATTGTTGGGGTCCGGAGACATGAAAGCTATAGTGCAGAAGCCACAAAACCATTTGTTTAAAGAGCGTCAGTGTCCACTCTGGGACAGAATATATACATAATAATGAGTTGCGTATGCATATTAGTGCCCCACATATTCATGAACAGCTCATTATTATGTATATATTCAGTCCCCCAGCAGTCACTGATGCTCTTTAAACAAATACTATCATGGGTTTTGCACTGCAGCCCTCATATCTCTGGACACCAGCTAAGTGAATTAGGGGTCTGGGAGCACCAGGGCAGCTCCTGATACACTGCTGTAGTCATGAGAAAATTGATGCACTTCAAAGCATATGCACAGACCTCCAGCTCACACATTCAGTGTGGCTGTAAGTGGTTCAGTGTCTGTGCTCCCTCAGTTTGTCTCTGTCACCCCCCTGTCATGACCTCTGCTGCAGTCCTATTGTGGGGGATAATCTCTGAGGCACTCCACACTCCTTACACATGGATTGTGTCCACCTGATAGGTTGCTTGATGCACATGTGACTTCAAAGAAGTCCAACACCTTTTTCTGTGATGCTGCCTCTCCAGGATCAGTTCTTCATATGCATCGGTACAGGTTGCTGCAGCAAGTGAATATTTGAAGCACATCCTATAGTTCAGTGTGCTGATAAAATTTAAGTTTGTTAAACACAGGTAAGGAGACTATATTATTCAGATCATTTGCTATCAAAAGAGCTGAAAACGTCTGCTAATATAACAATATGAGCATGGAACAGAAGTACTTTTAAATGCCTACACAGTGATTGAATGACTGGGTACAGTAACTGATTATCCTTGGGGGCAGACAATAAATGTTGACATTATTGCAAAATAAATCTGGTACCCTTGCTAGCAGTATCTGTGTTAGATGTACTGTAATATATTTCAGCACAGCAGCTCCAGAGTATGTTTCAGCAGATATGCAACTGTTTAAAATTGCAAAACTGGTAGTCTTAAAGATGTTAGCACTGCGGCTTCTACTAGCATTAGTTGTCTAGAAAAATATTAGCCGAGAAATTGCCAGCACAGTATTCAGATTATGAACATTATTGCATCATACAAGCACAGAGATTATTAGCTACCTGAACACCCCTGCTAGCAGTGCCAGGAGCTTAAAACAATGTCTGACCCACATAAATGAATACAGAATATATGCAATGGTTTACAGGACGTAATACAAAAAAATCAACCTGGTCCCCCTGCCAGCGGTTCCGGAGTTGTATTAATCACCAACAAGAATCTGGTGACTCAATAGCATCACTAACTTGTAAAAAGATACTCATAGACTCATCCAGAAAAGTTTTCTTGCTCTGGAGGGTGCTTAAAATGCTCATTCTGGATTCAGTCATTTCTCGATTTCAGTGGCACTAAATAAAAGCACCTGCGACCATTTTGTGCTATTTTCTATCCAAAAACACTCCCACAGAGAAAAGGAATCTCCAGGGACCAAAATGGAGCCACCCAAATGTTGTTTTATAGTTTCTCAAAAATCTCCTAGCAGCATAACCATCCCCCATGCTTCTTCATAGTTTCCAAATCTCCTGCTACATGAGAGCTGCAAGCTGACTGGCTCTCAGCTCTCACAAGATCTTGGCCACCATCTCAGAGGAAGATAAACAAACAAGATTTAACTAAATCCAACATATCTTGCAATGGAGAAGGGAGCTAGCAATTGCTACAGCTTCTCTAGCCTAACTCCCCTAACATTTAATACTGACCATGAGGGAGAACTGAAGAAACATGTTTTAAAGAACAAAAAATGCTTTTGTCCCAGACTGTGTCCTATTACACAAATAGTAATGCAGATGAATCCTCCCTCAGCTTACCACACCCAAGACAAGGGCTAGCTAAGACATCCTGCTCACCTCCCCCTCTTAAAGTCACATGCCTACATTATCCCAAAGAACACCAAGGCATACAAAAGGGACCAAAAATAAAAAAAATGGTACTGTATTATATTGGATCAACATACAAGGAGGTTTGATTAAAATAACTATCTGGAAAATAGTGAACTTAATAGTCATTTCTTTTACTGATATCCACAGTTGTTTCCTTCTAAGGTACAGTCACATATTAATTAAGGAGCCACTACTATGCACTGTGTGCGACAAAGTAATGCATAGTACTGTTAATGCATGACATAGCCCCATTCATTTCATAAGAAAGGGCTTAAACAAGATAATTTATCACATTTTTTGAAATTTAAAGGATGCTAAATTGAAAGGATGCTAACACAGCCATGTACTGTCTGAGATCTTTCACAGTTGACCAAATAGATTCCACAGCCACAGTTACGTGGAAGCCCCTACCAGCAGTTCCAGGAGCTCAGTACATCAGGGGCTACAAAATAATAAAAAGCTCTCATGCCTTAAATGGGCATACACTCTGAGTTTCCCTGACATGCTGTTCAGAACAAGCATACCACTTTACTAAGATGCCTGATGACCTGGAACCCCTGCCTGTGGCTCCAGAGTCTATCCACTATTAAATGAGCAAGTGCCCACCTTAGAACATCGTGAGTACCCTGCCAGCATCATGGATTGCTAAAATACTAAGTAATGTGGTAACTACACAACAGTCTCTGAAGCATTTTCTCAGTTCCTCTGTGCCTCACCTCAAAATGACGTGCTCGCAACAGTTTTTTATGGCATATTATGTCTTTTAAACTCACCACCTTCTTCTATCAAAAGGTAGAGGAAACTACTCTATCATCTACCTGAGTGAAACACCACAAATGAAGTAGGTCTCATGAGAAGGAGGTGCACTGAGAGACTAACCTAACTTACCTATCCAGATCAGCAGCTGCAAGAAATATCATCATGGGACTTGCTGCTGTGATCTCAGAAAAGCTCTCCACTCCCTCCTTATCTATGCGGGATTAGGGGTGTAGGTGGATGCCAGACAGTGTTGATTGACTGAGAGTACTGCCACCATCTTGTGGAGAGCGCAACTATGCTCACAAACATCCAACCAGCACAGAGGGTGTTGATTAAAAGCACCAACCAATCTGCAACAGCAGACTATAATGTGAATAATTAAATATAAAGGCAATGATTTGAAAATCAATTGATAATGGGGGAAATACATTGGGGGCAGCACTGTTACCACAGCTGTGGGCAAGACAGCATAACACTGAGTCCCTCACTTCATCTAGCCACATTTATAGGGACAGTGCACATTTTAAGACACAGGCACAACAATAGCCTGTACGGTGCAGAACATTATTGATTACGGTGCAGGGGAAGAATTAAGGGAAATAATAAATAAATAAAACAATATATGTGTCTTTTCTCAACTTACTACAATGGCCAAAACAAACAGCTGCCACCAAAGCAATGTGCCACTAGCCCCAAAACAACTAAGCATACTATGTACATCAGATGCAGAAGGTGCACCGATGCCATCTGACCAGGAGGACTCTGGGGAGGACACTTATGAAAACACAAAAGACAAGGCACAAACAAATATGCCACCTGCAATCCCAAACCCTCTACTGGGCAGGATTTAGACACAGCAACAATTCCCCACCAAAATAATCAACCCATACAGGCACAACTATTGTAAAACACCATGTGAAATAAAGTCAGATACTGGCAGGGCTAGAACCCCACTCACCACAGCCAGATTCAGAAACACACCTCGATCTAGAAACAGAGATGGAGGTGGTTATACAAACACTAACATCCAAATGGTGTTTGCCCGATCAGATACAGACATTAGTGCAAAACACAATGATGAAGGTAGGATTTGCCACATCAACTCCTACCTCATTATCCAAGGTAATCCCCACATCTTAATGGCACACAGCCCATGCCATTTGCCTGATAATAATGTAATACACCCTTGAGTAGTCTCTACATAGTGGCCACTCCACTGGGAAACCTAGAAAAGTGGTACATGCTAGAGTAAACAATGGCCATAAACATTCTGAAAATCATGGCACTATTCTGTGTGTCACTGCAACTCACAAGGCTAGTCAGGAAAAAGGGAAATTTCCTCATACACTCGGACAATCAGGTTATCATCTCCTATATCAACAGGCAAGGAGGAACAAAGAGCGGAGCCATTCAAAGATAGGCTCAAGACTCATTCTTTGGACACAAAAACATCTGGTGAGCATATCAGACATACACTTGGCAGGCAGGCTGAATACTACAGCAGACTGGCAATGTCACCAGTTAATACATCCTGGAGAGTGGAAGATTCATTCCAACATATTCCAAATGGTCAACAGACATTGGAGACCGATAGAAATAAACTTAATGGCCACCAACAAGAACAATCAGTACCCCAGATTCCTCTCCCACTTCAGGAATGACAAATTCATCCGCTTCAGGAATGACAAATCCATGGAAGTGGATGCATTATCGGTTACATGGTCATTCCAGATAGCCTACATGTTTCCACCGGTACTAAAGATTCTGAAATGGATAAGCAGAACCAGAACCTGGGTGATAATCATCACCCCTCATTGGCCCAGGAGAACATGGTTTGCCACGATAGTGACAATGGCACTAGACCACCCATGGACACTAGCATTCAGGGAAGATATTCTCACCCAGGGACCGGTATGTCACCTCAGGCTGAACAATCTCAAACTAATGGCCTGACTCCTGAAAAGGAGAGACTGTTAAGAGATGGATACCACCCAGCAGTAGCCAACACCATGGAGAAACCCCATTACCTCAAAATATCAGAGACATTCAAGATTATTCCACAGATGGTGCGAAGAGGGGAAAAAATGAATGAATAAATAAATAAATACAACCTCTAAGGGCCACAGTACCCAACATACTTCTCTTCCTTCAGCAAGCTCCAGATAACGGACCATCTCCAGTATCCCTAAAAGTGCAAGTAGCAGCAATCAATCCAATCTACATCCTAAGATAAACAAAAAATGGACCACTCCCTGGGACCTCAACTTAGTACCCAGGGCAATGAACAACTCACCATCTGAACCTCTAGAGTCACTACCACTCAAATGGCAAACACTTAACCCTTATGGTCACTATATGTTCAGCTAGATGCATAAGCGAACTACAAGCATTATCCCACAGACTGCCTGGGCAATGACCAACTCACCATCTGAACCTCTAGAGTCACTACCACTCAAAGGGCAAACACTTAACCCTTATGGTCACTATATGTTCAGCTAGATACATAAGCGAACTACAAGCATTATTTCACAGACTGCCCTGCCTGGTATTTCATAAGGACAAGATCAGCTTA
This sequence comes from Neoceratodus forsteri, assembly GCA_016271365.2. Lineage (NCBI taxonomy): Eukaryota > Metazoa > Chordata > Ceratodontiformes > Ceratodontidae > Neoceratodus > Neoceratodus forsteri. The sequence continues at coordinate 338,691,705 of CM028137.1, read as the reverse complement.
AAGATGATCCCTTCCTTTCTACCTCAAATATGCACACCTTTTTACACCAAACAGAATATTGAAATACCTGTCTATATGCCTGCAGAAGAGGTACATAGGAACCCTCAACATCAACTGCTAGCCATGAGGAGACTGATGTTAACTTACATCATGAGAACAGCAGACATACGGCACATATTGGCTTAAGTCTGCCATCACAGAGGTGTATAAGGCCTCAAATCATACACCACAAACAAAAATCAAGGCCATTCCACTACAGCAATAGTCACATCATGGGCCGAGAGAAACATGGCCACAACAGAGAAAATTTGTACTGCCGCTACATGGGCATCGACGCACACATTCATTAAACACTAGAAGGTATATGTAGCCCTGGAAGCAAAAACTAACTTTACTTAAGTAGTGTTGTTAGCAGCAAGATAGAATATAAGATAATGGACTGACTACATGCCCTTCTTATTAGGGTACTGCTTTTTATATCAAAACCAATGTGTAAGGAGTATGGAGTGCTTCAGAGATTATCCCCCACAATGGTAGTTTACTCACAGCCCACCCAGGTAGTCAGCCAGAGACAAAGGACTGAAGATGAGCTTCAAGATGTAAAAATCAGTGTGCCATTTGGACTGGAAATTTTAGATTTGTATGACTAAGAAATAAAGAGAAGACCCTCATGGGCCACAGATGTTTTGGTAAAACATAATAAATGCCTCTACTATGATTTATTTAACACGCTAAAATACATATCAGGAAACATTACACTGCCTACTAACAAGTCAAGAGTTATTGGTTACAGATTAGGTACAGCTTTGGAAAAATTCAAACTGATCCTGGAGAGGCAGCATCACAGGGAAAGGGAGTTGGACTTCTTTGAAGTCACATGTGCATCAAGCAACCTATCAGGTGGACACAACCCATGTGTAAGGAGTGTGGAGTGCCTCAGAGATATATACCCCCACAATCACCTTTACCAGGTGAATAAACTACCATTGCTCTGGCCAGAGATTGTTTAAAGTGGCTTATCTCAGAAAAGGAGGCAGTTACATTTATAGACTTGTGGCAGACTTTGATGTTCAACTTAACAGATTCAGCCAGATATAAGTGGGAAAAAGGTTTTAAGATGTCAATATCGCATGAAGCCTCATCCAGTTTATGGAAAAATGCATATACTTCTTGCAGGAAGATCCAGGGAAGTTTAATCCAATTTAAAGAGCAACTCGCTATATAATAAAAGCTTAAAAACACTGGGCCGGATTTTCAATGGCCCGACGCAAGCCGCGACAATGGCAGCTTGAGCCAAGTAGAGTGCACCCGGGATCCTGTGCCCGAATTTCTAAATTACAGGTCCCGGTGCCTAAGTCCAGTGGCTTGCAGCAAAGGGGGTGCTGTGCTGGACGAATGGTGCACCCACCCGGAATGCCACAATAGCTGCGGGGAGTCCGCAGCACCCATGGACGGGGGCTGGCAACCGGGCACTGCCCCCTAACACTACTACCACCCGTGTACCCATCTCAACACTCCCACCCCTCCCATACCCTCAATTGGTGACTGGCACTGCCCTCCACATGCCATCTGGCTGGCCGCCGAATGGGCAGTCCGTGCATGTACTGTATACTGTATACAGTACACCCACAGAGAGCTGTGGCGGCATGTGGAGGGCAGTGCCGGTCACTGGATCAGGGTACGGGAGGGTGGGTCAGAGTGCTGCGATGGGTACCACAGGGGTGGCAGGACACAGAGATGTGGGTGTCGGGGACCATGATGGGGTGAGGGGAGACCACCGACCACAAGGATCGCCCACCAGGGACGTGGTCAGGCGGGCCATGCTGTAGCACATGGGGCGACCCCTGGGAGACTGGTCAGTCCTCATAGACCAGCCCTCGCTGGTCTAAGTGTACTTGGCACTTGGTTCCGGGGTGTTTCTGTACCTGGATCCGGGGCTGCGGTAGTCCGGTCTGTCAAGCCCCCAGAACCATGCCGCAGCCACTTACGTGGCACAAGGATGGTGCTAGCACACTTTGGTGCAGGCAGCCTGCTGGGTGATGCAGGCTGCCTTCCAAATTCCCACTTGGTACAGCCCTTGGCGCAAGGAGCCCATGCACCAGACCTGTTTGACGCAAGCACCTTGCATCAATCTAAGGCCTTTGAAAATCCGGCCCACTAGATTTATGCCAAGTGTGTTTCAACATTATTGTTTCCTATTTTTATTTTACTTTACTCTGTCGTTGGTCCACTAGATTTTGTAGATAATACAACAATTATTTCACTGAGTCTTTAAAATGCCTCTGACTCTCCCCTGCTAGCTATATAACTGCTGTTAGTGATATCACAGTCTGTTGTCATTGTGGGCATTATGATGCCATAAACAAAGGCACTGTGAAGTTAACAATGGAGAAGCAAATGTTTTCAAATATTTTTTATACAGATGTTTTAGATGGTCTACAAAGATGTTCTGTAAATGTTGAAAAGGGACATTAAAAATGGAAAAAAAAGTATTCTGTATTAAAGTGTAACAACTGAAACATTTTATGTATGAGTGCACATGCTGAAGTACAGTGTTGATCTTAAGGATCTGTCATTATTTTCATATATTCAGACGTGATTCCATCATTTTCCCTACCACTGGGGTCAAACTGACAGGTCTGTAGTTTCCTGCCTCTGTCTTGCTCCCACGTTTGTGAAGGGAAATCACATCCACCCTCTTCCAGTCCTCAGGTACCACACCATCCTTTCATGATTTATTAAAAAGGGTAGTCAGTGGTATTACTAGTTCTTTTATTTATTTATTTTTATTTATTTAGCTTTTGTTTACCAGGTAAGCTTGCTAGACAGTCAAGTGCCTATTTTCAGGTGTGACCCGGGAGAATTACAAAGGCAAATAACAAATCAGAGAACAAGGTAACATTAATCAATAAGGTACAGTCAGGTGCTGGCAGAGAACCCAGGCAATAACAAATTAAGAGACAAGTTAGCAACAGTTAACAAAGTACAGACAGGAATAGGCAGCAAACTGCAGTCAGGTGGAGGCAGAGAAAATGTACAAAGGCAAGTGCAGTGAATTAGGGCATGGCGACCACAGGAGGTGACCAGGGGGTCAAACAAATCTCAGTATGGCCTTATTGAAGAGTGTGATATATACAATTGCCCACATGCTGTCGAAGGGCACAGATGTACCATGGAGGATAGGTCAGCTAAGAGCAGAGGCAGGCAGAGGTTTGTTTTAGGTGGTCCCAGAGGGAGGACCTGAAACAACTGTTGGAGGGGGCAGTCCACACATAAGCAGGAAATAGGTTCCAAGCTCTGGGGGCAAGGGCTCCAAAGGCATGGTCCCTGGTGAGGGAGCAAGTTTTTGGGACCATGAGAGCCTGGGAGTCAGTAGACCTCAGCCGATAGCCAGAGGGGGCAGGTTTGAGCAGATCAGTGAGTGCAGGAGGAGTTGATGATCGGAGGATGTTGTCTGTAAAGTTGCCCAAGATAAAGGATCGATGGTTACCAGGGGAGAGCCACCCCAGCCTGGAGTAGAGTTGACAGTGATGGGTGAGGCAGGGGACTGATAAGGCAAAGCGACACACATAGTTGTACGCTGTGTCCCATTTCATGAGCCAGGTTTTGGGGGCATTCACGAAGGAGGTGAGCCCATAGCACAGCGTGGGGAGAAGAACCCTTTTTGCAATGGCAAGACGGGCAGCTGGGGTGAGACAACTTTTGGCCCTGTATGCCAGGCCCAGTTTATAGTTTGTCACCTTGCAGGAGTTTTGTATGTGCAGGGAGAGATCCAGCTGGGGGTCGAGGGTTACCCCCAGGTACTTGAAGGAGTCGACCACCGCCACAGGGGTGCCGTCAGCACCAGTGACTATGAGATGAGCTGGGCACACTTCTTCCCTTAGTTGTTTTAGAATTCTGGGGTGAATCCCATCAGACCCCATTGCTTTATCCAACTTCAATTTTAAGAGTTCTTTCAGAACCCATTCTTCTGTGAAAGGACTAACATCACCCCCATCCAGACTGGTTCTATTGACTGGATTAGGTATCTCCCCCTGTTTTCCATTGTGAATACTAAACAGAAGTATTCGTTCCGTATCCCTGCTTTTTCAATGTCACTCTTTGTCCAACCACCTTACTCTTTATTCAGCCTCAGTATCCCTGCCTTAGTCTTTCTTTACTCCCCAAATGTACCTATAAAAGGTTTTATCCCCCTTCTTAACCGAGTTGGCTGTCTTTTCCTTGGTTTGGGCCTTTGCTATTCTGACTGCCTTCCCCACTTCCTTCTGATTTAACTAGTACTGTTCTCTGTCCTGCTTCTTCTGTGTTTCCTTATACTTCCTGAATGCTATCTTTTTCTCCCTTACCTTCCTCACCACTTCTTTTGAGAACCATAGTGTTTTTTTCTTTCATTTTGATTTGTTTATTTGCTTCACACAAGGTTTGTTGCCTCTGGGATGGCGGTTTTGATGTTTCCCCATTGTTGCTCCACCCCACCTTCTTACCTGTTTGCTAGTGCTTTTCTGAGGCATGCTTACATTTTGACAAAATCAGCCCTCTTGAAGTCCAGTACCTTCACTTTTGTGTGGCTTAACTCTGCAGCCAAGTTTATCGTGAACCACACTGTTTGGTGGTCGCTTGTTCCCAGATGGCTACCCACTTCAAGATCAGAGATCCTCTCTCCATCCCCATTTGAGAGTAGCAGGTCTAAGATTGCTCCCTCCTGAGTGGGTTCCAAAACTAGCTGTCTGAGGCATGCCCCCTGTAGGGCATCGAGAATGGCCCTGCTCTTGTATCTGGCTGCAGCAAAGGTACTCCAGTTAACATCTGGCATATTCAGCTCCCCCATCAGCAATATCTCCCCTTTCTCTGCCATCTCAAGGATGCCTTCTGTCATTTCCCTGCCTATTTCCTCCCCCTGAGACTAGGGTCTGTATACAATCCACGTGCGGATTGTGGAGCCATTTCCAGTCTCCAGGGTGACCCACAGTGCCTCCTCTCCTCCCCTCCCTATTTACCCTTTAATTCTGTTGCTTTGATCCCTTCCCTTACATAGAGAGCTACTCCTCCTCCTCCTCCTCTTCTTCCCTCCATGTCCCTCCTGTAGATTGTGTACCATGGTATGTTGACATCCCAGTCATGGTTCTCTGTGTACTATGTTTCTGTGACTGCCACAATATCCAGGCATCCCTCTTCCATCAACACCACCATTTTGGAGAGCTTTTAACCTAGACTGTGGGCATTGGTACTCATTGCCCTCCATTTTTTTATGGCTTTTTTCTTTTTGCCCCATCCCTGTCCTTACTGCCTTTGCCTTTTTCTCCATTTACCAGTGCTCTTCTCCCTATCAACTGCTCTATCTTGGTGTTTACCTCACTAACTACCCTGATTTTTTGGGGGGGCTAGGATTTCCCTTCTCCTTTTCAGTTCCTCCCTCTTGGCTAGTTTAAATGCTTGCCAATGAAGCATTTAAACCTATCATCTAGGATCCTGGTTCCTCTCCTGGACAGATGCAGACCATCGCACCTGTATAGGCCTGCATCCCTCCAGGTGGAGTCCCAGTCCCCAATAAAGCCAAATCTCTGAGCTCTGCACCAGGTTTTCAACCAGTCATTGAATCCCATGGTGTGGAGTACCTTAGCCTCATCCATGCCATAGACAAGTAGCACTTCTGAGAAAGTTACCATGTGTGCTACTTGTCTAAAGCCCTTCCCCAACTCCACAAACTCCTGTTACACTGCTCTGATCCCATTCTCAGCCAGATAATTTGTTCCTAGGTGGATAATGACATCTAGCTCACTCCCCCTTTCAGCTGCTCCCACAGTCCTGAGAATTCGTTTCCTGTCCCTCCAAGTCATGGTGCCGGACAGGCACCTTACCTCCCTGTCCCCTCCCTCCCCCAGTTCTACCCCTAACAACTGAGTCCCCCACCAGGAGTTGTTTCCTTCCCCTGTGGGGTCCTGTGCCACCCTCCTGTAGGTCTCCATTGTGGAGGTTCCCAGCATCATCCTTGATCTCCACTGTGGGTGCCTCCATAGAGGAACCATGCTCCACCAGAGTGACGAATGAATTGTGGAGAGGCACAACTGGAGGGATGCACCTCTGTTCCACCACCCTCACCCTCCCAGAGCCCATGATGGTCCCACCACTCCTCTTTCTTGGCAACATATGAGGTAGTGTCGGTGGCCTGGGTGGTCCCTTGGTGGGGGAGCAGGTTTCCAGAATCCTTGCCAGGTCAGCATGGAGATTCAGACCAGAGAGGTGCTTGCAAATAGGGTCACAATGCAGTCTCCAGAATGTCTCCTGGAAGACTGCTGCTCCACAACTAATGCATTGCACCACTCCCCATATGTCTGTGTCCCTTCCTGTTACAGATGACTCTCTTTTTTTTATCTTTCTTGTTTTAGTGTGCTCAAGCTTGTGAGTGTCTCTACCCCCTATTCAGTGTGCTGTGCCTTTAAGGATATGAACAGGTGTATGTTGTTAGCAGTTTTGGGGAAGTGATGTCAGAACACCTGCTATAAGGAAGTTATGCACTTGGGGTGGGTGAGGGGAAGGGTGGGATGGAGTAAACCTATGCCATCCAGAAACAATCAACTACAGCTCTGACCCTCCACCCTGAGGAGTGCCTTCCTTCCTTTCAGACACCTATTTCACAGAGGTTAAGTAACAGGTCTAGTTACAAATGATTGCAAATATCTCCCAGCTACAGTTCCTCCCTGGCAAATTAAAGTTAAAGCTAAGAAAAGTCAACCCCAAAAACAGAATCAATACTAGTTACTTACACAGGTCCAAAAAGTAATAATTCAGTTCAGTGTAGTCTAGAAAATAACCTCCTTGATTCAAGAAAGCTGTGGCTGCATTCTCTCTCTCTCTCTCTCTCTCTCCCCCTCTCTCTCTGTCTCAGTAACAAAACAAAGCGTTCCAAAACCATATCGCAACTTCAAGCACTCAGTATTAATTTAAAAAATGTTACGCTCTTTCTCTCTCTCTCTCTCTCTCTTTCTCCAGATGGCTCCTGCTTGCTCTCTGGATCCGCTCTGTCCTGGTCTAAGTCTTCTGTGATGCTGCCCCTCCTCACTCCCTCTCTCTCAGTAGTCCATAAGTTAGAATTTAAAAAACAAACAAATGACAGTTGAAAAGAAATTCTCCAGAACACCACCATGCCTGCAATTTCTTTATTTTATTTTTTTTTTTTATTTAGTTTTTGTTGACTGGGTAAGTGCACTAGACAAATCCTGCCTATTTTCAGGCATGAGCCGGGGGAGGGGGATACAGATGAATGCCAACTGACCTTGAACCAGATTAAGCTATTGGTGGTATTTTTTTTAAGTGAATGAGGGAAATTTGGCCAGGACACCGGGGAAATTCCCCTACTCTTTTCGAGAAGTGCCATGGGATCTTTAACATCCACCTGAACTACTACCAATCCAGGCAGATGGGACCTCAGTTTTAACATCTCATCCGAAAGACAGCACCTCAGAAATGCAGCACCCCTCTCATGCTGCATTACAGTGTCAGTACTGGGATATTAACCCAAGTGCCAGATGTAGGAACTGAACCCACAGCCCTCTGATCTCCCAGCCTCAGAGGTGAGTGTGCTACCTACTGAGCCACTGACACTGCTTACACAATCTCATACCCAGAAGTACCCCTCGCCCCATTGCAAAACCTGGAAATGCAACCCAGGACTATTTCATGTCATGCAGCAATAACATAAAGAAAAACTATTCAAAATGAAAAAAAAAAAAATTTTTTTTGAATAAAATAAAAAAGAAAGAAAGCCATGGTATAATCGCAATAACCCACTTGAGGGTGTGGGTTATGGGGGAGATTTACCATGGCTGGTGAGGATTTGACCATTTAGCCTGTGGCCTCGTGGCCAAACAATGCCAGCCATGGTAATTCCCCCCATAAGCCACACCCTCTTGTGGTTTATTGCTTAAGCAGTTCTGCTGAGCATCAGTCGTTTGTCTGTGGTGTCCCCCTTCTCCCTTGCTGACACCATGATCAAGGAACTGAACAATGTAATTTGTCCTTGCTCCTCCTGGGGACACCGGCATCAAGATCAGATGTTTTTGAGAAAAGGGCTCTATTGCCTATTTGTTCTGTCCCCCAACTCCATGAGCCTGTAGTTGGAATATGCAGCACAGACTCCACTTCTGCTACTGCTAAACTAACTCACTTTAAAATGAGTAAGTGTAGCTAGTCCAGTGGCACTGAGGGTTGAAGCGCTGGACCCCACACTTCATACTGCACCGGTGACCCGGGTTCGGGAGCGAGCCAGGGCACCGGGGGTCAGTGGGTGAGGGAGAGGATTAAGCATCTGACAGACTGCTCTCCTCTCCCAGGGGAAGGTGGTGGTTTGCCCAGCATTCCAGTGACTCTGGTGGAGTCAGGGGCACTGCAGGACATAGGGCCCAACATGTGGGGGGTGTGGCAGACATTGGCAGGGTTGCCATGCACCATGGCGTCACTGCACGCCACACTCAGGAGGGAGGAGGGAGCTTACAGGGAAAACCAAAACAAGAGAAACCCCTCAGCCCTGGATAGGTGATGGCCCCACAGTGCCTGGCCGCCACTCTCCCAATACTGGATCTCTGTCTCTGCCCCTTCGATCTCCCCACAGACCTTAGGGCCATGGGTCCTGTGGGGATAGAGTAATGTCCTTGAAGAAGGCGGGGTCACAGTTAGCTGTAGAGCAGCAAAGTGAGTTGGGAGCCTGAGAGAGTTCTGGGTTCCCAAGGTGAAATATAGAATTGTAAATAAAAATTAAAAAATGAATAAGTAGTCTTCAAACAGAAAGTTACAAGTTTGCCTGTGACAAAACAAGTTTTTAAAGCTGACCTCTGAGGCAGTGGGCCTCCTGACAGTGTGGACCCGACTGCAAAAACATCCCTGCACCCCCCCACCCCACCCAGTCATGGCCTGTACTTAATACTCTATAAAATGCAAATATGTCATGTTTAATATTCAGAAATAACTGCACCAACACTTAATCTATGAAATATGAATGTGGCAATACTTAACACTCCAGTGGCATAACCATGTGTACTTCCCATATGCATGGGTGTACAGTTTCCAGCCTGCCTGACACAAAACAAAAATTTCAATCTGGCCCTGTAAAAACCCTGAGTCCCAGGAGGCCGACTCGACCATAGCCTTGGTCGGGTGTTAGTGTATGGTCACTGTGGCAACCTTGGTGCTAATTCAGTCAGCGCATCACTCGTTGATCATACATCACAAGCTGTGGTGTCATCAATGTGGGGCGGTAGTGATGAGTTCAAAGGGAGCAGCAAGGGCACAACGGGTGTCTTGGTTTTTTTGTTTGTTTGTTTTTTTCAAATCTAAGCAAGATAAGGAACACAGAGTGAGCAGTGAAGCCTTCTTGCAAGGTGAGTTCATTTAGGTTTTGAACCTTATAACAATAAATGAGGAAACAGAAACAGTTTGAAAGCAGGATGTAGTTTAAGATGCTTTTTATGTATTAGTGTAACCCCTAGGTGGTGCTATCCCAAGGGCTACTACCCTGTCTGCTTGACTAGTAGCAGGTTAAGGGGCCTGAGTTCTGAAATGAGTGCTTCCACCCTGAGGTCAAGGTTGGTAGTGGTCAAGCTAACCTGAGCACAGCCCTCCGGGACACTGTGACCCCCTCTTTCCCCTCTAGTGGCCTGAACACTGTACAATAATCACTTTCACAATACCCCGGTGCACCACACAAGTACCCACACTGTTTGCACTTACCACTAGGGTTGGTTCCTCTGGCTCAACCCTGGGGACCCCCTGTAAAACAAGGTTATGCACAGCAAATAGCAACAGTACAGTACTTTGAGCACAAACTGGAACCACAGTCAGATTATATGCAGAAAAAGTTAGATCTGATTTATTTAGGGGACTTGAACAAGGAGGGGGCAAAATCAGGTTAATTAGCTTAAAGATTATATCAATCGAGCAGTTATGAATGTGCTTTGAGTCCCCCCACACAGTCTCACCTCTGGGTGGGGGCATGCCTCAGACAGCTAGTATCGGAACCCACTCGGGAGGGAGCAATCTTAGACCTGGTACTTTCAAATGGGGATGGAGAAAGAATCTCAGATTTAGAAGTGGGTAGCCATCTGGGAACAAGCGACCACCAAACAGTGTGGTTCACAATAAACACAGCCATACAATCAAGTCATACAAAAGCAAGAGTACTAGACTTTAGGAGGGCTGACTTTGGGAAAATGAGAGAGTGCCTCAGAAAAGCACTAGCAAACAGGCAAGAAGGAGGGGTGGAGAAACAATGGGGAGTGATCAAAACAGCCATCACAGAGGCAACAAGCCTTTGTGTAAAGCAAATCAATAAAACACAACGAAGGAAAAAAATGCTATGGTTCACAAAGAGGTGGCAGGGAAGGTTAAGGAGAAAAGGACAGCATTCAGGAAATATAAGGAAACACAAGAACGAGCAGGACAGAGAACTTTATCAGTTAAAGCAGAAAGAAGCTGGGAAGGCAATCAGAATAGCAAAGGCCCAAACCGAGGAAAGAATAGCCAATTCTGTTAAGAAGGGGATAAGACCTTTATAGGTACATTAGGGAGGCGAAGAAAGACCAAGGAGGATACTGAAGCTTAATAAAGGGAAGGAATGTGGGTAGAGGGTGACAGTGAAAAAGCAGGGATACTGAAGGAATATTTCTGCTCAGTATTCACAAAGGAAGAGGAGGGGGAGTTACCTAAACCAAACAAGAGAAACACTCTGAAGACGGGGGTCGATACCAGACCATTTACAGAAGAAAGGGTTCTGAAAGAACTAATAAAATTGAAGGTGGACAAAGCAATGGGACCTGATGGGATTCACCCAAGAATTCTAAAAGAACTAAGGGTAGAACTAGTGACATCGCTGACTACTCTCTTTAACAAATCATGGGAGGATGGGGTGGTACCCGAGGACTGGAGGAGGGCAGATGTGATTCCTCTTCACAAAAGTGGGAGCAGGACAGAGGCAGGAAACAACAGACCAGTTAGTTTGACCTCAGTGGTAGGGAAAATGATGGAATCACTTCTGAAAGAAAGAATTGTTGAGTACCTAGAGGCCAGTGGGGCACAGGACCCAAGGCAGCATGGATTCATGATGGGAAGGTTGTGTCAGATAAATCTAATAGATTTCTTTGACTGGGTGACCAAAGTAGTAGACCAGGGAGGGGCTGTGGACATGGCCTACCTAGATTTTAGCAAGGCATTTGATACAGTCCCACACAAAAGATTAATACACAAGATAGCCAGCCTTGGAGTGGGTCCCAAGGTGGTAGCCTGGATAAAAAATTGGCTAGACAACAGGATGCAAAGGGTAGTAGTAAATGGAGTACACAGTGAAGAAAGGAGGGTTACTAGCGGGGTACCGCAGGGTTCAGTACTGGGACCGGTCCTTTTTAATGTCTTTATAAGTGACATTGCAGAGGAACTGGAAGGAAACGTATGTCTCTTTGCAGGTGACGCAAAGATCTGCAACAGGGTTGATACACAAGATGGAGTGGAAAGGATGAGAAGGGACTTGGCAAGGTTGGAGGAATGGTCAAATGCATGGCAGCTCAGATTCAATGCAAAGAAGTGCAAGGTAATGCACATGGGAAGCAAAAACCCAGGGGAAGTGTACATAATGGGGGGTGAAATACTGACAACAGTAAAAATAGAAAGAGACCTGGGGGTAATTATATCAGATGAACTAAAGGTGGGCAAGCAAAGTGAGAAGGCAGTAAGGAAGGCTGGGGGGATACTGGGATGCATAGGAAGAGGCATCAATAGTAGAAAACAGGAAGTTGTTATCCCTCTGTACAGACAGTTAGTGAGACCCCATCTGGAGTACTGTGTGCAGTTCTGGAGACCCCATCTCCGCAAAGACATAGACAGAGTGGAGGCTGTCCAGAGGAGGACAACCAAAATGGTGCAGGGTCTGCACCAGAAGACATAGAAGAAAGACTAAAGGAGCTTAATATGTATACTCTTGAGGAAAGAAGAGGCGAGAGGGGCATGATAGAAACTTTCAAGTACCTCAAGGAATTAACAAAGTCCAAGAGTAGCATCTTCCAGAAAAGAGATGTGCAAGAACAAGGGGCACAATTTGAAGATAGAGGGGATGGCTCAGGGGTAATGTGAGAAGTATTTTTTCATTGAGAGGGTTGTGGATGCATGGAATAGCCTCCCTGAGGAGGTCGTGGAGTCAAGAACAGTGGGGGACTTCAAGAATGCATGGGACAGGCATAAGGCAGTCCTAGTGGCGGGTAAGAGGAAGTAAGCAGTTGGTTAACTAGGATCTGCAGCTTATCTGTTAGGTAGGAAAATGGGCAGACTAGGTGGGCCAAGCGGTTCTTATCTGCCGTCAAATTCTATGTTTCTATGTTTCTCTGTTACCCAGGTGGAGAAGAGATGGGCTAGCCAGGACTGTTGCCCGGGGTTGCAGCTGGTTGGGTCCCTGTGAAGAAAACACATGCACAGTGCACAATATTTGTAATCCGGAGCCAGAGGGCTCAGTTCGTAAAGGAAATGAAACAACAAGACAATCAGATGACACACTCAGATTAAGCTGTTGTTGCAGGGAGCTACCCTGGTATTAACTCATGATACCCAAGACTGGATACAGTCTGGATGAAAATCAAGACTGCAGGTGGTTGGTCTGGAATGCCAGGAGAAGCGAGCCCACATGAGTCGCAGAGGCATCGTTCCTGTTCAAGCGTAGAGCAGGGGGCTGACCCCAGGCAGGTATCTCGTCGATGGCTTCTCTGTGCAGTGGGTAGTCTGGCTGGGCCAGTCTGGCAAGGCCAAGCCCGCATGGAGACAAATTCAGATGCAGTCTGTTTTGGGCTGGATACAGCTTCAAGCAAGCAGAACACAGTTCACACATTGGGGAACTAACTCACAACCCACTAGCAGCTCATAGCACATTTACATGTACGGGAATTCTACTGTACCAGGCAAAGTGCTCCCTAGCCACAATTGCAAAGTCACTGCACACACTGGGAGCTTAGGGGTAGCTGGAACTCCTGACAGGCCGATATCATTCAGCAAAAGCTTCAGTCTTCTTCAGGTTGAGCCTGACCCACTTCAGTAGCTTACCTTAGTCACACAAACTTGGATTTAGTCCAACATAATCTCTTCTGTCCCTCTCAGGAGCAGCTGGCAGACATGCAAGCCAAAAACTCAGCCCTTTCACAGTTTTCCCATATGAATCCACTCAGGATTGCTCCCCAAAATACACTTGAGCTCTTCTTAATTCACTTCCCAGCTCAGAACTAACAGAAAACTGCAAGCAGGGTGGGATTTCCCCAAGATCCAAAAGGTTTGGTTGGTTGATTTGACTGTCAGTCAAAGCAAGAGCTCCCACTTCAGTTGCAAAAAAAGGTGCAAAAAAGCCCCAAACTACTGTTCCTACAGATTTTGAATTCAGACAGCTCCTGTAGTTCGGCTACATTTTAGGTCCCACCAGAACTGATTGGTCCAATTTGCAGTCCAGGACTAAGATAGTGGAGACAAAACAAAACAGCCCTTGCTACAAAGAAAGCAGGTTAGACAAACTACATTATCATTATCACTCTAAATGATTTTCAGCAAATAGTTACATCTTTCAACAGAGTTCCCTCTCAGATTACTTATGCTGCACTCAGGCAGCACTTAAAGAAACAGCACACAGAGCCCTTACAGGCTCTGGTAATCACATTTAAACTGCTAAAACGCAGAACACCAGCCTGGCAGTGAGCATTTAGGCAAGCTCAAGGAAGACATTTTAGGAACCCCCATTTGTAGGGGTGTTACATTAGGAAGGAATTTACAGTTAGCAAAGTTTTGCAAACTGGACGCATTTCATGGACTAGAAGTCCTGGGTGAACAGTAAGCATTATAGTAAGATGGAGTTAAAATTCACTATGTTTATGCCGACATCCTTCTTTGTTTGCCTGAGAGGAGTCTCCTCTTTCCCCTTCAACCACTCCTCACCAAATGGCAATTACTGCCCCTGGTTTAGGCTGTGTAGCTGCTGCACTACAGAGGGCTGGCAGATAGTGGAAAAGTGCCCAGACTGATCTCCAGGGAGCCTGAGGTAGATTTCTCCAGTCGGGGGTGGGGGGGGGTGTTTCTTCCACTGGTCTCAAAAGAAACACTTGGGCTAATCATTGAATCTCTGCTTCTGAAACAAATATGAACTAGCTGCTTGCCTGCTGTGTCACCCATGATGAAGCACAGCCTATGCCATCCCTGCAGTCACAGTTTGAAATTTAAGTGTATTACAACGGTAATTCGCTGTTGCCACTGTAATGTACTTGCAGGACCCTGGTACTGCTTTCTCTGAGTCTTGCACCCCTTCCCTGAATCAAATGTGACTCAGAGTTGATTATGATTATTATGGAGGGGCAGAGCCCCTGCATGGGGGGTTCACAAAGTTTTCCTGGAGGGGTTTCAACATAAATCCCTCTCTGTAAGGTGGCGCTGTAGTAAAGTTATCGCTGCAGCATCGTAGATCTGAAGCACAGCAGTGCCACAGCCAAACTTTGCTCACAGTGACTCATCTGCAGCTCATTTCCCTCTGACATGCTCTGCAAGCTAATGGGCAGGAAAACAAACACAGCACAAACACACTCCGGACGTGCTTTCTGTGCTAGTAGTAGCTGCACACCGAAATCAAACAGCTGTGAGCCCTCAGTCTTGTGAAGGGCATTGGCTGATGTCATGTTTAATCTGCATGGTGGCACAATGAGGCAAGTAGACAGTCTTTACTTTAACCCACATATTGGGCATAACCAGCACTGAAACTCAGGTCATCTGGGGTTCAGTCAGTCAGGCGGTATAGCACTTCTGCATCCACCTCCTGAGAGTAATAGTGCAACATACAATTCATTCTCATCTGATAAACCAGATCCCAGGAGGACCTTAGAAATAAGATACAATTTTGTTGTGGTATACTTAAAAACAATGGGAACAATGAACATTTTTTGTAAGTTTACTTCTGTATCTTTTTCAATAACTAACATTAAACTGTACGTGTATTGTATTATGTCATATACTGCATTCAAGACTCACCTACTTGTTAGTGGTGAAATACTTGGCAGTTGGTTTCCCGCAGCTGATCTGCAAAGCAACCCCTGCCCCCTTCCCCATATCTTCACCATTTGTTTGGCGACAGGCCAAGGAAGACTTGCAACATCCATTTTCAAGTCACAACAGAGTTTCAGTGTCTCAGCTATCACTAAGTGGTCAGTGAGGTCACTAAGCGACAATCCTTTCTGTTTATCAAGCCCTTATTTTCTTAGATAAAAAACAAATCTTAGGATTTTTATGCAGAAAGTCAGTTTGCAACATGGTTGTGTGAAACCATTTATATATCTCAGTAATGCAAAAAATATCTAGAAAGGATATGGTGTAGTTCTTTTTTATGGAAAACCAGCAGCATTGTCACTTATGGTTGCTTGTATAGTTCATTTTTAGGTTGATTGCGCGCATGCACAAGAAGCATATTGCGGCAGCTTTCTCCACAAGCAGGTTGTGGAGGTGCTGCCCTGTTGCGGCCAATGCCTCCACAGCCTGCAAAGGCTTGTCCTGCTTCCCCCAATGCTGTGGCACGCTGCTGCTGACACTAGTTCAGCCAGCATGCCACGACCTTCTAAAAAAGTAGCCACTGCAATCAGGGGCCGCCTCGTCATTGTAGTGTCAGCCATCCGCTGCAATGAGGGAGCAACCCGTCATTGGAGAGCAGGATGTAAAAACCCTGATATTGTTTGTGAACATGGGGGTGGCTTGCCGCCATGTTCACAAACAATATAACCCCCCCACCATGTTTAGTTTCCAACGGGGGCCCCAATCCCCATCGGCTTCAGTGGCTCAATGTTGATTGTGCCAACAGGGGAGCCCACTCCCCATCAGCATTATGTCAAACCCCCCTGTTATTGTGTGCAGACGGGGTGCCCAATCCCTAGTCGGCTACTGGCCCCCTCCCAAAAAGAAGCAGTCAGGTGGCATGCTGGGAGCCCACCCCAGTGTGCCCAATGCCCCTGTGAAGAAAAAAACTGCCCCGCAATGTTTTTTTTTTTAAACCCGTGAAATCAGAAAACTGTTCCTCGCGGTCTCCCTGGACCCCCTCCCACCACCCACACACCTCCACCTACCGCGCACTTGCCTCCCCACACTCCCCTCACCCGACACTTACCTCCGGAGTCCGGCACAATGATCTTTTGTGGACCGAACACGTCTACACTCTTCAAAGCCGACCGCGAACTGAGGAAATGCTGGTAAGCTGTATAATGGTAGAAATAGGGATTTTTTCAACTTTAATGCATATCTCAGTCATTTTTTGGAATTTTGGCACCAAATTTTCAACATGGGGTTTTTGGGACCCCTCCTCGTGAATTCTCAAACTGTCATGGCGTTAATCAGCACCGAAAGATGATTTCGCAATCATTGTGTGGAATCACCTTTCGGTTCTGATTAATGAAACAACAGTGCCAGTGTTCATGAGGTGGACTCTCAAAAAGTCTATGTTGCAAATTTGGTGGAAAAAATTCAAAAAATTACTGTTTTACGAGTGTGTGTTGGCAGTTGTTATGTACGCTCATAAATTCGCAAATTTCCAATATCTCCATGCCAGATTTTCAGCATTGACATTTTTTCACACCTCCTTGTGAACAGTACAGCTGTCATTGTTCACATCCTGGCAGAAATTGTTTCGCAGTTCTGGCGCAGATTAGCGTAGTAACTGTGGGAAATCAGTGTTCGGGACAGATTAAGAAAATGACCATGTCACTGTTAATGAGCAGAGGTCCTAAAATGCTTATGTTGAAAATTTGGTATCGATACTGCATAAAATGACTGTGTTACGAGCATGCGTTGCGCAGTTTGCACACACGCTCGTAACTTTGCAAATTTATAATATTTTCACTGCAGATTTTCAACACTGCCATTTTCCCACACCTACTTATGAACAGTACAGCTGTCATTTTTCCCATCCTGGCTGAAATGTGTTTTTGCACTTCAGGCACAAAATAGAGCGGTCGCTGTGGAAAATAACTGTCCGGGACAGATTAAGAAAATGAGAGTGATAATGTTCATGAGCAGAGGTCCTAAAATGCCTATGTTGACAATTTGGTGATGATAGCCCATCAAATGACTGTGTTACAAGTGTGCATTGCACACTTTCAACGCACCCTTGTAACTTCGCAAACTTGTAATATTGTCATGCCAGATTTTCAACAGTGGCATTTTTTCACATCTCCTTATCAGCAGTACAGCTGTCATTTTTCACATCCTGCCCGAAATGTGTTTTCACAGTTCCGGCGCAGAATAACACGGTCGCTGTGGGAAATCACTGTTCGGGACAGATTAAGAAAATGACAGTGGCACTGTTCATGAGCAGAGGTCCTAAAATGCCTATGTTGAAAATTTGGTGATGAAACTCCATAACATGACTGTGTTACAAGTGTGCATTGAACTGTTTCCACGCACCCTTGTAACTTCGAAATTCTGCAATATTTTCACTCCATATTTTCAACAGTGGCATTTTTCCACACCTCCGTATGAACAGTACAACTGCCATTTTTCACATCCTGGCTAAAATATGTTTTTGCACTCCTGCTGGAGAATAGCACAGTTGCTGTGGGAAATCAATGTTTGGGACAGATTAAGATGGAACAACTGATAGGGGGAGTGACTGAGCTCAACTGAGCTCTGTCGGGATTGCTGCAGATTTGTTTGTGGGCAGAAAGAGGCCCCACTGCAAGAGCCCAGTACAAAAGGGCAGCCTGCAGCCTTGGGAGAAACAGAATGAGAGATCAAGTGACGGAGGGGCAGTGAGCGAACTCACCAGAGTGCTATCAGGACTGCTGCGGATTTCTTTGTGAGCAGAAAAAGGCATCAGTGCAGACAGGGGCCCAGTACAAAAGGCCAGCCTGCAGTGGTGGGAGAAACAGTATGAGCGAGTGAGACAGGGGGACTGAGTGAGCTCAATGGAGCTCTATCAGGACTGCTGCGGATTTCTTTGTGGGCAGAAAAAGGTGCCAATGCAGGTAGGAGCCCCATACAAAAGGGCCACTTGCAGCGCCAGAACAAACAGAATGAGCTTGTGAGAGAGGGAGACTGAGCAACCTAAATGGAGCTCTGTTGGGACAGCTGTGAATTTCTTTGTGGACAGACAAAGGTGCCAATGCAGCCAGGAGCCCCATACACAAGCGCAGCGTGCAGCACCAAGAGAAACAGAATGATCGAGTGACAGAGTGGTAGTGAGAGAGCTCAACGGAGCTCTATTGTGACTGCTGCAGATTTCTTTGTGGACAGAAAATGCAACAACACAGGCAGGAGCCCAGTACAAAAGGCCAGCTTGTAGCGCCGGCCGAAACGGAATAAGTGAGTGAGAGAGCTCAATGGAGCTGTGTCACGACTGCTTCAGATGTCTTTCTGGCCAGAAGAAGACACCAAATGCAGGCAGGAGCCCAGTACAAAAGGGCAGCCTGCAGTAGCAGGAGACACAGAATGAGCGAGTGAGGGAGAGGAGTGAGTGAGTAAGCTCAACAAAGCTCTGTTGGGACTGCTGCAGATTTGTTTGTGGGCAGAAAAAGCCAGCAATGCATGCAGGGGCCCAGTACAAATGGGCAGCCTGCAGTGGTGGGAAACCAGAATGAGCAACTGAGAGAGGGGAAGTGAGCGAGCTCAACAGAGCTCTATTGTAACTGCTGCAAATTTCTTTGTGGGCAGAAGAAGGTGTACGCAGGCAGGTGCCCAATAACAAAGGGCAGCCTGCAGCGCCGGCAGAAAAGGAATGAGCGAGTGAGAGAAGGGGAGTGAGCGAGCTCAACAGAGCTTTGTTGGGAGTGCTGCAGATTTCTTTGAGGGCAGACAAAGGCGCCAATGGAGGCAGGAGCCCAGTACAAAAGTGCAGCCTGCAGTACCAGGAGAAACAGAATGTGTGGGTGACACAGGGGGAGTGAGTGACCTCAATGGAGCTCTGTCGAGACAGCTGTGGATTTCCCTGTGGGCAGAAAAAAGTGTCAACACAGGCAGGAGCCCAGTACAAAAGGGCAGCCTGCAGCACCAGGAGAAACACAACAAGTGAGTGACACAGGGGGAGTGAGCGAGCTCAATGCAGCTCTATCGTGACTGCTGCGGATTTCTTTGTTGGCAGAAAAAGGAGGCAACGCAGGCAGGAGCCCAGTACAAAAGGCCAGCCTGCAGCGCCTGCAGAAACGGAATGAGTGAGTGAGACAGGGGGAGTCAGCAGGCTCAACAGACTTGTGTTGGGACTGCGTCATATTTCTTTGTGGGCAGAAAAAGCCACCCGCAGAGGCAGGAGCCCAGTACAAAAGGGCAGCCTGCAGCACCAGGAGAAACAGAATGAGTGAGTGAGAGAGGGGGAGTGAGCCACCTGAACGGAGCTCTGTCAGGACAGCTGCAGATTTCTTAGTGGACAGAACAAGGTGCCAACGCAGGCAGGAGCCCAGTACAAAAGGGCAGCCTGCAGCACCAGGAGAAACAGAATGAGTGAGTGAGAGAGGGGGAGTGAGCCACCTCAACGGAGCTCTGTCAGGACAGCTGCAGATTTCTTAGTGGACAGAACAAGGTGCCAACGCAGGCAGGAGCCCAGTACAAAAGAGCAGCCTGCAGCACCGTATGAAACAGACTGAGCAAGTGACAGAGGACCAGTGAGCATGCTCAACAGACCAACGCAATCAACATTCGGCATTGACAAATGCTTGTTATATATTATGGTGGTAATGTGTACATCAGTGCTGCTGTGTATGGAATGTTATTTTTATCTGTGCATGGTCTTTGCTCTTACAAGTGTTATAATAGCTGCTTCCCTGTCCTTTTACAAATCGTCCTTGATGTCTATCCCTCTTCCCTCATCCTTATCCTTTTCCAGGTACTTGGTGAAGACACCAGAGGAGTACTTGTAAAAAGACAGACAGATGCTGTGAACTACAGTGTCTTAAGTTGCATAGAAAGTGTATGAAGTCAGTTTCTGTGGGGGAGGTATGCAATTCATGAGTTCAGTGCCTGTTTAGTTCATTGCACTTTGTGTGGGGTCTGGTTGAGGGGGCTATGATACAACCTGCTGGGCTGGGTTGGGCTTGGAAAGTGGATACAACTTAATGGGTGGGCTGGGAGAAAAGGCAATATGGTGGGCTGGGGGAGGGTCAGGGAATCTGGGGAATTGTACTAGGGGCCGGCCAGCTTGACAGACTATTAGAAAAGACAACATGCTGGGTTGCAGGGAGGGATGGAGACTCTAGATAGGAGGGTGGGATGCAACTTGTTGTGCTGGGGAAGGGTTAAAGAGCAACTCTCCATTACAAGAAAAAGCTTACAAACACTAGATTTACACTGATTATGTTTTAACTTCATTGTTCTGTAGTTATTTTTTACTTTCCTCTGCTGTTGGTCTACTAAACATTGCAGATAATGCAGCATTTATTTCACTGAGTCTGTCAAGGTGTATTTGACTCTCCCCTGCTAACCACTCAATTACTGTTTGTAACATCACAATCAGTTGTCATGGTGAGCACTGGGATGTCATAAATACAGGCACTGTGAGGTTAACAGGGGAAAGCCAAGTGTTTTGAAATGTTTTCCACCCAGACGTTTTACATGGAATGCAAAGATATGCTGTAAATCTTGGGAAGGAACACTTGGAATAAGATATTCCCTAGTAAATTATTAACAGCTGAAACATCTTATTTATGAAAGCACATGCTGAAGTGCAGAGTTGTTGTTTACGGATTCTAGGGAGGGAAGCTAGGGTGAAACCGGCTGGGCTTGGGGAGGTCTAGGGGCCATGCAGTGGAGCAAGTGGCTGGGCTATGGGGTGGACTGTCTGGGCAACATGGGAGTGTTGGCCATGACACAGGAAACTCCCCTACTCTTGCCAGTAAGGGGAACCCCTGCCCATTTTAGCAGGCTGCCAAAATGGCTAACCCCAGGAGGAGGAGGAGGAGGAGGAGAAGGCGGGCATGCTGTTCCTAGCTATTATATCACCAGTGGGTGAACCTTTATCCACTTTGAAAGGAAACACTGCTGAAACAAATATAGACATTGAGATGGAGGCGGGGGAAAGTCTTGAACCCTCAACTGAATTTGAAAATGACCCCAACCTAGAAAGCAAATGCAGTGGACACACACTCTTGCCACTGTCTAGGGACTACAGGTTTGTTCTCATTCACTCAGACCTAATGGTTGTCATACTTGCAAGGAGAGGCAGACACAACTTCAGATGCAATCATAAGATTCTTTATTATACTAAGAAATGCAAGTGTCATGACAGGATAGATATAAACTGGACCACTGGAAATACATAACAGGAGGCTAAGTTGAGGCAGTATAGCGCAGTGGTCTAAGGCTCTGAGCTGCAAATCTGGTGACATCCAGCAGACCAGACCTGGGTTTGAATCCCACAGCTTTCACTTGCATACCGTGTGACCCTGAGCAAGTCACTTAACCTCCTTGTGCTCCCAGGTCGCTGCTGTAAAAAAGCTTTCAGCTTAGTGTGCTATACCTGGTTAAAAAAAAAAAAAAAAGTTAATGAGCAGTACTGAACTCTAAAAGGTTACTATATTTAAATGGGTTTCAAGGACAGGTTGTAGGACTTTTATGAAATTCTGAAACTCCTTGAGTTTGCAAACATTCTAAGACAATGACAAACGATTCTAAAGCTCTTTAACCCTGCCCAGGGGTTACCTAAAGTATTAGTCTGGTTAACCTTCATTGCAGCGGTAAAGGATGACCTGTTTGTGGACTTTTAAAAGCAATACAGTGCATGCAAGAAGGAAATTTCAGGGGACAAATGCATCAGAGTGGGATGAAGAAAAGTGCCTCCAGGAGAAACATGGAAACTTTGCGTTCAACAGAGGGGGCCACCAGAAGATGCTCCTCAACATCTGAAATGAGGGATTAAATGCCTGGGAAAGGTTGTAACAGGCAACTAGGTAGAATGCATTCCAAGCATTTTGTATCAGTAGAAGGTTGTGGCAGATCACTAATCAATGAAAAACAAAGGGTTTCTCTTTTCACAAGACCCTCTGGGTATTGGTAGGGAGATTGTGCAGACCACTGACCAGGGCTGCACTGAACGTGCACAGGGATTTGTAATCTGGGTTTCTTGAGCTTTTGTCATCACCAGTCTTGCAGCTTTCAGCGTTTCTGGTCTTGCTGCTTTTTTCATTCCAAGTCTGCCACGTTCACCATTCCCAGTCTTGCCACTTTCATCATTACTGAAACAAGAAAATTCTCACCCCACTGCACACTGGAGCCCTTAACTACTGAGCCAGGGTGGCTCCTAGATTTACTTTACTTTCTTAATGGGATAGGGATGCAGCAAAATAAGTAGCTGGTGGGGTCTGTCCTGACTAACCCCATAACTCTAGCTGGGTCAGCTGCACACACTGTCATCTAAAAGGTAGAGGTTTTAACAGTTTATTTACAACTAGTGTAATACACAAGGCCTGCAGTTCACTCTGCAGTTGAGGTCCGCCACAGGTTTGGCAGTTCACTTTGGTGGCAGAACATAATATGGGCAGTTTGTTCCACAAGTCAAGGCACCACAAAGGGTTAACAGTTCACTCTAGTGGCAAAATTCAGAACTGGCAGTTCTTTTGCAGTAGGGGCACAACACAGAATTGACAGTACAGTTGCAACAGGGTACAACACAGGACTGACAGTACAGTTGCAATAGGATACAACACAGAATTGACAGCACAGTTGCAATAGGATACAACACAGAATTGACAGTACAGTTGCAACAGGGTACAACACAGGATTGACAGTACAGTTGCAATAGGATATAACACAGAACTGGCAGTTCATTTGCAATAGGGGCACAACAAAGAATTGACAGTACAGTTGCAATAGGATATAGCACAGAATTGGCAGTTCAGTTGCAGTGGGGCCCAACACAGCATTGGCAGTTCTGTTCATACTTGTCGACCTGCCAGTACCAAAATCAAGGACACCTACCCAGAAAATCAAAGACAAATGACCAAATCGGGGACACCATATTTTCATCAGAGTGGCATTGGACACCGGCTGCGCTATGTGAACTGCATATTTCACGTTAGTCCAGATACTGAGGGTAAACACTAAGGGCATATGCATGCATCTGAAAAACTTGTTGAACACCAGTACTAGCGTATCCATCTTTTCAATATCAAATATACATTCAGAGAATGTTGATCAGAGTCAATAACATAACACATCCATATTGCATTATTGCACATTAAACTGTTAAAAACTATTGCACTTTTATCCACCCACCCCACATACCCCAATTTCTATTTAAACACCTATACTCATGTCCCATCCCCACCTTTAAAATTTCAAATATCATACACAGAATTCTGAACAAATTCCAAAATAGAAACACCTCTCTGTATAACAGTGTTGCGCATAAACTGTTAGATCCATGCTAACTATTGCACTTTCATCCACCCAGCCCTCTTCTCCTAATGCATTCATTCTTGGTTTGTCTTTTAGTATTGCATTAGTATTTCACAGTTCATATTAAACATTTCACGTTGCATTACAATTACTTCACCTCCAAAGTCCCATCAAAATTATTGCACTCCCATATATTGCACACCCCTAAGGGGTCACAGAGTATCACTCGGTCACATTTCATTTCTGTACATTTTTGTTTAGTCTCATTTGAGGACAAGATCATCTCTGTTACAAGAAAGTGTTGCCTTCTTAGCTGCTTCATTCAACATCCTTGGAGTGCTGTACCTCAGAACATTATAATTCATGCATCTTAATAGCAAGTAAAAAATGTATTTTTGTAATTAAGGATTGCCTTAGTTCTGTTTTGACCTTCCTTGCCATGATAAAGGCATGTTCTGGTTCAGCATTAGACTGTGATAAGCACAGGGCTGACTGCATTAGTAATGTGAACATTGGTATATTTTGTTCACACATTCCAGTGTGTTGGCAAAGAACATTTCTCCTGTATTTTAGAGCAGAGGCATTGGCGGCAAATGTTGGTTGCTGTCCTTCCTAAAACATTTCTGCAAATTGATATATGCCAAACTCATCTAGAAGCTGGTCACATTTAGCTGATGTAGTGCAAATGCCCAGCTGCCTTCCTAAGTCCTCTACAGCCAAACTTGACATTCTGAGCTTTAAGGACAGATTGAGCAGAGCCGATACATTTTTCAAGAGTTTGCTGTTGGAAATTTTGTTAATATTTTTTTTCAGAACTGCTGTGTAGAAAGCCCTTGCCTTCCTGTTTATGTTTATTTCAGCTGTTCCAACAATATTCTCATTTTCTTTTATGAAATCTTGCACTTGTGGTCCAAACCGAGTTTCCTGAAGGAGGGGAAATTCAGTTTTGCATTCATTAAATAAACTGACTGCTGTCTCAGGAAGAACTCTGCTAGCACATTGCTGAATGGCTTTGCTTGATTCCTCATGAAGAGTCTTCTGTTGACTTTCCTTGCTCTGCAGCATTTTGTTAAATTGGCAGAAGGACTCTGATTTTTAAATTCATCAATCAATCAATAAATACACGGCGGACTGGTGGCGCAGAGGGTTGAGGAGCTGGACGCCACACCTCGTGCCACGCCGGTGACCCAGGTTCAGGAACCAGCCTGGGCAGCTAGGGGTCGGTGGGGAGGGTTAGAGATTGAGCATCCTAGGACTGCTCTTTCTTCCTGGGGAGGGTTTGGGGAAGTGATCACTCTAAGATCTGCCTCTGGTGGCTGTTGGGGTGGCCGATGTAGTGACGCTGCGAGCGCAGGGGGTGGAGTTGCGGCATTACGTTGCCTTGGCAAGCCGCACTCCGCAGGGGTCAAGGAAACAGAAAAAGGAAAAAAAAAAAACTTTCCTGGGGATAGATGAAGGCACCTCATCTGTCTTAGCCCACACTTCCAATACTGGGCTAGTTCCTCTTCGTAGGTCCACTCGTGTGCCGGGCACTTTGCCCTGAAAGATAGAGCGCCCTGGGCGGATAGGGCGGCCCTACCTCTGGAGGGTTCAGATCTGAAGGTGGTGCTTGATGGCACGAGGGGGATGGACTGGTCACAGGGGAAGGTAGAGGCTGGTATCCGTGGTTGCTGGAAGGAGTTCTCCAGGATTGGAGATAAATAAAGTTACAAAAAAAAAACAATCAATAAATACATAGATACATGCAACGTCATCCTCATTTCTTGACTACTCAACTGATCTGTGGTCAGCAGGACTTTTGTACCATGGTGCTCACAAGATATAAAATAGTAAAGCACAGCTGGCCATGTGTCCACCATTCGTTGAACCACTTTACTCAAGCTGAGCCATCTCATAGGCACGTTTAATAATTTTAAGAACTTGATGTCCGCAACTAAGCTGAACTCCTTCAACTGCTGTTGCTCCCGGGAACTTGAAGAAAAGTGACAGTAAATGAAACTGCTTTTACAGCTGATCTGGTGCGGATGTCTGCCAGTCATTTATGTTTATGATGTTTGGACAGACCTGTTTCAGCCAAGAAAGGAGAGAATTGCACTTTTTAATCACAGCAGAAGCATTATCAGATAAGAATGCATCCATATTTGCTAGTGGGATATGAAACTGTTCCAGGATTTTCATTAAAATGTTAGACATTGCCTGTCCAGTTCCAGACACACAAGCTGGCATGTCCAGGAAGTGAGTGATGTTTGTTTCCAATTTCATATCATAAAAGCCAACCAGAATGACCAGTAACTTTTCGTCCCTCATGTCTGTGTGTTGATCACATGTAAGCAAAATGGAAGCTGATGACACTTGGCAGCTGCATCCTCCTGATACCTTGGGCCAAGGACTTCTCCTGCAACGCATGCAGGCTTGTTTGAACAACAGGTAATTTTTTTACCACTTCTTGGTCTGTGCAGTGCTTCCTAATAAATTTCAAGATGTGGCCTGCACATAAAAAGGGAAGGTTGTGCTCTGCCAGAAGATTCACAAAGGCCACCTCTGCCTCCACTACATCAGATGAACTTTGTGCTTGACAAAAGCTGGCTCAGTTTCTTTCCAGAGGCATGTTTCTCATTCTGCTAATGCTTTTGCGATGCTTAGTGGTGCTGTATATCATTTCTGCCACCAGGGCTCACAATGATGTCAGATGCACACACTTGGCAGAAAACATACAGAGGTCCTTTTTTGCTGGCTACTACCCATTTAAACAGAGTTTTTCATGCACTCTGGAACATAGCATTCCTCTGTCTTCTTATTTTTTTTTTACGACTTTCTTTCTGGCCCTCCAGCTAGGAACTCTCTTAGGCCACTGCTCTCGCCGACCTGGTCTACCGCCCGCTATGTTCCCCCTCCATATTCAAGTTCATCACGGTTCCCTGGTCAGGGGATGGCAACCCAGGGATACTGCAGGGGGCAGTGGTGGGGAACCAGCATTGGGCGTGTGGTGGTGGCACTGGAAGGGCCATTGCCTATCCATGCTGGAGGGGTATTTCTCTCCTTCTCCTCCTGCAGGTGCCCAGAGCCCCGCCCATGCGTGGTGCATGTCTGACACTAGCGCACGGCAACCCTGCCTGCATCAGCCACGCTCCCTTATGTGGAGCTCTGGCACTCTGTGGCAACCCCGGTCACCACCAGAGGCTG
Organism: Neoceratodus forsteri; assembly: GCA_016271365.2. Taxonomy (NCBI): domain Eukaryota; kingdom Metazoa; phylum Chordata; order Ceratodontiformes; family Ceratodontidae; genus Neoceratodus; species Neoceratodus forsteri. The sequence continues at coordinate 338,665,164 of CM028137.1, read as the reverse complement.
CCAGAGTGCCGAGCAATCCCATACCTTCCCCCCAGGATAGGAGAGCAGCCCTGCAGGTGCTTGATCCATCTCCTTCCCTGCCAACCCCGACACACGAGCTTGCTCCCGAACTCGGGTCATTGGCGTGGCCCGAGGTGTGGCGTCCAGTGCCTCAACCCTCAGTGCCACCGGGCCGGCTTGCTCTTTGTCTTCTTGTATGGAGTCATGTTGATACCCCACCTCTCAACTGTCACAACTTTTTTGAGGTTTCCCAATTTTAGACCCCCTGTCCTGATGCCCCAACTAGCCAGCAGCTATTCCCAATTTTGTGGAACCAGGCTGAATGCCCCCAGAATGTCACTGCAATTGGCATTCTCTTCTACATCCATAAACTCTCACTTCCTGGTTTCAGATGCCAGAGGGCATCTGATGTCATGTGAGCAGTACCAACTGTCAAGTGAGTGTACTTTTCAGTGCTGGTATGTGCTGACGTGCCAGGTTTAAAAAAAGGAAAACTTTGCAGCTGTTTTCATGCGGTGGGTGCATGTAATTTTGAAACCTTCCCCCCCCAGTTCCATCTCCACAGGATGTATGGAGACCCCCCTGACCCTAACCTGTCTCACAGCCCCAAGATGCTTCCAGAGTGCTGGACACATTTTGGAGCCTGAGATCGTAATCCTGATAGAGAGAAGAGCACCTATCTGACCAACAGTGACCTAAGAGTAAGTGTGCTTGTACGAGGAGTGCAACATGTTCCCCGACCCTGACCACAATACCCAGGTGCAGAAGCACACTAAAAAAAGCCTGTAGCTAACTTAACTGTAAATTCACATCTTAATGGAAAAAAGAACAGCAGCAACAGGCAGCTGCAGTGTAAATCAGAGCCAGAGCCTGGATCCCTTATTCAGCAGCTGTCAGTGTGGCCTACCAATTACTGAGGTGAGTGACACTACCTGTAGCTAAGCAATACTGCAGACAAATGTTTCTGGTCAAATATTGTTAACGATTTGTTTACCTTTACCACACAGCTGATCATTTACCATTTTTTTTTTCACATACCTTTTACACTGGAAGACAAGTACTGTTGAATTATTCCTTTTGTTTTATTATGAAACAGTAGTAGTAGAGTGTACCCACAGAGAACAGAAACATGACTAATTTGTACACAGTAATCATCTCATAGTAAAACAAGCATTTGTCCATGCCGAATGTTTGCTTGCTGGTATTAGCATTGGAAATGCAGGAGTTAGACAGATGCAGAGAAGGAATGGCTATGAAGTATTGGACTTCACTCTAACCCCACCTCCACCCTGCAGAGATGGACAGGTATTGGGGTATGCATTTGGGTTGTTTGCCCATAACGTTCATGCTATTTCACCTCACCCTATCCTGCAGACACAGACAAGTGTTGAGGTGTGCCTTGAGGTGTTCGACTTTACAGTCACCCCACTCCATAATGACATATGCTGAAATGGGTGCAATATAGGAGAATGGGGTGAACTCTGGGACCAAAGAGTTCAAGGCACACCTCAATGTCTGTCACTGGCTGCAGGGTGGGGGGTGGGGTGGAATGGCATGAGCATTACAGTTGTCAATCCAAAGGCACACCCCTGATGCCTGTCAGTCTGTACAGGGTGGGAAGTTATGGTTAGAAACCCTAACGCCGTGGGCGTTTGTTGGTATTTGCACTACAAATTTTCAACATGGCCTTTTGTAACCCCCACCTAATGAAAGCATTTTGGAACTCTTCTCATGAATGTGTCCCGAACTTTGAGTTCCCACAGCGACCGTGCCATTGTATGCCAGATGTATGAAAACACAGATTAGGCAGGATGTGAAGAATGACAGCTGTACCATTCATAGGGCTGTGTGAAGAGATGGCAATGTTGAAAATCTGTAGTGAAAATATTAAAGATGCTCGAACTTTCGAGAGTACGTGGAAATTGTGCAACGTGTGCACGTAACACAGTCATTTAGTGGAATTATTTCACCAAATGTTCAACACAGGCATTTTGTGACCTCTGCTCATGAACACTGTCAGTATGATTTTCTTAATCTGTCCCGAACATTGATTTCCCATAGCAACCACGCTATTCTGCACCAGATGTGTAAAAGCATATTTCGGGCATGATGTGAAAAATGACAGTTGTACTGTTCATAAGGAGGTCTGAAATAATGCCAATGTTGAAAATCTGGAGTGAAAATACTACAAATTTGTGAAGTTATGAGGGTGCATGGAAACTGTACAATGTATGCTTGTAACACAGTCATTTTATGGTCGTTTGTCACCAAATTTTCAACACAGGCATTTTGGGACCTCTGCTCATGAACAGAGTCACTGTGATTTTACATACAAACATACATACGAACATACGAATCTGCCAGCTGCAGACCAATCGGTCTAAGTCTGCCAGAGTGTGAAGCTAGCACCCTAGACTGCAGCTGCCCTAGCCTCCTCCCCCTCAGTTCCTCCCCTGCTTGTCCCAGCCCCTGCCCCCCAACTCTTCCTCTTGCTTTATCCCACTCCTTCTTAAAGCTATTGACTGTCCTACATGTTACCACCCCCTCTGGCAGCATATTCCAACTAGACACCACCCTCTCAGTGAAGTAGTGCCTCCTCATTTCCCTCTTAAAACAACCCCCTTCCAACTTTACTTCATGCCCCACTTGTCTCTCTTCCACTCCTCAGTTTAAACACCCCCTCAGTGCTAGGTTTATTTATCCTCTCTGGAATTTAAATGATTCAATCATATCCCCCCATCCCTTATCTCCTTCTGTGTGTACACGTTCAACTCCTTCAGCCTAACTTCATGTGCCTTTCCTTCCATCCCCTTTAACATTTTTGTTGCCCTCCTTTGCACCGCCTCCAGTAACTTTATCTCTCTTCTCAGGTATGGCCTTCAGTATTGCAGACAGTACTCCAGGTATGGTCTGACCAATGATTTGTAGAGCGGTAGGATCACATCCCTGTGTCTGGATGAGAACCCCCTTGCAATGCACCCCAGCATCCTGTTTGCCTTCGCTGCTGCTCTTCTGCACTGGGCTGAGTTGTTCATGCTCCCAGATACCAACACCCCTAGGTCCTTCTCCTCCTCTGTGATCCCCAACCTCACCCCCCCCAACCAGTAGTCCCACTTCTGGTTCTTAGCCCCAAAGTGCATCACCTTACACTTCTTTGCATCAAATCCTAGCTGCCACGCCACCAACCATGTCTCTAGTTTGGTTAGGTCCCCCTGCAGTTTTTCACATCCATCCTCTTCGTCCACCACTGCCCCCAATTTGGTATCATCTGCGAACAGACTAACCCTGCTACCTACTCCATGTACTATATTGGAGATAAAGAGCCCAAATAGCACTGGGCCCAGCACTGACCCCTGCGGCACCCCGCTTGTCACTGGTCTGGATGCCAAGACCTCTCCCCCACCACCACCCTCTGCACCCTCCCCTGTAACCAGTTCTCTATCCATTTAGTCAGCTTTTTTCCCACCCCTACTGCTGTCAGCTTCCCCCCAGTCTCCCATGAGACACTGTATCAAAGGCCTTACTGAAGTCCAAGTACAGGACATGTACCGCATGGCCCCTGTTCAACTCCCTTGTCACCCAGTCATAATACTCTGTTTGACAAGACCTCCCTGAGACGAACCCATGTTGCCGCCCATCTTGGAGGCCATTACTCTCTAGGAATGCCACCAGCCTCTCCTTCAGTATTGCCTCCATAAGCTTACCCACTAATGATGTGAGACTGACCGGCCGATAATTTCCTGGCTCTTCCCTAGGCCCACTCTTGTGTATGGGCACCACATGGGCCACCCTCCAGTCCTGGGGCACACACCCCATTTCCAGGGAGGTGTTGAACAGATCTGCCAGCAGCTCAACCAACAGCTCCCCCATCTCCCTCAGCACCCTGGGGTGGATGGCATCGGGACCTGGTGCCTTGTCTACCCTTACTGCACTCAGCCTCTCTAGCACCCTACTCTCTGTGATCACTTTGTCCGTCACCTTGTCCCCTCCTTTCCCCAACCCCCCCATGCTGGTAGTGGACCATCCCTCTCCTTAGTGAAAACGGAACAGAAGTACTCATTTAGAATTTCCACTTGCTCCTCCCCCTTTTCCGCCCAATCCCCTCCCCACTTTATCCTCACAATATGTTCTTTGCATTTCCTCTTTTCCCTGACATACCTAAAAAAAGTCTTTTCCCCATCCATTTATGCCCTGTGCTAACCTTAATTCCCTGGAGGCCTTAGCTTTTTTCACCCTCCTGGCCACCTCCCTTGACCAACTCCCGTAAGTCTCCTTATCCTCTCCCTTCCTTGTTCTCCTGTACTGCCAGTATGCAGCCGTCTTTGCCCTCACCCCTTGCAGCACTTCCTTGTTCAGCCAGCATGGTTTCTTGGCTCTGCTCTTCTTACTCCTGGCACTGGTGCAGGCTACTGTGACCTCTGTTAGACCTTCTTTATGACTCCCCACTTTTGTTCTGCATCCATCCCCGGCCTTATATCCTGGAGTCTCCCTTGCAGTATTGATACCATTGTCCCAAAGTCCACCCTACTAAAGTCTACCACCTTAGTGCCATTGCCTCCTGTCTCCCTGACCAGCGCGAGAATGATCCACACTGTTAGGTGGTCGCAACCCGCTAGTGGGTTCTCCACCCTTACCTTCTTCCCCGCCTCCCCATTTGCAAGTACTAGGTCCAGAGTGCTACCAAGCCTTGTAGGCTCACTTACCAACTGTGTCAGAAGGCCACCCTGGAATGCATCAAGGAGCACCTGCTCCCTGGTACTGCTAGTGGCCAGGGTGCTCTAGTCAACCCCTGGTAGGTTAAAATCCCCCACTATCACCACACTCCCCCTTTTACATATGTAACCCCCCTGCAAATGGGGGTTCCCAAAAGACTTCCAGGAGCTTGCTTGAATGCTCCAAGCCTGAATGGTGTTTGGCATTTAAGCCATTTATCAGTGAGTGTTTTAGAACCTCTGGTACTGTCTCTTTAAGAGCTGTCTGCTTGCAGACATAATTAGTTTGTATGGGGGACTGTGTGTTTCTTTGATTGAGTACCACTCGAGCTGCTGCCAATTCACTTCATTTTGCAGTCACTAGGAGTGCAAAGGAACCTATCTGAAAGATGTAACTGTTTGCCAGAAATTATTTAGAGTAATAATGAAATTACAGTTTGTCTAACTGCTTTCTTTGCAGTCAGAACTGTGTCTGCTAGTTCCCCATTCTAGTTTTGAACTGCTGAACTGGACCAATCAGTGTGGGTAGCTAGCTCTAAAATGGTGCCTTGTACTGAATCAGAACTTGGACTCATAATCTGAGCCAGCCACAAGAGGACTGTATGGCAGGTGACTCTGGGAGATGTAGTTTAGACTTCAGTGCCTTTTTGGACCAACAGCAGCAGTCTATTGTGGTGACAGCCAATCCAGTCAAGAACTGGGAGGAACTCAAAGGAAGTGCCGGTTTTTGTCGGGTTGGGTTTTCAGTTGAGCTTTGGCAGTGAAGAAGGAAGGAGCCCTGTGCTTTTCAGTGTGCAGTTTAGTCAAAAAGTGTGTAAGGCCCAGAGTTCCGTCTGCAGCTTGTGTAACAGCTTGTTAGGACTGAATCCGTCCTGTGAAAAGAATCAAAGGATCTCTGAAGAGTAGAAACCAGGCTCACCCTGTAGAAGACTGGAGGAATTGCGAAAATTGCACTGTCTGTCAGGAACTGAATCTGCTGTGTGTTCTCCGGTATTGTGAAGTAATTCGATCGGGATACAGATGCAGCCTGCCTGGTATAGTGCTTTCTTTATATGGATGTGTGAAGAGGTTTGTGTACCTCAAGTGAGCCCTGCTGACATTGAAGGACCCTATCTTATTTGGAGGTCGTGGAGTACTAATTCAGGTCGCTCCCTGTTGAATTGCTGCATTAAACCAAATGGAATTACTGTACTGCTGACTGTTTAATTCTCCTTTCTCTGGTGAAAGGGCCCTCACCAGCTGCCACGGTTTGACTAGCCACCAGGGCTTGGGTACCCTGGGACAGTAACTGATAGGGATAGGCCTGTGCACAGAGCCAAGGTAGATTATTAGAGTGATAAGCTAATTAACCTGATTTCCCCTGTCCTTGTTATATCCCTCTAAATAAATCAGAGCTGCTTGTTTCAGCAAAGTTATACTGCCTGAGTGTATTTGTCTATGTTAAAGTACTGTACTGTGATTGTTGCACTGTATCTCATTTCACAGGAGGTCCCAGTGCCGGAACCAGACCTGGGGTAAGTGTATACTGTAAAGGTAATTTGATATATTGTGTGGGCCACTAGTGGAAGAAAGGGGTGCAGTGTCCCAGAGGGCTGTGACCAAGTTAGTTTAACTATTGCAAACCCTGACCTCTGGGTGGAGGCACCCGCCATTGGATCCAAGCCCCTCAACCTGTTAGTGGCAAATCAGGCAGGGGTAGTAGCCCCTGGGATAGCGCCATCTAGGGGTTACACATACCCTCCTTATTTGCTCTGCAAACTCCCCATCCAGTTCCTCGGATTGGGCTGGTGGTCTGCACACTACTCCCAGCCTCAGCTTTTTTGCCCTTGGAGTCCAGGAGCTGCACCCAATGCACCTCTGTCCTCTCCTTTTCTCCTTCATCCCTTATACATTTGATAAAGCTACCAACTGTCCCTATTTTCCCAGGACAGTCCCTATTTTAGGCAGCATGTCCCAGTGTCCCCACAAGTTTTGCAAAATGTCACTTTTGTCCTGGTTTTTGCTTATGTGTCCCAGTTTTGTCCCTTTTTTTTTTGCTAGCTGCTAATCCATGAGTGACAGTTATTTCAGCACTACTGTGGCACTACTCAGGCTGGATAGCAGTTTGCAACTTTAACCCTTGCGCCTGTGTTGTACCGCAAGCACGTCAGTGGGAGCACAGTAAAGCATGTTCCTTCCTGTTAGATTAGACTAGGTAGTAGTGCAAACAAGCGCATTTGGACGTCTGCCTGCCAGTAGCTGAGAGGGACTCCAGACAGAGAAGAGACTGGCAGCAGTGAACTAAGGTACCCAAACCTGATCAGCTGTAGAGAAGTGTATGAAAACAATCTGGTGTGGTGGTGGGGAGTCACTGAAGTAAAGTTTGCTCAGCAAATGAGGTGAGTGTAGTGGGTTGGATGGGACTGTCAAGAGGAGCAATACATGCAGCTCGAATGTCTGATCACAATTTAACGCAGGTTTGCTTTTAACGAACTTTCTGTACATCATGATTATGAACTTGCTGCAGCAGAATGATGTATTGTTTTAATCTGGATGTTTGCTACTGATGTTACTGGGGGGCAGCATTGCTAGAGCAAGCAGCAAAATTTAAGTAATTGTGTGAGGTGTTGTCTGCAACGGTGCCCATGGGAGTGACACGGTGGCGGGGGGGGGTCATGGTCAGGATAGACCGTCCCAGTTTTAGGCCTTGGAAAGTTGGTAGCTTTACCATTTGATCACTTCCCTCACATAGAGTGCAACCCCCCCCCCTTCCAACCCTCCAGTCCCTCCTGTATATCCTGTATCCCAGGATTGCCAAGTTGCAATCATAGTACTCTGTAGCCCTAGTATCTGTCACTGCAGCAATGTCCACCTTCCCTTCTGAAATGAACAGCTGACGCTCTGCAGTTTTGTTCCCCAGGCTTCTTGTGTTGAGAGAGACCACCTTCCACCCATACCCCTCCTTCTCCTCACTCTTCTCCTTGGCCTGTGTCCCTCCTCCAGGTAGTCCACACCCTTTCTCCTCCTTATTCTTACCGGGTGGTGGTGCCTTCTGTATTACACTCAGATCACTCTGCCCGTCCCCTCCCGGAGTTATTATGCCTCCACCTTTACCTCTATCTATGGGGGTGAGCTCATTAGGCTCCCCTGTCTGGACCCTTCTACCAACCTCTTTCTTTTGCCCCCCCACTAGTTTAAATCCACCTTAGTAGAGATATACCCCTCTAATCCCACCTTTAATACTCCCCTCCGCTCCCTGCTCAAGTGTAGCCTGTCCCCCGCCTACAAGTCATTATTCCCCCAGACCCTACCCCAGTAAGTCACTAACCCATCATATTTAGTGTGGCACCAATCCCTCAGCCACTCGTTGAACTCCTCGTTCCTACCCTTCCTCCCCATACTCGCATATGGTACTGGAAGTACCTCCGAGAATGCCACTGACTCCCACCCCCTCACACTGCCTGCCCAACTCCTCAAAACTCCCCTCACTACTTCCACAGTCTCCCCCGCCAAGTCGTTTCTACCCACATGCAACACTAAATGATGTTTCTTCCTTCCCCTCGCTGCACACTTGAGCAGTGCCTGCCCTGCCCCACCTGCAGTCAACCTGAGGATAGCTTCAACCCAAATACGGCTGTGCCTTTCCCTCCTTCTGCCCCGTCTCACCCCTTTCAGTACAGAATCCCCCAGGATAAGTACCTCCCTGTCCCTTACCCCCTTTCCCTTCTAATGCCCCTTCCACCACCCCGGTATTTGTCTTTCCTGCCCTCACCCCACCAGCTGCACCCTCTGTGACTTCTGTATCTGCACCCCCTACTTCCTCCTCACCCCTTTTGTCTGCCTTATTCCTCCCATCCCCCTTGAACCCCTTCCCAGCCTGACTACTTCCTACTGGGCTTCACATGTAGACCTCCCCCCCTTCCCCTCTGCTGATTTCCAACCCCTCTCCTATCCCTGTTGTTGTCGATTTAGAGGCCCTATTCCCTTCGACCCCGAAAGTGATGCCTCTCCCATCCTTCTCCCTTCTCCCTTCCCATTGCCATTATCTCTTCCAGTCACCCCCTCCTTCCTTCCTTACTTACTAGCCCCGCTTCTACCCTTTCATCCTCGCTATCTCTTCCCCTACCTGTTGCCATCCCTTTCATGCCCGCTTGTCCTCCCCCTCAGTATGTTCCTGCTCCCCCTCTCTCTCTCATAGCAGAGGCTCAAATCTATTCCTAGTTAATACCCCTCCTACATCTCTTCCCCCTATTGGTTCCCCTCTCCTACTTGTTCCCCTCTGTGCCCCCCCCGGTCCCTCCTTACCCGCAGTCATCTGCTCTCTCCCCTGGTACTCCTCGTGGTCTCTTCCTCCCATCAGGAGGCCTCCTCACCGGCACCCCTCCCTTCTCCTCTCTTTCTGCTAGTGCCTCTGATATTGGGATCAGTTTCAGTCCCTAGTTGTTCTTCCCTCATCCCCTTGCCATCCCTATCCCCCCAGCCAGGATGCCTACCATACTCATCTGCCCTGCCACTTAGACTCCTCACTAGCCTCCACAGTTCCTCCCTCAAACTAGCCAGTTGTATACAGACCATACACACTCCCATCCTCCAAGCCCAGTCCAGGATCATGGCGGACCCACACTCTGTACATCCCTCCCCACCCTTCTAAAGATGCCCGCCCTATTGACATGCTGCGCCTGCCCTATTTTGGCCCCTATCTTATGTTATGGGCTCTTACTCCTAGTTTGTGTACCCTACAACTGTTAGGCCCCTATTTACTCAAATTTCTGTTCCTCCCTACACAAGTCCCCCTTCTGCCCCCCTTGCTGACCAGGTTAATTCAGTTTCAAATCTCATCCATTAGATACTGTATTACTGTAGCAATCCTACAGCCTCCTTGTCCATTTTTCACCCCCAACTGCCATACTTTTTGTTCTCAGCCCTCTTATGGTTTCACTTAGCCCAGTTAGAAATCCTATTGCACTCCAAGAATTACTCAGCTCAGTTAGAGAAATAGACAGAGCAAATAAATATGTATTATTACAGCAATCCTAACAGTACAGCTCAGTACTTAGCTCAGTCAGAGAAATAAATAGAACAACTAAATCTGTATAATTACAGCAATCCTAAGAGTATCCAGTCATTGCTTTGTCTCCACCCCACAGACCCTGCTGTAATATAGGACCACACAGGACTCTAGGCGGTAGGGTGGGCAACTCTAACCTCCCAACAGAGCTCAGTTGAGCTCACTCATTCCCCCTCTCTCACTTGCTTGTTCTGTTTCTCCTTTCACTGCAGGCTGCCATTTTGTGCTGGGCTCCTGCCTGCATTGGCGCCTTTTTCTGCCCACAAAGAAATCTGCAGCAGGCCCGACATAGATCAATTGAGCTCCCTCACTCCCTCCCCCTCTCTCGCTTACTCGTTCTGTTTCTCCCGGTGCTGCAGGCTGCCCTTTTGTACTGGGCTCCTGCCTGCATTGGCGCCTTTTTCTGCCCACAAAGAAATCTGCAGCAATTCCAATAGAGCTCTATTAAGCTTGCTCACTCCCCCTGTCTCACTCGCTCTTTCTGTTTCTCTCGGCGCTACAGGCTGCCCTTTTGTACTGGGCTCCTGCCTGCATTGGCACCTTTTTCTGCCCACAAAGAAATCTGCAGCAGTCCAGACGAACTCCGTTGAGCTCGCTCACTCCCCCTCTCTCACTGCCTTGTTCTTAATCTGTCCCAAATACTGATTTCCCACAGCGACCGCTCTATTCTGTGCTGGAACTGCGCAAACACATTTCGGCCAGGATGTGAAAAATTACAGCTATACTGTTCATAAGGAGGTGGGGAAAAATGCCAGTGTTGAAAATCTGGCATGAAAATATTACAAATTTGAGAAGTTACAATGGTGCATGGAAACTGCGCAACGCACGCTTGCACCACAGTCATTTTATGGACTTTTGTCACCAAATTTTCAACATAGGCATTTTAGGACCTCTGCTAATGAACAGTGTCACTGTCATTTTCTTAATTGGTCCCGAACACTGATTTCCCACAGTGACCACTCTATTCTGCACCAGAAGTGTAAAAACACATTTTGGCGAGGATGTGTAAAGTGACAGCTATACTGTTCATAAGGAGGTGTGGGAAAATGCCAATGTTGAAAATCTGGAGTTAAAATTTTGCAAATTCGTGAAGTTACGAGTGTGCATGGAGATTGTGCAATGCATGCTCGTAAAACAGTCATTTTTTGGATTATTTTCACTAAATTTTCAACATAGGCTCTTTGAAAGCCCACCTCATGAACAGTGTCACTGTCGTTTCGTTAATCGGTCTCAAAAGGTGATTCCGTACAGTGACCTCAAAATCACCTTTTGGGACTGAATAACACCATGACATTGACTGAATTCATGAGGAGGGGTCCCAATAACCCTGTGTTAAAAATGTGGTGTCAAAATTCCCAAAAATGCCTGACATTTGCACCAAAGTTGAAAAAAACCTATTACTGCCATTATACAGCTTATGGCATGTCTTCAGTTCTCTGTCAGCTTTGAAGAGTGCAGACATGTTCCCGGTCCACCGAAGATCATCGTGCTGGGCTCTGGAGATAAGTATGGGGTGAAGGTGTGTGTGGGGAGGTAGAGTATGCAGAGGGTGGGAGCGGGTCAGGGAGGGGCACAGGAACACTTCAAGGGACCGTTTTCTCATTTTTCAGGTAAAAAAACAAACAAACGGACAACGTGGGTCGGTTTTCTTTTTTTGCAGGTGTGTTTGGTACACTGGGGTGGGCTCCCAGTGTACCACCTGCATATGTGGGAAGGGGGACTGAAGCTGACAGGGATTGGGCCCCCTGTCGGCATAGAAATGGGGGGGCACATGATCCCGAGGGGGATTGGGCACCCCCTTGGCACACAGCAGAAATTGGGGGATGGGGACAGTATGCCAAAGGAAGAGGGGGAGGTACCTAAAACAAACAGTAGAAACACTCTGGATACAGAAGCTGATACCAGCCCATTTACAGAAGAAAGGGTTCTGAAAGCTCTCTTAAAACTGAAGGTGGGCAAAGCAATGGGGCCTGATGGGATTCATCCCAGAATTCTAAAAGAACTAAGGGTGGAATTAGTGACACCACTGACTACCCTGTTTAACAAATCATGGGAGGATGGGGTGGTACCGAGGACTGGAGGAGGGCAGATGTGATTCCTCTTCACAAAAGTGGGAGCAAGGCAGAAGCAGGAAACTACAGACCTGTTAGTTTAACCTCAGTAGTAGGGAAATGATGGAATCACTTGAAGGAAAGACTTGTCGAGTATCTAGAGGCCAGAGGGCACAGGACCCAAGACAGCATGGATTCACAGCGGAAGGTCATGCCAGACAAATCTGATAGATTTCTTTGACTGAGTGACCAAGTAGTAGATCATGGAGGGGCTGTGGACATGGCCTACCTAGACTTTAGCAAGGCATTTGACACAGTCCCACACAAAGATTAATATACAAGTTAGCTAGCCTGGGAGTGGGTCCCAAAATGACAGCCTGGGTAAAAATTGGCTGGAGAATAGGACACAGAGAGTAATAATAAATGGAGTCCACCTGAAGAAACAGGGGTTACTAGTGGGGTACCACAGGGTTCAGTATTAGATCGGTCCTCTTCAATGTCTTTATGTTTACATTGCAGAGGGACTGGAAGGAAAAGTATGTCTCTTTGTAGATGACACAAAGATCTGCAACAGAGTTGATGCACAAGGTGGGGTGGAAAGGATGAAAAGGGACTTGACAAGGTTAGAGGAATGGTCAAATGTATGGCAGCATAGATTCAACACTAAGAAGTGCAAGGTAATGCACCTGGGAAACAAAAACCCAGGGGAAGAGTACACAATGGGGGGTGAGATACTAACAACAACAAAAATGGAAAGGGACCTGGGGGTAGTCATATCAGATGACCTGAAGCTGGGCAAGCAATGTGAGAGGGCAGCAAGGAGGGCTGGGGGGATACTGGGATGCATAGGGAGAGGCATCACCAGTAGAAAACAGGAAGTTATTATCCCTCTGTACAGACAGCTGGTCAGACCCCATCTGGAGTACTGTGTGCAGTTCTGGAGACCCAGTCTTCGCAAAGACATAGACAGGATGGAAGCTGTCCAGAGGAGGGCACTAAATGGTGCAGGTCTGCACCAGAAGACATATGAAGAGAGACTTAAGGAGCTTAATATGTATAGCCTCGAGGAAAGGAGGGAGAGGGGACATGATAGAAACTTTCAAGTACCTCAAGGGAATCAACAAAGTCCAAGAGGGTAGCATCTTTCAAAAAAAGAGGTGTGCAAGAACAAGGGGGCACAATTTGAAGATGGGGGGCGGGCTCAGAGGTAATTTAAGGAAGTATTTTTTCACAGAGAGGGTTGTGGATGCATGGAATGGCCTTCCGGAGGAGATCGTGGAGTCAAAAACAGTGGTGGAATTCAAGCATGCATGGGACAGTCATAAGGCAATTCTAGGGGGTGGGGGTAGAAAGAAGTAGGCTGCTGGTTAACTAGGATCTGCAGCTTATCCAGTAGGCAGGGAAATGGGCAGACTGGGTGGGCCAAGCGGTCCTTATCTGCCGTCAAATTCTATGTTTCTATGTTTCTATGTTTCACCATATTCCTGATAATGTTACACCAGGCAAGGTACTGCCCTGCAATGATGGGTCGCTCCCTCATTGCAGCAGAATTGCTGATGCTGCAATAATGAGGCGGACCCTCATTGCAGTGGCCAAATCGTTTCAAGTTGGTGGCACTTCTGCAGAATCAGTGTCATCAGGACACTGAGCCTGCATTGGGTGCACTCCGCCAAGCCCACAAATGCAGTGCTAGCATTGGCCGCCACACTGCCGCACCTCCACAACCCACTTCTCTCCTAAGCTGCCACATGATGTTTCTTGCACATGCGTGCAAGCAAACATAACAAGGACTCTGTCTGCAAACTTTCAAGTGCTTTTCTTATGCCCAATTGCTGTGACTGGATTTAAACTTTATTCCTTCGGACTCAGAAGGATTTATGTGGTGTGGAACTTGTTATGCTTCATGCTGCTGTCAATATAATTATATTTTTCTATACATTCCTTGCTGTGTTTTCTCTTTTATTTTTTAACGGCTTGGATTGTTGGCTGGCTGCACTATATGTGTTTGTGCTTGGCTTTAATTTTTAGAAATTTATTCAGCATTAGTGTAAGGCTATGAACCAGCATAAAACTAGCATAGCACAGAGATAGGCTCCGCTAGTTCTGCTACTTGGGGTTAGTTGGGGTTGTCATTTTTTTTTTAACAATCTATTTCATTTGGGTGGATGACCCCCCATGTTTTTTTGGATTTAACATAGGGGGTGTGGTATCATTGGGGGAGCAAAGCCCTAAACTCAAATAAATTGATAAAAAAAAAATTGTTAAGTCTTTTGACCACATCAACTAACCCTAAGTATACCGTATGGGTTATGCTAGTTATGCTGATCTACAATCCTCTACTACTGCCATTCATTCCTTGTTCTGGCATGATTCATGGCCCTGTGAAATAACAGATACTTGAAGGAGATGGTCAACTCTATCCTGCTTTAACCAGATAATAAGCTTACAATACAGTGAATTTCATGCAATTGAATAGAAGCAAAAATTGTGATGCTATGTTATACACTGAGTAAAAAATGGTGTCCCTGATTTTGAGTATTTACAATTTTAATGGGCAGTATCCCTCGTGTGGGGCCAGGCAGGTTGAGAGGTATGATTGATGCCTCCACTGCGGATTTCATCTTCGGAGAATGTGTTGTAATATTCCATTTCCTAATAAAATAACAACTGAGGAAAAATCCAGTATATAGGGGACATGTGATGGGCTTCTGTGGGATACATCATTTATTTGAACAAGCAGTGAGTGACCTCGGTTAACCTCATGAGTGGCAGAGCCACGAGTGAGGTACCAAGGTCACACACTGCGAGTTCAAATAAATGATGTATCCCACAGAAGCCCATCACATGTGCAATTTATGGAATAGGCAGCTTTTTTTTGTTGTTGTTAGTTTTAATGTTTTATGTGGTTTTTTTAGGTGGACTATTTGTGATGTGACCTGTTGGGAGAGTGGAATTTTACTTTTTGTGTGGTTAGGCAGTGCGTGGATTGTGATTGGCCAGTGTTTTGTGAATGGGCGATGTATTGAAATTGCGATTGGCTGCTTGGAGCGTGGGAATATTATTTTGATTGGCTGAGGAGTGTGACTGCATGTTTGTGGATGAGGCTTCTTGTATGGCACAGATGGTTTTCAGTCGTCGAGGAGGAGTCAGGAGGGAATGTTATCTCATGCTATTTGTAGTTTGTTTCGGTGGATTGGGCGTAGTTCAGTTATTGAAGAGCAGAAGAAGGAGTTTGAGGGAGGTACCGGGGAAGAATTTGGTTGAGTGACGATGGAGAGGTTATGAAGCAGCCGGAGAAGGAGTTTGAAGGAGCCAGTAGATAAGAGATGTCTCGAGGAAGGACTTAGTGGAGTGGCAGCGGAAAGGTGATCAAGGAACAGTATAAGGAGTTTGGGACAGCCTGTGGATGAGGGATCTGCCAGGGTGCATGTACTGGGGTGTCCACGGACAAGTCATTTTATGGATTACGATGAAAGATGTGGAGTCGGCCAGTGGAGGGAGTTATTTTACACTGCAGTTCTGGATTAGGGCATAAAGAGCCTGAAGACTTAAGGGATTGTTTTGTTTTGTTTTTTCATTGGTTGGGTGGGAGTCGCTTGGGGTGTTTTGTTTTGCACTGTGGATTTAGGGCTGGAAGAGCCTGAAGATTTTCTGATTCTTTTTATTAGTGTGGATTTACAGCTGGAGGTGTCTGAAGAAAGTGAAAGAGGTTGGTGGTCTAAGTATAATGAAACTGCAAGTAAGGGTGACTGAAAGTAGTGCCAGCATACAGGGGATTGATTGATGGCAGGGTGTGGGATAAATGGTGACTGAGTGATGGCAGGGTGTGGGATAAATATTAGAACCACCATTTATCCCATGGCAGTGAGAATAAATTAATTTATCCCACAGTTTAGTTGGCTACATATGTTGCATAAATAGGAGATGTGTGATGGGCTTCAGTGGGATACATGATTTATTTGAACAAGCAGTGTATGACCTCGGTTGACTTTCATGAGTATGGAGCCATCAGTGAGGTACCGAGGTCACAGACTGTGAGTTCAAATAAATCATGTATCCCACTGAAGCCCATCACATGTGCAATTTATGCTATAGGCCCTTAATTTATTTTTGTGTGGGTTTTCTTTCTTTTTATTTCTTTTTTGTTTAGTATTTTTTGTTGTTTTTAATAAAATAGGATTATTTTCCAGTGTCTTCTGTATGCGCACTGTTTATAAACATCCTAAGTGTTGATTGGCTGTAAATTTGTAGTGGGTGGGATGAATAGTTTGAAAAAGATGGCGGGTCTGTTTGTCGCTTAGTGAGAGTCACAGAGAGCCGTTGTGTCCATGTTTTTGCCTGGCTATATTTATTTATTTATAGAATTTGTTATTTATTTAGTTGCAATGTGATGATTTATCTGGTTGAACCTGCCTTCAGTGATTTGGAAGAGGTGACGCGAGCTTATCGGAAGACCGGTGAAGCAACTGTGAGAAAAGCAGAGCAGTGACAGAGTGGAAAGCATTTACATTTTTGAGAGGTCAGTGGCTGGCTATAGGTTCTAATGGTAGTTTTGCCAGTGTTATTTGAAAGTGACAGTGTTTTTATATCCTGCATTTTACTGTGTGCAGTAGTATGTAAGCATCATGTTGGTGTCAGGGATCCGGTGAATGTGAGAGCTTTAGAGCAGGACAAGGGTAGGGTTGGTGCCGGGATAATCGCAGTTCTGGAATGACTGAGTAGCTGAGCTTCAGAGAATTGCCATTTGTTTAAATTATTATTTTGAAGATGAGTAATATAATTCTGGAATGGGGAGTATTTTCTTTTTTTCTTTTTTTTATTTCTGGCTTGTGTGCACAGTTGGGTGGGATGTCATGCTGGCACTAACGCTAGAAATAAAACAGTGAAGGTGGTGAGGTGTATGATCGAGTGCAGCGAGGAGGAAGGGGACAAAATGTTTCTATTTTAAAAGGTGAAAAACATCTTGAATTAAGTGTACTGGTTTGTTGGGATGGATTTTTTAAGCTGGCAATATGTAAATAGCTGTAGAGGTAGTTGCTGAGGGGATGAGTGGGTGGGGCTGTAGGTGGGGCAGGGGGTTGGGTAAGAAAGAAAATTAAAGTAATGGTAAGTAGTGCCGGCAGGAGGGGGTGATGATTGATGGCTGTGTGAAGGATAAATGGTTGATTAACGGCAGAGTGTGGGATAAATGGTGGTTGATTGATGGCAGGGTGTGGGATAAATATTAGAACCACTGTTTATCCCAAGGCAGTGAGAATAATTAAATTTATTCTACTGTTTATCTGCCCACGTCTATTGCATAAATAATGTTAATTTCAGATTCATGACATCCCTTTAGCTGAGAGGCAAATCTCATGTTGGCAGCTACAGGCTGAATCAGCTCTCCGCCTTCAATTTCCACCAGCTGTGAGGCAACATTACACAAGCTGATTGTCAAGCAGCTGGTATTAATCAAAAGCTGCCTGGATTTTTTTCCATTTGTTCTACAGCTTCTTCTACTAGGTGCGCATAAAGAACTGCTAAGGAATCATGAGTTGTAAGAGTTGATTGAACTTTTCTACAGTCCTACAACTTGTCCTAGGTGCATAACACAAGCTGTCATTGAGTCATGATGTGTCTTTATTTGGCCAACAATTTATGCTAGGTGAGTTAAGAAGCTGTTTATTTTGGCTGACTCACACATTTTATCACAGAATTTTGGAAATGTCACTATGTCTGTTGAAGTAAAAAAGTAGCATTTTGTAGCAAGCTGTCTCTGGCATGCTGCAGCTGACATCCCCCCCCCCAACAGCTAAAGCATGAGTCAGGGTTCCAGGGAGAGAACACCATGGATTCCTATGTTTTATGTTAATTGCTCACATGCGCAAGAAACATATTGTGGCAGCTTTCTCCAGAAGCAGGTTGTGGAGGCGCGGCACTGCTGTGGCCAATGTCCCCACAGCCTTTAAAGGCTTGGCCCACTTCCCCCAATGCTGTGGCATGCTGCTGCTGACACTAGTTCAGCCAGTGTGCCACAACCTTGTAAAAATTTAGCCACTGCAATCAGGGGCCGCCTCATCATTGCAGTGTCATTCTTGCAATGAGGAAGCAACCACTCATTGCAGGACTGTTGCTGTCTGGGAGCCCAGTCCCTGTCAGCATGTCTCTCCCCTTGTGTGCTGAGGGGGGTGCCCAACCCCCCTCAGCTAATGTTCACCTCCTGCTTCTGTCTTTGCCAGCGGGGGTGCCCAATCCCTGTTAGCATATCCCCCCCATTTCTTGTGTGCCGATGGGAGTGCCCAATCCCCGTCAGCATACCCGCCCATTTCTTGTGTGCTGACGGAGGTGCCCAATCCCCGTCGGCATGATGTGGCCCCTCCTTTTGTTGTATGCTGACCAGGGTGCCCAATCTCCCATCGGCTGCAGCTACCCCCCCAAAAGAGTCAGTTGGCATGCTGGGAGCCCACCCTAGCGTGCCACATGCCCTGCTAAGAACAAAAAACGGTCCCGCTATGTTTTTTTTTCCTCCGTTCAAAAAAAAAACAGTCCCTCGCCATCTCCCTGCCCCCTCCCATAACCAGCAACTAACCACTGCACACCCTGCCTCCCCACACCCCCCCCCTCACCCCATACTTACTTCCGGAGTCCAGCGCAATGATCTTCGATGGACCAGGAGCATGTCTACACTCTTCAAAGCCGACCGTGAACTGAAGAAATGCCAGTAAGCTACATAATGGAATAAATAGGGTGTTTTCAACTTGATGCTTATCTCGGGCATTTTTGGGAATTTTGGCACCAAATTTTCAACATGGGGTTTTTGGGACCCCTCCTCATGAATTCTGGCACTGTCATGGCTTTAATTGGTCCTGAAAGGTGATTTCACAGTCACTGCATGAAATCACCTTTTGGGACCGATTAACAAAATGACAGTGCTAGTGTTCATGAGGTGGGCTCTCAAAAAGCCTATGTTGCAAATTTGGTGGGAAAATCCAGAAAATGACTGTTTTACGAAGCTGTCTAGCGTTACTACGTCAGGAACTTCATGAATTTGCAATATTTCCATGCCAGATTTGGTAACATTGGCATTTTTCACACCTCCTTGTGAACAGTATAGCTATCACTTTTCACATCCTGGCCAAAATTTGTTTTCGCACTTCTGACACAGAATAGTGCAGTCGCTGTTGGGAATCAGTGTTTGGGACAGATTACGAAAATGACAGTGACACTGTTCATGAGCAGAGGTCCTAAAATACCTATGTTGAAAATTTGGTGCCAATACTCCATAAAATGATCAGGGAAATATTTAGCTATATGCTGGCGCAGTTTGCATGCACGCCTGGGTTCATTTAATTTATAATATTTTCACTCCAGATTTTCAACATTGCCATTGTTCTGCACCTCCTTATGAACAGTACAGCTGTCATTTTTCACTTTCTGGCCGAAATGTGTTTCGCATTTCCAGCACAGAATAGAGAGGTCGCTGTGGGAAATCCATGTTTGGGACACATTATGAAAATGACAGTGACACTGTTCATTAGCAGAGGCCCTAAAATGGCTATTTTGAAAATTTGGTGATGACAGTCCATAAAATGAGAGTGCTATGAGTGTGCGTTGTGCAGTTTCCATGCACACTTGTACCTTCGCAACATTTTCACTCCAGATTTTCAACATTGCCATTTTTACACACCTCCATATGAACAGTTCAGCTGTCATTTTTCACATCCTGGCTGAAATATTTTCACTCTTCCGGCGCACAATAGCATGGTCGCTGTGGGAAATCAGTGTTCGGGACACATTAAGAAAATCGCACTGACACTGTTCATGAACAGAGGTCGTAAAATGCCTATGTTTAAATTTTATGATGAAACTCCTTAAAATTACTGTGTTACGAGCGTGTGTTGTGCAGTTTTCATACACCATTGTAACTTTGCAAATTAGTAATATTTTCACCCCACATTTTCAACAGTGGCATTTTTCCACACCTCCTTGAGAAAAGTACAGTTGTCATTTTTCACATCCTGGCCAAAACATGTTTTCACGCTTCCAGCGCAGAATATCGCAATCACTGTCGGAAATCATTGTTTGGGACAATTTAGGATTGAGCAAGTGAGGGGGGAGTGACCGAGCTCAACTGAGCTCTGTCAGGACTGCTGTGGATTTCTTAGAGAGCAGGAAAAGGTGCCAACGCAGGCAGGAGCCCAGTACAAAAGGGCAGCCTGCAGCACCAGGAGACATAGAACAAGCGAGTGAGGGAGGGGGAGTACGTGAGGTCAACAGAACTCTGTTGGGACTGCTGCAGATTTCTTTGTGGGCAGAAAAAGGCAGTAATGCATGCAGGGGCCCAGTACAAAAGGGCAGCCTGCAGCGGCGGGAGAAACAGAACAAGTGACTGAGAGAGAGGGGGGGAGTGAGCACGCTCAATGGAGCTCTATCGTGACTGCTGCAGATTTCTTTGTGGGCAGAGAAGGGCAGCAATGCAGGCAGGAGCCCTGTACAAAAGGGCAGGCTGCAGCGCCGGCAGACATGGAACAAACGAGTGAGAGAGGGGGAGTGAGTAAGGTCAATGGAGCTCTGTTGGGACTGTTGCAGATTTTCTTTGTGGCCAGAAAAAGGTGCCAACAGAGGCAGGAGCCCAGTACAAAAGGCCAGCCTGCAGTGCCAGGACAAACAGAATGAGCGCGTAAGACAGGGGAAGTGAGCGACCTCAATGGAGCTCTGTCGGGACAGCTGCAGATTTCTTTGTGGGCAGAAAAAGGTGCCAATGCAGGCAGGAGCCCAGTACAAAAGGGCAGCCTGCAGCACCGGGAGAAACACAACGAGTGAGTGAGAGAGAGGGAGTGGCCGAGCTCAACGGAGCTGTGTCAGGACTGCTGCAGATCTCTTTGTGAGCAGAAAAAGCCGCCAATGCAGGCAGGAACCCAGTACAAAAGGGAACCTGCAGCAGCGGGAGACACAGAATGAGTGAGTGAGGGAGAGGGAATGAGTGAGCAAGCTCAACGGAGCTCTGTCGGGACTGCTGTAGATTTCTTTGTGGCCAGAAAAAGGTGCCAACAGAGGCAGAAGCCCAGTACAAAAGGGCAGCCTGCAGTGCCAGGAGAAACAGAGTGAGTGCGTGAGATGGGGAGTGAGTGACCTCAACAGACCTCTATCGGGACAGCTGCAGATTTCTTTGTGGGCAGAAAAAGCCCCCAATGCAGGCAGGAGCCCAGTACAAAAGGGCAGGCTGCAGCAGCGGGACACACAGAATGAGTGAGTGAGGGAGGGGGAGGGAGTGAATGAGCTCAACGGAGGTCTGTTGGTACTGCTGTGGATTTCTTTGTGCGTAGAAAAAGGCAGCAATGCACACAGGGGCCCAGTACAAAACGTCAGCCTGCAGCGACGGGAGAAACAGAATGAGTGAGTGAGTGAGTGAGACAGGGGGAGTGAGCGAGCTCAACAGAGCTCTATCATGACTGCTGCAGATTTCTTTGTGGGTAGAAGAAGGTGACAACACAGGCAGGAGCCCAGTAAAAAAGGCCAGCCTGCAGAGCCGGCAGAAACGGAACAAGCGAGTGAGAGAGGGGGAGTGAGCGAGCTCAGCGGAGCTGTGTAAGGATTGCTGCAGATTTCTTTGTGGGCAGAAAAGGAAGCAATGCACGCAGGGGCCTGCTACAAAAGGACAGCCTGCAGCAGTAGGAGAAACAGAATGAGTGAGTGAGAGAGAACGAGTGAGCCACCTCAACAGAACTCTGTTGGGACAGCTACGGATTTCCTTGTGGACAGAAAAGGGTGCCAATGCAAGCAGGAGCCCAGTACAAAACAGCAGCCTGCAGAACTGGGAGAAACAGAACAAGTGAGTGACAGAGGAGCAGTGAGCAAGTTCCATGGACCAACGCAATCAACATTCGGCATTGACAAATGCTTGTTTGTATTTGCGATTGGTAGGAGGGTAACCCCGGGTAATGTTCAAGAGTGGGTGAATCACTTTGGAATAGTCTTTTATGAACCTGCGGTAGTAGCCACAGAACCTCAGGAAACATAGTTCTTTCAGATTATGGAGCTGGGGCCAAGTAGTTAGTGCTTCAACCTTACTAGGATCAGTCTCTATCCCTTTTGTAGATACTATGTTCCCTACATACTTCATGAAGGTTTGGAAAAACTGGCACTTGTCAATGGACAGCTTGAGGCTGAAGTCTTCCAGTCGGTCTAGGCCTTTAAACAGTCAGTTCTCATGCTCCTCTAAGGTGCTCCCAAACACAATGACATCGTCCAAGTACACCAGGCATTCCAAATCCATATCTCCCACCGCACATTCCATTAGCCGCTGAAAGGTGGCCGGGGTGCCCCGATATCCCCTGTGACATCCTTAAAAACTCATAGAACCCCAATGGACAGATGAAGGCTGTTTTCTCATGGTCTTCCAGGGCCATTGGGATCTGGTAGTATCCTCTGCGAAGATCCAACATGGAGAAGCATTTGCTCCCATTCAAGCAGTCCAGGGCGTCTTGTATACAAGGCATAGTGTATTGGTCTGGGATGGTCAGCCGGTTCAGGGTTCAATAATCAATGCACATCCTCACAGACCCATTCTTCTTACGCACAACCACAATGGGAGAGGCGTCTGGACTCCTGGATTCTTGTATCACGCCAGCAGCGAGCATTTCATGCAGGTCTCTTCTCACATCATCTATGTCTGCTGGGGCTAGGCGTATGTAATGCTCCTCACCCTGGACACATCCCACTTCCCATTCCTTCAATGAAAACACTTGGTCTGTCTGGGCAAGTCTCTTGCTAATTCTAGTGTAACCCCCAAGGGCACTATCCTAAGGGCTACTACCCCTGCCTGCTCAGCCAATAACAGGTAGAGGGGCCTGGTTCCAATGGCGGGTGCCTCCACCCAGAGGTCAGGATTGGAACAGTCAATGGTGACCTGGTCATAGCCCTCTGGGTCACTGCAACCCCCTTTTCTTCCCACTAGTGGCCCACACAAATCAGTCACAGTATCCTTGCAATACACCCTTACCCCCATAATTGATTCAATTAGCTTGGCTCTGAGGACCCCCTGTAAAGTAAGATGCAGTTATACAATAACCACTGCCCAGTAATTTCAACATAGACACACAGGTTAAGCAGTGTACCTTGCAATAACAAATGTGGTTTATTAAGGGGACAGTAACAAGGATGGGGAAAATCAGGTTGATTAGCCTACCACTCTAAAATATATATTTCTATCCAGGGTACTGTGCACAGGCCAAACCTAAGTGTCACTGTCTCTGGGTACCCAGGCAATGGAAAGCTAGCCTCTCTTTGCAGCTGGTTGGGGCCCTGACACAGAAATGAGCATTTAATTCCTGAACGGATTTAAGTAGAGCCAGCAGACTCGGTTCACATAACCAGTAAAGCAGCCAGACAAATCTTGCCTTCACTATGCGCATCTGCCAGGGAGCTACCCTGCTTTAGTACTCATGATTCCAGCAGAAAGGTCGCTCTCGCACCATTCACAGGACTGAACCTGGAATTCAACACTTCTCCACACATTTATATGAAGAACAGAGGGGTACCATACCAGGCAGCTGCTCCTAGGGCCCGACCGAACTCACAGCTTCAATTTTCCTGACAGACCCAGTGTGATTCAGCAGATTCTCCAGTCCTCTACAGGGTGAGCCTGGTAGGTAGCTGCACTGTTGCACAGCCTCCTCTGACCACTGCCCAGTGGATTTAGTCCGCCACTCGCCAACGACTGAGCCATCTGAATATGGCCTTCCAAATGTGCTTCCCATGCGAAAAACTCAATGGTGCAGGAGCCCAGAGCTCCTTCCTCGCTCACTGCCTCAACGACTCTGCCCCTTGGCAGTTTGGGCAGGGAAACTTGGTTCGGGTGTCAACCGATCCCATTGGTGGGCTGCAGATGCCAGTCACTTAATTCGACCCTCATTGGTGCAAAGAAGGCACCACAGTCCAGAACTTCATTTCTCAGAATTACTGGCTTTATCCCTATGACCAGCCGGCTCCAAAGAGAGTCCTGATTTGGGTTGGCTCAAATGATCTCCATTTTAGTTACCCCTCTCTACCCCATTGGCCCAGTTCAACAATCCAGGTCCAAAATGGAGGGGCCAAGCACACAAAGTCCCAGCTGCAATGAAAGCAGGTTAGACAAACTGTCATTTCACTAATACTCTAAATGATTATAGCCAGTTACACCTATCAGAAAGGCTCCCTTTGCGCTTACAGCGACTATAAAATTGGAGTGATTCCACTGCAGCTCAGGCAGGATTCGAGCAGGGAAACCCCAGTCCCCCTTGTACAAGCCACTGGAGCCTGCGAGCAGGCAGCTCTTAAAGAGACAGTACTGGAGGAGTTAAAAGTACTCACAACACCCACATCTGGTGGCATTATGCCGAACACCAGTTAGGCAGGGATCATTTAGGCAAGCTCCAGGTAGGTTTTTAGGAACCCCCATTTGTAGGGGGGTTACACCCTTCCTGGTCTGGAAAGAACTTGGCATCCACGTCCGGAGACAGACCTCCCCTTGAATGGTAGACAAGGCGTTAGGGGCCATTACCACTGAATTGGGATCCTTCTTCCACAATCCCCATCAGTTCATCCTGGTCTACTTCCTCGGGTTTTTGTTGCAAATCATAGGCCCTCTTGATCAGAGCCGGAATTCTCAGGGCCCTCACAGTCTGTCACCCTTGTTTCTTGTGACAGAGTTGCACCAGTCTCCCAAACATATGGGCGTTTGTCCCAGTTAACAGGGGAACCCCTTCATACAGTCCGTTGGGGGGGACACACTAGAACCAGTGTCTCTACTTACTCCTCTACGCCAGTGACAGTTGCAGGAAAAGACAACCAGAGGTGGACATACCCTAGGTAGGGATAAGACTTGTCGCTCAGACCCTCCGCATGTAGACCTTCCAGGGATTGAAAGGCACACTAGATAATGTGTTTGTCATACCAGTCCTGGAATACAGTGGTCACTTGTGACCCACTGTCAAGCATAGCTCAAGTATGCATACCATTCACAGTCACCGTAGTCTCCATTGAAGGGCCCACTATTTTGGACCAGTCTGGAGAGGCAGTAGCAGAGGCCTGGACAGATGATTTAGCCACAAAGAAATTTGAGTTACAGTTTCTCGAACCCTCACTGTGGTAATTTCGGACACCGCTTGGCCACTGATTTGCTTTTCGGAGCTCCCCTTGGAGTCTGTTTACTACTCTTTCTAAGTCCTTCTGAGACCGGCATTCTCTTTTCATATGGCCCTCCTTTCCACAGTTGTGACAAATGATAGACTCCTGGGTCATCCTGAGAGAGAAAATCGTATAAGGAACTGAAGCAGTAGTAAGAGATTGGGGTCTAGTATCTGCTTGCAGTGATGAGAGTGGTGCAATGTATCTTAACAGTTCCTTTAGAGTGGCAGTCAATCCGGTGATTATAGCCATGGAGCCACCCTTGGTTGCAGATGCCTGAGGGTGCATCCCCACCCCCGTGGCAGTCACATCCTGAAAGGGACCAGAATCTTGTTCCATGGGGGAAACCCTTGCAGAGGCACCTGTCTTCAACTCTTGGACTTCCTTTAGTAGCTCGTCTTTCCAATGCTGGGCCCAGTGTGGGAAGTCCTTTGCATTCTCAGAGTGCTCGTTAAGTGCCGACTTTTGCCTCTGAGCCTCACTTGGCTGATCACTCTCGGTCACTTGCGCAGCAGCAGCAGATATGGGTACAATTCCCCCACTGGGTTGCCTTTGCTCAACCCCCCGAATTTCTTTCATTAACTCATCATAGGAGGGGGGGATGATTCCAGTTGGTTGGCAAGGCGCAACTGAAGCAGCAACAATTCTGAAAATGGAGCAGACTTAAGGATCCGGTCCAGCCTAGTTCGATCTAATTGATTTGATGGCAAACTACCCTTTCTGAGGCACTCCTGTAGCAGCTTTTCAAGCTGAGGTATGTACACAGACAATGGCTCCCCTGAATACTGCTGAGCATTTCTTACTCTCCACCACAGATCCTCACTTGAATCCGGGTTCCCATACACATTCTCCAATGCATCAAGATAGTCCTGTGCAGTTGCTTCAGGGTTACTGGCCCACTTGGCACGGATGGTAGCCAGGGCAGGACCTCGGAGGCTCTAACTGAACCTCTTTCATTTCTCTGCTTCTGAGCATTGCCATTCAAGTACTAGAGGGGCAACATAGTCTATCCAGGTCTCCCAGTCATCCTCCTCCTGGGGGGTTGGGAGGGTGCCTGAGAAGATTCTCAGCCTTCGGTAGGAGTCATGACTAATAGCAGGTACAGATATAGGGGCCAGCATTGGCATGGGCACAGAAGGCGGGGCAGTAACAGGTGCTGGAGTGGGTGGGGGTGTTGGGGAAGGAAGACCCCCAGGTGGCGGGAATAGCTTCTTAAAGTCCTCTATGGTTTTTCCTTTCTCCAGCAACAACTTAGCAAATTTCTTCTCAAAAGTCTTAGATAATGATGGGAGCTCATCCTCCCCGGGGTCTTTACTGTCTTTTGTTATCACTCTCCAGGCAGCTGGAACCTCTTCTGGGGCAATAGTCTGTGGCACTTTAGAGCTGTCCATGTGGTCACTACACTCTACCAAGGCTATGAAAGTTTGGGCGATCTAACCAACCTGTCGACCCACCACCACAGGGTTTTTTCAACATTCAACTTTGGACAGTGCTCCCTCTACAGTGTCTTTACTGGTACCCAGGGGAATAGCCAGCATAAGTAGAGCATTTTGGGGGTCGATCTCCTGCCCAGTACACCACCCCACCAACTGGTGTACAGCCATTTCTACTGGGGTAGCCATTAATCTTTAACAATAATTCATAATGTTTGGCCACTAGAAGGCACAAAATCCCAGCAGTGCCTCCAAAATGTAACCCCTAGGTGGCACTATCCCAAGGACTACTACCCCTGCCTGCTTGGCTAATAGCAAGTTAAGGGGCCTGAGCTCTGAAAGGGGTGCCTCCACGTAGAGTTCAGGGTTGGTAGTGGTCAAGCTAACCTGGGTACAGCCCTCGGGGATACTGTAACCCCCCTCTTTCCTTACTAGTGGCCAGAACAATACACAATAATCACTTTCACAATACCTCAATACACCACACAAGTACCCACACTGTTTGCACTTGCCACCAGGGCTTTCCTCTGGCTCGGGCCTGCAGACCCCCTGTAAAACAAGGTTATACACAGCAAATAACAGCAGTACAATACTCTTGCACAAACTGGAACCACAGTCAGGGTAAATGCAAAAAAGAGTTAGATCTGATTTATTTAAGGGACTTGAACAAGGGAGGGGCGTAATCAGGTTAATTTGCTTAAAGGCTGTATCAATCAAACAGTTATGCATGCAATTCAGGGTCCAAAAACAGTCACACACTCTGGGTACCCAGATGGAGAATGGTGGGCTAGCCAGGAATGTTGCAGCTGGTTGAGGCCCTGTGATGGGAGAAAACAACATGCACAACACACACTATTTGTAATCCGGAGTCAGAGGGCTCAGTTTGTGAAAAGAAAACAACAAGACAAACAGATGACACACTTTCAGATTAGGCTGTTGTTGCATGGAGCTACCCTGATGATTACTCCCGATACCCAAGACTGGACACAGGCTGGATGAAAACTGAGACTACAGGTGGTTGATCTGGAGTGCCAGGAGAAGTAGGGCCCACATGATTCACAGAGGCGTCATTCCTGTTCAAGCGTGGAGCAGGGGGCTGTTCCACAGGCAGGTCTCTCGTTGATGACTTTTTCAGTGCAGCGGGTAGTCCGGCTGGGCCAGTGTGGCAAGACCCAGGCCAAATGGAGACAAATTCAGATACAGTCCATTTTGGGCTGGATACAGCTTCCAGCAAGCAGAACACAGTTCACACAGTGGGGAACCAAATCACGACCCACTAGCAACTCACAGCACATTAACGTGTTAGGAAATTCTATTGTACCAGGCAAACCACTCTCCTGTCACGATCGCAAAGTCTCTGCACAAACCGGGGATTCAAAAGCAACTGGAAATCCTGACAGGCCGATCACATTTAGCAAAATATTCAGTCTTTTTCAGGTATGAGCCTGACAAAAAAATCAGTGTCTTCCATCGATCTCAGAAACTCGGATTTAGTCTGAAATAATTATCTTCTCTCCCCTCTCAGGGGCAGCAGGCAGACATGCAGGTCACAACTCAGGCCTTTCCACAGTTCTCCCGCACGAAACTACTCAGACGGCTGCTTGACTATCTCAAGCTGTTGCCTCTTCAAAATCAGCTCCCAACTTAGATCTGACTCAACTGCCAGCAAGCCTGGGTCTTTCCCCAGAATACAAAAGGTTCTGTTGGCTGATCTGTCTGTCAGTCACAACAAAAGCTCCCCCTTCAGGTGCAAAAAAGGTGCCAAAAGCCCAAAGCTACAATTTCTACAGATTTTGACTTCAGACAGCTCCTGTGGTCCAGCTCCATTTTATTACTGATTGGTCCAATTTGGTAGTCCAGGACCAAGATAGTGGAGATAAACAAAACAGTTCTTGCTGCAGAGAAGGCAGGTTAGACAAACTACATTATCATTATCACTCTAAATGATTTTCAGCAAATAGTTACATCTTTCAACAGAGCTCCCTCTCTGAGTACTTATGACTGCAATCCAGTCAGCTCTTAAAGAGACGGTACACAGAGGCTATACAGGCACTTTCTGGCAATCACATTTAAACTGCTAAGACACAGGACACCAGCCTAGCAGTGAGCATTTAGGCAAGCTCAAGGAAAACTTTATGGGAACCCCCATTGGTAGGTGGGTTACAGGTGGAAGTAGTTTCTGTCAGGCTGGTGACCACTGACTGTAGGTGAGTAAATTAAGAGTTTAAATTGTGGAATCCAGCTTTCATGTCACTTTGCATCTGCGCCAGGGTATCGGGGACCCCTTCCAGTGACTTAGTAAGTTCCATCATGCCGCTTCCAGTCTGCAAGTCCTCAGTACTAATGCCTGGTGAGGGAGACCCAGAACTATGAGAGTTACACTCGGTTTTATTAGTTGGTGCCTTGGAGCTAAATTGCAGTTTTGCTTGCCGGTTTTTAGATTTACTTGAAGCCATTGAATCAGGGAATTGAGATATCGCCAGTAGAGTTGCCCCCTGCACTCCTTCAGCTGAAAAAGACCATTAAGAGCCACCACCCCAGGGAGCTGAGTTAGCAAGCTTCCTCCATGCTTGCCAACTAGCCATGCCTCCGAAGCCTTGATCTTGATTGAAGGTCTAGCAGCTTGTCCCCTTGATTGAAGATCTGGCTGTTTGTCACCTTCAGCCTCTTCTGGTCCACTGCAGAACACAAACGCAAGTCTCACCCAGCCGCAGAAGGCCCAGACCCAGGAGTGGCTCCACAGCCCAGTTCCCCAATGGGTCTTAGGTGCTCTAGCACCCCAGCAAGGGCTGGTAACCCCCTGAGACTGGCATGCCTCACTTGAAAGGGATTAGCGAGTTCCCTCTCTGGCTCTGAAGAGTGCCTCTGTAACTGGAAGAGATCACCCTTTTTCTGCACCAATACGCAATTCCTGAGGCAGACAGGCAATTTTCCACTTTCGGTCCACAATGCCTTTGTGCCACTGACTTCTAAACTTTAAGCAACAGTTTCACTTCACACTGGGATGCACAGCAATAGCAAGGATCCTGAGACATGAAAGCACCAGCTCACCTATTTCTCACACAGTCTCTAAATATCAGTCCAGCTTCCAAAGCAGCTTCAGCAGAGACACAGCTTTCAGAGATCTGTCCAGTCCTCAAACAGTTTCTACACATTCTGGCTTGCACCCAGCTCCAAAAGCTTTCAAGCTCTCAAAGCAGCTTCTCAAAGTACAACCAATGTGCAGAATTCTGCAACAGAACAATTTCTCCAAAAAGGAACAGCACAGTCTAAAACACCTGTAGTGCTCTCACACCACATTAGCTCTCTCTCTCTCTCTCTCTCTCTCTCTCTCTCTCTCTCTCTCTCTCTCAGATAGAATTCACATTCCTCTCTTAGAATCAATTTCAAGCTTAAGTCCTGTGGAAGGCTTCAGAAAATTCAGCTCTCTCAGCACAGATCCCTCCTGACTCAATGGGAGTATAGCCAAGACTGACCCAAACTTCTCAAAGTCTCTGGGATTTCCTCTCCAAGCTCCTGCCCTCTGGTTGGCTGTCCAGTGCTATCAATCGCAATTAATAACTCTCTGAGCCTTCTGATTGGCTGCATCCCTTGGTGCCTAAAAATAGTTCACTCCTTCTCCCACAAGTCCTCTGAAACAGTTTTAGGTGCTTAAACACTCAATTGACAGTTAGGCAGAGGTCAAAGTAACAAGGAGGTGGCTTCTGGTACACCTGAGAATGCAGTCCCACACAGTTCTACAACAGTTCCAGTTTGGGACATTGAGTGCAGCCAGAGTATTTATATTTATTTTATAATTTTCCCAGTGAGTGATCAGAACCCCTGTCCCCTGTTAAGCGACTGCATAAACATTTAAAAATGCTCCTCCAATTCCCTCTCACTAGTTCCGTTTCAAGCAGTCCCCACAGAGCAGCGGCTGGCTCATTGATATTCACGAGCTAGCATTAACTTATATGAAACCCCCTTGTTTCCTAAGTGCTCTCTTGCGCTGTTTTAAACTTAAGAGCCACTCTCTGGTTACCTCCCCTAAGTCTCTGACCCCTGCAGCCCATTTCGGACAGGATTCCAGGGTGGGAGCCCAAAAATCATAAGGTAAGCCCCCAGAGGGGGTTACACCTGTAATACCACAGACCCAACTTGATCTCCAGCTTAACCCTCCCTTTCCTAACCACTAAGGTTCCCTTATGCCTATCTCATGCATTCTTGAATTCCTTTATAGTTTTTGCCCTCACCAACTCTGCTGGAAGGCTGCTCCAGGCAGCTTCCACTCTTTCTGTTAAGAAATACTTCCTCAAGTTTCCCCTACATAGCCATATTACAGCAGTATCTGTAGAGTTAACCACCTTCCAACCAGTTCACCCCTACCCTGTAGGATACTTTAGTCTCATGTCTCCCCTTTCCATTCTCTCTTCAAGATCCTCAAACCTTTCCTCTCTGCTCCCCCCATACCCTCTCCATCTTGATAACCCTCCTCTGCACAGCCTAACCCCCCCAATCAATGTCCTTTTGATTAACATAACATGCCTTAGTTATTTAAAACAGCTGGGCTCATGCAGTTACACTATCTGACTGGACTGGTCACGGTCACAGAATTATAATAAAAAAATTGATTTTTATCTAGCATTGTCTGTCTGCAGTGCACTGATGGGATGACTAAGAAATGCGCTACTGGTTTTCCACTCTCCCTTTCCCTAGTTACACCAGGGTTTTTTTTATTCAGAAGTGGGGAGGGAAGAGTGGATGAAAAGCAACACAAGCAAAAAATATATGTTGGGACTGGGTTGTGGAGTACAAGAACTATTTTAATTTAATCACACAGTCATTTGCCTGTCCTAACCCCTCCCCCCAAAATGATAAAGGTTTTATATTCCAAAAGGCAGTTAATAAAGAGCATACTTGCACAGCAGTAGTGCATAACAGCCCTCAAGAACCACATAATCTCCACCCGCCCCTGCCTCTGCCCCCACTAATATACAGATATCTGCCACAGACGGTAAGACCCTGGGCTAAAGATATCCCTGACCCACTTCTGCCACTGTGTATTATGACAGTGTTGGTTTTCTGACTGCTCTCATCACCTACCCGGCATTTAGGCCTTGCATAGAATTGTTGATTGTACTACTTGCTGAAGTGCTTAAGCTCCCTACAAGACCAAATAGC
Source organism: Neoceratodus forsteri (assembly GCA_016271365.2). NCBI lineage: Eukaryota > Metazoa > Chordata > Ceratodontiformes > Ceratodontidae > Neoceratodus > Neoceratodus forsteri. The sequence goes on along the minus strand of CM028137.1, from coordinate 338,633,615 downwards.
TACCAAATCTGTATAGGTCTAGCAGCACTTCTAACTTGCCCCTACTTATAGTACTCTGCCTATATGCAACACGTAATGAATATACCCTGTTGTCTCTGTCTGCCTCCATCCATATGTAACTATGTACAATGTCTGCCTCTTGTTATGTTTTGTATTCTGACGTGGAGCCTTTGGAAATGAGTCTCTGACTCAAAGGTTGTAATCCGATTGTTTCAATAAATAAATCAATAACAAGCTATTTAGGTAAGCAGGGTAAATTTGCATACACTGTTACATGCTTCCATATCAAGTTCCAGCTAATTACCTGAAAACAGTTAATTGCCAAAAGGCAGTCTAAAAAACAACAAAAATCCCACACTATACACCGTGGCATGCTCACTGACCTGGTACAAGTGCAGCCTGAGGTGGCAGCCCAAATAGCAGAAGCAGGTTAAAAATGAACATAAAGGAAGGACTTTTTACTTTGAGGTATTAATAAAAAAATAATACTCAGATGCAGTTGCAGACAGTCAGCTCAGCTCACCTCAGTAAAAATTGTTGCCACATGAAGGAAGGTGTCAGAAGGGTCATTTACTGCCAGGGTCAGTCCTCCAGGTGCTTTATTCCAGCTGCGTACTTTTGGCTGAGTTAGTAGACTCAGTTGAATCCAGCCATCTCCAATAACAGTAATTTATACTGGCTCTTTTAGTTAAGTAAAAGTGAAGCTGGTACTGGCAGGATGGTCTCTGGACACTGAGATGCTGCTGCACTCTCTGTTGTCTGACTGTTTGGGTCAGGTCCAGGTGAGCAGCCTCTCTCTCTCTCTCTCTCAGTTGTCCTGCTTGGCTGGTTGCAGTACTGGGCTCAAGCTGAAAAATCCCACTGGTGCTATGGAAGTATTGTCAGATGAAAAGCAGGAACAGATGAGGCTTGTTCTTGGTGGTTGTCTCCTTTTATGTCATGGAGACGGACCTGTAATTAAGTATCAGAGAGAGGGTTCATGGGAGGAGACATCTGACAAGCTTTTCTGAGACCTTTTAAATTTAGAACATCAGCCTGAAATGCAAGTCTGTGATCCCGTGACCTTACCTGGAAGGACCTGATTGGGTGTCAGCATGAGTTATGCATGTCAGATGCCAATAGATGTCTAAGACCAGCAAATGGTACTTAAGCTATTGTTTGAGCACAGTGGCATGCTCCCCATGCATGCTGTTGAGTCAGAATTAATGGCATGTTCCACCTTGGCATACTGGCTGAATGAAGTCTGTGAAATTTTTTTTACTAACTGCAAGTGAGCTGGGTTCTCAGGACAGGATGAGCAAAATTGAGAAATAATGAAAAATTGGTACAGTTGAGCAGTGTGGATCAGTTGCAATAGGGCACTAAACAGAATAGGCAATTCAGCTTATTTAAAGTAGAGCTAGTACTGGGGGAGGTTACTTTTAACAACCTAACCTGCACTATGTGACTCCCCTGCCCTATGGCAGTCCCTTTATTGGGCCTGGTTTGCCCAATCATGTTCTCAATGGAGCATTCTCTTGGCCAGCTTTGTAGATGGTCTGAGAGGTGGGAAATTCCCTGCCCACCCATGCGGCCTCAGCCCGCTGGCTTGGTGACACTCGGTAAATGACTGGCACTGTTCTATCTTGGTTGTAGTGCTGCTCCACCCTTTGCTCTGCCCTCTAGGAGCTCTTCTGTTACTGTGGTAAAGGGCTTTAGGCCCAGGGAAGCCACTCTTCTCTTTATTTAAAGAGTTACTGGCCTGATGCTCTTCCCTTCTGGTGGTATGTTGTAGCCTGACCTGTCCTTTTTGCAGTTCTACCGCTTGCCCTACACCATCAGGTGCTTTTCCAAATCACAGTTTTAATTTTAAAATATTGATGGTTAGCACCTGCCCTCTGTGCTGCTGCTGACTCACTGCCCCAACCCAGAACTAAGAACTGAGGTGGGATGGTGTCTACAGAAGCTGCCGTTGGTGGAAGTGGCTGAAGAGATGCTGGAGTGCTCCTGGAGGTGGAGCCACGATTCTCTGTTCAAAGCTATACCACATTGCTCCTCCCTCTGAATCCCATGTTCACTACTAACAAGGGACCAGAAGTTCACCTAGAAAAAAATATGGGGCTATACAGAGCCCACACCAGTCACAATGTACTGCTGCCAATCGCTACAACACTGAATCCACCAAAGTTTCTGGGTGTTCTGACCACAGGAGCAGAGCACAGCTGAAGCTGATGCAACCTGCTTCAGCCTTTCAGGTAAGCCTGTGGCCCATTGCTTCCAGTCTTCTGCCACTTCGCTGGTCCTGTTGCATTCACCCCAGTGCTCATTTCCAACTCCCAATGGTTGTGCTGACTGTTCCCTTCAATGTTTGGGTTTCCTTTTGTGAACTCCAAGCATAAGCCACCAACGCACCTCATATTCTGAAAAATCCCCACCAGGTAATGAACTATTTCTATTTCTGCCTCCTTGGATTGTGGTTGCTTAGGTTGCGAAGTGCCCCTCTCCCACCTATTACCATCCAGAAACCCCTAGACACCAGGAAGGGGGTCTTACAAGAATACAGGATTTTCTCTCCCTATTTTATAAGTGGATGTAGATGAGACTGTTCTGAATGCTTCTTAGCATGGGAACTGTACTGGGAAAATCTCTTTCCCTGAAAGCACTGCAAAAACCCTACCACTGCTACACCTACTTCAGAAATGCACAGAACATAGGTGAAGGGGTTAATCCCCATATCACAGGTTCTGTAACAGTCTATACCCCCTGAAACTGTCTGTGACCCCTCCTGAAACAGGTGACACTCTCCTGCTTGAATCAGGGAATCCACCCACCATCATGCCAGAAACCTGTAATAATAATCCTGTTCACCAGGATTAGGAAGTAAATCCTCCACAAACATGTTTCGCCTTGGCAAATTTCTCTAAAAACAAACCTAAGCCTACCAAACACCATAACACATACGAACATACGAAATTTGCCAGCAGATAAAGGCCTAGAGGTCTATCAAGTCTGCTCGAATGTGCAGCTAGCACCCCTTATTCTGCAGCTGCCCCTCCCTTCCACCCTTCCCCTTCATTAACCCTCCCCTTGTCCTGTCCCATCCTCGTTTGAAGCAGTCCACTGTTCTACTGCATGCCACTTCAGCAGGTAACGATCTCACCCAGCCACCACCCTCTTGTAAAAAGTGTCTCCTCATCTCCCTCCTGAACCTTCCTCACTCCAGTCTCATATCATGGCCCTGGTGGCCCTCCCTCCTTACTTTGAACAGCCCTCTGTACCGTCTTGTTTATTCCTTCCATGTATTTAAAGGTTTCAATCATGTCACCCCTGTTTCTCCTCTCCTCCAGTGAGTACATGTTCAACTCCTTCAATCTCTCTCGTATGATAAGTCCCCAGCCACTTGATCATCTTTGTCGGCTCTCGCTGCACCCCTCCAGTAACTTAATGTCCCTCTTCAGATCGGAAGCCAGTACTGCACGAGTACTCCAGGTGTGGTCTAACAATGACCTATACAGTGGCAGAATCACCTCCTCCTCCTCGAGGATATACCCTTGCAATACAACCCAGCATTTTGTTGGCTTTGCAGCTGCCTTCCTACATTGTGCCGAGTTGTTCATTGACCCTGTAATGAGCACACCCAGATCCTTCTCCTCTTCTGTCTGGGCTAGCTGCACCCCTCTAGCTGGTAACTCCTCCTTGGGTTCTTCATCCCAAAATGCAGCACCTTGCATTTTTGGCATTAAAGCCCAGTTGCCAGGTGTCTGACCAGGTTCAGAGCTTTTGCCAGATCATCCTGCAACCCCTGCCATCCCCCTAGGTCATCCACCACCGCGCCTACCTTGTTATCATCAGCAAACAGACTGATCTTGCTCTTGATGTCCCATGATATGTCTGCAATGAATATCCCAAACAACACTGGTCCCAACACTGAGCCCTGTGGAACACCGCTCGTCACTGCCTTTGGGTGTGAGAGCTCCCCACCCACCACCACCCTCTGTTGCTTTCCCTGCAGCCAGTTTCCTACCCATCTCACCAGCTTTGCACCCACCCCTGTGCCTACTAACTTCCTTCCCAGCCTTCCATGTGGCACTGAGTTGAATGCCTTACTGAAGTCCAGATACAGGACATCCACTGCATGGCCCCTGTCCAGTTGCCTAGTTACCCAGTCATAGAACTCAACCAGGTTGGTTTGGCAGGATCTGCCACATATGAAACCATGCTGTCTGCTCTCCTGTAGTCCTTTGGCCTCTAGGAGGGCCACCAGCCTCTCCTTCAGGATAGTCTCCATTAGCTTACCCACGATGGATGTGAGGCTCACTGGTCTGTAGTTTCCCGGTTCATCCTTGGGGCCACTCTTGTGGAGGGGCACCACATGAGCCATCCTCCAGTCCTGAGGTACACACCCCAAATGTAGTGAGGCATTGAATAGGTCTGTCAAAGGTCCTGCAAGGACCTCTGCCAGCTCCTTCAGTACCCTGGGGTGGATGCCATCTGGGCCTGGCGCCTTGTCCACCCTCAGTGCCTTCAAACCCTCTCGAACTCTGCTCTCCATGATTTCCCCATCTGTCACCACTTCCCCTGCTTCTGCCATTTCTCCCACCTTGGGTGTCACCCCCTCCTTCTCTTTAGTAAATACTGAGCAGAAGTACTCATTTAGTGCTTCCCCCTTATCGCACCCTGCTTCCACCCAACCCCCTCCTTCCTAATCCTTACTATGTGGTCCTTACAGCTCCTTTTCTCCCTGATGTACTTAAAGAAGTCCTTCTCCCCCTTCTTAATGCCTTGTGCCAGCCTGAGTTCCGTAGATGCTTTGGTTCCCCTTACTGCCCTTGTCACCTCCTTCGATTCTGTCAAGTACTCCTCCCTGTCCTCCCTCCTCCCTGTTTTCTTGTACTTCCTAAATGCAGCTGTTTTCCTCCTTACCTTTTTCATGACCTCCTTGCTCAACCAGATTGGTTTCTTAGCCCTAGCCTTCTTGCTCTGGGCTTTGCAGCAGGTTTTGGTTGCCTCCACTGTCCCCAGCTTTATGAGCTCCCACCTCTGGTTAGTGTCCATACCAGATTGAAATCTGGCCAGGTACCCTTTTACCACTTCCCCCATCCTCCCAAAGTCGGCCCTCCTGAAGTCCAGCACTATTGTGCCAGATTCCACTCCTTCCTTGCACATATGCAATGTGAGCCATACTGAGCGGTGGTCACTCTCTGACAGCGGTTCCTCCACTGTAAGTTCTCTCACAAAGTCCCCATTTGCCAGCACAAGGTCAAGGGTATTTCCTAACCTGGTTGGTTCACTGACCATTTGCAGCAGGAAGCTGTCCTGAAGGCATCCAGCAGTACCTGCTCCTTCTGTTCCTGGTTGTTGGGGTGCTCCAGTCCACCCTGCATGTTGAAGTCCCCACAATCACCACATTACCCTTCTCACAGGTCCTCCTGATCTTTCCCGCTAGCTCCTGTCTAACTCCTCCGCCTGAGATGGTGGCTGTACACCACTCCCATTCTAGAATCCTATTCTTGGAATCCTGGATTTGCATCCAAAGTGACTCCATACTACCCTCCTCCCCTTCCTCCCTTACACACTTCAGTCCTTCCTTCACATATAGTGCCACCCCCCCTCCTTTCCCAATCACTCTGTCCCTACGAAATAATCTGTACCCTGGTACAGACAGGTCTCAGTCATTGTATTGGGTGGCCCATCTTACCGTGATGACTGCAATGTCCACCTCTCCCTCTGCCATGAGAACCTGTAACTTTGCAGTTTTCCTCCCAAGGCTCCTAGCATTAAGGGTAACCACCTTCCACCCTTTTCTCCCCCTCCCATCTTCCCCTCCTTTCCTAGCATCACCAACAGTACTTGCCATTTGTCCTTTGTCACTGTTATGGGGGTAAGCTCATATGGTTTCCCAACCTGTGGTCTCTGCATATCTCTTCCCTAACTGCCACCCCCACCCTAGTTTAAATTCCCAACTTCTTCTATGTACTCCTCCATCCTCTGTTTCAACACTTTCTTTCCTCCTCACTCAAGTGTAGTCTGTCCTGCATAGAGACTACTGTCCTCCCAGGTCCCTCCACCCTCCCACCAGCCCATACCCTTTAGCATAACACCAGGTTCTTAGCCATCCATTAAATTCCTCTATTCTCTGCTTTCTTGTTGTGCTTGCTTTTGGCACAGGAAGTATCTCTGAAAAGTTACTGATCTTCCTGCCCCTCACATAATTGTGCTAGTTCCTCAAACCTCCTCTGACTGTATCTACTGTCTTGTCAGCCAGGTCATTTGTCCCAAGATGTATAATTAAATGAGGCTTGTCCTACCCTTCTAGCATATTTCAGAACAGACTGTCCCACCCTTTCCGCTGTCATTCCTGGCATGACCTCCACCCAAATACGACTATGCCTCTCCCCGTTGCTACCCCGCCTAACTCCTCTTAATTTTGAGTCCCCCAGCACTAAGATTCCACCCCTCTTACTCCCTGCTTGCTTCCATTCATCTCCCTCTCTCATTTCCAGTTCCTCTTCTTCCTTCTGCACATTATTTCCCCCTTTTACCCCTGTTGCAATTCTCCCAGCAGAACTTCCCCGCGCTCCAGTTTGGTCCAGGCATTTATCAATTACTCCTCTAATTTCATCATTTCTCTCCTCCACCTTCTTCCTTTCTAGCAGTGCACAACTATTTTCTGAAGGCGCTTCACAAATGCCCGCTCCCTCTCTCTTCATAGTAACCTGTTCTCTCCTTTCTACTCCATGACTTTTGCCACTTCTTCGCCTCCCCTCACAAGTCCCTATCTCCTCCTTCCATTTGTCTTTTGTCTCCTGACCTGGTTTCCCCGGCAATTGTTCTTCCTGGCCTGGGCCTTTTGTCTCTGCTTCCCTTCTTCTGACCCTCTCCTCACCACTGTTGGCTTAAATCACCCTCCCTCATCTCCCCTTCTTCCTCCCTCCAGTATTGAGCTAAACCCACCCCCAATCTGCCTTGCCTGTCTTAGTTCCTCCTGCAGACCCTAAATCTCATTTCTAAGTTTTTCTATGTGGTTGCACACTTAACATCCTCCCACACTCCAGGCAATTTTTAGAAAGATTGGTGCACCGCAGTTGTTGCAGCCTACCACCCTATCCATTGCTGTCATTGCCCACCAGTGACCCCCCACCCTTCCAGATGCAGGATACCAAACACTCCCCCAAGTCTCCCCTCTCCCTCCTTTATCAGTGCAAAACATTTTCTTTATTTCCTTACCTCCTTGTAGCACACGCTAGATATATTGAGCAACTGCTTTTTATATTCCTATCCTTCCTATCCACACTCAAAAACAGACTTTAAGTAGCCATTGCACAACCTTCTTCAAACTCCTACTCCTCCTTTCCCCAATGGAATATCAATGTGAAGAAGTAATAATGCAAGCTCCTAGATTTGCATTTACTTTCCTTCCACTGAGAGAGCAGTCACCTCTTCACTTGCTGCTGTTCCTTTCCTGGATGTCTGCTTTTGCTATGACAGGTGCATATCCTTTGCCGGTTTGAGAAGTGATGTCAGAACCCCTGGTATAAAGGAAATAATGACCAAGGGTGGGACCAGCCCAAGTCTTCCAGAAACAATCAGGTAGCTGAGGCCTCTGGTCAGACCATTAGCACCCTTCCCCACTCTGCACTCAAACTTTGCAGCTAGTGAAGCCAGCAACAATGAATCACAATTCTACTCAAAGCCCCCAAAATAAGTTTGCTACCCAAAGAAACAGGACTCCAATTCAAACAGCTTCACCAACAACACATCAAAATAGGCTTGGAATTAGAAGATATATGTCTCCAATTCAAAGAAACAGACCCAGTTAAATCATACCAATTATGTTTTAAAACAGAAGAAATAGGTCTCTACAAATGCAGCCTGCCACACAGTGAATCAAACAAATGAGCCCACTTATAGCTACCAAAACAGGTTTCAAAATTCCAACAGCCCCAAACAATACCCTGCTAGCCCTTAGTAGTAAGAAAGAAAAGAAATAACCTTCTACCAAGTAGAATCCACAAGAAACAATGTAAAACAACAAGAAGCTACTGTACTGTAGATCTGAACTTGTCCCCCTTCTAGTTCCTTCTGAGAAGCCAAAGCACTGAGTTCCAAACTCTGTGATTTCCCTTGTGCTGCTTTCAAAATCAGACAGTTCCAAACTCTGTGATTTCCCTTGTGCTGCTTTCAAAATCAGAGTTCCAAACTCTTTGACTTCCCAAGTGCTGCTTTCAAAATCAAACAGTTCCAAACTCTGTGATTTCCCTTGTGCTGCTTTCAAAATCAGACAGTTCCAAACTCTATGATTTCCCTTGTGCTGCTTTCAAAAACAGACAGTTCCAAACTCTGAGACTTCCCATGTGCTGCTTTCAAAATCAAACAGTTCCAAACTCTGTGACTTCCCTTGTGCTGCTTTCAAAATCAGACAGTTCTAAACTCTGTGATTTCCCTTGTGCTGCTTTCAGAATCAAACAGTTCCAAACTCTGAACACAGAACAAACACAGTATGCCTGATTACAGAGAAGAAACCTGACTCCATCCCAGATTGTGTTCATGTAGTCAGGAAATTACTGAAACTCTCAATTAAATTTATTGCAGAAGAAATAAATGCTTTGATCCATGTTTCCGGTAACCATTTGTTTTTTTTAAATCAGATTTGAAACTCCTCAACTTCCTCAAAAGATTTTGGAAAAAATACACAGAAGTTAAGAATTCTCCTCTCCGGTTTCCATTCACTGTGATTCTGCTTACAAAACCCACCTTCAAAACAATAAGTGTTATCTTGTAATGAGGAGGTCAGTGTTTCTAATATCTTGTATTGGTTCCAGTAGAAATGTAATGTGCAAGAAAGAACAGAGCCTATTTATAATTTGGAACACATCTGGACGGGGGTAGAGATTTAAAGTACAGCTCAGACAAACAACAGAATTCCCCATCTTCCAAGCAGCTTCTTCTTCAGAAAAGATTGAGGCATACTCTTTTATCCTGGTCAGCCAAAAGCCTTCTACAGGTGTGGTTCCCACACACACTTGAGGAGCACATGTAACCTGCTGAGGTATGGACTTTGCTCGGTTTTTGACCATGTAAGTTTTAACTGCAACTATGCCCTAAGGTGCAATCTGTGTGAAGAACAGTCATGCCCTAGTGTCACTCATAACGGCAGAGAACAACTGGACCAAGATAACATCCTGGCACAAGTGTGGAGCTCTAGTTTACAAGTCCTGCCTCTGCAATAACATCTGGTTCTACTACATCTGTCCCTCCTTTGACTGAGACTAAGTTCAGAACTTGCTGAATTGCTGCACAGCTGCAACCTCCCAATTCAGCCACTTCTGTGACCAAAAGGAAAAACATGTTTCGTTGCACTCCAATTTAGTCAGGGTAACTGGCAAAAAATGTACCATCTTAAAGATGTACATCTAAAAATGCCCAGAGTCCAAAGTATTTTTAGATAATGCAATTAATTTTGATCACGAACAGTGTAGCTTTGCCTGTGTAGGCTCTACGATGCTGGTTCAACAATTAAGTTATCGACCGCCATCACAATGATGGATTTATGTCAACCACGACTTGCGATTGACATAACTCTGACTGAAGACCCTGGCTTTTTTTCACCGGGAAGCTTTGTCCCCTGGACCTCCCATGCGCAGACTCTGCCCCCCCATCCTCCAATCTAAAGGATTCTAACTCAGAGTCAGCGTTGGATCGGGGAGGAGGTGCAGGACCAGAAGAGAGAGTGCCGGGGTCTCAGGTGGACTATTACAGTGAAAACGTCAATGTTGTTGGCATCGAGGTTTTCACCTTAATAGTGTCACCATCCTGGTGGCATACTGCCTGGGGGCACAACAGAGATACTAGGGTACAAATTAAGCAGTATTAAAAGTAGAGCAGCTGAGTGGTACAGATATACTGCACCAATAAATCAGTTTAACAACAATAGTAATATTTAACACTATATGACTGCTCTTAATTCTGGCTACATTAAAGTACACTATGCCATTAAAGACGTACAAAATTTCTAGTTACCCATGTCTGGCCCAAACATCCTCCCAACCCCAGCACTTCACTCCTCACAAGCTTCTACAGGAAGTGTGATATATAGTAGTAGACTCATAGTTTTAATAGGGCTCCCACACGTAGAATGTAATGGTGCTGTTAAAGATATATAATGTTATAATGAAATACAGCAAACCCCAACATACTGTATACAATAATTCATAATACCAGTATGTAGTAAGCGCAAATACAAAAAATACTAAGTACCCGTAATAAATATTTACGCACAGAGTAGGAAATCTATATCAGGCTAAAAAATGGAAAATGTACTTCATTTCCCATATAAATGGAACTGACTGCAGCATTAGAAAAACCTTTTATCTAAACAGGTGATATACTAGAATCACTGGCATCATTATATATCTAAATTTGCTTGTTGCATAAATAAATTCTTTGACATTCATCAGCACACCTTCTAGAAAGCAACACATTTTATTGGAACTGTTCATTTCAATTTCATTTGAAGCTTCCCAAGGGGGACTGATGATGATACCGGATCTATCTGGTGCAAGTGTTGCTTGTGCAATGGGTTCAGGTGAGGTGGTGGTAGCCTATACTAGTGCTGTCTCCAAGGTGCTCGACTCTGTTGCACCGGTCCATATATGACCCAGGTCTTCTTGTCTGAGACCCCTGTGGTTTGATGGGGCTGTCAAGGAAATGAAGACCAGGGGCCGGAGGATGGTGCATTGTTGGTGGAAGTCTTAGTCCGAGGAGGATAGACTGGCTTTGAGAATTCACTATGGTGAATATCTAAAGGCAATCAATAAATGTTCCTGTCCAGGGAGACTGCTACAGGGAGGAACAGACCAGTTCTGCTTTTTCAGACTGTGGACAGGCTACTCCGTCCTGCTATCTGCAGCCAAAAAGAGTAACTTCAATCACTTAGTGCGATAAGTTTGCTCTTTTCTTCTCTGACAGGGTGTCCTCCATTAGGGCCTGGGATCTCTCCAATGGGATACATGCAGCCCTGCAGTGGTGAGTCATGTGTTTTCAGAGACACTCCTATCATCTGGAGTGAGTTTAGGCCGCTGGGGGTGATAGAGGTATGGAAGATGATTTTGAAGTTGTTGCCCACGAACTGTGAACTGGACCAGGGAAAGATCCATCTCTTAATGGGAGGTGTTGAGCCTGTTAGTGCAGTGTCCACTGAGATTGTCCAGTTCTCACTTTCAGAAAGACTTTTCACCAGTGCCTTGAAAGAGGCACTGTCAAAGCCTCTCCTAAAGAAACTGTCTCTTAACTCTGACCAGTCTCTGAACTCCCATTTTTGGGTAAGATTATCAAGAAAGTAGTAGCTCTACAGCTCGAGGCACACCTTGCGGACTATGACATCAATGAGCCCTTCCAGTCTGTGTTTAGGTCCAGGCATAGCACTGAAACGGCATTAGTCGGGGTGCAAAATGATCTTCTCAGGGTGAGAGATAGAGGAGAATGATCAGTATTCATTCTCCTTGATCTCTCCTCAGCACTTGATGCTAGTAGACCATGCACTGTTGTTGGATCACCTAAGGGAGCTCTGTGGACTCACTGGTGCTGTCAGATACTGATTTGAGTCCTTTCTCACAGGCAGGATGCAGAAGGTAGTGATGGGGAGTTTCTTCTCCTACCTGAAGCCCCTGCCATGTGGAGTTCCCCAGGGTTCGCTTCTTGTGAGCTGTGTTGTTTGCAGTATATGTGCTTCCCCTGGGTGAGATCATTAGAGATAGTATAGTTTGGGTTTTCGTTGTTATGCAGATTACACCCAGCAGTATATGTCATTTGCACTTGGGACGAGTCACACCATGGAGGTGCTTAATAAGTGTCTGACCAGGATCCAGGACTGGATGTCCTCTAGCTGGCTGAGACTGAATCCCAACAAGACAGAGGTGCTAGTGATTGAGTCTGGTCGCCAGTAGGATGTGGGTGCCTGCCGGGATGGGAACACGGTTATTCCTTGGCCCTATTCCTTTGGCTTCATCTACTAAGGTGAAAAATCTGGATACTATCCTTGATCATGGACTGACACTTGAGACTCAGGTGTTATCCAGAGTGGTTTTTACCAGTTTAGGAATATCACCCAGATCAAAGCCTTAATTCCGCCTGAGAACCTGTCCTAACTAGTACTTGCTTTTGTAACATCCAGACTCAACTATTACAATACTCTTCACCTAGGGGTCAGTGGGGGGGGGGGGGGGATTCTACATTGCCTTCAGCTAGTGCAGAACACAGCGGCCAGGTTGCTGATGGGACTTTGGAGGTCTTGTCACGTGACCCCAATCCTGCTTGACCTGCAGTAGCTGCTGGTGAGATGGAGAATCACCTTAAAGGGGGCTTGCTCACCTATGAGACCCTATAAGGATTGTGCCCTGGCTACCTGAGTGACCTTCTGACTCCTGTCCGCCCTATGCCCTCATTCCTCCACCGAAGGCCTCCTGGTGGTTCCCAGGGCCCAGCTGAAGACCTCTGGAGAGCGATCATTTGAGGTGGCAGGCCTGGCCCTATGGAACTTATTTCCAAGATCTCTGAGGGAGGTCCCATTGGTGGAAGTGTTTAAGCAGGGTCTGAAGGCCCATCTTTGTAGAGAGGCGTTTGCAAAATGCTAATGAATCCTATAAACAATAGCCTACTGAATTAGTTTACTTTAAATAAAGATTTTATTTATGTTTCATCATTTATTCATTGTCTTTGTTTTGATATATGTTTTTGTTATTTGGTGTATTTATTTATTTCAAATTCCTACCTTCCTGAACAGCACCCAGAGCCTCTGGGATGGGCCTTTACATAAATAAAATTTTACTTACTTTACTTACTTAGTTACTTACTTCCATGCCACATATGATGTGACGCAATGAATCACCTGCTCAACCTGCCTGTTGATGCAGCCCAAGGTTCCATAAGTACAGATCTCAAAGTAACAGACTGAGAGACAGTATAGCGCAGTGGTTTAAGGCTCTGAGCTGCAAATCTGGAGACCTGGGTTTGAATCCCACAGTCCCCACTTGCATACTGTATGACCCTGAGCAAGTCACTTAACTTCTCTGTGCTCCCAGGTCGCACCTGTAAACAACGTTTCAGCTTAGTATGCCACTCCTGTTTAAACAATTGAGACTAAAACAGAAAAGCATTAAGTATATGAAATCTGAGATTGCAACCTGATATATGGATAAATTGATACATTTTGCATTCTTCATTTTTAAATGGACTCCTAACAAGCACAAGATATAAGGAAATGAGACAACAGTATTTAGGTATTATTGATCTATGGATACTTCAGATTTAGGAAATGCTCACCACCATTCATGCTCAGCTGCATGGGCGAAATGTGGGGTGCCTAAGTGAATAGACTGGAGGTTGCTGGAGTACAGCAGACTCATGGTAACTCCCTTTATCTCCCTTTGTGCAACATCAGTGGGGCTGTGTCTGCTATATCTGCTGTTTCCCCCCTCTGCTTGAGTTGACAGTGAGCTGTGATAGCGGTAAACGGTCCGCTGCTGCTGCTGCATGAAGTGTGCAGCATTTCCAACTCAGAAACAAGGAGAGATTGAGACTGTCTGGCAACAGCAACTACTGTATGTCCCTTGTAAGACTTTTAAAGTGACATTGCCTGATACTGCCCATGCATTTCTAATACCTTTTACTACTGCAAAGTACATCAGTAGTTAAATACCTGCTATCTCCTGCACAGCACTGGGTGTTGAAGAAGCCGCTTTGAAATTTACAGACTTCTCTAGGCCCCCCACCCCCTTTGAAATTTACAGACTTCTCTAAGCCCCTCCACCCCCTCGCTCCCCACTCCCCATTCTCTGAGTCACCTAACATCACTCTCCAACCTACTGCATATGGGGCACCTCCTCACCCAAAGTCTCCAGCAGAGTGATGCAGACGAGGGACTATTCCAAACTCATCCTCAATGACTACCTCAAGGATCTATGATGTGTTAACTGGTCTAGGATCACTGCTACAAATGACCCTGTTGCAGCCTTGCTCATTTCCTTGCTGTATTTGTCCCCTTGCAAAACAGGCATGCACCCCTTACAAAAAAGGAGGTGAGGGGCACGGTCACGAAGTGGCTCCATGGTGGACTATTCTCCCTCATGAAGCAGAGAGACAAATGCTGGGTGAAACACAAGATTTCCCACAACAATAATGACCTCCTCGAATACCGGTGGCTCAGAAACTCCTGCAAGAGAGCCATACGCACCGCTAAGAGCGAGTACTGCAAATCTGCCCTGCTTGCCTCGGCCAATCAACCCCAGCACTTTTGGCAAAACATCAAAAACCTGGTCAGACGGTCTGCCAAGGAAATGATCACCGACATGAATATCGGAGGGTCCAACTGCAATAACCCGCATATTATTGCCACTGCATTTAACTGCATGTTCACTGACCTGCCTGCTCCTCCTTCTTCCCAACTCTCTGCCCCTATACTGCCGGATGGACACCCCCCCTCGACCGCCATTCTACCTCCGATGGATCTCAGTTGGAGAGACCCAGGAACTCCTAGCTGGTCTCTCCCACCACACAGGGGTAGGTCACGACAGCCTCGAACCAAAGCTGCTGAGCTTGGGGGCTCCCCTCCTCGCCAGGCTGGTCGTTCGTACATTTAACTCTTCTCTTATCTCGGGGATCATGCCTGATGTATGGAAGGTGGCCAAGGTTGTCCCTGTTTACAAACAAGGCGACCCCAAGGATATGAAAAACTATTGCCCCATTGCCATACTCTCAGCTAACTGTAAGCTCCTTGAAAAGGCAGTTGCCTCTCAACTCTCCCACTACCATCAGGGTTATAGAGTTCTCTCCCCAGCTCAGCATGGCTTCAGAAAGGGGCACAGCACATCGACTGTGCTTTCCGCAGTTACCTCTGAGATCAGGACCATGACTGACCAAGGCAAACTGACCGAAGCCATCTTCGTTGATCTCTCTAAGGCCTTCGATCAGGTTGACCATTCCCTCCTCCATTCCACTCTTCATTGCCTCGGATTCTCCCACCAAGCCCTTGCCTGGTTTTCCAACTACCTTGAGGGAAGGCAGCAATATACCTGCTTCAACCGCGCCCTCTCCGCCCTCTCCCCTGTTAACTGCAGGGTCCCCCAGGGATCTGTCCTTGGACCCATTCTGTTTTCCCTTTCCATAAATGAACTGCCCTCCGTTGCAACCTATGGGCACCCAACTCTATACGTGGATGACCTCGTTGTACTGTCCAGTTCCCAGGATATTACTAGCATCAACTCCCGACTTAACTCAGACTTCGATCTTATCCAGAACTGGCTTGAGAGACACAAGCTCACCATCAACCTGGAAAAGACCCAGGCCATGTTCTTTGGTTCTGTGGCCAAAACCGCTTCCCTCCTTGCTTCTCTAACGATCTATGGAGCTACTGGCTCCCTCCTGCCAGTCACAAAGCCATCAATTATCTAGGAGTTACCCTTGATCCACAACTGGATCTCACTGTGCATCTTCGGAATATCTGTAAAGCCACAAACGGCATGCTTGGACTTGCCTACAGAGCCAAAGATTGCCTCACCCCAGCTGCTCGCCTCCCCACAGCCATGTGGATACTACTTCTCACACTTTGCTATGGGCTTGTAGCCTTTGCCCCAGTCCCGAATTCTAGCCTAGCAAAATGGGACACTGCTTATAACAACATATGCCGCTTCACACTCTCTGCATCTTGCCTTACACATCGCTGTGAGCTCTACTCTCGGCTGGAGTGGCTCCCCCTGAAAAACACCACGCATTTGTCCTTGGCAACTTCATTGATAACATAGTTAGAATGGCCACTCCTTCTGCACTTGCCCTTCCCCTCAAATATGAAACCCCTGCCTACCACTTAAGATCTAGTGCTGCTCAGGTCTGTTTGGTTCCTAAGACCCGCACCCTCACAGGTGACCAGGCCTTCTCTGTCTATGTGCCTAGACTGTGGATCTCTCTTCCCGCCCTTGTTCCTGCCTCTCCCTCCTATCCCTGCTTCAAAACATCCATCTGGATCTTCCTCAAAACTGCCTCTGCCTGTCTTTGTACTATATAGATCCAGAATAGTCTCTCTCTCCATCACCCCTGATACACTATGGGAGTCTGTGAGGTGATACACCGACCGCTGTTAATCTCTGCTGATAACCAGCATAAGGCACTTTCCGCCCTCCTGTTGGTGAGGCACTCTTGTCATATCAGTTCCCGCTTCTAGCTGCACTATATTGAAGCCCATTCTCTCTCTTGATAGGCGCTCATGTACTTTCTCGTAATTTTGATGTATTCTCTGTCATGATGTTACCTGTTGTTACTCTACCTCTCATTTGCTGTTTTGTATCTTGTTGACTTATTGCCAGCCTTACCATTTAAAGCCAGTTGTACCATTTGCTGTTCCACCCACTTGTTCGTGGGCCCGTATGTTACCCTGACTCTGTATTGTGTTTCTTATGTACTCCGTAAGCTCCTGGGTTGCACCTGAAAATAGGCACTTGTCGTCTAGTGTACTTATCTTGTTAACAAAAGCAAATAAATAAATAAACGTGGTCTGGAAGAAGTTAGACTAGGAGATTAAAACCTCACTTTTGCAGTGGGAGTGGTGAAATGGGGGCAGCTAAGTGGAAAGACTGGAGTCAGCTGGTGAAAGCTGGTGTTGGGCCAGGTTCTTATAAAGTTTGATTTGAATTATTTTATTTTTATTTTAAGCTTGGTAAATATGATTTTAGGATGCTTGGTGGGAGTTTAACTTGTTTTGGGGGGATCTGGGGGTTGGCATGGTTTGCTAATGCTCCAGTTGTTGATTCTCCTGCAGAGTTGACTGTTTCAGCCTCACTGAGAAATTCATTGTTTTCTGTACCCAGGATTTATTTTTGGGACATTGTATTTACTTCTGTAACTTGTTTTACTAAATGTCTCTTTACTGTTAAACTGAACTATGGAGCTAATACAACCCAGTTATTTTGTTCAGATATTTCTTCAGCCATTTTGCCTAAAAATACCAGGACCCTGATACTCAGAAAAGCACTTTGTAATTGCCTAGAGGTCTGAGGATGCTATATTTAGTTGGATAGGGCACTGGCACTATGTGACTGAGTATAGGGCCATGCCAGTGCAGCGCTAAGTCAAGTAGTTCCCAAAGTGGTTCTTAAGAGTGGATAGTGCTGGAGCGCTATCTGCAGTTTTCATAGGGAACCATGCAAATGAGCCCATAGGGCATGCAAGGTACTAAGGGGCCATTTGCATGCCCATTATGGGCCCATTTGCTTGGGTAGAGGAGGCTGGCTAGCATGGCAGTGCCCCTCTTCCCCAGTCTAGACATATATGTTGCTATCCCTGATGCTAGTGATCCCCTTCCCTCCAATTGCCAGCCCATATTTAATAAAAAATCCCTAGTGCTAGAGGCTCCCCTCCATCTGATTGCAGCCGCATTAAATAAAAATCCCTGGTGCCAGTGCTCCTCCCTCTGATTGCCAGCCTGTACTTAGTCAAGTCGACCTGGTGTTAGTCGTCTTCCTTCCCTCCGATTGCCAGCCAGTATTAAATAAAACTCTGCTGATGTTAGTGGTCTCCCCTCCCTCTGACCACAGCCTGTATTTAAAATACTCTGCCTGGTGCTAGTGCTCCTCCTCTCCCTCCAGTTGCCAGATCATATTTAATAAAACTCTCCCTGGTGTTAGTGGTCCCCCCTCCTTCTGATCAACAGCCTGTTGTATGAGTTCCAACCCTCCCTGGCATCCAGTGGTCTTCACAGGCACCAATCCATGGTACTGTGGGGAGCAGTGCCCTACTTCCTGGTGTGTAGTGGCAACCCCCACCATAGCATCCACCCCCCAGTCACCTCACCAGTATCCTTGATGCAGCAGGTGCACATAGTGACAAGTGCTGCCCTCCTCACACCTTCTCAGCTGGCCATCTTATGTCCAGACAGTGAGCATGCATCTTATTTATAGGACAGAGTGACATGCCCTGTCCTATAAATAATATGTGCACTCCCTGCCTGGACATATGGTACCCAGCTGAGGAGCTATGAGGAGGGTAATGCTCTCACCGTATGCATACCGTGGCAATTGAGGATACTGGTGAGGTGACGAAGGGGGGTGGGTGCTGGTGCACAGTGAGGGTCAGGATGCCAGGAGTAGGGCATTGTGACCATGGATTGGTGCCTGGAGGTACCACTGGATGCCAGGGAGGGTTGGTACTTTTCCTATGCACTGGTGATTGGAAGGGACACCACTAGCACCAGGGATTTTTTTATTAAATACGGGTTGGCGATTGAAGGGAGGGGAGACCACTAGCACCAGGGAGAGTATAGTTAACTACAGGCTGGCGATGAGAAGGGGGGAACTACTAGCACCAGGAATTTTTTATTGAATATGGGCTGGCAATCAGAGGAAGGGAGGATCACAAGCACCAGAGATTTTTTATTAAATATGGGCTAGCAATCAGAGGGATGGGGGACCAATAGCACCAGGGATGTTTTATTAAATATGAACTGGCAGTCATAGAAACATAGATTTTAATGGCAGATAAGGATTTCTTGGCCCACCTAGTCTGCTCAATTCCCTACCTATTGGATAAGCTGCAGATTCTAGTTAACCAACAGCTTTCTACCCCCCACTATAATTGCCTTATTTCTGTCCCATGCATTCTTGAATTCCCCCACTGTTTTTTGACCCCACGACCTCCTCAGGGAGGCAGTTCCATGCGTCCACTACCCTCTCCATGAAAAAATACTTTCTCACATCCCCCCTTTATCTTCAAATTGTGCCCCCTTGTTCTTGCACAACTCCTTTTCTGAAAGATGCTCCCCTCTTGGACTTTGTTGATTCCCTCGAGGTACTTGAAAGTTTCTATCATGTCATTCATCTTTCTCCTTTCCTCAAGGGTATACATATTAAGCTCTTTCGGTCTCTCTTCGTATGGCTTTTTTTGCAGAGCCTGCACCATTTTAGTTGCCCTTCTCTGGACTGCCTCCATCCTGTCTCTGTCCTTTCGAAGATGGGGTCTCCAGAACTGCATGCAGTACTCCAGATAGGGTCTCACCAACTGTCTGTACAGAGGGATAGCAACTTCCTATTTTCTACTGGTGATGCCTCTCCCTATGCCTCCCAGTATCCTCCCCAGCCCTCAAAGGGAGGCGGGACCATTAGCACCAGGAAGAGTTTTTTTTTTTAATAGGGATTGGTGATCGGATGGAGGGGGACCACTAGCACCAGGGATATTTTATTAAATACAAGCTGGCGGTTGGAGGGAGGGGAGGACCACTAGAATCTGGGAGTTTGTTTTGTGAATTCAAGCTGACGATTGGAGGGGGGGGTGTCACAGACCACAGGGGACAGATGTGCTCCCCTAGAAGACAACTGATTCTTGACTACAGTACCTCTGGCAGCCACTAGGGTTGCACAGAGTAAGAAGGGGGTTTTATTGGTGGTATTTGTGCTGGTAAAGGGACCATGCTAGGCCCTTTTGCACCATGCAAATCTGCTGAATATTGGTTTATGACAATATTCCTCTCCATGCCCCCTCCATTTGCATATCCCCCATTTTGCTTTGTGTGGACGCTAACCCTGTTTCATGGCACAACTGAGCCTTTTGAATATCGGGCTCCAGTGCAAAACCCAATTTGCATGGAAACACCGGTTAGCACCTGCGCACACTTTTGATTATAGGGCGCCAGTTCTTCGGGGTTGCAATTTTATTCCTTTTAGGGTTGCTACTAAACAGCCTAGCTGGCTATACTGGCCCTCTAAAAAAATGAAAGAAAGTTGTTTTGTTTTTTTTGTTGTTTTTTTGACTAGCTGGAGACAGAGATGCAAACCTAGGGCCTATGATAAATGGGCTAAGTTTTTATCATTCAAATATGGAAAGTTTTTTTTTACCAAAAAAGTTCATTTGATAGCTTAGTCCTCTTCTATTCAGCTGCCAGTTATTGCTTTAACTGAGTCATGGCTAGAGCCTTCTATTGCCAACACAGAAGTTAATTTGGCCAGTTATTCCATTTTCAGATCAGATAGGAACAGACAAGGTGGTGGGGCAGTTTTATTTGTCCATTCATCTATTCCCTTCTCCTTAATAAAGGTTGACATTCTAAGGTGGCAAATTCATTCTGTTTTTATTTCTTTACATTTTCCAGGAAAGAGATTTCTAGTGGGTTGTTTATGTTGTCCACCACAGTTTAGAACAAGCAGATTCACAGATCTTACAACTTTTATAAATTCCATGGGGGAGAGTAAGTAATTCTATTCTTTTGGGTGATTTTAATGTCCACTGGGATGGCAGCAGAGGTGCAAAATTAAAACAAACATAGTCCTTGCTAGGCTTGATCAAA
Organism: Neoceratodus forsteri; assembly: GCA_016271365.2. Classification (NCBI taxonomy): domain Eukaryota; kingdom Metazoa; phylum Chordata; order Ceratodontiformes; family Ceratodontidae; genus Neoceratodus; species Neoceratodus forsteri. Next base: position 338,613,313 of record CM028137.1, on the reverse strand, counting down.
CTTATAAGTGATTTTACCTGTACAGATGCAGTCCACAAGGTATCTACCATACTTGATTTAATTTTTGTTTCCCCCAGTGTCCCTGTATCACATTCTGGCTGCTTAGATAACATCTTCAGTGACCATTCAGTCACATTTTGCACATTAAATCTTCTATTCCTAAACTGTCCCCCCAAGACTGTAAAATGTCATTGTTTCAGAAGTTTAAATTCTGACATTTTTGTAAGAGACCTAAATAAGGCTTCTTGGAGCAATATTTTAGTTTGTAAAACTAACAATGATACATGGGATTTCTTTGTAAAACAGTTTTTGTTAATATGTGATTTACATGCTCCCATTATCAAGCAAGATCTGGCAAAGCCACTGCGACTGTGAAAATATTAACTAGATAAGGGTGCTTCATGGGCTTAAACATAAATATGAATTGCTGTTGCATACACTAACTGAATCAAAGTATGGTACATTGAGAAAGGGCAGATATAAAAATAATACCACCATCTGAATTACAGTTACCTGACGTTTCACATTTTATTCTGTGCACCGTTAATAGCAATCAACTCAACAGAACTGGGGCCATCATATGCGTGAAGGTACTGCACCTTAATTGCAAACACTGCTGAGACAACTATATGTTGTGACAAGGTGGAAAATAAACACATGTTGTTTTTGAAGACATTTGATGTGTTTAGATTGTTTTAGAGATTGCTAATTCACACACATAATTAGTATAATATAAAAGTGTATATACCCAAATGTCAATGTAAATCTTACACATTTCATTACAAGTTGTTCTCTTGAAGGAAGATCTTACTGTACAAGGCCTAAAAATCGGTGTTAGGTAAAAGTAAACTGTGGTAGGTGTGTTATTGAGGGTATGCATAGATTATCTTTCATTGCTGCTCCACCCAGGCACACACAATATGAAAATCAACAACCCCTTGATCTGAAGCAACTGGAATTAGTTAGTACAAGGACAGAAACAAGTAGGAGACTGAGTAAGTGGATAGACAACCATGAGTATGGTAAGTCAAATAACATTTCAAAAAAGTCTCACTATTATAATTATTTTTTTATGTTTGCTTGTGCGCATGCACAAGAAACATTATGTGGCAGCTTAGGAGAGAAGCAGGTTGAGGAGGTGCAGCACTGTGGCAGCCAATGGAGGCATTGCATTTGGGGGCTTGTTACTGGTAAACCAATGGCAGCACAGTGTGCTGATGACACTGGCTTCCAAAAGTGCCACCAACTTGTAAGATTTTCACCATAGCAATCAGAGGCCACCTTGTCATTGCAGCATCAGGCATTCTGCTGCAATAAGAGACTGACCCTTCCTTGCAGGGCAGTACCTTGCCTAGTATAATATTGTTTCTGAACATGGCGGCAAGCTGCTGCCATGTTTACAAACAATATTAGTAGCCCCCAGTGCCAAAGGGGTGCCCAATCCCCCTCAGCATTATGTGCCCCCCAAAACATCCTTTGTTTTCTGCCAGGGGCCCAATCCCCATCAGCTTTAGTCCTCCCTTCTCAATTTAATTTGCCGACAGGGGAGCCCACTCCCCACCAGCATTATGTCCCCCACAAAAAAGATGTTGTTTTGTTCTTAGGGGGCTGCCCAATCCCCCTTGGCTCTTACCCCCCTCCGTATGTGCCGGTGGGGGTGCCCAATCCCCGTTGGCTACTGCCCCCCAAAGACAAACACTAGGTTAGCACGCTGGGAGCCCACCCCAGCGTGCCAAATGTCCCTGTTAAAAAAAAACTTCCCACAATGGTTTTTTGTTTGTTTCACTTGTAAAACAGAAAACAGTCCCTCATCAAGTCCTGTGGCCCCTTCCCCAACCTGCACCCACCCTCTGCGCACTCCACCTCCCCCTCACCCCATACTTACTTCTGGTGCTCAGCGCAATGATCTTCAGTGAACTGGGAACACATCTACACTCTTCAAAACCAACCACGAACTGAAGAAATGCCAGTAAGCTGTATAATGGCATAAATAGGGTTTTTTCAACTTTGGTGCATATCTCAGGCATTTTGGGGAATTTTGGCACCAAATTTTCAACTTGGGGTTATTGGGACCCCTTGTCATGAATTCAGCCACTGTCATGGCATTATTCAGTCCTGAAAGGTGATTTTGCAGTCACTGTGCAGAATCACCTTTCGGGACTGATTAACGAAATGACAGTGCCAGTGTTCATGAGGTGGGTTCTCAAAAAGTCTATGTTGCAAATTTGATGGAAGAAATCCCAAAAATTACTGTTTTACAAGTGTGCATTGTGCAGTTGCTACGCACGCTCCTAACTTCGCAATTTGCAATATTTTCACTCCAGATTTTCAACATTTCCATTTTTCTGTACCTCCTTATGAACAGTACAACTGCCATTTTTCACATCCAGGCCAAAGTGTGTTTTCACACTTCCAGCGCAGAATAGCGCACTCACTGTGGGAAATCCATGTTTGGGACACATTAAGAAAATCTCAGTGACAGCGTTCATGAGCAGAGGTCCTAAAATGCGTATGTTAAAAATTTTGTGATGAAAGTCCATAAAATGAGTGTGTTAAGAGCATGCATTGCGACGTTTTCACGCACGCTCGTAACTTCGCATATTTGCAATATTTTTGCTCCAGATTTTCAACATTGCCATTTTTCTGCACCTCCTTATGAACAGTACAGTTGTAATTTTTCACATCCTGGCTGAAATGTGCTTTGCACTTCTGACACAGAACAACGAGTTGCTGTGGGAAATCAGTGTTCGGGACACATTAAGAAAATCACAGTGACACTGTTCATGAGCAGAGATCCTAAAATGCCTATGTTGAAAATTTGGTGATGAAAGTCCATAAAATGACTGTGTTACACGCATGTGTTATGCAGTTTCTATGTATGCTCAGAAGTACGAGCATTTTAATATTCCCACTACAGATTTTCAACATTGCCATCTCTTCACACCTCCCTATAGATGGCACACCTGTGATTCTTCACATCCTGCCTGATCTGTGTTTTTGTACATGTGGCACAGAATGGCACAGTCACTGTTGGAACTCAATGTTCGGGACACATTGACAAAATCACACTGCCACTCTTCATAAGCAGAGGTCCCAAATGCTTTCATGAGGTGGGGTCACAAAAAGGCCATGTTGAAAATTTGTAGTGCAAATATCAACAAACACCTGGGGCATTAGGGTTTCTAACCATAAGGTCCCACCCTGTACAGACTGACAGGCATAGGGGTGTGCCTTTGGATTGCAGACTGAACTGCTCATGCCATCCCACCCCAGCCAGTAACAGGCATCAAGGTGTATTTTGGACTCTTTGGCCCCAGAGTTCACCCCATTCTCCTATGCTGCACCCATTTCAGCATATGTCCTTATGGAATGGGGTGACTGTAAAGCCAAACACCCCAAGGCACACCTCAACACATGTCAGTGTCTGCAGAATAGGGTGAGGTGACATAACATGAACATCATGGGTGATGACCCAAACATTTTACCCCAATGCCTGTCCATCTCTACAGGGTGAAGGTGGGGTTGACATGAAGTTCAATACTTCACTGCCATTCCTATTCTGCATCTATCTAACTTCTGCATTTCCAATGCTAATACCAGCAAGCAAACATTCAGCTTTGAAGAAATGCTTGTTACAAATGTATCTGCACAGTTGACAATTTTTGTAAAAAAATAATAACAATGGGAATTATTCCACATATGTCCACAGGTGCCACACATGCAGGTAGAGGGATCTAAGGCCTGGATGCACCAGTCTGCCTTGATCCTGAGTCAGAAGATCATGGAGGAGAGGCAGAGGTACTGGGGTTTCCATAGATAGCTGTTGAAGCAGAGGGAATCAAATCTGATGAGGTCAAAGAGGGGCTATTAGAATCACGTGAGCCCCTTCCACCTGTAGCTACAGGAGAACCCTCTGAAGAACTGTGAAGGGAGGAAAGGCATGCAAAAACCTCCTTGTCCAGCAAAGAGACAGTGCATCTCACCCAGTGGCGGCTCTACACCAGGGTCTGCCAGGGCATCTGCCCCGCTAAAAAAATGCTGTGCCCCAGTTGGTGCCCCATATGGTGCAGAGCTTCCCCCATAGTAACAATATATCAGTGCCCTGGCTGCCATCTGTTGTGCCCCAGCTGTGCCCTGGTAACCATTTGTGGCTAGAGCCACTACTGATCTCACCAGAAAACACCAAGTCTGGGAACAAGCGAGCAAAAATTGGGTAGTTTTGCACTGGATGGGGAGACTAAGAGGTCTATCTCCAGCCAACCCCACAAGTCTAATAAGTTTACAACCACCTCTTGATTTAGCCTCCACTCATGAGCCTTGATAGTGGTGTGGCTGAGACTGTCTGCCAGGATGTTGCTGATTCCAAGCAAATGGGCAGCAGTAAGGAAGAGGTTGTGCAGGACTGCCCAGTACCACATTCGCATCACCCACTGGCATAGAGAGTATGAGTGAGTGCCTCCCTGTTTATTCAGGTACCAGACCACAGACATATTTTCTGTCTGAATCAGGAGTGTCCCTGAGCATAGAAGAGGCTGGAAGACCTGGATGGCATACAGTACTGCCCTCACTTCTAACACATTGATGTGTAGAAATGCTTCCAGCTGAGACCATGTTCCCTGGGTCTGATGGTCTCCAAGGTGAGCTTCCCAGCCTTGACAAGAATCATCCATTGTAATGGTCATGGTAGGAGCAGGGGGTTGAAAGAGGAACCCCAGCGGAGAGATTGGACAACCTCTGCCACCAAAGAAGATCCTTCTTCATGGACCCAGACACTAGGACTCTGTGGTCCAGGTTGTTAAGCCGCTGATCCCATTGGACATGAACAGTCCATTGAGTCACTCTCATATGCAGTCTGGCTAGAGGAACTGTAGGGATCACAGCTGCCATCAGCTTGAGAAGTTGGAGGATCGACCAGGCTGTAGTTCAGGGTAAGTTGGCCACTAATCTGGCCTTTTTCTGCAGGGTTTCTGCTCTGTCCAGTAGGAGGAAGGCCCTGCCCTGGACCATATCCAGCACTGCCACAATTAAATTGTAGGCACTGGGAGGGGAGAGGTGGGACTTGGGATAGTTTACTGTCATTCCAAGTCTAGAAAAGAGGTCCAGGGTGAAAAAGAGTGACTCCCTCTGACTGCTCTGTGATGGGGCTGATAGAAGCCAATCATCCAGATACAGGCACAATTAGATCCCTCTGCAGCATAGGGCCATGGCCACCACTGCTAGACACTTGGTAAAAACCAAAGGTGTTGAGGATAGGCCAAAAGGGAGAACCTTGAACTGGTAATCTTCCTCCTGGAAGGCAAACCAAAGAAAGTAGTGGTGGGCCTGGAAGATGGATGTGCAGGTAAGCATCCTGCATGCCCAGCTCACAAAGCCAATGGCTCTTGTGGAGCAGGGGTAGAAGCCCCTGAATAGTGAGCATATGAAACCTTTTGTACTTGATGTACAGGTTGAGCATGCTGAGATTCAAGATGGGTCTTAGGTTGCCTGTCTTTTTGGGCACTAGGAAGAAATGGAAGTAGTACCCTCTTCCTACCTGTGCTGGAGTCACTGGCTCTATGGCTAAGTTTTGCAGACGATCCTGGATCTCATCCCCTATCAGAGACAGGTGTCTTGGAGGATAATGGAAGAGGCCTGGGGGGTTGTCCAGACATCTGTCTAGAAACTCTATGGTGTGACCTCTTGCTATTAACTGAAGGACCCAAGAGTCTGTGGTTATGTCCTGTGACCCCAGAATGTGGAGGTCAAATCTCACCCCTCCCAGTGGATCCTCTAGAGGATCTGGAGAAGGCAGTGGGGTCCCCCACAAGTCAGGAGGCTGAGGGAAGGGAGTCGGCAGCTCCCACAGGGGGTTTCTGGGGCTTGGCAGAGTGAGTAGGGGTTCCTGATGCTGGATACCAGCATTTGGCCTGGTGTTTGGCAGGGGTCTCTTTGGTCTGGTGTCTCTGTTGCTAAAGAAAAGGCAGTTTGCCTTTGTAACCCCCTCAGCAAATGAAGCGGACATCATGGATGGATTTACCTCAGTCCTGCAATTCAGTGATAATATGCTTCCTTAGCATCACCTCTGAATAACACGGATCCCCTGAAAGGGGCATCCAGGATGGAGGTCTGGACGTCTTGTGCCAGGTCAGCAATCTTGAACCATAAATGTCACCTAATGCAGATAGCAGTGGCTGTGGCTAGAGCAACTGAGTCTACTGTGTCATAAGTGGCCCAGAAGGCATGATGACAGAAGATTTTAGCCATTCTCAATGTCATGGCAATCTCGGCCTTAAACTCCTGGTACTAGATAACGTCCATCTTAGACTCATGTGAGGCCAGGAAATATTTCTGATAGGAAACCATGTGGGACACATAATTAAGGAACCTGAGGGTGCAAGTGGAGGAGGAATGGATCTTGTTACCAAAACTGTCCTGCTGCTTAGACTACTTATCAGAAGGAGACATCCTCAAATGTTAGATTTAGAGGACCGGTTGTAGGCAGCCTTGATAACAACCGAGTCTGCATTAAGATGGCCAGTAAAGTGTGTGACCCCATCTGGGGGGTGGTACACCCTGTCTTCCCTTTTTTGAAACAGCCAGAATGGAGGAAGTCTGTTGCCAGATAGTGGACATAAGGGGTCAGAAAGGAGGTGGGAGTAGAGGCCACCACTGGTTTCTGATGGTCAAGCTTCAAGGCTAGTTGAGTCCTGTCCTCCTGAATCAGGGTCTGAAACACTGCTGGACATCAGCCTGAGGCTTCTGTGGAGGCAGAGGCTGAGGAGGAGGAGGAGGAGGCGTGGAGGAGGAGGCTAGTATAATGGATAGCCCAGTATCTGATATTGAGGGAATCCATGAGCCAGATAGGAGTAGGGAAAGCCAGAAGGAGCATACCCTTGATTAGACATAGTCTGGCATCTGGTACCCTGGTACATAATGGAGTCAATGACAGGCATTGGATACCTCGATGAAGGGTACTTTGGGTATTGTGGGGCAAATAGCCTGGAACATTGCCCATAGGCCCAGCCAAAAGCAGAATTAAAGGCCCTGCAGGAGGTCCAGAAGGATCAGACATTGGCCCGGTAGGGACATTCAAAGAGGCTGGCCCTCAATCAGGCACAGAAATGTCTGGCACTGGATGATTCTGTGCCTGGGGGCCTAATGGAAGGCAATCCAGCATTTGAGGAATGGCCGGAGTGCTAGGTATATCTTGACCAGGTGAAGAGTCACATGGGGAAGGCTCACTTGGCATTGGGGTATGAGTCGAACCTGACGGATGACCCACCATTGTCTGGGGAGCTGGAGTCCAAGATGGTGGAACTTGGTTGTCCAAGAGGGCTTGGGTGGAGGAGGCCCTGACAGAAGGTCCCCAGAGGGATTAACAATAGGCCCAGTAGGTGAATCAGGAAGAGACTGACCTGGTGAAGGAGGGAGAACCTCCAGATTAGTGCCCACCTCTGGCTCTTCTTCTTCAGGCAAGCCTGAAGGGTCTGGTTGTGTCAGTCGGAGTGAGGAACCCTCAAAAGACTGTTGCACATCCAGCAGCTGGTTCAACTTGATGTCAGATCATATACTGCAACCTCGACAGGAGAGCCCCAGCTGTGCGGTCCCCATAGGAACTGAGGACTGACTTATCAGCCATGGCAGTGCAGATGTCAGAAGAGTTAATGTCCGACGTATCAGCCTGGGCCATGCAGACAACTGCGGAGCTAGAGTCCAGTTTACTGACTGTGACTGTGTGCTCCTAGGTGGGGCTGGGGCGTGACTTATTGACCTGGCTGCTGGCGTTAGATCCTGAAGAAGAAATGTGCCTAAGGAGCACAACAGAGGTTCCATCATCCAAGAAGAACCCTGACTGCACCATGAGTAAAGCAGGCAGGGATGCCGTGGTCTGATCCGCCGGAGCAGCAGGAGAGCTGGCAGTAGGGGTACTTACCAAAGTGGAGGCTCCTCTGGTGTCAGTGGTACCCGATCATCACCACCAAGTGGATGGAGACCTATCCTAGTCTTGGTGCCTTTTCTTGTCCTTTTTCTTCTTTTTGGTTCTAGCACTGAAGATGATTTTTCCTGCAGATTCTGCAGCTCGTTTTCCATCAAAGCTAGGCACTTCTCCAGCAAGTGGGCTTTGAGCTTTCTGTGCCTTATCCATGTGACCTGGTTGAAGGATTGACAGGACGTACAATCCTTGATCCAGTGTTTGGGCATAGGCAGATCATGCAGTTGGAATGCTCGTCAGCATGCAGGATCTGGGTGCTGCAGAGCTTGCACTTCTTTTTGATGCATCACCCAACTGTTGTGTTCCTGAACTGTACCTCCAGCTATATCCCATTCTGTAAATTTGTCACTGTTATTTATTTGCTTCCTCTTTCTTCTGTATATCCCTCAAGATCTCTGTATTAGACCTGTTTATGTTAGACCTGTTTATATTGTGTGTTACTATGTAATTGTTTGACTTGGTGTTGCGTTCTCTTTTTATGCTAAACTGGTCCTTTGTGTAAATGGGCATTTTTGCTCACATGCCTTTCAGTATAAAATAAAGATTGATTGATTAAAAACTAGACTGACAGACTTGAACCACAGCAGTTCTGTAAAAATCCAAACTGCCCATACTGGGTACAACTTGCACAAATACTGCCGGTCCAATCACATTGGTTGCACTGTTCAGTCTGACTTTTACATATCTGGTCGACTCCTGGAAGTCTGTTTTTAGACCCTTCCTTGACATGACCATCAGGACCAGACTAGATACTGTAGATGAATGCCAGACCAGATCATCTGGAGTAAGTGGATCAGCAATATTTGCACAAGCTGTGCCTGGTCCTGATTTTACAGCTCTGGTCCAGGTCTGGTAATCTGTTTTTTACCCATACCCCACTGCATGTGGCTTAGTGACATACTGTACAGCTGGAAGCAGAGTGTGACCCTTTGAAGGTTGAAGTTTCAGAAAACCATTATGCTGAAAATAACAAGACTCACTGCCCACTCCCAGCTTATACTTAGTCCTCTACCAAAGTCATGTTCAAATATTGGTGCCTCTGCATCCACACCATTAAGCTTTTAATGCCATCATGCCTCTTCTACAGCCATGCTGTCCCCCATCCATAAAGTCCCATTCTGCTTATGGCAGCGCTCCCCCCAAAAAAACAGGTAATTTTCCAGGGAGCAGCTGTTTACACCACAACAACTAAATTACTGCTAAACTCCTTATTATCAAACATTGTGTTGATACATTTTTGTTTTAGTATATCAATGGTCAAGAAAAAGGAATTTGTAAAATAAATTAAACCCCCCATTTATCAGTTAATTTACTCACAATACAGCATGTTATGAACTGATCAGATTCTGTTAAAACTTAGTAAACCGAAGCCTCCATTTATCAATTTGTTTGATCACAATACAGCATATTATGAACTGATCAGAGTCTATTAAAACTTAGACACACACATTGCTACCTATTTGCAAGTGAAGCAAATGTGGTTACTTATTAAGTTGTAAACACCTATAGTCACAAATTTCAGGTTAAGAACAGTCAGTAGAATATAAACAGTAGCCCAGAACTACTTGCCTGAGAAAATGAAGCTAGTGCATGTGTTATTTGGAAACAGGCAACACTGGGACTCTTGCTATGGAATGTCCTGCAATAGAATGACTTCTCTTACAATGGTGGTGTCAAATGGCTTGGGGAACGGTAGAGCTTATTTGTTATGCAGAAAGCTCCATGACATAACCCATTCTACTTCTAATAGCTTTCTATGATGTTTGTACTATCCATTGGTAATGTGACACAGAATGACAGCCAGAAGATAATGAGTTAATTTTCTGTGGGCTCAATTAACTCCTCAGACCAGATGAAAAATAGTGCTCTACAACTTCCTATACACACACACAGACAGCGTAGTAATGAGGCTTCAGTGGAGGAATCTATTTTTAACACTCTATCATGTTGTTTGGTAGCAAAAATGGCATCATCCCTTTTCTGAATGCAAAACACCTGTTGGGTTTTGCCCTCAGTCGTTATAATGTTGTTTATTGTAAGAGTGAGGCATGTTCCTTGAGTCACTTCCTTTATTGTGTCTCAATTAAAGCATCAAGATGAACTGTACAAATAAAAAGAAAAGAAAAACTGAATACACCTGAATCCTGGGACACATACTGCAAATTTCAAGATTTTTCTCTTGCTTATTCATAAACCTAAGGCATCTTATTTGAATACAAATGTGGCTGCCTCAAGGAACAATCCCCAAAATATTTGCATCTAGTGGTTTCTATTTGGATGTGGCCTCTGAATCCTCTGTTTCCAGTTTATCTTACAAAGGTAGATCCGGAAGCAAATGGTTTGATACCTTTTATTGGACCATCATAGATGTTACAGAAAGAAAACTATGTATAAGCTTTTGGACCAACCAAGTCCTTCCTCGTAGACTTAACCTTACAAAGGTGCTACTTCTCATGCATAAGATGGTATTAGTAAGTTGCTAAATTCCTTCTTTACCGAAACTCCCATTACCTTGTTATCCAAATCAGGTCTGCATCTTCAGTCCTCTTTATCTAAGTTCTCTGATGTATGTCCCTTTGATGTACCCAATTTTTATTTTAATAAGACTGAACGTAGTGAAGTGGTGAAGTTGCCAAACCACTTAGCACTTTAACAGTCAGTTCAGCTAAGGATTTGGAAAACCCGGACAATTTTTTGTTAAAATTGAGTGCTACTGTTTTGCCCACCCCCCACCCCCATTTATTTATGTGTTTATCTTTGTTCACTCTGTCTTGTCCTGTTGCTTGCAAACAATCCAAGGTCATTCCATTGCAGAAAGGTGGGTCTAAATTAACAGCTGATAATTATGCCCAATTCTCTTTTACCTGTTATTTCTAAGTTCTTGCAAACAATTGTAATTACATAGATGAATACTAAATAGTCAGTATTTAGAATAGTATCAGATACTTTCAGTTTATTAATCAGGCTTCCGCTCTAAATTTTCAACACAAATGCTCTAGTCACAGTCTTGTTTCAAGTGTTCTAGATTCTGGCTGTTTTGTGGATTTTGTGTTCACTGATCTTTCTAAAGATTTTGATTTCATTAGTCACCCTTTATTTATTTCTCATCTCTACTACTATGGTGTTTCATCTAATAACATTAATTATTTTTCTTCTTATTTACAGGTTAGGTTTCAGTCAGTATTTTGGGAGGGGTGTCTTTCCCCTTCTCTTCCTCTTACTACTGGGGTTCCACAGTGGTCTATTCTTAGTCCTATTCAGTTTAGTTTATTTGTTTTCTTTGCCTTCTGTCATTCATAATTGTTCACTTTATCTTTTTTGTGGCTGATACCCTTCTCTTTTAGGCTGACAAATCAGTCCTGTCCTCTGTGTAAGGTGTTAAAACAGCATTTTAATAATTTGATGAATTGGTTTTCAGAATTGTTTTAACCCTTAGGCTGCCAACAGAATTATAACGTCTAAGAATTCTAGATTGATATATCAGTCCACAGCACAGCAAAGATTAATTATAAATGGTAAAAAAAACTCAAACAGTGTTATTCAGTTCACAATACATCTTGGCTAATCTAAATTGTCATTTCACTATTACTTTAAATAAGCTTCAACTGGAAGGAGGCTCTGAATGTATGTACCTGGGGTTCTTTTTTTCATTCTTCCCTTACTTTTAAAACCTACATTAAACAAACTTCTTCCAAAACTTGAGCATGTTTAGGCTACTTAAAAAAGTGTGAGGCATTGCTTAATAGTAGATGACAGAAAACATTTAGTGGCTCAAACAATTTTCCAATTCTAGATTATGGGGAGATCATTTATCATCATGCCCCCGAAGTTGCTCTAGCGCCCCTTTAAATACAATATGCCATCAACTGTTACATTTCATCTTAAAAGAAAATGGAATACTCATCATAGCTTGCTGCTTCAAAAGTTAAGCTGTCTTCCACCTGCTTCTAAGAAAGAACTATGTTGGCCTTTACCTGATTTATAAGACTGTCAAGTCAAACTGCTCCTTAGCATCTGACCACTTGGTGATTACATCTTATAAATACACTTGGCAGGAAGTACAGCATCACCATTATCAGTTGCAGAAGTATTCATCTGTTCATGGTAGAGCTATTTTTCTTTTTTTGTGCCCCACCCCACCCCAACCCACACCCCATGCCTTGAACAGCTTAGCACCACAATTTCACAGCTTTATAAATTCTTTAAAACTAAATATGATAAATACTAAATTGTTTTCTACATATTTTGCAGCTAGATTGTATGATTCTGTCTCATGTCATTCTGTTTCTTGTTTAGAATTGTACTGTATCAATTGCCATGGGAAGTTCTGCAAATGAGAGCTTGTATCTATAGAACTTTTCCTGTATTTCTTGAACTTTTAAATAAAAGTAAATAAATAAAACCACTTGACTAGAAAAGTATAACCAACACTGGAGCTAAAGGTAGAAACAAAGAGAGTGAGGTGGAAAAGTGAGCTGAACAAGTGGTTGGATGGAGGGGGAGGGGGAGACAAACAGCAAACATATCATCTGAGTACACAAGAGAGAAATGAAAAACACATGAGGAATTTCTTTGGGGTGGGGGGAGAAAAGGTAATTTTCAACATGGTTTGACTATAACTTTAATGCATAACCACATTTGGAAAAGTGCTAGAAACAAGTTATTACACATAACTCTTGTACAATGTTGTATTTTTTTTTAACCAAGAGAGATACACTAAACTAAGCTGAAAGCTTGTTTACAGGAGCAACCTGGGAGAATAAGGAAGTTAAATGACTTGCTCAGGGTCACACAGTATGCAAGTGGGGGATGTATTCATCAAAACCATTTAAATCTAATCATACAAAAGGCATGTGGTTCACAACAGGGACATGTCATCTTTTTGTAATATGCCCTCATCTCCCAATTCCAGATGTATGTTACCTAAATAAACATAAATTGAGACGAGAATCCAAATGTTTACAAATCTTAAAATGGAGACTTGCCTAGGCAAAAATAATCATCATGCCTCAGATACCAGCACAACTCACATCATTACAAAGGCTTAAAATTTAGCTACTCATTAAATCTAGCTACTCATTAGGCACAAAAGGCTTAAAACAACCCAGCCAGAACATTCATTCAGTCTCCCTTAAGCCTAAAATGCATGCGGGGGGGGGGGCGCAGGATCAACCAGATATAAATCCAAATAATATGATAATCAGTAAGTGCCATGTTTAATACTTTTTTTACATCTGCTAATCAGGCCCCACTTCACATGGAGGTGGGGCTCAATGGGACATGGACGTTTCCCTTTAAATTGATCTCCCCCTCTTGGTTTGCCCTTTATGTGCTCTAATCCCACTGTTTTTAAGGGAGTTGTGCTGTTCCTTAAAATTATCCTTAACTGCAGCATCCAATCTTCCCCATACTACAGTATGTCCCTGCCATGCTCCTGAAACTTCTTTTTAAACAGTCTAATTGTCCTTCCCACATAGACCTTGTTGCAGGGATACATCAGAGCATAGATTATAAATTCTGAGTCACAGTTTATAAATTGTTGAATCTGATATTTGGTTCCTGTAATGGGACATTTAAAGGACTTAGTCTGTTAACAGTACTTACAAATGTTGTAGTGTTTGCAGCAAAAGAAGACCATTGTCAAAGGAGGTAACCACATCCAACTATGAACGGATTGGGTAAGACCCTGTGCCATCTGTTAAGTAGAGAGAGTTGAAAGCAAGGAATTATTCTGTCCTCTACTATTATCTTTTGCCTGTCTGATTGTGCAGTCAATTTTTCCTTGTAGCACCTAGGAACTGGCCACCCAGACAGTCTCACAATTTCCTCCCATTTTCTCCATTCCTTCACTTGCTGTTTCTAATCTTCCTTCCTTCTTTCCTTCTCACTGGTTAAAAAATATATATGAATCTATAGGTAAAACTGGGATCTCTAGGTTTGAAAATGTATATAATTATACTGTTGAAATGAATGCAGAAAACTATTTCAGTTTCTTTTATAAATGGTAATCTGTAATACAAGGGGGTTAACCTTGAGCTGTGTTTTAACCTCCATACGGTTGTTTTCAGAATTATTAACAGAAAACTAGCTCTGAGCCAGGATGTTTTAATTGGTTGTGCCTGTTAAGAAGACTACTGTACTCTTCAAGCTGGTCACAGGAAAGAAACTGACAAAGTCTTAATACATTTTATGGAACACAGGTGGTGTAATTTACAAGAACAGGATGCAACATTTAATTTACAAGGGAAAACATTCTATAAAAAGAGAGCAATGTTTGTTTAAAGATAAAGAGAGTCAGAGGGTTTAAAAAGACAGTCAGATGAAGAACTTACTGTATGTTTGTTTAAACTGCCTGTATTAAGAGTCCTACAAAATTTTTATTATTTTTAATAATCACTTTGGTTCTTGAGGGAAGTGGCTAGGAAAGTGAGAGGAACAAAAGGGGCCTTCAGGACATACAAAGAAAAACAAAGGGAAGAGGACAGGGAGCAGTATCTAGAGAAGCAGAGGGAAGCATGGAAGGCAGTCAGGAGCACAAAGGTGAGAATGAAAGAACATGTAGCACAGCCTATAATAAAAGGTGACAAGACCTTCTTCAGATACATCAGTGAGAGGTAGAAGACCAGGGGTGAGATTGTCAGGATAAAGAAGGAGGAAGGAGGGCGTGCAGAGGAGGACATAGAAAAAGTAGCAATACTGAACCAATACTTTTGCTCAGTTGTCACAAAGGAAAGGGAAGACAAAGGTCCACAGCTTTGAAGAAAAAAAAAAAAAAGCTATCAGGGAAGGGAGGTAGACACCACTCCAATCATAGTACAGAGAGCCCTAGAGGAGCTTGAGAAACTGAAAATAGATGGGACCAGATGGAATTCACCCCAGAATATTCAAAGAGCTCAGAAAGGTGCTGGCAGACCCACTGACTACCCTTTTTAACAGATCAATGGAGATAGAAGCAGTTCCAGAAGACTGGAGGAGGGCTAATGTGGTCCCTCTCCACAAAAATGGGAGCAAAGAAGAGGCAGACAACTACAAACCAGTCAGCCTGACCTTGGTGTTGGGGAAATTAATGGAGGCACTGCTAAAGGAGAGGATGGTGTCATTCCTTGACTCTAGCAGAGCACAGGATCCAACTTCAAGACAGCATGGATTCACAGTGGGAAGGTCATGTCAAACAAATCTAATAGATTTCTTTGGCTGGGCAGCCAGGGAAGAAGATCAGTGAAGGATGGTGGATGTGGCCTATTTCAATTTCAACAAAGCCGTTGATACTGTCCCAAACAGAAGGCTGGCAAACAAGTTAGGCAGCATGAGGTTGGGCTCCAAGGTGGCAAACTAGATCAAAAAATGGTTGAGGGGCAGGACACAGAGAATACTGGTGAATTTTGTTCAATCAGATGAGAGGGGAGGTGACCAGTGGTGTGCCACAAGGATTAGTTCTGGAACCAGTACACGTCAATGTCTTCATAAGTGAGCATACCTACCCTATAACTTGTCAGCTTATTTCTGAAAATCTTGAAAGGCTGTAATTTTTCCTCACCATGAGTAACTGTGAGTAAGGAATTGGGTCCTTCAGTTTCCCTGGGTGAGTGCTACTGACCAGCAGCATAGCATTGGTGGTGGTTGTTTTTCTAAAGCCTCTTGTTATGACTGCATGACTAGGCTCCTTCCTGAGGCTACATCCAAAAAATCTATTTCATGATATTCTATCCTGGATGTTAAGAATAAATTAACATGACTGTTGTTCAAGCACTTGACAGATGTTCCAGCTAACTCTCAACGCCTCTCCATATACAGACAATGTTGTCTATATATCGAAGCCACAAGATGACATTGTCTGTATATGGAAAGTCCAATGCAAAAAACATTTCCTTCTACCATAGCCCCATCATTAAATTTGAGTATGATGGGGCCATGCATGTACCCATTGCGGTAATGCAGAGTTGAAGGAAGTGTTTGTCACCATATTCAAAAGAGTTTTGAGTTAAAATGAATCTGATGGCTTCTACAATGGGCCTCTTTGGTGACGCCATCAATCTTTTATCCCAAAAATAATTTAACTGCTGAGAGGCCATCCTCATGCCTGATAGAGGAATAGTGTATAATGCCTCTACATCAACAGAAAGCCATAAAAAATCTCTCCAGACAAATTCCTCCAATTTGAGGAGGTTGCCTGTGTGTTTGGGGTAGGATCTCAACATTATAATGTCTTGTTGTAATAAATAATCAACAAATCTAGACAAACTGCCAGTAAGAGATGCCACTCCACAGACATTAAAGAGATGGGGGGAGATACTCAAAGCACTTTTACACCTTAGGAGGTACATAAAACACTGCAGTGAGAGGGTTTAGAGTGCATAGATATTTAAATTCATTCTGTGTTGTCTTTCCATAATGAAATGTACCCTTTTATAGTTGTCTTAATTCACTATTGAAAACGTTAACAAGATTATATGGAAATGTTCTATATTTTTGCTGAACAGTAAGCAAATCCATCTCCATATTGTTGTATTGCCCCACATTCATTAAGACAGTATTGCCATCTTTGTCGGCTGTCTTGCATAATAAATCAGGTGCTTTGCAGAAATCAGTAAGTAACTGTCGTATCTATTTTCAGTGTTAACATTTTGCAACAATGCAGACATTTCTTATTTTACACACCTTTCAAAGGCTAAAATATGTGCAGTCATTGTGCATGGGCCAAAGACAATTTTGGCTTGACTTCATCTCTCCTCTCAGTCTCAATGTCCTCCAGGTTCACAGAAGTGCTCTGTGTCTTGTGGATAATCTTCAAATGCAGTTCATAAGTCCATTAGATGCACACTCATTCTTCTATATTATCTCTATCATGGCTTCCATATTCTACTTATCTTTCATTATTTCCATGGCACTTTCCAAATTTGTGTTAGCTCCCATTTCTAGTGATAGATCTGCGCCATCAAAATGATACCTAAGATGGACTTTTTGAAAAAACTTGAATAAGTCAACGTCACTTTAAAATCATTAATTGAGGGTGGGAATGAAGGACAGACCTTCATTTTATACAGATTTGTAATGGTTA
Source organism: Neoceratodus forsteri (assembly GCA_016271365.2). NCBI lineage: Eukaryota > Metazoa > Chordata > Ceratodontiformes > Ceratodontidae > Neoceratodus > Neoceratodus forsteri. The sequence continues at coordinate 338,596,283 of CM028137.1, read as the reverse complement.
CTGAGTTCCAAGTGGACAAATTAATGATCAGTTTCACTTCTTCTTCTTCTCTGACCATCTGAGTATTTTTATTTTTGTTTCTTGTGCCTCTTCCACCCCTCCTTGTGTGTTTTTTGTTGATTTTTCTTTTTCATGAACTGATCTGGAGCCTTTTTCACCCCTACAAAACGCACATTGGAAGTGTTAGGGGCCTGTTCATCTGAATCACTTGTAGTAACCTGTAAATCAGTAATCACCACCACAGGCATTATTTTCCTGAGTACTAATCTTTGTTTAAGTATTAGTTCTCTTACTTGAATGAGACCTGCCATGACTCTTGAATCTATAACTCTGTCCCCATTTTGGTAATCCATCTTCTCTCATTCAAACTTTGATTGCTTCCTCTCTATTACACGTTTCTCGTAGTGACCTAGCAAGTTAATTAAATTGAGTATCACTTTAAAAGATTTAAACTCTTCACAAAAAACTAAAATTCTTCCCTCAGTGCAATATCATTTCTAATAGCTTAACAAATTTATCAGAACACTTCACTGCAGCTGACTTCTGTTGATCCACCAAAGTAAAACATTCAAGGTGTCCACCAGAGCAGAGGTGATTTTATCATTTCCATATATTGCTCTGAGGTAATTACATTGTATGTTAGGTTCAATTCACTAATAAGCAGTCTTTCCAACTTCAGAAACAGATATTTAAGGGGACAGCGTCAACCCCCTTATGCATCAAAATTTTCCTAGGTTACAAGAACACGTAATTATAGCCCATATTCTGTAGAATTTGCTGATGAAGCTGGTAGTTTGATTCTGACTCTTTTTTTTCTTTAAAAAGTGAAAAACAGCCCACCATGTTGGTGTTACCACACAAAAACATGTTTGTTTGCATTCCTTGATCAACTTTTACTTATCTTTCCTGGACTTGGGAATACTCCCAACTCAGTGTGGCTACTTACGTTGCAATGTGAGGAGAGAAGACTATTTCATCATGAGTGTCTGCACTGTTTGAGGCAATCCTAATGTTTAGGAAGTAGGCAATAAGAGTAGATCAAGGATTTGAAACACAACAAAGTTGGGTATAACTACACCATTAGCATGCATTTCAGGTCAACTAAGAAAGGAAGCAGATCAAAGAACCATTTTAGGGAAGATAAGCATCCATAACATGTGGATGTTCAGTTAGAATAATATGAAGCAAAAAGATTACAGTGTCCCTTTAAGATCCTTATCATGCAGATCACTGGTAACTCCTGTACTTGTGCTGCTTAACAGGTTAGCTGCTGTTTGTTGCCTCCCCTTTAAGGTGTCTGTAACTCTGAGACTGAAGGGTTCTACCTGGTCTGTACTGTAACTATATTCGTTGATTCCTCTGGCTCATGACAATTAGAACGTGAACGCAATAAAAAAAAAAAGCAGAAAGTTATTGGTCCAATAACTTAAACCAATTCACAATTAATGGTTTATGATCTGTTTTTATGTAGCAGTCTGTCCAGACATAAAAACAGATTGTAAAACAAGAACAACCCACAAGGGAGATGGACCAGAAAAAACCTCTAAAACTATTGTAAATACCTGGCAGTGGCCATGCGGAATCAGGCTAGAATAACTGGGTTAGGCTTTTTCCCATAGGGAAACCATTGCATAATTTGCTATTATAAAGGAGCGTTTGTAACGGAAAACACACGCACGGTTTCCCTCGCTATGCACATGCCCAACATACAGCTCTTCCGGGTTTTCACCGCGTGCCATCAGATTTGTTCATCGGTCGAAACTGCACTGCCGCCACTATCTCTAGGTGGTAAGTAACTATTTTTAAAAAAAACTTCCTAACAAAAATCACACCGTAAAGGGGATAATAAAACAAGAAAAAGTAAACTGCTGCTAAGCGACTGAGGACTTGGCTAAACATCATCCAGACCAAAGCTGCACCAGACTATTTATTTTATATAATTGGCTGTGGCGAAAAGCCTAAGCCAGCAATTATATAAAATATAGTGTGTGTGTAAACTCGAATTTACATACAGCTCGGGTTGATGCCTGGATAAACCCTCGAGCCGCTCTTGGGGTTTATATGCCATCCAACCCCTCGGGTGTGTGTAAAATCTCATTACACACACCACCCCATACATTATTCTCTATATATTAGCCACAACAAACCTAGACTCATGTTGCTAGAATTTATTAAGAATTAGCCACTACTGCTTCTAATGCTCTAGTAGCCTTTTTCCAACAACTCTTCCAGTAGTTTAGAGTGTGAGCAGCTTAAATTTAACTGGTGACTGTGCACAGAAATCTGCCATGTCTAGCTCCCATAAAATCATGAACAGCTCAAGAAAAAAACAGTTTGTTTCATGCTTTCCCAATTTAGTCACGGCAACTAACAAAAAATATACAATCCTAAAGATGTACATCTAAAAAATGCAGAGTCCAAAGCATTTTTAGATAATACAATTCATGTTATTCACTAATAGTGCAAATTTACTTCTGCAAACAAACAGAGACAGTAGGGTGCAAATTCAACAATCTATTGCACAAAAAATAGAGCAGCCAAGTGGCACAGACATACAACATCAATAAATCAGTTTAACAACAATAGCAGGTTGAAACAGTATTTGTCTACTCTTGATCCCAGCTACATTCATAAAGTGCAACATACCATCAAAGATGTTCGAAAATTTCCATTTATCTGTGTCAGGTCCAAACACCCTCCCTACGCTGACATTTCACTCCTTATGAGCTTCTACTGGGTGTGTGATAAGGTAGTAGGCTGATTATTTAAATAGGGCTCCCATAACATGGCGTTAGCAGCATGTAATGGTGCTCTTAAAGATACAGTGTTATAATGAAATATAGCAAATGCCAGCATATATTATAATCCCAGTGCATAGCAGTTGCAACCCCAAAAAATTCCAAGTACCCATAAATATTTACACACACAATAGGAAAAAAATGCAAAGTCTACTTTTTGATTTACCATAAAAAATGGAACCGATTGCTGCATTAGAAAAAAAAAATTATCTAACACATGACTTGTACTATATCACTAGCATTGTCATATATCTAAATTTGCTTGTTGCATAACTCTTTAAAGTTCATCTGCACATGATCCAGAAAGCAGCATATTTTATTGGAGCAGCTTCTTTCAATTTCATTTGATGCTTCCAAGTCACATACAATGTGATGCAGTGAATCACCTGCTCAGTCCACCTGTTGATGCATCCAAAGATTCCATAAGAACTGATCTTGAAGTAACAGACAAAAAACAATTATGTACTTTACATGAAACCAGAGCTTACAACCTGATATACAGATAAATGTATACATTTTTCATTCTCTATTTTGTTAAATTGTTTTATTGTCTTTTTCATATGTACAAACATACATATGCACAGCAAAAAACCAACAGGTGACAGACAATGCAATGCCCCCCTCCCGTACATACCTGTTACATTATTTACAGTTCATACTGAAAGTAACTGATGATTTCTTTCCATTAAAGGCATTCAGATCAACTTGAAGAAAAACAATTAAACCATTAAACTGCCTGTCTCACAGTTCCATGCTTCCTATGGGACCTATAAAATTTTACAGCAGCAGCCAGCCCAGTGGCACTGAGGCTTTAGGCTCTGGACACCACACCTCACACCACACAGGTGACCCAAGTATGGGAACGTACTCGAGTTACTCAGGGGTCAGCCGTGGTGAGGATGAATTGAGCATCCATGGACAGCTCTCCTTCCTTGGGGAGGGGGAACTAGTGCTGTAGACTGACACCCAGCGGTGGCTGGGTGTCAGCACAGATGCATAGCCATGCACAGGTAGGGCCCACATCCAGGGCACTAGGCTGGCTCTGCAGAGGCGGGGACTGCCACTCCACCCATTGTGCATATGTGGGCTCAGGGGAAAAACTGGAGAAAAAGCTGGGAGCAGACAGGACCCATGAAAGCCAGTGTGTTCCTCCACAGTGCTGCCCCAGACTTCTGGATTTGTGTCCTGGGGGGGAGTAAAGCCGGTGCTCCTCACCCTGGCCCCACCACAAGGGGGGGCAATCCACGGGGGAATCACAGGGGTTCACAGAGTGGGGGACAGCCAGAGCCAGAGGAGGAGCTCTCTGAGGAAGGGCCAGAGCCACCAGTCAAATCCGTGGAGGAGGCATAAATTATTCATGAAAAAAAAATTACAGCAACAATAAAAGTACATGCAGTTTTTCTCATTCACCTCTGTATGATTTCATTCTGTTTGACATGCTTGCTATAGTTTTTTCTGTTTTAAAGTGATTTATGGAAGGTTGCCATAGCAAATGGGAGTAGTAACCTGTGGGAGTTATGAATCAGTCTCCTGCCATTCAAACTGCCACAAAGTGTTGTTTTCCATGAAAAAAATTATTTTATGTCTGTGCTCTGCTTCATTTGCATAACCCTGCCCCTTTTTTCTCAGTGCTGCAACCCCCAAGCATGACATCATGCAAGGGAAACAATGTTTTTTAAAGGGACACAGTCAGTTTTTGGCTGACTTTACATTGTTTGCAAGTAGTTATATCTAGTATTATAATGTGTAGAAACATTCCAGTAATTTGACTGGCTGAAAGCAGCTCAGAGCCATGTAACCACTGACCCATAATTACATTCCTGAACTACTTACATCAATTCAAGCCCTGTAACATAAATAAAGAAAAGTATTATCACACTCCCACATTCTGACAGGAGCTGTCACTTCAGACCTGTCACTTCACCAGCAGGCAATAAAAGTGAAAGCTCTACACAGAATGGCAAACAATCTTTTTGGCCTACCTGCATCACAAAAACATGTTTTCAGAAGCTATTTTACAGATTGTACTGCTGTAAACACTACCGAAATAGGAGACTGCACTTTGATTAGGGAGATAGAAAACTCAGCTATTTTACTGTACGCACAATGCCTCACTATGTAAATTAGTATACAGGCTATTATACAGAATTCTATGGTCACTACAGAAATAGGAAACTGCATCTCTCAGTAAAGAAATCTTGTCAACTGGATACTATATGCACAATGCTTTGTTTTGAAAATAAACATATGGGACCTCATTTTGTTGAAGCCACTACAGAAAAAGGAGACTGCACCTCACAGTAAGGAAATTTGAAAACAGCGTCTTATTGTACCCACGATGCCTGGTTATGTACAGCTACATATTAACTGCTATATAGCAGTCACCACTACCTAAATAAGGGACTGCACCTCTGAATAAGGAACATTTAAGTCCACTTCATAATTTACCTCAGAATTCCTTGTTACTGTATGTAAAACATTGACTGCCCCCTTGCATGATATTATTCTGGGGGTGTAACTGCAGAGAAAAAACTGGAGGACAGACAGAAAAAAAAAGATGATAAAACATAAAAAAATTACTATGACAGATTTATTTACAAAATAAATTGCAGCTTCAACATCTGAAGCATGGCAGGCAGTGGCATACTATATGAAAAAGGCATTTGGGGAACTTCCGTAAATCACTTTAAATGCAAGTAATTTCTCATTATGCCATTCTTGGTATGTTGGCATGTGTGAGTCTAGCCAATGTCTAGAATTATCTTCCTTGCACAAGCAGATGCCAAAGCCATATGATATTTTTGGGTTCCTATCAGCTGGTTTTTATACTCTTCTGCTATTTATACCTCTGGTGAGACTGCCTGGTCCAAGCCAAGTAGCAGGTCTAGTTTATCTCTGATAGTTCGCCAAAATGGCATTACTTTATCACATTTCAAGGGGGTATGAAACAATGAGACTGCTTATAAGGAACATCTTGTACAGACCTTTGCTGGAAGTCTACCCATCCTATGCAGTCTTTCTGGGATGCAATATATGCTATTCAATATTTTAACATACATAAGGCAATATCTGTCACACTTAATGTGCTTATCCAGGTCTGTCCAAATTCCAACTCAGACATATCCTTTCCCTGATTTGGGGAGTCCTATGTCCCATAAGGAGCCATCCCATCTATTTTATTTGTGGTAAGTTAATAAATGTGTCCTTATAAGTTAGATGTGGGGTGCAGGAGATTAACCCAGGGAATAAGTGTGGACATTTTAACACTATGTTCCTTTGACCAATGTTGGGTGGCAAAGTGCCTCATGAGTACATGATGTGACACTTGAAGGAATTTGAGGCAATCTTTGTTACTTGTACAATAACTAGTCTGGAAGGTAGCATGCATGATTAGCTTCCCACTAATACTAGTTGATCCACCTGCTGGATATTGGTGGCTTTCCAGAAAACAGGCCTGATTGTTTGCACCCCGCCCCCACACACACAATTTTAAAACTGCATTCATACATTAATTGTTGAGATGTGTCTCGACAGGGTCTTTCTTTAAAAGTCTGCAAAGTTGGGACTGTATTTTAATGGAGTCTTCTAGTGAGGTTCTCCTGAGGTTTTGCAGGAGTTTCTTGACTGAGATGTGCAGGAGGGATTTTAGGCAAACCATGGATGTCTCACATAGATACTTTTCTATTCCTAACCACTGTGCTGTGTACCTGTGTATTTCACCCTCTGGGCTGTCCTTATGCCATTAAAGGTATTTGCTGTTGTGGTGTGCTAGGTAGTATAGCAAGGGATCTGGAAGCTTCGAGAACCCTCTCCTTTTAGGGGTCACAAGCTTATGATAGGCTCTGTGCACTGCCTTACCAGCCCAGATGAAGTTAGATATGTGCCAATGCAATAGTTTAAACTAGCTTTTGAGTACAACCTGATGTAGTATTCCCAGAGGGTATGGGATCCTTGGTAGGAGGTTTATTGTAAGTGCATTTATCCTACCCCAAAAGATAACTGGTAGTTTAGTCCACCTATCCATATTGAGCTTAAGGTGTTCTACAAGCTTATCTAGACTGTGCATCTTCATTTGACTTTGTGACTTATGGAGATGTATCCCCATATATTTGAAAAGGTCAGCAGTCCATTTCAGTCCCAGAGCTTCAGTTTCCCTCCTATACACCTTATCATTAATGAGCATAACCTCCATATTGGTAATATTTAGCCCGGAGTTTGATACAGCACCAAGATCTTGTATCACATTTAAGGCTGCAGGCAGGGATGTCCCCAGTTTAAGAACATGTAACGATATGTCATCAGCACAAATCAATAGTTTATACTGGTGGGGGCCTATGGAGATACAATATAGATTTGCATGCTGCTTGATTTTAAGAATGAGACTCCAAAAACAAGTTAAACAAAAGGGAAGAGAGGGGACATCCCTGCCTGATCTCCCTGTCCAGATTGACATGACCTGAACAGACCCCACTGAAGATAATTTTGGCTTTAGGGCTGGTGTATAAAAGTTTAATTTCATGCTGTAAATTCCTGTGGAATACTAATTTTTCTAGGACATGAAAAAAGAATGTTCGAGACACACTATCAAATGTTTTCTTCTAGTCCAGAGAGGCCAGGAACGCTGGTTCCTGTCCATCCCTGGACACAGAGAAGCTTGCCAGATTGCAGAAATGGTCAGAGGACACTCTGCCCTGCATTAAGCCTACCTGTTCTTAACCTATCAGAGTCCATACATGCTCTGCCCATGTGGGTGGAGAAGACCTTGCCCAGTATTTCTATATCTAAATTGATCAATGAAATTGGCCTACAACTTCCCTCTAGGGAATGGTCCTTCCCAAGCTTTGGTAGGATGGTGATAATGGGTTCTGACAGGGAAGTATCAAATAAATTATGTTCCTATATGTATTGAAAAGTAGTTAACAGTAAGGGTGATAGGTCATCTATCACATCGTTGTAGAAATTTGGTAAAAAGACATCAGGTCCTGGGGCCTTATCTGCCATCAGGTCTCTAATTACTGCTCTAATTTACACTGCAGTGCTCTCCTTTCTCAAGTCTTGTTGGTAGGTGTCTGAGAGTTGGGGTACTTGTACACTGGCCAGGTATTTCTCCACCCTCTCACATTTGACCTCAGCCCTTAACAGCTGAATAGTTGTTAGTAGAAACCTCTGAATTGTTTGACAATTTCTCTGGGTGCTGTTACCAAACTGCTCTGACCATTCTGAACCACCACCACAATCTGATATGTTTTGCTTGTGAAGGCAGAGGGTCATAAGTTTGCCTGCCTGTTCTCCTTGGTCAAAGTATTTAGTAATTGGCCTACTGATTGCATGTTCTGCCTTTTCCTTATTTAATTCCCTGTATTGAGTACTCAGACTGTTCAGAGCTTGTCAAGTTCCTTTGAGCATTTGTGTAGAGAGGGTCTTCTCTAGCTTTCTGATTTCATAAAATATCTCAGTTGCCCTCATTTTCCTTTGTTTCTTCTTAATGCTAACAATAAAAATTATCTTTCAGCTTATCCCACATTTAGAAGCTGCCCAGAGGACGTCCGCTTTATGTTCCATCCCCTTACTGGTTTACATAAAGCCTTTGATATATTGCTGCAATCTAAGACCTCCTTATCTTTTAGAAACTGGGAGTTCCATCTCCATATCGTATTTGAGTCAGATGCAGTGGTAAAACTATGCTGCAGGGTGATGGGAAAGTGGCCTGAAACAATCAGGCCTCATGTTCACATGTATGCATACCATGAGCAAATTCTGCTCCCAGCAGGAAATGGTTGATCCTAGAGAATGTGTGGTGACTCAAGGAATGGAATATATATTCTCTCTGATCATGGTGTAGCATGCACTATGGATCAATGAGGCCTAGGGTGTCAATTAGCTCAGCAGTGGCTCTCTGAGCAGGGGAGAGGCCCCTACAAATAGTTCCTGACCTATCCAGGTCAATGGATTACACTAAGTTCCAATCTCACGATCAGTGTTTAGATAATAGATCATGACTAGCATGACTACCTTTTGATCCATCAACCCTTGAAAAAATATATATCTCCCCTCAGGGTCTGTCCTCTCCTATAGCAGCCTAAACTGAACCTGGTGGGCTATCGGGATTGTGACTCCCTTATTATGGGTACCACTCCCCCAGTCCCAAACTCCTGTGCCACCTACTCACTACTAAGTAGATTTACTTGACTGGTTTTCAAGGGAGTCTCCTGGAAAAGACAGTCTCAGCCCCCAACTTTTGCAGATGTCTCAGCACTTGATACCATTTTCCCTTAGTTTGGACACCCTTAATGTTCAAAAACTGATACTAGGTAGAAAGACCCACTCACCCCTACTAAATAAACCACAAATTCTGTGTAGTTCAAATGTTTAATAATATGACTTCCAGTTTAAACAATCACAATCGACGTTTTGGGTAAACCCTTCATCAGGAAATCTGGTTTACTCTAAAAGATAAGAAAGTTATAAAAACAACTTTTTAATTCTCTTATGAATCTCTCTATTTCTGTGTTAAACAAAAAAGGAACCAAAAAACTAAGCACTGGCTTCCCTTACATTTTATTTTCAATTCATTTTATACTCCAACTTTATACTTGGTTCATATCCAGGTTTGACTCCCACCGACAGCCACTGGTAACAAAAAATACAGAAAAAATATTTTTTCTAAATTCAATGATTGAGCTACATTTTCTCACTATTTAACCTCTTTCTAAATGACTATGATTCTTTGACCACTCTCATTATATCAGGAAAAATTTGTTATTTTCTTTTTACTTTTTTAACCTTTTAGTTCTGCTGCATTCAAATACCTTGTGCTCCAGTTCATTATGCTCACAAACCTACAACCTTAGCTGCAGCAAACACAAGTGCAAACAATTTACTTTTTACTATAACCCCCATAGATCTTTGTTCAAGCATACTTTCAATAACATTTACTTATATGTGTTTTTCAAATCATTTGAAACGCTGACGTTGTGTTTTCAAACCTTTTCACTTCCTATGTATAGGATGCTGTGTCTTCATATCTCTACAAACCAAAAGAAATGAAACACTCATTAAGTTCACTGTCTTACTGAACACAACCTTAAAGATTCATTTACTTTTTTAGAACTTCTCAACATTCTTCACAGCTTACTTAATGTCGCCTCTGGTATCTGTTCCGGTGGGAGTAATGCGCGGGGCCTGCTGTACTCATTTTTATATGGAGGGAGGTCTCCACCCCCAAATCCGGCAACCAATGCAGAGAATGTTCACGCAAGCATGCAGTGCCTGTCTGTGTGCCAGACCCACCTCCCTGCGGCACCTAGTACTATATCACTAGGTGTCGAAGGTGCTGTAAATGTAACACTTTTAGTTGGAAAACAAAATGAGCAGCAGCACACACCAACCACGCAGGTTTCCACAAAGAAAAAACTGGATTCAAGGATCAATCCATCCCCAACTTTTATTACACATAGAAACATAGAATTTGATGGCAGATAAGGACTGCTTGGCCCACCTAGTCTGCCCATTTTCCTACCTAACAGATAAGCTGCAGATCCTAGTTAATCAACAGCTTACTTCCTCCTACCCCCCACTAGGACTGCCTTATGTCTGTCCCATGCATTCTTGATTCCTCCACTGTTCTTGACTCCACGACCTCCTCAGGGAGGCTGTTCCATGCATCCACAACCCTCTCTGTGAAAAAATACTTCCTCACATTACCTCTGAGCCGTCCCCCCTCTATCTTCAAGTTGTGCCCCCTTGTTCTTGCACATCTCTTTTTCTGAAAGATGCTACCCTCTTGGACTTTGTTGATTCCCTTGAGGTACTTGAAAGTTTCTATCATGTCCCCTCTCTCCCGTCTTTCCTCAAGGGTATACATATTAAGCTCCTTTAGTCTTTCTTTGTATGTCTTCTGGTACAGACCATGCACCATTTTGGTTGCCCTCCTCTGGACAGCCTCCATTCTTTCTATGTCTTTGCGGAGATGGGGTCTCCAGAACTGCACACAGTACTCCAGATGGGGTCTCACCAACTGTCTGTACAGAGGAATAACAACTTCTTGTTTTCTACTGGTGATACCTCTTCCTATGCATCCCAGTATCCCCCCATCCTTCCTTACTGCCTTCTCACATAGCTTGCCCACCTTTAGGTAATCTGATATAATTACTCCCAGGTCTCTTTCCATTTTTACTGTTGTCAATATCTCACCCCCCATTGTGTACGCTTCCCCTGGGTTTTTGTTTCCCATGTGCATTACCTTGCACTTCTTTGCATTGAATCTGAGCTGCCATACGTTTGACCATTCCTCCAACCTTGCCAAGTCCCTTCTCATCCTTTCCACTCCTTCTTGTGTATCAACCCTGTTGCAGATCTTTGTGTCGTCTGCAAAGAGACATACTTTTCCTTCCAGTTCCTCTGCAATGTCACTTATAAAGACATTAAAAGGACCGGTTCCAGTACTGAACCTGTGGTACCCGCTAGTAACCTCCTTTCTTCACTGTGTACTCCATTTACTACTACCCTTTGCTTCCTGTTGTCTAGCCAATTTTTTATCCAGGCTACCACCTTGGGACCCACTCCAATGCTGGCTAACTTGTGTATTAATCTTTTGTGTGGGACTGTATCAAATGCCTTGCTAAAATCTAGGTAGGCCATGTCCACTGCCCCTTCCTGGTCTACTACTTTGGTCACCCAGTCAAAGAAATCTATTAGATTCGTCTGACACAACCTTCCCATCGTGAATCCATGCTGCCTTGGGTCCTGAGCCCCACTGGCCTCTAGGTACTCAACAATTCTTTCCTTCAGAAGTGATTCCATCATTTTCCCTACCACTGAGGTCAAACTAACTGGTCTGTAGTTTCCTGCCTCTGTCCTGCTCCCACTTTTGTGAAGAGGAATCACATTTGCCCTCCTCCAGTCCTCGGGTACCACATTTTTAAACAGGATAAGACCAGGAAAGGACAGCAGTAGAAGCACACTGCTGGCTTACGTATTGCCCTCTTTCTAGGGCTTCTTCAGAGCTATTAGATCTTTACAAACATAGAAGCCTTAATACATTTTCTTAATTACATGGGATAATTAAACAAACTAACAAGATAGAACCATTATAAAGGCAATTTTTCATTAACCCCACATCCTTGTGATACCAATCAAAATTATCAAGACAATTGATAAAGTGAACACTTTTAGTTTGTTTATCGGGTCTCCTCCTTTCTAATAAATAAACAGTCCACTATTTGAATACCTATGATTCTACAAGACTGCGTTAGGGTTTTTACACCACCACAGAAAATATTCCTGAGAACCCTACATAAAAAAACTTGTTTTGCAATATGGGCTGCCACTCAGTGATTTCATTTAATCCAAATCTTGGGTTATTCATTTGAAAATAATTAATAAACCTTGCCTCTCTAAGTAATAGTTTATTACTATAATTCTCTCCTCTACTATCCCTGTGTACCTTTTCAATGCCGAAAAACCGTAATGTTGGTAATTGATGTCCCCTTTCAATGAAATGCCGTGCTATCAGTGATGTCAGATCTCTATTCCTAATGTACACTTTATGCTCTCCCACTCTCTGCTTAAGAGATCTTTGTCTTTCCTATGTACATAAGAACACATGGACATTTTATTCCATAAATCACACATTCTGTCTGACAATTGATAAACTCTTTGATCTTAAAATCCTCACCTCTACTAATATTTCTAATAGTTTTAATTTTGCAAGTATTATGACAGTGGACACACCTGCCACAACTGAAATTTCATTTTAGTTCTTCATTTGTGAATAAAACATTTTTCCTCACTTCTGGAATTTTATGTTTAGTACGAACTAAATGATTTGATAGTGACTTTACTTTCTTCTCTATCACCTGTGCCCCCATATGAAAAGCTTTCTCTCCCATTTGCATAGACTACAAAACTTTCCAATGTTTGTTTATAGATTTTTTAATGCCATAAACAATATCACTATATTTAAGGGAGAGAATAATCTTTTTATCCAGCACATTGCCCCTTCAATGTTTTTCCTTTCCAATAACACTTTTCTATCTTTCAGTAAAGTCTTTTGACGTGCTTCCTCTAAAATGTTATGGCTATACCTCCTCTCTTTAAATCTTTCTGCAATTTCATCTGTAAACACAACTGTATCACTAGTTTCAGAACAATTGCATTTTACCCTTAAAAATTGCCTTTATGGAATCGATTCAACCAACTTCTTAGAGGGAAAACTGTCCACTTGAAGTACAGTGTTCCTATCTGTCGGTTTTCTGAAAATCTTTGTGTTTAACCCCTCATTTTTCCTGTAAATCACCAAATCCAAAAATGAAATTTCACTGTCATTATAATCAATTGTAAGTTTCAGATAATCTGCTTGTCTGTTTAAATATTGGTGGAAATCTAAAAGTTCTCTTTCCGTTCCTTCTCATATTACAAATATGTCGTCAATAAAATGTTTCCATTTTAATATGTTTTTGAGAAGTGGGTTATTTTCATAAACAAAACTTTTCCTCGAACCAACTCATAAACAGATTGGCATAGGATGGGGCCATACTCAACCCCATCGCTGTGCCCGTCACTTGCACATAAGATTTTTCAAATCTAAAATAATTCTGTGTGAGAACCAAATGTGAGAGTTGTAGTAAAAACTCATTTGGTGGTTTCATCACTGTCCTATATTCTTCCAAAATTTATTTTAATACTTTACAACCTTCCAAGTATGGTCTGGAAGTATAAAGGTTCTTCACATCAGAACTGACCAAGAATATTGTTTTTCCAGACAAATTCTGATTGCTATTAAATTCATCTAGTAAATTAATTAAATGTGTAGAATCTTTCAAAAAAGATTGTGTTTTTTCTACTAAATCTTTAATATGAAAATCAACAAATACTGACAAAGACTCTTAAACAGAGCCAATACCTGCCAATATAGGTCTCCCCGGTGGATGGAGGGGGTCTTTGTGAATTTTAGGGAGGGTATAGAAAATTGGAATTATTGGAAATTCTCTCTTCAATGCTTTTTGTTCCCATTCACTGATCCAACCCTTTTCAAATGCCCTTTTTAAAATTTCTTCTATTAAATTCCGTATCTTTAGAGTTGGGTCTTCTGTCAACTTCAAGTAATTTTCCTGCATGCCCAACATCTCCAAACATTTTTTCTTTATAAACCACATAGTTTTCTATCACAATACCTCCCCCTTTATCTGCTTTCCTTATAATTAGATTTGGGTCATTCTCAAGATGCCTCAATGCCCCAAACTCTTTTAATGTTAGATTAAAGCGGGTCCTCCTGTACATATTTGTTTCTTTTTTAATTAATCTTTCCACATTTTCACTCACTAAACATATGCATGTTTCAACAATAGGAGGCACTGGAACTGGAGGGAGAAACTGTGATTTCAACTGTAGTTTATGTCCCAACTCTATTTTCTTTTTTTGATCTTCCTGATTCACATTCTCTGATGGGTTGTTGTCAAAAAATATCTCAATCTCAATTTTCTGAAAAATCTGTTCAAATCCAAGCTTGTTTAGTCAGCTGCCTGCTGTAGAAGCAACACCCTCCTCACCATCAGAGTGGCGACCAGCAGTGGCCCAATTACTTTCACTACATGCACATATCCACATTTTCAGCTGTGTCTCCTCTGCTCATTAAATATGATTGCATTGGTCAGTGTTAAGCATATAAGGGGTGAGGGGACCCTGAGAGTAGGATGATCTTCAGACACACCTCCAGTACTGCAGTCTAATGGCTCCAGTATGCAGATTATCATTTACTGTACATAGGCAGGACATAAATAAAGTTTATAACAGAAAACAGGAAAACTCAGCTTACACTGAATTAACTGTTGGCCATCGGATGTCCATTGTTATTGCCATGCATTGCTGTCTGCACCTCTATCACGGCACCACTCTCCCCTTGCTGCTGCACAAGAAACAGGTCCAGGAAAATGGTGGGTAGAATTTCACCAACTTCTTTGATGTTGTTGAACTGTTTCATGCCAGAGTTGGTGGTCAATAGCAAATTGGCTGGATGAACAATTCAGAATCTGATCCACGCTGCCATTAGCTTTGACTTAAGGCTTTGATGTGGCATGTCTGATGGGTTAAATCCTTAAAGATGCTGTACTTCTTGCTAGTCCAGAGGAGTTCTAGAAAATTGAGCATTCTTAAAATGATTGACCTGTGTCACTTGTTGAGACCAGGCATAGGGCCAATTTATGAGTGAGCCTCTCAATGGTATACTGGGGCCATGAGAAGACTCTCCCACCACAGCCACACACAAGTTCTGCACAAATAGCATGTCAGTACCTTCAGCTCTCTCTGGCATCCCAACAATCATCAAATTGTTCTATCTATTTCTCCCCTCCTGGTCCTCTATTCTTAGTTCTAGTTTTGCCATTTTTCTTTTAATAGCAACAATTTCTGGTTCCTCCCTGCCTTGTCTGTTTTCCAGGGAGTTGATTCTCATATTGAAGTCCCCCACACAGGCAGTGACAGAAGGCTGCAAAGTTCATACCTCCTAGAGAGATTGTGAATGGCCTTCTTAATGGATCCAATTTCATGGAAAAATCTTTCCATTTAATTTCCTTCCTCCAGTGAAGTTGGGGGTCTGAAGAGACGAAGATGAGGCTCTGTGCTGCTTCACAGCTTGGGAACATACAGATCACAGTACCTGTGCTACTTAACAGGTCTGCTACTCTTTGTTGTCTCCCCTCTAAAGTTGTTGTCTCCCATCTAAAGTGTCTGTAACTCTGAGACTGAAGGGTTTCACCTGGTCAGTACTGTAACTGTATTCGTTGATTCCTCTGGCGCATGAAAATTAGAACACAAACCCAATAGAAAAGAGCAGAAAGTTATTGGCCCAATAACTTAAACAAATTCACACTTCATGGTTTACAATCTGTTTTTAAGTAGCAATCTGTCCAGACTTAAAAACTGGGACTGTAAAACAAGAACAACCCACAAGGGCGATGGACCAGAAAATAACTCAAATTTTACAGTAATAATAAAAGCACATCATGAACTTTTTCTCATTTGTTTCTGTATGATTTAATTCTGTTTGACATGTTGCTATAATTATTTCTACTTTAAAGTGATTTATGGAAGGTTGCCATGGCAAATGGGGATAGTAACCTGTGGGAGTTGCGAATCAGTCTCCTGCCATTCAAACTGCCTCAAAGTGCTGTTTGCCATTAAAAAATCCTTTTAATTCTGTGTTCTGCTTCATTTCCATAACAATACCCCTTTTTTTTCTCAGTGGTGCAACCTCAAACCATGACATCATGCAAGGGAAACAACATTTTTAAAGGGACACTGTCAGTTTTTAGCTGATTTTATATTGTTTGCAAGTAGCTGTATCTTTTTTATTTTATCTAGTTTTTGTTGACCGGGTAAGTGCACTAGACAAATTCTGCCTATTTTCAGGCACGCCTCGGGGGGAGGGAGATACAGATGAACGCCAACTGACTTTGAATGAAATTAAGCTGTTGGTGGTATTTTTTTAGTGAATCTAGTGTTATAACATGTAGAAACATTCCAGTAATTTGACTGGCTGAAACATAGAAACATAGACTTTGACAGCAGATAAGGACCACTTGGCCCACCTAGTTTGCCCATTTCCCTACCTAGAGGATAAGCTGCAGATCATATTTAACCAACAGCCTATTTCTTTCTACACCCAAAAAAAATTGCCTTATGTCTGTCCCATGCATTCTTGAATTCTCCCACAGTTTTAAACCCCACAACCTCCTCAGGAAGGCTGTTCCATGTGTCCCCCACCCTCTCTGTGAAAAAATACTTCCTCACATTGCCCCTGAGCCATCTCCCCTCTATCTTTAAACTGTGTCCCCTTGTTCTTGCTACCCTCTTGGACTTTGTTGATTTGACTGAGGTACTTAAATGTTTCTATCATGTCCCTCCTCTCCCTCCTTTCCTCAAGGGTATACATCTTATGCTCCTTTAGCCTTTCCTCATATGGCTTCTCTTGCAGACTCTGCACCATTTTAGTTGCCCTCCTCTGAACTGCCTCCATCCTGTCTATGTCCTTGCGGAGATGGGTTCTCCAGAACTGGACACAGTACTCCAGATGGGGTCTCACCGACCATCTGTACAGGGGGATGACAACTTCCTGTTTTCTGCTGGCGATGCCTCTCCCTATACATCCCAGTATCCCCCCAGCCCTCTCTACCGCCTTCTCATATTGCTTGCCAACCTTAAGGTCATCTGATATGATTGCCCCCAGGTCCCTTTCCATTTTTGTTGTTGTTACTACCCCCCCCCATTGTGTAATCTTCCCTTGGGCTTTTGTTTCCCAGGTGCATTACTTTGCACTTCTTTGCATTGAATCCAAGCTGCCATACTTCTGACCATTTCTCCAACCTTGCCAAGTCCCTTTTCATCCTTTCCACGCCTCCTTGAGTATCAACCCTGTTGCAGATCTTTGTGTCATCTGCAAAGAGGCATACTTTTCCTTCTAGTTCCTCTGCAATGTCACTTATAAAGACATTAAAAAGGACTGAACCCAGTACTGAACCCTGCGGTACCTCACTAGTAACACCTCTTTCTTCAGAGTGGACTCCATTTACAATTACTTTCTGTGTCCTGTTGTTCAGCCACTGTTTTACCCAGGCTACCACCCTGGGACCCACTCCAAGGCTGGTTAATTTGACTACTAATCTTTTGTGCGGGACTGTGTCAAATGCCTTGCTAAAGTCTAGGTAGGCCATGTCCACAGCCCCTCCCTGGTCTACTACTTTGGTCACCCAGTCAAAGAAATCAATTAGATTCATCTGACATGACCTTCTAGCTGTGAACCCATGCTGCCTTGCTTCCTGTGCCCCACTGGCCTCTAGGTACTCAACAATTCTTTCCTTCAGACGCGATTCCATCACTTTTCCTACCACAGAGGACAAACTGACAGGTCTGTAGTTTCCTGCCTCTGTCTTGCTCCTACTTTTGTGAAGGGGAATCACATCAGCCTTCTTCCAGTCCTCAGGTATCACACCATCCTCCCATGATTTGTTATAAAGGGTAGTCAGTGGTGTCACTAGTTCTCTGCTTAATTCTTTTAGAATTCTGGGGTGAATTCTAACTGGCCCCATTGCTTTGTCCACCTTCTTAGTTTTAGGAGTTCTTTCAGAACCCTTTCTTCTGTGAAAGAACTGGGATTGACCCCCCCTCTCCAGAGTGCTTCTGTTAATTGGATTAGGCACCTCCCCCACTTCCTCTTTTGTGAATACTGAACAGAATTATTCATTCAGTATCCCTGCTTTTTCACTATCACTCTCTGCCCACCCACCATCCATTCTATTCAGCCTCACAATCCCTCCATTTGTCTTTCTACGCTCCTATAAAAGGTTTTATCCCCCTTCTTAACCGAGTTGGCTATCTTTTCCTCAGTTTGGGTCTTTGCTATTCTGACTACCCTCCCTGCTTCCTTCTGCCTTAACTGGTGCAGTTCTCCATCCTGCTTCTTCTGTGTTTCCTTATACTTCCTAAATGCTATCTTTTTCTCCCTAACCTTCACCGCCACTTCTTTTGAGAATCATAGTGGCTTTTTCTTTTATTTTGATTTGTTTATTTGCTTCACATAAAGGCTTGTTGCCTCTGTGATGGCAGTTTTGATATTTCTCCATTGTTGCTCCACCCCTCCTTCTAGCCTGTTTGCTAGTGCTTTTCTAAGGCACTCTCCCATCTTGCCAAAGTCAGCCCTCCTGAAGTCCAGAACCATCACTTTTGTATGGCTTGACTCTGTAGTTGAGTTTATCGTGAACCACACTGTTTGGTGGTCACTTGTTCCCAAATGGCTACCCACTTCTAGATCTGAGATCCTCTCACTGTTCCCATTTGAGAGTATGAGGTCTAAGATTGCTCCCTCATGAGTAGGTTCCAAAACTAGCTGTCTGAGGCATGCCACATGAAAAGCATCAAGAATGGCCCTGCTTTTGGATGTGGCTGCAGCAGAGGTGCTCCAGTTAACATCTGGCATATTAAGGTCCCCATCAACAGTATCTCCCCTTTCTCTGCCATCCTAAGTATGCCTTCTATCATATCCTTGTCCATTCTCTCCCCCTGACATGGGGGTCTGTATACAAACCTTGTGCAGATTGTGGTGCCATTTCCACTCTCTAAGGTGACCCACAGTGCCTCCTCTCCTCCCTGTTTTCTCTTTTGTTCAGTTGCTTTTATCCCTTCCCTTACATAAAGAGCTACTCCCCCTTCTGCCCTCCCTGTCTCCTCTAGGTTGTGTACCCTGGTATGTTAACATCCCAGTTATGGTTCTCTGTGTACCGTGTTTCTGTGACTGCTACAATACCCAGTCATCCCTCTTCCATCAAGGCCACCAGTTCAGGGAGCTTGTTGCACAGACTACGGGTGTTGGTACTCATTACCCTCCATTTCTTGATGGCCTTACCCCTTTTTGCCACATCCCTGTCCTTATAGGGTTTGTCACTTTCTCCATTTACCCCAGTGCTTCTCCCTATTGACATCTCTATGTTGCTGTCTACCTCACTTAGTTCCCTGATTTTTTTGGGGGGGCTAGGATTTCCCTGCTCCTTTCCAGTGCCTCCCCCCTTGGCTAGTTTAAATGCTTGCCAATGAAGTATTTAAACCTATCACCTAGGATCCTGGTTCCCCTCCTGGACAGATGCAGACCATCACACCAGTATAGGCCTGCATCCATCCAGGTGGACCCCCAGTCCTCAAAGAAGCCAAATCCCTGAGCTCTGCACCAGTTTTTCAACCACTGATTGAATCCCATGTGTGGAGCACCCTAGCCTCAACTGTGCCATAGACAGGCAGCACCTCCGAGAAGGTTACCATGTGTGCTATTTGTCTAAGGCCCCATCCCATCTCCACAAATGCTTCTTGCACTGCTCTGATCCCTTTCTTAGCTAGGTCATTTGTCCCTAGGTGGACAGTGACATCCAGCTCCCTCCCCTGTGCAGCTGCTTCTGTGATCCTAAGGATTTGCTCCCTGTCCCTCCAAGCCATGGTGCCAGGCAGGCACCTTACCTCCCTCTCCCCTTCCTCCCCAGTTCTACTTCCTAATAATGGAGTCCCCCACCAGGAGTTGTTTCCTTCCCCTGTGGGGTCCCATGCCATCCTCCTGTTGGTTTCCTTTGTGGAGGTTCCCAGCATCCTCCTTGGTCTCCACTGTGGGTGCCTCCATAGAGGAACCACAATTCCAGAATGGCATAGAAATTGTGGAGAGGTACAACTGGAGGGATGCACCTCTGTTCCACCACCTTCACCCTCCCTGAGCCCACTGTGGTCCAATCGCTCTTCTTTCTGGAAACCTCTGAGGCAATGTCAGTGACTCTGGTGGTCCCTGGGTGGGAGAGGAGGTCCCACAAATCCTGGCCAACTCAGCCTGGAGATGAGCAACCTCCTCTCCCAGCCCAGAGAGGTGCCTGCAGATGGGACAACACTGCATCCTCCAGAACGTCTTCCGGAAGACTGCTGCTCCACAGCCACTGCACTGCACCACTCCCATCATGTCTTTTTTCTGTCCCCCTAACTGTTGTTTGGAATACTTACTCTTTCCTCTGTTTGTTTATTTTATTTGTTTTTTCTTTTTTTTTTCCCCTTCTTACTTACTGCATCTGTGCCTTTTTAGCTCCTGATCTTCCTGTTCTAAGACAAGAAGTTCCTATATTTCTCAGTAGTCTCCTTACTTGCTCAGAGTCAGACCTCCAGCAGCTGGGGGGGGGGGAAGAGAGCTACTTTTTCCCCCTCTAGGATGGTGAGTCTTTGGTGGCTCTGTGATCACTCACTTCCTGCTCCCAGACAGGAAGTTCCTGTTGTTAGTTAAATCCTGTGCCCATAAAAGTAGAACTGGTTTAGGGTGGAGGGAAGGAGGGCAATATAGTCCCAGTAGAGAAGTTTTAGTTATACAAGTAGCTCCTTCCTCCTGGTGTTCTGTCTGTTCTCTGGCAGAAGCTATCTAGGGCAGTGCTTAAATCTGGTTTTAACCTGGCTCCTTCTAGCTAAGCCACTTCCCCTACTTTGCAAATCTTTCTACACTTAGTTAATTTCACAAATAACAATTCCCTTCTGAAAGCAGCTCACAGCCATGTAATCATTGACCCGTAATTACACTCCTCAACTACTTACAGCCATTCAAGCCCTATAACATAAATATAGAAAAGTATCATCACACTCCAACATTCTGGCAGAAGCTGTCACTCCAGACCTGTCAATCCACCAGCAGGCAGTGAAAGTGGAATGACATCTACACAGAATGGCAAATGATCTTGTTGGCCTACCTGCATCACAAAATCATTTTTCCAGAAGCTGTTCTACAGATTGTACTGCCATAAACACTACCGAAATAAGAGACTGCACTTTGTTTTACTGTACCCACAATGCCTTACTATGTAAATTAGTATATAGGCTATTATAGTTCTGTGGTCACTACAGAAACAGTAGACTACATCTCAAAGTAAAGAAATCTTGTCAGGTGGATACTGTATGCACAATGTCTTGTTTTGAAAATAAACATATGAGACCTTATATTGTTGAAGCCACTACAGAACAAGCATTTGTCAATGCCGAATGTTGTCTTGCTGGTGTTGGCATTGTTAGTGCAGGAGTTACAGAGATGCATAATAGGAATGGCAGTGAAGTATGGAACTGGTATCAACTCCATCCCACCATGCAGAGACTGACAGGCATTGAGGTGTGCCTTTGGGTTGTCAGCCACAACGCTAATGCCATTTCACTTCACCCTACCCTGCAGACTCTGACAAATGCCACATTGTGCCTTGGGGTCATTGGGCCTTATGCTCACCCCATTCCATAAGGAAATATGTTGAGATGGATGCAGTATAGGAGAATGGGGTAAACTTTGGGGCCGAAGAGTCCAAGGCACACCTTGATGCCTGTCACTGGCTGCAGGGGGGGTGGGGTGGAATGAAGTGAGCATTACAGCTGACAATCCAAAGGCACACCCCTGACACCTGTCAGTCTCTACAGGGTGGGACATTATGGTTAGAAACCCTAACGCCCTGGGCATATGTTGGTATTTGGACTCCAAATTTTCAACATCACCTTTTTGTGACCCCACCTCATGAAAGCATTTGGGACCTCCACTCACGAACAGTGGCACTCTAATTTTGTTAATCTGTCCTGAATGTTGATTTCCCACAGTGACCACGCTTATTCTGTGCCAGATGTGCAAAAACACATTTTGGGCAGGATGTGAGAAATGACAGCTGTACCATTCATAAGGAGGTGTGAAGAAATGGCAATGTTGAAAATCTGGAGTGAAAATATTACAAATTCTTGAAGTTATGAGCGTTCGTGGAAACTGTGCAATGCATGCTCATAACACAGCCATTTTGTTGAATTTTGCCACCAAATTTTCAACATAGGAATTTTGGGACCTCCGCTCATGAACAGAATCACTGTGATTTTCTTAATCTCCCCGATTATTGATTTCCCACAGCGACCGCGCCATTCTGGAGTGAAAATATTAAAAATTCTCGAACTTACGAGCGTACGTGGAAGCTGTGCAATGCATACTCGTAACAAAGCCATTTTTTGGAATTTTTTCAAATTTGCAATATAGGTTTTTAGGGAGCCCACCTCATAAACTGTGACACTGTCATTTCATTAATCTGTCCCAAAAGGTGATTCTGTGCAGTGATCATGAAATCACCTTTTGGGACCAAATAATAACATGACAGTGACTAAGTTCATGAGGCGGGGTCCCAAGAACCTGATGTTGAAATTTTGGAGCCAAAAGTCACAAAAATGGCTGATATATCCACCTAAGTTGAACACCCCTTATTGATGCCATTATACAGCTTCAGTTCGCGGTCGGCTTTGAAGAGTGCAGACTTGTTCCCACTCCACCAAAGATCATTGCGCCAGGCTCCCGAGGTAAATATGGAGTGAGGGGGGTGCGGGGAGGTGGAGTTCACAGAAGGTGGGTGCGGGTTGGGGAAGGGGGCACCGGAGACAACTAGGGACATTTTCTCTTTTTCAGGTTAAATAAAAAAAAAAGACATCTCAGGAAGGTTTTTTTTTTACAAGTTTGTCTTGGCACACTGGGGTGAGCTACCAGTGTGCCGCCTATGTTTTTTTGGGAGGGGGACTGAAGCCAATGAGGATTGGGCCTACCGTTGGCACAGAAAAAAGCATCTGTGTTTAGGGGTTGCATGATGTCGAGGGGGATTGGGCACCCCCCCAGCAGACAAATTAAAATAGGGGGACATTACACCAATGAGGATTTGGCTTCCCCATTGGCAAATGAACTGGGAAGGGGGCATGCCAACAGGGGTTGGGCACACACAACGTCGGCTTTCAGATAGGACTGTGACAGGCAGACTGCGACAACCAGCACCATATTTATTGAAATGTTACACCAGGCAAGGCACACCCTGCAATGACGGGTCACTCCCTCATTGCAGTGGCGAAATTGTTTCAAGTTGGTGGCATGCTTTTGCAGCACTGTCATAGACAGCATGCTATTTCATTGGTGCCACAGAGCCCAGCCCGAAAAAGCAGTGGCGCCATTGGCCACAACACGACCGCACCTCCAAAACCTGCTACTCCAAGCTATCGCAATATGTTGTTTGCACTTGCACGCAGGACAACATAAAAAAGAGACTGCACTTCACAGTAAGGAAATTTGAAAACAGCTTCTTATTGTACCCATAATGCCTTGCTGTGTACATCTACATATTAGGTGCTATATTACAGTTGCCACTACCGAAATAAGGGACTGCACCTGAATAAGGAACATTTAAGTCCACTTTATTATTTACCCCAGAATTCCTTGTTGCTGTATGTAAAACATTGACAGCTCCCTTGCATGACATCATTCTGGGGGTGTGACTTCGCAGAGAAATCTGGAGAGCAGCCAGAAACAAAGTGCTGATAAAACATAAAACAAGCATTTGTCAATGCCGAATGTTGATTGCTTTGCTCCGTTGAGCTCGCTCACTCCCCCTTTGTCAGTCGCTTGTTCTGTTTCTGTTGGCGCTGAAGGCTGTGCTTTTGTACTGGGCTCCTGTCTGCATTGGCAACTTTGTCTGCTGACAAAGAAATCCGCAGCTGTCCTGACAGAGCTCCATTGAGGTTGCTCAGTCTCCCTTTCTCATGTGCTCATTCTGTTTCTCATGGTGCTGCAGGCTTCCTTTTTATACTGGGCTCCTGCCTCTGTTGGCATCTTTGTCTGCCCTCAAAGAAATCTGCAGCAGTCCTGACAGAGCTCCGTTGAGCTCGCTCACTCCCCCTCTCTCAGTCGCTCGTTCTGTTTCTCCCACCGCTGCAGGCTGCCCTTTTGTACTGGGCCCCTGCCTGCATTGCTGCATTTTTCCTGCCCACAAAGAAATTCACAGCAGTCCCAACAGAGCTCTGTTGGGGTCACTCACTCCCCTCCTCCTCCCTCCCTCACCTGCTTGTTCTGTTTCTCCCGGTGCTGCAGGCTGCCCTTGTACTAGGCTCCTGCGTTGGGCCTTTTCTGCCCACAAAGAAATCTGCAGCAATCCCGACAGAGGTCAGTTGAGCTCAGTCACTCCCTCCTCTCACTCGCTCGATCTTAATCTGTCCCAAACACTGATTTCCCACAGCGACCATGCTATTCTGCGGCAGGAGTGCAAAAACATATTTAGGCCAGGATGTGAAAAATGACAGCTGTACTGCTCATAAGGAGGTGTGAAAAAATGCCAGTGTTGAAAATGTGGCATAAAGATATTACAAGTTTGCTAAGTTACAAGGGTGCATAGAAACAGTTCAACGCACGCTTGTAACACAGTCATTTTATGGACTTTCATTACCAAATTTTCAACATAGGGATTTTAGGACTGCTGGTCATGAACAGTGTCACTGTCATTTTCATAATCTATCCTAAACAATGATTTCCCACAGAAACTGCGCTATTCTGCGCCGCAAGTGCAAAAACACATTTCATCCAGGATGTGAAAAATGACAGCTGTACTGTTCATAAGGAGGTGTGAAAAAATGGCATGTGTTGAAAACGTGGTGTGAAAATATTATTGCTTTGTGAAGTTACAAGGGTGCGTGGAAACTGCACAATGCATGCTCGTAACAGTCATTTTATGGACTTTCATCACAACATTTTCAACATAGGCATTTTAGGACCTCTGTTCATGAACATTGTCACTGTGGTTTTCTTAATGTGTCCTGAACACTGATTTCCCACAGCAACCGCACTATTCTGCGCTGGAAGTGCAAAAACGCATTTCGGCCAGGATGTGAAAAATGACAGTTGTACTGTTCGTAAGGAGGTGTGGGCGTATCTACTCATTGCTTTGTCTCCACTCCACAGACCCTGCTGTAATATAGGACCATGGAGGACCCTGGGCTGGAGGGTGAGCAACTCTAAAGTTCTGGCACAGCTTCATTGAGCTCGCTCACTTTCCCTCTCTCACTCACACATTCTATTTCTCCTGACACTGCAGGCTGCCCTTTTGTACTGGGCTCCTGCTTGCATTGGTGCCTTTTTCTGCCAACAAAGAAATGTGCAGCAGTTCCAACACAGCTCCATTGAGTTCACTCACTCCGCCTCTCTCAGTCACTTGTTCCGATTCTTCCGGTGCTGTAGGCTGCCCTTTTGTACTGGGCTCCTGCCTGCATTGGCACCTTTTTCTACCCACAAAGAAATCCACAGCAGTCCTGATAGAGCTCTGTTGAGCTCACTCAGTCCCCCTCTCTCACTCGCTTGTACTGTTTCTCCCAGCGATGCAGGTCCGCTCACTCCCCCTCCCTCACTCGCTCTCTCGTTCTGTTTCTCCCACTGCTGCCTTTTTGTACTGGGCACCTGCGTTGGGGCCTTTTTCTGCCCACAAAGAAATCTGCAGCAGTCCCGACTGAGCTCACTTGAGCTTGGTCACCCCCCCCCCACTTGCTCGATCTTAATCTGTCCCAAACACTGATTTCCCATGCTATTCTGTGGCAGGAGTGCAAAAACATATTATGGCCAAGATGTAAAAAATGACAGCTGTACTGTTCATAAGGAGGTGTGAAAAAATGCCAGTGTTGAAAATGTGGCATGAACATTTTACAAATTTGCTGTTACAAGGGTGCATGGAGACAGTTCAACGCACGCTTGTAACACAGTCATTTTATGGAGTTTCGTCACCACATGTTCAAAATAGGGATTTTAGGACCTCTGCTCATGAACAATGTCACTGTCATTTTCTTAATCTGTCCCGAACGCTGATTTCCTACAGCGACCACGTTATTCTGAGCTGGAAGCGTGAAAACACATTTCGGTCAGGATGTGCAAAATGACAGCTGAACTGTTCATAAGGAGGTGTGAAAAAATGCCAATGTTAAAATCTGGTGTGACAATATTACAAATCTGAGAAGCTCCAAGGGTGCGTGGAAACTGCGCAACGCACACTTGTAACACAGTCATTTTATGGGCTATCGTCACCAAATTTTCAACATAGGCTTTTTAGGACCTCTGCTCATGAGCAGTATCACTGTCATTTTCTTAATCTGTCCCAAACACTGATTTCCCACAGTGACCGCACTATTCTGCGCCAGAAGGGCAAAAAGACATTTCAGCCAGGATGGGAAAAATGACACCTACACTGTTCTTAAGTAAGTGTGGGAAAATGGCAATGTTGAAAATCTGGAGTGAAAATATTATAAATTTGCGAAGTTACATGCGTGCCTGCAAACTGTGCAATGCACGCTCGTAGCACAGTCATTTTATGGAGTATCGGCACCAAATTTTCAACATAGCCATTTTAGGACCTCTGCTCATGAACAGTCTCACTGTCATTTGCTTAATCTGTACCAAACTCTGATTTCCCACAGTGACCGTGTTATTCTGTGCTGGAAGTACAATAAGACATTTCAGCCAGGATGGGAAAAATGACGTCTGTACTGTTCACAAGGAGATGTGAAAAAAATGAGATTGTTGAAAATCTGGCATGACAATATTGCAAATTCACAAAGTTATGTGCATGCGTAGCAACTGTGCAACTTGCGCTCGCAAAACAGTCTTTTTTGGGATTTTTTCCACCAAATTTACAACATAGCCTTTTTCACAGCCCACCTCATGAACACTGGCACTGTCATTTCGTTAATCTGTCCCAAAAGGTGATTCCACTCAATGACTGCAAAATCACCTTTCGGGGCCGAATAATGCCATGACAGTGGCAGAATTCATGAGGAGGGGTCCCAAAAACCCCATATTGAAAATTTGGTGCCAAAATTCTTAAAAATGCCTGAGATATGCACCAAAGTTGAAAAAACTCTATTTATGCCATTATACAGCTTACCGGTATTTCCTCAGTTCACGGTCGGCTTTGAAGAGTGCAGACGTGTTCCTGGTCCACCGAAGATCATCGTGCCAGTCTTCAAGGGTAAGTATAGGGTGAGGGGTGTGTGTGGGGAGGCAGGATGTGCAAAGGGTGGGTGCAGGTTGTGGGAGGATGGTAGGAAGACCGCGAGGGACCATTTTCTATTTTGACACGTACAAAAAAAAAAAATTGGGAACGGTTTTTTTTTTACAGGGCCATTTGGCATG
The DNA here is from genome assembly GCA_016271365.2 of Neoceratodus forsteri. Taxonomy (NCBI): domain Eukaryota; kingdom Metazoa; phylum Chordata; order Ceratodontiformes; family Ceratodontidae; genus Neoceratodus; species Neoceratodus forsteri. Next base: position 338,568,989 of record CM028137.1, on the reverse strand, counting down.
CTGGGGTGGGCTTCCAGTGTGCCAACAGAGTGTTTGTTTGGGAGGGCAGCTATAGCCGATGAGGGATTGGGTACCCCCGTCAGCACAAAAGGGGGGCCCAAGAGCCAAGGGGGATTGGGCACCCCCTCGGCACAACTGTAGTGTGTGATGGGGGGGATTATGCCGATGGGGAGTGGGCTCCCTCATCAGCAAATGACACTGGGGAGAGGGACATAATGCTGATGGGGAGTGGGCTCCCCCATCGGCAACATCAACGTTAGGACACTAAAGCCGACAGGGACTGGGGCCCCCATCAGCAAACAAACACATTGGGGGGTGTACATGCTGCCAAGGGGGATTGGGCACCCCATCGACAGTGGGGCTGCTTCATATTGTTTGTGAACATGGTGGCAAGCTGCCGGCATGTTCACAAACAATATCACACTAACAAGGTTCTGCCCAGCAATGACGAGTCGCTTCCTCACTGCAGCGGAATGGCTTACGCTGCACTGACAAGGCAGCCCCTGATTGCAGTGGCTGAAACCTTACAAGGTTGTGGCACACTGGCTGAACTAGTGTCAGCAGCAGCATGCCACCCCATTGGGAAAAGTGGGCCAAGCCTCCAAAGGCTGTGGGGGCACTGGCTACAACAGTGCCGCACCTCCACAACCTGCTTCTGGAGCAAGCTGCAATATGTTTCTTGCATATGCACGCAATCAACATAAAAATGACTATGACAGATTTCTTTACAAAACAAATTGCAGCTTCAACATCTGAAGCATGGTTGCAAATGGTATACTATGTGAAAAGAGCATTTGGGGAACTTCCATAAATCATTTTAAGTGCAAGTAAGATCTCATTATGTCATTCTTGCTATGTTAACATTTGTGAGTCTAGCCAATGTCTAGAATTAACTTCTTTGCACATGCAGATACCAAAGGCATATGATATTTTTGGGTTCCTATCAGCTAGATTTTAATACTCTTCTGCTATGCATACCTCTGGTGAGAATGCCTGGTCCAAGCCAAGTAGTAGGTCTAGTTTATCTCTGATAGTTTGCCAAAATGGCATTACTTTATCACATTTCCAGGGGTTATGAAATAATGAGACTGCTAGTAAGGAACATCTTGTACAGACCTTTGTTGGAAGTCTACCCATCCTATACAGTCTTTCTGGGATGCAATATATGTTAGTCAATATTTTAGCATACATAAGGCAATATCTGTCACACTTAATGTGCTTATCCAGGTGTGTCCAAATTCTAACTCAGACATATCCTTTCCCTGATTTGGGGAGCCCTATGTCCCAGTAAGGAGCCATCCCATCTATTTTGTTTGTAGTAAGTTAATAAATGTGTCCTTATAAGTTAGATATGGGATGCGGAAGACTAACCCAGGAAATAAGTGTGGACATTTTAGCACCAGGTTGCTTTGACCAATGTTGGTTGGCAAAGTGCCTCATGAGTACATGATGTGACACTTGAAGGAATTTGAGGCAATCTTTGTTACTTGTACAATAACTAGTCTGGAAGGTAGCATGCATGATTAGCTTCCCACTACTACTAGTTGGTCCACCTGCTGGATATTGGTGGCTTTCCAGAAACCACACCTGATTGTTTGCCCCCTCCCCCAATTTTAAAACTGTTATTATACATTAATGGTTGAGATGTGTCCCTGGCAGGATCTTTCTTTAAAAGTCTGCAAAGTTGGGAGTGTATTCTAATGGAGATCTCTACTGGGGTGTTCCTCAGGTTTTGCAGGAGTTTCTTGACTGGGATGTGCTGGAGGGAAACCATGGATGTCTCACATAGATACCTTTCTATTTCTAACCACTGTTCTATGTACATGGGTATTTCACCCTCTGGGCTGTCCTTATTCCACTGAAGGTATTTGCTGCTGTGGTGTGCTGGTTAGTACAGCAAGAGATCTGGAGCCTCAAGCAACCTAATTTTTTAGGGGTCACAAGCTCATGATAGGCCCTGTGGACCACCTTACCAGCCCAGATGAAGTTAGATATGTGCCAATGCAGTAGTTTAAACCAGCTTTTGATACAGCCTGATTTAGTATTTCCAGAGGGTATGGGATCCTTGGAAGGAGGTTTATTGTAATTATATTTATCCTGCCCCAGAAGATGACTGATAGTTTGGACCACCTGTCCATATCGAGCGTAAGGTGTTCTAAAAGCTTATCTAGATTGCACATCTTCATTTGACTTTGTGACTTATGGAGATGTATCCCTAGATATTTGAAAAGGTTAACAGTCCATGTCAGTCCCAGAGCTTCAATTTCCCTCCTACATACATTATCATTAATGAGCATAACCTCCATTTTGATAATATTTAGCCTGTAGTTTGATACAGCACCAAGATCTTGTATCACATCTAAGGCTGCAGGCAGGGATGTCTCCAGCTTTTTTTTTAACCCCTGTTCCTGAAGGGAGCTCAGCCCATTCCCGCATGCCATCACCCCATGCCAAGGCTTATCCCCCTGGGTAGGGCAGCCTGGAAGGTGTCCCATCCCCACAGTCATTGGTAGCTTGCCCTGGCTTACCCCCCCAGGGTGGGGCTATGGGAGCGGGAACCCACTCCCCAGTGGACACAAGTGGCAGAGGGGACAGTAGCAGAACAGTGCGTCATGCTCGGTGGACCAGATTTGTTTTGTAGACTTGCGGCAGTCTGGGGGTGGGGACAAGCAATGATGGCCAGTGCCCCCCCACCCCCTTGCATTACAGAGCCAGCAGCGGTGTCACCCCCAGCCTCTGCCAGAGAATCGCAATACATCAGACAATCTTCCCTCCTCCCCCAGAGAAGGAGAGCAGTCCCTGGGATGTTCAATTCTTCTCCCACCAGCTGACCTTCGGACTCCCGAGTCTGTCTCCGAACTTGGAATGTTGGCACCGCAAGCGGACACCTTGCCGCTGTGCCAGCTGACTGGTCGTCCCCAGTTTAAGAACATGTAACAACATGTCATCAGCATAAATCGATAGTTTATACTGGTGGGGGCCTATGGAGATAACAAGCAGATTAGCATGCTGCTTAATTTTAAGAACGAGGGACTCCAAAAACTAGTGAAACAAAAGGGGAGAGAGGGGACATTCCTGCCTGGTCTCCCTGTCCAGATTGACATGACCTGAACAGACCCCACTGCAGATAATCTTGGCTTTAGGGTTAGTGTATAAAAGTTGAATTCATTTTGGAAATCCTGTGGAATACTAATTTTTCCGGTACATGAAAAAAGACACCCTAGCAAATGTTTTCTCCACATCCAGAGAGGCTAGGACTGCCGGTTGCTGCCCATCCCCGAACACAGAGAAGTGTGCAAGATTGCAGAGATGGTCAGAGGACACTCTGTCCCGCATGAAGCCTACTTGTTCATAGTCTATCAAAGTCCATCCATACTCTGCCCATGTGGGTGGCAAGGATCTTGCCCAGTATTTCTGTTATCTAAATTGATCAATGAAATCGGCCTGTAGCTTCCCACTAGGGGAAGTTCCTTCCCAGGCTTCGGTAGGATAGTGATAAGGGTTTCTGTTAGGGAAGCATCAGACACATTATGTTCATATATGTATTGAAAGGTAGTCAACAGTAAGGGTGATATGTCATCTATCGCATCCTTGTAGAAATTTGGTGAAAAGACATCAGACCCTGGGACCTTATCTGCCATCAGGTCTTTAATTACTGCTCTAATTTACCCTTCAGATATCACCTTTCTCAGCTCTTGTTGGTGGGTGTCTGAGATTTGGGGCACTTGTACACTGGCCAGGTATTCTTTCTCCCCCTCGCATCGGAACTCAGCCACTCTGAGCTGTATAGTTGTTGGTAGAAACCTCTGAATTGTTTGGCAATTTCTCTGGGTGCTGTTATCAAACTGTTATCAAACTACTCTGACCATTCTGAACCACCACCACAATCCGTGACATTTCTTGCTTGTGAAGGCAGAGGATCATAAGTTTGCCTGCCTGTCCTCTTTGGTTACAGTATTTAGCATTTGGCCTACTGGTTGTATGTTCTGCCTTTTCCCTATTTAACTCCCTTTATTAAGTTCTCAGACTGTTCAGAGTAGGTCAAGTTTCTTAGAGTGTTTGTGAGGAGAGGGTCTTCTCTAGCTTCCTGATTTCATGAAGTACTGTATCTCAGTTGCCTTCTTTTTCCTTTGTTTCTTCTTAATGCTAGCAATATAAATTAACATTCAGCTTATCCCACATTTAGAAGCTGCCCAGAGGACATCTGCTTTATGTTCCATCCCCTTACTGGTTTCCATAAAGCCTTTGATATATTGCTGCAATCTAAGACCTCCTTATCTTTTAGAAACTGGGAGTTCAGTCTCCATATCTTATTTGAGTCAGTTGCAGTGGTAAAACTATGCTGTGGTGTGATGAGACAGTGGCCTGAAACAATCAGGCTTCATGTTAACATGTATGCATACCATGAACAAATTCTGCTCCCAGGAGGAAATGACTGATTCTAGAGAATGTATGGTGACTCAAGGAGTGGAATGTATATTCTCTTTGATCATGGTGAAGCATGTGCTAAGGAGCAATGAGGTCAAGGATGTCAATTAGCTCAGCAAAGGCCCCTACGAATAGTTCCTGACCTATCCAGGTCAGTGGAGTGCACTAGGTTCCAATCTCCAGCTAGAAAGATTGGTAATTGAGTCCAAGAGGCCAGAATACAGAGAAGCCCTGGTGCAATCAGTGTTTAGATCATAGATCATGACCAGCATGACTTCCCTTTAACCCATCAACCTTCACAAAAATATATATCTCCCCTCAGGGTCTAACCTCTCCTAAACAGAACCTGGTGGGCTATCAGGATTGCAATTCCTTTATTATGGGTGCCACTGCCCGGTCCCAAAAGCCTGTGCCACCCACTCCCTACGAATAAGGTTTACTTAATTGGTTTTCAAGTGGCTCTCCTGAAGGCAGCAGTCTCAGCCCCCAACTTTTGAAAATGTCTCAGCCCTTGATACCATTTTTCCTTAGTTTGGACACCCTTAATGTTCCAAGAAATATATTTCACTGTTTTACTCATGATGTATCAATAAAAGTTGTCAGGAGTGGGAAATATAGTATCAAAAGTCAGAGTAATACAAGTGGACCTTAAGTTGAGCGAGGTTTGATTGTACCAGTTTTCCCCATCCCAATCCCCCTGAACCGTACACCCACAACAATTAACAAAATAAACATAACAGGAAACATACAGAACATGAAACTGTTATGCAAATCCTCAGTGAGATGATCCTCCAAACTTCTCTCTGATAGGGGACTGAGGTAGTTGTCCTCTTTCCAAAATCCTTTCTGGTCTAGAAGGTGCTCCACGATGTCAGGAAAGCCATCCAGTGCATTAGGGACCCACCTATTTTGTAAACTAATCCCTTGTTTTCAGGGGAGCTTTGGTTGTGAGGCCTCCATTAGACACCATACTGTAGGTTTGTATGCCAGAGTCAGGTTAGTGCCTAGGTAGAATAGGATTATCCTGCTTTCTCCATATGTTGGTTCGTGGGGTGGAACCCCCCCCAATGTAACTCATTCCACACCTGTCCTCTAGCAGGATGGAGCAGTCTGATTAGGGTGATTATCAGGGTGGAAATCCGGGTGCACCCCTTAAGGCAGAAACTGTTAAACCAAATTATTTGAGCCCACCATTCAGTGTGGGTTGTATATATTACTGAAATATATAGGAAGCTTAGGCAAATAATTCATAGCCTGTCTAGCATTCGGAAACAACATTTGTATACTAGACGTAGTCAACATGTAAATGTGATAACAACTGAGAGTTCAACTGTCCTTTGTGATGGGAATACAGGATGGCTACATACTATGCAGTGACCATCTGCCTGAGCTATGGTGCTCGCTTCTGTGAATTCTCTAAGAGAAGGGTGACAGTAAGCTGTAGAACAAAAGGCTGTAGAGGTATGAAAAGCTTTAGTCAGCTGCCTCCTGTGGTGGCAGCACCCTCCCCACCGTCAGACTGGTAACCAGCAGTGGCCCGATTACTTTCACTGCATACACATATCCACACTATCAGCTATGTCTCCTCTGCTCATTAAGTATGGCTGCACTGGTTAGTATTAAGCATATAAAGGATGTGAGGACCATGAGAGTAGAATGATCTTCAGACACACCTCCAGTACTGCAGTCTAATGGCACCAGCATGCAGATCATCATTTACTGTACACAGGCAGGACATAAAGAAAGTTTATAATAGAAAACAGGAAAAAACAGCTTACATTGAATTCATCATTGGCCATTGGATATCCATTGTTGTTGCCATACATTGCTGTCTCCACCTCGATCGCAGCACCACTCTCCTTTGCTGCTGCACAGGAAGCGGGTCCAGGAAAATGGTGGGTAAAATTTCACCAACTTCTCTGATGTTGCTGAACTGTTTAGTGCCAGAGTTGGTGGTCAATAGCAAATTGACTGGATGAACAATTCAGAATCTGATCACTGCTGCCATTAGATTTGACTTATGCTTTGATATTTTCCCTGCATTTGGTGTGTCTGAGGGGTTATATCCTTAAAGATGCAGTACTTCTTGCTAACCCAGAGGAGTTCTTCCTTTTCATGAGCTTGTTGTTGCACATCTGCTTTTTCAAGAAAATTGAGCATTCTTAAAATGATTGACCTGTGTCGCTTTTTGGGACCAGGCATAGGGCCAAGTGATGGGTGAGCCCTCTCAATGGTGTACTGGTGTTATGAGGAAAATCTCCCACCACAGCCACACAAAAGTTCTGCACAAATAGCATGTCAGTACCTTCAGCTCTCCCTGGCGTCCCAGAAATCATCAAATTGTTCCATCTGTTCCTCCCTTCCTAGTCCTCTATTCTTACTTCTAGTTTTGCCATTTTTCTTTTAATAGCAACGATTTCTGGTTCTTCCCTGCCTTGTCTGTTTTCCAGGGAGCTGATTCTCATGTACAGTCCCACACAAAAATTAATAAACAAAATAGCCAGCCTGGAAGGGGGTCCCAGGGTGGTAGCCTGGGCAAAACATTGGCTGGACAACAGGACACAGAGGCTAATAGTAAATGGAGTCCACTCCAAAGAAAGGGGTGTTACTAGCTGGGTACCACAGAGTTCAGTACTGGGTCCGGTACTTTTTAATGTCTTTATAAGTGACATTGTGGAGGGACTGGAAAGAAAAATATGCCTCTTTGCAGATGACACAAAGATCTGCAACAGGGTTGATACACGGGAAAGCCTTAGAAGGGACTTGACAAAGTTGGAGGAATGGTCAAAAGTATGGCAGCTTAGATTCAATGCAAAGAAGTGCAAAGTAATGCACCTGGGAAACAAAACCAGGGAAGAGTACACATGGGGGGTATTAACAACAACAAAATCAAAAGGGATCTAGGGTGGTCATATCAGATAACCTAAAGGTAAGCAAGCAATGTGAGAAGGCAGTAAGAAGGGCTGGGGGATACTGGGTTGTATAGGGAGAGGCATCACAAGAAGAAAACAGGAAGTTGTTATCCCTTTGTACAGACAGTTGGTGAGACCCCATCTGGAGTACTGCATGCAGTTCTGGAGACCCCATCTCCGCAAAGACATAGACAGGATGGAGGTAGTCCAGAAGAGGGCAACTAAAATGGTGCAGGGTCTGCAACAGAAGTCATATGAAGAGAGACTAAAGGAGCTTAACATGTATACCCTTGAGGAAAGGAAGGAGAGTGGGGGACATGATAGAAATGTTCAAGTACCTCAGGGAATCAACAAAGTCCAAGAGGTAGCATCTTTCAGAAAAAGATATGTGCAAGAACAAGGGACACAATTTGAAGATATATGGGGATGGCTTAGAGGGCAATGAGGATTTTTTTCACAGAGAGGGTGGTGAACACATGGAACGGCCTTCCTGAGGAGGTTGTGGGGTCACAAACAGTGGAGGAATTCAAGAATGCATGGGACAGACACAAGGCAATTCTGATGGGGGGTACGAAGAAGTAAACTGTTGGTTAACTAGGATCTGCAGCTTATCCAATAGGTAGGGAAATGGGCAGACTAGGTGGGCCAAGCAGTCCTTATCTGCTGTCAAAATCTATGTTTCTATGTTGGAGTCCCCCACACAGGCAGTGACAGACGGCTGCAAAGTTTTTATCTCCTAGAGAGATTGCAAATGGCCTCCTTAATGGATCTAATTTCATGGAAAAATCATTCTATTTAATTGCCTTCCTCCAGTGAAGCAGGGGATCTGGAGAGAGAAAGAAGAGGCCCTGTGCTGCTTCATGGCTTGGGAGCATTGCAGGAGTGGAGGTGGGGTATTGAGCAGCTGTTCCGCCAGGAGAAGACTGAGTGTGGCCATCCTGATACTTGTGTTGCTTCAGTTTGTCACAGACTCGATTAGTTTGTTCCCATTGGTGAGTACAGGCTGACAATGTACTTGGTTTCTGATAGTTGTTCCAAAAAGTGAATGTTTTTAGCATTATAATTGTCAGCAGGTCCCACAGAGTTCAAGCTAGCATATCTGGTCTATCTGAGCAGCATAACATGACCCTGCATTCTCCATTTTGAATGCACTCCTAACAAGCAGAGGATTTAGGGAAACAAGTCGACAGTATTCAAGCTTTACTGATCTACGAATACTTCTGGTTTAGAAAATGCTCCTCACTATTCATCTAGAATAATAATAACCAAATAACCAACTCTGGAGCAAAAGGCAAGGCAACTTTTATTTTTCAGGTGCCCAATCCCAGAGGCTCTGGGCACCATGCAATAAAAACAACAAAATTTAAACATTATAAGTAATCAACATTCAATTCAAACTTCATATTACAAAAGGTAGTAACAAAAAGAGTAAGGTGAAGTGAAGCAGAGGAACAGGTTGGGGGGAAGACTAACAGCAGCTACAGTATGTAACCTGAGTACAGAAGGCAGAAATGAGAAACATAGGAGGATTTTTTTTTTTTTGAGGGAAGAGTTAAAATCTTTTAAAAGTGATACTCAGCTCAATGAGCTTGACAGGTCACTACAACAAAAAGTGAATAAATATGAGAACATTTTAATAGAATGGAAGCAGTCAAAGTCCCAAAACGATGCGACTGATTACCAAAATGGGGACTTCTTTAATCGGCTGTAAAAAAGAAAGGTTATATATTCAAGAGTCCCAGATAATCCCTTTACACTAAAAATCACGCAGTGTCTATTATATAAGACACATGCATACAAATACTGCACTTTTTACAACATAAATACCACTGTTAAAATAACAGTATGTATACTTATTTTTTAAGCAAAAATGTATTTCTGACTTCTTTACGTTCATAATCAGTATCTTTTTTAATGTCCTCAGATATTTTAAAAAAATCATTTTAACTTTTTTTGTAATTAAAGAGTTAAGTCATTAAAGATGGACACCACTTGCAATGTGTAAAAGTCTCTTCTGTTGACTGTATATGTATATTTTGACTTTTAATGCTGGATTGGACCAGCAGGGTAAGATGTATAAGGATAGGTTGGAGGCCCTAAACATGTACTCCCTGGAGGTGAGGAGAGAGAAAGGCACACAACTGAGACCTTCAAGTATTTGAATGGAACAAATTGGATGGACAAGGGGAGTCTCTTCAAGCTCAGTGGGAACAAAAACACAAGAAGACACAGTCTCAAGTTAAGGGGGGAGGTTAGGAGAAAGGTTGGAATGGGCTTCTTGAGGAGGTGGTTTCACTGAAAATAGTAGGTAGCTTCAAGAAAGGCTTGGATAGAGTTAAGAAGAAAATAAGGGCCAAGAGAGGGGCAGAAGGAGGGGGAAGGGTGGATTGGGAGGGCTGGGTCAGTAGCTAATGCTGAGGACCCTGCAATATGAGCAGACTCGATGGACCTAATGGTCTTATTCTGCTGGCTTTGTTGTATGTTCATATGGATTTATACTGTAATATAATGTATTATGATGGTGCTATCACCTGCTTCTGATGGTAAGCAGCACTGCATTATACCAATATGTTTAGTGTTTTTTTTTCATGGTGGGCATTGTAAAGGCGTAAGAACTTAAAAAAGAAAAAAACATCTAAATCATGTGCCATAGTTCAGAAATGGAAGAAAAAACAAAAGTGGCATAGTGATGGTTTTGCCAGAAAAATATTAAAACAAAAAAAAACAATAAAATATTGACTAATGGATACTGATGCTTTACATATTCTTGTGTCATACCAACTAAAAAAATTATTACCTAGACCTTAGCTGCAGATGGTGTGACACACATGGCTACTACAGCATTACACAGATGCATATTTTATAGATAACTCTCAAACCCTTTGTCTTGCACCATAAGTAACAGCAGAAAAGTTTCAAATGTAAAAATAATATTTTTTAGCAAATTGGAAACATCCAAATAGAAATACCAGACATGCAGATAAAGATACAGATACAAATATAACAAAGCAGCCTCATGCACAGCTCTACTGAAAAACACTTAATTTATCCCACTAAGTGATTGCTACGACACTGATTCTGATAGCCTCCCTGTACATTAGTCCTTCCCTTCAGCCATAAATGTGGGCAGAAGCAGGAACCTATATCTAACTTGAACTATTTAGGGGTAAATAAATTGTAAATTAAATTTCATGATATTCAAACAAAGAGGATGTGCAACCTGCCAGGCATGCAGGTTATTAATTAATCCACACAACATTCCTTGGCTCTGTTGGTTGCAAACAGATGCATCCACCTCTGCTCTGTTGATTGTGGATGTACGCAGCACACACCTGTTCAAACACAGATCAATATGGAACTGATCGTATCAGCCCTGAACTGAGGATGCACCCCAAACCAAAGATCTTTCACTCTTTTAAAACAGTAGGGGATGTTCTTTAGTTCAGAAGAGATAATACTTAGTTCCAACCCTGTTACTCAACAGGTGAGATCAAAACACAGTACGACGAGGTCAAATATCATTCTGATCAGAATGGAGAATGGAGAATGTGCCAAAGTGCCTGTGCTCTTGTGGAGGAACACCTGTGTCAACTGAACAGTGGAGTAAAACACTGTTGTGCAGACTAATGATTTAAAAACAGAATTGTGACCAAAGATCTTGTTTCTATTACATCTGTCAGTGTGGTCTAATGGTTAAACCAAAGGGCTGGGAGTCAGGAGATCTGGATTCTGTTCCCAGCTCTCACTGTGGTGTGGTTAGAGCTAAGGACTGTGACTCAGGAGATCTGTGTTCCAATCCCAGCTCTCAGATAATGTGATCTAATGGTTAGATCAAATGGTTGCAAGCTAGGAGATCCTGGTTCTGATCCCGGCTCCCAAGCAGTGCGGTGTAAAGGCTACAGTAAAGGGCTGAAAGTTAAAGGGAAACACTAGAAAAGGTGCAGCTTTACCCAGACACCACAAACATTCCTGATTAGTGCTTTCAGACAGTAACATTTTTTTTTTATTCCTCTAATTGCTTTTTTAGTGATTTAAACAGTGGTCTTCAGTTTTCACTTTCCATTGCTGGCAGCCACCATTTCATGAGTAGCAGAGAGACTCCTGAGCTCACCTTATGCTAATATGACCTGCCAACCAATAGCAGAGGTCAAACAGGCATATTAGCGTACAGTGAGCTCAGGAAGTTCACTGCTGCTAATGAGATGGCTGCTGTCAGCAACAGGAAGTGGAAGTTGTTGGTAGCTGTCCTAAAATAATTTTTAAAAAGTTGTTACTGTCTGAAAGCACTAATTGAAAGTTTCTGTAGAGTCTGAGGAAATCTGTGTCTTTTCCATTGTTTTTCTTTAAGAAAGCCTGGTTCCAATTATAGCTCTCAAGCAGTGTGGTATCTAATGGTTAGAGCAACATGCTGAGAGTTAAGAGATCCTAGTTCTAATCCCAGTTCCCAGGCAGTATAGAGTCTAATGGTTAAAGCAGAGGGCTGTGAATCAGGTGATCCTGGTTTCAACTCCAGCTCACAGCCAGTGTGGTGTCTACTGGTTACTGCAAAGACTGTGAGCTAAGAGATCCTGGTTCCAACCCCAGCAACCAAGCAGTGTGGGGTCTACTGGTTGAAGCATAAGACCATGATTCAGGAGGTCTTGTTTCTAACCCCAGCTCCCCAGAGGTGTTGGCCGAGATATTCAGAAGTGCATGCAAGTGCACTGTTTGCACTGCACCTGTGCCTGCACCGATCCCTTAGCCTGCCATATTCAGCGACATTGTGATGGCACTAAACCCTATAAATACAGGGCAGATTGCATGCCACACAAACAACAGGTGATTGCCCAGTGCACTGCAGCAGTATAATTCTAAATATAGCACTGAGGATAGTGCAGACTACAAAGAGGCAAGTAGTGGCACAGCCCTAACAAGAGCACATGGTACAGAGTTGCACTTTGGGGGGTGGCTGTGAGTGGTAGAGGAGAACACCAATTACAGACACACAACACAGCAGCTTCAGAAAAATACTTTACTAGAATAAAAAGGCACCAGGGTGTATGAAACCAAACTGAAAACAACAGTTGATACAACAGGGGGTGTGGAAAACAAAACTGTGGCAACTGTCCATAAACGGGAGGAAGATACCCCGTGGGGATACCCATACCCCCACCGATGCATGTCCATCATCCCTGGGCCCCTGGCACTTCCAGTGGTGATGGCTGTGGCTGGTGCCACCGGTGAGCCATGGCCAGGTCCTGGATGGCCTCAGTGTTTTCCTCTACACAGAGGATTAGCAGCAGTTGCAGGCAGATAAGCCTGCACAGCAGGTCATCCCATCCATCATAATCTTCCATATGCCCCCAATGTCTGGCAGTCCTTCGGGCATCTATGGAGAGAAAAACAATGAACTCAGTCAGCTGTGCACACAAGACAGGAAATGAAGGTGTGGCCTAATATACACAACCAAGGTACACCTGTATGACACATGGACCACAATGCCACACATAGATGATGGAAATCTAACATCCACAATGGCCTTGTCGTCACATACCAAAGACAGTATCATGGATCCTATAGTGGAGAAGTGCTCATGCAGTGGCTATGACATGCTGCATCAGAGCATGCCTGCACTGTAGAATGGACAAACGCCATTGGCAGGCATGCCAGAGGTATGAATGCAGCACATGCAATAGTAGCGGTAAGCTGGAGTCTGATAGGTAGACTTTCAGTTTCAGTTTATTTTTTATACTGGAAAGGTATGTGAGCAAAATTGCCTATTTTCACAAGTATCCAGTTTAAGATAAACAACAGTATCATAGTAATGTGTCAGCAGAAAAGGACTATTCTGACCCATCCAGTCTCCTCATCTCCCCCCTCCCCTACTTGTAACAGTAGGTTACAGGGTTTACAGGAAAGTGCATTACATAGGAATAAAAGACTTAAAAGGTACAAAATAAGTGCCATCATATTGTGAAAATTACAATACATAGCAGTCAAGCAATAGATAAAATAGTGTCATGGCCTGAGTGGCAAGGAGGTGCACCCACACGTCCCATAGCCACTGACCAGGCATCATGTGCACAGGTGAACACTGATGCACAGGACACAGATATCCAGGAGCCTCCACGGGTGGCCACAGGGGTGGGCTCAGGCACACAACACAGATGTACATGGCTGGGACCATCCTGCAGCAGGCATGGTGACATACGAGTGCAGCATGGGTGGGCGCATGGCACACTGTGCCTCAGTCACTGCAACAATGGTGTATGATGCAGTGTGGTTTTAAGGCACCCGCCATCCCGGCAGATACTTGTACCACCCTAAATAGTGTGTGTCTGTCAATACAGGGGTTGTGCAGGTCTTTGGCCCTGTACAGCCCCATTGTATCTGACAGTATGGCTGTCTCTGCCTGTGTACAGTGGAGTTATCATACCCTAGTCATCAATGTGTTGGCTAGTCACCACCGCAGCTGCATAACAATGTTAGTCACATATGGTACCTTACATGCACCGCCCACAGATGGTCTCACTGTTTGCCAACCCCATACCACATATGCAGAGCTCCGTTGAGCTACAAAGGTATGCTCCACAATGCATATGGCACCAGCACAGGTGGACTACCACGGTAGTTGTATGATGCACATGACTGGATTCAGTTGTGTACTGCTACCACATTGGCCAATGCCAACCATCTACTGACTGCCATGCATACATAGTCCCAAGCATATGGCAGTACAGACCTGACCAACAGTGACAGGGTCATGACCAGGGCTGTGAGCAGTACCACAAGCCTCATGTGGCACCTGTTCAGTGGCACAGGGGGCTCACCACTACACAGTGTGGGGCATGCCACAGCATGGTAGACAGACACAGGGCATAGAAACATAGAATTTGATGGCAGATAAGGACCTCTTGGCCCACCTAGTCTGCCCATTTCCCTACCTAACGGATAAGCTGCAGATGCTAGTTAACCAACAGCTTACTTCCTCCTACCCACCACTAGAATTGCCTTATGTCTGTCCATGCATTCTTGAATTCCCCCACTGTTTTTGACTCCATGACCTCCTCAGGAAGGCTGTTCCATGTATCCCCAACCCTCTCTGTGAAGAAATACTTCCTCATATTACCTCTGAGCCGTCCCCCCTCTATCTTCAAATTGTGTCCCCTTGTTTTTGCAGATCTCTTTTTCTGAAAGATGCTACCCTCTTTGACTTTATTGATTCCCTTGAGGTATTTGAAAGTTTCTATCATATCCCCCCTCTCCCTCCTTTCCTTGAGGCTATACATCTTTAGTTCCTTTAATCTTTCTTCATATGTCTTCTGATGCAGACCCTGCATCATTTTGGTTGCCCTCCTCAGGACAGCCTCCACCCTGTCTATGTCTTTGCAGAGATAGGGTCTCCAGAACTGTACACAGATATGGTCTTACCAACTGTCTGTACAGAGGGCCAATAACTTCCTGTTTTCTACTCGTGATGCCTCTCCCTATGCATCCCAGTATCCCCCCAGCCCTCCTTACTGCCTTCTCACATTGCTGGCCCACCTTTAGGTCATCTGATATGACTACCCCCAGGTTCTTTTCCATTTTCGTTGTTGTCGGTATCTCACCCCCCATTGTGTACTCTTCCCCTGGGTTTTTGTTTCCCAGGTGCATTACTTTGCACTTCTTTGCATTGAATCTAAGCTGCCATACATTTGACCATTCCTCCAACCTTGCCAAGTCCCTTTTCATCCTTTCCACCCCACCTTGTGTATCAACCCTGTGCAGATCTTTGTGTCATCTGCAAAGAGACATACTTTCCCTTCCAGTTCCTCTGCAATGTCACATATAAAGACATTAAAAAGAACTGGCCCCAGTACTGAACCTTGCGGTACCCCACCAGTAACCCTCATTTCTTCACTGTGGACTCCATTTACTATTACCCGCTGTGTCCTGTTGTCCAACCAGTGTTTTACCCAGGCTACCACCCTGGGACCCACTCCCAGGCTGCCTAATTTGTTTATTAATCTTTTGTGCGGGACTGTGTCAAATGCCTTGCTAAAGTCTAGGTAGGCCATGTCCACAGCCCCTCCCTGGTCTACTGCTTTGGTCACCCAAAGAAATCAATTAGATTTGTCTGACATGACCTTCCCGCTGTGAAATCATGCTGCCTTGGGTCCTGTGCCCCACTGGCCTCTAGGTACTCAACAATTCTTTCCTTGAGAAGTGATTCCATCATTTTCCCCACCACTGAGGTCAAACTGACAGGTCTGTAGTTTCCTGACTCTGTCTTGCTCCCACTTTTGTGAAGGGGAATCACATCCATCCTCCTTCAGTCCTCAGGTACCACATCATCCTCCCATGATTTATTAAAAAGGGTAGTCAGTGGCGTTGCTAGTTCTTCCCTTAGTTCTTTTAGAATTCTGGGGTGAATCCCATCAGGCCCCATTGCTTTATCCACCTTCAGTTTTAAGAGTTCTTTCAGAACCCTTTCTTCTGTGAAAGGGCTAATATCAACCCCTATCCAGAGTGCTTCTATTGACCAGATTAGGTATTTCCCCTGCTTTTCCATTGTGAATACTGAGCAGAAGTATTTGTTCAGTATCCCTGCTTTTTCACTGTCGTTCTCTGCCCAACCACCTTCCTCTTTGTTCAGCCTCAGTATCCCTGCCTTAGTCTTTCTTTGCTCCCTAATGTACCTATAAAAGGTTTTATCCCCCTTCTTAACTGAGTTGGCTATCTTTTCCTCGGTTTGGGCCTTTGCTATTCTGACTGCCTTACCGCTTCCTTCTGCTTTAACTGGTACAGTTCTCTGTCCTGCTCCTTCTGTGTTTCCTTATACTTCCTAGATGCTATCTTTTCTCCCTTACCTTCCCGCCACTGCTTTTGAGAACCATAGTGTTTTTCTTTTATTTTGATTTGTTTATTTGCTTCACACAAAGGCTTGTTGCCTTTGTGATGGTTATTTGATGTTTCCCATTGTTGCTCCACCTCACCTTCTTGCCTGTTTGCTAGTGCTTTTCTGAGGCACTATCCCATTTTGACAAAATCAGCCCTCCTGAAGTCCAGTACCTTCACTTTTGTGTGGCTTGACTCTACAGCTAAGTTTATCGTGAACCACTCTGTTTGGTGGTCGCTTGTTCCCAGATGGCTAACCACTTCAAGATCAGAGATCCTCTCTCTGTCCCCATTTGAGAGTACCAGGTCTAAGATTGCTCTCTCCCGAGTGGGTTCCAAAACTAGCTGTCTGAGGCATGCCCCCTGTAGGGCATTGAGAATGGCCCTGCTCTTGGATGTGGCTGCAGCAAAGGTGCTCCAGTCAACATATGGCATATTCAGGTCCCCCATCAGCAATATCTTCCCTTTCTCTGCCATCCCAAGGATGCCTTCTATAATTTCCTTGTCCATTTCCTCCCCCTGAGACGTGGGTCTGTATACAACCCCTGCGGAGATTGTGGAGCCATTTCTAGTCTCCAGGGTGACCCACAGTGCCTCCTCGCCTTCCTGTTTACCCTTTAGCTCTGTTGCTTTGATCCCTTCCCTTACATAGAGAGCTTCCCCTCCTCCTCCTCTTCTTCCCTCCCTGTCCCTCCTGTAGATTGTGTACCCTGGTATGTTGACATCCCAGTCATGGTTCTCTGTGTACCATGTTTCTGTGACTGCCACAATATCCGGGCATCCCTCTTCCATCAAAGCCACCATTTCAGGGAGCTTTTTACCTAGACTACAGGCATTGATACTCATTACCTTACATTTTTTTATGGCTTTATTTCTTTTTGCCTCATCCCTGTCCCTACTGCCTTTGTCTTTTTCTCCATTTACCCCTGCCCTTCTCCCTATCAATGGGCACCATGCCATCTGTATGTAGGTACACAGCAGTAAACTGCACAGACCATGACACACCATAGTGGCACTGGTGAGCCAACATCCCATGTGCAGGATGAATGTCCCCCACCACAACCCCTGAGGTGATGCCCCCGCAGGCATGCATCCTGCATGGCAAGCCAAACAGGGGCATCTATCCCTGGCCACAGAGATATGCAGCATAGTGTAGACAGGTAGCAGAAGAGTCTGAACAGTGGCAAGGTCAAGGATGGCAGAATACTCTCCCCTTGCACGTGGTCACCAACACCCATATTGCTGCCTTGAGCAGGTGTACAATATTGGTGTATTTCTCCCTACCCACCGACAGCATCACCCTATGTGTCGTTCGTCCCAGACCTGGCATGATGTTACATTGGTAACATCTGCCCACCATGCTATGACCAGAAGAACATTACCCCTCCCTACCCCCATCTACAAAACCAAGGGCTTCCCTCAGCTCACCCTTCACCACTCCTGGGCATCCCACCCACACGGGGCTGCTCCCTTACCAACCACCAGAGAAGTGAAGCTCACCATTCAGCACTCCTGGGCATCCTTCCCACATGGAGCTGCTCCCTGCTCAGCCACCAGAAAAACAAAGCTTGCCTTTCACCACTCCTGGGCATCCCACCCACACAGAACTGCTCCCTGCCCAGCCACCAGAGAACTGAAGCTCGCCCTTCACCACTCCTGGGCATCCCGCCCACACGGAGCTGCTCTCTGCCCAGTTGACAGAGAAACAAAGGTACTGGAAATCTACACCTGATGAGCCCTGCCCTTGTTCGCATTTTGAACTTGGTGCCTTTAACAAATTCCTCTCTGCTCTCAGACTCAAGAACTCTGCTGCAGCACTTCGTGCCGCTTGCATTGATTTAATTATTTATGCCTGCTGAATTATCTAATGATTTGAGCCTGCTGAATTTAATTCTTGTGAGCCTGCTCAGCTTGTATTAATTTTATTATCTGAGCCTGCTGAATTTAATTCTGAGCCTGTTCAGCGCTAAGATTTATTCTATATTCTGATATAGATGCTTTAAGTTAATATGTTATAGTACAGCTTGTTTAGTGCTGATTTCTGTTGAACAAATAGAGTTTTAGTGTATTTTTCCCTTCTTTGGCTACTTCTTGGAGCCACTCTTCTGTACTTACCTCTGCTGGATCTTTCTTTCTTTTATCTTTTTTTTTTCTCTTCCTTTATCTGTCTCTGTGCAGCTCTTCCCTATCCCCTAGGTCAGTCTTTCACTCGCTCATAGCTGCCCTGTGCCCACCTCCTGTAACCAGTCTCTCCTACCTGTCCCTTTCTTTGTCACCTCCCTTGGACGAAATTACTTTAATTTGCTCATCCTTTATTCTCTTTCACCTCAGCTCACCCTTCACCACTCCTGGGCATCCCACCCACATGGGGCTGCTCCCTGCCCAGCCACCAGAGAAATGAAGGTACTGGAAACCTAGATGTGACTCACCCTGCCTTTCTTCGAGTTTTGAACTTGCCGCCTTTTACAAATTCCACTCTGCTCTCAGTCTCAAGAACTCTGCTGCAGTGAAGTGCTTTGTGTTGCTTGCATTAATTTAATTGTTTAAGCCTGCTGAATTATCTAATGATTTGAGCCTGCTGAATTTAATTCTTGCAAGCCTGCTCATCGCTAATTCTCAATGTACTGCATGGCATCTCCCCACCCACCCACCCTCCCAGCCACCCTATCTGGATGCTTTCTTATATAGTTCTTGTGCTGCTGTCTGATTGGTGTACTATAGGTCTGTTTTGCCATTGGTTCATTATATGCTCTAACCACTAGAGGGTCATTAAAGTCATGCTGTCTAACCCTGCCCAACTGTGCTGCTGCCCAATTTGCTCCTGGTTATTTAGAAAATCTTATTGCCTCCCTTGCCTCATTGCCCCCTCCTCCTACCCTACAAGCATCCCATCTGCTCACTACTGGGGATATCACCATTCAAACACTTCTTCCTTCTGGTATCTCACTGAGATATCCGCCAAAAGGACTTGCTCAAATGGTGTGCATCCTTGTATTATCAATAGTACTGCTGCAAATGTTGGCACTGTACCCTGGTCTAGTACATGACAGCATAGGTGAAACCTATCAAACCCATACTTAATGGAGAGCCATTCCCCTCTCCACCAATCACTATGGTACAAGACTAGTAGCTTATTGACATGTATAGTTATACAACCACAGCAATTTATTATAAAAAATCTGCCACTAACAGGCATGCTTTACCCCTCATGTTTTAAATCAGCTCCTGACAACCATAAACAACCTGGTCAGAACAACATATTCAATATCAAAAACAAATGAGCAGTACTAATCGCCTCCTTGAAAAACATTAATCCTACAGTTACTTCTATGCTCAGGAAATGTAGAGGTTAATCCAAGTCCTCTCTCCCCTATTACCTCACCTACAGACTTTGCAATAGCCCCAGAACTAAAAAATAATGCCTGTAGCCTTCTAAAAAACCTCAACCAAATAAAGATTTGGGCCACACACACTTATCCTGATGTGTTAGTTGTTACCGAGTCGTGGCTACACAACACAGTCACTGATCAACAGATCGCAATCCCCTCCTACAACATTTTTAGAGTGGACAGACCCACCAGTGGTGGGGGGGGCAGCCATCTAAGTTAAATCCAAATTCAGTGCCACTGAAATACTATCCAAAAGTAAACCTAAAGAATTTGATTGCTTAGCACTAAAGATCTTGCTTCCCTTAGCTGCATCATTCAATATAGTAGGCTGCTATAGACCACCATCTGGGGGCATGGCAATCTCAGAAATCCTTAGGGGCTTCATTGAATTCAACACTAATGAGACCATTGTCCTTGGTGACATGAACCTGGATTGGCTTACACCAAAAGCAAACACTCTAAAGAAGCTATATGATGAACTTGGTCTTTCTCAGCTTGTAAATGAACCCACTAGGACCAACACAAAAATAAGAACAATAGCTCAATCATTGACCTAATCCTCACGAGTCACCCACACAAAATTAAACACACTGCAGTTCTCCACAATGACATGAGTGACCGTAATATTGTCATTTGCACATGAATCCAAGACAAACACCCCTCTTGCTCAAAATTCGTAACTAGAAGAAACTTTCACAAATTTGAAACCTGTAATTTGTAAACTGGCAAATTTCTACTTGGCCACCTCTGTAGATGCATCCATCTCTATCCTGAATTATGTCATTAGAAATCTGGCTAACAAACATGCCCCATCTGTAAAGCTTAGATTGAGGAAGGAGTCTCACCCTTGGTTTACCCTAGAACCAAATTCCACCCTGACAAAGCATGACAAACTCTGGGCCCGTGCGAGGCAAACCAAAGCCACTGCAGACTATCAGGCTTTCAGAGCCTCCAGAAATGCCTGTACCAAACATATCAGATCTGCCAAGGCCACCTACTATGTAGAAACTCTTGAGGAGGCCAAGGGCAACTCAACTAAAATCTGGTAGACACTCAAAGCAATCGAAGGGTACAAATCACCCCCATCCTTACCAACAAAAATCACTACGGATGGTACAGTAATCACTGACCAAGGTACCATCTTAGATAAGCTGCATGCCCACTTTGCCACAGCAGGTTTGGCATTTGACTCATCACCTGCAGCAGGGCTGATTGGCAACACGCCACTCCAGATGACATCATCCCAAGAGACCCCATGTCTCCTTTCAGCTTGCCCCAGTTTCCTATAAACAAATTGAAGACCTCTTCAACAAACTAGATACTAGGAAAAGTGCTGGGGCCTACGGAATGGAGGCCTTTTTTTTCAAAATCAGGAAGTCATCTTCTAGCTGCACTAATTGTGCATATATTCAATCTATCCATCTCCTCATCAATCATTCCTACCTGTTGGAAAACAGTGTACATTCCACAGTTTAAGTCTAGGGACTGGAGCAACCCCAACAATTACAAACCCATATCCATTTTGCCAACCTTGTCCAAAATGATGGAGAAATTAGCTCATGCCCAGCTTAAGGAATTCATGGAGAGCAATAACTTATTCAACCTGCTGCAGTCTGGGTTCAGGCAGAAACACAGCACTGTTTCAGCCCTAGCCAAAGTGACCAATGACTGGTTTACTGCTCTTGAGGCCAAGCAAACTACATGTGCCATGTTCCTCGACCTCAGCAATGCGTTCGATACAGTGGATCACAGCATCCTTCTTTCTTGTCTCAGATCTCTGGACATGACTGGTTCCTCCCTAAACTGGTTCTATAGTTACCTCCCAGGTAGGCAGCAAAACATCAAAGTGGATGGGTTCTTATCGGATCATTTGCCAATTATGAGGGGCATTCTGCAAGGGTCAATACATGGTCCTTTTCTGTTCACCATATACTGCATATAAATTCCATAGGCAAAGACATCTACAAGTCTAAGCTCCACTTCTTCATTGATGATATGGTGCTTTACACTTCTAAACTGTCACTGCACAAAGCATGTAGTGAACTGCAGTCCGACTTCAACAACTGCAGCTCAGTCTTGCTCATTCAAAACTGCTACTGAATGCAAAGAAAATAAAGGTCATGTTCTTTACTTTCACCCATCAGGCCATGACCCTAAGTACTCAGAACACTCCCCTACCTATCACAACTATCTTCAGGGACACCCTAGATGTGGTAGATCAATTTAAATACCTAGAAGTCTGGCTGGACAGCAAACTGTCTTTCAGCGCTCACATATTCTGTGTTGCCAAAAAGCTAAAAGTGAGGCTGGGGTTCCTGTGTAAGAACAAATCTCTCTTCTTAACAGATATCAGACACAGATTGGTGCAAGCCACCATTCTTCCCCTATTGGATTATGCAGGCATATATAATTGTGGTCCTACAACCCACACCCACAAGCTAGACACACTTTACCACAGAGCACTGCGCTTTATAACAAATGCTCCTCCTAGGATGCACCACTGCTACCTCTATCAAACAACTGGATGGACATCCTTAGCTACAAGGCGGACACTTTATATTGGCCTCTGGACAATGACAATGTTCTGGAACAAACTGCCAGAATACATCTGCTCACTTATGCACAGGTTACAGGTCACACAGCATATATCTATTAAGGAACTCTAAACTTATTCTCTTGGACTTACCCAGAGTGCACACAAACCACAGCAAAAGTGCCATCAGTTTCATTATTCCATCAGTATGGAACAAACTGCAAGCGAAAATCAGACTCACTGGACTTGCCCCTGTCAATTGTTTCAAGACACTGGGCAAAAAAGCCTTTAATGTAGCGTGCCACTGTCCCAAGAGCTAAACACCTTCCAACGAATCCTACCCAGCTGCTTCTACCAACTTCTATGTCCCCCTCCTTCTTACCCTCTCTAACATCCTTGTATAACAATCCCATTACAAGCACTCAGGCTCCCTGAACCACCTCATACCCTTCCCCTACATCTACCCCCCTTAACTCCCCTCTATCCTCCCCCCCCACACACACACACTACCACCCTAATTATTTCATGAATTCTGGTTCACTCTTCTACTCACTTCAACCCACTCACAAGCCTCCTAAGTGCCCGATGGCTATATCCTGATCTATGCCTTGAAACATTGTCTGCTACCACTTATACTCATAACTGCAGTCATCTTTACTTTGATACCAGTGTATGTCTTGCTCTGAGGCACAATTTGGCTTGTACTGCACTTAGCTACCTGCATTGACAGGCTGCCACTATTGTCAGCACTTTTCTGGTCCTACCAGTGCCTCTGTCTTTGTTCCATGACCTGTTTTGCATAAATTTTATAGTTTACCCTTTATCATGATACCACCTAGATGTACCTTCCCTATGTGTTCATATTGCCCTCATACTCTGTGATCTTATAGCCTCCAAACTGCCAATGTAATACCTTGTGTGCTTTTACCCCATTGTGACATCATTTAATCAAGCTATTTATGCTTGCATCTGATTGTATCTTCCAATTCTGTAAACCAGGACCTCCTTGTGAATGCGCTTGCCCAATGAAGTATATCCTACAATAAACTTGAACTTGAACACCAATTCTGCTGTCACCCTTCATGCCACAGAAATGGTGCTGTGTAAGTATCACTATGAACAGCGCACACACTGTGCTACTAAGGCACACTCCACCAGAGTCATATAGCCATTAGCACAATTGATACAGCTAGGCCCTAACACCTAGGAAGGTGGTAGGGCCACGGTCACAGCAGTGCTACCTGTGTACATGTATGCATGTAACCCTGGGTGTGACACACAGCACAGGATAGTTAAGTGGACACCCTCTCTTGATTGACTGTCTTGGGCCTCATCATGGCCTGGACACCTGGTGGCTTCCTCCAGTGTGACTGATCCCGCAGTGCTTCGCCCCTGTCCACGGCCAGCTACCCGCAGAGGTCTGCAGAGGAGGTAATGGGAGGTGTGATCAGTATCCTGCAGTTAAACACAGTGCACCATTCACTACATAGTATAAACACTGATGCACCTGTATCATGTGCCAGCCACCACATATTCATGCTGCAGATTGACAGTCTGAGCAGGGCTGCAACATACCCGTAACATACACAAATGCGTGCCACGGCACAGGTGAAGAAATTATGATACTGCCCCCTGTTGTAGATAGGGCCTTATACAGTGTATGCTGGCCTGTGTAGTGCCCACATCGGGCTAGCCCCCCCCGGTCCCTCTACAACACACCATACATGTCAGCCCCAGACCCTGTCCAGGCACAGTATGCATGGGTATGCAGGATGCACCAGGTCACAGATGACAAGTGCAGGCAAGGCATACTGGTGCAATGTCTGGGGGGCCAGGATACAATAGGTGTGGGCCTGTACAGTGGCCAGTACATATTTGGAACCCCCAGTGCAGTAATGTAGTAATCCATGCTTTCTCTGGCAGTTACATACCAGTGGCCATGCAGCACAGCATGGAAAGTGTGCATGACACAGACAGTGGCTGCATCCACATCCTGATGGGGATTCCTACTAGTAAGCTACATATAAAACACATGTGTTTCCCTCCCTGGTTGTATGTGGCTATGGGCAGTGACATATCTGTGTCACCATACCTGGTATATAGTCCCTGCATACCATGCCATGTAGCTTTCATATCATTCACATTATAAAAATATTATGATCGTTAGATTTTTTTACGACAAATTTTTATTAATTATATTTTGTCCTTGAGGTGCTGCTTTATAATCTCACTTTATATATGTAAAGTATATGACTGTTTAATTTTAAATGTAAAGTCTGATTGATGAACAATAAAATGTACCTACCCACCTACCATGCCATGCCATTATACATGGACCTGTAATGCCCCTGATACTGTCATCATGTCACTGTGGTAGCCACACATCTGTGCTGCCAAAGCAGGTGAATGCCTCAGGCAACCATGACAGGTCCACTTATGTACAGGGGACAATCACATCCTGTGGGACAGTGGGGCCCAGACAGCTGCATACATACTGGCAGGCTATGCAGTGGGGCATGTCCAATAGCACACATAGGAACAACAAGGGCACAGTAATGATGCACACAGTACCTTGGGGGCTTTAGCCCTATTACAGACTATCCTGACATAGGCCAGTACACACGCAATACATACAACCATCCGTACTCAACTGGTCTGGGCATGGTGCCACCATCCACCATGGCCCACAGTTCCCACAGGTGGTGTGACTCCCTCCTCTGGACATCATTGTAGTGATGCCTACATTGGCTCCCGGTGTCCATTTTGTGAGGCGCTACCCCACAGATGCCACACCTCACTGCTGGGCTTCTTATGTCACCTCCCCCATCAGCTGGTCCTCCCTGGCCACCACCAGGTTAACCAGATTGGCCAATTCAATGGTGGACCACCTATGTTCTCAATGCTGAACAGCCCTGCATCGTCACTCTGCCATGCTATTCCCACTACTTGGCTTAGCAATATGACCATGCTGCTTCCTGTTTCTGGTCCATCTGGGTGTTCTGCAACATGTTGCTGTGTTAGCACAGCACTACGTTGCACTGTGCTGTGCAACACATATGTCCAGGGGCGGGGCTGGTTCGGGTACAGGCAGCCAGCACAGTATGGCGGTACATGCATGGGCCGCGCATGCACCAAGTTGTGCAGTGTTGCACACCACACTTGCACATCGGTGTGCCATGCACAACTGCACAGACTGATGATGTCATAGGTGACATTTGACATCATGCCTGCACCACGGCCCCATGATGCACAATCACAGGTACAGCGCAATAGAAGTGCGCAAGAATAAACAGGGATTGTGTGTTGGGCAAACCTGCAATATTCAGCCGGAGTATGCAAATGAAGTTGTTTTGCAATCTGTGGGCAAGCAACCATACCTCAATATGCCTGATTGTGACTGGAGTATTTTGTTTTTTTGTATTATTTCATTATACTCCCACCCTGCACCCTGGTCGGTCACTCTTTCAGGCCCCACATGGAACCTCTCACTTGGCAGCCCCCGACCCCAACGCCCCATATTGCAGCTGACCCAGGCATCCCCAATGTATCTGTGCATCGGGAAGATCCCTTACCTCCAAAGGGGATGAACCTTCATGGCCATTCCAATGACCCTGGGTGCTGCTGAGGCAGCAGATAGGGGTCCGGGAGCTCCGCAGTGAGGGTCCAGGAAGGCCATCACCCAACCAGCCAGGGTGCCATATTTTCCTATTTTCACCCCCAGGGGGAGTGGCATGCCACAGACATCAAGGCTAGCACTGATGTCCGCCACTCCCCTGAGTCATCTGGGACCTGACGTCCTGACATCCTACCATACACCTGGCCTCTGCCAGGGGCCAACAAGCACCAGGCCACATTCCCACTCTCCTCCAGAGAAGGTGAGCTGTCACTGGATGCTCCATCCTTCTCCCCCGGCCGGCCCTCCAGGGATCCAGGTCCATTCCCAAACTCGAGTCATCGGCATCTCAGACGGAAATCCAACCTCTGTGCCGATCAGCCGGCTGTGCCTGAAGTATTTAAAGGAGTACAGTGCACCACCTACATTCCACGGGTGAACTGCAGGTGAATGGAAGTAGGTGTCCTGTGGAATGGACTAGAAAGGGATGGGTAAGCATGAAACTGTGTGTATATGGTGGCTTCAGCAAGGCTGCCAAACCAATGCATTCTTAAATCCTATGATTGTTTCAGCCCCCACCACTTCATCTGACAGGGTGTCCCACTTGTCATTACCCTTTCTGTGAAGAAATTCTTCCTCACATTTCCTCTGAATAGCCCTGACTGAAGGACAGCAGATGTAGTTCCCTTATACAAAAGCAGAAACACAGAGGAAGCACAGAACTACAGACCAGTCAACCTGACCTCGGTAATGTGGAAGATCATGGAAGCACTACTGAAGGAGAGATTGGTGGAACATCTGGTTGCCAGCAGACTACAGGATCTAAGGCAGCATGGTTTCACTAGGGGGAGGTCATGTCAGACCAACCTCATTGAATTTTTTGACTGGGTGACATAGGAGGTGGATCAGAGGAGGGCAGTGGACGTGGCCTATCTGGACTTCAACAAGACCTTTGACACTGTGCCACATAGAAGGCTATTAAAAAAAATTGGGGAATATGGGAGTGGGCAGGACAGTAGCATGGTGGGTGGCTAATTGGCTGGGAGGCAGGACAACAAGGGTGGTGGTAAATCGCTGTCACTCCACAGATGGAAGAGTGACCAGTGGGGTACCACAGCAATAAGTGCTGGGACCAGTCTTATTCAACGTCTTCGTCAGTGACATTGCACAGGACCTAGAAGGCAGAATTTCCCTGTTAGCTGATGACATAAAGCTCTGTAACAGAGTGGACACACCAGAGGGTGTAGATAGAATGAGGAGGGACCTGCAGAAGCTTGAAGAATGGTCAAGGGTTTGGCAGTTGAAATTTAGCACAAAGAAGTGCAAGATAATACATATGGGGCACAAAAACCCCGGAACAAAATATCAGTTGAGGGGGGTGAGGATATAACAAGCACCAAGCAGGAAAGGGACCTTGGGGTTATCATCTCTGATGACCTCAAGGTAGGGAAACAGTATGACAAGGCAGCAGGTAAAGCAAATAGGATGCTGGGATGCATAGGCAGGGGCATCACCAGCAGGAAAAGGGAGATCATAATTCCACTGTGCAAGACACTAGTGAGGCCCCACCTGGAGTACAGTGTACAGTTCTGGAGACCTTACCTACCTAAGGACATATTTATTTTTATTTATTTATTTGGTAATTCAGATACAACCTTTGGGTATGCACTCTTTTACAAAGGTTCCACATCAGGATGTAAAACAACAGAGACATAACAAAAACTTGACAGTTAACACAAAACATAAGATTGCTATGTAATACAGAATATAGATACATAACACATTTGAGTAACCTAGACAACTGAAATTAAACAGCAGGAGGAGATTCCCATTTAGCTACGTATGGCATAGCTACCCCGGGGGGCCTGTCAAGGTATAGTATCGGAAAGGGTAGGAGAAAGAAAGGGGGAGAATGTGAACAAGGTTTCCCACTTAGCAACATGCAGCATAGCTGCCCCAGGAGGGCCTGTCAAGGTAGAGTATCGGAAAGGGTAGGAGAAAGAAAGTGGGGAGAGTGCAAATGAGGGATAGAGTAGAGAAAGAGGAGGAGAGAGGGAGAAGGACAGATTGAGAAAGGGACTTGGAGAAGGAGAAATTTAGGGGGCAGAGTGGGTAGAATGGGAGGTGTTGGGGTATGGGGAGGGAGTTGGAGGGAGCTTATGGGGGGTGGCAAGGGATGGCAGGTGGGAGTTCAGGGTAGGTAGAACAGTAGAAAAGCTCAGACAGATGGGGGGGTATCCAGGTTGAAGATATGGACATAGACAGGGTATAGAAGGTTCAGAGGAGGGCAACAAAGATGGTATAGGGATTGCATCACAAGTTCTATGAGGACAGGCTGAAGGATTTGAATATGTGCTCCCTGGAGGAGAGGAGGGAGAGATGGGATATGATAGAGACATACAAGTACCTTACAGGGAGGAACAGGGCACAGGAATACATTATTTTCCAGTGAAAAAGATGTTGCAGGACTAGAGGGCATGGGATGAAGGAGGGAGGGCAATTCAGAGGAAACATGAGGAAGAATTTTTTCACAGAAAGGGTGGTGGACAAATGGAACACCCTGCCAGAGGAACTGGTGGGGGCTGAAGCAATCACGGGATTTAAGAATGCATGGGATAGACATTAGGGAATTCCAGAGGTCAGGGTAAGGGGCAACAGACTTCTAGAAAAACATAAAGGGGACTTACAAGCTCAAATGGGCAGACTGAGTGACCCACAGGCTTCCTTCTTGGTTCGTTTGATGTCATCAGCAACCGTATAGACTGTCTTCAGACATCCAAGTCATGGCACCAATTGTAAGGTTGTGTTGTGTTTTCTACCTTTAAATAAGTCAAGCCACACAGAGTGATTGTTCCCTTCATTTATTTTTTTGTGAGTTCATCAATTCATATACATGTATATTCTTTTCTTCTTTGGTGCTGATTATTTAATTTACATACAGTGTTTATATAAAGATTTCTAATCTTGAATAATGCCAACACCCCATTATAAACCAATCATATAACAAAATAACCTATTAATCTTAGGGTGTGGTGAATAATACTCAAAACATAAGTACTGTATTATCTCATTTCTTACACAACATCATAGGTGTTTACTACATTTCTTACACAATATTATACAACTTTCTCTGTGGCACACCTTCCTTAACAGGTGTATACCATCCTAATAAGGGCACACCATCCTGATAAGTTTGTTATAGGACATTTGATGTTACATGTCGTGAAATGTAAAGTGTTGTGAAATTATAAGGTTATCACAAGACATTTGGTTATATTGTAAAAGGTTATATTTAAGTAAAATGTTACAGTACAACAAATAAAGTTATTACATAGGCTTTTAAATTGTATGTTGAGTTTAAGGAAACAATATTCTTAACAAAGACAGCTGATCACACTGTTCTTTATTACTTGTATAACCTTGGGCAAGTCTTATAACCTGTCAGTGCTCTAGTCCACCGAGCTGTGAAATGGGTAGAAGCAGGACCCATTGGAAACAAGATGTTGCATCTCAACTGGCTATCCTGAGTTTTTTTAAAAAGTGTAAGACCACTGTGTAAGCAGTTGTAGTTTTCCCTGCAGGGAGAGTTTTAAGATAGGACTCCATGTGTATTGCTTTACCATGATGAATGGTGCTAGTCTAGTGTGTGTGTGTGTTTGGGTGTTGGGGGGCTAGGCAGGGTGGAATTGGATACATGAATAAAACTGTTAGGTAAGGTGGTCTAAATTACTTGTGCTGTGTGGGATTGTGGACAGAAGAGTCCACTCAGCAGCCAGACATTGACTAATTTGAGGTGTGTATGTGTGTGTGTGTGTGTGGGGGGAGGTAGGCAACGTGGATACATGAATACAACTTTTTGATAAGGGAGTCTAAATTACTTGTGCTAATTGTGGACCAGGTAGTCTACCCAGCAGTCACTAACTGGAAAAAATCAAGGTGTGTGTGTGTGGGAGGGGGTTAAGCAGAGCAGATTTGGATATATGAATACTGAGCACAGTGGTGTAACAATGCATATTTATTGTACTCCCATGCGTAACAGAAAAAAATCCAGGAAAAATATATTTTTTACATTTTTTCCCATGCTGGTCTAGATTCTGAACCCTGGTCCTCCAGTACTCGATGCTGGAGGAGGGGGGCATAGTCCCGTCTCAGCCATCAGTTGATTACGAGTCCTGTCCTCAAACATGCTGGCACAGAGCAGAGCAATTGGACAGTTTTTGTCCATGTGTGTTTTCACTTTACCAACCACTTGCTGTATTTTTTTCCTGCTGCTAGTGTGAGAGCTCCCATGACCCAGCCAAGCAGACCAGGCAGGCTTGATTGTCGTCAGAGTTGGATGAATAGGAGTCACTGCTCACCAGCCCTGGACTCTTGATCAATTTGACTCAACTGAGTTGGAGGAGGAAGACATCTTTCTCCATCCGATCCATTTGTCCTCGTCTTGTCTGGTCCGTGGTGGCATTGTCGTCACGGCATGAAGAACTGGTAAAGGCCAAGGGCAAGCAGAACTTTCAAGCAGCTGAGAAGGTGAAGCAGAATCTGCCTATTGCCTACTACTCTATGGGCGGCAGTGCAGCACGGCTAAAAAAAGGTAGGCTGCCTCCTGTTCCGCCTACTGATTTGTGTCTCCTCTGGCTCTGTCTTCAGATGACTCAGTAAGGAGGGGGAAGGGGGTGGGCGTTCGGGTGGACCTCAGCTGAAGACAGAGCCAGTACTGACTGCAGTGTACAGTAATAACTGGGAAAGACCTGGAGCTTAAGATAAATTAACGGGGAAAGTTCAGGACATCGGTGAATGTTGGTGAGCCATGATGCTGTTTCTCACGTTTTACTTGTCTCAGAATTGTAACTAAATTATGTAACTTTTGAGCAGATCTATTTTATACTGAGAAACAAACTTGGGATGTCCATGGAACCTAATACGGGGTCGGTCAATCTGTCCTTTCATTGTGTTTCACTTACACTCAGGTAACTGAAAACTGCAGGTGTAGGGTAAGCAGCAATGTCACAGAAAATCATTTTCACACATCTTTAGCAGAGTCACATAGACTAAAAAAATGGTAAAAGCTCTCACATTCAATAAAATAACTGAGTTGGTGGTGGTATGTGTGTTTGTGGGTGGTGGTGGTGGTGAGGCACAGGGCACTTGGACCCATAGCCATACTTGTCAACTGTCCTTGATTACCAGGGAAATCTCTCATTTTAACCCCTCAAAATTGCTCTGTCCCTTATCTGTCTCTCATGGAAAAAGTAAGGTCCAAACAGAGAATGGTCTGTAAATTTAGACATTAAAGCAGACAATAATATTCTAAGATTCAAAATCAAAAATAAACTTTGCAAAAGTAAACCTAATGGTTTATAGTTTGTTCTGAGCTTGTATCTCCATGTTTGAGGATGTGTCCTTCACATGAGAGTCAATGTCCTTCACTGTCCATCATTTTAAGTGCCCCTGTTCCTCATTTCCATGACAGGAGGTTGAGAGGTATGCACATTGCTCCAATGTGAACTGCAGTGTGTTAGACTGGGGGGCACACCCACAAGTTTCAGCCGCCCAGCCAATAGCTGCCAGATCAAAAGGTGGGTGGTACATAGGGCAGAGGATATAAACTCCAGCTGGGCCCCATTCTCCATCAGTGGTGCAGAAGCTCCCATACAGCACATCATCAGCACATCTTATTCGGCAGATCAGGCGGGACTCGAGCATGGAAACACTCAGCCCCCCCCTTCCATTTCAATTATAACTGCAATCAAGCAGCTCTTAATGAGACAGTACACAGAAGCTTTACAGGCACTCTCCAGCAATACCTTTTGACCGATTGACTGCAGGACACCCACCTGGCAGTGAGCATTTAGGTAAGCTCACAGAAGACTTTTGGGAAGCCTCCATTTGTAAGGGGGGGGGTTACACAAGCAAGAGCAATTCTTGAAGCTGAGTCTGCCTCTATCCATACTGCCCTTCTGCTTAGGACTGGTTTGGCTGTACCTACTGGTAATTTCATACTTTCACAGCATTAAATAAAGCAAACAGTATGAAATTCTGCTTTAAATGCTCAGTGTACTATGGAGGCAGCTCAATTGCCAGGTAATACACACTACATAGCAAAGCATCCGCCCTGATTTCTTAATGATAAAATGAGGGAAAACATTCTGTAATAATATACATAACAGTTTAGACCAGATGGCAGCACCCCACTGGAAATGATAAAGTACATCTCAGCTGGTCTTTCCTGGACAAATCAACTGTACAAATAGGTGGAGGCAGGACCCGACAGAAAATGGAATCTTGCATCTGAGCTGGGCAATTCAAAGTTTCTGGTTTGTGCATTATGTGGTGTCATATGCTCTAGGATAAATTCTAGATGATTAACTGCTGTTTATATCCAACCTCTCCTTCCCCCCCTCTGTTCTTATACCCCAGCAATTACCAACCACAGAGGACAAGGTCTGAATTTAAAAAAAAATACATCATTTATCGGGAACATTCCTATCCAGGATAGGAGTGTTCCTGATAAATTGTTTATTTTTTTAAATTCAGATTTCCCAGTCATGTCTCAGCCAGCTGTTCAACCCTATTGGGGAAGGAGAAACATTTTTTTGTGAGGTAGCTTAACAGGAAACCAAACTTAAACCAGTTGGATGCTTTGTTGCTGAATCTTGTGTCAATACAGTACTGTCCAAGTGTTCAGAGCATGTGTTGGGGAATGAATGACCTGCTGAGCTGCAGATGTGTTCGGCCATTGATGGATGCCAGACCCAGACAGTGTCTTGAGCACTTGATTTTTCAGCAGAGTCATGTAATTTCTCATGGAATGCCCTAGCTCTTGCTTGTTATTGTTTAAGTAGTGTTCTTTTGCAGTTTAAACTTTTATCATTAGGCTGTGACTTAACAGAAAGTAAGTTGATCCTCAGGATTTTGCCTATTCTTGTTTTCCAGCATTTTTTCTTAGGGTTGATTTTACAAGAATACATGCTAGATTTTCATTTTACAGTTCATCATGGAGTTTGGCCCCTACTGATTTCCTCCTGAACAGAAGACATAAGTATGTTTTCCCTGTTATAACTTACCAAAAAATTAAGAAGTTTTGCTTGCTCTGCAGCTGCTCAAAGGTGGCAACAAAAGTGATGATCCTAGCAACAGTGAAGTTAGTCATTGTGGTAGTAATATCTGTTGCTTGCAACGAGTCAGAGAAATCTTTAAAAGCAGCCAGAAAGTTTCAAAATGACCCTCAAAATGCACCAGAATGCATCTAAAATCTGATACCTTCTGGGGGCCTAGGTGGCCCCCAGACCCCCGGCCTATTGGTTTTGACTTTCTTGAGACAACAAGGACTTTTATCAGCCTTTGTACCCCCCCGTCAAAAAAGCTAACTACACCCCTGTTTTTTGTCCATGTGTTTCTTTGCTCTACCAACCAGTTACTGCAATTTTTCTCACTGGCTGCCACCTCACTCACAACAGGACCAGTATAGTCCCACCATGACTATCCCTGAGAACCAAATCACCATTTTGTTGTCTTGAGTCAGGCGAGAGACAGTGTGGACTTAGAAAGGATGGAGAGCCACTGGTTTGAGTCCCAGACAGTTTATGTCTCTTCTGGCTCTGCAACAGTCGCCGATGCCAGACCATGCTTTCTTTAGCTCCGATGATCCGACCCCAGGCTCCTGAGCACCACGTGGTCATTAAATTCAGTACTGGTCATGTAAGTACTGTATGTGTCTGTACTGCAAGGATGGCTTAATCAGTAGTAGGTGCCAAATCAAGCTATGCAGCCACCAGAGGCCAGAACAGTGGGGCTGGTATGTAAAAAGGCTATGGTACAAGGGTGCTGTATACTCCCACAATTGGCCCCAAAATGCACCAGAACGCATCAAAAATTCCAAAAGTTTCTGGGGTCCTAGGTGGCCCCCAGGACCCCCCCAGCCAGTTGGGTAGAGTAGCTGATTTGTGCATACACTTTTTAGAAGGCTAGTTACTCCACTGACTGTGCATGGAGTGGGTGGCTAATGGCATTGTCAGTCAACGGGCTACAATGCCCACCACAGTTGCAGCTGCAGACATTAGGCCAGCTTTAGTGTCACACACCTCTGCTTTCATGGGAAAACACTTTTTCCCCCTGGAATCAGAGGGAGGTAAGATGCAACAAAAGTGTGTTTTTCATCTAAACAGCCAGAGCTCCTGGGGGCTGATATAAAAATATTTCATAGTGCATGGGTTGGATGATGACTGGCATTGTTGGTCAGCCAGATTCCTACCACAGTTGCAGCTATTACGGCAAGCTGTAGTCTCCCACACCCGACTCAATGGAAAAAAACAAAGATTTTTCCCATGGGATCAGGGGTAGGTTAGATGTAGCAAAGTGTATTTTTATCTTCCAGAAAAGCCTCAAAACTCTCTGCAGGGTGGGGTTGGCGTCAGTTCAATACTTCACTGCCATTTCTATTCTGCATCTGTCTAACTCCTGCACTTTCAGTGCTAATGCCAGCAAGCAAACATTCAGCATTGACAAATGCTTTTTAAATTTCCTTTCCTGCTTCGTGTTTCCAACTCTTCAGCTTTTATATTTAAGCTTTCTATCCCCTTCTGTCTTTTTTCCAATTGAGTGGCCATAGGTCATAGTTTATCTTCTTGCTGGCTTACCCTATTTTCTACCTCATCTATTCTTACACTCATGTGCTCTACTTTGTTTGCCAAAACATTCAAAGCTTCTGTAAACCCCTTCAGAGTTATTTTTTTGTGAAAATCCAGCTCTCATCTCAGTTAACATATTGTGTTCAGTTTCTCTTTTTGTAGATGTTTCTTCTTTATTTGGTCCTCCATTACTATTTCTTTTTCTTTAGCTGCTTAAACTTGACTTTTAATGTCAGATTTATTTTTATGTTTTCCCCCTGACATACTGCATGAGGTAGAGGGCTTTTCTATATTTTCTAGAGCTTTCAGAAACTTTTGAGATTGTGAGCTCTCTACCTTAACTTCAAGCTTATTTTTCTTTTCTGTGTAATCTGTAATCTTTATCTGCTTTTCAGTTCCTTCTTTTGCCAAACTCTTCTCCTTTTCCCCCTCCCTTCCTTTTGAGTAAATATTTTCTTTTCCTTTTACTGCGGGGGGGGGGGTAGCTCTATAAGATTTCCGTCTGCAAGCAGATCAACTTTATCCCCTTGCTTTTGTTGTCTTTTTTTTTGCTCAAGTTTAAGCCAGCATATGTCTGGCTTCCTTAACTCTGTGGAACTGTTTTGACATCAAGTGGCTAGCTTACATTTAAAATAAAAGAGATTTTTATTTTTGCCCTCCTTTTCTTTTACTCCAAAAACAGCTTCTTCGGGGGGGGGGGAGGTTGTTGGTAGGCCGAAAGCAGAGTAGAGCAACCACTGTTTTTATAAACCAGGCAAAGAAGTAAAAGAGAAACCCTTCCTTTTCCCTAGCATTTTCTATCTATTTAGGTAATCTACACAATCTTCAAAGGTAATAAAAATAACTTAAGACAAGCCCTTTATTCTTCATTTCTTGCACTGCCCTTCTTATAGCCTGCTGAGGTTTTCTCAATGTTTTCTTCCCTCAGTTTACTGATGACTTGAGCCCTTATTTTAGCTTTTTCACTTCTCTTCTTCCCCCCAACACACATTGAAATAACTTCTAAGCAAGGAGGCACATCAGATTGTAAAAGCTCTTGTTTATTTGCCACTTGATGTTCTTAAACAACCTGACCAAAGGAAACAAAGCACAGTGGGGAACACTGGGTATTTTATCAATATTCTTTGTATAGCACAACCCTTCCCCACATTTACTTAGCTTAAGATTAGAAGACTGGAGTGTTGATCTGGTGTCTTTGCCCTCTGATATTCTTTCTTCCCCAAGCATTTCCCCTCAAGCAGGCACCGAGTGCTCAGAGTTGCTCGTTAATTTGTTCTGCGTGTTCTCAGTTGACGCCACCACAGACAATTATTTCAACTGCTGAGAAAAAATCAAAAGCTGCTAACCGAGTCTAATCACGCTAGAAAAGAAAAAGAAGTCACGGGAGCAACATGAGAGTAAGTTTTTCTTTAAGATGCTCTGCCGAAGAAAACTATTCCATTTAAAAAACTAAGCTGGCCGTCAATAAACTGCTCCTTGCATCCCAGTGTCTGGCTCCCTCACACCCAAACACCCCCTGAATACTTAATGCTACTTTGTTCACCATTCGGCATTGCTCCTGATCGCACTGCCCTAGATACTTACCCCGACCGCAAAGGAAAAATCAAAGGCTGACAACCGGGATGAACAAAACCAAAGAAGTAAAGAGGCTAAGTAGGTCAAGTTGTTTTTGTAACATGCATAACCAAGACAAACTTTTCTTTTAAAAACTAAGCCGCTAACAATGGATTGCTCCCTGCATCTCGGCATCTGGATCCCTCACACCCGCGCTAGTGCACCGCCATCTTACGCATCTCCAGAAACCATGCTACTATACACATTGGGCACTGTGTTTTTCAAGGTATGTGGCACATTGGTCAGGTTCCCAGCAGGGAGTCTGGGCAGGCTCAATAGGAATTATGGAACTGGGTCAGTAAAAACTGTACTGAAGTAACTGGAAATTATGGTGGGATCAAGGGCCCTCCACTATAAGCATTTGAGGAGTGGTTTTAACTCCCTTGCCAAGGATCTGTGAGATGTTGTCCCAGTACCTTTTGCCATTGCTCCAGTTCTGGGTCTGCTGATCCTTATAGAAGTCAGATGTGGCTTTCTGACCATATTAGTGCACTTATTGTGGGTTTCTTGTACCTCTGGAGGTGGACAGGAAACCCTGTTTCCCTGTCCAGGGCCCACAGATTGTCCCTCTGCCTCATGCAGGCAAGGAGTTTGGAGGTGATCCATCCAGACAGTGTTCCTCTTGCCTTGCATTTTTTAAAGGGTACAGATTTATCACAGGCAAGTGTGAACTCAGAGACAAAGAATTCTAGGGCTAAGTGAATATTGGGAATGACATCTAAAAGCTCCAGTCATTTTGGGCCAAGTAAGATTTCAATTCTGGCATCTTCATTTTGTTTAGAACTTGGCTGACTGTGCTCCAGGGTGGGAGTGAGGGGTTGGCCTTGTATTTTTAACTGCCCATCAACATTGCACCAGGGAGTGGTCATTGTGGGGATGATCTCTGAGGCACTCCACATTCCTGACATCATGGGTTGTATGCACCTGATAGGTTGTCTGATGCACATGTGACTGAAAGTAAATCCGTCCCCTTCTGAGGATCACTGGGCTCCTATGGTCAGTTCTAATTGTGCATACGATACAGGTTGTCACACGCCTCCAGAGCTCCACACTTTTATTTAAAGAAGAAGACTTATACAAGGTAGGAAAAAAACTCAGTCTTATACCTATAATCTGACAGAAAAATACCAGAAGTATATTACTTTCACTATGGAATATTAGGCTCAAAATGCTACTGTTTAACAGCCTAGAAATGTTGTGTCTATAACTCTCGTTGGGCTACTCAGAAATAGCTGCAGCAGAATCAGAGAGTAGGAATACTATTATCATATTGAAAATCCAGAGATCTCCCTACTGCTGCTACATCACAATGCAGACAAATGAGACATGGAAGAGAAGGACTGGGACCCCTTGTAGTGGGCCCAGCATCCTACAGTTGAAACTTCCACACAAAAGTACCTTGTCGCATAGCTCTTTGGCACCACTGCTAGTGGTTCCACAATGACCCTTATGCTCTATGGCTCCACAGCTTCTGCTACCTAGAGCACATTTCACTGACAAGAAAATAGGGGAATTCGCCCTTGCTGCAGTCCCTACCTGATTTAGTAGAGTGCTCTGGACACCCCTTCCAGCAGTCCCAGACTCTCATCTGCACCTCTCACAGTCATGCTTCATATATTTACAGATCAGCAGCAGTTCCTACTGCAGTAGCTCTACGGACACAAAATGGAGATGAGACTTTGTTATTTTATGGCCTCTGTCATTTTTCTCGACTCTCCAATGTAGCCCCCTCTGTTCTTGCTCTCCAAATCTCACGCTACAGCTTAGACGTGCTCCGATTGGCACTGTAGTCTCACGAGACCCTGCACACCGCATAATCATGCAATGACGTCTTCCCCACTGGGCAATCATGCTACAATATCGTGAGCCACCCTTCCCTTCCTAATAAAGTGATCTCTACATTTAGGCACGGTGCCTACCAAAGAAAAGCAAATGATACCTCATTATCCAGCTGGTATCTGACAATACCATCTCAACACTGCTACACCAATTAATGTTTAAATGTTTCACTACTCTGCCATTACTTCCCACTTAATCCAGGTAAAAGCCCCACCCCTTAAAGAGGCAGAGCCCATTACGTAGGGACAGTGATAAGTCCATACAGCAGCATTCAAGTACAGGACCCTACCAATACAAGGGCAATAATTAACCAATACAGCTCTAAACTACATTTTAAGGCATTTTTAAAGAAGATTAAGTACAACAACAGCCACCTCTAATCTTACAGTATTGTATTACTACATTTATAAAACAAACTCATGTGGATCCTGAGACTGTTCTCTCTGTTGCTTAACAGGTCACAATGCCCAAAACAAAGAGTTGCAGTCAGTGCAATGTCCCCATTCCACACCAGCAACTCGGAAGGCTATGTGCCTCCTGCATAGAAAACTCTACCACGCACATTGAATTACAGGAATCAGAGGAAGAGTTTACACCCTCTACTCAGTCACAAAACACAGAACACCAATCTGACACCACAAAAGCGCTGATACAAAACAACCAGCTAATGCAGACCGAACAGGAGGTGTAGGCAGCAATGCTACAACAACTGACTGAATTATCTAAACAACAGATGATCAAGCCACCTCCAGCAAAGAAAAGGGTCACTGCCTCCCTATCTGGACATCTAGACACTCCCGCACCAGATACCTTACAATTACCCTTGGACACAGGCGACGCCTCAGATAAGGAAGAGGGAGAGCTCAACCAAGAGCCACAGACCCTCACAGCTAAGTGGTGCTTTCCAGACCAAATCCCATCACTGGTACACCACATCATAGATACGTTGGGCTTCAAAACTACAGCCCCCACACCCACTTCAAAACTACTACCCTCACTACAACCCCTGGCCAAGCAAGCAGACATCTTTCCCATCTGCGAGGCTATAGATGAGCTGACTGAAAAAGAATAGTCCTCATCTGAACCAGCTAGAATTCCAGAGTGTAAATCCTGGGACAAAATGTACCCACTTCAAGCTGAAAAACTGGCGCTCTGGTGCACCCCTCCCACAGTGGACCCGCAAATAGCTGCACTAAATAAAAAGACTGTGCTTCCCACCTATTCTGCCTCTGGTCTAAAGGACCCCATAGACAGAAAACTGGAAGAAAACCTAAAAAAGAATGCAGAGTTAGCCGGCCTGGGAAGCGGGGCTGCTTCCACCGCAATTTACGCCACCAGAACACAGTTAACCTAGCTCCAGGAGCTTCAGAAAACTATCCCAGCAAAGTCTACTGAATCTATACTCCTGGAGAACACCATACTATCCACTAAATACCAGGCAGACATATCACCAACAGAGCCTCTAGATCATTATGGATGAAACTAGGGGATACAGACAAGGAGTCTAAAAGCCACCCTACAAAGATTACCTTTTAAGGGCAACATGATATTTGGAGAAGGTCTAGAAAAATATCTTAAGGGCAAAGAAGAAGGGAAGGCTTTAAACAGAGACCAATCCAGATCTTCCTACCTACCGGCTCACCAAAGGAGCAGATATCACTCCTTTCAAGACAAGAAAAGGGGGAGTTCTATCTTCAGGGGCAGTACTTACAGACAAAACTATACCACCCCCTATCAATATAACAGGTCCAGAAGCAAGGGATCAACTCACAGAGGCAGAAGAAACTACACTCGTCTGAACCACTCCAGGCCATGACTATGCAAACCCACAGCTATATTATTCTACAATAGTGGATGCAAGATTGACACTATTCCTACATCAGTGGGAAAAATCCACAACAGACAAGTGGGTATTAGAAATAATACAAAAAGGCTACACTATAGAATTCACACAACTCCCAAGGGAAACCAAAATGATTCAATCTCCCTCCTCCAGGCGCAAATCCAAGCCAAGTCAAGTCCTAACAGCTATACACGAACTTCGCACAAACAATACAATAGCACCTGTACCAAAGCAAGAAAAAGGCAAAGGAGTATACTCCCATCTTCTTCATGGTTCCAAAAAAGACAGGAGGCAACAGACCGGTTCTGGACCTCAAATATATCAACAGAACAGTCAGATACACTCCCTTCAAACTGGAGACCATCTGGTCCACCCTACGGGTTCTTAGACAGGGAGACTTCCTTACTTCAGTAGACCTGAAGGACGCTTACCTTCACATACCCATGAGACCCAGCCATTTCCGATACCTACACTTCTGCATACTGGGTCAACACTACCAGTACCAGTACCAAGTACTACCATTCAGACTAGCCTCAGCCCCAAGAGTGTTCACAAAGGTCTCAATAGTACTAGCAGCCAAACTTCGAGAAAAGGGGATACACGAGATCCCATAGTTAGACGACTGGCTCATTAGAGCAAGGTCACAACAGCAATCTGCCAGGGAGACACTAATGGTGATAGACTGCTTACAACAACACGGCTGGGTAATCAATCACAAGAAAAGCTGCCTAATACCCAGTCACTCCATCAAGCACCTAGGCACACTCATAGACACAGACAAAGGCCTAGTAATCCCATCTCACTCAAGAATTCAATCAATCATATCTACCGCCCAATGCCTACAGGACTATCCGCATCCAACACTACTCCTCATATCTCAAATGTTAGGTCTTATGTCCTCCACTATAGACACGGTACCTTGGGAAAGATGGCACACTATACCATTCATGTCCTTCCTATTAAATTAGGGACCCACACATGATATCAATCTAACAAGGACTGTCACCCTAACACCACGAGTAGAATCAAGCCTGACATGGTGGACAAACAGACACAGACTGTCACAAGACATGCCCATAGATATAATTACAGACATAATAATAGAGATGGACGCCAGCGTCATAGGCTGGGGCGTCACATCGGGAAAACACACAGCACAAGGAAAACGGTCATTAACCAAGGCAAAGCTAACAATAAACGTTTTGGAGATGAGGGCAGTTTTCAGAACACTACTACACTTCTCTCATCTGATACAGCAAAAACACACCCAGATAACACCAGACAATCAAGTCAAGGTATCTTACATAAACAAGCAAGGTGGCACAAAAAGCAAGGCTATGATGTCAGAAACATCAAAGCTGATGACATGGGCACAAAGACACTTAAAATCAATAACAGCCATACACCTAGCCAAGAACCTAAACACAATGGCCGACTGGCTGAGTCACCAAATGATCCACCCCGTGGAGTGGAAACTTCATCCACAAGTGTTCCTACAAGTGCACCACAGATGGGGACCAGTACAGATAGACCTCATGGCATCACACAAGAACCACTAATGCACAAAATATTAGTCAAGGTTCAAGGACCACAGAGCCATGGGAGTAGATGCTCTCTCAGCCCCATGGACATTCCAAGTGGCTTACGTCTTCCCTCCCCTTCCACTGCTTGCCCAGGTACTGAAGAAGATATGCATCTCAAGAGCACACTTTATTCTGGTAGCACCACACTGGCCAAAACGATCATGGTTCACCACAATAGTATCAATGGCACTAGCCGACCCATGGAAATTACCACCCAGACCAGACCTACTATCACAAGGCCCTCAACACCTGCAACTGACGGCATGGCTCCTGAAAGGGAGAGACTGCTAAAAGTAGGATATTACCCATCAGTCATAAAAACTATGGCATCATCACATCAACAATCCACGATTACCACCTACCAATGACAATGGAACATCTTCAACAATTGGTGCAATCATCACAAATTAGACATGCATGCATGCACCATCCCTCAGATCCTACTGTCCCTTCAGGAGGGACTGCAACTGGGACTCTCACCGGCATCGCTGAAAGTATAAGTTGCAGCAATCGGAGCAGCCGGGGTCAAATACAAGGCTACATCAGATTCTCATCAAGATGTAGTACGATTCTTGAAGGCGGCAGCCAACATACGCCCCATCAACAAACTAATTTTAGCACCATGGGACTTAACCACAGTGCTGATGGCTATGACTAAACCACCATTTGAACCTATAGACTCCATTCCCATGAAATGGTTGCAACTAAAGTCTGTTTTTCTAACAGCTGTTGCATCCACCAGACAAGTAGGTAAACTACAGACCCCTCAAATAAATAACCATTCCCACTGTTTTACAATGACAGACTATCCCTATGTCCAATCACATTCTTCTGACCTAAAATAGCAACAAAGTTCCACAACAGTCGACTATTGAAATACCAGTGGAACTACCACTGGCAGAAACACAGGCTGATCCTCTGCTAAAAATGCTGGGAATGAAAAGGGTCCTCACAACCTACATCACTAGAACAAAGGACATTAGAAAAATAGACAGATTGTTCATTATAGTACAAAGAAACAGAAAAGGACTACCTGCCTCCAAGTCATCTATTGCAGGACACCTGAAGGCCGCCATATCAGAGGCCTACAAGGCAACCAACACCCAGGTACCTTTAGACCTAAAAGCCCATTCCACCAGGGCAATCGCAACGTCATGGGCGGAACAGAATATGGCAACTGCAGAAGAAATA
Source organism: Neoceratodus forsteri (assembly GCA_016271365.2). Taxonomy (NCBI): domain Eukaryota; kingdom Metazoa; phylum Chordata; order Ceratodontiformes; family Ceratodontidae; genus Neoceratodus; species Neoceratodus forsteri. Next base: position 338,526,558 of record CM028137.1, on the reverse strand, counting down.
TGTGCCGCGGCCACATGGTCAACTGTTCACACTTTTACCAGACGCTACAGAATGGATGTGTCCCAAGACACTAAAACAAACTTCGTTAGGGCAGTGCTCCTCGCAGCCTGCACAGAACAGAATAACATTGACATGTCTAACCCTCCCTAAGAAATGATCACTGCTTTTTAATAACCCATGATGTCAGGAATGTGGAGTGCCTCAGAGATCATCCCCCACAATGGTAGTTTACTCACCTGGTAAAGGTGATTGTGAAGGAATGAATCTCTGAGGCACTCCACACCACACCCAGAGACGTGATCTTATAGTACGAACTAGGTACGCAACTATGATTATATAACAGAATTTTGACAGAATAATTATCATCCTATGCAACCCATGCTAACCATTTGTACATAATATACAAATTAAAAATACAAGTACAAAATTTACAATGTTAGTCACTATACAGTACTCTTATTCGGGGTGCAAGTAGGGATTTTAACAGATTTCATTTCAGATACAGCTTTGGAATACATTGAACTGACCATTGCAGCCCAGTGACCCTCAGAAGGGGACGGATTTACTTTTAGTCACATGTGCATCGGACAACCTATCAGGTGTATACAACCCATGATGTTAGGAATGTGGAGTGCCTCAGAGATTCATTCCCCCACAATCACCTTTACCAGGTGAATAAACTACCATTTATAGCATCTGGCAGAACTTTGACAACTTTAACCCTATCAGGGTGTGTAAGTAATACCCAGTTGAGTAGCATCATGGTGCCTGTTTTACAATTGGTCCTGATGTTTTCAGTGACCATTTGTGTGAGAAATAGACTTGACATCTTATCCCTATGATCTGTGCTGGACTTAGCATTCCAACTGATGCTAAAGTCACCAGTAACAATGCATTCTCAGTTCTGACTAAATTGCATGAAGTAGACAATAAGTGACTCTATACCCAGATTCTGATGACCCAGTGGGATATATACAGATAGGATGACAAGAGATGTGTTCACTCGCCCTATCAAAAGTTTTATAGCTAGGAATTCACAGTCCTTGGTTAGGTCTTTGATTACAATTTTAGAGGCTTGCAGGTCTGAACTAAAGTAGGTAAGGTGGCCCCTACCTTGTTTGCCTATTCGGTTCTCCCTGAAGATATTGATGTCTGTTCATGTAGCAGCTCACACAGCTGCCTGAGTATGGGCGTGTTGAGCCAGTACCAACCCATGATCTGGTCATCACTGAGGACTTTGTATGTGACCCATAGATAGTATTGTCTGTCTGTAACATAGCATCTCCGTAACCTACATGTGGGCCCAGGGTGGGCCTTGGCCCTCTCCTCATCCTCTAAGACCTGCTGCCTCAGGTAGACTATGTGCACTATCCTGAGTGCAGCCTTGGACTCTGGCCTGCAATGTTTCTACCTGCCTCTGGAGTTTGCCCCTGTTTAAGACTGCCTTTTTATAGCTGGTAATTGCATGGTGCTAAGTGACCCACACAAACTAATTTATGCAGTGCTAGCACACTGAATATTGTGCTGCACCAATATGCATGATCCCACCCCACCTTTACACACTGCACACATTATCATTGTACAGGGGTGCAAATGGTTTAATCATCTGCAATGGTACCCTTTGTATATAGGAGTTTGGCACAAACTCATGTACAAAGCTAGCACAATCACTTTGTGCCCCATGCAAAGCTTTGAATATCTGGGCCATGGTGTCTATTTGTCACAGCAGAGGGTAGCAAACCAGGAGATCCTAGTTACAAGCTCAGCTCAAAGGCAGTGTGTGATGATGACTAATGGTTAGAGCAAATGGCTGTGTGATGTAGTCTTCTCACCTGCTACCTCCAGACTTAGACACCACACCTTCCCTACACCAGTCCGCTGCAAACTTACATTAGGTTGTTCCCTCCTTTTCCCACTCATGCACTTACTCTAAAGATAGTCTTGGACATAGAAACCCCAGTTTGATTTAGAAACCCCTGGTCCTGAATCTATACTTGAAATGGCCTTGCACTGATTTGTTAATGTGTTCTTGAAGACAGAACACAGAGTGGGCAATAAATAAGTTACCCAAACTTTCAAAACACTTTCTGTTATAGATAGATTAAATAAAATGCATGCAATCAAATTTACAACATGTACTAAAACATATGGGGATCGTCTGAGGAAAATATGAATTTTTTTCTGTCATGACAGAATAAAATCTCAAATTCAAGCAACCACATGCTGGAAGCAGAGTTCCTGCTTAACTAGCCAGGTGGCAGCTAAATAATAATTCCCTATTACAGTCTGTTTCCCAGAAGAAAGGATGTCAAAAAGCTATAACATGTTGCTGTAGAGAAATGTGACCTCTTTTGATTAACAAGACCCAGAGTAAGTGCTACTGTACATTTGCTTCTGGACATGGGACGACATCACACAAACCTACAGTTTAGAAGAGAGGTCATAAAATGGAGGCAGTCAGCAAATGATAACCTGGCAAGTGAAGCTGGGCATGGGGAGGCAATTTAATTGACTGTAGCCATTTAAAAGACAGTCCAGTCTGTACCTTAAGGGTGGAGGGCCAGCCATGAAGCAAGATGGCACAGGAGCTGAATAAGCTGAGAGTGAGCATTTTCAGCAGGACCCTCTACACCTCAAGCTAAGTAGATAGTATGCTGTGTTTTGCTTAAAAACTAGCCTTTTTTGTAGTACCTCTCTCATTTTTGTTTCAATGGCTGTTGTCTGTTATCTTCAAAACTTAAATTCCAGCTAGCCCGCCGGCACAGAGGTAGGGCTACCGTTTGCAATGCCAGTGATTCAGGTACAGAAGCAAGCCTGAGTTGCTGGAGGGCCAGTCGAGGAAGGTGGATTGAGGGATGGTTGTGGGTCCTGCTGCTTTACTACCACTTGAGTGGCCATGGGTGAAAGAGCAGAGAGACTGCAGATTAGTTGGGGGGGGGAGGACGCTGGCTGAGATCTGAAGTGACGGCATGTCTCAGTGTACCCCTGCCTCCTTGGGTCTCCCTGCATGCTGGCATTCTTAAGGGTGGGGCACCAGAACAAGGAAAAACACCCCACGCTAGCCCCTGTAGAAGGGCACCAGCACCCAGGCTCCATAACCAGGCTCCTAGGAGGGCCAACCAGACCACCCGACACACTTATAATGGACTTGGGGGGGAGACCCGTGATCCCCCCTCCCCACCCAGGGGGCACACCGCGGCCAAATAGGGGTGAGTTCTCTGGTGCCTCCAGGAGTTAACTGGGGCAGAGTTAGAGATGCCATGGGAAGCCTGGAAGAAAGGGGGCTAGATGCAGTAAGCAGGGGGGTGTAGAAATAGAAAATATTTAAAGAAAACAAAACTTAAAATTCCATTAGACAAAGGCTATTAGATGACCATAGGAGCTGGGTTTGTAAAATGTTTGGTGGAGCCCAGGGATCAGAGGTCAAAGCCCATCCCTCTGTTGGGTCAATAGGAGCAGAGCCCTCTGCATGGTAATGTGGGAGTCTGGGGGTTAAGCCCCTGGCCTCAGGTATGGGAACAACATTGAAAATACTCTTTAAAAGAAGTACACACATTTTTTTTTGGGGGGGGGCATTTTGGAGGTGTGATTCCCCTAAGAAACCTGATATGTCATTCGCCGCTGTGTGTGTGAGTGTTAATAAACATTGTACTTACAATGAGGGACAACTGGGACACTGACTCCCAGAATGAGGGACACATCCTCAAGATGGAGATACAAGCTCAGAACACAGTGGAAACCATTGTGTTTAAATGCAACAAGTTTATTTTTGAATTAGCATCTTAGAAGAGTATGACTTTCTGCTTTAAAAGAGAACTGCACTGAATCTACAAGTCATTTTTCAGAGTAGAAGCAAATTTATAAATACTGGTTCATATTATGGAACTGTTCCATCTCTTTAGTTATTCCAGTGTGTGTCTCTGATTTACATGCAGCTGTAGAGAACCATTTTAGATGTGTATGATTTACATTAGATGTGTATGATGTACATTTTGTCCTTTACTCTGCTCTTCCATTGTCGGCACAATGCATTTGTATTCTACTATAGAGTTATGTGGCTGGAAGGCACATAAACTACATCACGCAGTTCTAAATGGGCACTTTACCAGAGTGTGAATCAGAAATGCCCACTGTGATTATTGACAGGCTTATAAAGGCAAAACAATAACAACATTTGAATTAGTTCTTAACAAGTTCTACTGGAAAAATTACTTGCAGGTTCAGTGTGGTTCTCCTTTAATATCTGAATTTATAGTGCTGCACATTCTCTGTGATTCTATGTGATGGCAGCACATTTTCTATGCGGGACGGATAAGGGACAGATCAATTTATAGGGATAAAATGGGGGACGTCCATCATGTACCTCGTGATCAGCGACAGTGGAGAAGTACAGTATGTGCCTGGAAATTCACAGGGGGCCTGAGTGAGATGCAGTAGGTGGGACCCAATGGGGGGCCCAAAAGGAAAATCAATGGAATCCCCAGAGAGATCTCATCATACTCACATCAGCATTCTACTTACAATTTGGAATACTCTACATATTACAATTTCTTCCAGAAACCCCTTTACATTAGAAAATAAATGATTTAGGCATGTTTTCATACTATTAAAGGTAGGCTGGTAACCAACTGAGGGGACTCAAAGTGCTGGAAATTCCTGGAATTGCAGTGGGCTTTCTAGGGCTCAGCAGCTATATAACTCTGATGAGCTCACAGCATCAGTGCCATTGACTTATAATGGGATAGGGTGGGGGTGTAGTTTAAAGCAGCAGTGCATGATAGCAGTGAGAATTTTGACCTAAACCTTTTCATTTTATATTGCCACCTATCTCCCAACTTGCATGATCCACTTTTTTCAACACATTTACTCTGTTTTACCACTTTTTTTCACAGTTGAAATAAAAGGAGAGATCCTCTAAATATGGCTTTTGTCATATTTGAAATAGTAAAATGACTAAAAGAGCACTCTTTTAGTCATTTTAGTATTTCAAATATGACAAAAAGTGCTAAATAAGACTCAAAATGGAGAAAGAAGTGCATCATACAAGTGGGAGATAAAGGGTAACCTAAATTAGAATAAAATTTCACCATTGTCATGCACTGCTGCTTTAAAAGTAAGACCCTCATCATGAAGTCATGCCCCCCACACTCCCAAAGCTCATAGGGCCCCTTATTCAAAAGTGGCAGGGTGCACCACACAAGTGATTGTGCCGCACATCTACATGCACCAGCACAAATAATGGGATAGTCAGAAACTGTGCCAGAAAATGCAACCGTGCAAATGCGACTGAATATCCTGAGGATACGTGAATGTGCAACTAAAGATGCGTGGCACATTAGGCCACATTTAAATATGGGGAATCGCACACAAAGGGCCTGGGGACAGATGCACAAATAGTGACTGTGGTGCACTGCATATGTGCATGTGGGAACACAGCTGGCGCATAAGTGCAGCAGCCCAGGGGACAGGGCAGGCTTAGTGGCACACCACAGGTGCCAAAAGGGCCTGATGAAAGGACTGCGAGGGGACAGCCCTATGTACCATACACACATGCCCAGGCATGTACACATTGCCCACGGTACACACACACACACTGCCACAGATAGAGTAGCACAAAGGTGTCCATGACCAAAGGTTAGTGGCAATGTGGGAGGATGATGGATACTGCAGCAGACATGCCAGTGTGATGGAAAGGCCACCGTACAACATGTGTAGGTAAATACAGGAACACACACACACACAGTGGAGCCACTCCTCCCCCCCGGGACAGGGAGTGGTGGTGGAAGCAAAGGCCAAAAACCATCCCTGAACATGTGGAACTGTGGATTGGGGTAATCACCTGTCAAATATCCTTATCTCTAGAAAAGAACACACCTTAGACTGCCATGTGAAATATGAAAAGATATACATTTATGAAGAAAAAAAATCAAACAAGTGAAGTGAACAATAAAAACCACAACAACATCAAAAAGTACAAACATCAAATAGCTAAAACCAAGAACAGGGAAGGTACTGGGGTGGGGAATGCAGTACAGAAGGGTGGGAGGGGTGGAATTATGTACAATGCAGGGACGGGGTAGGGGTTGGAGAGTGGGATGAGTTATGGGGAAAACTGTATTACATGGGGAAAGCAGTCCGGCTCATGGCCCAACAGGGGTTGGTGGTGCCTGCATGCAGCATGATGCCGACAGTTCTGTTTGGATGGCCCCTGCAATCCTGGCTATTGCCCGCATGGCTCTTAAGATGGCCCCCTGGTGGAGCAGTATTGCCCATAGCAGTCTCACAGTCCCCCAAGTCAGATCTCTCTCCCATGTCCTGGAAGGTCTGCTCCCATTCCAGTCCATGCCTTGGGAGGGAAAACAACAACTCAATCTAGCAGCACTGCCAGTGGGTCAACATGTAAACATACATAAACTGTGCCCCTCCAACAGTGGTGGTGATGAGCTGTCGTGCATATGTGGTGTGCCATCCACAGGCCTTGACATAGTGCTGCATGCAACAGTGACCACAGATGTGCAGTGGACATGTGTGCCATGAAGCACAACATGTGTCACATGCGTGGCACCATAAAAGGACACAGCAGGACATGCAGCCCAAATGGCACAGGTCAATGATATGGAGATGCACATAGATGTGTGTAGGATACACACTAACTGCAGCCACCATACACCATCCAACAGCAGAAGTGTGTGCATGACAGACACAGGTGTTAGACCCATGGGATAGGTGTGCTGACAGCCCCACACAGTAGTCCCAGACTGTACACAGTGGCCCCCAATGCAAACAAGGATGGACAGCAAGCAGCGTGTATCCATGTGGGGAAACCACCCCCATAACTCATGAATACACCCATAGTCTGGGGACCCTGGGGACAGCTGTGCAGAGGAACATGCAGGTGTTGACACTGGCACTGGCATGCCAGCTGAATACTGGTGGATGTCATACAGCCATTTGAAGAACAGCCCTGAGCTAGTTCTTCAGACCTGTAATGGACAGAGACATAACTCAGTAGGTACAGCAGCTGGGCTATTGAAATAGTCCATGGGCAGGTGTATAATCCTAGTCACCAGCCTTGTTGGTCAATGGAAGCATACCTAAATGACACCCCCAATGGACACATGTGTGTTGCACCACAGGGCCACACCTAGCACAGACCACATGGTGCAGAGGATTCTACACATGACCAAGGCGCAAACCCATGTCCCCCCACAGATAGGCACCATGGGGCTGACACCTGTCCCTGGATACAGCTGGCACATCAGGGTGACACAACAGACCTACACACACTGTGTATGGTGGTGGACAATGCAAAGCCCAAATACAGTGTCAGCATGCACCACTGCATGGCACAACTACCACTGGCACAATGGTATGTGTCATGTATACAGATGGTCGCATGTGGGGGTATAAAGCAGAGGATCAGGAGGTAGGCACAATCTCTGATGTGCATAACGTTCAGGCCACACAGTGACATGGTGATGTAGGCCATTCAGAGGGGCTGTCAGACAACAACCAATAGTCACACCTGGTCAGCACCAGCATACAGCCATGGCCAAAAGCACATGCGACACATGTCCATAGGTGAGTGTCATGGCAACACATCGCACATTGGCTGATGCAAGAATACCATGGCTGCTCACCACTGTCATGTGTGTGGCAGAGTCTGCACTTGGCAGGGATACACAATGTTGTACACACAAGGGGGTAGCCATGGCCATACCATTATCTCAGAGTAGCACATCTGGGCACAACACAGTAACATACCATGAATCCCAACTAACACACTGGTAAAGTATGAGGGCACAGCGCCAGAACAATGTGATGCAATCCAATGTGAGGGTGATATGTTTTGGGGGGGGGGATGTCCACTGGATGACAGCAGCAAACCGAGTAAATATGGTGGACACCAAAGAGGGCTTGGAGTGTTGTGCAGGGGCACACACATTATTGTGACTACACAACTGGGGGACACGCAGAACTGAGTGCAACATGTGCATGGGTGTGTGGTGTAAATGGTGCAATTGGTTGTCTGTTAAGGTATTGTGACACACTGGACTATGCAGAGACCCCTGTAGCTTTAAGCTGTGCCAAACCAAGCAACCCTTGGGATGGTGGTGGTATGCTGTTGCTTGGTTCAGCACTGCTTACAGCTTCAGGGGTCTCCGCATAGTCCAGTGTGTCACAATACTTTAACAGTGGATGAATCACAGTGACTGTGCAGCACAGAATGGGTATGGCAATGTCAAAAACACATACATACTCACATGACTGTCCTCTCGTCGACACCCTTGCTGCACTGTGCTGTCTGGCTCCCCCCGTGTCCTAATGTGCACTCCTCTGCCCATCTCCCCAGGTCTGTCTCCTGGCCTTTCTGTCTGCAATGTGAATGCAATGACAAAGGCACAATCACAGCCATGCATTACCACACATGTCACCCACAGTCTACCCAAATACGATGCAGCACTGTGGATTTCTACTGTACACCCATGACAGAATGTATGACCCCCAACAGTGGATGGCATCCAGTGTACCTCTGCATAGGCATGATATAGGATTGTACACCACCCCCACCACAATACCACCATCATACATAGACAGTACAATAAAAGTAAATGGTACATGTAGTCAGCGGGTGTGCCATGTAATGTATGTGACAGCCTAACTCAGTCTCCGGACTGTATGCCGTGCATGTACAATATGTAGCCAGTGTCCAGTGGGCCAAGCCCCATGATGGCTGGTGACACAGCAGTCAGCCAGGCTGAGGAAGTACCCCTATTATACAGCACGTGTAACCAATGTAAAGAATAGTCAACAGTCCCAGTGGGTGCTGACGTTCGGCCTGCAATGGATGCATGAGTCAGCACATTGACAATCACATGCATGTCCCACACCGGAATGTGTGGCACAGGTGTACATGGGCATGTGACACCAATATTAGGCCACAGCAGCAGGATAACACTGTATGGGGGTCCCTGTCATGGCCATATGCCTACAGAGGCAGTGTATAGCCTACCATTGGCATGCTGTGGATGGCCAGAGGACCACATAGCTCTGGCAAGCAGTTTGGCCATATGTCCCAAGACACCAGAAGGTCACCATTTCCATGACAGGCACCTACAAGTGTATAGCTATGCATGTCCACTGACATGTCAGGGCGGGACACACCACAGTGGTCCTGCACCCATCACCCCTGTGACCCCTGACCCACAGCACATACTACGAGATGGATACGTGGATGCATTGTCAATAACACTATGATGATACTAGGAATGCATGCTGGACACACTATGGACACCTGTTGGACACATATGTCATCCTGGCACCTGCATACCCTGTTGCTGTGACATGTCAACAGTCATACTGTATCACAGGGATGCACAACGGGTAACCACTATGACACACTGTGCTGTTCAACGATACGTGCCTATATACTCCAGCATGCAAGGCCACAAGGAAGACTGTGAGGCACAGGAACATGTGAGGTCATCAGGGGGATGCTGTTCATGGTCATGCTGAGACATGGTATGACTATTTACCAGGTCCTGGTGTGTGGCCTGTGGCACATGGGCTGACACATGCATGTACACATATGGACATCAGAGGCATGGGAATGGTAAGTGATGTCACATGCACATTTGCCATGCCATACATCACCATGACCAGACATTGGACATGGTCATGCTGACAAACAGTGCCAGCATGCAGCAGACATGTTCCATCTGTAGTCTCTGATCAAGGTCATGTCTGCAATGAAACAGAACAAAAAGTTGTGACAGATGCTGTGCAGGTGTGTGTACTTACATACGCATATCAAGACAGGTGCCCGTAGTGCCCGTGTGTGTGTGTGTGTGTGTGTGTGTGTGCGCCAGCACACTTGCACAGTGCACATTGGGCCTACATACCATATCGGTCACAGATGTAACTGTTGGGACACATATGTGCCTGTCACCACATTGTGCATTGTCCAGGGGAGACACAGGTTTAATACACAGGTCCTGCAGGCTGTACATCGTCACATATTGTGCACCTGGCTACTGACTGCACCATTCCCTGCCCAGCAGACTGTTGAGTGATACCACTCGGCATCTTGTCAGCCTCTGTAGGCAGGTGTTGCCTCAGTATAACAGCCATGAACATGTGCCACTTTACACCTGCACTATAAAGAGGGTGGGGCATGTCTGTACCACACACAACAGACCGGTATGCTGCATAGTGTTCCCCAACTGTGGATCGATAGAGATAGCATGCCACAGTCCACATTGGTTAGTGCTGGACACAGAGACACCCCTGACAGATAATGTTAACCAACATGTCATACATTCTCATGGTGTACATACATGGGCCTTGCACCATGCCCTCCTCCACCATGGCACGGTACCAGTCAAGGCATGCCCTTTTTCTCCTTGTGAGGTCCCCACAGCGGTGTCGACAATGCTCGCCCAAGGGCAGAACTCCAATATGCCTGCTGAGGTGACTGACTATCTCAACTCAGATGGAAGACCTGGACCTGTTCAGCTCCTCCTATCTGAACAGCTGGCCCTCGCTGTGGACCATTAGGTCCACCAGATTAGCCAGCTCACCATCTGCCCACCTCTGGGCACACTGGCTATGTGCCATTCATCTTGTACTGTAGCTCTAGCCATTGTGCAGGTGCTGCTGATGGCATGCAAGTCTAGCCATGTTCTGGCAGGCCTCACACCCACATACTTAGTGTGATAGTGCATACTTTGTTTGCCACGCAATGCTGGTGATAGGACCATGAATTTGCACGATAGTGTATCACAGCAGTGATACTGCGCATGTGTGACAGCATTTTGCTGTGCAGCAAACTAAGGTCACGCCCCATGCTACCATGCATGTGTGGCTGCTGCACACCACAATACTGTGAAGGGCGCTCGCTATCATGACTCCAGCCATCCTTACCACGCACTGCAATGTGCGTCAGACTAGTGTCACGCATGACTGACCCACATTTGCATCTGCACAATACAACACTACTGTCATCACTGAATGGCACTGTGCATGTCCTGTATGGTGTAGTGATGTACGGTGTCTATTGCGCAGATGCCTGTTTGTGCACCATCGCGTTCGGTGGAGGAAACAGAAATGCGTGATTACAAGCCAATTGTGCGGGGTGCATCTGGGCAATATTCAGCCAGGATATGCAAGTAGCTTCACTGCATAGTCTGTGCCCAAACAGCTCATTTGCATCACATTACTGGAATGTAGTCAGCTCACTTGCATGCACATTACCATAAAAATGCACCAGTACCACCACTACACACAGGTGACTAACAGGTACTGCAGCCTTGAAGGTAGATGTCATGTCATGTTTATGTGTGGCATCCATTGTTCTGTGTAAGGAACTTTTTCCTTTTCCATGTTGTTGTAACTGAGCCTGTCTCTTTCTATTTGTTCCAAAAACACCAGAATGGCAGCGAACAGATACAGACGTTCGAACTTTACTAAAGATGAGCTCAAGGCCCTCACCGAGACCTATGTGCTCCAAGAGGATCTCCTCTCTAGGAAGTGTGGGACACCGCAGGAGTGGGCACAGGGCTAGAGGGAGGTGGCAGAGGCCATCATTGTGCAGGGAAACTACAACCGCACTTCCCAGAAGAGCAAGAAACAGGTCAGTGGGCTATGGGTGCACTGCAAAGGTCTACTGGCCACCCCTCAGGGGTTTATTATTATTGGCAATAGGCCCTAGACCTTCATGCAGAGCCCCAGCTTTGGCAGATCATGTGGCAGCAGTTGTACAAGTACATTAAATAGGATCGGTATCGTTTGACCCAATTTTAGATACTACAGAACTTATATTATACCCCATTGGGGCAGTACAGAATGGGTAAACTTCCTTCCTTGGTTTGTACCAGATGTGGTGAAGGGGAAGGTCATCTTAAACACCTGCTTTGGGATTGTGTTAAAGTGACATCTTTTGGAAAAAGCATAAAAACTTCTCTGGATCCCTTCCTGGGACTTGATGAATGTTTTACTCCAGAGATTTGTTAAGTTAGTATTTACCCAGCTAGTCTTTTTGGTCCCCAGAAGGCATATATAGCTGTAATTGCAATTACGGCCAAATTACTTATTTTACGACACTGGCTAGATTATGCCATTCCTTCTTACAAAAAATGGAATCAGGAGATCCTCCAAGCCTTATCGGTGGAGGAGCAGATTGCTTTCTCTCAGAACAGAGTGGAGTTGTTCCACTCTAGGTAGGGTCTTCTTCATGCTTTATCTGTTGGAGTGCAATTGTAATGTGGTGTGATTTTTTTTTTCTAGTTTTATCTTTTATTACCTTGGGATCCCTTCCTTGGTGTTGTTTTACTGTTCTGATTTTATTATTCTTTTTCTTGCAGGTAGGCGTGCTCTGGGATGGGTGGGTGGGAGGTGAGTTTTCTTTTCTCTGGATTTAGGTTATTTATTTTATTTATTTATTGAAATTTCGAATTACAATCCTTTGAGTCAAGACTCCTTTTCAAAAGCTCCACATCAGTACACAACAGAACATTACATCAAGACATATTAGCCCAGATATTCAAAAGGGTTGCGCATGGCATGCAACAGTGTTGTGCCATGTACAACCCACTGATGTGCCCCGACGTGATATTCAAACAGGAAAAGTGTGCCGCACAAATCCCGATGCAATTAGTACATCAGTAATGTATGCAGGCACAGGTAGGGGGTGCATGCCCATGCATAACCTGCACAGCCCGATATTCAGCCTGGGATGTGCAGAGTCATGCATGCACAACCCCTACCTGCACCTGCACAAAGTTAAGCCAAAAAAAAAAAAAGGAACAAGTGATGGCCACCCACAGGTGAGCTGCTGCATTGCAGGATGCAACACGGCAGCTGCCACCTGTGGGTGGCCATTAGAGTTCCTGCCGCACCAGGTGGCACTCCCCCATGCCCCATGGCGGGCCTTCATGTCACAAAATACCCCCTGTCCAATATGCCTGGTGGTCCAGTGGACTGTACTGAACCCGATCATGGGCATCTATAATAGAACCCCCCCAAGTCCAATATCCCTGGTGGTCCAGTGGACTGATCGCTGCCCGATCGCGGGCATCAGTACCTCATCAAATACCCCACTACCCTGGTGGTCTAGTGTACCCCCACCCCACCCACCCACCGAGCCCCACTGCCCCGCTTCCCCATCAGCCAGCGGGCGGCAACACCCCACCCGCCTGCCTTCCTGCCGCCCACTGACTGACAGCTTGGTAGGGCTGCATGCTCGTTGGTTCACAGCATGAGCCACTGGGCGTGCAGCCCATGCCGTACTACTCAGTCCAGATACGTGAACAAATATTCCATGGTCTATGGACATGTTGTGTAGCATACAACAGGCTGTGAGTATGCCACAGGCCTTGTCTGGGCTATACTGTAGTGCACTCCCACTGTACCTGTCCATGCGTCTGAAGTGCATCTTCAGCATGCTGAACACATGATCTGTGATGTTTCTAGTAGTTGTGTGTGCCTCATCGTACCTCTCTTCTGCTTCAGACATGGGCTGCAGTAATGGGGTGAGCATCCACAGCTGAAGGGGATGTGCACTGTCTCCTGTGTAGAGGAAGGTGATATGTTAGCATACCATCTACTATCATGACATTCAGCTCTCCACACAGACCTGTTATATATGCTCAGCCTTGTATGCATATTACCACACACACAGTGTTACTATTGTACATTTCTGCCCTCCTTCTTCTGGCCCTTTCCCTGCTGTATTTCCTCTGTCACTTACACTGCAGCCTGCATGCTATTCAGTCTGTGAGTCACAGCACATCGTTAGCTTGATTGTTCCACACAGCAATGACACCTTCCAATGTGTCTGCTTGCACTTCCCTTTCCACAATGTCACAGGCCCCTACTGGCTGGCACCACTCTTGTAGGTTGTGCCTACTGCTCACCATCACATTTTATCTTTCCCATGCCAGCTGTGTATGTCTGTTCTCTTGTCGGTCCTTTTCAGGTCCCATCACTCCCTCCCTCCAATCATGTGTCACATGGCTGTCTGCCATTGCAACACCCCTTTTTACTGTGTGGACACCTGTATGGCCACCATCACTACACCATGATACCATGTGGACACCTTGTTTGTGGCTGTGTTTGCACTCACCCACAAGATGGCCACTGGGTATGTCCCCAGACTCAAACCAGCAGCACAGGGATGACTGATACCAGATGTAGGCATTGTGTGCACTCCCAGGGCACCAGGCAAAGACATCTGAGATGTGCCCTGTGGCATCGCTCACAATCTGGCAGTTGATGAAGTGCGACCCCTTCCTGTTAACATAGACATCTTTGTCACCACCAGATGGTGCTCTGATGGCCACATGAGTGCAGTCAATGGCCCCTAGCATGGCTGATAGGCATGTGACCCTGTAAAAGTGCGGAATAGTTGCTGTCACTCTGCTGGTGTGCTAGGGAATCGAATGAACTTGCTAGCATGGGGCAGCAGAGCATTTAGAAACTGTGTGAGGAGACAAGAGGTGGCTAACTGGGTGATGCCAGTGGTGTCACCCACTGCTATCTGGAAGGTGCCTGTGGCAAGCAGGCACAGCTTAGCTGTGACCTTGATCTTCACCATCATAGCTTGACTTCTGTGTGTGAGTGCCTGGAGTTCATCATGGAGCAGCTCACAGAGCTGTCTCAGAACAGCCCTGTTCAGCCGGTACCAGCTCACGATGTTTGTATCACTCAGCCGTTCATATGTGACATGGGGCCATTACCATCTCTGTGGGGCATACTGCCTATGGACCCTTCCTTGGCCACCTTGCTGTTTCTTCAGTCTCCTCAAATCAGCTATTACTGCTTCCACGTGGAAAGCAAGCCCAGACATTCTGCCTGCAGTTCAGCAGCCTACCTCTGGGTGTCTGGCTGATTTAGAGCTGCCCCTTTAATACCTAATTTTGTGTGGCCCAATTTTGGGTTGTGAGGCACATGTGCAGCATGGGTTAGGTATGAAATCCCGTGTAAAAAAATACCAAACATTAAATTACCACGGAAAACATCCCGAACTGCCAATTTCCTGATACAGTCAAAATCCCACCATTAAAAATACTGAAATTCGGAAATATACTTAAATGTAAAATGGCATCAGGTCATCAGGTGTGATGATTACCTGATTACCTGTTGCACTGACGCGATGTTGAAAGAGCGCAGATGCAAGGCTGTAATCCGGGCTACATAGGTCTCCTGGCTACCAACCATGGCTTTCAGCAACAAACAACAATGTTGGTCCCAGAAGCTGAATATCCTGTTTGCCAACTTGTCCCTTCATGAAAAGGACGGAATAAGCTGTGCATTAGAGGGTACCTGCTGGTGAGCGAAAAGATTAATGGTGAGCGGCATTACTGGTGCTGTCAAAGCCGCAAGTTACTGAACTGCCATGGTCGTGCAATTACTGTCCTTCGCGGTGGTCTGCATCTGCTGGTGAATGATAAGGAACATAATCATTCACCAGATGCATCAGATGCACCGAAGGCAGAAGCAATGTCCATTTTAAAACAGAGAGCTGTAGAAACCCGCAATAACCCTTCACAGCTAGTGCAAGATACACTGTCCTTCGTACCCCCTGAACTCAGTCAAAGCATGCCACAGAAGCAGGCATTGCTTCAGGTTATAAAGCAAGCAAGAAGAGCACATCGACCACCTGAGCCATGATCACTTCAAGAGGTTAGTGTGTTCGAGAAGTTGCGGTCAGTGAATGGCCAGCCGTGGTTGCTGCAAGACACCACTGTGGGCGATGAACGCTTCTTGCTGTTCTACACTAGGGCTAATATTGAGCAGTTGTCCAGGGCACAATATTAGATAATGGATGGGACTTTTAGGACTGTTTCCTCTATATTCCGTCAGCTTTACTCAATACACGCCCCTGTGGGACCTGAGGAAACTTGCAGGATAGTCCCTTTGGCGTTTGTGATTATGTTGGATAAGTCCCAATGCATTTATCAAACATTATTTCAGGATCTACAAGACTTGGCAGATGAGGCAGACTTAATACTAGCCCCTAAGTACATCATAACTGACTTTGAGCATGCAGTTATTAATGCATGCAAAATTGAGTTTCCTTCAACTACAAATAAAGGGTGTCTTTTCCACATGGGCCAGATTGTGTGGAGGAGGATACAGGCATGCGGGTTAGCACAACAGTATGGTACTGACACGGAATTTAGCCTACTATTACGGCACCTTGTTGCTCTGGCTTTTCTTCCATCGGAAGAAATTATTAGTGCTTTTCAAGAATTGAAAGCTATTGTGCCTGACGGTGCTGCCCCTCTTATTTCGTGGTTTGAGGAACATTACGTTCTGAGTAGAGTCAGAAGAGTAATGAGAAACCGAGCACCCATCAGAAACCCTCCAGTGTTCCCTCCCAAATTTTGGTCAGTCCAAGATCAGGTTGAAATGTGATTTCCAAGGACACAAAATAAAGTCAAGGCTTGGCATCGACGACTAGGGGCTTTGATAGGGTCTGCTCATGTTGGGACATACCGTTTTATAGAACAGCTACAAAAAGAGGCAATGGTCACAGAAACAACCTGTGAGAAAATACTTTGTGGTCTACCTAGGTCACCTACAAAAAAGAGGTACTGCAAAAGGGAGGAAAAAATTCAAAATGTGGTGACAGTGAAAGAACAAAGAACAACTTTAGATTTCTTCGAGGGATAGCTCACAATCTTAGCATTTAAGTGTACCTGATGCTGCTGCACAGATATTTTGGGAGTAAAGACAAACCGTATGCAAATTTTTTTACAGCTACAAATAAAGGTGAACTTTTAATGGAAGGCTGCCAGGATTTGATGCTGCTGCCCATGTATTTTCCCTGCTACTGCTGCCCCTAAGGATTTGATGCTGCCCAGAGACTTGGGAGTAAACAGTTACCATTTTTTTAATCTTAAAATAATGAACAGAGGGATGGTGCTGAGGTCCTTTTGCTGCCCCAAGTGATTGATTTTGCTGCCGAGGGCTTGATTCCGCTACTGCCTGGAGTTTACTGCAGAGTCTGGTGATTGATTTTGCTGCTGAGGGCATTACGATGCTGCTGCTGCCCCGAAGATTTGATGCCGCTACTGCCTGGAGTTTACTGCGGAGTCTGGTGAGTCATTATTACCAGTTTACATGTAATGAGGCAGGATTTGGATATTCGGTATTTTTTTCATTCTGTACTTTGATTAATCGAGATATTTTTGGGGGGGATTTCATCACCCGGTATTTTACACTGCGGGAATTAGGACGGATCCCGTACAGCACATTTCTACTGAATATAGACATGGGTGGCATATGCAGGTGGCCGCCTCCTTTTATGAGCAGTATATATTGTATCTGCGCAGTCATGCATTAGAATGTGCATGACACATTTTCCACTTTTGAATATCACGCCACCACACATTTTCCGAGATGCACCATACATCTCCATTTTGTGCAGCACAACTCATTTGAATATGGAGCCATAAAGTGTAATTCCATTTCCAACACTGGGAGAGCTTTCTTCCCTAAGGCATAATCTCCCAATTTTTTTTTTTTTTGTATCAGTCACACTTCCAACTTGAACTTCATGTTGCTGCTAAAATCCTTTACAACAAACATTCATTTACCATTTAATCTGGACTAGTGACACATTAGCAGAAAAGGAAAGTCTCCCATCGTACCACTCAGGTTCCCATCATCATAGTGCTGCAGTAACTGTCCTTTATCCAGTTATGAGCATGTTAGTTTATAAAAAAATACAATCATCAACTCTTTCTCTCAATAAAATGATTGTATTCATATAATAACCAGTGTATTGCATAACAATATGTACCGGAGTACAGTACAAAAATAAATGCAGCTCAGAATCTTTTCAGCAGGGGCATTACACCCGCAATTTGTTTGCAGAATCTGCAGTTTTCACCATTCTCCCAAAAACTGACATGTTCCACAATTTCTTGCAATTCTTGAGTTTTTACTTTGAACTGTGTAAAACATATTAATATTTTTAATAAACTACACTCAAATATATTGACAATTTTGCCTGCAGATTTGGGTTTGGCTGAAACAATGCAGTGCAAGGTGGGGGAAGGGTTTTATGGGACACCGCTTTCTTTTGAATCCTTGTCTTGTTTGGTTTCAAAATCCACTGGCCAAGCATAAGTACACTTAAGCACTTAACATTTGGTTTGTGTTAATAATAATAAATAATAATAATAACTTCATTTCACAAAAGCACCCTTCAAATATCAAAGCGCTTTACAAAAGATTAAAATAAGAATAGTAGAAACAATAAATACAGTATAAAACAAAACAATAATCTAACAGGGTTCAATTCGTTAAATGCCATTAAAAGCCTGGCACCATAAAAAGGTTTTTAATGCTTGTTTAAAGCCTCCCACTGATGTGCACTCCTGAAACCGACAGGGTAGAGAATTCCAGAGGGTAAGGGCGGCATACATAAAAGCATGGGCCCCAGAGGACTTCAAAGACACCCTCAGGATCTCTAGCAGCCGCTCGTTGGCTAAACAGAGCTGTCGCTTTGGGCATTAGGGGACCAGAAGTTCTTTCAAGTAGTCAGGGCCAAGTTCTTGTAGGGCTTTATAAGTCAGTAAACCAACTTTAAAGGTGATCCGCCACTGAATCGGCAGCCAGTCAGACTGCACAGAACAGGGGTAATATAAGATGTTTGAGAGAACCTCATCAGCAATCATGCCGCTGCATTCTGTACTAGCTGCAAGTGGCTGATATCAATCCCAGGAAGCCCCGAGTACAGGGAGTTGCAGTAATCAAGGCACAAGGTCACAAAGGCATGAACAAGTGTAGGAAGGTCTCCAGAAGGAACAAGGTGCTTAATCCTGGCGATGTTCCTAAGATGGTAAAAGGAAGACTTGACAACAGCCGACACTTGAGATTGTAAGGTCAGCCTGTCATCAAGCACCACCCCCAGGTTCTGCACCTGTTCAGAGGTAAGGATCTGGGCACCCCCTAGGTAAATTCCAGAGGCTGACCAGTCCTCAACCCCTCTATCTGGTGACTCGGCTCCACAGCCATCACCTCAGTCTTTCCCGCATTCAACTTTAGCCAGCTCGAATTCATCCAGCCCTGGATTTCAACATGGCAGTTATTAAATACCGAGAGAGCTCTATCCTGGTTGGGTGTGAAAAACAGGTAGAGCTGGGTATCATCAGCATAGCAGTGAAACCTCAGCCCATACCATCTTACAATGTCTCTGAGGGGCAGCATATACACTGCAGACAACATGGGGGAAAGCACTGAGCCCTGAGGTACCCAACGTGCCAGCAAAAATGGGTCCAAGGAAAAAACCCAGAAGCCGCTCTCTGGGATCTGCCAGGGAGGAAAGATGAAAACCACCTGAGGACTGTATGTGTTAGGCCACAGATGGACCTCAGGCACCCAAGCAATACCCCATGGTCCACAGTGTCAAAACTGAAGAGAGATCAAGGAGCACCAGAATGAAATGGCTTCTCTGCTGTCTTGCCATCAGGAGATCATTAAGCACCCGAAACAGTGCACTCTTGGTACTATGCCTCTTTCGAAAACCAGACTGGAGAGGTTCATAGATGTTATGGATGGTCAGGTGGTTCTCCAGTTGTACCGCCACTACTTTCTCAATAACCTTCCCTGTATAAGGGAGGTTAGAGATTGGTCTGTAGTTAGCCAGAGAGCCAGGGTCCAAAGAAGCTTTCTTCAGGAAAGGTGTTACCACCGCCTCCTTCAGGGAGCTTGGGAGCTCACCTGAATCAAGGGAGCACCAGACTATCTGAACCAGGATCAGGCCAATGATGTCACAACATCCCATGATCAGGGAGATTGGACCCGGATCCAAACTACAGTATGAAGGACTGATACTCTAGACAATCCACATGACATCTGCAAACTGCGGCAGGTCAAAGGAGCTCCTGGAAACACCTCTATCAGAAAACTTTTTGTTACCACAGAGACTGAAAGGGCTGATGAGAGAAAAGGAACAAATTGTCCCATTCACCTAAATAAGGTGCTAACTACGAAGCCTTTCTAAAAGTGGTAGGGTTGGGTTTTCCCAGTTTATTTATTTAATTGTTTGAAAAAAAAACTTTAAGCGAAAGCTCTTTTGCAAAGGTTCCACGTTAAGTACATGGCATATTCAGTACAACAGAAGGGGAATTGCCCCTTCTGTGGTTCACACTTCATGGGAAGGAGTGCACACAGTAAGTACAACTCAGGGAACATTTAAACAAACAGTGCAATGGTAATGCAAACAGAGAGACATAATGCAGAATACAAGTACAGAATAATAAGTAACCAGCTACTGAAGCTACTGCCAAAAACCTTAAACAGAGTATGACTATAAGCTTACGAGGGAACACAGGGACAAGGATCTCAGCAGCCCATAGTACAGGCTTTGTCCTGGTAACAGGGATGGGGACTGAAAAAAGGAAAAAAGCCAATTGGGGGAATCGCTATAAGGGGGGTGAGAGTCAGCTAGTATCAGGCATGTCCTCCAATAGGACAGAAAGTGCTAAATGAAAGCAGAGTGCATGCCTGTGTAGAGGAAAGATCCAAGCCAGGCCCACCAAATTGCAGGGGCAGTTAGTGTGGAGAGCAGGTGAGGAAACTCCTTGTGAGTGTAATTTGGAAGGCCCTGCCAATTATAAATCAGGCACTGACTGGGAGCTGTACTCCTTAGCTGATTTTCCAACGCCTGGTGCTTCCTGGTCTCAGGGAAATCTCTTTCTGTGCTTTGTTCTGGACTGAATTTTTTCGACCACCCCCCCTCCCCCTCCTCCTCACAGTATTAAATAGACCCTTACTCCACCCCTTCCTCAGCCTAGCAGCAGATTGGTCACTCCACTGCTGCACATTTTCATGCTATTGGCCTCCCTGTCTTTAATACCTGACTTGACCCACTTTCTTACCACCCCTTTTTAAAGCAGTCCCACCCACAGGATCCCACATTTCCTCTCAACCTTTTCTCCAGCCACTCCAACTAACTCCTCTCAATTACTGCTCTACCTGCCCTATTGTTAGGGACCTCGCCCTAATTCGACTATATACCCTTTCAACTATAAACCAGCTTGCAGTTAAGCAGGTCAGCAACACCAAACAAACTAGCTTAGGTGCAACCACCTACTACTACTCATCACTACCTCTTTGGCATTGCTGGTACCATACACGTCCTTTGTTCTGCAAATTTTGGACTCCCACTGTTCTGTCTAACCCTTTATGTGAATCCACTTTATTAACCCTCACTCTCCTTCTCTCCCTCAGCGAGAACCTGTCGCTGACTCCCAACTCCTAAGCATGAGTTCCAGCTACGGAAAGTAGTCGAACCCTCTAGCCGATCTTCGAGACCAGACACGGACCCAAGGCCACAAGGTACGGCAACTGCCGCAACTTTTTCGACCTCCCCACCTCCGCTGATTATTAAATACAGTAGCTCCTGCCAAAATATTAGTCCACATCCCCTGGCGCAGTGCCCCACCAATAGAGACTTAGCTCGTGATCCCCCTCTTCTCTATCCAGCCTACGGGATCCAACTCTCAAGGCCTCGCCTTACTAAAATGCATAGGCTCTCCTTGGTTGTGCCTTCATCACTAAATATCTTTAATGCTATCAAATTTGGGTCGACCTGGATTGGAAAGCTACTGATAAGCTTCATTAATCCAGCAACCCCACTGGCCCCTGGGCTAATTGAGTGGCTCCTTTTTGAGGTACCATCATGTCGGGCCCTATATGGCTCCTTTTACTGACCCTTCTTCTGCTGATACCAGCTGTCCAGCATTGGATACCTGAACTACCATCATGTTTGGTCTACAACAGCACCTTGTGCTGTATACCACATGGCAACTTATCCTTTAATTGCCTCCGTGATTCCAAGTACCAGTAACTCGAACCTTGCTCTTGGACCACACATACCAGTAGTACTTATAACACTCCCCCACCACAAGGCCCACCTCCCACCACGCAGACTTCTATCTCCTCCCGCCTATTGTGGTAGGGTACTAGCTCTTGCTACAACAGATCAGCTCTTCTATGGTGGCTACTTTCCAGTCCCTAAAAACATCAGATCTACTAGACGGGAGAAAGGCAGGAATTACAGCTTATAATTAGCGCCTTAGAAAATCCTACTTATCCTCCTGCTTTGTTCAGGCAACGAGAACTCAACCCTGGCCTCCAGAAGCTATTGCTTGCCAGCAGAACTAGCAAATTTAAAAGGAATAAGCTTCTTGCATATTAACGTATGTAGCCTCCTTAAAAAGATAACCTTAATACAAACCTGGGTAAATCATACCTCTCCTGACATACTTGTGATTTCCGAAACTTGACTTAGACCCAGCACCACTGATAGAGAAGTAAACATATCCAACTATGCCTTGTTCAGAGCTGATAGGCATGCCAGAGGATGAGGGGTAGCTATCTACGTTAAAGACAAATTTTCTGCCTCCTGCTTATCCTCGGCATCTGTCGCCAGCGAATTCGAATGCCTAATTCTCAAAGTGGAAATTACACAGACTACTGCACTGTGCGTAATAGGATGCTACAGACCACAGTCTGCTGGTCTACAGCTTGTGTCATATCTAAGTGACAAGTTGGGACAGGGGCTGCCAGAAACTATTATTTTAGGAGACCTCAACTTTGACTGGCTCTCTAACACAGCTGCCCTCCTTGCATCCTTCTGTGATGAACATGGGCTGACGCAACTTATTACTGAACCAACACGCCCAAACGTGAAGAACCCCAGTAAAAGTACACTTTTGGATGTGCTAATGGTGAGCAAACCTCATCTCTTCTCCCACGCTGATGTCTTCTCAGACGCCAGCGACCATTGTTTTATTGCGGGAGTAAGATCCACCAACAACCCAGCACCCATCAGCAAGTTCTCTATGAAGAGATCCAGGCGCAACTTCAATGAACATGCCTACCTAAACGAGCTTAAGTACTCCCCTGAGTGGCAAGATTTCTACCTGGCCAAAACGACACACATAGCTTACAATATCTTCCACAACATTCTATCAAGGGCCCTTAATAAGTATGCTCCTCTTATTAAAGTTCGAACTAGGACCAAAACCTGTAAATGGTTCACCCCTCAGATCAAGTCCTTGCTTCTAGAAAGAGATAAGCTCTGGAAAAAAGCACGCAGACTGAACACTGCAGAGGATTGGAACCAGTTCAGGAGACTACGAAATTTATGTACCAAAACAATCAGAGAATCGAAGGCCACCTTCTTCAAATCTGAACTCGACTCTGCCACAAAGAGCCCAATCAAGCTCTGGAACACAATCAGTGATCTGCTAGGCCACTCCCCAGGAAATTCACTCCTGACCAAGATTACCTCTGGCAACTTGACTATAACCGAAAAGATGGATATACTTGACGCATTCAATAACCACTTTGCTACTGCAGGCATGGCATTTGATAACTCCCCTGTAAACATACTTCGCTCCAGACTGCCAGCCAACTGCCTGAACCTCCGATAAGCTCCCACCTTTCTCACTTCAACCTGCCACACTGAAAGAGGTAGAGGACCTCTGCTTCAGTTGGATACTAGAAAAGTGCTGGGGCCACTGCCTTGACCCTTACTTCCTAAAATTGCCTACCACGTACTAGCAATACCACACCCACCTTTTAACTTATCCCTGTCTCAGGGCACCTTACCACCTATATGGA
Organism: Neoceratodus forsteri; assembly: GCA_016271365.2. NCBI lineage: Eukaryota > Metazoa > Chordata > Ceratodontiformes > Ceratodontidae > Neoceratodus > Neoceratodus forsteri. Next base: position 338,502,915 of record CM028137.1, on the reverse strand, counting down.
AGACAGCACATGTCATACCACTGTTCAAATCAGGTGACCTTGCGATCTCAATAACTATAGGCCAATTTCCTCCTTCGGTCCTGTCCAAGCTCCTAGAGAAATTGTAAATGCACAGCTGAGGACTCACCTTGAGTCTAGGGAACTGCTAAATCCTATGCAGTCCGGATTCAGAGCTAAACATAGCACTATCTCAGCCCTCGCCAAAGTTACTAACGACTGGCAGTGTAATCTTGAGCAAAAACTTTATTTGTGCTGTTTTCCTTGATCTAAGCAGGCTTTCGACACCGCTCGACCATAGTCTGCCTCTCTCGCCCTTCAAACCATAGGTGTGGACCCTCCTCTGCATTGGTTCACTGACTATCTTACAGGCGCCTTCAACAAGTTAAAGCCGAAGGAGGCCTGTCCCCTTAAAACTCTGCAAAGAGGGTACCTCAAGGTTCTATATTAGGCCCTTACTTTTGCAATCTACATTAATAACATCGACTACTGTATAAAGAAGCCAACATCCATCTGTTTGCAGATGATACAGTTCTCACGTAAGTCGCCCAACACCTGAAGCTGCCTGCAATGACCTACAGTCAGAATTCAACCTTTGCAAAGCCAACCCTCCAAAAAGCTACTCCTTAATGCCAAAAACTAAAGTGATGGTCCTCTCCTTTTATCCGTACAGCTAACCCTGTGTCCAGTGGCACAGTTCCCCAAATTACCACAGTTCTAGGTGAAAAACTAGAATTTGTTACAAAATTCAAGTATCTGGGAGTTTGGATAGACCAAAGACTCTCCTTCATTGAACATATCGAGGACTTGCTAAAATGACTTCGGCAACGGCTTGGACTGTTTTTTAGAATCAGCCAGTTTCTCACCAGAGATGCCAAGAAACAACTGGTCCAATCCATTTTCCTATCATTGGTTGATTACGCTGACTTCCTCTACAGCCAATGCCCCAACTCTTACATGGCTAAACTGGACACACTCTACCATCGAGCACTGGAGGTTTATAACGGGACTCCCTTCGACACACATCACTGCACCCTATATGCGCAGTGGGATGGACATCACTAAAGTTCAGGCACCACAGAAGCGCTCTCTGGACCTATAGAGCCATCTCTAATAAGCTGCCTTACTATATCTCCTGCTGTCTTCCCTGAGTATAATTGGGAAATATCGCTAAGAAGTTACTCAGCTATTACACTTAAAGTACCCAAAGCAAAATCTCGCTCAGCAGGGCAGCCATAAGCTTCATGCTACCTACCTTATGGGAACGATCTACAAAACCCTCAAATTAAGCACTCTAATCGGTATAAATGCTTTCAAGATGCTTTATTTCCGTACAATCAGAGAAGTATGTAACTGCTTCACCCACTCAGACCCAGTACCGGTGTCTGCACTGGTATATAGCCACGCCTAGACCCAATTTTAAGTACTGACCTCCCCAGCTTGCTCCTCACCAGCCTAATTGTTCTCTCTCTTATCCCCCTGTCTTATCAACACGAGGCCCATCCATCCCCTTATTCTTCCTTTCCCAACCTCGGATAGGAGCTCACTACCCTGGTTTGTGACATCCTACCATGCCCCGTACTTTATAGCATTCAATCCCGGGGCTCACACATACTCCTTTTCTCCGTCCACCTTCTCTACATCCAGCTTTACCAACTCCTTTCTGTGCACCGTGCCCTCCTAGCCTTTCTCCCCTACTTCCCTCCTCTCTTCCCCTACCTTCACCTCTACCTGGTGTATATTTTATTTTATTTTTTCTTCCATTACTTCCTCCTGCAACCTTAGATAACCTGCTTTATCTTCCTATAGGCACTTCTATGTATGTAAATACCGTGTAATCTGTACAATATCTGTATAATTCTATGTACATATGAACTTCTTTTTCTTCCTCTCTGTAAAGAGTATTATCTGTATTGCCTTGTAAATACCTGTGTTGACCTGTATATACAATTGTTCATGCTCCACCCAGGTCCATCTTGCAAATGAGCTTCTGCTCAACAATGAACGCCTGGTTAAATAAAGACTTGATATGATATGATATGATAAATGAATAAGCTAGTTGGTAACAGTGATCTCGCTCTTAGCAATCTACAACCCAAATGCTCAGATGCAAAGACTACAATAAAAACCTGACTACAGTCTGAAAACAAGTTTATAAAACACATAGGCCCAGATATTCAAAACTTTGCCTCGGGGCTAAATTAGCACTGCCCGGCAGGCAAACTTTGCCCAGAGCAAAAACATAGCTATATTCAAAAGGAAATAGCCCGGTGCAAAACCAGCTGAATATAGCAAGCTAAAGAAGCCGGGCAAACAGGCCCAGAAGTGCAGGGCAAAAATTGCCTGGGATTAAGACAGCGCTGTATATAGCAGATAAGACAGCACTGAATATAGCAATCAGACAGAGGCAGTTCAAACACCCACAGAAACAAAGTGTTAGCGGTGTAAGCAGCTGTCCAGGAACACAAGAAAGCAAATTAGCCCTGCCAGACACAACTGCAGTACTAGTGAATGGCATGGAATAACCTGGACCCACAAGTGAAACCAGAATACCATAGAACACTGTCAAATCCCGAGTCCCCCCCAAAAAGACACAGGACACAGGAATGTCAAGCATAACAAAGAATAATTCAAAAAGGGAACAGTTATGGCACAAAGGCAACAGGAACAAATGTACAGAAAAACAAAGCAAAACACAGCAGAACACAGTATGCAAAAATGGGGTACAAGACAAACATAATAAAAGGGAAAAGGGCAGGCTTAACAAAAGGACTGAAAACAATGGGGAAAACAACAGTAACAGTGCAAAAAGACAATTGTGTATATTTACAGTGGAAAGGGGAAAGAATGTGGAAGGGAGAGGGATGTGGACACAGGAAGCAATGGAGGGGAAACAGGATGGCAGACATAGGGCTAGGGACAGTGGGCCAGGGACAGAAAGCAGGATAACATGATAGGAGGTAAGAGTTAGGTGCAGGCAGGTGCTGGCAGACGTTCGTCCAGGATGGCTGCAACCTGTCTTGTTTCAGCAATTAACACAGCCTGCTGTTCTATAAGCATGCGCTGTTGCCACACCTCCCTTCTCAACAGCTCATCCCTGCCTTCAGCCTCTTCTGGACAGATGGCCCACAGTGATGCCCGACGTGGACCTACAGGAGAACGGGGGACCATATTAGGACATGACGATGACACAAAGGCACCATGTACCACCACATGGTGGACAGCATGCCCCAACAACCATGCCCATGTGCCAGTACAGATCAAACCACAATGCACACTAACATGTGCCTGCAGGGCAAGGCAGTATGTAACAGGCAGCATGCAACACCCCAATGTACATGGACATGCATAGATGTATGCTGAGAAACCCAACACAGTGGAATCCAGCCAGCACAGCAGTGTGCAGACTATAACAGTGCAAATAGACAGCCACACCCTCAGATACGAACGACAAGTGGACACTGAATGACATGCACATGGGATGACACATGTTGGGACATGCTGCCCACAGTCACACAGCTATGATACACAACCCAGATGACACCCACTGGAGAAGGTGCCACAGCCACAACCAGGTGTGTAACCAGACATGCCTGTCCCGTACCCCCCAACAGTAGCCCACCCTCACTGCTGCCCGCCACAAGAACCGTAGAGACTCAGCCAAACTGCCACCCACAATGCCGTAACATAGCAGCTGTACAAATGATGTCAGGAAGCCCTGAACAGGTGGGTGACTGACATAAATGCGGAACAGTTGCAAGTGACACAGATAGAGACTCGACGTGGACCACAGAGGACAACGACACTGGCAACAGTACAGTAGGGACTACGGGATAGGTAACCAAGCAGTACACAACCAGGGAATGTGCCAATACCCACCCACACCCATTGCCACAATAGAAGGATGAGAAGCCCACACTGGTGAAGAGTATGGCATGGGGCTATGCCACCACCCAAAGCGGCAGCATCTTGAAGGCACACATGCAAGAAGACACACACATGTGAAACAGGGGCACAGGCCATGGTCCACCAGTGGCAGGGCAGCGGTAGGCCAATGATATGCACAGGACTGTGTCACCCTGGTGGCCAAGGCATGGTGAGGCACACACCCCCACTTGTGGGAGCAGCATCTGCTACGGGGTCTGACACCCAGCACACCATGATACCACAGAACAACCCCTGCAGCACACCTGCATAACCAATGCACAAACACCATGCACTGCAGGGACTGAGGGACAGCACCCTGCAGGGGACAATGGCCCCCACAACACAGCTGAAGCCAACAGACAGGGGTGTAGCCAGGGAGGTCACATCTGCACACCATGTAGACACACTGTTACCTCTCTCCCCATCATTAGGGTGAGCTACCCCATGCTGGAGTGTAGCCAGACAATATACAAACGTACACCAGGACTGTGTTTGTTGCCACCAGTGGCATAATAAATACAACTTATGAAACTCATGACAATGGGTGCTGCCCTGCATGGGTAAATACAAAGCCATGCATTACTCCCCAAGACACCCACATACCAGCAAACAGCCTGTACAGTTGTACTGTCCATGGGATATAAAGACAGTCATAGTGACCAGTCCTCCTAGCGTAGACCCCAATGAATGAAATCACAGAAAGGTACATTGTCTTTGTTAGGCTTCATGGAAAAAGGAAGCAGTTCAGAACCTATTTGCTACCTCCCCCCAAAATAAAATAGCACACCATGGAGTGCCTGGAGGATGCCTGCCTACTCCCATGCCACAACAGGCACACATGACATGCACAGCCACATAGTCCCTGTGCATGTATGCCACAGAGGTCAGACAAGGGCACATAATAACATATCAGTGTCCACACTACAATGGCAATACACTGGTAGGGAGATGCAGGCACCACATGACACTGTGGCCCCCTGTTCATCATAGCGTGAATTTATAGCGTGAATAGCCCTGGTAGGCACTAACCACATGTCCTGCATAGACACTGACACACTATACATGGTACTGTGAATGAGACGTGCCATGAGAAGTGCAGAACAGTGTTACCATGGCAGACAGGACAACAGCAGCAGCAGAAATAGCTAGCACAGCAGACTGACCCCAGTAATCCCCCAGCTCCAGGCATAACAACTGGCTGACAGCCATGCACAGACCTGCTGCATCCTGCCACAATGGTGGACATAACAGCAACATGTTGCACATGACAGTACAAGGCAGATATCAGTGCACATGGCAGTAATGGCAACAGTAGACCAGACATAGAAACAGCCATGTCACAGGCCACGCAGAAGAAGGCAAGGCACTGGAGGCATGGAAGACAACACAAATGCATGCAGCCAGCATAGCAGTCCCCACTGATGTAACATCATAGGTGCACTGAATGGTGCCACTGGTGTCAAGCATCCAGTGTCCCCCCATCCAGCACATAGTCAGGTGTGAACAGTGTAGCCCCATGTGGCTGTACATATTGTAGCCACAATGGCTAAGGGGTCCCTCTAAGTGAGCACCCTGGAATCCAAATGCAACACAGCTAAATCACATCAGGCCTGGATGACCTAGGTGACTGTGCCATGACACCAGACACAGCACTCCAATGCCTGCAGTGGCAACACAGACACATAGTAGAAATGCACAATGGCACTCAGTACTCATGCAACACACTCCCATCCCTGCCACTGCTCTCTGTTGCATGCTGCACCATTAAAGGCACCCTCCGCCTGTCTGTGGTGGGCCTATGGTCATCCTGATGCTCGCCCCTCCTGTCTCTGGCGTGGTCTCTGCGCTCTGCAGTGGGAAGATGGTACAGCAGCATTACTACAATGTCAGCCACCATGGTATGCTAAAGACCACCCTGGACCCTGGTGGCATGGCATAACACATGCATAACCAGCACATATTCACAGTGCACCACCCAAGGCATGCCAAGCATGACATGGGTCACTGCAGACCGCACAGTGCATGGCCAATGTGTGCAGGGGTGGAGCCTGACAATGCCATCCCATACACACAAGCTCAACAGCCCCCCCATCATATGTACACAGCCCCTCTGGATGGTACCTCCTCACACACAAGGCAGACTGTAAGCAGAGGAGTCCCCTAACCCGTAATGAGGGAACACAAGTATCGAACCCCTCAACAATAGATGTGGACACACAGACACGACCCAGTGGCATACAACAACACAAAGACTACAGATAGAATGACAATGATGACAGAAAGGCATAAGGGATGTGACATGCACACAGCATGGCTGTACACAACCGAGTACAGTGCGTATGCTGCCCACACCCGTGAGAGTGTGCAGCACAGCAGGGCACCAATGCCATGGAACTGTAGCCCGAGCCACTGGCTGATGTCATGGCACAGACACAGCAGTGGTGGTGGAGTGCACCACACCCAGACACATACCTCTCAACAGTACCATGTTCTGAGGAACGCTCCTCAGTGTACGTCACTGAAACTCCCTGTACCACATTGTGAGAAGTTGACCCACATGTAGTGTGGACACATATGAAAGCACACAGCCATAGTAAATGATGTGAACCATATACCATACAATGAATTAACAGACCTCTGGAACATAACTGCAAACATTGTGACTGTTCTGAGCAGCGTAGGTGTAGCTATGTGTAAGTGATCCACAGTCGTCCCACTTATGCCACATTGTACAATGCAATGTATCACGAGTGGGCGTGAAATGGTTGGGAGGTTAGCCCAGACAACACACCCAACCACACACTGCAGATGTACAAAGTAGGCACAGCTGCATGCAGCCCCCTGGCAGTATGGCAGAACACAGTGGATGTGGCAGGGGGTCAGGTGTCTTGGGTCCATGCCACCACAGTAGGTGGTATGGAGCAGTGTGCCACCACAGTGCAGGACATTGCAGACAACACTCCCAAGATGCTCTGTCCCCCTGGCCCACACAGTCCATACACTCCTGATTGGAGGTCCCCATGGCAGAAGACCAACATACCGTAGTAGTAGTAAAAGTGTACATTTGTACAGGTAGCAAATGGCAAAACATCATTGGGACATAAACCCATGTCCAAGAGTGACCCATGTCACATATCATTACACAAGGTGCACAACAGTAATAGCATGGTAGATTTGTGCTGAACCCCACCAGCACAGCAACACAGCCCCCTCAATGGTATGTTAATGGACAATGGCACACACACACATGCACACCACCTAACACACATCCCCACCACCCATTACATCACCGTGGTTGGAGGCATCACATACCTGGCACAGGCACAGTCCACTCCTGAACCATTGCCCTGCATCGTTCCAGAAGTGGGCGCTGCCTGCGCCTGAGATCCTCATATCGGTGGTGGCACTTCTCCCCATCATGTGGTATTCCCGTGAGTGCTGTGAGGCGACGGGCAATTGAAGCCCAGACCTGGCTACGGGGTGGTCATCCTCCTGGACCTCTCCAAACAGGCACCTATGGCACTGTTGAGTGAGCTGTACAAGGCTGGCCATCTCCACTTCATCCCAATGCCTGTCATGGCCCACCACTGCCCTTTGCCTACATCTCCCAGACATGGCTGACACAAGAGGAGGGAAAGGTATTGCTGTACTGGCAACAGATAGCCCACACACCCTGACACTCCCAAAACAGTTCAGCCTAGAGCCGCACAGAACTACGCAATAGTGCCGTGCTACCTGAAAGTGTGCGCAATGCACATGCATGACCCTGCCATGACCCCATGCAGATGTACCAGGCATCTGCAGTGGCAGTGCGCTAATATGGTTAGCACAGCACTATGGCACAATAGCATGGACAGGTTAGCGCGGACTGCCCCAACCCGCGCATGCACCGTACCTGCACTAATCAGCCCTAGCTGCACTAAGCATAGCCAAGATAGCCTGGCGCTATATGGTTTGCATGGCGCTATATGGTTTGCCCATCGCTAAACACTTTGCCCGGCACTATCATCTGCCATATTCAAACAGCATATGCACATGATGGTCATTGTAGATGCATGGTGCTAACAAGGAGATTAGCATATCATTAATGGCCCATTAGCATGCTTAACAGGCTTGTTTGCCCGGCTGTGCTATATAAGTGCTAACAGTGCCCCACCTGTGTTGCATAACAGTAGTACATGTTGTTGCGGGATTACTGCTGCAGCACAGGATGTCACTGGAACACTCACAGAGCCAGTCAGGTATGTACTGCATGTGGGCTGACACAGAGGTACAATTCCAGAGACATTGCAGTAGGTTTGTGATGTGGTTTATGTTGACTGGGTGCCTAGTGCCAGGCACAACCTGGCCATACCTCCCAACCTTGTGTCCCTCAAATGTGGAACATTGCCTCTCAATATGTGGAACACATGAGCAAAATGTGGAACACGTATTCAAACTTCACCTCAGAGGCCCTGAACGCTGTTAAACTATTTGCATTTATATTTAGAAGGTCAGTTAGTAATTGAGCTATATATGTTCTGCATTATTTACTGTGGAATAGTGTCTTACAGTGTTACCACTGAATGTAGGACAACTCCTCACAATGTTGAACAGCGTGCTGTTGTGCCGTACCATGAAGAATGTTCCTCATATTGTGGTACAGTTGAGAGGTATGGACCAGGGGGGAGGGGATACAGATGACTGCTGACTGACTGTGCCCTGGATGAGGCTACTGTTCATGAATGTTCTGTGTAGTCACCATGCTGACAACAGTGGGGCATCCCCATGTCATGTGTACGTGGCTTGATAGCACTGGATGATGGCCGACATCCAGGTCAGGGCTGCAACACATGTCTACTCTGTCTATTGTATGGTCCAGTCTTCACAGTCCGTATGTACTGCCACAGAGGGGTTCTCAGTCCCTGTGACCTCAGTAGTACAGATGCTCGAGGTGACAGAATACAGGTTGTATATAACTGTGGCATAATGTATGTGATATATTGTATAGATGTAGTATGTGACATGTGTGCAGTGTGTTACTCTACACTCTGTTCCATATTGACACCGACATGTGATGTCTCAAGCGGTTCGAAACTACTGACACCACTGTGGTACTGTGAGGATGGTAACACTGTGCCAGCAAGCCATGCGCTCCTGCAGCAGTGGTGAAATCAGTACTGCAGCAGAACATCATAATGACAGCACTACTGCAGCAGCACATAGGGGATACTGGATGGGCAACTCTGCAGCACCAGTGTGTTCTGCCACAGAAGGATTCTGAAGCCCGATGACACCGAGAGCACAGCTTATGAGGTCCATGGGAATCAGAACCCCGACCCAGCAGGGCACGCTGGTTGTGCATAGCACTGCTCTGCCTGTCATGTGTATTGCTTATTGTAGTGTTTGCTGACTGGGTATGTGCTGTAGACAAATCCTGCCTCTTTCAGCCACAACCTGGGGGGGGGGAGGGGATACAAGTGAATGCCAAATGTCTTTGAAACAGACTACGGTGCTTGTGGTATTCTTGTGAATGGGGGTTACATGGCCATGGAACCGTAACTATTTCCCTACACATTTCAGGATGTGCCATGGGGTCTTTAACATCCTCCTGACCTACCACCAGAGCAGGCAGATGGGACCTCGGTATAATATCTCATCCAACAGATGGCACCTCAGGCGTGCAGCACCCCCCCCCATGCTGCACTGCAGTGTCACTTATGGGATATTAACCCAGGAGCCTTGTGTGGGACTAGAACCCACAGCCATCTGCTCTCTATGCTGCAGGGTGTCTGTGCTACCTGCTGAGCCACTGTCTTTACCAGTGTATTGTACTGTGTGCGGTCTGTGTGATGTAATAGAGGAGACTGCCTGATGTACAGGTGATGACCATGATGTAAACACCTTAAGTGGTGCTAGGACATCAGCAAACCTCGAGTGCACAGCTCAAGAGGCTTACAATTGCCCGAGCAACCATGAGAGGTGATTACACCATGGTTATCACCTGTACATCAGGCATTGTCGGGTATAGTGGATGGGACTTTTAATGGGACTCCTCCCCATCATGTGTAAGTGGGCCTTACCCCAGTATTGACTCTGCAGTGCAGCCACATGTATGTGTAGGTACTGTAGTCACAGTATTGGGATACATGGACTAAATGGCTATGGGCTAGCATAGTACCAGTGTTAACCCCTATCAGACATGGAGATTGCTAGACTCAGTGACAGTACACTGTGACAACTGGACTGTTATAGAACTACTGTACTGAGGTTTCCAAGCACATTCCAGGTGTGTAGAATACCGACTAACAGTGGTAGTCTGTCTAGTTAACCTACTACTAAGACATAGCTGAGATGAGTTCATATGGTCCTGACATCACACCACTGGGATGCAAGGGCTGTAATCTGCTGGATATCAGCAGGTAATCAGGGCTACCCATACTTTATAGTCCTGTTCTACATGGAGGATAGGCTGACCCAGACAATGCCAGCCACCTGCCTGTCTGGCAGGACAGGACCTGATTCCAGGTGTAGCAGTACCACATGTGTGGCTGTATCGTCCCTGCCATGCACAGGTTGCTCCTGTATTGCCTGCATGTGGCAGGCTATGGTATCTGTGAACCATTCAACAGTGGAGTAATGACCTTGGGACTGAAGCTGATGCCTGACTGGTGCAGTGTGGCTGGGCTTGTCTGCAGTGGTGCTGTGGGAGCTGGGTGGCCCATTGACCCTCTTGGCTGCCTCTGTGTGGGTAGTAGTGCCCCACCAGCATCAAGCACTGTCCAACTCCCATTGCCCAGGCCATGCTTGACTGACTGCATGCTGTGGTGCTGCAGATGGCAGTGGGATGTGATCAGCGGTATGGAGGATGCACTCTGGAGTGGGTCAGTAGTACACTGTGACTGTAGGGGGCATGTACTCCAGTGTGACAACTGCCACAGGTACCCATGCTGTCACCCATGTCACTGACTGACATCTGCATCACAGACAGCCAATCCCCCACCCTGTATTGTGCTGTGTGATGTGTGCATGTGGGTCAAGGCAGACAGTACTCATGCAGTTAACAGTGTTGGTACACTGCGGTCCCGACTGCTGACTGTCTGTGCACAGCACTATGCAGCCAGGGGCAAGGGCAGTACCAACATTGTTGTGGTCCAAGGTGTCTACCCCCATGACAGGCCAGTCCATTGACGCACATGCTGAGGGTGCAGTACCCCAGTTTTATTGTTGTACAGTACCCAAAACTGCGACACATGGTGGATCACACACAGGCCTTGTGCACAACTGTACTAGGATCACCTATACACACACCACACCTATATGTATGTGCAATGTAGCTGCACTGATACATGCTCTGGCACATGCAATGGTGCCTAGGCCGCACCCCTGGCAGAACATGTGTCCTGGTCAGCCATGTAGCCTTGTTGTTGGGAGACAACCCATGCTTCCACAGCATGTGCTCCATGGTGCTGGGTGTGCAGATGCCCAGCATGGCACTGGATGTGCCGGGGGGCACCATGAGTCAGGCATTTACAGCCATGGCTGCACAGTCCCACACATGTGCACATTAGACACCATCTGAGGCTGTAGGCCTTGTGATCGCCTTGCAGTGCACCCATGTCCATGCCAACATGTGCAGCCAGGCCACCTTTCACATGCCACAAGCAGCAGCATGGGCAGCACAACTGTGCTGCACATACACAGCTGGCTTCCACATGTGCTGGCCTGCAGGACTCCACAGCATTGAGGTGCATCGTGCATGTCCTGTTGCCATTCCTCAGGGGGGTGGGGGCATGTATACCAGCTGTGTGTTGCATCATGGCCATATGATACTGTTACAGCTGTGCAATGTTTGTTCACAACTCTGTATAACCCTTTCCCAGCCTTCTGTCCCAAACAGATGAAGCTGCAGGACAGGAGCGACTCAGGACCCACAAATTTTCTGGAGATGAGCTGCGTGCCCTGGTATATGCAGTGAAGGACAGGGAGATTGTCCTACGCAGGGACAAGCTGACGGATGCCACTGTTCAGCTGATGTGGGAGGAGATTGCCACAGCAGTAAATGCCGTAGGTGGTCGTGGCTGTAGCACTGATGCGGTCCGGAAAAGGTGGAATGACCTGCTATGCAGGTCGAAGGAGGAGGAGGCACAGTGGATCCAGAACAGGGTGTGGACTGTTGGGGGACCACAACCACTTGAGCAGTGGGACTGGGAACCATTGATGGCCATAGTAGCCTCTACCCTGCGGCCAGTGGCAGTCAGTGGGGTTGAAGGCAGTGGGTGTGAGACACCGCTTATGCCACCAACAGCAGGTAAGTTCATGGTATGTATCCACCACTCAGTGGACAGCAACACCATGGGGACAGAGGCACACATCCCTACTGTCAAGGGGAAAGCATAGGACCCACATGGGTATGCTCCATTGTAAGGGTGGTGTTGGGGCTGTACAGTGGTGGACATCAGCTGGCAGGCACATGTCATGAATGTATGTGTGCTATGGTGCAGGGGCACCTAGGGCACTGGCTGCAATTGCATGGGATGCACACTGGGGTCTGCATGCACATGCTGGAGGCACATTGCTGGGGTGCATGTGACATTGTTGGGAGTGGGGTGGGGTGGGGGCTGGTCACTGTAGCAGCGACTGACATCAGTCTCTTCCATTTCAGCATTACATGACCAGCAGGCTATATCCCAGGTGGGGCCTGGCACAGTTGTATGGGAGGTGAAGGATTCGTGCTCAGCAGAGGTGTGCCCTTCCACATCAGGCATGGCAGCCAAAGCTAGACCGGCAGTGGCCATACCAGTCAGCACTATGTCTGCTCACAGATGTTATGAGGCACTGACATATGCTGGAACATCGGATGAGGAGGATGCAGCCTTCCTGGAGTCCCTGAATCTGCCTGAGTATGCCCAAGTGGAGGATCTGAGTGGAGAGCAGGTGGTGATCCTGACTGTCACAAGTGACCACGGCTCAGAGGATGAAGGGAAGGAGCCCGACATGCCAGTTCTGTGTGCAGCTAGTGACACCAGAGGTTTTGGTGCAGTGAGGGATGGCACCATGCCTGAATTGGGGACAATGGGTACTCAGGCACATGACACCTATCTGCCCACAGCTGCTATTCCCCTGCCCAAACAGTCTTGTCCACTGGACATGTCCCACAGGACACTGACTGCAAGGCCGGTCCAGCTGCATGCTCAGTCACTTGTGAGGCCACAGTTGCAGCGGCCAATGTGCCACCATCCACCCCCACAGGTCCCTTCACATCCACAACACACTGCCCAGCACCAGCCATGACACCTGCCACAGGTACAGGATGCGGAAGCTGCACCTGCACAAGATGGCCAGGGTGCATGGCCCATGCTCTAGGAGGCCTTGACCTCACAGCATGCAGCCCAGCAGGACCTGCATGATCTCTGTAGGGAACTGCAGCATGAGCTGTCACAGCTGCGGGAGACAGTGAGCACTGGTCTGCCCATGCTGAGCAGCAGTTGGAGGAGAGGATAACCCGTGTTCTCGCCACCATTGAGCGTGGCTTTGGTGGCCTAACTGCTGCTATGTAGGCCCATGCTGTGGTGCTGGGGGCCACTATCACCACAGCACTGTGTGGTGCACCCAGATGCCAGCACAGCCATGCCTCACATGGGCAGCAGCTTGGCAGGGGTTCGCGCAGGGTGGGCGCAACCTCCTCAACCCCTACCTCCCGTTCGTCCACAGGACATGCACGTCATCATGGCTGCCCTCCCTCCACTCCTGTGCAGGCCTCATGGCATGGCTGCGGATGGCCTTCCCTCCCAGCCTCACCTCAATCCACCCCAACAATGTCCTCGGCACATAGCATGGCCAGCAGTTTACCCTGTACACAGGGTGTGCATTGTGTGTGTGGTGGCAGGCACAGATGATGTGCTCCACCACAAGCGTGCTGTGGCCCTGACTCCCTTACCTTCATGTCTATGCATAAAGCCACTTTCCATGTCCCCTGCACAAACACAGTCCTCCATGGCCCTTGTTCACTCCTATACCACAGCCCCTACCATCACATATATACAGTGCTGTTTCTTGTGCACACCTGGGTGGTGGCCATACCTCTCACTCTTTTGTCCACTGACCATACAACAGTGCCTCTCAGGATGTGATACTACTGAGCAGAATGTGGACCTCATTCTCACTGCATTCCCTCAGCAGCTAACTGACCTGTTTCATTGTTTGCTAATCTGTTCAGGCCGTCTTTTCTTAATTGCCCATTTTTGCTGGCATCGTCTATGATGGGGAATTTCTTTACAGTGTTGCCACTGAGTGTGGGACAGGTCCTCACACTCTGGAATAGGTAGCTGCAGTGATGTAACTGTAGTATTGTTCCTCGTACTGTGTTACAGTTGAGGGATAGGTGGCCCACACAAATCACATGCACCGCATATCACACGCAGACGCACCACATCACATCACCACACTGGTAACGTACAGCACCTATATATCACACATATTTCACTGTACTGCATATGCACTACCATTAAATGTACTGTTGACACCACTTTATTTGTCTGTGTTTTCTGTACTCACCATCCATCCTGGTTCAGTGTCTCAATGATGCTGCTCCTGTGCTCTATGGCCTGGTGGTCCATGAATAGATCCCACCGCTCGAGTTGCTCTACTATCCCCCTTACCCCTGGCTCTGGCTCACTGTCAGAATGCACCGCAGGTTCAGGTGCACATATCCCATGGTTCAGTGCCATGTTGTGTAGCATACTACAGGCCAGGATGATATGGCATACCTTCTGAGGGCTGCACTGTAAGGCACTGCCTGACTGGTCTATGCAATGGTACCACATCTTGAGCATCCCAAAGACCCTCTCTATGATGTTCCTTGTAGCAGCATGTGTCTCACTGTACCGTTCCTCAGCCACTGTTGCTGGCCGAGGTACTGGTGTCAACAGCCAAGGTCGTATGGGATAGGCACTGTCCCCTGTGGAGATAAATCAGGTTTTAGTGTTGCTGTCCTGCACAGTGCCCACTGCTGCTCTGAACCATTGCTCTCTGCCCCTCCCACGGCTATCCTTGCCTATCCCCTCTCCCCTGTGCTATCACCCTGTTGTAGCTGCCCATACTTACTGACTAGATGCCCACAGGGAATCCTGCCCTCCTCAAATGCCTGGCACAGCTGGGACTGGTGCCAGATGAAGGCATCATGGGCACTGCCAGGGTACTGTGCACAGATATTGCTAATACACCCTGTCACATCACACACCACCTGGCAATTAATGGAGTGGAAGCCCTTCCTGTTCACATACAGGTCACTGGCATCACCAAGAGGTGCACGAATGGGGACATGGGTGCAGTCAATGGCATCAAGTACAGCGGGTAGGTGCACAACTCAATGGAATTGCTGCATGGTTGCTGTGCACTCTGATACCATGCTGGTGAATACTATGAACTCACCAGCATGTGGCAGGAGAGCATCAGTGAACTGGGTCAGGAGGCGTGAAGTCCATCTTCTTCCAAGTTGTGTACTGGGTGTGCTTTGAAACAACTGAGAAGCTGCATGGGATATACTATATTGGACTAGATATCTGTAACTAATCTCTCTCTCTCTTGCTTACATCTGAGAGAAGTTTTCCTTACATTTACATTGGTATTGCTTTGTGTTTAATTATTTTAGTTTTTAATTCAGGAAGGGGATTTTCAAAACTGCTTATCTTGTCAGCATCTTCAGAAGGGCTGAAATAACTGCATATTAGATTTTCCTTTGTGGCTAACTGGGTTGATTACTAGAATTCTGTGACAATCTGCATCAATATATTTTGCAATATTTGCTGGTGGTGGTTATGTGATTTAAAATGGCAAAGGCTGCAGTTTTTAATTGGATGCCAGACATAGCCTGAGGTGGGGGAAATTGTCTTCACAAGTCAGGGACACCTGCATCACAGCCAATTGTTCTAGCTTGACCATTTCAGCATTGATCAATTACTATAAACTACTGGTGTGATCCTGTTTCAGACAGAAGTCCATCTTCTTCCAAGTTGTGTACTGGATGTGCTTTGAAACAACTGAGAAGCAGCATGGGATATACTATATTGGACTAGATATCTGTAACTAATCTCTCTCTCTCTCTCTTGCTTACATCTGAGAGAAGTTTTCCTTACTTTTACATTGGTATTGCTTTGTGTTTAATTATTTTAGTTTTTAATTCAGGAAGGGGGTTTTCAAAACTGCTTATCTTGTCAGCATCTTCAGAAGGGATGAAATAACTGCATATTTGATTTTCCTTTGTGGCTAACAAACCACCAGGCTGTTTTGGAGCTGGAGAGGTTTACCTGTGTTTGACTTGGATGTCTGGATTTTCCTCTGTTTGATTAGCAAGGTATTTTCTCTGTCAAATTGTTGTGTAGGGCATCTTGCTGACAGGAAGACACTCATCGCAGCGGTGGTGAGAGCTTTTAGCTGATTGTTTGTGAGGGCACAGTTTAGGCCCAACCCTTCCACCCTCACCCCACCCACCCCTGGAAATAGTTCCTTTATACCTGAGGTTCTGACATCATTTCCTCAAGAGTGCAAGGTATATCACTGTCATATCCTCTCAGCACACTGCACTGACAATATAAGCATACACATTGTATAATATATATACTTCTATATAACAAACCAATCACACACGCGTGCACACACACACACACACACACACACACACACACACACACACACACACACACACGCATGCATGCACACACACACAAAAACAAACAAAAAAGTAGATAAACATGTGGGGAGTAGTGCAATGTAATGGCTGTGGGGCAGCAGTCTTCCGGGAGTCTTTCTGGAGGCTGAGATGCTGCCCTATTTGCAGACAACTCTTTACCCTGAGGGAGGAAGTTGCCCATCTTCAGGCCACACTGGACAGTAGTAAGAAAACCTTCCCCCAGGCCACACTGGACAGTAGGAAGGGAACCTCCCCCATCCAGGGAGCACCAGCACCACCACCACTACATTAGAGGTTGCGAAGAAAGCACAGCAGTTGGACCACAGTGGGCTCAGGGAGGGTGAGGATGGTGGAACAGAGGCACACCCAGTCAATTCTTCCACTCCACAATCCATACACCATTCTGGGGGAGCATAGCTCCCCTATGGATGCACCCGCAGAGAAGACTGATGACAACTGTCACAAGGGAGGCCCACAGGAAGGAGGCAAAGGACACCACAGGGAAAGGAAGCAGCTCCTTGTGGGGGACTCAATTATTAGGGTGATAGAACTGGGGGGAGCTGGGAAAACTGAACTAAGGTGCCTGCCTGGTGCCATGGCTTGGAGGGCCAGGAAGCACATCCTCAGGATCACGAGAACAACTGCAAGGGAGTCTGAGCTGGACATAATTGTCCACCTAGGGGCAAATGACTTGGCTCATCATGAGATTAGAGCAGTGCAGGAGGACATTGTAGAGTTGGGGAGGGGCCGAAGACAAGTAGCACACACAGTATCCTTCTCAGAGATGCTGCCTGTCAATGGCATGGGGGAGGCGAGGGTAATTAGCACCATGCAGTTTAATGAATGATTAAAAAAATGGTGTGGAGCACAGGGGTTTGGCTTCATTGGGGACTAGGGTTCCACCTGAAGAGACACCAGCCTATACCGGCAGGATGGTCTGCATTTGTCCAGGAAGGGAACAAGTCTTTTGAGCAATCGGTTTAAATGCTTCATTAGCAAGCTTTTAAACTAGTCAAAGGGGAGTAATTGATAAGCAGGAAAATCCAGCCTCTCCTACAAAACAGGGTACTAAATGAGAAAAGACCGAGGTAGAAAGGTCAGTGGGGATGCTGCAACAGAGGGTAAAGCCATCAAAAATGAAGAGTAGTGAGTACCAATGCCGTAGTCTGGGTAGCAAGCTTCCTGAATTAGTGGCCTTGATGGAGGAGGAACATCTGGATATCGTGGTAGTCACAGAAACATGGTACACACAAAACCATGACTGGGACATAAACATACCAGGATACACTATCTACAGGAGGGACAGGGAGGGTAAAAGAGAAGGAGGAGTAGCTCTTTATGTAAGGGAAGGAATAAAAGCAACAGAACAAAAGAGTAAACAGGGAGGAGAATAAGCACTGTGGGTAAATTTGGAGACTGGCAATGGCACCACAATCCGCACAGGGGTTGTATACAGACCCCCTTCTCAGGGGGAGGAAATGGACAAGGAAATGATAGAAAGTATACTTAGAATGGTAGAAAAAGGGGAGATATTGCTGATGGGTGATCTGAATATGCCAGATGTTAACTGGAGTGCAGTTGCAGCCACTTAAGAGTGGGGTTATTCTAGATGCCCTACGGGGCATGCCTTAGACAACTAGTATTGGAGCCCACTCAAGAGGGAGCAATCTTAGACCTGGTTCTCTCAAATGGAGATGGAGAGAGGATCACAGATGTAGAAGTGGGTAGCCATCTGGGAACTAGTGACCATCAAACAGCATGGTTCACAATAAACACAGCAATAGAGTCAAGTCATACAAAGGCAAAAGTACTGGACTTTAGGAGGGCTGACTTTGCCAAAATGGGTGAGTGCCTAAGGAATGCACTAGCAAATGGGCAGGAAGAAGGGGTGGAAGAACAATGGGGAATAATAAAAACTGCCATCACAGAGGTAACGAGCCTTTGTGTGAAGCAAATAAACAAAACAAAATGATGTAAGAAGCCACTATGGTTCTCAAAGGAAGTGGCAGTGAAGGTTCAAGAGAAAAAGAAAGCATTCAGGAAGTACAAGGAATCGCAGAAGGAGCAGGACAGAGAACTGTATCAGTTAAAGCAAAAGGAAGCTGGGAAGGCAGTCAGAACAGCAAAGGCCCAAACTGAGGAAAAGATAGCCAACTCAGTTAAGAAGGGGGATAAACCTTTTATAGGTACATCAGGGAGCCAAGGAAGATCAAGGAGGATAGTGAGGCTTAATAAAGGGGGAGGAGGGTGGGCAGAGGAGACTGTGAAAAGGCAGAGATACTAAACAAATATCTTTGCTCAGTATTTACAAATGAAGAGGGGGAGGTACCTAAAACAAACAGTAGAAACACTCTGGATACAGAGGTTGATACCAGCCCATTTACAGAAGAAAGGGTTCTGAAAGAACTCTCAAAACTGAAGGTGGACAAAGCAATGGGGCCTGATGGGATTCATCCCAGAATTCTAAAAGAACTAAGGGTAGAACTAGTGACACCACTGATTACCCTTTTTAACAAATCATGGGAGGATGGGGTGGTACCCGAGGACTGGAGGAAGGCAGATGTGATTCCCCTTCACAAAAGTGGGAGCAAGGCAGAAGCAGGAACCTACAGACATGTTGGTTTAACCTCAGTGATAGGGAAATGATGGAATCCTGAAGGAAAGAATTGTTGAGTATCTGGAGGCCAGAGGGGCACATGACCCTAGGCAGCATGGATTCACAGCAGGAAGGTCATGCCAGATGAATCTGATAAATTTCTTTGACTGGGTGACCAAAGTAGTAGATCAGGGAGGGGCCGTGGACATGGTCTACCTAGACTTTAGCAGGGCATTTGACACAATCCCACACAAAAGATTAATATACAAGTTAGCCAGCCTGGAAGTGGGTCCCAAGATGACAGCCTGGGTAAAGAATTGGCTGGAGAATAGGACACAGAGAGTAATAGTAAATGGAGTCCACTCAGAAGAAAGGAGGGTTACTAGTGGGGTACCGCAGGGTTCAGTATTAGAACCTGTCCTCTTCAATATCTTTATAAGCGACATTGCAGAGGGACTGGAAGGAAAAGTATGTCTCTTTGCAGATGACACAAAGATCTGCAACAGAGTTGATGCACAGGGTGGGGTGGAAAGGATGAGAAGGGACTTGGCAAGGTTAGAGGAATGGTCAAATGTATGGCAGCTTAGATTCAATGATAAGAAGTGCAAGGTAATGCACCTGAAACAAAACCCAGGGAAGAGTACACAATGGGGGTGAGATACTAACAACAACAAAAATGGAAAAGGACCTGGGGGAGTCATATCAGATGACCTAAAGGTGGGCAAGCAATGTGAGAGGGCAGTAAGGAGGGTTGGGGGATACTGGGATGCATAGGAGAGGCATCACCAGTAGAAAACAGGAAGTTATTATCCCTCTGTACAGACAGCTGGTGAGACCCCATCTGAGTACTGTGTGCAGTTCTGGAGACCCAATCTCTGCAAAGACATAGACAGGATGGAAGCTGTCCAGAGGAGGGCAACTAAAATGGTGCAGGGTCTGCACGGAAAACATATGAAGAGAGACGAAAGGAGCTTAATATGTATAGCCTCGAGGAAAGGAGGGAGAGGGGGGACATGATAGAAACGTTCAAGTACCTCAAGGGAATCAACAAAGTCCAAGAGGGTAGCATCTTTCAAAAAAAGAGGTGTGCAAGAACAAGAGGGCACAATTTGAAGATAGAGGAGAGGCAGCTCAGAGGTAATTTAAGGAACTATTTTTTCACGGAGAGGGTTGTGGATGCATGGAACGGCCTTCCGGAGGAGGTTGTGGAGTTAAAATCAGTGGTGGAATTCAAGCATGCATGGGACAGTCATAAGACCATTCGGGGGGGGGTAGGAAGAAGTAGGCTGCTGGTTAACTAGGATCTGCAGCTTATCCAGTAGGTAAGGAAATGGGCAGACTGGGTGGGCCAAGCGGTCCTTATCTGCCGTCAAATTCAATGTTTCTATGTTTCTATGATGCAGCAGACTGCGATATCCCAATGGTGTTCCCCATTGGGCACTGAAATGTCCCAGTGGCTAGGATGCACATCGCTGTCATCACCTTTTGCTCAACTGACATGGCATGGCTGCGCCTGGTGTTCAACTGCAGCTCCTCATGCAGGAGTTTGCATAGCTGCCTCAACATTCCCCTGTCCAACCTGTACCAGCCAATGATGTGGTCATCAGGCAGGGTCTTAAAGGAGACTCTGGGCCGGTACCATCTGTGTGCAGCATATCTCCTCCTTCATCTAGGTAATGGGCCTTGTTGGGCCTGCTCTCTTTCATCCTCCTCCACAGCCTGCTCCATCAGGTGGAGCACTACAGCATTGCTAAAGGAAGCCATTGTGTTACACTTCCTGGTCTAGCCACTCCTTCCTCTGTGGATTGCCCTGGGTTTAGGCCTCCCTTTTATAGGCGGTAGATAGCCCTGCTCTAAGTGCTACGCAATGGCAGCATTGCACAGCCATATCTCTGAATATCCCATTGCGCCCATATGCAGGTTCCCACCCCTCCACTTTGCCCCTTGCTTACATTATGTTTTAGCCTGGCACTATTGCATTTAGCGCGCGCTATCTCCCTCTTTGAACATGGCTGTCCCACACTAACCCTGCACTAATCCTGTGCAAATGGTTAGTGCGCTGCACTAAGTTTTGAATATCTGGGCCATACAATGTATCTGAACATTTATCTTTAACTAAACAAAATCACTGCAGCCAGAATTAAACAAAAGGTAAATTACAGGGTACCCTGGCTACTGTATGATGCAGTAAAACTATATTGATATTTTTTTTATATTATTTGGTAGCTGGGTAAGGCCCACTATGCACAAGTGCCTGTTTTCAGGGGTGAACCTAGGAGCACTGGGGAGGTTAAGTGACTTGCTCAGAGTCACACAGTATGCAAGTGGAGGTTGTGGGAATCAAACCCAGGTCTCCTAGATGTACTCGGCTCATTCACAGTTTATTACTCTAACCTCTAGGCTATCTGCCACCACCAATAACCCCCAGATTTAATGTTTTAATATGTGATTTCAAAAATAGTGTACAATACCCATAGTGCAAATTATCAACACTAAACACTTTAACACCATTTTACTAAAACTCAATTATTCACCACTGTATTTGTTTATTTTTTCTTGCACCAAAGTGGGGAATAGTTGACAAAGAACTGTAAACAGCTGTTTATCCGGCTTCATTATTCCTTCAGAAACAGAAAAAAAATGTTTATTATGGATTTATTTAATATTGATATGCTGTGGCTCACTAAATATAATCTATTTAGCACTGTATGAGGCAGATGGTTTTACATTTTGGAAGATAGGCAACACATTTGTCAGTTTAGTATTCATTTTAGGATCATAAGCTTTTCTTTATGTTTAAAACATGTTCAAGTGCCAGTGTATTCATTTAACAGTTTATGCTGACTAATATATGCTGCAGAAAACAGTAAAACATCTATTGTGAAGCACTCAAGGTCTGTAGTAGAACTCCCACAATTTCTCAGCAATTTTTGCAAAAAATCTCTGCAATTTTGGGTAGCCTTTTCTGTAATTTTCCATTGGCCCTGCTAAACAGCTGTCCCAGTGCTATCAAGTTAAAAATACAGGTAACACACACACACACACACACACGAAGTTAAGAATCTACCATAAGAAAAGGAATGCTGCATGGAGGTTAGCAAAGAAAAGAAATGAGAGAGGGCTTTGGGAAAAATATCGCGCTACACGTAATTTGTATATTACACAAATAAGGGAAGAGAAATCTAATTTTTGTTTAACGGGCCTGGGAATCGATCAGTTTAAAAATCCTAGGGATTTTTGGAATACAGTAAAAAAAATTACAAGCAAGTAATATCTCAGAGTTACCTAATGCTTTTCTGGTAAATAATGATTCCATGAAACTCTCAGATGGGGCAGCTGCCATATTAAATAAGATGTTTATTGATATGGGGTCTTCCCAGACTAACATATCTTTTTCTTCTGGCATAGCATGGCAAAAGGAGGAGCAAGATAACAAGGTAGAAGATGGACTACTCTTCCATTTTCAAAATATTACACCCGATCAAGTTTTAAGGGAGTTATTAAGACTGAATATAAATAAGGCTCAAGGACCAGATGGGATTCCATCTTTTTTGTTTAAAATTGCTGCACCATTAGTAGCCCCAATGGTTGGCCGACCTATTTAATCTTTCACTAAATACTGGTACCTACCAATTGGCCTGGAAAGAAGTGGAAATGATACCAGTGTTCAGGAGAGGTCAGAAAAATGATGTGCGGAATTATAGACCAATATCATTGCTTTCAGTCACCTCAAATGTTTTTGAAAAAATTATAGTTTCCCAACTAAATGGTTATCTTGAAAGTAACAACAAGTACAATAAGCATCAATCAGGTTTTAGGGCACATCATAGCACTACTACAGCACTTGTCAAGGTTGTGTCAGAAATCCAGGTGGCCATGAAAAGGGGCCGCCTGGTTGGGGCCATATTTATAGATCTGTCGAAAGCTTTCAACACCTTCGACCATCTGGAATTAACTGACAACCTGAGATCTACTGGCCTCAGCCAGGGGGCAGAGGACTGATTCCATGGCTAGCTGGATGGGAGACAGCAGAGGGTTAAACTGGGTAACAATTTTGTATCTAGTTACCTGAATATTAAATCTGGTGTACCACAGGGGTCAGTGCTAAGACCCATTCTATTTAATATATATATACAAATGGCGTCGGACATCTGATAGACGATGTCTGACACCACTTGTATGCTGATGATACAGTATTGTATCTTGAAGGAAAATCTGTTGGGTATATACAGGAAAAAAATTACAAAAATATTTTAATATATTGCAAACATTCCTCTAGGAAAATGGGTTGGTCTCAAACCCTTTAAAGTCACAGGTAATGTCATTTTCAAATAAAAAAAAGTTTCTTTGAATTTAGATATAAAAACATTGGATGGGTGCAGCTTGGCCCTTGTGGATTGTTACAAATACCTGGGAGTCTGGATGGGCTCCCATTGTAGTTGGGATTCTCATATTGACAATCTGATCCAAAAACTGAATAAGAAGTTGGGGGTACTGTATAAGCATAGATACTGTCTTCCATATGAAGCTAGATTAAAAATTGTGAATTCGATAATCTTGAATTTGATGATAATTTCGCATTTTGATTATGGTGATGTTGTGTATATTGGGGCTGCTAGAGG
This sequence comes from Neoceratodus forsteri, assembly GCA_016271365.2. Classification (NCBI taxonomy): domain Eukaryota; kingdom Metazoa; phylum Chordata; order Ceratodontiformes; family Ceratodontidae; genus Neoceratodus; species Neoceratodus forsteri. The sequence goes on along the minus strand of CM028137.1, from coordinate 338,479,103 downwards.
TACTTTGGGAAGATTAGATGTTGTCTTTAATAGATATGCACGTTTTGTCCTAGATGCACCTTGGAATACACACCATTGTACTCTTTATAAGGCTTTAAACTGGATACCTCTGATGGATCGGCGTAATATCCATGTGCAGTGTTTGACCCACTGCTGTTACTTTAAAAAAGCACCAGAAAGCCTAATAGAGTTCTTGGAGGAGTGGAATGCTAGGAGGGATTGTTATCTGCAGGGGAAAAATTTTTAGGGTGCCATTTATGAGAACAATGAGGGGCCAACATTGCTATGTACATGAAGGCCCAAAATTGTGGAATTCATTGCCAGATCACCTGATGTCATCTACTAACAAAACATCTTGGACTGTTATTAAGATCATGGCTTGAAAAGGTGGCATTGTCTCCAAAAAGTGGTTGTATTTGAAAGATTTGAACTTACTGTAATAATTGTTGTTTTGTTTGTGTATGAATCTATCTATATGTATGTTATAGTATTTTTAAATTAATACTGGTATTCTTTCTGTACAGTAGGACCCCATTGTAAATTAACTTTTGCTAAATGGGGTTATCCTGTTTCTGATTTCAGAAATAAACGTTTTACTACTATTACTACACATGTCATGCACCTCATACAATTGAGTGTTTGAGATCTGAGCTACTGGAGGATTCATTTTAGAGAACAGAGAAAAAAAAAGCTTTTCACATTATTGCATGAACCGCAGCATCTGTGCAAGATACCAAGAAATTACAACACTTTCAGGTTTCCCCACAGGCATTTTTGAAGACAAAACTTATATTTATATGACAGGCATCTCAATCTCAACCCTAACAAATTGATACCAGGTAACTGCTTAAGTGCTCATAGTGATGAGACTGGCAATCTGACACACAACACAAAATCTAAAAGGAAGAACAAAACCTGTTTCAATTTGCCCTTTGTTATCATCTAGGCAAGTGAGCAACCTCTAACTATTCTACTAGGTTACCTGACTGTAAGTTTCTGTCTTTTTACATCCAATGATCAGTTGCAGTGAGAGAAGCATGAGGATGCACAACCAGATCAGGAACTCTTAGGTGGTCTGCTCTATAGGTGTAATACACCCATACCCCGCTACAGCAGGGAATGCCACAGAACTCAGCTTAAAGATGACAAGATAACAGTGAGAGCCCTGGAGGTACTTGTAACACAGCCAGACTCCCTAGCAGCCTCAGCATGCTGAATCATAACCTCATTTATCAAACCTCAACACCACATGATTATTGATTATTCTCTTATGGCAACACACCTCATTTTAATTGTAACAACTTTTCTAAACAAAATAAAAGATTATTGCAAAGCATATGTTCACACCCCAGAGTGAGTGATAATAAAGGAGTAATGCATTTCCTGGGTGCTTGCAGCATCTGGTTATGCCTCATGTCTCACAACCACTCAAGGCATGCATTATTCCCTTAAAATCACACACCCTGTGTTTTATCCCTAACGTAGATCATTTATTTTTGTTCTTAATTCTTCCAGAATAAAAAAAATGTACAGGAAGTGTGCATTTTGACTGTTTTAACATTTGAACTAACTACTGGCTCACCTAGAAGTGAGGCTCCAGGAAGTGAGAGGACTTACAAAGTTGTTAAATGTAAACTAAACTTCTACAAGGACAAGAGCACAAGATGTTAAGGGGTATGAAATATTAAAATATAGAGATGCTTCTTGTAGATGAGGGGAAAGTGAATGCTTTCATATCCACAATTTCAGTCTTTCCTCCAAGTTGCACTCGGGAATTGCATGGAGCTTATCTTATAGTAACTACAGTATTTCATGAAAATCTATAGCCTACCCGGTTCTGTACTCCCCACCATCTGAAGGAGCGATGCAGCTGAACTGTAAGGGAACCTTAGATTTAAATAAAGTATTTTTCTTCAGCATCCATATAACAAGCAGCACAGTAGCTAAGCACAGTGACTGTTCTGAGTTAATGTCTCATGCCTGGCATGCTGTTGCTCAGCAGCAGAAGGAGAAGGATTTAGTGTACAACTTGATGTTCAGCTTAGCTGAGCTGGAAAGCATTTTTTTTGCTAAAAAAGGCAGATTTGTTTCCCTTTTTTGTAGTCCCTGCCCCCTCAAACTGAGTCAAGTTGCAAGCCTGCATGCATGTCTCCTGAACTGAACAGATTAGAAGAAGACTGCATGCCAGAAGAACCCCCAAGGCCCCAACCCTCAAAAGTTATTTTGTTGTGACTTGAGCTTCTAAGTGGGAATGATGATCCCCTTCCCCTCTGGGCCTGCTGCCTCACACCACTGGCCTGGGCTAGTGACAAATTCAGGAACACAGTCACAGTCAGCTGTCTCTTCCTCTCGCTGCCAGGGCTCAGCACCCCACCTCCCTTACCCCCACCACCTTACCTGGCTACTGCTGGCTGTCCTGTGACCCTAGTAGGCTGGGGATCTTGATGGTTGTGTTGGTTGCGGTATAAGATACCATGGTGTTACCACCACCCACATTGTTGCTGAGTTGCTCTTTCCTGTAGCTGGTGAACTGCGCCATGCTCCTCTGCTGACCGCTGCTGCCTGCTGCTGGACTGGTGTGTTCCACTGCTGCTACTGGGCTGGTGTGGTCACCACTCCTCACCATCTGAAGGATGGCCACTTCTCTGGCTTCTGTCCTCTGATTTCTGTTCCCATGTGATATGTGTCCTCCTGATCTCCTCTGACCACCGCCACACTTTCCATACAGTATACAGTAAGTGCTAATTGAGATCTCAGTTGGTGGTCAGCCATGGAGGTAAGAGGAGGGCTGTGCTGGTTGCAGGCTGGGGATCGGGATTGGTAGGGAGTGGGTTGGGAGGTCAATGTCTGACAGGTTGAGGGGTCCACTAGACAACCAGGGAAGTGAAGAATTGTGTGATATTAGTGATCAGGATGTTTGTGGTCGGAATGAACACCAGTGTTACTGTGTTCTACATTTTGGACAGGCCATTGGGCAGTAGTGGGAACACTAGCCATCAGGGCAGTTCCTTCCTTTCTGATGGGCCAGTGATCAGAGGACATGCGGGGGGAGATACCACTGGCACAGTCTCTCTCTTTGTGTATTGCTTTCACAGGACAGGACATTATTTTTTAAACTGACGGAATAGTGATCAGAGAACAGGGAGTGGGGAGGGACCACTAGACTACCAGGGAATGGGATTTTATTCTACAGGATGACGATTGGAAAATGGGGAGGGGGTGGGACCACTAGACTACCAGGAATAATGTTTTCCATTATCAAGACAATGAGCAGAGAATGGGGAGAGGGGAGGGTCTGCTAGAGTATCAGGGAATAGGATTTTATTATATAGGACAGCAATCAGAGAACAGGGGGGAGGGACCGCTAGACTACAAGGGAACAGTATTTTATTCTACAGGATAGTGAGTGGAGAATGGGGAAGGGGAGGGACCACTAGACTACCAGGAATAAGGTTTTCCATTATTGGGATGGTGATCAGAGAATGGAGAGTGGGAAGGGAACACTAGACTACAAGGGTATTTATTTTTTTCTATGGGCACAGTGATTGGGGACAGGGAAGGGACTGCTGGACTACCAGTGACTATGGCTGCATGGGGCAGAAGCTGGGGAAGATGCTGGGAAACCCACAGCCCATGTAAATGGGCCCATAATGGGCATGCAAATGGCCAGCTAGCATGCATGCCCAATGGGCTCATTTGCATGGCTGCTTTTGTGATTTTTAAATTGCACAATGGCACTATTCATTGCAGGGCCATTTCAGGGAATGCAAGTTAGGGCATCGCTATGGGGGTTAGAGGTGCGCTATCAATCTGTGAACAGCATTTTTTACCGCATGGGCAATCGCAAAATGCACCACAAACAATTGCTCTACACCTTGTGATTTTTTTGTGACTCTAGCCCCAGGTGTTTTATATCTAATACCCGCTGGGTAGCTTTTCTCTGGACACTCTGAAGTCTATTAATATCTCCCCTATTGCGTTGCGCCCAAATCTGAACACAGTACTTCAAGTGAGGTCTGACCAATGCCATATGAAGAGGCATCAGCACCTCCCTGTCTCTGCTTCTAATGTTTCGTTTTTATACATGCTATTAATCTGTTTCCCTTGCTGACATCATTTTTCTCAGTATTGGTTGTTGCTAGCTCTATTCCCTATTGGAAATATTTTACCTTCAGATTTTTTATCCTAAAATGCATGATTTTGCATTTTCCTATACTGAATTTAGTTATATTGGATTTTTTTGGTACCAGCCCAGTCAAAGTGTTTATTTCTTCCCAAAATCTTACAACATCCTCTTGTTTAGTTATCAATGATCTCAGTTTAATGTCGTCAGCAAACTTGCACAGCCATGAGTTGCCTGTACAAATAATGAGTGAAACAAAGATGTTAAATAACACTGGGCCCAGGACAGACCACTGGGGGACCCCACTGGCCACACCTACTCACTTGGAATAGTGACGTCTTATACACAGCCTCAGTTTTCTTTGTCCAAGACATAGACTTGTCTTATTATATTGTTATTTATTCCCTTTTCTTTCTATCAGTGTTTTTATTAATTCTCTATGGGATACAGTGTCATTAATCCACATACAGCACGTCCACTGGTATGTCTACCTCTAATGCTGAACTGACTGGTGAACAAAAATACAAAAGGTTTGTCACACAAGATCTACCTTTCCTGAATCCATGTTGGAGCAAATCATTCAGACCATTTGTGTCCAGGAAGTGTTTCAGTTGCTCTTTTATTATTACTTCAAGTATTTTACCAATACCGGAGCTTGGCCTAATCAGTCTATAATTTTTGTAGTCCCCTCTGTCTCCCTTCTTATCAATTGGAACCACATAGATCACTGTCCAATCCTCCACCATTTGGCCCTCATCCGAAGACTTCTTAAAAATTTCCATCAAGGGCTCAAATATCTCTCTTGCCTCTTCTTTTAGTAGTTATGGGTGAAAACTATCTGGGTAAAATTTTGTTGGGTCCAGTTTAAGCAACTTGGTCTGAACATCATTTACCAACATTTTTAATATTGTTTGTAATACTGGCTACCCCCTGAATTGTATCCATGTCTTCCTTTTTTTGATAAACACATACAAAGAATTCATTAAATACCTCCATCTCCAGACTGCAGGCCATTATACTGTTGTCCTTGATTACTGGGCCCACCTGGGTTTTTCATTTTCTTGAGGATCCCTACTGAATATAACTGAAAAATTATTCCTCGCTGTCCCAAGTCTTAGTCACCAGATTTTTCTTGCAGTCCCTTTTTGCCATCTTTATTACCTTTTTACAAGCTCTCATCTTTATTTCATAGTTTTCCCACGCTCCTTCTGGTGTGTTTGATTTTGCCCTTCTGTACACTTTTTTCTACACGGTTAATGCTCTTTTAACTCCTTTAGTAAATCATGGATGACTTTTCCCCCTCCTATTGTATTTTTTTCCTGGCTGGAATGAGGTTTTTCCACTATATTGTTCAACACTATTTTAATCTCATCCTCATTGTGTTTCTGATACCCCACTGTTCGGATCACCTAGTGAAGTATGATATGAGCAGGGGTGCACCACCAGAGAGGGCATCCTGGATTCGATTGGCTCCCACCCGGACCAAAGTAGGAAACCCTGCAAGCAGCAGCACACAGCACCAGGTTGAACCTGTTGGGGGAGGCCCCATAGAGTGTGACACAGAAGGAGAGAGTATGGATCTACTGCAAGGACAGACACCTAGAGATGTTTCCACACCTGTGTCCCAGATGGGCAGTGTGACAGAAGGATCCATGGACCCATGGATGGAGGGTTCTAGTGCTAGTCTAGTAGGGGAGGATGAACTTTGAGAGGCATTGAACTTGGAGGTGTCTACCTCCATGCCCAGTGAGGAGTGGACTGTCTCAGGAGTGAGGACGACTGCTCACTCCTGGGCTCAGATTCTGAGTGAGGAAGAGGAGGATGAAGATATGTATCATCATGTTGAGGGTCCCAATTTGCAGCCTCAAGCTCTTGCCTCAGAGGAGCCAGAGAGAGATGAAGAAGGCTCCAGTACCCTGCCTGCAGAGATGGTCAGGGACAAGTTCTTTCATTCATTAAGTATGCGGCACTGGCTTAACCAGGACTGGCCACCCCCAAGCTGAGCCATGGGCCATACACTTGTGAAGAGTAGTAAGAAGGAGAGACTGGTACATAGGAGGGCTGATGCCATATATGATATGTCCTTTCCTTGTAGAGTCTGGGAGGAAATTGAATAGAAAGGGCCATCCTGGTTACTGGAAGAGGCAAGCAAAAATCTGCATCCTGGTGCAGCAGCATGTGTCAAAGACAGAGTCATCAGTGATAGACTGAAATTCTGGAAATTGGGCAAAACTTTGTTTATGGACACTGTTCAAATTGCGGACAAGGCAGGGAATGAAACATTCCACAACATCAACTTTGAACGGCCAGATGGTGTCATAGTTCTTGCACCTCACCCCAAGTGGTATTACCCTTAATGGTGCCACTCCCTGTGAATATTCCCAGCATACCCCAAGGGAAGCAAAGCAGTGGCAGCGCAGTGTCTGTCATCCAGCAGCAGTAGTATCCATGGAGGAAGATGCAGCTCTACTGGTGCTCCAGGATCTCCAGGTGCATCCTGCTTCATCAACCCAGCAGTGTTTTCCCATTTCCATCGCCTGACCTTCCAGATGACATCAGTTCAGCTGTTTTCCTGATTCATTGCCTGATATCACAGATCACATCACTCCAGCTGTTTTCCTGTTCCATGATTTGATTTCCAAGATGACATCATCCCAGCTGTTTTCCTATGTCATCACCTGGTTTTCCGGAGGACATCAGTCCTGCTGTATCCCAAGATGCTGCCTGGTGGGTGAGTCTTCAGCTTGGAGAAGTAAAGTGATCTTTGTATTGGTCTTCACGGAACTGGTAAGACCCATCTTTTCTATGTTTTTACTGACTTTGCATAATACACCCTACATCTGGCCGACTACCACAAACTGTTTGAACTGTCCTCAAAGACTTTCCCCATGGATTGCAATGCTTTTCAGGCCCTGCTCTGTTCCAGGACTGTTCTTCAGCTGGCTCCAGCCCAGAAGAGACTCTTTTATGGACCTTGCCCTCGGGCAACAACATTCTGTCACTGGTGTGGAACATTTAGGGCATTTCATTCCCCAAAATGTGTTGTATAATGTCTGTTTTTCCATTTTTTTTACTTTTGTACTTTTCTAAAAAATATTTTTTGGTATTCTTTAGTGTTCAGATGGAGGTTTAGACACTGTGTGGTATGAAGAATGTGTTTTTTTGTGTGTTTTCTTCTCTTTCTGGTGTTCCTGAAGAAGAAAGGAAGAAACAAAGAAAAGAAGAGGATGTGGGAACTCATCCAAGTTCCTCGTGTTTTTCCATAGAGTTTTAGAATTGTTGGTGTTAACAGGTGTTAACATGTTTTCCTTCACAGGTGTAAGTGGGGAAAGTTATGGGAGATGTAATGCATTGAATGTATTGTTCCCTGGTGTTTTTGGTTTGCAGGTACCCTGGGTTTGGGGGTAGGTTCCCCTGTGGGCAGATTGGTCAGATAGATTTTCCCTAGAGGGCTAGGGGGATAGACAAGCTGTGATCCTGAGCTATAGTAGAGGCCTCAGTTCTGGTCTATTAGGGCATGCTTCAGGCAGTTCTTGGAGCCACTGATTTTCCATAGATAGATCATAGAATAGGAGCTGAAGTTTCAGCTGTTGGCCGCTGTGCCTTTAGTGTTGCCTGCCTGTGCCTGGCACATGGTAGGAGAGAAGTACAGCTTCCCCATAGGTAACACAGAGGGTAGGATGGCCTGGTGTTAGGTAGAGAAATGACTGCGGACAGTAATTTACCTGATCAGGGGTGAGTGTAACCCCCGCGTTCCCTGGGGTTACTAGAATCCCATCAGTGTGAATGCTTGGTAGGGGAGGCAGCCAGTGAATTTCTAGCTAAATGGATATTCACCTTGCCCCTTTCTTCTGCTTGGTGACCGCTGAGAGCAGAGAGGTGATGTCATTTAGAACTCTCACAGCAACATAATCCACACAGCTTGTGTGAGAGTGGGGAGTTTTAGAATTCTGAAGTCAGTTCAGTGCCAGCAGTGTTGCTGGTAGGAGTTCAGTCCAGCAGCTCAGAGAGTGAGCAGCTCAGAGTGTGTGGAGTGTCTGTATTTCTCACCCTAGTGGAGGACATTAGCCTATTTGTGAAGTGGTGGAAACTGTCTCCAGGGGTTCCTGTGCCTTTATCCCATGTGGGATGAGGGGGATGGCAGAGGATCTGAGAGGTAATCCCCTGATCCAACCTTGAACTTTTTGTGAAGCTGCTTTTGGTATACAAACTGTGAGTAGATTCTGCCTGAGTTACCCAGGATATGTACCTGCATTGTTTTTGTGGGGTGACTCTGTGATTAAGGGATCCATTCACCTATTTCTGTGAGTTTTTTTCTCATGAAGTCTGTTTTAAAGTTTGCTGACAACAGCGGATGTCCTATATGTGACTTGCCCTTTGTTCAAGACTTTAACCTTACCCCCTTGTGGTGTTCCTGATGTTAAATATGCTAAACATTTCAAGATACCATCATTTTCTACAGTTTCAGTATTTGAGAGGTGTAACTCAGAAAGAATGGCTGGGTATAGACATGGAGGCAAAAGGTGGGTGCCCCCCCTCCCCCATCTGGAGTGACAAGTTGAACACTTCAGATTCTGAAAGGCGCCTGTTTTCTTTCAGTGCATGTGGCCAATGCCTGAAGAAGTTTACCCCTTGTATGTGGGTTTCTTTCTAGTTTTGAGCCTTGAGTGCTACATCATAGCCACTGTGCCACATTCCTATCCTGTGTCAAATGGGAACTGTTCTAAGTACTGACCTAGTGCCATTTTTCCAGGAGATTTTGTGTGTTCACTGTGGCTAGTTCCACATTCCAGATTTCTAATCCTGTGTCATATGGGAACTGTTCTAAGTGCTGGCCTAGTGCCATTTCGAGGAGAGATTTTGTGTGTTCACCATGGCTAGTTCCACAATTCCAGATGTTTAATCCTATGCTATATGGGAGGATCAAGTTTCTGTTTCTACAGATGTGTTCTGCTTTGCCTTGTGCCACAGAATATAAACTCTTGGGGGTCCATCTTTGCTTTTGTGTTTCCAACTTTGTTTCAGAATAAAGCCACACTCTAGAATCCCAGTCTGGTATAGACAATCTAGCTACTGCTTCCTGTGTGGATTTACTGGGTACCCCTCTCCAGAAGTACAAACCTAGCATAGACCTTAGCAAACATTCTCTCCTCAGGACCTAGGTTTTGGTATAGGTCTGTTTGTGTCTAGTACACACACATTCTATTTTTCTTATGTTTATAATTGCTTTGTACCCCCACACCTCTCTTTTTCCCTAGATAGAAATGGTATGGGAGGTGTTCCTACTAGTTAAATAAGGGACCGTTGGGGGTTACATTATAATTTACTTTATCATAGCATTACTTTCAGTAATCCTCACTTGTCTGGTCCTATTAGTTCTAATAGAAAATTAAAACATGCTATGGTCACTTCCTGCCAGAGGCTCCATGGTTTTACATTCCATTATATCACCTTTTAAAGTACTTAAAACCAAGTCCAAAGTGTGCCCCTCCCTAGTATTATTCTCAATGTAGTTTTCTAAGCTTAGTGTATCCAATGTCTTGAGGAATTCACATTCAGCTGGTGTAGAGGTTGTTTTATCTACCCATTTAATACCCGGATAGTTAAAATCACCCACAATAATTACGTTGCTGTCCGAATCCTGTTCCTTGATGATCCTATGAAACTCAACTGTCTTATTAGATGGTAAAGATGGTGATCTGTAGCATACCCCCATTATAATTTTTTTCATCTGTGGTTGGTAATAGTCTGACCCACAGTTGTTCAATGTCACTAATGTTATATTTATCTAGTAATGTAGCCTCTATTCCTTCCCTGACATATAGCATGACTCCTCCACCCTTTTAATGTCTCTATCTTTATGGAATAGTTGATATCTCCTTATGTTTGTTCTCCAGCTCTCGTTCTGCCACCATGTTTCCATTACTTTTACTCTGTATGATTGCTCAGCCACATTTATTCTATGTATGTACTGTATGAATGTCTATGTTTTATTCTGATGTGGAGTCTCTGGAAACAAGTCTATGACTCAAAGGGTTGTAATTCCAATTTCCTAAATAAATAAATTATGGCACATGACACAATTTCCCTCTCTGTTTAGTGTGATTTCCAATTTGTTCATCTTGTTTCTTAAACTCACAGTACTTTCCATTTTTGTGCAAATCTGCTTTTGTCTGTTGTGTTATCATCCCTAGTAGAGTGCTTTCAAATCTCCACCCTCCATCCCCTCTCTCATTAGTTTAAAAGCTTGGTTATTGTTCCATTGATCCTATCAGCCAAAACTCTTATATCCAATCTATTTAAGTGTAATTCATCTGCAGCAAACAGATTATATGCATGTTTAAACCTTTTCCAGTTTTCAGCAAAAAAGAAGCCCTCCCTTTTGCACCATCTTTTTAGCCATCCATTTTTATGTTGCTTGCACGCATGTGCAAGAAACATAGTGCCATCATGGAGATTTCGGAGGTGTGTCACCTCCTCCTCTAATTCAGTCAGTGCACTGGCAGGCGTGGCCCCTGTAAGCCAATGCATTTTGGAGCTGTCCATAACTCAAAATACTGATGGCATACAGTTGAAAAGAGACTACGTTTGGTGAGCACCGATAAGAGGCTGCTCACGCGCAGTTCCCCACCTACAGGTGTGCGCACTCACATGCACTGTGAGCTTTGATGGGGTGCCAATCCTCGGCCGGCTGAGCTGCTGCCCCTCCCTCCCTGGTAGTTGCCACGCTGGGAGCCCACCCCAGCGTGGCAAGTGGTCCTTTGCCGATGGGGGTGCCCAATCCTCCATCGGCTGAATACCCTCCACATTCCCATGGCCGATGGGGGTGCCCAATCCCGCATCGGCAAACGCCTCATCCTTTTGCCACGCTGGGAGCCCACCCAGCGTGGCAACAAATTATATGGCCAACGGGTGCCTAATCCCGTCAGCTGAACGCCTCAACGTCCTTCATACCATGCTGGGAGCCCACCCCAGCATGGCAAAGGGTCCCACGCCGTCTTTTTTAAATTTTTAAATACCTGAAAACCGAAAACGGTCCTGCAGCGGCCTCCCAACCCCCACAACCCGCACCCACTCACTGCGCACACAGCCTCCCCCACCCCCCACCCCATACTTACCTCGGACTCCGGCGCGATGATCTTGGTGGACTGGGTAGCACGCCTGCACTTTTCAAAGCCGACCGCGAACTGAGGAAATGCCGGTAAGCTGTATAATGGGCTACAGGGGTTTCAGCTTGTTGCATATCTCAGGCATTTTTGGGAATTTTTGCACCAAATTTTCAACATGGGGTTTTTGGGACCCCTTCTCATGAATGATGTCACTGTAATGGCGTTATTCGGGCCCAAAGGGTGATTTCGCGCAGTGACTGCACAGTGACTGCGAAATCACCCTTCAGGCCTGAATACCACCATGACAATGACACCATTCATGAGAAGGGTCCCAAAAACCCCATGTTGAAAATTTGGTGCCAAAATTCCAAACAATGACTGTTTTACGAGTGTGCGTTGCACTGTTCCCACGCACGCTCGTAGGTTTGCGAATTTTCAATATTTCCACTCCAGATTTTCAACATTGCCATTTTACCACACCTCCTTATGAGCAGTACAGCTGTCATTTTTCACATCCTGCCCAAAACGTGTTTCCGCCCATGTAGCGCACAATGGCGCAGTCGGTGTGCAAACTCAATGTATGGGACACATTAACAAAATCACAGTGACACTGTTGATGAGCAGAGGTCTTAAAATGGCTATGTTGAAAATTTGGTGAAAAAATTCCTAAATATGACTGTTTTCGGGCGTGCATTGCGCAGTTCCTACGCACGCTCGTAAGTTCACAAATTTTCAATATCTGCACTCCAATGACTTCCAAATACCTAAACAGCACATAGAAGCAAGCAACATTCGGCATTGACAAATGCTTGTTTTAACCAGGAGAGATACACTAAGCTAAAAGCTTGTTTACAGGTGCAACCTGGGAGCACAAGAAAGTTCAGTGACTTGCTCAGGGTTACACAGTATGAAAGTTAGCCATTTTGTCTCTATTATTCTTGTCCTACTGGCCCTTGAAACTGGACATATTTCTAAAATTGCTACAGTGCACTTGTTTGTTAATTGACTACCAACCTGTTTTACAATGCCTGTGGATTTCCATGATCCTGTTTCTACCTATATTGTCTGTACCTAAATGCAGCACCACTAATTGTTCCTTTGTGTTCCTAAGAAAGCCTTGGAGGTTTCCACTTCTGTCCTTAAAATCTGCCCCTGGAAGACTGCAGATCATTGTCATTTCTTTTCTATCCTTACATATTATTCTGCCTGTATATTTGAGAATGGAGTCTCCTAGCACTATTATGTCTCTGTTTTTTAGTTTTGCCTGAATTATTCTATATTGTTTTTAATCTGTGATATGTTTGGACACTTTTCTCCACTATATTCACCAGTTTTTGTTGTTTTTTCCCTTTGCAGTCGGCACTCAGTTTGACCCCTATCCATATCCATCTCATTTGGTTCTCTATTTTCATTATTCTCAACCTGCTCCTTAGTGTTTTCTTTTTGTCTCTTGTCCCTCATCTGACCCTTTGCATTTGCCAATGGCTCGAAGGTATTGCTCAATGCAATCTGGGTATTATTATCTCTTCTTCTTTTCTTAGGACCACATTGCACCAGGCACCATTTATTACCATTTATTTATTAATTTTCTGCATCATCCTGATCCCTTGATCTTTGTTTCCTCTTGTCTCTATTTACTTCCACCCCACTTCTTAGAGTATTCCTGTTACCTAACCCCTCCTCTGTTTTCTTTAGTAGTAGTTTAGTTTTGTATACAAAATGCTCAGTTTCTTTAATTTCTGTTTGTACTCCAAGTTTCTCTCTAAGAATATCTTTCTCTTCCTCAAGTTTTGCTACATACATGCACTTGCTGCAAATACAGTTGTCTTCTTTTTCTCCCTTTATACTCAGGTTACAATCTTTACACTGTACCCATTCCAATACATTAAGCTCTTTTTTTTCCATTTTAGACATCTAGTAGTTCAGGGCTCCTTTACTAGCATGTCCTCCTTTTTAACTCACCCTACAATCAGAGTTTCCTGCAGACTTCCAGGCTGACACAGCAGACACAGCTGTTTACCTCTGCTGTGTTGCCTTTGCTGGCCTCACCAATGCTTGTGCTCACCAATGCTCGCACTGTAGACTAACTAATTAGAGAGGGGACTAGAAGTAGTGCTTAGCTGGCTTCCAGTTTGCATGTTCCTCAAAAGTCCCCTTTTCTATTAAAATGCACATTTGTGTGCCATTAAAACAACACTAAAGATGCTGGGAAAATATTTAACTAAATACACCGTAGTTTTGCCTACGCAAGTTCACCAAACAAAAGTCCTTGTACTACAGCCAAGTAATTACTGGTGTTATGTTTGCCCAAGCTTCTCCCCTGGGTCAGCAGTCAAACCTCACAGAGGAATTCCCCTCCAAGATAAAGTCAGCAGAAATAAAATAAAAACAATTCTGCTGTTCAATAAAAGTGAGTTTGCTCTCACCCCAGGTGCGTCGGAGTTCCCCACTGAGGTGCATCTGATGTTTAGTAGTGAAGAGCCCAGAAGAAGTGCTCAGCTGGCTTCTGGTTTGCCTGCTCCTCAAAAGTCCCCTTTTTTTATTCAAATATATGCTTTTGTGCCATTTAAAAAATACTAAAGATGCTGGGACAATATCTAACTAAATTCACTCTAGTTTTGCCTTTGCAGGTTCCCCAAATAAAAATCCTCATACTAAGGCCAGGTAATTCCTGGTCCTATGTCTGCACAAGCTTCTCCCCTGGGTCAGTAGCCAAACCTTACAGAGGAATTCCCCTCCAAGATAAAATGAGCAAAAGAAAAATTAAATAAAAACAATTCTGCTGCTCAATAAAAGTGAGTTTGCTCTCACCCTTAGGAATTCTATGGTCATACTTTAGAAGGCAACTAATAAAATACTGCAACATTTTATCAAACTGGTGGAAGTGGAGGCAGCTGGTCTGCTATTTCTAAAAACCAGACACTGACAAGAAAGAAGATGCTGATTCAGTATTTGCAGAAATCCTACAGGGCCACAGGCTGTTGAGCAGGCTGGATAAGACCCCATCTGTTTCAAGTTATATAATTCTCTCAAGATCTGTTCAGCTGTGTTTCTGCACAGCAAACAAAGAAAGACTTTTATTTGCAGTCCAGGTGCTTTAATCATTAATGAGTGGATCTGCATGATAATTATATGGAGATCCATCTATTTACAGATAACTACAGCTAAAGGCTGCTAATGATGGGCTCTATGGATAAATGTACAGAGTGAATACAAGCTACATATCCACAGTGTGTAACCACCCTGCACCTATTGTGCTCCTGTGCGGGATGCATGAATGGGACACACAGCCTGTACCCACCCAATCCCCCCAGCCTCCTGGACTGCAACGCACCGAGGGTGGGGAGCATGCCAGTACTATATGCCAGTCACCAAGGCATGCAGTGCTGTTTGCAGGGGTGCAGAGTACTGTGCAGGTTACAGCAGCAGGGACCCAGCTGTAACCCATGGTGTGCCCCCACGGGCATGACCCACTGATGGTGGTGAGACCGGGAACCCATCTGCCATGCTGCCCCAGCCCACTAGGCTGCAGGTGAGGGCTGGGGTAGCTGAACAGGCAAGTGCCCATACAATAGGGAGCTGTGTCCTGATCTGTAAGGCAAAAAAAACCCACAACATGTCAGCCCTGACTCCACAGTCCTAGACATAACCCTCCCACCCACCACACACATGCCCACCTCATTCTGTGTTCAAAGTGCCCCATCCCCCAACATGCATGCCCATTCCCCATTATGATATGCATGCCACCTCCCCCACATCAGGTGGTGCTGGGACCGGCCGCACAACCTGACCCTGACCTCGGTTCCCCAGCAACTGCAGTAGTGGCCCCCCAACCCACCATGGCACCGACAGGCCCCCCTCCCACGTCCCCATACCCTGTCATCAGTGCAGCGACACTGGATGGCCAATGGCACAGCCCTCCTCACACCTCCTTGGCCACTGGCTGTCCAAGCAATGCTGGGATCGTGCCCCTATAGCTATGCTGTGCATTCCCAGCATCACTTAGACAGCCGGTAACTGAGTAGGTGTGTGGAGGGCTGTGCTTCTGGCTGTCCAGAGCTGCAGCACTGATGACCAGGACTGGGGGAGGTGTTGTCGGTGCTATGAGGGGTGAGGGGACCACTGCACACCACAGAGAGTTGGGGGTTGTGAGATCAGGGCTGGGTGTGTGTGTCTGGGATGTGCATTGCTGAAATGGGCCAGTATTAGAGGAGAGCACAGACCACCTATGTAGGGTCTGGGGTTTCAGGTCCAGAGTGGGGGGGTGGTTGGGTTCCATGATCCTGGGACAGAGTCCCATATGTGGCTGCATTGGTGAGGGGATGGGGCACAGCTGTGTACTATGGGGTGGGCTGCCATCCTGGCCTGTGGTGAGGGTTCTGTGACCGGGGGTCCATCCATGTGCCAGGAGGGTGCTGTGACACATGTGCACAGCTGGGAAGGGCAAATAGATGCTGGGAACTGGCTGTGCAGGTCTGGGTGCCTGCAGTAGGTATTCACGCTCCTGAACCCACACCTCACTGTGCAAGGGATCCACTGTGGTACCCTGGATGGGCATCTGAATGGAAGCCCGCCTGGGTCTGCCACTTTGACCTCAGCTGCTCTGCACAGTCCTGCATGCCAGGGGTGGGGTGGAGCCATGGACAACTGCTACGATGAGTGCATGCAGTAGTGCATACCATGCACCCTGCACCTGTCCAGGGCCACGGAGCTACGCAGATGGGATGCACACTTCCAGTGCATATTTCCCACCCATCATGCATAGAGCCCAATATGCGCTGAATGACTGTCTACTGATAGCAAATATATCATGATCTGTTTCTGACCCATTTGTGGCTGTTACACTTTTCAGAATCTGCATAGTTTGTGGCTGTGAAGGTAGCTGGCTAAGCACTTTATGAAGGAAATGAATTGCGTTGGTTTTCTTTTCTTCGAACTGAGTGCATTTAGTTTTGAACAGATGCATTACTTATACAGGGTAGCATATAAGACTTTTGCTAGACAGTACACAGTAAGATGGCCATTTAGTTTAAAATACTTGAAACATGTTATGAGCTCTTTTGTATGATCATTATGATACTGCATGTCCAAAAACAGTTGTCTGGTTAGTGAAATACCTTCAACTAGTAGACCTTCAAAGGAGCAAAACAAGCAGGTTGGGCTGCAAGACCCATGATTTTGGTTAACTCATGTGCCTAAAAATCCAAGTAACTTCCCAACATGAACTTTAATTTCTGGCTCTGAAGTGGAAAATCAGAAAAAAAGACTACAATTAACATTAATCTAGTAACAAGAGTTAGAAAACAAAACAGAAAACTTTATATTTCCTTTAAGGAAAAATCAGGAAAATGACTCATATTAACATTAATCAAGTAGTAGAGTTAAAAAGCAAAACAGAAAACTTTTTATTTCATTTTCGTAAACAGTAAAATCAATATTTTTCACTACTCCTTTTGTGGCAGTTAATTCAGAAATGCTAGTAAAGAGTAAAATAAAATCTAACAAAGGGGCCGGGGGCAAGCCAGACAAAAAAGACCATGAACAGAATGTTGCATCTAGTGAGGAATCCATCCCCTTATCAGCTGAGCAAGACACCTCAACTGTACATCGTGGCCTGCTTATTCAAGAAGTAAGACAAGGGTTTACACAAATGAAAGATACAGTTTGATCTCTACAGGATTCCATAGCAAGGCTGGTTACTAAAATGGATCAACTTGATATGAGTCAAGAACATGGAACAAAAGTTTGGTAAAACTGAAGATATGTAGCGCCTATTAATGTTTCTGTTAAGGCCCACATGCAGGAATTAGTTGCCTTAACTATAAAAGTCTTAGAGTTGGGCATGAGAGTAAGGCATTGTCATTTGAAATTGGGAGGGATACCAGACAGAGCGGAGCAATCTAGTCCTGTTCTATTTTTCAAAATATTACTCTCAGAAGCCTTGAATAGGCTTTTCCTGGAGTCAAAAGTGGAACTAGACAGGGCACAGAGAGCTGCATATAACTCAGACTACAAAGGTTATTTAACAAGATTTGTTTTCATAAGGCCTCTGCAATACCACGATAGAGAGACAATTTTGGAACAAGTGTAGATGGATACAGGGCTGAAGATGGATTGTACATGTCTATCCAGACTTTCTTTCAGAAGTGACAATAAAAAAGCAGCATTTTCAAAGGCAAATCAAATGCTTATACAGACAGGCATCAGATTTACAATCATCCATCAAGCTATGCTCTGTACTATACTCAGTACATCAGACAGGTAGATGGCATGTGCCCATAAAACCTGTCTCCCTGTTAGGGGTGTATGGTGCCCTATTACATACCAAGAAGATATGTGTCCAATCTTCTCTTAAAGACATCTAGTGTTCCTGACTCTATTATAGTGGTAGGAAGTCTATTCCACAAGGGAATGGTTCTCTGTGTATAAAAATATCTCCTCGGATTTTTCTTGGGATATGTTAGTTTTAATTGTTTATTGTGGTTTCTTAGAAATACATTTCTACTTGTAGGCTGCAGGTCAAGGCTAGCCATCAAATCCTTATCATTAGTGATTCTAAACATGAGTAGCAGATCTTCCCTTTGCCTTCTTAATTCTAGTGGGTATATCCCTATGGTTGATAATCTCTCCTCATAGGTCAAGTGTTGCAGCCCAGAGATTATAGTCATTGCTCTCCGTTGCACTCTCTCCAGTAAGTTTATGTTCTTCTTCAGGTAGGGACTCCACAGGAGACTGCAAAAGTCTAAATATGGTCTAACAAAATTCCTACATAATGGTAAGAGATATGACCTGTGTCTTGTAATGAATGTTTGCCTGATTGCCCCAAGGATCCTGTTGGCTTTATTTACAAACTCGATACAATGATTGTCAAATGATAGAGCCTTTGTAACAAGAATGCACAGATCTCTTTCATTGTCAACTGTTTCTAGCTTTATATTATTCAATATGTAATTCTGTCTAGCATTTTTAACACCAAGGTGCATAACCACGCACTTTTCAACACTGAACTCCATCTTATTTTTGTGGGCCCATTCATGTAATTTTGATAGATCTTTTTGAAGTGCTTCAGCTTGAACTTTAATGGTCACTTCAGCACTAATTTTAGTATTGTCCACAAATTAAATGCAATTGCTACTGATATTAGCACTGAAATCACTGATAAACAAGGAGAAAAGGGCAGGCCCGAGGACCGATCATTGTGGAACTCTGCTGGGCATTCGACCATTCCTTGACAAATGTCCCCCAATTCTGACCCTTTGAGTTCTATCCAAAAGCCAGTTATTAACCCATCTTGTTATTTTACTATTTATGACTAAGTGTATCATTTTGTTAATAAGTACATCACTGAGGACCTTATCGAAAGCTTTTCTGAAATCCAAGTATATTACATCTACTGCCCTATTTTTGTCTAAGAGGTCACTTATTTTATTGTACAAAACTAACATGTTGGTCAGACAAGAACTCTGTTTTTTAAAGTTGTGCTGGGTCTTATCTGTTATACCCTTATCTGTTAGTTTAGCTTCTAATTGATCCCTTATCAGGGATTCCAGTAGTTTCCACAAGATAGATGTAAGGCTTATGGGTCTATAGTTTCCTAAACTGAAGGTTTATCTACTGGGGAAGCTCAGGATTCTTATTTCCCCATTAGAAACTGAGAGAGCAATTAAACCTGCATTTCCTGAACAATACTGCTCGGAACAGGGACCTCAACATGAATCCTCCCATTCCTCTTCTTTGCACTCCTCTCAGTAAAAGAAGTCAGAATAATATGAAAGGCATATCAATTCCACTTCTAAGGATAACACCCTATCTAAGGATTCAACATAAGATTCTCAAGTTTCAAACTCAGCTGAGGATCAGCAAACTATTCCTGCAGTGCACAGAGTAAAACGATTAACGTGGGTTCAATAGAAGATGTAGAAGGATCAGGACTTAATTTAGATTAAGGATTGTGGGCAGTTATTTACCTTTATGTTTAAATACATTATTTTATGGTAGGGGCAAGGAGTGTACTTAAAAAGGTAATTTAACCATTAAATAAGCTTCAATGTACTCTTAGCATGTTTCTACTTTGATTTAGTTAATATACAGAGGTGCATTGATCCTGTTCAAAGTACTGTACTTGTTCCATTTTAACCTAACTTAGCTGGCACTAGTTGCCCATGACTATCTGTAGCTAGAGGGTGGGAGGATGAGGTATTGGATGGGCACTGACATTGGGATTAGTTGTTAAGGGAGTGCACTTTGGGAAGGACTTCAGGGAATTAGGGAGCATTACAATTTTATTTGCTCAACAAATAATAAACACATGTATCATATAAATATGTATTATTCTTGTATGTCTGTATTTTTTTGGGTTGTACTTTCCCGGGTTACACATGAAATTAGGTGTCTTATTGCTTAGTGTGCTTACCTGATAAACAAAAACTAAACAAATAAATAATATTTTGGAATCTGCCTTATCACACCCCAGGAGGGGTCATGTTTCTTTTTTTCTCTCCTGTATGTTTTCTAGTTCAAAAATGTTTAAGCATTCTAATTAGTCCCTTGTAAATAGTTTTTTTTTTGGTTTGTTTGTTTGTTTGTTTTGGTTTTTTGTTATACAGCTGAGCAATTAAGATGCCTATCCTGGAAAATTGGGGGTCCAGGACTGATTTAAAATTAAAAAAATCTTATTGGAAACTAAAAGAAAACAATGTGAACTGTATTTGTTTCCAAGAAACTCATTTTTTTTTAAAGAAGGATATAAAGTATATAAAAATGCATTTGGAGAAGGTTGTCCACTCTCAGTAGATGGACAGTGCAAGCAGGGTACTTATTTTATGTAACAATTGCTTAAAAAATATTAAAAACTCATATTGATAAAAATGGCAGATATGCAATAGTGAAGTCAGAAATATTGAGACAGACTTTAACCATAGCTAGCATATATACCTGGAATGAGGATGATGGTATTTTCTTTATTAATGTTTTTTTACAATTGATCCAGATGGGACCTCCCTATTTGATTACAGGAGATTTTTAATTTAATTAATTTAGTTGTTTTAACCAGGTATAGCACACTAAGCTGAAAGCTTTTTTACAGGAGCGACCTGGGAACACAAGGAGGTTAAGTGACTTGCTCAGGGTCACACAGTATGCAAGTGGAAGCTGAGGGATTCAAACCCAGGTCTGGTCTGCTGGATGTCACCAAATTTGCAGCTCAGAGCATTAGACCACTGCGCTATACTGCCTCCCAATTTTAATCTAACTTTTGCAGGTTTAAACCATTCCCTGGGTTCAATGGACCAAACGCAGGCCATTGCCTCTCCTACAGAATACCTTACCTCTTTACCTCCTTCCGCTGATCAAATTCTGGTGGGTGACTTAAATGTCAACTGGCTCAGCCCCTCCTCCTCCTCTACCCGAGACTCCTTTTCTGCAATAGACCTAACGCAACTAGTTACCCACCCTACCAGGACTAACCCCAAGAGAGGCTCCAGTACCATGCTTGATGTGGTACTCACCAACCGCCCTAATCGGATCCCCAATGTACAAGTCCTCCCAGACTCTCTCAGCGATCACTCCCCATTCTATTCCACTGGTCAACCTCAGTCCCCAAACCCATAGCACAGTCCACATGCAGTGGCGTCTAATACCTGGTGGACTGATAAAACTTAAGGAACTTCTGTCCCAAATTGACTGGTCTCCTATACAGGCAACTCCTGACATCGACACAGCTCTCTCCTTCTTTGCCCAAACTTTTAATAATGCCTGTGATATCTTGCCCCAGTGTTGACCCGCCCGTTCTAAAAGGAAGAATGCCCCTAGGTTACCCCAGCTTTGATCCACCAGCTCAAACATAGGGACAACCCTATGGCACCGTGCCATTGAGACTGGCGGCCCAATGACAGGATGGTTATATGCTGCTGCCCAAACAAGTGCACTGGGCCATCAGAAAGGCCAAGTCTGAGCACTATCGGTCCTCACTACTGCCTCATGGGGAAACCCAGAACCTTCTGGGATAACATTAAACAGTTAAATGGAATTGCACTCCCCCACCCACCAGATCAACATTAATGTGTGCTCTCCTCAGACCCAGCCCTCATAGCCAACCACCTCAACACCTCATTCACTGACCTTAGCCCTATCCTCCCTACAAATTTTTTTGACCCTCCTCCCACAGCACCTGCTCAAAATCTTTCTCACCCTTATTTTCTCCTCCATAAGTGTTTTCTGCCCAAGAACTTAGGCGCTTTTATGTCACTGCCTCAAGAGTAATAGTACAGGCAGTGACACCCTGAATCCGTGTATCCTCTGGCTGGTCTTAGACACAGTCCTTACCCGATCACATGCCTCATCAACCACTCTCTTGCCTGGGGAAGGTTCCAACTGCCTGGAAAGTCACCACTGTCACCCCTATCTTTAAAGGTGGTGATAGGACTGTGGCTGGAAACTATCGACCGATCTCCATTCTCTCCCCTCTCTCCAAGGCCTTGGAAAAAGTGGTGGCCTCTCAAATCTCTGACTACCTCTTCACCTACAATGTCCTTTGTCCTGAGCAGCATGGCTTCCAAGTAGGCCACAGTACCAACACAGCCCTCCTAGAGTTCTCCAACTTTCTCCACTCCTCCTTAGACACTAGTTCTCTGGCTGGTGCTGTCTTCATTGACCTCTCTAAAGCTTTCGACACTGTCTCCAACCCCCTCCTTCTTGATGCCCTTAGTCTCTCTGGTTTTGCTGCTGGGCCTATCTCCTGGTGCACCAGTTATCTGTCTGACCGCTCACAGTGTGTAAAATTAATGGGACCTACTCAGACATCTGTCCCATCTTTTCTGGGGTTCCCCAGGGCTCCATTCTGGGCCCTTACTATTCTCCTTTGCTAACACCCTTCCACGCTCTTGCTCGGGGAACATTCTATTATGCGCTGATGATGCAGTCATCTTTGCCTCAAGTCGTAACCCTATTGCCCTCCAGGACTCGCTGCAGAAGTCCTTCACTGAAGCGAGGGCTGGTTCAAGGAACATAGATTGGTGATAAATCTTAAAAAACCAAAAACCATGTTCTTCACTCATCCCCAAAACAAGTCCTGCAACTTCAAACTCCTAATTCACTCTGGGTCCTCATTCCCACTCGAACAAGTTTGCTCCTATAAATACCTAGGGATCCATTTTGACCCTCCTCTCCTTCCATGGACACATCGCTGCCCTAGCCACTGCCACTAATATCCGATTGGGCATCTTACATCGGTATAAACACTGCCTTCCCGAGAGCTCTTGACTCATGATCACCTCCTCTATCCTGTCCCTAGTGGACTATGGACTGCCGGTGTATGGTGCTGCTGATCAGACCGCCTCCATAAAATTCACACTACTCTGAATAAGACCTGCAGGTTAATTACTGGAGCACCTAGGATGACACACACCTGTCTACTGTATGCTAAAGTGCTGGTACTTGATCTCGACGAGCGCCTCAAATATCTTACCTGTACCCTTACAAAAAAGACCCTCCTTGGGCTTTCCCCACCAGGATTGACCACCACCATACGCCGCTCTGTCCCACTAGTTCATACTCGGACCTCTGGGAAAACCTTTCTTGTTATCCCTAGAGCTAGGACCTCTCACGGCCAAAGAGCCTTCAGCTTTGGGCCCCTCCTGGTTCAACACACTGCCCTCATCTCCGAGCTCCAACTATACTCGTTGCTTCAAAACTTCCATACGTAACCACCTTATTAACACCGATGCTGAACTGCGCTAGTCAAAGCCGTACTCAATACTTATGACAAACTTATTACTAAGCTGCTAAGGACAACATAACTCTGGTATTGTTTGCATCCATCCTACCTGTACCAGCTTGTTTGTATCTATGTCTTAATTTACTGTTATACTTATGTGTTGTACTGCTATACTGTGTATTTTGGTTTGTCTTACTGTGACAAGGTACCTTTGTAAATGAGCCTATGGCTCAAAGGTTTTCCAAACTGCTGTTTAAATAAAATAAAATAATAGAATCAATAAATAATGCAGTTAAAATGGTTATGAATTTCATAAAGGATTTTGATTTACTAGATCATTTAGATTATTTTTTTTCCAAACAAAAATACTTTTTACTTCTAGTCCCCTCTTTATGATTCACACTTAAAAACTGATATTGCACTAGTCTCTGAAAACATAAGTCATAACATACAGTAGAATATATAGACTAGGTATCCGATCAAGTCTGTGTGGAGCAAAGGAGCATAGTGCAGTGTCAGTGGTTCAGTAGGTAGCACACTCAAGTCTCAGGCCGGGAGATCAGAGGGCTGTGGGTTCAGTTCCCACCTCTGGCACTTGGGTTAATGTCCCAGTATTGACACTGTAGTGCAGTACGAGAGGGGTGCTGCACTTCTGAGGTGTCATCTTTTGGATGAGACGTTAAACCGAGGTCCCATCTGCCTGGATTGGTGGTAGTTCAGGTTGATGTTAAAGATCCCATGGCACTTATCGAAAAGAGTAGAGGAATTTCCCCAGTGTCCTGGCCAAATTTCTCTCATTCATTAAAAAATACCACCAACAGCTTAATCTGGTTCAAGGTCAGTTGGCATTCATTTATATCCCCCTCCCCCGGGTCGTGCCTGAAAATAGGCAGGATTTGTCTAGTGCACTTACCAGGTCAACAAAAACTAAATAAATAAAACAAAATAAATAAATAAATTGTGAAAATCTCATCTTAATCTCAAATGAAGGAACAGTGAAGTGTGGAAAATAAGGAATGCATCTGACCATGTACACGTAGTTATGAGGTGCTTGAACCACACTCTGCCAAAATCGCTGCAGGGAAGGTAGTCACACAATGAGTTAAAATTGGATCTCATGAGTTGTTTTGTTTTTTACATGAGGTTTTTACTGAGTTGCAGCATATGAGTTGTGTAGTTAACTATGCAAAAGTGGTAGGTGCTGTGCTTAATCATGATACATTTGTGAGGAGCTCATGCATCCAATTACTCCCTTATACAGGGCAGTAGAGTACGTGAGGTGACTGGAATGTGGGATTTTGAGCATGTTGTGACAACGTCTTTGCAGTTCATTACTAATCAAAAGAACAAGCAATTGCTGGTCACTAATGGCTAAATTGTCAGATGGGAAAGAGTCAGAAATCTTGAGTACATGGAGAACTGCAAACACTGGTATGCTGCCGGAACTTTTAAAGCAACACTGCCTCTGTTTGCTCAGGTTTATACAATACATGGTATGCAGTATAGTTCGATAATCTCTAGAGTGTTTATACTGATATCCAGCAGAGCAGGCCACTCTTAGGGGATTCAGTAGTGTTTTTCCTAGAGCTGAAACTAGTTTGCTTTTTTCAGCTGTGTTAAGCCATTTGGAAGAAGATTCAAGAGGCACCTGATATCCATGAACGGTACAGTGTAAGTAAATATTTTGCACTGCATGAGCACCATCTTCCAGCTCTAGCCTATATGACTACCCCTGAGGTTACTGCAGTCTGTGAGGCTAGGAGGACATGGGAGTTCTTTGTTGCCAATGAAGACATTCTTCAGCTCCTGATGAGCTGCTTTGAAGATACTTGGATTGGGCATCCAGTGGGTCATGGGGCCCAGTGTGGGCCCTTATTTCCTATTGACTTTTGTAGCTGTCATGATGCTGTCAAACCTGGCCTTCACTGAACAATTAATTATGTTTAGAAGTGGCACCAGAGTTTTAATAACTTACTCAGAGCCAGTCATCCTACAATTTGGAAATTTATTTATGGACTTAGGGCAGAACAGAAGCTAAATAAAGTCAAGATTGAGCAGTATACTTCTGGTCAGGACCCATCTGCATCAGAGAAGAGGTACAGAGATACTGCCAAGAGAATTACAGCGCTGGTTGAAGAATATGCCAGCAGGAGTCCTTATGATTTTCTTTGTGGAATAACATAATTTTCAACTGCAGGTTTGATGTTCATCCCCGTGTTTGCAATAAAAGTGTGTGTTCTTACTTTGACTTGCGGTATTCTTTCATATTTGGTGCAGAAGTAGCAGAGTATGTGGCTATATATGGCTGATACCGTGCAACAATTTTCCCTCAATACAGTTTTCCCCTATCGTGCACTGACGTGGTTTTTGCTTGCGGGTTCTTTGTGGTTGTGTTACTTACGGCAGTTCCTATTTTAGCACTGTTAAAGTGGAACCTATAGACTATGGTCCAATTGTGTTGCTACATCATGCCTTTTTTGTTAGTTAAGCTTAACTTGCACATGCTGATAGTAAAATATAAAGTATGGCGAGTTAAGCCCACTTTTTTAAATGGCCAAGAATTTGTTAATCAAATTAAGAAGGAAATTACTGATTTCTAGAATGCTAACATTAACTCAGGTGTGTCTATTAATAAAGTTTTGGAAGTAAAGAAAGGCTGTTTGAGAGGTCTTATTGTATCTTACTCAACTTTTAAAAATAAAAATCATAATCGTTTATTAAATCAGTTAGAAACTGTATTAAAAATAGCAGATAATCAATATATATCTTCTGAAGCTCAATCAGATGTACGTGTACTACTTAAACTAAGGGAATGTTATAATTCTCTTATATAAACTCAAACAGAGAAGGTGGCACTAAGAGCCTGAACCACATATTATTTCATGGCTGACAAGCCTGACAAGTTGTTAGCTGTTCAAATAAAATCTGACACTAATCCTAAGGCAATTATAGCCATTACAGATAATCATAGACAAATTCATAAAGACCACAGGAGAATTAGTGATGTACAGTAGTTACACATTTCTATCAAAAACTAAACATGCCTGAGGTTGAACTGACAGGTTTAGAATTTTTTGCAATGGTCAATTGTAATAAACTGGATAAGACCAGTGTGGACTCATTGAATATAGAAGTTTCTTCTACTGAAATTAAAATATTTCTTGAGACTTTTCCAAAGTCCAAGTCTCCCTGCTCAGATGGATTTATTAATGAGTTTTACGCTACATTTAGTCATGATCTTTTTTCCCATATTATATATTATTTGCAATGGCATTGCCCTGTTGGACACCATTCCTCCTTCTTTCAAAAAACCTATGTCATCTTGACATTTTAGAAAAACAAATCTCCTGAGAAATGTTGCGTCTATAGACAAATGTCATTGTTAAATTCAGATTATAAGATTTTTGCAAACATTTTGTCCCATTGTGTTGATTTATATATAAGATAATACATATAGACCAAACAGGCTTCGTCGGTGGAAGGATGATTGCACACAATGTCAGAAGGGCTTTAGATATTATAATAAAGAATGTGTCTCCAAATGCCACCCTCCTGGCATTGGATGTGGAGAAGGCATTCAACATGGTAAAGTGGTTGAAACTGGTACTCTGTCATTTTGGTTTTGGCTCAGATTTTAGTAATTGGATTGATAATAAATATAGGATTCCCTCTGCAAAAATTAAAACCAATACTGCAATTTTAAACATGGCCATTAACTGAAAAGAGGCACATGTCAAAGCTGCCCAATGTTTCCATTATTACTTGTTCTTTATATGAAGCCTTTAGTACAATTTTTATGACAAAATAAACATATTAGGGTATTATAATTTTAATCAATAACATATCAGCTGGCTTTATGCCAGCGATGTGTTGACTTTCTTAGACAATATATTCGTCTTCATATATTGTTAACTGTGATATCTTACTTTTCCTATGTCTCAGGTTATAGGATTAACTGAAATAAGACAGAAGTAATGTACTTAGGTGAATCAGAAAGCTTCACTTTACCACAAAATCTTCTTGACTTATCTTGTACAGTTTTTCAAAGTTTCCATTATCTTGCATACAAATAACAATGGATATTAGAAAGTTATTTCAGGCTAGTTATATCATTCTTTTGGATCAAATTATGAAGGATTTTGACAAATGGTAAGGTCTACCCTATCTTTATGGGAGAGGATAACTATTATAACAAGCATGTGTCAATACCGAATGTTGTCTCATTGGCATTGGCGCTGGTAATGCAGGAGTTAGAGACGTATAATAGGAATGGCAGTGAAGTATTGAAGTGATGCCAACCCAACCCCCACCCTGCAGAGACTGACAGGTGTTGGGGTGTGCCTTTGGGTTGTCAGCTATAACGCTCATGCCATTTTACCTCACCCTGTAGACACTGACAAGTATTATGGTGTGCTTTGGGGTCTTTGGGTGTTATACTTACCCCATTCCATAAGTAAATATGCTGAGGTGGGTGCAGTATAGGAGAATGGGGTGAACTTTGTGGCTAAACACTCCAAGGCACACCACAATGCCTGTCACTGGCTGCAGGGTGGGAGTGGAGGTGGAATGGCATGAGCATTACAGCCGATGATCCCAAGTCACACCCCTGACGCCTGTCAGTCTGTACAGGGTGGGGTGTTACAGTTGGAAACCTTAATGCTGTAGGTGTGTGTTGGTATTTTCACTCCAAAGTTTCAACATGGGCTTTTTTTGACCCCACCTCATGAAGAGCGCCACTATCAGTTTGTTAGCTGAAAGGTAGTTTTGCATAGTGGCTATGCCATTTGGCGACACAGAGATGAAAACACATTTTGGGCAGTATGTGAAAAATGACAACTATATTGTTTGTGAGGAAGTGTAAAAAGACGGCAATGTTGAAAATCTGGAGTGAAAATATCAAAAACTGGTGAAGTCATGAGCATGCATAGAAAGTGTGCAAACACATCCATAAACCAATTATTTTTGGGATTTTTTTAACCACATTTTCAACATAGGCATTTTGGGACCTCCCCTCATGAACAGTGGCATTGGGATTTTGTTAATTTGTCCCAAAAGTTGATTTCCCACAGCGACCACACCATTGTGCTCCACAGGTGCGAAAACACATTTTGGGCAGGATGTGAAAAATGACAGCTGTACTGTTCATAAGGAGGTGCGAAAAACTGCCAGTGTTGGAAATGTGGCATGAAAATATTGCAAATTTGTGAAGTTACAACGGTGCATGGAAACTGTGCAATGCACACTTGTAACACAGTAATTTTATGGACTTTCGTCACCAGATTTTCAACATAGGCATTTTAGGACCTCTGCTCATGAACAGTGTCACAGTCATTTCCTCAAACTGTCCTGAAAACTGATTTCGCAGAGCGACCATGCTATTCTGTGCTGGACGTCCGAAAACACATTTCAGCCAGGATATGTAAAATAACAGCTCTACTGTTCATCAGAAGGTGTGGAAAAACAGCAATTTTGAAAATCTGGAGTGAAAATATTACAAATTCCCGAAGTTACGAGCATGCACGGAAACTGCGCAATGCACTCTTACAAAACAGCCATTTTGGGGATTTTTTCCACCAAATTTGCAACATAGGCTTTTTGAGAGCCCCCCTCCTCTCTTGAACAGTGGCACTGTGGTTTTGTTAATCAGTCCCGAAAAGTGATTTTGTGCAGTGACCGTAAAATCACTTTATGGTACCAAATAACACCATGACAGTGACTGAATTCATGAGGAGGGGTCTCAATAACCCCATGGTGAAAATTTGGTGTCAAAATTCCCTAAAATGCCTGAGATATGCACCAAAGTTGAAAAACCCCTATTTATGCCATTATACAGCTTACCGGCATTTCTTCAGTTTGCGGTCAGCTTTGAAGAGTGCAGACATGTTCCCAGTCCACCCGAAGATCATCGCGCTGGACTCCGGAGGTAGGTATGGGGTGAAGGGGGTGTGGGGAGGCAGGATGTGCACTGGGTGGGCATCGGTTGTGGGAGGGGGCAGGGAGACCGTAAAGGACCATTTTCTTTTTTACAGGGTAAAAAAAAAAAACAAGCATTTGTCAATGCCAAATGTTGTCACACTGGCATTGGCAGTGGCAGAGCTAGAGACGCATAGAGCTGTGGTTTTTTTAATGTGTCTCAAAAGGTGATTTTGCACAGCAAGCACGCCATTGTGCGCCACAGCTGTGGAAATGCATTTTGGTCAGGCTGTGAAAAATTGCAGCTGGACTGTTTATAAGGAGGTGTGCACAAATGCCAGTGGTGAAAATGTGGCATAAAAAATATTGCAGCTTGATGAAGTTACAAGAGTGCATGTAAACTGCACAATGCATGCTTGCAACACAGTCACTGTATGGACTTTCGGAACCAAATTTTCAACATAGGCATTTTAGGACCTCTGCTCATGAATAGTGTCAAAATCATTTCCTCAAACTGTCCCGAAAACTGATTTTGCACAGCGACCATGTAATTCTGCACCGGAAGTGCGAAAACAAATTTCAGCCAGCTGTACTGTTCATAAGGAGGTATGGAAAAATGCCAATGATGAACAGCTGGAGTGAAACTATTACAAATTCACAAAGTCACGCGCGTGCATGCAAATTGCACAATGCACGCTTGTAAAACACTAATTTTATTGACTTTTGTCCCCAAATTTTCAACATAGGCATTTTAGGACATCTGCTAATGAACAGTGTCACTATCATTTTCATAATATGTCTCGAACATGGACTATCCACAGTGGTCGCACTGTTCTGCGCTGGAACTGCAAAAACAGATTTTGGTCAAGATGTGAAAAATTGCAGCTGTACTGTTCATTAGGCGGTGCAGAACAATGGCACTGTTGAAAATCTGGAGTGAAAATATTATAAGTTTGCAAACGTACAAGCGTGCGTGCAAACTGCGCAATGCACGCTCGTAACACAGCCATTTTATGGAGTATTGTCACTAAATTTTCAACACAGGCATTTTAGGACCTCTGCTTATGAACAGTGTCACTGTCATTTTCATAATGTGTCCCAAACACTGATTTCGCACAGCAACAGCGCTATTCTGCGCCAGAAGTGCGAAAACACATTTCAGCCAGGATGTGAAAAATGACAGCTGTACGGTTCACAAGAAGGTGTGGTAAAATGCCAATTTTGAGAATTTGGTGTGAAAATATTGCGAATTCGCTAACTTACGAGCGTGCATAGCAACTGCGCAAAACACACTCTTCAAACAGTCATTTTTTTATTTTTCCCACCAAATTTGCAACATAGGCTTTTTGAGAGCCCCCCTCATGAACAGTGGCACTGTCATTTTTGTACTCTGTCCCGAAAGGTGATTCTATGCAGTGACTGTGAAATCACCTTTTGGGACCGAATAACACCATGACAGTGCAAGAATTCATGAGGAGGGGTCCCAAAAACCCCATGTTGAAAATTTGGTGCCAAAATTCCCAAAAATGTCTGAGATATGCATCAAAGTTGTAAAAACCCTATTTATTTCATTATACAGCGTACCGGCATTTCCTCAGTTTGCGGTCGGCTTTGAAGAGTGCAGACGTGTTCCCGGTCCACCGAAGATTATCGCGTTGGAATCCACAGGTAAGTACGGGGTGGGGGGTGTGGGGAGGCAGGGTGCGCAGATGGTTGGTGAAGATGGGGGCAGGGAGACTACGAGGGACAGGTTTTGTTTTACAGGTGACAAAAAAAGAACATCATGGGACAGTTTTTTGTTTTAGGGGATTTGGCATGTTGGTGTGGGCTCCCAGCGTGCCACCTAAATGTTTGGGGGGATCTGTAGCTGATGGTGGGATTGGGCACCCTTGTTGGCACACAACACGGGGAGGATTTTATGCCAACGGGGATCGGGCACCCCCGTCGGCACACAAAGAAAGCGGGGAGGGCCGAGCCAAGGGGGATTGGGCACCCCCTCAGCATTTAACAATGGTGGGGGTTCTTTATACTGTTGGGGAGTGGGCTCCACCATCAACACACAAAGAAAGCGGAGGGGCCGAGCCAAGGGGGATTGGGCACCCCCTCGGCATTTAACAATGGGGGTTAATTTATGTCTACTGGGAGTGGGCTCCCCCATCAGCACATACAGAGGGGCAGGGTTGACCAACAGGGGGATTGGGCACCCCCAAAGTTGGCAGTTTGGTGGCCACTGTGCAGCCATGCTCATAATGTCAGCGAGCATGTCCAGGGAAGGTCCTCTGCATCTGACGAGCTTTGCTTGGATTGCAGTGGACCTTTTCTTAGATGTGCTCACCACATTATGTATGCATGGTGTGGCACCAGCATGCAGGCTGATCAGGGAATGAGGGACACACCTACTGGTGCGTGCCCTGCCTTTGCCCAACAGTGACTGCACCTCCAAAGCTGCACTACCACAAGATGTTGGCTGCGCAAACATGCCAACATAAAAAAAGGGAACATTGCGGGATGGTTTTTATTTTTTCAGGCACATTTGGCACACTGGGGTGGGCTCCCAGCATGTCACCTGATTGTTTTGGGGGGCTGTAGCTGATGGGGATTGGGCACCCCCGTCAGCATACAACAAATAGGGGGGAGACATCATGCCAATGGGGAGTGGGCTCCCCCGTCAGCTAAATAAATAAGGATGGGGGACTGTAGCTGACAGGGATTGGGCCCCCTGTCAGCAAAGGAAGACTGTTGGGGGGAGCGCATGATGCTGAAAGGGATTGGGCACCCCCTAGGCACACACATGGGGGGGTCATTATGCCGATGGCGGTGTGCTTCACAATGGCAAATGAAGTGGGTCGGGGAATGCGACAGGGGGATGGGGCACCCCTGTCTCCATGTTTAGGTGGGGAGGCTGCGCCGCTGCAATGAGAAGCTTGCTTCTCATTGCAGAGGACATTTTCTTAGATGTGGTCACCACATTACGTCTTGCTTGTGTGGCATCTGCATGCTGTCTTACTGGGGAATGAGGGACGCACCTACTGATGTGTGCCCTGCATTCGCCCACAGTGACCACACCTCCAGATCTGCTCCTAATGCAATATGTTAGCTGGTGAGCAAGCGCGAGCCGACATAAAAATTAATCTATTACCTCATCTTGTGTTTTTATTTCAAACCTTACCAATAGAAATTACAAATATTTTTTTTTGAAATGATAGATAAGAGAAATAGTAGATTCAAATGGAATAATAATCAACTTCAGATTACAACACCCAAACTTCAAAGCCCAGTTAATGATGTTGGATAAGCTCTACCCCATTTTAAATGATATTACATAGCAGCTCAACTCGATGCTATTAGAAATTGTTTTGTTGAATCAGATATCCCCTGCCATGGTTTCAGATGGAAATTTCAACTACCATATGGGATTATATCAAAGCTATACTTTGGATTAAGATCTTTAACAATCAAGAAAAATTCTAGTACATCTCTTTTCTAAAAAATACTGTAATGTGATGGTTTGAGGGCAACACAGATTTGATTCATACACGCCTCCTTTTTCTCTGATTTTTGGCAATCCCTATTTGTCAAGCTTAGCAAATTACACATTTCCCAGAGTATGGAAGCAGACTGGCTTAGTAAAAAAACATTATGTATATATCACATGGAACTTTTGTAGACTATTATCATTAAAAACACATTTAATCTTCCAATTGGTCACATTTTTCATTCATCTACAAATTAAAAACTATATAAGAAAAAACTTTGGAAAATTTACAGCACCTATCACCATCACCATAAGAATCTTTTTTTTTTTATTTATCCTCAAGAGACCATAAAGTAATAGGGAAAAATAAATGCAATGCTCTTACAATATGGGATGGGTGATTTGTCTAATCTGAAAAACTCCTGGGAAAAGGAGCTAAATGTTTCTCTTCATCAGGTCAAATGGGCAGCCCTAATTATTCCCCCAAAACTATCAGTAAACATTTTAAGTTTAAGCAAATGCAATATAATATTCTGCATAGAATTTATCATATGTCTGTTAAATTGTATACATTTTCCTTAAAATTACAGGGCAACTGTCAAAGATGTTTAGCTAATAAAGGTTCTCTTTCACATATGTTAGAGTTATGTCCTAATATCAAACACTATTGGGATGCTATCTTAGTATGTGTGGGTTGCATACTGGGTGTGGATTTCCCTTTCGATCCAAACATTCTGATCTTAGGAACTGTACAAATGGATCCATAAATATTTTATAAAAATAAGATAACATTTTATAAATTTAGCAATTATTAATGGACAGAAGGTTCTTTTACAATACTGGAAGGATATTGCTGCACCATCTTTTTCGAAATGGTTGGCCTTCCAAATTAATTGTTTCACATTAGAAAAACTGCATTATGTGTGTGAAAGCCAAATTAAAAAAATAATAATATATGGCAACTCCTTATTAGTTATGTAAATACCTTTTATGTTATGGGTGTGTGCAGAGCAGAGACCAACAAGAAAGTAGGGCTATGGTGAAACAAATCTACAACTGTGGGGAAGGGTTCCAGTGGTCTGAACACCCCCCCCCCAAAAAAAAACACAGACTGGAACTTAAGAGAGATGTATGTCAGAGAACTGACAGTTTACTACATCTGTAACTAAGCTACCCCACTCCACCCCCTGTGTATAACAACAAGGAGTTTGGGATCTTCTTTGCACCTCAATAAACAGCTCTTATTTGTGTAAGGAAGAGCCAAGTGTATCTTATTTGCATCTCCAAGAAACAAAAAGGGTTTATCCATCTACAAAGCCACACAGAGACACTCCACTGTTGGGTCACAACTTCAAAGTGAAAGGTGAACCCGTTTTAAGTCCTTAGCCAGAATTACACAGAGGGTACTGGTGGCAGCTCCTACGCAGGGACTGACAGGCTCAATAAACTGGTGAGTGCATGGGCTGTGTGCAGTAGGTACACAGAAATAAAGAAGGGGCACACCTAGTGCTGGGCAGAAACTCTGAGTTCATGAACATTTTGTGAAATTTTGTAAAATTTCCCGATATTCCATCTTTGGCAAAATTCAAATCCTCTGAATACGGGCCACAAATTTACACACCATTCTGCAAATATCTTCTGGTGGAATTGCACAATGTTACACATGAATTGCAGAAAGATAGTTCTGCTGAATTCTATTCCACAGTTTCATAATCAGTCCTCAATATATACAATCATTCTGCAATTCAGAATAATGACTTCTGCAGATCAATACATTGAACCGCAATTCATACATTCATTCCATGGTTCTAAGTCAGAAGTTTGTGAAACTTGCCAAAATGCATTCTGAAATTTCAAGGAAGCGAAATTCTGACTTTTGTGGTAACTCCACAGGTGGAATTTTATTTTCCCACAGCACAACACACATTTAGCTGAGACTGAGTAACCTATAGAAAAAAGTCACATTTTGTTGTGGCAGCACTGCAGGATTCAAAATGTTCTGTACAGACAGAGACTTTGCAAAGAGTGTGCTTGAATTTTTGCCGTTTGTAAAACGGCCCCAGGTCGTGCATAAAAAAGGGCCTTGGCTCATTATGCTTACCTGGTGAACAAAAGTTAAAAATAAAATAATTCAGTTTTGCAAACATTTGTGTAAACAAGAGCAAAGGTAAATGCAGAGCTGAAGTCATAAACGCTTCAGATAGAGTCTGCTATGCTACAAATGGTGCTAATGAAGATGCAAGCTGAATAACAAATTTGTGGCAGCAGAGCAAGAAAAGCAATGGCAGCTCAAATGGAGAAGATACAGTGTGAGGAGAAGATGCATCAGGAGAAACAGAAACATAAATAGCATCAGCAAAAAAAGGCCCACTGGCCAATCAGCTCTGCCCAATACCTGCATGCAGCCACACCCAGCCAAATACTGGATGGAATAATCTAGTGATGGCCCTGGCTATGTTTTGACACCCCATCCCACGTCCACTTATCTCCTGTCCTTGACTGCCCACCCTCCCTCTGTTCATTAGTTTCAACTATCCACTGTGCCCCTCCCACTTGTGTTTGAAGCCACTGATGGACTTTGCATTGATCATTTTTTCTGGCATTGCAAACCACCTCTCCATTACCCTTTCAGTAAAGAAAAACTTTCTTACATCCCTCCAGAAGTTTCCATCATTCATCTCTTATTACTTTGCCCTCACTTCTTGTACACAGGGCACTTAACATCTATTAATAACAACCCTTAGGTAAATAAAGGTCTCTATCATGTCCCCCCTCTCACTATGTCCTCCAGTGTGCACATACTGAGACTCTCCAGCCTCTCATCATACATCTATACTCTGCTGCCCTTGAATCATCTTCATGACCCTCCTTTGCACAGCTTCCAAGAGGTTTCTGTCCTTCTTTGGGTGCAGGCTCTAGAACTGCACACAGTACTCTAGGTAAGGTCTGATCAAAAACTGTACCGGGGCAGAATCACCTCCTTCCTTAGGTCTGACCAAGAACTGTACCAGAGTAGAATCACCTCCTTCCTTCGGCTAGCAAAGCCCTTCCCTATGCACTCAATCTTATTTGGTTTCCCCGCAGCCTTCTGGTAGTGGGCATGGATTTTCAAACTGTCTCTAATAATGATTCCCAGGTCCCATTCCTCAAACGTCTGCTCCTCTCTCACTCCCCCCCAACCAGTCTTTGTTTTCAGATTTCTTTTGCCAATATGCATAACCTTACACTTTTTGGCATTAAATTTGAGTTGCCATATCTTGTGCCACTTTTCCAGTCCATTCTGGTCAGTTTGTATTCCCTGTATTCCTGCCACTCTGTCCAGTTTGCCTCCAATGTTGGTGTCATCTGCAAGAGACTGATTTTACCCAGGATTCCCTCCCCTATATCACAGATGGCTAAATTTAAAAGAAAGTAGGATTCAAAACTAAGAGGGACCTCAATGTAGCAAATGAAGAATATGGATAGTATGGAGGAAGAGCAATCACTGAGGCCCGTAAATTCCACATAGCAATAGGCAAAGCACTCTGCCATGGGTGTTTAAGCAATAATACATGATGGTGTGGTATGTCATAGATTATCATCATGCTTTGTGTGTTGTAAGGCACAAAGGCAAAGGCAATGTGACTGATGTACCCCAGAAGTGATGATAATGCATGGCATACCAGACCCTGGAGTGTACTGTTTTTAATTATACAATGGATTCATTTTTATGTATTGAGAAAAAAAACGTATAAATGTTTTATTGTGCCTTATGTGCAGGTATACATTTAGGTCCAGGTACCAGGGTAGGATGGGGCATAAAGATGAAAAAAATGTCTTTTGTTCTCTTTTGACAAGTAGGGGTGCTGCTTTGAAGGATATGCTGAACTTGTGGGGTGTAAGGATTTTTTTTTATTTAGTTGTTTAACCAGGAGTAGCACACTAAGCTGAATGCTTTTTTTACAGGATCGACCTGGGAGCACAGGAAAGTTAAGTGTCTTGCTTAGGGTCACACAGTATGCAAGTGTAAGCTGTGGGATTCAAACCCAGGTCTGGTCTGTTGGATGTCACCAGATTGCAGCTCAGAGCCTTAAACCACTGTGCTATACTGCCTCCCTATTTGAAGATTTGAAGTATATAAAAGAACCTATTGGCTGAAACATCTTCTTAACCATGAGTATGTGCTGGGATTTACTTACGGAAAAGAAGATGTGTCGCAGACAGTCAAGTGTGCCAACACAAGGAATCTGAGAAACAAAATTCCTGACCTTGAGGCAATTGTGGAGGCAGGCCTGGATCTTGAGGCCACAGCGGAATCATGGTGCATGAGCAACCACAGCTGGGAAGTGGCCTTCCCAGGCTACACCATGTTCTGGAAGCACAGGTCAGGGAGGAAAGGCAGAGAGGTTCTTTTTTTTTATATGTGAAGGAGGGTATAAGGGCCACTGAGACACAAGGGCAGAATTACTATGGGTCAACCTAGCAATGGGGTCATGGGCCATTATCCACATGGAGTGATGTACAGGCCTCAAATACAGGGAGAGGATTTAGAAAGGGCCCTGTGGGAACCATTAGCAAAATGGCCATCAAAAGTTTTAATAATGGGGGTCTTTAATCTGCCCGATGTGGATTGGGGCATTCTTGCCACAGCTACATCAGGAGACAGGGCTATCCTCAACTCCATACAAGGGGCATTTCTCAGGCAACTGGTTTTGGAGCCCAGTAGGGATAGGGCAGTGTTGGACCTGGTACTTACAAACAGAGACAGCATGGTTGAAGTCACACTGGGTAATAGTCGTCTGGGTACAAGTGATCACCATACAGTGCAGTTTGGCATATGGATAGGACATGGACAAAAAACACACTAGGTTCCTGGACTTCAGGTCAGCAGATTTATAATAAATGGGAAACTGCCTCAGGGAATACCTCAATGTGGTGGAAGGCAGAGGGAGAGTGGAAGCTCAGTGGAGAAACATTTAGGAGGGTATAGCCCATGCAGCAGCATTCTGTTTGAAGGAAGTGAGCAAGGGGAAAGAAGAGGAAGAGACTACTATGGTTCTCTAAGAAGGTGACAAAAGCAGTGAAGGAGAAGAAAACAGCATTTACATTGTACAAGGAGACCCAGAAGGATAAAGACAGGGAGGTATATCTTGCAAAACAAAGCGAGGCAAGAAGCAGGGTGAGGGTAACTAAAGCACTAACAGATGAGAGGTCAAAAAAGGGGACAAGATCTTCTTCAGATATGTGGAGGAAGAGAAAGACAAGGAAGGGGACAGTGAGAATTCAGAGGGCAGGGGGGACTATGCAAAGAGAGATCAAAAGAAAGCAGAAATACTAAATGATTGCTTCTGCTCAGTGTTCAGGGTACTGTGGGGGGATGGATCAGTATGCTGCAGTAAGCAACAGGGAGGGGGGAGTGGACACAAGTATATTCTAGGTGAAGAGGATCTGGAAGGGACTGGAAGCCTTAAAGGAGAATAAGGCAATGGTACTGGATGGGATTCATCCAAGGGTTCCAAAGGAACTGAGCACAGTGCTGGCCACTACTCTGGCAGTGCCTTTTAGCACCTCAGTGGAGATGGTGGACATTCCAGAGGACTGGAGGAGGGCTGATGTGGTCCCTTTGCACAAAAGCAGCAGTAGAAAGGATGCTAGCAACTATATTCCAGTCAGTCTCACATCAGTGGTATGGAAGTTAATGGAGACACTGGTGAAGGATAGGCTCAAGGAACACCTGGAGGCAAAAGGGCTGCAGACCCACCAGCAATTCGGTTTCATGGGGGAAGGGCATGTCCAGTGTTGGAATTATACTTCCAGAGCTATGGGGGTCCTAACATTTTGGAGCAGGGACAGAGGCATGCACAGGAGCAGTGAACAAGGGGGGCCAAATATCCTGACAAAGCTAGGGGAGTCTGGGAACATGCTCCCCTCCAGAAATAAAAAACAATCACTGTAAATGGTGCATTTTCCTGCATTTTTGAGTTAGGCAAGATACATTACAGCCCACCAGAGTGAAGCACTATGTTATAAGGATGTTATAGTTTCTTACATCAGGAGAGAGACTTGTATTCCCACCCCCACCCCCAAGAGTCGAGCATGCAGGCAGAGCAGCCAGCCAGCTGGTAAGGTGAACAGTGTGCATCCCAGCCAATGCCATCTGTCCCTATCACCTGATCCCCCTACCCAGTTACAGGCAGGCAAAGAAGTTATTTTTTACGTTTGCTTGTGCACATGTGGAAGTAACATTTTGTGGCAGCTTGCTGGAGTAGCAGGTTGTGGAGGTGCGGCAATGTTGTGGCCAATGCCGCCACTGCTTTTTTGGTCTTGTCTCTGTGGCACCAATGAATGAGCATGCTATCCATGACAGCAGTTGAGAAGCGTGTCACCTACTTGAGAGAAATCCGCTGCTGCAATGAAAGAGAGGCTCATCATTACAGCGGCAGATCTGACATGCCTCCATTACATGCTGTTCCTGGTGAAACATGGTGGCTGCTCTCGCCGTCCACCTCTCACAGTCCCTAGAAAGCCAATGTCATCAGGGGTGCCCAATCCCCCTGTCAGCATGCTCCCCCCAGTTCCTTTGCTGATGATGGTGGCCAGTCTCTGTCAGCATAATGGCCCTCATTTTATCTGTCTGCTGAGGGGGGGTGCCCAATCCCCATGGCATCATCTACCCCCAACACAGACACACTTTCTTTGCCGACGGGGTGCCCAATCCCCATTGGCTTCAGTCCCCTCTGCCAAAAAAACACAGGTGACACACTGGGAGCCCACCCCAGTGTGAAAAATGTATTTGGCAAACCTGTAAGAAAAATAAACCTTCGTGTGACGTTCCATTTCTCCCCCCATGTAAAACAGAAAATGGTCCCTTGTGGTCATGACACCCCCCTACCCAACCTGCACCTGCCCTCTGTGCACCCCATCTCCCTCCCCCATACTTACCTCCGGAGCCAGCACAATGATCTTCAGTGGAGCTGGAGACATCTGAACTCTTCAAGCCAACCGTGAACTGAAGAAAATCACGGTAAGCTGTATAATGGCATCAATGGTAGGGGTTCAACTTAGGTGGATATCTCAGCCATTTTTGTGACTTATGGCTCCAAATTTTCAAAATGGGGTTCTTGGGACCCCACCTCATAAACGTAGT
This sequence comes from Neoceratodus forsteri, assembly GCA_016271365.2. NCBI lineage: Eukaryota > Metazoa > Chordata > Ceratodontiformes > Ceratodontidae > Neoceratodus > Neoceratodus forsteri. The sequence continues at coordinate 338,439,644 of CM028137.1, read as the reverse complement.
CAAGTCACTGTCATTTCATTATTCGGTCCTGAAAGGTGATTTCGTGGTCACTGTGCAGAATCACCTTTTGGGACTGATTAACAAAATGACAGTGTCACTGTTCATGAGGAGGGCTCCTGAAATGCCTAAGTTGCAAATCTGGTGAAAAAATTCCAAAAAATTACTGTGTTATGAACGTGCATTGCGCAGTTCCCACACACGCTCGTAACTTCAAGAATTTCTAATATTTTCACTCCAGATTTTCAACACTGCCATTTTTCTGCACCTTCTTATGAACAGTACAGCTGCCATTTTTCACATCCTGCCTGAAATGTGTTTTCACACATCTGGCGCACAATAGCATGGCCACTGTGGGAAATCAATGTTCGGGACAGATTAAGAAAATCATAGTGACAGTGCTCATAAAGAGGGGTCCCAAAAAGTCCATGTTGTAAATTTGGTGGAAGAATTCCCCAAAATGACTGCGTTACTAGCGTGTGTTGCGCAGTTTCTACGCACGAGCGTAACTTCTCCAGTTTTTAATATTTTCACTCCAGATTTTCAACATTGCTATTTTGCACACCACCTTATGAACACTACAGCTTTCATGTTTCACATCCTGCGCAAAACAAGTTTTCGCACTTGTGGTGCACAATGGGTGCAGTCACTGTGTGAAATCAATGTTCAAGACAGATTAACAAAATCACAGTGCCTCTGTTCATGAGCAGAGGTCCCAAAATGCATAGGTTGAAAATTTGGTGTAATAAAACCCCCAAATAATTGCATTATGGGTGTGTGTTGCGCAGTTCCTATGCATGCTCGTGACTTCACCAATTTTTTTATATTTTCACTCCAGATTTTCAACATTACCATTTTTTTACACCTCCTCATAAACAGTACAGTTGTAATTTTTCACATCCTGTTTGAAATATGTTTTCATACCTGTGACACCAAATGGCGCAGCTGCTGTGCAAAATCACCTTTTGGCTAACAAACTGATAGTGTCACTGTTCATGAGGTGGGGTCATAAAAAAAAACATGTTGAAAACTTGGAGTGAAAATACTAAGAAACGCCCATGGTGTTAGGGTTTCTGACCATAATGCCCTACACTGTAGGGACTGACATGCGCCGGGGGTATGACTTGGGATTGTCACCAGTAATGCTCACGCCATTCCACCCCAACCCCCACAGCCAGTGACAGGCATCAAGGTGTGCCTTGGACTCTTCGGCCCCAAAGTTCACCCCATTCTGCTATACTGTACCCATTTCAGCATATTTCCTTATGGAATGGGGTGAGTGCAAAGTCCGAAGACCCCAAAGCACACCTCGACACTTGTCGGTATCTGCAGGGTAGGGTGAGGAGAAATGGCATGAGTGTTGTGAATAATGACCCAAAGGCAAGGTGTCACCAGAGGTAGAAAGTTGGGGGGCTAATACCTCTCAGTCAAAATCTTAATCCAACTAGGGGGGTCCAGGGCATACTCCCCTGTAAAATTTTGAAATTTTTACCTTCAAATGGTGGCTTTTCCTGCATTTTAATGGGAAAAGATATGTTTAAAAAGGCTGGTAATCATGACCTCTATTTATTGGTACATGTAGAAACATTTAGTTACTGGACTACCAAGGAGGACAACAAGAGAGACACTATTATCCCGGAAGATCTGCTGGGAATGTTAAAGATCCCAAAGAAAGTTGGAAAGTTATTGGAGACCCCAGAGGAAAACAGACAGACAGCATTATCCTAGCAGATCTGCTGGGAAGGTTACAGTACTCTGAGCAAATATGAGACAAGTCAGACAAAAAAAAGGTTATAGCTTTGGCAGTGCTCTGTATCACTGGCCACCTTGTCTGAGCTTGCTACCCTTGCTTGCCATAAGCACAAACACTCAACACAAACCAATTAGGCAGACAACTTAGAAAAAGGCTGTTAGTTTTCTCTGCTCTCTAGTTATTTCTGGCAAGAAGCTGAGAACATTAAAGGGACACTGTCACTGTCAACATTTAAGACTAATTTTGAACTGCCCAAACTGAAGGTTTAGGGAGGAAACTTCACAAATGTAAAAGGAACTAGTAGTAGCATACTTTAATGTAATGGCTTCATACTGTATATTTTTGTAAAAATATTAAAATTTAGACAGTCTGTCTGCAATTTTGGCTCCATGCATCCATGAGCTAGACAGGCACGGAGCCGAGGTGAAATGCGTTCATGCTGGAATTACTTTTTAGTCCAATATAAATAAAGCGTATGACCAGATAGGGCTGTGAACACTGACATGCTCAAAAAAAGTCCCAGTTTGAAACAAGGGCTATAAACTGTTTTACTTTAAAGGCAAAAGTTGAAGCCATGATTTCCAGACATGCACATTACCAGGAAGTTGAGGTGGTTACTTGGTTGTATGACCCCCCCACCCCTGTCAATCACTCCTCTGCAGTCCAACGACTGGCTCACCTGCTGCAGTGCCAACTGCCATGCCATTGCCAACCCTGTCAATCAGTCCAGCCCTCCTCTGACTCTGTGAATTTGAAAATAATCCCCACCTTCTCACCAGTTCTGTCTTCCTGCCACTGCTCAGTGCTCAGTAACGTCCCATTCAAGAGTCGCTTCCGATCTTCTGCAGCCAATGACTAAATCCGAACCTGAATCCTGCCTGCATGCTCATTCAATCTCAGTCACTTTTGTTTTTCTCTGTGATCAGCATCACAAAGTCAAGCGGAAAAAAATGAAAGTGCGCTCCATGTAGTCGCACTGTGAAGTGCCGCATCCTTAAAGAAATCTCAGCTTCTTTATTTCAGCAAGTCAGTGAAGCCATGATTATTTTTCTCAATGGGGAAATGATTGGGGAGGCTTCAAATTACATTGGGAGGGCTGTAGCATCCCCAAAATCAGCCTGGTGATGCCACTGCCCAAAGGCACACCCCAATGCCTGTCCATTTCTGCAGGGTGGGGGTGGGGTTCGCATCAGTTCAATACTTCACTGCCATTCCTATTATGTATCTGTTTAACTCCTGTGCTTCCAATGCTAATGCCAGCAAGCAAATATTCAGCATTGACAAATGCTTGTTTATTATTATTACTACAGTTGCATCTGCTTTTATGTTCAAAAACAGTTATAAATCTATTCTGTGGTGGTGGCATGGTGGGACTTGGGAGGCAGGAGACCTGTATTTTTTCCTCGACACTGCTGGCAGACATCTTATGAGCTGGCGGAGCAGTAGCTGGTATGGTAAACTACAGCAGCCAGAGGCTGGAGTATGAGCACAAATTGTCCTCATTTGGACCAGGTCATACACGTCCATCTCTGAGTCCATCCCCCCATCTCCACCCCATTGCACATGCAGGCAACAGACACAGACATGACAGACTGCAGCACAGCAGCTCATGATAAGCAAGCTCCAGCTGCCGACCACACACACGCACTCTGTCTGCTGGCTGTGAGCGCATTTTTTCATTCCTGTCCTCCACTCAGGTCTGCTGACCATGACCTCCCAAATGATGAACTGGCCTCTGCCCCACCCCAATCCCATCCCACCCAATCGTAGTGCCGGCGACTTGGCCAGCAGTTCAATTTGTCCCTCCCCACCACCCCCTCCAGTCAGTGAATCTCTGAGAGTCTCCCTGCATTGTCCCATCAGCCAGCAGCACAAGGGAACTTGGATGGAGATAGTCTTCTCTCCTTCTGGTAAGACAGATTTGTTCTGTGTGGTGGGTGGATGCTTGGATGGGACAACATCACTATGAGGATGGGATTGATCAAGATGGTGCCACCGAGCAGAATATACCTGAAAGGTGCAAATTACATACAAAAGATGGCACACTCAAACGTTCAAAAATATTTTCACTGACTCAGTGCTTTGTCAAGCAAGTCCCATAAAGAGGCTAGGTGCTTTATATGGGATTTGCCTAGCAATCCCACTGATCTAATTTGGTATATAATAAAAGAAGTGAAAACATTTTTTCAACAGCTCTCCAGTGCACCATCTTTTGTATCTGTTCTCAACACTTAGAACACCAGAGATCAGCTCCCTCATCTATTCATCTAAGTTAGTCTTAAACAAATATAGTGATCATGACTCTGTTACCTAACTTGGAAGGCTATTACACTTTCCAACTACTCTTTGTGTGAAGGGATGCATTGTCCATCTTTATATTTTTATTAATTTTTTCAGTTTCTGTACCCAAGATTTCCCAGTGGAGATATCACATTCCATTAACAGTGGATAAGGACTACTCATTTGCCAGATAGGGAGGGACTGGAGCAGGAGGGAGATCATGTGACTTGCAGAGTGAGCCAGTGATTCTGGCAGGATTTGAAACCTGGAAATCATCTGGTTTTGTAGGTCTGTGGTCTAACCACTGGCCTACATTGCTTCCCCTTCTAAATCAAGATTTGAGATTTCATAGAAACATAGAAGTTGACGGCAGATAAGGACCGCAAGGCCCATCCAGTCTGCTCATTTCTTTTTCTACCTTATGAATGTGCCATTGGCCTTTGCTCTGTCAATGACCTATCTATTCATACTCTGGGGAGGGAAAGAGGAAGGAATCCCGACACCCATCCCAGCAATCTGCTACCTCTTAAAAATACACCTTTTTGCATTTTTGTTCTGTGTCTGGCAATTCTTCAGGTCTGAGCTGCCTTTACATTAGCTTCTGCCAGGGGCCAGGCATGCACCAGGCTTTTGCCCACCCTCACCCCCAGAAGAGGAGAACAGTCTTGTGGATAATACAGGGGCAACCGGGGGGCACTGGGGAGGTTAACTGACCTGGTCAGAGTCATGCAGTATGCAAGCGGAGATTGTGAGAATCAAACCCTGGTCTGCTGGATGTGCCAAGCTCATTCACAGTGTGGTACTCTAATCTAACAGTGTGGAGGGGCAGTGGCAAAAGCAAGCAGAATATTAGGTTGCATAGGGAGAGGGATCTCCAGTAGGAAGCGAAAGGTCATAGTACCCTTGTACACACAATTGTTTAGCCCACACCTGAAGTATGGGGTCCAGTTCTGGAGGTCCTGCCTCAGAAAGGATGTGGAGAGGGTGGAGCAAGTTCAGAGGAGGGTGACAAGGACGGTGAGGGGGCTAAAATAATTATCATATGAGGACTGAATGACCTGGGCATGTACTCTCTGGAGCAGAGGAGGGAGACGGGGCACATTTTCGAGACTTTTAAATACTTTAAAGGTATCAATAATGTGCCTGTGGAGAACTTTTTCCAATTGAAAGAGAGACCTAGGGTGAGGGGCCATGAATTTCAGATCAAGGAGGTAAATTTAGGGGTAACTTCAGGAAGTATTCCTTCACTGAGAGGGTGGTGGACAACTGGTATGGGTTTCCTAAGGAGGTGGTGGGAAGATGACAGTGGGGGGGGGTTCAAAAGGGCTTGGGATAAACACAAGGGGTTGTTGTAACGGGGGGACAACAGCAAAAGCCTAGTTGAATTCTAGGCGCTCTGGTCAGACTATGTGGGCTTGGCGGTCCTTTTCTGCCATCACATCCCTATGTATGTATTCCTATATAACCTCTAGGCTACACTGTCGGCCCAACCATATATCAGTGCTCCCAGACTGATTTGACATATTCTCTATGGATGCCAAATTGCTGTTTTACTGTATAACCAATGCAAGTCTATGGGAGCAATTGTCCTGTAAATGGCTCAATTTCAGTGTAAAACAACAGAATCCCTGTAGATATGGTAGCCCTGACATACTGTATGTCCAACTGCCCCCTTCTTCCATCCATGCCCTGGCCATGCCACTCATATGGGTCTTGTCTTTTCTAGCTCTCTAATAACTAAAAAAAAAATTACTTTTTTTTAATCCAGCTAGTGATTAGTCTAGTAATGGAGACCAGTCAGGTGAATGCAGTGTGGGCAGTAGGGAAGCTCAGTGACTCGAGAGGTTGGACCTGACATACAAGACCAGAGGCCAAGGTGTAATCAGCAAGGGATAGATGGCTCAGTCAGTGGCACTCCAAATAACAAGGGACGAAAAGCATCAGGCTTCTCTTCTCTTTGTAAACTGAAACACACTGGTCCAGCACTATGCAGATCTGTAAGGATGTCAAGGTTGGCTGTAAATCTCTCCATGCTGATTACAGCATAGAACTGCAGTGTTAACAGTTCAAGCCAGCTTCACACCATAATAAGAGGTCAATGCAAAGTGATTTTCAAATGTGGCTCTTTCTTAGGTGTGAGGGGTTAACCTGAAGGAACAGCTGGCTACCGGGGTCATGGCCCCAGCCATACTACATAGATTTATTTTTCATAGCTGCCAGAGCTCCTTGGATAGTTATCAGGGCTCAGCCATGGCACACCCCAATGTAATTACAGAAGTGGAATGTCAAACTAATCTCATAAATTTCTTTCACTGGGTTACCAGAGAGGTGGATTAAGGGAGAGTAGTGGACGTGACCTATCTGGACTTCAGTAAGACTTTTGAATCTGTGCCTCATAGTAGACTACTTAAGAAGCTAAGCAGCCTGGGGATGGGGGAGAAAGTGACAAGCTGGGTATCAAACTGGTAAAGGGATAGGAGGCAAAGGGTGGTGGTAAACACTAGCCACTCAGACGATAGGAGAGTAACTGGGGGGTGCCACAGTGTTCGGCACTGGGATCAGTCCTCTTCAATGTCTTCATAAGTGACATTGCAGAACAGCTTTAGGGGAAAGGCTTTCTCTTTGCGGAGGATACAAAAACCTGCAACAAGGCTGACATTCAGGAAGGAGTGGAGAGAATGCAAAGGGATCTGAGGAAACTAGGGAAATGGACTAGGGGGTGGCAGGTGGGTTCCAATGCCAAAAAGTACAAGGTTATGTACTTAGTGCTGCAGAACCCATGGGCCCAATTCACAAAAGAAGCTAGGAGCAGTGCAAGCTGTGACAAGAAATCATCTTGCTCAAATGCCACTGCGGTAGAGACCCTGCACACTATTCACAAATGAACAGGGTCCTGGTGGCTAAGACCTGCAGCTTGCAGCAACTGGGGCCATGCGCCAAACAGATGGCATACCAATAGTGTGTTGCAAGCCACAGGATGGCTGTGCACCACTCTAGTCCCTGTTGGGCTAGTGCCCCCCCAATGTGCCATGGCATTACCTGATACATTGCTCTTGATGGCATAGCTGCCCCCCAAGTCCCCAACGTTGCCTGTAAAATTAATAGTGCACCCCTCCCATCCCCAATTCCTGATGCCGTCCCTACTAATGTAATTGAATGCCCCACTCCCTAATTCCCAATGCCACCCTTGCAAATGTAATGTACTGCCCCACCCCATTTCCCGATGCCGCCATTGCAAACATAAAGAGCCGTGCCCCACCTCATTTCCCAGTGCCACCGTTGCAGCTCTAACTACCTGCACATATGTGGCTACAAGCAATCTTTATATGTAAAATGAGTACTGCATATGGGAGGGAAAGGCTGGAGTGGGATTGTGGGGTGGCACTGTGGAAAAAACGGATGCTAAAATAGAAAACAGCTTACACAGAAGTGGTAAAAATGTTTGGACTCCTCTGTGAAACACAGGCTAATATGTTGTGTTGAGATACTAGGGCAGCTATGCAACACATGGGCTAAGCACAGGCAGATTGGTGTAATGATTCTTTGTCAGATGAAAGTTATATTAGCATGATTTCAAACTTTTTTTGAACTATCAGTATGTCTGATGTTTTATAACGGCTGTCAGACAATCAAGTTACTTTAGTCTTTAAGAGTGTTTTATAAAATGGTTGGGTAAAATCATGTAATCTGATTGGCTCTTATTTATGTGTAAAATATGGTTTACAGGTAGTTTAAACAAGCATTTGTCAATGCCGAATTTTGCTTGCTTCTATGTGCTGTTTAGGTATTTGGAAGTCATTGGAGTGCAAATATTGAAAATTTGCGAACTTACGAGAGTGCGTAGGAACTGAGCAACGCACGCTCGTAAAACAGTCATTGTTAGGAAATTTTTCATGAAATGTTCAACATAGCCATTTTAAGACCTCTGCTCATGAACAGTGTCAGTGTGATTTTGTTAATGTGTCCCATACATTGAGTTTGCACACCGACTGCGCCATTGTGCGCTACATGGGCAGAAACACGTTTTGGGCAGGATGTGAAAAATGACAGCTGTACTGCTCATAAGGAGGTGTGGTAAAATGGCAATGTTGAAAATCTGGAGTGGAAATATTGAAAATTCGCAAACCTACGAGCATGCATGGGAACTGTGCAACGCACACTCGTAAAACAGTCATTTTTAGGAATTCTTTCACCAAATTTTCAACATTGCCATTTTAAGATCTCTGCTCATGAACAGTGATGCTGTGATTTTCTTAATGTGTCCCATACACTGAGTTCGCACACCGATTGCGCCATTGTGCACTACATGGGCGGAAACATGTTTTGGGCAGGATATGAAAAATGACAGCTATACTGCTCATGAGGAGGTGTGGTAAAATGGCAATGTTGAAAATCTGGAGTGAAAATATTGAAAATTTGTGAACTTACGAGCCTGCGGAGGAACTGCACAACGAACGCTCGTAAAACAGTCATTTTTAGGAATTTTTTCACCAAATTTTCAACATAGCTATTTTAAGACCTCTGCTCATGAATGGTGTCACTGTGATTTTCTTAATTTGTCCCACACGATTTTCAAGACACCGATCAGCGCCATTCTGGCGCTACAAGGGCGGAAACACATTTTGGGTGAGATGTGAAAAATGACAGCTGTACTACTCATAAGAAGGTGTGGTAAAATGGCAATGTTGAAAAATCTGGAGTGAAAATATTGAAATTTCTTGAACTTACGAGCCTGCGTAGGAACTGCGCAACGCACGCTCGTAAAACAGTCATTTTTTGGAATTTTTGGATCAAATTTTCAACATGGGGTTTTTGGGACCCCTTCTCATGAATGATGTCACTGTCATGGTGGTATTCAGGCCCAAAGGGTGATTTCGCAGTCACTGCGCAAATTCACCCTTCGGGCCTGAATAACGGCTTGTCCTCATTTGATCTCCATGAATTTTATAGCTCCTGCCCTGGGACATTTCACAGATCTCAGTTACTGGCAGGCTGCCTGATTACTCTGATTCCCAACCTCTGGAGGAAATATCAAGCAGCAGCCCCCTCCCTTCCAATGTCTAGGGGTTAGATGTTAACAGTCTCAGAAAAGGGTGGTGGTTGAAGAACTGGTTGAGCAGCATATAAACTTTAAGTGCGGTATACATGTTTACAGTATTGATTCAGCAACAAATTGGGATTCCTGTTGGTAGCTGGGTGCCACCTAGGCATGCTCTGATGACTCTTTGCACACACTCAGCACAGCAGGAGGGACCCTGATGGTGATCAGTCCTGTAAAATACTTTAAAGAAATTGCAGTGCATGGCAAACAGTTTTAACTTTAATAATTCAGCCCCAAACCAAACTGGCTACAATGGCAACATTTATTTAAAAACTTTAAATGGCTCAGGCCACGGTGTTTTCCTCCAGAAGCACAGTGTTTACAGTTCATTCTATTGTAATCCACATGAACACGGCCACTGGCCATAGTACCAGCTTGCAAATGGAGGACCCAGGGAATCGAACCCCAGGCCAATGGAATGCCTTTTGCCTCTCAGAGCCATTCTGGGCTCTTCTGTTTTTCCCTCGATCCTGTCAGGATCATTTATTTGGCATGTCCCACAGCTTTGTGTGCTTTGTACCATTTTCCCTTTACTGCTGTTCCCTTCTCATACATTTCTGGGCAGTTCCTATTTAAGCAATAATGCCCGACAGGGTGTGTGTCGTGCTGGGATAACATCACGCCTCAGGTGGTTAGGCACGAGGGGCGCGGGCAGTCACGTTCAACAACTGTGGCCGATTATCACCACTCCACACACCCTGGAGGGCATTATTGCTATATACAATGGCTCGTAGTTATACAGCATAAAAAAATATTTTTAAAGAATGTTTTTGTGTGGAAAAATGTTTTTGTTTTTTAAGAGCAGATGAAACAATCAAGAAAATGATGAGCATGCTGCTGCTCAGCAGCAGGTTCACAGTGAGGCTGAGACTAGACCCGTGCTGTTGTACTGATTAACATCACGGGTCCAGCTCAAGACTGACCAATCAGAGTCCAGGATTTTTTCTTGCCATTGTATAATTTACATTCCCCACCTATGGGAACAGGTTTAAACTTTTTTTCTTTCGGCACAGTCTCTTTACTTTAATGGGGCTCTGTAGTTAACCAGCTCTCAACTCAGGCACAGTCCTTTCCCCTTAGCCATGCACACCTGCTGATCCACAGGCAAGGTTCACCCAGGCTGGGGGCCAAACTCTCTCTCTCGGTATCAGCAGTCCCTCTTAAATTAGCAATCATACCTGAACAGTGGACACAGAGCAGTGCTAGGGGTTGAAATCTGCCACCTTCCTCCCCTCTGGAGAGGTACTGCCACCTCGGTCACCGGACCCTCCATGGCAGCCACCTTTGTTGCCTCAGCAGTGGAGCCAGACAGACTCCTTTAAACTTTAAAACCTTGCTGCTACATACTTTTCTTGTCTGCTGCCCCACTCGAGGAATATGGGGTACCCCTGCACATGTTTGGGGCCCGGGGCAATCTCCCCTCCCCAATCCTGGGCCTCCCAGGCCCTGACTGCTCGTCCTGCAGCTCCAACTGCCTCACATATGCCTCCTCAAATCACCCACTCTAACTCCTTTTGACTCTCACTGCACACTTGCTGCCATGCTTTTTCTCCCAGCCCTTGTGCACCACAAGCGGTGAACACATTCAACCTCCCTGATGCCAGGGCATCAAATCCGTAACCCCGCCCCCCGGTTTGGCATGTGGGTTACACTTCCCTCCACAGAGATGCTTCACCTCAAGGGGAAGCCTCCTAAACTGAGTAGCACTGGCTGCTGTATCCAGTAGGGTAATGCACACTCTACCACAGGCCAACACATCCAAGTTCCACCAGTGTGGTTGCATGACAGCAACCTAATGTGAACTAGGTGGGGTATACCTGCCTACCTGCAGTTCCCTGGCTCCACTAAGGAGCATGGCAACCCGGCCTGACTTCTTGAGATGGATTGCTGGTACATCAGGCCAGCATCCCACCCAAGCTCACCCCCAAAGGGATACCTTCTACACTTTTTCCCATTCCAGACCCAAAACTGCCCACCAGGGCCAATTTCGATCATCCCCTAAACATTTATTTTTTCAACACAACATTCCTGGCTATCTACTACTAACACTACTAGGCTTTTTTGGCACACCAGGGGGTGCTGAACTAACCTCTAACTGCTTCTACTACTCAGCTGCTTCTACTTGCTTGGCTAGGCACTGGCACTGGCACTGGCACTGTTCCTGTTCCCCCCACAGAAATATCTGGCAACTACCTGAAAACATTTTTACAAAAAATAACTATAGCAATTTCTATCTAAACCTAACCTACCTCTAAATTTCTAGCAGGCTAACCTACTTAGCAATGGGAAAGGGGGCACACTTCAACCCTGTAAAAAGTTCTTTAGACAACCATCTCTGTTAAATTGAGTCCAAGAAAGCCTTTCAGCACCAATGGGAAAGTGTGCACAATTACCACAGGGTCCCCACTTAACATTCCTACTAATTACTGAAAGCTAAGTTATAATACAGTCCTATCCTACTAACTCTAGTGGCTATCTTAATACAACTTCATACACAAGTAGTAACATTTACTTTAATGTTAAGTATAAGCATATAAAAAATATTATACTGTACTTTAAACTTTTTTTTCTACCTTTAGCAAAAGCTCTAATGGGGCTACAGTCCATGCTAAAAGGCAATTGTCTTTTTTTTTTTTTAAACAAAATTAAACAGTTTCAACAAGTAGTTGCTCTGAGTCTCTCAAGTCACAGTCCCTCAGTGCCAGGGGGCACTGGTCTTTTAAGGTGTTTTCTTCTTCTGTGCGGCCTTGTATCTGGATATGGGTCATCGGGTGCAAAATAGAAGCAGAGAACTGGTTTGGTGCACTCCACTCCTTGACAGTCATGACTGATCACAAAATATTTAATTCCATGTCCAACCCTGTTCTGCACTATGGTGAAAGCCTTGAACAAAGTGGTCCCTTCCCAGGCCGATGAAGTGCAATAGATCTTGCCAGGGATGTAACCTTGTGTCTGTCGTAGGCCAAATCCAGGGTGTCCACCCGATTCCTCAAGTGTATTTTTTCAAGCAGCTGCTTGGAAGACCCAGTCTGATCTCCTGCACTCAATCAAGTCCCAAGTATGCTCACTCACATGCGGGTAGTTCACACCCGGGCACTCCAACTGTAAGTACCTCCTCACCCATCTTTCAACTTGACTCCAGTCTGGAAAGGATCCAATGCTGGGCGATGGGGCCATTCCTCTCGATAACCAAATGCCATCCCTGTAATTAGTTACTGTAAGGTCCAAGTTATGTCTGGCATCCATGTCCACCAAATGTCTCTTGCATATTTCTGGGAGCATGGGGGTGGTTTCAAGGACTAATAGGATAGGCATTGCATAGGGCTTTGGAATGTCTCTTTCAAGTATCAAGCCCTCAAACATTCTAGTAATACCCTCCATTGGTTGTTCATAGATGGAAACAACATCAGTGGGGTCAGTCACACTCTCCCCCTCTGAGCAAGTGTCCTTTTCACGCTACTCTATTACTACGTTTGTATCAGCAGCACTCTGCGTTTTCTCCTATGCTGTGGGGAGTGGGAGTTGCCTTTTCAGTGGTTTTGCTTCTTCTAGTCTCTTGGGCAGCATTTTAGGTCTCATGGTAGGTTCCTGGGTGGGATTTGGCTGATCTGATGTTATACTTTTGTCCTGCGAGCCAAGCACCACAGCCTTGGGGGGCCCCTGACTTCTTGGTTCTGTCCCTCACATACTCCGCAGCAGTACACTTTAGCTCTAAGGTCCACCCTCGGCCCCTCCCTCTGCCATGGGGAAGTTCTTGGGTATCTGGCAATAGTACAGGGCTGGGCAGATGGCTGGGCCCTGGTACCACCTCTGGCTTTACTTCAGGTAGGCTAGCTCCTACCTCCTCCCACTGCTCTAATGGCTCCACTGTGATGGCCTCATTGGCAGCAGTAGACACCTTTCTCTCTGAATGCGGTCATTGCCAGGGCGCAGTAGTCGGTGGCACCAGTGTCACATAGCTTCCTTCCAGCAACGGCAATTAGAGGGTGCAATCACCTTAGGAACATTCCTATGCCAGTGCAAGTTCAATTATCCCAACCTAGTGTGCAGCAATGATGTAAATAGATCCTATAGGAAGAAGGTAGATCTTTCCCACTGTCAGTGGACCTTGAGGGAGTTTATGGAAATCATGAGATTGGTCGCCTCCTGGAGACTTTTACAACCTGGAGAGCAAGCCTACACCTTTTACTCTCCTCCTCATGGCTTGTACTCATGTTTGGACTACTTTTTAATTAGTCATACCTTACTCCAAAATTTATTATAGTCCAGTACAGAAGCCAGGGTGCTGTCAGACCACTTGCCAGTGCAAGTTCAATTATCCCCACCTCAGTGGCCTACTCGAACTAGCTCATGGTCCTTAAATATGCATTTATTATCTGATACAGCTTTTGTTTTGCACATGAAGGATTTTATACCCCATTCCATCGCCGACAATGCAAATTCAATACCTGCTATAGATGTTTGTTGGGGATCCCTGAAAACTATCTGGAGAGGAGAAATAATTAGACTTGTGTTCTCAGTTGTAGTGGGGGGGGGGGGACATAGTACTCCACTCAGGCTGTTAGTTTTCAAAGCTTTACTAAAAATTCCATTTAATTGCCCTGATGTTTCGTACATTATGTTCTTTTTCAAAGGGCTTCTTCTTTTTTATTTCTCTACAAAGAAATATATATTTTTAGTTATTTATCTCATTATTTAACATTCAGTTTTGGTTATCAGTTTTTACAATCATATCAATAATATGCACTTACCATGATGATTTCTTAACTCTATTGATGCTTTCTATGCATATTCTATCTTTTTTCTAAAAATCATACTTTGTGAAAAACAATTCATCATCAATAGTACTACATTCTGCATTCCATGCCTCAAATTACTAGTGCTGTAAGCCTGTTCCACTTTTTCAAACAGCATTCTGAAACCCCTCACCTCATTATCCTATTAATACAATTTCTCATTCACCATGCTAATATTCCCTCTAGTATGCTTACTTTGTCTCCCCTGTTCCTTTCCATTAGTTCAATACATCACTTGATGATTTATTGAAGCAACTGATTTATTTATTTGAATGCTCATACTTTAAAAAGTTGGTGAGCTTATTTGCCATCTAAATTGACTTATTCTTTGATACCTTCCTTTGTTTCTCACCTATATGAACAATACAGGGTTAATTAGACTCGACACAATTAGGTAAAAAAATGCAGAACCAATTAGAGAACTGGTTGACTAGAATTAAAGACAGAATCTTCACTTTCTCAGAACATGGATGAAGATAAGTGGTTAGAACTCAGCCGGTTACGGGCCCAATATTCTGTGTCCTTATTAGACAAAGTGACTCAGGCGGCAGCTAGTATAAAGGCTACATATATAGGGCAAGGGGAAAAAGCAGGTAGGCTACTTGCACTTTGCCTCAAGCAGAGGGCAGCTGCAAGATGGATACCTGCATTGTTAGACCCCTCTTCACAACAAATGTTATCAGACCCCAAGCAGACAGTAGAGATATTTTGGTGTTTTTAACACCATCTTTATATGGCACCAGAGACTGATCCTATCTGGCACATGACCATAGAACAATTTCTTGTGGATATAGATTTACCAATGCTTACAGAAGACCAACAAAGTATATTGATAGGACCCATAATAGAATCTGAAGTGGCCATGGTGACTGGGTCCTTGTCACCTGACAAGGCCCCAGAACCTGACAGCTTTGTCCCTCTAGTTTATAAAGTATTTAAAACAGAACTGGTGCCAACCTTCACTTCACTCTATAACTATTTTTATGTTTTGGACATTAAGGAGGCCCCCTCTTTTTGAAGCTAAAATTGTCTTGCTTCCAAAACCTGGTAAGAACCTTGAATTCCCAGAAAATTATTGTCCAATTTCTCTGCTGAAAGTGGACATCAAGCTCCTCGTCTCTGTTTTGGCCACAAGACATACAAAGTTATAAAATGGTTTAATAGGTCCAAGCAGGTGGGATTCATTTCCAGACACCACTCCAGTGATCATTTTAGAAAGATTTTTTTTAACTATTTTCTGTGGCCAGGAAGACCAACTCGGATACTGTGTTTATTTCCCTGGATGCAGAGAAGGCGTTCAACTGTGTCTCTTGGGCTTATCTATTCACTCTTCTTCCCAAGTATGGTATTCCCTCTGAGTTTGTAAAATGGATAAAATTCTTACATACACTACCCTTTGACAGAGTGTTAAGCAATGGCAAGCTTTCAGTTCCCTTCCCATTGACAAGGGGTACACAGCTGGGGTGCCCTTTGTCTCCCATGTTATTTAATTTATATAAATAGAGCCACTGGTGAGGAAAATAATCAGGATTGGAACAGGTGAATTAAAGCGTCCAATGTTTACTGATAATGTACTTTTGCACATTTCAGACTGGCATACATCTCTCCCTGCAGTACTTCACTCAATTTCAGAATTTGGTCAGGTATTCAGGCTATAAATTACATTTCTACAAAACCATTATATTTCTTTTAACCACAGATTGTTCCAGAGCAGACATTACAGCTATAGGGCTTAATTTAGAGTCCCAGGCATTATCTAATTTGGGCATTAAATTGTCTCTGGAGACACAGAATTTAAAAAAAGTTAACTTGGACCCAATTTTAAGGCAGGTGGAGCTGGATTTGCAGAGATGGCAGCAATTATTAATGTCAGTTTGAAGCCATAACTATATTATCAAAATGGCCATTTTACCCCGATTATTGTACCCATTAAATATGTTAAATATCCCACTTCCTAAGGCCTGGTTTATTGGGATTCAGTCACTATGGTCCAAATTAATTTGGCTAGGAACCCCACCCCCGCAGAGGTTTACACAAATGACCTAGAGAATTAGGCAGGCTCCAACTTCTCCATCTACTAAACTATTACTTTGCCCTGCATGGCTTCAAATACTTTCCATGAGGCCAGCCTATAGAGGACCGGCAATATATCCCAGACTGGTTAAGAACTGAACATACCTTAACAGAACAACATGGTTTATCACTGCTCTCCCTACTGTGTATTTCATATGCTAAGCTTAACGCTACAGTCCACCCCAATAGGATGGTCTATGAAAGTTCATTCGCAGTTTTGCCACTCCCTACAACTGGTCTGTAATGTAGAACTTGGGCAACCTCTCTTCAATAATATGAATGTGTTAATTGACAAGTGCTCACACTGAGACAATGGAAGGGGTTGGAACTTTCCTCCTTGGAGGATTTTTACGTCATTGTGTGGTGCAGTTTCTGGTTTCTCCACCTTGGCATCAAAAGGCGGGTACAATATCCACAAATCTTTCTCTTTTGGCAGTTCATAGTAAACCAGTTTCCAGGATCTAAAGAGAGTTAGGTAAGCTAATATGGGCCACCATTTCTTCCATAGCCTTCTACTGGAAGCAGGCCCTGAATCTTACTCATTCTTCAGAAACTTGGGCAACTATCTGGAGAAACTGCTACACATACTGTATACCGCATCTGAAAAAGGATAGATTACATCTGCTGCAGTTTAATATTCTACATAATCTATACTTTACCCCTTCTAGGTTATATAGAATGGGTAGGATTCCTGACCCTATTTGCCCCAGATGCACGCAAGAGGAAGGTACTTTAGTTCACATGGTCTGGACTTGCCTGAAAATAGTTGCTTATTGGCATACTATTCAAAACCTTGTTCTTCCTCAGTTTGGTCACTTATGATATTTTACAGCAACTGTCCTTTGAAGATGGCCCTGCTCTTCAGCATTTTGTACTTGACCGTATCTTAGTAAGGTAGATGCCTGCATGGGTGGGAGGTAAGGAGGAGGATGGGGGTAATGGGGGGGAGGGTGGCTCTGGGAGTGGTTTTTCCTTTCTGTAACTCAACTTTTTTGTGCTTAGGTGTTCATTTAATATCTAATTTTTTTGCACACTGTTCTATGTATTTGTGATGATGCACTTAGTTGTCATACTGTAGTATTATTTGAGCTTTTGAGTGTAGCTGTTGGTGTTTTGTTATTGTTAAATTTAATAAAGTTTACTAAGTTGCAGACAGTACCATCCACGAGTCACATTTAAACTCCTCTGTGACAAACAGACTATCCCCAACTATCTCCCTTTTTTACCCTTCCATGCCTTACCCTCTCTCCTATTCCACAGCTGCCCTCCCCTCTCACCCCTGCCCTATATTCCCTATCCTACCCCTTCCCCCTCTTTCATGTTCTTCCTCCCAGCTGGCTTAACCAACCCCAGTTTGCCTATTCTTGCAGATGAAGCCAGTCCTCTGACTGCTCACCCCAGCTTTCTGCTCCTGACAATCTCTACTTATGAATGTAACTGTGACTCCTATTTACTCTCATTAATGTTTCCCCCCCAATCTTTATTTACTATCTGAATCACCAGCCGGAACTAGCCTGTTTGTATCCATTGTTATTTTGAACTCTGTATTTTTTCTCCTCTCTGGGATTATTGAATTATATTACACTGTTTGTACTTATTTTGATGTGGAACTGAAATCATTGTTTTTTTATCTCTTTATTTTATCTCCTTTCTGTGATTTTGTATCGTGTTGCACTGTGTTGTACTTATTTTGACGTGGAACTTGTGTAAAAAGAGTCTCTGACTCACAGGTACTTGTAATCTAAGATTTCAATAAATAAAATAAAACAAATCATAGGCCAGTACAGGCTCAACAGGCCCATGATTGTGCAGCTGTGTGAGCTGCTGCATGACCAGTTTTGGACAGACACCCAATGTAGCCATACAATGTCCATAGAGCTCAAGATTACGGCAGCACTGTACTTCCTGTCTGCTAGAACCTTCCAGACACTAGTGGAGGACATCACTGAAATCTCACAGTGTGCCACCTCCTGCCAGTTCCTAGATATTCTGCTGGCCCATTCTGGGATTTCATCATATTCCCCAGCACACTAGCAGACCAAGCAGCAACCTTGCAGCAATTCTATTGAGTTGAGCACCCAGCAGCTGAGCTTGGTGCCATTGACTGCACCCATGTTGCCATTTGGGCACCCACTGGTGAGAGAGCCAAGGTCTACATGAATAGGAAGGGCTTCCATACAATCAACTACTGTATAAGTTGGTGTGTTATGCAACTGGGCTCATCATCAGTATCCTTGCACAGTACCCCTGCAGTGCCCATGATGCCTTTATCTGGTACAACTCCATCCTGTGCAACTGGTTTGAAGGTGGGGATATCCCTAATGGGCACTTCATCAGTGAGAATACCCCAAAGGCTTCTCCCTTCTCCCATGTTGCAAATGATGTCACTAGCCTATGCCCTTTACCAACACTGGGAACAGTGCATATCCCATGCCCCTGGCTCCTAGCACTTGTCTTCTGAACCGTATCTGTTGCAGAGGACAGGTACAATACAGCACACATCACTACACACAGCACCATGAAGTGGGTTTTTGGCATGCTCAAGATGTAATTCTGGAGCCTTGACCATTCCGGTGGTGCCTTAAAACACACTTCTCAGAAGGCCTGTGCCATATTCTTTGCCTGTTGCTTACTACACAACATGGTACTCAACCATGAGATATGTTGTCTACCTGAGAGGAGCACCTTGCAGCTGTTTCTGAGCCAGAGGACTAGTGGATGCAGGAACAGCTCGACAGACTTGACCCCAGGATAACCAGGAAGTCATGGTAGTATAAAGTGCACCTGATCACAGACCTTTTTAGACCCAGAAGGTGAGTTCAGACCACATGTGAAACTGTAATGTTGTCAAATATTGTAATAGTTAACAAAAAAATAACAATTGTCAGGAAAAGAAAAGGCTATCTAAGTGGGGGGGGGGGAGGTAAAGGGGGCTGAAATAAAACAAGCCATCCAGGTAGGAGGTGAAAAGGGAGATGCAATACGATAACATGCCATCCAGGCTGGGGAAATTGGTACTGGGGGTGTGTGAAGTGGTCCATGTGGTATATGGTAGGGGAGGCAATGTGTATCCTATGTGCATCACTTACTACCTTCATGGAGATGGACACTGTGTGAAAGCTGTATCTGGGAGGGTAGCGGGGGGTCATCAGCCCCACAATGGGGAATAAGCATGGGGCCAGTGTTATCCACCCACAGTCATGCCTTCAGAGGTACCGACCACACCGAGGACCAAACCATGACCAGGGATGTGCGGTATCCTGGGTATACTGGGTGTGCTAGGCATCCTTATGCCTGTAATGTTGGGGGAGGTTGTACACAGAAGCATCCACCGTAGGGTGATAGTACTATCACTTGAATGTCTGGGACTTGGCTTGACCCCTGTGGTACTTGAGAGTGCAGATGCACCCCTAGCACAGCAGCACCAGTCTATCAAAGGCAGCATCAATGCTGGCAGACAGGTACTGCCACAGGTCCATCAAGGCCAACATATGCTCTGCATGGCAGGTCTCTGCATGCTGCACATTACCCAGCAGCTTATGGCATATACATGCCAATTCTACCTGCATACCCTCCTGTGCCCCCACAGATGATGGAGCAGCTGCCTGTTGGTCGCTTCCTACTGTCACTGTAGACACTCTTGGGGGAGAGGGTCGGGCTGCACCTGAGGCCAATGTGTATCCCAGGCTGACACTGTGGTTGGTGTTTTGTGCTGTTCAGCTGGCCAGGGCAGCACAATGGTGGTTGAGCCATTGAGATTGGATGAGGAGCAGGGCTGTGGCCATGCAAGTGGTAGGGTCCTGGGGTGGCACTGTAGTGGTCAGCCATTGGGATTATTGAGGGGCAGAGTATTTGCCATGCCAGTGGTGATGTCTGAAGTGTCACAGCTATGGCTGTGCCAAGGGAAGTGGTTGGGGCAGCATGGCAATAGCCATGCTAGGGGGAGGGTGGAGCCCTATCGGTAGGTGGGCCAGCAGGGGAAAGCATTCCCTCCTGGTCTGAGCCAGTCCCGCTCCTGTCCACTCCTCAATGAAGGTCTCATCCACATCATATTCTTCATTATTCTCCTCCTCATTTTCACTGTAGTTGGACTCTGCCACATCACGCGTGGGCAGTTCTTGCAGAGATAGTCTCAGGCCATCGGCAGGGATGGCGTTCATGATGATAGAGTGAGCTTTTGAGAGAACAGAAGGGAGAAATATTGCAGAGTATTATACATACCTCTGTGTGGACCATGGCAGCATGCATGCCCAGTCTAATGTGTAGCAAGATTCGGTAATGGTGTTGAATATCGGGTACACGTAGGACCTACGCTATTAGCATAGAGCTCAAGTTACACTATTAGGTACAGTCAGCCATTCCTTTACGTTGTATTCGTTTATGTTGGTGTTTGACTCCACAGCACCCTGTAAAAAAAAACAAGGAGGGTGTTCACCCAACTTAAATAAACTGACAACACAAGGGGCTGTATTCAGGAAGCTTTTATGGCAAGCTTCCTAGGTGTACCCAGTATTCTACACTATCACTCAAGATTCAACACCCACGCCGCCTTTGCAGTGCAGTGTCCATACACCCCTGGTGCTGTATATTCCACACACCCCGTCACCAATGATCACATAGGTGACCACACACATGTGGCACAGTAGTGGATTTCCTCAGAGATGGCAAACACACCAGGACATCAGCAGACAGCCCACTCTTCATGAGTGCAACAACCCAAGGGCCAGGGAGACACACACGTGAATAGTACATGTCAGTATGATACATTAGCTCCTGGTGTTCTCCATGCCTATAACACAAACAGATAATGGCCTCATGTTGGGCCTATCCACCACTGAAAACAGGTATATCATACAGACAAGGCATGCACCATTAGTGACCCATATGTGTGTTGTCCCAGGAACCATGCAGGATGTATGAGTAAGGCTACAGTTGGATGGGTGCACATACAACAGATCTCTGCCTTGCATCCCTTTCACCTACTTTGTACCTGTGCATCTGGGGGAATAGAACCTGTGCCCCCCCCCCACCTGCACACCCCAGCACCACTGGTGTACACAAACACGCATGCATGCACACGCACACACACACCACATCCAATGCGATGGTGTAAATGTGGTTATTCACTTGGCTGGACCAGTTCAACCTTCCTCTCATATCCACTCCATCCATCCCCCTGGCACACCGGCCATCTCTACAGTGGTGAGGATTGCTGTAATTACCTCCTTTGTTGGGGACAGAGGGACAGCTCCCTGCTGGCCACCACTCATGGCCCTGTAGTCACTCCTTGCCTTTGAAACCAGCTTTTTGGCCAGCATCTTCATGTCTGTGAGGTGCTTTCTCACATTCTTGAGGGTTTTCACTCTCCCCCATTGCATTGATGGTTCTGTTATGGCTTGCCATGCCACCCATGTTGTAGCCCTGCACCCTCTCTTCTAACATATGATCACCTCATGGGGTTATATGTTCATGGGCCAGTCAGTAGTTCCTTCTCCTCGCTAAACTTTTTTTTCTGTGCCTCTGCATCTTCCAGTGTCCCTATTTGACATATGGAGAAACAACAGCACTGAGCATTGCCTATGCACATCAGAGCACATAGAAAAGATACAGTGGTGTGCAGGCCTCACTGCCACTTGATTGAGACATGCACATGTCCCTGCAGTGGCAGTCCCAACACACAGCAAGCTGCTTACCTAACACAGACCTTGGCCATGTGCAGAGGCAACAATAGTGTAGTCGGGATACAACACAAACACAGTTCTCTGATCACCCATGTCCCTATTGTAGGCCATTCCACAATACACTTACCTCTAGCTGGCTGCAGTTCTCTGGGGACCCTGGGTGGTGCACTTTGCTTCTTTTATATGTTCCAGGTGCCATTAGGCATGCAAATGAATGAATTCCAGTAATGACATTTGCCCTCCGACTGCAAAATTAGACCATTTGCATACCCTAGTTGAATATTTCATGTTTGCTCCTATCGCAATTGTATTAGTGCTAGCACTAACACAGTGCTAGTGCTATGGCTACATCTAGCACAAGTGCTAGTGCTCCGGCCACATCCAGTGCTAGTGCTACAGCCACATCTAGGGCATACACGACATCACATGTCAGGAGCAATGTCATAATACAGCAACTGTCAGTGCACTATGGTGATGTGTTATGGTACTGTGGATGTATAGCATGGACCTCCACATGCTCAGCATGCACATGTGCCACTACATGCCTTCTATGTGTAGAATACTCCCCCCCCACTAGAAGCATACATTGCACTGGGCTAATTAATGTTAAGACTATCCACATCCTGAAAAGTATTGCGTAAATGGAAGGCCACACCCATATAGCCAAGCACCTGTCAGTAGCATAGCATGAAGGCTGGATCTGTGTTCACTGCTGCCACTACCATGACTAACAGAAGAAGACTAGTGTTGCAGAAGGAGATCAGGTAGTCTGTGACAGAGCAGGCCAAACTAGTCGACTTGGTAATGGCCAGGGAGAACCAGTTCCTTGGAGGGGGGGTGCTGATGTAGACAGGCCCAAGTGTGAGGTGCGGGTCTGTTTGGGGAGGCACCTTACACACCACATAGGGGGCACCTGCATTGGCATCCAGTGTAGGCATTGCTGCAGCAATCTCAGCCAGAGAAGACACACCACCTGCAACAACCTTGGGCGATGGTGGAGAGTGGCATGGTGCAAAGTTCAGGTGAGTACAGATGGCTCTGTCTATGGTTTGGGTTGTGACCAGTGTGTGGTAATCATACCTCTCAACCTATCTTCACCAAAATGTGTGACACGATGTGTGACAAATGAGCAAAATGTGTGACATATCATCTAACAAAGCACTGGAAGGTCAGAACACTATAGAGATCGGTGCACTAATGTTTATAATGTTTTTGTCTAACTGAGCATAATAGATTATTATGGATTTCTGCTTTAAAGTCTCAGTGGGGAATGTGGAATATCACCTTCCCCATGATGGGCAAAGGGTTTCTGAGAGGTAAAATGAGTGACGTACCTCATAATGTGTGACAGTTGAGAGGTATGGTGGTAATATTTCACTGCTATGAGACCTCTATGCTATTGTTCCTGAGGGACTGTACACTGTACCTGTGAGTGTCCCCACTGTGTCCCTCTGTCCTATAGGACCTGCACCACTGTATAGCCTGCTCTTACCAATGCAGATGTATAGAACCAGTGTCCCAGTACATGTACATGGTGCCCTGTACAAAACATAACCTGCTTGGAGTCAATAAGACATCCACCTGCCATGGCACCAAGGGTATGTGGTTACACAGGGACATGACTGCAGTGTCAGGGCAGATGTCTCTGGGAATCCAGTGAGTATAGTGATTGAATATATGAGACCATCAAAACGGCAACTCCTGTTCACGCTATCCCCATGGGCTACCTTGCAAGGGTAGTGACCCTACATGAAGGCAAGTGTAGGGATGGGTGACTGGAAGGGGGGAGATAGTGAGGTGAAGGGGAGGGATAGGGATGGGGTTTGTAGGGGAGTGGTGTGCCTGCTGCAGCCAAGCTAGTCATGTGGTGTGGTGATGAGAGTGGCTAGCTCTGGCACAGCAGGTACTGGGGTTTAGGGCTGGGGACTGGAAGACAATATTTTGCCACTGCCTGTGGCTGCCTTTATGTTTTTTGTGCCTCAAACTGGAGTGTCGCCCTCTCCCTGGAATGCACCCTTCTGGAGTTAACAATCTATAGTCAGGGGAGTGCAAAGGGGCACAGAACCCCCCCCCCCACACACACAAAAATACATAGTGTTGTCGCTAGATGTTGGGTTGCCGGCATGTGTATATCACTGATTTGCTTTTCGGTGATATACACTCACCATAATAGCAATCACTATTTCGCAATTGCTATTATGACATGGAACCATGTCTCTGTCATGTGATCTATATGTAGCTATGGTGGAATGTATACCCAACAGCACTCCAGAGAGACCACTGTCTTATCTGTGTTCACTGTCCATGTTCTGTAGCATGTGTGCTAGTGCGCATATGCAAAGTATTACATAGTGTACTATTATATAGCACAGGATGCATTGCTCTTGGAACAACATTTGGGTTGTGCTATACCTATGGTACAAATTTATTTATGAAAACTGGTGACTAGGAAAGGCACACTGAGCCGAGGCTCATTTCCAGGTGTGTACTGGGGGGAAGAGCAAAACATAACACAGAACATTTCATGATACAAAAATAAAGTGCAGGCAAAATTACAGTGTACAGTACTTCTCAGGTACATGCTTAGAACAGATAAACATGCACATTTTCAGACAAGTGTCACGCCAAATTCAAGGGCAAGATACGACAGAATTATGCCATAGAACATGTTCACTGAATGAGCAACGCAGTGCACTTGGGTCAAGTTTGCTCAAGGAAAAATCAAAACCCATGCCACCATTGTCAAACAGGGAAGGCATCCTATGGGAAACCGGTGCAGGTGGGAAGGGGGGTTTCAGCATGTACCTGAAGGAACCAGAGGATGTAGAATGGCAAAGGGATGAGTGGAGTTGTTAGAGTTCTGGAATATGATAGGAGAAGTCTATAGGAGAAGACGGATTGCCCAGCAGAGAAACGGGGATGAGGAGTGAAGGTTCGCTGGTCTCTGGAGCAGAAGAGCATGGAACAGAGGTAAGTAGGGAGAGGAGAGATGAGAGGTAGGAGGGAAGGGAACCAAACCAGTATGCAGAGATGAAGGAGAAACAGTGTGACTGGTGAGGTCATGGTGGGGAAGGGGTGATGGAAAGGGAGGTGCAGAGGGAGCAGTATTGAGTATGGGGGGGGGGAGTTTGTTGCAATGCAACAAAAGGCATTCCAGAGGTTGTCCAGTTGGGCTAGGGAAGTGAAGGGGACAGTACTGTAGACCACGTCAGCATAGTCGAAAATGTGCAGCACCATTTTTGGTGACCAGTTCATGGCGGACAACAGTGGAAAGCAGTCTTTGTTATAGTACAAGGCACCCAACTTGGGGCAGAGTTTCTCATACATGCCACTGCATCTGTACCATGCACGTGTGGCTGTTAGTGCACAATTAAGCATGTATGACATGTATTTTGTTTAGGGTTTATGGTACTGTGTCATGTGTTCTACTGTATATAGTTGATCATATCTCCTTTGTCCTCCTCCACAGAAGCTAGGGCCCAGGAGGGACAGGCCAGAGCCATGCAGTAACAGCAGGACCATCAGGAGCATCAGAGGGAGACGGGATCACCAGGCCAAGATGGGGCCCAGAGTGACCAGCTGGCCAAGGGATGTTTCTCGGACACATGTCTATATAGTACCCTGAATTTTGTGTTTCAAGTCAAATCAAGTCAAGTTTATTGCAGGAATTACTCCATTGAGCAGGCTGATTCACAGTGAAGTCCTGAACATAAATCAGTAACACATACATAAATCAGCAACACATACAGAGAGATGTCAGGGAACAGTACAAACAGTCTTGGAACATAATTAACATACAGCACCAAGATACAATTTATACATGACATATGCAATATATACAATGTTTAGAAAGTAACACTATAAATTATCTAGTATACTAGGAGGTTGCCAGATCAAGAACTTGAACACAAAGCCCTAGTGAATATAAGAGGACGAGGGAATAGAAAAGGGGTTACGGTGGGACATAACAGGAAAGGTGGGAGTGGGGAGAGTGAGGGAAAAGAAGGAGAAAATGGATAAAAGGTGTAAGTCAAGGCTTAGGCCTAGCAGCAACTGCATATATCTTTCGCATTTCTTGTGGCTAATGCTTTAAAGAAATTAACAGAAACAAGACTGGAAAGTTTAAGGACAGACTGCAGTTTGTTCCAGGCTGCAGGGAGGGCATAGGAGATTGCACGCTTACCAAAGGAGGTATGAATCATAGGAACATCAAGGAGGATAAAGTCAGGCTTCCTAAGGGAGTACAAGCAATGGGAGATGTAGATTGGTCAGGATATTTATTCTGGGAATTTATTCAGCAGGATTTTAAGCGTCCAGGTTCCAGAGTGAATCAAACATCTGATTGAGAGAGAGTGCAGCCAACAGCTGTGTACAGGTCACAGTGGTGGGTACTGAAAGGTGCTTCGGTAATAAACCATAGGGCTCGATGATAAAGGACATCCAGTTTGATCAGGTTGGTAGATAAGGTGGAGTTATAGATGAAGTCACCATAATCAAGTAGCGGAAGGAACCCCTGGGTTGCATGTCTACACTATCCTGCATGCATCTGATGTGGAAGAGGGATATCCATGTGTGTCTCAGCTGGATGCACACATCCATGTTGGGACAGCATCCATGCAGTTGTGGTGAGGACACTCACCAGTTCCTCAGGGCATTGTCTCACCACCGACACTGCGGTGTGTCAAAGTCCCCTGTGCTGTTAACCTGGTGCACCAGGGCTTTTTCAGTTTTGCTCACAGCTCCAGGCAGTATGCCTGTCATTGTCAGGTCTTTTGAGCATATCTATATGGCAGTCATAGACATGAAAAAGAAAAGATATGGGCCACAATTATACAGGAACACCACTGCGACATGCCATGTGCCCCATATAGCACCCATGGTGGTCTGTCTACATCTCTGCCAATGCCAGTACCCTATGCACATGGTGTCCTGCCATTGCATCACAACAGAACTGGGATTATGTGGCATGGGATCAGTGGCAGGGGGCATTGGTGGGTGTTGCATGTCCTTTACCATATGTGATTAGCGCTGTCGGTAATGGTAATGCCTAACCAACACAGTGATGTCTGAAGTATGATTATTTCACTATACACAGGCAGGACCATGCATACATTCAGACACAACTGGGTCTTTGCATGGCCACTGTCCTGTACTGGCTTTGTAGAAGTGCCAACTGTACCTAGGGTGGGGCTAGCATCTGCTGGGTGGGGTGCCTCTAGGAGTCCAGCACTGGTGTTGTGCTGATGAGGTACAGTGTGTAACAGACCCACCCATTTACAAAACCACTGCACTTGCATGTTACCCCAACTGCTGCAAACAGTGATGCATGGCAATGCTGTCCCTATACAGCTTTTCTGTGAGTAATGTGTATGCTTTGGCCCGCCCCTATGGCTGGTAAAGATGGCTTATGTATGTCTGTTATCCTGTACACTTGTGTCGGTCTGTGTGCTGGATGGCTAGTGTACAGGGTCCTGGATGTGTGGTGCAGCCTACAGCCCCCGAGGCCATGATATGAACTATTGCACTCTAGATCAGCACTGCTGTTGCTTGTGCTGCATTTCGACATCTAGCATACCTGCCGATGTCAAATGTCCCTTGAATGGCTTGATCATGCTCCCATGCGACACAGCACGTTACTTGTGTGCACATTCCTCTACTGTTTGGGTCCACAGTGCTATCTCTGGCATGCCACACACATTCCATTGCAGTTGTTTGACTCCTTCCACTTACGTGTGGTATGATGTGTCACGTCAATGGTTGCCTTAATTCTATTCACCTTGCGGTATGCTTACTCCCTGGCCTCATCCTGTGTGCACACCTGGCTGAGTTCAGTGTATTTCTTTCCATAGGTGCCCCCTGAGTAAAACCCACCCTCATTTGTCTTCCTAGGACACCCCTGGGCTGAGAAAATGTATTTTTTAATCTGCCCATCTTGTCCCTCACTTGCGATGCATGATCGCGATCAAAGAATCTCGTGATCAAAGAATTTGCAGGCTCATGATCAAAGAAATTGCTCGCTCATGAACAAAGAGCGAGGGACGAGATGGCCAGATTCAAAAATGTATTTTCTCAGCCCAGGGGTGCCCTAGAAAGTTAAATGAGGGTGGGTTTTGCTCAGGTGGGCTTCGTTCTGCCCCATCTGAATAAAAAAAATCATGTTTTAAATATCCCTGGTAGTCTAGCCCCCCCATCATAATAAAATAGATAAGGATGCGCAATTTTCTGGTAATCTAGAGGCACCCCACCCCCCACACAGCCATGCCAGCCCACCCTTCCTAAGCTGGTGACTGGCACAGCCCACCTCTCACCTCCACAGCCAGCCATCGAATGTGTGTATTACCAGTGCTAATGCAAAGAGGCGCTCTGAAATTATTTCTGGGTGCCTCTTCGCATTAGTGCGATCGCAATCAAAGAATCTCGTGATCAAAGAATTTGCAGGCTCACGATCAAAGATCGTTAGCGAGCCGTAAATCAAGATTTTAAAAGTTCAGAACTCTATTTTTTGACTGATTTGGATAAAACCAAAGGCATGGCTCGATAGATCGGAGCCCCCTGAGTAAAACCCATCCAAGTTTTACTTAAGAATTGACCGGAGCTGAGATATTTGTGTTTTTCCGATCTGAAATTTTAAAACAAGATGGCGGACCTCGCAATCAAAGAATTTTTAAAATTCTCAAGGACAAAGATTCTTGAACCGCGAAGCTGCAAATTATTTGATAGCCAGGTGGGACGAGATGGCCAGAACCCCATTCTTTGTTCGCAAAACATACATATAAATTTTCCCATTGACTTATAATGGGAACTTAAAAGTGGCCTAACTTTTGAATGCTTAATATTTTTTCACCAAATGAAAAGCGACAAGTTTGGCCACCAAAGCTCTTTCAAATGAGCCATCTCGCAGACCAGCACACCACACAATGGCCGTGCAGGGCCATGTCCAAAATCCCAAAAGCTGCCTCCAAAAATGGATAATTTTGCATTTTTCAGCGTTTTTGTATGCAAAGACCGTACGTCCGACCAAAATGCAATTTGGTAGATCAAGAGATCTACCATTCCCCACCATGCATACCAAATTTCAGGCAAATCCATTAAATGGGTCCAAAGTTATTAACGTGCAAAATTTTAAGTTTAACATAGAAGTGACCGCTGAACCCTAACTATAGTGGCGCAACCGCGCCACTATAATATATATATATATAGATATACTGTACATACACACACATATATATACTGTGTATATATATTTATATGTAATAGCTTGGCAGAAGACTCCAGGAGAAAGGACTGCTGTGTGACTGAACTTCTCTGCTGGGACTAAAGTAGAAGAACTTTTGCATTTAGACCTTTAATTTAGGGTAAAAAAACTAACATACAAAACAAAACAAAAAAAAGTGTGTGTTTGGGTTAACTGAACTGAATGGGTATCTGAAAAGTCATCTAGGTGTAAATCTCAGGTGACTGAAAGGACTTAACTGTTGTGAGGTTTAAATTACTTGTAGAAAGATCTGGTAAGTAGGGAGAGTGGCTTAGCTAGAAGGAAGCTACATTTAAAGACTGCCTTAGAAAGATTCTGCTAATAGCTTGGCAGAAGACTCCAGGAGAAAGGACTGCTGTGTGACTGAATTTCTCTGCTGGGACTATATTGCCCTCCTTCCCTCCCCTCCACCCAAAGCTAGTTCTATTTTTATAGGCACAGGATTTGACTGACAACAGGAACTTCATGTTTAGGGGCAGGAAGTGAGTGATCAGAACCACCAAGGACCCACCATCCTAGAAGGGCAAGAGTAGCTCTCCGCCCCTCTAGCTGCTGGAGGTCTGCCTCTGAACAAGTAAGCGGTCTACTGAGAAATATAGGATATTCTTGTCTCAGAACAGGACAATCAGGAGCTTAAAGGGCACACAGGCAGAAAGTAAGGAGAGAGAAAAAAACAGAGGAAAGAGTAAGGATTGCAAAACAGTTAAGCGGCCAGAAATAAGACATGATTGGAGTGGTGCAGTGCAGTGGCTGTGGAGCAGCAGTCTTCCGGAGATGTTATGGAGGATGCGGTGTGTGTCCCATCTGCAGGCACCTCTCTGGGCTGAGGGAGGAGGTTGCTCATCTCCAGGCTGAGTTGGCCAGGATTTGTGGGACCTCCTCTTCCATCCAGGGACCACCAGTGCCACTGCCGTTGCCTCAGAGGTTGCCAAGAAAGAAGAGCGGTTGGACCACAGTGGGCTCAGGGAGGGTGAGGGTGGTGGAACAGAGGCACATCCCTCCAGTTGTACCTCTCCACAATTCCTATGCCATTCTGGCAAAGTGTGGTTCCTCTATGGAGGCACCTACAGTGGAGACCAAGGAGGATGCTGGGAACCTCCACAAAGGAGACCCACAGGAGGGTGGCAGGGGACCCTGCAGGGAAGGAAACAACCTTGGTGGGGACTCCATTGTTAGGAAGGTAGAACTGGGCAAGGAAGGGAGAGGGAGGTAAGGTGCCTGCCTGGCGCCATGGCTTGGAGGGACAGGGAGCCGAATCCTCAGGATTGCCAGAGCAGCTGCACAGGGAGGGAGCTGGATGTCATTGTCCACTTAGGGACAAATGACCTGGCTAAGAAAGGGATTAGAGAAGTGCAGGAAGAGTTTGTGGAATTGGGGAGGGGCCTTAGTCACAGTAGCACACACGGTAACCTTCTCAGAGGTGCTACCCATCTATGGCATAGGAGAGGCTCTGGTGTTCGCACTACAGGATTCAATCAGTGGTTGAAAACTGGTGTGGAGCTCAGGGTTTGGCTTCATTGGGGACTGGGGTCCACCTGGAGTGATGCAAGCCTATACTGGCATGATGGGCTGCATCTGTCTGGGAGGGGAACCAGGATCCTAGGTGATAGGTTTAAATGCTTCATTGGCAAGCTTTTAAACTAGCCAAGGGGAGGCACTGGAAAGGAGCAGGAAAATCCTAGCCCCCAAATAATCACGGTAGTAAGTGTGGCAAACACCAACATGGAGGTGTCGATGGGAGAAGGGCAGGGTAAATGGAGAAAGTGACAAAGGCAAGAAGGACAGGGATGGGGCAAAGGGGTAAGGCCATCAGGAAATGGAGGGTAATGAGTACCAATGCCCGTGGTCTGGGCAACAAGCTCCTGAGCTGGTGGCCTTAATGGAAGAAGGATGCCTGGATATCGTAGCAGTCACAGAAACATGGTACACAGAGAACCATGACTGGGATGTTAACATACCAGGGTACATAACCACAGGAGAGACAGGCAGGGGAGAAGGGGAGGAGTAGCTCTCATGTAAAGGAAGGATAAAAGCAACTGAACAAAAGAGTAAACAGGGAGGAGAGGAGGCACTGTGGGTCACCTTGGAGACTGGAAAGAGGCACCACAATCCATACAGGTTGTGTACAGACCCCATGTCAGGGGAAGGAATGGACAAGGATATGATGGAAGGCATTCTTAGAATGGCAGAAAGGGGAGATACTGTTGATGGGAGACCTGAATATGCCAGATGTTAACTGGAGCACATTTGCTGCAGCGACATCCAAGAGCAGGGCCATTCTTGACGCCCTACAGGTGGCAGGCATTAACAGCTAGTTCGAACCCACTGTGAGGGAGCAATCTTAGACCTCGTACTCTCAAACGGGGCAGTGAGAGGATCTCGGATCTAGAGTGGGTTGCCATCTGGGAACAAGTGACCATCAAACAGTGTGGTTCCACGTTAAACTCCAGCTACAGAGTCAAGCCATACAAAAGTGAGGGTACTGGACTTTAGGAGGCTGACTTTGGCAAGATGGGGAGAGTGCCTCAGAAAAGCACTAGCAAACAGGCTAGAAGGAGGTGGGAGCAACAATGGAGAATTATCAAAACTGCCATCACAGAGGCAACAAGCCTTTGTGTGAAGCAAATAAACAAATCAAAATGAAAGAAAAAGCCACTATGGTTCTCAAGAGGTGGCTGTGAAAGTCAGGAAGAAAAAGATAGCATTCCAGAAGTATAAAGAAACACAGAAGGAGCAGGACAGAGAGCTGTACCAGTTAAGGCAGAAAGAAGCAGGGAGGGAAGTCAGAATAGCAAAGGCCCAAACTGAGGAAAAGATAGCCAACTCAGTTAAGAAGGGGATAAAACCTTTTATAGGTACATCAGCGACAGAAAGACAAAGGGAGGGATAGTGAGGCTGAATAGAATAAACGTGGGTGGGCAGAGGGGACAGTGAAAAGCAGGAATACTGAACAAATATTTCTGCTCAGTATTCACAAAAGAGGAGGAAGTGCCTAATCCAATTAACAGAAGCATTCTTGATAGGGGGTCGATCCCAATCTTTCACAGAAGAAAGGGTTCTGCAAGAACTCCTAAAACTGAAGGTGGACAAAGCAATGGGTCCTGATGGAATTCACCCCAGAATTCTAAAAGAATTAAGGAAAGAACTAGTGAAACCACTGGCTACTCTTTTAATAAATCATGGGAGGATGTGTGGTACCCGAGGACTGGAGGAAGGCGGATGTGATTCCCTTCACAAAAGTGGGACCAAGACAGAGGCAGGAAACTACAGACCTGTCAGTCTGACCTCTGTGGTAGGGAAAGTGATGGAGTCACTTCTGAAGGAAAGAATAGTTGAGTACCTAGAGGTCAGTGGAGCACAGGATCCAAGGCAGCATGGGTTCACAGCTGGAAGGTCATGTCAGACAAATCTAATAGATTTCTTTGACTGGGTGACCAAAGTAGTAGACCAGGGAGGGCTGTGGACATGGCCTACCTAGACTTTGAGCAAGGCATTTGACACAGTCCCACACAAAGATTATTAGTCAAATTAACCAGCCTGGGAGTGGGTCCCAGGGTGGTAGCCTGGGTAAAACATTGGTTGGACAACAGGACACAGAAGGTAATTGTAAATGGAGTCCACTCTGAAGAAAGGGCGGTTACTAGTGGGGCACCAGAGTTCATTGGGTCCAGTCCTTTTAATGTCTTCATCAGTGGCATCGCAGAGGAACTGGAAGGAAAAGTATGCCTTTTTGCAGATGACACAAAGATCTGCAACAGGGTTGATACACAAGGAGGTGTGGAAAGGATGAAAAGGGACTTGGCAAGGTTGGAGGAATGGTCTGACGTATGGCAGCTAGGATTCAATGCAAAAAAGTGCAAAATAATGCACC
Organism: Neoceratodus forsteri; assembly: GCA_016271365.2. NCBI lineage: Eukaryota > Metazoa > Chordata > Ceratodontiformes > Ceratodontidae > Neoceratodus > Neoceratodus forsteri. The sequence goes on along the minus strand of CM028137.1, from coordinate 338,406,837 downwards.
TGGGAAACAAGAACCCAGGGGAAGAATACACAATGGGTGGGGAGGTAGTAACAACAAGAAAACAGGAAAGGGACCTGGGGGTAATCATATCAGATGACCTTAAGGTTAGCAAGCAATGTGAGAAGGCAGTAGGGAGGGCCGGGGGTATACTGGGATGTATAGGGAGAGGCATCAGCAGCAGAAACAGGAAGTTGTTATCCTCTGTACAGACAGTTGGTGAGACCCCATCTGGAATACTGTGTCCAGTTCTGGAGACCCCATCTCTGCAAGGACATAGACAGGATAGAGGCAGTCCAGAGGAGGGCAACTAAAATGGTGCAGGGTCTGCAAGAGAAGCCGTGATGAGGAGAGACTAAAGGAGCTTAATATGTATACCCTTGAGGAAAGAAGGAGAGTGGGGACATGATAGAAACTTTCAAGTACCTCAAGGGAATCAACAAAGTCCAAGAGGGTAGCATCTTTCAGAAAAGAGACTTGCAAGAACAAGGGGACACAATTTAAAGATAGAAGGAGGCGGTTCAGTGGCAATGTGAGGAAGTATTATTTCACAGAGAGGTAGTGGATGCATGGAACAGCCTTCCTGAGGAAGTTGTGAGTCTAAAACTGTGGGAGAATTCAAGAATGCATGAGACAGACATAAGGCAATTCTTGTGGGGGCAGGAAGATATAGGCTGTTGGTTAAATAGGATCTGCGGCCTATCCTGTAGGTAGGGAAATGAGCAGACTAGATGGGCCTAGCGGTCCTTATCTGCCGTCAAAGTCTATGTTTTTATGTTTCTATGTTACACACACACACACACCTACATACATACATACACACCCTCTTTTTGCAACATTCCTGTTGGACACATTTCATTAGGGGGAAAGTGATTTTCCCTTAACGGGAGCTCAGAAAGGAGGGGAGAGATACACAACAGCCTGTAAGTACTGAAATTAATGAAAAGAGGGTAGAAAAAGGGTGAGTGAATGCAAAGTAAGGATGAATGGAAGAAAAACAAATTTTGTGTATACAATGCTCAGGGAGGGACTGTGGTGAAAAACAAAGGTGTGGGTTTTAAGCAAGCAAAGCAGAGAAGTATATATGTGACAGTGGGACTGTGATTGAGAAGAAAAACACTCTTGATGGGCACATAGATATTTTGTTTAAATTTGCTGATACTGTATTAGAACAAGGAATGATCTGGGTATTCCTTTGTTGTTGCAGGAAAAGGACTGCTAAATAGAATTCAGTTGGGCCCAGCTTATTCGATGCAAGATGGCTGAGAGGAAAGGGCACAGAGACTGAGGCGACAATCCCACAGTCCCTTCTAGACTTTTTAAGCTGCAAGGCTTTGGCAGTAGAGTGGCAGGGAGCACAAGTGTTGGCATAGTTCCAGTGTAATACCCAAATGGAGAATGTAGCATATATACCCCTCTGTGGCACTTGTAAGGATGGAGGCATATCTGCTGTTTTAGGGGCCAAGTGGCTCACTCAGACCCTAAAGGATGAGAAGGAGAAACCTGAAGATTCCCTTTATGAGTCCTGTGAAAGGCCCACCAGTGGGGGTGAGGAAGTAGAAGAGGTCTGAGAATGTTGCCCTGTGGGCAAAGTCGAGGTAAAACAAACTATTGAGGGTTGGACTATTGTGGACAAAGCTGCCAATACCTAGCCCAATGATGCCAGCACCCTCACAGTGGATAGTGCCATCCCTTGGAGGAGGAAAACACCTTCACCCCCAAGTTCCCTAAAGAATCCTGAGTGGCAGATCATGCTAAAGTTGTTGTGCCCAGTCCGAAGCCCACTGGTAGAGGGAAGAGGGAGCCCTGTGGAGTTGCCATCTAATACTTCCATTGTGCCAGCCTATCCTAAAGACCCCCAACTAGGGAAGAGGACTCACCCTAACTAAATGGCAGGAACTTCTCAGTGGAGCTACCTCTAAGCATGTGGAAGCAGCTGAAACTAATAAGGACCCCATCTTAGGGCAAACATACAGTGAGATGCCCAAGGCTCTAAGGAAGTATTACAATGATGTCTGGCTACCTCTAGGCCAGGCCACCCACACTGGGTAAGATCACTGCCTGAATGTAGCCAGGTGGAGTGGATCATTCATTGAAAAATGAAGGCTGATTATCCTGAGCTCAATTACTCTATGTCTCTGAAGTAATCTGGGACCAGTTGGATAGAAACAGGAAGGAGTGGGTCTGAAGGGCCATCCCGAATAAAATCTGGAAAAAACACTCCAATGGTGCTGCCAGTCATGAGGTAACCAATAGGGTGACATAATCCATTATCAGTGGTGCTTATCAAAGCCTAACCCTTTAAGACCCATGCCCTGGTAAGAAACATAAATGGAACAGTTGCCCACCACAGGGTGGAAGCAGTGGACAGCTATGGTGCCTGTTGCATGAAGCCTAATACAAGGTTCTCCTTTTATAACTTCATAGATAAAATGTAGCCCAGTGGGGCTGGACAGCTCCAATCTGGAGTAAAGAACACCCATCCACCTTTTGTTGCAGTCCACTGCTGAAAGTTTTAGTTACTTGTTTGCAATTGTTCAATGCACGCAAGCCTCGCAAGTAAAGGGGGATCCCAGGCCCTGAAGACTTTGCAAAGTCTTAACATATGACGAAGCCCTCCCAGGAAGAAGAAAGAAGGAGACTGCCCACATCATCCAGCTAAAGAGACCCCCAGCATCACAGTGGGGACTGCAGGTTTGAGACACCCTCTTTGCAGAAAATGGTGATGTGCAATTTTCTTTTTATTTACTGCTGGGACATAGAGCTTGGGACCTTTTGGGACAGTTACCTTTTGGGATGTAGTTTTAAAACCCCCAATGACATTTAGGGAACTCAATGTTTGACTTTTGCCCAGTGGGGCTCTACCACTTAGTGGGACTAGAGACATTACTAACAAAAACAAATGTGGATTCTGAAGGAAGAAAGGTGGGAAAATGTACTGTTTTATAATTTGATGTTTTGTGAACAGTTGAAAGCAAACTGACCAATGGGTTTGGTGACTTTAGTAAAGATTACAGTGAATTGTCCATGTGTGTGCAGTGTTTTTTTTTTTCTTTCACAGGATTCCAGTGAACAGATCCAAGCTCAGTGGGGAGCTACAGGTAAACACTTAAAACAGAGAACTGAAAATGTGTGATAGCAGTGATACCCACTATTGAGGCAGACTCCAGTTTAGGTAGACAGGAAGGACATGTCTAGTGATAGTTTACAGCTTAGCCTAAATGACGGGTAATCATAGTATTAGTGTGTAGGATGTAGTGCCAAATGTTTAGTGATAGTTGGTACGTTGGGGAGATAAATAGGATGTTAGAATCAATATATAGGTGTGCCAGTGTGTACAAAGCAGAGTGTTAGAGTCAGGTATTTGTGAGGAGGGAGGGGGTGGGTGGGGCAGCTGTAATTTGAGGGGCTAGCTGCACAATCGAGCAGACTTGATAGTCCATGAGGCTTGTTTCTGCTGGTGTTTTCGTATGTTCTTATGTAAGTATGAGTATGCATGCTTAAAGTATATTTGCATAAAAAGTATAGGATGTACACTGCATGAAATATTGGAGCATTCACTGCATATATTAGGATGACTGTCAGAGTATATTAGTAGCAGTGCAAGATTTTGCTGCATGGATTTTTGTAATTGTTTACTGTATGTCTATTTGCTAAAAGAATACTGTATGTCCAGGAAAACTATAGTTGATTGTATGGTGTGGTACATTTACATATAGAAACATAGAAAGTGATGGCAGAAGGAGACGATACATCCACCGAGTATACCAAAGGGTTCCTAAGACCGAATGTGAGTCCCGGCATCTAGCCCCAATTTTGCTTTTTACCCTTAGCCCGTCCCTCCAATCCCCCATGAGTCCTAGCTCTATCCTACCCCCTTTTGTAAGCTGACATGGTCCTTACATTTACCACTTCCGCCAGTAAGCCATTCCAGGGCTCCACCGCTCTTTCTGTGAAAAAATGTTTCCTCACATCCTTTTTGGTGGGGTACCCTATATCTGATGGGGGTACAAGGTACTTGCAGACGTAGTGTTAAGTTAGTTGCCCCAGTCTGGCCATATGGTTTTGTTGCCTGTTACAGCAGTAGGCCTGATGTGCCACTCCAGCTCTCCTGTGCACAGCACCCCAGGGTGCTTGAGGGTTGAGTTTTCAGAGAAGCAAAAAGGGTAAATCAGGACCTCTAGGCTAAGGGAGCTCCTGTTTTCTTTTTTGTTTTCATGGATAATACACTACCTTCATCGTGACAAGCCATATTCCCCGTTGGGGGCTGGCTGGTGGAAGGATGGCCAATCTGCAAGATGGGCATCTGGGTAGAAGTTGATTTTCAGTGTCTCAGTGCTCGCAGGGGACATTGAGCATTTAAAGGCAGATGAGTGTAACCCCCCCCCCGAGCTACGTACATTTACATATAGAAACACAGAAAGTGATGGCAGAAGAAGACCATACATATATAACACCACATAAATGAACTTGGGAAAAAAATTTATATGAGACTGGGGCAGCAAAACAGTTACCACATTGTACAACCATGAAAGTATGTCAAACCATGGTAAATCAATTAATATTGTCCATTTTGGACTATGGAAGTCATGTTTACTGCCATGCAAATAAACAGCAAATGGTAAAACTAGATTTGGTCCTAAATAGGCTTGTCAGATTTGTATTGAAGTGTGATTTTAACACCCATCACTGTGTCATATTTCGCTCCCTTGGCTGGAGCCCATTAGAGACCAGAAGAAAACGGGCATGGGCTATACAAGTTCATGGAATTTTAAAAAACAATTTGATACGTGGATTAGTAGAAAAGTTAGAAAAAACTAAATATGGTTGTAACCTGAGGAAAAAAAATGTATACAGAATTAGTCATCCCTAAATAGAACAATAAATTTACATTCATGACCTTTCAGTATAAGGCAGCTGTTTGTTGGAATCAACTTCTCCTGTATCTTAAAGATCTACACATGAAACCAGTTGTTTTTAAAACTGCTATTTATAGGGAATTTGAGTACTTTTGCATATGTAATAGATAGCTTAAACTGCGTAGAAAGAGTGAATACATGACAATTGACTTATGTGGTGACTTTGCTGGATGGAACATATAGTAATGTAATAATGTGTATTTTTTCCCCGTATTCATCTATATTTCCCTTGTATGTTATCTGTTCAATTGAGACATGTCTTGTTTTTGTATTTATGTATATGCATGTTATGTTATTGTAACCTGGTACTTTAAACAGGTGTGCCTTGTGAAAAGGGCATACACACCCCTGATGGTGGTAACACTGTATGTGGATATCCCTTTAAGAGTGTCTCTCGACCTCTAGGGTGATGTCAGCTTTTATGTCCTTGAAGTACTGGATCAGCTGGTCTACCCTGGCAATCCAAAGGGGAGGAGTCAGTGTTGCCAGTTTTAATGCCCTTGAAGGACTGGGTCAGCTGGTCTGCCCTGGCATTCCAAAGGGGAGAAGTCAGTGTTCTCTGCTGGAGGAGGGGGATTCTTCTGAGTCAGAGTGGTGGGGAGGTACCACTGGCACACAGTGTAGTCCATTCCCTTGGGCCTAGTGGACACCACTTCTTCCACCCGACCCCGAGCCAGTGACTGGCACAGCATTCTACTCTTGTCTCCACCATGGCCGGCCTCTGGCTCAGCTGTTAGTGAATGAGCACACACGTGTAGAAGCATGCACTCATTCATTGACAGCTCAGTCAGCAGTCAGCCATGGTGGAGAGTGGAGGGCTGTGCTGGTCACCAGATCGGAGTCTGTGTGTGTGTGTGGGGGGGGGTTTGTGGGGCACTACCTGCTGGGGGGTTCTAGACACCAGGTAATGGACTACCTTTTTTTTGTATTACAGGGAATTGGGGATAGGGAGGGTTTTTTTCTACCCCTCTGTCTCCCTCAGCAAACAAGCATTTGTCAATGTCAAATGTTGACTTGCTGGCATTGGCACTGGCAGTGCAAGAGTTAGAGAGATGCACAATAGGATTGGCAGTGAAGTAGTGAACTGACGTCGACATCAGCCCCACCCTGCAGAGAGTGATAGGCATTGGGGTGTGCCTTTGGGTCATCGGCCATAATGCTCACACCATTTCACCCTCATTCTACCCCGCAGACACCGACAAGAGCCACAGTGTGCACTGGAGTCTTCAGGCCCTATGCTTACCCCATTCCATAAGGAAATATGCTGAGATGGGTGCAGTATAAGAGGATGGGGTGAACTTTGGAGCCAAACAGTCCAAGGTACACCTTGATGCCTGTCACTGGATGCAGGGTGGGGGTGGAATGACATGAGCATCACAGCTGACAATGCCAAGTCACACCCTTGATGCCCATCAGTCTCTACAGAGTGGGGTGTTATAGTTGGAAACCCTAATGCCTCCGGCGTTTGTTGGTATTTTCACTCCAAATTTTCAACATGGCCCGTTTGTGACTCCACCTCATGAACAGTGGCACTATGAGATCATTAGTCGAAAGGTGATTTTGCACAGCGACTGTTCCATTTGGCATCACAGGTGCAAAAACACATTTTGGGCAGGATGTGAAAAATGACAGCTGCACTGTTCATGAGGAGGTGTAAAAAATTGCATTGTTGAAAATATGGAGTGAAAATATGAACAAGCATTTGTCAATGCCGAATGTTTGCTTGCTGGCGTTGGCAGTGGTAGTGTAGAAGTTACAGAGCTGCGTAATAGGAATGGCAGTGAAGTATTGAACTGAAGCCAACCCCACCACCACCCTGCAGAGAGTGACAGGCATTGGGGTGTGCGTTTGGGTCGTCAGGCATAATGGCCACGCCATTTCACCACACCCCACTCTGCAGAGACTGACAAGTGTCACGTGTTCCTTGGGGTCTTTGGCCCTTATGCGCACCCCATTTCATTAGGAAATATGGTGAGATGGGTGCGATATAGGAGAATGGGGTGAAGTTTGGGGACGAAGAGTGCAAGGCATACCTCGATGCCTCTCAGTGACTGCAGGGTGTGGAATGGTATGAGCATCACAGGCAAGAATCCCAAGTCACACCCCTGATTCCTGTCATTCTCTATAGGGTTGGGCGATTTAGTTGAAAAGCCTAATACCTCAGGCATTCGTTGGTATTTTAACTCCAAATTTTCAACATGTTTGTTTTGTGACCCGACCTCATGAACAGGGGGGAATATCAGTTTGGTAGCCGAAAGCTGCTTATGCACAGTGACTACGGCATTTAGCACCACAGGTGCAAAAATATTCCAAACAGGATGTAAAAAATGACAGCTATACTCTTTCATGGGGAGGTGTAAAAATGGCTATGTTGCAAATGTGTAGTAAAAAGATTTTAAAAAATGGTGAAGTCATGAGCATACATAGAAACTGTGCAACGCACACCCATTATATAATTAGGTTGGGGATTTTTTATAGCAGATTGTCAACTCAGGCATTTTGGTGCCTCCGATCATGATCAGTGTCACTGTGATTTTCTTTATCTGTGCCGAACAATGATTTCCCACAGCGACCATGCACCTCTGGACTGAAAGTGTGAAAACACACTTCGGCCATGTTGTGAAAAATGGCAGCTGTACTGTTCATAAGGAAGTGTTGAAAAATGCCACTAGTGAAAATCTGGACTGAAAATATTACAAAGTCATGAACTAACGAGGATGCGTGGAAACTGCACAATGCTCACTCGTAACATAGTCATTTTATGGACTTTTGTCACCAAATTTTCAACATAGCCATTTTAAGATGTCTGCTCATGAACAGTGTAACTGTGATTTTCTTAATCTGTCCTAAACATTGCTTCACGACACCAACAGCACCATTGTGCGCCACATGTGCGATAACACATTTTGGGTGACATATGAAAATTGCAGCTGTACTGTTCATAAGGAAGTTTAATAAAATGGACATGTTGAAAATCTAGAGAGTGAAATATTAAATTTGCAAACTTACGAGCATGCATAGTAACTGTGCAACGATGCTCAGAAAAGTCATTTTAGGAATTTTTCACCAAATTTTCAACATAGCCATTTTAAGACCTCTGCTCATGAACAGTGTCACTGTGGTTTTGTTAATGTGTCCCATACATTGAGTTTGTGACACCGACTGCGCCATTGCGCCATATGGGTGGAAACACGTTGGGTGAGATGTGAAAATGACAGCTGTACTGCTCATAAGGAGGTGTGAAAATGGCAATGTTGGAAATCTGGAGTGGAAATATTGAAAATTTAAAACCTACGAGCGCAGTGGAACTGTGCAACGCAGACTCGTAAAACAGTCATTTTGGGATTTTGTCATCAAATTTTCAACATTGCCATTTTAAGATCTCTGCTCATGAACAGTGACACTGTGATTTTCTTAATGTGTCCACACACTGAGTTCACAACGACTGCGCCATTGTGCGCCACATGAAGTGGAAACACGTTTGGGTGAGATGTGAAAAATGACAGCTGTACTACTCATAAGAAGGTGTGGAAAATGGCAATGTTGAAAATCTGGAGTGGAAATATTGAAAATTAAGAACCTATGAGCGCATGTGGGAACCGCGCAACACACGCCGAAAACAGTCATTGTTAGAATTTTTCACCAAATTTTCCACATAGCCATTTCAAGACCTCTGCTCATGAACAGTGTCACTGTGATTTTCTTAATTTGTCCCGTACATTGATTTCGCACACTGACTGCACCATTCTGCGCTACATGGGCGAAAACACATTTTGGGTGAGATGTGAAAAATGACAGCTGTACTACTCATAAGAAGGTGTGGTGAAATGGCAATGTTGAAAATCTGGAGTGAAAATATTGAAATTTCGCGAACTTACGAGCCTGCGTAGGAACTACGAAACGCATACTCGTTAAACAGTCATTTTTGGGAATTTTGGCACCAAATTTTCAACATGGGGGTTTAGGGCCCCCTTCTCATGAATGATGTCACTTTCATGGTGGCATTCAGGCCTGAAGGGTGATTTCACAGTCACTGCACAGTCACTGCACGAAATCACCCTTTGGGCCCAAATAACACGATGACAGTGACATCATTCATGAGAAGGGGTCCCAAAAACCCCATGTTGAAAATTTGCTGCAAAAATTCCCAAAAATGGCTGAGATATGCAATAAAGTTGAAACCCCCCTATCTAGCCCATTATACAGCTTACCGGCATTTCCTCAGTTCGCGGTTGGCTTTGAAGAGTGCAGACATGTTCCCGGTCCACCAAGATCGCCGCGCGGAGTCTGGAGGTAGTATGGGGTGAGAGGGTGGGGAGGTTGGGTGCACAGTGGGTGGGTGCGGGTTGTGGGAGGGTCGGAGACGACCGCTGGACCTTTTCTCTACAGGTAAAAAATAAAAAAAGGCGTCATGGGACCGTTTGCCACGCTGGGGTGGACCTGCCGCAGGCCAAGGACTTTGGGAGGCGCTCAGCCGACGGGTGTGGATTGGGAAACCCCTGGGCCGGCAATGACTGATTGCCCACCCAGCGTGGTACCAACTATGAGGGGGAGGAGCGATGCAGCTCAGCCAGCGGGATTGGGCACCCGTTGGCTATACACTGCGTCGCGGGCGCGCCGCGCCTGCGGCTGGGGAGCTGTCGTGAGCAGCTTCTGCCACGCTGCTCACTCAAGCGTAGCTCCCTTTCAACTGTATGCCACTGTATTTTGGAGCGTGTCATAGACAGCTCCAAAATGCATTGGCTTACAGGGGCCACGCCTGCCAGCACACTGCCTGAATTGGAGGAGGAGGTGACACACCTCCGAAATCTCCGATGATGGCACTATGTTTCTTGCACATGCGTGCAAGCAAACATAAACATTGGTGAAGTCACGAAAGTTAGTAGAAACTGTGCAATGCATGCCTGTGACGCAATTATTTGGGAGATTTTTTTTTTAACCAAATTTTCAACATCGGCATTTTGGGACCTCTACTTATGAACAGTATCACTGTGATTTTGTTAATGTGTTCTGAACATTGATTTCCTACAGCAACTTCGTTGTTGTGTGCCACATGCATGAAAACACATTTTGGGCAGGATGTAAAGAATGACAGCTTTACTGTTCATAAGGAGGTGTGCAAAAATGACAATGTTGAAAATCTGGAGTGAAAATATAAAAAATTGTCGAAGTTACGAGTGTGCGTTGAAACTGCGCAATGCTCATAACAATCATTTCTAGAATTTTCCACCAAATTTGCAAGATAGGTGTTTGGACCCACCTCATGAACAGAGGCACTGTCATTTCATTAACCAGTCCCAAAAGATGATTCTGTGCAGTGACCGCGAAATGACCTTTTGGGACGGAGTAATGAAATGACAGTGCATGTGTTCATGAGGTGGGGTCCCAAGCACCCCATGTTGAAAATTTGAAGGCAAAATAAAAAAAAATGATTAAGATATCTACCTAAGTTGACCCCCTGCATTTATACCATTATACAGCTTACTGGCATTTCTTCAGTTCGCAGTCGGCTTTGAAGAGTGCAGATGCGTTCCTGCTCCACCGAAGATCATGGTGCCGACCTCCGGAGGTAAGTATGGGGTGAGTGGAGGTGTGGGGAGGGGGGTGCACAGAGGGTGGGTGCGGGTTGGTGGAGGGGACCCGACAGCGAAGGACCGTTTTCTTTGTTTCAGGTAAAAAATAAAATGAACACTGCGGATGGTTTTCTTTTTTTACAGGTGTTAAAGAAAATGTTGTGCACTCTGGGGTCGGCTCCCAGTGTACCCCATGACTTTGGGGGGGTGATGTTGGCCACACTGGGGTGGGCCATAAGGCACCTGGTGACAATGTGCTTTAGTTATGCATGCTCGTTCCCATTTCCAGTGTCTTTCATTCAGCTGTTCTGTAAAAGAAATAATAAAAGGCAAAGGGAGCAGCATCTGCTGATTATGATGGGGTTCTCAATCAAAGTAAAGGTAAACACAGGTTCAGCCTTATTTCTAGATTTCAGTGGACTGAATGGACTTTTTGTTATTTGTTATTTCTATGTACTGTAAGTCTAATTCATGGAGATCAACTGTGCACATTGTTAATATTTATATAGCTCCTACCGTAAATGGATCGAGACACTGAATAAAGTTTATATGCAAGACATATAGACCTACTTTTGCTACACAGTTCTTTATTACTTCAGTGCAGCATGCATTTACAGTGAACTTTCTGCAGGTGCCAGTACCTTTGTCTCTGACTTGCTAGACCTTGGGGCTGCATTTCTCTGGTTGCAGGCTCTTTATTTGTAATAGCAGTACTCACCATGAGCTTCAGAAATCATGTAATGCTTTATTCCTTAGATAAAAAAAAACTCACTGAGAGAACAGATTACCCACCAAGGCAGTGTATTCAATGGTGGAGAATCTGTTCTGTCAGTGAGCGTTTTGTGATTTCTGAAGCCCATTGCTGTGTGACTGATTCAGAGTTCCAGCTTGGTGTGTAATGATTCCCAGTTCTGGGAAAGAGCAGTTTGAGTGGGGCCACAGCCGTAGTTCACTCTGTAAAGAAAAAACATACTATAAAATAAAGTGAAAGATTAAAGTTGGTCTATGCTTTTGTAGAAAATCTTTCCTTTTTTCCAGTTTTGTGTCTTGCTGTAATATCACAGAGCAGTACTATGGCAGTCTGCATATCTGTTCAGAGCAGTTTCATGCTGGAGGAAAAAGTGTCACAAGCAGGAGCAAAATGTGCGCTCGTGCCCTTTCGTATATATGGTTACGAAATTTGTTGCTGTTTACTGGCTGTATTATCACTTATGTGTTACAAGCCCCAGCTGGGGATCGAACTGCTCTCAGCAGAAGCTAAAATTAGAAGAGTCTGAGGAGATGAATACAGATAAAGAACAGAGCCTTAATCAGAGACAGCACCGTGATTTTTTGTGTTTTTCTTTTTTTGTTTCTTCCTTGTAACTGGCTTGCAGTTTATGAGCCGCATCCAGATATCAGTTGAACAGGAATGCACACGGACAAGGAGTGTAAACAAACAGTTGTGGTATGCGTGATGAGAACTGCATCATGGTTAATGTAAAATCTCATGGTCTGACCATGATGCATTCTGTTTAAAAATGGCGATCCTGGCGAGATACTCTGCAGAATGGGAGGTCAGCTGTAAAAGAAAAAAAAGAATAACTAGCATGTTTTTTATTGTCAGAAGTAATGTGCTTCTTTATTATTTATTCAGTTCTACATGATTCAGTGTCTTATTCACAAGTTAAGTTTATTGCACTGCTGCTTTAAATGCTTCACCAGGAATATATATATATGCGTTGGGGCTGTCATCGGTGCCACTGCATGGCGAGCTCGTCTCTGATTGCAGCAGCACTTTTCTTAGAAGTTGTGCCCACTTCACATAATGTTGGTGTCAACACTAGCATGCTGGCTTATTGGGGAATGAAGGACGCACCTACTATAGCATGCCCTGCATTCACCAACACAGACATACCTCTGAAATGCGCTACTAGCACAAGACATTCCTTGCACAAGTGAACACGAAATTGACCTTTTTGATTGGGCAGGGTGCTGGATGGCTTTGCCAGTGGCTTGCCTGAAATACTGTATGCAGACAAATGAGTAACTTCACTTTGTGTTTCTTTCTACTGTTGAAAGATAGTGTAGTACATATCACTTTTTGGAGCATTTTAGGAAGGGCTGTGATAGTTTCTTTACACATTGACATGAAGTACTTCAGAAGTGCCCCACCACATTACAAACATGTGGTTGGAAAGCACAGGTGTTTTATCAGTGCTGCTCCCAGGTACGGCTGTACTTACTCCTGTGCATAGACTATATAAACTGTGCTGAGAAACCCTGGTTGCTAGTAGGGTTGTCAGAACTAGTTCGGTAAAGATTCAAACCCTCCTCGAACCCTGGTGGGGTTCTGTAGAACCGAACATAGCAATTAAAAGAGTTGAATCACGCGAGCATAAGAGCGTTGTCTGTTTGCACTTGCATACCTACGTACGGGTCAGGTGGGGGTCGAGTAAGCTGCGCGAGCCGCGGGATCTGTGGGGGTATTTAGGGAGATGTGCCGCGAGGAGGAGCGCCATTTGCAGAGGATCGGAGTGGAGGCAGCAGCAGCCTAGCTAAACTGTAGCGTTAGCAGTTAGCGACTCGCCATTTTGTCCAGTGGCCACTTCCATCATCCATTTTCCTGTGAGACCGAGAACAAGAAAGGCTGAAAAAGCTCAAAATCGGGTGGGAGTGGGACTAGGGGGAGGTTCAGGACAGGTGGAGGGATTAATCAAGAATTGGGAAGGGACTGGGGAATAGGGAGGTATCGAGACCGAGATCAATCAATATCAGGACTGGAGGAGGACTCAGGAGGACTCGGATAGAGAATAAAAAAAAATAAGAAGAAGTGAAGAACCTGTGTGAAATGTGATTATTTGAAACTGCAGCACTGCTCAGTCAGTGGTGCACACTGCACACTCAGCAGCTGCCAGCAACAAGCATACAAGGGGCAAAAAGGCAAATAAATCTGAACCCTTCCCAATGTAGTGTGTGTGTCACAGAGAGAAGCCCAGTGTGTGCCCCTTGACTGCACTGTACCCTACCCAGTGTGTGTTACAGAGAGAAGCCCAGTGGCCAGTTGTGTGGTGGCATTAACCTTACATGACAGAAATGTAGAAATATAATTCTCATTCCCTGGGTTGTGTTTGTGACTCCGTCTCCTGTGGTCAGCCCATCACCCTGCTGCTGTGTGCCCCTTGACTGCACTGTACCCTACCCAGTGTGTGTGTTACAGAGAGAAGCCCAGTGGCCAGTTGTGTGGTGGCATTAACCTTACATGACAGAAACGTAGAAATATAATTCTCATTCCCTGAGTTGTTGGTTATGTATGTGACTCCGTCTCCTGTGGTCAGCCCATCACCCTGCTGCTGTGTGCTCTTTGACTGCACTGTACCCTACCCAGTGTGTGTTACAGAGAGAAGCCCAGTGGCCAGTTGTGTGGTGGCATTAACCTTACATGACAGAAATGTAGAAATATAATTCTCATTCCCTGGGTTGCGTATGTGACTCCGTCTCCTGTGGTCAGCCCATCACCCTGCTGCTGTGCACCCCTTGATTGCTATGTGTATGCCTATGCCCAGCAGCCCAATCACTCTGTAAGCCTTGAACCTGGGATCCTTTAGTTGCAAACTGTCATATTCTTCAATTATTTTCAGTCCATGGTTTCACAGTGTCACACAACCAAAATAAAATTTTGGAGTTGTAGCCAGCGATCACAGATCACATTGCTTTGTTACACAGGAATTGTTTGGGTGTGGGTGTGTTCACCGCAGTATACTGGTAGTACTGGTACTTACTGTCTGTTATGGCTGACAGCAACATAGATGAAGCATCTAGTGCTGGTGTTGGAGCAGGTGTTGGTGGTAGTGGTAATCCTGGTGCTAACAGAAATAACCAAAATGTTTCACGTGATAAAAATTCAACAAACAGCAAAAGAGCAACAGTGAAGTGTGGTAAAGGGGGACCTTTTAAGAAAACCTGTACAGCTGCTGGGGTCACATGGAGAGGCACCATAAGGTATGCCATTCATGCTGTTAAGATCTCTGTGACTAGCAGCAATAATGCAAGTGACAGTGAGTCCCTCTCTGACTCAAACAGTAGCTCTTTGTCTCAGTCCGACACTGTTGTGTCTCATGACAAATCATTACTTCCTCAACAAAGTGAAATGAGCAAGTCTGCTGACAATGAATCAGGTAGTGCACTTGCAAATACATCCAGCACTGTTGGCAATGAAAAGGACATATCCATTGAAGCCACCACTTCTGTGTTGGCCAGCAATGAAAATCCATCAGAGTCTTCTGCCCACTCTTCTAGCACCAAGGAGCATGTCCCAGGTTCTGTTAGGACAGGTGAAAAGACACAAACAGTCTTTAGCTATCTTCCTAGCACTCGAACAAAATCTGTCACATCTGAGGTGTGGAATTATTTCTCTGTCAGTAAAACTGATCCATGCAGAGCAATTTGTTCCTTGTGTAAACAGAGTGTAAGCCGTGGTAAAGTTGTGTCATGCCTTGGCACTACAGCTCTTAAACGCCATCTGAAAAAGCATTCGGTTTTGCTTGATCATCCAAAACCCATGTCCTCCATCTTCCAGACCGCACGCGAGAAGGGTCAGGAATCTGAAATGGATACTGAATTGTCTGAACTTGATGCGGGCAGAACCACTGCCAGCGCTTAGGATCACTGTTACCACCAATGCCAGCACCATTAGTACCAGTTGCACATCCAGTGATGGCACTGAATGTATAAGTCCTAGTCCACCATCTCTGCGCCCATCTGCCCAGAAGCACGGTGTATAATAAACCAGCAGGGACATGTTGCAAACAGCTAACACTGTCTCAGGCATTTGAAAGGAAGAATACCTTTACTAGAAATCATCCAAAGACCCTTCATCTTAATCACCGAATTGGTGAACTGTTAGCGAGCCCTTCTCCCATACTCTTTGGTAGATCATGAGGATTTTAGGAGCTCATGACATTAGCAGAGCCTCGTTACAATGTTCCTCATCGAAGGTACTTTTCCTATGTTGAAATACCAATCATTTATCAGGCTTTAAAGCGACAGTGATGCTTGCACTTAAAACTGCAGAGGTGGGGTTATTCATGTCACAACAGATATGTGGACCAGCACTCAAAACATAGATTACATGACCCTTATCGCTCATTAGGTCACGTTTTCTTGTGCTTCTTCAAAACAAAGACACCCCAAAAGATGGCGCTGCTGCATATAAAGTTTGGGCAAAGTCATACTGCTGCAAACATCTTGCAGGAACTAAATGACCTCCTTGACGAATGGGTTTATTCTCACGGTCTAAAATGTGGCTTCATAGTAAGTGACAATGGAGCCAACATCTTAAAAGCAGTACAGGATGGAGGATTTCTGCATGCTTCTTGCTTTGAACATTGCTTACACTTAATTGTCATGGGATTTATCAGCAACAAAACACAAGTGGATGGTATGATTGCTGTTTGCAAAAAAATTGTGACTCACTTTTCACATTCAACCAAGGCTATACGGACATTGTCCGAACTGCAAAAAAAACACAAGCTGCCCCAGCAAAAGCTGATTCAAAATGTTTCCACTCATTGGAACTCAATGCTTTATATGCTGCAGCGCCTCTTGGAGCAAAAGCAAGCTGTACATGAGTACTGCTCCAGTTACATTATTGGAGATGGCATTATGCTGTCTGTGCTGCAGTGGAAATTAATGGAGACAGTGTGCTGTATCCTAGCTCCTTTTGAGACAGCTACAAGGGACATGTCTTCTGAAGGTTCATCTGTGAGTCAGGTTATCACTCTCATAATGCTCATTTCACATCATCTTAGTGTTCTAAATCTACAAATAGAAAAGACAGATCTGAGCGCAGACAACATGTCGCCTGTATCATGGGAATCTAGAAAGAGAGAATGAGCGAGCTTCAAAACCAATGACAAATTAGTTGCAATGACGAAATCAAGACACTACATCCTTGCAACTGTCTTAGATCCCAGGTTCAAGGCTATACATCTTCCAAAAACAGATGATATGGAGCAGTACAAATGTATGTTGCTAGATGAGCTGCAGCACTCACAGGAGTCAAACACAAACACGCACAGTACCCTCAGGTTGTCATCACCACAACATGCAGGTTCATCTTCACAAAGGGATACAGAACTGGAAAAGTCACCAAACATTAACAGTAGTTGTTCCACAACTGCCACTTCTTCAGCCCTTAGTAGCAAGCTAAATCTGTGGCAAAACCTTTCCCAAATTGCTGCCATACCAGCTGCTTCTGCTGATTCCTCTTCTGAGCGGTCTCTGTCCAACATGGTAGACAGTTACCTGCAAGAACTGCCTATTCCTATTGATGCATGCCTTTTGAATACTGGAGATCAAAACAGTCAATTTGGACAGAGCTGTATGATGAAGCCTGTAAATATCTTGGTTGTCCTGCAACAAGTGTCTCTTCAGAATGCATGTTTAGTACAGCTGGCAATATTGTGACGGACACCAGAAATAGGTTGCTGCCAGAAAATGTACACACGTTAACTTTTATTAAAGTTAATAAGTCAAGATTTTCTTATTCCTACAAGAGTATACAAACTGATCCTGAAGTGATTGATGTTGTGGATGTTGATGGTGATGACAACTCAGATGGTGGTGGCTGGTAAATACTGTGTGGGACAGAGTCTCTCTGCACCAAAAAGGAAACTTTTACAGACTGTGATGACTTTGGTTGTTGTCTCTCTCCTTTCTCGATCTACTACCTTGGACTATATACCCCCCAAAACTTTCACCATTTCATGGCAAACTGCTTTGTAGCTAGGGTCTAAACTAAAGTCAACAAGTTTTATATACAGGGCAATTTTAACATCAGTGGGAACAGGCCCAAATTTGGCATAAAAGGGACACTGTCACGTCAATCCTTTCTGTATCATATTATTTATAGTTAAAGTGCAAACATATATTTTTGGATTTACCTTCTGTGACTTTGTGGTGCATCAGTATGGGCTGGGACAGGAGACGGTCTATTTTTCAATTTTAAAGAGGACAAAACAATGAGTTCTAATTGGTAGCTGTTTATTATTTTTTCAATTACAGAAATGTTAGCCATAAACGAAAAATGGATGCTAGTACATGGGTGAGGGTTGTGGGTTGGTTTTAACATGGGTGTAAGGGTGGCATGGGTGCTACTGCACAGATGAGGGTGGTGGAAGAAAAGTGGAATGGGTGATGGGGTGAAAGGTGGGTGTTGTTTTAGTTCTTTCATTTACAGATTCGTGATCAGCTGGGGATGGTGAGGAAAAAAATGATGACAGACCGAACCTACTGTACACATAATATATATTCTTATTAAATACATTGCAAACTGCTGCCATCTAACACAATTGTCCTGTCCCCTTTAAAAAAGAATAAAGGAATCAGAAATAAAAGAAAATCTGCATCAGCAGTTTTCACAGAATGTGACGTATCATAAAGTGTTTTTGCTTTACAAGTAGTGATAATTTGATACATAATGGGGTTGACAGACGCTGTCCCTTCAACATCACATGCCAACTGCAGCTACATTAAATGTTCCTTAGTATGTGGTGAGGAAACCACTTTTTTTATTTATGTGACTGAAATACAGATTTTATTGAAGTATCAGCTGCAAAAATGCATCATCTTAGAAAGTTGTATGTATTACTTCAATTTGCCAACAAAAATGTTGGTATATGTATGCATTACCTTAGAAAATTGCATGCATTTTTTGCCAGCAACAATGACTGGCATATTTTTTTTATTCAAATGTCTTGACTGACTACGTTATGACATAATATGTTTTGCAACAGTTCCACATGCTGCTGCTGCTGTAGTACTTGGCTTGACTTTGTTATAAAAGCTTTCTTTTAAACATAGCAACTTTGATTTACTCATTTAAAACAGAAAGCAGCAGATAGCTGAAATTAGGTAATATCAGTTATTTTTCATAATTCATGACGATGAGTATATATAACTGAGTACATAAATGGCTAATGTGCTCTTTCTTTCACTAAGGAATCATGATGCAGCTGCAGCAGGAACACTTTAACATATGGGTAGGTGGGTGGGCCTGTTACGTATTAAGTTTCTGGCTTTAGCAAACAGAAGAAACCATAAATAAACCTAGTTGTATTCCTATCAATGTCACACATGATAATTTCTCTCCCCCTTATATTGAACAGTTTTTCCTTTACATGTATTTTATTACTATCTTTGTTGCTGGCAGCACAATAAAAAAATAGGGTTCGAGTTCTAAAAAGTTCTAAAAAAGATTAGAACCCTAGAACTTTTTCAAAAGTTCTAGACTAGAACTAGAACCCAGAACTTCAGAGGGTTCTGACAACCCTAGCTGCTAGCGAATATTAAACCACTCATCAGTGTAATACTGAATAGTTACTGACATTGATTTTGAATAGAAAACAGGTAAGAATTGATTTTGAATAGAAAACAGGTAAGAACTCTTTGCTTATATTAAGATTTGTTGCCTTCAGGGTGGCTGGCAGCCGGGAGGGACAATATGGTGACTGCCACTATAATTTATTTTTGTTACGCAGTAACAGAATCCATCTCATTAGATGGTTGTAGAGTCCACTTATGTTCCAAAACATTCATATTTAATTTTTTTTTAAATACATTCAGTAATCCTCTCACTAAGTATTAAGTATGATGGCACCAGTTATGGTGCTATGATAGCCATGCAATTTCAGCCAATCAGTGTGCAGAGCCACTCTGCCTCTTATTCTGAGTGCAGTGTGCTCTCATGCATAGAAACACAAAATTTGTTGGCAGAAAAGGACCAGCAGGCCCATCCAATCTGCCCTATATTCCCCTGCTTATCCTGACACCTTGGAGCGATTTTGTCACCAGCACCCCTCCTGCCTCCCTTTTCTCTACTAATTATACCTGTGTACCTATCACATGCATACCTGAAGCTCCCCACCTTTATTGCCCCCACCACCTCTTCTGGCAGGGTGTTCCAGGTATCCACCACCTTTTCTGTGAAGAAGTATTTCCTCATCCTTCTTAAACTTCCCTCTGTTGTTTCACTGGATGGCCCTGTGTTCTGGTGCTTTTACTCCCCTGTAAGAGACTTTCCACCTGAACCTTGCTCATCCCTGTGAGGTAGAAACATGGAAACATAGACTTTGACGGCAGATAAGGACTGCTTGGCCCACCCAGTCTGCCCATTTCCCTACCTATTGAATAAGTTGCAGATCCTTGTTAACCAGCAGCCTACTTCCTCCTACTCCCCACTAGAATTGCCTTATGTCTGTCCCACACATTCATGCAGGTACATATAGGTCATGTCCCCTCACTCTCCCCTCCTCCAGGAAGTACAAGATGAAATCCCTCACCTCTACCATGCAGTGTGACTGCCTCTCCTAAACAATGGTCATCCCCTCCTACCTTAGTCATTGGTTACCTGAAACCGGCCATACTGCCTCACTCTTTTCTTCACCAGCCTCCACTACCCCACCCTCTACCCACCCCTCCCCTCTCAGCTGACACAAGACCTCCAGCCCACCCACACCAATCTCTTGCTATCCATCTCTACCCTCCGACAATGGCCCTTTAGCCTGCTGGCTCCATTCTGACTCCCTCCTATCCTATATACAGTTCACCTTGAAAACTGATGCAAGCTGGCTTTTGCTGTCTCTCTCCAGTATTTGCTGTATATATCATGTTTAAGTCAACTTTGTGTATTAAGAATGTAACTGTCGTTTTCCTTTGTATGTGTGTTACCCTACATCCTTTTACGTGGAACCTTTGTAAATGAGAAGTTCCTGCTCAAAGGTATTTGTAATCCTAGAGTTTAATAAATAAATAAAAAATAACCTCTCCTTGTATGACTTCTCGTGCAACTCCAGCACCATTCTGGTAGCCCTCATTGGGACCGCTTCTATACTGTCAATGTCCTTGAAGAAGTGAGGCCTCCAGAACTGGACACAATATTCTAGATAGGGTCTCACCAGTGAGTGATACAGTGGCAAAACCACCTCCCTTCTCCTGCCAGAAATCCCCTATGCACCCCAACATCCCACTAGCTTTGCCTACTGCATTGTTATATAGCCCTGCCACCCTGAGATCATCAGATATGACTGTCCCACGTTCCCTTTCTTGCTTGGTGACTGGCAATACCTCTCACCATCTTATATACAGCTCCCAGGCTTCCCTGCCTTAGGTTCATGACTTTCAACTTTTTGCATTGAACCCTAGCTGCCACACCTAGACCACTCCTCTAGTTTTCCCAGATCCCTTTGCATTCTCTCCACCCCTTCCTGAGTGCCCACCCTGTTGCAGATTTTTGTGTCATCCACAAAGAGGTGCACCTTTCACTCAATTTCCAGCAATGTCACTTATGAAACATTGAAGAGGACTGGTCCCAGTACTGATCCCTGTGGCAACCCGCTAGTTACTCTTTCATCCCCAAGTGTCTGCCGTTCACCACTACTCGCTGCCTCCTAGCCTTCAACCAGTTTGATACCCAGCTTACTACTTCTCCACTATCCCCAGGCTGCTTAGTTTAACTAGCTTCCTTTGCAGCATAGTGTAGAAGGCCTTACTGAAGTCCATAATAGGCCAAATCTACAGCCCTCCACAGATGTACCTCCCTAGTCACTAATCTAAATCTAAGATTTGTTTGGCATGACTTCCCCCCGTAAAACCATGCTGCCAGTGGTCCTGTGGTTTATATGCCTCCAGGAACTACATCAGCCTCTCCTTTAGCAGAATCTTCATTAATTTCCATACCACTGAAGGGAGACTGACTGGCCTGTAGTCACTCTAGCCTCCTCCCTGCTGCCACTTTTGTGCAAAAGGACCATGACAGCCCTCCTCCAGCAATCTGGAACTAACCCCATCTCCAATGAGGTGATGAACAGTATTGCCAGAGAGGTGGCTAGCATTGTGCTCAGTTCCTTTAGTACCCTTGGGTGAATCCTGTCTGGTTCCATCACCTTGTTCTCCATTAAGAATTTCAATTCCTTTCGAACTCTCACCTCCAGAGAAATCTGCTTTGGTGCCAGGGGGGGAGGGTGGCACAATAAATATAGAATGAAATATGGGTGGGTGGGTGTAACCAGAATTTTACAAACAGCCGAGGTGTGGAATGCTACACAAACCCTGAGGGCGAAGCCCAAGGGGTTTATACAAGCATCCCACACCAAGGGTGTGTGTAAAATTTGGGTTCACACACATCCACCCATATATTATTTAATTTAATTAACAACCAACATTTTTTATGCAGCAGTTTTTAAAAGTTTTGTGCCATTTTCTGCCTGAGTGTTTTGTCTGCCACAAGTCCATTCAGGTGGTTCAGAGTGAGTTGCTTAGCTCACACTAAGGTGGGCGTGAGCAAGATTGACAGGTCCCGGTTCTAATCAAAAATATCAAATGGGAGGTTGTAACCCGGGAATAAAACTACCATTATCTGTGTATAAAAAATGCTGGCCATTAATTAAAATAAAATATATTCTCAACTTATTACAAATCACTCAAACTAAACAGGAGTGATTTCTAATAAGATAATAGGGTCCCCAATGGATGTCACTCATGATATAAGAGACTCTACTTGTGATGTTTGGGCAAACAGAACTGCTTGGATTCACTTTATAGTCCTCGCGCCCAAGCCTCATATTCAGAGTCTTTTATACCATAAAAGATATCCCTCAGGGGCCCTGTTAACTTACTGTATAGTAGTTGCATGTTACTTCATGACACATATGAGTCAGCATGTATTTGATTAGTTTACTAGTTATTGCAGCTGATCTATATTAACATTGTGTTTTTTTATGTGTTTAATATGCGGTTTGAACAATGAAACTCATATGTGGCTATTACGGTAATGAAAAGGAAAAGAGAGACAGGAAACGCAGGTTGGTGTAAGAACTTTTATTTTTTAAAGCAGAGGTCATGCAAAGTACACAGTCTGGTACCAATTGATGACTTTTCGTAGTGTTACTTGTGTTCATAGCTACTTTGCTAACATTTTGTACTTTAACCGTTGGCTGATGGTGGCCAAAAACAATAATTATCATCAGATGGAATGTTATTTGCCAGTCCTAAGTAGGACTGGCAGCATGGTGTATGCATCCAGGTTCTAAAAAAATTACAGATCACTGCATTTTTAATGTGCCATCCCTTAGATCCAGATAAACATTTATCTGGATATAAGATAAATAAATAAATGGCATTATCCATTTTTTGGGAAAAACTCTCACATGTACTGTATAAATAGGAACTATCCCATAAGGTAACTCAAAATATAATTGCTATTTGGTGTGTAATGTTAGTGTTATTGTTCCCTTGCACAAACGGCTGAATGAAGCAATGCCACGACAGCAAGGGAACAATAATACCAATAGTGCACACTAAATAACAATCATATTTTGAGCTACTCCATGGAATATCCTATATATACCATGGGATTTTGAAAAAAAAAAAGACTGTGTGACATTGTGACTGGTAAAATAACGTGCTCCAAATGGTATTCTACTAGTAGCTGTGTTTTGAGCTAAAATTATTTTATTATTTCAACATTTTCTCCAGGAAAGACATATTGACCTTGTAATAGCTCATTTTCAGATGCATTCCGGGGGGACTGGGGAAAGGGAGAGTAATGCCCCAAAGTATGGGGGCACTACAGAAAGGAGGGGCTTATTTTTATCATTAGTATGCCATGGGGTTCCCCGTTGTGTTGTGGGCTCAGAGGATAGTGAGAGGGCCTCCTTTGTAGTGCCCCCCCCCCCCAGTATAGCCAGGCAGGGCACAATAAAAAGAAAAAAAAAAGAAAACTTTTTTCTCTCTGCTGCCTGCTCTGCTCCATTCCACCCGCCCCACCCCGGAGCAGGCAGCATGAGAGTGGGTACCCACGTGCTGGGACTGCTGTCTTTGTCCAGCACATAGTGCCCATTTTAAAAATTCAGGCTATTAGCTGGGGCGCGGGCTCCGGATATGCGAATGAGAACCCCAAGTGCTTTTGAGAAGTGAAACGGCGTTTTCTGGGAGTTCGGGCTGAGCTGTGGAGAGAGAGGGACCTGTAGAGTATGACGAAGACAGGGGCTTACCTGGAATGGTTGAAGCCGTCCCGCTGACTCTGTTTTGGTGCCCTTCATCCAGCCAGTGAAGACTCCTGTGTTGCTGCTGTTCTGCAGTCAAGTCCGGCGGTCGAGAGAGAAGAGAGAGAAAGAGCCAGTCCCTTGTGGTGGTTTGGGCTCGGTTTCACCTCTTTGGCTTTGTTTCATTAAATGATTTTTAAAGATTCGATCCCACATCGGTGGTGATTCAAGGAGCTGTATCAAGTCACAGGGGGAAGCTGTCGGCCCTCGTTAGGCCCCCTGTTGCCCACTGCAGAGCCTGCTGCGATTCCTCTCTCTGCTGACGAGAACCTCCCTCCACCCTGCATCTGCTTCACCAGGGTCCAGGGGCGGTGAGTCAATGGCAGCACATTAGAAGAGTGCTGACCGCCTAAACTGTTTTAAAAAGGAAGAAAAGAAAATGTATTTTGTCTAGCACTGTAGCGCTATTGGGAGTCAAGTAGGGGAGGGTCAGCAGTTCACTCATTTTCAGGTATTGTGATGTCCATACAGAGGGGTGGGACAAAGACAGGACCAGGGTTCAAATTGCAAAGGGAGGCTCTGACCTTTAAAAGGGAAATGTCAGGCCCTGAGGAAAGGAGGCCCGAGTATTTAAAAGTGCAAAAAGGGCCCAGTATTTAGAAGGGGTAGCACAGGCCCTGAGGAAAGGAGGCCCAAGTATTTAAAAGGGCAATGTGGGCCCAGTATTTAGAAGGGGCAGCATATGCCCTGAGGAAAGGAGGCTCCAGTATTTAAAAGGGCAATGTGGGCCCTGTATTTAAAAGGGGCAGCATAGGCCCAAGGAACACAATGGGCTTAGAAGAGAAGGCCCACTGCAAAAAGGGGAATGTTAGGCTCCATTGTCAAAGGGGTCCAGTGGGAAAGAGGGCAAGGAAGACCCCGTGGGAAAGAGGGCAGTTTTCCTAAGGGTTGCCAAGGGTAGCCAGATCCTAGTGAAGGAGGGACCCAGAAGTGTGAAGGGTCCAGCCAAAGGGTGTTTAGCGCACAACTGCTATTGAATGACTGTCAGCTGATGAACTGTATATTGTTTATTACCTGAAATGTTGTGTGGATTGCAAAGTACCAAGACTGTATTAAGCTAAGATTGTGGTTATTTGCCCCTGCCTCGTCCATTTCCCTCAGACTCCGGTGAACTTCCTTGGTTTTCAGCAATTTGTCCCTGCTTCAGGTGAATTGCCCCTGCAATGAGCAATTGCCTTGGAAATCAGCAAATTGCCTCTGCTCCAGGTAAATTGCCCCTGCAATGAACAATTGCCCCTGATTTCAGTAATTTGCCCCTGTTCCAGGCAAACTGCCCCTGCAACAAACAATTGCCCAGGATTTCAGCAATTTGCCCCTGCTCCAAGTGAATTGCCCCTGCATTGAGCAATTGCCTCGGAAATCAGCAAATTGCCCCTGCAACAAATAATTGCCCTGCAACCACTGAATTCCATGGTGTAGTGCAAAGTGGAATTACCAGTATTTTAATGCAAAGTGTATGGACTCAATCTTCTGCCGCAACACCCCTGGTGGAGTTGTTCACAGCTGATTCTTCACCGAAGCAGTCTTCAGCCAACAAAGAACTTTACAGCATCTTCCTTCCCTGTCACCCGCCGTTGGTCGAAATTGATGTTACCTGGTGTGTGTTGTGGCCACCAGTTCCTAGTTTTCCTTGGGGATCAGTCAGCCTGGAAGTGGAATGTCCTGGAAGAAACCTTGACTGTCACTCCCATTTGTTCACCAAAAGTCGAGTTGGACTTGGCGAAAGTGTGTTTGCGTCTGCTGGTTTGTTGTTTTCTGGTTCTGGACAGTACAGGTTTTGGTCTTCACCCTGCATCCCATTCCTCCTGCTTGTTCCATCCTGTATGCACCGTGTTGCCTTCTGGGATTGTTTGATTTTGGTGGTCCTCCTGTGGATCCTTTACTGAAGAAGCTGCAGCAGATCTTCACCCTTGGCAATCCTTTCAAGTGGCTTCTACACCAAGTCTTTGTTCTTCCCCCTTGGTAATCTTTTCAAGTGGATTCTATGCCAAGTCTTTGTTCTTCATTCTTGGTAGCCCTAGTCGAGGGGTTTGTGCCAGGGAACTTCAACAGTCCGTGTTCTTTATCCTTGGCAACCCTGATTGAGGGTTAGTGCTGGGGAAACTGCAGCAGATCTTCATCCTTGGCAATACTTTCAAGTGGATTCTATGCCAAGTCTTTGTTCTTTATCCTTGGTAGCCCTGGTCGAGGGTTTGTGCCAGTGAAGAGCTCAGCAAAGTTCAGTTCTTTTGTATCATAAGTATTCTGGCAACCCCGGAGAGTGGATTGGCTGAACAACCAAGGTCTGTTTAAAAATCTCTCCTATTCCCTTTCTAAACTCTCCTAGATTTTTCCAGGTGCAGCTTGGAGCCAATCAGGAGCCCTGTTTTCCCTTCTACACCATTCTTCAGCTGTGCGCATGAAGACGGCAGGAAAAGTTTGGACTTCCTTTGATTCTATGGACTTTAGAGGTGCTCACACCACCTAGTCTTCCAGGGTTGGCCCTGGAATCCATTGTGCATTGCAACAATTGTTTCATCTCTTTATAAAGTTATAGATATTTGACTTGGTTTCTTAGATTACTTAGAGGAAGTTTATGATACCATAGAGTACTATAAGTAGTGGCCTTAAACCAAGGTGCACCTTCAGAGATAGTAAGAGAGTATCACTTGCTGTTCTCATGTGGTTTGGGTCCCCTCTTCCCATGTGACTGTGTCTACCTTCCCTTGTGGTGTGAATAAAGCCAGACAGGCATCAACCTTATAGATTGTCTCCTGCCTCTACTTACCGGGTACTTCCATCTATGCAACCCCATTTGAACCACAGCGTTGTCTCACCAGTCCACCTGCTTGAGGTGATGCAGTGTGTGCAGCTGGGACAGGTGATCTTTGTGGTCAGCACTGAATTGAAAAGATCACCACACCCTAAAAAAAATTTTTGACTTAGTCGGCAGGATTAATTTTAAGGAGTCCAAAGCCGGAGCTTCTAAAGTAAGATACAAGCAGTACCACGTTGTAGTAGTGGATTGTCTGGAAAGGATAACGCATCCATTGGTAATGAAGCTATGGAGACTGAGATGGAGAACAGAGGGAATATACCTCCCTCATCACTGACAATGCTGTTCTACTTCGGGGTGCCTTGGCTTCCCCAGTTCATGGGAGAAAAGGATGGAAGTGGGACCAGTGATTTGGGGAAGTTCCACAACAAGATGCAATGTTCCAGCTATACCAAGTTCCAGAGAGACAGAAAGTGGAAATACTTATCGGACAACTAAACAGTGCTGCTCACGGGGAAGTTCAGTCTTGGCCCACAGGTGCAAAGGCCACAGCTGACCAAGTTTTGTAGAGATTGCAGCAAATATTCAACACTCGTACAGTATCAAGTTTAAAGATGACATTTTTCCTCCTATACCCAAAAGCCTCAAGAGACTTTCCGAGAGTATGCATTAAGTCTCCGAGAACTATTGAGGGCAATTGAGAGGGTGGATGCCAGACAGATTACAGACCCATACCATGTTCTGATGGAAAAGTTTGTGGAGGGGGCACATAGTGAAGCCCTGAGGAGGGAACTTGTTGTGCTGTAGCTCCAAGACCCGGAAGCAGACTTCTTAGACTTTAAAGAAAAAGCCATTAAGGTGCTGGGATCAGGTCGAGTGGGAGAAGACAAAGTAACCTACCCCCAGATGTCAATGTCTCTAACTGCAGCATGGCCAGGGTATCCACTGGAAGAATTGTATGAAAAGACCTGTGGAGCAGGTGATAACTGGGTGAGGAAATGCCCAGTAAGTAATGGGCATATGGCAGAGAATCGAAGGGTGGGTACCTAGGTTATATCCCAGACTCCCGACCCTTGTGTGGTCAGATTGCACTGGTGCCAGTCCATCCCACGGCAACTAACTCCATCCTGAATCTGGACTTAGTGGAGCAGATTGCTACTCTGACACGAAAGATGACAGAGGTCTGTCAAGAGGTAAAAGGGTTCAAGGAACGTTGGAGAATAGATGCTTCCCAGATGCAAAATAAATGAGGGAGACAGTTCGATGAATGTCAGCCCCAACTCAGAAGGGGAGAAGGAAGTCGCCCAACTGACCAATTTGATAGTCAAGGCAGACCCATTTGCCAAAGATGTGGAGTCAGTGGCCATATAGAGAGGCGATGCCAGCAGCCTTCAGAACATGCGGTGACATTAAACAGGGAGTCTTCAGGGACGGGGCAGATCCTTGAAGAATGGTCAACCACGTCCACCCGCAATAATGAATTGATCTGGTTTTATCGGAAGGAGTCAGACCATTCTAGTCCTGGTAGATGGAGTAGAGTTAATGGCATTGTTGGATACAGGGTCCCAGGGTACGACCATGCAAGTGCAATATTTTGGGCAGCATTGGAAGATGGAAGATCTTCAGCCACCTCCAAAGTCTTAGATAACTTTGATCGCCAGCAATGGAGCTGAGGTCCCGTACCTAGGGTATCTGGAAGCGAGCATCCAGCTGGGGAAGAACATACAAGACTGTCAAGGAATAATTATCAGTGATACAGAGAGCGACAACTTGCCGCCACTCATTCTTAGGATGACTTTCTCCAGCACTGCTTTGAGGATTTGATGCAGATCCTGCAGACCCAAGCAAAAAGGTCTCCTTGTATGGAAAAATGAGCATTGCAGCAGGCGATTCATCCTCTTCAGTGCCATCAATGCTTTGCAAGTATCACTGGTGAGATTGGAAAGGTCTGAGTGTCTGAGACCCGACCCATTACCCTGAAACCAGGAATGGAGACTACCTTGTGGTGTAAGGCCAAGGTAGGCCCTCATGGTCAGGACTATGATGCCCTGGTTGAACCCTACCCTAACAAGAAAGAAGAGCCCATACTGGTGGCCAGAAGTGTGGCTGCGATCACAAAGGGAAGGGTCCCCATGCGAGTCATCAATTACGGGAATCACGACATACGACTCCATTGCAATCAGCCAGTTACACACTGTATCTTTCCAAGACATTTTAGAACCAGATTACAAGACCCAGAAGGATGAAAGAACACCAGCCATTGGGGGGGGGTAGAGAATGAAACCCGTTGTGACTCCAGTGTGCCAGTGTGGATACAGAAGATAAACCTGGGTACCCCCAAAACCACAGTGCAACAAAAGATAGATGTCATCCAAGTCTTGCTAAAGAATTAGGAAGCTTTCAGTCAACATTCCTTAGATTTTGGGTTGGCTTGACAGGTGCAGCACCACATCCATATCAATAAGCATCCACCAATAAGAGAAAGATTCAAATTGATTCCCCCGGCCACGTACCAGCCTGTGACAGAGATGATTCGAGAAATAAAAGAAGCTAAGGTGATAAAGAAAGTCACAGTCCTTGGGCTGCTCCCACTGTCCTGGTCAAAAAGAAGGATGAGAAGATTCAGTTCTGTGTGGACTACCGAAAGCTAAATAATATTACTCACAAAGATGCCTACCCTTTACCCAGAATTGAGGACTCTCTCACAGCCCTACAGTCTGCTGCAATATTCTCCACCTTTGACTTGACAAGTATTGACAAGTGCCCATGGCTCCAGAGGACCAAGAGAAAACTGCTTTCATAATACCTATGGACCTGTTTGAATTCATCCACATGCCCTTTGGCCTATGTAATGCCCCAGGAACTTTTCAAAGATTAGTGGAATGCTGCTTGGGAAGCCAGAACTTTGACATTCTATTGTTGTACCTGGACAACATTATCATATAGTCCAAGAACCACCAAAAGCACCTGCTGCACTTAGATGAAGATTTTGCTCGACTGATCCGCTACGGTCTGAAAGTGAAACCCTCCAAATGTCACCTCCTGCAGTCTCAAGTGAATTACCTGGGCCACACAGTGTCTGCCAACAGTGTGTCACCTGATCTTGAAAAGCTGAAAGCCGTGCAAGAATGGCCAGTCCCCGTAACAGTGCAGGATGTCAGAAGATTCCTGGGTTTTGTTGGTTACTACCAGCGATTTGTTAAAGATTTCTCCAAGTTAGCTTTGCCACTAAATGAACTTCTCCAAGGAATTAAAGCAGGGCAGATACCCAGGAAACGACTGGTCCAGTGGGCCACAGAACAACAAGAGGCTTTTGACAAGTTAAGGCAGATTCAAACTCAAGCACCTGTACTTGTGTACCTCGACTATTCCAAACCATTTCAGCTACACATGGATGCAAGCAATAAAGGGCTGGGCACAGTGTTGGTGCAAGAGCAAGAAGGCATCAAGCGTGTGATAGCATATGCAAGTCGTGGTCTGAGAGGGTTGGAGAAGAATCATGCCCACTACAGTTAATTCAAATTGGAATTTTTAGCTTTGGTCTGGGCAGTCACTGAAAAATTCAAGCATTACTTAGCCGTCACTTCTTTCACTGTTTTCACAGACAATAACCCATTAGCACATCTAAACACAGCAAGGATGGAAGCTCTAAAACAGACATGGGCTTTGAAGTTAGCTAATTACCAGTTTTCCATAATATATCGATCAAGCAGGTCCAATGTCAATGCCAATGTGCTATCCAGAGTACCCACCCAAACAGAGTGAAACTGATGATATGCTTCTGGAAAATGTAGAAATGCCTCCTTTTCTTCCGGTAGCTATAGAGATAGTACAGGCCTATTGTCAAGCCAATGCAGATGAGGGTGCAGAAACAGAACAAGAACCAGCATGTCCAGACAAATTTGCAGAACAAAATAACTTATGGGTGCAGTTGCAGGACTAAAACCTAGTAGTCAAACAGATAAAGACATATCTCTCAAAAGAGCAGAGTCTACCACCTAGAGAACAAAAAAAGATGGATCCAGAAACCATAAAGTTATGGAGTCACTGAACCCACTTGATCATAAAGAATTTCAGACTCATTCGACAAACCCGAGATCCAACTACCCACTGTGAGATCTCCCAGACCATTCTTCCCAGAGGAAGCGCACCAGTAGTACTTGAGGCCTATCATGATCACTCTGGACATTCTGGTCACAAAAAGACAGAGGCCATCATTCGAAAGAGACTCTATTGGATCGGGATGAGAGGTGACATCATTAAATGGTGTAAAGAATGTCCGGCCTGTAGTTTGAAACATCCCAGCAAAAGCAACCAGTGAGCTCCCCTCCATCCCATAGTCAGAAAGACACCTCTACAATTAGTCGATATGGATCACCTCAAGCTAGAACCCAGTGCTAATGGTCAAACGTATGTTTTGACAATGGTGGACCATTATTCAAAATTCATGGTTGTCAGTGCTGTTAAGGATTTGTCTGCCAGAACCACAGTTGAAACATTTTTAAAATTCTTTGTTCATCCATATGGATATCTGACCAAAATCTTGACTGATCATGGAACTACTTTGGAATCACAGCTCTTTAAAGAACTCTGTGCTTTGTATGGCAGTCACAAAGTGAAAACCACTGCATACCACCCTCAGTGCAATCGACTGTGTAAGAGAACAAACCAGACACTCTTGGAAATGTTAAGAGCTCTTCCTGAATGCAAGCATCTGTATTGGACAGCCTTACTCCCTGAACTCGCCTACTTGTATGGTAACACTGTCCACTGTTCGACTGGATATACCCCACACTACCTGATGTTTGGTTGCCATGGTAGACCTCCAATGGGTCTAGTGCTTGAAGTCCAACTGGCTGAACCACCTGTTACAGATTGGATACAAGAACACAGCAAAAGATTGCAAGAAGCTGGTCAGATTGTAAGTCAACGCATGGATCAGGTACAACTAAAGCAAAAGATGACCTATGATGCCAAAGCCAATGCGACCCCACTGCAGATTGGAGAATGGGTATTGCTAAGAAGGACTCAGAAATGTCACAAGTTAGCTACTAGATGGGAAACAGAACCTTTCCTCATTATTGAAATCCCATACGCTGACATACCCGTGTACAAGATTCAAAAAGAGACTAGTAGTGGCATGGAGATAGTGCATCGAAATCTTCTTAGAGACAGTGCTCTAACTGACCCTACAAGGAACTCTACATCAGAGGAGAGGTAGGAGAACCCTACCCACAAAATGATGGAACTGGATTTACAGACAAAATGGTGTGTAGATCCCTGGGTTAGGTCCTCACATGTATGCTCAGTTAATCACCCTTTAGCTGATCTGGTAACAACTCCAGAACCTCCCGATTAACTAGAACCAGCAGTTAGTCCCTTAAAGCCAGAGCATATGCCTGTAGAACCAGTAGCTTTTCCACCTCGTAGACCACAGACATCTAATTTTGGTATCTCTCCTAGGAGATACATACTAGAAGCTCTTCAAGTACTACCTTCCATTTATAGATAGTTCTGTTAAGAGTAATTCTAAGACATGGTCACTTAGTTTAGTAACTAAGAAAGTTCTGCTGAAAGTTATAGATGTTTTAAGAGTGTTTTTAACTAAAGTAATATTACATAGAGATTTCAGTGAAATGCTAAAGTGTTAAGAAATGTTATAAACACCTATAGAAGTGACAGTTAAGAAATGTTTTTATAGAATGTTAATGTAACCCTCCCTATGAATGGGGGGTCCTAAAAGTTTCCCCGGAGCTCGGGTGAATGCTCCGCACCTGATTTGGGTTCGGGGTTAAAGCCGTTTAAATGGGTAGCTAGTGAGTGCTTTTAAAGCCTCCGTATGCTGTCTCTTTAAGGGCTGCCTGTTGCAGTCATAATTAATTGAAATGGGGGGGGGGCTGTGTGGTTGTATGCCCGAGTCCAGCCCGGGACACTGAAAAATAGCTCCCTTCTGCCATCGCTAGTGGTGCAGAGGGAGCTCTGCTGGGGGATGTGATTGTTTGCTAAAAAAAAACGTAAAATGATAATGATAATGTAGTTCTGACCTGCCTTCCTTTGCAGTAGGAACTGTTCGACTGTTTCCTCCATTTTGGTCCAGAACTGCTGAATTGGGCCAATCAGTACCCTGGGACCCTACAGAGTTGGCTGACCAATAGAGAGACTGCTTGTATTTTGGGAAAGGTATTATGGGCTATGGCGCTTTTTTGCACCACTGAGGGCAGGAGGAAATGACTGGCATGTTCAGCCAGCCAATGGAAGCAGGTGGCGCCCGATCTGTAAGGAGTGCTTAATGCTGCCAAGGCCAGATGCTTGTGGCTGGTGAGAAGAGGAGCTCTGTGCTTCTGCGTTGGTGGAGTGTTCGCGCGGGAAGCGCGTGAAAGGCCTGAGGCAGCCATTTTTCCTGTTTGAATCTGCGGACAAAAAATCCGCCGGAGTGCAGTCAGAGGAGGCTGGTGCCAGCCCAGCTACCTACCAGGCTCAACCTGAAAGGACTGGAGAAAATTGCTGAATCGCACTCGGTCCACCCGTGAGGTTGAAGTTGCCGTTTATTGCCCGAGTCTACTGCAAGTGTGTGTGTGGGGTCTAGAAGCAGCTGCCTGGTATGGTACCCCTCTGCTAATTGCCATATAAATGTGTGAGGAGGCTGGTGAAATTCAGGCTCAGCCCTGCTGGTGGTGACAGAATCGGTATCTACTGGAGCTGTGAGTGCTAAATCAGGGTAGCTCCCTGCCAAGTCTGCAGATAGTGGTCTTAAGTGGTTTGTTACACTGCTGACTGCCCTAGTGGAACTTTCTTCTTATTTTGACTTTCTCAGGTTTGCAAAGGCTATCTGTGTCAGGGCCCCAACCAGCTGCCACGTTGGACTAGCCATTAGGGCTTGGGTACCCAGGGACAGTAACTATTAGGTTCAGGCCTGTGCACAGTGCCCTAGGTAGATAATTATAGAGTAAGCCAATTGCCTTGATTCCCCTGCCCTTGTTATTGGCCTCCTTTTAATAAATCAAATTGATGTGTTGCAACTACACCTTGGTTAGTCTGTGCATCTCTGGTGAACTACTGCATAGTGATTGTGACATAACTGTACCTTACTTTACAGGGGATCCCCGGAGCGAGCTGAGAGATACCATCCGGGGGGTAAGTGCATGTGGGAGAAGTATTGTTGGAACCCTGTGTGAGCCACTAGTGGGTCAAAAAGGGGGTTGCAGTGACCCAGAGGGCTGTGACTGAGGTAAACTCGCTAGTCTTAACTCCGACCTCTGGGTGGAGGCACCCGTCAATGGATCTGGGCCCCTCACCCTGTCTTCATGGAGACAGGCAGGTGTAGTAGCCTTAAGGGTAGTGCCCCCTGGGGGTTACAAATTTGGAGGCACCACTGGGATTAGCGTCCCCTAGTGGCCAAGTGGGGAAGTGTATAAGAAATGGAAAAACTGGAAGAAGGTATGGTGGAAAAAATTAAGTTGGGGCCTATCAAGATAATGGTACACAGACTGATGGGATGGGGTGAAGCCGAAGAGCTGGACTCCCAGAAAACTGTATTACTGTTAGATGTGCCCCTGGGAACTCCAGCAGCAGACATCATTTCCGCAGCCGAGCGAGTAAAATGTTTAGGCAAAGTGGAGGTGAAAGGGCGTATGGCTGACCTGCTCGACCAGACGTTGCAGGTATTGCTCCTATGTAGTGTGGCCATCGACCCCGAGAAGGTACCTCCAGCGATTTAACCGTGGTGCCTCACAGAGATGGAGGCTGATTCTACATTCGGAGTGGGTCCGTCACCTGGAGGGTCTCCCAGACTAATAGTTTTAAAGATAAGTTGCTTAAATTGCTGGCTGTGGAGGAAGGACTACCCAGGAATTGCTGCAAGCCTTGGATTTGTCTAGGATGCTACCCCCAGGTCTCCCAGGCAACTCCCTCGCCCGCCTAAGAGTTCTATTTGGCTCCACTGCCCTTAGTGGTCCCTTCTATCCAGCTTGAATCCTACCACAGGCTGAACCTTTTTCTGGCACAGTGCCAGTGCCTCCAAGGGAGGATGACCTGGAAGCTTGGATGGACTATGCCACCCCCTTAGTTCAGGAATGGCAATGCTCTGAGGGGGAGAAAAGGAAGAGACTGATGGAGAGTCTACGGGGTCCCGCATTAGAAGCCATTAGGTTTTTGCGGGCCACCAGCCCAGAAGCCACCGCCACAGAGTACCTCTCTGCTTTAGAAGGGGTGTTTGGGAGTACTGAAACTGGTGAAGATTTATTATGGAAATTCAGGCCTACTAAACAGTGGAGGAATGAGAAACTGTCCGCTTTCGTCACTAGGGTGGAGCGGGCCTTGCAGAAGGCCTATAGGAAAGGGGGAATCACTGCCACGGCCTTGAATCAGGTCAGGTGAGAACATGTTTTAAAATCTGCCAGATTCTCTAGCATAATACTGTTAAAACTTAAGTTACAGGATCAGCAGGCCACCCCGCCTGAATATTGTCAACTAATGAGGCAAATCAGAGAGGTGGAGACTGATGAAGAGGGGTAGGAACCATGTGTGGGGGCAGTGAACCCTAGTGGGACCCCTGAGCCCAGCACCCCTGAGGAGATCAGCCTGTCTGGAGGGTTTGAGGGATCCCCGATTTTCCAGGTGATGTGAGGATGCGAGTTATTTCCTCCGACCCCCACATAGAGAGTGAGTTGAGGGACAAGGACAGGAATTTACGGGATCTGGTGAGGGACTTGAAGCAATCTACTATGTACCCTGTTAGGTCCGGGGCCCCTGAGGCAAACAGAAACCAGACCCCCGGCCCAAGGGAGCCCCCTCACCCCTCTCAGGGTCCCCCACAGATAAGGTGTCAACCATCCAATAGTGACCCCCGGGACCCCAAGTTCTGTTACCATTGCGGGGAAGATGGGCATTTCCAACCCGAATGCCAGAGGCCATAGAATTTAAGGAAAGTCAACAGCAGACTGATCGTCCGACATCGCCAGGCTCAGTCTCGGGCCCCCAAGAAAAGTTTTGTGACTCAGGCCCACGCCCAGTCGACTATCAATGCTGTGGCCCCCGACTGGTCTGATGTGGTCGGGCCTTCGATGGAGACCCCGGTGTGAGTAAATGGAATTCCCACCCGAGCTGTATTAGACAGTGGCTCTCAGGTAACCATCATGTTCCAGGACTGGTACCAGGCACACTTACCTGAGGTGCCCCTCCAACCTTTAAATGGCCTACATGTGTGGGGGTTGAGCGACAAGGCCTATCTGTATTTGGGGTACATCTGAGTCTGGCTATCTTTCTCTGCATCTGTGGCTGGAATGGATGAGCAGGTGGAAACCCTAGTTTTAGTTTGCCCACCCACTGAACTGTATGATGGGGTGCCTTTGTTGATTGGGACGAATGCGCATATGTTCGGATGGTTGGCCCAATTATGTTCCGAAAAACAAGCATCCCAGACTGGGCGAGCATTAAGCAAACCTGCTGTGATTCAAAAGGCAAGTGCTACTCAAAAGAAGGTTAGTTCGGAGGAACCTGAAGGCCCGGTGGGTGTGGTGTGGAAAAAGGATCTGGCCCCGGTGACACTTGCCCCGAATGCCCAATGTGTCCTGCATGGGGAAGTACGACTAAAAACAGATGTTGAGAATAAGTTGTTGATGTTGGATGTGCCTGTGGAGGGAAGATTACCTGAGGGACTGTTGGTCAGACCCAGCATCTTGCTGGCTAGAGCTCATGCTTATGTTAAGAGGGTGATGGTTCAAGTGCATAATGTGTCCGACAGAGAGATTCAAATAAGAAGAGGGTGCACCTTGGCAAGCGTACATTGTGCAGATACCGCAGTACTACCCAACAGCAAGGGTTCCAGGACCAATGATAGAGTTACTCCTGATATGTTTGACTTTGGTGACTCCCCGCTGCCAGCTGGATGGAAACAAAGGGTCAGTGAAGGGCTTGCCAAGAGAGACCAGGTTTTCTCCCTGAAAGAGTGGGATGTGGGATGTGTACAGGGGGCTGAGCATCACATTCGGCTGCATGATGAAAGGCCTTTCTGAGAGAGATCCCGGTGCTTGGCCCCCGCTGATATAGATGATGTAAGGTGGCATCTGCAAGAGATGTTGGCTGCTGGGGTAATACAAGAGTCCAGGAGCCCCTATGCTTCCCCCATAGTAGTAGTAAGGAAAAAGAATGGGGCAGTTCGGATGTGTGTAGACTATCGCACTTTGAATCGTCGGACCATTCCAGACCAGTGTACTATGCCACGCATACAGGACGCATTGGATTGTTTAAATGGTAGTAAGTGGTTCTCTGTGTTGGATCTCCACAGTGGATACTACCAGATCCCGACGGCCCCAGACGACCGGGAGAAGACTGCATTCATTTGCCCCCGAGGTTTCTACGAGTTTGTTTGGATGTCTCAAGGGATTTCAGGTGCCCTAGCCACTTTTCAGCGCCTGATGGAGCGGGCTATGGGGGACATGAATCTACTCGAGTGTCTGGTCTATTTAGATGACGTCATAGTGTTTGGCCGATCGTTGGAAGAACACGAGCAATGATTATTCAAGGTTTTGGATCGGTTGGAGGATTTCAGCCTCAAGCTGTCTATTGACAAGTGTCAATTCTTCCAGACTTCTGTGAAATCCGTGGGCCACATAGTGTCCACTGAGGGCATAGAGACTGACACTAGCAAAGTGGAGGCTTTGACCACTTAGCCTCAGCCCAGGAATCTGAAAGAGCTGCAATGATTCCTGGGGTTTTGTGGATATTATGGGCGGTTTGTTAAGGACTATTCTCAAGTGATTCGCCCCCTCCTCAACCTCACTCAGGGGTATCCGCCGACGCACAAACAGTATAAGAAGGTTGTGCGTTCTGAGACAGAAAAGAAGTATTTACGGCTGAATGATGTGTTTGGGGATCGTTGGACTGCTGAGTGTGAGGAAGCTTTCTATGACATTATATATCAACTTACCCATGCCCGGTGTTAGCCTATGCTGACCTGGCTAAGCCATACACCTTCATACTGATGCCAGTCTACAAGTGATTGGGGCTGTGTTATATCAGAGCACGCAAATGATCTGAGACCTGTAGCATTTGCCAGCAGAAGCCTGACTCCTTCAGAAAAAAAATATCCAGTGCACAAACTAGGGTTGTCAGAACTAGTTCTAGAAAGATTAGAACCCTTTTAGACCCATGGGTTTGAGTTCTAATTTGGAACTAGAACACCCATGGGTTCTAAGTGTTAAGGGTTCTAACTACTAAAAAAAAGCTTTTTTTCTTCACACATTTCAAAAGCAGGGGATGCCAGCCTGGAAAACAAACTCATTATTGGGAATTATATGCTAAAAATGTTTTAGAAGGAGAAAATGAGAGAATGTGCTGCTCATATGCACATGTGCTAAAGGCATGGAATTGTGATACTTGGCATTTGCACTTTGAGAGGCTCAATGTGTTTCTCTTTTCTGCATGTGCAGTGAACCAATATTATGGCTGTGCTAGGAGTGCAGCTCTTTTTATGTATGTTTTTTTCTCCTGTCAGTATCTTTATCTGTTCTTTCTTTCTGATCCTGCACACAAAAGAGTTCGAGTTCTAAAGAAGATTAGAACCCTAGAACTATTTGCAAAGTTCTAGCCCAGAACCAGAACCCAGAACTTCAGCAGGTTCTGACAACCCTAGCACAAACTAGAGTTCCTGGCTCTGAAGTGGGCCATTGTTGATCAGTTTCATGACTATTTGTATGGTGCCAAGATAGTGGTAAAGACTGATAACAATCCTCTGACTTATGTACAGACCTCTGCCAAGTTGGATGCCACTGGCCATAGGTGGCTCTCTGCCTTGGCCACCTACGACTATGCTGTTGAGTACAGGGCGGGCCTAAACCATATAGATCCGGATGCTCTCTCTCGGAGGCCTATGCCACACACTGATTGGGTCTGGTTGTCAGAACCTGACATAAGAGCCCTCTGCCAGAAATTTGACAAAGAGGAACAGGTGTCTCCTGACGCGGTGGACTGTATGGTGGATTGTTTGGGGCCATCCGAAAACTGCATACCTGCTGCCTACTGTCATTTCTCTGCATTAGACACTAGCTCACTGCCCCAATTCAACAATGATAGTCTCCAACAGGATCAGTCCTGTGATCTTATGATAAAAACGGCTGTGGAGGCTTTGCAGGCTGGGAGGGACGTGTCCAAGTTATGCTCCACTGATCTGGGGACTGCCCTGTTGTATAAAGAAGTGACCAAATTGAAGCTGATTAACAAACTACTATATAGAGAGACTGTGAATAAGGAAGGCCGGGTAGACAAACAACAATTGGTGCTGCCTTCAGCTTTTAGAGAACTGGTCTTAAGGTCCTTGCATAATCAAATGGGGCATCTCGGCAAAGACCCAACACTTGATCTAGTACGGGCCGATTTTACTGGCTGAAAATGAGTGCGGATGTAGAGCAATATGTCAAGACCTGTAGCCGCTGTTTGCAAAGGAAAGCTCTACCCCAGAGAGCTGCCCCTATGGTCAACATTACCACTAGTGCCCCTATGGAACTGCTCTGTATTGATTTCTTAAGTCTAGAACCCGACCTGAAAAGTGTCAGTAACATATTGGTGGTCACTGATCATTTTACCCAGTATGCACAGGCTTTCCCTACTAAGGATCAGAAAGCAACCATGGTGGCTAAGATACTTGTTGAAAACTTTTTCGTCCACTATGGGGCCCCGCAGCGGATCCATTCTGACCAGGGAAGGGACTTTGAGAGCTGCTTGATTAAAGAGATGCTGTCTTTGTGGGGGTGCGAAAGTCAAGAACCACCCCCCTACCATCCTCAGGGAGATCCTCAGCCTGAAAGGTTTTACCATATATTGCTTGACATGTTGGGCACAGTGCAACCAAAAGACAAACCGAGATGGAGCCAGCAGATTAGCACCCTAGTTCACGCTTATAATTGTACAAAAAGTGACGCCACAAGATTTTCCCCGTACCGACTGATGTTTGGGAGAGAGGCTAGACTGCCAGTGGATGTGTGTTTTGGGGTTTCCCCTGATGGGGTGCAAGCAGAGAACCATCTACAGTATGTACAGAAATTAAAGGCCCAATTGAACCATGCCTACCAACTGGCCCAGACTATGGCTGCTAAATGAAACCTGACCAACAAGGAAAGATATGATAAGAAAGTGAAAACAATGGAGCTAAAAGAAGGGGATAGTGTGTTACTGAGAAATCTGGGACTGCAAGGGAAACATAAAATTTCTGACAGATGGCATCACCTCCCCCACATTGTTGTGGGAAAATTGACAGATTTGCCTGTATATAAAGTGCGGCCTGAAAACAATTCCAAAGATGTGAAAACTATGCACAGAAATCATCTGTTGCCAATCGGGCAAATCCTGATTGAAGCTGAATCTCCAAATACCCCACCACCCCAAGCCTATGACTAGATCTGCTGCCAGGAAAAGCATCAAACCTGCTGATTCTTCAACAGACCCACCGAAGGGCCTCGCTCAAAGTCTGCAGAAGAAAATGATCAACCATTGGTGCCAGAAAATGATGAAGATGATATTGAATACTACCCCTCTTATGAACTGAGCCAGTTATTTCGGGGCAATCCCCTTGTTAACTCTGGAGATGAGGTTGGGCCTGCTGGACTGTCCGAGCCCCCAGTTTTGTCTCCTGAACCCATGTTTCCAGAGCTTGAATTGGGTAGCAGCAACGCCCACGGGGTGGGGTCCTTGAGCATGGCTGAACTGTCTGGCCTGGCTGAATTATCTGACTTTTCAGAAGAAGAGAGTGAGATGGGGGAACAAGCCAGTGATATGCCAGAACCGGAAGAATATCTTGAATACCCTGATGGTTTCTCATCTGTACCTAGACAGCCCCCAGCTGAGCCCAGTGGGGTGGGTCTGGGGATAGAAGGTCAGGCCCCCAATAGTACTATGAGTGCTGAGCCTTTTTCCCCCATGGAGATCCCCAATGCTAATGTCAAGGAGACTGAAGTGGAATCAGGCCCTGTTTCAAGGTCTCCCGAGGCCCCCTAGGCGATCCGGCAGAGAAATACGGCCGGTAATAAAGTTGAGTTATGAGTATCTGGCTCAGCGGGTGGACCTGCCCTTATATATGATCCACAAAGGGGTGTATGTGTCCCCGAGTTCCTTGCCTAAGTTAGCCTTGGGGGATAACTCCAGATTGTTAGTATTGCCCTTTGAGTGTGGTGCCTCTGCTTCAAGTGACCCGCCAGTAACTGAAAGAGAGGGGTTCCTCAGTCCCGGTGTCATGAGTAAAAACTAATGACCTGAGTTAAAGGGGAACAAGAGCTTATGTGTACAATGTTGCCTAAACCATAATACAATGTGAATGTACTATTCAGATATGTGATGCAAAGAGTGATATGGTGTTAACTAAGCGGTTTGTCTTACATGTGATGTAAGGGTAACTACTTGATGCAGGTGTCAAGCTTTCCCAGGCCAGGAAGGGTGTAATCCCCCTATGAATGGGGGGTCCTAAAAGTTTCCCTGGAGCTTGGGTGAATACTCCGCACCTGATTGGGGTTCGGCATCAAAGTCGTTTAAATGGGTAGCTAGTGAGTGCTTTTAAAGCCTCCGTATGCTGTCTCTTTAAGGGCTGCCTGTTGCAGTCATAATTAATTGAAATGGGGGGGCTGTGTGGTTGTATGCCCGAGTCCGGCCCGGGACGCTGAAAAATAGCTCCCTTCTGCCATCGCTAGTGGTGCAGAGGGAGCTCTGCTGGGGGATGTGATTGTTTGCTAAAAAAAACGTAAAATGATAATGATAATGTAGTTGTTCTGACCTGCCTTCCTTTGCAGTAGGAACTGTTCGACTGTTTCCTCCATTTTGGTCCAGAACTGCTGAATTGGGCCAATTAGCACCCCGGGACCATACAGAGTCAGCTGACCAATGGAGGGACTGCTTGTATTTTGGGAAAGGTATTATGGGTTATGGCGCTTTTTCGCACCACTGAGGGCAGGGAGGAAATGACTGGCATGTTCAGCCAGCCAATGGAAACGGGTGGCGCCCGATCTGTAAGGAGTGCTTAATGCTGCCAAGGCCAGATGCGTTGTGGCTGGTGAGAAGAGAGGAGCTCTGTGCTTCTGCGTTGGTGAAGTGTTCGCGCGAGAAGCGCGGGAAAGACCTGAGGCGGCCGTTTTTCCTGTTCGAGTCTGTGGACAAAAAAATCCACCACTGTGCAGTCAGAGGAGGCTGGTGACAGCCCAGCTACCTACCAGGCTCAACCTGAAAGGACTGGAGAAAATTGTTGAATCGCGCTCGGTCCACCCGTGAGGTTGAAGTTGCCGTTTATTGCCCGAGTCTACTGCAAGAGTGTGTGTGTGTGGGGTCTAGAAGCAGCTGCCTGGTATGGTACCCCTCTGCTAATTGCCATATAAATGTGTGAGGAGGCTGGTGAAATTCAGGCTTAGCCCTGCTGGTGGTGACAGAATTGGTATCTACTGGAGCCGTGAGTACTAAATCAGGGTAGCTCCCTGCCAAGTCTGCAGATAGTAGTCTTAAGTGGTTTGTTACACTGCTGACTGCCCTAGTGGAACTTTCTTCTTATTTTGACTTTCTCAGGGTTGCAAAGGCTATCTGTGTTAGTGCCCCAACCAGCTGCCACGCTGGACTAGCCATTAGGGCTTGGGTACCCAGGGACAGTAACTATTAGGTTCAGGCCTGTGCACAGTGCCCTAGATAGATAATTATAGAGTAAGCCAAGTGCCTTGATTCCCCTGCCCTTGTTATTGGCCTCCTTTTAATAAATCAGATTGATGTGTTGCAACTACACCTTGGTTAGTCTGTGCATCTCTGGTGAACTACTGCATAGTGATTGTGACATAACTGTACCTTACTTTACAGGGGATCCCCGGAGCGAGCTGAGAGAT
Organism: Neoceratodus forsteri; assembly: GCA_016271365.2. Taxonomy (NCBI): domain Eukaryota; kingdom Metazoa; phylum Chordata; order Ceratodontiformes; family Ceratodontidae; genus Neoceratodus; species Neoceratodus forsteri. The sequence goes on along the minus strand of CM028137.1, from coordinate 338,364,666 downwards.
ACCATCTGGGGGGTAAGTGCATGTGGGAGAAGTATTGTTGCAACCCTGTTTGAGCCACTAGTGGGTCGAAAAGGGGGTTGCAGTGACTCAGAGGGCTGTGACCGAGGTAAACTCGCTAGTCTTAACCCCAACCTCTGGGTGGAGGCACCCGTCAATGGATCTGGGCCCCTCACCCTGTCTTCGTGGAGACAGGCAGGGGTAGTAGCCCTAAGGGTAGCGCCCCCTGGGGGTTACATTAAGAGGGACTATATGAGGACACATATTTTAGGGCGGTTTGGGTCTGTAATGCCCCAAAGTATGGGGCACTCAGAAAGGGGGCTTTATTTTATCATTAGTTTGCCATGGGGTTCCCCTGCTGTGTTATGGGCTCAGGAGGATAGTGAGAGGGGCCCTTTGTACTGTTCTCTTTCACTATAGCCAGGCAGAGCACAAAAAAGAAAATAAAAAGAAAATGTTTTTTCTCTGCTGCCTGCTCTGCTCCATTCCAACCCTCCCCTGAGCAGGCAGCTTGAGAGTGAGACTGCCGCTGGAACTGTTGTCCTGTCCAGCGTGGTGGTGCCCATTTTCAAAATGTAGGCCGCTATTGGGGTATGGGCTTGGGGTTCGGGAGAATTAGAACCCCTAGTGCTTTTGAGAAGTGAAATGGCCGTTTCCCGGGAGTTCAGGCTGAGCTGTGGAGAGACAAGGACCTGCAGAGTGGGACAGAGACAGGAGCTTACCTGGAACGGTTGAAGCCATCCCACTGACTCTGTTTTGGTGCCCCCATCCAGCCAGTGAAGACTCCTGTGCTGCTGCTGTTCCGCAGTCGAGTCCGGCAGTCGAGAGAGAAGACAGAAAGACCTGGTCCCTTGCAGCGGTTTGGGCTCGGTTTTGCTCCTTTGGTTTTGCTTCATTAAATAATTTTTAAAGATTCGGTCCCACATTGGCAGTGATTTGAGGAGCAGCATCACGTCATCAGGAGAAGCTGTCGGTCCTCGTTAGGGCCCCTGTTACCTGCTGCAGTGCCTGTTGCGATCCCTCCCTCTGCTGGAGAGAACCTCCCTCCACTGTGCATCTGCTTCACCTTGGTCCCGGGGAGGTGAGTCGACGGCAGCTCATTAGCAGAGTACTGACCACCTAAAGTGTTTTAAAAGGAAAAAAAAAAGAAAATGTATCTTGTCTAGCGCTGTAGCTCTATCAGGGGTCAGATAGGGGAGGATCAGCAGTTCACTAATTCTCGGGGGCTATGACGCTATGCCAAAGACAGGACCAGGGGAGGAATTGCGAAGGGAGGCTCTGGCCTTTAAAAGGGAAATGTCAGGCAAGGAGGAAAGGAGGCCCCAGTATTTAAAAGGGCAACATGGGCCCAGTATTTAGAAGGGACACCAGAGGTCCTGAGGAAAGGAGGCTCCTATATGTAAAAGGGCAACATGGGCTCTGTATTTAAAAGGGGTAACATAGGCCCAAGGAACACAAGGGGCTTAGAAGAGAAAGCAGAACATTAGGCCCCATTGTCAAAGGGGTCCAGTGGGAAAGAGGGCAAGGAAGGTCCCGAGGGAAAGAGGGCAGCTATCCTGAGGGTTGCCAAGGATAGCCAAATACTAGTAAAAGAGGGACCCAGAAATGTGAAGGGTCCAGCTAAAGGGTGCTTAGCGCACAGCTGCTATTGAATGACTGTCAGCTGATGAACTGTATATTGCTTAGTACCTGAAATATTGTGTGGATTGCAAAGTACCAAGACTGTACTATGCTAGGATTGTGGTTATTTGCCCCTGCCTCATCCATTTGCCTCAGACTCTGGTGAATTGCCTTGGATTTCAGCATTTTGTCCCTGCTCCAGGCAAATTGCTCCTGCAATGAGCAATTGCCTGGATTTTAGCAATTTGCCCCTGCTCCAGGCAAATTGCCCCTGCAACGGACAATTGCCCTGGATTTCACTAATTTCCCTTGTCCAGGTGAATTGCCCCTGCAACGAAAAATTGCCCCGCAACCATTGAATTCCATTGTGTAGTGTAAAGTGGAATTACCAGTGTTTTAGTGCAAAGTGTATGGACTCACTCTTCCGCCACAACACCCCTGGTGGAGTTGTTCACAGCTGATTCTTCATCAAAGCAGTCTTCAGCCATCGAAGAACTTTACAGCATCTTCCTTCCCTGCAGCCTGCCCTTGGTCGAAATCGATGTTACCTGGTGTGAGTCACGGCTGCCGGTTCCTAGTTTTCCTTGTAGATCAGTCAGCTTGGAAGTGGAATGTCTTGGAAGAAACCTTGACCATCACTCCCAGTCATTCGCCAAAAGTTGAGTCCGGCATGGCCAAAGTGTGTTTGTGTCTGCTGGTTTGTTTTTTTCTGGTTCTGGACAGTACAGGGTCTTGATCTTCACCCTACATCCCATTCCTCCTACTTGTTCTGTTCTGTATTTACTGTGTTGTCTTCTGGGATTCACCTTGATTTTGGCTGTCCTTCTGTGGATCCTTCACCAAAGATGCTGCAGCAGATCTTCATCCTTGGCAATCCTTTCAAGTGGATTCTATGCCATGTCTTTGTTCTTCACCCTTAGTAATCATTTCAAATGGATTCTACGCCAAGTCTTTGTTCTTCATCTTTGGCAGCCCTGATTGAGGCTTTGTGCTGGGGAACTTCAGCAGACCGTGTTCCTCATCCTTGGCAGCCCCGCTCGAAGGTTTGTGCCAGGGAACATCAGCATTCCATGTTCTTAATCCTTGGCAACCCTGGTCAAGGGTTTGTGCTGGGGAAACTGCAGCAGATCTTTACCCTTGGCAATACTTTCAAGTGGGTTCTACGCAAAGTCTTTGTTCTTCATCCTTGGCAGCCCTGGTCGAGAGTTTGTGCCAGGGAAGAGATCAGCAAAGTTCAGTTCTTTTGTGTCATAAGTATTCCAGCAACCCCGGAGAGAGTGGGTTGGCTGAAGAACCAAGATGTGTTTAAAAATCTCTCCTGTTCCCTTTCCAGCCTCTCCTAGGTTTTCCCAGGTGCAGCTTGGCACCAAGCGGGAACCCTATTTTCTCCTTCTACACCATTCTTCAGCTGTGCGCACAAACACAGCAGGAAAAGTTTGGACTTCCTTTGATCCTATGGACTTTAGAGGTGCTCACACCACCTAGTCTTCCAGGGTCAGTGCTGGAATCCATCGTGCACTGCAAGAATTGTCTCATCTCTTTATAAAGTGATAGATATTTGAGTCAGTTCCTTAAACCACTTAGAGGAAATTTATCGTAGAGTACTGTAAGTAGTGATCTTAAGCCAATGTGCATCCTTAGAGATAGTAGAGAGTATTGCTTGCTGTTCTCTTGTGGTTTGGTTCCCCTCTTCCCCTGTGACCATGTCTACCCTTCCCCACGGTATGAATAAAGCCAGATGGACATCAAACTTATAGACTGTCTCCTGTCTCTCCGTACCGGGTGCTTCCATCCACCCAACCCCATTCGAACCACAGCGTTGTCTCGCCAATCCACTTGCTTGAGGCAATGCTGGGTGTGCAGCTGAGACAGGTGAACTTCATGGTCAGCACTCAGTTGATAAGATCACCACAGGAGTATACAGTACTTGATGTGCAAGTGAAAACACACAATGTAACGTGCAGTAGTAATAAAACTAAGTACAGTAAAATGCATACAGTAAAACAGAGTAACAATAAATAATGCACAGACACAATCTGCAGGCAGAATATTCAGGGCTACAAAAATAAAGATGAGATATAATGCAAATTTAGATACAGGTGCTAGACAGTACAGGGAACAATGCCAGAATAGTAGCAGGGTTAGCACCATCACAAACTACCAAGGTGTGAGCTTACAACATCAGTATGTAAGCTCACACCTTGGGTCACCCTGGAGCCAGAGAATGGAACAGCAATAAGCACAGGGGTGATCTACAGACCTCCAGCACAGAAGGAGGAAGAAAAAATTACTCACCTTAGTAATGTTGTTTCTTCTAATGGAGTCTTGCTATATTATGACAATTGCAGTTTGTCCCACCATTAGAACTGCTCCGGAGGTGAAAGAGTTAACTTCCATGCCAGGCATGGAACTTAGAGCATGAGCTCGGTTAGAAAAGCTCTGTCTGGACTATTTCAAACTGAAACTGTCAGATCTTTATGAGCAAAACTCACTAAGGTTCTGTGTGAAAGCTGTAATCTACACTAGCCAACTGGCTACTTAAATATTAACACATTTTCCTGACCCCAACACCAAGACTCAAGTCAGGGGACCAGAAAAAGATAAGACAAGATAAGATAAGATAAAACACAACACCCAAACACCCCAAAAAAAGAAGGGGTGGAAAACATAAAATGGGCATCAATAAGTGCCAACACTGGACTGCCCACCCCATACCCAAAGTAGAAGTTCTGAGAGGGGCAGGCTGGGGGGAGGTCATAATATAGCAAGACTCCATTAGAAGAAACAACATTACTAAGGTGAGTAATTTTTTCTTCAAACAACATGAAGTCTTGCTATATTATGACAATTGCAGACTACACAGCAGTACCTCCATGGAGGAGGGACAGAACCTACTTAGGGAATAGGCTCTGAAGCATGGCTGTGTCAAACCGAGCATCTCTCCTGGCCTGGATATCCAGGAAGTAATGCTGGTGAAAGTGTGTACTGTTTTCAAGTAGCTGTTGACATATCTCTAAGATAGGGATGTCTCTGGCAGCAGCTAGAGACGCAGCTGTACCTCTGGTAGAGTGAGCCCTCAGGCCTGAAGGGGGAACCTTACCCAGTTTTTGATAGCAAAATTGGATACAAGAGACAATCCACCTGGCAATGGATCTCTTAGTGGCAGGTTTCCCTTTCCCAACCTCACCATAAGTGAGAAATAGTTGGAAGGAGTCAAACCTGTGACCCTTGGTACACTCTATGTAGTAACTTAGGGCCCTCTTAACATCTAAGCACACTGGAAGAGAAATAGATTGATTAAGGTGGAAATCTGAAACCACCTTAGGCAAAAACTTCCTGTTAGTCCTGAGGACTACCTTATCCCTGTGAAAGGAAATAAAGTCGTCTCCATGTAAAGCTTGTAACTCTACTGCTCAAGAAGTGATGCATATTAGAAAACACAGTTTCAAGTCAAGTACTTAAGCTCTGCCCAAGACAGAGGTTCAAAGGGGGGTTGCATCAGCTGAGCAATGCAAACATTAAGATCCCAGGCAGGGCAGGGTCCCTGAATGGTGGATTGGTATGAAGCAATCCCCTGAAAAACTTGGAAAATACAGGGTGAGCAGAAAGAGAAGAGGGCTTCCCTGCTGAAATAAAAGTAGAGACAGCTGCCAAATGCACTTTCAGGGTAGCTGGTCTCAGTCCCAAAGAATTAAGATGGACCATATAGTCCAAAACAGTGGGCAAATCAGCAGATTCCGGGGAAATATGCTTCCCAGAACACCATATGGGAAACCTTTTCCATTTGGAGTTATAAGTAGCCCTAGTGGAAGGCTTCCTAGAAGCTTAAGATTTAGAGAACACCTTGAGAAAGGTGTAGGTCAGCAACTCTAACTCCTCAAGAGCCAGGCCTTGAGGTTGAGGGATTTGAGATTCGATACCAAACTCTCCCTGGGCACACGTAACAAATTGCGGTTCCTGGGGAGACACAGGGAAGATGGACTGCTAAGGACAGAAGGAGTGGTACCAGGGCTGTCTGGTCCAGTCTGGAGCAATCAGAATCATCTTGCAGGGCTGAGATCTGATTTTGACTAGCACCTTGAACAGGAGAGGGAAGGGGAAAGCATAGAGAAACTTCCCTTCCCAATCGAGGAGAAAGGCATCCAGGGGACTGAGACCAACACTGGGGCCTGCAACAAAAAGTGGAAGTTGATGATTGTCTGGGGCTGCAAAAGATCTTTCTGGGGGTGCCCCATCTGGCAAAAACTATCCCCAGTACTGGGGATCCAGTGACCATTCAGAATGGCCCTGGGAAATCCTGCTGAGAGCATCTGCCAGGACATTGTCCTTGCCTGGGAGGTGAACTGCTATGAGGGAAGTGTTCAGAGAATAAGCCAGAGACCACAACTTCATTGCCTCGGTGCACAAGGCCGAAGACCGAGTGCCCCCTTGTTTGTTCAATTCAATTCATCTTTATTTTTAGAAGGCGCTTTTCTTAAAATCAAAGCGCCTGTACAAATTCACAAAACAATAAATACAATAAAATTAAAACTAATATAAATCCTTAAAAGCTATGCTAAAAAGGTGGGTTTTCAAAGCTCCCTTAAAACTAAGGACGGTCGGGCAATCTCGCACCTGACGAGGTAGAGAATTCCACAGGGTTGGTGCCATAAAACTAAACGATCTAGGACCTGATGTTTTCAAATGAACCCTGGGAATCTCTAGCAATCCCTCGTCAGTGGATCGGAGGGAGCAGGAGGGATTGTAGGAGCAAAGGAGCTCTTTCAGGTAGGTAGGTCCCAGATCATGTAGGGGCTTTATAGGTCAGTAAACCGACTTGAAGGTGATTCGCTAAACACTGGCAGCCAGTGCAGTCCGCGAAGCACAGGCATTATATGGCTGGATCTAGAAGATCCAGTCAACAACCTGGCTGCCGCATTCTGCACTAGCTGCAGACGGCGAAGTTCAACCCCCGATAGCCCTAGGTATAAGGAATTACAGTAGTCAAGACGGGAGGTAACGAAGGCGTGGATCAATGCTGGAAGGTCCTCTGGAGGAACCAGGTGCTTCACCCTGGCAATATTCCTCAGATGAAAAAAGGAAGTTTTGACGACCGCTGACACCTGGGATTTAAGTGTCAGGCAGTCGTCAATTATTACACCAAGATTCCGCACCCGATCTGAGGTCGCCAGTTGGACACCTCCAAGCCATAAGCCTGAGGGTGATCCCTCCGGCAGACCCACCTCACAGCGACCTTTGTCCACAACCAACACCTCAGTTTTCTCCGGGTTTAACCTCAGCCAACTCCCATTCATCCAGTCTTGGATTTCTTCAAGGCAGTTATTAAATACCGACAAGGCAGCGTCCTGTCAAGCACAAAGACATATACAGCTGGGTATCATCTGCATATCAGTGAAAACCAAACTGTATCGTCTAATAATCACCCCAACGGTAGCATATACAATCGAAACAACATAGGAGCAAAATAGAACCTCATGGTAATTCTGAGGGTAGGGAGAGTGATGCTGAGGAAAATTCTCGACACCACTCTCTGAGTCCTACCGAGGTAAGATTGAAACCATCTGAGGACCGTACTGACAGTCCACAGACTGACCGCAGATGCTCTAACAGCACACCATGGTCAACGGTGTCAAACACTGCAGAGAGATCAAGTAGTACCAAGATGGATCGGGTCCTACGATCTCTCGCTATTAGGAGGTCATTTAGTACCCGCATAGCTGCCTGTCTCGGTACTATGCCTTTTCCTAAATCCAGACTGGAGAGAATCGAGATATTGTTGTTGGTCAGATGATCCTCCAACTGCGCTTGCACCACTTTCTCAATAACTTTACCCACAAAGGGTAAGTTAGAGACTGGCCTGTAATTTGCTAGACAATCTGGATCTATGGAGGATTTCTTTAATAGAGGCTTAACTATAGCCTCTTTAAGGGGATCTGGAAAAATCCCCCTCTCCAAAGACTTCCAGACGATCAAAGCTAGGACTAGGCCGATCTTATCCACACAACCCACTAAAAGGCGTGTGAGGCCAGGGTCCAAATCACAGCTAGTCGGTTGCAGTGCTCGAATGATCATCACAACATCATCGATTGTGGGAAGGCTGAAGTCAAACCATCTAAACTGGGTGTTCGACATCTCCTGCCGACCACCGTCGCTCCCATTGGGGAGGGAAGAGCGAATATCCGATCTGATTTTGACAACCTTACCTGCAAAGAAGAGAGCAAGCTCCTCACACCACTCTTGAGATAAAGCTGTTCTGGGCTGAAGACAGACTGGATTGCACAGTCTGTCCACAGTCCGAAAGAGCTGAGCTGGTCTATTCTGTGCAGCCGCTATCTCTCTGGACAGGAACTCTGCCTTCTTACGAGAGATTGCGGATTGATAGGCCAAATAATGGTCCATCAAACTAAGCCTGTCAACGTCAAGACAGGACCTTCGCCAACGCCTCTCCAGCTCGTCCCAACCCTCCTCAACTCCCTCATGGTCTCATCAAACCAGGAGACCTGGGGAAGAGGAGTAAGAGGACTAACTAACTAGTGCAATAGAATCCAGGCCCCTGTCACTGCCTCATTATAAGCATGTACCAGGTCACCTGGATCTAAGCAATCTATCGGTAGGCTTGATAGGTCCAACACCGCCATCAGGTCATCTGGGATACACCTCAAAGGGCGGTATCAGACCATCTCCAAAGGGGCAGACCTAACAGGGGTGGCCTCAAAACTGAACCTAATGGAGTGATGGTCAGACCATCCGACCGGTTCCACCACCAAGTCGGATATCCCCATCCCCAGAAGGAACACCAGGTTCAATGAGTGTCCGCCAACATGGGTCGAGGAGGAAACCACCTGTGTGAAGCCAAGTGATATCATCAACTGGAGGAAGTCTTGACCAAATCGAGAGAGTTCATCATCGACCCAAGCATTGAAATCCCCCAGAACCAACCATCTGGGGAACCCCAATGTTAGGTCGACAATGAAGTCTGCGACTTCCTGCAGGAAAACATTCTCGTCACCTGGTGGACGGTATACAAGAAGTATCCTGCACCCCACACCCTTGCCCACGATACACTCAAAGGATCTGGTGACTCCCGCTGGTACCTCCACCAGGCCCAGTTCTGACTTAAAACATATGGCAACACCCCCGCCCCTACGATCCTGCCTCGGGCGGTGTATCACAGAGTACCCAGCTGGAATTGCTGTGGCTAAAACTGCCCAGCATTTTCATCCAGCCAAGTCTCGGTGATGCACGCCAGGTCAGATGACCTGACAAGATAGCACAACAGCCGCCTTGTTTTTACTAGACCTGGCATTGCATAACACCGCCTCGAGTAGGATAAACCTCCGATAATGACCGCCCTACCTGCTGATCCAAATCAGAACCTTGGTATGGGCACAAGACAGGAAGACCCTCTCCTGTGCCCATTTCCTCCCCAGGGCGCCTCCTTGACCCCACTATCCCAATCCGCCCACCTTTCCATTCCCCCAAGCCCAGCACCAACTCTCCGCCTCCTCTCACAAATCCCCAGAGCCCTACATTTTCTGTAGACTCCCGGTGACAAAGAGGGACAGGAGAAAGGACGGAGGTCCCTGAGTGTAGAGGGGGAATAATACCCGACCGCCTTATTATCATTCCAGCACATAGTTCACACCACAATTAATAATAATAAACCCTACTGAACTTATATAAAACAAAATTATATAAACTTATATAAAACAGAATTTCAAATAGAACTTAAAATAAAACACTAAATAATCATAATATAAGACAAAATCTATTAACCAATTCTAGTGCTGTCAAATTATCAAAACATATTATATTTCTACCCCACCCACAGTACTCTCACCACTGCGGGGAGAGGAGCATCCCACCTAAAACCACCAAAAATGGCCCTTCACTTTAAAACCCATCCATCAGTACCTTCGTTTAACTCAAGAAACGAAGTTCAAGGTCTTTTGTTGTATAGTCACACTTCTGTGCTCTCACCACACTGTATGGCTCCAACATTAATCAGACTCCTCTCACGAGACTGATAGTTCAAAATGAACTCAGTTGTAATTAAATTTCCAGTTGGTCTCCCGTAAACTCCCAATAACTAAAACACAACAGTTACAGCAAGAAATGGTTCAGGATACTCACCAAGTCCGACTCCACACCGCTTCTAACTTCAGTCAAAGTCTCCAAAACTCCCAGTAGCTGAGATCCTGGAAGCAGCAAACGAGCAGACAGCAGATAGCACGAACAACCCTCCACCTCCACAAATTCCAGCCACAGGCTCTAGCTCACCCGACCTCGCATGAGAGATGAGGCAGGCAGAACCACCCTCCTGATAGCACCCCTGCCCTCACCCAGGGAGCAAAGCAAGCCCACCACCCTCCGAGGCAGAAAAGCCAGCCCCCCGCCTGGACCAGGAAGCCAAACCTCCAAATTATGTGGACAGCTATCACACAATCTTCACTGCCGTTCTTCTGCCTTCCACTTCCTTGTAGAATAGTCCCACACACACGAGCTGACAGCCTCTTTCCCACGGTCCGCAAAGATTTTGTCCTCGAACAGAAACTGCAGTTCACTTGCTGAGTTCCAACAGAAGGAAGAGTCAGCCACCAAGCCTCCAGGCTACAGGCCACCAACTTCTCCAACAACGCCCAGGCAGACCGACGGCACCCAAACGAACCACCCACGACCAGGTCAGTCTCCAAAGCCTCTCAAACTTTAAATAACAGAGCATAAATAGTCGCAATAATAAACGACTGCTAGCGACTATACAACGGGTGGTACTGTAATTCAAACGGCAACATTTAAATAAAATAAAATTGGGCCAAAGACCAAAACTTCTAAGTGCTCATGGACGGCAGCCCAGCGTGGCCACCATCTTCCGTCAATTTGTTGATGTACCACATTGTAGTGGTGTTGTCTGTTCTGACCTGTACCACTTTGTTCTGAACAGATGCAGAAAAAACCTGAAGCGCTAGAAAAACAGCTCTGAGTTCCAACAGATTGATGTGGAGCAGAGATTCCTGTGGGGACCACAATCCCTGGGTGGAGAGGTCGCCTATGTGAGCTCCCCATCCCAAAAGGGATGCATCTGTAGTAAGGGTCAAGGAGTGAGATAGAGGGATGAAGGAACCCTTGTCTCAGATTGCTCTGATCCTGCCACCACTGAAGGGCCTGGATCAGGGTTCAGTCACTGGGATCAACTTGGATAGGGGATCTCTTTTGAGACCAAAAGGCTCTCAAATGGAACTGAATGTCCCCTCATCTGAAATCTTGCTCCTTGCACTACAGCTGTGGAAGCAGCCATGTATCCTAGGAGCTGTAGGAAATGCCTTGCTGGTCAAGAGACCTGCAGAGTGAAGGAGGAGGCCAGGGCCACCAGGTCCCTACCTTTCTAGGGGAAGGAAGGCCTGGTTGCTTGTGTCCAGTTCTGCACCTATAAAGGTGAGTACCTGGACAGGTTCCAGAACTGACTTTGGAAGATTGAGAAGAAAGCCCAGAGAGGTAAGCAGCTGCTGGGTAACTTGCAGGTGTGATTTGACCTGGTCTGGAGACTGACCCACAATGAGCCAGTCGTCTAGGTAGGGAAAGATGGCAATCTTTTGCCTTCTTAAATGAGCAACTGTTACTGCCAGGCATTTTGTGAATACCCTTGGGCAGAGGTAAGGTCAGGGGCATTGCTCTGAACTGATAATGGCCTGAGGGCAGTTCAAATCTGAGGTACTTTCAGTGGAGCTTCTGATAAGAACATGGAAGTAGGCATCCTTGAGGTCCAGGGAAGCTAGCCAGTCCCCTGGCCTTAGGGAGAGTAAAATCATTCCCAGAGTCACCATTTTGAATTTTGGTTTTAAAAAGTGCTTGTTCAGATATCTTAGGTCCAGGATGGCGCCATTCTCCTGTCTTTTGGGGTAAGAAAGTACCTGGAGTACAGACCCTTGCCCTGGTGTAGGGAGAAACCTTTCTACAGCTCTGAGAGCCAGGAGGGTTGAGACTTCTGCTCCAAAGCAACAGTCTCTAGAGGATTTGCAGGTGGAAAATCTGATTCTCATCTTTGGAAATTTTTGAAGCTGAGAACCAGACCCTGGCTACTACTTCCAGGACCCACTTGTCTGATGTTAAAGACTCCCAGTCCTGATGAAGTAAGCCAGCCTGCCCCTACAGGTAATGGAGAACCGCCCTGGGCATCCCATCAGGGTGCCTGTTTGGCAGGGGCTTTAGGCTGAGGGGTGGAGCAGGCCTGCTTGTACCACATCTGCCTCTCCTCTGAAGAACCCTCTGGAGCGTAAGCTGAAGAGGAGGCCTGGTTTGCAAAAGGCCTGTGAAAAGGCTGCCTCTACCCTGGGGGGTGCCTCTGAGGGTGGCTTGCCATTCCTTGGCTTGTGCACTCCTATAAGTGGTTCTATATTCATCCATTTTCTTCATATAATTCTCTATCTGCTCCCCAAACAGAGAATTTCCCACCACAGGAAAAATCCATAGCCTTAGCCTGGGTATCCTGTGACAAACTAGTACACCTGAGCCAAGCCAATCTACGAAAAGCCACATATGTAGACATGACTCTAGAGGATACATCATTAGAATCCACTGCAGCATGGAATTGCACCTTAGATGCCTCAATACATCAGCAGCCACCTGCTCCAGCCCTTGCAAGCTGGCCAGGGGTCTGTTTGGCTAAAGCCATGACAGTATCCCATCTAGATTTCTGGTATCTTGCAACATAAGCCATAGAATTTGCTTGTCTGAGTCCCAAGGATGCTGCCATGTATTGTATTTTAGCCATGGCATCAATCTTCCTGGAGTCCTTGTCAGGAGGATGTGAAGCCAGGGGAATATTAGCCTTATCACAGGCTGCAGCCTGAACTACCCCAACATGGCTGCATAGCTGTGAAAGAAATTCTGTATCAGGACTCTGATAAAGTGTACCTCCTGTCCATCTTTTTATCCACAGGAGGCACAGAATTAGAGAGCTTTAAAATTTTATTGTTTGTTTCCTAAAGGATTTATGTAAAGGAATAGACAATCTCCTGGACTCTGGGATATCCATCATCTCTACAAAGTCAGGCTCCTCTTGCTCATCCACAGCTTCCTCCAAAGGAAGCTGGAGGGTTTCAGCAACTTTTTATAAAACAGAAAATGAGAAGGGGACTCAGAAAGCCTAGGGGAGATTCTCCTAAAGGTCTGTCTGGGGAGATGTCCGGTTCAATGGGCACATCCAGACTTTCAAAGTCACATTCACACTGTTCATAATCATCCTTCCCCTCCTCTGGTTCATAAAACTCCTCTATATCATATTCTTGAACCGGTGGAACCGGCCGAACCGACCTTTTGCCAGATAGTGGCGGATCGGATGGAACTGGGGAAAGTGACTGGACAATTTGGATTGCTTTGGCTATCTCTGCAGCAGTTGGAGAAGGAATTTTTGACTCCACACCTGCTGATTTTCTAGTTCTCTTTGCAGGAGCTGGCTCCTCTGAGTCAGCTTTACGTTTGCCCGAGGAAGTCTCGCCCTGGTCAGAGGGCACTCCCTCCGGTTCGGTTGGCACCTAACCGGGCTGGCCATCCGGGTCAGCGGACTTTTTGCTCTCGCCCTGAGCCTACCAACCTCTTATCTAGGTAGCTGCAGGAAATTCTGCAAATCTGGCAGTCTGCATTGAGGTGGTCAAACCCCAGACAATAAACACATGTGGTGTGTGGGTCAGCCTTGGCAAAGGCTTCCCCACAGACACTACAGTGTTGAAACCCAGTGGGCCCGGTTTTTCTTTTGGATTTCTCTGACATAATGCCAACCTAACCAAAAACTTGCCCTTTTTCCGGCAGTGCCAGGCAAGACACCCTTATCGGTTCCCAACCATGTCACGGGTCGGAAAACCATAATGAAACTGCTTTTTAGAACCGATAAGAAACCGAACTGCACTCTAAATAGCTTTAAATGCTTCAGAATAAAGTTTTAAAAAACCTGATCGGTTCAAACCGAACCGATAAACATTTACAAGTTCCACACAGAAATAAACCTGTCTATTACTTACAATACCACAGACAGAGCTTGAACCGATCGATTTATGTTAAAATAATAATAATCGCGTTGAATTTAACCGAAAAACTCTTTAAACCGAGAAATGAACCAGCAGTAGGAGAACTCTGGAGCGACTGTTCAGTGAGGCGGAGTAAAGAATCTGACAGTTTCAGTTTGAAATATTCCAGACAGAGCTTTTCTAACTGAGCTCGTGCTCTAAGTTCCATGCCTGGCATGGAAGTTAACTCTTTCACCTCTGGAGCAGTTCTAATGGTGGGACAAACTGCAATTGTCATACTATAGCAAGACTTCATGTTGTTTGAAGTAATCAGGGAACTAGTGGAGAACATACACGACATGGCAGCTAAAGGCGGAATCCTGCTAATGGAGGATTTCAATATGCCGGATGTGGACTGGGCCACCCAGGTGGCTGTTTCCACCAGAAGCACAGCCATCCTTGAATACCTGCAGGGGGTTGTACTCAGGCAGCTGGTGCATGAGCCAAACAGGGACAAGTCAATTCTGGACCTGGTATGGACCAATGGGAACAGAGTTGAAGAAATACAGGCAGAAGGGCAGCTGGAGTCCAGTGATCACCACATGGTGTGGTTCAGCATGGAGACATGGGCTCAATTAAGCCACACAAGGGCAAGAGTATTAGATTTTAGGAGGGCATATTTCACTGAAATGGGTAGATGTATACAAGCAGTCCTGGGGAAGAGACAGGTAATAGAGGGGGTGGAAGAACAATGGAAGAAACTGAAAAGAGCCATAGTGGATATAACAAACCAATGCGTTAGGACAGTGGCCAAAGGGAAAAGAAGAAGGAAACCACTATGGTTCTCCAAAGAGGTGGGGGACAAAGTTAGGGCTAAAAGGCTGAGTTTCAGGAAATATAAGGGGAGCCAAAGGGAGGAGGACAAGAAGGTGTACCTTGAATGTCTAAGGGAAGCAGGGAAGGCTGTTAGGAGAGCGAAGGTGCAGACAGAAAAGGGCTTAGCACAGTCTGTAAACAAAGAGGATAAGGCATTTTATAGGTACATCAGTGAAAGAAGAAAAACTGGGGGTGGGGTTGTGAGGCTCAAAGGGGAGAAGGGAGAGTGTAAAGAGGAGGATCTGGACAAGGCACAAATGCTGAACAAATATGTCTGCTCAGTATTCACTAAGGAGGGGGACAGTCAAGGACCACAGTTGGGTTGCAGAAACAATGGGGGGGGGGTGCACACCAGTCCATTCACAGTGGAGAGAGTTCTGGAAGAACTCACAAAGCTGAAAGTGGATAAGGCCATGGGGCCAGACAGCATCCACCCTAGGATATTAAAGAAGCAGTGAAGGGAATTAGCAGCACCTCTGGTGGCCCTGTTCACAGAGTCACCCAACATGGGTGTTGTTCCAGAGGACTGGAGGAGGGCACATGTAGTCCAACTGCACAAAAGCGGCAGTAGGGAGGAGGCGGGTAACTACAGGCCAGTCAGCCTCACCTTAGTGGTGGGAAAGATCATGGAGACACTGCTGAAAGAAAGGATGGTGGCGCATATGGAATCCAGCGTTGCTCAGGATCTGAAGCAACACAGATTCACAGCAGGAAGGTCATTTCAAACAAATCTAATAGATTTTTTTGACTGGGTGACTAGGGAACTAAATCAGGGAGGGGCGGTAGATGTAATCTACCTAGATTTCAGCAAAGCCTTCGACACTGTTCCACATAGAAGGCTGATTAACAAGTTGGGTAGTCTGGGCATGGGAGACAAGGTGATGAACTGGGTTAGGAACTGGTTAACAGACAGGAGACAGAGGGTGGTGGCAAATGGGGTACAATCTGGGGAGAGGAGGATGACCAGTGGGGTACCACATGGATCAGTACTGGGACCAGTCCTGTTCTATATCTTCATCAGTGACATTGCAGAGGGGCTGGAAGGAAAGGTCTGCCTGTTTGCAGATGACACCAAGATCTGCAACAGGGTGTATACTCCAGAAGGGGTGCAGAAAATGAAGAGGGACCTGGAGAAGCTTGAAAGATGGTCGGAGATGTGACAACTATGGTACAGTGCAAAGAAGTGCAAAATAATGCACCTGGGTAGAGAGAACCCTGGGGAGAGCTACAGGTTGGGTGGTAGGGGGAGCTGACTGTCACCAAAGAGGAAATGGACCTGGGGTTATCATCTCTGATGACCTTAAGGTGTCAAAGCAGTGTACAAAGGCAGCAGGGAGGACCAGTGTCATGCTGGGGTTCATAGGCAGGGATATCACTAGCAGGAGGCAGGCGGTGGTGATGCCATTGTATAAAACATTGGTAAGGCCTCACCTGGAGTACTGCATGCAGTTCTGGAGGTCACACCTGCATCAGGATATAGATAAAGTTTAAACTCTCCAGAGAAGGGTAACAAAGATAGTGCAGGGCTTGCACCACAAAACATAAGAGGAGAGACTAAGGGACCTCAATATGTACTCACTGGAAGAGAGGAAACAGTGGGGGGACATGATTGAAACTTTCAAGTACCTCAAGGGCATAAACAAGGTGCAGGTGGGAGACCTTTTCCAATGTAGAAAAAGTACTAGAACAAGGGGGCAACATATGAAATTGGAAGGGGGTAGATTAAGAGGTAATGTGAGGAAGTTTTTCTACAGAGAAAGGGTAGTCAATGCTTGGAATAGTCTGCCACAGGAGGTAGTGGGGGCAAGCACGTTGGAGGGAGTTAAGCATGCCTGGGACAGGCACAATGGAAGCCTGAGAGGGGATGCAGTGATGAAAAACCATTGATCATATAGGGTCAACAGCCACATATAATGTATAGGACCTCTGGGCAGACTGGATGGGTCTAGCGGTCCTTATCTGCTGACAATTTCTCTGTTTCTACGGTATGTAAGGTCAGGAGCACAGTATTACCAGATGGGTTACCTGATCAAGGCACAGTTAGCCTTGGAGGGGGAGACAGAAGATGGTCACAGCCCAGGAGGGGAGACAAGGGGGACAGTAACAACATCAGATGAGGGAATACAAGGGTCGGGGATCACAAACAGTTGCAGGAGGGGGTGGCAAGGTCACAAAGAAGGGATTTTAGAAAAGAGAAGGATGAGGCTGAGTGGATAGAGAGGAGGAGGGAGGACCAGAGTTTAGGTAAATGATACAAAAAGGCAGCTTGGTCATAGAAGTTTCCAGGGGAGGAAGGAAAGGGAATGGGAGCAGTTTTGCGGAGGGGTAGGAGGATGAGGGTGGGGGAGAAAGGAGGGAAGAGATGCTGGGGTAGTCAAACCAGAATTTGGAAGTGAAGGTGGCACAGTGTATGAGGTGTCCGGCATCGAGAGAAGGGAAGGAAAGAGAAGAATACAGAGAGCAGTGGTGTGTAAGGGGGAGCAGTCTAAGGCAAAGCAGCTGGAAGAGTGGACCCAGTCTGGCACAGGTGACTTGGGAGCGGTGCTGTAGACTATGTCACTGTAGTCAAAGATGGGAAGGTTCATCTTTGTGACTAGCTCCCTTTGAGCAGGGATGCTGGCTTTGTTTCTGTACATTTCAGCCCATTTGGAGTAAAACTTGTGATGGATCACATCAATGTACTCCAAGAAGTCGAGGTGCCGGTCCAGCCAGACACCAAGGTACTTAAGGGAGGGGACATCAGCAAGCACAGTACCATCAATAGTGTGGAAGGAGGGAAGGGGAGGGAAGGGGAGACAGTTTGGCAAGCCTTCGCCAGGAGCCAGAGGTCATGGAGACAGTTTCTTGATGTTGAGGGACAGAAGATTTGAATGGAACCACCACTGAGCACTGTTTAAATCCCAGTGGAGATGGATAGCAAGGTCAGCAGCAGAGGAGCCATAAGTAAACAGCACAATATCATCTGGGTACAGTACTTGTGGATGAATACAGAGGAACAGGCACAGGGGAGGTCATTGCCGTTGTCGAAACACAGAAGGAGCAGGGCAGAGAGCTGTACCAGTTAAGGCAGAAGGAAGCAGGGAGGGAAGTCAGAATAGCAAAGGCCCAAACTGAGGAAAAGATAGCCAACTCAGTTAAGAAGGGGGATAAAACCTTTTATAGGTACATCAGCGAGCGTAGAAAGACAAAGGGAGGGATAGTGAGGCTGAATAGAAATGAACGTGGGTGTGGGCAGAGGGGACAATAAAGAGCAGGGATACTGAATGAATATTTCTGCTCAGTATTCACAAAAGAGGAGGGGAAGTGCCTAATCCAATTAACAGAAGCACTCTTGATAGGGGCTGATCCCAGTCCTTTCACAGAAGAAAGAGTTCTGCAAGAACTCCTAAAACTGAAGGTGGACAAAGCAATGGGTCCTGATGGAATTCACCCAGAATTCTAAAAGAATTAAGGAGGAACTAGTGAAACCACTGGCTACTCTTTTAATAAATCATGGGAGGATGGTGTGGTACCCGAGGAATGGAGGAAGGCGGATGTGATTCCCTTCACAAAAGTGGGACCAAGACAGAGGCAGGAAACTACAGACCTGTCAGTCTGACCTCTGTGGTAGGGAAAGTGATGGAGTCACTCTGAAGGAAAGAATAGTTGAGTACCTAGAGGCCAGTGGAGCACAGGACCCAAGGCAGCATGGGTTCACAGCAGGAAGGTCATGTCAGATGAATCTAATAGATTTCTTTGACTGGGTGACTAAGTAGTAGACCAGGGAGGGGCTGTGGACATGGCCTACCTAGACTTTGCAAGGCATTTGACACAGTCCCACACAAAAGATTAATAGTCAATTAACCAGCCTGGGACTGGGTCCCAGGGTGGTAGCCTGGGTAAAACATTGCGCACAACAGGACACAGAAGGTAATTGTAAATGGAATCCACTCTGAAGAAAGAGGGGTTACTAGTGGGGGTACCACAGGGTTCAGTATTGGGTCCAGTCCTTTTTAATGTCTTCATCAGTGACGTTGCAGAGGGACTGGAAGGAAAAGTATGCCTTTTTGCAGATGACACAAAGATCTGCAACAGGGTTGGTATACAAGGAGGCATGGAAAGGATGAAAAGGGACTTGGCAAGGTTGGAGGAATGGTCAGAAGTATGGCAGCTAGGATTCAATGCAAAGAAGTGCAAAATAATGCACCTGGGAAACAAGAACCCAGGGGAAGAATACACAATGGGTGGGGAGGTAGTAACAACAACAAAAAAGGAAAGGGACCTGGGGTAATCATATCAGATGCCCTTAAGGTTAGCAAGCAATGTGAGAAGGCAGTAGGGAGGGCTGGGGGTATACTGGGATGTATAGGGAGAGACAGCAGCAGCAGAAAACAGGAAGTTGTTATCCCTTTGTACAGACAGTTGGTGAGACCCCATCTGAGCAGGTGTCCAGTTCTGAGACCCCGTCTCCACAAGGACAAAGACAGGATAGAGGTAGTCCAGAGGAGGGCAACTAAAATGGTGCAGGGTCTGCAAGAGAAGCCGTAAGAGGAGAGACTAAAGGAGCTTAATATGTATACCCTTGAGGAAAGAATGGGGGGGGGGGGACATGATAGAAACTTTTAAGTACCTTAGTAGAATCAACAAAGTCCAAGAGGGCAGCATCTTTCAGAAAAAGAGACTTGCAAGAACAAGGGAACACAATTTAAAGGTAGAAGGAGGGCGGTTCAGGGGCAATGTGAGGAAGTATTATTTCACAGAGAGGGTAGTGGATGCATGGAGCAGCCTTCCTGAGGAGGTTGTGGGGTCTAAAACTGTGGGAGAATTCAAGAATGTATGGGACAGACATAAGGCAATTCTTGTGGGGGGTTGGAAGAAATAGGCTGTTGGTTTAGGATCTGCGGCCTATCCTGTAGGTAGGGAAATGGGCAGACTAGATGGGCAAAGCGGTCCTTATCTGCCATCAAAGTCTATGTTTCTATGGTAGAAGAGAAGCAAAAGGAGTGGAAAATGGGGGAGTGGGAAGTGGCGGGGGATGAGAGATAGGAAGCAGGCATTGAAGGAGTTGAAAGAGGCAGCAACAGCAGCAGTGTCAGTGATGTGGTAATTACCAGTCTTAAGGATGTGTGTGGAGGACTGGGTTGTAGGAGAAAAAAGGGAATGGATAACTTTCCAGAACTTGGAGTGGCAATTTAGGTTGTTTTGGAGTGTGGATGTGAAGTAATGGGATTTCACAAGCCTGGTGGCTGTGGTGCAAGCATTGCAAAGGGACTAATAATTTAACAAGGTGGTAGGGGAATTAATGGTCTTATAGGACTGCCAGGACAGATCTTGGGCTTGAAGGCAGGGCGGTGTGATTGTTCAGGCAGCCATAATTTTTTTATGGAAGGAGTCAAGGGCAGAGTTAATATCAATGGCTGTAGAGATGTGGAAGGAGTCAGTGGCCGACAGGTCTGCATGGAGGGATGAAAATCCAGTGACCTGATAGATTGCAGGAGGATGATTTTAGGGGGCTTTGAGGTGATGGATCATCTGCATATAGCAGGCCATATGATGGTTACCGAGTGCATCGGGGAGGACAGTTGCATCCACGATATGGTGGACATGAGAGGAGAGTACCCAGTCCACTAGAGAGTAGTTCAAGGATTTATTATTAAGTGGTGAGCTCACTAGGATGGTGGTGAGTGGTAGGCCACAGGTTACAGCAGGACAGATGGCTAAGTAAGTTATCATAATTGCTCGCCATCCACACTTGCAGGTTGTGTTTGTTTACTTGAATCTTAACATGCTGGTCCGCACTGTACACAGGTCTGAGCAGCCACCTGCCACCTCGAACGTGCGAGGTGATTCAGCAGAGCAGAAGATGTGATGTGCTGAATCAGCTTGCATGTTCAAGCAGGCAGGCGGGTGCTCTAATGTGCACTCAGCAGTCAGTGTACGGTGCCTGGTTGTGAATGCGTGAGGGGCCTGACTGGATGAACACTGCTTTTTGCCCAGTGTCCAACTCTTCCCTGGTGAAATCAGAAATGGCATCCACCCACGGTTATCACAGCTCAGAGCATTTTGGATTTACCTGTGTAATGCTGCCTATATCTAGGTATGTTGTCTGAACATGGTCTAAGCCTCCCCCCCACGTATGAAAAGAAGGGCTCACAACACTTTTTTGTGCAGGGTCCAAAAACAGTTAATCTGACCCTGGACATAATAATTGACAGTGCCTGTTAAACTCATTTCATTCACAGATTTATACTACCATGGTATTTTAAGAAAATTAATTCACATTTTTTTTCCCCCCGAACTTAGCTAGCAAGATCCACAGCCAAAGCCCAACACCCACGATTCAAACCGTCAATGGGCACACTGAAAAATGCTTTTAAATTGACAGCTGAGGGCTGGCTGGAGTTCAATGGGCAAAGCATCAAACCACTCCCCCAAACAGGCCTTAAAAGGCCCTCCTCCAGGCCAGTCCTCATTTGTTTTGTTTTGTTCATTGTAGCCAGAGGCACCACCTGTCCATCTTTTTCTCTGTTATTCTATATCGGGCTTTTGCCCATGCATTTGCAGTTGCCTCTGTCTGTTGGCTTGCTCCTGTTCCACGTTCCCCACTTTGGTTTGCCCCCCCCCGCTTCATTGTACCTCATGCCTTGCCTCCAGTCTGTCTCCTCATTTCCTCTTTCACGGGACGTTCCTTCTCCCCTCCTGCACAGCCACATTCATCATTCTTCCTTGCAGCTGGCAGGAGTGGGATGTGGCCGTACACAGCGCATTGAGCAGGTGTGAGTGGTCCACTGGGACCGGCGGCTTACTGGGTGCCGGGCGGTGTGCCTTGCGCTTGTCCAGTGGTGCATTTTTTCTGGTGCTTTTCCCAGCCTACCACTACTGGGGATCCCGGCTTCTGTGTGCGTGCATACTGTGTCTTTCATCCCTCTCTTTGTCAACTCCTGATGCTGCTACTACTCCGCTTCCTCTTCTGGCACAGACTTTCTGGTCTCCTCCTTCTTACTCTTGCTTCCCTATGTCTTTCATTCATTGCCTTGGCACCCTTTGCCTGCTCCTCGTATCGTGGAGCTAATCTTCCAGCATGGACGTTCCCACCCAGCACGCTGTGCACTGTGGTAATCCTTGTGTTGTCTTGTTCCTCATTTTCTTTGATTTGCAGCTTTGCCCTTGTCTGTCCTTCCACTGTAACAGCTCACCCCATGATGGGTCTGCCTGCCCAGCCATGGTTGGTCAGCTGTACTCCTTCTTTCCACCTCAATCTTTCCCTAGGTGTTTTGCCTGCAGGCATTTCTTCGATCTTATCTCCTACTTATTTCATTGGCCTTGCTATGGCTGCTGACTTTGCCTCCCCTATTCTATCTTGTCCTCCTTTTCTCTTCTTCTTAGACCTCTGCTTTCTTTTGGTGGCTTCCCTATCCTGCCGTCCCACTATTCCCTCCTGTTACTACCATACCTGACTCATTCACATCACCTAATATTCCCTCCTGCATATCACCCTGTCTACTGGTCTCCTCCTCTGACCCTATTCCCTTGTTCTAGTCAAACCTATTCAGATATCCTCCCTGTACTGCCTACCACACCGTTGGCTGCTGCCTTTGCACAGCCGCTCTTGCGCCTACCTTCATGCAATTCTATCCATTCCTATTTTGACTCTCAATGGACCCAGTTGGCATGCACTCCCATGGTTACCAATCACGGGTAGTTTCCTCATGACATGAGTCTAGTTCTGCTTTGCTCAGTCCAACCTCACAGTCTACTCATTCACATCAATTAATCAAGCATACCTCTCACTGGGTCTTATGCTACCTCATCGAACTGCTGCACTCCTGTGTTTATCACCACCTTCAGTCTCCTCATGACCACATCTGGATCTCCCTAGCTCATCTGACCTCTCTAAGGGTCTTCTCCTTCACACTGACTACTTGAGCATAACCCTCTCAGGTTCCTGCTACCTTGACTCGACCTGTTCTCCACTCAGAGACATGCCCTCCATGTCTATTGCCCCTTGGCTTGGGGCTGGCTGCATTGGCCTCTCTGCAACGGGGCCCCTTTAGCTGCCCGAGTGGGTTTGGAGGCACTCTCTGTGCCATTCTCTATCTAACCAGCTCTGGCTCACCTACTCTGTTTTGTAGGCTTTCATAGGTCAGCTGAGTGCCTCAGCAGTCATTTTAATGTTTGGGGAATAGCAATGGGTTATACTGTATAGTGCTTGTGTAACTTGTAGTACTTTTTGTGGCTTAACTCTATTCCCACCCTTGAGTAGTAGGAAGTTAGGTAGTAATTTGTAGGGACTAGAAGGCCCAGAAAGATACCTCTTCCAACTCATGGAGCATATGACCCCCTGGCACTCAGGAGAGGAAAACCCCCCAGGTGGAGGAAACCTCTGAGGACCCATGGCTGGAAGTCTGCCCGTCATCTGGGCATACTAAAAGGAGAAGAACCTAGGTTCTAGTAACCATGGCTAATCTGAGAGTGGTGAACATCTTGGAGATACGAAGATCAATCCTCAATCCATGGATGATGTAGACTGAACGATGATCCTGAGGCTAAAGAGTAGGTTTTTTCTAAAGGAGCGATGGAATCTGAAGTGTGAAGTAGATCCAGGTGAAGGAGGGCGAAGGCACTCCAAGTTTTCAAGATGATGAATGATGCTTGTCCCAAGGAATTGCAAGGGTGTAATGAGCAGGGGGAGCATGACTTGATCGATAAGTTACTAGACAGGGAATGGTGGAAATGCTATGGTATAGAAAGTCATTTCTGAATGATCCAACTTGTGAAAGGTTTAAATGCCAAGGTATGGCCTGGAGGCCAGGAATTCGATAATGATGAGGAGTTGCTAAGAAGCATCCAAAAGTAGAAATGAGTAAAGGGTCTCTGAGTGCCCTAGAGATGCTGGTTCATTCTTGATCCAGGGATGATGCAGACTGAATGATGAGCCTGAGGATAAAGGATACTTCTTTTCTGCAGGGATGATAGAATCCTATGCGTGGAGTAGATCCAATTGAAGAAGGGCTAATGTAGTCCATATTTCCAGGGTGACGAAAGATGCATATCCAAAGGGATTATAGGGGCGTAATTAGTCTGGAGAGCATAATTTGATTGATGTAAAACCAGACAGTACATTGAGGGTTTTGCAATGACTTGTAAAGTTATGGGAGACTGATACAATTCGTGTAAGGTTTGATATTCGAGGTAGTCTGTACGCAAAGAATTGATTGGTGATCAATAAGTCACTAAGTAAGCATCACAGAGTCAAATGAGTAGAGGAGAGTTTGAGTGACTTATGAAAGTAATGCCATAAGTGATTAGGAATGAATAGAAGATTTGCAGAAGTAGTCCAGCTGGTAGTCTAGTGTATGTGGGGAATGATTGAAAATTCAGTAAGAGGGGTGGAAGGCTTCTTTGGTCATAATATTTGTGCCTTTGTATGGAAATACTTTGCTGGTATGCTGCCTAAAGTAAGTGTGTGTATTTCTGTGGTGTGATCATCTAGGAGATACTGTAGTGGCATATGGTTGGTTATGTTTACAGGTAATCCTGATGCTGAAGTACTTGAGAGAAGCTTGGAAGCGGATATAAGGAAGAGTCTGTAGGCTACACTGGTAGTGAGATCGATTAGTGTAAGATACCATAGTATCTTAGTGCTAAGGCTGATTAAGACTGCTTGGAAGGCAAGACTGAGTTGGTGCATTCATCTTGACTGTTACAGATTGCTGGCTAGAGTTCGGCAGAGATTGATGAAGGAAATTCGAGAAGAAGAGGCTGAAGGGTCCGTTGGAAGAGCAGTTAACCCAGCTGAAGGTACTCAGTGAAAAGGTGTGGATGGTTGAATAAGGAATGGCTATGTCCAGGAGTGAAAACAATGGTTTAGATGGTGTGAAATTAGTAATCAGCCAGGTGGTGGAGATTCCATGATGATATTCTGGAAGACATCTGTGAACTTCTTAAAACAAGCAATGACTGTTGAGGAGTAGGAGTCAAGTGACATGGGCAACAGAGTTGGTGGTAGTAGGAGAAGCTGCAGAAAGTAAGACAGATGATGTTCGTAGTTTGGATGGGTTATCATGTGATTTATGGAACCCATAGAAGGGATACTAATTGTAAAGTCAGGGAAAGCAGAGGGAGTTACGTCCTTTCCGTGTAGGAGGATAGCCAGAGAGGCAAAATAGACAGGGAAATCATAGTAATAGAATGGACAGGAGTCAGAGGGTATATCCATTAGAGACTCAGAAGATCTTCCTATGTCCAGGCGAATGGGATTCCATGAATGATCCTGAGTATCAGGTTAAGCAGTATAAAAAACTCTATGATGACATAACAGTCTATGAGGCATGTTTGCCAAGAGAAGTTTGCGGGACATAGTATTTATCCAGAGTAACAAAAGAGTGACCCAATGAGAAGTGGAAGGGTACTGTGAGACTGGCCAGAGCAGGAGTATGAAATGAATCATATGGAAGAGCAGATGACTCTGTAAAAGTATTGGTTAGAGATAAGGTACTAGGCCCACAAGAGCCACAGCAAACAGCATGAAGCCCCAAGCCTGAAAGGCAGAGTTGAGAGGCAGCCAGTGCAATGGAAAGGAAGTCCAGATCGAATCCTGAGGAACTATCCAGGGAAGGTGATGAGCTAGGTGAAGTCGGATGAAGAACTGTGCAGGAAGGAACAGAACTGGGTCAGCCCCCAGCGAACAGCAACAGAATGCAGGAAAGCTGTAGCAGTCACTAGAAGACAATCCATGAAGGTCAAAAGTGAAACACAGTCCTCATATCATCAGGATCGGCCAACAACTGGAAGGGTGATCTATGTCAAGGAAGTCCCAGAGGCAGACAAACTGGATCGAATAAGATACCAGACCAACTGGCAAAAACCAAATCTTGAGGTACAGGAGGCCAAGGGATCGAGTTTGAAGGTCCATATGACAGTGGGATGGCGAGTGAAGCAGGAGGATGTGAATCATTCAAAGCAGAGAGCTCCTGTGAATGGAGGGAAGTGTCAAACTGGCAGAATGGAGGCAAACAAGTTGATGAGGTCCTGGGTCAGAAGGGAAGTGGCAACCTAGCATGAGTCAGGGAATGCAGTAAAGATCAGATCCATTAACAGGCTACCATGCCCAGTAGACGGGGAGAAGACCCACGGTCAATGTCATCAGGCAAAGCTGAGAGGTGGAAGGCAGGTGGAATGGAAAAGGCCCCATTCCCAAAGGGAAGCAGTGAGCTGCATCAGGCAGAGGAAGCAGTGGACACAGCGATGCAAGCTCAGGCTAAGGACCAGGCAAAGTAATGTGGTGAGGCTGGAAGAAAGACTGTGGGCAAGGAGACTTGGAAACCGCTAGCAGTAGGAGATCCAGTTCCAGAAGGATCTTTGCATCGGATAGCAGGTGGTGAATGAACATGTGTGAAGCAGCAGAATAGAGGGACATGCCTGCAGGTGGGATTTTCGATGCAAGATGATCCTGACTGGATGCGGCCATGGAAAGTAGGACAAAGAGAGTACGTGGTGCAGAAGTTCCGTTCCCAAATGGAAATGGCAATCCGCATCAGGTTCAAGATGCAAACAGTGGAAATGGTTGATGTCAGAGTCAAGCTCCCAATCATGGAAGTCAATGAACAGGATGATGAATCGAGACTGCAGACAAGGTAAGGTGGAGAAAGCAAGTCAGGCAAAGTCACGATCCTGGAAGAAAGAAGGATCCAGGCAGCAGGCTGAAAACACATAAGCTGAAGCAGTAGACTGTAGACCCAAGAACCACTCAGGGACTGCCAAGACAGCTGATGGCGACTTGAGGCCGCCAAGCAGAGTTAGAATAATGAGGGGACGTGAGGTGGAAGCACTCCATTCTCGAAGGGAAGCAGCAACTTGTACATGGTAGAGAAGGTGTGGTACAGTCTGTAGAATGTAGACATGACTTCCATCCCTGGTAGTCGGGCAAACTGACCTTCACTCAATGCTACCAAGCAGAGTTAGGGACAGAGGATGTCAAGCTGGTAGGTAGTAGGAGGTAGTAAATGTAAGGGACTCCCATCCCCGGTAGACAGGGAAAGCCCACCTTCGCTCTGCACCTCAGAGGTGTGAGGTAGAGACGGAGTGTGGAATATTGCTGGTATGAGCTGTCTGGTGCGCAAATGCTGTAGGAGAGTAGAAGTAGGACTTGTAATAGGAATGAAATGAAAAAAGGAGTAGGTGACATTGAGATATATGAAGGGTAGAAGAATGGTCACACCAGGTAGAATGATGATGAGGGAAGAGCCCCGCAGAAGAAGCAGCAGTAAGTGATATAGCTTAAGGAATGGCCGACATTGCAGTCAGGTGGAACAGAATGCTCCATCAATCCACTGATATGGAACAGGGCCACTGAAGAAGGACCGAGTGCAGCATGGGAGGGCTGAAGCATGCTGGAAGTGATTCACAAATTAGCTTGACCCCCAACCAAGTTGCCATCTTCTCCCCCTGCCTATGAGCTGTAGGAAGCTAGCGTGCCCCATCCCCCATCCATGGCTGAGGAGAGAACAGGAATGCAGAAAGCAAGGGCATATTTACCGAGAAGAAAAAGTGCAGTTGGAAATATAAACAAAATGTTCAATTGACAGCAGGGGATACTACTAGTTGCTGTAATACTATTGTAAAAACATCATAGCAAACTGTGTTGAATGCAGGAATGTTGTGCTGAACACAGAAACACATCAGGAACATTATTTGAAAAAATATAGCAGCTGAGTCCAGGAAATAGTAATACCATTTAAGTGTAGGATCATGAATAAATGATAAGGTTACTGGAAAAATATATCTGTCCATGAAATAATTTGTAAGATTTCAAATTTAATGTGGAGTGGCAGAATAAATATGCATGAAAACTGCATTTTCTTTGATTTCTGTCCTGTGAGTATCAGGTGATGTGAAGTAAGTGGTATGGGGCAGGCAAGTAAATCGCTTGGTATTCTTTTGATGTTTGGCGTTAAGGAAAGAAGAGGATGGACTCACTGCGTAGGGCATGGAGTCTTTCGACATCATAATGGAGAAGGTTAAGGGGACTGGAATTGGAGAGCCAGGCAAAGCTGGAGGCTGCATGGAGCCTGAGAGTGGGAAGAATGGGAAGTGGGAGCACACACTATGTGCTAGGAGAACCGGGTAGGAGGGAGAAATGGGAAATGCCCGTGAGAGCCAGTGGCTGGGATGTGGGCCTAGCGTGGAGGCATCAGCAACGTCGGAGGTGGGGAATTAAAAATGCCCAAAAAGATCCAACAAAACAAAGAACCCCAGAATGCCCGGGAGGGAAGGAGCAAGAAAAGAAGACAGCAGCACCGCAGGAAAAGGCAGGACACAGGCAGGGATGAACCACAGGGAAGGAAGAGAAGGGAAAAACAAGAGAATTAGGGGAAGCAGAAATAAGCAGCAGCACGATGCAGCACAGCACACAAGCCATGCAGGGAGCCCTGACAAAAAACACTCCCTACGCAAGGGAGGTGCGTTCAGTGGAGAATTTATGTAGGGGTTGTGGGAGGAGCTATTCCCCACATTGAATCACAGGCAAAGCCCTCCCATTCTCTCCTCTCTTGCTTTTGAACATTTAGTTGCAAAGACATCACTCACAACCCTCAATAGCTGTCCCGTTAGAAGGACAGAGTAAGAGCTTCTTCTAAATTGGAATATGTTCCTCCTCCATTGATTCTGACTCTTAATTGCAGTAGCTGAGCCTTCACTAATCAAAACATCCTTCAGCCTGGAGGAAAGGCTACCTAGGCCTTGGATCCCCAGAGGTTTCCTCCTCAAAGAGTGTTTTTCCTCTCCGCCGTGCCAATGGTCATAACATTAGAGAGGGTTGGAATTTCCTTAGGTTCCATAGTTTAGTTCCACTGTTGGATGGAGTCGGATGGTGACCCGGCTGTTCCCTCTCTCCTTAGGAAGTCTGCCCTTCTGCATCTTGTCTGCTTTCATTTCATTCATCGTCCTTATCATATCTCATTCTTCTCCTGTTCTTCCCATCTACATCTATCACCTTAATTTCCGGTCTCAATATATTCTGATTTCTCACCTCTTCAATGCTTGACAGCCTTTTTGGGTTTCTTCTTAAGCTACCTTTAGGCAAGGGAATTATTCCTGCTGTACCTATGGGGGGTACCCTCCTCTAGGATTCCATGTGTCATACCCCTACAGGGTAGCATATCCCATGGATAGAGGCGAACGGTTACGGTGTATCGAAGTCACACAAGCATACTTCTCATCCAGTTGCTCAAGCCCATTGAAATTGATTGCTGAGGGCTGACCAGAGTTCAATAGGTGGATCAACAAACCACTCCCTCAACTAGGCTTTAAAAGGTCCTCCTCCGGACCAGTCCTCATTCGTTTTCTTCATTATCCCACCCCAGTGGCTCTTCTCTCTTGCCCGTGAGCTTCTTCCTAAGCTACCTTTAGCCAAGTGAATTATTCCCATGATACCTATGGGGGGAAACCTTCCTCTAGGGTTCCTTGCATTGTACCTCTACAGGGTGGTATATCCCACGGATAGAGAGGCGAACAGCCACAATGTATTGAAGTCACATAAGCATACATCACATCCAGTTGTGCAAGCCCATTGAAACATTTTTTTTTGTAGTGAAAAGTGACATTCCATGAATGTGCATATAAACAGAAAGAAAAAGCACTAGTACAACCAGTGCTGGTACTCACTATAGTGTTGAGCCAATGTGTAATTGGTAATGGGAAAGACAGCATTGCTCACTCCGTGGGTAGGAGCAATGTGTACTGTTAACACACAGTACAGTACTGTAGATTACACGGAATAGCGGTGAACAGAGGTACATATGCAACACGTACCAGAACGCAGGCTATACAGGGTCAGTGAATGACTTAGTTCGACAATGGCAGGCCAAGAGTAAGAAGAATGACTGTCAAGTGGACGGCTCCCATCCCCTGGGGATGGAGGGTTGATGGTTGCAGCACCCGATTGGCCAGTAACCATAGGATTCATAGATCAGCAGCTATTGTCAACTCAATGTGGCATGGAGGGATGCTGGCAGTGGACGTTATGCGCACAGTATCATGCATGGTGTATCTGTACAGCTTTGCATGTGCATCACTACACAACAAAATTAGAAAATATCAGGGTGCAGTAAGGCGATGATGCACACCCCTCGCATGCTTCTGCAACAGCCGTTGGATGCTATCAATGAACCGGATCCTACACACAGTGATTTAAGCTCCCACCAACAAACACCCATATGGTGGTAAGGGGTGGGGTGGGTGGGTGTGGGTTGTGCACCCATGTACTTACATATTCCAGTGTACAACCCACACCCACCCACCCCACTCCTCTACCTACCTGACAGCGCCTGTTGGTGGGAGCTTAAATCACGGTGTGTAGGATCCGGTTCGTTGATAGCATCCAGTGGCTGTTTCAGAAGCATGTGAGGGGTGTGCATCATCTCTTCAGCTGAGATGCATGCAGTTACATTCCCACGCATTGGTGCCACTGTACTAGGCACTTGCTGCCATAGTACCTAGCTTCTGCTAGGTGACAGTGATGCAGTAAGAGGTGCTATTTCCCCTCACAGGAGAGGAGAGGAGAAGTCCATGGGATGCTTAATCCTCTTTTACTGGGCAGTCTCAAGTGACAGGAGTCCATTCCAGAAACTGGTTCACAGATGTGGCAGGCAGAAGCACTACTGGCATGCCACTGACCAGCACAAGGCCTTTTTGATATTTTTTTTCCTCATTTCGTTTTTCTTCTTACCATGGGGTCACACTACTCTAGCCATTCTGGATACCTCACAACCCCAGTCCCACCAGTCACAGCTGTTGATGCCACATTGGGACCAGGAGTACTGGTGGCCATCATTCTGACAGGCCGCGCTGGTAAACGCCCCTCTTGGATCTCCCCACCCTCCTCCCTACTCCTACTTTCCCCATGGCACCTTGCTGGTGCCCTTACAGCCTTGTTGATGCACAGCTTTCCTCTTGTGGAGGAAGGTCAGCAGTTCCAGTGATTAGAGAATGAGGTTGCACCCTTCCCGTTAAGGGAAGCACTGATGTTCGACACTCCCCCACCCTTGGCTGCCTCACTCCTGAACCCACGTTACCTACATGATAGAGCAAAGCCAGGCACAAAGTGCTACTGCTAAGCCAGTGGGTGACTCATGAGGTTTTTTAATTTACTCTTTATGCTTTGCTCTCAGATCTGCCCCATTAGTCCCCTTACCAAACTGAACATAGCCTTACATAACCTGAATTGGGCTAATCCATGATGGCACCCTCTGGGCATCCCAATCACATCTGAAGTTTACTGGATTCATGCTGCAGAGTGGGACACAAGAGTACAAGGTGTCATACAGGCTTGGACATTTTCACATGCTCTTTCCCATCTCCCACAGTACACCAATAGCTAGGGCTCCAGGGTGTACACAAGCAAGGCAAGCTGATATGTTGAGGTACTTGCTATCCTTCCTCCCCTGCTGCTCTGACTGCATTGCTACTTTTGGTCATCTGGGTGGCAGTCACACAATATTGATGGTCATCCTCCCTCCCTCCCTCCCTGGAGAAGGAGAGCACCTTACAAGATGCTCAGTTATCCTAACGCCAGTCAAGCAATGTTCCGAGCTTGAGGAACAAGTCCAGGTCAACAGCAGCAAGAGTGGCACCTTTGAACACTGTTCTGCTTTTCTGTAAGATGCTAGCATGGGAGGGAGTGAGCCAAATGGTGCAGAGAGTTGAAGTGTTGGACGCCACATCTCCTACCATATCAGCAATCCAGGTTCAGGAGTGAACTCAGGTAACTAGGGGCTGGCAGGGGAGGGAGAGGACTGAGTGTCCAACTGACAACTCTCCTCTCCTGGGAAGAGGGGGAGGTTAGCTGCATCTCTCCTACACTGCCACCATCTAGAGGCATGGTGACAGGACAGAGGGTGCAACTCACATGGGGACACCTGCCAGCAAATGCCATAGAATATGTGGACCTCAATGCTCATGTACACCAGGCATCTTTGCACACCGCCAGTTGTAAGAGAACCAGAAAGAGGGAAAAACTGTAAGCAGGCATATGTAGTCGCACTCGCCGGCTCCTGCCCACACTGCCACTCAAGACCCCCCCCCCCATGACTGGCCCACTAGCGCAGTGGTTGGATTTCTGCTTGTGATGCCAGTGACCTGGGTTCAAGAATGAGCCCGGGAGCTGGAGAGCCGGCCTGGGGAGAGGACTTGAGCATCCTTGGGACTGCTCATCCTCTCAGGGGGGAAGGGGGAACCAGAGCTTGGCTTTTGTCTGGTCCCGGGTGGAGACTCGAGGTACAGCAAGCCTGACGCTTAACAGAGAGGCGAGGGTGCTAGATGTCGGCGCTTCAGCTTCTTGACGTCCGGGGACATGGCATGCTGAGCGTACATCAGAAAAAAACGCGCAGCCTCCCGGTAGACAGAGCACCAGGCCCCAACCTTCAATGCCCCTACCAGCCAGGAGACAGTGTTTGATGAAACATAGACGCATCAGGCTGTAAGGGCCCCTACCTCGTACCCACCTGGGGGGGTGGTACAACCACAGCTCCATGGGAGATGGAGTGCATCGGTCACCAGGTAGGTGAGCGAGGGCTGAAAAGGCCGTAGGTGTCTCCTGAAGAGGGGAGAGCTGCGAGGAGAGGGGAGTAAAAAAAACAAAAAAATCCTCTTGAGACCCCACCACATTCTGGTGGAGAGGACCACACTTCCTCGACAACCCTGCTGCAGGGGGCAATCTGTGTGGGAACCTAGGTGGGTAAGAAAGAGCTGTAAATCAAGTAGAGTCTCAGTGAGAATGTAGATAGGGAGAAATGGGCAGACTGAGAGGGCCAAGTGTCCCTTATTTGCTGTCAGATTCTATGTTTCTATGGTAAGTCTCGAGGGAGGGAGGGAAGGAAGGAGGGGATGGCAGGAAGGGCAAGGAGAGGCTAAAGAACCCCCTGCTACCTACAGGAAAAAAGATGTATGGAAAAAATAGGAAGGAATAGGCCAGAAACTCAGATTTATGACCCCACCCCACCCCCACCCCCAGCAATGTGCTGTTTTCTACCATGGTATGGTGACAGATCAGAACATTGCATGATAGTGACTGTGCAATGGTACTGAGACAGCACAAGGCCCTCATGTGCATGCAGAGTGATGCACCGAGGGGCATGCAGCCATGTCCCATACAGCATGTGTAGATGTCAACAGGCTGCATAACCGTGCAGGCCCCATCCAACCACCAATGGAGCGCCACCATATGCACATGGCCCTTAGAAGACACAGACAAGGTGGACAGACACACAGGAGCCATATACACTGTGGCCCTAGCACAAGCTGCCAAGGTGACACCCCATGTGTGTGCACAACATGCAGCACATGGACATGTACATGTGGCAGGCACTGACCCACTGTGGGCATGCCCACCACCCCCGCTGATGAAGATACAGAGGAAGCACATGCAGTACACTTACCTGCACCCACACTGCCAGACCTGCAGACTCATCCACTGGCTCTAGCATCCCTGACTCCAACAGCACTGCAGACCTCTGCTTGTCTGCCGGCCCTGCGATGGAAACACAAGCAAAGAGCACTGTGAGGTAACAGTAGGCATGTACAACCCTTCCCCCATCAACCAGTGACCCACAGCAACATCACTGGTGCCAGCATGCAGTGATGAACCCACCCCCTCAGTGACCCAATGTAACAGCACCCTGGGCAGTGGGTAGTACCAGACACCACCCCAGACTGTGCACACCATGTATGTGTGTGGATGGATGTGTGCCGTGCCACTGTCAACACCACAATGCGCCTGCCACAGTGCCAGTGCAAACCCCCCTATCGTGCACTAAGGTGCACATGTTGACGCATGGTGTGCATGGCTGCACTACACAAGCATCACCAGCAGGGCATGCCACACATGTGTGTGTGTGTGTGTCTGTCTGTGTGTGTGTCTGTGTATGTGTGTGAGGGGGGTTGTGCGTCAGTGCACACTGCACCACCCTCCCTTGAACCGATCATCTACCTGCTTCAGTGGATATAAGTTGTTGTGACTTACCAGGGCATGGCACCGCACCCCTGCATGCCTGGTCCCATAGGCTACAAAACTGGTCAGTGTCCCTCCATTGCAGGTCACCACAGCGGTGCCTGCACTGCTCCCCCATGCATGACACACCTGTCCTGTGGACCAGATGCTCTACCACCCTTGCCCACACAGCAGAGCATGGCTCGTGGAGGTCCTGTGTTCCAAAAAGCTGCCCCTCCAGTGGCATGACAAGTGCCACCAGGTTGGCAAGCTCCACCTTTCCCCAGTTCATGGCTCTGGGTCCAGATGGCTAGGTGCGTGGCATTGTAATATGCAGTGCTGTGGTGGCAGGTGTGCACACAACAAGCTGCAGGAGTGCTATGGCCAATTCGCACCACATGCATGATAGGCCGTTGAGCAACGGACTGCTCATTACAGGGTTGCGTCGTGGCAATGCGTGATTGTCACAGATTGTGTGTTACCGTGCATGTGCAGTGCT
Source organism: Neoceratodus forsteri (assembly GCA_016271365.2). Classification (NCBI taxonomy): domain Eukaryota; kingdom Metazoa; phylum Chordata; order Ceratodontiformes; family Ceratodontidae; genus Neoceratodus; species Neoceratodus forsteri. Next base: position 338,330,711 of record CM028137.1, on the reverse strand, counting down.
CACAGTATGGGTGGGAAACAAGGGTCAGAGGTCACACCTGGGTCGTGCATGCATGACTCATGTGGTACCGCCATATTGTAAATGGCACATACACTGCCACTCACTGTGCACTGAGGATGGCACATACTACCATACGTGTGCCGTGATCTGCAGGAGTGCGATTGACACATCACACTGATGCACCATACCCACATAACACAAATCATGCAGCACAGATCCAATACCGCATGTCAACTGACATGTGCTGCTGACAGCAATCACGCTACCATCAACACCGAACAGGATGCGCTATGCATGGCATGCTACTGACGATGCATATCACATGCATGGGGATACGCCATGCAACTTGTGTCGCATTCAGAAAATGCCCCCAGTGCAACTGCGCATGTGTGAGAATGTGCTGTAGGGGGATGTGACTAACGCCACAGTTGTGCATTGTTGATTGAGAAGAGCTGGGGGCAATATGCAATTCACAAACAATGATTCCAAATCAGCTCATTGCAAAATTTAGGGGCATCTCACCTGCTTTTCATCTCATTACAGTTGCTCCTAACCTCAGTTGCAAGTGCTGAGCCATAAATGCTCCTGAATGTGCCCCACCATTCCACAGGTGACCAACAGGTATTGCAACCTTGAAGGTAGGTCTGTTTACATACTACCATGTACAGCTTGTCAGTAACATCTGACAGTGCGGTTTTGAGGGCTTCCAGGGGGCTGTGACTGTGCTGCTTCCCATCACATTGCTGGCACATATCCACAATTGCCTGAACTGTGCTGATGCCTGCATATTTCCACCCACAGGAACCACAATGTCCAATCAAGATGACGCTGCAGGATGGAGACGTCCTAACTTTACATCGGATGAGGACAGGGCGCTGCAGGAGGCCTACTTTCCTAGGCAGAGCATCCTGTCTGGCAGGGGTGGCAGCTGCCAGTGCAGGGACAATGCCTAGGAGGAAGTTTACTTGGCATGTCAATGCCCAATGGCATATACTACTGGACCCCAAAGGAGTGCTGCAATTACTTTCATGATGAGAACTGGAGGGCCAAGGTGAAGATGGCCACCATCAGGGCTTCTCTGGGGGTGACAGGGGGTGGGCTGCAGACAGCGGTGTGCCTCACACCAAATGAGGAGAGGCTGGTAGCCAGCAAGGGCTGGACCACGGTGATGGGTGTTCAGGGTGGTGGTTTCCAGACTGGTGGCAGTCCATCGCAGCACTGTGAGTATTCATGTTTCAATAACTGTGCAGGTCTGTGTGCGTACCATGGTTGCCCTGACATGCCCCACCTTGGCCCACTATGTGCCCTTGTGTCGGTGTGCACTGCACATGGCACCATTCATCCCAGTCTGTCCAAAGTGTGATGCTGACACACATCATGCAGCCCCTGTGCAGCACCTTGGCAGGGGACCCCATCATGGGGGTGGATGAGGGACGGTTGCTTGGGATGTTGTACCTGTGGGTTGTGGGCGAGGGGACCACCACTTAGTGGTGTGCTGTCCCACACATGTCCCTGAGTGCCTGTACTGGCCACAGTGCATGTCATAGAAACATAGACTTTGACGGCAGATAAGGCCACTTGGCCCACCTAGTCTGCCCATTTCCCTACCTAGAGGATAAGCTGCAGATCGTAGTTTAACCAACAGACTATTTCTTCCTACCCCCCACAAAAATTGCCTTATGTCTGTCACATGCATTCTTGAATTCTCCCACAGTTTTAGACCCCACAACCTCCTCATGAAGGCTGTTCCATGTGTCCACCACCCTCTCTGTGAAAGAATCCTTCCTCACATTGCCCCTGAGCTGTCCCCCCTCTATCTTCAAATTGTGTCCCCTTGTTCTTGCACATCTCTTTTTCTGAAAGATGCTACCCTCTTGGATTCTGTTGATTCCACTGAGGTACTTAAATGTTTCTATCATGCCCCCTCCCTCCCTCCTTTCCTCAAGGGTATACATATTAAGCTTCTTTAGCCTCTCCTCATATGGCTTCTCTTGCAGACCCTGCACCATTTTAGTTGCCCTCCTCTGAACTGCCTCCATCCTGTCTATGTCCTTGCGGAGATGGGGTCTCCAGAACTGGATGCAGTACTCCAGATGGGGTCTCACCAACTGTCTGTACAGGGGATAACAACTTCCTGTTTTCTGCTGGTGATGCCTCTCCCTATACATCCCAGTATCCCCCAGCCCTCCCTACTGCCTTCTCACATTGCTTGCCAACCTTAAGGTCATCTGATATGATTACCCCAGGTCCCTTTCCATTTTTGTTGTTGTTACTACCCCCCCCCATTGTGTAATTTTCCCTGGGTTTTTGTTTCCCAGGTGCATTACTTTGCACTTCTTTGCATTGAATCCAAGCTGCCAAACTTCTGACCATTCCTCCAACCTTGCCAAGTCCATTTTCATCTTCTCCACGCCTCCTTGTGTATCAACCCTGTTGCAGATCTTTGTGTCATTGCAGAGAGGCATACTTTTCCTTCCAGTCCCTCTGCAATGTCACTTATAAAGACATTAAAAAGGACTAGACCCAGTACAGAACCCTGCGGTACCCCACTAGTAACCCCTCTTTCTTCAGAGTGGACTCCATTTACAATTACCTTCTGTGTCTTGTTGTTCAGCCAATGTTTTACCCAGGCTATCACCCTGGGACCCACTCCAAGGCTGGTTAATTTGACTACTAATATTTTGTGTGGGACTGTGTCAAATGCCTTGCTTAAGTCTAGGTAGGCCATGTCCACAGCCCCTCCCTGGTCTACTACTTTGGTCACCCAGTCAAAGAAATCAATTAGATTCGTCTGACATGACCTTCCCACTGTGAAGCCATGCTGCCTTGGGTCCTGTGCCCCACTGGCCTTTAGGTACTCAACAATTCTTTCCTTCAGAAGTGACTCCATCCCTTTCCTACCACAGAGGTCAAACTGACAGGTCTGTAGTTTTCTGCCCCTGTCTTGCTCCCACTTTTGTGAAGGGGAATCACATCAGCCTTCTTCCAGTCCTCAGGTACCACACCATCCTCCCATGTTTTGTTATAAAGGGTAGTCAGTGGTGTCACTAGTTCTCTGCATAATTCTTTTAGAATTCTGGGGTGAATTCCATCTGGCCCCATTGCTTTGTTCACCTTCAGTTTTAGGAGCTCTTTCAGAACCCTTTCTTCTGTGAAAGGACTGGGATCGACCCCCTTCTCCAGAGTGCTTCTGTTAATTGGATTAGGCACCTCCTCCACTTCCTCTTTTGTGAATACTGAACAGAAGTATTCATTCAGTATCCCTGCTTTTTCACTGTCGCTCTTTGCCCAACCACCATCCATTCTATTCAATCTCACTATCCCTCCCTTTGTCTTTCTAGACTCCCTGATATATCTATAAAAGGTTTTATCCCCCTTCTTAACCAAGTTGGCTATCTTTTCCTCAGTTTGTGCCTTTGCTATTCTGACTACCCTTCCTGCTTCCTTCTGCCTTAACTGGTAAAGCTCTCTGTCCTGCTCCTTCTGTGTTTCCTTATACTTCCTAAATGCTATCTTTTTCTCCCTAACCTTCACAGCCACTTCTTTTGAGAACCATAGTGGCTTTTTCTTTCATTTTCATTTGTTTATTTGCTTTACACAAAGGCTTGTTGCCTCTGTGATGGCAGTTTTGATATTTCCCCATTGTTGCTCCATCCCTCCTTCTAGCCTGTTTGCTAGTGCTTTTCTAAGGCACTCTCCCATCTTGCCAAAGTCAGCCCTCCTGAAGTCCAGAACCCTCACTTTTGTATGGCTTGACTCCGTAGCTGAGTTTATCATGAACCACACTGTTTGGTGGTCACTTGTTCCCAAATGGCTACCCACTTCTAGATCTGAGATCCTCTCACTGCCATTTGAGAGTATGAGGTCTAAGATTGCTCCCTCACGAGTAGGTTCCAAAACTAGCTGTCTGAGGCATGCCACCTGAAGGGCATCAAGAATGGCCCTGCTTTTGGATGTGGCTGCAGCAAAGGTGCTCCAATTAACATCTGGCATATTAAGGTCCCCCATCAACAGTATCTCCCCTTTCTCTGCCATCCTAAGTATGCCCTCCATCATATCCTTGTCCATTCCCTCCCTTCCCCCTGACATGGGGATCTGTATACAACCCCTGTGCGGATTGTGGTGCCATTTCTACTCTCTAAGGTGACCCAGAGTGCCTCCTCTCCTCCCTGTTTACTCTTTGTTCAGTTGCTTTTATCCTTTCCTTACATAGAGAGCTACTCCCCCCTTCTGCCCTCTCTATCTCTCCTGTAGGTTGTGTAACCTGGTATGTTAACATCCCAGTCATGGTTATCTGTGTACCATGTTTCTGTGACTGCTACGATATCCAGGCATCCCTCTTCCATCAAGGCCACCAGTTCAGGGAGCTTGTTGCCCAGACTACGGGCATTGGTACTCATTACCCTCCATTTCTTGATGGCCTTACCCCATTTTGCCCCATCCCTGTCCTTATAGCATTTGTCACTTTCTCCATTTACCCCAGCACTTCTCCCTATTGTCATATTTATGTTGGTGTCTACCTCACTTAGTACCCTGATTTTTTTGGGGAGCTAGAATTTCCCTGCTCCTTTCCAGTGTCTCCCCCCCTTGGCTAGTTTAAATGCTTGCCAATGAAGTATTTAAACCTATCACCTAGGATCCTGGTTCCCCTCCTGGACAGATGCAGACCATCACCCCAGTATAGGCCTGCATCCATCCAGGTGGATCCCCAGTCCCCAATGAAGCCAAATCCGAGCTCTGCACCAGTTTTTCAACCACTGATTGAATCCTATGGTGTGGAGCACCCTAGCCTCATCTGTATCATAGACAGGCAGCACCTCAGATAAGGTTACCGTGTGTGCTATTTGTCTAAGGCCCTTCCCCATCTCCACAAACACTTCTTGTACTGCTCTGATCCCCTTCTTAGCCAGGTCATTTGTCCCTAGGTGGACAATGACATCCAGTTCCCTCCCCTGTGCAGCTGTTCCTGTGATCCTGAGGATTAGCTCGCTGTCCCTCCAAGCCATGGTGCCAGGCAGGCACCTTACTTCCCTCTCCCCTTCCTCCCCCAGTTCTACCTTCCTAACAATGGAGTCCCCCACCAGGAGTTGTTTATTTTCCCTGTGGGGTCCCATGCCACCCTCCTGTGGGTCTTCTTTGTGGAGGTTCCCAGCATCCTCCTTGGTCTCCACTGTGGGTGCCTCCATAGAGGAACCACACTTTTCCAGAAAGGCATAGAAATTGTGGAGAGGTACAACTGGAGAGATGCACCTCTGTTCCACCACCCTCACCATCCCTGAGCCCACTGTGGTCCAACCACTCCTTTTTCTTGTCAACCTCTGAGGCAACGGCAGGGACTCTGGTGGTCCCTGGGTGGGAAAGGAGGTCCCACAAATCCCAGCTAACTCTGCCTAGAGATGAGCAACCTCCTCCTTCAGTCCAGAGAGGTGCCTGCAGATGAGACAACACTGCAACCTCCAGAACATCTCCCAGAAGACTGTTGCTCCACAGCCACTGCACTGCACCACTCCCATCATGTCTTTTTTCTGGCCCCCTAATTGTTGTTTGGAATACTTACTCTTTCCTGTTTGTTTATTTTCTTGTTTTCTTTTTTCTTCCCCTACTTACTGCCTCTGTGCCCTTTTAGCTCCTGATCTTCCTGTTCTAAGACAAGAAGTTTCTATATTTCTCAGTAGTCTCCTTACTTGCTCAGAGTCAGACCTCCAGCAGCTAGGGGGGAGAACGGAGAGCTACTCTTGCCCTTCTAGGATGGTGAGTCTTTGGTGGCTGTGTGATCACTCACTTCCTGCTCCCAAACAGGAAGTTCCTGTTGTCAGTTAAATCCTGTGCCTATAAAAGTAGAACTGGTTTAGAGTGGGGGGAAGGGAAAGAGGGCAATATCGTCCCAGTAGAGAAGTTTTAGTTATATCAGTAGCTCCTTCCTCCTGGTTTTCTGTCTGTTTTCTGGCGGAAGCTATCTAGGGCATTGCTTAAATCTGGTTTTAACCTGGCTCCTTCTGGCTAAGCCACTCCCCCTCCTTTGCAAATCTTTCTACACTTAGTTAATTTCACAGATAACAATTCCCTTCTGACACCTGTGACAAGCAACTAGATAAGTACACAGATAACAGATAACAATTTACTTCAACTACCTCTGACAAACACACTAACTCTTTTTTTTTTACCCTAAACTGAAGGTCCCAGTACAAGATTTCTAGTTCTTAGTCCCAGTAGAGATGTTTTAGTTATACCAGTAGCTCCTTCCTCCTGGTTTTCTGTCTGTTCTCTGGCAGAAGCTATCAGCCTATGCTGGTGCATAGTCATGGCAGTGTCCCCTTGGGTGGCACTCACCTGAGTGGTATGGCAGGTGCACATATGGCACAAGTCCATGGCTCCCTGTACATACCTGTCTGTACACACCATTTACATGTCAGTAACCATGTTTCCCTTCTCTCTTTCAGCTCCACCATACCTCACGGGTGCTGCAGGGTCCAGGGGACTCCACGATGACCTGGCAGGGAAGGAGGCCAGACCATCACACTGCACCAGGGCTGTGGAAGATGCCGTGCCAGGTCGGTCCAACACCACCACAGCTCCGAATGCAATGGAGGATGGTATAGGGCCATGAAACTTCTCTGTGGCTGGTGCCACAGCTGGTGGCCATGGTAGCAAATAGCTGCTCAACCTACTGGGCCTTGCTGATGAGGACTCTGTGGACAGGGTCGACATTGTGGATGACCTGCTGGTGCTGGCATCCAGAACAGAGGTGGTGTATGATAATAGTGATGTTGACACCACACAGATTTGAGGGGAGATGGACAACATTGGCCCAGCCGAGGTACATGTGCATGCACAGGTGGCACCATGCAGTGTTGGCGGTCCTGTGGCCCCATACGCACCCACAGGGCCATCACAATCACCAACAGTGACAGTTGTTGGGGACCCTGTGTCTGGTGCTGCTGTGGGGCCATGGACTGCTGACACTGTTCAGCAGGGTGCTATGCAGCAACAACAGGCAGCAGGGGACCATGATGCGGGCATCCCTGGGAGCACAGAGGTTGCCTGTGCCCAGCCCCCACCCATACAATGGCCTGCTATGCAATGGTCACCTACGGTGGATGCAGCGCAGAGGACTGGAACCCTGCCTACTCATCAGCGACACCCCCGTTGCATCCCCGCCAATGAGGCTGAGGTCTACACATGTCTCCTGCTGACACCGTGGAGGGGCAAGCATTGCTCAGGGTGGAGCTGAGGGGCATTTGGATGCAGCTGCTCATGGAGCATGAGTCGTCAGCTGCAGGCACACCCAGATGCTGATAGAGGCTCGCCTACTGTGCGTGGGCACGACCACTGCACTAGAGTGGATTAATTATTATTTATTTATTTGAATTTTGGTAACTGGATGAGTTTGCTGAGACAATGCAGTCCCATTTTCAGGGACAACCCGGGACAGCGAGTACAGTACCGAGCAATTACAACAAATTCACAGGGATTGCACTCACTCTTGAAGTGGTGAATGCCAACAGTGCACCACATGGACACCGGGGTACCAGCCGCACTCTCAGGACTGCCTCAAGCACCCCCAGATCACAGCATCAGTTGAACCCATTGCTGCTTATGCCAACACCATGACTAGCCATCCTTGACACCCCGGACTCAACCTGGGTCACGGGGGTGACACACTGGTTAGAACCCATTTGCGGTCTTGCTTCAGTACCCCACCAGAGGTGGTAGACATCCCCCCCATGGCCAGTGGTGCTGACTCAGTGACCACCAGGCAAGGCCATGGCTGCCCATGTGTCCATGGTGGCTCCCGCTGATGCCTGGGTAGACTGCTCCCATGGTCCCTGTAACTTGCACCCATTGCAGCCCACACACCAGGCTGACAGTGCCTGGGATGGCAAGATGTGGCACATTTTTGACCTAGTACAATGCCTGTGTGGGACACCTGTGTGATGCACTGTGCATGGTCGGGACTGCTAGTGTTGTGCTGTGTGGCATGGGCGTAAGGAATATGGCCCTGTGTCTGCTGTGCCTCGTTGTACCACTCTTCTGCCTCTGAGCCAGGACAATAGTAGGGGGTGAGGAACCAGGATCAGAGGGGATACAGTGCATCACCTGTGGGGTGACAAAGCAGCCTGTTAGTACCCCACATTCATGTGCATTGTGAACCACAGTCCCCCCCATCCATCATTGCACATTGGTGCAGCTACTGCCTGTCCACCTCTGTACCTGTGACCCAATTCCCGGTGGAACACTTTACCACCACGGTGGGACAGTGCATTCGTGCACTCACCAATGACTGCAGTGCCCTGGCTGCCCTCTTCTGCCATGCACCTGAACATGCCCACATCAAGGGTTGTGTGGAGGGGCTGTGGGATAACAGATGGACTGGACACCAAACGTCAAGTTCAACACGCAATCGCTGTGTGATATTTATTCAAAATGCAGCAGATAATCTATAACAATGGCATATCCCTTCTTCAGTACATCAGTTTGTAGCAACAGACTATGCAAGTCTTTCCTCTACACTTAGCCAGCACCTAGTGACTCAGTGATCTCTGATCTAACTTAGCAGTTGAGATTTAGCCTCCATCCCTATGCAGGCCCTGTTTGCTTGGATAGTGGAGGCTCAAAAAAAAAAAAAAAGCAAGTTAAAAACAAAGCCCCTCAGTGCAGAAGCACTGAAACAAGAGTTACATCAAAGGGCATTGACAATAAGCCAAGTTTCAAAGAAACACAACATCACACATACTTCCATAATGCAAAGCATCATGGGATATATGCAAATCATCGTGACATTTCAGATTGTCTCAGTTTACAGCAATTTACATGCATTTTAAATAGTACAACTAACTTAATTTCATAATACAGTCAACTAATACTTTTTACCTTTATCAAAAGCACCTAGTGCCATGGTATTTTCAACATTTACAGGTTTCATACACATAAGGTATCTACAGTAAAGTATTTTATGGCATAGTGCTATTACATACTAAATTCAACATTATACAATGGCAAGAAAGAATGTAGGGATCGGACTGGTCAGTATGGCACTGGACCCGTGGTGTTATCCTGACATAACACCATGGATCTAGTCCCTTTACACAAGTGACCGTATGTAAAAAAAAAACCAGCATCTCTCCGCTGCCTACAACCAGCTTTACCCATCCTGGTTTGCCGCTCTCCTCGAAAACCTGAACACCCCCAAAACACTGAGCACATCACACTAAAAAAACTCCCTCTCATACCACAGCAACAACTGTAATTAAACCCACAACCCTGTCAGATGCTTCCAAATCACCAAAGTTGTAATTTTTTAAAATAAAGAAAAACGTTACCAGGAAGCCATGCACGTGATCTGTTTCAGCGGGCCCCACTCACCACGAACATAGACAGGACATGTCCTTAAAAAAACAAAACAGACCAGTAACTCCCAACACCACTTTTTCTTGTGTGCTGATTTGTTCCACGTTTTGTATTCTTCTCCCAGTACAAAGAGAAGTAAACTGTACTAGGAGAACCCCAGGAGCAGAGATCATAAAAATGTTTTGGCATATTCACACAGACAGGAGCACGGAAGCAAGCGACTCTGCGTCTTCACTGTAAATAGCACTGACTTGGTCCTTGTCAATCGGGTCACGCTCTTCTTCATAAAGGAAAATGTTTTTCCTATCCCCTTTCTTAGTCAAGTTATCTGTACTAGAAGAACCAGCAGTACAGTCCCTAGACAGAAGGTAAAAAAGTGTGCTTGGGGGATGCAGGCAGTGTGACGGCTTTAGTTTCACTATCTTGCTCACTCTTCAGCATACAGGACTGTTCTATAAAATGAAAAATCAAACATCTTTCTACCTGTAGCAGAGCAAGCAGCAGGACTGGTTAAAAATGTGACGTGTGTGTGTGTGGGGGGTAGTCACACAAGCAACCCGAAGGACTATTTTCCCTCTATGTGTTCCTACTCAATAAAAAAATGGCATAAAAATACTTTTAAACATATTTCCATCTTTTTTTCTTTGTTTTTTTATTACAGGAGAGCCATTGTATAATAGGAATAATGCACTCCAGGGTGTGTGTCATGCTGGGATAACGCCACGCCTGCAGCCTCATGCCCAACCACTCAAGGCATGGCATTATCCCAGCACGACACACACCCTGTCGTGCATTATTCCTTTGATGATAAACAGCCTGTTGTTTTACATATGCTCGGAGGTCACCACAATTACCTCGCTGTACGAGGACCTGAGAGGGAAAAGGAAAATTAAACAGGGCATTATAGCATAGTCAAGAAAGGGAATGGGTGCCCATAGGTGGCCAATCTTATGGACTAGAAATTGTAAAGGATAGATCAGGCTAAGAAATAGAAGAACTGTTACAACAGATTTAAAAAAAGGTCAGTCCTCAATAGTGGCAGGAGTTTCCTGTCACGTATCCCCCACCTTAAGAGGGAAGCAGTTATTGCAGACTGCTTACCACCTTCCTGTCCCAGGAAGGGATGGAGGTTCCACCCATCCATCTTCAGAAGCTCTGTCTCAGGGACCCTATCAACAATAAACATTCCATCATAAACATACTAGATATCATCATTCTTTACCCTGAGGCATTAACACATTTCCCAACAGAGATTAATGCTACCTTCTCATCTCCTTTAAGGGAAAGTCCATTATATTTCTTAACCAAAAATTTGGATGGCTGTAAAGTCCAGTACCATAGAAACAATTTCTCTGGAATGAGTAATTACCTGCTCCAAATCCACCAGACATGTAGGTTTTAAGCAGGGGACCAGTCCTAGGTTCAACCCCTCTATATAAACCCACTATGTCTCTTGATTCATTTCACTTGCTACAGATACAGACACCTGAGTGTAGACACTCTTTTGATGTTACCCCAATACTGGTTCCAATCCATTTTCCACCCACGTCCTCTTTTGTAGGTTTTTCATCAAAAAAATAAAACACATGTACAACCTCCTTGATCTTAACATAATGTAACACGTTGGCAATATTAGCATATTTGGCTTGCAGTTTACCCCAGTCAATACTGTTAATAGATTTAGCTGCATCAATACAAGAAAAAGTCCCTTCAGCTTCATAGGCTTCTTCTTGCTTGCTTGGAGTCTTCAACCCCAGCACAATATCAGTAGGCACAGTCTTACCTGGGGTCTCACATTCAAGTTCCATACCTGCATCTCTGACCTCTAACAGGTAACATCCTGAGAACACATGAAACGAAGGAATATCCTGCTCAGTCAGGAGGTCCTCCTCAAACTGATCCCATGAAAAATCCTCCAACTCTTTATCTAAACTCTCCGGCAGGAACCTCTCGAGCACCTGGCACCAGTGTTCTGCCTCTTTGCATAGTCGGTCTACCTCTAACCATTGCCCACTCATCCAGTTGATCATCCTCATCAGGGTGTCCACCTTCTGGGTGTTGTCCCTCACACCTCCAGTCTGCTTTGACCTGCATCTCTTCATCATCTTTAGGCTTGGCCTTTCTTCGAGCTCCCAGGTCCAGTCCAGGCAGCAGCTTCTTTCCCAGTCTGTCAGCCATGGTTCTGGTCAGAACTCCATGGACTTTCTTCTCCAGGTTCTCGTCTGGCAACTCCTGCTGCATTGGTCCACCTGGGATATCTGGGTGATATCCACCAGAAAACATCCCTCTTTGGCCAGTCCAGATGCTTCCAGCAAGTTATCCCACTTTTAACATTAAGTCTGTGGAGGGGCTGTGGGATAACAGATGAATCAGACACCGAACTTCAAGTCCAACACACAGTCTCTGTGTGATGTTTATTCAAAATGCAGAGAATAACCTTTAGCAATGGCATATCCCTTCTTCAGCACATCAGTTTGTAGCAACAGACTATGCAAGTCTCTCCTCTACACTTAGCCAGCACCTACTGACTCACTGATCTCTGATCTAACTTAGCAGTTGAGATTCAGCCTCCACTCCTATGTGGGCCTTGTTTCTTTGGGTAGTGGGGGCTCAAATAAAAAAAAAATAAAAAAAGCTAAAAACAAAGAACCTCAGTGCAGAAGCACTGAAACAAGGGTTACCCCAAAGGGCATTGACAATAAGCCACATTTCAAAGAAACACATCACGTACACTTCCATAATGCAAAGCATCATCGGATATATGCAAATCAACATGACATTTCAGATTGTCTCAGTTTACAGCAATTTACATGCATTTTAAATAGCACAACTAACTTAATTTTTATAATACAGTCAACTAGTACATTTTTCCTTTATCAAAACACCTAGTGCCATGGTATTTTTAACATTTATAGGTTTCATACACAAAAGGTATACACATTAAAGTATTTTATGGCATAGTACTATTACATACTAAATTCAACAATGATAAGCCTGTTGTTTTACATATACTTGGAGGTCACCACAATAACCTCCCGGGACCTGAGAGGGAAAAGGAAAATTAAAGAGGACACTATAGCATAGTCAAGAAAGGGAAGGGGGTGCCCATAGGTGTTGGACTAGAAATTGTAAAGGACAGATTTAAGAAAAGGTTTGTCCTCAAGAGTGGCAGGAGCTCCCTGTCACAGGCTGACTGCTCCTGTCCAGTCCAGCATTGGTAGCCCTCCATTGCCCAACAGTTACCCATGCCTGGGAGCATGTGGCGCATTCCACCCTGCCACAAGTGCCTGCTGTTCTGCATCACCTTACCTCCCATGCTGTGTTGTGCTGCCACTGCACTGTCCTGCTTTTGGCGTGCGCTGTCCCACCTGGGCGTGTGCCCTTGCACAATCCCTGTCGCTGCCTCCACACTCATGCACTACCTTTTACATATGTTGTGCAACAGTGTGCTGTTTGTGAGCATGTATTCAAGCCCCACTCACCCACTAGGTGGCCACTGGGGATATCCCCAGTCTCAAAATGGCAGCACAGGGTTGACTGGTGCCATATGAAGGCATCGTATGTACTCCCAGGGTGTGCAGCACAAACATTGTTGATGCACCCTGTGGCATTGCACATCACCTGGCAGTTTATGGAGTAGAACCCCTTGCTGTTCATGTACACATTGCCTTGTCACCAGGTGGTGCACAGATTGCCACATGGGTGCAGTCAATTGCCCCTATGATGCCTGGCATGCATGCCACCCTGTGGAATTGCTGCATAGCTTCTGTCCACTCTGCCTGTATGTTTGGGAACTGAATGAACTCGAAAGCATGTGGGAGCAGTGCAGTGGGGAATTGTGTGAGGATCCAGGACATGGACGGCTGGGATATGCCAGTGGTGTCTTCAGCTGGCCCCTGGAAGGTGCCTGTGGTGAGCAGACACATTGCTGTTGTCACTTTGGTTTCCACAGATACGGCATGACCCCTTCCAGTGGGTGATGGCATTTCACCATGGCACAGCTCATACAGCTGCCTCAGAATTACCCTGTTCAGGTGGTATTGGCCAACTGTTTCTATGTCTGTCAGTTGTTCAACTGTTGCTCCGGCATGATACCACCATGGACCAGGCTGCCTACGGTGCCTTCCACTGCCACGTTGTTGGTTGGCCCGTCTCCTCATCCCCATTAACATGCCCACCATCAGGAATGGTGCACCATCCATTTGGGTGGCCTCTCTGGTGCTACTGCTGCTGGTGATACTACTGCTGCTGCCATCATGCAGGCTGCCTGCTGGGGGCTTGCACTTAAGTCTACTTCTTTTATAATATGTGCTTAGCAGCATATGGGTAGATGCATTGTGTATGCACTGTGTTTGCACATTCATTTTGGTTTGTGAATGGGGATGCACTGTTTATACAGCTACACACCCCCACCAGTTGTGCCGCATGTAATTATTTTTGGCCTCCAGTGCCTCAGGGATGCGTCGGGGCATCACTGCCCTGTGTGAATCGCTCCAGTGCACATCTCCAAGATGCACCTCTTTTGTGAATCCTGCCCAATATGTTTTTCTGAAATTCTCACCCTTCTTCATTACTAAAGATAGTTGCATGTAAACAGGATCACTGCCCTCTCTGCAAGGGCACTAATTTACAGTGATTAAAATAATGAAATTCCATTTTCAAGACTTGGAATTCTGTGAATGGCACCAATGATTGCTGGTCTGATTTCTGAATTTTACCGGGGTGTTACTGTCATTCTTTCAGAATGTGTATAAATAATCAGAATAAAAGAAGGCTTAATATACAGAACAATAACTGAAAAAAATTGAAAATAATGCAGGAAGCAATTACTAAAAAAAAAAAAAGTTCTGTAGATTTACTGATCTGGTCCCAAACACCAAATTCTGTGAAATTATTTGCTTTTATTGGTATACAGGCAATCCAATTCCAGAATTTTACCAGGTTTTCTGGTAAAAACTGAAAACCATTGGCCTTGCCTATCTGTTCTGGCTGCTTGCTTACACCTAACATCACGGTTCTGTTTATGACATCACCATCTGTTACTGTGGAGATAATTATGATGCCATAAACAGGGGATTTTAATGTCATGTGTAGGCAAACAAAAAGAGCAGATAACGCTGAAGGGCCAGTAATCCTCTTTCATACAACTGTCCTCAACAATAAAGAAAAAAGGGAAAGAATTATAGAAAACATATGAACTATAAACTGAATTGTGTCTAAATCTCAAGTTTTTATAACGGCGTCAGGTGATCTTTAAATGTCATTTTTATACAGTATACTTCATTATTTCTGTGACTGAGTCATTTAAGGTGTAGATAATCAGGGGTAAATTAGCATGTCTGTGATTCATTTCCAAAGAGGAAGGCTACAAAGTTACCATGTCAAAGCAAAGTGTTCTCAGCTATGAAAAAAGGGGTGGGTTGTTTTGATCTTTGGAAAAGAGCACCATACTGTGTGAGAAGTGGCTCTAGTGAGAGTTGGACCTACAGATATCCCAAGTGAGAGACAAGCTGAGAGGTGACAGCATACCAAGGTAACCCCCTGGAGCATCCAAAGGGTTATGAAAACTGGTAGCAATGGAGACTGAGTTCTGGGAGAAAACCAGTTTGTGACAAACGGGTTGGCAGCAGCTGGGATCCGAAACAAATTGTCAATAAAAAGGTTTTCTGTCCAGTCACAGAACAGGAGATGCGAAAGAAGATTTTTATTTTGTTGTAAGTAAGAGTAGATAGTGTGAAGACATTGTCTTGGATTTTCAAATGTGGTAGATTACTACAAGTCCCAGGTGTGCCAAAGATATGGCACACTGCGAGTGCGCCAGTCTAATGGGATTTTCCATCCTGTGTAGCAATTGACTCAAGTTACAGCACCTTTTTGTGGTCTAGCTTGTGTCAATCTCGGGGATCCTTTTTACGGTGTTTGCACTGGAGATTTGGTTCAAGCTGCTGTAAATCAGAAAAACTCACAACTGTATCCAACCTTAGAAAATTGGGTGCATTTATGGCAAATGGAATTGGTACAGCGACTGAATCAAAGTATTGTGGCACAGGGCTTGACACAAGTCCTGTGCCACTCTTTGAAAACCAGCCCTATATGTTTGGGCCATATAAGAAATGCACACTTCCAAATCTTACGGAGGTGTGCAAAAGAAAAGCGCTCATCTTTCAGGAAGGCTGGTCATGGGCACAACTCATAGACAGTATAACGCAGTGGTTTAAGCCTCCGAGCTGCAAATCTGGAGACCTGGGTTTGAATCCCACAGCCCCCACTTGCATACTGTGTGACCCTGAGCAAGTCACTTAACTTCCCTGTGCTCCCAGGTTGCACCTGTAACAAGCTTTCAGCTTAGTGTGTCTCACCTGGTTAAACAATTGCAAAAAAAAAAAACGTCCTCGAGAAACGTGACCTGGAAAGTAGTGCAAAAATGGCCACTGCTAGACAAAGTCAAAGGCTGAGGCTAGGAAGAGTGTTAATGAGACAGTGCCTATAACTGGGACAGCTGCACAAGCAGAGCAGATACAAATGATGTAGCTGGAGCTCACCCTGATTAAGATGAAGGCACAGGCTGAGAGGAAAAAGGCAGATGCTGAGCTGCAGAATGTGAAAGTGGAGCCAGAGCTGCAAAAACTGAGGCTGGAGGCAGATGAGTAAGAGAAGCACTGCTAGCATGGGATCAAGAAGATAGAGGAGCAAAAGATAAAGCAAGAGGAGTGAGAGAAAGTGAGAGAGAGAGAGAGTGCGAGAGGAGCCAGAAAAGGAGTGCCAGCATGAGATCTAGCTGAGACAGGAGTGAAAGTGTGAACACAACAGGAAGATGGAGATTCTGTGCCAGAAGGCAGCACCAGAAACTGTAAGCACTGATATAAGGGGTTCGACCCAGGAAGCCAAAATTAGTTCCACAATGTTTTCCAAGTATCAGGAGGGAGATGATCTTGACTTGTTTTTAAAATCTTTTTTAGAGAATTTGTAGGTAATTGAATTGAACTGGGCTTCTTGGGCAAGTCACCTTTTGTCACTCCTTACTGGCAGGGCATTAGAAGCCTTCACCAGGATAAACAATGAGGACTGTATGGACTATAACAAAGTCAAAAAAGCATTTATCAATGCCAAATGTTTGCTTGCATGTATGTGCTGTGCAGGTGTTTTGGTACTCATAGTGCACAGATGCAAATTCCCTGTACCAAGGGGAAGACTCTGTCCAAGAGCCCTGTACTTCCATGTAGCAGCTGATGTGAAGAATTGGTGGGGCTCTCTGCTGGGCTGCACAAGCACAGGGCACTGTGGTTCCTGCACTTCCAAGTGGTCACAGATGCAGATGCACAGGGCAAAGATGCATCTGTCAGCCAATGCACAAGGCACTCTGCCACCCAGAGGTGGAGATGAGAAGAAATGGCTATGTTGAAAATTTAGGGACAGAATATTGCAAATTATCAAAGTTACAAGCGAGCATAGAAAAATTTAAATGTATGCACATTTATTTTCTGCTTTTACATATTTTGACCCCAAATTTTCAACATAGCCTTATGACTCCACCTCACGAACAACACAGGTGAAAATGTACAAATCCCACCCAAAAGATGATTTTGCAACACAACCATGAAATCACCTTTTGGGCCTGATTTGCATAATTTCACCATCACTGATCATGAGGTGGGGTCCCAAAAAGGCCATGTTGAAAATCTGGGGTCAAAATATGCCAAAAAGACAAAGTTATGCATTAATGTTCAAAATTCCTTTGAAATACATTGAACCATGCTTAACTCTAGTTTCTCATATTGCAGTTGCCGGTTCCAGCAGCAAGATGTGCCTTTGATTGGAGAATGAATGTTCACCCTGGGACATGTTCAGGTGAGTGAGGATGTGTGGGGGGGGGTGAGGTGGTAGGTGCTGAGTGGGAGGTCAGGGTGGGATGTATAAGGACAGATCAGCAAGGGACCATTTTCTGTTTTACAGGTTTAAAAAACCCATAGAGGGACAGTTTTCTTTATTTCTGGGATATTCTGACACTGGGGATTGGGCTCCCAGTGTTGGACTTGTGTTCAGTGGCAGCGGGGGTGGGCACCCCAGTGCCGCCACTTACATAAGGGGAATAAGGGGCAGGCAACCTTGGGAGGAGGGGTTAAGAGAAGCAGTACTGGTGGTGAGCACCCTAGGACACTTCTATATTAATTATTAAATACATATAAAGATTGGAAAGGGCAGGTAGACAGGTGACCTAGATGGAAGGGATGGCTAGATAGATAGACAGACATTGAACAGACAGACAGACATTGACAATCATTCTCAGGCTCTTAATGCTGAAAGTTGATCTGTTACTTGCTGATCAGCTTAATGTAAATGAAAGGACCGATGCCCCTCTGATAGGAGTGGCTTTGGTCATTTCAGCTACATGAAATGTCTGCCCAGCAAGCAGCAAGTACTGTCTTGACCACAGTGTGTGGTCATTGGCCTGGACTGCCCGACCCCTTCAAGCTTGAACTGCAATGGGCTCAGCAATGACATACCTCTGAAATGCTGCTTATTGTTAAAAAAACATTTCTTGCACATCTGCAAGCAAATGTAACAAGCATTTGTCAATGCCGAATGTTTGCTTGCTGCCATTAGCAGTGGAAGTTAGACAGATGCAGTATAAGAATGGCATTGAAGTATTGAACTGACGCCAACTCCACCCTCACCCTGCAGAGATGGACAGCACTGGGGAGTCCCTTTGGATTGTCGCCCATGACGGTCACAACATTTCACCTCACCCTACCCTTCAAACGCTGACAAGTGCTGAGGTGTGCCTTGGGGTGTTTGGGCTTTACATTCACCTCATTCCATAAGAGAATAAGCTGAAATGGGTGCAGTATAGGAGAACGGGGCAAACTCTGGGGACAAAGGGTCCAAAGTGCATCTTGATGTCTGTTGGTGGCTGCAGGGTGGGGGTGGAATGGCATGAGCATTACTGTTGACAATCCCAAGTCACACCCCTGATGCCTGTCAATCCCTAGAAGGTAGGGTGTTATGGTCGAAATCCCTAATGCCCTGGGCGTGTCTTGATATTATTACTCCAAGTTTTCCACATGGGCTTTTTGTGACCCCACCACATGAACAGTGACACTATCAGTTCGTTAGGTGAAAGGTGATTTTGCACAGTGACTGCACCATTTGGCACCACAAGTGTGAAAACTAATTTCGAACAGGATGTGAAAAGTGACAGGAGTACTGTTCATGAGGAGGTGTAAAAAGGGTATTGTTGAAAATCTGGAGTGAAAATATACAAAAACTGGTGAAGTCACGAGCGTGCATAGAAACTGCGCAACATACACCCGTAATGTAATAAGTTTTGGGATTTTTTACAACAGATTTTCAACACAGGTATTTTGGGACCTCCGCTCATGAACAGTGTCACTGTAATTTTCGTAATCTGTCCCGAGCACTAATTTCCCACAGCGACCACGCTATTCTGTGCCCGAAGTGTGAAAACACATTTCAGCCAGGGTGTGAAAAATGACAGCTGTACTGTTCATAAGGAGGTGTGGAAAAATGCCAGTGTTGAAAATCTGGACTGCAAATATTACAAATTCGTGAATTTATGAGGGTGCATTGAAACTGCGCCATGCACGCTCATAACACAGTCATTTTATGGACTTTTGTCACCAAATTTTCAACATAGCCATTTTAAGACCTCTGCTCATGAACAGTGTCACTGTGATTTTCTTAATCTGTCCCAAACATTGATTTTGCACACCGTCTGCCATTGCGTGCTACATGCACGAAAACACTTTTTTGGCGAGATGTGAAATATAACAGCTGTACTGCTCATAAGGAGGTGTGGTAAAATGGCAATGTTGAAAATCTGGAGTGAAAATATTAAAAAGTATCAAAGTTACGAGCATGCATTGCACAGTTCCTACACATGCTTGTAACAATTATTTTTGGGAATTTTTTCACCAAATTTTCAACATAGGGTTTTGGGGGGCCTACCTCATGAACTGTGACACTGTAATTTCATTACGCAGTCCTGAAAGGTGGTTCCTCGCAGTGACTGCGAAATCACCTTTCGGGACCGAATAACAAAATGACAGTGACTGAGTTCATGAGGTGGGGGTCCAAGAACCCCATGTTGAAAATGTGGTGAAACAATTCCCTAAAATGACCGAGATATGCACCAAAGTTGAAAAAAAAACATTTATGCCATTATATAGCTTACCAGCATTTCTTTAGTTCGCGGTCGGCTTTGAAGAGTGCAGACATGTTCCCGGTCCACTGAAGATCATCGCACTGGGCTCTGGAGGTAAGTATGGGGTGGGGGTGAGTGGGGACGTGGGTGCACACAGGGTGGGTGCGGGTTAGAGGAGGAGGACAAGACAGGTGACGAGGGACCATTTTTGTTTTCAGGGTTTTTCCCTTAATTTAGGAAGATGACGCTGGACTTTTGCCACACTGGGGTGGGCTCCCAGCGTGGCAGCTGGAAGTGTTTTTTGGGGGAGCAGTGGAGCTGACAGGGGACTGGGCACCCCCGTCGGCAATACGAACTTTTGCCATGCTGGGGTGGGCTCCCAGCGTGGCACCTGGAAGTCTGGTTTTACGGGGGGGGGGATACAGTGGAGCTGACAGGAGATTGGGCACCCCCATCAGCAATACGAATGTTTGCCATGCTGAGGTGGGCTCCCAGCATGGCACCTGGAAGTGGGGTTTTGAGGGGGGGTATAGTGAATCCAATGGGGGATTGGACACCCCAGTCTGCAATATGAACTTTTGCCACACTGGGGGGGGGCTCCCAGCGTGACACCTGGAAGTCTGGTTTTGGGGGGGGGAGTACAGTGGAGCTAACTGGGGATTGGGCACCCCTGTCAGCAATACAGTGTGGGGGGAGTGCATGAGCACGCTGGGTTGGGCTCCCAGCATGCTGCATGGGTGTTTTTGTGTATAGGATGGTGGAGATAGAAAAAAAAACTAGCTGTCTATGACAGCTGTTCTCATGCAGTGCTGAGTGTAGGCACTTTGCATACTGCCGACGACGGCAGTATGCAAATTGCCTACATGTTACCTCCACTCATTGTAGCGGCGTTTTGCTTTCAACTGTACACCACTGCATCTGAACTGCTGTATAGACAGCTCAAACATTTATTGGTATGGTGAGGTAGCATCTGCAAGAAGGAGCAGGGCATTGGAAGCAAGGTGGCACACCTACGAAAACTCGTGCTGTGGCACTATGTTTCTTACACAAACGTGCAAGCAAACATAAAAATGCCCTTTTTAAAATGTTTTGAACAGACTCTCATGGCCTGTAGGCAAAAATGTAGAGGTTTCAGGAAGGCACCAGGTGTTAGCTTTTCTGAAATGTGTGTACAATTAGGCAATCTGAACAATGATTAGAAAGTGCAAAGGGTAGCTCTGTGTAACAGATAGGGATTTTATCCTCATGGAACAGTTCTTAAAGACTGCACCAGAGGAGTTGAAAACATGGTTGCTGGACCAGACTCTGAGTTCCACGAATGAGACAGCCAAGCGGGCTGTTCAGTTTGTATCCAACCGATCATACTTTCTGTGCAAAAACAGTGGTGGGGGGGAACATCAGGTGTTTTTAAGGGAACCCCAGGGGGGCAACCAATGAGAAACCAGCTTGTGCCCACACAAAAAGGGAAAATGAATGCCTTAGTGCAATTCACCAGTGACATCAAATCTGCTATGGACCAAGGCCAGCTCACTGGGGCTGTTTTTATTAACATGTCAAAGGCATTTGACTCCGTAAACCTCAACCTGCTCCTGCATCAACTAAGCTCTATTGGTGCCTCCCAATCCATAGAAACATAGAAACATAGAATTTGACAGCAGATAAGGACCGCTTGGCCCACCCAGTCTGCCCATTTCCCTACCTAATGGATAAGCTGCAGATCCTAGTTAACCAGCAGCCTATTTCTTCCTGCCCCCACCCCCTAGAATTGCCTTATGACTGTCCCATGCATGCTTGAATTCCACCACTGTTTTTGACTCCACAACCTCCTCCGGAAGGCCGTTCCATGCATCCACAACCCTCTCTGTGAAAAAATACTTTCTTAAATTACCTCTGAGCCTCCCCATCTTCAAATTGTGCCCCCTTGTTCTTGCACACCTCTTTTTTTGAAAGATGCTACCCTCTTGGACTTTGTTGATTCCCTTGAGGTACTTGAAAGTTTCTATCATGTCCCCTTCTCCCTCCTTTTCTCGAGGCTATACATATTAAGCTCCTTAAGTCTCTCTTCATATGTCTTCCGGTACAGACCCTGCACCATTTTAGTTGCCCTCCTCTGGACAGCTTCCATCCTGTCTATGTCTTTGCGGAGATTGGGTCTCCAGAACTGCACGCAGTACTCCAGATGGGGTCTGACCAGCTGTCTGTACAGAGGCATAATAACTTCCTGTTTTCTACTGGTGATGCCTCTCCCTATGCATCCCAGTATCCCCCCAGCCTTCCTTGCTGCCCTCTCACATTGCCTGCCCACCATTAGGTCATCTGATATGACTACCCCCAGGTCTCTTTCCATTTTTATGTTCGCTTGCATGCATGTGCAAGAAACATAGTGCCATCATCGGAGATTTTGGAGGTGTGTCACCTCCTCCTCCAATTCAATCAGTGTGTTGGCAGGCGCGGCCTGTAAGCCAATGCATGCTGGAGCTCTCATGACGCTCCAAAATGCAGTGGCATACAGTTCAAAGGGAGCTCGGCAGGTGAGCAGCGATAAGATATCGCCTACTCATGGCAGCTCCCCCACCACATGCCACGCAGGCGTCACGCGCCCCGCCCCAGCTGCGCACACACACTGAATAACCGGCAGGGGTGCCCAATCCCTGTCAGCTGTGCTTTCGTTCCCCCGGCCTCCCCAAAGCCTTCGAAAATGCCATGCTGGGTGTCCACCCCAGCGTGGCAAGTAATGATATGCCGATGGGGTGCCCAATCCCCGTCGGCTCCTGTCTGCCCCGGTACTAAGTGCCGCTGAGCCCACCCCAAGCGTGGCAATCATCCTGACCAATGGGGTGCCCAATCCCTGTCAGCTGAAACGCCCCCAACCATCCTTGCACGCTGGGCCCGCACCCAGCGTGGCAAGCGTCCAAATCATTTCTTTTTTTTTACCTGTAAAGAAAAAAAGCGGTCTGAAGCGCATCTCAGCCCCCTCCCAGCCCACACCCACCCACTGCGCACCCAGCCTCTCCACACCCCCTCACCCCATACCTCCAGACTCGGGCGGCGATCTTTGGTGGACCGGGAACACGTCTGCACTCTTCAAAGCCGACAGCGAACTGAGGAAATGCCAGTAAGCTGTATAATGGGCTAGATACAGGGGTTTCAACTTTGTTGCATATCTCAGGCATTTTTGGGAATTTTTGCACCAGATCTTCAACATGGGGTTTTTGGGACCCCTTCTCATGAATGATGTCACTGTCATGGTTGACCGGGCCCTGAAGGGTGATTCGCGGTCACTGCGGCGAAATCTGCCGGATCCTCTTCATGAGTGACTATATGATGAAGAAGTCCCAAAATATGTTAAGTGTGCCAAAGTCAAAAATACTGTTTCTGAGCATGCATTGCGCAGTTCCTATGCAGGCTCGTAAGTTCGCGAATTTTCAATATTTTCACTCCAGATTTTCAACATTGCCATTTTACCACACCTTCTTATGAGTAGTACAGCTGTCATTTTTCACATCTGACCCAAAATGTGTTTCTGCCCATGTAGCGCACAATGGCGCAGTCGGTGTGCGAAATCAATGTACTGGACAAATTAAGAAAATCACAGTGACACTGTTCATGAGCAGAGGTCTTAAAATGGCTATGTTGAAAATTTGGTGAAAAATTCCTAAAAATGACTGTTTCGAGCATGCATTGTGCAGTTCTCATGCCTTTCGTGGAGTCGCGGAATTTTCAATATTTTCACTCCAGATTTTCAACATTGCCATTTTATCACACCTTCTTATGAGTAGTACAGCTGCCATTTTCACATCTCACCTAAAACATGTTTCTCTCCATGTAGCGCATAATGGCGCAGTCGGTGTGCTGAGATCAATGTACGGGGCAAATTAAGAAAATCACAGTGACACTGTTCATGAGCAGAGGTCTAAAAATTACTATGTTGAAAATTTGGTGAAAAAATTCCTAAAAATGACTGTGTTACGAGCGTGCGTTGCACAGTTCCTATGCATGCTCCTAAGTTTGCAAATTTAATATTTTCACTCCAGATTTTCAGCATTGCCATTTTATTACACTTCCTTATGAACAGTACAGCTGCAATTTTTCCTATGTCACCTAAAATGTGTTTTCGCACATGTAGCGCACAATGGTGCTGTTGGTGTGCAAAAGCAATGTTTAGGACAGATTAAGAAAATCACAGTTACACTGTTCATGAGCAGAGGTCTTAAAATGGCTATGTTGAAAATTTGGTGACAAAAGTCCATAAAATGACTGTGTTACAAGTGAGCATTGCCCAGTTTCCACGCACCCTCGCTAGTTCATGACTTTGTAATATTTTCAGTCCAGATTTTCACCAGTGCCATTTTTCTACACTTCCTTATGAACAGTACAGCTGTCATTTTTCACAACATGGCTGAAGTGTGTTTCCACACTTTCAGCGCAGAGATCGATGGTAGCTGTGGGAAATCATTGTTCGGCACAGATAAAGAAAATCACAGTGACACTGTTCATGATCGGAGGCACCAAAATGCCTGAGTTGACAATCTGCTGTAAAAATCCCCAACCCTAATTATATTACGATTGTCGTTGCTGAGTTTCTATGTCTGTTCATTGACTTCACCATTTTTTAATATTTTTACTACAGATTTGCAACATTGCCATTTTTTACACCTCCCCATGAACAGTACAGCTGTCATTTTTTACATCCTGTTCGGAATATTGTTGTACCTGTGGTGCAAAATGCCGTAGTCACTGTGCATAAGCAGCTTTCGGCTAACAAACTGATATTCCCCCTGTTCATGAGGTGGGGTCACAAAAAAAACATGTTGAAAATTTGGAGTGAAAATACCAACGAATGCCTGAGGTATTAGGGTTTCCAACCATAACGCCCCACCATGTAGAGAATGACAGGCATCAGGGGTGTGACTTGGGATTCTTGCCTGTGATGCTCATACCATTCCACACCCTGCAGTCAGTGAGAGGCATCAAGGTATGCCTTGGACTCTTGACCCCAAACCTCACTCCATTCTCCTATATCGCACCCATCTCACCATATTTCCTAATGAAATGGAGTGCGCATAGGGCCAAAGACCCCAAGGAACACTGTGACACTTGTCAGTGTCTGCAGGGTGGGGTGTGGTGAAATGGCGTGGCCGTTATGCCTGACAACCAGCACACCCCAATGCCTGTCACTCTCTGCAGGGTGGTGGTGGGGTTGGCTTCAGTTCAGTACTTCACTGCCATTCCTATTCGAGCTCTGTAACTTCTACACTACCACTGCCAATGCCAGCAAGCAAACATTCGGCATTGACAAATGCTTGTTGTTGTTATATCTCACCCCCAATTGTGTACTCTTCCCCTTGGTTTTTGTTTCCCAGGTGCATTAGCTTGCACTTCTTAGCATTGATTCTAAGCTGCCATACATTTGACCATTCCTCTAACTTTGCCAAGTCCCTTCTCATCCTTTCCACCCCACCTTGTGCATCAACTCTGTTTCAGATCTTTGTGTCATCAGCAAAGGGATATACTTTTCCTTCCAGTCCCTCTGCAATGTCACTTATAAAGACATTGAAGAGGACCGGTCCTAATACTGAACCCTGCGGTACCCCACTAGTAACCCCCCTTTCTTCAGAGTGGACTCCATTTACTATTACTCTCTGTGTCCTATTCTCCAGCCAATTCTTTACCCAGGCTGTCATCTTGGGACCCACTCCCAGGCTGGCTAACTTGTATATTAGTCTTTTAATATACACACCTGTCTGGTTTGACAGCTATCTGTGGAGCCACTTCCACTCTGTCTCCTGTCATAAAGTTCTCTCTGGAGGCACAGCCTGACCACATGGAACACTGCAGAACTGAATGGAGTCATGACCTAAATCATTCTGCTATGCCAGATGCATGGTCTCAAAGCCTGCACCTAGCCCATTCCGCCTATAAAGATGTTAGGAGCCAGCTAATCCAACTTAAGATTCTTCTTCATTTATTATAGCACTCCAGCCACTCTTCATACATGGGGCATTCTTCCACATGCGAAGTGCTGGAGATGTCGGCAAAGCCCGGCCCATATTTTGCATCTCCTGTGGCAATGCCCTGCCCTGGTCCCTTTCTGGTCTACTGTGACACTGGACTGCTCTGGGGTGCTGCGGCAACCTATTGACCTCTCCAACCCCATGCTCCTTTTGGGGAACCCTACTCCCCTAGGCCAGCTATCACCGGCAAACAGGCACTGGATCTTAGAGGCCATATTGGAGGCCAAAAGGCTCCTATTACTGACCTGGAGGCAGACCTTACCTCCCACCATCTCCTCATGGCATTCCATCCTGGACAGGTTTGCTACTTTTGAAAGGCTTACTTATGCTAATGGAGGGCAGCTCCCCTTGTACTATCACAAATGGGAGGCATACCTTAACTCCCCTCTCTGCAGGGCTCCGCTTCCTCCTCCATGTAATCCCCCCCATCTAAAGATTTTACCCCCCAGGTTTGATCTTATGGATAGCACTGCTCCTGTGAACTCGATGAAGATTATCTCTGGCTCGCCCTGAGTTCTAGAGCTCACCTATGCCTTCTCCTTTCTTTACCTCCCTCTTCTTCTCCCATGGCCAATTTGCCTCTCTATGCCTCTTTCTACATTGCCAGTTGAGAGATCTGGATTCTCATATACATTGGTTGTCATGTATCAGCCTTTATATTCTCTTCCCTATGGGGATTCCTACAATACTAAGTGGCTGACTATAGCTTTGAGGCTACAAGGTTTTAGGACTGTGCATGATTGTAACTTTGACACTTGCAGACTTATATTTACCATTCTGTAGAAGTCTTAAGACATATTTCAGCTGGATTGTTCATTTCAAGTGTGCCATACGCTAATCAAAGTGTGTATGTATTCTCCTGTTATTGGAATACAATAAACAAATAAAAATTATTCTATAATAAAAAAAATAAAGTTCTCTCTTCCCCTGCTTCGTTCGGGCAACCCACAAGGTTCCATACTTGGGCACTTGCTCTTTTCTTTGTTCGTCAATAACCTACCTTCGGTGCCCTCCCACAGTCTTTCCGTACTCTATGCTGATGACTTGGTTCTCTATGCCTCCTCCAGCTCATTCATATTCATGAAATTAACTCTCATCTCTCCTCTGATCTTCATCGTATCCAAACTTGGCTTCTCTCCCACCACCTGGTGCTAAATGCTGCCAAGATCCAGGCTATGATCTTTGGGTCACAAAGGAAATCTGTCACTTCAACTCCGTCTCTCCAGGTTTCTTGTCTTGATGGCTCCCTTGTAGAAGTAACTCAGTCCTTCAAATACCTAGGAGTCACGCTGGATCCATCTCTTAACTTCTCTCTGTATGTCAAAGCTGCCTGTAAATCAGTCAATGCTAAAACTGGACTGGCTTACAAAGTCCATCAGATTCTGACCCCTGCCGCCAGGATCTCTGTCACCCAAGGCCTTCTCCTCCCTGGACTCTGTTACACTCTGCCTGTCTTCGCTATGGCACAGGCAAACATCTTGCAAATGTGGGGCACTGCCTACAACAATGGCTGTAGATTTGCGCTATCTGCTCCTCATCTTAAGCACCACTGTACTCTCTACTCTGACCTCCACTGGTTGTCTCCTTCCTCGCATCGGGCTTATTCATTAGGTTGTCTGACTGACAACATTATTCATTCTTCTATCCCCTTGTTGCTATGCTCACCCCCATGGACTGCCCTATTTCCCTCAGATCCATGTCTTTAGCTCTGTTATCTATCCCAAAATGCTTTACCAGGATGGGTGAACTTGCCTTCTCCTTCTATGCCCCAAATTTTGAAACTCTCTCCCACTTGATCTTAGGCACTCCAAATCCCACCCCACTTTCAAGAAAGGTGTCTCCAAATACCTCGCCTCCCTTTACATTTGCAAATGTTCTTAGCTTCATGAGTCATGCAAATCTACCATTTTCCTGCACTTAAATTTCCCTGTGACCTCTTGATTCCTCCCATCCCCACTCTTCCTCAGCTGCAGCTACACACTTTGTTCCCTGTCTCTGCCTGGGAATTGTCTCCTTGCTGATTTACCAACAGCACTGTCATGTTTTGTACATTATTAACAGTAAATTGTGCCTTTTTGTTTGTTTTGTTCCTATTATACTGTGTGATATGTACCTCCTCTATGTACTATGTAACTTGCACCTCTGTATGACTGTTTGGAATCTCCTATTGTACAACACTGTATATGTATTTGTTTTTACCTTGTTTCTTGATTTGTACTCTCCTGGGTCATGCCTGAAAATAGGCAGTTCTGTCTAGTGCACTTACCCGGATACCAAAAGCAAATACATAAATAAATAAAAGTAAGGAGTCAGGGGAAGGCAGATGCTATATCTGCCCAAAACTGGGACACCTGTTTTATGACTGTCCAAAAAATATAGCCAAAAGAGACAAGTGTAGCTGGAGGGAGTAGCTCTGAAAGCTCCCAGCAGCTAGTGGAATGTACCCAGAGTGCAGCTTCCACAAAGTACACGGGACACATGCACCCTATGTTAGTAAATGGGATGGTAACTCAAGGATTGAGGGACACTGGGGCCTCCATTTCAATGGTTAAACAGGATTTGACTCACATGGAACAGATCCTGCCTGGCCATTTTTTTCAGAATTAGAGGAGTGATGGGTCCTGACTCCTGCAGTCTCAGTGCCAATGGCCTAGATATTGTATGCTGGGAAGGTGGCCAGGACATACAGGAGGCGAGTGTTTTACCGGACCTGCCCATTGATGTAATAATAGGTAATGACTTTGACAGTCAGGCCAACATAGTGTGTGTCACTACCCATAGTCAATACCTGGCATTCCATATGAGGAGGGTTTAAAAAAGTGGTATTTGGTTAGGCTAGATGAAAGGAGAAATGAAATGTCAAAAAACTATTTATGGAGATATGTAACTCACAACACAAACTGCACTCTTTGTTACCATGTAAAGATGTTGAACCTTATGGGTTAAGGAAACAGGTTAGATGGAAAAATTGTATGTTTAGAACAATGAAGTATAAATAATCTTTTTTATGCACTTTTTGGATGAATGAATGGGGTCTAAGGAATACTGTTATTAACTTGTGTGCAAGAAGAATATTTTTTGTACTGAAAATTAAAACTTTTTAGATTGTGTGGACATGTGGTTTTAGGGTATTGATGATTTTTTGATATTGAGTGTACTTCTATTTTGTACTCTGCTTTTTATGTAAATGTTGACTGTTGAATTGTATGCAACTTCAGCCACCCCCTATGGGGAGGTTTTGGCTGCAATGGGTTTTAAATAAACTAAGCTAAGGTTAGGGAACTGACTCCTGAGGACACAGAAGGGGCAATGCAGCTGGAAGCAACCCTTCCCTCAGCAGCAAGGTAAGTTGAAGAATGAGCAGGAAATAGAGATCCTGAGCTATAGCTACAGACTGGGGAGAGCCCAGCAGTGGGTATCTCTTCCACAGGACAGTATGTTTTAGAGAAGGCCAAGAGTGTGGACCTGGCAAGAGCTCAGCAATTTGACCATCCCTCACAAATTAAGGGAGTTAGCCACAAGGGTGGAAGGTGACTCTCAAGATTCAGAGAAAAGGGAAGTATACTGGGAGAATGGGCTCCTATATCATGAGTGGGTTCCAAACAGAGGACCAAAAGAAGGGGTACTCCAGCAGATAGTAGTTCCTAAGGAGTACAGTAAGCAGCTTCTGGCCTTAGCCCATCATATAGCCTTTTCTGTACACTTAGGAGTCAGCCGCACAAAAAAAGTCAGCTGACTAACAATTTGTACCGGCACAGTTTCTTTAAAGGGACACTGTCAGCTTTTTACTGCAATATTTGGTCATGTATGACCAGTGTGTCCATAGCAACATAATTAGCAAGCTCAGTGTTGCAAATGACCCATAATGTAAAATAATGAGTCTATATGACCTTTTCAGTAATTTTTTAGTATTCTGTTAGGAACGAGTGGTCGAAGCTGCTGGAAGCCTCCTGGGATTGTGAAAGCTCATTTATAATGGCATCTTCCTGCTTATAAAACTCGAGTTTTACATTTCCCTGTCCATTATGAATGAAGGGTGAGATTCAAAATAGTGGTCCATTCTGAACACAAAGATGTACGTCTTACTTTAAAATGAGCGGCAGAAGTACTAAAAAATACATATTCAAAAAACCAAGCCGAGATCCTGAGCATGCACATATGCTCAGGATCTCAGCTCAGTTTTTGAAATCTTTTTTTTTTTTCCCACCCCTCATGCCCCACGACCCTTCGGGCTGCCTAGGTCCTTCATCTGTTCTGTCTGTCTTGTCCTGAGCCCTCCATCTGCACATCGCAGCCACCCCGAGGTAACCTGGATATAACCCTTCGCCGGGCAGGTCCCCCTCCTCCGAGGGGAATGGCACCAGGGGGGCAACCAGCACATATACTTGGCCCCAGGGTGCTGCTGCAGTGGAGGGGCTCTTTCAGGGCATCGGCGGTAACGGAGGACCGGCAGCTGTCATCTGGCCGGTCGAGAGGCGGATTTCCTCTTTTTCTATGGTGTTCCCACTTGCATCTTCTGCAGTGCTCCTGGTCTTCACCAGAGGCCACTGCAGAGTGGCGCCAACCTGCTACATACCCCAGGAGAGGAGAGCATTCCCATGGATGCTCTATCCTCTCCTTCCTGCCAGCTCCCAGTGTCTCGAGTCCATTCCCGAACCCGGGTCACCGGGGTAGCGCGAGGTGTGGCGTCCAGCACCTCAACCCTCAGTGCCACCGGGCCGGCCTGAAATCTACTTTTTTAGTACTTCTGCTCTTTTTAAAGTGAGACGTATGTCTTTGTGCTCAGAATGGATCCCTCTTTTGGTCCCTACCCTTAATTCATAATGGCCAGACAAATGTAAAACTTGAGTTTTGCAAACATGAAGAAGCCATTATAGACAGGTGTTGGACACACATTCACAATCCCAGGAGGCTTCTGGCACCTTTGCCCACTTGATCTAAATGGAATACTAAAAAATTACTAAAAATGTAATAATGACACATTATTTTACATAATAGGGCATTTGCAACAGTAAGCTTGCCAACTCTGTTGTTCTGGGCACACTGGTCATACATGACCAAATATTGTAATGGAAAGCTAACAGTGACCCTTTGAGGAGGTTGCAGACTATTACCAGAGTTGTCCAGAGTGCCTGAAGGTCAGAAAGGTTGGGGACAAGGCTAAGACAAGTTTGATTCCCCTGCCTATAATTGAAGAGCCATTTTAATGAGTTGCTGTAAACACCGTGGGACCACCGAGCACCACAAGCTGCACAGGCAAGAGGTACATTATGGTGGTCATGGATTACACCATGAGGTACCCAGAGGCTGTGCCCTTGTCCTCTATGGAGGAGAAAAAGGTAGCCAGTGAACTGCTGGGGATATTCAGTTGGGTGGGTCTTCCTCTGGAGATTCTGTTGGACAATGGCACCGATTTCATGTCTGCCCTCATGGCTAGTCTTTGGGAGACGTATGGGGTGAGGCAGCTGAGCTCTGCAGAAGTTTCAACCATATTTGTATGGGATGGCATTCACTCGGGTCACCAACCAGAACCTGCTCACATGGCTCCTCAGGACCAGTGAGCAAACCCCCAAATTATTAAAATGAAGCTTTATGCTACAGCTGGTTCCATGTCATATGAGAGACTTTTTAACAGAGCCGACCATTACAGCGAGTGCAAGTCGCCAAAAACCACAATGTCGAATTGCACAACAGTGAAGTGAATGCAAGAATCTGCCCCATGTACAAAATCACACACTTACAACAAGTTTTTTATGTAGGGGCCTATGCCCCCCCCGTGCCCCCCCATTCTTAATATAATCAACTCCAAGGGGGGAGCCTGACACAGGGGAAAAGTGTAAAATAAAAAATACAACAAAATTTCATGCATGCTACAGGCTCCAAACCCAGAGCCTTCTGCAGTAGTGGCATATACTCTACCATTGCACTAGATGGCCAGCTCGAATTTACCCCCCAGACAGACTCCCATATTGTTACCACCCTCTCCCCCTCCCGCATTTAGCCTATTCCTACACTCGCTATTCTTGTTCCACACCCTCGCGATTCCCCTACTAGCTATTCTTTCACACTCATTTTTTCTTACAGGCAGTCAAATTGAGTAGCTCATATAGAGTCACTCAATTTGACACATCCATATCACTGGATACTGCTGCTGTTCTATAACACGGACAATAGGCACTGCAGTTGGTCACAGCATGGCAATGCAGATGGTTTGGCTAGGCAATAATCAATGGCCCACTACAGAAAGGGAGGTGCCTTAAAGAATAAACTAGTTGTTAAACCAGAGAAAAAGGTGAGGGCATAGCAAGTAGCACAAACCTGCTAAAAAAAACAACATTATTTAGGGTCACTAAAACAAGTGTTTTTCATTTTTTTTCTAGAGATAGAGATGCAACAGATGCAACACCCAGGATACTTTTGTCTTAGTTGTTATGTTTCCAGTAAAATATTTCAGTTGTGAGCTGTAGGGGGAGAATTGAAAATTGCTTCTTGTTGCAGTCCCAGGCCTTTTGTGTGAGCATTCCGGGGTTCTCACTGGATTGGGTGCAGACAGCAACAGTCCCGTCCTGTAAAGGCTCTTCTGTTTTACTTAAACATCAAGGGCTGAGCCCCTTTTCATCTAAAGAGGCTATGTTTTGACCATAAATAAATGGCTGGTACACCCAGACAGCACCCTTCTGTTTAGTCAGCCATGATAACAAAAGGACCAATCTCTAGTAAATAAGACCAATTTGGATTATTCTGTTGAAAATAGGTGGTCCCAAGAGATCAAAAGCAGGTCTAGGATGTGATGTCATAGAGGCATATATGATGACGAGGGTGTAGGGAGATGGCCAGCTAAAGGTATTTCTGTTCTATGTTTACAATGAGAAGGCAGTTATGCTTGGGATATTGACCTAGCAACATCACAGGTTCAAGTCTGCCAGAACTCATCAGTTCCCAGTTGGAGGTAAGCTTCATTTTAGTCTACTTAGAATCTAGATAGCTTTGAGTTAAGCTTTTCCTGTGCGAGATCTGTCTTTTCCAAATGTGTTTATTTTTAGTTCTGTAGAAATATTGTATTCCCCATAGTTTTAGTGTGTATTATCCTGTAATATACAGTATGTAAATATTGTGGAATCATATTTAATAAATATTCCCTCCTTCCCTCGACAAAGCCCTCTATGGCTGCTACTTCCTCACTACCCTGAACTTAGCAACTTGACTGTGTGGCAAAGCTTATCACTGTTTTATAAAAATGTTCTTGTATTAAGAATGCTCATATACTTGCACTTTTGTATTCTTGTAACCATGGTCCATTCTGTGTCAGTTTACCTGCCACATTTGTTATATCCATTGATATATATATTGTATTGTTGTGTTTTGTGCCTATTGACATAGAACCTTTGTAAAAGAGCAATCTTAGCTCAAAGGTATTAATCTGCATCTGAAATAAATAAATTAAATAGTATTCTTATATCCATCATGCTTTCTGTGACTGAGTCATTCCAGATATAGATGACCATGGTAAATTGGCAAGTCTGCGATCCGTTTCTGAAGATGTATACTACAAAGTTCTCATATCTAAGCAAAATGTTCTCAGCTGTGACAAAAGGGGTGGGTCATTTATCCTATGGGAAAGAACACTGTACTATGTAAGCTATTGCTCTAATGGAATTTGCACCTAGAGATACCTGAGTGAGAGTCACACCAAGTGGTGGCAGCAAACCAAGGTAACCCTTTTAGGCATTTGAATGATTGTGAAAACTGGCAGCAGTGCAGACTAAGTTCTGGGAGAGAAACAGTTTGTGACATACACATGCACATGTGCAGACATATACACACACACACACACACACACACACACACGTTTGTCTACTGTGCAGTTCATAATGACTAAAGTGCCATTGTAGTATAATGGTGGTAATTATTTTTATTATTACTGTTTTATTCAATGTAATGTTTTAATATTATTATTTAACCTTTAGTATTTATTTAGTTTTTGTTAACTGGGAAAGGAGAGCAAGGAAATACTTTGTTCAGGCGTATACTGACGCAAACTGATTGATACTGAAGCAGGTTACTTGTTTGGTAGATTAGTGAATGGGGGGCAGTATTTGGACAGGACACTGGGAAAATTTCCTTATGCTTTTGGAAAGGTGCCATGGCATCTTTAATGCCCACCTGAAGAACCAGCAGAACAGGCTGGCCAAACCTTGGTTTAATGTCTCATCTGAAAATGTTTCCTATCAGTATGATCTTGAATGCACAAAAACCCATCTTTATTTATTTTTTTGCTTGTAAGTGAGAACTAAGTGAACAAGACTACTGCAGAGAGACCCTGGTTTCTCACAAATGGTGAGGAGGAGTATGAGTCAGAGTGGACT
Source organism: Neoceratodus forsteri (assembly GCA_016271365.2). NCBI lineage: Eukaryota > Metazoa > Chordata > Ceratodontiformes > Ceratodontidae > Neoceratodus > Neoceratodus forsteri. The sequence continues at coordinate 338,296,821 of CM028137.1, read as the reverse complement.
ATGGGAGTGTGCGCAAGGGTGCCTGTTGTCATGTTATGTAGAAAGTGAAATCATATGTAAAAGAACTGAAGGAAGGAGGTATGCAGGGGAAAGAAAGGAGCAAGGAAAGGTTCCACCATTTCAACTCCATCATGTTCCAGTTCTTTAAGATGTGGTGGAGAAGGAGTTGGTACAGGGGCTTGTAGTGGCGGGGCAGAGGCTACGCCTGAGAGGAGGACAAGAACTCATAATAGTATGGCCAAAGAAACCATGGTTCATTAATCCTCAGATGTCCACTGGTTCCATTTCCTTTGCAAGCACCTTTGTGGACAATGCCCATTCCACTGTGAAGTATTATATGATGCCCTCCCTCCTAAAATCATGTGTCAGCTGCAATACCACCCAACCCAGTGCTGTTACTTAGTCATGGTGTAGGGAAGGCAATTGGGACTGTGAGTCTAGATCTTGCACAGAAACTACAGTTATCTTGTCATTGGAGGAAAAGGTACCATTGTTCAAGGGAGTACGGGGCAGAAAAGGGTTAGGACAAAGTATACAAATCCCACAGTTCTTCTACAAAAGCAGTAATATGAGTGGTAGATTTAATGGGGTCCAAGCAAACATTAAGGCTGTTGTGCCAGAAGCCTTATATACAGTCTGCAAAGCACACAGCCTTAATACTGCAATTGTTCACTCCTGCTCCATGAGGCAAGTATCAAACATGTTTGACACTACAAAAAAAATTATTGCCTCATTAAAGGCATCCGCCAAATGGAATAATATTTTCCTTACAGAAGTGAAAGAATTTCGCAACATCCCCAACGATTATGATGGACCTGCAGATCACATCAGAACTATTCCTGCAGCAGGCAACACAAGATGGATGAGTCAGGCTGACTGTCTGTCAAGGTTTAAGGAGAAATAATTGGTGGTTTGTAGCACACTGGAGAAGATGTCAGAATTTGATGATGATGCTGAACGGTTTCTTTATTCCATCACCAAATTTGATTTTATCGTGACCCTGAGCTGTGTTGATCACATTATGGCCTTGACAAAACCTTTGCACCTTTATTTACAGTGTGTGGGCATAGACCTCATTCAAGCATCCGAGGAGGCTACTACTTTGTGGGAAGTATTGAGGGGCATGAGGGAGTCCTCTGAAACCAATTTTGGGGAACTATACACAGACATCATGTCACTGGCAGCCTCAGTGTGCACTGAGGAATCTGTTCCTCACACCTGTGGAAGACAAACGCAAGGCAGCAACATCAGTGCCACTAGCCCTGAAGAATATTACAGGCTTAACATCTTTATCCCATTTCTGGACCATGTCATTTCGGAGCTACAAGAGCAGCTTATTGAGTGTCGGCCTCGCTTCCTTGCTCAGTACCTTGTCCCATAAAAGTTATATTTGCTAATACATGAGCAAGTGTTGGAGCTCTATAATGCATACAAGGTGGATTTTGGCAGCATGGTAGAATTTAGGATGGAGCTCATAAGATGGAGTGCAAAGTGGGTGAATATTCCAGTGAAACAGAGGCCAGAATCTCTAATTATGACATTGCAGCACCTAAATTCGGCACTGTATCTGAACATCAATGCTGCATTATCCATCTTGGCAACCATGCCAGTAAGTGTAGCAACTGCAGAGAGGTCTTTTAGTGCACTACTACGGTTGAAGATATGGCTGAGAAGCACAGTTGGGGAGTCGCGTCTCACAGGATTAGCTCTGCTGCACATCCACAGGGATATGGAAATTGATGTGGAACAATTGTTGAAGGACTTTGACCCATGCCAGGACAGGCGCTTTTCTAAAAGATGACCCCTGCTGTGTCTGTTTGTGATGCAATAAGTGTGTCTGGTATGGGTGGGTGTGTCAAGCTTTACTGCAGTGAGTTGTGTGGCATGCAAAGTGGGTAAATGTTCAGTAACGTGGATCTGACTCCCAAGTCAGAGTGTGAATGGTCCTCTGTGGGACTGGCTACCTTGTCATGGTACAGAGGCTTGACACAATTGAGAAATTGTAACTAAAAGCCAGTCTAGGTCTGAATGTGAGTGCATTTCATCTTTACATTGTCATATAGAGATGCTGAAAATGATGTGGTGGAGGGGCGGGGCATGGAAAAGAGCGGTGGAGGGGCACTGCATGGAAAAGTGTTTGTGGCAGAAAGGCGGTATGGACAACAGTGGTCTGGGGTAGCAAAGGGGCAGCTTGGTGTGCAAAACTGAAATGTCTGGCTACACCCCTGCCCTACTGGCCTCTAGGTTCTCAACCATTCTTTCCTTCAGAAGTGATTCCATCACTTTCCTTACCACAGAGGTCAAACTGACAGGTTTGTAGTTTCCTGCCTCTGTCTTGCTCCCACTTTTGTGGAGGGAATCACATCCACCTTCCTCCAGTCCTCAGGTACCATACCATACCATCCTCCCATGATTTGTTAAAAAGGGTAGTCAGTGGTGTCACTAGTTCTCTCCTTAATTCTTTTAGAATTCTGGGGTGAATTCCAACAGGCCCCATTGCTTTGCCCACCTTCAGTTTTAGGAGTTCTTTCAGAACCCTTTCTTCTGTGAAAGGACTGGGATCAACCCTCCTGTCCAGAGTGCTTCTGTTAAATTGGATTAGGCACCTACACCTCCTCCTCTTTTGTGAATACTGAGCAGAAGTGTACTCATTCAGTATCCCTGCTTTTTCACTATCCCTCTCTGCCCACTCACCGTCCATTCTATTCAGCCTCACTATCCCTCCCTTTGTCTTTCTACACTCCCTGATATACCTATAAAAGGTTTTATCCCCCTTCTTAACTGAGTTGGTTATCTTTTCCTCAGTTTTGGTCTTTGCTATTCTGACTACCCTCCCTGCTTCCTTCTGCCTTAACTGGTACAGCTCTCTGTCCTGCTCCTTCTGTGTTTCCTTATACTTCCTAAATGCTATCTTTTTCTCCCTAACCTTCACCGCCACCTCTTTTGAGAACCATAGTGGCTTTTTCTTTTGTTTTGATTAGTTTATTTGCTTCACACAAAGGCTTGTTGCCTCTGTGATGGCAGTTTTGATATTTCCTCATTGTTGCTCCACCCCTCATTCTAGCCTGTCTGCTAGTGCTTTTCTAAGGCACTCTCCCATCTTGCCAAAGTCAGCCCTCCTGAAGTCCAGAACCCTCACTTTTGTATGGCTTGACTCTGTAGCTGAGTTTATCATGAACCACACTGTTTGGTGGTCACTTGTTCCCAGATGGCTACTCACTTCTAGATCTGACATCCTCTCACTGTCCCCATTTGAGAGTATGAGGTCTAAGATTGCTCCCTCATGAGTGGGTTCCAAAACTAGCTGTATGAGGCATGCCACCTAAAGGGCATCGAGAATGGCCCAGCTTTTGGATGTGGCTGCAGCAAAGGTGCTCCAGTTAACAACTGGCATATTAAGGTCCCCCATCAACAGTATCTCCCCTTTCTCTGCCATCCTAAGGATGCCTTCTATCATATCCTTGTCCATTCCCTCCCCCTGACATGGGGGTCTGCATACAACCCCTGTACGGATTTTGGTGCCATTTTCAGTCTCTAAGGTGACCCACAGTGCCTCCTCTCCTCCCTGTTTACTCTTTTGTTCAGTTGCTTTTATCCCTTCCCTTATATAGAGAGCTATTCCACCATCTCTTCTCCCCTCCCTGTCTCTCCTGTAGGTCGTGTATCCTGGTATGTTAACATCCCAGTCATGGTTCTCTGTGTACCATGTTTCTGTGACTGCTACAATATCCAGGCATCCCTCTTTCTTCAAGGCCACTAGTTTAGGGAGCTTGTTGCCCAGACTATGTGCGTTGGTACTCATGACCCTCCATTTCTTGATGGCCTTACCCCTTTTATCCCCATCCCTGTCCTTATTGCATTTGTCATTTTCTCCATTTACCTCTGCCCTTCTCCCTATCGACATCTCTATCTTGGTGTTTACATCACTTAGTACCCTTAGTACCAAAGCATCTTAACTCTCACTGTTCAGAGGGTTGTGTCTAAATTAGTGATGTGCATGATTTTTGGTTTCAAACAGAATGGAATGTCATAGAATTTTGGAAAATTCCACCTAATTCCATCAGTAGTGGAGTTCTAAAATTTTGAAAGTACCACTGTATGTCAGGTATTTCTGTGCCCTTGTTCACATATGGGAAGCATTTTTCTAGTATGCCCGTATGTCAATTATGTGTGTGTCCATGTGCCCATATGCCAGGAACTTGTGCACCCCTGTGTCCATCTGCGAAGTATTTGTGTGACCCTGAGGCCATATTGTAACACATTGGCAACTGGGGCTGATCCACTGCTAGGTAACTTGTATGCCAATGAGTCACTAAGTTCATTTACATCTCTTTCCACCCATCATTACTGGTAGATATGCACACCTGTCTTACCAAACAGATAATTGTGTAAGCCTATGTGGGAGACAACGCACTGTACCGGACTGCCACTAGAGACAACAGGGACTGTGAGACTTAGATACCTTTGACGTATGAATCAGACACAGTTTTTAAGTAAAATAAAAGTAAATTTACTGGGCTGTTCTGCCCGCATGACAGACATAGCTTTCAAAAACTAAAATGTCAACAAAAACACTTTCGAAATTAATAACTGGTCAGTCCCAGGTTACACAATCTTCAGAAAAGATAGAGGGTTAGGCAAAGGAGGGGGGACTTGGCCCTATATGTCAGGGAGGGCATAGCAGCTGTGGAGGACAAACACAACAGAGGAAGCAAAGGGAAAACAGAGTCACTGTGGGTTCACCTTATGGCATCCTCATGCAAGAAAATACAGATGTGAGTGATCTACAGACCACCAGGAAAAAGGGAAGAAAGTGATAAGGCCTAAGGATTTGCAGTTGGATTTCAGTGCTAAGAAGTGAAGATAATGCATATGGATCACAAAAACCCAGGGGCAGTTTATCACCTAGCGAGACAGAAAACTGCAAGCTCCAAGCAGGCAGCACGGGTCATCATCTCATAGGACCTGAAACTGACAAAACAATATGACAAGGCAGCAGCAAAGGCTGCCAGGATACTGGGCTGCATAGGTAGGGGAATCACCAGCAGAAGGAGGGAGATAACAGTCCCACTGTATAGATCATTTGTGAGGCCTCCCCTCAAGTACTGCATCCAGTTTTGGAGACCCCATCTTCAGAAGGACATACACAGGGTGGAGGCAGTGCAGAGGAGGGCAACCAAAATGGTGGGAGGCCTGCACAGTAAATCCTATGAAGACAGGCTGAGGGAGCTAAATTTGTATTCACAGGAAGACAGAAGGGAAAGGGGGGAAATGATTGAAATGCTTAAATACCTCACAGGGAAAAGCAGAGTTCAAGTAGGGACAATCTTCCAAAGAAAAATATACTCAAGGACTAGGGGCCACAGCATGAAGCTGGAGGAGTGTGGGGGGGGAGGATCAGAGATAATGTGAGGAAGTACTTTTTCACAGAAAGGGTGGTGGGCAAATGGAACAGTCTTCTGGCAGAAGTGGTAGAAGTCAAAATGGTTACAGGTTTAAAGAGGGCATGGGACAGACACAAAGGAAATTTGAAAACACAACGGGGGAAGACAATGGGCTAATTAAGATTCACTTAATCAAGGTAACTACAGTAACTGGGCAGACGTGGTGGGCCTCTCTGCCCTTATCTGCCAACAACTTCCAAGTTTCTATGAGGAGCTCAGGGAGGAACTGCCAAGAGGAGTGAAGAAGGGGGAAGTGGTGGTGGTGGTTGAAAATCTGAACCTGCCGGATATTGACTAGAATATTCCAGCAGCCAAGTATACAAGAAGTCAGGCCCTGTTGGATACACTGCAAGACTACGTGTTGGTGAAGCTGGTTAAGGAACCCACTAGACAGGTTGCTATTCTTGATTTGGTATTTAACTCGGAGATGGTGAGTGGAGTGAGGGTAGAGGAGTCACTGGGGTCCACTGACCATAACTCCATTTGGTTCAAGCTGGACCTCGGGACCAGAATGCACCTATCAAAAACAGAAGTCCTAGATTTTGAAAGAGTAGACTTCAACAGATGAGGGAACTGGTAAGAGGCAAACTGACCAGGGGGACAGCAGTGGAGGTATAGCGGGAAGATGAGGCAATTAAGGGGACCATTCTCAAAGAAAAAAGTGATGCACAAGAATTGTTACAAAACAAAACAGATACAAAAGACCAATATGATTCTTGGAAAATGTCAGAGAAGCAGCAAGAGCCAACATAAAGGCTTTCACAAGGTACAAGGAAAGGCAGGGGGAGGAGTAGAGATGCAGTGAAGTTAAATTTCGCCCGCGAAGTGGGCACTTTACGTTATCACTCCATTATGCTGAGTGGCCAGTGTGAAAGACTCATTTCGGCTTGTAATAATGACTTTGCGTAGTCATTCTGCCTTAATGCGAAGTAAGGTGAGGTGACAACATTATAGGCAGCCCCCCCACGCATCACATGGCTTACAGTACTGTAAGTCATATGATTTAGCCAGTCAGGAAGGAAGTGACTCATGCAAGAAGATACTCCTTTGCAGAGGTAGAGAGAGGAGGCAGTTTGTCTGTGTAGTAGTTGGAGCAGAGAATCCAAAGATCATATTCATATAAAACCCACCCAACAGCTTTTTTCAAAGCTATATTGTTGTTTAGTGTTTCTTGTACTCTTTTTGTAGTTCATTTTTATGTTTGCTTGCATGCATGTGCAAGAAACATAGTGCCACCATATGAGTTTTCATAGATGTGCCACCCCCACTTCCAATGCCCTGCTCCTTTTTGCAGGTGTGGCCGCACCGACCCAGTGAATGTCTGAGCTGTCTATGGCAGCCATTCAGATGCAGTGCCATACAGTTCTGAGAAAACCACTGCTACAATCAGCGGTGGTAATGTGCAGGCAATTTGCATACTGCCATCAGCAGGCAATTTACATACTGCAGTCGGCAGTATGCAAATTGCCTACATGTGAGCACTGCATCTAAACTGTCATAGACAGTTAGTTTCTGTCGGATCCAGTCCCCCCCCCAGGAACACCTAGATAGCATGCTGGGAGCCCACCTCAGCATGCTCATGCGCTCCCCTCCACCCCGCACACTGTATGACCAACGGGGGTGCCCAATCCCCCATCGGCTCCACTGCCCCCCCAAAAGCAAACTTCCAGGTGCCATGCTGGAAGCCCACTCCAGTGTGGAAAAAGTCTGTGGCCCATGGGGGTTCCCAGTTCCCTGTTGGCTCCACTGCCCCCCAACAAACTTCCAGGTGCCATGCTGGGAGCCCACCCCAGCATGGCAAAAGTCCCACATCGTCTTTATAAAAAAAAAAAAAAAACCTAGAACAAAAGAAAACGGTCCCTCATTGACTCTCTTGCCCCTGCCCAACCCTGCCCTCCTCTGCATACCCTCCCCACATACCCCCTCCACCCCATACTTACCTCTGAAGGCTGGCACGACGATCTCCGGTGCACCCGGAAAAATGTCTGCACTCTTCAAAGCCGACCCCGAACTGAAGAAATGCCAGTAAGTGGTATAATGACATAAATGTTTTTTTTTTCAACTTTGGTGCATATCTCAGCCATTTTGAGAATTTTTTTCACCAAATTTTCAACATGGGGTTCTTGGGACCCCACTTCATGAACTCAGCCACTGTCATTTTGTTATTCAGTCCCGAAAGGTGATTTAGCGGTCCCTGCGTGGAACCATCTTTCGGGACCGAGTAACGAAACAACAGTGTCACAGTACATGAGTGTAAGAGGTTGGCCCCTGGGTAGGAGGCTGAATTCTTCTGTTCTGTCCCCACCTCCCCCCAGAGAAGTTCTGGTTAATGTTTGTTGCTCGCATAAATGGGCAGCTATGAACTTCATGAGTGCAGAGGAATTAAAGTGTTTAAAGTGCCTAAATTAAGTGAAATACTTAGAAATGCAGAGGCTAAGCACAGAGCCCTTACAAGGGGAAATATAGAATGGTACTGTGTGTTACAAAACCCCTCAAAAGGAGTTAGTAGATTTCTACTAGTTAAAGTAAGCCTGCTCCTTGAGTTGGACCTTCTCATTCTTTAAAAACTACTGCTGCAACAGTTCTGTCCTGTCTTTATACTGTCCTTTATGCTATTAATTCAGATGGTTGGCCACCACTGAACCCCTCCCCCAATCTAAAAGCTTTTCTGTCTCCGCTGTTTTTCAATTTTCCTGTGGTCCAAAAATAAGGCTAGGTGCAGTCAAAACTTGGTGATAGAAAAGGGTCTGGCATTGTATAATCACCTGGCAGTTAAATATCTGAATGTTAGAAGCCACCTCACTGTATTAACAAGTGTGGTAATTTAAAAATCAGACTGGTATGTAACCCGTAGCTAAAAGTTTTGAAGTAGCTACATTTAGGGGGTTCTTTAGATACACTGGGGAAAAATGAAGGGTGAAGGGGCAGATTAGCAGGATTAAATCAGGGGAGAGATGGGAACAAGACCCGGGGGAGCAGGCTGAGGTACTAAATGAGTACTTCACCTCAGTTTTCACCAGGAAAATGGGGTGCTGCATCATACATGGGAGGAGACAGAGATACTGAGGAGGGGGGGACCCTTACCGTTCGGCAGGTCTGGGGAGAGGGGGAGGCATCACTGGCAGGTGGGGGGAGGGCTAAGCAGGGAGAAGAGGTACCAGAAGTGGAAATCACAGCAGAAAGAGTGAGGGAAGCCCTCAGCTCCCTTAAGATGGAGAAAGCACCGGGGCCGGATAAATTACATCCCAGAGTGCTGAAGGAACTTGCAGATGTCCTGGCAAAACCCCTGGCAGAGCTTTTCACCATCTCTCTGAGGACAGGGTGGGTGCCCCAAGACTGGAAGGTGGCGCATATAGTGCCTATCCACAAGGGGGATCAAGGGAGGTGGCAGGAACTGCAGGCCTGTCAGCCTGACATCGGTGGTGGGCAAGGTGATGGAGGGCATTGTCAAGGAGAGGCTGAGGGGGACCTGGATAAGTCAGGGTGCCTGGACGATAGACAGCATGGATTCATCCCGGGGAAATCGTGTCAGACAAACCTGGTGGAGTTCTATGACTGGGTGACAAGTGCCTTGGACCTGGGTAGACCAGTGGATGTCATCTTTCTAGACTTCAGCAAGGCATTTGACTCTGTTCCTCATGTGGGCCTGTTGGACAAGCTGGGAGAAATGGGGGTGGGGAACCAGATGATCAGATGGATAGGCAATTGGCTCCAGGACTGGACCCAGAGGGTCGTAGTTGGTGGGATAGTCTCATCCCCAAGGAGGGTCATTAGTGGGGTCCCATAGGGATCAGTCCTTGGGCCCCTTCTGTTCAACACCTACATATCTGACATAAGGACAGGAATCAGGAGTGAGATGAGTCTCTTTGCAGATGACTCGAAACTGGGGGCGGTGGTGGATGGGGAGGAGGGGAGGGTGGCCCTACAGGGGGACCTGGAGGCTCTGGAAAGATGGTCTAGAAAGTGGAAGCTGAGGTTCAATGCAGGGAAATGCAAGGTACTCCACCTGGGGGCCAGAAACCCAGGCCAAGTGTACACCCTGGGGAAATGCTGCAAGTCTCGATGGCTGAGAGGGACCTGGGGTGGTGGTGGATGTCAAGATGAACAACTCTGAGACTTGTAGGAGGGCAGCAGCCAAGGCCAACAGGATGCTGGGATGCATCGCTAGGGGGATCACCTCCAGAAGGAGGGAAGTGATACTCCCTCTGTATAACTTCTTGGTGAGGCCGCACCTTAGTACTGCGTGCAGTTTTGGAGCCACACTTAAGAGGGACATTAACCTCCTGGAGGGGTCCAGAGGAGGGCAACCAAAATGATTTGGGGCTTGGGGGACAGGACCAATGAGGAGAGGCTCGAAGAGCTAAATATGTACACATTGGAAGAGAGAAGGGACCGGGGGGACATGAAAGAGGTCTTCAGGTACATGAAGAGGGTAAATAGGGGAGGAACAGTCAGGGTGCTTCTAAGGAAGGAGGAAGGGGCCACTAGAGGGCATGGGTGGAAGCTGGAGGGGGGAAGATTCAGGGGAGAAAGGAGGAGGTGCTACTTCAATGAGAGGGTGGTGGAGCCATGGAATGCACTGCCTAGGGGGCTGCTGGAGGCAGAGACAGTGGAGGGTTCAAGAGGGGTGGAACAGGTACAGGGAAGGGTTCTGGAAGCAAAATCCAATGCAGCAAGAATATCCGGAACTGGGAAGGGAGAAGCCAGAGAAGGCGGGGGGGACAGCAAGGTCAGCACCCAGGGTGGGGGCTGACCAAACGAGCAGACACGAAAGACCGTTAGGCCTATTCTGCTGGCATTTTAGTATGTTAGTGCTATATTATCAGAAATGGGTCTTGAGAAAGAATCCCTTTAAGTGTGTTGAGCTTTTTCATATTTTGGGCTTTACACCAAACAAACCTCAAATAGGTATTTATCATGCGCACAGTTAAAAGCACATAGCAACCAGCAAATATGTGCTCCTGCTGACTTAGCAGTGGGTTGTTTAAATAAAATAATGCTATTCCCCTGCTGAAATGAAATGGGAGAGGCTATCCTGAGTTACAGCCCCATCAGAGTGTGAGAGTAACACTCAGGTTGTTAGCTGAAACACAAGCCATCAGAAAGGGGCTAAATAAATGTGTTTCTCCCAAAGAATACTGGTTAAAATGCAATAGAAACTGCTCTATTATTTTAAAATATAAAAACTTTAAAAGGGGAAATGTACAGGCTGCATTTTGAAGGGGAAAAAACTCCTTCAGGAGTTTTTTTTAACTACTTCCTTGTTCCTCAGCTGTTCTGAGTGTGTCATCTGTTAGCACCCTTTGCAAACTGTGTGAGTGGCCTTTCGGCACCATGCAATTCTGCTCAAAGTTGAACCAGCATAATATTCTGTGGTGATTTGCATATGCAGCCCATGATGCTTTGCATTGTGTGGGCATGTGTGATTTTGTATTTTCTTGAAACTTGGCTTCCTAGCCAAATGCACTTTCGGGGTAACCCTTGCCTCAGTGTTTGCGCACAGAGGTTCTTTGTCTTTTGTTCTGACTGGAGCTACATAATTAAGCTTTTCTCACTAGGAAGTGCAAATTTTGGCAGTGTTGAATCCCCCCCCCCCGGCAAGTTTTAAAAACAAACCTCAGCTAGTCTCCTTTGCTTGGTAACAAGGCATTATTGTATTAAAATAATAAATAATCAGACAGAAGTCGAGAAAAGAAAGCAAACTAAAGTTAAAACTTACTCCCAAAAAGCAAAGCTCTGCAGACTCCTGCAAGCAGGGTGTGTGTTCTGTTTGCCTAGTTGCTGTGTGCTTGCATTATAGGGCGGCAGCGGCCTCTTGTGTCTACCTTTATACTGCCACACCTTACCTTACACCTGAATGAAATGTTTCCTGTTTGAAATTAAAGTTCTCCATAACTAAAAATATGTTCTGTTTGCTCAGACCTGAAATAATAAATATTAATATAAGCTCCCTACATTATATAAATTAAATGGAGCTCTAAAAACAAACTCATATGAACATGATAATGCTGTAGACACATGACTGTGTGGGCAGGTATAAAAGGGCTAACCTGTTCAGCATTTGGCCAGATAGGGTCAGTGTTTTCTGACCAGGGAGTGAGAAGGGTTAATAAGACCTTATCACACAAGTGGAAATTGAATGCTTAAGTTTGCCACAATGGAACAAAATGTTATTTACTTTATATAGCCTTTATTTTGCTCACAGTTTGAGCCTTTTACTTTATTTCCTTGTTGTTGGTTTTGGAACAAATAAACATTGCACCTTGCCAATGGAGCATTGAATGTTATACCAGACTGTTGTGTCCATCTGTTATCCCACACCCTATTACAATGAGGTAGGTGAAAAAATTCCCCAAAATGAATGTTTTACAGGTGTGTGTTGCGTAGTTCCTCACTCATAACTTCAAGAATTTTTACTATTCTCACTCCAGATTTTCAACACTGCCATTTTACCACACCTCCTTATGAGCAGTACAGCTGTCATTTTCACATCTTGCCCAAAATTTATTTTTGCGCATGTAACGCACAATGGCGTGGTCGGTGTGCGAAATCAATGTTTGCGACAGATGAAGAAAATCATAGTGAAACTGTTCATGAGCAGAGGTCTTAAAATGGCTATGTTGAAAATTTGGTGACAAAAGTCCATAAAATGGCTGTGTTACGAGCGTGCATTGCTCAGTTTCCACGCACCCTCATAAGTTCATGAATTTGTAATATTTTCAGTCCAGATTTTCAACACTGGCATTTTTCCACACCTCCTTATGAACAGTACAGCTAATTTTTCTCACCCTGGCCAAAATATGTTTTCACATTTCCAGCGCAGAAATGCGTGGTCGCTATGGGAACTCAGTGTTCGGGACAGATTAAGAAAATCACAGTGACACTGTTCATGAGTGGAGGTCCCAAAATGCCTGTGTTGACAATCTGTTGTACAAAAATCCCCAAACTAATTACATTACGGGTGTGGGTTGTGCTGTTTCTACGCACACTAGTGACTTCACCAGTTTTTTTTATATTTTCACTCCAGATTTCCAACATTGCCATTTTTTACACCTCCACATGAACAATACAGCTATCATTTTTTGCATCCTGTTCAAAATGTGTTTTTGCATCTGTGGTGCCAAATGGCGTAGTCACTGTGCAAAATCAGCTTTCAGCTAACAAATTGATATTGCCACTGTTCAGGAGGTGGGGTCACACAAAACCCATGTTGAAAATCTAGAGTGAAAATACCAAAGAACGTCTGGGGCGTTAGGGTTTCCAACCATAATACCCCAACCTGTAGAGACTGAAAGGCATCAGGGGTGTGACTTGAGATTGTCGTCTGTAATGCTCATGCCATTCCACCCCCACCCATACCCTGCAGCCAGTGACAGGCATCGAGGTGTACCTTGGACTCTTCAGTCCCAAAGTTCACCCCATTCTCCTATACTGCAACCATCTCACCATCTTTCCTTATGGAATGGGGTGAGAGTAAGGCCCAAAGACCTCAAGGCACACTGTGACACTTGTCAGTGTCTGCGGGGTAGGGTGTGGTGAAATGGCTTGAGTGTTATGGCTGACGACCCAAAGGCACACCCCAAGGCCTGTCAGTCTCTGCAGGGTGGTGGTGAGGTTGGCTTCAGTTCAATTCTTCACTGCCATCCCTGTTATGCATCTCTCTAACTCCTACACTACCAATGCCAATGCCAGCAAGCAAACATTCAGCATTGACAAATGCTTGTTTCTTCCTGTGATTGTGATTTCTTTGTTTTTTACTTTTATAAGTGTTTGTGCGTGTGTCTGACTGCGTGTGCACCTGTGTTGTGTGTGTGTGTGTGTGTGTGTGTGAGTGTGAGTGTTGTCGTTGATGACTGTCAACTCGTCATTGCTCAGACAGAGGGAAGGAGGGAGGGCAGTTGAGTTCAAGTACTTAAGTTGCTGAAATGGATCAGGGACAGGGTGAAAGTCAGCGAATGTCTGAGACGATGCCAGGGGCAGTGGCACTGTGTGGCAGCATGGTTGGCATGGGAGAAGTGCACACCCGTGGGGGGTATGGCTGGGTGCTGTTGGACCAGTCAAAAATCTTGGGTCTCCCCCCCAGAGCAGCAGCACCACCACCAAGTCCATGACCAGCAGTAGCAGCAGCTCCAGCAGCACTGCCTCCACAGCAACATGTGCTGGAGGTTGAGCACTGCTGTGACCAGCTTGCTGCCAGTGAATCTGGCCCTCCTGTGCCTGTTCCCCCCCCACAGCTTCTCAGTTTGGGAGTTCTTCGACTGTGTTGGGGGGGACAGCAGCCTGGTACGGTGCCGTATTTGTGGTGTCGCGGTGCACCATGGCCCCCAGGAAACACACCTGGGGACTGGGGCCAGTGCACCCACATGATTAATCACCACAAGGTGGACTGGCAGGCTCCACCTGCTGGCCCTTCTGTGGCAATGGCAGAGGGTGCTGCTGTGCATTGCCGCAGCAAGAGGAGGGACACAGCAGCTGCTTCACCCTCAGCACCACCCCCACCATCACCACCCATGGACCCCACACTGCCTGCAACTCAGGCTGACCTTGCTGTGTTCTGGGCCACAGTAGAAGAGAACAATGAGAGGATGAGTGCTGTCCAGCAGCAGTTGGAGCACATAGAGTGACACCAATTGCAGACTGTGTTGATGCTCCACCTGCTGTTGGACCAGCAGAGGATCCCACATTAGCTTTTTTCCCCAACACACCTCCCCCCCTCCACTGTGTTATAATCCAAGTTAACCCTGACGTATTTCTGGTGCCTCAGTAATGTTTACTTTCTGTTGTCGAGTGGTTGTGGAAAAGCAGGACTGAGCAGTGCAAGTATAATGTGTTAAATTGCATGTGTGCAGTCAGCATTCTTTCCTGTGTGTGGACTGCAGACATTGCCCAGCTTCTTGCAAACATATATATGCTGACTTGTTGCAGTTTTTATGGTATAAAGAATAAAGATAAGAATATATAACATATATTTTATTGGTACTATCAGCAGCAGCAGACTAAGTGATATGATATTATTTCAGAGGTCTCTGACCAGAATCCACCTTAGTCACACAGTGCACACATGACTTTTAGGAGATCATATAGCAACCAAAAATCCTATTTATCAACAAACCGTACCCAAAAGACATGAAGTATTGGTGATGGTGAGGCACCCAAAATATCTGACGGATGGTGTACAGGCACTATAAAGTCAGAAAATATATAAGGTCCAGTTCACTCACTGCCAAATGCCAACACACTGTGCTACCACAATGCCAACACACTGTGCTACCACAATTCTTCTTTTCATTTTTTGTTCTGGAATAAGTGACGTCTTTCTAGTTTACTTACAGTGCCAGTTTTTTAGTAAGTTGATGTACACCATAACACCACATGGCGCCAGTGGAATCACTTCTGAAGGAAAGAATTGTTGAGTACCTAGAGGCCAGAGGGGCATAGGACCCAAGGCAGCATGGATTCACAGCGGGAAGGTCATGTCAGATGAATCTAATAGATTTCTTTGACTGGGTGACCAAAGTAATAGATCAAGGAGGGGCTGTGGACATGGCCTGCCTAGACTTTAGTAAGGCATTTGACACAGTCCCACATAAAAGATTAATATACAAGCTGGCCAGCCTGGGAGTGGGTCCCAAGATGGTAGCCTGGGTAAAGAATTGACTGGAGAATAGGACACAGAGGGTAATAATAAACAGAGTCCACTCTGAAGAAAGGGGGGTTACTAGTGGGGTACTGCAGGGTTCAGCACTAGGACTGGTCCTCGTTAATCTCTTTATAAGTGACATTGCAGAGGGATTGGAAGGAAAAGTATGTCTCTTTGCAGACAACACAAAGATCTGCAACAGAGCTGATACACAAGGTGGGGTGGAAAGGATGAGAAGGGACTTGACAAGGCTGGAGGAATGGTCAAATGTGTGGCAGCTTAGATTCAATGCTAAGAAGTGCAAAGTAATGCACCTGGGAAATAAAAATCATAGAAAGAGTATACAATGGGGAGTGAGATACTAACAACAACAAAAATGGAAAGGGACCTGGGGGTAGTCATATCAGATGACCTAAAGGTGGTCAAGCAATGTGAGAGGGCAGTAAGGAGGGCTGGGGGGATACTGGGATGCATAGAGAGGCATCACCAGTAAAAAACAGGAAATTGTCCCTCTGTACAGACAGATGGTAAGACCCCATCTGGAGTACTGCGTGCAGTTCTGGAGACCCAATCTCCACAAAGACATAGACAGGATGGAGGCAGTCCAGAGGAGGGCAACTAAAATGGTGCAGGGTCTGCACCAGAAGACATATGAAGAGAGACTTAAGGAGCTTAATATGTATAGCCTCGAGGAAAGGAGGGAGAGGGGAGACATGATAGAAACTTTCAATTACCTCAAGGGAATCAACAAAGTCAAAAAGGGAAGCATCTTTCAGAAAAAGAGGTGTGCAAGAACGGGGGGGCAAAATTTTAAGATTAAGGGGGGATGGCTCAGAGTTTTTCATGGAGAGGGTTGTGGATGCATGGAACAGCCTTCCCGAGGAGGTTGTGGAGTCAAAAACAGTGGTGGATTTCAATAATGCATGGGACAGTCATAAGGCAATTCTATGGGGTAGGGGTAGGAATAAGTTAGTGTTGGTTAACTATGATCTGCAGCTTATCCATTGGGTAGGGAAATGGGCAGACTGGGTGGGCCAAGTGGTCCTTATCTGCTGTCAAATTCTATGTTTCCATGTGGTTGTACAATGTGGTGGCAGTGGACTGCAGGACCTGTTATATATTCGGACTTTAAAATGTCTGTGCACCATAACATATTTTGGGTGCCTGAGCAATATTTAATGTCTGTTGGGTATGGTTTGTTGAAAAGCATGATTTCTTTTGTGCTATTATCTCCACAAAGTCATGTGTGCACTGTGAGTAAATGAGATGCACAGTGGCCCGAGACCTCTGAATAAATATCATATCACTTACTCCACTGCTGATGATGGTACAAATAAAATATACGTTGTATATTCTTATCTTTATTCTTTACATACTGCAACAAGTCACACCATATATATGTTTGCACAAAGCTGGACAGTGTCTGCACACACAGGAAAGAACACCGACTGCACACATGCAGTTTAGTACAGTATACTTGCGCTACTCAGTCCTGCTGTTGGACAAACACTTCACGACAGAAAGTAAACATTACTGAGGCTCCAAAAATATTTATGCTTTGAAATGGACATTAATTTATCATTTATGACATTATGTGCTCACACACTGTCACCAGAATTTTTGTGCATCCCCGAAATGCAACTGTCTTGTGTCCAGAAAAATCCCCCAGTGCTGACAAAGTGAAATGGGAGCATTACACCAAATGCAAAGTGTCCCAGAATTAATGGCGCAGTCAGTCATGCACGCAGTGCTGACACACAGTCACCAGAATTTTTGTGCATCCCCGAAATGCAACTGTCTTATGTCCAGGAAATTCCCCAGTGCCGACAAAGTGAAATGGGAGCATTACTAGAAATGCTGCTGCTGTTGCAATTACATGTAATGCTGCTTTGTGTCGAAATTACTGTGATGATGATGTAATGAATTGATGCACAGTATCTTGCCAAACTGTATGAAGGAGGGATAACATGAATGACCATTCAGTGTACCGTCACAAATGATGACAGTGAGAGAACTGTTGGTTGCCCAAAGTGTGCTGCGAGCACCTCAACAGGAAGGGTGGCCTTTGTGTGTACACTAATAGTAGCCTTGGTGAGTTCATATATACATATATGAATTTTCTGGGGGGGGGTTGACATAAATATACATGTACTCATTGTATTGTTTTCTGTCACAGGTCACATACTGTTGGTGTGCACATTCCCATGCTTGAGAATTTGTGGCATTGGAACTGGAAATGGAATACTCTCAAGCCAATGAAAGTAAGTATTTTTTTTGGGGGGGAAGGGGGAATATCCTATCTGCAAGCAAGTCTCATTAATGGTTTATTGTTTGGTTACTTCTTCACAGATTTTATCTGCATCCTTCTCCAATCCAGTAATGATGGTCATGGTCATCATCGATTCATACAACTTCTACTTGTTGCATGTCTGCCAGCCCAGGGGTGGGGGTATGATGCTGAAGTTCTTTGGATAAGGCAACTATGACTCAACAAAGCATCTGCAAGTTTCCTAAAAAAAGAAATGAAGGACTTATTACAACTTGATTTCAGCATTAACACATTATGTTTAAGCCGTGGCTGTTCCACCATGGGTATATGGATTAATAAAGATAGCAAGCTGTGAAGTCACAAGAATATCAAATCATCAGATCACAATTAAATTTAGTACCAGGCTGTAAGAAATACACTGTGTCAGTGTCCCTGTGTCTTAACTCAAGTTGCATTTTAAAACCACATCTTGTCAAGTCACACGACCTGGGTCAAACTTTTTTCAACACTAGCATGGCTGCAGTTGCAAATTTGGAATACAGTGCATGATGTGTTGGGCAAATATTTTGTGACATACATGTCACCTACTTTACGAATCATCAGTCAGATTTGTTGCACTCTTCTGGAAAAATGAAAAAGGAACGGATTAAATAAAATTGATATACTTACCAGCATGGAAATGGATATCCCATAGATTAATGTACATATTAATGCTGTATCATTGATACAGTCCTTCAGTGAAGGAGAGTCATTTGTTAACCTGTAAAAATACAAAATAAGTTAACTGTATTTGTTTGACCATTGCAGCTCGGATAAGCAACAGGAAACAAAACACACAGCTAAAGGAAGTTGAACAGCATAAAAAACATTAGTACACATACTCACTTTGTAGTATTCCTAGTAAGAAGCCTTATGCCTGTGGCTGATGGATGTGATCTCCTGTTCGACTACCTCTGCCTTGGCATGGTCAAGACATGTAATGGAAAACATTGTTAGAATGGTGGTGGTGGTCATAGCTCAGGCACATGATGACATTCCCTCTCACATATTCCTGCATCTGGTGGTGGTGGCAGTGGCTAACAGCAGTCTTGTGGTGGTCAAGGGGGGCACACAAAATCATTCCCCCTGGTGGCAGTGGCTAACAGTGGTTTCATGGTGGTGGTCCAAGGGGGCACACAGTGACAGTAGCTAACAGCAGTCTTATGGTGGTGGTCCAGGGGGCACACAAAGTCATTCCCCCTGGTGGCAGTGGCCAACAGCAGTTTCACAGTGGTGGAACAGGAGGCACATGGTGACATTCCCTATGGTGGCAGTGGGTAACAGCAGTCTTATGGTGGTGGTTCAGGGGGGCACCTAAAGTCATTCCCCCCCTGGTGCCAGTGGCTAACAGCAGTTTCATGGTGGTGGTCCGGGGGCACACAGTGACATTCCCTATGGTGGCAGTGGCTAACAGCAGTCTTATGGTGGTGGTCAAGGGGGGCACACAAAGTCATTCCCCTGGTGGCAGTGGCTAACAGCAGTTTCATGGTGGTGGTCCAGGGGGGGCACATGGTGACATTCCCTATGGTGGCACGTAACAGTGGCTAACACCAGTGTTATGGTGGTGGTCCAGGGGCCAGGATATATTGTGCTCTGTGTTACAAATGTGACATGACATATGGAATTTGAGCCACTCTGAGTGGGACACTGATTTAACTTTTGGAAAAAGAAAACATGTTTCATACAACAAATGTGACAGCCTTTTAACCACTTAAGTTAAAACCTGCCAACATTAACCTCATCATCCTCATAAAGAAAACTGCTGTCACAGTAATCTATGTCTGAATTCTGACCACTGGGAAATTCTTTCTCCTTTGTGTCATCATCTACATCAGTGGTAGGCCGTTTCATGCTGCCACTGCCAGTACCACCAAAATGGTCCATTTCAACATCAGCAAAACCATGACTAGACCGGGGTACGAATACTGAGGTTGCAGTCTGAGCTGGTATGTGCCTCTCATTAATTTTTATGAATGTCAGCAAACTGACATTTGCAGAAGAGAGGTTTGCATGACAATCCCGAAATATTGCACCTGCTGAGTTGAATACCCTCTCGACGCTTACATTGGAGGGTGGGCATATCAGGTACTTCAGTGCCACTGCGGTCAGCTCTGGCCATTCACTGACCTGTCCACTCCAGTATAAAAGAGGATCATCAGTTATTGACAGATGCCAGTTTTCGGACAAATATGACTCAACCATTTGCTGTGCTGCACTAAGTCCAGTGGTTGATGCATCATTCTGTTCTCTGGAATCATTTATGTCACAAATCCCCACTTGGGACAAAGTCTCCCAAAGTAGGTTAACGCCAACCAGTTTTGATGACAGACCACCTGGAACTGCAGTCCCCTTCCCCTTACAGGATATGATTGATACTACTCCAGGTTCACCTTCAGCCTGATTATGCTGCTGAGGTTTGCTGACCTTGGCACGTGACTTCTGTGCCCCACGAACCAAGCGCACCAGTTGCCCACTGACATTTTTTACCTGTTCAGGCCTGCCCTCCAGTACTGAGGCAATTCCACATTTGTATCGTGAGTCCAGCATTGTTGCTTTTGCAAAGTTGTCACTACGCTGAATGCTCAAGATGTGATGATTCTGGTCAAATACTGTCAGCATGTGTTTCAGCAACACACTGCTAGCACTGTCTCCGGCAACATCAAGGCTATGCTGTACATTCACCAATGTCTGCCTCAGCACCCACAGCAGTGGAATTGACTGGCTAATGGAGGCAGACTCGTCACTCACTGCCTGTGTGTTATGTTCACAAAGCCTCAAAATTGTTATTACAGAGTCCATGAGGTACCACTGTTCAGTCGTCATAGACATGGAGGCCCCAGAACTGTCACGGCTAGTGTACATGACAAGATATTCTGAGATGGCTTTGTATTGTTCATACAACCTCTCTGCCATGTATAAAGTGGAGTTCCACTGGGTGACAACTTCCAGCTTCAAGCAGTGCTGCGGGAGGCAGTTTCCAAATCTGCAACTGCCAAAGCTGGTGACAGGCCTTTGCAGGGTGTGAAAAGTGAGAACTGATAAGGCGTGCAGCTGTTAGCATTTCCTTTATATGAGGGTGCTGCAGAAACTCCTGCACCACAAGATTTAAACAGTGGGCCATGCATGTAACCCAAACAAAGCCACCATCCGTGATCCATTTAATCACATTAGACCCATTGTCACTTGCTATGAACCCAGCTCTCTGGGACAGGGGGTTCAGCCACTTGTCAATTTCAGTCAGTACCAAGTCCAGCACGTTTTCACCAGTGTGTGAACAGGTCACATTGCGCACAGCAATCGTTGCACACTGTTGAATTCTTGGAGGATTGCTACCATGACACTCCACCTTACTACACTGATTATTTACACTACCAACAGCACAAACACCACCCGGCACCTGCGCCCAATGTGCAGTTGTACCAAATATGAGCTCCCTACTGTTTTTCCACTTGTCCACATATTCATACTTAAATGGATGAATGAAGAGGAGGAATGTTGAAGGGCATGTCTTACAGAGTCAGACACAGTACGGTA
Source organism: Neoceratodus forsteri (assembly GCA_016271365.2). Taxonomy (NCBI): domain Eukaryota; kingdom Metazoa; phylum Chordata; order Ceratodontiformes; family Ceratodontidae; genus Neoceratodus; species Neoceratodus forsteri. Next base: position 338,275,895 of record CM028137.1, on the reverse strand, counting down.
CAACTCAGAGACAGCACGGGTGGAAAAGTATGTCCTGGATGGGACTTTCCATTTTGGACAGGCACGTGCTGCAAACTGCCAAAACCCAGAATTCTCCTCTAAGGAGAAGGGCAAAAGATCAATTGCCAGCATTTCAGCTACAACAACATTAAGTTCACATGACATTGAATGACTGAGTTAGTACATCAGCTTATGCATAAAAACACTCTGTAATGTGGGCTGACTTAAATGTTTTACATGGGGTGTGATGACAAATGTTTCTGTTCTGCCAAAGGCAGGGGGTGGAGTGTGAATGTGTGATGAAGATGGTTGCACAGGTGATGAAAAATCCATAAATGAAGTTATTTTCCCAGATTTCTGAATGGGGTTGATATACCACTTGCAGTAGACATACTGAATTCAACACCACCACCACCATCACCATCAAAACTGCTACTCTCACAACCGCTGGACAAGATTTCAAAATCATTATACTCCTCCACCTCATCATGCCTGTAGTAATGTTCTGCTGTTATTTCATTGCTACTGTACACGTTTAATTTCCTACATGATCTTACAGTCATGGAAGGGGATAACATGCTCATTATGGTTGATGAGGGTGAACGCCCCACTGTGGTATTAACTGCCACCTTGTGCTGGGTCCACAGTGCCATGTGCCTGTGCTTAAGATGTGTATGCTGTCCCCCAGTACCCTTATGGCTCCCCTTTTTACCTCGCCTCACACACACATGGCAAACCTGGCAGATTGCCACTGACTCATCATTTGCATCTTGCACAAAAAAATCCCAAGCAAGAGATTGTGATCCCTTACTTTTAACATGTCCCTGATGCTGCTTATTGGACTCCATTTTCTTAAGCCCTGAAGTGGGGGTGTGCCACATGATTTTTCAAGCCGGACACACTTGGACTGCAACTGACCACCACTACTACCTATCATTATTACTGGGTCATGATCATCAACTGAAACTGGTAAATCACAACTTTTTACGGGGGGGGGGGGTTAATGCAAACAGACCCAGGCACAGCCACCTTGAATTTCTTTTTCTCCGGTTCCCAACAGGGGTCACTGACATCATCATCATATTCATCAACATCATCCACATCTACATCTTCTGCTTGGATGCTGGCATGTGGACTGCATGTTACAACCACAGCAACATCAGCATCATCAGATTCATCATCATCAACACCACCATCACTCGATATTTTTTCACCACACTGTGAATCATTGCATGGCAAATACGTGACCTGAACTGTGGTGGAAGAAATGTGACATTGTGTGTTATCATTTCCATGACGATCAGAATCCTCATGTTCAATTACCAAAGGGATGTTACTGGGGAATATGACATCATCTACATTATCACTCACTGCTTTATACTCAAATATATTTTTGGACACGGTCAACTGGTCAGAAGTGGAGGCAGCAATACTCATACCACTACCAGCAACTGCAATAACACCACCAGCTGGGATAACATCATCTTCTCCAACTATGAACGAAGCTACTGATTGCACTGTTAAAAACACTGAAGGAGAAATACCTTTCCTCCCATCAGCAATGCACTTCTGCAACTGTGTACCACCACACCCACAGACAATCTTACCACTGGCAGCAGTGCCATGGCGAGAAACAGCTTTGCTTGCACGTCTCTTTGAGGGCATTTTGGGGGATCAACAAGAATATTCTAAACAAATTTAGATTTTGGAATGTTCAATCTGGGCCGCTGGACATGAAGCCAAAAAAACAACTGTGGCTTCAACAAGAGATACAGACACAAAGTCACAACAAGTTCAACAACACCTTAACTAACCAGTTGTGCTCAAGTCACACTACGATCTGTAAAAGAATACCTTTGCCAGTGGGGGAGCACTGTGACTGCAGATTACAGTAACAGTGCAAAACCAAGATACCACAATGGCAGTACATATCACGCAGGTGCAGTAGATAGCAGGTTCACACTGCTGCAATTACAGTGCGGCACAATAAAAGGTGTATTATGTGATGTCACGCACTGTACACACACACACACACACACACACACACTCTTTGTCTAAGCAAACTGAAAACTTCAGTAATATACCAAATATTTTAAACAACCTGAAATTATGTACTGCTGCATCAGGTCCACAACACAATCAGCAAAAAAAATGTGAACAATTACTGAAAATATAACTGTGTGTACATTAACACAGTTATACAAGAAAAATATAACCAAAAAAAAGAACTCCCTATTTCTCCAACTTAAATCTACCTACATTACAGATACGCCCCTCCCCCAAAGCACACTTCCACTGTCTGTCAGTGCACAGACTGAATGTTGTACATAAACATTCAAAATCCACACACAAACAATTAACACTCGATGATATGAGCCCAGGAGGGTTTCCTACAATCAATGCACTAAAGTTCGAGCAAAAAAAATTACTCAAAAAAGCTTTTTAACAGATTTTAGAGGGTTTGAATCACACAGCGTTCTCAGAGCAAACTGTCTCCTACAGCTACCTACACACACTACCCTGAACTGAGGCTGTGCAGAACAATCTAGAGCCCATGTGACCTGCAATCCCATGAATTACTGCACAATTCACCTTTGGAGCTCACCAACAAGATGAAGTGATGCGAAGTACATTGATTTCAATGTACTTTACCTTACAATTAGTGGCGGAGTAGTAGTTTGGGGAAGGTGGAATAATGCAAAGTGCATTGCTTTCAATAGACTTTGCGTTCCTCATTATTGTTTGTTTATTGTTTTTTGTGAAATATTCAGAAAGACCTTTGAGTCAGAGACTCATTTACAAAGGTTCTACATCATACAACAGGGACAGTACAAACAATTGATAAACAGAGATGGCAGGGACGCAGAGTACTCCGCTGCACATTGCAGGGAACTTTGCAAATTCTGCATTACTCCAAGAATCACTTTTCGGATCGAATTAGGTCCACTTTGCCCACCACTAGGGAGGAGGAATGGGGAGAGTACCAAATAAAAGTTAGGGAAGCAAAGAGGATGGTTGGAGGCACAGGCAAAGCCGGAGCTGCGTATTGCATAAGGGATCAAGGGTGGGGAAAAACAATTCTTCAGATATATTAAGGAAAAAACAAAGCAGGGAGGGGGTATTGTTAGGCTATATTAGGGGAGGGTACTAGAGGAAGATGAACAAAAGCAGCCATCCTTAACAATTACTTCTGCTCTGTCTTCACAAGGGAAGGCAGTGCACCCCTGCCTTAAAGTAGCATTATGGTGACTATCAGGAGCATTCCTGAAATGAAATAGCCAGTATTTACCAGAGAAAGGGTCCATAAGTGGCTTGAAGCCTTAAAGGTAGATACAGCCCCAGGGCTGGATGGGATGCACCCAAGGGTGCTCAAGGAATTGACTACAGAACTGGCTGAACACCTAGGAGGGCTATTCAGTAGTTCAGTTCAGGCAGGGGTAGTTCTGAAAGATTGGAGAGTAGCAGACAGTCCTTCTACACAAGGGGAGAGAAACCAGGGAATTACAGACCTATCAGTCTTACTTTGCATTTGGTAAACTGATGAAGTCACTGATCAAAAAGGACCTTGTGGACTACCTAGAGAGCAATGGTCTGCAGGATAGTAAACAGTATGGGTTTGTGGCAGGGAGGTTTTGTCATACCAAACTGATCATTTTCTTTGACTGGGTAACAAGGGTAGTAGATAACAGCCATGCTATGGATTTACTCTACTTTGATTTCAGCAAGTATTCTGACTTTGTGCCACACAGAAGACTGCTGAGAAAGCTGGAGAACCTTAGCATGGCAATGGACATAATTAGATATATAGGAAACTAGTTGAAAGAGAAACAGCAGTGGGTGGTGGTAAAAAGGGCAGACTGGAAGAGAGGGAGGTCACTTGTGGGGTGCCACAGGGATCTGTCCTGGGTCCTGTCCTCTTCAATGTGTAGCCACCCCCACCCAGATGTCTGGGGCAATCGCAGATGTTAAAATTGAGGACGGGGCCCACAGCAGAAATCTCACCAGAAACATCCCTAGGCTTAAACTGTAGAAACTAGAAACATCTGAGCCTACCTAAAGACGTCTTCTTATCTGGGTATCTTCAAGGCAACTGGTCTCAAAATGGAAGAAAAACACCCTTTCATGTGCTCCTCCATTCTTGGATGGCTTCTTTCTTCAGCGAGGTTTCCCCCCGCCCCACACACTGACCCTGGGCCTGAGATGCAGGATCTTAAATAAAACCCACTGGAAAAGAAACTCATTAGAGGACTAAAAACCTGGGAGTTGTTAAATGCATCATTTCTATTTACAAATGAAGTCAACTCTAATTGATTCCTTTATAAACCAATCACTTTAAAAATTTCTCCTGGGCCCAAATGATCCAACTGGACTACAGGGGCTCACTTATGAATCTACTTTAAATGGCAGCTCCATGGGGCTAAACTTTTATACAGAGGTTAAAGGCAATAAACTTTCGGCAGAGCGAAGTTTTTTTACAGCTCTCTCTCAGCAGACCAGATCTCTCCACAGAAATGTAGACGACCTTTCATCCTGGACTGTGAAGCTCCAAAGATCCCAATGGCACTGGTAAGTGCCTAACCAAACTTTCTTACTGGTTTCACAAGGGTGGGGATCCTTCACTCTCTTCTGATTCCCGGGGAAAGTGTACAGCCTCTCCCACACCATTCCCTGACTCTCATATTCCAGCCTTGCAGGGACACAGATGGTGCGGTACCCACCAAAACCCACATCACCATACCACCCCCATCCTCCTGCCCGGTTGCTTTCCTGGTCTGCCCAACCTCACTGTACATGACAGCCTCTTCCAGCAACACAGTGGCCCCCTTACTGATCAAGTTACCCCACCGGAGCAGAACCAGGCCTAACTGAGCATAAATACCTGCTCATAAAATGGAGACCCCAGGGCCTGCCCCAGACATGGGCATGGCAGACCCCATAGCATACCCAGGTCATGTTCCACTCCCCTGGCTGCTAACCATTTGAGCTGCCCTGCCATGCAGAGAAAAAGGAGCCCTGCCACAACTCCTGGATCTCCAACAGCCCAAACACCTCTCCATCCAGCATGTTGCTCTTTTCAATGGCTGTACATGATGGAGTTGCTGCCCAACCATCCACTCTTCACTACCGTCTTGCTGTCAGATAAGTTCAAACCAGCACTCAGGATGCCTCCAGGGCACGCTGCAGCCTGCTCAACTAAAGACTGGTAGCCCCCAGGCCTGTGTCTCCAAGCTGGCCCTACTGGGGTTAGAGGCTCCCCCAGGTCTCCTTTCTAGTGGGATCCTAGGCTGCCTTGCCATACTGGGATGCAGAAGCCCAGCCACAGCCTGCTGCAACCCTGATGACCCAGGCCCACTAACAGCCTACCTGGGTCACCCAAACCCTGGGGCCTACCTATCCTGCATCTCCTATTTCCACCTACCACCCCCAGAGCCTGGGACCCCACTAATGATGGTTGCAGCTACCTGTCTCCATGCTCTCTCTCAGATGCTCACCCAGGGAACCAGATGCATCACCTCTATAGAAGCCAGCCTGTCTAAAGCGGGGGGGGGCCTCCCCACCCCGCACAGCCCTGCAGTGCCGATTGATCTCCTTCTCCAGTCCCTGAAATAAAGACACAGAAACATCCTGTTCCTGCCTATTTATAACCTTGGAAAACCTGATCTCTGCTGCCACCTCCTGGGGACCAGCAGGAATTATGCCCCCAGAGCACCCCTAAATCCCTAAGCTCTGAGGGCAATAAAAGGGAAGGGGTACCTAAAGGGAGCACAAGCTTCTCTCAAAGGAGAAAAGGCTTACAAATGTGTTCATCAGCAGCATTGGCTAGGGCATCCAGGGCAAGCTGTATCTCTTCTCAGATGACACAAATGTCTGTGATAGGGTTGTTTGCAATGAAGACATCAAGGAAATGCAGAGGGATAAACAGAGACTAGAGAAGGAGTCTAAGGCTTGGCAGTTAAAATTCTATGCCAAAAAATGTAAAGTTTGCAGCTGGAAAAAACAAACTAGGACAGAGTACTGGATAGGAGAGGTTAAACTGAGCACTTTGGTAGATGAAAGTGACCTAGGAATCATCATTAGATACTCCCTCAAACAACCAAGCCAGTGTAAGAAGACCTATAGTAAGGCTAATTGGATGCTGTGGTGTATCAGAAGGGGTACTGACAGCAGAAAAAAGGCAGTACTACCTCTACATACTGTAGGTCACTGGTGAGAACATATCTGGAATACTGTGCTCAATTCTGGAGACCTTACCTAAGGAAGGGCAGGAACAGGCTGGAGATGGTGCAACACAGGGTGACCAAGATGATTTAGAGCCAACAGGGCAGATCTTACAAAGACTGTGTGATGGCACTGAACATGCCTTCACTAAAGACCAGGCAGGAGAGTGGGGATAGTGTAGAGACCTTCAAGTTCCTGAAAGGAATAAACAAAGTGAATTGCAGGCACTATCTAGCAGGATTACAGAGTCAACAGCTGAGCACCGTAATGCACCATCAAGTTCAAAAACAGTTGGTGCTGAACAAGAAATCAATCCAGAAACTTCCCTGCTAAAGAAGAAATCCGAGAAAACTTCTTGGTCCTTAGAGATAGCATTATCAGAAGCAGACTGGAGGCAAGACATAGATCCCAGATTCCATGGACCCAATAATGCAGTACTATTCCTGGCTCAATTCCCCTAGCATGCCGATGAAGCGGACTTTGCAAATTCGGGAGCTGCTTGTACTAAAAACTGCACCGGAGTCACTCTGCACAGCTATGGAAGTGGACCCCACAGGGCACGGGGTCATCATGTCGTAGACGAAATCACACAAAACAGCAATGCTGCAGAAATTATGGCATGCGGCAAAATAATGTCATCACTAAATGCCGACTGCAACACAAACGCGCACACCAGTGGCACACATTACAAAATCTTTGTTTTTGTGGGAGGGCCTCTGCCCCAGAACCCCCCAACCTGGGGGGCTTCGTCTCCCATCCCCAACTTAATTAACTAACTCCGAATGCGGACAAAGGGAAAAGGGGAAACTTGGAGCAGGAGAACTTTTTTTTTTTTTTGTGAAAAAAAACTAACATGTTGCAAGACAGAGAATCAAACCCTGAGCCTCGGGCCACCACTGCGCCAGGTGCTTCTGCCTTAGCAACTCCACCATGGGAGTGACTCAACCAGGCACAGCACCTATGGCAACTTCAGCCCTTCCTCCAGTTCATAGTGAGCAACAGCGGTAGCGGTGGTGTCCTACTACTATTCTACCCCTGTCGCTGTATTGCATTACTCGCTTTAGATCACGCAGTTATACTTGCATGGTTTTGTCTGCAACATATTGACTTGATACCACACCACAGGAAACGAAGGTGAGAGGGGGGTTGGGAAAAACTGTCCTCAGTGCCTAAGATTGTGTCCCAAGAGTACAGTATGCAACTGTCTGAGCCCCAGATTGTGATTACTTCTGATGGCACTGACTTGATGTAGCAAGTCTCTCAGCTAGTGTCCAGTTCTGCAGCTGAAATGCTGTCCCCAGGTACAATGACCACACACTGTGTTACTCCCAATATCCCTGTGCAGCCCACACAGGAGAGCTGTTCTACAGCTAGTATGGACGGTAATAACGTTTATCTGTTCCTCCCAACTCACCTCAGGCTAGACTGTTAGACGTGGCTCAGGGACTGAACAGTGCTACTATGAAATAAAAAGGCCCTGTGAACACTAATGCACAGACTGTGAACATTGCCCCCCCCCAGTCTGCACCATGGGGAGCCTACCAAACTACCACTGAACTTCATAGACTTATTTGCTAACAAAGGGGAGCCTGCCCCAAGAAAAATGCTGTGCGACTGGTGTATAAAGGGGGGCTGGAGACACCACCCGATTGACTTTAAATGGCAATGACTTTGTTAAAGGACTCTTAAATTTTTCACATCAGAGATATATGCTCTGATCCATACTGGGGAATCAAACTACAATATTAGTTTTAAAATGACTGCTTGTTGGGGGGCATGGCCAACAGTCGAGTCAAGAGCAGCAGATTTTATGTGGTTCTGTGAATCCTGATTGTTTAAAGTAAATTTTAACAAGTTTGAGTAACTAAATTAAGGCAAGGAAGCCAGCTCTATTTAATGTTTGTGCTATGGAACAACTTTATCTGAAAAACAATTACTTTTATTCAACTGACATGAAGTATGGGCCGGACAAAAAATGCTATGGGTAGAGATGGTGCCAAGCAGAAAGCAGCATGGATGGGCCTGAGCAACGATGGAGATTCTACAATAACGGATCCCAAACAACCATCAAATGCTGCCCTGCTGAAAGCTATTCAGGTGCTGGTTAAAAAGATGGATGACTTCACTGCTAAAATGCTGGTGATGGTTAACAAAATTCAAGTGGTCGAGGAAGAGGCCAAAGGGACAACTAAGACTGCAGATAAAGCAATGACAGCAATAGCAGGAATAATTAAAGAAAATGGGGTGCTCCGACGCCATCTGGAAAATCTCGAAAATGGGGTGCGGGTGTCCCACATCCATATCCTCAGACTACCAGAAACTGTGGAAGGGGAAGATAGTCTCAGTTTTCTGGATGGATGGCTACAGGATATCTTACACTTCGACTTTCCAGTAATGATTCAATGGGTCTACCACCTGACACCCTGAGAAGGCCAACTCCACATGGCAGCAGCAAGCACACAAGCTCATACAGTTTTGGCTGTTATGGGATCAGTTAAAGAGAGAGAGAGATCATATTCTGCAAGCAGAGAAAAAAAAAGAGCCCCAATGATCTGGCAAGAATCACCGATACATATTTTTCCAGAACTAAGTTTTGCCACTCGTCAATGTCGCAAAGGATTTGATGGGATCTGGTCTAAACTCCGTCAGCTTGGGGTCCATCATGTTCTCCTTGTGCCAGCAAGCCTTAAAGTCACCAATGGCAATTAGACATACCAATTCTGTGACCCTGTGGAGGCTGGCAAACTGTTGATTAAAACTGAAAAGGACTGCTCAGTCCAGGACAATGGGTCTGACTCGGAGACTGCAGATATATTGTGAGGTATAACAGGCTGAACTTTCACTCGACTACAACCAGGATGGAATGAGAAAGAGGACATAAAAAATGTCTGTTTCTAGGAAAATAATAACACACTTAGATCGTGATCAGTATTGGAATATTTTGTTTATGTTTGTTTTTGCTGTTATAACTTGTTTGGGTTACAGCAGCTTTAATAGAATGGGGGTCTTAACTATTAGCCTTCTAATGGATGTAGTTTCTTTTTCACTGTACCCAACCTGTTTCCAGTAACCTGGTAATTCTAAGTGCATGATTTATAATAAGCTGAGTAATGTTTTGTGGTTTAGAGGTGAGGCAGCCATTCGCTATAAATTAGGATAGTTCTTAATAGTGGAAGTAGCCTTTCTTGCTGTGTTTATCCAGATATATGCTGATAAATAATACAGGACTAGTTGATGAATGTTTTTGCTTCTCTTTACTGAAAAGAAATGTTGGGATGTTACAGAGCTGTGTAAATGCTTTAATCTTTATAAGGTAACTCTATAACAGAGAACGTAAGTTTTATTGCTGTTCATTCCCACTCATGGCTGTTATAGCCCACGAATTAACATATTAAAATTAAGTAAAATGAGTGGTTAATCCCCACATGATGTATCAAGTGTAGGAATGTGATAACGTACAGTCAAAATGTAATCATAACATTTGCTAAGCATTGCCCTATGGGAATGACTTGTATTGATTGAGTTTCAAAATTAATAAAATATAAGTTTAAAAAAAAAATGACTGCTGGCTATTCCTCTGAGCTGTCCTACCATTCAAACCATCACTGTGTTATTTCAAAATGAGAGAGTCAGTATTTCTGACATCCTATTCTGGCTGAGGCAGAGATGTGAGGTAATGGATAAGCCAGTACCTATCATTGATTCTGAGCAAATCTGGATGAGGGTGGAGGTTAAGAATAAAACTGTACCAGACACAGGAGTCATGCATCTGCCCACTAGGTTTTTCTGGGGTGACACAGAGGGTGTCTTTTTTTACCAGGGCCATCCAAAGTCCTGCCACAAATGAAGAGCCCATGCTCATTTGAGTAACACTTGTGATAGTTCTAGATGCAGTTTCTGTCTGGATTATGGGCACACAGCACAAAGGTGTAAAAATACATTTTGAAGCAATCTCTGTGAAGGTTGTGGACACATATGTGAAGTGTCACTGTGTTTCCCATTATATTGAAGATGGTTTGCCTCAGGAGAACTTGGCAACACAGGCCTAACAGAAGGGGGCGGCTGAAGCATCTGAGTAATAACTTACAAATCTGAATCCAGAGGCCTTGTCTTTGAGTGTGGGAATACCCATACCAGCCCATTATCCTGACCCTTCCCCACATTGGTGACTCTGCAAATACTGGCTGACACACTGCTTCAGAGGAAGGATTGGATATGATTATGACCCTGGTTATTCCCCCAGTCTCTGCACCTCCTGAAGCATCTGAGGAAGTCCCTATATAGACCGTAGAACATACACATACTACTGATCACATTACGACAGTATATCCTTCCCCAGAACAAATGCCCCCCCCCCCAGCACAGGATGATGTAATTGTCCCCATTAGCCCATTAGGCAAAAAAGAAAACCAAAACACAGGCAACTGAAAGGTAAAGGCCCAAAAGTTCATAAAGGAGCTGCACCCCGATCACTACTCCAGCTCCTATCAGGAAGAGGTATAGTGTACTGGCACAAGAGAAACAGTGGAGTGACACAGGAGGGGAGGATGAGGAATCAGAAGTTTCCTCTACTGCCTCTTCTTTAAAGGATCTGTCATCAGATCAACAGGACTCTCCTTCAAAGGCCTCTGCTTCTAAATGACAAAGGTGGAAAACTCAATCTCAGGATAAATGGACATAAATGCATGTGACTTTAAGGGTTCTCTATTTTTCTCCTAATGAACTGTTCTTTGGAAGTCACATCCATAAATGTGAACATTATCAGCATGTTTCAAAAAATGTATACTCAACTTTGCTACTTTGCAGACTTATAACAGCAAGATCATACTATTGCAGGAGACCACACGAGATATTGCATGCTTCTCAATCATGGAATAAGGGCATCTCATACTGGTCATTCCAAATGGACCAGTGCCATGGAGTAGGCATTTTATTAAATGATCAGGTTTTCAAAGTGTCATGCTCCATAGACATTTATCCTGGATGTGTCTTTCCACTCTTCTTGTCAAAGAATAATTGCCACTTATGCCCCACAAAAAAAAAGGCCACTGGTCAGCCTTATTTTAAGAAATTCAACTGACAGCTACTGTCACCTAGTTATTGCTGACAGGGGTCTGCAAACTCCAAAAACATTCAGTGACTCTTAATAGCTTGAAAATGATCACTAACACAGTCAGCTTTTTTTTTGTTTATCAAGTCTAGGATTACAAGCTTAATTGACTCATTCAGACACATTCATAAAACTGGAGGTACCACTTATTTCAGAGAATCTTACTTCACCAGGATAGATTACATTTTTGTGTCTCAAACTATGAAAGTGCTTGCAATGATAACACGGTCTACAGATCATGTGGCAGTCCAGTGCACACTGAGCTGGGAAAATACTGCCATAGACAAAAATAGTTTGTGGAGACTGAACAGTGTGTCTCTCCAAAACCCACATCGGTGGACCGGTGAGCAAGATGGCGGCTTAGAGCAGAGGAGCATTACACCCAGGGCTCAGTACTTTTAAAAATACTTTTCTGCCTGCAGTAAGTCTTTTCAGAGCTCCACTGAAACCTGTCAGAAGTTTTCAGCAATCAGCACGTACCTTTATCAGACCAAACTGCTCTCGTCTGATTGCACAGAGCTGCACCCGATCTGACAGCTGTAGACTGCATGGAGACTCACAATGGAGGCAACATGGAGCTCTCCATCACAGATATGTTCTCATCTCTGAAGCAATGCATAGCAGAAGTCATGCTGGCCTCCAACAACACCATATTGGTGCTGCACCACTTGGATCTAAGAATTGGGCAGATCAAACAAAAAACAGCAATTCATGAGAAAATGCTGGATGGACACTGTGTGTCCATGCATGAACAGGCCCATCAAATCAGGGCCCTGCAGGAAAAAGTTGACGATCTGGAAAATAGGAGCCACTGCAACAACTTGTGGCTCCTAGGATTTCTAGAAGGAAGTGAACAAGGTAGGACTGCTGACTTTCTTCAAAAGCTCCTCCCAAGGGTACTTCATCTTCCATAAGGGACCCAACTGATGATTCAGTGAGCCCACTGCCCCCTCCAACCCAGACCGCAGAACAGAGAAAGGCCCAGGCTGATCCTGGCTAGAATTCTAAACTTTGCAGAAAAGGTGGCCATCCAGGCAAGGGCCAATGAGCTGGGTGCCCTCGAGTGGAATGGGTGCCGTGTTCTCACTTTTCAGGACTACTTGAGGGATTAAGCTCAAAAGTGAAAAGAATTCACAAAGGCAAGGATAAGACTGCATGAACTTAAAATCCCTTTCTCACGGAGATACCTCCCAGTGCTCAAGATAACCCACAATGGGGCTCCACTGCAATTCAGCACTCCTGCAGCAATAATGGATTTCCTCTCCAGAACCTGGCCCCAGTGGACAAAGCCGACCACTACCAGTCCCTTAGTAGGCCACAAGAACACACCGCCTAGAAGCCAGGAACAGAGCCATGCAAGGGAGGAAGGGGAGCAGTTAGGCCAGCAACTGTACTCCAGCAACTGCACCCACACGGAAGGAGACCAGCAGGACCTCTGGTCCCTACCACCCAGATCCCAAAAGAGGTCCCAGAAGAACCGGCATACAAGAGGAGATCATCTGACCAAAAGAGAGTGTGAGGTGGAGCACAACAGAAGCCCAAGAGAGGAGGTAAGGGCCCGGGCCCAGATACTGTTAGCCCCTACTTCACCCAGATCCGCTATGCTCTGCTGCAGTAGACCTCTCCTATACATGAGCTTTTTGAGGATCCAGAGATGGACTTTGAGGTACCACAATCAGCTAACTGGCTGCCCAGCTCATCAGTTGTAAGCCACCATAGTGGAGGGTGGTTTAGTAACCAAGGCCATGGACTTCCAACAGGAGGTAGGTCCCTACACTGAAGATTTGTCCATGGGACTGGAGAGACCAGACATGACAGCCCAGCAACAGAGTGCCTACAACTTGCTGCCAGAATGAAGTAGCACCAGATAAGTACACTGTCATTTTCTTTGGGAAAGTGTAGAGGGGATTAATAGAAGGGTGGATCCTGGGTTAACGGGATGGGGGCTCGGGCTTGGTGAGGGACACTGTCCAGAAGTGCCTTAGTGTGATAGTGCTCCCCCCGGCCAGTAACCCCTTAGGAGGCTGCGTACCACAGGTGTACCTAGACCCCCCCCCACCTCAAGCACAATAAATATACTAAGAGTGTTGTTAAGGAGCTGGGATTCTTATTGAAGAACTTAGACCCCGACTGGTGCACACCCACCCACAGGGCACGAGCCTATGAGGAATGTACCCAACAGGGCTGAATAGAATGCCCTCCCCCAAGGTACAAAGTACAGGGGCAAGGTTCGATTCTACTGCCTTACCAAACCTGAGAGGAACAATAAAGGAGGCAGTTTTTGATGTAGGCCTGATCATAGACCAGGGGCTTGACCCTAGAAAGGCCTGTTGGGCCCCTTAGGTGTCTCCAGGAGGGGTACCTTAGTCCCCACAGGCTAAAGGCTGGACTGAGTGTAGCCTTAGCCCCACCCCCACCCCTCTCAGGCCCCTCCACCTCCCCCAGAGCACCAGACACATTATGGCTGATTACTCCCCCCCCACACACACACACACACTCTTTTTCTCTTCCCTGTCCATCACTTTACCTCCCAGCCCAGTACCTTAAGACCTCTGGATAGTAGAGGTACACCAGGGACAAGGCCTAACAGTCTGAAGGTCGGTGTACAACTGTAATCTGCTGCATTCCATCTGCAACAGCAGACTCAAACAACTGGCATAAGCCCTTGGTGGAGTCACTGTAGTGCGCCAACCCCTATGTGTTACCCCAATAGCGTGTTATTGGAGTGGCGTATGTACGGGTCCATTTAGCATTGAATATACCACCTCTCAGGCTTAGTGGCCATGAACTCACCCCCCAGGGTAAGCCTGACTAGCCTTTTGGGGCAGGAATGCAGTCAACCAAGTCAGACTGATACCCTCAAAGGATTTTTGGTTCTAAAATGTGTAAACAGTTTCTGGATACACAGTCAAGGTTTGATTTATTGGTTGTATATGATTGCTTGGTACTACCACCCTTTCTCTTGCTCAGGGAGAAGGTATTAGTGGGTTGATTATCCTAAAAATGTCAATACTTTGAAGCTGTTAGGAGGCAGTATAGCATAGTGGTTAAGGGCACTTAGCTGCAAACTTGGAGACCTGGGTTTGAATCCCATTAGCCCCTACCTGCATACTGTGTGACCCTGAGCAAGGCACTTAACTTCCTTGAGCTCCCAGGTCGCACCTGGAAACAAGATCTGGCTTAGTGTGCCCTTCCTGGTTAAGCAATTTCCCCCTTTCCCTCTTCTCTGTTAGTCAGCAATAGGGGCAGGGGATGGATCTTGAGTAAATGCAATGAGTCATATGTCCTAGAAAGGGGTCACCTCACCTCAGCCACCAGATGTATGTCGTTTACAAAGCAGTTCATTTGTACTCCCCTAACTGACCATGGGTGAAGTTGTTTGCCACACATAGAATGTCAAGGGGCTAAACACCCTGTTAAAAGTAAAAAAACTCTCTCGTCTAAAGCTGCTGAAGTCCCAGGTGGCCTCTCTACAAAAGACCAAGTTGACCCAAAACAACCATGGTACACTTGTAAAAGACTGGGTAGGATAGGAGGTCCATGCAGGGGCCCCAACCTGGGAGAGGGGAGTAGCTATCCTCGTCCATAAGTCCATTCAGTGGTCCCCAACAGCCTCTATATCTGACCTGGAAGGTAGGTGGTTGATGGCAAGCTAGGAGATCCGTCGGGACCCATAGTGCTGTGCAACATCTATGCACCTAACCTTGATGATCCACAGATTTTTCATGGTCTGTCTGGAGCTCTTAACACCTTCTTGTCCCACCCCCAACTGCCCTCTACTGGTTGAAGGGGACTTTAACCTCACACTGGTCCAACAAATTGATAGGAGTACCTCTGATAAAGAAACTCATAACAGGGCCGGGCTTGCTTTACACCAAATGATGACTGATTTTGGATGCCTGGTGGCCTTTCCACCCTCGTACCAGGAATTACACCTTCCACTTGGAGGTACATGCCTTATGCAGTAGGCTGGACCACTGGCTAGCCTCCCCCCAGCTAATGCAGAATGTAGCTGATACAGCAATCCTCCACCGTACAATCTCAGATAATGTTAAAGTCCAAATACACTTCACCTGGAGACCGATTGCCCCACCAGCAGGTAATTGGAGGCTTGACCCCCTTCTTATGTGGGGCCTATAGTCTGCCCCATTGGCACAAAAAGAAGCATCCTTCTTCCTTGAGAGCAACCCCATCATGGACACGTCAGTGGAAAATACTTGGGAAGCATTTAAAGCCACCATGAGAGAGAGAATTACAGTATGTGTTACGCAGCAGTCAGGCATAGGGATAGGGAAAAGCTACTAGCAGACCTCGATCTAGAGTTAACCCAAATGGAGTCAGCATACAAAGCCATGCCCTCCCCAACTCTATCATAGGGCAAGAAGTTCTAGGACTTAGATTTGAAATCAACCAACTCCTCAATAGGAAGGTTGAGGTGGTCATTTTCAGGGTTAGGTAATGGTAGGGAGGTGATAAAGGGGGAAAGTGCTTGCTTACCAGCTGCAGAAGCAGCAGGTAGACAGGTACATACCCGAACTGAAGAACCAGCAAGGGGAAAATGTCACTGACCCACAGGGAGTCAACAAGGTGAGAGCCTCCTTCTACATGAAGCTATACACCACTACCCATACTACTCCCCCTTAGGGAATCCAGACCTTTCTGGATACCCTGAAACTCCCAAGATTAACACTTCAGTAAACCATGGACCTAGGTGCACCCATAGAGGAGCCAAAGGTCAGAACCACCATAAAGGCCCTGCAACCAGGGAAGCCCCTGTGGGAGTTGGGTTCACAGTAGAGTTCTGCCACGCCCTATCCACCAAGACCACCCCTCTCCTCAAGAAGGTGTACACTGAGACTGAGACACTTGGATCCCTACCCCCAACCTTGAGGGAGGCAGTAATCATGGTTATTAAAAAAAAAGGAAGGACTCCATGGTAGCAGGGAGTTCTAGGCCCATCTCGCTGATAAATGTGGATAAATATACGCTAAGGTGCTGGCCACCAGACTGAGTCCCTTGTTAGTTGATCTCATTCACCCATCCCAATTGGGCTCTATCCCTGGCAGACACAGCACTGACCACATAATATCTCTAGTGAACCTCATGCACGTTACAAAAAGCACCCATACCCTGGCCACAGCCATTGTGGTAGACTTTGAGAAAGCATTTGATTCCCTAAAATGGGACTATCTGCAAAAGGTTTTGGCCCACCTGGTGGTGGGTGACAGATGTAGGTCATGGATGAGCTTGATCTACACCACTCCAGTGGCACAGGTGCCCACTAATTGCCTCCTATCAGCCTCCTTCCCTCTCTCGAGGGGGACCCTACAGGGATGTCCCCTCTCCCCACTACTGTTTGTGTTGGCAGTGGAGCCACTGGTGGCAGCTATTAGGCAACACTCAGACATCAGGGGAATTGAGATTGGAACAACAGCATATAGCAACATTATGTATGCAGATAACTTGCTCATCCCCCTAGCAGATGCCCACAGCTCACTCCCAGCCCTTCCCACACTGTTTGACTCCTTTGCTCAGTATTCCAGCCTATGCCTGAATCAATCAAAAATGGAGATGATGCTGCTTAATCAGCAATGCCTCCATCAATTTGCCACTAGCATAGGGCTTATGTGGCTTCCACAGGGAATTACCTACTTGGGTATCACGATTACCCACCCCTGAATAGAAGAGTTGTGGCAGGCCAACCTCCAGATTCTGATCCAAGCAACTAAAACAGAATTTGGTAGATGGCAACTGCTTCGGCTCACAATGGCTGGTAAGATACTGTAGCAGCCATAAAAATGGTCACAGCACCAGGATTCTATATCTGCTAGCCCATATTCCAACCACACTTCCAAAGAAATGGTACCAGACTATAGATAAGTTAATGGGAGACTTCCTCTGGGAAGAAGCTAAACCCAGGTTTAGCTGGAGCAAGCTTAGGGCACACTGGGCATCAGGGAGCTGGAACATCCCATGAATGGATGGATGCAAGTGGGCCTTCCAGATAGCCCAGACTTTGCACTGGCTCATCTCCACATAGCACTTGGACCAAAGTGGGTGGGTATTTAAATGGTGCAGGGCCAGGCTGAGATTGCTTCTGCACTTCTCTATCTTCCTAAAGTGGGCATGGGATCCCAACACCCCACCACTGACTCATCTGTCCATTACTGGCACAGCATGCATAGGAAACTTGGCCTGGATATGCTTTCTTTGGCACATGCATCCCTATGGTGGAATTCACAAGTTACCTCAGATAAAAAGTTGGTTTGCTGGCCCCAACTGTTAGCCAAAGGAATATCCCGGGTTGGGGACAACTTGGAATATCGCCACCTCAGAGTAGCTCCTTTTCAAGCATTGTAGAGCAGATGAGGATTCCAGCAGAAGGACTTTTGGTGTTTCTGCAAATCAGAGAAGCAGTACGACACATAATCAAGCATGAAGAAATGCCCAAGCCACCTAGTGTGCTAATCTCATGGTTGTTGCACCCAAAAGGTAGAAGGCAGAGTCTATGCAAAATTAAGAGATGCCATTCCCTCGCAGTCATGGGACTCCAGGCATAGGTGGGAGAAACTAATAGGTGGCAAGATTTCGGAACTTCAGTGGATACAGGTATGGAAAGGCACCCATACCTGGTACAAAGATGTCCACACAGGATTAATACTAATATTAATAAGGTCTCACATGCCTGGTATAGGACCCCATCAGTTCTACATAGGGCCAAAATACTAGACAATGACAACTGCTGGAGATGCCAGACACCAGAGGGTGACTTATACTGCATACTCTGGGCATGTCCCAAACTACAGGGCCTATAGCAGCAAGTAATTCAGATGGGTAAGCAGGTACTGGGTACCACAATACCCGCATCACCCCTATTCTTCGTGCTTGGGATCAAGGCAGGTACACCCCAACCTAAGCCCCTGGAGTGCAGATGGCTGTCCCTGCTAGCCATGCAGACCAAGAGAGCCATACTCTGTAAGTGGCACTCTACCCTGGTGCCCAGTCTGGGTGAAATTGTTGCCTCACTCACCTCAATAGCCAATCTAGACAGATTCTCTCACCTGCAGAGTAATCGAATGACCAGATTTAACACCTGCTGGGGCCCTTATATGGCTTACACCAACCCCCGGACTGGGGTGGATTAGATGGCTGATAGGTAGAAAAGGTTCCATAGCTAACTGCATCTTCTTACCCCCATAGCTAGCCCACCTCAAAGGTCCCACCTAATGTACAGTATAACTGAAGGTACTTCACCAGGCACCAACCTTGAGTACCAGCTTTACAGCCAATGTAACAGTTGCAACCAGTGTATATATGTTACAGTACATCTATGTGATAGAACTGTATAAAAGGTCTTATAGGCCATATGTGTAGAACTAGATATTTCTGTGTTTATGTTGTTCTGTTCCAGAGGGTTGAAGAGTCTCAGCTAGCATAGGATGAATGCATCTTAGTAACATAATCTTATATGAAGCCGTGATGCAAATATGGGGATTTCCTATCTGGAGTCTCCATGTGAATCCTAACCTGGTATAGTTGGGTAAGTACTTACCTTTCCTCCTCCATCACAGTACACTCCCAGTCTCCTAAAAGCAAGAGTGCCACCCCAACTGTACCTTTAACTGTACCTATATCCAAGCTAGGTAGGAATGTTATACCTCTCCCCTCAATTGACCCTTTTCAGGGTGCTGTAAGTAATCATCTGCAAGTTTTGCTTGGTGTTCTGCACTCTGTAACCTCCTGCAGACATACAGGTTATAATGTTGTACTGTTTTAAATTGAAACTCAATAAAAAATCTACAAACAAAACCTACATCAGTTTAAACAAACTCTGGCCAGAGCTGACATGGCTGCAATTATGCTCGCAAGACTCATGGCTGAGCTCATGGCAGAACAGTCTACCATGCCCAAGATGGTCACCGGAGCTCAGTACACATGCACAAGTAGCTGCACATGTGTGACTTCACTTCCGCAGTTGTGGTGAAGTCATACATACACACTGAGCTCTGGCAACCATCTTGGGCCCAGCAGACTGTTCTGCTGTGAGCTCAGAGTGCATACGTGAGTTCACCAGCATCCATCTTGAGCACAGCGGGCTCCAGCAACAAAAGAAGTGCACCTGTGGGGGGACGGGGTGAGCAGAGTATTTCAGAGTTCTGGAATTATCATGCTGCAACTCCAAATGTGTTGTTCGGACAGATTCGGTGATCTGTTTTTTAAGGTGATTGCCCACTGCAGCTGTAAAAATGGAGTGTGCTCTGGAGGGTCGGATTTTTATAGTCTACTTATATGATAACCTTGCCCTTTGGTGGGAAGACGCAAATGTAGACTTTGCAAAACATTTTCACACACATTCGGTCCTTACTGTTAATGCAGATTATTTGAACTACCGGGCCCTTAGAGGACAATTCCAAAAATTAATATCCAAGTCAGAACTGGAACATACAGCTTTGAGTAGTCAAATGTTGGTAATTAATGCAGAAATGTGGAAATTGTAATATGATAGGGCCCAGTCACTGAAACAAGAAATGACATATGAAACTGAGTAAAAAATGAATTTTTGCCGACTATTGAGATTTTAACACAGGATAATGCGTAGAACCTTACAGGCTATAAAATTCTAGGGTGGAAGGATTGTATCCTTTCATACACAAATGCAAGCAGCCACTACATTTGTGGACACATTTCAGGCTGTGTTCTCTGTATGCCTAGATCCCACTTTGTTTCTCCCTTCTGAATATCCCACTGTTATCTATGTCTGACAGAAATGTGTTAACTAATCCAATCTCCTCAGCAGACATACAGAAAGATATTCAGTGAGCAAATTGCCAAAGGACAGAACTGTGAATCTGCATCCAAAATAGGTGCATAAACAAAAGGGGGGGAACCACCCCAGACAAACCAGTACTTCCAAGTAGTGCACTCCAGTGGGAAATCAAAGGCTTCTTTGGGCTGGATAGCATTCATTCAGGTTGAAAATAAAACACTTGTCTCCATTCCACAATAATGTGGAATCAATAACTTTTTATTGAAAAAATAAAGAACCACAAAGCCAAAAAAAAACAGCACAGTCAATGACCACATGAATTCCCCAGCGCTTCGGGTCCAACTGACTCTTCCTCAGGAGGCAGAAAGGTATCACTGCTCTATAGAATGACACTTGCCCAGGACAAGAGGGACTCACTTCAGAGTTCAATAAAACATTTTCAGCACAATTGGCACCTATCTTGATAGATTTGTTTAATCACAAACAGGAACAAAATACCTTGCCAAGATAATGACCAGAGCCATCATGGTATTTATTTAAAAAAAGGGGGAAAGGACAGACTTATGTAACTGGCAGCTGCTTAGTCTGTTGAACACAGATTTTAAAATATTAGCCAAGATTTTGGCAAGCAGGCTACCCTGATTCACTCAACAATTGATTTCTTCACATCAGACATGTTTGGTGCCATCTAGCAGAGTACAAGATAACCTTAGATTATTGAGATACATTTTTAAAAGAGGAGATTCAGGGTCCTGTGCAAGATATGTGCTTAGCCTCGACCAGGAGAAGGCCTTTGATAAAGGGGCATATAACTACATGTTTGCTTGCCTAAGGGCCTTCAGCATTCCTGACATAAGCAATAAGGCATGAAAGGGTGTGTGTAAAACACATTTTACAGCACAGCCAGGGGCATAGTAAGGCTCGAGGCTGAAGGTCAAGTGACTTCAGTCACTGGATGTAGTGTAAAATATATTTTACACACATCCCTGAGTGCCTTATTGCACTTATAAAATTGGCTCCTTTTTTTACTTTTTACTGTTTGGAAAAGCATGTTTATATGTAGAAACAATAGATTTATTTGTGATAGCATAGTTCATCTGCCCACTGCAAGTGATATAATTGATGATGTCATTGTATTATTGCCTACTTTCTTCTTCCTGTTTTTTTTCCTCTGTTTTTCTCCACATTCAGGATATGGAATGTTTACCATGGAATACATAGATTCAAAATTCTGCTCAGTTCCACTGGCAGAATGTTTCTCTCCTAACACACTGTACACATAGACAACAAAGGCCTTTGTTACAGCCAGAAATTCAACTATCTCACTGTCAGGGAAGAAGAAGAGAGTTCCCTGATGAGCAGGTAAAGATCGAAGAGGGATTTTTCACTGTCAGCAAAGAAACAGTTGTAGTGAAAACTAAACAATACAGTACTTATTGTTTCTAATTTGTTTATGTATGTAAGGAGAGTGTGATAATCAGGGAAACAATATTCAATTAACTTGTTTTATTTTCTCTTTGAGGTAGTTTTATTTTTAGGTCCCAGTTGAAGTTTTTTTACAGGGCAAAGGTAACAGCCATGTTTGTGGTGGAAGATCAGTTCTGGCTGTAGGGGGCTAACTGAAATACATGTGTTCCAAATGCCCATTGATCTGGGTTCCAGACACTTCACTGCTGAGACGTCCTTTTTTACGTTTGCTTGTGCAGATGTGCAAGGAACGTTTTGGCATAGTGCGACTTTCTGGAGGTGTGTGACCCTCCTGTCTAATACACTGCTCCATGTAGCAGGCGTGACCGTAACCCACCAATGGATGGACAAGCTGTCTATGACAGCAGTTGGGCTGCAGTGGTCTTCAGTTCAAAGAAAACCACCGCTGCAATCAGCGGTGGTAACCTATGTGTACGTAGCATATTGACATCATGATCCATCCC
This sequence comes from Neoceratodus forsteri, assembly GCA_016271365.2. Classification (NCBI taxonomy): domain Eukaryota; kingdom Metazoa; phylum Chordata; order Ceratodontiformes; family Ceratodontidae; genus Neoceratodus; species Neoceratodus forsteri. Next base: position 338,253,868 of record CM028137.1, on the reverse strand, counting down.
GCTTCCTCCCTCTGCTGCTGTCCTCCCTGTTCCCTCATTCTCCGTCTCACCTACTGAACTCACACTGGCAGACATTTCAAACGCTCTTGCATTTCAGCCTAGATTAAGCCCTGCAGTTCTCACTCAGCTGCTCCAGATACGAGGTATCAACATCGGATCCACCGGAGCTGCCATCGAACTACCTGGAGCATTGCTGAGGAGACTCACAAGTAGACAGTTAAATTAAACAAGCCCTCGCATTCAGATCAAAAAAATTAATTACAGCTCTCATCAAGCCTTTGTTCTTTCCTCCACTTCTTACCTTCTACAGACACTTTAGACTATGACTTTTTTTTGCAGGGCCCGCTATTCCCAGGTATTCTGACACTCCATAATCCTCTCGCATCAGTCCCTTATCCTGTAGGGCACCAATTGCAGCTTCAGATTCATTGTAGATCTGTGGCCCCTCCAGTAAAATAATTTTCAAATGGGCAGGATACAACAGAATGTATTTTATAGTATGTGCTCGCAACATTGCAAACAATTGCACTACAGCTTTCAGATGGCGCTGAACAATCGGGGAGTAATAAACTCACAAACGATATTCTCTGGCCCCAATATTCCAGCTTTCCCAATCTCCAAGCCCTCGTTAAAATTTGCTGCTGGACTGTATGATTATAAAACCAAAGATTGGTCTAGGGAGACATAGGCTCCTTAGAGGGTTGCGTTAAAAATGGTTCATTTAGCGGCATCTTCACAGTCGAAATTGTGTTTTTCATGGCACAGTACGGCAATCACCATTCAGGTGGGCATTAACTGGCTGTCATGCCTTAGAGACCGTGAACACCAGATTTGTAAGTTTTTATGCTTTAAGAGTGTTTTTTTTTTTTCAAACAAATCAGTTGAGTTTGAAAAGTGTAAATATTAGAAGTAAATATATTACAACATTTTGCCAGAAAGTCCCTCCAGCATACTCAGGTTGTAAACTATTTACTTATGATATCTGTGACCTACAGTGTGTGCTGTTTATCTGCATTGCAATCCAATGGATGAGAGAGAGAAAATGTTTGTAACATGATGGGAGAGCAGGAGAGAACAATTCCGCTACATTCTCATTCTCTCTCTCTCTCTCTCTCTCTCTCTCTCTCTCTATCTCACCTCATATTTCTGGATTTGTGTTTTGGCATGCTCCGATGCTCCATCAGCTGTTCACTTTCTTTGCCACAGTACTCAGGCGCTGGAGCCAATCGAATCTTGGCTGGGGCCGAATTGAAATTCATGCACGTATTTCAAAACATACAGTAATCGCACCAGCGGCGGGGAGCTGCTTCGAAATGTAGGGTCCTCCAAACCTTCTGACTCTTGTTGGGTGTGTGTGCTGTGCAGGGCAGAATAGACAGCTGAGCAGCAAGTGTTATAACTCAAGGCAAGGAAGGGGATGAGTAGCGGTGACAATACAGCAGAAGCAGCCACAGATTCAAGCAGCTTTTCAGGTATATACTTATAGGGAGAAGGAAAGTGGGCCTTTTGGGGGGGGTGGTTAACAGTGCCCTATGGATGTAGATAGGTGCACCGTGGAGCCTGCACTGCCCTCTACCCCTTCATTCCCTCCATTGAGCTCATGTTTTGAGAAGCTGGCTGGGAGGAACAGCAGGATGGCATACCTCTTAGACTTTCATTTAGTAGCAGGAGTATAAACATGAGCTCACAGTGCCAATTTAAGAGCTGCAATTAAAAAAAAAAAAACACTCCAGCAGCTACAACATGAAGTGAGCATATATAAGTAATCTTGACCCCCACATTGGGAGCTACTGCATAATAAATGTAGTGAGCATCCATTGTTTTAAGTTTATGTTCACTAGCTGAAGAGGTGACTAAGTTGGTCCCAAAATGTTGATGACTTGAATGTTGACGCTATGCAGTTTAAATTAAAAAATATATATATTGGAATATGTCACTGTTCAGAAGGACATTACATTTTTCTTTCTTTTTTTTTTTGTATGTTCTTTTTCTTACCCTTCTCATGCTCGTAGACCCCCACTCCTTCAGGCTCTGCACATTTCCTGATAGCCCCTCCTGTCCTAACCCGGCCCTCTCCTTACTCCTCGTATTGCAGCTGATCCCTGGGATATCCTGGCGTATCCCTTCACTGGGCAGGCCCCCCCTCCTCTGAGGGAGAAGTCACCACAGGGAGAGGGATGACCCCAGCACACTCTTCTTAGGGCCTGGGAATGCTGCCGTGGAGAAGGGGGCCCTGGGAAGGCACTGGAGGCAACCGGAGACAGAGAGCCATCATCTGGCAGCCAGCGAGCGGTATTTCCATTTTCTGTTGTGCCTCTGGTCTCCACCAGGGACTGCTGGAGAGTGATCATGCATCCCTAACCCTCCCAAGGGGAGGAGAGCAGTCCTATGGACGCTCAATCCTACCCCTTCCCCTGCCAACCCCCAGCACCCGAGTCCAATCCTGAACCCGGGCCGCTGGCGTGGTTCGAGATGTGGCATCCAATGCTGCACCACCGGGCCAGCTTTTACATTTTTCTTGGCTGTCTCTCTGGTTTTTGGAGTAGCCTCCTCCTACTGTTTGTATATCTTTGTCAGTAGTGCAGTCCTTCTGTGATTGTGCTTTAAAAATGATCTTATATCAATGTACAGTATCTCTTGCCTGTACCTAAGAAATGGCCAAGTCAAATTCTACAAAAGTTGTGAGGTTTAGGCAGCAATGAACTGACTGGCCTATGTATTGAATTATTGTAATCTAATAACACTAGGCTTATTTGTTTTAAAGTCACCAAATTTCAGAAGATGTAGAGGGACAAGGGTCATGGCGAAGACTGAGAAGTGAGGGACTGCTACTGCTACAGCTGCACATCTGCAATCAGAAAGTCTACATATCTAATTGTGGGAATAAGCTTTAAAGGAGTTGCCACACTGATCATGAAACACTGGAAGCCAGTGATTGGTGTTCTTTCATGTATAAAAAATAAAATTAATTTCTATTAGAATATTCCACTGGTAAAGGGTCATTGCTTCATTGTTGTTGGCATGACATCATTTGTAAAGGTACAGCTGGCATGGGCCTGCCTGATAGCCAAGTGTCCGTGGAAGCCTAGATCCTTCCCCTGGTGATAGGAAATGCCACTTTAACCTCCAACCAGCCAGCAACAGCAATACAGGCTCAAGTGCAACCCCAGGTGAAAGGCATGGACAGTAGCTCCGAACATGCTGTAAATTATGATTTTGAAGCAGAAATTTATAATATTCTAATATTTAAAACAAAGTATAAACCTTGTACAAGCAAAGGCATTAGGTTTCACAGTGTTCTGATTTTGCATCTCCATGGTTAAAGAGGTGCTCCTCTTAGTGAGGGTCAGTGTCCCTCATTTGGAATGCCACCCTAATTTAAGTGACAGAAGGTTGAGAGGTACTTAGGAGGGAGTTTGTTGATAATAAATTATATAGATTATAAAGAAAACACTGCAGTGGTGGTGTTATAGCATCATAAGTCTTCATCTGCTCACACAGAATGAACCTTTGTCAAAAATTATCTACACACCCACAAAACAACTACTGCCATTATTAGCGGTTTCCTTAACTCCCAGTATAAATTTAGGCTACATGAAGTTGAGGACCTGTCCATGTCCTGGTAGGAACTGGCATAATATATGATCCTGCCACAAATGCAGCACTGAGGCATTGGAGCTTAGTCCAATGCCCCTTGGTTGAAAATGCTACCGCCAGAATGGACAGGGTCACTCTTTTTTTTTCTTCTTCATATGGCAGCTTACCCAAGTTCTTAACCTAATGTGTACTGTTCAGCGTTTTTTTCCCCTATGCATGTCCACATTGTTTCCTCAGCTGCCAGCTGTCCACTTCATGGGTTCACTGATGATCTGACTGGGCTGTGTGCACCCCTTGTATGTCAATGGAATTTACAGATATTGTACATTCTGTTAATCCCCCCCCCCAAATATCTTATGAGCAGGCATTGTTGCATGGAAAAAAAAATGTTCAAATGTTCTGAGTATTTGGGCTGTTGCATTTTACAATGATTTCTTGTTTTAATGTTCAGGACTGAACTGCGCTGCCAGTCCCCTCTAGAGCAAGCTTGGCCAGGCACACAGTGTACTTTGAAAGTGTGCCCAGTTTAACTGTTTATAACTAACTGCCACTGTCAGTAAAGTCAATGTCTCTGCACCTTACACTCTCTACCAGCTGGGGGTTTGTGTTGCAACAGAAGGGCAATTCAAGTTCTACATTGCAAGTTCAGATAGCTTGAGAATAGTTCAGTTGTATTGCTTTTATTCCACTGAGCCATCAGAGGTTCTTCTAATAAAGTATTTTTTTTGCGAGGGGAGGCTGTCCGAAACTCCCATTGCAGATTATTCTGGGTCCCACTAAAGACTGTAAGAATTCATTCACAGAAACTTAAAATTATTTGTATCTGTATTTAGGTTTTATTTACCCCCCATAACTGACTTCCACCTTTGGGCCTTCTGCTGCAGACTGTTGACAAGGATCTCTGCTTCTGAGTTCCTTTCGCTGCCACCTGGCACAGTGAGTGTGGATTTTGTGGTCACAACTGAGCCTAGCACCGTGCTGGATCTGGCTGCGATTGTACCCTGGCAATGGTTTTGGGCATCTTCCTAGGTTACTGCATTTTCCAGATATCATGAAATATGTGATAGCAGTGAAAAAGATACAGCCCTATGAATGAGTTTTGATTCTGTTGCTCAGTTGGGGTGGTATAGCCTGATAGTCTGGTTCCCACTACCCAAAATAGCAATTATCCCAGATACATCAATCTCAAAAAACTGTATATTTCACCTGACGGTCTGTGCCCCCTTCCCCCCAGGTTTCTCCAGTACTGGAAACTACTGAAAATAATTGTTACCAATGCAGTACATTTCTTCCACAACCACAGCTACCTTCAGTAATTATCCAACCACCCTGTCCACCTCCTCAACTGATCCAACAACCCTTCATTGAACACTAATTTGGCTGCCAGCTGAAGTGGTGAAATAAGAGAAGTGATGGTGGTTGGAAGTAGGTCTGGTTGTTAGGGGGTTGGGGCTTTTGGGAGAGGGGGAAGTTAACTGACAGTGACTACTGTTGGGTTCTGTAAGATATTTGATTGTGCTACATTAGAAGCTGGCATTTTTACTGTATGTGGGGGGCAACTACACCATCTTCTGAAATAAACATTGTGTATGATTTACGGAACTGAGTGTTTGAGGGTTGGTTGGAGTTGGATCGAGGTGAGGTGGGGGTGAGACATCTGGTCAAACAGATGTATGCATATAGAAATAAATAGATGGGATTTGAGAGCAGCGTTGCGGGGAAGGGGACACTTGTTATTTTTGCTTGCACGCATGTGCAAGAAACATAGTGCCATCATCCGAGTTTTCGGAGGTGTATCACCCCCTCTTCCAATTCAGTCAGTGTGTTGGCAGGCACGGCCCCAGTCTGTCAATGCATGCTGGAGCTGTCTATGACAGCTCCTAAATGCAGTGGTGTACAGTTGAAAGGGGGAGCTACGCTTCAGTGAGCAACGATCAGATATCGCCTGCTCATGAGCAACTCCCCCTACACACACACACACTACTGCGTGCGCCCCGCACACACTGTATAGCCGGCGGGGTGTCAATCCCCATCGGCTGTGCTGTGCTCCCTTCCCCCAAAACCTTCCACATGCCACGCTGGGTGCCCACCCAGTGTGGCAGAGATATCATATAGCCGGCGGGGTGCCATCCCCCGCCGGCTGCTACTCCCGAAGCACTGGGTGCCAGGCTGGGAGCCCACCCCAGCATGGCAACTGATGCTATGGCTGGCGGAGTGCCCAACTCGTCGTCGGCTCCATGCCCTCAACCAGTCGTCTCAGGCATGCTGGAGCTTCCACCGCATGCGGGCAATGTCCTGCATCGTCAGTTTAAAAAAGAAACCTGTAAATAAAAAAACTGTCCCACGCGTTTCTCCATGGCCACCCTCCCACAACCCGCACCCACTGTGCACCGTGCCTCCCAACCCCTTCACCCCATACTTACCTCCGGACTCCGGCGCGATGATCTTCGGTGGACCAGGAACACGTCTACACTCTTCAAAGCCGACCGCGAACTGAGGAAATGCCGGTAAGCTGTATAATGGGATAGATAGGGTTTTTTCAACTTTGTTGCATATCTCAGGCATTTTTGGAATTTTTGCACCAAATTTTCAACATGGGTTTTGGGACCCCTTCTCAAAAATGGCGGTCACTGTCATTCGTTATTTGGGCCGGTGATTTACGCAGTCACTGTGCCGTCACCTTTCGGGCCCAGTGTCGAAATGACGCACACTTTCATAAGGTGGGCTCTCAAGAGCCTATTTTGAAAATTTGGTGAAAAATTCCAAAAAATGACTGTTTTACAAGCGTGCGTTGCACAGTTTCTACGCAGGCTCGTAAGTTCACAAATTTTCAATATTTTCACTACAGATTTTCAACATTGCCATTTTACCACACCTTCTTATGAGTAGCACAGCTGTCATTTTTCACATCTCACCCAAAACGTGTTTCCGCCCATGTAGTAAACAATGGCGCAGTCAGTGTGAAAAATCAATGTACGGAACAAAATAAGAAAATCACAGTGACACTGTTCATGAGAAGAGCTCTTAAAATGGCTATGTTAAAAATATGGTGAAAAAATTCCTAAAAATGACTGTTTTATGAGCGTGCGTTGCGCAGTTCCTACACACGCTCGTAAGTTTGTGAATTTTCAATATTTTCACTCCAGATTCTCAACATTGCCATTTTACCACACCTCCTTATGAGCAGTACAGCTGTCATTTTTCACATCTTGCCCAAAATGTGTTTCCACCCATGTAGCGCACAATGGCGCAGTCGGTGTGCGAAATCAATGTATGGGACACATTAAGAAAATCACAGTGACACAGTTAAGGAGCAGAGGTCTTAAAATGGCTGTGTTGAAAATTTGGTGAAAAAATCCCTAAATATGACTTTTACGAGCGTGCGTTGTGCAGTTCCTACGCACGCTCGTAAGTTTGCGAATTTTCAATATTTTCAATCCAGATTTTCAGCATTGCCATTTTATTACACTTCCTTATGAGCAGTACAGCTGTCATTTGTCACATCTTGCCCAAAACATGTTTCCGCCCATGTAGCACACAATGGCGCAGTCGGTGTGTGAAATTAATGTATGGGACACATTAAGAAAATCACAGTGACATTGTTCATGAGCAGAGGTCTTAAAATGGCTATGTTGTAAATTTGGTGACAAAAGTCCATAAAGTGACTGTGTTACGAGTGAGCATTGCACAGTCTCTACTCACCCTCGTAAGTTCATGACTTTGCAATATTTTCAGTCCAGATTTTCACCAGTGACATTTTCCCACACTTCCTTATGAATAATACAGCTGTCATTTTTCACAACATGGCCGAAATGTGTTTTCACACTTTCAGCGCAGAGATGTGTGGTCACTGTGGGAAATCATTGTTCGGGACAGATAAAGTAAATAGTGACACTGTTCATGATCAAAGATCCCAAAATGCCTCTTTTGACAATCTGCTGTAAAAAATCCCCAAACTAATTACATTACGAGTGTGCGTTGCACAGTTTCTATGCACATTTGTGACTTCACCAGTTTTTTTAATATTTTTACTGCAGATTTGCAACATTGTCATTTTTTACACCTCCCCATGAACAGTACAGCTGTCATTTTTTACATCCTGTTCGGAATGTGTTTGCACCTGTGGTGCTAAATGCCGTAGTCGCTGTGCATAAGCAGCTTTTGGCTAACAAACTGATATTGCCACTGTTCATGAGGTGGGGTCACAAAAAAAACATGTTGAAATTTTGGAATGAAAATACCAACGAATGCCTGAGGTATTACGGTTTCCAACCATAACGCCCAACCCCATAGAGAATGACAGGCATCAGGGATGTGACTTGGGATTCTTGCCTGCAATGCTCATACCATTCCACACCCTGCAGCCAGTGAGAAGCATCGAGGTATGCCTTGGACTCTTTGGCCCCAAAGTTCACCCCATTCTCCTATACCGCACCCATCTCACAGTATTTCCTGATGGAATGGGGTGCGCATAAGGGCCAAAGACCCCAAGGCACACCGTGACACTTGTCAGTGTCTGCAGGGTGGGGTGTGGTGAAATGGCATGGCCATTATGCCTGATGACCCAAAGGCACACCCCAATGCCTGTCACTCTTTGCAGGGTGGTGGTGGGGTTGGCTTCAGTTCAGTACTTCACTGCCATTCCTATTACGCAGCTCTGTAACTTCTACACTACACCATGCCAATGCCAGCAAGCAAACATTCGGCATTGACAAATGCTTGTTTAAAAATGTTTTCATTTCTGGCAATAGAGAAATTAGTACAGAACATGCTGGTCATAGAAAAAATGAGTATGTAAGGATGGGGTGGGAACTCTGGCAGTGGATGGGGGGGAGCACTGGTGATTGGATGAAAAGCCAGACACAATTAGATAACTCGACTAATGTAATCTGGGATGGTCTAGTGAGAGTGAGTGACTGCCATCCACCAAGAGATCTGTTATGTGTAAATCTGAGAGGAATCGGGCTAGAAGAGGGACCACTAGTCACCAGGTAGATTCTGAGCATGTAGCCAAATAAGTTTCGGCCTGTGTCCAACATCTACTGGAAAAATATTTATTTTCCCACAAACATCAACATGCAACTAGCACACGTGTAATTAAGTGTACATGATGGGAGTCTTACAGGTAACACAAGCATGTTGTAAATCATAAGTGTGCATGTGGTGCCCTTCCCGCAGACAGTCCATATTATTAATTGTCACTAACAGTACCGTGGTCAGTCCTCTTCACATGTTTACAGATCCCCCAGTGGTTCAACACTCCATCCCCAAGCCACCCCATAAAAAAAAAAAAAAAAAAAAAAAGAATATTTGGCTGCATATTCAATATTTAGTCTTTATCAGTATGGTCTTTGTAGCCACAGTCCCACAGACTCATCATTTAGTATGCCACAAGCTTGTACCCCCAAAAAATCGGTTCCACACGCGGTAACCAACACAGCCCTTCTCTCGCCACCTTAGCTGGCCACAGTCAGAGCACTATGTGAGCTGGAACTGTACAATGTACACATCCCTTGATACTGATTGACATATAAATGCCAATAAACACTACAATACATGGTACCAAAACATTCACAGCTTAATTGATGACTCAATGTCTAGCAGGGGTGAATAAATGAGTGCTGTGCTGGTCTCTGGTTGTGTGTATGTTTTGGTTAATTTTGAGCAGTCGGGGGAACTAAACTACAGCATTTGGAGTCATGCACATCATTATGATTCAGTCAGCTGTCACTGACTGACACTGAAACTGCTGTGCTGGTGCTGGTAACAGAATGAATAAGTGTTAAAATTAGAAACCAACATTTTACTCACAAGTTTGTTTACTGAACGTGACAGTAGTAGCCACTACTACCAGAACAACATATTTTAACACAAATTTGGATTTATTTTCCCTATATCCTTTACCACTGTGTTTTCTGGCTAATAAGTGTGCGTGTGTGTATATGTGTGTGTGTGTGTGTGTGTGTGTGTGTGTGTGTGTGAGTGGGGTACTTCAGAGATGAGGATGCTCCTTTTGTATTCATGGGTTGATGTAGCACTTTATTTTTGGCGTACCGGGTCATAATGTCATATGCATAATAATGCACGACATTATGCTGCATCCCCGACCGTGTGCTCTCGTGTTGGACCCCCATGGAGTTAGAATCCATAGTGGGGGTCTGAAGCGCTAATCCCCATAACAGGTGTGGGGCAGAGCCCCACAGATGTACAAATAAAAGTGAAGTGCTCAATAAGTTATGCTGCACGGCATTCTGCCGTGCGGGGTTTTGACCACGTGCCGAACTTTCGGTGCAGTGGAGGTCAAGTCAAAATGAATTCAATGACCGTCCTCTGGCCCCGATGCTCAGCTCCCACTCCAGCAGTAATCTGAAATGAAGCCAGCAAACTTCATGGCATTTTACATTATTGCAACATACTTATAACACTAAGGTGATTGTATATTTCTAAATGCAGCTGTATTAGTTGGGTGCTATAGTTTTTGTGATCTCTGTATTATATTGTTAGCACAAGACAACATCAGTTTCTGACAGAGACTGATTTTGCCTTGTGCTTACAATATATATAGAGATATCGAAAAAGATATAGCACGCAACTAATACAGCTGCACTTAGAAATATGCAACCACTCTAGTGTTATAAGTATGTTGCAATAATGTAAACAACACTAATAACTTCTACATAAATACTGTACACATCAAAACCGTCAAAGGGCTGTATTATTATTATTCTGAAGTTTTGTTTTCATATCACAGAAGATGGCAACTGATTTCCTATATTTATTATCTGAAAACTGGTACACCTAAGAGATCAAGAAGGATCAGTTTTGGTAATGGTGAGCATATCTATTTGAGTATGTGTGTGTGCGTGTTTTTAAGTTTGAGAGTAGGTTCTACTGATTGTTTGGAGTAGAGGCAGGTGGAAGGAGAGAAGCACAGGATGAACAGCCTGACAGTAAAGACATCGAGAACAATGTGTCAGTGAGAGTGGCATGTCACCTGAGCCACAACAGCATGTCAGCTCGAACATCTGTCCCTCCCTACTCCCCTCTCTGATGAGTCACTCAAAAAAATGTAATTTTTTTGGCTTTATTATTAGGTTTTGAGTTTGTGTACACAGAGAGAAGCACAGTATTAGCAGCATGTCATTGAGAAATGTCTCAGCGAGCCACAACAGTGTGTCAACTCAAACAGTCTTTCCCCTCTCATTGCTCCACACCACTACACTGTGGAATGACTAACTCAGAGGAATGACGGTTACATTTTTCTTTGGCTTGACAGTAGGATCTCAGTTGGTGGACAGAGAGTAACAGAGTGACAGGAACAAGACATGATAGGAGAGAAAGATTCATTATGCTAATGAAGGTGCCGGTGCCATAGCCGATAGCCTACGGTAATGGAAACAAAACCTAAAGAATACTTTTTTTTCCTGAAAACTGACAGCATAAAATCAAACTGCTGTGCCGGTATTCAAAATTACCTTACTAAGCAGTTTTCAACTTTTCTGTTCATTGTCATGTTAAATAAAAAGAAACAAAAGCAGTGTGATTTCCCCAATGATTATACAGTACAGACTCTCGAGAAAGCTGCCTCTCCCTCTCAAACATTCCCGCTGTAAGCTCATGCTACCCTCTCACATAGCTGACTGGAAAAGGTAGAGGACCATGGAGGAGAGGTGCGACACTTTCCAGCAGTTCTATTGGCTGGCCAACTTTACATAACAGCCAATAGTGTCTACAGCCAGAACCTGGCCTTCTGCAAGACTCTAAATGTTACTGTGGACTGTGGTGGGACTGCCAAGGGCTCCATATGCCGGGATTCAAATACCAAATTAAAATATCTTCAACGGCGTTCATATCATGCCATGCACCCACCAGTCCCAGACCCTTGCTGGCACCCCAAGAGGCCGCTCGCCTCGTGTGTGCTAAATGCCAGTGCTGCCATTAAGGATCTGTGTGCTCTCTCAATCGGAAGCAGCAAGAGGTCAAAAAGATCAAGGAGGGAATTTAGTAATTCTTGAACAAAGTCCACAAAATCCCTCTTGGCTTCAGTTCCCTCTGGTACTTCAAAGATTCGGATGCTGTTCCGGTGAGACCTATTTCCTAAGGCATTGCATTTTTCCGTAAGGGTTTAGGTCTCTTGGAGAAGCCAAGTAAACAATCTCTCAAGTCGATCGACTGTGCCATCCATGCTAGTTGCATGCTGTTCCGGTTCCCAGATTTTTCTCTTCAATATTAGCAACAGAAGATTTTAATTTTGCATATAATGATTGAGTTTCCTGTTGAAAGTCCAGAAGCTCAGCTATAACAGCTGCATTCGTGGGTTGCTGCCCTATTCTAAACTGCCCATTGCCATACTATTCAGAAAGGATGCATGCTGTGCTGCAGATGAGGTATGTTTCTTTTTCTGTTACAATTTATATTTAGTTAGTCTCTGGTGACTCCCCCATTCAATCCAAACCTCTTCCTTAATGAAATTGTGGAGCTAATGAATTTAAATTAGTGTAAGGAGGTATTGTATCGGTGGACCCGACAGAGCTCAAATCTTAGCCTACCATATGAAATGCAGCATCACCGGAAATCGCTGCCCCCTGTCACTCTTGAACATGTGATCCAATGTCCTTTTTACGTTCACTTATGTGCATGCACAAGTAACGTTTTGGGACAGTATGACTTTTTGAAGCTGTGTGGCCCTCCTGTCCAATGCAATGCTCCATGTAGCAGATGTGACCGTACTGCACCAATGGATGCTCAAGCTGAGTATGACAGCAGTTCAGCTGCAGTGCTCTACATTTCAAAGAAAACCACCACTGCAATCAGCCATGGTAACGTGTGTGTATTTAGCACATTGACATCACAATCCCTCCCGCTTCCTCCCACTGCTGCTGTCCTCCCTGCTCCCCTGTTTTCTGGCTCACCCATTGAACTAACTCTGGCAGAAGCCCCTGCTAACTTACAGAAGAACGTCTTTGACCTGCCTCTGCTCTGTCTTGTATTTATTTGTTGGTTTCATATGAATTTCAAGAGTGACACTGACACACTTCACACACGCATGACTCCCCAGTAATACTACAGTTGAGTTTAGTGCCTGGACACCTGCCTCTGCCCACTGCCCACCCACGCGCTTTCCTACTGGCTAGAAATAATGCCACTTATACCTCCCAGACCCCGCGGCAGTTCCTATTTACAATTGACATATGAAGTTCCCTGAAGAAGCATCCTGGCCCTGGGCTATGTCAGTACTGACTGTACGGAAGAGTAACAAAGATTTGGGGGCACCATGTGTGCCACTCTGCAGGACATCCTCCTGATGACACTGTGTTGCACTGCGGTTCTACAGGGTCCAGCTATTTCTGCAGCAGCTGAGTTTGAGACGCTGGTGCATCTGAAGGCTTGGGCCAATGACAAGACCCAGACAGAGGCAGGGAGAGAGCTGCCACTGAAGCTCAGGCAGGAGAGGGTGGCCAAGTCCCTGGCTACTGTGAACTGGTCGACCGGGGAAGGTGAGCTAGAGATGTACAAGCTGCGGTCCTTAGGTGGTGGGAAACAGGTATTGGTGATGGGCAGCACCGGGGTCACCACAGCCACTGGAGTATATTTCTACCTGAAATACTACGGTAACTGTCATATCTGTCATATCTCATGGTCAGTAGACCAGCACAGAGTCCCCCATCCCTTGCCATTAATCCAGAGGGTGGTCCAAGTCACCATGCCCAACAGGTAAAAACAAATAGACAGGTATTAATTGCTGTACTGACTGAAATATGTGGCTGCAAACCCTTTTGACTGCTGATCAGTGTGCTGTCATTGGGTGCCCTTGAAATATGCTTTTGAACAGTAACTGTACTTCTTCTTGTGCATCATATGATGGGGTGGGTGTGACATTAAAAGTCTGACTGTGCAAAAAGGGAAGGTGCTGCACCTCTGTAAACTGTACCCCCTAAAGACATTAAGCCATGTCCAAGTGCCACACACCACTGCAAATACCTGCAAGTGAACGTTCGGCATTGACAAACGCTTGTTTAACCATGTGTAAACCATATTTTACACATGAATAAGAATCAATCAGATTACCTGATTTTACCCTGCCATTTTATAACAGTTTTTAATGGCTGCAATGTTTTTTTATGAAAATGCAGTATTCATTCTTCAAAGGCTATGCCTGCAGTTAAGTGGGAGGGAGCAACCAACCATGCTGCCTGCCTAAGCTATTTAAGTCAGCTCCTTCCAGCCTCACTGAGAAGCATTGTTTCTTTGACCCACCATCCTCCCCTCCTCCTCTTCCAGTGGCATGCCTCTTTCCTCAGGGATCCTTCCTAAGGTGCCTTTAGCCTAAAGGAATTATTCCTGCGACACCTCTAGGGATGGAACCCTCCTCAAGGGTTCCTTGCCTTCATGGTACCCCGACAGAGTGGTAGTTCCCCTCGGAACAGAGTGCACATGGCCAAAGTATTCACCAACAACAATCTACAACTCAATCAAATACCTCAGAGTATCAACAAAGTTACACAAGCATAACTCCACACCAAGTTGTGTAAGCCAACTGAATAAATATTAATGGATGGATGGGTAATCATATTCCACTTAAGAAACAGATTCACCAGGGCTGCCTCCTGAGTCCATTACTGTATATATTTAGCCTGGATCCTCTTCTTTGACTTGTACAGTGGAACACTGAGGTTAAGGGCACATCCTTGTACCCAAAGTCTCCCCAAATAAAGATTATGGGATACATGGATGGCACTGTTCTCTTTGTCTCAGATATTGCCTCAGGTGTAGCCATTAATGACAACTTGTCTGCTTTTCCAAAGACATCTGGATCAAAGGTAAACTATGGTAAAAGCACTGGCACAGTGGGAGATGAGGTGGAAGGGCCCTTTCCACAGCAGATAGCCTCAGTACCAGTAGTAAATCAGGACATCAAAACTCCAGGCATATGTAACACACTCTATATATATATATATATATATATATATATATATATATATATGTATATATACATACATATAATAGACATCTACGGGTTAGGGAAGGATGAGGTTACCTGGCACAAGAGACCTAGGTTTGGCTACTCTTCACAGGGCACCCAAATAAATCCAACTACAGGAAGCAATAACTGTAATGTCCAGAACCAGAATGGGATTTTTCAGTGTGGCTTTATTTATTAACTCACTGAACATAAACAAAGCACTGCATGGTCCCCAAGGGCTACATTACTGTAATGCAGATTAGAGGTTAAACACAGCGGTCCATTTGAGGAATGAACACATTACTACAGATGTCTGGCTTTGGACCCACCAGGCACTCAGCCCGGACTTTGCATGCGCATTGGATACATAGCCCGACTGGCCCGGCTCCCCTGCCGGCCACTCGACTGACGGTCCACTTGGTGAATGAACCCAAACTTTACTTGGAAAGACATCCCATCAAACAAGGAAGATCCCAAACTGTGGCTCCCCACACCACTTGAAGTCTGCGACTCCTAGAGAGATTTTCAAGTTGCAACCCACATCTGGGTACCCACCCCATCACTGGCCAAGTGCATGAGGCAAGTAGCAAAAACACAGAAGAAATCCGTAGAGGTGGACCTGGTTACTAAAGATGGGGGTTCCCACCTCCAGCTCCCACAGCCCATACCCGGCCATTTCTCTGGACACACAGAAAACTTCAAAACTGTAAAATGTAGATTGAACGGTGGATGATCTGATGCACCCCCTCTACAGCGAACTTTAAATCCACTTAAACTTTAAACTGACAGACTGCTCCATTTGTTTGTCCTAGTAGACATAGTTCTCCCAAATAGCAGTCCACATTACTTCCCAACTGAAGAAAAGAAGTTGTTTGCCCCTTCAAATGGAGCCAAACACTCACCCATTTGTTGCAGATGCCCCACAGGTGAAGTAACACTTTCTTTGCTGTTATACAAGAACAGACTTAAAACAAAACCAGGCAGCTTCTTTCCATAGTGGGCAAAGGGGATTGCCCCTGGAGCCCACAGAGAACTTTTCCTCCCCAGAGGGAGGGGGGTAAACAGACAACTACTGGTGTCCTTCTTGTTTGCTTAAGGACAAACTGAAGACTCACTTTGAATTTCCCAAAGTTCTAAACTTCACTCTCTGAGCTGAAGATTCCAAATGTGGCTCATGCAGCTGCGACAGTTCTATTATGATGTCATCTCTCAAGTCTCAGCTGTGACTGAGGACAGAGTGAGACAGTGTGAAACCCATTTAACTGGAGTTTCACAAGCTGCCTTCCCTGCCTACCACTAGGTCTTACTGGGATTCTAGTAACCCCGGGTAACAAAGGGGTTACACTCGCCCTTGACCAGGAAAATGACTGTCTCCAGTCATTATGCACCCAGCCTTAGGCCATCCCACCTTATGCAAAGTTACCATGGAGGGGGGTGATCAGGGCCTCCCACCATGTGCGAGCACAGGTAGGCAACACTAAGGGCCTAGAGGCCTATAGCTGACATATCAACCTCTACTCTGTCCACTTACTATGGACACCTAGTGGCTATGGTAGAACCATCCAGAGCATAGCCCTGATAGATCAGCACTGCGGCCCCTACTGCAGGTCAGGGCCACAGCCTGTCCATCCCCCCTAACCCTCTAGGGAAAACCTATCTGCCTCTAACATAACATCCCAACCAAAAACAAAACCCGGTGACCTCCCCGACCTTGGGCAGCCTGCAACTACAACCTTTAGCAATAATAACACAGTACATTTAAATTCTACACCATAAGCACTGACGAGGAACTCCGATGAGCCCCTCCTCCTCTTCTTGTCTTCTCTTCTGTCTTCCAGGAACACCTGTAAGAAAAGACAAAAACACAAAAAAACCACATCCTAATCTGCATGTACAGTCTATCTAAACAACAACAATGACAACAACAACAACAATCCTTATTATACAGAAAAACAAAACACTGAACAATCCCAAAAAATGAATTTTTTTTTTTAGAAAAAAGGTAGAAAACACAGTATTTACATTAAAGTACAATGACATTGGTATCAATACACATTCGGGGGGGGGATGGAATGCCCTAAATGTCCCACTAGTGACTACAAGGCCCGAAGGCCAGTCCATTAAAGAGTCTCTCCTGGGCCGGAGCCCCGTGAACATAGTCCTTTAAGGCCATAATCCCAAAAGGGAGAGTCTTTGCGAACAGTTCACACACTGTTTCAAGTCTGTAGTGTAGGGTGTGTATTGCAATGTCATAAAGATAGAATAAAAAGGGTTTTGCGGACTAACCAGCCTCTTGAAGTATTTGAACATCACAAACCTGGTCCCTGCCGAAGACTCTCCCTGGCAGCATTTCTTCTGATACAGCTGGGCGGACAACTTCCGGGAACCCACAGGAGTGCACATCTGGAAACAGCTGGGCTGATGTCATCTCTGGAGAAGGAACCTTAGAACAGGAACAAAAAGAGAAACAGCTAGTCCGGCGTCATCCGATTACCAGGCGATGAACAGGAAACATCTGGGCTGGTGTCCTCTCTGGATCTGAAGTCATCTGGTGGTACCAGTAGATGGTTGCTGAATAGGGCAGTACACTGTGGACTGATGAATGTGGAGCACCTGAGTCTTTGTTTATTCATATTGGCAGTTCAATAAGGGCACTTCACAGTCTAGATGTGGCAGTATTGACTACCACTGCTTGGCTCTCCATTTTGTAGGCACGGGCTTAATTTCTGGGAGGTCCTTGCATTGAGGCCAATAGTAGAGGGGGTCAGGGGCTTGAATTATTACTCCATCTGGCCGCACATAATTCACACAGTGGGAGACTTCGTGTCCCTCTCCGTCCACTATTCTCACTCTGTCCATAAACAGTGTCCTGCCTCTCTTCCACTGTGTATACTTTTCGTAGAACAGTCTATTCTTTACATGCTGGTTAGCCCCAGGATGAACATGTTTCATTGCTTCATCCCAGATCCAGGATTTCCTGCAGTTCTCAATCTCCTACCAAACTCTCCGAGAAAAGGTAGGAAAGGTCATACCAAAGATTTCATTGGCCTTTCTATGAACCAGTCTCTCCTCTTTACTTGCTTTGGTCAATCTGAGACCGCTGGCCTGGCTTGAGGGTGGCCAGTCCTGGTTCTGCCAGCTTGGCATCCTCAATAAAATTAAAAACGGATCCCTGACTTCTTCTTCTTCTTCTGGTGAAGCCAGGGCAGTGGCATCACCACCTTCTTGCAATTTCAGATTCAGTCTCTAATTCTGCACTCTCTAACTTTGTGCCACACTCCCCCGAGGGACCTTCCTCCACAGGCTCCGCCTGATGCTGTGTGCTGCCAACTGCAGATTCTTGAGTTGTGTCCGTAGCAGAACCAAACAATTTGAGGTGCTTTATACAACCATATTTTTGTAGACAACCAGCACAGTGAGGAATCATGAAGACATCCTTCCAGCACTAAAGCACATCTGGCATACACGCTGGATAATTAGGAATTGCCACATCAGGAGGAGTTGCCCTCTATAGCACCAATTTTCAATATCTCTCAATCTATTTACTGCTGCTGTTACTGCAACCCGGGCATGATCCAGGTAACGAGCTGGTCCTGAGGCCATAACTGCAGAAAACAAACAAAAGTTCACTGTAACTGAAAGTCCCACTTTAATGAACACACTCTGTAGCTTTAAAATGGTTCCTCTGCTGCTGTGTTTACTTTACTACCC
This sequence comes from Neoceratodus forsteri, assembly GCA_016271365.2. NCBI lineage: Eukaryota > Metazoa > Chordata > Ceratodontiformes > Ceratodontidae > Neoceratodus > Neoceratodus forsteri. The sequence continues at coordinate 338,235,597 of CM028137.1, read as the reverse complement.
CACCCTGTAATGGCGGTGGCAGCACTCCTGTGCATCAACATTCAGACTCTGGGTCAAGCCACTGCGCACCCGATTTACATCAGCTACTAATAACTTTTATTTCAAACTGCACAACTTGCTCTGTCCTGGCTGTTCACACATTTACAGTTTTCCTTGGACTTTTCACATGCTGGCAACATTCATTTAATTACAGTCCTTTTAAAACTTCAGGTTTCAGCACAGGATTGCCTGCTTTTACTAGTGTTGCACTTATTTTACAACCCACAGTCTCTCTGGCTGCAAACTTTAAACTGAGGCTACTTTTCATTGCTATGCACACATTTAATGGCTTTACAGACTTGCACTTGCTAGCAGGACATCACACAATCGCTACTTGCAAAGCGACTACACAGCTGCACACACATTTATATGGCATTCTCTGAAAATCACTGATTTGAGCAGTTTTAATTCGTTTACTCACTGTTATTGAAGCAGATTGCTGTGAAGGGGTAAAACGGCCTGCAGCCAGATTTTGAAGGCCTCAGATTGCAAACGGGCGGGCAGTCTCCGCAATCGTAGTATTAACCACACAATTCACTGATCCCACGATCGATAAGCGGGTTAAGCCCGATTTTTAACTGGAAAGTCACTTTTTTACTGTTTACAGCGCTTTGAACACTTCACGAATGCTCCTCCACTGCCAGTACACGCACTACTCTCTGTCTCCCTCTCGAATGCTGAAGCAGACTCTGAAGAGCTGGCTGAGGGGCGGGACTAATGGCAAACTGACCAACCACATGACGCCATGCAAATGAGCCTCTTCTTCCTCATGAGGGCTCCTCTCCTCACGGCGATCGTCGAGCAGGCAAATTTAAACTGAAAAGATGCACTTTTTTTTTTCCAACTGACTCCACGGTGGGAGCCCATTTCAACCATGTAACATTGCCATTAACTCTGCAGTCTTTAGTATTGCACAGAAAGCATTTCCAACGTCCAGGGCATAATTTCTCTGTTGCTACCCCTAGTTTTCCACACTTTTCTTCACAGAACTTTATTTTAAAACTGACAAACACTGTAAACTATGTTGATGCAGGACAAGGACACACACTTTGGCTTTACAGCTCCTTGGTAAACAGTTGGCATTTTTTAAACAGCAGCACAAGATTCACAGCACACAGCACACACTAGGGAAATTGCTTCAACTTTTTTGGGCTACCGACTGCCAGATAGCCAAAATGCTAGCCTACTTGCCCAAGCACCTTCCTTCTCAAACAAATCCAAAGCGGTGCCTCCATTTTTGTAACACACTCTATATATGTATATCTATATATATATACATATGTGGATATCGGTTCGGGGAAGGATGAGGTTACCTGGCACAAGAGACCTAGGTTTGGCTACTCTGCACAGGGGCACCCAAATAAATCCAACTACAGGAAGCAATAACTGTAATGTCCAGAACCAGAATTGGGATTTTTCAGTGTGGCTTTATTTAATAACTCACTGAACATAAACAAAGCACTGCATGGTCCCCCAAAGGGCTACATTACTGTAATGCAGATTAGAGGTTAAACACAGCGGTCCATTTGAGGAATGAACACATTACTACAGATGTCTGGCTTTGGACCCACCAGGCACTCAGCCCGGACTTTGCATGCGCATTGGATACATAGCCCGACTGGCCCGGCTCCCCTGCTGGCCACTCGACTGACGGTCCACTTGGTGAATGAACCCAAACTTTACTTGGAAAGACATCCCATCAAACAAGGAGGTTCCCAAACTGTGGCTCCCCACACCACTTGAAGTCTGCGACTCCTAGAGAGATTTTCAAGTTGCGACCCACATCTGGGTACCCACCCCATCACTGGCCAAGTGCATGAGGCAAGTAGCAAAAACACAGAAGAAATCCGTAGAGGTGGACCTGGTTACTAAAGATGGGGGTTCCCACCTCCAGCTCCCATAGCCCATACCCGGCCATTTCTCTGGACACACAGAAATCTTCAAAACTGCATAATGTAGATTGAACAGTGGATGATCTGATGCACCCCCTCTACAGCTCTACAGCGAACTTTAAATCCACTTAAACTTTAAACTGACAGACTGCTCCATTTGTTCATCCTAGTAGACATAGTCCTCCCAAATAGCAGTCCACATTACTTCCCAACTGAAGAAAAGAAGTTGTTTGCCCCTTCAAATGGAGCCAAACACTCACCCATTTGTTGCAGGTGCCCCACAGGCGAAGTAACACTTTCTTTGCTGTTATACAAGAACAGACTTAAAACAAAACCAGGCAGCTTCCTTCCATAGTGGGCAAAGGAGATTGCCCCTGGATCCCACAGAGAACTTTTCCCCCCCAGAGGGAGGGGGGTAAACAGACAACTACTGGTGTCCTTCTTGTTTGCTTAAGGACAAACTGAAGACTCACTTTGAATTTCCCAAAGTTCTAAACTTCACTCTCTGAGCTGAAGATTCCAAATGTGGCTCATGCAGCTGCGACAGTTCTATTATGATGTCATCTCTCAAATCTCAGCTGTGACTGAGGACAGAGTGAGACAGTGTGAAACCCATTTAACTGGTGTTTCACAAGCTGCCTTCCCTGCCTACCACTAGGTCTTACTAGGATTCTAGTAACCCCGGGTAACAAAGGGGATACACATAACTTTCAGCATAAGAGACTTAGAGGTAAAGAACTGGGAACCTTGCATGTAGACAAAAGTCAGTTGTGGAAAGGAAAATGAGTTTCTAATGAAAGCGCTGTTAGCCCCTACTTTCTTATACTTGAGTTATTTTTTTAGTTATTATTTATTTATTTATTTATTATTCAGATGCACACCTTTGAGCAAAATGCTCATTTACAAAGGTTCCTTGTCAAAAAACACAGATGGTTACAACATATTTTAAGAGTATACAAAACAACAGAAATATCACAATCAGTAACAATATAAAGTTGGTGACATAACGTTTGGGTATGCAAAACCAAGGTTCATTTCAAATGGCATAATAATTTACTGTAATAATGGTGCTGAATATAGGTAGCAACCCTGCGGGGTATTGTCTGGGGACTGATTTGTGTGCATTATGGCACAAGAAGTCAATATAAGAGTGGGAGGTAAGAGAGGTGTATTGTTAGGGATAGGCTGCAGTGCTGGTGTCAAGTGCCATTGAGTGGGAGGTCTTTTGGAGCTACATTCCCTCCCACCATAAGGTTGGAAGCCAAATTATACAGCCTCTTTTTCAAAGTTTTATGGGGGATCCCTCTCTATCCCCTGAAGAGAGAGAGAGCACGCATAATCACATGTCTCAAGAAGCGCTTGACATGATAAACCCATTTGTGTTTTATTATTGTATTTCTGTTGTCAGTAGCTTTGGTAGGTTCTTGAAACAGACTGCTGCTACATGGTCTGTAACTGTCATGGGCTGGTTACAGCATTATATTCCAGGGCCGCAAATCAATACATTTTGTAATCCCCCAAAATCTTTATATATTCTTGACTATATACTGTAAGACTAACCTTCCAGAAAATTAGAAAGTGGAATTTGTCTTATCCACAAATTTTAAGCAATAGTAGGCCCCAGATGTATAAGTATGTTATGGAAACAGCATTTACGGTTGAACTTTGCTTGCTTCTTTGCCAGCCCTCTGACACAACCTAGTTTTGGGACAACTAACAAACCTGAGAATGCCAAAGTTTGTCTGGCATGTCTTGAGGCTCAATAATCACGGCCACCTTGGAATGAGAAACACCCACAAGCAGGTCAGCGAGAGTTATTGCCCTAGACACACCTGTCCAACTGTACAGAAAAGACAGGAACATCTCTTTTTGGAATGCTTGTATGCCCACAGGAGTCAAACCCTTATTTTCAGATATTTAAGTCATGGCTCTGGCAAGGATCACACAGCTGGGATACATCATTTGTGGCTCACTCTAGCATAATTTGTGGCTCACTCTAGGAACAGAGTGGCAGGAATCTTTGTTTCAAAAGTTATAATATCAAGACAGTCTTAAATTTATTTTCTCCTTCTGGGGGAATCTACCATAGTTGAACATTACAAATAATCTGTGCCATGCTAACATAATATTTGTGGCAGGCCAGATGTGCCTAGGTTATTCAGCAGAAAAGCTCGTCATGCCACAAGATTATTAGAAACATTCAGAGCACCCTGTATAAGGCTCACTCTTCTGATGAGAAGATCTACTCTTGAAAGTACTTGCAATCCTTCTGGAAGCATTGTTCTTTCCTTTAAAGAGTTAGTTTACTAAACCATTAGAGTTATTCTGTTTTTATTGGAGTACTTAATTACTTCTGTTTTCTGTGTTGTTTAATTTTTAGTTTGTTGATATAGTTCTAACACAGGAGACAAACCCTGATTTTCAGGTATTTCTGTCATGGCTTTGGCAAGGACTATCCTTGGCATCACACAGCTGGGAATGAAGTGATATTTTGAGAGGAAAGCTGCCCACTAATGCTGAATGCCTGCACACACTAACAGGCAATGGGAAAACAAGTTTTCAAGCTGAACATTTTGTAACAATCTGTTGTCACAGCTCTTTCTTCTTTTCCAGTCTTATGTATTATTTTGTGTGATAGAGGAGTTTAGCACAATTTATGTTATTTTTTCTAGATCTGATGCAAGCACAGCAAACTGAATGAGAAGACTGTCATTTAGAAAGAAATAGGCACACTGCAAATTTAGAGAATAATGGAAATTTAAAATCCAGCTTAAACCCTGCCTTATTCTCTCATCCTCCGCACATACTGATTACATGTGAATGCCTGTGCTGTTCTTCTCCCAACAGTCCAGGCAAGTCCCCCCTTCACCCCTTCAACAACACACACACACACATATACACACACACACACACTCGTACATGTACACCCACCATCCAAGGCATCAAGCAAAAGACTGTACTGGCACCAAAATGAGCCACTCCCCCTCACACCAAATACTGAATTTGCATTCGGAAACCTTACTGCAGGACCACATGCAGAAATCATTACCCATCACAGTCCTAGCACAACAACAAACCAAAACTACATGCCAGGTATTCACACCAGAAGACATCTGACATTGCATGATGCATCCCTGCTACAGCATTGCAAACTTAGTAAAACTTGCCTCTCCTAACAAAGGCAACAATTCAGTATTCTAACCTGAAGATAAATATGCAGACAGTCACTCTAAATATGGCAATACCTTTATCATTATGCCAAAATGATGTTCCGTGCACTAGCACTGAAATACTGCAGTTGACCAGATGTCTCAGTGACCCACCATAAGAAAACACAAACAAGCATTTGTCAATGCCAAATGTTGTCTCGCTGGCAATGGCATTGGTAGTGCAGGAGTTAGAAATGCATAATAAGAATGGCAATGAAGTATTGAACTGACGCCAACCCCACCCCCACCCTGCAGAGACTGACAGGCATTGGGGCATCAGCTATAATGCTCATGTCATTTTACCTCACCCTACCCTGCAGACACTGACAAGTGTTGTGGTGTGCTTTGGGGTCTTTGGGCCTTGTACTTACCCCATTCCATAAGGAAATACGCTGAGATGGGTGTAGTATAGGAGAATGGGGTGAACTTTAGGGCCGGACACTCCAAGGCACATCTCAATGCCTGTCACTAGCTGCAGGGTGGGGGTGTAATGGCATGAGAATTACAGCCAATGATCCCAAGTCACACCCCTGATACTTGGCAGTCTCTACAGGGTACACAGATACACGGAGAACATGGAGACACACAAACTCCCTTCCCCCTGGGATGTCAGTTCTGGTTTCATCAGCATCTAATGGCTTTCTTCACAGCTCAACATACCAATGATTTGTAAAACTATGTATTATAGTGGTTAGGTCTGCAGTTCAATGTTAAACCGAATTCTTTGTACCTTAACAAGTTTGCCATTGTTTGTCAAAATAGCACAGCATTTTGTATGCATGGTCAGGCTGTCAGAGTCTCAAGATGTGAACAGTTTTGTAATGACATCTTATATGGTTGTTGAGATATGGAGGGTCAAAAACAGAAAAAAAATCTATGTTTTTCCCTCTACACTTATCCATGGGTATATTTGCTTTCACCTACAGCCTAGACAGTATAAAATGTCTTCATTAAATTTTCAGGGATGATGAGTCCTGTGCCAAGGGTGTGCCATTGGATGGTTTGGTGAAAAAAATATTATACGTTTTTTGAATTATAACAATTGCTGGGATAACATTCATGGGGTGTTACAGTTGGAAACCCTAACATCGCAGGCATTTGTTGTTATTTTCACTCCAAATTTTCAACATAGACTTTTTGAGACCCCACCTCATGAAGAGCGGCAGAATCGGTTTGTTAGCTGAAAGATGCTTTTGCACAGCAGCTATGCCATTTGGCGACACAGGGATGAAAACACATTTTGGGCCAGAGGTGAAAAATGACAACTGTATTGTTCATGAGGAGGTGTAAAAAAATGGCAACACTGAAAATCTGGAGTGAAAATATGAAAAACTGTGCAACACACATCCGTAACCCAATTATTTTGGGGATTTTTTAGCCACATTTTTAAATTGGGCATTTTGAGACCTCCCCTCATGAACAGAGGTGCTGCAATTTTGTTAATCTGTCCCAAAAGTTGATTTCCCACAGCGACCAAGCCATTGTGTGCCACAGGTGCAGAAACACATTTTGGGCAGGCTGTGAAGAATGACAGCTTTACTGTTCGTAAGGAGGTGTGAAAAATTACCAGTGCTGAAAATCTGGCATGAAAATTTTGCAAAGTTAAAAGGGTGTGAGGAAACTGCACAACACATGCTTGTAACACAGTCATTTTATGGACGTTGGTCACCAAATTTTCTACAAAGGCATTTTAGGACCTCTGTTCATGAACAGTGTCACCGTCATTTTCTCAAACTGTCCCGAACACTGATTTCACACAGCGACTGTCCTATTCTGCGCCGGAAGTGCAAAAACACATTTGGGCCAGGATATGTAAAATGACAGCTGTACTGTTCATAAGGAGGTGTGGAAAATGCCAATTTTGAAAATCTGGAGTGAAAATATTACAAATTCACGAAGTTACGAGCGTGCGTGGAAACTGGGCAACACAAGCTCATAAAACAGCCATTTTTTGGATTTTTCTCACCAAATTTGCAACATAGGCTTTTTGAGAGCCCCCCCCCAATGAACAGTGGCACTGTCATTTGTTAATCAGTCCTGAAAGGTGATTCCATGCAGTGACTGTGAAATCACCTTTCAAGACCGAATAACGCCATGGCAGTGACTGAATTCATGAAGAGGGGTCCCAATAACCCCATGTTGAAAGTCTGGTGCCAAAATTCACCAAAATGCACGCTATATGCACCAAAGTTGAAAAAAAAACCTATTTATGCTATTATACAGCTTACCGGCATTTCTTCAGTTTGCAGTCAACTTTGAAGAGTACAGATGTGTTCCCAGTCCACCGAAGATCGGCGTGCCATGCTCTGGAGGTAAGTATGGGGTGAGGGGTGTGTGGGAGGCCAAGTGTGCAGAGGGTTGGTGGGGGTTGGGGAGGCCACGAGGTCAATGGGGACCGTTTTCTGATTTGTAGGATGGTTTTTCTTTCACAGGGCATTTGGCATGCTGGGGTGGGCTCCCCAGCATGCCACCTGAATATTTTGGGGAGATTCTGTAGCCAATGGGGATTGGGCACTCTTATCAGTGCACAACAAATGGGGGACATTATGCTGACAGGGAGTGGGCCTCACACTGGCAAATTAAACTGGGAAGGTGGGACACGAGGCTGAGGGGCACTGGGCATCCCCTCAGCACACACTTGAAATGGGGGGGTGCAGTATGCCAATGGGGAGTGGGCTTTCCCGTCGGCAAATGACATGGGTTGGGGCATGCCAACAGGGGGATTGGTCACCCCTGAAGGCAGCTCCCTGCACAGCAGCAGTCAGTGCTGCCACGTTAATTGAAGGGCTTCACCAGGAAAAGCACATAGATAGGATGTGTTTTGGTGCTGCTGCATGATGAGCTTGGCTGACATTGCAGCAGACCTTTTCTTAGATGTGCTCACCACATTATGTATTCCTAGTGCGGCGCCTGCATGCTGGCTTATTGGGGAATGAGGGATGTACCTACTGATGCATGCCCTGCATTCGCACAACAGTGACCACACCCCCAAATCTGCTACTAATGCAATATGTTGGCTGCACAAGTGCGAGCCAACATAAAAAGTGGACTGTCTCTGTGAAAGGAGACAGATCCATATTGGCACCAAACTTCTAGTATATCCTTGCTATCACAAGGACACAACACACAGAGTCTGCGCACCTCTGAAGACCAAATCGAATTTCCCTTGTGTGTGCAAATTGCTGATTACTGTACAATCACATGCCATTCCACTCAGTCCACTGTTCCACCAAAGCTACATGCAGTCAGCAAACTCCATATCCAGGCTTACAGTTTCTGCATACAATCTGATCACCTAATAAATAAAATCTGGCCAGAGTCAATAAGGCTGCTGCTGAGGAATTTGGAGTAAAAATATTGAAAATTTGTTTTTTAACATTTTTACACCAAATTTTCAACATAGACTCGTTATGACCCTGCCTCATGAAGAAGGGCAGAGACAATGTTTAACTCCTGGCCTAAAGGTGATATTACGCAGGGACTGCAAAATCAACTTTCAGGATGCAGAAACACATTTTGGGCAGGAATTGAAAAATGACAGCTATAACATTCATGAGGTGCTGTAAACAAATGGCTGCATTGAAAATCTGGGGTAAAAATATTGACTATTACCAAAGTTATGATCCAGCATTTGCAAAATTCAACATAGACTCATAATTTTTTTTTTATATTTTTCTCCAAATTTAAAACATAGCCTTCTTATGACCCCATCTAATGAACAAGGGCAGAGAAAATTTTTAACTCCTGCCCAAAAGGTGATTTCATGCAGGGGCCACAAACTTACCTTTTGGGATGTAAAAAAAGAACATTTTGGCCAAGATTTGAAAGATGACAGCTGCCATGTTCATGAGATGCTACAAAGAAATGGCTATGTTGTAAATTTTGGTAAAAATACTGAAAATTACCAAAGTTACAAGCCTGCATTTGCAAAATTCAGTGTAGGCTCTTAATTTTGTTTTATTCAAATTTTTTTCACCAAATTTTCAACATATCCTTCTTATGACCCCACCTCATGAACAAAGGAAGAGCAAATTTTCAACTCCTGCCCGAAAGGTGATTTTGTGTGGGGACCACAAAATCACCTTTTGGGACAGAGCTTCCTAATGACAGTGCAATTATTCATGAGGCAGGGTCCCAAAGAAGGCATGTTGAAAATGTGGGCCAAAAATATGCAAAAATGCCCTTGTTATGCCACTAAGTTCAAAACCCCTTTGAACTGCATTGAACCACATACCTGTTTCTTCAGTTCGCTGTCCAGCTTTGAAGAGTGAAGATGTGTCTGTGGTCCAGACAGGATTACGGCATTGGACCCCCAATGGGTAAGTAAGGGCTTGGGAGGTTGTGGGGTGGTGAGTTCTGAGTGACAGGATCAGGTGGGGGGCAGTTATGGCCAAAAAAGACATTGATGGACAGTTTTCTTTTTGCAGAATTAAAAAAAAATGCACAAGGGATTTTTCATCAGGACACTGGGGAATTGGGTACCCCCAGTGCCACTCTTATGTTTCTGGAGGGGGAGGAATGCTGAGAGGGAGGGTCAGGTGGGGGGATATCGATATATATATATATTTTTTTTTTAAAAGAAGAAAGAACCATGCATGCAAGGTGGTGAGGGGGGTCGCTATAAACAAACAAAAAAAAATTGAGAATTCTACATTGGGACATTGGGGGATTGGGCACCCCCAGTGTTGTTCTTATGTTTCTGGGTGAGTGTAGCTTGGTGAATGCTGAGAGAGATGGTCGGTTAGGAGGGGGATATCACTATATTTTTTTAAAGGAGAAATAACCACGCATGTGCAATAGTGGTGGGGGGGCACTTTAAAAAAACCGAAGCATAAAACATGGAGGATTCCATATCAGGACACTGAGGGATTGGGCACCCTAAGTGTCACTCTTATGTTTGTGGGGGTGGGTTGCTGAGCACTGAGAGGAGGGGGAGGGTAGGGTAGGGGATAACTCTAATTTTAAGAAAAAAATAAATGGCGGTCATGGCAGAACATGGCACACTCCACCATGTGCATAATGGCTACGGCATTCTACTGTACATGTGCAACTACTAGTGCATGCATAGTAGACTGTGGCAGCCATCTTGCACATGGCAGAGTGTGCCATGTTCTGCCATGACTGCCATTTGTTTTTTTTCTTTAAAATTAGGGTTATCCCCCAACCCGACTCTCCCTCTCAGCACCCACCACCCCACACTCCCCCCACAAACATAAGAGTGACACTGGGGTGCCCAATCCTCCAGTGTTGGGATCAGGACACCCCTGGTGCTTTTATTACTAACATATACTGTAATGTAGTATGAGTGGAGTGCTCCACAGATGCAGAGGCGACTGTAGTGCAACTCCAACATGTTGTTTGGTCACAAAGAATGGCAGAAATGTGGAGTCCTTTTTTGAAAGCACGAGATCTTCAGGGCCCCACCCACTGCAGCCCTGAAAAACGTGGCATAAATGATAGATCAGGGAAAGGTTTACAATAAAATGGAATTTCAATTACTCACTCACACCCAAACCCCAATCAGTTCTACCAAACTGTCACATAGTATTTGTACCTCTTATCGATCATCCCTTCTTGCCTGGCCCGCTGTGCCCAAATCAAATCTAGAAAAAAAAGGAGGAACTTCAGACTGTCGGATAAATCACACAGAAAAAATATTGTTAGATAGAATGAACACCTGATAGCAAGTTGGAGTGGCTTCAGAAAGGAGAACATAGAGACACACAAACTCAGTATCTCTTCCCCCCCGGGACATCTGTTCTGGTTTCATCAGCATCTAATGGCTTTCTCCACAGCTCAACATACCAATGATTTGTAAAACTATGTATTATAGTGGTTAGGTCTGCAGTTCAATGTTAAACTGAATTTTCTATATCTTAATAAGTTTGCCATTGTTTGACAAAATAGCACAGCATTTGGTACGCATGGTCAGACTGTCAGAGTCTCAAGATGTGAACAGTTTTGTAATGACATCTTATATGTTTGTTTAGATATGGAGGTTGAAAAAGAGAAAAAAATCTCTGTTTTTTCCTCTACACTTAGCCGTGGGTATTTTTGCTCTCACCTACAGCCTAGACAGTATGACATTTCTTCTTTAAATTTCAGGGATGATGAGTCCTGAGCCAAGGGTGTGCCTTTGGATGGTTTGGTGAAAAAATATTATACAGTTTTTGAATTATAACAGTTGCTGGAATAACATTCAAGTTCAATGGATAAAACAGTTTGAACGATAAACAATGTTCGCTAGTATAAACATGTAATGATTTACTGTTGATGTGCAGAGAAATACCGATTGTGAAAGGTAAAAAAACACATTGCGAGTGGTTATTTGTATGACTTATTTGCCATGAGGGGAAAAAACACTCGAGATGGCCACCATTGTCTTTTTGCTGTTTAAATTTACAAATAATAAAAGTACATAAAAAAAAATAAATAAAAAACACTTAAAGTCCAGTTTAGCTAGATTCTGGTGTTTTGTTTTGTTTTTATTTGCCAGAAATACATTTTCTGGGCACCCAAAATCCAAGGTGCATGGCTTAGTGAGAGAAGTCATTGACCAGAGTTCTCCATATCAGAACAGCGGGACTTTCTAATCTACTGCTCCTACAGGTGGAACTCATCCTGCGGGCTGCAGTGACAGCAGTGAGCCACTGTTTCCTTGGTGTGCAGTGTCAGCCCCCATTACCATCCCTGTATGTGAATATCTGAATACAGAACTCTTGTAGGTAAGTGACATAGAAGGCTAAAGCTATTTGATCACAGAAACCGGCATTTGCATTCTCTTATTCTTTACTATTTATCAAAGTGAATAGACTCCATTTGGAACCAACAAATCTTGGGGGCAATGTTGCCATCAACAAGTATACATTTTATACAACAATTAGACGCACAGTGCATCCATTTCTTTTCCTCAGACAACATGAAAACTAACCTAAATTAACATTTCTCATGCTAATTAAGATAACATAATTTTGACATGGATATCAAATAGAGTTGTCATTTGAACCACTTTTGATTTTCAGTTTCGGTTGTAAGGATTCTGGGGTAAATTTGGGTATGCTGTGCAATTGCATATTGTGTGCATTGGTGGAACAAAGGGCAACCCATACCATAAAAAGATAATCTGAACTGCCTGTTACATTTTTATTTTAACTACCATGATGTTGGAGCCACAGCAGTGATGAAAAGCTAGGTAATATGATGTTGTTCTCTGATTTACATATGTATGATTTAAAATGAATTGTGAGACTATCTTACTAATAGAATAGGTTTTTCTAGGGTTGCGTACAGATTTAGAAGAACTGGAAAACTGAGATATACATATGAGGTTAATATTTCTAACCTTGAAGGGCCATACATTTCAGTTTGAAGATTGAATAGGACTTGAGCACATTATTTTTTTTTGTTTGACTAGGACTAGCACACTAAGCTAAAAGCTTTTTTACAGGTGCAACCTGGGAGCACAGGGAAGTTAAGTGACTTGCTCAGGGTCACACAGTCTGCAAGTTGAAGCTGTGGGATTTAAATCCAGGTCTGGTCTGTTGGATGTCACCAGATTTGCAACTCAGAGCCTTAAACCACTACACTATACTGCATATACATAGTCACAGTGGGTGTACTTTTGTGTAAAGTGTTAATACCCAGATAAATCATGTATTTTTAGTGATCACTAGTAATTATTGTGGGGTGAGTAATGTTACGTTTAAACTACAATATGCCCCACCTTATAACACCAACATCATGTTTAAAACAAGCATTTGTCAATACCGAATGTTTGCTTGCTGGCATTAGCAGTGGAAGTGCAGGAGTTAAGACAGATGCAGTATAGGAATGGCACTGAAGTATTGAACTGACACCAACTCCACCCTCACTCTACAGAGATGGACAGGTATTGGGGTGTGCCTTTGGGTTGTCACCCATGATGGTCACGACATTTCACCTCACCCTACCCTTCAGACACTGACAAGTGTCGAGGTGTGTCTTGGGGTGTTTGTGCTTTACATTCACCTCATTCCATAATGAAATACGATGAAAGGAGCACAGTATAAGAGAATGGGGTGAACTCTGGGGGCAAAGGGTCCAAGGCGCACCTTGATGCCTGTCACTGGCTGGAGCGTGGAGGTGGGGGGTGCAATGGCATGAGCATTACTGTCGACAATCCCAAGTCACACCCCTGACACCTGTCAGTCCCTATAGGGTAGGGCATTATGGTAGAAAACCCTAATGCCCTGGGCGTTTCAATCAATCAGTCAAAATCTTTATTTATCCAGGTGAACATCATTGAGCAGAGCTCTTTTACAAGATGGACCTGGTTAGAACAGGGTCGGGTAACATCCATCATAAAAACTTATAAATACATGTAAATAAGTATATAAACACAAACACAATGGTGCAGTAATAGGGGAGTCAAATGACAAAAGGAAGACAAGGCAAGCCATAACAGAGGAGGATTCAAATACAAGGGGGCAGGTCCACCTTTGAGCCATGCAACTATATATAAACCATGTTCTCTGTGTAGAAATACCAGTTAGTTCATTTATCAGGGGCAGTCACTAGTACTAGCCATGAAAATGGCTTGGAGAACCACCAACTAATGGCAGATGGGGTACCAGGAGAGGTATGTAATATGTAAGCGAAGGATAAACATTGTGAGAAGCGAAGTCCCAAGGATAGGTCGGTAGAACTGATGTGGCAGTGGGGGCCTATGGGGAAAGGGAAAGGGGAGTTCGGACTTTTATAGTATGATTGCATGTAGATTGTGGATGAGTGCAGTATAGAGTTGTGAAAAGAAGGCTGGACAAAGCGGGAAAATAGACCAGTATCAAAGGGAGGACAGAGGCATCAAGGTGTTACATGAAAGCATGATGACAGACCAGGGCCAAGGAGGAGACAAGCACTAGAAGTGACAAATGTCTCCTGGTATTTTTACTCCAAGTTTTCCACATAGGCTTTTTGTGACCTTGCCGCATGAACAGTGACACTTTCAATTCGTTAGGCGAAAGGTGATTTTACACAGCAACTGTGCCATTTGGTGCCACAGGTTCGAAAACACATTTCAAACAGGATGTGAAAAGTGACAGGTGTACTGTTCATGAGGAGGTGTAAAAAATGGCATTATTGAAAATCTGGAGTGAAAATATAAAAAAAAACTGGTGAAGTCACGAGCGTGTATAGAAACTGCACAATGTACACCCATACTGTAATTAGTATGAGGATTTTTTACAGCAGATTTTCAACATAGGCATTTTGGGACCTTCGCTCATGAATAGTGTCACTATAATTTTCTTAATCTATCCCAAACACTAATTTCCCACAGTGACCGCACTATTCTGCGCTGGAAGTGTGAAAACACATTTTAGCCAGGGTGTTAAAAATGACAGCTGTACTGTTCATAAGGAGGTGTAGAAAAATGCCAATGTTGAAAATCTGGACTAAAAATATTACAAATTCGTGAACTTATGAGGGTGCATGGAAATTGCGCAATGCACACACTTAACACAGTCACTTTATGGACTTTTGTCACCAAATGTTAAACATAGCCATTTTAACACCTCTGCTCATGAACAGTGTCACTGTGATTTTCTTAATGTGTCCTGAACATTGATTTTGCAAACTGACCGCGCCAGTGTGCACTACATGTGCGAAAACACATTTTGAGTGAGATGTGAAAAATGATAGCTTTACTGTTCATAAGGAGGAGTGGTAAAATACCAACGTTGAAAATCTGGAGTGAAAATATTAACAATTCTCAAAGTTATGAATGTGTGTAGGAAGTGCGCAATGCACGCTTGTGAAACAGTCATTTTGGAGATTTTTTTCACCAAATGTTCAACATAGGGTTTTTGGGGGCCTACCTCATGAACTGTGACACTGTTATTTCATAAATCAGTCCTGAAAGGTGGTTCCGTGCAGTGACTGCACAATCACCTTTCAGGACCAAATAACAAAATGACAGTGACTGAGTTCATGAGGTGGGGTCCCAAGAACCCCATGTTGAAAATTCGGTGAAACAATTCCCCAAAATGCCCAAGATATGCACCAAAGTTGAAAAAACCCTATTTATGCCGTTATTCAGCTTACTGGCATTTCTTCAGTTCGCGGTCGGCTTTGAAGAGTGCAGACGTGTTCCTGGTACACCGAAGATCATCATGGGCTCCGGCGGTAAGTATGAGGTGAGGTGGTGGTTTGGGGAGGTGGGGCACTCAGAGGGTGGGCATGGGGACGGGGCAAGACAGTCAAGTGAGGGACCATATTTTCTTACAGGTGATTTTTTTTTTTTTTTGAAAGATGATGCAGGACTTTTGCCACGCTGGGGTGGGCTCCCAGTATGGCAACTGGAAGGTTATTTGGGGAGCAGTGCAGCCTATGGGGGATTGAGCACCCCCGACAGCCTTATGGATGTCAGTCATGCTAGGGTGGCCGAAGGGGGATTGGCACCCCGTTGGCCTTATAGTGTGTGTGTGTGTGTGTGTGTGTGTGTGTGTGTGTGTGTGTGTGTGTGTGTGTGTGTGTAACATAGAGTTAATGACAGATGGGAGAGCACATGAGCACGCTGGGGTGGGCTCCCAGTGTGCTACTCGGTGTTTGTTATGGAGGCAGAGCTGTCTATGACAGCTGTTCCAGTGCAGTGCTGACATGTAGGGCAAATTGCCTACACGTTACCACTGCTGATTGTTTAGTTTAGTTTAGTTTAGTTTAGTTTAGTTTAGTTAAACATCAGTTTTGAAACCTTTGAGCCAGAGGCTCATTTACAAAGGTACCTCGTCACAAAGAGGACATAAGAACAATAGTACAAGGGACACAGTAATTACAGAGACAAAAGTTACAATTCAGTTACAATTTTGTTACAGTAGAATTCAGTACCCATGAACAAAATAGCATAGGGTGCAAAAACTTGGGGTTGGGGGTGTGCAGGTAGAGGTAGAAGGGGAGAGTGACAGGGAGGAAGATTAGTAGGGAAGGAAGGGGGTGGGGAGCCGCTCAGTGAGCATTGTCAACAGTGTATTTTTTTATTTTTTTTTTTTTAATTATAGGTTAGAGGCAGTTGCATTGTAGCAGTGTTTTGCTTGGAACTGTACGCCACTGCATCTGAACTGCTGTCATAGACAGCTTGGACATTTATTGGTGCAGTAAGGCTGCACCTGCAACAAGGATCAGGGCATTGGAAGTGAGGTGGCACACCTACGAAACTTCGTATGGTTGCACTATGTTTCTTGCACATGCATGCGAGAAAACATAATGAAATAAGCTCCACCTTGTGTCTCCTCTGATATCTTAATAGTTTGTATATTTTCCAGTTATTTTTGCTTTGTACAATTACCACAGTGCAAGAGGGAATTGTGGTTGTGCATAAAAGTGAGATTAGTTCTTTGGCTGTATTCCAGCAGTTAATATCCAAGACAGATAATTTAAATGAAGGGTTAATCAGTGACAGGCATTTATTAAGGAAGTGCAAGATCTGAACTGTGATTGCTCTCCTCTTTTATTCTGATATAAGACGTAGCTAAATTCTGTTGGGAAGGGGGGAGAAATGGTTGGTATAAACAGAAATACACTCCCCCCATCTGACCTCACTGATATTTTCACTGCTTATATTAGTGATCACCATTAATTAGTACAATGGCAGTGTAGGGCCTGAAATAAAACTGCCTTCCCCTCCATACTCTTTTATACAAATATGTTCAAAGGATAGCAGGTATACAGTGGTGTAAGGTCCGTAATAAAACTGTTTTCCCCTCCACGTCCATAGAGTTCCACATAAAAATACTGAATTGATAGCAGGTATATGACAATGAGAAAACACAGGCTTAAAAATGGCATCAGCTTTCTAAGTGTCCTAAAGTGACATTGCCATTAATTGGCCCTATTCACTAGGAGGTGGGGAGCTGGTGCAAAAAGGCGTGTGCAGCTCTGCACCCCTGGGAGATCCACGCAGGAACCACATTCGCAAAGCAGTGGTCCCCACCCTGGCATGGAGGTTCACAGGGGCAGGGTTGCAGACCTGGGTCAGCAGCCAATCAGCTGCCATAACCGGGTCCACAGTGGATCACTTGCACTGGTATGGCACCATATTGCAGGGGGCACGCAGAGTGCCGGTCATGCTGTCAGGGGGAGCATTTGCTGGCTGCCCACCCCTGGCCCAACCACTGTCCCACGATACCAGTGGCAACCTCCTGTGCTGGTCCAATGACTCCCCCACCTGCACCAGTGGGTCCAGCAGCAGCATCTGGGGGGGCACAAATCTGTTACATCTGCCCTCCAGATGCATAGCTGGCGGCCCCCATGTATGGCACTTCACAGTTTCATGAATGGTGTGGAGCGCCGGCATGCCCCCTTCCACTGTGGAAACCCTGGCCCACCCACACACGGAGCTCTGCACTCGGCCGGGGATCCAGTGTATGGGGGGGGGTATCATTTTTGTGCATGCTGCCAAGGGGTCACAGTGGACACAAACAGGTGTGGGGTGGCTACACACCATAGTTATGTGGCATGTATCCACCCTGGCCCATTCAAGAATAGGGCCCAATGAATAACTGCAGGCCACTTAAATAATTATTTTAAAATTTTCACATCTCACTTGGGTGTATTGTATTCTAAGGCAGAGGTGCACATAGGACTTGTTGCTTAACTTTTTTTTTAAGTACACACATCTGCAGAACAATCTAGCCTCCCAGATGAAGGCTGCAGTCAGAGCAGGAGAACCACCATCCCCTTTAACCAATTCATTACCAGAGCAGGAAAATGTATTGTGGACTGAAGTAGTGGCAGAGGATATTCCATTACCCTCCTCTAGCTCATCTTGTCCTGAAAAGAACACATCAGCATGTACAGCTACAGATGCAACTAAAAGCAATGGGAGAACCAAATCCACTCTTGCTTGAGTAAGGTACTGTATGTTTTTTTCTGTCACATCTATGAATAAGGGGAGGGGTGAAGGCTGATCAGAGGAGATTGATGACACTGGTAACACCTGTATATTAAACCTGACTTGCTGAAGTAAACCTTTTCAGGTTGTCCCAGCCATGGCTCATCACCTCACCACCACCTCCACCCCATTTGCTGTTAAACCTTCTCCCTTCATAGCAGATGTGTAACTTTTCTCACAGGACTGAAGCAAATGGATACAGAAAGTGGAGGCAAAAACTAAAAGAATTGAACAAGCTCATCTTTGCCACACAAAATAAGTCACTGTTAAATGCTGGCCTCTGATCCCACCTTTTCACCATTTGCAGCCAAAGCCACATGCAGCCAACTACCAACTGCTGACACTGTCTTTTTCCCACCACTGCACACAGAACACTCTTGATGGCAGCACTGCTCTCATAAATGTTCGAACCTCCTTCAGGTCGATTGCCGTGCAATCAGAACAGATCAGGACAGAACCAGCACCACTTCTACAAATTGACTCCTGTAGATGAGTACATATCAGAACTGAACATCTGCATTTTTATGTTTTAAGATGGCTCCAGACTAATTGAGCAAATCTGATTTTTGCTTACATACAAGGTTATTAGGGGGAGGATGTTAGTAGTGATTATTCAACTGTATACCGCTTCAGGAATATGAAACCCCATAGCCTTCTGCTACCTTCCACTATCATCCCAGTACTTGCCTCCTCCTCTAATTTCTAGACCTGAAGTATTACATGTTGACAGTTCAGCACTAGCAGTTGGTGGGCTGGACACTGTCTTCCCACTTATTGTGCTCCTGTAACAGCCTCTGTTGAAATGCTGGGCACTAATGCCACCAAATTGCCACTCTTGGCTGCTATCTGACAGACGCTGGATGTTGCTCTCTTTCCTGCCAACCTCTGATCCTGAGCAGAATGTTTGAGATGGCAGCACCTCTCCCCCCCCCAACGATTGTGCAAACTTCCTTTGTGAAAATCTCCAGGCAGTCAGCAGAAGACAGCCTTTCCATGGTGCTGCCACCACAATCAAATTTCCTCAGTACTGTGCCAAAAACAGTTGCAGTCACAACAGTACCCAACCAAAAATATGATGATTAAATAATGATGTGTCATGAATGGTTATTATCAATTATGTTCAAACTTCAAAAACCTTCATCGTGATCATGACTAACAAGGATTAAACAAGAATGTTAAATGGACGCCATTCAAAAACCACAATGTTATGGAAATAATGATTGCGCTTAATAATGATCTCAAATTGTCATTATTTTTCATTATTGGCCAAGGTCAATCAATCAATCAAAATCTTTATTTATCCAGGCGAACATCATTGAGCAGAGCTCTTTTGCAAGATGGACCTGGTTAGAACAAGGTCAGGATATCATTCAACATAAAAAGCATATAAATACATGTATATAAGTATGTAAACACATTCATATTGATGCAATATGGGTGATTCAATGACAAAGGAAGGGAGACAAGGAAGAACCATAGCAGAAGAGCCAAATTACAAGGGGTCAGGTCCACCATTAATAACTTAATTACATAAACACAACTTCATATAATCCATGTTCACTGTAGAGAAATAGCAGATAAACCAATTACCAGGGGCAATCACAGGGACCAGCGATGAAGATGGCATAAGGGGACCACCAACCAATGGCAGATGGGGGTACCAGGAGGGGTATGTAATGTATGAATGAAGGAGAACCTGGTGAGATGTGTAGTCTCATGGATAGGAGAATAAAATAGAGGCGGTGGCGGGGGCCTACAGGGGGGGAAGGGGCGTAAGAATATTATAGTTTGGTTGCGTGTAAATGGTGGAAATATCCTGTAAGGTTGTGAAAAAAAAAGGCTGGATAAAGCGGGAAAGTAGGCCAGCATCAAGAAGGAGGACAGAGTCATCACAATGTTATAGGTTAGCATGATGACAGACCAGGGTGAAGGAAAAAAGAAAAACAATTGCACTATTCGTTTCTGGTACAATGGTACAGGTTAGCATGATGACAAACCAGGGTCATGGAAAACAACTGCACTGATCATTTCTGAGACGAGAATATAGGAGCTTGAAGGATGAGATGCTGATGGGTGATCTTAATTTCAGCTTTTTTGCAGTTTGTTCCACAAGGAGGACAGTGTAAAGCTTATAGCAGCCCTGCCAAATCGAGAGTTAACTCTGGGAACCTTCAGTAAGATAGATGTGCAACTTCTCAGGTCATAATTGCCTATTGGTTTAAGAGGAAGACAGTCTGTAATATATTGGGGAAGGTTTTTGGAGATGGCTCTCAGGGTCCATAAGGCTGCATTTCTATTGCGCCTGTATTGAAGAGAACTCCACCCCACTGCTTGATATAAGGAGCAGCGATGAGTGGAGTAAGGCAAGCCTGTAATGAACCTCAGAGCTCTATGATACAGTGTGTCAATTTTGGTGAGGTAGGAAGTGGGACAATGACTATACAGGATGTCAGCATAGTCTAGCAAAGATAGAAAGGTTGATTGGACCAGCTGCAGTTTAGCATCTCTAGTTAAGAAGTGGGCTATCCTAAAGAACAGGCCAAGTCTCTGTCGTAGTTTTTTGAGTAATTCTTCAATGTGATCTATAAAGGAGGTCAAGACTGCCACAATAAATTAAATGAAAAATAATGTATCTTTTTTTCATACTCATGGAATGTATTTTACCTTCTAATTAGACATGTTCATTGGAATCATTAGTTATGAAATGTCTTTTACACAGACACACTGATTTCAATCACACTTACTCTGACTTCTCTTTTCTTACTAGTGTTGTAGAGGCTCAGATTGGTTTATATATTTATATTCAGTAGTTCCCTTTATAGTTGTGGTGAGTTTCTACAAGTACCTCGTTTGTGCTCAGAACCTTTCCTAACAATCTGCAAACTAATACTGTCAAGGCAAAAATATTTTAACAACAGAAATTACCACTGTGTTAGTCCATGAACTGTGCTTTTGAAATTTGGAAGAAATATGCAGATTAGATATGCAAATGCACATACTATACTTAACATCTCATGTACTCTTCCTAAAGGGATTTAAACCTAACTTCAGATGATTTACATTATAATGTGCTTCTGCTGATAGCTGACATTCATATTTTCATATTAGTAACAACACTTTGTTAAGTATTACTAATGTGACTTACAACTATGTAATACACAAGTAATACAGTCATCAGTGATAATCTCTTGATCATCCACAGATCATCAAAAACCATTGTGCTGATTTAGGCTTAAAAAATAATAAACATCAGTTGGCGATTTAAGGATCTACGACTGTATGGCAACAAAAAGTTTGATGACAGACGGCACAGCGAAACCTTTATGTCGACCGCATTTGTGGTCTGCATAAAGGTGGTCACTAGTTTCCATCTTTTCTTCGGGGGACTTTGCCCCGGAACCCCACAAGCAGGGGGGATGTGCCCCCTGCATCCCCTCAACTTAAAATAATCAACTCCTAGATGGAGCTGATTAGGGAAGGGGGTGCAAGACTCCCAGAAAACAGTGCATGGGTTCATCGCCGACACTACAGTGGCCTGGCGGTGTTTTGTCGCTGTAGTGTCGGTTCCTGTCGGAGATGTATACAGTGATTTAAAAGTTAAGTTAATGATTAAATCTAGATCTAGATGCTGATCTTAGATCATGATTGGTCTTGATGATCATATGGTAACATTTGATGATTAAAAAGAATCAGTCATGACTGACCTTTAAAAAACATGACTGGTGATTTACCAGTTCATGTGAGTAAGAAGAGACATTTATAACCCTGCTCCAGTGCTATTCTGGGTAATTTTTATAAACAAGTGACAGCATATTTGGGACCTGGAGTCAGAACAAACTCCCTTAATGTTCCACAGGGAAGCAGAAACATAGACTTTGATGGCAGATAAGGATCACTTGGCCCACCCAGTCTACCCATTTCCCTACCTGCTTATTAAGCTGCAGACCCTAGTTAACTAACAGCCTACTTCTTCCTACCCCCACCTGAATTGCCTTATGTCTGTCCCATGCATTCTTGAATTCCCCCACTGTTTTTGACCCCATGACCTCTTCAGGAAGGCCATTCCATGCATCCACCACCCTCTCCATGAAAAAATACTTCCTCACATTGCCCCGAGCCATAACACCTCTATCTTCAAATTGTGCCCCTTTGTTCTTGCACTTCTCTTTTTCTGAAAGATGCTACACTCTTGGACGTTGTTGATTCCCTTGAGGTACTTGAAAGTTTCTATCATGCCCCCCCCTTTCCTCGAGGGTATACATATTAAGCTTCTTTAGTCTCTCTTCATATGGCTTCTGGTGTAAGCCCTGCACCATTTTAGTTGCCCTCTTCTGGACTGCCTCCATCCTTTCTATGTCCTTGCGGAGATGGGGTGTCCAGAACTGCGCACAGTACTCCAGATGGGGTCTCACCAACTGTCTGTACAGAGGAATAACAACTTCCTGTTTTCTACTGGTGATACCTCTCCCTATGCATCACAGTATCCCCCCAGCCCTCCTTATTGCCTTCTCACATTGCTTGCTAACCTTTAGATCAGCAGATATGACTACCCCCAGGTCCCTTTCCTTTTTTTTTTTTTGTTGTTAATATCCCCCACCCATTGTGTACTCTTCCCCTGGGTTTTTGTTTCCCAGATACATTATGTTGCACTTATTTGCATTGAATCTAAGCTGCTATACTTTTGACCATTCCTCCAACCTTGCCAAGTCCCTTCTCATCCTTTCCACCCCACCTTGTCTATCAACCCTGTTACAGATCTTTGTGTCGCCTGCAAAGACGCATACTTTTCCTTCCAGTCCATCCACAATGTCACTTATAAAGACATTAAAAAGGACCTAACCCGGTACTGAACACTTGGTACCCCTCTAGTAACCCCCCTTTCTTCAAACTGGACTCTGTTTACTATTACCCTTTGTGTCTTGTTGTTCAACCAATTTGTTACCCAGGCCATGACCCTGGGACCCACTCCCAGGCTGGCTAATTTGTTTATTAATCTTCAGTGTGGGACTGTGTCAATGCATTGCTAAAGTCTAGGTAGGCCATGTCCACAGCCAATCTCTAGTCTACTACTTTGGTCACCAGTCAAAGAAATATATTAGATTCATCTGACATGACCTTCCCACTGTGAATCCATGCTGCCTTGGGTCCTGTGCCCCACTGGCCTCTAGATACTCAGCAATTCTTTCTTTCAAAAGTGATTCCATCAATTTTCCTACCACTGAGGTCAAACTACAAGGGCTGTAGTTTCCTGCCTCCACTTTGCTCCCACTTTTGTGAAGGGGAACCACATCCACCCTCCTCCAGTCCTCATGTACCACACCATCCTCCCACGATTTGTTAAAAAGGTTAGTGGTATCACTAATTCTTTCTTTAGTTCTTCTCAAATTCTGAGGTGAATCCAGGCAAGCTCCAGTCCTGGGAGTGCTGCTGCAATCTCCGTGGAGGTGGCGGTGGTGACAAAAAAGCCAGCCCGACTTGTGCCTCCTCATTTTGCAGGAGATCCCTTCCTCACAACAGGTACGGAATTCCAAGCATACCAGGACCTCCAAGCTGGACACCAATTGGCCCCTGCTCCCTGCTCTGCCCGCTATTAGCTGTTACACAATACAGCTTTGAAACTGATTGGACAGTAGTCGGTCTGTGCGTTGCAGCTTCGGATTGCCCAGAGCGTGGCTGCATTTCATATTTTAAAGTTTATATGTGTATATTTTAAAGTTTATATTTTGTCAGCCAAATTCTGTATCTATCTAACTGCCAAGCAGAAACCTGATTTTTGTGTAGCCTGCCTGCTGTGCATACTAGTTACTATAATCTCAGCCTTAGCTATGTGTACAAAATGGCATAGCTACTACTTTGCTAACTGTGGGCAGTAACTGTAATGTAATTTAATTCCTGACTGTAGCTATCTATGCTTCTGTATTTTACACACAAATTAAGCAGAATTTAACAAAAGCAACTGCTTATATAGATGCTGTAAAAATTGTACAGTACTTGAAGAAATCTTTTAGTTGATTTCCTTTGCAGTGCTGTGTAATCTTGATATCCCTGTGTGCTCTCTCTCTCTCTCCTTCCTCGCTCATCTATTCCCCTTTGCATCATTTAATTTAGCACCATATTGGACCTAACTGTGCTCTCTGCTAGACTCTCCCCCTCCCTCCCCTCCTGATCTTCGCTCAGCAACTTCTTCTGCAAGCAAATTGCCAGCCCTACTTTCCTCCCTTTAACACCTCATTTCTTAGGTGTCCCACCCCCACCTCCTTTCTCCTTCTAAACAATTCCTATGACTTCCAATTAAATTTTCTCTGGTGCCAGTCTTCCCCCTCACCCTCAGTGTCAACTTGCTCTGTCTCCTCTGTGTTCTGGTTCCCCCGCCCCCCAATTTAGCTCCTTTGTCCCTTTTAATTCATAAGTCTAACCACTCTGCCTTCTTATCCCCTACAGGCAAGCTCCAGTCCTGGGAGCACTGCTGTAATCTCCATGGAGGTGGCGGGGACAGAAAAGCCAGCCCAACCTGTGCCTCCTCATTTTGCCAGAGATCCCCCCCCTCACAACAGGTATGGAATTCCAAGCATACCGGGACCTCCGAGCTGGATGCCAATTGGCCCCCCGCTCTGCCCGCTATTGGCCGTTACACAATATGACTTTGAAACTGATTGGACAGTAGCTGGTCTGTGCATTGCAGCTTCAGATTGCCCAGAGCGTGGATGCATTTCATATTTTAAAATTTATATATATAATTTAAAGTTTGTATTTATCTGGCCCGCCCTCGGCCTCTATTAAATACACACTAGGCCACTCCCTCCTTGTTCTTCCCTACCGAGCATTGGCCTAGCATCATGACTGAAGAAAAAATTGAAAAGCGTCAACTACTCCTTTACTGCACCTAATAAGCCCTCCCCCTTCTGTTGCAAAGCGATCTATCTTTAGGTTTCTCGGTACACCAAGCTCGCTGCTCCTATTTAGCAGTGTGTCACTTTTCTTTTATTATCCCTCACCCATTTTGTCTACTAAGTTGCACACTCATAAGCCTTTTGGCTGTCATAGCTTGCTGCTACTATTGAAAGAGAGCCAGCCCCACTGATTCCAATCCCTCCCTGCTCATGTTGACCGTAGGTGTCCTTCCTCATTCTACAATCATGTCCTCCCCTCTCCCTGCCTCCCACCTTTTTAACTCTTCTTTACATCATCTTAACCGCTGCCCCTCAACCAAATAGTCTTACTTTGCCCTCCCCACCTGCTCCCCTTGCACCCACTGGCATTCCTGCTACAACTCCTTCCCTCCTACAAATGCACCTCATAGACTGCACAGTCACAAGAATGCATACACCAGCTCAGTAGGAGACCAGCAGTGATGCACAGCTGAATGACAGACCATCCTGACCCTTTCTCGGGAACCTTAGCCCCCTGGGGCTCACTGTCCCAATACTATGCCTTTACCCAAGGTTATTTAGAATTCTTGGCACCCCATCCACCTAGCACAAGACCCAGACTCCTCAGAGGGCAAGGACAACTCACCTTTTACCCAAACTGTCAAGGAAACTCATCCTGATCTTACTACTGATCTCAGAAAATATTCACCCCAACCCAGGCCCAATGTCTATCAACACTCAGTCACAGCCACCCATGGGGACATTAAGGATCGTATCCTTAAATATCAGCAGCCTCTTAGCAAAATATACACAGTTTAAAGCCTGGGTGGCACGTGTGCAGCCTGATGTTATTACGCTGAGACCTGGCTCACACCCAGAACAGACTCTGTAGTCTCCCTCACTGGGTACAATCTGTATAGGCTCGATCGCACTGGCAAAAAAGGCAGTGGATGCTTAATCTATACCAGCAGCCACCTTCAGTGCCACAAAGTCCAGCTGGTTGCTAGTGGCAATGACTGTGAATGTCTTGCAGTAAAAATCCTCTTGGGCAAGGGGCGGAAATGGCTCATTGTCATGGCAGTGTGCATTCTGCCAGGATGCCAGCTAATGGGACTAAACTAATTCCCCAGCCTATATACCCAGGGCAGTCAGAATAAGGAAACTATTGTGTTTGGAGACTAACTCCAACTGGCTATCCAGCTCCAGTTCCCCCTCACAGGGATCTGATAAATGGACTATACCTGACGCAGGTAGTCCAGAGCTGCACAAGAACCAACTATAGAATGGGAATGAGTACACTTATTGACTGGGTACTGTCCTCCCATCCTGAAAGACTTACCAATGTCCAGGAGCACCCAGATGCACTGTGACCACTCCCCTGTGCAGTATGAATGGTCCTCCAAGCTACCTAAACTGCCACCAAGGATGGTGAGAAACAGAATCATCAGAAACTGCTCCATGGCAAACTTCAAGAAGCATCTGGCTAGCATAGACTGGAGCATCCTGGATACCTGCCCCTGTCGACTCAGCCCTCCAACTATTCCTCAATCATTTCAACTCAGTTGCAGACATGTACACTCCTTATCACAGAAAAATGATAAAAGGAAGGTGTGTGGACTGGATTACCCCCCAAATCCTTGGCATGATGATGGAACGTGATCTTCTCTGGCACCAAGCAAAAGCATTAGGGACAGTTGAGAATGTCCAAAACTATAAGGCCACTAGAAACAGGTGCACATAGGCAATACAGCAAGCCAAGGCATCCCACTACAGAAATAAGCAGTGTCTGAAAAATGGAAAAACAATTCTGGGCTTCCATCAAGGACCTCTTAGGGACGAGTGACAGGACCTCCCTGACCATGCTCCATTACGACAACAAGGTCATACTTGAAGTCGCCATAGCCAACATTTCTGATGAGGCTTTCACAGACTACAGCACAGTCCTCCCACCCAGACCACCTGTCATGGATGCAAAACACTGACCTCTGGATCCTTACTCAACCAACCTAGCACCAGCCCAAAATGTTACTTCCTACAGGTGACCACCAGGGAGATCTCCAAATACCTCTCAAGAGTGCTGGATAAAATGAGGATGGAAGAGGACAGAATTGATATGAAGCTTATCTCAGTCACCCTTCCTGAAGTAGTCAAACTGATCACCAAGCTTTTTAATACGTCGTTTGTTGTCAGCCTTCCCATCTACCTGGAAAACTGCCCTGGTCACCCCTGAACCAAAAGGAGGTGACCGCACACTGGTGGCTAATTACAGGCCCATCTCCATCCTGTCTCCTCTCTCCAAAGTGCTGGAAAAAAATCACTGCTGATCAGCTCACCACCCACCTACAGTACATAAATACAACCTCCTCAGTCAACAACAGCATGGATTCCATAAGTTCACTGCACTAACACTCATCCAAAGCCCACCCCTCCCTTTAATTACAACCCACTCCCCACTCACCTGCTTTTATTACCCCCTTCTCACATGTCACTCAGAGCATTATCCCTACTATCTATTTACTGCCACATTAGACTGTACCATAATAGCACTAAAATGGTATCCCCTACCAGTACTATTAGCAGGTCACAACTTAAAAAAGTGTCCAGATCCATCACAACAGCTATAAAAAACTCCTGCTCCTTCTCTGCTCAGGTAACGTAGAACTAAACCCAGGCCCCCTGTCAGCGTTCTCCTTGCCTACCAAGTTTGCTGCTGCTCCTGGCCTTAAATTAATGTTGGTCAACACTTCAAGTTTGCCCCAAAAAATTGACCTTTTACAAGCCTGGACCACACACACTGAGCCCGACCTTGTCATTATCACCGAATCCTGGCTCAAAAATACTATTACAGACCAGCAAATAGCTCTCCTCAACTATAATCTCTATAGCGCTGATAGGAATACCGGGGGGGTGGAGTAGTTTTTTATGCCAAATCCAAATTCACTATTAGTGACATCTTCTGCAATTCTATATCTAAGGAATACAAAATCGTATCTCTGAAACTCCACCTTCCCTCCAATAAAATTATTACAGTAATCGGCGGCTACAGACCTCCAACTAGTGGAACTGAAATCATCAACATCCTAAAATCCTTAGTTACAACAGCCAACACAGAAACACTGATACTCGGGGACCTCAACATGGATTCACTCACACACAAATCGTATAGCCTGAAATCCCTTTGTGATGAACTAGGTCTTGCCCAGATAATTAGTGAGCCCACTAGGATTAACACCACCAACATTGCCAATAGTTCTCTCATCGATGTCATACTTACCACCCATCTCCACAACATACTACAATCAGCTGTTTTTTCCAATGATATGAGTGATCGTAGAGTTGTGGTCTGTACAAGACATCAAACCAAAGCCCGCAATCAGCCTAAGTTCATAATCAAGCGTTCCGTTCATAAATTCAACACCCTGAGCTATCTGACCGACCTTAGCAAGGTCAAATGGCAAGATCAGTACTTCTCTAAAACAGTCGATGAGGCTGTCTCTAAACTAAATGAAAATCTCACCACCCTGGCTAACAATCATGCCCAATTTATTAAGGTGCGTATGCACAAGGTCTCCCACCCCTGGTTTACACCGGAGCTCAAAACCACACTTATAAACAGAGATAAACTCTGGGCTCTAGCAAGAAGAACTAGTAATCCGACAGATTGGCAGACATTTAGAGCAGCTAGGAACACCTGTATAAAACATATTTGCTCGACCAAAGCAAATTACTACGTTTCTATGCTGGAAAAAGCCAAAGGAAACTCTCAAAAAATTTAGAGGACCATCAAGTCTATTGAAGGTTGACCAGCTGCTCCCTCTGTCCCAGCTAAGATCAACATAAATGGCACAGTTATTGAGAGCAATTACCAAATCCTCGAAGAACTGAATTCTCACTTTGCCACAGCTGGTCTAGCTTTCGATGCATCACCGTACGCATCTCGTACTAGTATCCATGCTAGCTCTATCACTGTCCTGAAAGCTACAGCTCATCCTTTCCAGCTGCTCCCCTCAGCTTCAAAGAAGTCGAGGATTCACTCATCAATTTAGATACCACAAAAAGTGCCGGAGACGATGGCTTAGAACCATTTTTCATAAAAGTTGGCTACCGCTATCTTACTTCTCCCATTCGCCATATATTCAACCTCTCTATCTCTTCTGCTGTAGTTCCATTATACAGAAAATCGGCTCATATCATACCCTTATTTAAATCAGGCAACCTATGCGACTTAAACAACTACAAACCAATCTCAATCTTGCCTATCCTTTCAAAAGTCTTCAAAAACTTGATTTATATACAATTGAAGAATCATCTGGAAACCTACTCTCTCCTCAATCCAGCCCAATCAGGCTTTCGCTCTAATCATAGCACCGTTACTACACTAGCTAAAGTCACCGATGACTGGATCTCAGCCAAGGATGCTAAAAAAAATTACGGGTGCAGTATTCTTAGATTTGAGTAAAGCATTTGACACCGTTGCCCATACTCTAATTGTGAACAGCCTCACCAATATTGGTGCTACCCTAGCTACTACCAAATGGTTTTCCAGTTACCTATCAGGTAGGATGCAGAAAGTCAAAGCTGGTGGGCTGTTCTCTGCCTCCTTACCAGTTACTAAGGGAGTCCCGCAAGGTTCCATCTTAGGTCCTATATTCTTCTCCCTATATATCAACAACCTAAATTCTCAAATAACCAGGTCAACCTTGCATTTCTTTGCAGATGATACAGTTTTTTATACATCCGGCCATACAATATCGGAAGTCAGCGATATACTTCAAGTCGATTTTGCACAGCTAGAAACAAATTTCATCAATACCAAACTCATCCTAAACACTAAAAAAACTAACGCCATGATTTTCCCCCCCCCTAATACTTCCTCCATCACCCTCACTGCCCCACCTAAAGACTTCATCATTACATATCTAGGTGAACCACTGGAAGTTGTCTCAATTTAAATACCTCGGCTTTTGGTTAGACAACAAGCTCTCCTTCAATGAGCACATTGACGACCTGTCCAGAAGACTAAAAACTAGACTAGACTTCTTCTTCCAAAATAGGTCCCTCTTTCCCCTGGAAACCAGACTCAGGCTTGTTCAGACCACCTTCCTCCCTTTACTTGACTATGAGGACATATTATACACTTCTGCAGCAATTACTAACCTAAACAAATTGAACATTCTCTACCACTGTGCCTTGCGCTTCATTACAAACTATCCATACTGAACCCACCATTGTGAACTATACACAGCTGTTGGTTGGACTTCACTTACCCTTAGACGCACACTCCATGCTGGCATTTGGACCCTACAACTTCTTCTGAATAACTTACCAAGCTGTTTAGTAGCACTTATCCATACTGCCCACAGCTTTTATTTCCTTAGGAAATCAGATTTTATCCTACTCGATACACCTAGGACTTGCACCTCCTTTGGCAGATGAGCCTTCTCAAGTGCCCTACCAACTATTTGGAACCAGCTGCAATCTACTCTGAAACTATCCAGTGTAGTCTCAGTAAATTTCTTCAAAAAACTGGTGGCTTCAAAAATAAAGGACACCTGTAACTATTTCTAAACTCCCTCCCTAACTTTCTCCTTACTTCCTTAGTTTGTTCTCATTACACCACCTTCCTTAAACAACTTGCACTAAATATTTTTTTGTTTTTCACCCTTGACTGTTTACCCATGTACCTTGTAGGACCTGGTCCACCATTTATGTATTGTTATGTTATTGCCTGCATTGTATATTTGTTGTAACCATGCACCCAGGACCTTCTTGTGAATGAGCTTGCTCAATGGAGCTTTCCTGCAATAAACTTGAACAAGTGGCACAGTACCAACTCGGCCCTCATTGAGTTCACTGGATATGTTCACGAGGCACTCGACCAGGGACATCTAGTAGGGGCAGTCTTTATAGACTTAAACAAGGCATTTGACCTTGTGGATCACCAGTTGCTGCTCCACAGGCTAACCTGCCTTGGGCTGTCCTCTAATACGGTAGGATGGTTCTCCAGTTACCCGTCTGAGTACTCACAACAGGTAAAGATCAATGGTGCCATATCCGAGGCTAGGAATGTAACTGTAGGGGTCCCACAAGGGCCCATACTGGGCCCACTCCTGTTTAGCCTCTTTGTAAACAGTCTCCCCAGTTGCATGCCCCTCTGCCAGAGTTCTGCTATATGCAGATGACACAGTTCTGTTCCTGTGAGGCTTTATTCAGATCTGCCCTAAGTGCGCATGCCACTAGAAGTGTCACCAGACAAGCATTATCTGTACCATTCAGGAGAACAGCCCTAGGGAGGTGTGTCTTTGTGGTAAGAACACCTACCTGGCTAAACGAGCTCCACAATTCTATCACCAATATACAGCTCCTAGGGCATTACAAATCTGCACTTCAGAAAACCATCTCTCCTCCGGTCCACTGCCTGTGTCAAACTTAATCCCACCAGCACTCCACTTAACTGTCACTCCCTGCTTACTCGGGAGTAGCTGTTCTTCCCCCTTCCTCATTTCCTGTGCCCTACCCAGCAATTTGCCCCTTTCCCATCTGTACACACTACACTACCTAGCTGCCTGGGTGAGCTTACCACCTCCCCCACACTCCCACGCCCATCCTCTTCCCAAGCCTATCTCCCCTTGGCACCTGCCCCAAACTTCCTCATCTTCAGTCTCTGCACTTAACTTCTCAGAGTGAACTTTACCCCACTACTGGAGATCTGATAATGCCTCATGCAGCTTTATGTTTTCCCACTACTGGGGATTTGACAATGCCTTGGTAGGTTCATGTTTTCCCACTACTGGGGATGTGTTGATGCCTCAGGAAGCTTCATGTGTTTCTGACATGTAAATTTGTAACTTGTATCTCTTGCACTAGTCTGCTTAGACTCAATGTTAGATGATGTTACTACTTTGTCAAAACTGTTCTGCCACAACATAATGTATCTTTCCATGCTATTGACGAGGATCCTTTGTAAACGAGCTCCTAGCTCAAAGGTTGTAACTCCGATTTCTGAATAAATAAACAAAAATTCCCGTCAGGCTCCATTGCTTTGTCCACCTTCAGTTTTAGGAGTTCTTTCAGGACTTTCTTCTGTGAGTGGACTGGTATCAACCCCCGATCCAGAGTGCTTCTATTGATTGGTTTAGGTATCTCCTCCTCCTCTTTCTTCTCGAATACTGGGAAGTATTCATTCAGTATCCCTGTTTTTTCACTGTCACCCTCTGCCCAGCCACCCTCTACTTTATTAAGCCTCACTATTACTCCCTTGGTCTTTCTCCGCTCCCTAATGTAAGCTATAAAAGGTTTTATCCCCCTTCTTAACTGAGTTGGCTATCTTTTCCTCTGTTTGGGCCTTTGCTATTCTGACTGCCTTCTGCTTTAACTGGTACAGTTATCTGATCTGCTCCTTTTATGTTTCCTTATATTTTCTGAATGCTATCTTTTTTCTCCCTTACTTTCCCCACCACCTCTTTTAAGAACCATAGTGTTTTGTTTTTTTCTTAATTTTGATTTATTTGCTTCACACAAAGGCTTGTTTCCTCTGTGATAGCAGTTTTGATTTTCCCCCACTGTTTCTCAGCTTCTCCTTCTTGTCCATTTGCTAGTGCTTTTCTCAGGCACTCTCTCATTTTGCCAAAGTCAGCCCCCCCCTAAAGTTCAGTACCCTCACTTTTGTATGGCTTGACTGTACAGCTGTGTTTATTGTGAACCACACTGTTTGGTGGTCACTTGTTCCCAGATGACTACCCACTTCTAAATCTGAGATCCTCTCTCCTTCCCCGTTTAGGAGTACCTGGCCTAAGATTGCTCCCTCCTGAGTGGGTTCCAACACTAGCTGTCTGAAGCATGCCCCCTGTAGGGCACAGAGACACTGTAGTTATTACAGCTCCGTGGGACA
Organism: Neoceratodus forsteri; assembly: GCA_016271365.2. Classification (NCBI taxonomy): domain Eukaryota; kingdom Metazoa; phylum Chordata; order Ceratodontiformes; family Ceratodontidae; genus Neoceratodus; species Neoceratodus forsteri. The sequence goes on along the minus strand of CM028137.1, from coordinate 338,202,772 downwards.
GATGGCACTAGAGACAAAAGGTTGCCTGTAGGGCTATCTGCCCATCGAAGCTGTAATAACTACAGTGTCTGAATGAGCCATGCATGCAAGGGCTGAGCTGGCACTGTTTTTAATCTGTTTTATAATTTCTTTATCCAGGAATTCCCAACTGGTATGTAATATCTGTTCTAGGTGAGCACTGCTGTTAACCATTTTCACAGCTGGATGGAGTGACGCTCTGAAAGGCTGAGTGGCTTTCTCAGCATCACATAGCAATTATGCAGCTGTTGTAGAATGTGAACATGCTCTCCTGGTTTTTATCCATGATGGTTATTTGTTTATTTGCCTGCTGTAGGATATTTGAGGGTTGCAGGAGAGTGACCCCTTCCCCCCAATTAAGTGGCTTCTTGTGGGATTTAAACCATGCCTCCTGATTTTTAAGGCTGCATGGTTGTAGCAATGCTAGCTTTTTGGTATGAAGTAGGTGATAAAAGGAATTTGGCCGGACAGCTATTCTATGATCTTACACAGTGCTGCAGTCATTTTTACACTGCCCTTCCCTATGCAGACCTCACCCCCCCCCCCACCTGCACAGGCACTATTTTGCTCTGCCTTCACTTCCTGTTTCAGCAATAAATCTGTTTAGCATACGCTTTCTATGTTCAGGAGTTTTTTGTTTTGTGTTTTAAGGCAAATGATAACACAATAAATGCACTTTTGTACCTCATCTGTAAATGTATATAAATAAATTGATGAAGTCCAGCACAACCTTTATCCAGGTTCCCTACTCATACTCAGACAAGTAAAAATCTGCCTGTGTCACATATACACACATATATATATCCCCCATCACTACCACAGTATGCATAGTAGAAGAGCATGTCCAACAAATAATTGTCAGTACATTTTAAAAGTAAATATGCTTTTTAGAGGACCGGTAAAACTGTCATTATGAGAAGCCACCAGAAGAACTCCAGAGCCATAACACTCTGCTTTGCATTACATTTCAAATGCAATCAGTTAGTTCTGCTAGAAGTTTCCTAAATCAAATGAGATCAGTAAAACAAGCATTTGTCAATGCTGAATGTTGTCTTGCTGGCATTGGCATTAGTAGTGCAGAAGTTAGAGAGATGCATAATAGAAATGGCAGTGAAGTACTGAACTGATGCCTACCCCATCACCACCCTACAGAGACTGACAGGCACTGGGATGCGCCTTTGGATCGTCGGCCATAGCGCTCATGCCATTTCACCTCACCCTACCCTGCAGACACCAACAAGTGTTGTGGTGTGCCTTGGGGTCTTCTGGCCTTACTGTGCAGGATCAGTGGGTGACACCAGGGGTGGGGGTCCACAGGATATGGCAGCCCATGCCAGTACACCAGAGGCTGCCATTCCCCCTTCAAAACAAGCCAGAAATGTACCATAATTATCAGAACAGTGCCAGTGACAACCCCAGCCCATACCTCTTCACCCAGGACTTGGGGTCAGTGGAGAATGGGCTGTACTTTCCTCGGTATGAACTGGACAACCAGTCAGAGAGGGGCATGTAGGTGGTATGACAGCCCCAAAGTAGATGCCCTCTGCGCCAGCTGCACTTGCTTCCCTGGCAATGTGCAGGATCATGCAGTTGTCTGCCCCTTGCCTGCCCCCAGCCCACCAAAGAGATGGGTCCTGTGACCATGCTCCATCTTTCAGATGAGACGTTAAACCGAGGTCCCATCTGCCTGGATTGGTGGTAGTTCAGGTGGATGTTAAAGATCCCATGGCACTTATCGAAAAGAGTAGGTGAAAGTTTTATTGAGACAAAAATCGTACAATAGTACACAAAGCAAAATACAAAACAAAGGAAACACAGGATAAGTATTATACAATCATTCAGGTAACTGCAAAATCAGAGTCAGTGATCCAAGGAAGAGCTTTCCAAAGTTCCAAAAGCGTTGTATCTGAGTATAGGGTACGTTCATGCTCATAAATTTCTTTTAAATCTTGTACAATCTTTTTCAAGCTCCAAATAGGAGCAGTCCTTTTGCTGTAAAGAAAACATACAGCACACATCCAAATATTCCATTTAATACAGACAAAAACAAGGTTTAAAGTGTCCTGGTGCCATTTTGACCACTGGGGAGGAAAAAACCCATATACAAGATTCAAATAAGTAACTGACTGAAGCAAGGGGGTAGCCCATGCCTGTGCCAAAAAGGACCACCAATTCTTAATAAAGGAACAGTCAAAAAATAAATGAGGGATAGTTTCAAGTTCTGCAATACATAATAAGCGAGAACACATTCTTAGGACTGTTTATGTTTTTGATTTGATTTTACATTAATCTTTTCATGGCATGAAAGCCAATGAAAATCCCACATTTTGGCTAGAACCCTCTTACATTTCCACAATAACAAAAGGGAAGGGAGGTGTCGACCAGGACACTTATCAAAGGGTATTGATACAGCACAAACCGACAGGAGTAATGTCTTATATAAAACTTTATGGGAATGATTTAATAACATCTGAACAGACACCTTCCATTGTTTGAGACATAAAAACATATGTTTTACGTAAGTTGGTATACCATCAGTTTGTCTTAACACAGTTAAGGAATTAGTTTCCCATTGATGAAACCAAATCCTGCAAGAGTCATAAAACCAAGGTTCCCACCCCCTTTGGGAATGAATCAATAAAGGCCTAAGGTTTGCAGTAAAAAAATACAAGAAAAAAATAACAAAGGGTTAACCATACAAACGCCACCCTCAGGGATAGGTAAATAAGTAATAGTCCGCTTTATCGGGTTTAACCTACTACCCCAAAGAGCCTGAAAAAACAGGCTAAAGACAGCTGTTTCTAGCTGTCGTGGAATAGGGAATACATAACTCAGAAAAAGGAAAGTAGAGATCAAATAGTTTTTAATTAAGAAAACACGTTTTCTTTTTCCTATCTGCCCCCGGTTCCAGGAGGCAACCTGAAGTTTACCTTGTTGTAGTTTAACATTCCAGTTAAACAAATCTGAGTCCTGTGTCCCAAAAAAATTCCCAAAATGCGAATAGGACCCTCAACTAAGCATGTGAAGGCCAATACGGTCCAAGGGGAGGTTGCTGAACCGACCCAAATAACCAAACTTTTAGTGTAATTTAAAACAGCACAGAGAAGTTTCCAAAAATAGAGCACTCGTGGAGAGAATGAAACACTGAGGCTACATCAGCTACAAGAAAACAAACATCATCTGCATATGCAATTGCCTTACAAGGCAAGCATAAGGCACAACTAGAAATAGACTGAATCTGAGAATTAGTATTCAGCCGACGGAGCAAAACATCAAGAAAAAATACATATAACAACGGGCTTAAAGGACAGCCCTGATGAACCCCCCTTTTTATGGGGATCATGGGTCCTATCCAACCATTTACTACAGGCACAACAGTCACCGTTCTATAGAAAGCACGAATCCAGTGTACCATAACATCAGGTACATGCAGAAAACGAAGTGCTTCCCATAAAAAATCATGCCGAACCGAATCAAAAGCCGCCTTCTGATCTACAGAAACAACAAGTCCCAAAGCCAGACCTGCATAGCCATGAGAAAATAATTCTCGTAAGAGGATCAAATGATCAGAAATTCTCCTTTGAGGCACAGAACAGCATTGGGCAGAATGCAAAACCACCTCCGCTATCCTCAGCAAACGCTTCACAATAATTTTCGTTAAGAGCTTAAAGTCGGTGTTCAACATACATAAAGGTCGCCAATTCTCTAGAGAATGGATATCACCTTTCTGTTTATAAATGTAAATCAAAGTACCCTTAGTAAATTCCAAAGGGAGAGATTCACATGTTAACAGAGAATTAAACACAGATGTAAGTTCTGAGGCTAAATGGTCACCCAGCACCTTATATAAGCCAGCAGGGAGACCATCCGGACCAGGAGTTCTCTGTACAGGTAAGGAAGAAATAGCCAGTGTCAAATCCTGCTCCGTGATAGGAGAACAAGCCTGGTCCTGACATAGCTGTGAGGGAGCTGGGATATCAAGGCCACTATACAAAGTCACACTGTTACCAACCATAGCAGGGAGGGGAGAAAAAAGGGCTGTAGTATACTTTGTTACAATATGACAAATCTCAGTTTGTGAGAAACATATGGTCCCTTCTGAATTTAGAAGACACGTCATATTTTTTCGGGTGGACTGATGGGAATTATATTCAAAAGGACAAATAACATCACGTGTTCCAACAGTACAGAATTTATGTTGGTTATAAAGCTGTTGTGACTGCCGTAATTGGAAAGTCAACATATCATTCTGTAGGACTTTTATTTGTTGAGTAAGGTCTTGCCCTGTCGTGTATGCTATGGTTAATAATGACTGAAAATGTACCCTCTTCTGCAAATAGTCTAGGTATTCCCTCCTACATTTTAAACGACTGTAAGTTTTTAAAAAAGTGACCAGATCATGTTTCGTGTCTAACCACCACTGAACAGGATCTTCATAACAAATAAAAACAGATTTACGGGCTTATATGAAGGACAGGAGGGACTTCATAAACATCGGAATCTGCAACAAAGATGTGTTGAATTTCCAAAGACCTGGAACTTTACAGGAAGATACAACAGAACCAAAACCAACAGAAAGCAGCTTATGATCAGAAAACTCAAGAGCCTGAACTTTGGCAGAAATAATAGGTACTGTAGAAGAGGAAAACACATAATCAATACGTGTGGCTAGTTTACCCTTTTGGAAGGTAGGGGTGTGTTGAGTAGTAAGGAGAGATAAGAGTCCGTTAAGTGGGCGACTCGAACCAATTTACCCAATTCGTGGGAATCACAAAACAGTTTCTTTGTAGCAGCAAAGGAGCTCTTATCCTGAAGACTCAGGCCACAATTAAAGTCACCAGCAAACAATACCTGAAAGGAAGTATGCAAATAAGGACAAAGCAAAGCAAATAAAGCTATGCGTTCAGTTTTGATTTGAGGGCATAAATGTTAATCACCCGGTAAGGACAGGACCCAATAACAAAATCTATAATAAGCGCCCTACCAGGGGCTACATCAAACAATTTTAGCAAACGGAAGTCTGGGAAATTAATATTCCCAATCCTGAACAAGAATCCTGACCAATTGACCAAAAAGAAGGACCCAGTAACCAGTCCTGTTGTGCTTGTCGGATCTCATGTGTAGTATGCAGTCTTGTATCCTGTAATAAAATTAAACCCAAAGGCAGAAGCCTTAGAAAGGAAAAAATCAGTCTCCTTTTAGCCATACGCTTCATACTATTTACATTAATAGTATGGCAAACAAAGTGAAACATAGCTACAAAAAAGAGGAAAACAGACAAAAAATACATTTTATAATTTCCTTTTCCCAACCACCTTCTTCCCTTTAAGTTTTACTTTGGCCTTTCGCTTCTGAGAAAGGCCGGTGCCAAGTTGCAGTTCAGGGTCAGTGGTACCGTCTGGGAGAGAAGAAGCAATGGAGGAAGAGTCCGACTCATCCAGCGTCATCAGAAGGGGTTGGAAAGTTCAAAAGAATTAGATAAGGGCACTGGGAGGTTCCGGACCACTCACAGGAGAAGGTGCAACCCGAGGGTTGTTTCTCAGTGATCTTCTCGTATAACATTTGTAAGCTCTCGGGGGCATAGTGCTTGGACCTGGGACCGGGTCCAGAACAGGAAAATTAGACTGGGCAGGATCAGAAACAGGAGAAATCTCAGGCAAGGGGTCATCCGTGAAGGAAACCATCTGAGGTACGACCTCAGAGGATACAACAGGCACTGAAGCCTGCAGTAAGGGCTGGGCTGCCCTAGGGGGAGGTACAGCCAAGGTGGTCTGGAGACGGGCCTTCTGCGCCTGTGTAATAATAAAGCGCTGGTCCACACCACCATCATGAAATTCCTGATTATGTGCAGCCCATTTACAATTCTGAAAGGTATGCCCCTATTCATCACATAGGTTACATCTACATTCATTTAAGCAGTGTGCCCCTACTTGGCCCAATTCCCCACAGACATTGCATTTCATTTTATCACATACATTACTAAGATGTGCAGGGTCACCACACCAATAGCAAGCCTTCGGCTGACCCGGGTAGAACAAGACCCCCCTATCTCGGCCTATGAAAAAAGAGTTAGGAAGATGTACAACCCCAGAATCAGTGGTTGTAACAAGACTTTAAACTTCCAGCCCCAGTCCAAATGTTCTCGGTATCCAAAATGGCTTCAGGCTGTCCCTGGACGTCCTACGCTGTTTCAGCCAATACACAACATCCTCCACCTCAACTCCCTCATTACGAAACAGAATAGTGATTGCCTTAAAAGTGGGCTTAGAAAGGAATAGCCTGAAATGGGGTCCATAATGCAGTAGTCCAGAGAATTATACTTTGACCAAAACCTCCAGTCCCCTAGATGTTTGGAAACTAATGTCAAACATGGTTTCACCAGAGATATGAATTAACGATATATTTCATGGAAAAAATTTTAAAGAATCCTTTAACAGCGTACAAGTACACATAGACCTGATCAGGTGGTTCAGGTAACCCCCGATATGCCAGCTTAACTGCATTGTGTCTCTTAGCAGCCTGGATTGGAAATTTAAAGAAAGAAGAATATGAGCGGCTCGGACCAGAAATTTGGGGGGGGGGGGCTGTGGTGGTGAGGAAGCCAGAGCCTCTACAGAAATAGTAGAAAGAGGAATCTGAGGTGGAGAACCCTTCAGATAATTCAACACAGGATTCTGTGTAAGCTCCAGTTCATGAAGGAGACACAAGGGGTCAGTAGTGACGGTTGAATCACCTATCTTGCTTTGTAGCTCTGGAAAATCTTCAGGGTGGGGGGACTGGATTGGAGACGGACCAGACTTCCAACTTCTTGGGACAGTACCCTGGACCCAGCCAGCACCTCTCAGCGCTGATTCAACAGTCCAAGTAGGTTCTTTATTAATATTTACTGTAGATGATTCTTGTACGTGTAGGGAGCTCTGTGATGAAACAGAAGCAGGTAGTGAAAAGGAAAATAAATCTGTTTGTACTGCAGGTAGCAGGGGAGTAATAACTGTAGATAAGTCTTGTACTTGTGAGGAACTCTGTGATGTAATGGATGCAGGTTGTGAAAAGGAAACCAAATCCATTTGTACTGCAGGCGGCAGGGGAGCAGGCAGTAGGGCTTCAGCTCCCGACACACTAGTCGGGTCAGAGCCCGTCACAGCAACAGGTAGTAAAGGAGACAAGTCAGGAGAATCTTCTGGAACTTCCACCTGAGTGGAATATGCACCTGTGCTGTCAGCTCTCAGGCGTTGCATATCTTTGTGCATTTTCAGTTTTGCACTAGCAAAACGGCGCTCCGCCGCTGCAAAACGCTCCTGGATCTCTTGTGTTGTCAAACAATGGTTTTCAGAATCAGTTGAAGTAAAATCCTCCAGTAAGTCGACGGTAGGCACGGAGGTCAGCAAGTCAGTTCCATAAGAAGTAAGCAGAGGGCTAGGTATAGCAGCCTGAGTATGAGCAGCAGAACTTAAAATTGAAGTAGGAACAGCAACAGGCAAAACATCAGTAGTTAGCATCGTGGTCTCCATTTGTTCAGAGGTAGGAGCAGAGACCAAATCTCCCACCTCCATAGCTCCCTCCTCAGAAGGCAAGGGTGCATCCGCCATCTTGGACAGAGGTTCCCCCTCTGAAGAGTAGGGGAATTTCCCTGGTGTCCTGGCCAAATTTCCCTCATTCACTAAAAATACCACCAACAGCTTAATCTGGTTCAAGATCAGTTGCCATTCATCTGTATCCCCCTCCTCCAGGTCGTTCCTGAAAATAGGCAGGACTTGTCTAGTGCCCTTACCCGGTCAACAAAAACGAAATAAATAAATAAAAAATAAAATTTGGGCATGGAGTAAGCATACAATAATGGCTCTGGATGCTGAGGGGTGCCCCAAAGGTGCACATCCTGTGCATAGGGGCCTCTGCTGCTGTTCACCCCCTTTGCAAGAGTAAAGCAGCTGCAAGCATTGTGTGGAGCACTCCCTTATTTCAAAGCATATTACATATAGAATAATGCATGGGGTGGCATGTATAGTGAGAATTTTACAAACACCTGAGGTGTGGGATGCTACATAAACCCCAAGGGCAAAGTCCGAGGGGTTTAGTAAAGCATCCCACACTGATAATTGCGAATGCCTTAAGTTACAAGCATGCGTTGCGCAGTTGCTATGCACCTCGTAAGACAGTCGTTTTATGGAGCATTGTCACCAAATTTACAACACAGGTATTTTAGGATCTCTGCTCATGAACAGTGTCACTGTCATTTTCGTAATGTGTCCCGAACACTGATTTTGCACCATGACCACGCTATTCTGCGCCGGAAGTGCGAAAACACATTTCGGCCAGGATGTGAAAAAAGACAGCTGTACGGTTCACAAGAAGGTGTGGTAAAATGCCAATGTTGAGAATCTGGCATGAAAATATTGCAAATTCGCTGACTTACGAGTGTGCATTGCGCAGTTGCTACGCAAGCTCGTAAAACAGTCATGTGGTGGCTTTTTCCCACCAAATTTGCAACATAGGGTTTTTGAGAGACCCCTCATGAATAGTGGCACTGTCATCTCCTTACGTGGTCCTGAAAAGTGATTCCACACAGTGACTGCAAAATCACCTTTCGGGACTGAATTACACCATGACAGTGCAAGAATTCATGAGAAGGGGTCCCAAAAACCCCCTGTTGAAAATTTGGGGCTAAAATTCACAAAAATACCTGAAATATGTACTAAAGTTGAAAAATCCTATCTATCCCATTACACAGCTGACCAGCATTTCCTCAGTTCGCAGTCGGCTTTGAAGACTGCAGACATGTTCCCGGTCCACCAAGGATCATCGCGCTGAGCTCCGGAGGTAAGTATGGGTATGGGTATGGGGGGGTGTGGGGAGGCAGGGTGCACAGTGGGTGGGTGCAGGTGGGCACGGAGACTACAAGGGATCATTTTCCTTTCACAGGTAGTAAAAGGAAAAGAAAAGAAAACATCATGGGACAGTTTTTTTTTTCCCCAGGGGATTTGGCATGCTGGGGTGGGCTCCCAGCATGCCACCTGTTTTGGGGAGTCTGTAGTCAACGGGGATTGGGCACCCTCATCGGCAAACAACACAGGGGGGGCGAATTTATGCAGATGGGGATTGGCCACCCCTGTCAGCACACAAAGAAGGGAGGGGGAATGCATTGCCGAGGGGGGGATTGGGCACTTTCCTCAGCATTAAACAATTGGGAGGGTATTTCTGCCAATGGGGAGTGGGCTCCTCCCATCAGCACACAAGGAAAGGGGGGCGGGGTAACAGCTGAGGGGTGACTGGGCACCCCCTCAGCATTACACAATTGAGGGGCGCTTTATGCTGACGGGGAGCGGGCTCCGCCGTCGGCATATTGACAGTGGGCAGGGGCAGCCGACTGGGGGATTGGGCACCCTGAAGTCGGCAGTTCTATGGCCGTGTCCCGCCATGCACATAATGGCGGTGAGCACAGCAAGAAAAGGACTGCTGCGTCTGACGAGCTTTGCTCGGAATGCAGCGGACCTTTCCTTAGATGTGCTCACAACATTATGCATGCATGGTGTGGTGCTGACATGCAGGCTGATTGGGGAATGAGGGATACACCTACTGATGCGTGTCCTGCATTCGCCCAACAGAGACCGCCCCTCCAAATCTGCACTACCGCAAGATGTTGGCTTGGGCAGTCTCGGCAAGCCAACATAAAAATGATTACAGCAATAGCAATAGCTGCTGTATACCAAGTGTCAAATTATAAATCCACAGTGAACTGCTACAGACTCAGAAATAAACTGCTTGCATTTTTACACAGCTCCAGGTAAATTCACATAGATTACTGTTTCTACATATTGACATAGTTTCTTTTCATGATTCCAAACAAGTTTGTATTTCAAATGTTTAGTACTGTAATCCCCTGCTTTCTTGCCAAAGAATACAGCAGAATGGTATCTGCTGTAATTTGCAAAACGTTTCCCAGTAGAGAATTGCATAAAAGAAATACCTTTCAATACAGTTTGCAGTCACAAAAGTAATCCACAATAATATATCACTGATGTACAGTAGTCCATGGAAAATAAAGTGTGTTTTTATTTTTATATATACTTTAGATAAAATAAAAAATAGGCTGCAGCGAGCTGTTACTTCTTTGCAATTCTGCTCAATATGCTTGGTATTCCCTTCCCCCACTACTTCATGTCCCATCCTGCCATTTCTCTGGCTGTCGTCTCTTGTTTACTGTGGTGCGGGCTAGTGAGTGGGAAAGTTCACTAGCCCCACAGACTTTCACTAGCCCAGCTGATGTATGTATTGGTTACATTCTCCAGTACATACCTGCAGGGCTAGTTAAAATGAAAATCTTGCTAGCCTAACACAGAATCTGGCTAGTGGGCCAGTGCCAGTTTCACTCCCTACATTCTCGGTGGTGGGTTGCCAGTACTTAAACAATTTATTTTTAAGATTTTATGACTAGGGTGTGGTCAGTGTTGGGACTGCCAGTGGTTGGTGGTCAGTGTGGTGACTGTCAGGTGCACTGCTGTAAGGGGGCGGGTAAGTCCTATGACTGTTGAGGGAGTTTCAGAGGCAGTGCTGTGTTAATGGTGGGGGTCAGTACCATGATTGTTGTGGCTGGGAGTGTCGGTGCTGTAACAGTTGAGGGTGGGGAACCAGTGCTGTTATTGTCAGGGGGTGACTGGCCAGTACATGACTGCCAAGTTGGGGCCAGGGCTGTAACTTTTGGGAGTGGGGGGCAGTGTTGTGACTTTTGGTGGTGGGGATCACTGCTGTGACTGTCTGTGAAGGGCATCAGCCCTGTGACTGTCACAGATGTAGGGGGGACAGTGCTTTGACAGTGGTGGTGGGTAATGTTGTGCCCGTTGAGGGTAGAGGTCAGTGGTATCACTGTTGGGGGGATGAGGATCAGTTCTGTGACTGTCAGGTAGGTGGCCACCGTGACTGACCATGGAACATGTTAGTTCTGTGACTACTGAAGAGGTGGTACCATTCTGTTACTCCTGGGGGTGAGGGGTCAGTCCTGCAACTGTTGTGGGTGAGGGGGAAGTGTAATTGTGGATGGGTGGTCAGTGCGGTGACCATTAGGAGTAGTGGGTCTGTGCTGTTATTGTCAGTGGATGGGAATTAGTGCTGTGACTGATGATAGAGGGTGTCACTTCTGTGACTTTTGGGGGTGATGTGGCTGTGCTGCGACTGTTGGGGATGGATGATCAGTGCTGTAAGATGGGGTGGGGTGTAGTGCTGTTACTATGGGGGATGAGGATAAGTGCTGTGGCTCTCAGGGATGTAGTGTCATTGCCGTGACTGCCAGGTTTGGGGAGAGATGTTCTCTGACTGTTGGGAATAGAGAGAAAGTGTAATGCTTAGGGGTATGGATCAGTGCTGTGACTGCCAGAAGTAGGTGGTCACTGTCAATGGAGGGTGTCAATCCTGTTACTGTCAGTGGTTTGCTACAGTCCTGTGACTGTGGGGGTGGGGTAGTACAGTCCTTTGACTGTGTGTGTGTGTGGGGGGGTGGTACAATCCTGTGACTGTGGAAGAGGGATGTTACAGTCCTATGATTGTGGGGTGGGTTGGTTCAGTCCTGTGCCTGTGGGGTGATACAGTCCTGTCACTGGGGGTGGTGCAGTCCTGTAAGTGTGGGAGGGGGATTGTACAGTCCTATGACTGTTGGGGGTGGTCATTGCTGTGTCTGATGGGGAGGGTGTCAGTACTGTGACTGTCAGAGTAGTGGTACAGTCCTGTGATTGTTGGGAGGAGGATCAGTTATGTGTTAGGGATAAGTTGTCATTTATGTGACTCTCAGGGTGAGAGTAATTCATGTGACTTTTGGGAGGTCTGCTTCTACACAGCCCTACAGCTTTGAGAGACTGAAGCATTTGCAGGAAGTTGTATATGCGGCAGGAAGGTTGCAGAAGGCACCAAACTAAGTGATTGTTTGGAGGGGGCTGTCAGACCCGACTGTGTGGGGTGGTCATTAGTGCTTTGACTGAGGTACAGTGTTGTGACTGTTGGGGGTGGGGATTACTGATGTGTCCAGAGCCACCTTAGACTTTACAGGGCCCAGGGCAGAGGTCAAACACTGGGCCCCCCATCACCAGCATCTTGTCTTTGCTTACTATCATAGTCACAGCCCAACTGGTACTTCCTGTAGTTTTGGAGGTGGGCAGGAGACATCAGTACCACTGTGAGGTAAACAAAAAGAACCCACACTGCAAGTATTGGAGCAGGCAGGAGACTTCAATGCTGTCGAGCCGGAATTAAAAGAGCCTGTGCTGCCTGTATTTGAGGATGGGCAGAAGACCACAGTGCCAGTGAGCAGCTGAAAGAAAAAAGACCTTCAGGGCTGTGGAGACCCACTACCATGGGCAGCTGAAAGAAAAAAAGCTCACTGTGGCTGTGAAGAACCACCAGAGAAAGCAGCTGACAGAAAAAAAAAACTTTAGGGCTATAGAGATCTGCTACAGTGGGCTGTGGAGATATACATGTTATTGCAATCCCCATATTTGTAGCCGAATTATAATCATGTTAGTCATTAGAGTCAAACAGCTTCCAGGATATAGATAAACCTTTGCAGGCCATGACAGTTTATAACTGTACTGCAGTGGGTCTTGTCCTTACAACCCTTGTGATTCTTCTGGGCAGATTATACACTGCCTCTTGCCACACCCCGCTGCCTGGATTTGGCTTGCCTGTTTGTTCCGAGACAGCATATGGACTGGAAGTGGCCGATGCCACTAAGCACTTGATCTTTGTTTTGAATCTCCCTGAAAGCCCCAATCAAAGTCACAACTTCTACTACCAACTACTTACACCTGCCACCCACTAAACCACCCCACACTGACAGTGAGATCAACACATTCAAGACTCACCATCACACAACCCAGCTGAGGATCCGAGGAAGACAGGGGAGAGCATGATGCAGGGTCCAATTTTTTTTTTTTTTATGCCAAATGGCAGTGGTCTGGTGCAAATTTGCAGATGATAGTGTAACCCCCCTGTTACCCGGGGTTACAAGAATCCCAGTAAGACCTAGTGGTAGGCAGGGAAGGCAGCTTGTGAAACTCCAGTTAAATGGATTTCACACTGTCTCACTCTGTTCTCAGTCTCAGCTGAGACTGAAGGATGACATCATTTTAGAACTGTTGCAGCTACATAAGCCACACTGGAATGTTGCAGTTGAAGGTTAGAGTAGAACGCTGAGGAATTTGAAGCCTGTCTGTGAGCAGTCTGAGTGAGAGACTGTAGTGCAGCAGAGTGTGTGCAGGCTCTCAGAGCTTTAAGTTCTGTTACAGAGCTACTTTTGTTTTTGGTGTGTGTTTCCACTTGAAGAGGAACACAGGAACTGATAATTGAAATGGTGAGACTGCTCTCAATGGTTCAGAGCCCCATCCCTGAGGGGATGGGGAGAAGGGGTCTGCCTGTTTTCCAGGGGCAAACCACCTGGGTCCGGCTAAGGGAAAGAAGTTGCCTGTTTGAGTTGTGCTGAGGCACCAGAAGCTCTGAAAGGAAGATTCCTTGTGAAGGAAATGCCTGTGGGGCACCTGCAACCAAAGGGCAAGTTCGCTCTGCAAAAGGGACAAGTGTTTTCACCTGAACAGAAGGAAACTAAAGGGACTGTTACTATGGGATCAGGAAAAGATGGCCAAGTACAGTTGGAAGATGTGCAGATTGGACTGCTTAACTTTGTGGGGGGTCTAGAGTAATGGACAAAGCCACTTATAATTATGTTCAAGTCCAGCACAAATGGAAAGAAAGAATGTGGGGATTGGACTGCTTAACCTGTGGGGGGGAGGGTCTCGAGTAATGGACAATGCCACTTAATTTAAGTATGTTCAAGTCCAGCACAAATGGGAAGCAAGGCAAGTAGATTGAACGCGAAATACATTTAGCAAGAATGTACACAGCAAAGTGTTAAAGGATGAGGTGTTTACAGTCCAGAGAAATGGCTGGGTATGAATTGTGGGATCGAGAGGTGGGAGATATCCCCCATCAGTAGTAACCAAATTCACCTCTAAGGATTTGCTCTGAGACACCTGTTGCTTTCTCTCAGGTACTTGGCCAGTGCCTGAGGAAAGTACCCAGACGTGGGATTGATAGGAGGATTCCCTGATGGATCTGAGGTGCTCTTAGGTGGTTTAGGGAGCCACCAGAAAATGTTTCCATGAAGTATGGAAGGTGTCCAAGTGGCTGGCAAGGGAGCCAAGCCAGGGAAAACCCAGAGCAATGTACAAGTTTGGGCTGTGTAACCCAAAGCAGCATACAAGTCTGGGCTGTGTGCCCAATGTATTGTAAAGCCTGAGGACTAAAGTGATGAGGATATGTTCTGGTCTCTTTTAATCTGCATTACCAGAAGTGTAGCCCCGTGGGGGTCCATCTATGCTTTGTTTATTCTGTTTGGATGTGAATAAAAGACACACTTTAGAATCCCACTTCTAGTATTGGACATTACAGTTATTGCTTCCTGTGTTCGGAGTTACTTGGGTACCCCTGTGCAGAGTAGCCAAACCTAGCCTTTGTGCCGAGTGGCCTATTCCTCCCCGAACCCAGCCCACCTGGTATAGCTGTCAGATACAAACAGCATACCAGCCTTGGGTTACAATAGGGCAAGCAGTGCTGGCACTTCTGAGATCGACTACTCCAAGTCAGTGAGACATGCGCCTTAGTCTGGGATGAGAGGCTGATGACCCCAGACTTGGCCCAGTGAAAGCACATACTGTGGGGTCTGGCCTCTTGATCTGGTACGGGAAAGGGTGTGCGTATGAGGGACTCCTGATCATATGACTATTCTCAGTGCTCCAACAGGAATCACATCATCAAGTGACTCACCTTAGCTGTCTGCAGTGTTGCTTTCAGTTCGGTCTTAATAAGTGAATCATCTGATGCACCCAGCTGGGCAGTTTTGTTTCAAAGTGCAGGGGACAGCTGCCCCTACTGCCCCCCCAAGAACTGAGCCAGTCATTCAGGTGGTCATGTGGGACAGAGGTAGGGCTTTATGAAGCATGCGCTAGCCATTTTCTGCATTTCTTCTTCCACTTGGATTCCAGCCTTCATCTGGGAGAAGCCAAAGGTGAAGTCAGCATACCTCCCCATCCAGGGACAGGACAGCTACCTCATGAATGCTCAGTCTTATGTCTGACCCCCAGCAATCTGAGCATGTTCCTGAACTCGGGTCCTTGATGTGGTCGAAGGTAAGGCACACACAGCGCCTCATCGCTCCATACCGCTGGACCAGACCAGCCTTATACTGCAGCAAGAGAACTATCTGTTATTAATGGGGCAGGCAATTGGACAATGGGGTGCCACAAAACACCATGGAATGATTTTGTATTAATGGGACCGGTAATCAGAGGGTGGCATGTACTTGTGGACACCAGAGAATGTGTTAACTTTAACAGGCCCAGCAATCACAGCTGGATATTGTTATTGACTGGCAGTTTGAAAGAATTATTGAGCTGCTCAAGCTTCCATATAAAAACACTTTCTCTGTAGATGGCTCCTAATCCCTGTAAAATAGCATTATGTATCCTTGTTGGCTCTGAGCAGAGCTGGTTATCCTCGGTGGTTATTACTCCGCTGTAGAAATTTGAGAATCATGGTACAGGGATGGTTTATTCCACAAATATTTTTAAGAGCCCCAGACATTTACATACTGCAAATGACAGCTTTTGGAAGATGGAGTTTAGTCAGATCATCTTATTTTTCCTATGCATAAATCATCACACTGCTACTGTTTTTAAATGGAAATGCATGAACAAGCCAGAGTCCATTCATACCCTTTTCTACACAGATCATAGGCATTCTTCCCCCCAAGAATTATGCCCATCTGTATTCCTTCACTATGCAGTCGACGGATATAGTTTCCATCCCAAGGTCACTTCTGAAACAATTCAAATGGTGGGGGGTCTATGCATTATATGGGGAACCCCCTTTAATTTGGAATAATTAAACTTCAATTCATGATCATCATTTTTTATCCATAGATAACCGTAGTTTTATTCTCCGTTACAACCTCCCAGTTGATATTTTCCATTACAACAGAGGAGGTTGTAATCAGTGCCTGCCAATCAAGCTCCACTACAGAAACCTCACTGGAGCATAATGTGTCCGTGGTTGGGCCAAACATCTCAGTCAACATGGTGGCCCTGGTATTCCATGACCGAGCACCCACACTATTCCTTAGCATCACAACATCCACACAGGTAATTTTTAAATATTTATTAAACTCTTTCTTGATCACCTTGCGTTCATAAACTAAAACAAATGTATCTAGTTAAACCTGTAATTCCAACCCCTCGACTGGGGCTCCTGCACACAGCCGCTGCATTTGAAAGCAACTGCAACTTATTACCCTGCGGTTCGTGCTGTAACAAAAAAAAAAAAAAAGAGAAAGCAAAAATAAAAGTCAAGGGGAAAAAAAGGAATGTCTGAACAGCAAGAGACTGACACACTGTGTGAGGGTATGTGTGTTTGTGTGAGAATTGCTATGTTAACTTGCTTCTCATGAAAAAAAATGATGACCATTAATTAAATAAAATAATACATGGGTAGGTGGGTGTAAAACCAGAATTTTATACATATCCTAGGTGTGGGATGCTTTTATAAACCCCTCAAGATTTGCCCTCAGGGTTTATGTAGTATCCCACACCTCAGGTGTGTGTACAATGCTGATTACACTCACCCACCCGTATATTATTCTATCTACTATAAATGGTTGAGGGTTTTACCCTTTAAACCCACTCTGCCACTGTTTTCCAAATGTGTCCAGAGAGCATTAGTTTCTGAAGGTGCAGTGGCTACTTACTTTCTTAAATCATAATAGCACATAAAAGAAACCCGTTTTGCAGGGACGCATACACATGTATACATTTTCAGGCTGCAGCATCTGCTTAGTACTTGGTTAATGACCATTTGTGTTTTGTAGTACTCGCTTTTAAGCATCAATGCTATTTCTCTGTATGTTATAGGATAACATGGGTGTGTGGTCCTCCTCTGTTGTTCATACAGTTGACCTCTCTCTGTCTCCCCCCATCCATTCCTCCCTCCCTATTATTATTCCTTTATGTGGTACTGCAAATGTAACAATATCGGGGACAGACGTTCTGCGTTGAAACATGGTGTTAATGCTCAAAGCAAAATGATGGGGCGCCCCCATGGATAAATGCTTTGGTGCTAACACTGGTTGGGGTCTGTGTGTGTTTTCATGTTCATGTTCCTGTACTGGCTTCAAGAAGGTGTCTGCACTTTCTATGTTTAAATATAAATCTTATTTTTTTTTTTAGCAGACTGAAGAGTTTCATGTGTTTTTCATTATAGCCTGCCAAATTAATACAGAGATCGGAGCTAAGCCAAAACTACATTTGGTGCTGATAATTGTTACTGTTCTTTGTTACTTTCCCATATCGGATTCCTGTATTTTTAACATAGTCAGTTCATTGTTTAAAAGACTATGTAATATGAACAGCAAAAATGAACTCGGAGTCAAAGATGACCTTCTCTCATGTCCATTGTCTCTAAATGGTTGCCTTATTTGCTTGAAGAATCATTTAGCCTTGCATACTGCTATAAACACACTCTTTACAATAATTTACAAACATTTTAAGGCAGTTATTGACTTTGAATAATATATTGTTCAAAAATAAGGATAATGCCAGAGACATGTTACTTTTTATTTGAATATCTGAGCTGCTGAGCACCAAACCACAGAATACATAAACTAAAGATGGCTCACTTTAATAGGCTGGCAAAAATTAAAAAAAATAACCTGTTTATTTACTCTTGGCCCTATTTTTTTCAAGTGAGATTCTGCCGTTGTGTGCCTATAGGACACTTGGACCTGGGTCTCAGATGGTTTGCATATTAAAGTCGAAAGTGTGTTTTCTTGTGTTGTTATACAAAAGAATATAGCTTGGTAGCTCAGTTAACAGTTTAGAACAGCATACATCACAATCGCTCACAGAGCAAATCCAATGCCATTCTTGTTTTTCTGGTGCCAGCCCTTTAACAGTTACCCCTTACAGCTTTTGTTTTTTTGTTTCCTTCTTATGTGATCAGTGTGTTATTGTGATGTGTTATTACTAGGCAACTCAAATAAAGGCTGAAGCAATAACCGAAATGTTTAGTTAGGAATAATTACTTCACCTTCATGTTCACACTGAGGTTTGTTAGAAAGCTCCTCGGTCTGAAACTTTGTATTTCAGTAAGGCATTGGAATTGGGGTTTGCATATAGTTAGAGAAAAAAAAAGAATCCCAAAGGAAATGCATTGCTAGCAGATAAGTAATGCTTACAGAATACTGATTTTCTTTTGGGAAGCTGTACAAAAGTGCCCACTATTGAAATTTCTATTCTATTCTGCATTTTATAGTTGAATTATTGTCTTTTTATGTGCATTACATGAAAAAACTCAATTTTGTATACTTTATTTGTCCAGTTTAACCCAGAGGTACCATCTTGTTTCCATTTTTTCTTCTGTTTACCATATGAACATTGAAGTAGGGGAGGCCAAGTGTTAAGGTCACCCTTCAGTCAATGGCTGTAGGGCAGAGATTTGAATCTCTAAACTCCCCGTTCACATTCTGTAAACTAACAACTGAACCTATTGCCTTCTGAAAGTTTAAACATAAAAAGCATACTATAGTATCTGGAACCATTTTGTCCTGAGAAGCTGTATACAGTAAGTAAGCAATAAGACACGGAGTGTGCACTGGATCCTTCTAGCGCATGGCCAGGGGCATACTAAGGTGCAAGACCGCAGAGCAAGTGCCTTCAGCCCCTGCCCATGCACTAGAAGGGTCTAATGCACACACCCAGAGAGTCTTATTGCTATTATGAAGTGGGCATCAGTATTGTACATGAGGTCCAAATTAAAATTCATAGGATAAAGCAACAAAAAACTGAAAACTTTGTGGTAATTTTCAATAAAATAGTTTCTCTGCCTGTATCACTGTACTGCATTTTTTTAAATTTAAAGTCTTGTCCTACAGTGGCCTCTCTGGTTGTAGTTTTTTTTTTTTGTCAGATGGTTGTCATGGCAATGCTCCCTCCGTGCTCCAGTCCCATTGAAATTCTGGATCACTTTCCTTGGTTCCCCTGAGTAGTGCTGCCCTAGAGCCCCAACTCCATCCTCAGCTTCATGTTCACCATTCACCATTAGTGACTGCCACACTGCAGCAGACTGCATTCATTCATTGCTGCCACTTCCATACGCCTGCGGGACGGGCTTAGGCTTGGTGCATCAGCACTGCAACAACAGGAAGGGAAATCAGAACATCATCTAGTCACAGAGGAACAAAGTTGAGATTGGATGGGAAGAGCAAACTTCCCCAGCAACATACATGTACGCATCCATGGAGGGATGGGAGTGTAGGGCCCTCTCCGTGGTCAAATAAGGATACCTTTATACTTTCTCAAATAGTAAGGAAATTCATTGCAAAAACTTTGTCAATGCACTAGTTAGAGTTAAACCAACAAAAGTAGGGAAATGAGTCATTAGGGTTTCCAACCCTAATACCCTGCCCCCACCCTGCAGGCAGCAACAGGAGAAACCAGTATAGTTTGACCTCTCATGCATCTTCACAAATCAAGTGTGAGGTGTGTCTCGGGGTTGTCAGCCATAATGCTCACCATGCTGTTTTCATTTTTTTTTTTTTAAATTAAACGAGAAGTCCACCCAAAATTTGTAAAAACATATGTTGTGCAGACTGTTTTGATTTATATGTGAAGTTCTAGTGTGTCCTTCCCTCTGTCTGCTATTAGGATTTATTTCCCAAATTAGCCTGCTAGCTTTATGGTAGTTTTATGACCCTTGGGGATTTCCATCTGAAACAGCTTAATCTGCATTCCTTATTCCCACAATGCATCCTGTCTCATGTGACAGTGATGTAGCAGAGACCCAACATTCAGCGCACACACATGCCAAATAAACTAAATATCTTGGAAACTTTACAAGTTGCACAAAAATTGCCAGCAGCAAAGTTATTCAGGACAGCAAGACCTTTATGATGAGGGTAGTCACTAAGCTGAACTCTATAGATTTTAAAATATAGCCATCTCTAATGTTGTGAACCGATTGTAAAGCAGTGCTTTCTGCTGGATTTATGATCTCTGCTACATCACTGTCACATGAGACAGGGTGCATTGTAGGACAAAGGAATACAGTTAAGCTGTCTCGGATGGAGAGCCCCAGGGGTCATAAAACTACCATAAAGCTAGCAGGCTAATTTAGAAAAAACTCTTACTAGCAGACAGAGGGAAGGACACACTAAAACTTAACATACAAATCAAAACACTCTTCATATGTTTTTGCTAATTTTGGGTGGACTACTCCTTTAAACATTAACAAAGTGCACCTTACCAAACAAATGCAGTGCTGTGTAAAACCAAGAAATAAAACAATAACAAATACCACACAATTAAAAAGTACAGTTATGTAAGAATTTACTGTAACAGTAGATCTTAGAGAGAGGCTCTTGCAGTAGGTAATTACATATAGGACTGAAGCCGGCAGGTGTCAGGACCCCACGGAAAAATTTCTAACTAGCAGTCTCTGGCGAGGGACCGCCCCCACGTCAGGTTGCCGGCGTCAGGAGACATCAGTATAAAGGGGCAGTCCCTCACACCTGCCTTCTAGTTCTTTCAAAAGAAAAAAGGCCAGACGAGAGAGAAGCGAATATTTCCCTCACTGGAAAAGGAGCTGAAAAAGCTTACGAGGATGGAGGGCGGGAAGGTATTACCTACTGCAAGAGTCTCTCTTGAAGATCTACTGTTATGGTAAGTTCTTATGTAACTGTACTTTCTTACTTTGAGAGGGCTCTTGCAGTAGGTAATTACATATAGGACAGAGTTCCAAGCAGTCTGGAACAAGAAGAAGCAAACAGGAGGAGGAAAGCTACTCAAAGTAGATCCTCTAGCTGTGAAGGCCTTAAGAAAGGACGCCTTGCAGGACAGCAAGCCCGAAGCCTGCTCTACGGCGAGAGGCAATATCCAAACTGTAATGTTTTGTAAAGGTATGGACTGAAGTCCAAGTGGCAGCAGCACAGATGTCTGCCGCTGACACATTCCTGAAACAAGCCGCTGAGGCAGCGACTCCTCTGGTGGAGTGGCCTCTCACTTGACCTGTAAGGGTCTTGTTGTACTTGTCATAACAGAAGGTGATGCAATGAGCCAACCATTTGGACAGGCATTGCTTAGAAACAGCATTGCCTTCTCTTTTGTGGGCAAAAGAGACAAACAGTTGATCAGTCTTTCTGAGATCTTTTGTTCTGTTAGTGTAGTATCTCAGAATTCGGTGAACGTCCAGAGCGTGTAAGAGATACTCCCCTTGATTGGAGTATTGCATAAAGAAAGCGGGTAATTCTATAGACTGGTTCAATGTAGATTCCGAAACCACCTTGGGGAGAAACGTAGGACTGGTACATAGAGCAACACGTTCCTTGTGAAAAATCAACTACGGGATTTTACACATCAGGGCCTGGAGCTCGGAAATCCTCCGAGCAGAAGTAATGGCCACTAGGAAGAGAGTCCTCCATGAGAAGAACTTCATGTCTACTGAGGCTGCCGGTTCAAAAGGAGGCAGAGTAAGCTTCTCGAAGATGAAATTCAAAGAGTGACTAAGACCCAGATCAAAGAGGTGGCTCAGGTAATCCAGCAGCTGCCCAACAGAGCTTGAGAAAGGCTCGAAATCTTTTGAAGTGGCACAGATTGTAAACCGTTTCCATTTCATGGCATAGGTAGACCTAGTGGAGGGTTTTCTAGCCTCCATCAGGATCTCAGCCACTCAGGGTGAAACCCCAAATTGGGCTTGAGCTATGTCTGCAGGAGCCATGCGTGCAGTTGGAGGGACTTGAGACCTAGATGGACCAGGGTCCCCTGATCCTGGGTTAGTAAAAGTTGTGACAGAGGAAGAGGAAGAGGAGGTTCCTCTGAGTATTGTTGCAGAAGAGAGAACCAAACTTGCCTGGGCCAGAAAGGAGTGATCAGGATCATTTGTGCTCCTTCTGAACCGAGTTTCTGTAAGACTCTCGGAATCAAAGGGATCAGGGGGAAGGCATAGACGAATCTGTCCTTCCAATCTAGAGACAGAGCATCTCTCCAAAAAATACCACACTCTGGAGCGAGCGAGCAGAAGTCGGGAAGCTTTGCATTTAGAGATGAGGTGAACAGGTCCACCTGTGGTATTCCCCAACGTAGGAAGAGATCATCTAAGACCCCCTGATCCAGTTCCCACTCATGAGCTTGTGCAGACGAGCGACTGAGTTTGTCTGCTAAGGTGTTCTCGACCCCCGGAACGTGAATTGCCGTGAGGTGGAGGTTGTGCTGTACTGCCCAATCCCAAACTTACATCGCTTACCTGCAAAGAGGGTAGAAACGAGTCCCTCTCTGTTTGCTGATGTACCATACCACACACATATTGTCCATCTGTATGGCTAAGTGGCCGGGAAAGAAATGCAGATGCAGAGCTTGAAGAGCATAAAGCTCTGCCTGAAGCTCGAGCACATTGATGTGAAGCATTTTTTCGAGCTTGGACCAGGAGCCCTGGGTCCTGTGAGGTCCAAGATGGGCTCCCTAACCTTCACCTGAGGCATCTGTGGTCAGAGTCTGGGAGGGGGGGAGAAAGGCAGAAGGGAACTCCCCGACAAAGGTTCTCTTGAACCATCCACCACTGCAAGTCCTGAACCTTGGGGAAGGAGACTAGGATAAGCTGGCCCAGGTCATCCACCAACTGATCCCACTGAGACTGAAGTGTCCACTGAGAGACCCTCATGTGGAGACGAGCGCAAGGGACTGTTGGGATAGCAGCCACCATAAGCCCGAGGAGGCGAACGACCGACCTCACACTGACCCGCCTGCAGTCGGACAACAGGCTGACCTGAGCCTGGAGTGTGGCCACCCTGTCTGGTGGCAGGAAGGCCCTGCCAGAGGTCATGTCCAGGATCGCCCCGATAAACTGGAGCCTCTGGGATGGGATTAAGTGGGACTTGGTATGGCTGATGGTAATACCCAGGCAGGCAAAGACCTGCTGGGTAAGGGAAAGGAAGTGCAGGAGTTCCTCCCTGGATGAGGCCACCAGGAGCCAGTCGTCCAGGTATGGGAAAACCTGCACCCCCCAGGTACATAGGTAGGCCGCTACCACCGCAAGGCATTTGGTGAACATCCGGGGTGCCGAGGAAAGACAAAATGGGAAGGCCTTGAACTGGTAGTGGTCCCCCTGGAAAGCAAAAACGGAGGTATTTGCTGTGAGAAGTGTGGATAGGGTTGTGCAGGTAAGCATCCTGCATATCCAGAGCGCACAGCCACTGTCCCGACTGAAGGAGGGGCAGGAGGCCTTGCAGGGAGAGCATCCTGAACCTCTTGTACTCCACGAATAAGTTCAGAGAACTGAGATTGAGAATCGGCCTTACATCTTCTGTCATCTTCAGGTCCAGGAAGAAGTGAGAATAGTAACCCGTTCCCTGGAGAGAGAAAGGGGGACAGGCTCTATTACCTCTTTCCACAAAAGTGCTGAAATCTCTTCCTGGACCAGAAGGTGTTCCTGAGAGTATGACAACCTTGAAGGAGGGTGGCAAGGTGGTTTCTGTAGAAACTCTATTGAGTGTCCTTCTGTGATCAGCTGGAGCACCCAGGAATCTGAAGTTATCCTCTCCCAGCCCGGGAGGTGGAGGGAAAACCTCCCTCCTACCGGTTTCTCCTGGAGGCCCAGAGGCTGTGGGAGAGGGAAGGAGTCAGGTGGTGTGGGGCAACGTCAGAGCTGAAGCACCTGCTGGTTTTTTGGGTGGAGGGAGCTTGGCAGCTAGAGGGGCCCGGCGTTTAGCCGCCCGCTTTCCCTGGGGTTTCACCTTTGGCCGATTCAGTCTGCGAAAGGGACGGTACTGCATTTGATGGGGATGATACATGAAGTCCACAGACTTCAGTGCTGTCCCCTTCTCCTGCAGATTGGTGATAATGTCCTTGACATCACCACCAAACAGCACCGAACCCCGGAAGGGTGCTTCCTGAATAGCGGACTGCACTTCCAGGACCAACCCTGACACACGGAGCCAGGCATGATGCCGTAAGCCTACAGTGAAAACTGAGCTCCTACCAGCAGTGTCCACTGCATCGTAAGTCACACAAAGCATGTGCCGACTGGCCAAACGTGCAGAGCGGACGAGGTCAGCCACTTCCTGTTTGACTTGAGAGTCCAGAAGGGAGTCCAATTTGGATTCCACCTCACTAAGAATTGCCTTCTGGTAATCCCCCATGTGACCGACATAATTCAGGGCCCTAATACCCGGAGAGGAAGAAGCAAAGATCTTCTTACCATACTGGTCCAGAAGACGGGATTCTCTGTCAGGTGGAGATGAGCTCAAATGCCTTGGGTTAGCTGACCGACCGTAAGCAGCGCTAATCATGACCGAATCAGCTCGAGGGTGAGAGTCTAAAAATTCCACACCCTCAGGAGCCTGATATAGCCTGTTCGACTTCCGAGGAAGTGGGGCTAAAGCTGACGGCTGTTTCCAAATAGTGGAAACCAGATCAGCATGAGGCTCAATCCAGGGTGGCATCAAGGTGTGAGCTGTCATGGGCAGATCCAGATGTTCAGCGAGTTTCTTACGCTGGGGATCTGGCTCCAAGGAATGCCGCTTATGAACCTCCTGGATTTTGCATAGAAACTCCGTAAAAGAAGGATCCTCCAGAGGAGACTTCGGAGGAGTCCTTGGCCTTGGCTTAGACGGAAAGTGTGGCTCGTTGTCCAGCTCAGAACAACCGTTGGAGGCATCCAAGGTGTCCGAGAAGGAAGAAATTTGTGATGAGGAAGACTCCCTCTCCCGCTGTGGGGGAGGAATGGACCCCTTGGGAAGCACTTGGGGAAGCGTGTCCTGCCCTTCCCTGGAACCAGAGGGTTTGGCCCTGGTGTCCAGAGGTGGGGAGGGAGTTTGTCATTGTGGATGTACAGGAACCGGAACTGGCACCGTCGTCGGAAGACAACTCTCCACCTCTCTGGTGAGCTGAGCCTTGGCCTCAGCCCACCAGGAGGCCAGAGTCTCCTGCAAGTCCACCAGTGGATGAGGGGGCGGTGGAGGTGGAGGAGGAGGGGGATACAGGTATAGATTATACCCGTAAGGCACGTATCCGTAACACAATGGCGGGAAGACCAGCATCAGGTATTGAGGCACCGGGTACTGCGACATCGGATAGGCCGGCGTTGGGTACTGGGGCATTGGATACTGTGGAGCTGGATAAGATGGCGTCAGATACAATGGGGTCGGATACCCAGGAACCAGGGGGACTGCCGGAGCAGATGTCCCAGCCAGAGGTCCCACAGGCAGGTCTGGAGCAGAAGGCCCGGTGGGTGGAGGGCCCGGCATTGGAATGGCATCCGGGAGCGGGATGTCACCCGGGGTTGGCAGGACCGGCATCGGGGCCCGCATCCGGGGAGCTGACATTCGGTCAGTCAGCCCAGCGGGCGGATGGTCTGATAAGGGCGGAGCAGGAACCTCACCATCGCCCGGGGATGGAGGGTAAAAATCCTTGGGGTCAGGCAGAGGAGACCCAGGGTCCCCAGAGGGCAGAGAAGGCTGCGGGGAGCTGGGAATGGCAGACATGGGGGGGTCTGGCATTGGCTCATCTGCTGTTCGGACGTCGGGTGAGCCGACGTCCGACTTATCAGTGGGGTCCGGGTGGGCACCGGAGGAGCCGGCATCTGACTTAGTGGACCCATCGCCCGAGGCTGGTTGCAAAGGAGGGGTGGCCTGGTTGGGCAGAATAGGGGCCGTGTGCCACCCCAAGGGGTCGGGCGACTTACCGACCTTCTCTGTGCGGGCGTAGGAGGAGCCGACGTCTGGCTTACCAGAGTCGCTCATACCAGTAGGCCACACAATGGTGGCTTTACCAGGAGCGGAGGCCTCCAATAGCCTGGAGGCACCTGAAGGGCCTGAGCGTGAGCCAGACGGGCGGGTCGACACTGCCTTAGAAGCCTCTAAGGTGGCCGTCGTGGAGCGGTCCCCCGGGGGGGACATTACCTGAATCACGGCGACTCCCAAAGAAGAAGCGGTGGATGAGGAGCCCTTGTCCCAGTGCTTCTCCTTGTCTTTTTTCTTGAGATGGCCTCCAAGGGAAGTGGACACCTGCTGGAGTTTTTTTAACTCCTTTTCCATGGAGGTCATTTTCTTCTTTAAAATATGGGCCTCCAGGGACTGCTGCCACCATCTTCGTGTGGCCGCATCGAATTTGAGGCAGTGCTAGCACTTTTCCACTGGATGATCGGGGCCTAGGCAAAAGAGGCACTGGGAATGGACGTCTTTGTGCGGGAGTTGGGCGCCACACGAGTCGCACTTGTTCTTGTGCTTGGAGGGTGTAGGGGACAATACACCAAAGAATACCTGACAATAGATAAAAAAATCGAAAATGACTTGGTCAAAACTATCGACGATTGAGGCTGACAAGCGTTGAACTTTACCGCAAGGCACTGGCATGAGCTAATGGCGGGAAAGAACTGGAAGACGGGCGTGAGGGACTGCCCCTTTATACCGACATCTCCTGATGCTGGTCACCTGATGTGGGGGCAGTCCCTCACCAGAGAAGGCTAGCTAGAAATTTTTTCATGGGGTTCTGATGCCTGCCGGCTTCAGTCCTATATGTAATTACCTACTGCAAGAGCCCTCCCGAAGTAAGATCGGGTGTTACGGAAAGGAAAGTACAGTTACGTAAGAACTTACCGTAACAGTAGATCTTCGAGAGAGGCTCTTGCAGTAGGTATTCACAAGTAGGACTAAGCCGTCAGGCATCAGGACCCCACAGAAAAATCTCTAGCTAGCAGTCTGTGGCGGGGACTGCCCCCACGTCAGGTGACCGGCGTCAGCCATCAGGATAAAGGGGGTGGTCCCAATGCCCGCTCTCCAGTTCTTTACCACCAAGCGCCAAAGGGCTGACAGGAGAGAAGAGGATATGGTCCCATATCTGAAAGAGAAGAAATAAAGGAATGGAGGAAGGGAAGGTAATATCTACTGCAAGAGCCTCTCTCAAAGATCTACTGTTATGGTACGTTTTTACGTAACTGTACTATCTTACTTCAAGATGGCTCTTGCAGTAGGTATTCTCAAGTAGGACTTTGTCCCAAGCAGTCTGGAATAAAAAGAAAGTTGGAGGAGGAAAAAAAAAAACAT
Organism: Neoceratodus forsteri; assembly: GCA_016271365.2. NCBI lineage: Eukaryota > Metazoa > Chordata > Ceratodontiformes > Ceratodontidae > Neoceratodus > Neoceratodus forsteri. The sequence goes on along the minus strand of CM028137.1, from coordinate 338,175,636 downwards.
CCACAAAGGCTGTGCTTCTAGACAGGGATCATGAAAAGATTCCCTGCAGAACAGCTAGCCTGAAGCCTGCTCTGCAGCAAGAGGCAATATCCAAACTTAATGTTTCGTGAAGGTATGGATGGAAGTCCAAGTTGCGGCTGCACAAATCTCAGCCGAGGAGACACATTCTTGAAGCAAATGGTAGAGGCCACGACCCCTCTAGTGGAGCGCCTTTGACCTGACCTGGAAGGGTCTTGTGATACTTGTCGTAACAGAAAGTGATACAATTGGCCAACCATTTAGAAAGGCATTGCTTGGAAACAGGGTGCCTTCTCTCTTGTGAGCGAAAGACACAAAGAGTTGGTCTGTTTTCCTGAGATCCTTAGTCCTGTGAGTATTGTATCTCAGAATTCTATGTACATCCAAGGTATGGAGGAGATACTCCCCCTGATTGGAGTGCTCTGTGAAGAAGGCTGGAAGCTCGATGGACTGATTCAGGGTAGACTCAACCACCACTTTTGGAAGAAATTTAGGATTAGTACACATGGCCACCCCATCCTTGTGAAAAATCAAATAAGAGATTTTACACATCAAGGCTTGCAACTCAGAAATCCTCCGAGCTGAGGTGATGGCCACTAGAAACAAAGCCTTCCAAGAAAGAAACTTCAGCTCTGCCTCCACTGCAGGTTCGAAGGGAGGCAGAGTACTCTTCTTGAGAATGAAGTTCAAGTCCCAAGGAGGAGCAGAGTTGCGGATCGGAGGTCATGCAGGACCCCTTGCAGAAAAGTCTTCGAGACTTCTAGTTGTGCAAATGTCCTGCTCCCAAAAGGGATGTGGTAAGCCGAAATAGCTGCCATATGTACTTTCACTGATGAGTAACTAAAGCCCAAGTCATACAGGTGCCTAAGGTGTCCAGAACCTTTTTGGCTGGACAAGAAAAAGGTTCTATGTTTTTAGAACCCACCCAGATGGTGAAGCGCTTCCACTTCATGGCATGATTGGACCTGGAGGAAGGCTTTCTGGCCTCACCCAAGATGTCAGCAACCATGGGGGAAATTCTAAAACAAGCTTTAGCTACATCTGAAGGAGCCACACATGAAGGTGAAGAGATTTGAGGCCTGGATGAACCAGGGTCCCCTTCTTCTGGGTCAGCAAATGTTGCAACAGTGGCAGAGGAAGAGGAGGTTCCTCGGAAACCTGTTGCAGAAGAGAGAACCAGGCTTGCCTCAGCCAAAAAGGAGTGATGAGGATCATTCTCGCTCCTTCCGACCTGAGCTTGTTGAGTACCCTTGGGATCAAAGGAATCTGAGGGAAGCCATAGACAAATCTGTCCTTCCAGCACAGAGACAGCGCGTCCCGACAAAAAAATGTCCCTCTCTGGAGCGTGCGAGCAGAAGGCGGAAAGTTTCGTGTTGTCGGGGAAGGCAAAGAGGTCCATTTGAGGAGTCCCCCAGTGCTGAAGACATCGGCTAGCATGACCTGGTTGAGTTCCCACTCATGAGACTTGGCTGATCAGTGACTTAAGGCATCCATGAGAGTGTTCTTCATCCCCGGCACATGAAGTGCCGTCAGATGAAGACTGTGCTGGGATGCCCAGTGACAGACTCTCATGGCTTCCTGGCAGAGGGGATAGGAACGAGTTCCCCCCCTTGTTTGTTGAGGTACCAGACAACACACATCTGATTGTATGAGAAGGTGACCGGGAAGAACAATCAGGAGGAGAGCCTGGAGGGCATAAAGGACTGCCCTCAGCTCGAGAACATTTATATGGAGCTTTTGTTCAAACTGATACCAGCTGCCCAGAGTCTGGTGGGGCCTGAGATGGGCACCCCAACCTGCCCCTGATGCATCCGTCGTCAGGGTCTGGGTGGGAGGGGCGGTAGAGAATGGAATCCACAGATTGAGATGTTCTGGAACCATCCACCATTGCAAGTCCCTGACCATAGGGTCTGACACCAGGATTTCATGATCCAGGTTGTCCTGAGACTGGTCCCATTGAGACTGCAGAGTCCACTGAGAGATTATCATGTGGAGATGAGCGAGTGGGATGGTCGGGATGGCAGCCACCATCAGGCCGAGAAGACAAAGGACCTTCCTGGCTCCGACCCTTCTGAGACTTGATAAGAGCCGAGCTTGGTTTGACAGCATCTCGGCTCCGTCCAGGGGTAAGAAAGCCTTGCCCAGAGTTGTGTCCAACACTGCCCCTATGAACTGCAGCTGTTGGCGAGGGATCAGATGGGACTTGGCAGGGTCAATTGAAATCCCTAGCTAGGAGAATACTTGAAGGGTGAGGGAAAGGGAGCCCAAAAGTTCCTCCCTGGACGGGGCTGCCAGAAGCCAGTCATCCAAATAGGGGAAGACTTGAACCCCCTTGCTATGCAGGAAGGCAGCCACCACCACCAGGCATTTGGTAAATACTTGGGAGGCTGAGGATAGGCCAAAAGGAAGGGCCTTGAACTCGTAGGGGACCCCTTAAAACAAAAATGGAGATATTTGTGGTGGGAGTGGCAAATGGGGATATGGAGGTAGGCATCCTACATATCTCAGAGTGCATAGCTACAGTCCCGGCTGAAGCATGGGGAGAAGGCTCTGGAGGGAGAGCATTGGAAACCGTTTGTACTCCACAAACTGATTGAGGGAGCCGAGGTCAAGAATGGGCCTCAGGTCCCCGGTTTTCTTTGGTACTAGAAAGAAGTGAGAATAGTAACCTGTTCCCTGAAGGTGGGGGGGTGGGTTCTATTGCTCCTTTTAGTAGAAGAGAGTGGCTTTCTTCCAGTACCACCTGCAGATGAGTGTGGGAGTACGAGGAGGAAGGGGGTGGTCTGCGAGGTTTTTTTTTGAATGAACTCTATCGAGTGTCCTGCTGTAATCTGCTGGAGCACCCAGGAATCTGCCGTTATCCTCTCCCAACACGATAGACGGGAGGAGAATCTCCCCCCTACCGGTTCCTCTGGACTGGGCAGAGGCAGTGGGAGAGGCAGGGAGTCAGGAAGTGGGGGGCAGAGTAGTGGCAGAGGCCCCGGGAGCTTTTTTGCTGGGGGGGGCCTTGGCAGCTGATGCAGCTTTGCATTTGTTGGGACGTTGGGGTTGCGTCTGCTTAGGCCTTTGGCAGTTGGAGTGCCAAAAGGGCTGTTTCTGCCTCTGAGAGGGTTTGTACATTTTCTGAATAGACCTTAATGCCAAACCCTTCTCCTCTAATTCGGTGATGATGTCCTTGACATCACCGCCTAACAGCTCAGACCCTCTGAAGGGAGCATCATGGATAGCTGACTGCACTTCAGGGGCCAAACCTGACACTCAGAGCCAGGCATGATGCCGTAAGGATACGGCGAAGGCCAAGTTCCTGCCTGCAGTGTCTACCGCGTCATATGTAGCATGAAGCATGTGTCTATAGGCCAAGTGCGTGAAGTGGACAAGATCTTCCAGTTCCTGCTTTGTTTGCGAATCTGGGAGGGAGTCCAGTTTTGATTCCATCTGATTAAGGATAGCCTTCTGGTAGTCCCCTATGTGGCCAACGTAATTGTGGGCCTTCTTGCCCAGAGTGGAAGAAGCATAGAACTTCTTCCCATACTGGTCCAGAATACGGGACTCCTTGTTGGGGGGGGGACGAGCTGATGTGCTTTGGGCTGGCTGATCGGTCGTGTGTGATGCTAATCATGACCAAATCGGCCTTGGGGTGAAGGAGGAGAAAATCCTTCCCCTCAGGAGCCTGATATAGCCTGTCGGCCTTCTGAGGAAGGGGGGCTAACGAGGAAGGTTGCTTCCAAATAGTGGAGACAAGATCCTCGTGAGGATCTATCCAGGGTGGAATCAGGGTGTAGAAGTCTCCAGAAGGTCCAGATGGGCCGCGACCTTCTTACGCTGGGGATCTGGCTCCACTGATTGCCACTTGCAGGTGGCCTGGATTTTCTTCAGCAGCTCCAGAAAGGAGGGTCTTCTGGAGGGGACTTCGGAGAACCTTGCTGCCCGGGTCTATCTGGAGTACGGGACTTGTTCTATAGATCAGAGTGTTCGGAATCCAAATCTGACTCTGAAGACTCCGATGATGGAGAAGCAGAAGAAGAGGCCTCCCTAGGAGGGGGAGGATCACCCTGTCTGGGGGTTCCCTGGGGGAGCGTGTCCTTCCTGGCCTAAAAACCAGAAGGTTCAGCTCTGGTGTCAGGAAGAGGAAGGGGAGTCTCTTCATGCTGATGTAAGGGGTCTGGCATCGGTATGCATTTCTCGACCTCTTGGGTGATCTGTGATTTGGCTTCATCCCACCAGGAGGCCAAGAGCTCCCTCGAGTGCACCTGAGGCTGCAGGGTAAGTGGAGAGGGGGAGGAGGAGGAGTCGGAGGGGGGCTTGGGTACGGATAAGCTGTAAACCTGTAATAAAGGTACCCATAACCCGATGGCGGGAGGCCCAGCATTGGGTATTGAGGCACCGGGTACTGCGGAATCGGATAGTGTGGTTTCGGGTACGGAGGAGCCAGATACTGCAGCGTTGGGTATCCTGGTGGCAGGGTGTCCAATGGAGTCAGAGGTGCTGGTGGAAGCCCTGCAAGCAGACCAGACAGATCAGGCATCAGCCCGGAGGGCATTGGGTCTGGAGGGGGACCTGTCATTGGTCCTGGGAACCGAGAAGGCTCCCACATTAGATTGCCAGGAAGCGGGATGCCAGAGGGTGATGTCAGGTGGTCTGATCTTGGGTCTGGTGTCTGAGGATCCTGCGCCGGGGGGGCACCCCCGATGTCAGCGTGTCAGGCTCCTTGACCCCAGCTGGGGAGGGAGGAGTAAACTCCTAGGGAGGAGCTGGAAAAGAAGCGGGGTCCTCAGATGGCAATGCAGCCAACGTGCGCTGCGGTGATTCTCTGATGTCAGGGATGGATGAATGACTTGATGAAGGGTCACCGGCTGGGCGGATGTCAGGTGAGCCAACGACTGACTTATCAGCTGTGTGCAGGCGGGCACTAACCGGAAGGCCTAGATTTAGAGGCCGTAGCAGGAGTGCAGGCCTCCTTTGCCCCGGAGGCTCTTGTCGGGCCCAAGCACAAGCCAGACGGGGAGGTCGACGCCGGCTTAGACACCACTAAGGTGGCCATTGAAGGACGATTCCCCGGGGGGGGAAGTTACCCAGAGAGCCGCGGTCCCAGCCGAAGTCATGGCTGCTGTGGATGGTGAGTCCCGAGCCCGGTGTTTCTCCTTGTCCCTCTTTTTCTTGTGATGGCCCTCAGGAGAAGTTGTTGCCTGCCTCAGTTTCTTCAGTTCCTTTTCCATGGATGCCATTTTCTTTTTTAGTAAATGGGCTTCCAGGGACTGCTGCCTTCGTTTGGTGGTCTGGGCCCAGACAGAAGAGGCACAGGAAATGGCCTTCCTTGTGAGGGAGCTGGGATCCACATGAGTCGCACTTGTTCTTATGTGATTCAGATGGCGTCGGGGACGACATGCACAATGAGGTAGTATTACACAAATATCAGAGTAAAATGAAGTAAAGTCAAAAAGGACTGATACTTATCCAAAATGGCGAGAAAAGTGAGCATTATTGTTCTTCCATGAGGTACTTTCGCAAGCCAATGGCGGGAAAGAACTGGAGGGCGGGCATTGGGACTGCCCTCTTTATACTGACGTCGGCTGCCACCGGTCACCTTATGTGGGGGTGGTCCCCGCCAGAGACTGCTACCTAGATATTTTTCCATGGGGTCCTCATGCCTGACGGCTTAGTCCTACTTGTGAATACCTACTGCAAGAGCCCTCTCGAAGTAAGATCTACTATTACAGTTATTTATTTATGTATTTATTTATTGAAATGTTTCAATAGGAAGAGCATACTGAACAAGTTGATCATCTTATGGTGCATCCTGGAGGAAAGGGTATAGGGGAACACATACATACAGTCAAAACAGTTATTCAATTATACAATAAAAGCATGTACAGTGTATGCACAGCTGAAGATTACATAAGAATATAATTGATGTACATAATAAGTGCAACATGGGAATGATAATACAGTAATGACACTCGTGGACAGAAAAGTACAGCTGTTAAGAGTACACACTTTATCCGAGTGGAATGCAGCATAAAACCAGCTTGCAGGTGGACAGAGCCAGAGTAAGGGTAGCAACCAAAGGGGGTTGAATGGGGTAGGATAAGGTGTAGGTCTTGTAAGGAGTGGAAGGGAAGCAGTGGGGGACAGTTCATTCCCATCTGCAGAGAACCACAATTTTGTGCTCTTTTATTTCAAAAATCACATAACACAAGTACACTAATACAGATCTACAATAAAACCTAATTGCATAACAGTACATTACTAAAAATTCAACCTACATTGCTAATATTGCATTTATCATGGCAAGTAACATTTAAAAATAAAATGGCACTGATATTCAAAAATTTCTGTCCATTCCAGACCATGTGGCTCCTGATGGGAAACTGTACAAAACTTAACAGATTAGAACTAAATTAATCAGCGATCACATTTGAGATGGTATTAAATTATTCAGCACAGTGTCACATGATATTCCTCATCCTGTCAGGACCTGGAGAAGCTTGAAAGATAGTCAGAGGTGTGGCAACTGAGATTCAATGCAAAAAAGTGCAAGATAATGGTCCTGGTTAGGGGGGACCCTGGGGAAAGCTACAGAATTGGGGGGGGGGGTGCTGACTATCACCAAAAAGGAAAAAGACCTAGGGGTTATCATATCTGGTGACCTTAAGGTATCAAAGCAGTGTGCAAAGGCTGCAGGAAGGGCCAGTGACATGCTGGGGTGCATTGGCAGAGGCATTACTAGCAGGAGCTGGGAGGTGGTGATGCTATTGTATAAAACACTGTTATGGTCTCACCTGGAGTACTGCATGCAGTACTGGAGACTATGCATGTGGAAGGACATCGACAAGCTGGAGGCTATCCAGAAAAGGGTGACAAAGATGGTGCATGGCTTGCATCACAAATCACATGAGGAGAGACTAAGAGACCTCAATATGTACTCATTGGAGGAGAAGAGAGAGAAAGGGGTGACATGATAGAAACTTTCAAGTACCTCAAGGGCATAAACAAGGTGCAGGTGGGGGATCTTTTCCAATGTAGAAAAGATATCAGAACGAGGGGGCACGATATGAAATTGGAGGGGGAAGATTAAGAGGTAACGTGAGGAAGTTTTTCTATACAGAGAGGGTGGTAGACGCTTGGAAGTGTCTGCCACAAGAGGTGGTGGGGGCAAGCACAGTGAAGTGGACAGGCACAAGGAAATATTGGGTGGGGAGGGAGTGATGAAAAGCCATTGATCACTTAGCGTCAGTGACTGCATACAAGTATAGGGCTTAAGGGCAGACTAGATGGGCCTAGCGGTCCATATCTGCCGACAGTTTCTATGTATCTATGTGTCTCTGTCTTGCACTTTGCCTCACTTACGCTGTTCAACAATCTTTGGCCCAGGCTTCTCCACTACTGTTCCATGAAATGTCAGTTTCACTGCAGAGCTGTCACGGGGTAGATGCATCATCAGTGGCAGGTGCTGCAAAGCTAGCCATGGGAAACAGAGAATTCAGTTACCACTATGATCAGCATAAAATGAGTAAAAAAATGAATCTCATTAAATAATTTAACATTTAAGGAATGGAAAAGTTGGACATGTGCCCCTGGGTGTCACCAATAACCAGGTGATTTCTCTAGGAATGTTTTTTTTTTAATTTCACCTTTAATGCTTTTCTAAACATGTGTACTTTTAAAATAGAGTTGCACTCTGATTAGGAGTTGATTAGCCTCTGCATGTATATTTACCTAAGATTAACAAATGCCTAATACAATGTTTACAGCCAGTCAGGAAGTTTTAATTTATCAACCCTTTTTACAGTGGAAATCTTCATGTTCTCATTGAGAAGGATGTAGTTGACTTGGGGAATGGATGGTGCTGCCAGCATCTTCCCATGGCATCTTATCTCTACTTTCATACCTGAAAAGAATACTGCTGTCATCACACTAAGTCATGGGCATGCATGGCTGAGGGTGGCAGAGAGGATTCTGTTTGTTTTAAATGTTCATGCAACAGTCTATAACCCAAATAAGATAAGAAGATCTTTTTTTTTTTAATCTTTCTTTCCTAGAAATAGCTGATTTTAAAAGTGTATTTTTTTTTTGGGGGGGGGGCGAGGGATGGGGAGACTGTAAAAGTATGGCACATGCAATCATAGTCTTTATGCACATAAAGGAAATGCATGCTTTCAGTGGAGCCTAAACAAAACACTGGCATAACGTTCAGCAGCTGGCATGTTTTAGTTTCAAACAAAGACAACATTAATACACTGGCTAGCCCCTAGAGTTCCTGATCTAGCCATTCAGATGGAAGGGTGCACCTCATTTAGACAAGATAGGATTGGTAAGCGTGGTGGAGGCTGTGTAGTCTAAGTCAAAGACACCCTCCAGGGTCGAGTACTGCCGTATCCCACCACCAGTGGCAACTCCCAAATGCTACTGATCCAGATTCAAATAGGCTTTGGGGGGAAATGCCTCATGATAGCCACTGTCTACATCCCACCCAAGGAACAATCATCGGGCATCAAAACAACCCTAGACTACATCTCTGGACTCTACAAGGATTCAGAGATTATAGCGCTCAGAGATTTTAGCCTAAACTGGCCATCACCTGAGGCGACACCATATGTTGATGCATTTGTTGCCTCATAGTTGACCCAGCTTGTGAAGTCCCCAGCCTGAATGAATTACCGTACTGGCACCAGCACCTTACTCGACTGGTTAATTACCAATCACCCTGAAAGGATAGCCAAGACTGTAGTGCTCCCAGACAGTATAAAAGTGACCATTCCCCTATCCTTTGTTTTTGGACAAACAAGGCTCTCAAAACCACTCCTAAAACAATCTTTTCCAGAGTCTTAAAGGTTGGTCAGCTAGGCCCCCTAATAACCCATCTAAGCCAACTAGACTGGTCAGTCATCTACAATTCCAAGGATGTAGACATGGCACTAGAGCCATTTGTGGGTGCCTTCAATGACTTATGCAACATTTATGCCCCTTTCAAAAAATGTAAGGTTAAGGGCACCTGTAAGTCCTGGATCACCCCCTCCTTTATCAAACAAATGAAGGAAAGATACTCTCTGATACCAGGCCAGAAATACTAGAGCTCATACAGACATACAAAACTATAAAACAGCATGCAACAAATGCACCTATGCCATTCAACAAGCAAAGAGCCAGTACTTCAAGCAAGAGTTGAACAATTCCTGGGGAGATAAGACGAGCTTTCTGGGATAATATAAAAACCTTAACCGGTAAACCCAGCAAAACTCCCCCCACTATGCTGTATCTCATTATACCCTGGGTGGCCATTTTGTATCAGGAGAATCAATGGAAGGTTTGGACTTCATACAGAGCTATTGGGTACAATGAGTTATGTAAATGGGAAGCTGACCCAGGATGCCAAAGAGATATCTGACACCTTTAACAAAGCATTCACTGACCTTAGTGGAGTACTACCTCCTGAATTCCTCAACCCCCAAAGCAACTCTTACCCAAAGTGCGAAGGAAACTCTTGCCTTCCTGCACCCCACCCTTTTACCTCAAAACTGTATCAATAGTAGAAACCAAAAGGTACCTAACAAAGGCTCTTGGTAAGGCAAGGTCAAGTGGTGACTGTCTGGACCTCAAATTAATAGTCCTCACCCTGGACGTGGTTATTCATCCATTAAACTACATTCTAAATTTGTTGCTTATAACTGCTAAATTCCCCTAGATCTGAAAAAAGGCAAGGGTCACTCCTATCTTTAAAAATGGTGACCGCACCAACTACCTGAACTACCGGCCCATCTTTATACTCCCCCCCTCTCAAAAGCCCTAGAAAAGATAGTTAGTGATCAGTTAGTGGACTACCTCGATAAGTATCAGCTCCAGTGTCAGGAACAATACAGTTTCAGAAAAAAGCACAGCACTACCACTGCCTTGGATGAGTTTACTAGTTTTATCCAGGATACCTTAGACTGTAGGCATATGGTAGGAACAACTTACATCAATCTAAGTAAGGCCTTTGACATGGTCAACCACGAACTCCTTCTAAGTCAGCTGGTCAGTACTGGTCTCTCACCAGAGGCAGTGGGATGGTTTGGTAGCTATCTAACTGGCCATACACAACAAGTAAGAATACTTGACACCCTCTCTGATCACTGCAACGTCACAACCGCAATACTCCAATGCTCAATCTTGGACCCCCTACTCTTCAGTCTGTTCCTAAATAACCTATCCAAAGCCTGTCCTGACCAAGTCCTGTTGTATGCAGATGACACAGTACTGTTCTCTACCCATGACAACCCTGCCACGCTGGAAAAACTAATGCAGAATAGTTTCACAGAAGTGGAATCTTGGTTCCTAAACCACAAACTCCTTCTCAATTACAAGAAGACAAAGACCATGCTCTTTGCCACACCTCAAAACAGACACAAATCATATCAACTATAAATTTATAACAAACAAAATGAAGTATTGGACATGGTCCAGACCTTCAAATACCTAGAGGTCACCACTGACAGCTCACTCTCTTGCTCTCATCACATCGATATGGTTGCAAAAACTGTCAACTCCAAAATTGGTCTGCTATACAAACACAGACATTTATTTATTTATTTTCGAGTTTTAACAGGAAGGCATACTGAGCAGTGATGCTCGATTCCAGATGCGACCTGGGGGCCGAGACCCAATACATAACATGGTATTTAATACATACACATTCAATAGTAGAATGAAATGGCTTACTGCCTGGCATACATTTGGCAGAAAGTTACAGACAGGCAGGTAGATACATACAGTGGGAAGATTGAAAGAATAATACAATTAGAAATGTGACTAGGCTTCATCATCATAGTAGTAAATTGTTAGTTAAAACAGTAGGTTAAAACAGGAGCAGCTGGAGGAGAAATGTGTACTGAGTAGTAGGTTGCGATGGTAGGGATTTGGTGCGTGTCTTATGGGGGCTGGTAGGGCATTCCAAATCTGCGGGATTCTGTAGTTAAAAGCATCCTAGCCTTTGGTTGTGCACATAAATGGGACATGAAGTAGCCTGGGGTTAGTGCTTCTGAGGGAGTAAGCAGGTGGAGATTGTTGGGAGAGGGTAGAGGCCAGGTAACGGGGTAGAGAGAGGGACCAAAATTTGGCAGCGAACCTAGCGCAGTTGATTAATCTACAATCATGGAGGGATGGCAGGGTTAGGGAACTATATAAGGTGCAGTGGTGGTGACATTGCTTAACAGATGATTCCCTTAGACTCACTGTCACCAGTTCAGTTCTATCGATTATAGACTATGGACTAGTTGTCTATGGGGCTACTACCGACTGTTCCGAAGTTTAAATCTGATGGTGAAGTTCCCACGAAGTCATCAAATATGCCCTGCAAAAAACGTCATGAAAATGACATCTCTGGTGTTAAAACATCACCAGGAAACTTCAACTTTTTTTTAGTAACTTGGAATGTAATCGTCAATCTGGTGCCAAAACTTCGCCGGTTAACTCCGAAGGCAACTTCAACTTTGTTAGTGACTTTGAAGTTAATGAAAAACATGGTTTGTCACATGATTCACTTACTGCATGTCACATGGGAGACTCCAGGCAGGCAGTGAGTGAATGTTTCACTTTCATTTCAGTAGTTGTAGCTGAAGGAGAGTGGAGACAGTGAGACTGATTTGAAGAGCCTAGGAGACAGAGCATTTTATATTACTCATTCTCATTTAGAGAGTTGAAAATTTTACTCCATTTTTAATTTTAATCCTTATCTTTCTTTACTGTATTTGTACTTTCTGGTCTTATAAATTTTTTTATTGTATACTTTTTTCTGAGTTCTTACTGTCTTTTTCTTTCATTTGCTTTACATTTCTGTTTGTGATGGAGGGGCAGCATCAGGACTCAGCTGAGTCCAGACTGGGTGGTGCTGGAGCACCAGTAAGTTGCCCGTGCCTTAGCAGGCCTGTTTCTTTAAAAGGGACTGCGCCTCCCTAGCTCAGGAAGGAAGTTCTGCAGCAAGAAAAAGATAAACTGCAGGAGCAGGAACAACAGCAGCAGCCACAAGTTCCTCGCCTCCCCAGCAGGAGCCTGCCACCTCATCTTCGGGTGCTCCCCCAGTCCTGCAGCGCTCTGTGGTGTGGGATTATTTTTATATGCACCCTGCAGATGAGACAGTGGCCATATGCAAGGTGCGTAGGTGGTGAGTGAGGTGTGGCAAAAAAGGGAGCCATCTTGGGACCGGCGGCCAGAGGACGTACCTCCGCATCCAGCACCTCACTGAGTGGAGGGCCAAAGAGCGTGATGTGGCTGCATCACATAATGATGGTGGTGGTGAAGGCCCTAGGGGAAATGTGGAGCAGCATGAGGTCGGCGGTGCTGCTGCTGTGCCAGCAGCGAGTCAGAGATGGCATGGTAGGCATGATGTGAACCGCAGAAGTACTCCTGGTGCACCTCAGCAGCGCCGTTATGACAGTGGCAGTGATGGCCCTATGGCACCAGCCAGAAATTGCCATCTTGTTGTTTTGTGGGCTGAGGTGAATGATCTGCGCCAAGAATTGAACACCTTCTGGCAGGAGGTGATGGATCGGTTGGACAGTGTCATGTCCAGCCATGAGAGGATTCTCACTCTCCTATCCGAGCTGCGTGGTGGTGGCAGTGGTGGGCATGGCTCATCTTCTGGCAGTGCTGGTGAGGTGGGCTAAGTTGTTCTGTCTCAAGTTTTATTTTAGTTTATATGCAGTTATTCTGCCATCTGGGTTCTTAATTTCTCCACTCTTTAGTCCCCCCCCATTAAAAATAAAAAAAGCACACCAAAAATATAAAAAGTAAAAAAAAAATAGCTCTGCTGTTTTGAAGTCTGTTTTCTCTATCCTCTTTTTTAGTATTGTTTCATTTGTGTGCATGTCCCTCACTTCTCCAGTTGTGTTATTTCTTTAATCCTTTTTACACATGATGAACCACATTCCTTCCTTTCATTTTTGTCACTGGTTCATCATGTGTACTCCCTCCTTCTATTCACCAAGTATTTGCTACATAACATAAACTGTGCCCCTATGGTATATCACATAACTGGTAGTTGTGTTGTGTGCAACCACCAACCACCCAAAGAAGTACAAACCATAACACAAACATAAGTTATTCTACTGAGAAGTTAAACATAAATCTGTTTAAAACACTTAATATGTTTACTGCATTTGCCAGAAATGTGAAGTTGTGTCCTCAAAGAGAAAACACATCTTTTCAGTCAAATACTGTTGCCACACACACCAGAGAAGGTGATGCAAAGCATATGTGAAGCTTGCAAGAGAACATAAACATATTTATCGTACTAAGCATTTTTGGGCCTGCCACCACCACCATCACTTTGCCAGAAATGTGAAGTTGTGTCCCCAGAGAGAAACTGCATCTTTTCAGTCAACTACTGTTGCCGCACACACCAAAGAAGGTGGTGCAAAGCATATGTGAATCTTGCAAGAGAAACACTATCGCCGCATGGAGAGGGTGCTTTTGATGCTGCTGCATGCTGCTGTTGTTGTTCCCAAGTCAGAGAAATTACCTCTTGCTCAGTGTGGTCCTGGATTCATGATGGCATATAGACATACTGCACAGGTAAGTACCTTTGTTTTCTTTTCATTGTAATGGGGGGAGGTTATTGCTACTGTTAGAAGTCTAAGATATTCGTAATTCTCTGTCGTTGATTTTCAGTTATTTGTGCATATGACATCATACTGCTGGACATCTACAACATAGATGCTGTAGTCTGAATCACATGTCCAACATTGGCCAACCATGAAGGTAAGTATTTTTTTGTTTTAGGGGGGTTGCTTGATGGGGGTTCATGATGGCACATAAACATAGTGCTCAGGTAAGTACCTTTGTTTTAAGGGAGTGGTGGTTATTGGTACTGTTCGAAGTTTAATATATTCGTACTTCTCTCATTGATTTTCAGTTATTTGTGCCGAATGCAGATAGAGGACATCATACTGCTGAACAAATGCAACATAGATGCTGTTGTCTGACTCATACACCACATTGTTCAACCACGAAGATAAGTACATATATATTTTTTTAAGGGTGTGGCGAGTCGACTTGTTTCTGTAACATAACTGACAACTTAATTTCATTTCTTAATCACTGACTCTGCTGTTCTTCCTTATCTTTACAGGTATTCCTTGTGCCTGAATTTGTTGCAACGATGTGCTTGATGAATGATTAACCAAGCAAATGATGTCAGTCCACAGAGAGCACCTGGAAAATAAGAAAGGATTTTTGTGAATGAAAGTTGTGGAAAGAAAAGTAAGGTAAAGGAACAGAAAGGAAAGGAAAGCAAAAGAAATGAGAGGAAATTAAAGCAAAGGAAAAAGATTAAATTACAATGATACTTACTGCTAAGAGTACTACTGCTGGCTATGCAATTCTGTTTTGGTGTCTGTGTTCTATAGTAGAACCAGCAAAACCTACATGAAGAAGATATTACAGGAAAACATTTTAATGCTGCAATAAGTCTCATCAATCATGGTCTAATTTTTTGCCTCTAGTAGGCTTACAGAAGTGCTGCAGTGTCTGAAAAACAGTGTAGGTGTCTCACCAACAGCAGATGGAAGTCCTTGATGCAGTGTGGTTACACTCACATAATGTTGACTTGCAAACTTCAGTCAGTGGCTTGATGGAGGAAGAGGACCAATATTAATGTATCAAGAGGAGAGTTTTGAGGAGGTACAGGAGGCGATTCTGTTTCACCTGGGTGGCAATGAATCATCAGTCATTATGGTGGTGGAAGTGGTAGCCAAGCCAATGCTGTTTCTTACTTGATGTGAATGTGAGGGTGAGGACATAGCTGAAGCAGCCCAGGGAGTACAGAGGAGGTAGAGGAGGTGGTTCTCTTTATCACAATCGGCTGCCTACTACATACCGATACAACTGGTGGTGGAAGTGCTGTGCCATGCTGTTTCAGCATGTGTTGGAGGAGGATCCAAGGCATCTACAGTGCACACAAGAGATAATAGGAGGAGGAGGAGGAGAAGGATGAGGTGCTGAGGTCACTGCTGCACAGCTGCGGTGTTTCTTGCTGGCTAGAGTGGGTGTTCTGTTCAGTAATTTGTAAGTGGCATAGTGCATTGTTTACAGCTGTTCAATTTGATGTGATGAAGAAGCAGCACTAATTAATAGTTGTTGCTGTATATCTCAGCACTGAATGTGATACATTATTATTGTTATTAAGTTGATATCCAGGAGTATACGGTTGTGGATGGGTGGGGACATGGAGGGAGAAGGGGAAAATAAATAAGAGTTCATTATTCTTCCACGTCCTCCATGAAGCATCCCTCACAGTCTTCAATACTGGAAGTGTCATGTACGGGAACTCCCTCTCCATCACTGCTTCATCCACTTCAGTGCTGTGAGATAATGATGAGGTACGTCCCGGTCTGCCTAAAGCACTTTCCTCCAACTCATCATCACTGTCAATTGGTGCTGTTACCATGGACATTACTGTTTTTGAGGGTATGCAAGCCTCATTCATTTTGATAAATGTCAGCATGCCAACATTTTTAGGAGATAGATTTGTGTGCCTGTCACGTACAGTGGCACCCACTGAACTGAACATCCGTTCAGCTCTGACACTGGAGGATGGAGGAGCTAAGATATTTCAGGGCAACTTCTGTTAGTACCCCAGTATAGTAGTGGCTCATCTCCAATGGCAAGGTTCTTTGTATCTGCAAAATATGCATCTACCATGCATTTTGCAAGTCGAAGACATGCAGCGTGATCATCGTCCACCTCAGTTTCCTCCATGTCTGCAACTCCCACCTGACTGAGGGCGGCCCAAATGGGATTCAGCATAGGTTGCATTGCTTTTCTGCAGTTTGACATCCTGGCTGAGATGAAGAGAAGTGGGTTGCAGTAACACCAGATCACTGTGCAGTACCACTATCTTTCTTTGCCCCCTGTGGCCATAGTAGTTACTGTGCACCACTTAATCTCTGAGTGAGTAGTTCTGTCAGTCTCTACAACTCATGATGCCCACCTTGTAATATGGCTGCCAGCCCACGTTTATAATGTCGGTCGAGCACTGTTGCAATTCCAAACTCCTTAGACTGAATAATATACATTATGTGGGTGTTGGAGTCTAATGTGGACAGCATGTGTTCCATTAATGAGCAAACTGCTCTGTCACTACCTGCCTCCAGCTGTTGATGCATGTTCAGCAGTGTCTGCCTCAGCATCCATAGCAGAGGGAAGGATTCACTGATGCAGGCAGTGTCTCCACTCACTGCCTGTGCTGCATGCTCGAAGGGTCTCAGAATCGAGATGAGACCATCCCTTAGGTGCCACTGCTTTGTTGCGAAACACATGGATGCCCCACTGTTGTCACAACTCACATGAATTAGCAGATACTCAGATATAGCCTTGTACTGCTGGTATAGATGCTGCACCATGTACAAGGTGGAGTTCCACAGGGTGACAATGTCAAACTTTAAACGGTGATGAGGCAGCTTGTTCTTTACCTGCAGATCACAGAGATGGTCAAGTGCTTTTGCTGAACGTGCAAAGTGGGCACAGATGCATCAAGCAAGAGCCCAAGCTTCTGTTATATCCTAATGGTTAAGGAAAGCCTGCACCACAAGGTTAAGGCAATGTGCCAGGCATGACATCCTGACAAATCCCCCATCAGTGATGCATTTCTGCACATTTGAGCCATTATCACTGGTGATGAATCCAGTTTTTAGTGCATGGGGGTGGAGCCACTGATCAATCTCAGGCAGTACAACTTCCAGCATCTTTTCTCCAGTGTGTTACCTGGAGGTACTCTTCATGGTCAGTGTTGCATGCTGCCTTACACCAGGCGTGTTGCTACCACCAGTTTGTCCTAGTGCAATTCTTGCCTCTCCCCCAGTCAGCCACTACCTCCGGTACCTGTACCCAGTATGCTGTAATGCACAGGTAAGAGCTACCAGATGTTTTCCCACTGGTCCACATGTCCATACTCAGATGGACATACTGTGCTGAGGAATGCTGCAGGGCATGATGTACCATGTCACATGCAGTACTGTAAAGTTCAGGGATGGCACGCTTTGAAAAGTATTTCAGCAAGGCACGGGCCACGAACCACCTAAATCCCACATTCTCTACAAAGGAATATGGCAACAAATCCAGAGCAATCATTTCTGCCCATGCTGCAGTCATCTCCTGCACTGTACCATGATTAGGCGTGAATTTTGATTGCCTATCCAAAATGGAAGTCAGTGTCAGCTGAACTTTTCTTGATACTGCTGCCATCAGTGATGTACCTGGTGGTGTGCCAAACAACTTGCCTCGTCATTGTGCCAGTAAGGGAGTGCTCCTTGCCTGGGGACTGCCAGTGGTGCTCATGACCTGTGACAATACACTACACCCCTCAACAGCTTTTTGGTTTTTCATAACTAGTGGGGTAGCAATCACATTTTGGGTTGGGGTGGTACTCCGGATGCTAAGACCACTATTTTGCCCACTGCCAGAATCCTCTTTATCCAGTACAACAATGATGTCCTCCTCTTCACCTGCACCTCCATGTCCCTGTAGTGGTGCTGTGTGTATTTTGCTTACATTGCCCTTGGATTGGGATGTACCAGAACCACTGGCACTGGCTGCCTTCTGGTGTTGACTTCACCTAATTGGGTGCCTATTTTTAAGGTGTGTGCGTTGCACACCTGTGCCAAGATGATTACCCTTCTTACCCAGACTTACTTGGGTTTGATACAGTTGGCAAATTGCCAGTGTCATCAGATGGGTCCAGTACATAAAAATCCCACACTAGGGATTCATGGGGCCTTGTATTTACTTGGTGCCAAGATGACTGTGATTGTGATAGCAAAGGAGAAGATTTGCTGTTTGTTATGTTGTGAGGTGACTGGAGCAATGCAGAAAAAATGGGAAAAACAGTGGTTGGGGTGACCTTCTCCTTGGTGGTTTTAACAGCTAATGCAACAGGAAAGACATGCTCTGTAACACCGTTTTGCCCTTTTTTTTTTCTGGCTCCCATGAGGCATCCATGTCGTCTGACACATCATCATCATTCACATCATAGTCTGGAAAAAAGCTGGCACTACTGGCAGTCTCATCAGCCTCAACAAGTCTGTCTGCCTCAGTAGCAAGTGCCACAGGTTTTGTTACATGCACCTTCTCTTCATGACTGTTGTCCTCATGTTGCTCCACATGTACCACCTCACCCTCACTCACTGGGCATGGACACACATTATCCGGCTCTGCCTCCGACCTACCATCACCAACAGCACCACTTTCAAATTGCACTTCAGCACCAACAGCCTCCAAGCCCACAACTGTTTGTTTGCTGGTGGTGCTGCTGCTTCCTCTCACTGTGTCACTTGACATTGAGACATCCATCAACATGTCTGCCGCAGATTCTGCAGAGAAAAACTTAACTGCAGGAAAGCCAACACCAGAGCCATATACTTTGCTATGACTACTACTACCGTCTGCCACAGGGTGCTGTTCCTGTGCTCTCACAGACACGTTTCTGGTTCCTGCACCGCTATTAGGATTAGTATTAGGAACCACAAATTGGGAAATGTTTTTTGTGACCACTCCACGAACTCTCCCTTTAGTTGCCCATTTATTCCCAGTCATTCTTCAGCACACGCAGGGACACAACAATCACTCGGCTTAAATCACTATCTGGAGAACAGTGATTTTTTCCTAAATACAAGTGTGCATGCAGGGAAACAACAATCACTCGAGTTACATCACTGTCTGGAGAACAGTGATTTTTTTTCCTACATACAGGTATGCACACAGGGACACAACAATCACTCAGCTTAAATCGCTGTCTGGAGAGCAGTGATTTTTTTTCCTAAATACAGGTGTGCATGCAGGGACACAGCAACGATTTTTTTTCTAGATACAGTTGTGCACGCAGGGACACAACAATCACTCGGCTTGAATCGCTGTCTGGAGAACAGTGATTTTTTGTCCTAAACACGGTTGTGCATGCAGTCACACAAAAATCACTCGGGTTAAATCACAGTCAGGAGGACAGTGATTTTTTTCCTTAAGCAAAGACAGGGTACTTGCCAACTGATATTGTTCAGAAGAAAACTGTGCCTTCTAAACTGCTCCTACCCTCCCCTGGCCCACACAAACCACCAAACCACAACTTCTAACAGAACACTAAATACTGCAAATGAACAATACAGGATGGAGAAAAGCAACACAAAAATCACTGTGTGTGCAAAAAGCACTAACAGTAACAGTTCTGAAGCAATTTGACAAACAAAATGCTCTTTTATATAATAGATTTGACTCTAAGCTACAGCACAAGCTCTGCTCTCTAAGTCTCTCTCAAACACACTACACTCACAGAACAAGAAAACTAGCTTCTCATTGACTGTTCAGCAACATGTGACCTAATATCCCATGGTTCATTGCAAACTTCGACTATTATGCTGAACTTCGCTGGCGGAGTTCAAGCTTCACGGATCTGGGACACCTGTGCCATTGACTCTAACAGAAATAGTTTTTGACATTGAAATTTTGTGAATCTGCCCAAAACTCTTCGAAGTGGGACTTCACAGAGCGGAAAATTTCGCAGAATACTCGGAATCTGCAAAGTTTTACGTGGAGTAAATTTTGATAGCTTCACACACCTCTGCTACTGACATCTCTATACAGAATCAAGATCACCCTTAATAAAGCTTGTAGATTTATCCTTGGAGCCCACCATCTAACACATACATGCGAGCTCTACTCCCACAGTGGATAGCTCATCCTGGAAAACAGGATTCAGTACCACGTCTGACTGCTTGATAAGAAAGCCACCCTTGGCCTCACTAATCCAGGGATACTTAGCCGTCTTCATGCCAACAGCAGCACTAGGAATACAAAAAGCGCATGCAACCAATCCTTAAAAGTGCCCTTCTGACGAACCTCCCAAGGGCAAACATCATTCGAATATAGAGCCCCCAAATGGCTAAACTCCCTTAACGAAGACCTCCAGGCCTGTTCTAAACTTGGCCTGTTTAAATCTAACCTTAGGGCTCTCCTGGTGTCTGATAGCTCAAAATGTAATTGTGGTCACTAATTTCCCCTAACTCTTCCACCCCCCTACACCTAATCCTGACCACTGGCCCACCCTATGCACTACTAATAGGGCCACTGACACCTGGTCTCCCTCCTTCAACAGTCTACATAACCAACTCCCTATCCCCCCCCTTAACCTACTCCCTCATTGCCTCCATCAGCAAGGCTTCCTGAGCTGCTGTGCCCCCCCCCAACCTTACTCATCAAATTTTCCCTTGACAAGGCATGCTAGTGCTACTTTTTCAGCCCTCTTCTAGCCTAACTTTGGGCCACCTACTGAAAATCTCCTCCCCCCCAACCTCTACTAAAGTGTCCTCTCTACTGGTCTTTACTATTACTTTTCTAATGAAATATTGTTGCCTTGAGGCCTCGGATACCATTTGCTATGCTCTTATTGACTCTGTGAATACAGTTTTGTAAATAATTATCCTACTGATGTCTGCACTCTTTATTAAGTTGTTTGTTACCAATTTGTGTATAATTATCCTACTTATGTCTGCACTGTTCAGTTGTATGTCTGTTACAATGTCTGGTCTTTGACGTGGAACCTATGTAAATGAGCTTGTAGCTCACAGGTGTTAATCCAAGAACAAATAAAATAATGTCCTAGGGAATTGCATTCCATGTGAAATGAGAATGTGCTTTTACACTCATCAACTTGTTCACCAAAAGCACCTTTACAAGATTTCTATTTAAAAAGCTTGTACATAGTCAAGAATGACAAAATACTGACAGGATTCAAAAATACTAAAAAATATTCTAAATTTAGCAGCACATATACAGTTCTTATGCTGGTAAATAAAAGATAGAACAAATGTGCTGTTGCTTGATGAAACATTCACCAGGTCTTCCCAGGGGTCATACTTCACTAATATAAAGGCAATCTACATAAATGTCAGATCAGACAAACACATTTACAAGCATGTTGTGTTGATGTGCTATATTTCATAATTTTTTTAAATGGTTTTCTAATTCTGATTTGCGTTTCAGCTTCAGTATATTATTAGGAAGATTGCAGCTTTTTAATATCTCATAGTTAGTGTCTTACAACAATCCTATCACGTCACATACAAACAATATGTCTCATGCTACCATTCCATAGCATAGAATCTCACACCTTCCTTCCTCTGAGAAAGCACTGGTCTGTCTTCTGTTATGAGAACATTTTCAGCTTATAATAGTGGGACAAATTAATTTATCTTCCATATTTAAAGCAACATGGCAAAGTCATTCAACGAAATTGCCAGTTTTGTGAAGAAAATTATGCTTTCCAGCTTTTCGAATAGAATTCCCACACTCTGCTGCTAAGAAGACAGCTTGCTTTATGATTTTCTAATTTTCAGCAGTACTTTTCAGACAAAAGGTCTATTCCAATGTGAAATACTTTGGTTTGTTCTGTCCATTATAGTTAGGGTGGCTGGTAACTGTATATTCCTTTTTATATTGGCTCGCGCATGCGCAGCCAACATATTGTGGTAGTAGCAGATTTGGAGGTGTGGTCACTGTTGGGCGAATGCAGGGCACGCATCAGTAAGTGCAACCCTCATTCCCCAATCAGGCAGCATGCAGGCGCCACATCAGCTATTTAGAATGTTGCCACCAGATCTAACAAAACGTCCACTGCAATGAGTGGAGCTCTCATACAGCATGACCACAACATGCCTCCCGACGAGCACGCAACACTGCTGCCGCCTCCTGTCAGAATGCCGACAGGGGAGCCCACTCCGCGTCGGCATAATAACCCCCCTCCCATTTACAATGTATGCCGAGAGGAAGCCCAATCTCCCTCAGCATCATGTGAGCCCCCTAACAGTTTTTCACAACGGGCCCCAGTCCCCTCGGGCTTCAGTGCCCCAAGTGACGCTGCTGACAGGGAGCCCACCCCTGTTGGCATTATGTAACACCCCCTGCTTTTGTTATATGCTGATGGGGGTGCCCAATCCCCATTGGCATAATGTAACCTCTCCTTTTGTTGTGTGTCGACAAGGGTGCCTAATCCCCTGTCGGCTAGAGCTGCCCCCCCAAAAAAGGAGTCCATTGGCACGCTAGGAGCCCACCCCAGCATGCCACATGCCCATTAAAAAGAAGCGGTCCCCCACTGTTTTTTTTTTTTTGTACCGTCTCAAAAAAGAAAATGGTCCCTTGCGGTCTCCCTGCCACCCTTCCACAACCCACGCCCACCCACTGTGCACCCTGCCTCCCACACCCCCCCATACTTATCTCCGGAGTCCGGCACGATGATCTTCGGTGGACCCGGAATACGTCTGCACGCTTCAAAGCTGACCGATAACTGAGGAAATGCCAGTAAACTGTATAATGGAATAAATAGGGTTTTTTCAACTTTGATGCATATCTCTGGCATTTTTTGGAATTTTGGCACCAAAATTTCAACATGGGGTTTTTGGGAATTCTGGCACTGTCATGATGTTAATCGGCCCCGAAAGGTGATCTCATGGTCACTGCACGGAATCACCTTTCAGGACCGATTAAATTTGGTGGAAAAAAATCCCCAAAATGGCTGTTTTACGACCGTGCGTAGCGCAGTTTCCACGCACGCTCGTAACTTCATGAATTTGTAATATTTTCACTCCAGATTTTCAAAATTGGCATTTTTCCACACCTCCTTATGAACAGTACAGCTGTCATTTTACATATCTTGGTCGAAATGTGTTTTGCACGTCCGCGCAGAATAGCGGTCGCTGTGAAATCAGTTTTGGGACAGTTTGAGGAAAAGATGGTGACACTGTTCATGAGAAGAAGTCCTAAATGCCTATGTTGAAAATTTGCGACAAAATTTCATAAAATGACTGTTATATGTGTGTTACAGCATCTGTAACTTCGCAAATTTGCATTATTTTTATGCCAGATTTTCAACACTGGCATTTTTTTACACCTCCTTATGAACATTAGAGCTGTAATTTTTCACATCCTGCCTTAAATGTGTTTTTGCACCTGTAGCGCACAATGGCGTGGTCACTGTGCGAAATCAACATTTCAAACACATTAACTGAATCACACTGCCACTGTTCATGAGGGGAGGTCCCAAAATGCCTGTGTTAAAGATGTGGTTAAAAAAATCCCCAAAATAATTGGGGTTACAGACGTGTGTTACACAGTTTCTATGCATGCTCATACCTTCACCAATTTTTCATATTTTCACTCCAGATTTTCAACGTTGCCATTTTTTTACATCTCCTCATGAACAATACAGTTGTCATTTTCCACATCCTGCCCAAAATGTGTTTTCATCCCTGTGTCACCAAATGGCATAGCCGCTGTGCAAAACCACCTTTCAGCTAACAAACTGATAGTGCCGCTTTTCATGAGGTGGGTTCACAAAAAGCCCATGTTGAAAATTTGGAGTGAAAATACCAATATACGTCTATGACATTAGGGTTTCCAATTGTAGCACCCCACCCTGTAGAGACTGACAGGCGTCAGAGATGTGACTTGGGATCATCGGCTGTAATACTCACGCCATTCCACCCGCACCCTGCAGCCAGTGACAGGCATCTCGGTGTGCCTTGCACTGTTCGGCCACAAAGTTCACCTCATTCTCCTATACTGCACCCACCTCAGAGTATTTCCTTATGGAATGGGGTAAGTATAACATCCAAAGACCCCAAAGCACACCACAACACTTGTCAGTGTCTACAGGGTAGGGTAAGGCGAAATGGCATGAGCGTTATAGCTGACGACCCAAAGGCACACCCCAATGCCTGTCGGTCTCTACAGGGTGAGGTTGGGGTTGGCGTCATTTTAATACTTCACTGCCATTCCTATTATGCATCTCTAACTCTGGCACTACCAATGCCAATGCCAGCAAGACAACATTCAGCATTGACAAATGTTTGTTTATTGTGTTCACGTAAACTAATAAAATGTTTAACCTTGAAAAATATTCCCTGGTGTCTAGTCAGTGGTACTCCCCCACCTGCTAATCCCTGTTGCCAGATTTGCCTGGTGTCCAGTGGTACCCCCAACCCTCCAATTGCCATCCCCATTATTTCATTCCCTGGTGTGTAGTGGCACTCCCCCACCCTCTGATCGCCATCCCCGTTATTTGCATTCTATTTCTTGATGTCTAGTGGCACCCCCCACCCTCCAATCATTGTCCCAGTTATTTGTATTTTATTCCCTGGTGTCTAGTGTTACCCTCCCACCCTTCCATTTCAGGCAAAAGCTGAAACAAAGAAAGTGGCCCCTCTATGCTTTTTTTTTTAAACCTGCTAAAAAAAAAAGGTCCATCGCTGCTTAGCCCCCCACCCCACCTTCCACTCAGCACACACCACCCCAACTCCCCCAGTACACCCCCACACAACCTCTCTCACCTGAACAGGTCCCCCGTTTGAGATCCACTCTCCGATCGAAGACACGTCTTGTTGCTGGAACCAGCGACTGCAATAGGAGAAACTAAGGTAAATACAGTTCAGTGTATTTCAATGGGGATTTCAACTTTGGTGCATAACTTTGCCATTTCTTAACATTTTGACCAGGAGAAGATGGAAGGTTTGATACCTTTTATTGGACCAACAAGTGTCTTTACAAAGATGGAATTATACACAAGCTTTCGGGGCTACACAGGTCCTTTCTTCGGGTGAATAGCAAAACTGAGCAACAAGCAGTATTTATATCCACTGTGGAGCAATTAAAAATCAGGAAGTGAAGTAGGAAGGTGATAAAGGGGGACTAGAGATGAAAGTCTAAGATGCAAAAACTAAAAACAAGAGAAGAAATTTTGACCACAAATTTTCAACTTGCCTTTTGGAGGCCTCACCTCGAACAATAGAACTGTCATTATGCAACTCCTGCCAAAAAGGTGAATTCACAGTCACTTGGCAAATTCACCTTTTGGGTAGGATTTGGATATTTTTTCTGCCCTTGTTCATGAGGTGGGGTCATGAGAAGGCTATGTTGAAAGTTTGGGGTCACAATATGAAAAATTGTCAAAGTTATGACCATTTGTTGTAATTTCACTACGCACGTTCATAACTTTGGAAATGTTAAATATTTTGACCCCAGATTTTCAACATAGCCTTCTTATTACCTCACCTCATGTATGTCACAGCTGTCATTTTTTCAAATTCCAGCCAAAATGTGTTCTCACTTGTGGCGTGGAATGGTGTTACAGTTGCACAGAATTACATTTTGGCACGGATTCGAATATTTTCTGTACCAGGTACATGAGGTGGGGTAATAAGATGACAATGCTGACAATGTGGTCACTGTTGTTCTACAAATGGAAGAGCAGGGCCCAGAGGGCCCTGTGCTTCCACAGCTACATACATATATGCAGCTATGGGGGATGGGAGCACAGGG
The DNA here is from genome assembly GCA_016271365.2 of Neoceratodus forsteri. Lineage (NCBI taxonomy): Eukaryota > Metazoa > Chordata > Ceratodontiformes > Ceratodontidae > Neoceratodus > Neoceratodus forsteri. Next base: position 338,150,289 of record CM028137.1, on the reverse strand, counting down.
CCTGAAGGGCCAAGCACTCCCACAGGCAAATAAGGATACAATTATACTATCTCAAAAAGTAAGGAAATAAATTGCAAAAAACTTTGCTAATGTTCTAGTTAGGTTAAAGCCACAAACACAGGGAAATGTGATGTTAGGATTTCTAACCCACCGCCAATCTGCACATACCAACAGGCTTCACAGGTATTCCTTGGGGTCATCAGCCCTAATGCTCAAACCATTCTCCTATACTGTACCCATCTCAGCTTATTTACTTATGGAATGGGGTGAGTGTTAGGGCTGATGACCCTAAGGCACACCCACCCCTGAAGCCTGTTGGTGTGTGCAGGGTGGGGGTGGGGTGCTAGGGTTGGAAACCCTAATGCCACATGTCTCTACTTTTGTAGCTTTAATCCTAACTAGAGCATTAACAAAGGTGTTTTGCAATTTATTTATATATATATATATATATATATATATATATATATATATATATATATCCACTATAGTTAGGATTGATTGCAAACTTCTATGTTAAAGCCACATTTTTGAACCTTTATAAACTTTGGAACCATTCAACTGATTTGCACAAATATGGCATGCATAACCTCAAGGGGTAGGTTTCTTGATATGCCAAATTTCATGTCAATCTGTTGTGTGATTTTTGAGATACAGAGTGTCAAAAATTCTAAATTTACATGTTTTTTGCCATTTTTTTCCACAGCTTTTTCTCAGAAATGGCTTTAGGTTGTAATCTGATTCAGGGTAGAAAGCTTTTGCCTCACAGATGTGCCTTTTGAAGGTTTTGTGAAAAAATGTTAATCCATTCAAAAGTTATTAAATTTTGAAATTTCCCATTATTTCCTATGGGAAAAGTTTGATGTTCTGCACAAAAATACTTTTGTTTTCACAGGAGGTACTCCATTGTTGCATGTAGGGTCACATAGAGCCTAGTTTGTTTTCACAGAGCTCTGCTGTGTCCACCATCTTGTTTTGCTTTTAGTGATAGACAGAAAATAAAGAAAACATGTCAAAATGAATGTAATACCAAAAAAAAATCAGATCTTAGCTAAACGGGACTTGTTTAGCTACATTCTGATGTATTTTTATTTTGGCCAGAAACACCTTTCCTGGGCATCTGAAATCTCGGGTGTGAGCTTAGCGAGAGGACTGCTTCTCCTGTGTTCTCTGCATGAGAACTGCTGGGTTTTCTTGACTTCTGTAGCCACAGCTAGAACTCATGCTGCTTGCTGTAGAGTCAGCATTGAGACGCCCCTTTTCCCTAGTGTCTAGTGGCATCCCCTACCCACCAATCACTGTCCCCTATCCCTGTTATGTAGTGGCACCACACCTCCTTATCTTTCCCTGGTGTCTAGTGGCACCCCCCACCTTCCCATTATCATAGATTTATTTATTTTATTACTATATTCTGACACCGGGATGTCCACTCCTGGCATCAGATGCCCCCACCTTCCTCCTCTTATTTTATTCTGACAACGAGGGGCCCAAGCCTCTTGTCACTAGTAGAAGCCCCCCTTTCCCAGCAGTGTGGGACACTAGGGAGCCCACTTCCAGTGTCCCGATATACTTATTTGTTTTTATTTATTTGTAAAGAAGATCGTCCCCCAATGTCTTTTTTCTTGTTTAACTTGAAAAAAAGAAAATGGACCCTCTTCGTCCCTGCCATCTCCTCCCCAAAACCAACTCTACCACTGAGCACCCACCACCCCACAACACCCTCCCCTTACTCTATACTTACCTGAAGTGGATATTTCATGTTCTATAATGTGGTATGTGCGAAAATAGGCATAGCTTATTTTCACACATACCACATTTTTAAACATGAAATATCCACTGAAATAATTCAGTCATCCTTGGTAGCAAGTGGATACTTCATGTTCAAAAATGTGGTTTGTGCAAAAATAAGTTATACCTATTTTCGCACTTACCACATTTTCGAAAATGAGATATCCACTTGTGATACAGGATGATTGAGTCATTTCCTTACTAAGAGGAAAAAAAAACACCATGTTAACTATAATTCCTCTGTGGTACAGAGGACAAGGCACAGGAGTGGGATACCCAAGAGTCCTGGGATTGAAACCAGTTTCTCCCTAGTTTTTTATGTTTGCTTGCACGCATGTGCAAGAAACATAGTGCCATCATCGGAGATTTCGGAGGTGTGTCACCTCCTTCTCCAATTCAGGCAGTGTGCTGGCAGGCATGGCCCCTGTAAGCCAATGCATTTTGGAGCTGTCTATGACACGCTCCAAAATGCAGTGGCATACAGTTGAAAGGGGGAGCTACACTTGAGTGAGCAGCGATAAGAAGCTGCTCACGCGCAACTCCCCCCCCAGCCGCAGGCGTGCACGCCCCGCACGCAGTGTATAGCCGACGGGTGCCCAACTCGCCGGCTGAGCTGCACTGCCTCCTCCTCCCAGAGTGTGCCACGCTGGGAGCCCACCCAGCGTGGCAATCAGTCATTTTGCCGATGGGGTGCCCAGTCCCCGTCGGCTGAAAGACCCCCAAAGCCTTTGTGCCACGCTGGGAGCCCACCCCAGCGTGGCAAACGGTCCAGCGAGGTTTTTTAAACTTTTTGCCGACAGGTGCCCACTCCGCCGGCCAAATGCCCCCTAAAGTTCTTGTACCACGCTGGGAGCCCACCCCAGCATGGCAAACGGTCCCACAACGCTTTTTTATTTTTTTACCTGTAAGAAAAACGGTCCAGCGGTGCGCTTCCGACCCCCTCACAACCCGCACCCACCCACCGCGCACCCAGCCTCCCCACACCCTCTCACCCCATACTTACCTCCGGACTCTGGCGCGATGATCTTCGATGGACCGGGAACACGCCTGCACTTCTAAAGCCACCGTGAACTGAGGAAATGCCGTAAGCTGTATAATGGGCTAGATAGGGGGTTTCAACTTTATTGATATCTCAGTTATTTTGGATTTGCATCACTAACATGGGTTTTTTAGACCCTTCATGAATGATAGTCATCGTCATGGCGTTATTTGGGTCCCAAGGGTGATTTCAAGACAGTGACCGCAGTGATCATGCTAAATCACCTTCGGCCTGAATACCACCATGACAGTGACATCATTCATGAGAAGGGGCCCAAAACCCCATGTTGAAAATTTGGTGCCAAAATTCCAAAAATGACTGTTTAACGAGGCTGCTTTGGCGCAGTTCTACACAGGCTCGTAGTTCAATGAAATTTCAATATTTTCACCCAGATTTTCAACATTGCCATTTCACCACACCTTCTATGAGTAGTACAGCTGTCATTTTTCACATCTCACCCAAAATGTGTTTCTGCCCATGTAGCAGAATGGCAGCAGTCAGTGTGCTAAATCAATGTACGGACAAATTAAGAAAATCACAGTGACACTGTTCATGAGCAGAGGTCTTGAAATGGCTATGTTGAAAATTTGCTGAAACAATTCCTAAAATGACTGTTTTACTGAATGCATTGCACAGTTCCATCGCATCAGGGTTTGCGAATTTTCAATATTTCCACCCAGATTTCCAACATTGCCATTTTTCCACACTTCCTTATGAGCAGTACAGCTGTCATTTATCACATCCTGCCCAAAACGTGTTTTCAGCCCATGTAGCGCACAATGGCGCAGTCAGTGTGCAAACTCAATGTATGGGACACATTAACAAAACCACAGTGACACCGTTCTTGAGCAGAGGTCTTAAAATGGCTATGTTGAAAATTTGGTGAAAAATTCTAAAATGACTTTTACGAGAATGCGTGTACAGTTCCTATGCATGCCTGTAAGTTTGCAAATTTAATATTTTCACTCTAGATTTTCAACATGTCCATTTTATTAACTTCTCATGAACAGTACAGCTGCAATTTTTCATATGTCACCCAAAATGTGTTATCGCACATGTAGCGCATAATGGTGCTGTTGGTGTGCAAAAGCAATGTTTAGGACAGATTAAGAAAATCACAGTTACACTGTTCATGAGCAGAGGTCTTAAAATGGCTATGTTGAAAATTTGGTGACAAAAGTCCATAAATGACTGTGTTATGAGTGAGCATTGTGCAGTTTCCACGCATCCTCGTTAGTTCATGACTTTGTAATATTTTCAGTCCAGATTTTCACTAGTGGCATTTTTCAACACTTCCTTATGAACAGTACAGCTGCCATTTTTCACAATATGGCCGAAGTGTGTTTTCACACTTTCAGTGCAGAGATGCGTGGTCGCTGTGGGAAATCATTGTTCGGCACAGATAAAGAAAATCACAGCGACACTGTTCATGATCGGAGGCACCAAAATGCCTGAGTTGACAATCTGCTATAAAAATCCCCAACCTAATTATATAACGGTGTGCGCTGACAGTTTCTATGTATGCTCGTGACTTCACCTATTTTTAAGTATTTTACTACACATTTGCAACATAGCCATTTTTACACCTCCCCATGAAAGAGTACAGCTGTCATTTTTACATCCTGTTCGGAATATTTTTGCACCTGTGGTGCTAAATGCCGTAGTCACTGTGCATAAGCAACTTTCAGCTACCAAACTGATATTCCCCCTGTTCATGAGGTGGGGTCACAAAACAAACATGTTGAAAATTTGGAGTTAAAATACCAACGAATCCCTGAGGTATTAGGCTTTTCAACTAAATCGCCCAACCCTATTGAGAATGACAGGAATCAGGGGTGTGACTTGGGATTCTTGCCTGTGATGCTCATACCATTCCACACCCTGCAGTCACTGAGTGGCATCGAGGTATGCCTTGGACTCTTCGGCCCCAAACTTCACCCCATTCTCCTATATCGCACTCCATCTCACCGATTTCCTAATGAAATGGGTGCGACAGGCCAAAGACCCCAAGGAACACGTGACACTTATCAGTCTCTGCAGAGTGGGGTGGAGAAATACGTGGGTCACAGTTTGATCGACCCAACGCACACCCCAATGCCTGTCACTCCCTGCAGGGTGGTGGTGGGGTTGGCTTCAGTTCAATACTTCACTGCCATTCCTATTACGCAGCTCTGTAACTTCTACACTACCACTGCCAATGCCAGCAAGCAAACATTCGGCATTGACAAATGCTTGTTTCTCCCTACCTACAGTGAAGAGAAAAATGAGGGAGGAGCGGCTTCCAGCCCAGGACCCTTTGGTTTTCAGTCCATGCCTTGTCCTCTACACCACAATCCCCACTTATTGATATAATCCCCCCAAGACCCTCATGCAATTTGCCGACATTGGGGGACTCAATCCCCATGTGGGCACTAGAAGCCCCCCCGCAGTGCATGATACTGGGGAGCCCACTCCCTATGTTGGAGACATGTATGCCCCCCAGCAGTGTAGGACACTGGAGAGCCCACTCCCAGTGTCATAAGACATGTATCACCTCCCCCCCAGGCAGTGTGGGACACTGGGAAGCCCACTCCCAGTGTCCCAAAATATGTTTTTCTTATAAAACCTGTGAAAAGAAAACAATCCCTGATGTCTTTATTTTTAAATCTGAAAAAAAGAAAATGGTCCCTTGTTGTCCCCACCATCCTACTCCCCCATCATGACCTTCCCACTGAGCACCCACCTCCCCACACCCCTCCCCTTACCCTGTACTTACCTCTGGAGGTTGTCCACTGTCATCTTCTGTGGACCAGGACATGTCTACTCTCTTCAAAGTTGAACCACAAACTGAGGAATCAAGGTACGTACTGTAGAATGTATTTCAATGGTGTTTTCAACTTATGTTCATAACTTTGGCATTTTTAAGTATTTTTTCACCAAGTTTTCAACAAGGGGTTTTTGGAAACCCACCCCATGAACACTATCACTGTTGTTTTGTTAATCATGCCCAGAAGGTGATTTTGCAGTCACCATGCAAAATCACATTTCAGGACTGATTAATGAAATGACAGTGCCAGTTCATGAGGTGGGGTCCCGAAAAACCCATGTTGAAAATTTGGTGAAAAAAATTCTTAAAACTGGCCTAGTTATGAGTGATCGTTGAAATGTTTCTAAACAGGTGCATAACTTAGGCCATTTTTATATTGCTTGTGCTGATGCGCAAGAAACATGTTGCGGCAGCTTGCTGCAGAAGCAGGTTGTGGAGATGCGGCACTGTTGTGGCCAATGTCCCCCCTGCCTTTTGGTGGCTTAGCCCGTGTTCCCCAATGTGGTGGCATGCTGCTGCTGACACTAGTTCAGCCAGCGTGCCACCACCTTGAAACATTTTAGCCACTGCAGTCAGGGTCCACCTCATCATTGCAGTGTCAGCCATTCCACTGCAATGAGGAAGCAACCCGTCATTGCAGGGCGAAATGTTACCTAGTGTAATATTGTTTGTGAACACGGCAGCAAGTGCCACCATGTTCACAAACAATATTATCCAGCCCAAACTGCCTAGGGGGTGCCCAATCCCCCTCAGCAGCATGTACCCCCAAAACAATCTTTATTTGCCAATGGGGGGCCCAATCCCAGTCAGCTTCAGTGCCCATCCCAGTTTCATTTGCCGACAGGGGAGCCCACTCTCCATCGGCATAATGTCCCCCTCCAAAAAACTTTGTTTTCTGCTGAAAGGGGTGCCCAATCCCCCTCAGCTCTTGCCCCTGTATGTGCTGATGGGGTGCCCAATCCCCATCACCTACTGCCCCCCAAAAACACAGTTATGGCACGCTGGGAGCCCACCCCAGCATGCCAAATGCCCCTGTAAAAAAAAAAAAGTCCTGCATGTTTTTTTTACCCTGTAAAACAGAAAATGGTCCCTCAGTCTGTTCTGCTCCTCCCCAACCCGCACTCCACCCTCTGTGCACCCTGCCTCCACACCCCTTCACTCCATACTTACCTCACCTCCAGAACCCGGGCGATGATCTTCGGTGGACCGGGAACATGTCTGCACTCTTCAAAGCCAACCACGAACTGAAGAAATGCCGGTAAGCTGTATAATGCATAAATAGGGTTTTTTCAACTTTGGTGCATATCTCAGGCATTTAGGGGAATTTTGGCACCAAATTTTCAACATGGGGTTATTGGGACCCCTCCTCATGAATTCAGCCACTGTCATGGTGTTATTCAGTCCGGAAAGGCAATTTCGCAGTCACTGCGTGGAATCACCTTTCAGGACAGATTAACAAAATGACAGTGCCAGTGTTCATGAGGTGGGCTCTCAAAAAGCACATGTTGCAAATTTGGTGGAAAAAATGCCAAAAATGACTGTTTTATGAGCATGTGTTGTGCAGTTGCTATGCAAGCTCGTAACTTCACAAATTTGTAATATTTTCATGCCAGATTTTCAACATAGCATTTTTTCACACCACCTTATGAACAGTACTGCTGTCATTTTTCACATCCTGGCCAAAAGGTGTTTTTGCACTTCTGGTACAGAATAGCACCGTTGTTGTGGGAAATCAGTGTTTGCGACAGATTAAGAAAATGACAGTGACACTGCTCATGAGCAGAGGTCCTAAAATGTCTATGTTGAAAATTTGGTGATGATAGTCCATCACATGACTGTGTTATAAGTGTGCATTGCGCAGTTTCCATGCACCCTTGAAACTTCACAAATTTATAATATTTTCATGCCAGATTTTCAACACTGCCATTTTTTCACACCTCCTTATGAACAGTGCAGCTGACATTTTTCACATCCTGGCCGAAACATATTTTTTCACTTCTGGCAGAGAATAGCACGGTTGCTGTGGGAAATCAGTGTTTGGTACAGATTAAGATTGAGCAAATGAGAGAGGGGGAGTGAATGAGCTCAACTAAGCTCTGTTGGGACTGCTGCAGATTTCTTTGTGGGCAGAAAGAGGCATCAACGCAGGCAGGGGCCCAGTACAAAAGTGCAGTCTTTAGCACCGGGAGAAACAGAACGAGCAAGTGAGGGAGGGGTAGTGAGCAAGCTCAACGGAGCTCTGTCAGGACTGCTGCGGGTTTCTTTTTGGGCAGAAAAGGCACCAATGGAAGCAGGAGCACAGTACAAAAGGGCAGCCTGCAGCGCTGGGAGAAACAGAACAAGCAAGTGACAGAGGAGGAGTAAGCGAGCTCAGCGGAGTTCTGTCGGAACTGCTGCGGATTTCTTTGTGGGCAGATAAAGGCTCCAACACATGCAGGAGCCCAGTACAAAAGGGCAGCCTGCAGCACTGGGAGAAACAGAATGAGCGAGTGGGGGGGAGCGAGCAAGCTCAACGGAGCTCTGTCAGGAGAGCTGTGAACTTCTTTGCGGGCAGAAAAAGACGCCAACGCAGGCATGAGCCCAGTAAAAAGGAAAAAATTACTCACCTTAGTAATTGTGCTTTTTCTAATGGAGTCTTGCTGTATTCTGACATATGCAGTTAGCCCCAGCACTTGAACTGCTCCAGAGAGAAAAAAGTTAACTCTATGCCAGAGCATAGAACATTGAGCTCAAGCTCGGTTCAAACCTCTGTCTGCTGCGCTTCAAGGTGTAACCATCAGATTCTTACAAGCTATTACTAACTAACTACACCTCCTAGGTGGAAATTGTAAATAAACTAGCCAAAAGGCAACCAATTTTTGTGGGTCCCAAAAGACTCAAGTCAAGAACCCCAAAACAATAACCAGGTATGGAACAAACATAACTACAAAAAAAACAACATAAACAAAAACCCACTGCCCTTTTATAAAGAAGGGGGCGTGCCAAATACACCCTTGAGGTACAACACTGTACCTGCCAGCCCACTTCCAAAAAACCAGGCTCTGAGAGGGGAGGGAGGGAGGTCAGAATATAGCAAGACTCCATTAGAAGAAACACAGTTACTAAGGTGAGTAATTTTTTCCTCAGACAACATGAAGTCTTGCTGTATTCTGACATATGCAGACTACGAAGTAGTACCTCCAAGGACGAGCGTACCGAACCTATTTTGGGAATAGGCTCTGCAGTACTGCTGTGCCAAACCTAGCATCACTCCTAGCCTGGATATCCAGGGAGTAATGCTTGGTGAATGTATGGACCGTTTTCCAGGTGGCTGCTTTGCATATTTCTAGTAAGGGTACATCTCTGGCAGCAGCCAGAGAAGCAGCTGTACCTCTAGTCGAACGAGCCCTTAGGCCTGAAGTGGGTGTTTTGCCTAGCTTTTCATAGCAGAATTATATACAAGAGACAATCCACCTGGCAATAGTTCTCTTAGTAGCAGGTTTACCCTTTCCCACTTCACCATAAGTGAGAAACAACTGAGGACAATCAAACCTAAGTGCCTTAGTGCGCTCAATGTAGTAGCTAAGTGCCCTCTTAAGATCCAAGCTGTGTAATCTTCTCTCTCTCCTGAAGAAGACCAGTCAGTGAAGAACACAGGAAGGGACATGGACTGGTTCAGATGAAAATCTGAAACCACCTGGGTAAGAACCTCCTGTTGGTTCTAAGGACCACCGTATCTCTGTGGAGTGAGATAAAATCAGGCTCCACTGACAGCTAGTAATTCACTGATATGCCTGGCAGAAGTAATAGCCACCAGGAACACAGTTTTCCAAGTCATGTACTTAAGCTCTGCCGAAGCCAAAGGCTCAAAAGGGGGTTGCATAGCTGAGCAATGCAAACATTGAGATCCCAAGCAGAGACTGGGTCCTTAAAGGGAGGGTTGGTATGGAGCAAACCTCTGAACAACTTACAAAAAACAGGGTGAGATGCCAGGCAGGAAGCCTTCCCCACTGACAGGAATGCAGAGACAGCTGCTAAATGTACTTTCAGAGTGGCTGGCCTGAGGCCTAAGCCATTAAGATGAACCATATAATCCAGAACGGTAGCCAACTCAGCAGTATCTGGTAAGATATCCCTATTGGAACACCAAATGCTGAATCTTTTCCATTTTGAATTGTAAGTTTTTCTGGTGGCAGGTTTTCGAGAGGCTTTAAGAATATCCAGAACGCCCTGAGACAGATGTAGACTTGCATATTCTAACTCTTCAAGAGCCATGCCTTGAGGTTGAGAGACCAAAGGTTGGGGTACCATATCCTCCCCTGAGAGGTGGTTAACAGATTGTGTTTCTTGGGAAGAGATAGGGGAAGATGGATTTGCTAGGGACATCAATAGAGGATACCAAAGCTGCCTGGTCCAGTCTGGTGCAATCAGGATCACTTTGCATGATTGTGACCTAATCTTGACCAGAACCTTGAACAATAGAGGAATGGGAGGAAAGGCATACAGGAATTTCCCCTCCCAATCCAGAACTAGAGCATCCAGGGGGACTGAGCCCATGACTGGGGGTCTGCAACAGAAGAGAGGGAGTTGATTGAGGCTGCGAAGAGATCCATCTCTGGAGTTCCCACCTTGAGAAAATTACATTTAACACCAAGGGATCCAGGGACCATTCATGATGGCCCTGAGATATCCTGCTCAGAGCATCTACTAGCACATTGTCCTTCCCTGGAAGGTGGACTGCTACCAGAGATGTCTGCAGGGAATAAGCCAGAAACCGTAATTACATGGCTTCCGTAGCCCGAGTGCGTCTCTGCTTGTTGATGTACCACATGGTGGTGGTGTTGTCTGAACCACCTTGTTCTGTACTGAGTCCGAGAAAGCTTGAAGAGTCAGGTATACTGTCCTGAGCTCCAGAAGATTGGTATAACTCCTGAGTGGACCACACTCCTTGTGCTGTGAGGGCTCCCAAGTGAGCTACCCATCCCTGAAGAGAAGCATCTGTGGTTAACACCACAGAATGAGTCTGAGTGATGAATGGGACTCCTTGTCTGAGATTATCCCGATCCAACCACCATTGGAGTGCCTGGATCAGAGTCTGAGTCACTGGAATCAGTTTGGTTAGAGGATCTTTTTTCTGAGACCAAAAGGACCTCAGATGGAACTGAATGTCCCTCATCTGGAATCTGGCTTCCTGCACCACTGCAGTGGAATCTGCCATGTGACCCAAGAGCTGAAGAAAATGTCTTGCTGGTCGAGACACCAGAAGACGGAAAGAAGAAAGAAAAAGCCAGGTCTGTAAGGGCCTTTACCCATGCCAGAGGAAGAAAAGATTTTGCTTGGACAGTGTCCAACTCTATCCATATGAAGGTCAGGAGTTGCATTGACTCAGGAACTGACTTTGGAAGATTGAGGAAGAATCCCAGAGAAGTGAGCAATTGTTGTGTCACTTGCGGGTTTGACTTGACTTGGTCTGGGGACTGCCCCACAATGAGCCAGTCATCCAGGTATGGAAAAATGGAAATGTTTTGTCTCTATAGAAAGGCCACTACTTCTGCTAGGCATTTTGTGAACACCCTTGGAGCTGATGTTAGTCCGAAGGGCATTGCCCTGAACTGATAATGGCCTGAAGGCAATTCGAACCTGAGGTATTTTCTGTGGGAGCACCTCATGGGAATGTGAAAGTAGGCATCCTTGAGGTCCAGGGAGGCTAGCCATGCCCCCGGCCTCAGAGAGGAAGAATTACTCCAAGAGTCACCATTTTGAATCTTGGCTTGACTAGGTGCTTGTTTAAGTATCTTAGGTCTAGGATGGGCCACCACTCCTCTGTCTTTTTTTGGGTAAGGAAGTATCTGGAGTACAGAACCTTGCCCTGTGTGGAGTAGGAACTCTCTCTATGGCTCTGAGAGCCAGCAGAAAGGAAACCTCTGCCTTTAGGGCAATGGTTTCGGAGATGTTTGCAGGTGGAAAAGACCTGACCCTCAGCTTTGGAAATTTTTTGAAGCTCAGGGCCAGTCCCAGGCTTACTACCTCCAGGACCCACTTGTCTGAGGTAACAGACTTCAAGGCCTGGAAGTAGTAAGCCAGTCTGCCTCCTACTGGAATAGAGGAGTGGACCCGGGCTGACACATCGGGGTGTCTGCTTGGCAGGAGCCTTAGACTGGGAGGAGGATGCAGCCCTGATCATCCCCCTTCTGCCTCTCCCTCTGAAGAACCCCCTCTGAGGAAAAGGAGAGGAGGCCTGTGCCTGGTAGAAAGGCCTGTGAAAAGGCTTTCCCCTGCCCCTAGACTGCTGCTTCTGAGGAGTTGCCTGCCTTTCCTTGGCCTATGCACTCCTGTAGGTGGTCCTGTATTCATCCATCTTTTTCATGTAATTCTCTGTCTGCTCCCCAAACAAAGAATTACCCACTACAGGGAAATCCATGGCCTTAGCCTGGGTGTCCTGTGAGAGGCTAGTACATCTGAGCCAAGCAAATCTCCAAAGAGACACAGATGTAGCCATGACTCATGTTGATACATCATTTGAGTCCACAGCAGCATGACATTGGATCTTAGATGCCTCAATCCCATCAGCAGCCACCTCCTCGAGCTCATTGGCTAGTTGGGGGAAGCCTGTTTAGCCAGTTTCAGAACAGTATCCCATCTGGACTTCTGGTATCTGGCAGTGTTGGCCATACAGTTTGCCTGCCTCAGTCTCAAGGAGGATGCTAAGTACTGTTTTTTGGCCATAGCATCCACCTTCCTAGAGTCTTTATCTGGGGGTGTGAAGCCAAAAGTATATTAGCCTTATCACAGGCTGCAGCCTGCATGACCCCAACATGGCTGCATTGTTGGAACAAGTACTCCGTACCTGGGCCTGACAGCATATACCTCCTGTCCATTCTCTTGTCCACAGGAGGGAAAGAATTTGGTGTTTGGAGAATTTGGATATCCATCATTTCTACATAGGCTCCTCTTGTTCCTCAACAGCTTCAACCAGAGGGAGCTGGAGGGTCTCTGCCACTTTTTTTGTAGAACAAATAGTGGGATGGGGACTCAGAAAGCCTGGGAGGGGAAACATTAGAAGGTTTGTGTGGGGAGATGTCCGGTTCAAAGGGTTCATCCAGACCTTCCACACCACCATCACCGTCATCATCATCATCATCATACCCTTCCTCCCCCTCCAAATCCAGTTCATAATATTCATCCAGACAATATTCTGGAACCAGAGGAACCTACCAAACAGAGCACCTACTGAGAGGTGCCAGATCGGATGGAACTGGATGGAGTGATTCCACAATACTTATCGCTCTGGCTATCTCCTCGGCAGTTGGATGTTGCAGTTCTGGATCCAAACCAGCCAAATTTCTCTTTTTCTTTGATGGAACCGACCCTCAGCAACGGCTCTCTTTTTGCCAGAGGAAGTATCGCCCAGGTCAGCGGGCACTCCCTCAGGTTCAGTCGGAACTGAACCGGGCTGGCCATCAAGATCAGCAGACTTCTCGGCCTCCTTTTCCCTACGCCTACCCTATCTCTTATCCAAGGTTGCCTTTGGGCAATTCTTGCAGACTTGGCAGTCTGAATCAAGGTGGTCAAACCCAGACACTAAACACAGATGGTGTGAGCGTCTGCCTTAGCAATGGCATCCCCACACTCACTACAGTGTTGAAACCCAGTGGGTCTGTTTTTTATCTTGGGTTTCTCAGACGTAGCCATCCTAACACTTACCCTTTAGCAGCTTTAAAACCTGGCAAGACCCCCCTATCAGTTACCAACCATGTTACGGGCTGTGGAAAAAAACGTCTAAATTTACATTTTTTTGAAACTGACAGGGACCGGTACCTCACACTAAGAAAATTAATGAAATAAAATCAACCAACACAATCGGTTCCGAACCGGACTGATTAAGAGACTTTCCAATTTCCACACAGATAAACAGAATATAACTAAACTGAAATCCACTATCTACAACACTTACTGTATCACAGACAGGAATCTGAAACGAAAAAATAAAGACAAAATACGTTTTTAAACCGACGTTTTACTGAGACCAAACAGACAAGCGAAGGAGAAATCTCCGGAGCGACTGTTCAGTTGGGCGGAGTAAAGAATCTGATGGTTACACTTTGAGGTGCAGCAGACAGAGATTTGAACCAAGCTCGAGCTCAACGTTCTATGCTCTGGCATAGAGTTAACTCTTTCCTCTCCAGAGCAGTTCAAGTGCTGGGGCTAACTGCATATGTCAGAATACAGCAAGACTGCATGTTGTTTGAAGGGCAGCCTGCAGCGCTGGGAGAAACAGAACGAATGAGTGAGAGAGGGGGACTGAGCAAGCTCAATGGAGCTCTGTCAGGACTGCTGCAGATTTCATTGTGGGCAGAAAAAGGTGCCAACGCAAGCAGGAGTCCAGTACAAAAGGGCAGCCTGCAGTGTCGGGAGAAACAGAACAAGCGAGTGAGAGAGGGGGAGTGAGCGAGCTCAGTGGAGCTCTGTCGGAACTTTAGAGTTGCACACCCTCTGGCCCAGGGTCCTCTGTGGTCCTATATTACAGCAGGATCTCTGGAGTGGACACGAAGCAATGATTGGATACTTTTAGGATTGCTGTAATAACACAGATTTAGCTGTTCTGTTTATTTCTCTAACTGAGTTAAGTACTGAGCTGTACTGTTATGACTGCTGCAATAACACAGTGGACGTCTGGGGGGGGCCATAGCAGTTCTTAGGCATGGTACTTTCACTTCCAAATACCTAAACAGCACATATAAGCAAGCAACATTCGGCAGTGACAAATGCGTGTTACTATTTTGACTCCAAATTTTCAGCATGGCCATTTTTTCACACCACCTCATGAACAGTACAGCTGTCATTTTTCACATCCTGTCTGAAATGTGGTTTTGCACCTGTAGCATGGAATGGCATTTTGGCATGGGTTTGAAAATTTTTGCCTATGGGGTTTATGAGGTGGGGTCATAAGAAGACTATGTTCAACATTTGGGGTCAAAATATGAAATAAAATGCCTAAATTATGACCATTCATTGCAATTTCGGTACGTCCACTTGTAACTTTGGAAATTTTAAGTATTCTGACCCCAGATTTTAAACATAGCCTTCTTATTACTCAACCTCATGTATGTCATAGCTGTCATTTTTCAAATCCTGTCAAAAAGTGTTTTTGCACCTGTGGTGCAGAATGGCGTTGCAGTTGTGCAGAATTATATTTTGGTGTAAATGTGACAATTTTCTGTACTGGGGTACATGAGGTGGGGTAATACTATGGCTATGCTGACAATTTGGTCACTGCTGTCCTATGAATGGAAGTGCAGGGCCCGGAGGGTCCTATGCTTCCATGGCTACATACATATAAGTATCTATGGAGGGATGGGATAAGGACATGGTTATGCTATCTGAAAAAGTAAAGAAATTCATTGTAAAAAACTTTGTTAATGCATCAGTTAGGAAAAAGCAGGGAAATGTGGTGTTAGAGTTTCCAACCTTAACATCCCACCCCCACCCTGCACAGATTTACAGGCATCAGGGGTGTCTCACTGGGTCAATAGCTTGCAGACACAACCAAGCATGGAATACCATACAGAATACATCATGCAGTGCACTAGCGTGATAGGGTACAGAACCCCTCAAGACAAATATGTTGTACATGCGGTTTTGTACCCTACTACGCATGGGTGGGGAGGAGGAGTTACATGGAGCTGAAGACCTCCATTCGGGAGGTGGTCCACCAAGCTGCCACCGTGGCTCAGTGGGATGAGCTGTGGCAGTACAGGAGGTTGCTGTGTGTCTGTGTACCGGGACTCAAATCCCGGTCCCAGACTTTTTGGAAACCGCATTGTGTTCTTTTTTTCTCCCCCACGGTGGATTCTCCCTGTCCCCATGTTGAACTCCCCCCCCCCCGAGTTAATTATTTTAATAGGGGGGGTTGGGGGCATAGCCTCCCATAATGGAGGGTGCACAGATAAAAAAACCCACATGTTTCTGTCGCCAAAATGCATTTCGGCACTTTGTCTGTGCAGCAGCAATGTATCTGCTGAATTTACAGTGCAGTACATTGCTGTACAGTTGTGACATGCGAGTTTATGGCCCTGTGTCCTAGGGTGTGCCTTGGAGTTGTCACCCTGCTTATGTAATGGGGTGAGCATTAGGGTGATGACTCCAAGGCACAACCCCGACACCTGTCACTAGAGGCAATAAGTTTTGTCAATGTTCTTGAATCTGGCTAGAGAAATGGCCCTGCTAACATTGGAAGGTCTTAGAAACCTTATTTTTATCGATTTCTCTCCAAGTTGGTCACAAGGAAGAAAGAAATCAGGGCTGATAGAAATGCTTTTAGGAACTGGGCATACAGTACCAAATCACATTATCTGGTCAAGTTAATAACTACATGAAACGGGGTGGCAACACTTTTGAATCCCTAGAGGAAGCCTATCACTATCTGCAGAAGTACTTTACAGAGCAAGTGATGGATTATTGTTTCAGAGCCAACAACTCCAGCCTTTAAAAGCACCTGTGCCCCAGCAGCCCGATAAGTACCTGGTCTGAATCGACTCATGATCCTCCAGGTACAACTCGACCATCAAGACATTGATTGACAGATTAGCAGGTCAAATAGATCTCATGTTAGACAGTAAAAGAAATCTAGTGAGCCCACACATTGTTGCTCAGAGTGAAGCAAGGAATTTGGATCCTCGATTATCAAATGACTTCCTAGACTGATGCAAGCTGAGGCAGGGACCCTGTATCAGAGTTTAGTACAGGAGGGGTCCCAGTGCCCCACTCCTCACAGTTGCCACAACTGATCCAGTAGGTCAAATAAATGGTGCATGGGAGGGGTTGATGGTGGCTGCCCACATTTACCGGCAGTGTCCTGTGGGAAACAGATGCTGTGTCAGAGAGCAGTATCGCCAGGAGCACATGTCTGTCTGGTAAGTGCTTCCGTAGTGCAATGTGATTCTGGGCAGCTGGGCAGTACAGAATGTTTTGCAAACTGCAGGGGGGAGTCTTGTAGTGGCAAGATCATAACACAGTAGCTTACCAACCTCTACCCCAAAGACTGGTCAGTCACCCATACTTATCTGGATCTGACACGGTGTCCCTCCTTGTGGGTGTACAGTGCAGCTCAGCTCATGCCTCTCCAAGACAGACCGCTTCTACTGAGTTGATAACCACAGTTGCTCCATTTACAGTATGGTATGGCAGTACCATCTTGTGCCTGCTGCACTTTTTAAGTCAGAGACCATGTCAGTGCACACACACAGCCATGATGGTGACATATCCCTGGCCATGCCTTTAACACACTGACACGGCCAGTGATCCCCCGTGAGGTGTTATGGGTAAAACTTTGATGTCCAAAGCAGCATGAAGGCAGGCAATGGATGGGTGTGGTTGGCAGACTGCTAGGTAGTGTGGGTGGAAGTAAAAGAAAAAGCACTCCAAGTAACCACAACTGCAAATCAGGCTTTAAATGCTGCATAATGAGTTTGATTTTTGTGCAAAAAGGCACAATGCTTGTCATGCAGCTCTGCCTTTTTGCACAAAAATAAAACTTATTATGAGGAATTTAAAGCCTGATTTTGCATTCGTGGTTACTTACAGTGGTTTTTCTTCTACTTCTGCTGAATGTTGGGTGAGCAAACCCATTTTAAGCACCCCAGAACGATCCTGAAGTGCACTCATTTTTTTGATGTTTTCATCCATAGTATGGGTATCAGTGCTGCCCATATCTCCTGGTCTCTCTGACAGTGCTACATCACTGAAATTGTCAATGATATTGCCATGAAACAGTCCTCAAACTGTTTGGATACATCGTCCTTGAGATGGCCCACAACAGTGCTGTCCAGTCTAACTCCTATCACTGACACATTACTGACCGCTGCTGTATTATCAGTTAGGCCAGTCCTTGATTGTCTAAGCTCCAGCGGTTCAGACCTGCTTCAAAAATCATGATTATGGGGATGTGGCAGCAGGGTGACATTGCGCAGCACCTTATCTCCATAGCACAGCTGGATGGGTGGCTATGGTGCAGGTGCCCAACCCCCACCCCTGTCTGCTGCTAGCTCCCATTGAAAGTCAGGACTGACCCATGGAATGGTGCATTATACCCCTTGCATCATGTCTCTTTGATGCAAGCAACTTGCATCAGTCCTGAACCTCTGGAAATCAAGCCCTTTGTCTCAGCCAGCACCCAAACATGCATGGGTAGAGCAGTCTGTCCAGGTGTGTCAGTTTTACATAAACTGCTATAGTGGAGTGGGAGCAGAACTGGAACAAACATAATGCACCAATTGCTAGACAACAGCTATAGACCAGCCCACCTTCTGAGCTGTCTCAGTGGGTGCACAAATATAGGGTCAAGGACAGGTAGCCGCCGCAACAAACTGGGTAGCCACAGCACTGAAACCCAGTGCAGGTACCAAAATGAGCAGCAGTTTTAGCTCTAAACTGGCCTGACTGTTGTCTCCTGTTCCCCATTGTTGTGGCACTGCATTCTTTATAAGGCTTTTTTTTCTCATTCAATTTATTTTACTTCTTTATGACTCTTCATCTTAATTGTAGTGTGTGTTTTGTTGTCACTCTGTCATGATCTGAATTTGAGCAGGGAGGGACAGGAATGATGGTGGTGGTGGGAGTACACTTGTCTCAGGTTTTGTCTCCACACATAGACCCTAATAAATCCCCAATTACTTAAGCTCTCTCCCTATATGGTTGATTTCGTGAAGCAACACTGTATGTTCCCTCACACCACAAGACCCCTGTAGTGTAAGAACCTGCAGTAAATCACAGCAGCTACTGAAGTCCTACAATAACAGGCAAGACATCCCTGAACCCTGCTAGGATTACTACAAGATAGGGAAGGTGGGCGTTGGTACCAGGAACTGTTATAAATGCATGGGATGGCACATCAAACGGGACTGGGCATGAATTTGTTACTAGGGAACTGCTCAGACTCAATAAATGCCAGTGGGGCTGTGGTGACAGCAGATGGTTTGCCTGAGTGAAGAATAACATACTTATTTATTTTTCTTTGCACAGAGGAAAGCTGTGGTTGCTGGCATGACTCATGGTCAGGGCGAGACGACCTGAGAGAAGATCCAGGCAGACAAGTATGGGCTGGCCATGCTGAAGGACAAACAGCAGCTGAAGCATAGCATGATGTGATGTGGTCAGCAGGGAGTATGACTGGGTCAGGCAGAAACTGGAGCTGCTGAAGAAGTTAAAACAAATGCTAATAGAAATAGCAGTGCAAGGAAGAAGAAAGTAGCCCCATTCAGGGTCCTTGGAGAAGCTTAGACTAGAGCAGTTGACACAGAGACACTTTTGAAAAGCAGTTCAGCAAAACTTAGAATATAAAGTCCCCCCTTAGGCAAGGGTTTTGTATAAACTAATGCTGTTATCCTCATTGACATCAGAATTGCCAGGTCAGTTAGGAAGCTGTCTGCCATTGTTTGTAATATGCCTGGTAGGTTAATTAACCGCAATGTGTCTCTTTCCTTTTCTTTTTTAGGCTGTTACATAATGCTGTTGAATAACCATAACTGCAATATTTATTTGGTGCCCTGTAAGAGAAAAAAGACTGGAATAACAGTCTATATGTGAGGAGCACAGCTTGGATGTCATGATTTCTTTTTTTTTTTGCCAGTAAACCTTTGCAGACTGTATCATGGAGAGTGTGTGTGTGTGTGTGTGTGTTGGGAGAAACAAAAAGCCTGCAGAAACTTCTGATTAAAACAAACTCTAGTCAGAGCCGATATGGTTGTGGAGCGCTTTTATGAGTGGCAAGAGCATGTAAAAAAATATGCACTGCTTTTGCTGCAGCCATAAGTAACAATGCAGCAATTACAGTACTGCGCATGCGTGATACTCGCACATGTGAAGTTTGTCCTGTAGTCAGCCCTGCACAACACTGACATAACTATGTATGCATGATAGTCATGCATGCGCAGTTTAAGTCAACATCACCATGTTACACACAGCGGCCATCACTGCTGCAGTTGTGGAATGGAAACGTAGTGTGCCGGGAAGTGTGTATGTTTATGCAGCCCATGGAGGGGAAGGGCTGCATAAACAGAATCACTGGAAACTATGTCAGAGCATTGTGGCAGCACATCAGACAGTGGTCCAGTTACATGCTTCCACAGTGCTCTTTTACAAATCTGATGGCGGCATAACATCTGTGGAGCTTGGCCCAAGCAGCCGTACAAGTCAGACTCAGGAGGAGTCAAACTAAAGATTTGGTCTGGGACTTGCTCATCATCACAGTCACTTTCTCATTGATTTCTAAGCAGTAATTTCTGGCAAATGTGCCTTAACCATATTGATCTCAGTGCTGGTAGACTACTTCTGGTTTTCCCCTGATTGTATTAGGCAGGGGTAGTGTCCCAAACAGTGACAGCAACATGCTGAGATGTAGAAAGTAAGCAGAATGAGAGTGATTACTGATCACCAGGTGAGTGGCTATCAATATTGCTGCACCACCTTGGCAGTGTGAAATTGGGGCAAGGCAATTTAGTGACCATAACCACGATGACCGGTGGCTCCTAGACCTGCAACTGAACAAATGTTCAATTCAATGGGTGGCTCTTTCCCTAGCAGCTTCTACTCCCTCCCACCAGCCTCATCCCCACCCCCTGAGACAGACATAGCAACAGTAAGAGCTGCTTCCAGTGCGGCATATATGTGCAGGTCCAATCTGTTCCAGTCATAGACGGTGTCAATCCCCCCTTAAAACTGAGAAGTGGACTACAGTGTGTACCCAAGCTCGGATGCCATCCATTTTAGTGCCGCTCACTCTTCCAGCACCTTGCTGTCGGTCGGACTCTGTTTGTCTTTGTGAAGCTCAGTGGAAGCAGACAGCACATACAGAGAGGCAGAGAAAGTGGCAGCAAGAGTGCTGTGACCAGGACAGAAAGCAGTTCTGCAGTTTCCCTTTCACCATGAGGGAAGGAGGTCAGAGAGAGAGAGAGAGAGAGAGACCAGGAGAGACAGTATAAAACAAACGTGGTGCATCTATTCCACCACTGCACAAGAGGAGCGCCCAGACCGAGACAGAGACAAATATGTAGATCACATATCTGTCCCTTCACGCTGACTAACACAGTGTAGGGTGGGAACTGGATGGGCACCCCTGGGCAGTTGCTGCCCCCTACACATCCAGCTCACATCAGCACATATGAAACAATCTGCAGTAGCCAGAGACTGATGTAGGTTACTCATCTTCCCCTCCACACAGGTTGGCACAGCGACAAGGTGACCTTCAGGTGGGCAGCCCAAGGTAAATACTGGACTGTGGATTGGAAGAAGATGATTGGTGCCCCCTCCACAACTATCCCACCACTGCACATTAGCTTTCCCAGCCAGAGACAGAAATTTAAGTTGCACATTTGCCACACCACACCCATTTCTATCTAGCCTGGTGGGCTCCAGGTGGGTAGAAATGGGGCTGCGGTCCAGATCCACTGGGTGGCCTGAGGCCATTGGCACCCAAGACACCATTCTGCATCTCTGCACTTGTGAAGCATTTTATCCTTTCATTCTAGCTCCTGCATGTGAGGAGCACACTGCAGGAGCTAATGACAGATGTGGTCTACTCATCCACCCATCTGAGTTCCATGAAAGCTGGAACTGGCATTGGGTGGGCTCCAGGCAGGTGGCTCTTGGAGAATGATGTCCCATCCCACCGTCCCACCTCCACACAAGGGTTGCACCCTGCAGCAGCCATGGATAGAGATGCAAGTTGCACATCTGCCCCTTCACATCTGTCCCTGCTCCACCAGGGCTAGCATGAAGGTTGAAGTGGGCTTTGGGTGACTAGCACTTCCTCATCCTATGCCACACCTCTACACTTGCAGAACACTCTGCTTCAGCCAGAGGCTCTCCCACGTAACATGCTTTGCTCATGGAGAGCACTCTGAGGTACTGAGATCTAAAAATCTGGATCCTGTATCTGCCCCTCCACAACTGTTCCCCACTCTGCTGGGTGTGGTGGGGCAGGATACAGTGGGTGCTTCTGCATTACTGGTGCCCCTTCCTGCACCTCATCTATCAACCCAATACTTTATAGCAGCCAGAAAAGAGATGTGGGTTGCACATCTGCACCATCATAAACTGTCCCCATTTCAAACAGTTTCACACACAGGCTGGAGTGGTGTCTAGGATGGGAGCCCCTAAGTGACTGTTACCCCCTCCATCCCACCTCCACATGAGGAGCACTCCTCTCCCTCCATTACACATTTGCACATAGAGAACACTCCTCCCCTCCATGCCTTCTTTGCATATGGGGAGCAATTCTCTTTGTACAGCCCTCTTCCACATGGTGAACATAGTGACTTATGTAACCATATTTGGTCTCAATTCTTGTTGAATTCAATGCACTTATTCTGGCGGGGGAGGCCTCCAAGGAGTTCCCTGGGTTAGGTTGTGGCATTGAGGGGACAGGGCATTCTTAGAGGCCACGCCTACCCTGTGGAACTCTTTTCCCGTCTATTTAAAGGAGGATCCCTTGGTAGAAGCCTGTAAGAAGGGCCTAAAAACTTACATGTTCCAGCAAGTTTAGATGTATTTTAAATCTGCTCCTAGTTGAATTTTAAATACATTTTTGGCGTATGAATTTATATTGTTTGTTGTTTGTATTGTACAGTGCCCAGAGTCCCAGGAAATGGGCACTTTTATAAATACAATATCTGTTTTATATTTCTATCTATTGTAAAGAAAGTACAGGTTACTCACCTGTAACAGGAGTTCTAGGAATGGTATATGTTGTTCATCTACACTTCTTGACAGGTACCTTGCCGCTTTAAGATGTGCCGGAAGGTCTTCAAGCTGGCTCCTCCCACCCACCCAGGTGATAAAACCCTTGGCTCCACCTCATGATGCCAGATCTAGCCTGCTGGAAGCCAGATTGTGCGCCAAAGCCGGGGAGGTCAAGTGGGTCGTGTGGAGGAACAACATATACCACTCCTAGAACTCCTGTCACAGGTGAGTTACCTGTATTTCTAGGGATGTGGATATGTTGTTCAATCCACACTTCTTGGCAGACTCCTAGCAGTTCTCTGGGAGGAGGGAGGCAAGGCACGCACCCCCTATACTTACTTGGGAAACAAGGACTGGAGAACTGAGGCCCCAAAACCAGCATCCCGGTGTGACTCAAGGTCGATGTGGTAATGGGAAATGAAGATGTTTGCTGACTTCCAGGTAGCAGCCCTGCAGAGTTCCTGGATAGGGACATCCCTAGAAGCAGCCACCGACGCAGCGGTATGGCGGGTAAAATGAGCTTTTATCCCTCTGGGAGGCTCCTAGCCCACCAACCTATAGCAAAGATCAATGCAGGAAGTGATCCACCTGCCAATTGTTCGCTTGGCTGCAGGTCTGCCAGGTGCGGCTTCAGTGTAGGTGATAAACAGTTGGCGAATCTCTCCCCGAACTTCAGCCATATGCTCCTTATAGTAGGCGAGCGCTCTTCTCGGGTCCAAAGTATGGAGCCTGTATTCAGCCTCTGAGGTGTGATTGGGGTAGAACATCGGCAGAGTCAACACCTGATTCAGGTGAAACTCCCGACACCACCATTGGAAGGAATTTCAGGTGAAGGCATAGGACAACCTTGTCCCTGTGGAAGACCAGGTAAGGAGATTCTATTGAAAGTGCCTGGAGCTCCACAATCCTTCTGGCTGACATGATAGCCACCAAGAAGGCAGTCTTCCATGACAGGTGGCAGATATCACACCTGTGCATCGGTTCGAATGGCTTGCCCATGAGCTAAGCCAATACCAGCAGTAGATCTCACGGAGGTGAAGGTTCATGCACCGGAGGGGATATGTGATCTAGGCCTTCGAAAAAATGCCAGACCACCTTCTCCTGTGCTACTGACTGCTTGCAGAGATGGCTGCCAGGTGCACTTTAAGGGTTGTCGACCGAAGCCCTTGCTGAGAAGGGAACCACAGGTAGTCCAAAATGTTAGCCAATGGGCAGGACGAGGGGTCCAGCCCCTTGCCCTGACACCAAATGCAAAATCTCCTCCATTTAAAGGTGTAACATTTTCTGGTCGACTCCTTAGGGGATGCCTCAACGACGTTGAGGACCTCGTCGGAAAGAGCCAAGGCCTGGAACTTTAGCTGCTCATGAACCAGGCCATCAGGTGCAGGGATTGAAGGTCCGGATGGAGTACCTTCCACTTGATGACAGAGAGCAGGTCCGAGTGGGCTGGAAGTTGCCTCAGGAGCCTGGAGCTGAGGCTGAGGTGATCTGGATACCAGAACTGGCGGGGCCAGTCTGGGGCTACCAGAATCACCTGCGCCTTGTCCCTCCTCACCTTGAGAAGCACCTTGTGGATCAAGGGAAATGGAGGGAAGGCGTAAAAAAGGCCTGGGGTCCATAGCCTCAAGAAGGCATCCTCCTGCAGCAAGCCCCGCTGAGAGGGGTGGGCATGGAACAGCCTCAGCTTCGCATTCTCCCTGGAGGCAAACAGGTCCATCTGAGGAGTGCCCCAGTGGGAGAACAGATCTTGCACTACCTCTGGCAGGAGAGACCACTCATGAGATGCATTTTCTATCTGTCTGAGGGCATCAGCCAGACTGTTCGGGGCTCCTGCCACGTGGATGGCTAGGAGATCCGTCTCCAGGCTGAGCACGAGAGACCATATACAGAGAGAGTCCTTGCACAGAGACAAGGAACGTGTCCCACCCTGTTGGTTGAAATAATACAGGGTCGTGGTGTTGTCCATCTGGACCTGGACCACTTGACCCCAGACAAATGGAGCAAAGGTGGTCAGGGCTAGCCAGACCACTCAGAGCTCCAGCAGGTTGATGTGGCATCGGGACTCCTGTGGGGACCAGAGGCTGTGGGCCCTGTGCTCCCCCAGATGGGCACCCCCCATCAGAGCGGTGTCGGTCGTCAAGATGACCGTCAGCTCAGGGTGGACAAATGGGATACCATCCTGCAGATGAGCTGGGATGAGCCACCATTGCAGGCCATCCCACATCTTCTGGGTCACAGAGACTGGCTGGCCTAGAAGACCTGTGTACTGAGACCACTGGCAGGCCAGCCCCCACTGCAGGGGGTGCATATGCCAGCGGGCTCAATGGACCACACTAGTGCAGGCCACCATGAGACCCAGAAGGCACAGGAAGTCCCAGGCAGGGTGCAATTGCCCAACCAGAAATGATTGGGCAAAGGAGGAAAGGACCTCGGCCCTGTCCGCTGGAAGCCGGGCTCTGGCTCGGAGAGAGTCGAGCTCTGCCCAGTGAACTGGATCACCGGCGAAGGCATGAGTTCTGACTTGGCCTTGTTGATGAGGAGGCCTAGTTGAGAGCAAGTCCGGAGGGTCAGATCCCTGGACCACTCCGCTTCCAACCTGGAGGGGGCTGCTATCAGGCAATCATCCAGGTAAGGGTAGACCCAGACCCCTCGGCACTGCAGGAATGCTGCCACCACAGCCATGCATTTGGTGAAGACCCTGGGAGCTGAAGAAAGGCCAAAGGGCATGGCCCAGTACTCGTAAAGGGTTCCCTCTGCTCGAAAGTGGAGGAACAGCTGATGGGACGGATGGATTGGGATGTGAAAGAACACGTCCTGAAGACCCAGGGAGCAGAACCGCATGCCTAGTTCCAGGGATGGTATGATCTGAGCCAGAGTGACCATCCGAAAGGTGCGCGGCCTTAGGAACTTGTTCAGGTCGAGAATGGGGCACCAGCCCCCCATCCGTTTTGGGACCAGGAAATTCCTGGACACAAATCCTGGGCAAAGAGGAGGATCCGCCACCTTGCTGACTACTCCCTTCTGGAGGAGCAGGGCTATGTTGTCTCAGCAAGCCGACAGAGAGGCTACGGATCTGGTGGCCTCCCACGGGGCGTGGGGTTGAAAGGAAGGGGTCAGCTCGAATTCTAGAGGCAGACCCCTGCTGACCACCTACAGCAGTCCGTGGTGATAGCGGACCAGGCGGAAAGGAAGTGGCTGAGCCGATCCCCCACGGGGGGACCCGTGTGGCGGGGTTGGGGGCGGCACCCGCAACTTGTCACTGTGCAGACTTGGAGGAAGAACCGGCCGAGGAACCACCCTGACCTTTCCCCCTGGGCTTTCTGACCAAGGAAGTGATGGACTTGGTCTTGGGATGCCAAGAATGAGCCTGCTGCCCCTGCTGCTGATGTTGCTGGGCTGGACGTGCCGCAGGATCAGAAGGATGATAGGGCTTACGCTGCTGATGGTGGCCTTTGTCCTTCTGGGCAGAAGTGACAGACTCCAAGGTGGCATTGGACTTCTCGTTACGCTGGAGATGGCCCTCCACCCCAGGCCCAAACAAGTCGGTGCCCAAAAAGGTGACATCTGCCAGCTTGTGCTGGGTATCCGCCATGAAGGTCGAGATCCGCAGCCAAGCCCAGCAGCACATGGCCACTACGGCCGCTACTGATCAGGCACAAGAGTCTCCAATGTCTAAGGCAGTCTGGAGCTGTTGTTTAGCCACCGCCCTTTCCTGGTCCCGGACCTGCTTGACTGTGGTCTGGAGGTCAGATGGAAGATGAGGGAGCACCTCATCCAGGGAGTCCAATAGGGTGTGGGAGAAATATGCCATCAAAACAGCCAAGCTAGCCTGATGAAGGCCTAAGGAGGTGGCAGCGTAGACTTTCCTCCTGGAATAGTCCAACTTTTTGGACTCCTTATCCGGGGGCTTGTCCATGTCCCTAGTGTTTCCAGAGCACCAGAACACACTGTCAGCTACCAACCCCTCAGCCGAGGGATGCTCCGAGAAACCGGAGAGGGAGCCAGTGGGGACAGCATACTTGTGGGTCATCCTGGCCGAAGGTGCAGGACACAAGGTCGGGCACTGCCAGAGCTTCAGAGCCAGATCGATGATGGCCTCGGCCACCGGGAAGGCCTCCGAAGGGGAGTCCCCCTGTCCAGGTTCTCCATGAGAGGGTATTTAGCCCACTTTTGCACGGGTTCAAGCTTCATCCTGGTGGACTCCGATATGAGTTGAAGAATACACAGGAATGAGGATGGGCTCTCGTCCATGGATTGACCCCCCAAAGATTCCAAGTCGACTGGACGGGAATACAGCAAGGAATCATCAGACACTGGGGAGTCCACAAACAGCTGTCGACCGCCTGAGCTGCTCTCCACACACCAAGGGCTATCGAGGGTGAGAGTGACAGACAGCCTGTGGGACAAACCTTGAGCAGAGTGAGAATCCTTGGTCAGTGCCCCAGTCTTCGGCTGAGAAGGCGGAGGTTCCACCACTATGGGTGGAGCAGCCGGTTTAGGTCGAGCGATCAGCGCTGAAACCGGCTCCTCAACCAAGGAACTGGGGGCAGGAGATGGCTTCGGCTGATCAGGCGACAGCCACTTAATTGCTGGAGTCGGAGCCAGCACCAGTTGACCACTGGCTAAAATAAGTTGCTGCCACATAAGGTCCTCATAGCATCGATGCAACTTGCATCGAAGTCTCTCCTCAGCCAAGGAGGAAGACGAGAACAAGTTGTGGTGCTGCTTTCCGTGATGTCAGGACCAAGACCGCCGACGGCAGGATCATCCCACGGTGGAAGAGGATGGAGATGGAGACCTCGACCATCAATGATGTCAGTGGCGGGTCGAGAAAGGAGTGGGGGAAACCCGCTGATCCTCTGGTACAGGGTCCTTAGCCAGAGACTTCGGCTCCAGGATCAAATCCTCAACAGGCACCGGGGGTACCGGTGTCTGAGGGAGAGAAACATCAGCCTCTTCGGTCAACAACCTGTCGGTGGTCTTGAGAAAGATCTTGGCCTCATCGACAGGAATCTCAGCCGGCTGGTCTGATGGGGACTCTGTGAAGCCAGCGGCCCAGGCCGCAATCTTGACCGAAGTCGAGAGGAGACGATCCGGGGAGCGAGACCTCTCCCGCTCCCAAGAATATCGATGCTGGGACTTACTTTTGTGTTCCTGCTTCTTGGAACAAATGGGAAAAGACCCAGAAGGGCCCTCTCCTTTCATCGAGAGGGACTGACAAAGCTCCCGGAAGGAAGCCATGTAGGAGGAACCCAAGGGGAGCGGAATGAACGCCAAGGCCGAGGAGGAGAAGGTCACCGCAGCCTGGGCCACCTCCTCCTTGAGCACCGTAAGCAGTTCCAGCTGCTACGTGGAGCCCACCATCATGGACACCACCCAACAGGCCTCCTTCGATTTCACCGGCGGGAACCTCTTCTCTGGTCATGCAAGCTGGAGTCGGGCAGCACGGTCCTCCAGCACCGACGGAGAAAATTTTATTTATTTATTTCATGTGCAGATTAACACCTTTGAGCCAACAGGCTCTTTTACAAAAGGTTCCATGTCAGTTAAAACAAACAAACAATTTCCAAGGTTACATTTCATAAGAGGAAGAAACAAGAATACAGTGGTAGCATGATGGACATTACTGATGCTAATTGCTGATAACAGAATACTGACAGGCTGTACATGTAGGCAAGTAGTCTTAGCATTTCCTAAGTTGTACAGGTACAAGTAGTGCATTTGGTAAGTGGTTTAACATGTATTGTTAAGTCTTAAAAGAAGGTCTCAAGTAGTCAAGCCTGAAATTAGGGAGGAGTGGCTTGAGGGGGCTTTGTCATATGTTGGAAAAGGGGTGAGGGGTGGAGCAGGAGAGGGGGGCAGCTGCCTAGAGGCTTTATCAAGGAGGTGCTGGAACACAGGAGAAGTGTGGGGGATGGGGGTGGGATGACAGGTATATCATGGCCGTCTGCGAATAGTGGTTGCAGCCACACTGGTTGTCTTCTGCCAAAATGGTTAACAGGTCTCTTTTAAAGGGGCCAATTTTTGTGTGTTCCATTGTGGTAGAGGGGAGTTCATTAAGCCATGTGGGGCCGCAGTAGGAGAGTGACCACTGAGCAAAGCATGTTCTTTTGAATGGGACATGGAGCACTCCCTTTGCCGTTCTTCTGGTGACCTGTGTCGAGGGGTGTCGCTGGAACAGTGAGGCAGTAGAGTCGGGCGTAAGACCTAGTAGGGCTTTTTTCCCCATTATGCAAGCCTGATACCTTGTCTTGAGGTGCAGCTGGAGCCACCCTGTAGAGGAGTAAAGGGTGCAAGTATGGGTACGCTGGTTAGCACAGAGGACCAGGTCACAGGCTCTGTTGACTAGTTGTTTAATTTTATTTAAGGCCGAGTCAGTGGCAGCACCGTAAATGATTAGTGCGTAGTCAATGATAGACAGGATAGAGCTTTGAGTAACTAGTTTAAGAGCCTCGTGTGTCATGGCTTGCCTATGCCTATATAGGATGCCTCGCTTAATATTGCCCGTCTTGACTACGTGGTCAATATGGTGCACAAAGGAGAGTGTGTCATCAATATGTACTCTGAGGTATTTGAAGGTGTGGACTTGCTCGATGCTATCCCCTTTCTGGCTAAAGATAGTCAGGGGTTCAACATTCCTTTTGGAATGTGGCATGGTTAAGTGCATTGTTTTGGTTTTTTTATAGTTCAGTAGGAGTTGGTTTTGGGAGAACCATGCCTCTAGCAAGGCAAAGCTGCACTGTAGGTTTTTAGAGATTTCACAGGCATTGCTGCCTGGGACTGATATCACTGCATCATCTGCATACAGCAGCATTTTAGCAGGACAGGCTTTGGGAAGGGAATTAATGAAGAGACTGAAGAGAAGTGGCCCTAGGATCGAGCCCTGTGGGACCCATAGTGTTACCTTTCTGGGATCAGAGGTACACCCCCCATCTTAACACTCTGCATCCTGTGCCATAGATAGATGTTGAACCAGGAGATGGTATCTACTGACAGACCCAGGGTCCGTAGGTATCTTAGCAGGATTTGGTGATTGACAGTGTCGAAAGATTTTGTGAGGTCAATAAATATGGACCCCATCGTTTTTCCTGAATCAAGGGCTTCGGATGCGTGGGCGGTAAAGTCGATAAGGGCAGTGATGGTGCTGTGCTTTTGACAAAAACCATGTTGCTGAGGGCAAAGCAGATTATGCTTGTTTAAATAGTCGGTGAGCTGATCAGAGACAACCCTTTCCAACGTTTTAGAGAGATGTGGAAGTATCGAGATAGGACGATAGTTCCCCATATCAGTTCTGTCCCCGCTCTTAAACACAGGGGTGACCAGGGCAGTTTTCCACCTGTCTGGGAAGATTCCAGTTCTCAAGGAGGTGTTGAACAGTTTGGCTAATGGGGCGGCAAGTTCTTCAAGGGTGAGCACTAGCAATTTCATGTCTAGTGAGTCACTACCAGTCCTGGTTTTGTTTAGAATCCTTTTGACATATTTCACGGTCTGTTGCCTCATGATTTGCCTGAAGTAGAAAGGTGGTTGTCCATTTCTACGTGATGGTGGTGGGTTAGTGTCTATGGGATCCATGGCTGGAGAGGACTGTAGAAATTCCAGGGGGAGTACAGAGCTTAGGTCCGTGAAGGCCTTGTTAAAGGCATTACCAAGGTCTAGAGGTTGCTGTAAAGTGCCATCTGCTGTGACTATTATATCCGGTGGGGCTCTGGATTCTTTACCAGATAGGGACCTAATGTTTTTCCAAACCTCTCTACCATTTGCCCAGGTTTTTTCCAGCTGTTCTTTGTGAAAGGAAGCCTTGGCCTGTCTCACTATCCTGGTGCAATTATTTCTGGCCATTTTGTGGGCCGTGATGTCAGTTTGCCTACCTGTCTCTCTGGCAA
Organism: Neoceratodus forsteri; assembly: GCA_016271365.2. Lineage (NCBI taxonomy): Eukaryota > Metazoa > Chordata > Ceratodontiformes > Ceratodontidae > Neoceratodus > Neoceratodus forsteri. The sequence continues at coordinate 338,120,060 of CM028137.1, read as the reverse complement.
TATGCCAGAGATTGTCTCGTTGTTTCATTTGGGCAATGAGCGGTCTTGTGAGCCAGGGGTTAATGGCCCCTTTTATTTTAACAGTTCTGACTGGGGCAAACAGGTCGCAAGCATTGCTGAATGCAGTTATGAAGTAGTTTAGAGCTTTACTGGCGTCATTGCAGCCATCTAAGGGGGACCAGTCTGCATTCTTCAGGTATTCTTTGAAGTTGCTCTATTGCCCCTTCTTGAGATACCGGTTTTTAGTGACCTGCGGGAGGTCAATAGGGACCCTGTTTGTCCAGGTGTAGACTACTAGCGAGTGATCATTTAAGGTGTTGGGCAGGACAGAGACGCTTTTGATATGCTCGGGGTTGGTTGCAAGAAGCCAGTCAATAAGTGTGCTTGTGCTGGTGCGGTAGTTCCGCCTTGTAGCCTGTGTGACCATCTGCGTAAGATAGAGGCCATGGATTTTGTCCCTAGTGTTTACAGTGTCTTGTGCTAGCCAGTTTGTGTTAAAGTTTCCTACGATGATCTCCTCCCAGTCTTTGTTTAGCTTGTTATAGTGGTTAGAGAATAGGTCAAGCCCCAAGGCTTGTTTTCCGGGGGGGGGGGGATATGTAGACAGTAGTCAAGGCCAATGTTTTACCTTGCCGGCCAATTGATAGCTTGATTGTAAGAATTTGGGCATCTTTTGTGTTAACACTATTGGGCATAATCTGGCCACTTATTTTGCTACAGAGATAGACCAGACACCCACCCCCATGCTTGTTTAATCTATCTTGCCGGAAGGTGGTGCAGCCCTCAAGCGAGATGCAGGAGTTGGGAGTGTTTTGTGAGAGCCACGTTTCTGTGAGTGTGCTGATGTCTGGTTGATGGACTGCAAACCAGGCTTGGAATTGGGGAAGTTTTGGCAGAAGACTCCCTATATTGATTGATGCAATTTTTAGGCATCTATTCGATGGGAGTTATTGCCATACGGTCCAGGGTTGGGGTGTACGTTCCCTGAGATCAGTAGTAGGATGGTGACTATCCCCGAGAGGTACTGTCTCCTCTATTTTTTATGTTCCTGGACTGACTCCGATTTGTGATTCTGTGATTTTGAGAGTGTTTTTTTGAGGTATAAGAGCACATAAGGGCCCTGGCGACCTCTGTGTATGCAGAGCCAGAGACACAAAATGAGAGACACCTGTTGCAAGGCTGTGGATCATGGTCGTGCCCAAGGCAGTACACACACGTGACATGAGAGTCTGTGCAGGACATCTTCTGCCTGCAGGGACACCGGTGGAACCCAGAAACAGACTTGTCCATCGCAGCCGCGATAGGTGAAGACCGAACTCGAGAGAGTTTTAAGATAATTTTAGGACAAATATCCGAAGATTCAGAATCCAGGCTTACAAAATGCAAGAGGGCTAAGGAGGGAACCTGAGCTTCCAAGCGGTAAGGAAGATCTGGCGTCACGGGGCGGATCCGAAGATTTTACCACCCGAGTGGGTGGGAGGAGCCAGCTTGAAGACCTTCCAGCACATCTTAAAGCGGCAAGGTACCTGCCAAGAAGTGCAGACTGAACAACATATCCACATCCCTAGAAATTGCTTTTATTTTAATTTATATCATGTGTCTTTCATTTTTGTATCTCACACCATGCATTGTCTTTATCATTGCTTGTACAAGGGACCTCCTTGCAAATGAGCTTACTCAATGGATGTTATCCCTTCACAATAAACTTGAACATGGCAAGCACTCTTCAATCCATTCCATCTCCACACACAGGTATCATTGCTCCACCTCCATACATTGTGAGCACTGATCCCGACCCCCCCAGTGCTTCTCCCACTACATTTCACCTCCCCACATGTAGAGCTCTTCTCCCACTGCATCCCTCCTCCTGCACATAGGGAGCACTCCTCCCCCTTCATTCAACCTCCACTCATGGGGAGCTTTCCTCCCATTTCATATCAGCTCTGTACATGGGGAGCACTCCACCCCTTCATCCCACTGCCCCTACATGGGGAGCATTGCTCCCCATCCATCCCACTCCTACACATGGAGACACATCCACACACTTGCACCAATCCTCCTCTACCACCATCCCACCTCTGCATATACAGCGTAATCCTAACCCCATTCCACTTTTGCACACGGGAGCACTCTACAACAGCCAGAGACAAAGATGTCAGTCAAAAGATGTCAGTCAGGCATCTGCCTTTCCACACCTATTCCCTCTCCACATGATAAACTCCAGGTTGAGATATAATGAGTGGGTTGCCCTGGGAGATGGTGCCAATACCTCTCACCACCTCTCTGAATGAGAGAAGTCCCTTCCCCCAAATCAATCTTTATTCTCTTCTCCACTCACCACTTTTCTGCTGATTATCCTCCTGTTGGCTTACCTTAACAGTTGATCCCCTCCCAAGACAGGACTATAGGCCACTAGACCAGGGCAAATTTTTCCTCAACCTCTCCTGTCTTCTCTTCAGACCACACCACCAGTCCAACCAGTATCCAGCACAGTCAAGAAGATGCAGTGTGTGTTACTCTCAGCTCAGCCCTGTTCTTTCTGTGGTAGACCATACTTCAAGTTCTCCCACAGTTCAACTGAGGCTAGAGAAGAGCAGCACATAGTCCTACTCTAACACCATGGCAGTCAATGGGACACCACAACCTGCTTGGCGCTGTACAGACACAGTACAGCACCATGATCACTAGTCTGTCTAATCAGGCTTCTCCCGCTCTCTCTGTTGATGTCTCTATCTCCCCTAGCCATCAACAGTCCCATGTATGCACACTGTGTTGCAGCTAGCTCCAGCTGCTATGAAGACCGCTGAGATGTTGAATGTTTTAGCAACTGAGCCCGAGGCAACCTGAAAATAAAATACAGGAATTTGAATATGTCTAAAGTAATTTGGGGGGGGGGGGTTGAACACCCTGAGCATGTCCCTGCCTATGTCCATGCAATCCACAACAGTTCAGACACATGCACTCCTTACAGTTAAAGGCACTCCTCCCAGCCCAGCCAGCCCTGGAACACAAATGAACACCAACTGCTACCCCTCCCACTTCCTTTGCAAGCAGCAAGGATCTCTCGCTCTCAACAGGTCAGTGCTGTACAAGTAGCTGAGTTGGGGGTCTGAGGCTACAGTCGGAACTGTTGCTGTAATGGAGTTAGAGCCTGCATCAATGCAACAGGACAGCTAAACTGAGTCCCCTTTATCTCTACAGATTGAGGGCTGCTGCATAGATGATTGCTACAGCCACTCAGGCACCACCAGGGATTTAAAACAAGAGCTGGACTATGGCAGACAGCCAGCCATCCATCTCCTCCTATACTTACTGCTTGCCAAGCTCCTCCTCCTCTTCTACCAGTGCCCACCAGCGGTCAGTAGTATCACTGGGTGGCCCCCGCTGGAGTGGTCAAGCAAGATCCTCGACTTGTTACTAGCCCCCGCTACTGATACTCTCTTTTGACTTCCTTCCATGTTTGGTTGCATTTGCCAGTTTCCAAACACACAGTGAACTTTTTTTCTAGTGTCTATATAGATACAGACTATTAAATGTATCAAAATAAAATATAATTGCTTTGAATGGTTCAGCTTCAGTGTATGGTTGGAGAATGCTGAAATCTCATCTTGATTGTTTTACTTCCTTATTTCTATTTTCTATTTTCAGGTTAAATCAAATATAATAAAATTGTTTTTATGAGAAGGTAGAAGCTTTTATTATGGCTCTTTTTGATTTGATCCACGCACACTGAAGTGCTGTTGCAGTGAGAGCGCCATGATTTTGGCAGCCTTGCATTATTCTTCTGATCTTAAAAATATGTATCACAATGATTGTAGGTCTATATTTAAATGTCTGTAATTCATTATAATTACACACTAAGAGGAATGGTCTTAATGAGTGCATTTAAAGTTCCATAATTTGACCTTTTGGAATTTTAATGACTTCCCAATCTTGGAGTCATCAATGTGTTTTATCTACACATTTCTTTGCTCAGTTCATCAATAGTCCAATAAGATTTAGAATAAAATTACTTCAGAACATAAACTGTATAAACTTTGTGTTTGATTTTGCGCAGACATTAACTTCTCTCAGAGATGAAAATGTATAGATTAGTTGTACATACTTTTGTATTTCTCCACACTTTTACTTTGGAAATTAGTAAAAAAAAAAAATGAAAAAAATAACACTTGACCTTTTGCATAGGTTTTGACCCCCCCCCCCATAAAGGGAATGGCTTAAAACTTATTTAGGAGTCATTCAAGAGTTATCCCAAGGTCGAGATTTAGTAAACTACACATTTAATGCATTTTAATAGGACATAAAAGAAAAAAAATCAGTGGTGCAGCATAGATGCCTAAAAGGTATCAAACCATTTGCTTCTAAAAGTTTCACAGACAGCCAAGTCTTCTTTACATGCGTGAGCATTGTTTTCTTCTGTGTCTTCCTTCTTCCCCCTATCTGGTCAGTGTCAGCTTCACACATAAATATTGCTGGCTAATAATTATTAAAATTAATCTGCTGCTTTTTTCCTGAACAGATTTAACATAATCCCATCCTGAAAAGCTCTAATGTGCCCCCAATAAGCAGATCATTTTGTTTCAAGCTGTTTTTTTTCTTCATATTAAGAACAAAAGAATTCCATTGAAGTGTTCTACATTGCTAGAATAACTTCAGGATCTGCTGTTAAATTAGGCATGACAAGATATAAACCATGGCCCAGACATTCAGAGCTTGCGTTGGTGCAAGTGCGGTTTTGCACCAAGGAGCCATATTCACCGGGAGCCAGTGCACAGCACAAAATCCATTGTACCAGTGCGCAACTATAATGAATGCAGGCACAGGAGCAGGGGGCGTTCCCATGAATATCCAGTACAGTGGCTTATTTAGCCGTGAATCCATGGCGCAAGCGTGGAGCAAATCGAAGTTGCTCCAAGCAGACTTGTTGCTATAAATACAGGGCGCAAACACACAGACAGCACTTGTGCCAGGCATGTGAGAGGGAGTAAGTGAGAGAGACAGACAGAGAGAAAGAGAGAGAGAGAGACACCCGCACAAACAGACAGACCAATGTCCACACACGGAGGGAGAGGGAAAGAGGTGGCCTGGGAGAGAGAGGCAGAGAGAGAGAGAGAGACAGACACAGACACACAGACAAGCAGTGCACCAGGCTGGCACACAGCCAGCAGCCAACCGCTCAGTGGGACAGTGAACAGCGAGGGCCATGGAAAGTGCACCCTTCATGATGGAGGCAAAAATGAGGGGTGTGAGGGGGCAGGAGGAACAGTGACATGGCCAAGAAAGTGCCCATCAGCTGTACACCCAACACAGGTGGTACCGTGCCTGCATCACCTTTGCAAACTACAGTGACACTGAGATCATGGGCTGGTACTGCCTGATCAGGGCCATTCTAAGGCAGCTCTGTGAGCTGTGCAGTGAGGAGATGCAGGCACCCACCAGATGGAGCCACGCCATGTCCGTGGAGACGAAGGTGACCGCTGTCATGTGCCTGCTTGCCATGGGCACCTTCCAGAGACCAACAGGGGACACCACAGGCATCACCCAGTCAGCCATGTCCCACAACCTCACATAGTTCCTCAATGCTCTACTGCCACGTGCTTCAGAATTCATCCATTTCCTCAGCACACAGGCGGAGCGTACAGCAATCATGCAGGAATTCCACAGGGTGGCACGTATGCCTGGCATGACTGGGGCCATTGACTGTACTCACATGACCATCCACATGCCACCTGGTCCTGAGGGCATGGCATATATCAACCAGAAGGGGGAGCCCGAGTGTCATGGGGCGCATCACCAATGTCTGCGCCACACACCCTGGGAGTGCACATGACGTGTTCATCTGGCACAGCTCTGCGCTGTGCCACAGGTTTGAATGTGGAGACATCCCCACGGGCAATCTAGTGGGTGAATATGGCATGGGCAAGGGGTGATGGGCAGATCAGACCTGGGGATGGGGTTGGGCAGGGTGTACGTGGTGGCGTGGGTGCCAGGATCAGACAAGGGGTGCAGCAGAGAATAGCAGAGGACTAATGATGTCAATCTCCACACAGGTGACAGCTCATATCCACTGAGGCCCTGGCTGCTCACCCCCTACCAGTGCCCATCATCCCCAGCAGAATAACGGTACAGTGAAGCACACGCCAGCATGTGCAACATCATCGATCATGTCTTTGGCATACTGAAAGCACAGTTCTGTTGCCTAGACATGTCAGGCAGTGCCCTACAGTACAGCCCCTGGAAATCCTGTGGCCTATTCCTGGTCTGCTGCATACTGCACAACATGGCCATTGACCATGGGATAGCTGTTGAGGCTGATGAGGGTGACAATAGTGGGGACAACGGAGGCAATGGGCCGGAGGGAGGTAGACAGCCACTCCTTGGGTGGAGGGACCCTCGGCTGCTCCAGCAGGCACAACACCACCGGGACACCATTGCACAGGAGCACTATGGTGCACATAGGCAGGTGGTGTGGTACACATGCATGGGCCACTCAAACAGGTACAGCACACACGCAGGAGCATGCATGGTAATGGGCATGCACACACAGGGGCATGAGGCAGGAGAGTCAATGGCGCACAGCAACACACACACACACACACACACACACACATATGCACCCACACACCAAGGCATTGGTATGTGGCATGGATCAGATGCTTGTGCCAGTGCTGAAGCATAACGGGCTAGACTGCCTCATGACACCCATGCCATATGTCCAGTGGCCGGGGCATGACACCAGGTGGTAGACACACACCGCTCATGTGCACACAGGGCAGCAGCTGCAGACTGCAGTCAGGGTGGCCCGCACATCAGGGCAGCTGCATGGAACGATGGCCACCACGGCCACGGGGGTGTCTGCGCCGGGACTGATTGGCAACCACAGGCTGTGCATCAGCCATGGGGGGGTTTGCAACAGCCCCCCAGGTGTTGAACTGCAGGACCACGACCTTGTCCATGTGGGGGTGTGCAGGCGCCCAAACAGGCCAGCCTCGGGCGTACCTGGGATGCCTACATCAGACTCCGGCGTTGACTCTGCTGGGGTCGCACGACACTGGGTTCATGGGGTAGACAGCGGACAGCCATGCCTTGTGGCAGCCAGCAATGCAAAGCCATCCATGATTGCAGTGGCAATGTGATCCAAGGATGCAGTCATGGCCTCCTGCATGACCTGCATCCTCGCCAGGATATGTGAAGTGCCCCGTTCCCACTGCTCAGCTAATTGATGCACCTCCACACGCAGTGCATGCACTCCAGTGGCAAGCAGCGCCTGTTGCTGAATGGACGCCTGCAGCAGACGGGTGTGCTCAGCCAGCCGGTCGGTGTCCTGGGGCTCCTGGATGGGATACCGATCCTCTTTTTTTTTCTTTTTCAATTCGAAGTTTATTTAGAGTTTTAACAATACAGAGAACGGATCCAGTAATAACAGTATAGCATAATCATGTATTGGATAATATGTTGGAACTGCTCCCTCCTCCACCCTCCCATCCCCATCCTCCCTCTGTATTCCCACCCTCTACCCTACACAACACAGATATTAAAAAGGAAAAAGCCCCGGTAAATGTAGGGACTAAAGAACTACTGGCTTACTAAAATTAAAGAGAACAGAGCGTATGCAGGGGGCCCCAGATTTTCATGTACTTCGTTAACCTATTATTGAGACTTGCTATCGCTTTTTCTGTTCTGATATTTGCTAGCAGCTCATTAAGCCATTTGGAATAAGGTATATCTTCACTGTCCTTCCAATGACGCAGGACCACTTTTTTAACAGACATTGAGATAAGGGCCATATGGCATCTGCGATTAAGCACCAATACCTCAGAATAGTCACCCAGTACGCAAATTTCTGGGGTAAATAGGGTATTCAGACCCAATAAAAGGGTCCACCCTTCGTTGAATGTTGGTCCAGAATACGGATACCTTGGTACAGGTCCAAAAGATATGATACAGGGAGCCCTCTTCTTGATGGCAACGAACACAAGTAGGTGACGAGAGGAGGCCAAACTTAAATAATTTCTGTGGAGAGTAATATAAATTGTGTAATATGTGAAATTGGGTAAGATGCAGTCTATCCTGAGTAATGTGTTTGTGGCAGTTGTGCCATAAATTTGGCCAGTCTAAATCTAGAGTGGGGAAAGTACAGTTACATAAGAACTTACCGTAACAGTAGATCTTCGAGAGAGGCTCTTGCAGTAGGTAATTACATATACAGTAGGACTGAAGCCAGCAGGCATCAGGACCCCATGGAAAAATTTCTAGCTAGCAGTCTCTGGCGGGGGACTGCTCCCACTTCAGGTGACTGGTGTGAGGCGACGTCGGTATAAAGGGGCGGTCCCCCACACCCACCTTCCAGTTCTTTCCCACCAAAGGCCAAAAAGGCAAGATGAGACAGAAGCAGATAGTTCCCTTCCTGGAAAAGGAGCTGAAAAGAGAAACTAAGGGGATGGAGGGCAGGAAGGTATTACCTACTGCAAGAGTCTCTCTTGAAGATCTACTGTTATGGTAAGTTCTAACATAACTGTACCTGAGTCCCAAGCAGTCTGGAACAAAAAGAAGCACATGGAGGAGGAAACTACTCCTACAGAGATCCTCTGGCTAAAGAGGGCCCAAGAAAGAAGCCCTTGCAGAACAGCCAACCCGAAGCTGGCTATCCAGCGAGAGGCAATGTCCAAACTATAGTGTTTCATAAAGGTATGGACAGAAGTCCAAGTTGTGGCTGCGCAAATGTCAGCCACTGACACATTCTTGAAACAAGCAGCAGAGGCCGCGACACCCCTGGTGGAGTGACCCCTGACCTGACCTGGCAAGGTCTTGTGATACTTGTCGTAGCAGAAAGTGATGCAATAAGCCAACCATTTGGGCAAACATTGTTTGAAAACAGCGTTGCCCTCTCTTTTGCTGGCAAAAGAAATAAATAGTTGGTCAGTCTTTCTGAGATGCTTCGTCCTGTTGGTGTAGTTCCTCAGAATCCGATGAACGTCCAGAATATGTAAAAGATACTCCCCATGATTGGAGTGCTGTGTGAAAAACGCAGGCAGTTCAATGGACTGGTTCATCATAGATTCTGCTACCACCTTAGGGAGAAACTTAGGACTGGTGTGCAGAGCCACACGTTCCTTATGGAAAATCAAATATGGAATTTTGCACATCAAGGCCTGAAGCTCGGAAATTCTTCAAGAGGAAGTAATGGGCACTAGGAAGACAGTCTTCCACGAAAAGAACTTAAGGTCTGCTGAAGCTGCCGGCTCAAAGGGAGGCAACATAAGCTTCTCAAGAATGAAATTCAAATCCCAAGGGGGGGCAGGAACCCGAATGGGGGCCTCAGATGGAGAACCCCTCGTAGGAAGGTCTTCATGACCTCCAACTGAGTGAAAGTTCTGTCCCCAAAGGGAATATGATAAGCGGCAAGAGCCGCCATGTGAACTTTCAAAGAGGAATGACTGAGACCCAGGTCAAACAGATAATGCATGTAGTCCAGTAGTCACCCCACAGGACAGGAGAAAGGCTCCAGGTCTTTGGACGAAGCCCAAATGGAGAACCGCTTCCATTTCATGGCATAAGTGGAACGAGTGGACAGCTTCCTGGCCTCCACCAAGATCTCTTCCACTTGTGGGGAAACCCCAAAGCGGGCTTGTGCTATGTCTGTAGGAGCCAAGCATGCAGCTGAAGGGACTTGAGGCCGGGATGGACCAGGGATCCCCAATCCTGGGTCAACAGTATTCGTGAAAGTGGAAGAGGAATCAGAGGTTCCTCTGAGTACTGTTGCAGAAGAGAGAACCAAACTTGCCTGGGCCAGAAGGGAGTGATGAGAATCATACGGGCCCCCTCTGAGCTGAGCTTGTGCAGGATCCTTGGAATCAACGGAATTGGGGGAAAGCATAGATGACTCTGCCCTTCCAGTCGAGAGACAGAGCATCTTTCCAGAGTCGCCCGCGCCCTGAAATGAGCAAGCAAAAGGTGGGTAGTTTTGCATTTAGAGGGGACGTGTACAGGTCGACCTGAGGGGTTCCCCAATGTAGGAAGATGTCATCTGCTATTTCCTGGTCAAATTCCCACTCTTGAGGCTGTGCCGAGGATCGGCTCAAGTGATCTGCCAACGAATTCTCTACCCCCGGGACGTAGACTGCCATGAGGTGAAAGTTGTGGAGGGTCGCACATTCCCAGACCTGCATCGCTTCCCGACAAAGAGGGTAGGAACAGGCCCCCCCAATTTGTTGAGGTACCAGACTACACTCATGTTGTCAGTCTGGATGGCCAGATGACCGGGAAGCAGAAAAGGGTGCAGTGCTTGAAGAGCATACAACACCGCTCTGAGCTCGAGCACATTGATGTGAAGTGTCTGCTCGAGTTTGGACCAAGAGCCCTGGTTCTGCTGGGATCCCAAATGGACTCCCCAACCTTTGCTCGAGGCATCCAATGTCAGCATTTGGGAGGGAGGAGGAAGACAGAAGAGAACTCCCCAACAAAGGTTTTCCTGAACCAACCACCAGTGCAAATCCTGAAGCATCGGGGTCGAGACTAGCACCTCTTGGTCCAGGTCATCGACCAGTTGATCCCACTAAGACCAAAGAGTCCACTGAGAGATTCTCATGTGGAGCCGCACGCATGGAATTGTCAGAATTGTAGCCACCATGAGCCCCAGGAAGCGAAGGACTGACCTGGTGGTAACCCATCTGTGGGAGGACAAGTTGCTTGCCTGAGCTTGGAGGGTGGCCACCCTGTCCAGAGGCAGAAAGACCATTCCAGTGGTCGTGTCCAGAATTGCCCCGATAAACTGGAGGTGTTGTGATGGGATCAAATGGGATTTTGCCTGGTTGATGGTAATACCCAGGCTGGTAAAAACCTGCCTGGTAAGACAAAGGGAACGCAGGAGTTCCTCCCTGGATGGGGCTGCCAGGAGCCAATCGTCCAGGTACGGGAAAACCTGAACTCCCTGAGTATGCAGGTGGGCCGCCACCACAGATAGCCTCCTGGTAATCCCTCATGTGAGCCACATAGTTCAAGGCTGTAATGCCCAGAGTGGAAGAAGAATAGACCTTCTTGCCACACTGGTCCAGAAGGTGGGATTCCTTATCGGATGGGGATGAGCTCAGGTGTTTTGGGTTAGCCGATCGGTTGTGGGCGGCACTGATCATGACCAAATCAGCCTTGGGGTGTGCCGTGAGAAAGTCAACCCCCTCAGGAGCCTGATACAGCCTATCCACCTTCCGAGGAAGGGGGGCTAAAGCAGACAGTTGTTTCCAAATAGTGGAAACGAGGTCGGCGTGAGGCTCGATCCAGGGTGGAACTAACGTGGGAGTGACCTCAGGCAAATCCAAATGGGCAGCTAGCTTCTGCCTCTGTGGATCTGGCTCCAGAGAGTTCCACTGATGAAGAGTCTGGATTTTGCTTAGCAACTCCGTAAACGAGGGATGCTCCGGAAGGGACTTTGGAGGAGTCCTGGGCCTGGGCTTGTCAGTAGTGCGAGGCTCGTCCAGATCGGAGCTGTCATCGGAGTCCTCTGATGAGTTTGAAGAAGGAGATGAAGACCCCTCCCCACTTGGGGGAGGAACATGGCCCCTAGGAGGCAAGGTGCCACCCCCAGCCTTAGACCCCGTAGCAGTGTCTCTGGGGTTGGGGGGGAACAGTCTTTTTCCCCCGGCGATGGGGGTCCAGGACCAGGTCTGTTGTCGGGATGTGGCTCTCCACCTCCCTGGTGAGCTGAGCCTTGGCCTCAGCCCACCAAGAAGCCAGAGTCTCCCTCAGATCCACCGGCAGCTGAGGGGGGCAGTGGAGGAGGGGAAGGGGGGATATGGATACTGGGGGTATCTGTTGGGTAAGTATCTGTAGCCCGACAGCGGGAAGCCTGGTGTCGGGTACTGAGGCACTGGGTACTGTGGCATCGGGTACTGCAGTGCCAGATAAGATGGCGTAAGATCCGGCACTAGGGGCTCTACCGGGGTAGAAGGTCCTGGAAGAGGCCCTGCAGGTGGGCCAGGGCCAGGTGGCCCGGTGGGCATCGGGTCCAGCATCAGGGGTAAGGGGATGTTGGCTGGTGACGGGGCCGGAGTCCAAGGGTCCGATGTCAGGCCATCCAGACCTATGGGAGGGAGGCCTGATGGAGACTCCAAAGAGTTCCCAGCGGCATCCGGGGGAGGGCTGGAGGGATCCTCCAGGTTCAGCTGGGGAGACGCAGGGGCCTCAGACGGCAGCAGCGAAGGCTGCGGGGAGCCAGCGGCGCTGGATAAATCCAAGGGATCTGGCATATGCTCTGTCGCCAAGTGACCACCGGATGGGCTGGCGGGCGTCTGACCAGTGGGATTCGGGTGGGCGTCAGAGGAGCCGAAGTCCGACTGATCAGACCAAGCCCCCGAAGAAGGCCGCGCAGGGGAGGCGACCTTGATGGGCGGCTTGATGGCCATGCACTGCCCCGGAGGGTCGAGTGGCTTAGCGGCTGGCTCTGGGTGGACATCGGAGCAGCTGAAGCCCGTCTTACTGGAGAGGCTCGAACCAGAAGACCGCGCAGGGACAGCCTTACTGGGAGCGGATACATCCTTTTTTCCAGGAGGCTCCTGACTGGCCTGAGCATGAACCATCCTGGGGGACTGACACCATCTCAAACTCCACCAAGATGGCCATTGGGGAACGGTCTCCCAGAGGATACGTTACCTGAAGGGCGGTGACCCCAGCCGAATTCACTGCAGCTGTGGATGAGGAAGCTCAGTCCCAGTGCTTCTCTTTCTTCTTCTTCTTCTTAAGGCCCTCGAGGGAGGTGGAAGCCTGTCGGAACTTTTTCAGCTCCTTTTCCATGGAGGACATCTTCTTTAGGATGTGGGCCTCCAGGGACTGCTGTCTTCTTCTGCGGGTAGCCGCGCTGAACTTCAGGCAGTGCTCACAGGAATCCATAGGGTGGTCGGGGCCTAGGCAGATAAGACACCGTGAATGGCCGTCCTTGTGTGGGAGTTGGGTGCCGCACGAGTCGCACTTGTTTTTGTGCTTGGATGTGGTAGGGGATGACATACACAGCAGATAAAAGAATCCTGACGAATATCTTAGAAAAAAAAAAATGATGGTATAACTACCGGTGACGGACTGATGAGCAGTGGAACTTATCCGTGAGGCGCTGTCGAAAGCAAACAGTGGGAAAGAACTGGAAGGCGGACATGGGAGACTTCCCCTTTATACCGACATCACCTGACGCTGGTCACCTGACATGGGGGCGGTGCTCCGACAGAGACTGCTAGATAGAAATTTTTCCGTGGGGTCCTGACGCCTGCCGGCATCAGTCCTATATGTAATTACCTACTGCAAGAGCCCTCTCGAAGTAAGATAGCTAGATTCCAATGGGATAAGGAAGCAAAGCAGTCCAGATAAGCCCAATTGTACATGATCCCATAGATCAATCAATATCTTTATTTATCCAGGTGGGCACCATTGAGCAAGCTCATTTACAAGGTGGACCTGTGGTCCTACAGTAAGAATACAGAAAGACAAGTTACAATAGTACATCAGTAAAAATAGCTGCTATTATAGTAAATTGAACACAGAACTACAAGGAGTCATGGATAATGAACTTATGCTGGATTCAAGCCCAAAAACTGTGCATTTTATAGTGGGAAATGTTAGGGAGAGGGTAGGCATACCAGATAGAAGATATCAAGTGCATAATGTAGGGAGAGGTGGGGAATAGGGGCTCAAGCGAAGAGGACCCAATTGTTAGAGCAGAGTGAGGGATTGGGAGGGCGGAGGACTGTACAAAAGGCTATCGGTTAATTTTTTGCCCCAAAACGCGGCGACATATGGAGGAGAAAAGCTGCCATTGTACTAAGTGCAAGAGGAGGAAAGTAGTAGCAGGGGCATAACTGGGAGGGTCCTGAGGTTGGGGCAGAGGGAGGTGCTGAATGGACTAATTGACCGAATATTTTTTGGGGCGAAAGACGATAATTATCCCCATGTGTGGTAGCATGTGCTAGAATCAGGCTGCAGCTGTTCAGAGCATCAAAGAATAAGATATGGGAGTTCGGCAATAAATCCTGTGGATCTGTTGGTGGGCATGCTAGAGGCAGAGGCACATATTTCAGCTGGGGGTGCCGCCATTTGCAGGCCGCCGTTTGAAGGAGGGAGGTTAGTTAGTGTCTAGTAAAGCAGTTAAATTTCCATAATCCCATCACGGTAAAGCCTTTTGAACAAAAGGGTACTTACTGGGGTTTTCAGCATAAGTATTTTTTGGGTTTTATTCCATATTGATGGGAGTGCGAATCCAAAGGTGGTTCTCCCGACTCGTGTGAGTGCCCTGGGTATATTTAGCAGGAGTTGTGAGCAGCTTCTAAGGGAATAATTCCTGGGCCACAATCGGAGACAGACAGTCGACGATGTATTGAGGGAGTTTGCCACTGAGGGCTCTAAGTGTCCAGAGTGCTGCATTAAAGTTGCGCCTATAGTGAAATGAGGTCCAGCCCGTGGCAGCATATAGTGTGCGCAATGATGGGTAGAGAAGGAGAGGTCAGTGATGAAGCGTATAGCTCTGTGGTAGAGCATATCCAATTTTCCAAGATAGGAAGCTGCACAGCTACTGTATATGAAGTCTGCGTAGTCAATTAAGGACAGGAACATGGCTTGGACTAGTCGTTTCTTTGCGTCTACGGTAAGAAGTCTTCTTATCCTGTAAAAAAGGCCAAGTCTTTGCTTTAATTTTTTCAGCAAGTCTTCCAGGTGGTCAGTGAAGGAGAGTTTACAGTCAATCCAGACCCCAAGATATCTAAATTTCGGAACATACTCTAAGCACTCTCCCAGCATCGTGGTTATTGGGGGGAGGGAGTCAGCAACGCTTGTGTGGTTTTCGGGGGGAAAATAACATGGCTTTAGTTTTCTTAGGATTTAATAGCAGTTTTTTATTGATTAGTTGGAGTTGCAGGAGGTTGAAATCTTTTTGTAGGTCAGTACAAGCTTCTTTTGGTGTGGCACAATTCAGGTACAGCACTGTGTCATCCGCGAATAAGGGAATACTTGCATCCTTGATTCCCTCATCAATGTTGTTGATACACACTGCAAAGAGGAGGGGACCTAATATGGATCTCTGAGGGACACCTCTTCGTAAGAGTTTTAAGGCAGATAGTTCGCCATCTGCTTTCACCTGCTGGTATCTGTCTGTCAGATATTCAGAGAACCAGTTTAGAAAAGTAGCATCCAATCCTAGTATTTTTAGCAAATTGAGGAGCAGGTCGTGGTCGACTGTGTCGAATGCTTTGCTGAGGTCAAGAAACACAGCACATACTGACTTTTTATGCTCCAACTCCATTTGCCAGTCATTGGTTACTTTAACTAATGCCGAGTACTGTGGTTGGCTCTGAATCCAAACTGAAGGGGGTTTAGTAATTTTTCTCTGTCTATGAAGGATCTTAGTTGGCCATTTACTATTTTTTCCAGTAGCTTCGAGAGTGTGGGTAGGAGAGAAATTGGCCTATAGTTATTAAGGTCTTAAGGGTCTCCAGATTTAAATAGCGGGATAACGTGTGCGATCTTCCATATTTGAGGGAGGGTACCTTGTGTTAGGGACAGGTTGAATAAATGAGTAATAGGCACTGCCAATACGTGGCATGCTATCTTTAGGAAGTATGGTTCAAGTGCATCTGCACTGGCACTTTTCTTAGTATCCAGGTGGAGAATCAAGTCAACCACTTCTTTGAGGGAAACCAATGAGAATGAGAAATGTTGACTAACGGAGCCAACATTTGGTGGGGTCATGCCCAGTTGGGTGCGCAGGCTACATGCAGGCGAGTTATCGAAGGCTAAGCCTGCTGTGACGAAGTGTGTGTTGAATGCCTGCAGTATCTCTTTTTCATCATTGATTACTGTATTGTCAGAGGTAGTTTTTGTAGGGAGCATATTTTGTGATGTGGCTCCCTCCAGTTCTTTGATTGTGGCCCAGAATTTGGAGGGACAATTGGCTGCAGTATCTAGTTCTGCTTGGTAATAGCAGGCTTTAGCTTCCCTAATCAGTTTGGTGCAGCAATTTCTGGCTGTTCTAAAGAGGTGCCAGTTTTTCTCTTTTTGGAATTTGTGGGCAGTTTTCCAGAGTTTATCCCTGGACAGTAGTGCAGCCTTGAGATCTTGAGTGAACCAATGGCATTTCCTAGCCTTTATGCGTATTTCTGACAGAGGCACATGTAGAACCATGGCGTAGGTAATGATTTCATGTAGTACAGAATATGCAGTTTCCACTGTTTTAGCAAGGTAAAAACTCTGCCACAAGGGGGAGTTTTTTAGGTCAAGAAGGTATGCCTTTGGGTCGAATGACCTGGTTGACCTTTTGGTGGAGAATTTAGCCGTAGTTGGCACTTTGTTGGCTGCCCAAGCTCCAGCTATTAGGCAATGGTCACTAATATCCGCATCAAAGGTTCCAAAGTGGGAGAAGGAATGGGGTTTATTCACAAGCAGGACATCCAGAAGGGTACTTTTGGCTGTATTCTTTTTGTTGATACGGGTGGGCTCTTCATTGAGTAGGGTGAAACCAAGGGAGTCACAGAAAGATTTAAGCGGGTGACCGGCTTCCGACAGCCAATCGTAGTTTAGATCACCAAGGATAATTTTTTCCTGGGGACTAGTGTCCAAGATAGTTGTAAGATAGGACAAGAGCTGAGTACTGGCAGATGGTGGTCTATAGCATCCTATGACTCACAGTGCTAACGATGGGGATAGGTCAATTTTTATGTCCAGGCACTCAAATCCCACTACCAGTGAGTTAGAATTAAGTGTTGATGCCACAAATCTATCTTTGATGTAGATGGCGACCCCACCTCCTCTGGATTGCCTATCGCATCTAAAGATCTGGTAGTGAGGTATGTTAATCACGCTATTTGGCGTAGAGGGCCGAAGCCAGGATTCTAAGATAACAAGCACATCTGGCATTGTATGGGTGGTCCAAGCCTGGATAAGGGTGAATTTTTTCAGCAGGCTGCACATGTTAATGTGCATAAAACTAATACTTTTAAGAGATAGTGACTCAGAAGGGGAGGTAAGTTTATTTATGGGCCCTGGATTAAGCTTGACATTGCCAGAGCAGAGTAAAAGGAGTAGTAGCAATTTTTTCAGGGATTCAAGTGAAAGGCAATGAGCTCAAGGCTTTTTCCGGCTTGGCATGGAGGAGGAACCGGGGTGCCAAGTTTTGTTTTTTAATTTATGCAAGCCTGAGGACACTGAGGCTAATACTCTGGCTGTGTAACGCCAGTGGGAGTAGCTCGAATTAATTAGAGATACGGAAGGAGGCGTAGACAATCCTGCAGTAGTTACTCTTCGAGGAAGGTAGTCCACCTGGATCAGTCGGCATGGAGCCTTGGCATAACATGTGATGTGTAGAGTCAGATTGGGCGAGCAGTCTTCAGGATGAGGATGTGGTGTACCCTCAGTCTCAAATTTTTCAGATAATAAGCCAGTAAGGGGTATGATACACAATGCAGTCAGGAGGAGGAGTTGCCATGAGGCTGCCATAATTGCAGTTGTTGGGTAAATGAGGGAATTTTGATAACAAGGGTAGCTTGCCAGCTGCTGATTGCAGAATTCCCCTGGAGGAACCCTGAGAGTAACAAATTGCTTTAGTAAGAAAGAGAAGGCAGGAGATTCATCAGGGATGGGAGTGAGCAGTGCTAATGGGTCTATATAATAGCGCACAGGAGGGAGGATGAGTGGGTGGGCGAAAAATTGCGACTTTGCCATACCTCTCAAGCGATCTTGGATACTGCATGTTGGGAAGCTGCCAATGAACCCAATTCATTTAAGAAGGAGATGGAGGCCTGTTGTGAAGGGGTTAAACCAAACACTTTCAGAATTAAATGTCTTAATTGAAATATTTTGAAAACATTACGGGTGGAAATACTAAATTTATTTAATATTTCTGTAGTAGAGAGCCAAGAGCCCTCTTCTGTTGTGAAGAGGGAAAGATGCCCATCCCCCAAGTGAGGCAACCAATGGACATTGTGCAGCTTATCATCTATTCTGAGATTAAGGTTTCCCCATATGGTTTGGGCTAAGTCTTGAATATGATTATATTTGAGGAAGGAACTCAGCTGTGCGTGAATTCTGACTGAAAATGCTATGGGGATTAGGTTTAATCTTGATGGAAGAGAACTAGCCTTAATATGTAACAAAGCAGATGGAGTAATACCACTGCCACGCATAAGAGCTAGTTCAATTTTAAGCCAGAGTGGTGAGGAGGGAGAAGAGGATATTGTCTCAAAAGGAGACAACCATTGAAGGTATTTGGAGGAATGACTAGCCCAGTATTAAAAGGTTAAGTGGGGAAGGCATAGGCCCCCTTTAGCCTTAGAGGCAGCTAGCTTATAATAAGCCAGTCTGGGCTGTTTATTGGACCAAATGAATTTTGTAATGAGGCTATGAATTTTACAGAACCAGGAAAGTAACCAAATATTAAGTAAGTGGAGAGGATAAAAAAGTCGAGGGAAAACATTCATCTTGATTAAATTAATTTTGCCCCAGAGGGAAATTGGAAGCTTGGACCATCTAAGTCCATAGTAATAAGTTTCACCAGGGAGTCCAAATTCAATTTCTGGGTAAGTACTGAATTCCTTGATAATTCGATTCCCAAGTATCTTAAGGAATCTTGTTTCCAAGAAAGTCCCAGATCAGTGATGGAACTGTTAAGTATCTTACAGTTGAGGGGAAACACTACAGTTTTATCTAAATTTAATTTGTAGTTGGACAGTTGGCTATATTTTTCAGTGATTAATAACATAGGGGGGATTGATATAGCTGGGTGGGATACTTGTAAAAGAAGGTCGTCCGCGTAAGCAGAGACCTTAATTTCATGACTCAAAATAGTTATTCCTTGGATTCTTTCACATGGCATCAGTCGACAAATAAGGGGTTCCAAGTATAAGTTAAAAGGCAATGGAGAGAGAGGGCAACCCTGCCTGGTTCCTGATGATAATGGGAAAAGGTTTGATACCTCCCCACTGACTGTAACCGCACTGATGGGGAATGATACAACACTTGTATCCAATGTTGGAATTCTAATTGGAAACTAAAAGTGTTGAGGGCTTGAAACAAGAAATTCCAATCCACCCTGTCAAATGCTTTCTCGGCATTCAGAGAGATCAAGGCTGCAGGAAAGTGAGCGTCTCTGGATGCCGAGAGGATATGCGACAGGGTTCGGAGATGGTCGACTGAAGAGCAACCTTTCATGAAGCCAACCTGCTCTGAACCAATAAGATCAGGCAAAATAAGATTAATGCGGTCAGCCATTAATTTGGTTAAAATTTGAATGTCCTGATTCAGTAAAGATATGGGTTGGTAGGTAGACACCAATTCCGGGTTCCTGTCAGGCTTGGGTAACAGAACAATTAGGGCTTCAAACAAGGTGGGGTCCACAGATGCTCCTGACAAGATATACTGAAATAAGGGTAATAGTAAGGGAAGTAGCAGTTTTTGGAATTTTTTATAGAAATTGGCAGAGAATCCATCTGGATCAGGAGTTTTGTCTGAAGTAAGGCTTTGGATTACCCTTGCCAATTCAGCCAAGGAAATAGGGGTTATAAGCACACTTTGCTGTTCTTCAGAAAGAGAAGGCAAATTGGATGCGATCAGATACTCATCTACAGTTCAAATTGAGGGTGGATTGGGCATAGAACTGTACAAATTACTATAGTTATTTACTAAATTCTAATACAATATCCAATGGGGATATTTTCAGAGATCCATCCATTGGAGAGCAGATGGATGCAATATATTTGGATGACTCCTGTTGATTAATCCGGAGTACTAACAGGCACCCACCTTTCTCACCCTGATCTGAATAATCATGACACTACAACTCTGGGTTGTCTCCCCCCCCCCGCTGAAAATACATGGCCCATTTGTTGTCTCCTCATCCAAATGGCTTCGGAGTCCAGAAGATGAGATTCCTGCATAAATATAACATCTATTGACAATAGGGACAAATGCTTCAATACTTTGTATTGTTTCAATTTCTGTCCGACCCCTTTGACATTCCAAGTAGCAATTCTAAGATTATTAGCCATAAGCTATATCAGCCACGAAGTTGAACAAACAATGCAGAGGTATCATCAGGAATGCCAGTATCTTTGCCCTACAGAAAACTGTGTTGTATCACTTCCCTCCCTTTCTACCCATAATCCAAAGTAAATCCCCTACTAATCCCCAAAACCAAACAGGAAAAAGAAAATCAGGTCTGTGTATTAGAGTCAACCCAACCCCCCCAATCCCCCAAACTATTACGGGCTGCGTTCCGTAGATCTCCTATACTATAGCTTCCTCCCTCCAGCCACCTCTAATTGTTCCCAATTCCCTCCCCTATATCAGGGAAACAGGGGAAAGGAAAAAGAAAAACACCCAACTATAAATCACATTAAAACGAAAACAGTCCCCTTGGGCCCAAGGGGGATACCATTTTATATATATATCTTGTGGGTTTCTTGAGTTAACCTAAGTAGTTTTTACCAACAATATCTACTAATTAACAAACTAAATGAGCTATTGTATACTGCTCAGCATAATAACAACAAGAGCAGTAGTAACTCTTTCTATGCATTAGATTACAAGTCACGGATTTGGTTGTTAATATCCAGCAGGTTATAATCTGATTTTAATCTAAACAGTGACTTGAATTAAAAGTACATTTTAAATGAGAGGCTATTGAGAGCAATGAATCGAAAAGAAAAATGAACTTGTAACACCCGCTCTACCTATATGATCAATTACCTATGAGCCCTTAAAAGGTAGGAAACAAGCCCCCTCTGGTGGTTGCAGTGAGGTAGTGTCTCCATCCTGGTATAAAAGTGGAATAAGCACAAGTATGCATAAATGGAATTGGAACTAAATAATAAGCTGTACGAGTGTAAACATCGTGCTTCTCAGCTATTAGAAACACACATATGCCCAACAGTAACCGGGAAGACCCAGAAAAGTTCTTAGACAGAAACAGTCAATGATTCAGTGGAGAAAATTGGGTTAAACCGAAGGAATAAACCAGCCTAATGTTCCAACATGTAGGGCCATCTTCACAGCATGTTTGCATCATTTCAGGTGCACTTTTAACAGATTGTAGTTCCCTTCCATTATTTATGAGTGAAATTAACAAACCTTTACCAGGTAAATTTAAGTGTCTTGGAAGAGATCAGGTAATGTAGCCTTGAGCCCTGTGCGTGCAGCATCTGGATCTTCGTAGCTATGCCAAGTACCCTCAATTAAGACCTGAAGCCTCGCAGGATAGTTCATACGAAAGTGGACCCCTGCAGCAATGAGTTTAGCAACAAGGGGATGAAAGGCCATCCTTCATTGACGAATAGTGGCAGGAAGATCTTAAGCTACTCGAATCCTGGTTCCCTCTCATTGGAACTCTTGCAACTCCTTCACCTTGGATAGAAGATGCTGGCACTCTAGGTAATTCAGAAACCTAAAAATCAAAGGTCTCGGGGGGGGGGGATGCAACTGGAGGAATCAGTCTGAGTGCCCTATGTGCCCATTCTATAACATATTTGGAGCCAAATGGAGAGGGCCCAGCAATTTACTCCATGAATTTTTGAATGAAGAGGATGGTATCCTGCCCTTCTTTAGCCCAATGAGGCCCGCATTGTTCCTACGGCTACGGCCCTCAAGGTCCTCTATTTTTAACTCCATTTTTGGAGATCTTGTGTCTCATTGCCACTAATTCAGGGTCAATTTTATCACAGCATTTTTCCAGGGAGCAGATCCAGACCTCTGAATCGGAAGTACACCAGGAGATATCCTCAAGAGCATGTGTGATAGATTTGATCTCCGATGTGAGCAAGCGGAGTTCATCCTTAAAAGGTCTGAATTTGGCTAGGAAGCCAGCTAGGGTAAGCGGCTCCAAATCTGAAGGAAAGCTAGAGGTCTCCAAGGTATCAGCAGTGCTAGAGGCCCAAGGCTTCTTGGGACCTTTTTCCGGTGTTGCCGGTGGAGTACGCTTTAGTAAACCTCTCCGCATTTCGACCTCCATGTGGGAAATCTCGGAAACCAGCAATGAAGCAACAGTTCTGAAGTCTTCTGAGCAGGTTGTAGAATTTTTACACTTTAGTAGGCACAGAAAATAATTGAATAAAATGATCGGGTGGCTGGAGCAAGAAGTCAGAGTTAGCACCAGGCTGCCTGCATCACGTGGTCCCTGATGCCGATCCTCTTGTGGTGACCGGCCACGCTGCACAGCTCCTCTCTAGTGGATACTGCACAGTGGGGTCTGCAGAGGGGAATGGACACAGCAGGCACACCGGTGGCAGACCCTGTGTCCGGCTTCCCAGTGGCACCTGCAGCCTGCTGCTGCTGTCACCTGTCCGGCCACTGTATGCCACCCAACACCTGTGCAGTCACACCACCACCATCACAGCAGGGCACAGCTGGGGCAGCGTGCAACACACTGCACCTGCAGTAGTGTTGGGCAGCTGTTCCACCACTGGCAGAGCACTGGGCGTGGTGCCTGTGTCAGATGCCAGCAGGGGCGTCTCACCCACAACATTGCCCATGCTGTCCAGGATCAGTGTGATGTCATCATCGGAGTCGGACCCTGCCCCAATCTGTGTTTCTTCCCACAGGACAAAAAGGCTGGCATCCTGCAGGAACACATCCAGAAAAGACATCCGCCTGCACCGTGGTGCTGAGCTGCAGCCTGTCAGGCCCCCAGATGCTGGTGGAGGTGAATGGTGGATCCTCCAGGGCTGTACCAGCATCCAGTGATGCTGCTGCTGCTGCCGGTGCCCCATCATCTTCACGGAGGCGTGCTGGTGCTGCAAGAGGAAAAAGGTGGGTCAGTGATGCAATGCCCACATGTGCCCCCTTGTACACTGACACTGCGTGTGTCCTGCAGCATGGCATGCACATGGGTACGCACACATGCACATGATATGAAAGCCATCTGCATGCATGCCAGCATGCCCATGTACACACCTTCCATGCCTCTGGCTGTACGTGGCTGACATACTTACTATGCAGTGATGGGCTGCCACCTGTCTGGAATCCTCTTCCAGGCACACCCTCCCCCATGGTGGGGTGCATGGTGGCTGCCATCAACTCCTCCTGCGGTGTAAGTGTGGGTGCATCCGTAGGTCCTCCTCCACTGGCGGTATGGGATGCCCAGATGGCCTCCACCTTCTTCTTTATCCACTGCTTGTCCACTCCCACATTTTTACGGCCCTCCTGCACTGACTGCTGGTGGCTGCCATGCTGGTTAAAGTAGACGGTCACCTCCTCCCATGCACCAGCCCTGGCCTGTGGTGTGCCCGTGGTACCACTCAACAGTGGCTCCCTGTCCACTCCACCTTTGTGAAGTTGGGCCTGCACCCCGCTCCTCGCCCTCCTCATGTGCCGACATGCTGCTGCCTGTGGACATGGACAGCACAGTGTGACAGTGGCAGCATCTCCCCAGTCCA
Organism: Neoceratodus forsteri; assembly: GCA_016271365.2. Lineage (NCBI taxonomy): Eukaryota > Metazoa > Chordata > Ceratodontiformes > Ceratodontidae > Neoceratodus > Neoceratodus forsteri. Next base: position 338,096,670 of record CM028137.1, on the reverse strand, counting down.
TCCCACCATGCAGTGCTGTCAGCTTCCAGTGAGCTGCAGTGGCATGCACAACTTACCTACCAAGGTTGCAATACTGGTCCATGGCCTGTGCTGTTCTGTGGTGCTAATAAGGCACAACGCATGCAAATGAGGTTGGGCAGAATAATGACATGCTAATGCACCCGTGCCACACATTCACTGATGAGCTCATTTGCATGTGGTATTGCGATATTGCACCGTGCATAATGGGATTGCACTGGAGCAAGTCGCAATGGTGCAATGCACACACATGCACGGTGTGCAAGCCTGCATTACACATGCGTGTCATGGCATCATGGCATCAATCACGCACCGTGTGCAGAGAGCGAGATGCAGTGGCATTGCACATGTGCATGAGCCAGCTACGCGCATGGGGTGCCGTGCCCTACTATGCACATGTGCAATGCCAGTCGACCTCTGACCCTGTGACCTTGTGTAGCCACACCCATTCCACGCATCTCTGACACTGCGTGATGGGCATGAGCTGCACATGGTGTGGACACATGGACCTCCCGCCATTTTTGCCACTGAACATGTTGAGCTGACCATGGCGCAGGTAAGATGCAGGAGGGCCCAGAACTGGTCTCAAATGGAGGTGGCCAAATTAGTGGCCTGCGTAGAGTCCCACTCCCCTCAGCTCTTTGGGTAGATGCCCCTGCAGTGGGCCAAGGGCACCATGTGGCAGGACATAGCAAACAGCCAGGAGCACAGGACAGGTTTGCCAAGAACTGGAGAACAATGTCGTCACCACTATGGGGACCTCATACGGCAGGACCCAGAGCACTTGAGGAGGCTACAGGCACAAGTCAGGTGAGGGGCTGTGCCACAGCCAGGTAAGTCATCCCATGCTGCATGTCTGCCCTGGTGCTGTACTGTGGTGTTGGCTGGGCTGCCTGGCATGCCCTGTAGAGGTGTACCCTGTCATCATGCACATTGTGGAGTGGCATTGCCAGCTTTCTCTTGCATTGCAGTGCAGCCATGCGGGACATGTCAGGCAGGGGCACACCATGTGCACAGGGATGGGGTGGGGGGCAGTTGCTGTGATCAGTCCCTGATGTGCACCTGTCTTCTTTCCATTTCCAGGACCTGAGGACCATCAGAGGGCCCAGGTTGCAGCAGTGCAGCAGGGAGCAGAGGGACATGGTGGAGTAGCACTGGCACCAGCAGGGCCGCAGAGGGCAGGTAGGCACAGTCATGGTCCTTCGCACTGTACATGGGGGAGTGGGTGAGGGCATGGCTGCCTGTGCCATGTGCCATGGCAGCTGTGTGTGTCACACTGTGCATGGTGCATGCCACAGTAGTGCATCCATTGGACACGTGTGCCAGCTGTTGGTGTGGTGGGCATGCATCTGGCTGCCACTGTTGTTGCTGTGGTGCTGTGGTGCACTGTGCCAGGTGACTGTCATTGCCCAGTTGGGTGGCCATTGTGTGGCAGGGACCACCTCTGTACAGTGTCATGGTGCCCTGAGTTTGCTGGTTGGCGTTGGCCCACCCCCCTGCAGGTGGCTGTTATGGGCCCTCCAGGTGTGTGTTCCGCTGTCCATTGTGCACTACTGGTGGCCATGGTTCCTTGGGACATTGCTCTGATCACCTGTCCTGTCCCTTGTTTTAGGTGTCTGGCAGCGAAGACCACCAAGGTCAATGATCTCCAGGCTTGTGTGCCAGACCCTCTTTGTGGCCTTGATGACACTGGAGGTCATGATCCAGATCAGACAGATGCTAGTAGCAGAGCGGTGGCAGCCTATCAATTCCAGGGTGGCCGGACAGGGCCGCCATTAGTTTAGACCTTGTTTTCCCTCATTTCTCCTGATGTACCTCCCCCGATGGCACCCCCCCATGGTACAGTCCCTGTTCCCTGTCCCCTTCTCTCACTGTACCTAACCTTTCCCAGGCCCTGATTCTTGTAAATTGTTTTGTTCAAAATATATCTATTTTTCTGATGTACCTGCCTATGTCTGTCTACTTTGCAGGTGGTGTGAGAAGCCATGCTGCAGTGACCCAGTGTCTGTCCATGTGGTGTGCATGTGAGGGGGCATGTGTTGTGCTTCTTTGGTTCACCACTGTGTGCTGTGGTGCATCCCACTGTAGTGGTATCCGTCCCCTGGGTTGGTGGCTGAGCCTTGGGGTGCCCATGGGGCAGCTGTCAGGAATGTGTGCATGGTAGTGGCACACGGCCATGTTCATTGGTCAGGTACTGGCCTCACACTGTGTTGGGGCCCCTGCTTGGCATTGTGCAGCCTGTCCCATGTGGTCTGCCATGTTACTTGCCTCCTGGCACATTCAGTGCCTACTGTATGGGCTTCCTGTGTGCCTGTGTGTGCTTGGCTGCATGGTCCTGGGTGTGGCCTGCTATGGTCTGGTGGGGGCACGGCCAGCAGCCTGCAGGGAGGGGGGCTCCCTTTGTGGCCCTCCATTGGCACCTACGCTTGCCTGCTATCTGTGCCACTGTTGTGTTCTGGGGTTAGATGTCTGGGTGCCTGTATGTGCCCTGCTGGTGGAGACCTCCTGTGGCCTGTCACTGTGCTTCTCTGGCTCTGTCCCTGGGTCTGTTCTCTGTGCCATGCACCCCTCTGTTGCTCTGCTCTGCAGTTGCACTGGCACACCTCTTTTTGCACCATGGTGCACCTCTCTTTGTGCTATGGAGCAACTCTGCCATATTCAGCTGGGTTACGCTGGCACAGTTCGGCCTGCACAACCTCTGAATATGGTTCCTGTTGCACCATTGTGCATTGGATTTGCGCTGTACCGGACCTGCACCGGCCTTTGACGCATTTCTGAATATTTGGGCCCATATGTTCTGGTCTCAGCATAGTGGTTCCTGAAATCAGGCTGTCAGAAATATAACAGGAGTTATGCTAAACAAATGTAAATAGCTCTAAAAGTATAGGAGTTACTCATAATCCATCAGTATGAAAGATGTTCAGGACACAAATACCTTTTAAATGAGCCTATTTACTGAGATGCACTTCTTATATTTTTTTTAAACTATGGCCACCTGATTACCTGAATTTTCATTTTTCTTCAGTTTTCACCTTTCAGTTGGCTATATTTAAAAGCATCTAATGAATTTAGATTAGTGACTACCCTCATTTGAAAGGTCATTTTGTCCTGAACAACGTTCATGTTGGTTGTATATTGGTAACTTGTATATTTTCCAAGATATTTACATTTTTTTGGCATGACTCGTACTGTGTTAACTCAGAATGAAAAAAATGAGTTTGTTTGGAAGACCATATTTTACAAAATAAAAAAAAAATTAGATTAGTGATTACCTTCATGTGAAAGGTCATTTTGCTCTGAACAACTTTGGCACTAATTGTTTTTGCGCACCTTAAATAGTTTCAAAAATATTTATATTTGTTTGGAAGGTGTGCACATTTGCTCTCAGGGAAAAGCAGCTTTGAGTTCTGTGTCCATCATTCTAAACAGAAAGAAGGGAGTATTTTTAACTGCCATAGGGATTTGTAGTATTATGGAAGGATACACTGAAAACTACTAAAAAATATGTTCCACGGAAAACCCTTTTCAAGCTAAAATGATATGGCTGCAAGCTGCACCCACAGCCATAATGAGCAGTAATTGTATCAGATAGATTACTAAGTGTCTATATAAGGGAGGACAAATGCCAAAATTAATCACTGCAGCCTATAACAGAGTTTAGAAACATAGAAGGTATCTGCCTATTGTTAAGTGAGCATTGCAGTGTCAGTCACTACTTTCCCTGGGTAATAATCACACAGTGGACATGACAGTTTCTTCCTATTGTTTGCCCCAGGGTCTTGGTAGATTTGTTTATACAGAAAGGTGCATCTTCCCTAATCCACTGTTCTGCCCATGGTATGGTTGTTTCCCAGGGAAAGTGGTGACTGGTACTGCAATGCTCACTTAACAATAGGCAAATACCTTCCATATTTCCAAATTATGTTACAGGCTGCAGTGATTAGTAGTGGCCTTTGTCCTCCATAATACAATACACTTAATAATCTATCTGACAGTTATGGCAATATTGTATGACCGCCCCCTCAGGACAGCTTTTATTCCTTTTGGTCTCTGTTACCCCAATGACCCCCCCCCCCGCTCTGGTTCTAATAGTGCTGTCACCCTTTCCATTGAGTGCTGCTGCCGGTTCCCTTGTCCCAGAAGGAGCACAGGTAAAACATGCCGATTATTGATCCCATTCAGTTAAAAAACCTTCATCTCTATATGGCATGCTTAAATGTATGCATTTGAATTAAAAACATATACTTTTATTCATGAAAACAAATTAAAATTGTCATTTTTAATTCTTAAAGAATGACAGAAAATTCAACACCTCTTTGAAATTAAGACTTGACTGTGTGCAACATTTCTCCAGCTTACCAGATTGTTGATCTGTGCAAACAATATCGTTGGGGTACTACACACACTTAGCATAGAGTTTGCTCCAGTCCCGACTGACTGTGGTAACATGGGTGTATAAGGCTAACCTTGAACTGTTTGCTGCTCACTAATAATGTTAGCCCAGCACTCATAACTTGAACTGGGTAAAAACATCAGCTCAGTGTTGTCTGCTACTACTGCAGTGACTTTGATTGTGTGGCTTATTGCATTTCCTCACTGCTGAATTTACATACAGCAAAGTACCCACTGTTAAGAGATGCTCGGTTAGCTTTCTTTTCTATTTTACTTTCTTTTGACTGACAGAACATTTTCCATCTCAGTGGAGTTTGGATGTGATCTCTTCATGAACCCTATTCCACATTATTTTCCAATATTGCTCACTTGCTTGGCATCATGTCTGCACAAGACTGGCAGCTCAAAGGAATGTTAACCTAGTTAATTAATTAAACCTTTTAATGACTTTTCATTTGTTCTTTCTTAACATTCCACACACACACACACACACACACACACACACACACACACACACACAGATCTACAGAGACCAGCTGAAACACAAGCTACACACACACACACACACACACACATACCCAACAAAGACTGGAAAGCCACACCAAGCTGCAGAGGCTGATCACAGTTAATAACTGCAGTTATACTGTAGACGTTCTCATCATTTCTTTTTGTTAGTTTTGCTTCACTGCACTGTGACAAAGTCTAATGCATGTGAAATATTTTGCTAATATCAAAATTACAGCACATTTGGTAAAAACTGTATGAGCAGAAACACACACACACACACACACACACACACATGCACATTCAGAGCATCAGTAGTTTGTTGATTCTGTCCCCATGATACTATACAAGGATAAATGATCTGAACATTGGTTTGTCAGGGCTACTTGTGAGGGCACGGGTATCAAGATCTGATTTTTCTCTGGTCTGTAATCTGCCCTTAGAACAGACAAAGGTGGCAATGGGACTTAGCTGGTAGCAATCTCTCCAGTCTGGGCCTCAAGACTGAAGGGTCAAGTGCCAAATCATAAACATGAGCTCATAACCAACAACATGGTGGTGGGGGGGGGCAGCTAAATTTACATGTTTTTTTACACCCACGCACACACACACAGTGTTCTTATAACATTACCAAACTTGAAAATTCATACGTCTGACAGCACAAATATTTTCATTCTATATTTTCTGCTGCCCTGTGTCCCTAATTCGAGAACAGGCATGGTATCAATATATGCATAGTCATGGTAGGTTGACAGCCTAGTAAAAATGCAGCAGACTGAAAATTCCAGGGAACAGAAACACTTGGAAAAGTGCAAAGGTGAAATGATGGTTCCACTGGCAACTAGGTATGTTGTTTCCCTTCTTTGATTACCTCTTAGTGTTCTTGGGAAAAACTGACTTCAGACGCATTTAATTCCAGTCTGGATATCCAACTGCGCTAAATGATTTTATGCAGCACGTATTCATTCACTATTATTTCTACCACTAACTAGCAATGGGAATACAAGCAGCCAATGTGTTGAGGGAGGGTTGCTGACTCGAATGGAGACAGTCTCAAGATGTTGCCTCTTTTCATTGTGTACCTCATATTGTTTTTATGCTATTCTTTTATATTATTACTCCTACCTGCTCTACATAGTTAAATGCAGAGCTCATTACTTTCTGCCATTTTATTTTTCCACTACCTGCCTTTACACACTAGCAGAAGCAATGTTTTATATGATTTATGGGTCATATTTAATGCCTGACCAAGGGAAAGCAGGATCTTTAAGACAGAATGCAGAGTCACTGTAATTATTCTGAACCTAGGCTGCGATTTTTCATCTTGCTTCGGCTAGCAATAGCTTGATCTTAACAGGAGTGTGCCATTTCCTGTTGAAGGGGTGTAGACTGTTGGAAAAAGTACTATTAATTTTTGGGAGCCAGCTTCTCCACAGGGAACATGCTCCCTGTGAGTGTACATGTAAGTTGTGACAGTGTGTACCAGTAGGAATATCAGTGAGAGTGACACCACTGCACTGACCTATATGCTCTCAGTAGTAAAGGTTGGTTCCCAGCACATTACATTTCCCTATTTTTACAGGACTTCTTTCCCTTCTGACAAAAATAACATACCCCCAGCACAGGTTCTTGTGCACTTACACATGTCTCAATGAAAGATGGGTTCATTGCTTGTGCATGTGTAGCCCTAAGCTCTATTGCACCCCATTCTCTCTCTCTCTTTTTTTTTTTACTTATTTCCAGGGTGCACTGTCCTTATATTTCTTTGAAGTAAGAAGTACCTATCCCTTGGGTGGGTTGGGGAGACCCACTTTGACAGAATTGTATAGGCACATATGTTAATTAGCAGTACACAAATTAGATCACTATCCTTCATCCGTCCTCCTTAAAGCTTCCTGGGTAACATCGGGGAGCATAAACAGCTGAACTGATGCACTCTAGGGGATACTGGAATAGAGTTATGTCAATGTCTACAGTGTGCATAATCACTGACAAGAATGTCCAGCTCACAGGACAAGCACAGAGTCATCATGGAAACAATCCTGTGCCGCTATTGCTCAATCCCTTTGAATATCCACCGAAGAGTTGACTCTCCCCAGATCCACTGTCCAATGCACAGTGGCAGAGGCCTATGTGAATAGAATACCAAATGCTGGGGGATAATAGGTTGCAAATCATGCCATTTTAAAAACTGGACTGACGAGGCACCATTGCTGATTAAAACATTTACAATGTTCATATTCACTGTTACTGGTCCGAGCTGCGTCTGGTGGTAAGTGCTGTCTCCCAAAATGTTCAACAGCCACACAGGAACAGCGCACTCAAATTAGAAGCAAAAACCTGAAGGTACTGTTGCTGAAGCAAAACATTTATTCACCAAAGAAAGGAATACTGCCATCACATTTTTGCCTAGACGTCTACAGTCAATCCAACTTGAGCAAAGCGCCAGGATCAGGGCACCTAGCTGGCAGTGTGGTGTCATTATTCCTGTCCTTTAGAGATTAAACTTTTTGCTTCACCAATGGTATATTGACATTTGTGTTACAAACTTGTGTGCACTGCTCGTTTGATCACTATTGCAGGAGTCAGTGAAAACACCCAATTCTGGCCCACCTATGGTGACCATGTAGTCACCCATGAAAACTGATACCACAGGCCTACAGAACTGTCTGTCCAACAATCCCATAATCTAATACGGCATATATAAATCTCAATTGGAATCTGAGCCCTCCACTCCCTATGCCTCCCAAACCATAATGCCTTCAACGTACTCTCCTCACAGAGACAGTTTCTGCTAAATTACAATGACACTGATATTTAATATTGGTGCACCTGCCAGTAATTAAACTATTCTAATAAATCAGTTGTTATTTTTTTTTAAATCTCAATGCTGTTGAGTTTTGGTAATTGTGTTGTAGGGGGTGGGGATAGGGGCCATGTTTGTTTCCTGTATGTTAGGAAGTGTACTCCAACATTGCATTCAGCATTATAATTTATCTGTTTCTACTTTCAAATATTCAAAGTTTAACTTCTTTTAATCTCACTACTATTTGATTTATATAGTGTACCTTATGCAGTTTATAAATGAGCAATGTTGAGGATCAGTCAATAGCTGTATATTGTGAGCAAATTGTTTTTTATTAGAACTTGTAATGATAAGTAATATCCAAATAGAAATGTACTTTGTCTTTTTTTTACATTTATTTATTATTCATGTTGTGCCTTTTATGTTCGTTGGCTGTTGTTGGTGGATGTGGTGGGGGTGCAGTGGTGTGTGTGTGTGTGTGTGTGTGTGTGTGTGTGTGCTGGAAATGACCCAAACGCCTTTGTAATGACAAAGTGTGAAACACAGAAAACAGAATTTGCTTGGTGGATAAGGACCACATAGCCTATCCAGTCTGCTCATTTATCTCTACATACATCATTTCATCAGTCTGTGCCCTATCTACAGGTATTTCCTCATCCCCCTCCCCCATTACACTTTGAATCCTTTGTACTTATCCCATGCATTTTTTGGACAGTATTGTTGTTTTTGACCCCTGTCTACTTTGCTTGATGGTTGTTCCAGGAATACACCACTCTTCACTTCCTCATTTCTCTCCTGAATCCAAGTCCCTTCAACTTCTTATCATGTCCTCGTATTCTTGAGCACATCTTCTTCTGGGGAAACACATTATTCAAAGGGGTTTCACCACTCCAATCATTGTACTAACTTTTCCATTCTGATGACAAATACTGTGCATCAAAGTCTAATACCAAGGACTGCACTTTGAATTTTGTAGTTGAACTCAGTCTGACTCCAGGAGCAGTGCAGCTGCAAACCTATAACTCATACAATCGTTTTTCTGCTCATCTTTTTTCATTTATCATTCAGATTCACAGTACTACCATCATATTGTCTAACTACCCCTGCTGCATATTTTGTGGTACTCTGAGAAAGTATCACCCTTGTGAGAACTAACTGAAGACTGGATTGACCCCCTCCTGGGTCTGGGAGACCTCTTCTCCCCGGAAGTATGTATTATTGGTGATTATTCACAGATCCCGGTCAGGGAAAGAAGATACCATATTGCGCTCATTTCCCTGGCTGTCAAAACACTGGTCCTTAGACACTGGCTAGATCAATCTCCTATAATGAGTGGCTGCATGAACTGTCCTTTTCTCTCCGGACTGAGCGCCTGATAGCCAGTGCCTACCATCGTCTGCCTCCTTTTAACAAGAAATGGGGTAAACTCTATGCCCTTTATTTGAATTAATTTTCCTTCTGAGTTCTCTCAGATTCCCACTATATACACCTGTAATAAGCAGATCTATCATCAATGGTATTATTTCCTGGGTTCTCTCTCTGTTGGGTTGTTTACACACACTCCGTATGGGGGGGGCCTTTTGGGATGCCAGGTTACAGTGTTCTGTTTCATTGTTCAGATGATGATCATTTTGTTTCTAAAATATAATAAAATTGATTTAATTTCAAAAAAATATTGTCCATCTAGTCCCAAAGGACTCAAGCAAACTTCCATCCAAACTACAAGTCCCACTATTGCCATTGACTTGTGGACAATGTTTTGGAGTGCTGTACGTGGAGTTCCTATGGAGGACAATATTCAGTACCTCTGAGAAAAGTGAAATGGGGAGGTTGCAAGGTCCATTCTGTGATGGGACAACTCAGAAGCTAAAAGGAGAATTCTGAAAAAAAAACACAAGAGGAGTTGATGTGCCAGAGATCGTTTATGCACCTAGCACTGTGCTTATACTGCTATGTTTTAAACTATTATATAAAAGGAAAGCGAGCATTGCCTAAGAAGTACATAGATTTACCTTTGATCTCAATTTACTACACTTGGTTTGAACAATATTTTTCTCTTTTAACTGGTGACAAATGGACATCTGCAGTTCTGAGTAGCCCAGGAGCCATGGAGAGGACAGCTGGTCTGGAGTTGGTGGTGTGTAAAGAGGTTCATGAGAAACATGACTTTGGGGTAGCCAGACAAGCTAATCGGGGGGGACCTGTTATGAGACTACACATACTGCAGGCACCCGTCTCAAACTCACCTCTAATTCTCAAACTCTAACTTCTACCTTGGTTCCACTTGTATTATATGCTGTTTTTTTAAAGGGTACCTAAACACTTCTTTTAGACCATTGTCGGAAATTTCTCACGTGTATTATTCTATTTGCTTTTACTAATTTGACTCATGAGAACCTGCCATCCCTGAACGTCTTTTATTTTGTTAATAACCTGTAAATAAGAAAAAGCTCCCTCTGTGATCCAACCCCCCCACCTGACCTCCACACTCCCAACACACCCTCACTAACCTGAATAGGTCCAGGGTGAAGATCCACTCTTTGATCGAAGACATCTCTTGCTGCTGGAAATGTTGATTGCTATAAGAGAAAGTAAGGTCAATGTAGTTCAATGTAGTCCAATGGGGTTTTCAACTTTGTGGCATAGCTTTTCCATCTTTGCATATTTTAAGCCCAAATTTTCAACATAGCCTTTTTAGGACACCACCGCATGAACAATGTCAGTGGCATTACGCAAATCCAGGCTGAAAGGTGTTTTTTTTGGTCACTTGGCAAAATCACATTTCGGTGAGATTAGAAAATTTCCACCACCCTTATTCATGAGGTGGGGTCCTATGAAGGGTATGGTGAAAATTTGAGGTCAAAATATGTAAAAATGGCAATTTTATGCACATACATTGACATTTTACTGCACTAAATCATAACTTTGGCAAGTTGCAATACTTTGACCCCAGATTTTCAACATGGCAATTTTTTTACACCACCTCATGTGTGTAATAGCTGTCATTTTTCAAATCCTGCCCAAATTGTGTTTTTGCATCTGTGGTGCAGAATGACGTTCTGGTGGTACAAAATAACACTGTGGCACAGATTTGTAAATTTTCAGTACCGGGCACATGAGGTGGGGTAATAAGATGGCTATGCTGGCAATTTGGTCACTGTTGTCCTATAAATGGAATCACAGGTCCCTTCCACAGCTACATACATATATGCATTTATAGAAGAATGGAAGTGCAGGGCCCAAAGGCAAATAAGGATACAATTACTCTATCTCAAAAACTATACATGGGTGGGAGCGCATGGCCCAGAGGGTCCTGCACTCCCACAAGCAAATAAGGGTATGATCACACTATATCAAAAAATAAGGAAATGCATTGCAAAAAACTACATTAATGCACCAGTTAGGGTTGCTGTTAAATTGATAAACGTATGGAAATGTGATGTTAGAGTTTTCAACCCTAACTCCGCATTCCCTCTAAGCACCCAAAGGGGGAAAGGCAACACAAGCAACCACAGACATCCATCATCAGGTAAGACAAACATACAACTTTTTCCATATGACACAAGAGACATCCATCAACATGGTTCAGCACTTCTGTAGTCATGGATAGACATGCAGACTTGCACACCACCTGGGAAGTGCAGTAAAAAATTCCCATAGGATCACATTGTAAATTGTAAGCAAGGAATAACACATGACAGGTTGTGTGATAATCCTATATTACCACACAGCCCAGGTGAGTTATGAGGCATTAGGTGTACCCTAGTGCCTTCAGCCACCTGGGAAGTGTTGTTTATGATTCCCATAGGATCACACTGTAAATTGTAAGCAAGCAACACCACACTGCAGGGTGTGCAGCAATGCTAAATTGCTGCATGTTCTCAGATGGGTTGTGAGTTTCAAGGAGCAGCCAGGTGCCTTCAACCACCTGGGAAGAGCAGTATATGATTCTGAAGCGAGCATTATAAAATGGCAGGGTAATCTGATTTGCCGTTATTTATGTGTAAAATATGGTTTACATATGGTTAAACAAAGGACTGCTCAGCAGTGAAGAGTCTGGAACCCAGATCAATAGGCATTTGGAACACAGGCATTTCAGTTAGCCCCCTAGAGCCAGAACTGATCTTCCACCGCAAATATAGGTTCATACGTAAGGAGTTACAAGTCCTGTTAACTACATAAGCCATAAACAGACTTGCCACATAACTAGTGGACAAACTCCCATTTTTTTTTCAGTCATATGTTGGTCTAACAGTCATTTAAATATTACGATACTGCCGGAATTCACAATATCTGAGGGTAGTGAGTCCCATGTTTGCACTATCCTCTGATTAAAGCAGCACCCTCTTTGGTTGTCTTATATAAATCACCTTGTAATTGGCAGTTATGAACCCTGGTTGCCCTATTCAGCATATCCCTTGCATTCAGTCCCGGACATTCCCAGAGTAGTTTATGCCTGAAAGCACTATACACATAACAAAAGGTCTCCTCCGAAACCCCAATATTTCATTGAATACAAACCCAGATCCTGTAATCTGTGCCGATATTCTTTATTTTTTATTATACCTATTTTTTTGTGAATCTCCTCTGAACTCTCTCTATTATTTTCAAACCCCCAGCACTCTGGGATACACTGAGGGAAGCGCCATATTCCAGGACAGACCTGACAAGGGCCTTATAGAGTCGGCACTAGGACTTTTTCACTTCTACTGTTTATATTTCTTAAAATGTTACTCACTATTTTACTTTCCTGTTTTACCACTTCTACATTATGTCTATTGAAGGATAATGTATTTGTTATCACACCTAGATCTTTTTCATTTTCAGTGCTGTCTATAATTTTATTATTTATTGAATATTGTGCTCTAGTGTTGCTATGCCCGAAGTGCATTACTTTGCACTTAGTTTTGTTAAATCTCAGTTTCTTAGACGCAGCCAGTTTTCCAAGTTGCAAAGCTGCTCCTGGAGTGTATGGCTGTTACCTTTACACCGTAACGAAACTTCAACTGGGCCCTAAAAATAAAACGACCTTAAATAAAAAAATAAAACAAATTAATTAAATATAATTACTAGGTAGCGCTTTTTCCCATAGGGAAACCTGGTTATAATTTGCCATTATAACCAGCTCAACTTGTTATAAAGGCAAACATGCGCCACATTCCCCTCGGATTATCCATGCGTCAGTCGCTGGTCTGTGATGTTTCAACGAAAAATCCCAAATCGCCCAATGCTTCACCGTCCCTCGCATTCAACAGTAATTTTCTTTTTTTTATTTAAAAAAAAAACAAATCACCTATCAGGAAAATGAAACAAAAAAGTCTGCCACGTTTTCCCATCTGCATGCTGTATGCTCAACTGAGTTCATGTCACTGACTCTCCAAGCTGGGAAAGATGCTGCAACCGCTGCTCACCAGTAAGTCTGTGTTTTTAAGAGAAGCACAGTAACAGAAATTAAAATATTCATTTTTCACCTCGACAACACAGCACAGCACTGTTATTTGTACCATGGACAGCACACAATCCAGACAGGTCTGCGACTTTGTGAACACCAATCTGTTACTTTATTTTATTTTCTATAATTGCTGAGGGGAAAAACTGCACACCAGCAATTATAAAAATTAAAATATAGGGTGGTGTGTGCAAAACTCGATTTTACACACACCCGAGTTGTGGGATGCTTTTTATAAACCTCTAGGGAATAGCCCTCCAGGGTTTATATGGCATCCAGCTGGTATAAAATCTGCTTACCCCATTATTATTCTCTATATTGTTTCCCCAATTATCGCACTCTGCTTACATACATAAACAAATTAGAAACAATAAGTATTGTGTAGCCCCCCTACTAATGGGGGTGGTTCCTAAAAGCCTTTCCGGAGCTGCATGGGAGCTCCTTGCCTAACTGGTGTCCGGTGTAATGCCGCTTGAATGTGGGCACAGTGAGTGCTTTTGGAACCTCTGGTACTGTCTCTTTAAGAGCTGCCTGCTTGCAGGCTTGATCAGTTGCATCGGGGGGGATTGCGAGTTTACTGCTCGAATCCCACTCGAGCTGCTGTTTGGATCGCTCTGTTCTGCCATCGCTAAGCGAACAGGGGGGCCTCGTTGAAGAGTGTCACTGTTTTCTGGAACATATGTAGTGTGGCAGTAAAATTGCATTTGTTTAACCTACTTTCATTGCAGCTGGGACTCTGTGTGTTTGGCCCCTCCATTTTGGACCTGGACTTCAGTGATGGACCAATTGGGAAAGGGGGGGGGCTTAAAATGGAGACCGCTTGAGCCAACCAGAACTTGGACTCCCACCGGGAGCCTGCCCAGAAGGGAATATATGGCAGATGCTCCTGGGAAGTGTAGCTTGGACCCTGGTGCCTTTTTTGCACCAATAGAGGGCGTGGGAGGTGATGGACAGCCTGAAGCAGCCAACTGGAGCCTAGTGGAGTGAGAGGAAACTGCCCTGCAACAGTTCTGAAGAGGCAGAGTCATTGGTGATCGTGAAGGGAGAAGGAGCTCTGGCTCCTGCACTGTGCAAGTCTTCGCATGGGAAGCACGTGTGTTAGGTCAAGAAGGCAGATGTCTACATTGCCAGTAGAGCAAGCGGACAAGATCCGTGAGGAGTGCAGGCAGAGGAGGCTGTGTGAATACAGCTACCTACTAGGCTCAACCTGTAGAGGACTGGAGAATCTGCTGAATCACACTCGGTATGTCAGGACAAGTGAAGCTGCGTAGTTCACCCATTTTTTTCAGTAAAAGTGATCGGGAGTTTGGAGCAGCTGCCTCGTATGGTATCCCTCTGCATTACATATTAGTGTGTAGAGCAGCGTTTGGATCACAGGCTAAATCCTGTAGTGTTGCGAGAGGGGTCTTTCTGCAGGAGTCTCGAGTACTGAATCAGGGTAGCTCCCTCTCAAATGTTCGTTCTGAGGACAAGAGTGGTCTGGCTGTTTTAAGGGCTGCATGAATTGTGCCTGCGGGCTCTGACAAATCAAATCTAGGTACCAAATGCTTGTTTCTTCACCAGGGCCCCAACCAGCTGCACTGAATAGGCTAGCCTTGTAAGGCCTGGGTATCCAAAGATAGTGACTGATAGGGTTGGCCTGTGCACAGTGCCCTATATAGTAGAAGTGTTAAGCTGATCAACCTGATCTCCCCCATCCTTGTTGCTTCCCCCTTAATAAATCAGATTTGTTGTTGCAAGGTATACCGTTTGAACTGCATGTTTCTGCTACCCTTCTGTGCATGGGCTATTGTATAACTGCATCTTATTTTACAGGGGGTCCTCAGCACCAAGTTGGCTATCTCGACCTGGGGGTATGTGTAAGTCATAACAGTAGGGTGGGAATTGCTGGTGAGCCACTAGTGGGAAGAAAGGGGGGGTTGCAGTGACCCAGAGGGCTGTGACCAGGTTGTATTTGACTGTTCCAACCCTGACTTCTGGGTGAAGGCACCTGCCATTGGATCCAGGCCCCTCAACCTGTTTTTGGCTGAGCAGGCAGAGGTAGCAGCCCTTGGGATAGCACCACCAAGGGGTTACATTTTGGAGGCACCGCTGGGATTAGCATCCCCTAGTGGCCAAGTAGACAAAGTACCCCAACATGGCCAAATTAAAGGAAAAACTGGAGGGGGCTATCACGACTAAAATCAAACTAGACCCTGTTAAGATGATGGTGCATAAACTGATGGGGTGGGGTGAAGCTGAAGAGTTGGATTCCCAAAAATTGTGTTGTTACTGGATGTACCTCTAGGGATAAAGAACGCTGACCTTGTTTCTGCAGTTGAGCATGTTAAATGTTTAAGCAAGGTAGAGGTGAAGGGGCGAATGGCCAACCTACTCAACCAGACTTTGCAGGTGCTGCTTTTATGCAATATAATTATAGATCGAGAGGGTGCCCCCAGTGATTTACCCGGAAGGTGCTCTAAATGGATGGAGGGTCATTCATGTCTTGAGTGGTTCAGTCACCCCAGGGGGGTCTCCCAAGACTAATAGCTTTAAAGATAAACTGCTCAAACTGTTAGCTGCTGAAAGGAGGACTACTCAGGAATTACTGCAGGTTTTAGACCTTTCTAGTGATCCCACCCCCCAAACCTCCCCAGGTACCTCTCCTGGGTCCTCCAAGAGTTCCATTCTGGCTTCACCCCCTGTAGTTGTTTCCCTTATACAGCAAGACTCCTATTGGAGATTGAAACTTTTTTCTGGGACTGTGTCTGTGCCCTCGGGAAAAGATGATTTGGAGATCTGGATGGACTATGCTACCCCTTTGGTCCAAGAGTGGCAGTGCTCTGAGGGGGAGAAATGAAAGAGACTGATGGAGAGCCTGAGGGGCCCAGCATTGGAAGCCATTCATTTCTTGTGGGCCACTAGCCCTGAAGCCACTGCAGTAGAGTACCTTTCTGCCTTAGAGGGGGTGTTTGGGAGCACAAAAACTGGGGAAGACTTGTTGTGGAAGTTTAAGTCAGCTAAACAGTGGAGGAATGAGAAATTGTCAGCCTTTGTCACCAGACTGGAAAGAGCATTGCAAAAAGCTTATCGAAAAAGGGGGGGGTAACTGCCCCAGCATTGAATCAGGTCCGGCTGGATCACATCTTGAAATCTGCTAGGTTTTCCAGTGTAATATTGTTAAAACTCAAGTTACATGACCGATGGGCTGCCCCTCCCGAATACTGCCAATTGATGAGAGAGATTTGAGAAGCTGAGACTGATGAAGAGGGTTGGGAACCCTATGTGGGGGTTGTGAATCTATGCCAGACCCCTGAGCCCAGTGTACCAGATGAGACCCACCCCTAGAGGGGATTGAACAAAGGGCCTGATGCATTTCCTGTGCACCCAGAGGCCCAGGGTGGAGTGGGGGTGCATGCTGTTTCCTCTGATCCCCAGGTGGAAAGTGACTTGAGGGCCGAGATTAGAGATTTGCGGGAAATGGTGAGAGAATTGAAACAAACTGCTGCCAACCCCTCTAAATTTGGGGAACCTGAGTTATCTAGAAACAAACTACCTAGTCCTGAGGAGCCCTCCAGAACCCTTGACACCTCCTGGCCGGTGAGATATCTCCTTTCCAACAAAGACCCCCGAGACCCTAAGTTCTGTTACCACTGTGGGGAGGATGGACACGTTCAGACTGAGTGCCGGTTACCAGAGAACTTAAGGAAGGTCAACAGCAGGCTAGTAGCCTGGCATCGCAAGGCCTATACCAGATCTCAGGGAGGGCCTCCTCGGAAGAGTTTTGTTACCTGGCCAATGCCCAAGCAACCTCCAAAATCATGCCCCCTGAATGGTCTGACATGGTGGGTCCCTCAATGGAGACCACAGTGAGAGTGAATGGAGTACCCACCCGGGCTGTGTTGGACAGTGCTTCCCAAGTGACCTTTATGTTTCAGGACTGGTATCGGAAGCACTTGCCTGAGGTGCCTCTGAAGCCTTTGGATGGACTACATGTTTGGGGACTGAGTGATAAGGCCTACCCTTATTCTGGGTATGTCTGAATCTGGTTGTCTTTTCCTACTTCTGTGGCTGGGGTGGCCAAACAAGTGAAAACCTTGGCATTAGTGTGTTCTCCCACTGAACTGTATGATGGGGTGCCCTTGTTAATTGGAACAAATGCTCACATGTTTGGTGGCTTAGCACAGCTGTGCTCTGAAAAACAGAGATCCAGGACTGGGCGAGCTCTCAGAATATCTGCTTTGATTCAGAAGGCCTATGAGACCCAGAGAAAGGCCAGCCAGGCAGAGCCCGAAGGCCCAGTGGGTGTTGTCTGGAAGAAGGATCCAGAATCCTTGCTGCTAGCCCCAAATGCCCAGTGTGTTCTACAGGGAGAGGTCTGGATTAAAAAGGATGTTAAGAATGAAATATTGATGCTGGATGCACCAGGCAAGGGAAAGTTGCCAGAGACGTTGTTGGTTAAACCCAGCATTTTACCTGCTCGAGCCCATGCTTTTGCCAGAAGAGTAATGGTTCAAGTGCACAATGTATCTGATTGAGAGATTCGAGTGAAGTGAGGCTACACTCTGGCCATGGTGCACTGTGCAGATATTGCTGTTCTACCCAACAACAAGACTCCCGGGAGGAGTGACCGAGTGACCCCTGATCTGTTTGATTTTGGTGATTCCCCACTGCCAGCAGAATGGAAGAAAAGGATTAGTGAAAGGCTCTTCCAGAGGGAGCAGGTGTTTTCCTTGAAGGAGTGGAATGTAGGATGCATGCAAGGAGCTGAGCACCACATTCAGCTACAGGATGAGCAGCCTTTCTGTGAGCTATCTCGACGACTGGCCCCTGCTGATATAGATGATGTGAGACGACACCTGCAGGAGATGCTCGCAGCTGAGGTGATACAGGAATTCAGAAGCCCTTATGCTTCACCTATTGTAGTAGTGAGGAAAAAGAATGAAACTGTTCGGATGTGTGTGGATTACCATACTTTAAACAGGCAAACTATACCAGACCAGTATACCATGGCAAGCATTCAGGATGCCTTGGACTGTCTAAATGCTAGTAAATGGTTCTCAGTGTTAGACCTTCGCAGTGGGTACTATCAGATCCTCATGGCTCCGGAGGATCAAGAAAAGACTGCTTTCATTTGCCCTCTAGGCTTCTACAAGTTGATGCGAATGCCCCAAGGGATTTCAGATGCCCCTGCTACTTTCCAGCGCTTGATGGAGTGTGCTGTGGGGGAAATGAATTTGCTTGAGTGTTTAGTCTACCTGGATGATATCATAGTGTTTGGCAGCTGCTTGAAAGAACATGAAAGCAGGTTGTTCAAAGTCCTGGATTGACTGGAAGACTTTGGTCTCAAGTTGTCTATAGATAAGTGCCAATTCTTTCAAACCTCCATGAAATATGTGGGGCACATAGTGTCCACTGAAGGCACAGAGACTGATCCCAGCAAAGTGGAAGCTTTGACTACTTGGCCTCAACCAAAGAATTTGAAAGAGCTGCAACAGTTCCTGGGATTTTGTGGATATTACAGGTGGTTTATCAAGGACTATTCTCGGGTGATCCACCCTCTACTCAACCTTACTCAGGGGTATCCTCCAACCCACAAAAAGTATAAGAAAGCTGTGCTCTCTGAGATTGAGAAGAAATATTTCTGCCCAAATGATGTGTTTGGGACCCGCTGGACTGCTGATTGTGAGGTAGCTTTCCATGATATTATATATCAACTTACCCATGCCCCAGTGCTGGCCTATGCTGACCCTGCCAGGCCGTACATTCTTCATACCAACACCAGTCTACAAGGACTGGGAGCTGTGTTATATCAAGAGCACCCAAATGGTCTGAGACCTGTAGCTTTTGCCAGCAGAAGCTTGACTCTTTCAGAAAAGAACTATCCAGTGCACACATTAGAGTTCCTGGCCCTGAACTGGGCCATTGTTGATCAATTTCATGAGTACTTGTACGGTGCTAAGATATTGGTGAAGACTGATAACAATCCTCTGACATATGTGCAGACCTCAGCTAAATTAGATGCCACCAGCCATAGGTGGCTCTCTGCGTTGTCTACGTATGACTATGCTGTTGAATACAGAGCAGGCCTAAACCACACAGATGCTGATGCCCTCTCCCGGAGGCCTGTGCCCCGAGCCGACTGGGTCAGGTTGTCAGAACCTTAGACATTAGACATTAGAGTCCTTTGCCAAAAATTTGACAAGGAGGAACAGGTGTCTCTTGATACTGTGAACTGCATGGTGGATTGCTTGGGGCCATCTGAGAACTGCATACCTGCTGCTTACTGTCATTTTTCTGTTTTAGACACTAGTGCGCTGCGCCAATTCAATAATGATAGTCTCCAGCTGGCTCAACCCCATGATAAAAACTGATTTGGAGGCTCTGCAAGTAGGGAGAGATGTATCAAAACTGCTTTCCACTGACCTGAGAACTGCCCTGTTATACAAAGAAGGTTCAAAGTTGAAACTGATTAATAAACTATTATACAGGGAGAACGTAGACAAAGAGGGGTGAGTAGACAAACAACAACTGGTGCTGCCCACTGCTTTTAGAGAATTGGTGTTGAGGTCCCTGCACAATCACATGGGACACCTTGGCATAGACCGAACCCTTGACTTAGTGTGGTCTCGATTTTATTGGCCCAAGATGGGAGCTGATGTGGAACAGTATATCTGAACTTGTAGCCGATGTTTACAACAAAAGCTCTGCCTCAGAGGGCTGCCCCCCTGGTTAATATCACTACTAGTGTCCCTATGGAATTGGTCTGCATTGATTTCCTGTGTCTAGAACCAGATCAGAGAAACATCAGCAATATATTGGTAGTTACCGATCACTTCACTTGGTATGCACAGGCTTTCCCTACTAAAGATCAGAAAGCAACCACAGTGGCTAAAGTACTTGTTGAGAACTTCTTTGTCCACTATAGGGCCCCTCAAAGAATCCATTCCAATCAGGGGAGAGATTTTGAGAGCCGCCTGATTAAAGAAATGCTATCCTTGGGGGGGTATGAAAGTCAAGAACCACCCTGTATCATCCACAGGGAGATCCCCAGCCTGAAAGGTTTAACCGCATGTTGCTTGACATGTTGGGCACACTGCAGCCTAAAGATAAGCCTAGGTGGAGCTAGCAGATTAGCACCCTGGTACGTGCATATAACTGCATCAAAAGTGATGCCACTGGATTCTCCCCTTATAGACTGATGTTTGGGAGAGAAGCTAGATTGCCAGTGGATGTATGTTTCGGGGTTTCTCCTGATGGGGTTCAAGCAGCTAATCATCTACAGTATGTGCAGAAGTTGAAGTCCCAACTAAACCATGCCTACCAACTAGTCCAGACCATGGCTGCTAAACAAAACCTGGTTAATAAGGAAAGGTATGATAAGAAAGTGAAAGCAATGGAGCTGAGAGAAGGGGATACAGTGCTACTGAGGAATCTGGGACTGCATGGCAAGCATAAGATTGCTAACAGATGGCATCACCTCCCACTTATTGTTGTGGGGAAGCTGGAAGATTTACCTGTATACAAAGTGCGGACTGAGAACAACTCAAGAGATGTGAAAACTATACACAGAAACCATCTGCTGCCAATTGGACAGATTTTGATAGAGGTTGAACCTCCCAGTGCCCCCCGGCCTGTGACTAGAGCTGTTGCCAAGAAAAACTAAGACCGGTTGATTCCCCAGACATCAAACTGAAGAGGCCTTCTCCACCCCCCTCTGTTGAAGTTGATTGCCAGTCTGTATCCGAGGACAGTGAGAATAATCCTGAGTACTACCCCTCTTATGAACTGAGTCAACTGTTTAGGAGCAATCCCCTAATCAACCCTGGGGATGAAGCTGGGATTCCTGGACTGTCCGAGCCCCCAGCTTTGTCTCTGGAGCCAATGCTCCCAGAGGGAGAAGTAAGTGGTATTAAATCCGAAGATATGAGCTCATTGGGACTGGCTGAACTGTCTGATTTCTCAGATGAAGGGAGTGACGTGGGGGAGGCAACTGGTGATATGCCAGAGCAAGAAGAATACTTTGAGTGTCCTGATAGTTCCCTGGTAGTACCTGAATTGTTCCCAGCTGAGCTAAGTAGGGTGAGTTCCGAAATAGAGGGCCCTGTCCCTAAAGGTACTATGAACTCTGGGTCCCCTCACCCTGTAGAGGTTTCCCCGACCAACCCAAGTGGGGCGGACATGAAGTCGGGGCCTTCAGAAATCTTATCTGAGACTCCTAGTCGGACTGGCTGAGAAGTACAGCCTGTAGTGAGATTTAGTTATGAGTCCCTGGGCCAGCCTGTAGATTCTGCCTCTGAATGTGGTCCATAAAGGGGTGTATGTGTCCCCGAGCTCCTTGCCCAAACTAACCCTGGGGAATAATTCCAGACTGTTAGTATCACCCTCTGAGTATGGTGCCCCTGCCCCATTTGGCCTTCAGGTAGTTGATAGGGAAGAGCCCCTTTTATCCAGGTCTCACGAGCAGAAGAAATGACCTAATGTAAGAAGAAAAAGGTTGTCTGTATGTGTAATGTGTATAACCAATAGTAAACTGTGTAATACAGTAACAACTATGTAACTAAAGGTCTGCTGTGCTATCGGTTTAAACTGTTTTGCCTTAAAGTGATTTAAGGGTAATTACTTGACGCAGATGCTAAGTTCTTTCCAGGCCAGGAAGGATGTAACCTCCCTACTAATGGGGGTTCCTAAAAGCCTTTTCAGAGTTGCGTGGGAGCTCCTTGCCTAACTGGTGTCCGGCGTAATGCTGCTTGAATGTGGACACAGTGAGTGCTTTTGGAGCCTCTGGTACTGTCTCTTTAAGAGCTGCCTGCTTGCAGGCTTGATCAGTTGCATTGGGGGGCAGATTGCGGGTTTACTGCTCAAATCCCACTCAAGCTGCTGTTTGGATCCCTCTGTTCTGCCGTGACTAAGCGAGCAGAGGGAGCCTTGTTGAAGAGTGTCACTGTTTTCTGGAACATATGTAGTGTGGCAGTAAAATTGTATTTGTTTAACCTACTTTCATTGCAGCTGGGACTCTGTGTGTTTGGCCCCTCCATTTTGGACCTGGACTTCAGTGATGGACCAATTGGAAAAGGGGAGGCCTTAAAATGGAGACCACTTGAGCCAACCAGAACTTGGAATCCCACCAGGGAGCCTGCCCAGAAGGGAATATATGGCAGATGCTCCTGGGAAGTGTAGTTGGGACCCTGGCACCTTTTTTGCACCAATAGAGGGCGTGGGAGGTGATGGACAGCCTGAAGCAGCCAACTGGAGCCCAGAGGAGCGAGAGGAAGCTGCTCTGCAACAGTTCTGAAGGGGCAGAGTCATTGGTGATCGTGAAGGGAGAAGGAGCTCTGGCTTCTGCACTGTGCAAGTCTTCGCGCATGTGTTAGGCCGAAAACGCAGATGTCTACATCACCAGTAGAACAAGCGGACAAGATCCGTGAGGAGTGCAGGCAGAGGAGGCTGTGTGAATACAGCTACCTACCAGGCTCACCCTGTAGAGGACTGGAGAATCTGATGAATTGCACTCGGTCTGTCAGGACAAGTGAAGCTGCATAGTTCACCCAGTTTGTTCAGTAAAAGCGATCGGGAGTTTGGAGCAGCTGCCTCATATAGTATCCCTCTGCATTACATATAAATGTGTGGAGCAGCGTTTGGATCACAGGCTAAATCCTGTAGTGGTGTGAGGGGGATCTTTCTGCAGGAGTCATGAGTACTGAATCAGGGTAGCTCCCTGTCAAATGCTCGTTCTGAGGACAAGAGTGGTCTGGCTGTATTAAGGGCTGCATGAATTGTGCCTGCAGGCTCTGACAAATCAAATCTAGGTACCAAATGCTTGTTTCTTCACCAGGGCCCAACCAGCTGCACCGAATAGGCTAGCCTTGTAAGGCCTGGGTATCCAAAGACAGTGACTGATAGGGTTGGCCTGTGCACAGTGCCCTATATAGTAGAAGTGTTAAGCTGATCAACCTGATCTCCCCCATCCTTGTTGCTTCCCCCTTAATAAATCAGATTTGTTGTTGCAACGTATACCATTTGAACTGCTTGTTTGTACTACCCTTCTATGTATGGGCTATTGTATAACTGCATCTTATTTTACAGGGGGTCCTCAGCACCAAGTTGGCTATCTCCACCTGGGGGTAAGTGTAAGTCATAACAGCAGGGTGGGAATTGCTGGTGAGCCACTAGTGGGAAGAAAGGGGGGTTGCAGTGACCCAGAGGGCTGTGATCAGGTCGTATTTGACTGTTCCAACCCCAACCTCTGGGTGGAGGCACCCGCCATTGGATCCAGGCCTCTTAACCTTTTATTGGCTGAGCAGGCAGGGGTAGTAGCCCTTGGGATAGCGCCACTGAGGGGTTACAATTGTTTATAGTTTTCACTATAACGGTTTCATTCCTGACAGTGAACAATCACCCTTCTATCTCTACCTGCTCATCAGGGAACTCTTCTTCTTGCCTGGACAGTGAGATAGTTGAGTCTCTGGCTGTTACAAAGGACTTTGTCGTCTGTGTGTACAGTGTGTTAGGAGAGAAACATTCTGACAGTGGAACTGAGCAGAATTTTGAATCCATGTTTACCGTGGTAAACGTTCCATGATAAACATTCTATATCTTGAATGTGGAGAAAAAAAATCAGGAAGAAGAAAGTAGGCAGTAGTACAATGACATCATCAATGACATCACTTGCAGTGGGTGGAAGGACTATTTTATCACAAATGCACACAAGTAAATCTATTGTTTCTACATATAAACATGCTCCCCCCCAACAGTAAAAGAGTGAAAAAGGGAGCCAATTTTATAAGTGCAATAAGGCACTCAATGATGTGTGTAAAACATATTTTACAGCACATCCAGCAGCTGAAGTCACTCGGCCTTCAGCCTCGTGCCTTACTATGCCCCTGGCTGTACTGCAAAATATGTTTTACACACACCCCTTCATGCTTTATTGCTTGCATATCACACAGCAGTATGTTCAGCAAGACTAAATTACTGCATGACCCAGGTGGGTTGTGAGGCACAAGGTGCAGCAGAGTGCCTTCAACCATTTGGAAAGTGAGATATAAAATTACCATGGGATCACATTGCATATTATAAGTAAGCAATAACACATGGCAGGGTGTGTGGCAATGCTAAAATGGTGCATTTACCAGGTGGGTTGTGAGGCATGAGATGCAGCCGGGTGCCTTCAACCAT
This sequence comes from Neoceratodus forsteri, assembly GCA_016271365.2. Classification (NCBI taxonomy): domain Eukaryota; kingdom Metazoa; phylum Chordata; order Ceratodontiformes; family Ceratodontidae; genus Neoceratodus; species Neoceratodus forsteri. The sequence continues at coordinate 338,072,344 of CM028137.1, read as the reverse complement.
CTTTGAACTGCAATATATAATTTGCATAAGATCACATTATAAATTCTAAGTCAGCAATACCACACAGCAGGGTGTGCAGCAATGCTAAATTTCTGCATGCCCCAGGTGGGTTGTGAGGCATGAGGTGCAGCTGAGTGTATTCAACCACCTGGGAAGTGCGATATAATATTCCCATTGTATCACACTGTAAATTGTTAGTAAGCAGTAACACAACAGGGTGTGCAATAATACTAAATTACTGCATGCCCCAGCTGGGTTGTGAAGCACAAGGTGCACCCGAGTGCCACAACCACTTGGGGAGTGCAAATGTCTTCACTCAGGTGCTAAAGGCACCTATGCTGCCATGAAGGCACAGTGCCCAAAGGGCCCTGCACTTCTGTGGCCACATGGATGATTGCATGCAGGTGCCAAGTGTCTTCAGCCACCTGTGGCATGTCTATCCATGACTACAGAAGCACTGGACCATGATGATGGATGTCTTTGGTGTTATGTGGAAAGAGTTGTATGTTTGTCCTATTTGATGATGGATGCCTGTGGTTGCTTGTGTTGTCTTGTCTCCTTTGGCTGCTTTGGGGGGGGGATGCAGAGTTAAGGTTGAAAGCCCTAAAACCCCAACATTGTATTTCCATACTTTTATCAATTTAATAGCAAACCTAACTGGTGCATTAACGTAATTTTTTTGCTATGAATATATATTTCCCTCTCTCTCGCTCTATAGATATATATACATATGTATATGCATATATAGCAAAAACCACAGTTCTAGTACTTTTACAGACAACGCAAACCACATCGCAGGTTAGTTTGCATCAGGTAACATCATAATTGGACCCTAAATAATAATTCTGATCCACTAGCTCTTTAACTTTGTAAAAGAACATGATTAGTTGTGGTGGTGGATATTTTTTTAAGTTACAGTATTTGAAAGGATTACCATTGTCTTACTGAGGGTTACCTCCTTTATGTTTATACAATGATGGATTATTTTGAGGTTTTCCCACTGTCCTATTTTCTTCCTTTTCTTTGACTATTGCAATTATAGTTTATTTTGCGCTTACTTTTTCAATAGAACCCATGCACAGCATTTTTTGTTTTACTGGTTTTCTTCTTACACTTATTGTAAGGATGTGACGAGTCTTTTTTGAGCTATTCTTTTTGTATTATATTTTGTGCTTTACTTTTTGTTACATTTTGTGTTGTATTTTATTTTTCCTTTTAAATAAAATTCCCTTACTCATCTTTGAGAAGTGCTATGGGATCTTTTACTTCCACCTGAACAGTGAACAGAGACTGGCAGAAGGGACCTCAGTTTAACATGTCATCCAATAGAAGGCTCATCACCAGTGCAGTAGTCCCCTTGTACTGCACTGCAATGTCAGTTATGGGCATTATCCCAAATACCTGGCTTAGAGTTAGAACCCATAACCTTCTGATCTTCCAACTCCAGAGGCATACATGCTACTTACTGAGCCACTGAGCACTTAATGAAAGCTACCAAAGTTATGACTGGAACTTGAAATATTTCAATGTATCTTCATAATTTTGTTGAAGATTTTGACTCTAAATTTTCAATACAGACTTTTTATGATCCCACTTCATAAACCTGGAAGGTGAATTTTTTCAAGTCCTACCTGAAAGGTGATTTTTGAGGGACTCTTTTCTTCATTACAGGTCAAATGATTACATTGGAGATTGGGCTTCCCAATGTCACAGATGTTTGGTGGCAATGGGGGTGGGCACCGCAGTGTCTGCACATATTAAGGGCAGGGGTGCACTATACTGAGAGATTCTTTAAAACATTGCATTAGGCGTGTCTCAGCATGGAGTGCTGAATTTCTATTTCAATATGTTCCAGCTCTAAGCAGGAAAAATTGCCCACTCGTGGCAGGTAGCTTTTATTTATTCAGCAGCAACTTTTGTAGTTGGCTAAAATTTCCATGGCCAACTGCAAGTTCCAAGGTTGGCTGTGAATTCCACATCCCCCCGCCCCCAAAGACCATGGAACTGCAGAGAAAAGAGAGGGCCTTCGACATGACAGGTACAAGGGAATAGTAGCTGAGGGAACTGGGCAGAGGGCAGGCATCACTGTTGCAGTGCTGACAGAGCTGACATTAGCGGGCTCAGTCTAGGACCATAGAGCGATAGGCTGGCGTGGTTCTAAAGAGAACCATACCCAATTCAATGGACTCTCAGCTTTTCTGTACCTGGAAAATTTCTGTGTTTTTATACAAATATAACAGCAGATAAAGGCCTTACAGTCTATCTCATCTGCTTGAGTGTTCAGGTCCCCCCTGTGTTTACAGAGGGTCCTTGTCCGCTACCCATTTCCCCTGTGATACCCCTCAAGTGCCCCCTCTCCTTCCTCCTCAACCAGCAACATTCCCCTTCACTCTATCCTTTCCTCTCTTGAAGTAATCCACTGTTTTTAGGGAGACCACCTCCTCTGGCAACTAATTCCACTTGGCCACCACTTTCTCAGTAAACAAAGTGTATCCTCATCTCTCTCCTGAATCTTCCCTCTACCAGTTTTAGGTTATGTCTGCTAGTGGACTTGTTTCCACTGAGGCTGAAGAGGCCCCTTAATGCTCACCTTGTTAATTCCTTTAAGGTACTTGCAGCTCTTGTTCATGCCCCGTCCTTTCTGTCCTCCAGAGAGTACATGTTGAGCCTCTCTTCATAGGTGTCACCCTGTTTGGCCCTGTATTATCTTGGACACCCTTCTCTGGACTGTTTCCAGCAAATTGTCATACTCCTTAAGCACACCAGTATTGCACACTACTCTAGTGGAAGTATCACCAGTGATCCCCACAGCAGCACTATGACCTTTGCCTTCAAGCTGATGGCTATGTAGCTCAGCATCTGATTTGCTTTGGCTGCTGATCTCCTGCAGTGTGCCGAGTGCTTCATATAACTTGTGGTGATCACCCCCCAGATCCTTTTCTTCCTCTGACTTGGTTACCTGCACAGCACCCAACCAGTATTTGGTCTTTGGGTTCTTTGCCCCCCAGTTGTATAACTCTACACTTTCTACCATTGAACCCCCGTTGCCAAATGACAGTCTACTTTTCTTTTTTTTTCTTTTTTTTGATTCATCTGTTTATCACCCCTACATGCGCCCGAGCTGCCTCTCCTTCAGGCTGCCTAGGTCCACACAGTCATTCACCCTACTAACTCCCCTTTCGACCACCTACCTCATAAATGCAGCCGTCCATGGAGTAGCCCCGGTGTAACCCTTCAACAGGTGGGTCCCTGCTCCTCTGAGGGGGAAGGCACCGGTGGGGAGGAGGCACCAGTACACTATTTACTTCTTGCTATCCCGGGAGCTGCTGAGGCATTCATGTGGCTTCCCGGGGAGTCTTTGGGGATTCCTGGGGCCAGCAGCCATCATCCGGCTTGACTTCTGGCATGGATTTTTCCGCTTTTGTTGTTTCCCCACTGCACTGCTTCCTGTAGTACCCCTGGTCTCCACCAGGGGCCACTACAGGAGCAAGGCTTATCTCAGACCTTCCCCAGGATAGGAGAGCAGTCCATCGGACGCTCAATCCTATCCTTCCCTGCCAACCCCCGACGACCCAAGTCCGTTCCTGAACCCGGTTCACCGGCGTGGGAAGAGGTAAGGTGCCAGTGCCTCTACCCTCTAGGTACTGGGCCAGTCTACTTTTATAACCTAGTAAAGTCATCCCTGAGTTCTGTCTCCCCTTTTCCCTGCCCACCCTCCCAGAGAGCTTTGTGTCATCTATGAACAGGCAGATTTTACCTCTGATCCCATCCACTATGTCACTGATGAATTAAATAACATCAGACCAAGCACAAGCCTGTGGGACCTCCACTTGTCACTGGCAAGTTTCCAAAAATCCCTGCCCCTTGACCACCACCTTTTGGCTTCTGTCTTGCAACCAGCTTTTGACCCATCTAGTAAGCTTTGCCTCCACCCCCAGGTCTTCCAGTTTCCTGACCAGTCTCTTATGAGGCAGGGAGCTAAAGGCCTTGCTGAAGTCCAGATATTGATCATCAGTTGCTTGGCCCTTGTCCACTGTTCTGGTCACCCAGTTGAAGAAGTCAATTAGGTTAGTGTGGCAGGACCTCCCTAACACAAATTCATATTGCATCTCATCCTTTAGTCCATTTTCCTGCAAAAAAAAAAAAATCACTAAATACCTGACATACAGGCACCTGGTCATGTTTTTATATGCCAGATATGTGTGCCCCAATGCCCATATGCCAGATAGTTCTGTGCTCCTGTACCTACGAAAGGTATTCATCTGCCCTTGTATCTATATGACATATGTGTGTGCCCTTTTGTCCACATATCAGGTATTTTTGTGTTCCGGTCCCCATGTTCTAGGTAACTATGTGCCTATGTGCTCATATGACAGATATTTGTCTGCCTTTATACCCAAATGACAGGTACGTGGATGGCCTTGAGCCTTTCAGGTATGGACCAGGGTCTGATCACCTCCACCATCTTTATCAATTTGGCCAAAGCTTTTGACACTATGGCATACCTTCTCGTTCTGGACAAGCTTATAGTTTCCTACTTCTCTGCCTCCTCAGCAATTGGTTCCTCTCCTACCTTGAGGGCAAGTCTCAAGCTGTCTGGGTTAGACACTCCTGATCCCCCTCCCACTCACCATCTGCTCAGGTATCCCTCAAGGGTCTGTCCTGGCCCCATTCTCCTTTCCTTATTCCTGAACGATCTACGGCCTGTTCCTCTGCATACATTCACATGTATGCTGACAATACAGTGCTCTTTACAGCTGGATCCTCTGCCCCTGACCTTGCTGCCCAGCTACAACTGAATTATGACAATGCTCATTGCTGGTTCTAGTCAAACCAACTGTCCTTCAATCTAAAAAAAAAAAAAGGTTTCTATGAGATCTGGCACTGGACAGCAGCATACCAGACTCATCACCCTCCCAAAATTCACACCTTCAATGATGCTATGATTGAGGATGTCTCATTTAAGTAGCTCAGGGTCTGGCTAGGCCATCATCTTGATTTCTTGGCACACATTGATGCTATTCACTTTAAGCTCTATCCCAAACTTGGTGCACTATAGAGGAATAAAGCGAGTATCCCACTTAGTGCCCGCCCTGAGACTGCATTGAAGATGATACTCCCCATCTTTGACTATGGGGACATAGTCTACAGTGCAGCTCCCAAATCCTCCCTTGCCAGACTGGACACACTCTTTTTCCTTTTGTTGATTTGCCTTGGGCTGTCCCCTTGAAACCCACTTATTTCTCTCCTCCCTTGATGCCAGGTGCCTTTCCCATTGTGCCTCCTTCATATCCAAATTCTGGATTGGTTCCCTTCCTTCCTCACCTCCATACTAACCTCTCCCCCACTTACCTGCTACCCTCTCTGCAGCAACATTTACCATTCCCTTTCCATTCCACTCCAAAAATCTTCTGCTTGTCAAGCTGTCTTTTCATTCCTGTTCTCTAGTCCTATCTTCCCCTGTCTTTCTGCTCTGCCTCTTCTTCTTCTCCCTTATGTCTTTTCTTCATGACTTTACTGCTCCTATTTGAAAATGTCCTTGACCCCTTATCTTTGATGACTCCCTACACCCAACCCTTATTGTCCTGGCCCTTTTTTCTCTCCCCATTATGGTCTTTTGGGGTTATTTCTCTATATATTTTTTGCATCTACTGCATGCACCGTGTTGTACTGTTTTACCCTGCACTGTTTATTAGTATGCTCCTTTTTGATGTACTGTGTTGCTTGCATAGACTGTTGCTTTGTATATCCGCTCATATAGTATCTATTTGATCTCCTTTTGTACTTATATTCCATACACCCAACCCCACCCCCGATGCATCTGAAAATGAACTGTTATCAGCTCAGTATGTATTTCCTGGTAAAATTTTTGAAATACATAAATAAACAAACAAACATACTAGGTATTTCTCAGCCCCTGTGCCCATGTGACAGGTTGTTGTACCCTGTGCCACTGTGCCAGGTAGTTGTGCACCATTGTGTCCATATTCCAGGTATTTGAGTACCACTGTGCACATGTGCCAAACATGCGTGCCTTAATTCCCATACAGTGCATCAGATATTTGTGTTCCCCTGTGCCCGAATGCCAGATATCTGTTAGACCCTATGCTCAATGATCAGCTTTGTATGCACCCTCTGCCGATTTGCCAGATATCTGCCTACCCCAGTGCCCATATAACATATGTGTGTGCACCTTTGACCATGTCAGGTATTTGTGTTACAGTGCCAAGTGACTGTGTGCCCCTCTATCCATGTACCAGGTAATTATGTGTCAGTGGCTCAGTAGGTAGCACACTCGCCTCTGAGGCTGGGAGATCAGAGGGCTCTGGGTTCAGTTCCCACATCTGGCACTTGGGTTAATATCCCAGTACTGACACTGTAGTGCAGCATGAGAGGGGTGCTGCATTTCTGAGGTGCCGTCTTTTGGATGAGACGTTAAACCGAGGGCCCATCTGTCTGGATTGGTGGTAGTTCAGGTGGATGTTAAAGATCCCATGGCACTTATCAAAAAGAGTAGGGGAATTTTATTGAAGAAGTTTGGACTTCATTACAGAAGAAACAATATCCTATACACAGGAAACTAAAGCAAAGTCAACAAAAAACAAAAAATAACGAGAAACAAAGCAGAATAGTCTGAGTTACGTATCGAGAATCAATCAATATACCAGAGGTCGCTGTTTTGCCACAACCGTTGAAACTGTGGTCCAGCATAAACATTAAAATCATGCAATTTAACTAAACGTACAGCAGTTCTAATATTATCAATTATTTCTTGTAAAGAAATCAATTTCTGATGTAAAACCAACATGCATCTGGCCTGCCATAAATAATATCGAATCAGTGTCAAAACAATATACAGAGTTTCAGCATGATACTTTTGACATAAAACAACATTTGTGCAAAACATAATATTTTCATAAGATAAATGTTGCACTAAAGGTTCAGACCACAGACCAGCTAACAGAGTCCAAAAGGCAAGGGAGAAACGGCATTCTAAAAATAAATGCTGTTGGGTTTCTAGAATACCCTGACAAAGATCCCTGGGGCAGTATCGAGCTTCCAGTGCCTTATGCTTATGATTGCCCTTGACATTTAGTCTCCCATAATTACCCAACCACACCGTATCCCAGACATAGGGGGGTAAACGAGGGTTATGGAGTTGCTTGAGGATCCAAGCAAAACGACCCCGGGGACAGAAGGGGAAAGCATTCCCGGAACTGTATGGAGGTATTTAACTGCAAATGGGGTAAATGATATGCCCTACACTTAAACTGAAAAATGGAAGGTACACATCTCTGTTTATCTTAATTGGTTGATCTTATTCATCTCTGGTAAATGCCGACTGTTACTCTCTAATTTACGACTTCTTTTGTGTTGTTATGTTTATGAGGCATACTCCAAGAGGAGGGTGGGGGAGTAAAGAGGGGGGGGGGTTTATAGGGTATTGGTATTGTTCTGGTTTTATTGGACCCGGAAACAGTCTGATGTATGCTACTCTGTATCTATCCTGGCCAATATTGTGTACAGTCAATCCTGTAGCTTTCTTTCTGGATAAGTGGAATGTAAATTCAATAAAATATTGAATTTCAAAAAAAAAAAAAGAAGGGGAAAGCAACCTCCTCAGCCTCTCGCCTCCAAACTCTGTCATAGAGCATATGTTGAGACAGAACACAAAAATCCTCTAGGCAAAATCCCCAGGACAAGGCCACTTTGAGAGCTTCCTTCCCATAGGGAGGAACTTCCAGAAGTCAAGACACCCAACCCTTCTTCCCTGAATCCCAGTGTGGAAGACAGGGTAACAACCACTGCACAAGAAAGGGTTTCCAAACCACCTCCCCTGGCTTCAAAGCCTTCCCAAAATTATAGCCAAAAAACAAACTATAAAAAAAAGCAACTGGGTGAATCATGTCAACCCCGCCCTCACTTAATGGTCTATAGGTCACACTACGCTTCACTGGGTTTAGATGGGACCCCCAAAACCCTTGGGGAAAAAAAAAACCAAAAAAACATATAGTCTAGTAAAAGAGGCCAGAGGCGGAGGAAACACATAACAAAGATACAAAAGAGGAATCACCAATGTTTTAAGCAAAAAGACCCTCCTTTTTTTTGCCAATCTGGTACTGCTTCCACACAGAAATGAGACTTTCTGCCCTCCCAATGGCAACCTGCCAGTTGTGAGATTGCATATCTCCATTCCCAAAGAAAATACCTAAACACTTGAAAGGAGCAATAGAAATCGGAATACCCGCATAGGTACCATCAATTGGAAGATTGAGGTGACCAATGGGAACCCCAACACTTTTCCCAAAATTAATACAAGATCCCGATACTGAGGAATAGGTCCATAGTACCTGCTCCAAAGCCAATTTCCCAGTACGGATGTCCACAGTCAAAACCAAATCATCAGCATAAGCCAAATTTTTTATGGGAACAGAAGGAGGGCCCCCAGCCCCATAATTTGAGGACAAAGAAAAAAAATCACCCTAATCAAAACATCTATACAAAAATTGTATAGAATGGGACTTAAGGGGCACCGCTGCCGGACCCCACGTACAATCGTCACATGCCTCCCCAACCAGCCATTCACATTAGGAATAATTGTGGCCTCAGCATATAAAGCCCTAAGCCAATGAATAACCTGAATGGGAATCCCAAAGGCCTTCAACACAGAAAATAAAAAACCCTGGGAGACCCTATCAAAGGCCTTCTCCTGGTCCAAACCCAGGACCCAGCCAGTAACTTCCCCCCCATCACCCAGGGCAAATGATTCCCTCAACAAAACCAGATTATCATGTTGGCATCTGCCAGGAATGCCATAAGTCTGAGCCGGACTCATAATATCAGCAATTTTGAATAATCTGGCCAATAAAATCTTGGCCAGGATTTTATAATCCACATTCAGTAAACTCAGAGGCTGCCAATAATTCAAATCAGCCACATCCCCCTTTTTGAAAATCAAGACTGAAATAGCTTTCTTCATTGTTTTCGTAAAACAGGCTGTAGACAACATATCAATTCCTTCCTGATGACGCCATATGGCGTCATAAAAAAGCATACCTCTTTTTCCTGATGACGTCGTATGGCATCCTAAATCATGTGCTGTAGTGCCTGATGATGCCAATTGGCATCCATATCTTTCTCTTGGTGCTGCTCAAGTATTTGTTTGCATTTGTTGAATTGAGTTGTACCAGCTAATAGGGGACATCATACCCTTACTGATTTTACCTAATATAATATGTGTTCCCATCGCTATTTTTGAGAAAAAAGCCTTTAATACATAAACAAATAAATTTACTATTTTTGTATGTGTGTGAAAATGTATTATGTTCATTCTGCCATTAGTTTGTATTGTAACAACAAATCATCTTGTTTTAGTGTAACATGTTGTTGATCAGGTTGACACTATAATTATTTCTATAACTTATAGTTTTTTTTTTTATTCGAGCAATCCAATTGGCCGCCACCACTTGGGTGTATTTTTTGTATTTTGGGGTATTTTTCTACAATAACATGTTGTCACTGATATCGTAATTGTTATAACTATTAGTCCATTTATACCACTAAGTGAGCTGAATATTTCTGTATTTAAAATTGAGCTCTGTGATTGGTTGGATTCTCTGACATCATCAATTCTGAATTTAATTGGTATAAAGGGATTGTCTTAGATGCAGGCACCATCCCCCTGATGAAGCCTTAGTTGTTGAAGCACCAGGGAACCTGCACGCAGATCTTTTGTTGTGCCTTCCACTATTCTATTCAATGTGTGTGCCTGAAATGCTAGACTAAATCCTTATTTAGCATTCAAGCAAGGACTCGTATTTTTTTACAACTGTCACTGGAGGGAAAGTGGCTCTCTGGGATCTGGAGTGTACAGTGATTTTTTATTTTCTTGATGTTTCGGTTAGGGGTCACAGCCCTCACCTGCACCTGCCCTAGCTCTGTAGTGCATCACCATTTGGTCATATTGATCCTCACTGTTGCCATGCTTGCTCTATGCTTATTGTACACATCACTATTTCCATTAACCAGTCAGAGTGCACACTGGTGCAGGAAGAGCATGGTGACTGGAAACTTAGATTCAAGATGGAGGTGCTGCTCTTATCCTGAAATACTCACTTCATTTCGGTGCCAAAACCTCGATTTGTAATCTGTATTTACTTTATTTGTTTTTATTTTTATTTATGATCAAAGTAACAACTATGAAAACTTTTTTCATTTGGGGATAATTTCTGGTCATCCTGTGTGATCACATCTTATGGATCCGGCTGGCATTCCTGATGGGAAAGAGAGTGTTTCTTGTGCATGTACTAGATGTGGTCACGTGAATTCAGTACCTTTTGTTACTTTTTAAAGAGTTTATGTTCGGATTATGGCTATGTTAAAATCTATGTGGCATGTTGCTCCCTGTTATGGCTGATACGTGGGTTAGGGTCAGTAGCAAGTTTGTCTCATGCTCTGCACTTGAGTTTTCTCCCTAATACACAGTTGCTGATTGTTTAAAATGAAAAAATAATGGTGTTGCCTTCAACTTATCTGGCATCAGTCCAGCCCCAATCTCTGATGCATTGTAAAGGCCAAATCAGTTTTGAATCCCTCCACAGTCACTGGTGTTGTTCATTGACTCGTATGACGTCAGTCCAGACTCAACCTCTGATGCACTGTAAAGTATTCTTCAGGTTAAAATCCCTCCACAGCCACTAGTAAGATCTAGCTCCTTACCACGCATCAGTGGAGCCCCAAACTGTAGTGAATAGTGAAGTGCAGTGCATTTCTGGTTCAGATCCTTCCTCAACTGATGGTGTTGTCCATCGACTTACCATGCATCAGTCCTGACCAATCCCATAATGCACTGTAAAGTGCATTTCATGTTCAAAACCCTCCACATCCACTGGTGTTGTCCATAAATTCATATGACATCAGTTCAGCCCCAATCTGTGATGCACTGTAAAGTATTCTTCAGGTTCAAATCCCTCCACAGCCACTTGTAAGATCTGTCTCCTTATCATGTGTCAGTCAAGCCCCAAACTGTAGTGAACGGTGAAGTGCATTTCAGGTTCAGATCCCTCCACAGCTGATGGTGTTCTCCATTGACTTACCACGTATCAGTCCAGACCAATCCCATAATGCACTGTGAAGTGCATTTGATGTTCAAAACCCTCCACTTCCACTGGTGTAGCCCATCAATTCATATGACATCAGTTCAGCCCCAATTTCTGATGCACTGTAAAGTATTCTTCAGGCTCAAATCCCTCCACAGCCACTTGTAAAATCTCAGGCTCAAATCCCTCCACAGACACTTGTAAAATCTATCTCCTTATCATGCATCCATCATGCTCCAAATTGTAGTGAACAGTGAAGTGCATTTCAGGTTCAGATCCCTCCACAGCCAATGATGTTGTCCATTGACTGATCTGATGTCAGTCCAGCCCCAACCTCTACTGCACTGTAAAGTGCTGTTCAAGTTCAAATCCCACCAGAGCCACCAATTTAGTCCATCTGTTCATCAGTCTTCAGTCCAAGCTTTATCTCTGACACTCTGTGATGTGCATTACTGATATGGATCCCTCCTCAGTCACCATGGTGTAGTGCATTGTGCACATCAAGATTCATTCCAACACTATCCTCAGATGCACTGTAATGTTCTATTCACGTTCGAATCACTCCACAACCACTTTAGTCCTTTGTGCTCATAATACTTCAGACCATCCCTTACCTCTGATGCACTGTGATGTGATCAATGCCAGTGTATGACTTATACAGTCCATTCAAATGAAACATAGCACACAGTACACATCTGTACCAATGAGCATCACTCCATGGTGCAGGCATACCCACACTCCTTCCCACCCACACAGTGCGCCATACTGAATGTTGCAACATATCACATGTGTATGCAGGCAGACCATGTGACACAGCACATAGTACACAACCCTTTACAGGTGCCCATGTCACCACCCTGTATGTGTACCCACAATGTTTCTGAATGGCATGTGGACACCATTACCAGGTGCAGGCAGCCCCACCTGCTTCCCTACAACTGAGTATACCCCAAGGACGGGTGCCAATTCATGATGCAAAATGACTGCAGTGCCTATGAGCATCATTCCTTGGTACAGGCACACCCACCCCCTTCCCCATGACACAGTATACCCCAAATTACCAGTGCCTTTTCAGCAATTTTATCATCCTATACGTATACCCATAATGTGTCTACAGTATCTGTTAGCACCATTATTACATGCATACAGACCCTCTCATTTCCACAGAACATATGAAGTGCATCTGAGCTTGTATTATGAATGCAGGACCCCCGCCACTAACACATAGTGCTTCATTATACAGTCATTCCCTCACCTTAAACCATCCCATAATACAACCCCCAAAAAATAAACTATGCCAGGAAATCAAATAATACACAGATTTATGTAACATGATGTTTACTGAACGACTGTGAACCTTTACATGAACATCATGCTTCATTTACAGTATGATAAAGCAAACAACACAAATAAAATATAGTTTCCTATACTTATTATGGGATTTTATTACAAAAATAAAATAAAATAGTTTATTTCAATGAAATTACACATTTTAACTACAGCAAATATGCAATTAATCATAGAGAGACCTCCAGCACTAACAAATGTATCCATTTCCTGTGTCAGCTCACTGACCTACACTAGAAGTGTTCTTCCTGTTTACATCACTTGACCTCACAAAGCACTTCCTTCCTGCATCACTTCCTGATATGTCCTTCTAAGGTAATGTGTAAATATGTTCTTACTAAACTAGGGGAAAACCAAAAAAATGATAATCAGATTCATAAACTACAATCAGTGGGTAAGAAGAATTAAACACTGCAAAATTCCAACCAGTGGAGTGGAAAAAAAACTCAAGCTGTAATAACAAGAGATTCAGATATTGATTTCTGACTAAAAAAATGGTAAAAAGCTTGCAAAATTTATATTTAGACAATGACAGATGTTTACTGTATATTTTTAACAATTTTAATCAACAATTTTACAGAAATTTAATATTTTTGCATGACTATGTAAACAGAGCATAATTATATTTAGATAAAATCATCAGAATTTATTAAAATATGAAAACAACCTCACACAACATTAAATCCAGTTAAATAGACATTACCAAACCTCACTCATTTTCAAAACCTTTTTGTCCTGAAAAACTTTTCTTTTTACAGTTTTAAAATTGGTTGTATGGTTTTTAAGATATATAGGTTTAAGCACAGTGTGTTTGTATGAATGCTGCAGATCTAAAACCCCTTCAGACACGCAGGTGTTCTAGCAGCAGGCAGAGGCTACCTGAATATTCTAAGTGACAATAGGATAGAATGAGTTAAACAACAAAGTTAAGGCCGGAACCATACCCTCCATAAAGGTTTTATAAAAACGGGCAGTAAGGCCATCCAATCCTGGGCCCAAGTTCAAATTCAAACTCCCTGTGGCCTGACTCACTTCAGAGGCTACAATATCAGCTGATAGCATACCCTGCTCCACTGAAGAAAGAGAAGGAAGATGCAGGGAGTCCAAAAAGGAATCCACCGACTCACAATCTGGGACGGTGCCCAACACTGCAAGAACATGCTGTTCCACAACATCCACCAAAGCCTCCGGAGCCATAACCAGTTCACTGGAGGGGGACCGTAAAGTCCGAATAAATTTCGACTCCACCCATCCTTTACAGGCCTTAAAAGGGTCCAACCCCCCCTTTAGACATCCGAGTCCCAAATCTAGCCTCCTGTCCCAAAGAACTAGCCCGATCATATTGCAAGGCTTTCATTTGAGCACAAACCACTGCAATTTGTCCACTATAATCATGCGGTGTGGTATCAGACAGGGAAATCAAATGTTGCAACTGCTGCCGCAATGCCAAATACTGTAAGTATTGGGCAGTCCGATCTGCAGCAGCCTTCACCGGAAAGACCTGCCTCCATCTCAATTTCAAATCTTCCCACCACTCACAAGCATCCTCATAGAGGTCAGCTACAGAGAGCCTAGCAGCCCATTCCCTCCACCACAATTTCTGAATTTTAGGATCCTCCAAGAGGGAGTCATTAAGCCTCCATCTGTTTTTCTTACACCTTGGAGTATCGTCCCAGGAACAAGAAACCCTGAGGGTAGCATGATCCGAAAATTTCATGCCCACCATCTGACAAGAAAGAATTTGTAAAACCTTAGACAAAAATACAAAATCAATACGTGTTTGCAGATGCCCCTTAAAAAAGGTGAACCCACCCGACTCATGACAAGACCTATAAGCATCCACTAGTTGAGCCGTAGTGACTACTTCCTTCAGAGCAATAGAATCACAAAACAATTTAGGGGTTTGCAGCCCCCTATCCCTTTGGTGTAAACCACAATTAAAATCACCCACCCAAGAAAGCAACCTGGAGGAATGCAAAAAGGGCCGCACCAAATGGAAAAGGGACACCCTCTGTGCTTTAGTCTGGGGAGCATAAACAACAATTAACAGAAATCTCTCCAAGAAGTAAGTAAAATCCAATAACAATGCTCTACCTGGTTGTATGTCTACCAACCTGGAAACATGTAAATCAGGGTTGGAAAATAAAATCCCAATACCATCACACTTGTCAGTCCCAGAAGACCAAAAGGAAGGACCAAGAGTCCATGCCCTAGAAGAGGTTGGAAGTGGGGTACCACAGGGCTCAGTCCTGGGTCCGATCCTGTTTAATGCATACATATCCGACATCAGGGAGGGTATAGGGTGTGAAATGAGTCTCTTCGCGGATGACTCCAAGATGGGAGCAGTAGTTGAGGGAGAAGAGGGGAGGGTGGCCCTGCAAGGGGACCTGGACACCCTGGAAAGCTGGGCTCACACATGGAAATTAAATTTCAATATCACCAAGTGCAAGGCGTTGCATCTTGGTCGGGGAAACCCTAAACACAGGTACACCCTGGGAGGGGAGGCGCTGGAGGCCTCAATAGGGGAAAAAGACCTAGGGGTCATGGTGGATACATGTATGAATAACTCTGAGCAGTGCAGGAGAGCAGCTAGCAAGGCAAACAGGATGTTGGGATGCATTGTAAAGGGGTCACCTCTAGGAGCAGGGAAGTGATTCTGCAGCTGTACAATGGACTGGTTAGACTACACCTTGAGTACTGTGTACAGTACTGGAGACCACATTTGAAGAGGGACATACAGCTCCTGGAGAGGGTACAGAGGAGGGCAACAAAAGATGATACGAGGGCTAGGGGATTTGACTTATGAGGACAGACTTGAGGAGCTCTGCCTGTTTCATTGGAGAGAGGAGAGACAGGGGACATGATTGAGGTCTTCAAATACCTCAGGGAATAAATAGGATAAACATGGAGGATCTTTAGACTAAAGCAGGAGGTATCACCAGAGGCATGGTTTGAAGTTGGAAGGTGGAAGGGTGAGGGGGAAAGAGGAGGAGATTTTTCACGAGGGGTGGTGGACCCTTGGAATGCACTGCCTGGTGAGCTGGTTCAGAGATCCACAGTGGAGGGCTTCAAGAGAGGGTGGGACAGACACAGAAAGTGGATGTATCAGATGATGGCCTGTCCCGGGGGGATGGGGATGGATGATAGGGGTTTCTAGAGAACAAGGGATGGGAGGATCTCGGCACCCAACTAAGGATCTAGGTTCGAGCAGACTCGATAGACTGTAAGGCCTAATCTGCTGGCAAATAGTATGTTAGTATGTTAGAAGCCTGTTGTGATTTTTGATGAGATTTCAACCTAGTATCCACTAGACAAACAATATCACACCTGAATTCCTGCATAGTTAACAGCACACCCCCAAGCTTTCTATGACCTTTGATACTGTTAACATTTAAAGAGCAGACCGATAAAGAAGCCATTTAAGTACCTAAGGGAGATTTACTTCTACGACTTTGCTGGGTCCGTTTAGCAATAGGATCCAGCTCCTTGCCACCCTCTGTGTCAATGTTAGATCTTATAGAGGAGGTGTCAGTGTCTTCCCTCCAGAGTCTCTATCCGACAGTTCCATAGCCAATATGGCAAATTTATTACCGGACTGCCAAGTGCGGACTCCTACCTCTTTGCTTTAACTAGCGACAGCCAAACCTTTCCTAGTCCGCTTATGAGGGACTTGAACAAAACCTGAAATCTCAAGGCCTAAAGAAGACCACGGGGAGGAGGGCATCTCACTATCAACCACAACCGTCTCTTCTTCTAGGACAGGAACTACAGGAATAGGGGGTGGATATGCAACTGAAGGCTAAGCCTGCAAAATAGGTGTGGTGCAGACATGATTTTCGTGTAAAGCAGCCACCTCAGTCACCCCTACTAAACCCTCAGGTGCAGAGGAAACCAAACTAACTTTCAAATCTCTAGCAGCAACAAGTTTAGCTTGTGTTTGTTGCACCATTGTAATCAAACCTTTGTGAGAGGGACAATCCTCCCTATTATGTGACACCCAGGGACAGCGGCTATAGGCATGTCCCGTACATTCACAGAGGTTACATTTAAAGAGATTCAAACATGCACTGGAATTATGTCCAAATTCAAAACAATGACTACACTTTACAGTATCGCAGGCTGAACTAAAGTGAGCACGGGAGCCACATTTGAAACAAGATTTAGGCTGCCCAACATACAAAATGAGACCTTTATCTTTCCCCAGATAGAAAAAACTTGGTAAATGACTGGGCCCAGCATTAGTAGAATACAACTTCACTCGAACTCTCCACTCTCCATCCCAGATTTGCTCACTATCCAATGTGGGGGCAGGTTTGTTGGGCACCTCACACCTTTGTTTCAACCAAAATAAAATATCCTCCACATTAACCCCTTCATTTTTAAACATAATGGTAATATTTCTCACAGCTGGTTTAGTTAAAGGGATAGCTTGGAAGGGGGACCAAGTGGGTGAAGATTGACAGGCCGTATACTGTGCCCAAAATCTATCCAAGCTGGAAACTTGTTTAAAACTGATGTCAATTATTATTCCCCAAACTAATAAGGGCAAAGATCTCCGAGGGAAAAAACTCATAGAGCCTTTGAGTAAAGTTTTGGCCACATAAACCCTATTAGGGGGTTCCACCAGCCCTCTCTTATATAACAACCGGACAGCATTACGCCTAGGGACCAGTTCTCCCTCAGTGGAAAATAAATCAGCTAGTTTAAAACCAACTGGCCGAACAGGGTCATCCTCTGAAGAATCTAGCAACAAAGGAGCTGGCCCCATCCTGAGAGGAACCTCGGAATCAGGGAGTACATTGGTGGGATGAACAGAAGAAAGAGCTACTTTATGCAGGGAAGACAATTGATCAACAACAGTAGGAACAGAAACAGTGAAAACATCCCCTAAGTCATTAGAAGTCTGTAACAATACAGTTTGTACATTAGGAATACCACCCTCGGTCGGGCAACAACCTGAAGAGTTACCCCGGGGATCGTTGGAGCTCAGTTCAATGTTGGTGGCCACAGATGCTGCTGCCTTTTGCAGCATTGCTAAATAAGTCAGATCCTGGGAGTCAGAAGTCCAAGTACCCCCATCTCCCCGTTCCCAACCAGCACTCTGTAAAGCCTTCTCTGGGGACCATGAAGCTCCCTGACTACAATCCCTGGACTTGTCAGAAAGTACCTCAGCAGATGAGCACCCAGCAGGGGACAAGGTCCCCCGACGTTTACTCCAGTCCGGCGATTTCAACATAGAAAAAAGAAAAACATCAGCTGCTGAATCCAAACCAGACCAAGCTCCAGGTGGCTTACCTCGCATTTTTCCCTGCCCCAGACGTTTTCCCCGAGTTCGGTGTAGGTTTCTCCGCAGAAGCAAGCGGGGGCTGTGGGCACACCGAGGGAGCACTCGGTAGACTGCCAGCCACTGAACAGACCTCCAGAGAGGCGGAAGTAACAGGATCTGTTTTCACAAACGGCGCAGAACCTTCTGCGTCAGCAGGGGGCTTAGCAGACTGTAAGGTCACATTACAGGGAAGCCCCAACAATGCCTGTGGGAGCGCTGCAAGCTCCGCATCCAACAAAACCATTTCCTGCATTACAGCAGATCACTTTGACAGTAGAACGTCTTTCTCGGTCCCAACAGAAGAAAATGCCACTCCATGCCACACAGCAGGAGCCCCAGCAGTAGGCACATCAGCCTCAATCACACTCACCGCAGCTACAAAAGCCACAGCACATTCCTCCTCAATGGCCTCAAAAGCTGCAAACACAGGAGAGGAGGCCCTCTCTCTCCTGTACTATCCACGTCCATCTCCTCCAAAGGCACCTGCACACTGGCCATCCTGCAGCCAGTAGCCAAGGCTCCCCCTACCAATGAGTAGGGGAATTTCCCCGGTGTCCTGGCCAAATTTCCCTTATTCACTAAAAATACCACCAACAGCTTAATCTAGTTCAAGGTCAGTTGGCATTCATCTGTATCCCCCTCCTCCGGGTCGTACCTGAAAATAGGCAGGATTTGTTTAGTGCACTTACCCGGTCAACAAAAACTAAATAAAAATAAATAAATAAATGTGCCCCTGTGCCCATATGCAAGGCATTTCTGAGCCCCTGTGTTCATTTGCCAGGTCTTTGTCTGCCCCTATGCCCATATGTCAGATACTGGTGTGTCCATACGTCAGGCATAGGTCTACTCTTGTGCCTATATGTCAGTTTTTGCTTACACCTGTGCCCTTATGCCAGGTAGAAGTGTACTCATGTGTCCATCTTCTAGGTAGTTATGTACCCTTGTCCCCATTTTCCAGGGTTGCCTCTGAGCCCATGTGCCAAGTATCTGTAAGGCGTAGTGCCCATGTGCCAGGCACAAATGTGCCCAGCTCCTTTGTCTATATGACAGGTAGTTATGCACCCTTTTGGAAGCCCAAATAAGGACAGAACCTACTTGGCATGCTGAACACATGCCACACATCCCAAGTGGCCATTTGGGGTGCAGTGCCATGTGCCACTACCATGACGCACAGTTTCACAGCACTTCTCATATTATAGGGGCATGGTTGTGCCCTTACAGTTAGGGTTCAGTAGCCTGTTTAATGTTAAACCTCAAATGTTGTGACTTAATAACTTTGCAACCATTCAACTGATTTGCACACAATTTGGTATGTGCCATCCTGTGGGGTACATCTCTTGACATGGCAAATTTTGTTCAGGTTGAATATGCAGATCTTGAGATCCGGATAGTGTAAAAAAGTTAAGTCACCACTTTGCATTTTTTTCCCCTCATCATCTTCCATCCAGGTGCTGTGGAATTTTGGTGTAATTTTTTTGGGTAGAAAGAACTTAGGAAACAGAAATGCAAGTGCTTGTCTGGTGTAAAAATATTACGCTGTTGCAAAGTTATTCAGTTTTTAAGTTCCCATTATTTCCTATGGGAAGTTCATTTTTCAGGATACAGGTATAAAGTCTGAGAAAGGATTTGATCTCATGAAAAAGGATTAATTCTCGTGAAATCTGTTCCTTTTTTGTGAGGGAAAAAAATCCTTTTTCATGATGAAAAAATCCTTTTTCGCATGCCACCATCTTGTTTTTTTTTTCCCCACCAACTAAACAGCGTGAAAAATACATAAAAATGTTGTCATTTTACAAAACAAACACCAGAACCTACCAGCTAAGCGGGCACGGTTTGATATGATTCTTGTGTTTGTTTTCAGCAGTCCTCAGAAATACTTTTTCTGGGCACCCGAAATCCTGGGTGCCCAGTTTAGTGAGAGAAGTCTTCTCTGTATGAGAACAGTGAGAATTTGTTGAGGGAGTAGTTGGCAGCAGGAACCTCTCAATCTCCATCTGTTCAAATCAGGGGCAGGCAGGCAGACAGTAGGCCTTGTCTGGTGCTACCAGGTTACATCAGTTAAATGCTCTTCTCCCAAACCAGCAAATATGGGGTGGGTTGTATATGTTGGGAACATTTCATTTTGGGACAGTTTCTGATTTGAGAAAATCGCCAACTGTAAGAATTACCACAACTGCAGGACTGCTCTGTGAAGGGTTAAGGGCTAGCTAGTACATCCCTCATTTAACTTGTTTGGTGTTCATGTGTTTTGTTTTTCAGAGACATCCCCCTCCATGGGTCGAACAAGAGCAAACTGGACAGAAATCAATAGTTTAGTTTGAGTCCTCGTCGCAGTGGGAATGCCACCTTCTGAATACTTGTGAGTTGTATGCAGGTTATAATGTTACCAATTTCTACTAATAGAACTGTTGCATTAGATGGCATCAGTGATCACTTTGCGATGGCCCTGGCTGATTCTCAGTCCTGCTCGAGTGTGCCCGGTGTTGCATTGTTGGTGTCACTTGTCTCTTTCCCTCCTGCATTAGGATGGCCGGCAACCATCACAAGCAGTTTGCAAATGGCTGGGCATCGGTACCCAACCTTGGTACCTTTATCAGCAGCACAGCTCTGGAAGGCCAGGCGGAGAAGGCAGGGAGGGGCCGGGGGAGTGGCAGTATTGAGGATAAGTGGGTGATTGCTAAGGGGATGGCATTTGTTGTCCATGAGGGTGGGTGTCTGAATAACAGAATATTTTTTTTTTGTTTTGTTTATAGCTTTGATTTAGGTCCATGAATTCTTTAAAAAAATCACTTGGAGCCATGGTGGTATGGAAATTTCTTGGAGGTTCTGGGAGCATGCCCTCCACCACTGGAGAGAATGAAAAATTAACATCATATGGTGCATTTTGACACTTGATTGTGATAGGAAGAACATGGATAACCAGGAGTTCAAACAAAATTATTAACTCAGTCAAACAAAGCTTGATTTTTATGCTTAGTTTGAAAAGTACCTTTTGGGGGAATGTGTGTGTCTGTGTGTTGGGGGTATTGAATAATGGGCTTCACATTAAAAATCAGGTTCTGTCTTGCTCATTACCATCTTGGACTTCAAATAAGCCTATGTCCAGCAGGACACGATTGCCTGTAATATTCATGTGGGCCACAGATATTCTATAGACTGAGGGAGTGCACCTGATCAATCCAAAACCTGAAAAAAAGAAAACAGTCTCTCACCGTCTCCGCCATCCCCTTCCCCATCCTGAACCTCCCACTAAGCATGCACCCCCCACCCCCACCCAATACATACCACCGAGGTCATAGGCTGTCATCTTCTGTGGACCAAGACATGTCTGCACTCTTCAAAGTCGAACCGTGAACTGAGGAATCAGGGTAGTGCCATATAATGTATTTCAATGGCGTTTTGCATGGATGTTCATAACTTTGCCATTTTTAGGAATTTTTTCACCAAATTTTCAGGAGGGCCTTTTTGAGACTCCACCTCATGAACAATGCAACTGTCATTTCATTAATCGGGCTCAGAATATGATCTCGCGGTCACTGCACAAATTCACCTTTTGGGACTGAATAATGAAATTTTACCACCAGTGCTCATGAGGTGGGGTTCCAAAAAGGCCAGGTTGAAAATTTGGTGTAAAAATTGCTAACAGTGGGTGGGTTACACGCATTTGTTGAAATATTTCTACACACGTGTATAACTTTGGTAATTTCCAATATTTTGACTCCAAATTTTCAACATAGCCATATTTTCACACAACTTCATTAACAGTACAGCTGCCATGTTTTATATACTGTCTGAAATGTGTTTTCACACCTGTGGTACAGAATGGGATTTTGGCACAGATTTGTACATTTTTACCTATGGTGCTTATGGAGTGGGGTCATAAGAAGCCTATGTTGAAAATTTGGGGTCAAAATAGGAAAAGATGCCAAAGTTATGACCATTCATTGCAATTTTGCTACACCCACTCCTAACTTTTGAAATGGTAAATATTCTGACCACAGATTTTCAACATAGCCTTCTTATTACCCCTACCTCATGTATGTCACAACTGTCATTTTTTCAAATTCTGTCCCAAATGTGTTTTCACACCTCTGGCACAGAATGGCATTGCAGTTCCACACAATTATGTTTTGGTTGGGATTCAAAATTTTTTTTAACGGGTACATGAGGTGGGGTAATAAGAAGGCTATGCTGACAATATAGTCATTGTCGTCCTACAAATGGAAGCACAGGGCCTGGAGAGACCTGTGCTTCCACATGCAGGGTCCTTCAGATACTTTTATGCTATCTCAGGAAGTAAGGAAATACGTTGCAAAAAACTTCGTTAATGCTCCAGTTAGGGTCAAAGTGACAAAAGTTGGGAAATGAGGCATTAGGGTTTCCTTAACTCCTCACTCTCTCAAAACAGGCAGGAGAGCAGGTGTGGGGTGTGCCTTGGGCTTCTCAAGCCTAATGTTCACCCCTTTCCATCTGTAAATACGCAATTGCCTGACTGTGGAGAGCTTTAAAAAAGCTTTAAAGACCTTCCTTTTTAACCAAACATTTTTTTAGTGATTTAAATTATACTGGATTGTTTTTGAATTTGATGTTGTTTACAGTTGTGGTTTTGATTTGTATGACTGATATTGTAAAGGCGCCCTGAGCTTTGGAAGGGTGCCTTAAAGAAATAAAAATGTACTTACTTACTACTTACTTACTTACTAAATAAGGTCAGATATGTAGACTTTGAGAATGGGGTGTGTGTTAGGCTTGAGAAGCCCAAGGCACACCTCACACCTGCTCTCCTGCCTGTACTGGGAGGGTGGGGTGTTAGAGAAACCCTAACACCTTATTTCCCAACTTTTGTTGCTTTGACCCTAACTGGAGTATTAAAGTTTTTTTGCAATTTATATATATATTGTATATATGAGATTATATTATAATATTACTCACTTGTAAAATGAACTTCAATCTGAATTCTGTAGGCATAATGACAGAAAATTGGTTAAATGTAGTAATTTTAAGACAAAAACAATGTTATATTGCAATAAAGGGATTTTACTTGAAACAATTAATAGTTATGAAAACACCCTGGGGCGTGGCACATGGTAGGGATGCCCTCTGTCCCCATTGTTGTTTTCCTTGCACATTGATCCCCTGGCCCAATGGATTAGAACAGACCAGAATATAAAGGATGTACAATTAGCAGGGACTACCCACTCTATGTAGATGATGTCCTTTTGTATCTGACTTCTCCAGCCATTTCCCAGCCCAGAGTAATGGACATTATAGAGGAATATTCTTTAATGTCAGAGTGCACACTTAATACTACAAAGGCAGAGATTTTAACAAGCATTTGTCAATGCCGAATGTTGTCTCACTGGTATTGACATTGGTAGTACTGGAGCTAGAGATGCATAATAGGAATGGCAGTGAAGTATTGAAGTGACACCAATCCCACCCCACCTGTACAGAACTGACAGGCATTGGGGTGCATAATTAAATCAACTATAACTCATGCCATTGTACCTTATCCTACCCTATAGACACTGACAAGTGTCATGGTGTGCTTTGGGGTCTTTGGGCATTATACTTACCTCATTCCATAAGGAAATACACTGAGGTGGGTGCAGTATAGGAGAATGGGGTGACCTTTGTGGCCGAACAGTGTGAGGCACACCATGATGCCTGTCAGTAGCTGCAGGGTGGGGGTGGAATGGCGTGAGCATTACAGCCGATGATCCCAAGTCACACCCCCTGACACCTGTCAGTCTGTACAAGGTGGGATGCTACAGTTGGAAACCCTAACACCATAAGCGTGTGTTGCTATTTTCACTCCAAATTTTCAACATGGGCTGTTTGTGAGGCCACCTCATGAAAATCGTCACAATCGGTTTGTTAGCTGAAAGGTGGTTTTGCACAGCGGCTATGCCATTTGGTGACACAGGGATGAAAACATATTTTGGGCAGGATGTGGAAAATGACAACTGTATTGTTCATGAGGAGGCATAAAAAAATGGCAAAGTTGAAAATCTGGAGTGAAAATATGAAAAATTGGTGAAGTCATGCGCATGCATTAAAACTGCGCAACACACGTCCGTAACCCAATTATTTGGGGAGTTTGTTAGCCACATTTTCAACATAGGCATTCTGGGACCTCCTCTCATGAACAGTGGCACTGTGATTTTGTTAATCTGTCCCAAAAGTTGATTTCCTACAGCGTCCACGCCATTGTGCGCCACATGTGCGGAAACACATTTTGGGCAGGATGTGAAAAATGACAGCAGTACTGTTCATAAGGAGGTGTGAAAAAATGCCAGTGTTGAAAATTTGGCATGAAAATATTGCAGATTTGCGAAGTTACAAGGCTGCATGGAAACTGCGCAACACATGCTTGTAACACAGTCATTTTACGGACGTTCGGCACCAAATTTTCAAAATGGACATTTTAGGACCTCTGCTCATGAACAGTGTCACTGTAATTTCCTCAAACTGTCCCAAAAACTGATTTTGCACAGCGACTATGCTATTCTGCGCCGGATGTGCGAAAACACATTTCAGTCAGGGTATGTAAAATGACAGCTGTACTGTTCATAAGGAGGTGTGGAAAAATGCCAATTTTGAAAATCTGGAGTGAAAATATTACAAATTCATGAAGTTACACACGTGCTTGAAAACTACGCAACGCACGCTCATAAAACAGCCATTTTGTTGGATTTTTCTCACCAAATTTGCAGCATAGGCTTTTTGAGAGCCCCCCTCATGAACAGTGGCATTGTCTTTTCATTTATTGGTCCCAAAAGGTGATTGATTGATTTATTTAAGAGTTTGACCAGGAAAGCATGCTGAGCAGGTAGCTGCTCGATTCCAGATGCATCCTGGGGGCAAGACCCAACAGTAAACATATTTTTTTATACAGGTACAATTAAATGTGACAGGCAGGAAGTATGTTTATACAGAGAGGCATGGTAATACAGGCATGAGGGGTACACATAAATCTCCAATAATTAGGCTGAGTGAGAATAATGTGCAACAGGTGGCTTCTCAGCGGCTAGGCTGGCGAGGCGCACACATTAACACCAATTAGAGGTTTGGGCCGATAGTGAGTACAGACTAGAAACACAGAGTTAGTGGCAAAGTGGGTGCGGAGGAGGAGATTGAGGTGCTGAGAATTTGTGGTGTGCCTAATGACAGCAGGCAGAGCATTTCAGAGTTTGGGCATGCGGCATTGGAAGGCAGATTGACCTTTGGTCGTGCCCATGAAAGGGACACAGTGACCATGAAATCACCTTTCAGGGCCAATTAACATCATGACAGTGCCAGAATTCATGAGGAGGGGTCCCAAAAACCCCATGTTGAAAATTTGGTGCCAAAATTCTAAAAAATGCCTGAGATATGCATCAAAGTTGAAAAAACTCTATTTACTCCATTATATAGCTTACTGGCATTTCTTCAGTTCATGGTCGGCTTTGAAGAGTGCAGACGTGTTCCCGGTCCACCGAAGATCGTCGCACCGGACTCCAGAGGTAAGTATGGGGTGAGGGTGTGTGTGGGGAGGCAGGGTGCACAGTGGGTGGGTGCGGGTTGTGGGAGGGGGCAGGGAGACCACGAGGGACTTTTTTTTTTTTCTTAAAAACAGGTTTACAACAAAAAAAAAAACATTGTGGGACTTTTTTTTTTTTTTGCAGGAGATTTGTCACGCTGGGGTGGGCTTCCAGCATGCCACCTAAGTGTTTTTGGGGGGTTCTGAAGCTGATGGGGAATTGGGCACCACCGTAGGCACATACTGGTGGGGGGAGACACTAGCCAAGGGGGACTGGGCATCCCCTCGGCATGCAACAAAAGCAGGTGGGGGACATTATCCGACAGGGAGTGGGCTCCCCCGTCGGCACAATCAACAGGGATAAATGCCGACGGGGTTTGGGCCCCCCATCGGCAAAGAAAAACTGTTGGGGGGGCCACATGATGTGGGCAGGGAGTGGGCTCCCCTGTTGGCATTGTGACAGGTGGTTTGCCTGCATGTCAGGAGGCGTGTTGTGGTCACACTGCATGAGAGCTTCACTTTCATTTCAGCGGACCTTTTTCTTTGTTCTCGTGGTCACATTAGGGATGCGTGAGGTCAGCGCCTGCTGCTGGCTGATTGAGGAATGAGAGACGCACCTTCTGATGCATGCCTTGCATTCGCCCAACAGTGACCGTGCCTCCAAATCTGCTACTACCGCAAGATGTTGGCTGCGCAGGTGCGAGCCAACATAAAAATAAATTACACTCCCCCTCTAGCCTTACAGATAAACTATAAGATGAAATGGGATTTGTATACTCTTAACTATCTAGGAATCACTTTAAGGGCCAACACTAACTATTTATACTTAGATAATTATAAACCAATTGTAATACAAATAGAAATGGACATTAAAAGATGGTTGCTACTCCCTTTTCCTATGTATGCCACAATCCAAACAGTAAAAATGAATATATTACCTAGGATTTTATACTTGTTCCAATGTGTCCCTGTTGCCTTATCTCAAAAATGGCTTAAGAACCTTCAAGGGACATTATTCAGGTTTGCCTGGGCTAACCGGAAACCTAGACTATGTAGAACTCTTTTAATGGCAGGGAAGAAAGCAGGTGGACAGGCAGTACCAGATATACTGGAATATTGGCTTGCCGCCCAGGTGAAGTATGCACTCCTTTGGACACACACTCCTACATGGACACATTGGCAAGACATAATAGAGATCACTCTTCTACAGGGAGATACACCATCCTCCTGTCTCTACCAGCCATCTACACAGAGAACCCTTGCAGTAAAAGACTATAGAGCTATACAGACTACCCTAATAGCTTGGGACATGTTCTATAAATACCCTAATGTTAAAAAATATATTTGGCAGTACTGCTGGTTGATACATGCCCCAGATTTTATACCTGGTGGTATGGATCCTTGGTACAGATGCCAGGTGGTGAAGGGATTTAGATATCCTAAGCAGATCATGAACACTTTTGTTCCCTTTTGAGGAATGTACTCAAACGTTTGGATGGGCAGAGCCAGACAAGTGGCAGTATTTGCAGATATCTACATATATCCAAAGAAAATTAGGGATTATGGCGAAAACCCCACAGATCCCACTGGTCATATACCCCTTGAGGATCTCCTGTCTCTGACCGCCTCCAAACCAACTATCACTAAGTTATACCAGTTCTTAAATGCACATAAAGCTAATACAAGCCAATATATTGTCACAAAATGGGAAGGAGAAGGGGGAATCCACCTCTCACCTTTAGACTGGATTAGGATCTGGGGCAACTCCGCCAAAGTGACTTCCTCCCAATTATGGCAGGAATTCTCTTGGAGGGTAAAAGTCAGGGAGTTTGTTGATCCCCGATAGTGTGATGAAATGGGACCCAGCTGTGTACCCAGCTTGTTGGAGACTATGTGGGGAACGGAGAGCTACTACCTCTCATATATTTTATTTTTGCCCTTTATTGGATGACTTTCAGAGGCAAGTTCAAGAACAGCTAAGAAAATTGTTTCAGATATAAGAATCCTTTTCCCTCTGTCATTTGGTATTTGGCCTGCCTATGACGGGGATTAGAGGTACTATCTCACTATGTCTGTGGTACATCTGAACCATGGCCTGTAACAAAACCATAACACATATGTGGCTAAAGCCACTTCCACCTGCCTTGAAGGAATGGAGAGACCTTATATTAAATATTCAGAAAATGGAAGAATTAACATTTCAACTCCAAAATAGAAGTGAAGCATTTATAGCTAGGTGGCCAGATGGGATTTACAACAAGATTAACTTCCAAAAAGCAGAGGTACCAGAAATAATATCTTAAGAGAGCTTGTGGATCAGAGTAAGTACAAAAACCTGAGTAGTCATTTCTTAAGCTAAAAGATCTGTCCCTGAGATAACAAGTTAGTAATTGAAGTCGAGAATAGTTTTCCTATTATTGGGTTAAGTTTACCCAGACTTGACTCTAGGAGGTTGTTTCCTTCTTTTGTGTCATTTTGTAAAACAGAATTGGCCCTAGAGAGGCCTATTATTATCATTGTAATTAATGCTAAAGTGACACAATATGATGTACATCTTCAAATCTGAATGCAAGATATTATTTGTGTGGTGTCATGCTGCATACTTCCTCAATAAAGCATAAAAAAAAATAGTCATGAAAACAATCAAGTCAGTCACAATTAAAAACACAATATTTTCAAAGTCAGTCACAATTAAAAACACAATTTTTCAATCAACAAAAAAATCAAAACACAGTGACATAAATAGCAAACAGATAGCTTACTTCCTCAGTTAAAAACAATACCTGGTATTTGATTTTACAGCCTGCAGAAGGGCTGTGTTCCAAACACATTTCAAATTCACTGCATTTCATGCAGACATTTACCATGACCACCAGTTTTTATTTATTTGAGTCTAGGATTACAATTACCTTTGAGCCAAGGCTCTTTTACAAAGGTTTTACGTCAGGATGAGAACAAACAAGCAGGACATTAATTATTACAGAATAACAGGTTACAATTGTTTATCATCACATGAGTACATACAGATTAGGTGATACTAGGGGCATGCACAGGACAGGGATAACATTGATAACGAAAACTTGGTGAGACACAAGAAGAAGATGCTGCCAGAGGCAATTGTCAAAACACACAGGAAGTGCAAGTGGAAAGTGCAAGTAAGAGGAGGAGGAGGAGAGGGGAAGGTAGAGGGGGGAGAGTAGGGGGGGTGGATGGGAAGGGACAACTGCCAAAAAGTTTGGCTTTGATTAGTTATACTCGGCAGTGATTTATTGTGTCTGTGCATTGGTTTTTGAGAAGAGAAAAAAACTCTCAGCAAAGGCATTTGAAGGTGGGATGCTCATCACGTAGGCAATCAAAGGAAACAGAACATGCAGGTCTGATGCATCCCCTACAAATCTTCATCCACTTTTCTGCTGGCAGTACATCCAGTCTACATATATCTGGCATTAGGGATTTGATGACAGACTAGACCTGAAGAAAAAATTACTCACCATAGTAATGTTGTTTCTTATAATGGAGTCTTGCTGTATTCTGACTATATGCAGTTAGCCCCAGCACTTGAACTGCTCCGGAGAGTAAAGGGTTAACTCTATGCCAAGGCATAGAACGTTGCGCTCGAGCTCAGTTTTCAGACCTCTGTCTGTCGTACTCTGAAGTCTAACCGTCAGATTTTTACAAGTACTAAACTAACTTACTAGTTAGAAATTGTTTCTAAAATGTTAATGCCAACAGCCACCAAACAGATTTTTTAGGGTCAAAACACTCAAGTAGAGAACCCCAAAAAGAATATAAGCAGGTAGTGAAAACAACCAAAACATTAATAATAAAAACCCCTAGAAAGATAGGGCATGCCAAGTACACCTCTGGGGTGCAGCACTGTGCATGCCAGACCACATCCCAAAATGACTAGGTTCCAGGAGGTGAGGCAGGGAAAGAGGTCAGAATACAGCAAGACTCCATTAGGAAAACAACATTACTATGGTGAGTATTTTTTTTCTTAAAACACCATTAAGTCTTGCTGTATTTTGACTATATGCAGACTACCAAGCAGTACCCAATTGGAGGAGGGAGTCACAGAACCTATTTTGGGAACAAGCTCTGCAGCACAGCTGTGCCAAACCTAGTATCACTTCTTGACTGAATGTCCAGAGAGTGGTGCTTGCTGAAAGTGTGAACAGTTTTCCAGGTGGCTGCTTTAAATATTTCCACTATTGGTATGTCTCTAGCTGCTGTGATCGAAGCAGCTGTACCTCTAGTGGAGTGAGCCCTCAGGCCTGTGGGAGGCTCTTTCCCCAACTTTGAATAGCAGAACTGGATACAGCAGACAATATACCTGGCAATAGATCTTAGTGGCAGGTTTGCCCTTTCCCACTTCCCCATAAGTGAGAAACAACTGAGGACAGCGATTTCTATGGGTCTTAGTGTGTTCCACATAGTAACTAAGAGCCCTCTTTACATCAACACTGTGTAATCTTCTCTCCCCAGAGGAAGAATGATCAGTGAAAAATACAGGCAATGACAGACTGATTCAAATGAAAGTCTGATACCACCTTAGGAAGAAACCTTATGTGGGTTTGAAGGACCACCTTATCCCTATGAAATGAAATGAAGTCAGGTTCCACTGATAAAGCCTGTAATTCACGGATTCTCCTGTCAGAGGTAATGGCTACCAGGAATACAGTTTTCCAAGTCAAGTACTTTAGCTCAGCTGAAGATAGAGGCTCAAAAGGAGGCTGCATAAGCTGTGCAATACAGATATTCAGGTCCCAAGAAGGGGTAGGCTCCTGAAAGGGAGGATTGACATGTACCAGGCCCTGGAAAAATTTCTTGAAAACTGGATGAGATGCTGCTTACATTCTCGCTAGTAGAAAGGAAGGCAGACACAGCTACAAACGATTTTGAGAGTAGTAGGCCGGAGGCCTAAACTGTTAAGCTGTACCAATTAGTCCAAAACAGTAGCAATATCAGCCAGCTTAGGCAATACATGCTTTTGGGAACACCAAAACCCAAACCTTTTCCGTTTGGAGTTGTAAGTTTTTATAGGAGCAAGTTTCCTGCTAACCTTTAAAATGTCCAAGACTGTTTGGGAAAGATGCAGGCTTGCATATTCTAACTCTTCAAGAGCCAGGCTTTGAGCCTGAGAGTGTGAAGGTTGGGGTAAAGAATCCTCCCCTGAGAGAAGGTAAGGAGACTGAACTGTCTGGGAAGACACAGAGGCATTGTCACTGACAGTGACAACAGAAGGGAGTACCAAGGCTGTCTGGCCCAGTCTGGAGCCACTAGAATTACCTTGCAAGGCTGAGACCTGATTTTGATCAGGACCTTCACTATCAGAGGAAAAGGAGGAAATGCATAGAGAAACCTGCTTGTCCAGTCCAACAAAAGAGCATCCTGAGGGACAGGACCCAGAAGAGATGGTCTGCAGCAAAAAAGAGGAAGTTGGTGATTGTCCAAGGCCACAAAGAGCTCTGTCTCTGGAGTACTGAACCTCTTGAAGATGACCTGAAGAATTAGATGATTCAGGGTCCATTTGTGGTGACCCTGGGAAATCCTGCTGAGAGCATCTGTTAGAATGTTGTCCTTCCCTGGGAGATACACAGCCATCAGGGAAGCCTGAAGGGAATAAGCTAGAGACCATATTTTCATGGCCTCTGTGCACAAGGCCGAGGATCAAGTGCCTTCCTGCTTGTTGGTGTACCACATGGTTGTGGTATTGTTTGTCCTGATCTGCACCACTTTTCCCTGGACAGCAGCTAAGAACGTCTGAAGTGCTAGAAAGACAGCTCTCAGTTCAAGGAGGTTTATGTATAGGAGACACTCTTGGTGAGACCAGGTTCCCTGAGCTGTAAGCTGATCTAGGTAAGCCCCCCACTCCAGTAAAGAGGCATCTGTGGTGAGAATCACTGAAGGAGCCTGACTGAGAAAGGGGATATCTTGTGGAATATTGTACTCCTCCAGCCACTACTGGAGGGCCTGAACTAGGGTTCGAGACACAGGAACCAATTTGGTGAGAGGGTCTTTTTTCTGAGACCAATAAGATCTGAGATGAAACTCAATATCTCTCATCTGAAACCTTGCACCCTGGACCACTGCTGTGGATGCTGCCATGTGACCCAGCAACTGTAGAAAGTGTCTGGCTGGACAAGAAACTAGAGGATGAAAAGAGGAAGCCAGAGTGACAAGGGACTGAACCCTTGAGACAGGGAGAAATGGTCTTGCCTGAATAGTGTCTAGTTCCACCCTATGAAAGTGAGAAGCTGGGCTGGTTCCAGAACAGATGTTTCTAAGTTCAGAATGAAGTCCAAGGAGTCTAGAAGCTTTTGAGTGACCTCTAAGGCTGACATGACTTGGTCTGAGGACTGGCCCACTAGGAGCCAGACGTCCAGGTATGGGAACAGAAGGATACCTTGTCTCCTGAGGAATGCCACCACTACTGCAAGATACTTGGTGAACACCCTTGAAGCAGATGTTAGGCCGAAAGGCATAGCTCTGAATTGGTAATGGCCTGAGGGCAACTCAAACCTGAAGTACTCTCTGTGGGAATATCCGATAGGTATAGGGAAGTAGGCATCCTTGAGATCCAGAGAGGCTAGCCAGTCTCCTGGTTTCAGAGAGGGAAGAATTACTCCCAGAGTCACCATTTTGAATTTTGGTTTTGTTAAGTGTTTATTCAGGTACCTTAAATCTAGAATGGGTCACCACTCCCGTCATTTTTTGGGTAAGGAAATATCTAGAGTACAGTCCTCTTCCCCTGTGACAATGAGGTACCTTCTCTACTGCTTGTAGAAGAGAGGAGACTTCTGCCTCTAAGGCCTTTGTCTCCAAGGGAGAGGGAGGACTGAAGGATGATGCTGTCATTTTTGGGAACCTTTTGAAACTGAGAGCAAGTCCCTGGCTCACTACTTCCAGGACACATTTGTCTGAAGTAACAGACTCCCAGGCCTGGGAGTAATAAGCCAGCCTGCCTCCTACTGGAACTGGGGAGGTGACCCTGACCGACACCTCAGGGTGTCTGTTTGGCAGGGGGCTTAGACTGCATGGATGATGGGGTCCTGGTCATCCCATGCCTGCCTCCTCCCCTAAAGAACCCCCTCAGCTGGAAAGGCCTTCCCTTGCCAGCCCTGAATTGCTGCTTCTGAGGAATAGCCTGCTTTTCCTTGGCTGCAGCACTCCCATCGGTGGTCCTATACTCCTCCATCTTCTTCATGTAATTCTCTGTTTGCTCCCCAAACAGTAAATTACCAGTTACAGGGAAATCCATGGCCTTAGTCTGGGTATCCTGTGAAAGGCTTGTACATCTAAGCCAAGCAAACCTCCCCATGGAGATAGATGTAGCCATGACTCTAGAATGCACATCATTAGAGTCCACAGCAGCAGCATGAAATTGCACTTTGGATGCCTGTATACCATCTACAGCCACCTGCTCCAGCTCCTTGGCAAGCTGGGGAGGGGCATTCTTAGCTAGCTCCAGAACCATATCCCACATAGACGTCTGATACCTGGCTGTATATGCCATATAATTTGATTGCCTGAGCCCCAAAGAGAATGCCAAGTACTGCTTCTTAGCCATGGCATCCACTTTCCTGGAATCCTTATCTGGGGGGTGAGATGCCAGGGGAATACTAGCCTTGTCACAGGCTGCAGCTTTCTCTACCCCACAATGGCTGCAATGAGCTGAAAGGAATTCTGTGCCAGGGCCTGATAAAGCATACCTCCTGTCCATTTTTTTATCCACAGAAGTGGATGTGGGAAATTGCATGATTTTCTGTATCTGTTTCTCCAGGGATTTGTGCAAAACGATCGACACTTTCTTGGACTCTGGAACATCCATCATTTCCACATAATCAGGCTCCTCCTAATCCTGCTCAGCCTCTTCTATAGGAAGCTGAAGAGTCTCAGCCACCTTCTTGTAGAACAAGAAGTGGGAGGGGGACTCAGAAAGCCTGAGAGGGGAAACATTGGAAGGCCTGTCTGGGGAGATGCAGGCTCTACTGGCTCATCTAGGCCTTCAAACTCTCCTTCATCCTCTTCCTCCTCCTCCTCCTCCTCCCAAATCGCCCTAATAGTATGCCTCCGGATCAATATCTGAGGCAAAAACTTCCGACCGAACGGATCGCCTCTGAACTGATGTCAGTTCGGTCGGGACCAGACAAAGCGACTGCACTATAGAGATAGTGTTTGCCATTTCCTCAGCGGTCGGAACATGAGTTGTTGGATCTGAACTGGCTGATTTTCTATTTCTCTTTGACAGAACTGACTCCACAGAGTCGGCTCTGCTTTTACCTGAAGAGGTCAGTAGGCACCCCTTCGGGTTCGGTAGCAACTGAACCGGGCTGGCCATCCGGATCAATGGACTTCTCAGTCTCCTTTACCTTCAGCCTGCTCAAACATTTTTTAAGAGTGGCTTTAGGAAAGTTCTTACAAATTTGGCAGTCTACCTTGAGGTGGTCAAACCCCAGACAATAAACACATACATAGAAACATAGACACATAGAATTTGTCGGCAGATAAGGACCGCTTGGCCCACCCAGTCTGCCCATTTCCCTACCTACTGGATAAGCTGCAGATCCTAGTTAACCAGCAGCCTACTTCTTCCTACCCCCACCCCCTAGAATGGCCTTATGACTGTCCCATGCATGCTTGAATTCCACCACTGATTTTGACTCTACAACCTCTCAGAAGGCCGTTCCATGCATCCACAACCCTCTCTGTGAAAAATACTTCCTTAAATTCTCTGAGCCACCCCCCATCTTCAAATTGTGCCCTCTTGTTCTTGCACACCTCTTTTTGAAAGATGCTACCCTCTTGGACTTTGTTGATTCCTTGCGGTACTTGAACGTTTCTATCATGGCCCCCTCTCCTCCTTTCCTCAAGGCTATACATATTAAGCTCCTTTCGTCTCTCTTCATATGTCTTCGGTGCAGACCCTGCACCATTTTGATGCCCTCTCTGGACAGCTTCCATCCTGTCTATGTCTTTGCCTAGATTGGGTCTCCAGAACTGCACACAGTACTTCAGATGGGGTCTCACCAGCTGTCTGTACAGAGGATAATAACTTCCTGTTTTCTACTGGTGATGCTCTTCCTATGCATCCCAGTATCCCCCAGCCTCCTTGCTGCCCTCTCACATTGCTTGCCCACCTTTAGGTCATCTGATATGACTACTCCCAGGTCCCTTTCCATTTTGTTGTTGTTAGTATCTCACCCCCAACTGTGTACTCTTCCCTGGGTTTTGTTTCCAGGTGCATTACTGCACTTCTTAGCATTGAATCTAAGCTGCCATACATTTGACCATTCCTCTAACCTTACAAGTCCCTTCTCATCCTTTCCACCCCACCCTGTGCATCAACTCTGTTGCAAATCTTTGTGTCATCTGCAAAGAGACATACTTTTCTTCCAGTCCCTCTGCAATGTCGCTTATAAAGACATTGAAGAGGACCCGTCTAATACTGAACCTCTGCGGTACCCACTAGTAACCCTCCTTTCTTCTGAGTGGACTCCATTTACTATTACTCTCTGTGTCCTATTCTCCAGCCAATTCTTTACCCAGGCTGTCATCTTGGGACCCACTCCCAGGCTGGCTAACTGTATATTAATCTTTGTGTGGGACAGTGTCAAATGCCTTGCTAAAGTCTAGGTAGGCCATGTCCACAACCCTCCTGATCTACTACTTTGGTCACCCAGTCAAAGAAATCTATCAAATTCGTCTGGCATGACCTTCCGCTGTGAATCCATGCTGCCTAGGGTCCTGTGCCCTCTGGCCTCTAGATACTCGACAATTCTTTCCTTCAGAAGTGATTCCATCATTTCCCTATCACTGAGGTTAAACTAACAGGTCTGTAGTTTCCTGCTTCTGCCTTGCTCCACTTTTGTGAAGGAATCACATCTGCCCTCCTCCAGTCCTCGGGTACCATCCCATCCTCCCATGATTTGTTAAAAAGGGTAGTCAGTGGTGTCACTAGTTCTACCCTTAGTTCTTTTAGAATTCTGGGATGAGTCCCATCAAGCCCCATTGCTTTGTCCACCTTCAGTTTTAAGAGTTCTTTCAGAACCCTTTCTTCTGTAAATGGGCTGATATCAACTTCTGTATCCAGAGTGTTTCTACTGTTTGTTTTGGGTATCTCCCCCTCTTCATTTGTAAATACTGAGCGAAAATATTTGTTTAGTATCTCTACCTTTTCACAGTCTCCTCTGCCCACCCTCCCTCCCTTTATTAAGCCTCACTATCCTCCCTTGGTCTTCCTTCACTCCCTGATGCACCTATAAAAGGTTTTATCCCCTTCTTAACTGAGTTGGCTATCTTTCCTCGGTTTGGGCCTTTGCTGTTCTGACTGCCTTCCCAGCCTCCTTTGCTTTAACTGATACAGTTCCCTGTCCTGCTCCTTCTGCGATTCCTTGTACTTCCTGAATGCTTTCTTTTTCTCTTGAACCTTCACTGCCACTTCCTTTGAGAACCATAGTGGTTTCTTACATCGTTTTGTTTTGTTTATTTGCTTCACACAAAGGCTCGTTACTTCTGTGATGGCAGTTTTTATTATTCCCCATTGTTCTTCCACCCCTCCTTCCTGCCCATTTGCTAGTGCATTCCTTAGGCACTCACCCATTTTGGCAAAGTCAGCCCTCCTAAAAGTCCAGTACTTTTGCCTTTGTATAGCTTGACTCTATTGCTGTGTTTGTTGTGAACCATACTGTTCGATGGTCGCTAGTTCCCAGATGGCTACCCACTTCTACATCTGTGATCCTCTCTCCATCTCCATTTGAGAGAACCAGGTCTAAGATTGTTCTCTCTCGAGTGGGCTCCAATACTAGTTGTCTAAGGCATGCCCCCTGTAGGGCATCTAGAATAACCCCACTCTTTGAAGTGGCTGCTGCAACTGCACTCCAGTTAACATCTGGCATATTCAGATCACCCATCAGCAATATCTCCCCTTTTTCTGCCATTCTAAGTATACTTTCTATCATTTCCTTGTCCATTTCCTCCCCCCCTGAGAAGGGGGTCTGTATACAACCCCTGTGCGGATTGTGGTGC
The DNA here is from genome assembly GCA_016271365.2 of Neoceratodus forsteri. Taxonomy (NCBI): domain Eukaryota; kingdom Metazoa; phylum Chordata; order Ceratodontiformes; family Ceratodontidae; genus Neoceratodus; species Neoceratodus forsteri. The sequence continues at coordinate 338,036,022 of CM028137.1, read as the reverse complement.
CATTGCCTGTCTCCAAATTTACCCACAGTGCTTCTTCTCCTCCCTGTTTACCCTTTTGTTCTGTTGCTTTGATTCCTTCCCTTATGTAAAGAGCTACTCCTCCTCCTCTTTTACCCTCCCTGTCCCTCCTGTAGATAGTGTATCCTGGTATGTTTATGTCCCAGTCATGGTTTTGTGTGTACCATGTTTCTGTGACTGCCACGATATCCAGATGTTCCTCCTCCATCAAGGTCACTAATTCAGGAAGCTTGTTACCCAGACTACAGGCATTGGTAGTCATTGCTCTCCATTTTTTGATGGCTTTACCTTCTGTTGCAGCATCCCCCACTGACCTTTCTACCTCGGTCTTTTTCTCATTTAGTACCCTGTTTCATAGGGAGAGGCTGGGATTTTCCTGCTGCTTATCAGTGCCTCCCCCTTTGACTAGTTTAAAAAGCTTGCCAATGAAACATTTAAACCGATTGCTCAAAAGACTTGTTCACTTCCCGGACAGATGCAGACCATCCTGCCAGTATAGGCTGGTGTCCCTCTAGGTGGAACCCCAGTTCCCAGTGAAGCCAAACCCCTGTGCTCCACACCATTTTTTCAACCATTCATTAAACTGCATGGTGCTAATTACCCTCGCCTCCCCCATGCCATTGACAGGCAGCACCTCTGAGAAGGATACTGTGTGTGCTACTTGTCTTAGGCCCCTCCCCAACTCTACAATGTCCTCCTGCACTGCTCTAATCTCATGATGAGCCAAGTAATTTGTCCCTAGGTGGACAATTACGTCCAGCTCAGACTCCCTTGCAGCTGTTCTCGTGATCCTGAGGATGCGCTTCCTGTCCCTCCAAGCCATGGTATCAGGCAGGCACCTTACTTCAGTTTTCCCAGCTCCCCCCAGTTCTATCCCCCTAATAATTGAGTCCTCCACCAGGAGCTGCTTCCTTTCCCTGTGGTGTCCTCTGCCTCCTTCCTGTGGGCCTCCCTTGTGACAGTTGTCATCAGTCTTCTTTGCGGGTGCATCCATAGGGGAGCTATGCTCCCCTAGAATGGTGTATAGATTGTGGAGTGGAACAATTGACTGGGTGTGCCTCTGCTCCACCATTCTCACCCTCCCTGAGCCCACTGTGGTCCAACTGCTGTGCTTTCTTCGCAACCTCTGAGGTAGTGGTGGTGGCGCTGGTGCTCCCTGGATGGGGAGGTTCCCTTCCTACTGTCCAGTGTGGCCTGGGGGAAGGTTTCCTTACTACTGTCCAGTGTGGCCTGAAGACGGGCAACTTCCTCCCTCAGGGCAGAGAGTTGTCTGCAAATAGGGCAGCATCTCAGCCTCCAGAAAGACTCCCGGAAGACTGCTGCCCCACAGCCATTACATTGCACTACTCCCCACATGTTTATCTACTTTTTTTTGTTTGTTTGTTTTTGTGTGTTTTCTAGTACTTTCTGGTACATACGAGATAGGGATCAGCCTTAGCAAAGGCCTCCCCACACTTGGTACAGTGCTGAAACCCAATGGGACTGGTTTTCCTTTTGGGTTTTTCAGACATGCCGAAAATCAGAAAAGTCACCCTTGTCAGCTTTCAAGCCAGGTAACTATACTCTATCTGTTCCAACCAAGTCACAGGTCGGTTAAAAAAAAAATACTACAAAATCCAGATTTTTTTTTTTTTTAGAAACCAGTAAGTACCAGAAAACCACAAATATTTTACAATAGAACAGAAAAAAACAATAGATTTCGGTTCTGAACCGGACCAACCAGAAAAGAACTGAAGACAAAATAATTTCAAACAATGTCACAAAATACAACTACCAGTTACTGTTACCAAGACAGAGGTAAGAATACCGAAGGAAATTCGAACTGCGGTTGAAAAAAAACGACTGTTTCGAACTTTTACCTAACTGAAGAGCAGGAGGGATCTCCGGAGCGACTTCACAGTTAGGCGGAGTAAGAAATCTGACAGTTAGACTTCAGAGTACCACAGACAAAGGTTTGAAAACTAAGCTCGAGCTCAACGTTCTATGCCTTGGCATAGAGTTAACCCTTTACTCTCCGGAGCAGTTCAAGTGCTGGGGCTAACTGCATATAGTCAGAATACAGCAAGACTTCATGTTGTTTGAAATAGCCTATCTACATTTATGGTTTCCTCCTGCAGAGAAAGGGCAGAAATTACATCTAACAGATCACTGAAGATGAAGGGTTCCTTTAAGGACAGACAAGAAAGCTTCTTCAGGTAGCTATTCTCAGAGACGTCAAACCACTGTACGAGGTACTGCACAGCAGTTTCCATGAAAGCAACATCATCTTTTTCCAACTTGTTACAACAACCAGTGTCCGATTCTTTCATAATTGCCCAAAGCTTTCCTCCAAGAAACCTGTGTGCTGCTCGAGCTTCAATTTTTTGCTTTAGCGAAGCCATGACCACAAATGTTTCCGTGGCTATGAGTTGCGATTTCTTTTCAGTGTGGCTATATGTCACTAAAGTTCACAAGAACAGCACTTAAGAAATAAAAGTAGCACTATGGGCAATGTTGGCAGTGTTCTCTCTCCATGGTCACTGTCAGCAAAGTATTGCCAGGTTTGTTTTGGGGTATCCTGTTCTCCTTGTGACAGGAAACAGAATTGTAAGGCAGGAAGATTTTCTACAATTCTGTCAATTGCTGGTAGTAATGGCAGCCATTTGGTCAATCCTTGAGATCTCTTGTTCTGGTAGCTGATCCTGAAAATGGTTGAGCAATTTTAGGACAAATACCTCCACATCATATGTTAGTTGTGCTGCTGTCCTCCTTGCAGCATTGTGGAGGATGTGAGCAAAACAGTTGACCTTCTGTAGTGATGGACATTTTTCTTTTAGTCTTGTATACACTCTCGATTTCTTACCAGAATTCACACTGGCATTGTTAGCCCTATAAGCAGGAACATAGGCCCATAGTAAGGAATGCCTTTGCAAGATTGAAGAATTCTGGTCTGTTATGCCCCGAGCCATTTTGTCTGGGTCTTCACAGAAGTCCAAGAGAGCATTCACAACACCTTCTTTCTTTTTGAAATATATTAATGCCTGTGGGAATAATTTTATATTGCCCTTGCTGGAAGCATCAGATGAAATTCCAAATGACATTCCTGGACTTTGATGGTCTTTTAGAAGGCATTCCAGAGAATATGGTCCAAGAACATTTTCTGCAATTTCCTAAGCCTTTGTTATTCCAGAGGGAGGTTTTTTTTGGCAGTTTCTGAATCACCATATATTTGGCAGGCCAGCTCGAGTCCACAGTCCCAACAAACTATATGAAATGTTGTGCTGTCTTACATGGATCACCTCAGCAGCTTCAGCTGCAGTAACCTTGAGGTCTGTCCCATCCAAATTAGCAGCTCTGGTCCATTTAGTCATCAGATATCTGTGCTTGGTTTGATGGACAGCTGTCTTATGTTGCTCAGTGCTCTCATGCCTTGTTAAGTCATTTCATCTGCTACGTGACACCAGAATTTCCCATCTGCAAAATTTGCAGAAGGACTTAAAAGTATCACTGCACTCCTCAACCCAGTCAAAGTCATTCCTCTATACATCTTGTCACTTACAGATAGTGATGGGCTAAGTGGGCTCAATTCGCTCCGTGAAGTGATTCGTGGAGTGAAGGCGAATTCGCGAAGCACTTCTCAACTCGAAGCGGAATAATTTGCATTATGATTGGTAATGCGAAGTCCATTAAAAACAATGACTTCACATTACTCCGCCTTCCCAAACCACTACTCCACCAATTTTAAAGGCGAAGTGCATTGAAAACAATACACTTCGCCTTGTTTTTAAAGCTCCAAAGGCGAATTGTGCAGTGATTCATGGGATTTCAGGTCACAAGGACTCTATATTGTTCTGTACAGCCTCAGTTCAGGGTAGTGTGTGTAGGAAGCTGTAGGAGACAGCCTACTCTGAGAGCTGTCTGATTCAAACCTTCTAAAAGCTGTTAAAAAAGCCTTTTAGAGTAATTTTTTTTGCTCAAACTTTAGTTCATTGATTGTAGGAAACCTTCCTGTGCTCACATCATCGAGCGTTTATTGTTTGTGTGTGGATTTTGAATGTTAATGTACAACTTTGAGTCTGTATAGTAAGAGACAGTGAAAGTGTGCTTTGGGGGAGGGGTGTATCTGTGGTGTAGGTATATTTAAGTTGGAGAAATACAGAGTTCTTTGTTTTTTGGTTATATTTTTGTTATATAATGGACTGTGTTAATGTACACACAGTAATATTGTAATTATTGAAATTGTTTTGCTGATTGTGTGTTGTATGTATCTGGTGCAGCAGTTGGTTTTCGGCATCGGGGGCTGGAGGTGTGGAATGGTACTCGCTGGGACCCCCTCCTTCCCCACCTGGGACAAGGACCTACTTCTGTGGCTAATTCTCTCATGGATCTCCTTCAAAAAATGGAGTCAGACAGAGGAGAGTGAGAGATACTGGGAAAAAAAAAAAAACACAACCACCAATTTTAAACTGCTGGTGCAGTTTAAATAGCAGGGCTTCAGCCCCAGTTGCAGCAGTTGGTTTTCAGCATTGGGGGTTAGAGGTGTGGACTGGTCCTCGCTGGGATCCCCTCCTTCTCCACTTGGGACAAAGACTTACTCCTGTGGCTAATTCTCTTGTGGGGCTCCTTCAAACCGCAGAGAGTGAGAGATACTGAAAAAAAAAAAAAGGTGCCAATTTTAAACTCCTGTTGCAGTTTAAATACCAGGGCTTCAGCCCCGGTTGCAGCAGTTGGTTTTCGGCGTCGGAGGTTGGAGGTGTGGACTGGTCCTCGCTGGGACCCCCTCCTTCCCCACTTGGGACAAGGACTTACTTCTGTAACTAATTCCGAAACTCCCTCCCCCCGCACTGGGGATCTGCCAAAGCCTTGAGACTGGTACACCTAAACATACGCAGCCTGCTGCCCAACCTCAGTGAGTTTACAGCTTGGGTGGAGCTTATAACCCTGACATTATGGGGGTCACAGAGACCAGGCTGAAGCCATATACTCCAGACTCTGCCTGTGCCCTCCCAGGCTTCAATCTCATTAGGCAAAACAGGACAGGGAACAAGAGAGGGGTTGGGGTACTCCTATACTATAAGATGCACCTAAACGTATCCGTCACAGGACACGTGCCACCCCATCCCATTCTTGTGAGTTCCTGCACTTCCCTCCTCCTGCTAGGCAATGCCAAGAAGGTACACCTGGTCTGTACCTACAACCCTTCAAAGGGTGGTGTGTCAGGGTTCTCCTCCCTCCTTGACAGTCTTAGCCCCATGGTTGGCTCGAATGAGCTTCTAGTCTTAGATGACTTCAACCTCAACTGGGTAGGCCGTAACATCCAGCAATACGAGCCCCTGCTGGCTGGTCTTGCCCTCAGCTAACTCATATCTAAGCCCACAAAGCTCTCCCCACATGGAGACAGGGGTTCCCTCATTGACTGGGTGCTGTGCAACAGACCGGAGAAAATTGTCTCCTCTGGCATTCTCCCAGATGTTATATCGGATCACTCTCCCACCTACTGCATATAGGCATCTACCCTCCTAAGATCTCCTGCACAGTGATCCAAATGAGGGACTTCTCCAAACTCAACGTTGGGGACTACCTTGCTGACCTGCGACACGCTGACTGGTCCTGGGTCACTGCCACAAATTACCTCTTTAGGGCCCTTGACAACTTCCTGACTCTCTTCACCCCACTGCAAGACAAACATGCTCCTCTCACAAAAAGGAGGGTGGGGGCACTGTCACAAAGTGGCTCCATGGAGGCCTTTTTTCTCTAATGAAACAAAGGGATAAATGCTGGGTGAGATACAAGAACTCCCTCTCCAGTACAGACCTCCTTGAGTACAGGCAGCTGAGAAACTCATGCAAAAGAGCCATCCAATCTGCAAAAAGCAAGTTCTGTCACTCTGCCCTACTCTCCATGGCCAAAAGCCCGAGGAGTTTCTGGCAGAACATCAAGAATGTGTTTGAGGGGTCCACCAGAGCTCAGGTTACTGATATGCACATTGGTGGGGTAAACTGCAACAACCCTCGTACAATTGCCAATGAGTTTAACTTGCTGTTCTCTAACCTGCTAGCTCTCCCCAACTAGACAATTGACCCTAAGGATCCGGCTCTGGTTAGCTGCGCGGTCTCTCCTGGGGCCTCTCCTGTTCTCCCTCTTCATAAACGAGCTACCCTTGGCCCTGGTACACGGGCTCACCACTCTGTACGCAGACGATCTAGTCATCTTGACTAGCTCCTGGGACATCTCCACCATCAACGCTGAACTAAACTCCAGCTTTGACCGAATCCAAACCTGGCTAAAGTTCCAAAAGCTCACAATTAAACTGCAGAAGACATAGGTCATGCTCTTCAGCTCAACAGCCAAGGCAAAAGCTGTCCCAGGCCTGCTTAAGATCTTAGGTGCCGATGGATCCTCAATGCAAGTTACAGATTCTGTCAAGTACCTGGGGGTGACGCTCGACCCTAAACTAGATCCAAATTTGCACATAAGCAACGCATGCAATGCCTCAAATTGCAAGTTGGGCCTTGCATACAGAGCAAAAAAACTGCCTCACCCCTGCTGCCGACTGCGCCTTAGCCAGGAGTCCTCTACCTGCGCTCTGCCTATGGGCTTGTCACCTTAGCTCACGCTAAAAACTAGTCTCACAAAATGGGACACTGCGTATAACAACGTATGTCACTTTGCGCTCTCAGCTCTCCACCTTACCCACTGCTGTGAGCTCTACTCCCAGCCTGAGTGGCTCCCACCGGAAAAGCATCATTCCTATGTCTTGGGCAATTTCATAGATAATGTTGTCAGGTCTGCCACTCCCTTAGCCCTCGCTGAATCTCTAGTTCCAGCTAACCCCAGCTACCTTCTGAGATCCAGCGACTCTCAGGTCCTCCTGGTGCCCAAGACTTGCACCCAAATGGGCGACCGGACCTTCGCTGCATACACGCCCAGGTTGTGGAACTCCCTCTCCTCAAGCACTCACTCCTCCCCCTCCCACTACAGCTTTAAAGTCTCCCTCTGGGGCTTTCTCAAATTGGCCTCCACCTGCCTATGCACCAGACGAACCCACCCGACCTCTGTTGCTCCAACTGGCTGAGTATCTACCAAACTTATCTGGCTATTGGCAGTGGTCCGCCGCACCATTATTCTACTACCGAACGAGAGTCCAACTAGTTAGATTAATCCACTTTAGGCCCAACTGCTCAGTGTTCCTTCACCCTAGTTTGTTTCTTCTCTGCCTACCTACTAGTTTTTATTGAGTTGCCGCCGACATGGTGGCCCCTGCCTATCCTAAGACTACCCTAATGTTATATTACCTGCTGTCTGCATTGTTAAAATCCTGCTGTCTTCCTGTACGGACCTTGTTGTTTGATGCACTTTAAATGTAACCTTACTTGTTTTGCCTGTCCAAGAATGTACCACTGTAATCTCCCAGGTCGCACCTGAAAATAGGCACTTGTTTGTCTAGTGTGCTCACCCGATTAACAAAAGCAAATAAATAAATAAATAAATTCAGGTTGTTTAAAATACATGGTATATTACTGAAATTTTCAATTTGCTACACAATACTTGTAGACAAATTGTGTGTGTGTGTGTGTGTGTGTGTGTGTGTGTGTGTGTGTGCGTGACATCAAATAATACACCTTTTACTGTGCCACAGTGTAAATGCAGGCGCAGCAGTGTGAACCTGCTATCCACTGCAGCTGCATGATTTTGTACTGCCATTGTGGTATATTTTCTTTGTTTTGCTGCTTGCACTGCCGTAAAAATCTGCAGTCAGTGCCCCTCCCCGGCAAAAGGAATTATTTTCCAGATTAGACTGTTAGTGATTTCAGCACCACTGGTTAGTTAAGGTGTTGTTGAACTTGTGACTTTGTGTCTGTATCTGTTGCTGAAGCCACAGTTGTTTTTTTGGCTTCACATCCAGTGTCCCCCCACCCAGCGTGAACATTCCAAAATCTAAAATTTGTTTAGAATATTGTTTTTGATCCCCCAAAATGCCCGCAAAGAGATGTGCAAGCAAAGCTGTTTCTCACTATGGCACTGCTGCCAGTAGTATGATTGTCTGTGGGCATGGTAGTATGCAGATGCAGAAGTGCATTGCTGATGTGAGGAAAGGTATTTCTTCTGCAATTTTTTTTTTTACAGCCCAATCAGTAGCTTCACTCATAGTTGGAGGAGATGATGTTGTCCCAGCCGGTGGTGTTAGTGCAGTTGCTGGTGGTGGTATGAGTATTGCTGCCTCAAGTTCCACATCTGACCAGTTTACCATGTCCAAAAATATACTGAAGTGTGAAGCAGTGCGAGTGAGTGACAGTGTAGATGATGTCATACTTTCCAGTAACATCCCAGTAACTGAACATGAGGATTCTGATTATCATGTCAACAACAGCATACAATGTGACATTTCTGCACCACGGTTCAGGTCACGCATTTGCCATGCAGTGATTCACAGTGTGGAGAAAAAATATCAGGTGATGGTGGTGTTGATGATGATGATGATGCTGCTGCTGCTGCTGCTGCTGTGGTTGCAACATGCACTCCACATGCCAGCATCCAAGCAGAAGATGTGGATGTACGTGATGTTGATGAATATGATGATGTAGATGACCCCAGTTGAGAACCGGAGAAAAAGAAATTCAAGGTGGCTGTGTCTGGGTCTGTTTGCATTAACCTCCCCGTAAATAGTTGTGATTTACCAGTTTCAGTTAGTGATCATGACCCAGTAATAATGATAGGTAGTCGTGGTGGGCAGTTGCAGTCCAAGTGCGTTCTGCCCAAAAAATCACATAGCACACCCCCCACTTCATGGCTTTAAAAAAAACAGAGTTCAATAAGCAGAATCAGGGACATGTTAAAACTAGAGCATCGCAATCCCTTGTTTGGGATTTTTGTGTGCAAGATGCAAATGATGAGTCAGTTGCAAAATGCCAGGTTTGCCATGCGCGCGTGAGGCGAGGTGAAAAGGGGAGCCATCTGGGCACAGGAGGACAGCATATGCATCTTAAGAACAGGCACATGGCACTGTGGACCCAGCACAAGTTGGCAGCTAATAACACAGTGGGGCGTTCACCCTCATCATCAATCATAACGAGCATGTTATCCCCTTCCATGACTATTAAATCAAGTAGGAAATTCAATGTGTGCAGTAGTGATGAAATAAGAGCAGAGGATTACTACAGGCATGATGAGGTGGAAGAGCATAATGATTTTGAAATGTTGTTCAGTGCTGGTGAGAGTAGCAGTTTTGGTGGTGGTGAATGTAGTATGTCTAGTGCAAGTGGAACATCAACCCCAGTTGGTAAATCTGGCAAAATAACTGCATCTGTGGGTTTGTCAGCATCACTTGTGCAACAGTCTTCAAATGTCCACACTCCACCCCCTGCCATTCGCAGAGCAGAACCATTTGTCATCACACCCCGTGTAAAACATTTAAGTCAGCCCACATTACAGTGTGTTTTTGCACATAAGCTGAAGTACCCACCCAATCATACAGTGTCACGTGAACTTAATGCTGCTGTAGCTGAAATACTGGCAATTGATCTTTTGCTCTTCTCCTTAGTGGAGAATTCTGGGTTCCAGCGGTTTGCTGCACATGCCTGTCCAAAATGGAAAATCCCATCCAGGACATACTTTTCGACCCGTGCTGTCCCTGAGTTGTACCATACTGTGTCCTACTCTAAGACATGCCCTTCAACTTTCCTCCTCTTCATTCATCCATTTAAGTATGGACATGTGAACAAGTGGCAAAATGGTGGGGAGTTCATATCTGTGTATAACTGCACTTTGGGCACAGGTGCCGGGTGTTTGCGCTGTTGGTAGTGTGAATAATCAATGCAGTAAGGTGGACTGTCATGGTAGCAATCTTCCATGAATTCGACAGCATGCAACAATTGCTATGCACAATGTGTCCTGTTCACACACTGGTGAAAACATGTTGGACTTGGTACTGATGGAAACTGACAAGTGGCTGAACCTCCATCCCTGAAAGTTGGGTTCATAGCAAGTGACAATTGGTTAAATGTGGTGAAATGCATCACAAATGGTGGCTTTGCTCTTGTTCCATGCATGGCCCACTGTTTAAATCTTGTGGTGCAGGAGTTTCTGCAGCACCCTTATGTAAAGGAAATGCTGACAGTTGCATGCCATATCTGTTCTCACTTTTCACGATCTGCAAAGGCCCATGACCAACTTCAGCAGTTGCAGATCCGAAACAGCCTCCCTCAGCACTGCTTGAAGCTGGAAGTAGTCACCTTGTGGAACTCCACTTTATACATGGCAGAGAGGTTGTATGAACAACACAAAGCCGCCTCAGAATATCTTGTCATGTACACTAGCCGTGACAGTTCTGGGGCCTCCATGTTTACGACGACTGAACAGTGGCACCTCATGGACTCTGTAATAACAATTTTGTGGCCTTTTGAACATGCTACACAGGCAGTGAGTGGTGAGTCTGCCTCTATTAGCCAATCAGTTCCACTGCTGCAGATGCTGTGGCAGATATTGGTGAATATACAGCAAAACCTTGATGTTGCCGGAGACAATGCTAGCAGTATGTTGCTGAAACACATTCTGACAGTATTTAACCAGAATTATCACATCTTGAGCATTCAGCATAGTGACAACTTTGCAATAGCAACAATGCTGGACCCACGATACAAACGTGGAATTGCCTTAGTACTGGAGGGAGGGCCCGAACAGGTAAAAAATGTCAGTGGGCAAATGGTGCGCTTGGTTCATGGGGCACAGAAGTCACGTGCCAAGGTCAGCAAACCTCAGCAGCATAATCAGGCTGAAGATGAACCTGGAAGAGTATCAAGCATATCCTGTAAGAGGAAGGGGACTGCAGTTCCAGGTGGTCTGTCATCCAAAGCGGTTGGCATCAACCCACTTTGGGAGGCTTTGTCCCAAGTGGGGATTTGTGACATAAATGATTCCAGAGAACAGGATGATGCATCAACCACTGGACTTAGTGCAGCAAAGAGAATGGTGGAGTCATATTTGTCTGAAAACAGGCATTTGTCAATAACTGATGATCCTCTTTTATACTGGAGTGGAAAAGTCAGTGAATGGCCAGAGCTGACTGCAGTGGCACTGAAGTACCTGATATGCCCACCTTCCAGTGTAAGTGTCAAGAGGGTATTCAGCTCAGCAGGTGCAATATTTCGGGATCATTGTACAAACCTCTCCTGCAAATGTTGGTTTGCTAACATTCATAAAAATGAATGAGAGGCTCATACCAGCTCAAACTGCAACCTTAGTATTCGTACCCCAGCCTAGTCGTGGTTTTGGTGATATAGAAATGGAGCATTCTGGTGGCATGTCAGTGGAAGCATGAAATGGCCTACCACTGACGTAGATGATGACACAATGGAGAAATAATTTCCTAGTGGTCAGACTTCAGACATAGGTGACTGTGAGGGCAGCTTTCTTTATGAGGATGATGACAAGGTTAATGCTGGCAGGTTTTAACTTAAGTTGTTAAAAGGCTGTCACATTTGCTGTATGATACGTGTTTTCATAAGGTTAAATGAGTGTCCCACTTAGACTGATTCAAATTCCATATGTCACGTCACATTTGTAACAGAGAGCACAATATATCCTGGACCCTAGACCACCACCATAAGACCGCTGTTAGCCACTGCCACCACAGGGAATGACTTTCTGTGCCCCCCTGGACCACCACCATAAGACCGCTGTTAGCCACTGCCACCACACCACCAAATGCAGGACGATGTCAGAGGGAATATAATGTGCCGCAGCTATGACCACCAGTACCCACCAACACGTTTTTCCATTACATTGACCATGCCAAGGCAGAGGGAGTCAAACAGGAGACCACATCCATCAGCCACAGGCACAAGGATTCTTACTATTAAAACTATAAAGTGAGAATGTGTACTAATGTTTTTTACGGTATTTAACTTCCTTAAGTTGTGCGTTTTGTTTTCTGTTGCCTTTCTGAACTGCAATGGTCACACACATACGGTAAACTTATTTTGTTTTTTTACAGGTTAACAACAAACGTTGCTCCTTCGCTGAAAGTCGGTATCAATGGTACAGCAGCAGTACAGTCCACAGGAACCTATGGAATATCCATTTCCAATCCATACTGGTAAGCATATATATTTTATTTCATCTGTTCCTTTTTTTTTTTCTCCATAAGAGTGCAACAAATCCGACTGAGGATTCATAAACTAGGTGACGTGTACGTCACCAAAAATATTTCTGCAACATATCATGCACTGTATTCCAAATTTGCAGCTCTGCAACCATGAATGACAGTGTTGAAAAAGTTGGACCCAGGTTGTGTTACTTGACAAGATGTGGTTTTGAAATGTAACTTGAGTTGAGATGCAGGGACACTGGCACAGTGTATTTGTTACACAGCCTGGTACTAAATCAAGTTGTGATCTGCTGATTGCAGTGGGACAGCTTGCTATCGGTGTTAATCCAGATACCAGTGGAATAGCCATGGCTTAAACATAATGTGTTACTGCTACAATCAAGTTGTAATAAGTCCTTCATTTCTTTTTTTAGGAAACTTACAGATGTTTTGATATGTCATAGTTGCCTTATCCAAAGAAGTTCTTCAACATCAGGCCCACCCCCCTTAGGCTGGGGCAGACATGCAACACGCAGAAGTTGTGTCAATCGATGACCATGACCGTCATTACCAACAAGACTCGAGAAGGATGCAGATGAAATCTGTGAAGAAATAACCAAATAAGAAACCATTAACGAGACCTACCTGCAAATATGCTCCCCCAAAAAATACTTACCTTCATTGACTTGAGAGTACTCCATTTACAATTTCAATGCAAAAATTTCTCATCAAGGACTGGAATGTGCACACCAACAATATCTGTGACCTGTGATACAAAACAATACAATGAGGACATGTCTATATATGTCAACCCCCACCACCTAGAAAATTCAAAAATTATTATTAATATATATGTACACTTACTAAGGCTACTATTAGTGTACACACAAAGGGAACCCTTCCATCCGGTTGAGGTGATAGCATCGCATTTGCAGAAATCGCAGCACACTTTGGACCAGCAACAGTTCTCTCAAGGTCATCATTTCTGACTGAACACTGAATGGATTCATGCCACGTTATCCCTCCTTCGCACAGTTTGGCAAGACATTGTGCATCATGAGTACATCATCACAGAGTATGTAAACTTTCTGGACACAAGACAGATGCATTTTGGGGATGCAGAAAAATTCTGAGGACTCTGTGAGACCACTGCACGCATGAGTGACTGCGCAATTAATTCTGGGGTACTTTGCATGTGGTGTATTGCTCCCATTTCATTTTCTCAGCACTTGGCAATTTTCTGGACACAAGACAGATGCATTCTGGGGACTCTGTGTGACCACTGTGTGCATGAGTGACTGTGCAATAAATTCTGGGGGACTTTGAGTGTGGTGTAACGCTCCCATTTCACTTCCTCAGCACTTGCCAAGTTTCTGGACACAAGACAGATGCATTTTGTGTGTTGTGATTGTGAGCACATAATATCATACTTAAATTATAAATTAAAGCAGCAGTTCAACAATGTGGTGAAAATTTTGACCTATACTTTTTTATGCTATTCTACATTGCCAGCCACTAGTTACCGCCTACTTGTATGATACCCTTCTTTTCTCAATTTGTGTCTGCTTTACTACTTTTTCTCATGTCTGAAAAAAAAAAGAAAGAAAAAAAGGAGCACACCTTTTAATATGACTCTGACCAGGTTTTCATCACCATTTGCAGCTGTTTTTGAATAAATATTGTTCTGTGAGGTCATAAAACACTGCCTGCTGCATAATTGTTAATTTTACAACAGAAGTAATATATAACAACTGATGGAGAAAAACAGCGGAAAATACTGACGAAGACCTGGTCCGCACTGTATTAAAAGGAGTGCGCCTTTTATTATTTCAGACATGAAAAAAAGTACTAAAGCAGACTCAAATACTGGAAAGAATAGTATCATACATGTCAGGATGTAAAGAAGTGGCAATGTAAACAGCATACAAAAAGTATAGGTCACAATTTCAACAGATTGTTGCATCTGTTAGAAGAGATTCACCAAGTTATTAGAAATAGACACCCATCAATACATGGTGCCTAACTCCAGGGGAGCAGCCCATGTCTCACAGGCAATACTTTTCGGTGGGGTCACCACTAGGACTGGGTCCCAGAGGATTTCCTTTTTGAAGTGCCACTTAGCTTGCCCTCAAGATCAGCAACATTATGATGTGATGCCAGGAGAGTGTGGTGGTGTGCTCCATTATATCGAATGGCCAGTAGCTTTCAGAATTTTTTTTTATGTTACAATGGGCAGTTTGTGGTGAAACGTTGTCACATTTCAACTAACAAGAGCCTTGTTAGTGGAAACGTGCCCACATTTCACTACAAACTGACCATTATAACATAATGAAACATTCAAAAAGCTGCTGGCCATTCAGTGTAATGGCACATGCCCCAGCGCTCTCCCTGGCATCACGTCATAATGTTGTTGAGCACGGGGGCGGAACCTGGGTGGCTCTTCAGAACAGAAGTCCTCTGGGACCCATTTTACCAAAATTATGAATGTTTTTGCCAGAAAAGTATTGCACTATGTAAGGACATGTGGAGCAAGAAAGATTCCCCTGGAGGTAAGGCAACCATATATCGGGTGCAATACTGTAACTTGGTGAATCTCTTTAATGTCTATTTAAAAAAATATATATTTCTGGAGCCTCAGTAATGTTTACTTTGTGTTGGGACTCGTGATTTGAAGTGTTTTGCAAAAAGCATGACTGAGCAGTGCAAGTATATTGTGCTAAACTGCATGTGCTGTCGGTGTTCTTTCCTGTGTGTGCAGACATTGTCCAGCTTCATGCAAACATATATATGGTGTGATTTGTTGCAGTATGTAAAGAATAAAGATAAGAAAGAATATATGATATATATTTTATTTGTACCATCAGCACCAGTGGAGTAAGTGATATGGTGTTTTTACAGAGGTATCTGGTTACTGTGCACCTCAGTCACTCACAGTGCACAAGACTTTGTGGAGATCATAGCACAAAAATCACATGCTCTCCTAAAACTCATGTGTGAAGTGTGTTGCTAAGGTGCACTCTGACCAGACACCTCTGAAAAAGTATTATATCACTTAGTCCACTAATGGTGATGATGATGACAATAAAATATACGTTATTCTGCTCGCTATTCTTTATACCGTAAACACTGCAACATGTCAGCAATATATGTTTGCAAGAAGCTGCACAATGTCTGATGTCACACACAACACATACATAGGAAATAACAGTGACTGTACACATGCAATTTAGCACATCATACTTGCACTGCTCACACCAACTTTTCCACAACCACTCCGCAACAGAAAGTAAACATTACTGAGGCACTGGATTATAATAACAGGGCAATAAGGAGCATGTATGTCTGTATGTATGTGTATGTATACATTTAAAGGGAAGCAGTCAGCAACAGGAGCTCCTGCCCCCTGCAAGGCATACCCTCCTGTTAAGCCTTGTAAGTATGCTGCAGCATTTTTCTCATGCTGCAACATACTTTATTTTAATAAAGAAAAGTCAGTGACCTCGAAGGATGGTGGATGCTATGGGGGCTCCATTATGTGTAATGGAAAGGTGCGGTGGAGACGCACCATGCTTTTCAATACTTTTGCATTGAATGCACGGTGCATCGCTGTTGCACCTTTACACATAATGGAGCCCCCATAGCATCCTCAATACTTCTGGGTCGCTGACTTTTCTTTATTAAAATAAAGTATGATGCGGCGCAAGATAAATGTTGCAACATACTTAAAAGGCTTAACCAGAGGGTACGCCTTGCAGGGGGTGGGACCTCCTGTTGCTGACTGCTTCCCTTTAAACTAATACTGTGTGGCCTTCCCTCTGTCTTTTGTTAAACATAAACTACAGCAGTGGGAGGGGGAGGTGTGCAGAAAAAAAAAAGCTAATAGGGGCTCCCATGATGTTCCAGCAGCAGATGGAGCAGACACACTATCTGTAGCTGATGTTGCTCGATCTGCTCCACCTGCAGCTGGACAGCACCCATCCTCTTGTTACTTTCCTCTACTGCAACCCACAAATGTGCTATGTCTGCCTGTGTTGTAGACATTGTGGTGAGGTCCACTGGTGCAGGGGTTGAAGGGTGGTGCTGGTGGCAGTGGTGGGGGTAGTGGTGGAGCAGCTGCTGTTGTGTCCCTCCTCCTGCTGTGGCAACACACAACAGCAGCACCCTTTGCCACTGCCACAGAAGGGCCAGCAGGTGGAGGCCTGGCACGTTCAGTGGCAGCCTGCTACTCCACCTTGTGGTAGTTCAGCATATGTGTGCACTGGCCCCCAGTCCCCAGATGTGTCCCCCAGGGGCCATGGTGTACCTGCACACCACAAAGCAGACACACCAGAACACTGCTGCCCCTGACACAGTTGAAAAACTGCCAAACTGTGGAGCTGTTGGACCAGGCACAGGAGGGGCAGATGTAGTGCTGGCAGGACTGTCATGCATCTGGAGCTCCACCTGCTGCTGTGGAGGTGGTTCTGCTGGAGTTTCTGCATCTGCTGCTGGTGATGGTGGCAGACTTGGTGGACGTAGCGGTGGCACTGGTGGTGCTGCTGTTGCTTCCGGAGGGGGAGGCAGGACAAAACAGTCTGGAGTGGTCCAACGACACCTGGCTATGACCGGCACACATGTGCACTACCCTCTGGCCATGGGCCATGGGCCGTAGACTGTCCCTGGTCCATCGCACAAAACACTCCTATGCTGTCTGACGTGTCACGCAACGAGTGACTTCACACACACACACACACACACACACACACCAAAACTTATAAAACAAAAATCGATCACAAAAAAGAACTGACAAAACAGTTAAAAAAAAACTAAAGAATTAGCTTTTAAAAAAGCTTTTGGGTTTTCTGGAATTTGCTCAAGAAAGAAACTAATAACGAACTTTCCTCTCCTACACAAAATGCTTCCTCCTTCTACCTCTGCAAGGAGAAAGTGAAAGTTTCTGCTTGTATGACTCACTTCCTTCCTGCCTGGCTAAAGCATGTGACTTACAGTACTGTAAGCCATGTGATGTGTGTGTGGGGCGGGGGGACTGCCTAAAGTGCCTATATTGTTGTCATTCCACCTTACTTCACGTTAAGGTGGAATAACACGAAGTCATAATAAGTCGAAGTGAACACTTTTCCATGGTCACTTTGTGTAGCGTTATGATAATGCTAAGTGGCTACTTCGCATTCACTTCACCTTCGGATTTTAAATTAGGTGCATCTTTACTTACAGACTCTCTTGTTGCTTGAAGATGCAGTCAGCACAAAGCTCTTCATTTTTTTTCAGCTCCTTTACTTGCCTGTATAATCAACATAAATGTTGCAATGTTTTTTAGTAGCCAATAGTGCTGTATGGAATATGGAATTCCGTCAGTGGAATTAGTGTGGAATGACCATTACGCTGGCATAATTCCTGCCAGAATTTAGCTGGTTCTTCTGTGAAATTCCAGTTGCTGTGATCCACAAAATAATATTCTATGGAACAGCAATTTATTCCATGGAAAATTATTCTGCAAATATTTCCGTGGAAAACACTGAGATCTGTGGAATAATATTCCACAGAAATGTTGCGGAAAGACTTATTCTGCATTTTTATGCTGCAGAATTCTGCCACTCCGTTTCTTGCAAAATGCTGCAAAATTTCAGTGAAATTTAAAACATTCCATGGAATTTGAGAATTCCTCACAGCACTGGTAGCTAATCAGCACAGAAATGATCTGGTGCCCACTGGCACAAACCTTTCTTGGAGGCACCTTATCATTTGAGTTGCATGCAGTTGATTGTCTGAAAGCACAATGTAGCTTCCAAGCACTCAGCTAAACTAAGCACTAAAAGTACTCAGCCAAACTGAGCACCAAAACCCAGCCACCATGACTAAAAATGTTTAAAAGTTAAAATGGCAATAACATCAGATATATATATACACAGTATATATATATACACACACACACACACACACACACACACACACACACACACACACACACACACATATATATATATATATACACACACACACACACACACACACACACACACATATATAGATATATATATATATATATATATATATATAATATATATACATACACACACACACACACACACACACATATACATACACATATACATACACATACACATGTACACACACACACACACATATATATCACTGCCAAAGCAAAGGAGGAGGAAGGGAATGCAGTTTCAGAAAATATACTGTATTCCCATGAACCTTATCCATTGCAATAGCTGTTTGGAAGTATTACACTAAACAGTTTAAAAAATTAACACTACCGTGTAATTCGGGAATGGACTCTGGTTACAAGAGGGCTGGCCATGGGCAGGTGGACTGAGGGACCTCTGCACGCTTTCTACCTCCAGGAAGAGGGGGGAGTAGTGTCCCTGTAACAGGGCTCCTGGGTGACCATATGACAACTGGTTAACAGGAATCCTAGTTAGCACTGACAAGAGGAGGTGTGTCAGATGTACACCGCTTCACCACACAGTCATTGTACGCAACACCTCCCACAAAAAGCCTAGCAAAAAGCTCCATCCCCAATGTGCTGGATGAAGCCTCTGTCCCATGGGTAGCTATAAGGGTGTGCTCCATGCTCAGAGCATGTTTGTTTAAATTAGGAGCACATTTTTCAGATCAAAATTTAGTTTCATCATGCCCCTGTGGGAGTACTAGGAGCATGGTCCATTTTGCATCATTGTACATGGCTGTGGGACTTGAGTACATGCCCCAGAATAACATGTGCTCATTTTAATTTCATTAGATCCATTCAAACAAAATATACCCAATTACCACATCTTTTTTATATGCTTTTGCTGATGTGAGCAGTGTTCATACTGTGTGTACAGTGCAGAATTTTATGGAGCTGGGAAGGAGTCTTAGACAAGTAGCGTGCTCTGTAGCGGTTATGTAGGTGCTGCCTGACTAGGATAGGGGGAGAGAAAGGGAGCTCTACATCACAGCCTTCAACTTGTGGTTGAAAGAATGCTGCAGAGAGTAGGGGGTATAGCTACACTATGGACTGTAGACCCACCTGGGAAGATTAGAGCTTATACAGAGCTGATGGCCTGCATCCATCCGGGAGGGGATCCACAGTTCTCTGTAGACGGTTTAAAAGTTACTCTGATGAACTTTTAAACTAGGTGGGAGAGGCAGAAACTGCCCCCCCCCCAACAGCAGGCTGAGGTAGAATGTAGGGAGATCCCGAGGGGTGAGAGTCCCACCATGGTGCAAGTTAATCAAGGTAGGAGTGGGTTATCAAAGGAGGAGGGGGGGAAGCAAAGCAGCCAGAAAAGAAGAGGTAGGATGGGGGAACACAAAGAAAAAAGGGGAAAGCGATAAGAATAGAATAAAATCTGTAAGGCCATGTGTGCTAATGCTAGAAGTCTTGGAAATAAGATCCCAGACCTAAAGGCCATCATGGCAGAGGCCAACCTGGATATTGTGGCCATTATTGAGGCAAGGTACACCGACAGCCATGACTGGGACAAGGTCATATCCGGCTACATGATGTTCAGAAGGGACAGGGAGGAAAGAAAGGAGAGGGGAGATGCTTTATGTGAAGGAAAACATAAAAACAACAGAAATACAGGGAACTGGGGAGGGCTGAGGTGCTGTGGGTCACACTCCAGTGAGAAATCGGAACCACTGTGCAGACAAGTGTGATCTACATGCCTCTGGCACAGGGGAAGGACTTGGGCAAAGAAATGTCAGAAACGGTTGCAAAATGGTGGAAAACAAGGAGGTGTTGCTGGTGGGGGATTTCAGTCTCAGTGTGCTGGATGTAGACTGGAGCCTCCTTACTGCAGCTTTAGCTAGAAGCAGGGACATCCTGATCACACTACACGAGACAGCAAGCTGGTTAACTTGGGTATGTGTAATAAGGTGGTAACCTAGGTAAGAAACTGGTTAGCATATAGGACACAGAAGGTCATGGTAAATGGAGTTTAGTCTGAGGAAATGAGGGTGACCAGCAGTTGTACCTCAGGGATCAGTGCTGGGACCGGTCCTCTTCAATGCAAAAAAAGTGTAAAATAATGCAATTGACACACAAAAACTCATGAACAGAGTACAGTATGAGCAGAGTGATACTGACAAAGCCCAAGCAGTAAAGACCTAGGGATAATTGTATTGGATGACCTAAATATGGCCAGGCAGCGTGACAAGGCAGTCGGAAGGGCTAGTGGGATACTGGTGTGCACAGAAAGGGGCATCGCTAGCAGGAAGAGGGAAGTGGTGCTACCCCTATATAGATCACTGTTAAAACCCCACCTTGAGTACTGTGTCCAGTTCTATAGACCATATCTCAGGAAGGACACAGAATGAAGGTGGTCCAGGGGAGGGCTACCAAAATTGTACAGTGTCTGCATCAAAAGCCCTATAAGGAGAGGCTGAAGAAGCTAAATACAGTATGTTCTGCGTTTAGGAGAAGAGGGAGTGAGGAGATATGATAGTGAAGTTTAAATTCCTTGCAGGGGTAAATAAGGTACTGGAGGTGGGCATTTTTTTTAGAGAAAAAGATGCTCTGGAACAAAGGGGCATGACAAGCTGAAGGGGGGATAAATTCAGGAGAAATGTGAGGAAGTACGTTTTCACAGGTGTGGTGGATTCCTGGAACAGCCTTTCAGCAGAAATGGCGGAGGCAAAAAAAGTTGTGGATTCAAAAATGCCTGGGACAGACACAAAGGAATCATAGGGCTAAGGAAAGGGGGGAGGGGATTGTGCTTTAGATCAATTAGGGTCTACAGCAAAAAATGAGGGTTAACAAAAATAGGCAGATTGGGTGAGCCCAGCGGCCCTCATCTACTGCCACATTCTATGTTTTTAGGTATGTGTAGGGCAGCCAAGGTTATATATATTTTTTTTTCATCTAAAACCACTGGATGCTCCATCTCTCTGACTTGGGACTTTTGGCTGGGAGAACAGTTGTCTCTGACCTCTGTCTGCCTGCTGGTGGATGCGCAGGTTACTCAGGAGTGGACATTCAGGCAGGAGCAGAGGAAGTGGAGTCTGAACTGGACAGACCATACTCAGCCATCCGCACAGGGTGAGCAAAGATTCAGGGTCAAAACTGGTACTGGCCCGCTAGCCACATGCTGGAAGATTCTGAATTGGGCCAATAACATTTTCCTTTAGCTGGGCCTCTTAACTTGTATTGGTAAAAAGAATATTTAGGTAAGTGCACCAGTTGGACCTATGGAAAAGACTGCCCATACTTTGATAGCGAAAGGCAGTACAGCAAGTCTAGCCAGGTGCAGGTGGTATTACTATATGTAGCAGCTTCCAAGTAGTTTTACAAATTACAAAAGCACAGTGAAGCAGCATGACAGACAAATAAACATACTTGGTCTCATCTCTCTAGGTTTCCTGGGCTCTTCCTCCTCAGTAAGGTGGTGAAAAAAGTTAAATAAAAGTAATTCTATTTATTTAACCAGCTTTACAACATACCAAAATTGACAGCAGAAAAAGGCCGTACAGTATATCCAGTCTGCTCGAGTTTGCTGACCCCCCCCATAACTACTCTGTTATCTGCCCTCCCTTCCACCTCTTCCTCCCCACCTCCCCCCCATTCCAGGTGAGTTTCCCAGTTTACCCTGTCCCAGCCTCTCTCAAAGCAGTCTACAGTCTTCCGGGAGACAATCTCCTCTGGCAATTTGTTCCATTTTGCCACTGCCCTTGCAGTGAAAAAGTGTCTCCTTATGTCCCTTGTGAAGCAGCCCGCCACCACCAGTTTGAGGCAATGTCCCCTAGTGGTCTTGTTTCCACTCAGGTTTAACAGACCATCAGAGTTCACTTTGTCGAAACCATTAATATAATTAAAGGTTTTGTTCATGTCAACTTTATACGATGTGATGTAATGTAATGTGGGACTGTAAATTACTAGTAGGTACCACTAAACCTCTAGTACTATCTAACAATTGATGATGATTTACTATCAGGAAATTGATTGGGAATATAAACATAGGTAGGAGCACTATCATGGTCTGAAGGAGTACATATTTCATGGCACAAGTTCAATCAAGTGTGCTCCTCTGTTTTAGAGGAGTGTACCACACTAAATCCTTAATGCTACCCCTGCGTCTGTCACGCTGCCACGTAGCTGCCCAGGGCTCCCCCTCAAATCCATGACAGTGACCTGTTGGGGTGCAGAGGGGAGCCCTGTAGGCCCTTCCTGGGGGGGGGCAATCCAAGGGGCATTTTAATTGGGGGTGGCCTTGGGTCACTGTAGACGGTGGCGTGGGCAGGAGGGCCAATGGGGAATCTGTCGGGTTACACCAAACAATATAGTAAGTGAAAAACAAATAAATAAAACTACCATGTAACATTGCTTATAACACACTACCAAAAGCTACAGAAGAAGGGAAACCATGCACCTCGACCCTTCTTGCAGTGGTTATTTGGAAGCACAGCAACACAGAAAATAAACTAAACTCAGTCAGCATCAGTATGAAATAAAAATAAACAAAAGTAAAAGATATACAAAAAACATGCACAATTTTATTTAAAGAGAGGTACTGGCACAAAACCCAGGTGCTTTGGGTCTGGAACATGACCCATCGAAAGGTCATGTCATACCAGACCCAAAGCACCAGCATTTTGAGCCCTACCTCTCTATAAATAAAATGGTGTTTTGTTTTTTTTGTATACCTTTTGCTTTTGTTTTCATTTTCACTTCATGCTGCATGCAGGTTTGTCTCTGTCTTGCTGTGTTTGCAATTTGTTTTAGTCAGCATAGCTCCCTCTGTCCTGTGCACGTGGAACCTCTTCTTTTGGTTGTTTGGAAGCACAATTTAACTCACATACACTGCAGCCAAACAAAGCCCAACAAGAAGCAGTCAAGGAGGACTAAAGAGCATTAACAATTTAAAAGGGCAAACTGCACATTACATATAAAACACTGCCAAACCTAAAGACAGTGAACAGCTTTTAAAGAGCTAGTGTACTACCTAAAACTGATATTAGTTTTTAAAAGCCATCGACCATTACCTCTTATAACGGAGGTGCTTTTTCTTTTCCCTTTGTTTAATTAGGAGATTGTTTACTTGATGTTAGTAAGTGTGATATGTGAGACAGCACTCTGCCTGGCAGTGGATGTATCTGTCTCTACCCCCCCCCCACACTACATGATCAGCATTGTGACCTCACTGACTGTGACAACACTGCTGCTTAGGAACAGCCACTCAGTAGCTGCAAGTTCAGTCACCTGTGATGTCACTGTCTGTGAGATCACAATACTGATGATGTAGCAGGGGAATAGATCAGCCAGCTGCCAGGCTAGAAGCTGTTTCACACATCCAGCACAATATTCTCACATAATAAACTCTGCAATAAGCAAAGGAAAAAAAAGAAAAATACTACAGAAATAAAAAGTTACAGCTGACTACTTCTTAAAATTTGGATCATTTTCCTGTCTGCCTGTTTTGGCTCCACTAGCGCTTTAAAACATTTACAATATATATTTTGTCCTTGAAGCTTTGCCTTGCAGTGATTGTTTGGAAGCACAATTTAATTTTCTGTGCATATACAGCAGCCAACACCCCCCAGAAAAAGTCAGCCATGACTACAATGATTTAATAGCTTACACAACTGACAATACCAGTTAACAGTGCTTATGAAACACCACCACAGCTGCTGATGCAGGGAGCAGTATTTGAAACATCTTAAATATGTTTCCATGCACCTTAGACCTTACAGTGGTTCAATGCACAATACATTTTACACTCCAGCCTAACAAAGCCCCACAAAAGCCAGCCAAGACTATCAAGAGTCAACAGCTTTTAAAAAATGAACAGTACTGATTTACAGTGCTTATGTAACACTAACAGAACTATGGCAGCAAGGAACAGGTATTTAAAATGTTTTAAATATATATATCCGTGCAACTGAGCCCTTGTAGTCACTTCAAAGTACAAGAAATTACATTCCAACTGAAGAAAACCCCACAAACGCCAGCCCTGGTGACTAAACAGCTTTAAAAATGAACAATATAAATTGACAGTGCTTACGAAATGCTACCAGAGTGGAGAAGGCAGGGAATAGCATTTAAAACATTTTAAATATATTTCCATGCATCTTAGCCCTTGCAGTGCTTCTAACCACATGAAAATATACTTCAAACAAAATTCCACAAAAGGCATCCCCGGTGACAAAACAGCTTTAAAAAATTAACAATACCAATTTACAGTGCTTATGAAACACTACCACAGCTAAAGAGGCAGGGAACAGTATTTAAAACAACATTTTAAATATATTTCCATGCATTTGAAACCTTGCAGTGCTTCAAAGCACAAGAAAATATACTCCCACCAAACAAAATCCCACAAAAGCCAATCACAATGACCACTAAACAATTTAACAGCTGAAAAACATTCTAAATAAAATTCCATGTAGTGGTTTGAGGCACAGTTTAACTTACACTCCAGTTAAACAAAGACCCATAAAAGCTATCATCCCTGAGGACTAAGCAGAAATAGCTGTAACCGTACCAGGTAACAAACAAAGCCCAATTTTTGACATTAAAACAGTTAGTAGCAAAGATATATATTTTTTTACCTTACAAGAAATGCTCTTCTGGAAGAGTCTCTGAATGTTCAAGCAATCCAAGGACAACATTGCAGGAAAACAGGTTGACAGTAGGAACATGGATTCAATAAAATTAGGATGGATCCAGAGGTGCAGGACAGGAACTAGTATGGTCTGATGTTAGCAACCAGGAAGGAAGTACTTGAAAGAACACACATCCTCACCTTATATTGACATACAGGGCTCTTGGTGAAGAAGCTGGCAAGTGATTGGCAGGGAAACCAGATCAATCTGCCCCCCATTCATTACAAGTATTGCTTGAATGTGGCCAACAATCAGCCACCACAAGCCCCACACCCCTGGTGCCGTGAGATGTGTATTTAAAGCAGTGTTGGAATTACACTTCATGAGCTTTAGGAGCTGGGGGCCCCATAAGAGCCCTATCTTTAAATTGAGACCCCCTTCCCATTAAAAGTCAAGTCAATGGCAGTGATGCACGAGCTACCAAGACTCATTTCAGAGCTGGGGGGCCGAGCCATGGCAAGACCGCCTTTGATTTCCAACACTGATTGAAAGCCCACCAACAGGATTTTTAAATCTAGCTCTTTTTTCCCCAATGAAGAGTAGAAGGAGGCAGCAGCCAGAATGATCCACCCCCCAGTGGCAGCAAAATGTTTACTGAAATCACACCAGCATTTTATATTATCTCATTCTATCCTGTGCGGCCAGTTTGGGTCGGGTTAAGCAATATGGCGCTACCGGTAAGCATGGGTTAAAATAATATGCTGCTGTTAGTTTGCAGGGAGCAGAGGTATGTGTAAGTCTGAAGGAGGGGTAGCCACAGTTGTTTGGAGTGGAACAGAAGGAACGCATCAGCTGGAGCTGACTGACTACTCCTCTGCTCAGTTCTGAGTGCCAGCCCAGCAGTCCCACCCCGGCCTCTGCCTGTCAATCACACAGGCGAGAGCAAGAGACATACACTCCACCAGTCAATGGCGTTAGTAATGATAGGACTCGGGACAGGAGCAGAAGAATGCATGAGAAGGACAAGTGGACACAGGACAGACTGTCTGACAACACAGCAGTAGAGTATGAGCAAGAGGCTGGCCAGAGTGAGGATCAACAGGACTATTGGGACAACTCACTTGATCCTGTCCTGGTTTGAAACAAGCCAGCAGAGAGAGACATAACAATCATGTTACAACCCACAACACAAGCGAAAAAACAAAAGTAATTGCACTGCACACTGTTTGTCAGCCAAAATAAGGACTTTTGGTGTCCCGAGATGTATTACTGTGGGTGTTGGGCTGGGGGGGCACAAAAGCAGGACTGTCCTACAGGATAAGGGATGGGTGGCAACTGGAGTCCAATATTTGTCTGCTTCTGTGCCCATATGCCATTTATTCATGTGCCCCTGTGCTCATCCACTACTTCTACTGATCAGTGACTTTCTGGGCTGTAACTGGAAACCCACCATGGTACAGGTAGGGGACTGCATCTGTTCTAGTTGCCATGCAGTCTTTCCCAACCCCTAGCTAGGGGATGAGCAGTCTTGAGCAGGGAAACATTCAGCATAAGTCATCAGCCTGCAGCTGTGCATCAATCCATATGCCACACTGATACCAGCTTAACCCACAGTCACTGTGCACTGGCACAGAAGGGAGCAGCAGGGAAGGAAAAGAGAAGAGGTTGAATTCAGATAACAATTTGCTTATGTGAATTTATTCCAGATTTTGAATGTCAGCACTAGCGTGGAACACTCAGGCATGATTAAATGCCAACTATTGTCTTTTGACAACATAAAAGAGACAGACTCTTTACCTCTCTGTCATCCTCATTGGGGTTCATTTCACCCATTGCCATGGCAACAGCAAGTTAAAGGTTGGGCAATAAATTCTGTTTGGACACCGAGTTCTTTTTCCTTGGAATTATTCTGTTGTTGTCTCCCCACCCCACCCCACCCTTTTATTGTGGAAATGGAC
Source organism: Neoceratodus forsteri (assembly GCA_016271365.2). Lineage (NCBI taxonomy): Eukaryota > Metazoa > Chordata > Ceratodontiformes > Ceratodontidae > Neoceratodus > Neoceratodus forsteri. Next base: position 338,009,436 of record CM028137.1, on the reverse strand, counting down.
CCCATATAGAGGAGAGAGAAGGAGTGTGTGGGGCCTCTAAGACCTTTAGCTAAAATACTTGTCATTGGGTTGATTGTTTCACCAGTGACAGGCAGTCTGACCAGTCCCTGGTTTCCGGAATGCTGCTGACTTAGTCTGCATTGTAAAACGAAAGTGCTGGCATCCCTCTGGAACTCTCTGGACAAGTCGAGGAGAGGAAGCAAGCAGATACAAGGGACAAAGACAGGATTTTATTTTCACTGCACTTCGGAGGCTCTTGCTGTGATCAAGGTACAATATCAGCTCTGAGAAATGAGTATTATTATTAGTATTATTAATATTATTACTACTGTAGAGTGATAGCACTATTAGTGCCAAAGGACAGAAACTGGGAGACATGTACCTTTTCTTTCTTTGTTTTCTTATTCTGTTTTTTTTTCCCCTGATATTCACTCCTGGGCTGATACAGTACCATCCTTCCATCCATGACATACTCATCTGCTAGCTGTTAAAAACAAAATGCTCTGTCTGGGTGCTTCTGCTCAATCACCCACGGTGTCCTGGTCAGTGTTTTCCCTCTCCTCAAATCTGCAACTAGATGCCACTTTACTACCTTTCTTGGCCCATCAGCAGAGGGACAGGCAAATCCCAGCGTGCTCTCACATCCAATGGGGGACTTCAAACCCCTGCTGTTACCAGAATGGGCCTGGAGAGCATCTCGCAAGTGGACTATCTCAGGAAATGGGGTAAGTGACTCTGAATTAGAAGATGGGACTTGACTGGGGCAGCTCTATGAGACATGGTAGTAAGCAATTACTTCCACTGCCTGGTGTTGCCTAATTGTTAACCCTGACTACTTGAGGACACAGAGGTGTCTGACTGCATCAGCATAGCAGCACATCACACATGTGTACTCCCCATGCACAGATGCCACATGGCTGCAGCACTGCCTGTGATCATTCAGGTGGCAGGCATGCAGCAGAAGCCCCACCCCACCCTGGAGGAAGTCAGCATCATACAGGATGCTCATTCCTCCTCCTGATAGCCCTCCTGACCCTCCCTTGAGACATGTAGTGGTGGAATTTCGGGGAGAATCCAGGAAACACAGTTCCAGCCTATATGGAAAATAACTATTTTTTGTTATTATAAAACCATATTTAACTACCACTAAATATAGCTTAAACATATTTTTCAGATATATGTAATTTTTTTCCAGATTTAATTTTTTTAGATATTTGCAGCATTCAATGAGATAGGTCTTATGCATGGCACAGATATATTAAATAGGTATATTTCTTGTTATGCTATCAAAAATGAGTGTTTTGTTTACTTTTTTATGTTTTTAAGGACACTAATTAAAAAGCATTATATTTGTATGTAAGTGTAATTTTTACACTGTAATTTTTACAGTATGTATATGTTGACAAACATATTTCAATATATTATATAAGTATATATTCTGAGATATATTTCATATATAGCTAAAACAGGTGTGGCATGATATACACTTGGAAAATACAAGGAATATATGTGTTATTTATCACCATTGTATACTGATAATAAATGTTAAATATATGTTTTATTTAACAAATTAATATATTTTATAGTTAAATATTTCATTTTAATTTAATTTTATTTAATTTACCAGGAAAAGCTCAGTTGAGCAAGGCTCATTTGCAAGGAGGTGCTGGTTAGGACAGTACAAAAAAAACACAGTAGTGACAAGTATACAGATTGAGGAATAATATAAATTACAATAGTGTATAGTCTGCTAGGTCATAGCAAAAAGTAAAAAGTACCGAACAAAGGCAAAAACACATAATCTAAGGCATAAAATGATAAAAGAGCAGGACTGATAATATTTGTAGAAACAATAATGCAGCACTCCAAAAAATAATCAATGACCATAGCGAATACTAGGAGCAAGTACATTTATCAGAGCAGTATGAATCATTCACAGATTTGAAGGTACTTTAGCTCACAATTGAGTTCAGTTTGAAGCAGACCTCATGGCTGGTAGATAGATGATAGACAGACAGATAGCTAGATAGATATCTTTAGAATATATGTATGTAGACTGTATTTGGCTAATATATTGAATGCATTGTTAGTACATATTTTATATTAAGATATGTATCTTTATTCCATGCAAGATACAGTATGTGCAGAATATCTTTAGAATATATGTTCTTTATATATGTTAAATATAGAAACATAGAATTTGTCAGCGCAGATAAGGGCCGCTTGGCCCATCTAGTCTGCCCAGTTTTCCCTGCCTGTAGTATCACTGCAGATCCTACTTGATCTCTGGTCCAATCACCTCCCCCCCCCCCAAGATTGCCTTGTGCCTATTGCATGCATTCATGAACCCCGCCACTGTTTTAATTCCCACCATCTCTGCTGGAAGTCTGTTATAGGAATCCACCACTCTTTCTGTGAAGAAGTATTCCTTCACATCTCTCCTGAATCAACCTCCCTCCAGCTTCTTATCATGCCCCCTTGTCCTTGGGCACTTTTTTCCTGAAAAATACTTTCCTCCTGTACCATGAGGTGTTTAAAGGTCTCTATCATATCCCTCCACCTCTGTATTTTGGTCCTTAAGTCTCTCCTTGTAGCACTTCTTTTGCAGACCCTGGACCATTTTAGTTGTCCTTCTCTGGACTGCCTCCACTATGGCTGTGTCCTTCTAGAGATGTGGTCCCCCAGAACTGGACACAGTATTCTAGGTGGGGTCTGACTAGCAATCTATACAGAGGTGACACCCCCTCCCTCTTTGTGCTGATGATACCCCTCCCTATGCACCCCAGTATCCTATTAGCCCTCCCAACTGCCCTGTTGCACTGCCTGGCCACCTTTAGGTCATCAAATATGACCAGCCCAAGGTCTCCTTCCTGCTTGGTGGTCATCAGTACCAGTCCACTCACTTTATACTCTGCCCCTGGGTTTCTGTGCTCCAAGTGCATTACTTTGCACTCACACTGAAACCCAGCTGCTATACTCTTGACTACTCCTCTATTTTTCTCCGGTTTCTCAGGTAGCGTATATTTTTTTATAAATGCTTACTATGATATCGTGTATGCATTTGCATAAATAATTTGCATATTTCAGGAGCACAGTTTATCAACCAAAATAATGGTAATTTCTATATTTAAAATAATTTTTAATTGACATCAGCTTACAGACCACAGGGAAAGGTACAGAGTATAAAACAAGTACATATAGGAACTCACCCCTATCCGAAAGGGAAACAAAAAGGGGCAGTATAAATACCAATTTGAGCCATGAAACAGTAGGGCAAGAGGAAAGTCCCATGTATTCTGTAAGCATAAGTGTGTAAACTACATATCTCAATTAAAAGTGGTTTATTATATGATAATTCGGGTATAGATATCTAAATGGTTGCCAACAAAATGAAGTCCAATTACATCATGATAATTGTATATTTTTTCTGGTTGGGTATTTTAAGATTTTTTTAATTTATACATTTATGAAATATTTTAGATATATGTCAAGTACACAAAAAGTATATATTAAGTATTCAGTGTGTATCAGCAGAGATATAAAATGCATATAGTGCATATATAATAACTATATTATGGGAATATATGCATAATATATATTTCTTGGGCACACTTCGACCGGCTGGAGATCTCTGATGTCATGTGTATTTGTCCAGAGCATGCGGTTGACCTGCTATAGTTTGGACCCGGGCCCTAAGCACCTCATTTTGGGGTGTGTGGATACCATCGGCCCTGTCCTGGCAGAGATAGTTTGGTGCTCTTTAGAGTCGGGTGAGTTTCCTAACTCCCTGAAGGAGGCTGTGGTAACACCACTCCTTAAAAAAATCTTATCTGGACCCCCTGCTAACTACAGGCCAATCTCTAAACTTCCCTTTGTTGGGAAGGTGATTGAGAAAGTAGTTGCCCTGCAGCTGGAGAACCATTCGACCATCCATGACATCTATGATCCCCTTCAATCTGGTTTTCAAAAGAGACATAGTACTGATACTGCTCTGGTTCAGATGCTCAATGATCTCCTGATTGCAAGAGATCAGAAATGCCACTCCATCTTGATCCTTCTTGATCTCTCCTCAGTCTTTGACACTGTGGACCATGGAGGGGCTGCTGGAGTGACTGAGAGACATCTGTGGTCTGTCAGGTATGGTCCTCAGGTGGTTTAGATCTTTCCTCACTGGCAGGACTCAGAGGATGGTGTCCAAGATTTATTCCTCGGCCTCATTTTCCCTGCCATGTGGGATTCCTCAGGGCTCTGTGCTGTCCCCAATGTTGTTCACGGTGTATTTGCTACCATTGGGAGATATTGTGAGATGGTATGGACTGAGGTTTCATTGCTATGCAGATGACACCCATCTCTACCTATCTTTTGTGCCTGACCAGGATAGTGCAGTCTCAGTCTTTAATAGCTGCCTCGCAGAAATCCAGGATTGGATGCAGGCCAGCTGGTTGAAGTTGAATCCCAATAAGACTGAGGTGTTGGTAGTGGATTTGGGTCACAGGAAAGAGAGGGCGGGGGCAGATCCTGCCTCTGGGCTTTGGCTCGGAGGTAACCAGCTGCTGCCCTCTGATCAGGTGCGGAATCTGGGGTTGATTCTTGATGACGGGCTGACACTGCGTCCGCAGGTGCCAGCAGTAGTGAAGTCCTCTTTTTATCACCTGAGAAACATCGCCCAGATTAAGCATCTTGTTCCATCTAGTGACCTTCCAATGCTGACCCACGCCTTTGTGACCTTGCGCCTTGACTACTGCAACTCCCTCTAGCTAGGGCTTCCGGGGGTTGATATCCACCACTTGCAGATGGTGCAGAATGCAGAGGCCAGGCTACTGATAGGGGTCTCCCTGATGAGTCACATCATGCCTGTGCTGCACGAACTGCACTGGTTGTCTGTACAGTGGCGAATCACATTCAAGGTAGGTTTACTGACCTAAAAGGCCCTACATGTACAGGGTCTGGACTACCTGCAAGAGCTCCTGGTTTCCTACTGCACCCTCCAACATCTCTGCTCAGCCAATGAAGGATTGTTAGAGGTTCCCAGGGTACAACCGAAAGCTTTCGGGGCGTGAGCCTTTACGTATGCGGCCCCTACTCTGTGGAACTCTCTACCTCATCGGATACAAGAGTGCCAGACTGTGGAGAGCTTTACGAAGGGCTTAAAGACTCATTTGTTTTATCTTGCCTTAGGGGATTTACCTGTTCTGTAAATGTCATGAATATTTTTGTTACATGAGCAGTTTACATCAGTGTGGTATTGAACATTTGCCTGATGTGTGTAACTATGCAGCATAATCCCATGTAGCAGTGAAAGTAAAGTACAAAGCAACATCACAACAACCACCTAATAGTGACCACAACTGTGTGCCCACTTCTTCCATGTAGCTCCAGAGCAAAGATCTGCAGGCTCTTTTCAGTTACATTTTTATTTTAGCATTTGTTGACCAGGTAAGTACACTGGGCTATAAAACACAGAATAATGTGCAGGTAGGGTGTGTAATGATTTTTTTTTTTTCTCACACCCAAGGTGTATGATGCCTCATAAACTGCAAGAGCAAAGCTCAAGGGGTTTATCATGTCATCATACACCAAGGATGTGTGTAAAAAAAAAAAAAGACATACCCATACCATTTTTTTTTTTAAATTATCATTTCCGACTTTACTGGCCTTCGGTTCATTTTCCTGCACTGACCTGGCACAGAACACAGTGTACTTTGTGCTTCCCAGCCCTGCTGCTTATCATGAGGCTGGAAATGGTGTTTTTGCCTCAAGGATCTTAAAGTCCGGTCCTGGCTCCACTGTCTGCCCTGGGGTCCAGGACCAAATAATGCTGCAGGCAGCATTTTCACTGCGTTGGTCATTTGCACTCACATTGCTGAAGCTTGATTGACAGCTCTCAGTTGTCTTGCACTCACTATTATAACCAGCTGATCATAAGGGTAAATTACACATAGAAACATGGACAATGTCTGCAGAAAAAAATCCGTTAGTCCATCCAGTTTGCCCAGTTTTAACCTACACTGCAACCAGTTGTCTAGATGGAGTTTTCTCCCTTGCCTCCCTCTCACCCCATGCTGTACCGCTACCCCCCCCCGAGTAACTATTAAGCCCTTAACTCTGTCCCAGCCTTACTTGAACTCTTTATTGGTTTCTGTCCCCACCACCTCTGCCAATAGGCTGTTCCATGGCTCAACCTCTCTCTCTGTCTCTCTGCAAAGTAAAATGTTCTCACATCCCTCCTAAATCTCCCCCCCAACCACCACCAGCTTTTATTAATTTATGTATGTATTGATTGATTGATTACACTTATGTCTCCTCGATTTTGACCTGAAGTTCCTGCTAAATAGTTCCTCTCAGTTTACCTTGCTTATTCCTTTCAGGAACGTGATGGTCTTTATAATGTCACCCCTCTTTCTTCATGCCTCCACCAAGTATATGTTCAGTGTCCTGAGGAAGTCCTCAGACAGTCTGCTGTATTGGTCCCGAATCATTTTGGTTACTCAGTGCTGCACCGTCTCCAGCCTGATCCAGTCTTTCCTCAGGTGAGAACTACAGAACTGGGCACAGTACTCCAGCTGGGGTGTTACCAGTGATATATAAAGAGGTAGTATTGTCTGTTTTCTGCTGCTATCAAAACCCTTTCCAACACACCCTAGCATTCAGTTTGCCTTGCTGTAGGCCTTGTTATATTGGCTATTTTGTTTTAGGTAGTCATTTACTGTGTAATGATCCCCATGTTGCTTTCCTCTGAAGTAGTGGCCAGCTTAACCCCTTCCATCTAGTGTTTTGCCCTGGGTTCTTCTTCCCTATATGTATCACCCTGCACTTCCGGGTGTTGAATTTCAGCTGCCAGACCTTGAACCACCTCTCTAACCTGAGCAGATGCCACTACACCTCCTTTACCCCTTCCTCACTGTCTACCCTGCAGCAGAACTTAGTGTCATCTGCCAAGAGACACATCTTCAATTCATCTGTACAGTTGTATATTTATTTTCAACACTGTGCCAATGACTATAAGGGCCCCCCTGCAAAATATTTTGTCAGCCCCATCTTCTTACTAATAAGTCAAAATCACTGTCAGCACATATACGATATTTATAGCACAGGTTCTTTTGTAGCATTTCTGCTGATCATGTTTATGCACAATGCTCCCTTTCCCCCTTGTTGGCACCATGATCACGGAACAGAACAGTATAATTTGTACCTTCTCCTCCTGGGGACACCAGCATCAAGACTGGATGTTTTGAGAAATGGGCTTTATTTCTTTTTTGTTCTCTACCCCCCCCCCCATGCCATGAAACTGGAGTTGGAATCTGCAGCACAGACCCCAGTGCTGCCACTGCTGACAGACCCAGTTTCGAATGAATAAGCAATGTACAAAAAGAAAGTTGCAAGTCTGTTTGTGATAATGAAAGGTTTTCTTAATACTGACCTATGAGGCAGTGGGCCCCCTGATGGTGTGGGCCCTACTGTAGCGTCATCTCTTGCACCTCCCTGGTCACAGCTCTCTTTATTTTATATAATGCCCCTTATTGTACTGTACTTCTCTGCACTTGGGTTTTGTCTTTTGCACACTTGTTAATTCATTGAACTTTGCACCTTGTTATATTGTCTCTTCTGTCCACCCCACCAGCACACACCTGGAAATGAGCTGCTACCCAACTCAATATGTCTTTCCTGGCAAAACTTTTGAAATAAATAAATAATACAGAAGATGAGCCTTCCTTTACATGGTAGTTAACAGTGTACATTACCATCTTTTTCCCTCTGAAGATTTGCACTCGAGTTCTGGCTTGCGCTGAGGATGGCCAATTGCTTGAGCATAGGTGAGGGGGGAGGTTGGTCATGATCCCCTAAGGGCAAAGTATCACCACCTCAGGCAGACTAGACAGACAGTAAAGCCTTATTCTATCCTCAGCTTTTTTATCTTTCTTTGTCATCAAAAGCCAAACAAGTTTAGTGGATCACAGTTTAGCTTCATAAAACTGGTCGCTAAATAAACTCAGAAATGTCTGGCTTTCCCCAAAAGTCTCTTAAAGTTGATGAGCGCCACCCTTGCAAATATGTGGGATGTTCAGATCAGTGGTGAGGAGGCAGTGAATTGGCTCAGCAAATTGCTTGAGCCACATTATCCATGAAGGAAAACACATGACCTAACAGCATCTGTATCTATGACATTTCATTCTTTTTCAGGATGAGAGATATTGATGTCAGAGAGATAGAAACTGTAAGATCATGCAGTTTTAAAACACACTTGGGGCCCATTTAGTCACGAAGGGGGGATGGCACAAAAATAGGGTGAAAACAGGCTCCTTGATAAAGGGAGAGAGAGAGAGAGAGAAAGGGCAACATGATGATCTGGTTTGGTGTGGGCTGTGGGGACAGGCCAGTAATGATATGCTGAGCACCTTTATATTGTAGCTGATGTGAGTACTAAAACTTCCGGCATTTATCATTGCTTCAAATCTTTTATTTTTTACCAGTGGTGTGCTTTAGCGAGGTCTCCTTGTTTGCTTTATTAGGCTCCCCATTTCTCAGCCACCCATTTTCCTCTATGCAAACAAGAGGCTATGTTACTGGGGAGGAGCCTCTCTGTCAATTACTGTATGCCACAAAACAAATGTGTAAGCCAGATACTAGGGGGAAGAAATGGGGTTTGTACCCACTAGTATACTAGATTGTAATACCCATGGACTGCTGTGAACGGCACAGTTTCAGTCCCATGGTGCTGTGCCATGCACAGTTCCTATGGGGGCTGGTGCTGTCTCTGTGGCCTCCCCATCCACCTACTCTGTAGCTATAGGCCCACTTCTGGACACCATCTGATGTTCATTGTTGGTCCAGTGCCTCTCCTCTTCCCACTCTCCCTTCTCAAACTGTCCCTGAGATCCAGTAGATGCCCTACTGCTAATCCCAGTTTCCAATATAGCACCATGCCCTCCCCAGTCCCACACCAATCCTTATCCCTGTAGGCACATCTCAGTGCAGTCACAAATAGCAACACCCCTACTGCCTACCAGTCTGTAACCATTTTACAGACAGAGAATGTCACTAATGGGTGTGATCAAGTTCTTGGAGGTGCTTTGAGCAGGGCCCTGGGGGCCATTTGTATGAAAACCACATCCCACTTCCCTGCCCAGTCACAGAGTGTCTTGCAACCACTGAGGTAAAGCTTGTGCTTCTCCATTGTTGACAATTCCTTTCGACTGTGAATGGGGCCTGTACTGATAATAAACGAACAGTAAAATGACATTGGGTGCCACAGCTCTTATGTGCCACTGGATGGTGTGCTGTACTATATGTACTATGGAAAGCTTTCAAGCAAGTAATAAGCAATGACAGGGTGTGCAGTAAAGGATTTTAATGCACACCCCAGGGGCATGCTAAGGCACAAGGCCAAATGTCGAGTGTCCTTATGCCCCTGGGAAGTGCACTAACTCCTTTAATGCATACCCTGGAGTAGCTTATTACACTTATAAAACGGGTTGTTGCCTGTTTAAATAGAAACATTATAAATAAAGTAAACATTACATTTAAATAGTTTAAAGATAAGTTTTGTGTGGTAAACTGATAAAGCAGTCCTTTTAAGTCAATATACATAGTCACTCATTGATGTTTTTCTATATGCAGTGAATGGGGGCTCTGTATAGTAACATTAAGAATTGCAGAATTTTTAGAAATACTTTAAGAGAAGAGTATCTAAACTTATGGTCTCCCTGCTGCTTAATTAGTGTCACACACACCACTCACGGTATTTTTGTAAGTCAACGGGCTGCCCGACCGCCCCGCAGTCATTGTGATGGCAATAGTTAAAGCATATGGTGAGTTGTGTTTAAAAAAAGAAAAGGAAGTTAGATAGCCAGATTTTCCAACTCACACCTAACTTTCACTTTGTAAGCCAGTGCTGTCCCCCCATGACAGTTACAGACAACAATCAAGGTGGGAAACTTGATCCTCACAGAGTCATTCTACTGTAGACACTGTAGTCACAGCCGCTGGATCAGTTGCAAGGCTGGGGGCAGACACACAGCCATTGTTACTCCCAGCAGAAGCTGCCTACACAGCCCCCGCCGCCACTGGAGCTGCATGTACATCACCCCCCACCTTCTGAAGGAGGATCATGGCAGTTGCTCTCCCAGCCTTTCAAAATGTAAAAGTGGTCTGGGGAGCTGAGCAGTAGCAGATTTTACTCCTGGTAGCACATGATGAGCAGTCAGACTGGCATGCTTTCAACCACCCACCCACCCCTGGCCACTCACTTCGGTGCTTGCTCAATGTTTTTTTATATATTTATTATCAAATGAAAAATCTGAAGATAACTTGCTGCTTAGCTGGTAAGTGACCAACTGAAATAAACTCAGAAAGGGATTCTCTGTGGTATTGGAGAGGAGGGTTAGCAGGAGATTCAGTGTATAAAATGTATGTTTAGGCAGAGGCCAGTGAGCTTACTTAAATGTAGAGGATTTCATTTATTTTTTTGTAAATAGTATAGAAATGTTTTTTATGGTACTATGATGCTGGCAGGGTACTTTGTGAAAATGTGGGGTTCAGTTTGCTATAATTTAGTTTAAAATAATGCGGTAGTAAAGGCTGGAATTTTCAATATGGCAGGCAGTAGATTTTGTTTTTACTTTATGTTTCGAGTGGGGCTTAGTGATATTGTTCAGTAAGGTGTTTTTTTTTTGAGGAAGGGAAATGAGATTCGGTAGCTGACCCTGCATTTCAAGAGCTATAGTACATGGTCAGGTGACACCTCTCAGCCAAGGACATTACTAGATTTTTCCTTGCCATTTTATAATAAAGGTCGTTGCCGAGTAGACCCGCATGGTGTGCATGACTGCTATCATTAAGTGGTACCAGGAGTCAGAACCCACTGCCATACAGTGAAAATATGGATGCCACTTCGCAACCAAGTGAACTAACCTTAACAGGGAATGTGTATGAACACTGGAGAGCCTACAAGCAAAGTTCTGAGTTCTGTATCACAGTGACTGAAGAAGAAAATAAAATAGACTGGCAGAAGATTGCATTACTCTTAACAGCAGGCTGTACAGCTCTAGAAATCTATAATGTCTTTGAGTTCACAGAACAAGAAGAAAGTAAATACTCTGCTGTGATGAGAAAGTTTGAATCTTACTACGCTCCTCAAAAATATGAAACATATGAAAGGTATGTTTTCAGATCTCAGTTTCAAACAGAAACAGAATCGACTTGAGCAATGTGTTACTGATTTGCGTCTGAAGAGCCAGTCATACAACTTTGGCCCTTTAGGTCACTCAGTGACAACAGACCAAATTGTGTTTGGCATCTGTAGTAACAGAGTTCATACTTGTCTCCTCAGAGAAACTGATTTAACTTTAGCAAAAGCTGACCAGATTTGCTAAGCTGCAGAAATAAGACCGCACCTGGAAACCTTCAATAAGGAGGGCGAGACTGCAGTCAATGTTGTACACAGGACCCCAGACAAAGCCAAAGAGACATCACCTGGCAAGGGGACAGCTTCGCTGAGCAAAGTCAGTGGGTCCTTATCTCGAAATAAACATGAACAAAAAAACTGTCCAGCTTTCAATCAAACTTGTCAAAAATGTGGTGGCAAGAATCATTTTGCGACACAATGTTTTTCCAAATGAAAAGTTCAGCTAGTGGACCAGTAAGATATGGCAGGTGACTCCAGTTAGGGAGAAGATCTGTTTATTGGAGCTGTGGGAGCTGAAAACTGTGTCAAAGATGAATGGGTTGCCCCTTTGGAAGTTACTGGATCTGTTATTCCTCTTAAGTTGGACACCGGAGCACAGGTGAATATTTTGCCAATGTCTTACTACAGGCAGCTTAAATAGCAGCCAAGGATGTTTCAGAAGCTAGTTTCACTACATGCTTATAATGAGCCCGTCCCTACCAAAGATACATGCAGAGGTAAAGTAACTTGTAAGGGATAGTTGACTGATGTACTTTTTGGTACTGTGGAAGGTGAGAGACAGCCTATCTTGGGTCTAAACACATGTGAAAAAATGAGTTTGATGAAAAGTATCCAAGTAATAAATACTGATGTAGGAGCTGCCCATCAGCACAGTGGTAGTGCTATTGCTTGCAACGCCAGCTACATGAGTTCAGGAATGAGCTTGCATCATCTGGGGTCAGCCAGGGGGAGGAAGACTGAGCATCCCAGAGGAGGAAGGGCTCTGTTCTCCACCATGATACTGCTGTCTGGGTGGCCACAGGTGGTAGTGTGCCTGGAGGGCCAAGAGGAGGGTGGGGACATTGCTGATGTTGGCGGGAAGACGTGCACAGGTGTGTGTGGGCCCACCTTGACTTCCACACTGGTGATGTCCCCAGGGGAATGGGAAGAAGAAGAACAAGGAAAATGGCCCCAGCACCTCTGCGATGATGATCGTGGTATATCCCAGCTCTCCACCTCCCCAGCGTGTGGCACCTCCCGATGAGATGCCGCAGTTCAGGGCTAAATCCCTCCATGCTAATCCTGCCTGGGTGGTATATCCAAAGCTCCATGGAGGCAGGTGACCATGGCTCAGGGGGTACTGAGGGATTGAGAGATGGCCGGCAGGCCCAGAGGAATAGGAGGGGCTGGAAAAGAACGGGACAGGAAAAGAAATAAAGAGAAAGAAATACTGATGTAATATGCCAGATGTAAACCCAACCACTGCAGAGATACTGCTGGATGCTAAAAAACTAGGAAATTGAGCAAAACAGTTTGTAGATGTTTTCAATGGCATTGGGTGTCTACCAATACAGTACAAAATACAGCTTACAGATAATGCACAGTTAGCAATTCAAGCTGTAAGGAAAGTTCCACTAGCACTAAAGGAAAGACTTCACAAGGACTAGACAGACTAATCACCTTGGGCATAATGAAAAAGCAGAACCTCTAGACTGGATTAACTCCTTAATCACAGTGGAAAAGAAAAGCGGCGCTCTGAGACATTGCATTGATCCAAAAGATTTGAACAGGTGGACAAAAAAAGAGCATTACCATTTGCACACCAGCTCAGATACTACAAGTGCCATGGTGGACACTGCATTCTTTTCTAAACTGGATGCCTCACTGGGTTTCTAGCAAATCCCTCTGGATAAGGACAGCACAAAGCGGTGTGCATTTCACACACCTTTTGGCATACTTTGCTTCCTCCGCAAGCCTTTTGGCATACGTCAGCCCCAGAAACATTCCATTATACACTGCAACAATTATTTGAAGGTATGCAAGGTGCACATGTATAATATGGGGAAGAACAAAACTAGAGCATGATCAGAGACGGACCCAAGTTCTGCAGCAGGCATGAAAAACAGGCTTGAAACTGAACAATAAAAATGCCAGAAAAGGTAACAGTGATAAAAGAAATGCTTACCCCAAACAATAAAATGGATCTGCAGAGATGTATGGGTACAAATTTGACAGCCAAAACTGCAGCTTTAAGAAACCTATTAGAAGAAAAACTGAACAGCAGTGGAACTACGAACACATAGCAGAGTGGAACAGCTTAACTCAACGGCTCTTGAGATGACATTTTGAATTAAGATTGCACAATGGAATCTTCAGACTTCAAAAGACATTCTGAGTAAGGAAACTGTACTGTGTTTTTATGATCCAGCAAAGAAAATTTAAATTTCCACAGACACCTCTAAAGATAGTCTAGGTGCAGTTTTCACTGCAAGCGCACCAAGGAAAGTAGAAGCCTATAGCATATGCATATGCATCATGCTCCATGACATCAGCAGAAAAGCGCTATGCTCAGGTAAACAGCCATCGGCAGCAATATTTGCATGTGAGAAATTTCACAAATACATTTATGAATTGTCAAAATTACTAGAGACAGATGGCAAACCACGAATTGCCATTTCATAAAAGAGCCTGGGTGATACAGCCCCACAAATTCAGAGGTGTATCCTAAAACTTCAAAAATATGACAACTTCTGTGTATAGAAACATACAAACATAGAAATTGTTGGCAGATAAGGACTGCTAGGCACATCCAGTCTGCCTGTAGGCCCTTTACATGTATGCATCCACTCACAGGAAGTGGTCAATGGCTTTTCATTACTGCCTTCCTGCCCATAGTTTCCCTGTGCTTGTCCCAGGCATGTTTAAACTCCTCAGCTGTGTTTGCCCCTACCACCTCTTGTGGCAGACTATTCCAAGTGTTCACCACCCTCTCCATGTAGAAAAACTTCCTCACATTACCTCTTAATCGCCCCCCCCCCCTTCCAATTTCATATCGTGCCCCCTCATTCTGGTATCTTTTCTACTTTGGAAAAGATCTCCCAACTGCACCTTGTTTATGCCTCTGAGTTACTTAAGTTTCTATCATGTCACCCATTTCTCTCCTCTCCTCCCCTCCAGTGAGTACATATTTAGGACTCAGTCTCTCCTCATATGTTTTGTGGTGCAAACCATGCACCATCTTTGTTGCCTTTCTCTGGACAGCATCTACCACGTTTATGTCCTTACGCATGTGTTGTCTCCAGAACTGCATGCAATACTCCAAGTGAGGCCTCACCAGTGTACTATACAATGGTATCACCACTTCCTGCCTCCTACTAGTAATACCTCTGCCTGTGCATCCCAGCATGCCATTGGCCCTCCTTGCAGCCTTTGCACACTGCTTTGATACCTTCGGATCATCAGATATGATAACCCCTAGGTCCCTCTCCTCTTTGGTGATGGTCAGCACCTCTCCCCTATCCTGTAGGTCTCCCAAGGGTTCCCCCTATGCAGGTGCATTATCTTGCACTTTTGTGCATTGCACCTCAGATGCCACACCTCTGACCATCTTTCAAGCTTCTCCAGGTCCCTCTTCATTATCTGCACCCCTTCTGGAGTATCCACCCTGTTGCAAATCTTGGTGTCATCTGCAAATAGGCAGACCTTTCCTTCCAACCCCTCTGCAATGTCACTAATGAAGATATTGAGCAGGACTGGTCCCACTACTGATCCTTGTGGCACTACGCTGGTCACCCATCTCTCCCATAATTGGATCCCATTTACCACCACCCTCTGCCTTCTGTCCGTCAGCCAGTTTCTAACCTACCGTATCACCTTATGCCTCATGCCCAGACTACTCATCTTGTTAACCAGCCCTTGACACCTTGCTTTTGTACATTTTTCACCGCATGCATGGACAACATGAATAAAGGATTTAAATGCTACCAGTTGGTGAAGTGCTTGCAATCCTTTTAGCAGAACCTTCACTTGTGCACCATCTGAAGCTGTGGTGAGTGGATGCGATTATTGGCTCTGTGACTTTAACTCTGCTTTACAGCATATGCTGGTTTGGTCTTGTAGTGGTGCTGGTCTCCTCATCGTTTTCAACTGTGTTTTCTTGCATCCTTTTTATTACTTAGTATACTTTATCAAAATTTTAACAGAACAAAGAAACAAAATCAAACACCCAATGCAGAACACTGTCCAATATGCATATGAAAAGGCTGAAGTGAGATAAAACCAAAAAGAAAAAATCATCCCTCCCAACCCACTACCAACCCCTCCCTCTTGTCTGCGAACCTACTAACCTGCTAAACCACAAAACAGGATAGGCACCTTCAAAAAACCTTAAGGGGTGAAAGATGAGGGATCAGAGTGAGATCAGGTGGTACCCTGGGTGCCCCAGAGGGACAATAAAGTATAGAGGGACTCACAGGTGTGGGAAAAAAGCAGAGTTCTCTTTTGCATTAATGCTATGTATTTCTCCAATTGGAGAGCAGCAGGATCTCACAATGCCACTCTATGTAGGACAGGGGAACCTCATCCTTCCAATGTCGTAACATAACAAGCATAGCCGTGGCAGCCATAAGGGACAGATGGACTTTCCTGATATTAAGGGTGCTGGGAAGAAAAATAGCCAATAAACAACTCATGGGGGTGAAAAGGTCATTCAGTTCCAAAAGGGGGTCCAGGGCTCACTGGATGGAGAACCAAAATGGCCGAATCTTGACACATACAAGTAACATATGATGAAGAGAACCGGGGACCTCTCATCACTGGGTGCACAAATGTGAGGGTAATTTGTCCATCCTGTACAGCTTTAGTGGGGTAAAATGATGGGCATTTCCTGTCAGACATGCCAAAGGACATGGGTGAGAAAGATGCCAGACAGAAAATATATTATGATAGAGGAGCTAAACCTCTACGCCCCCTGACCGAGCATGATGTAGTGAGAATTTCCTCTATGCTCCCTGACTGAGCATGATGTAGTGAGAGTTTGTGGTGAAGGGGTCTGGGAACTAAAGGCAAAGTTCACTGGAGAGACAAATCCACCATCACACAAGGTTCTGACAGACCATGGACAAGTGCTGAGACATTACTGCAGACATTTGCTTAAAGTTCCAGGGACATTTAATCAGGTACCCAATGCAGAGACCTTGATGGGGAATGAATCTAATGTAGAGCAAAGTATTCCAGGACATGATACATTACAAATGCCCCAGGAAATAAAGATCCAGAAACAAATGATTTGATACCTTTTATTGGACCAACATGGATGTTACAGAAAAGAACAAAGCACTTTGTTCTTTTCTGTAACATCCATGTTGGTCCAATAAAAGGTATCAAATCATTTGTTTCTGGATCTGTTCTTAAAAGGACCAATATGGCACCTACAACACTTTTTTGCACCAGGAAATAAAGGCAGAGCAAAATGAGGACGTACCCCTACCTGGAAGCTCCATGGGTGAAGCGTTCCAGTGCTCAAGCAATGGAAGAGTTATTAAAAGATCTAACAATGTGGAAACAAAAGAGAAGCACTCCTGACCTCCTTAAGGTGTGCGACAAGAAAACCATATATTGGAAAACAAAAAAAGCAGCACACACTGGCTGAAAGGGACTATGACATATTTATTGAATGTACATAGTATAAGGAATGCTGACCAGCTACTCCTGTGCATCGCCTCTGCTAGAGGCTTCCCCCTGAGGATGGGAGAAGAACCCCATGTAGGGCAAACAGTGCCAGTAAATGACATGTCACAAATGCCTCAGGAAATAAAGGCAGAGGAGAGTATAACCCCTACCTGTAAGTGCCAGGGGTGAAGAGCTCCAGCACCTTTTGGTTTTCTATTATTGAAAGACCTAAGAGACTGATTGAAGAATACTGAATATAACAGAAGCATAGCCTTTAAAGTTATGTGTTAAGACAGTTAAATTTACTGAACCACAGTAGTATGCATAGGGAAGGGTTTTATCATTGTACAACTGACAGACTAAGAGTAAAATGACATTGGGTGCAGTTGCTCCATTGTACAATTAAATGGTGTGGTGTACTATATATATATATATATATATATATAGTGGAAATCATTCACTAAAGGTTGCTGCTGGGTAGATCAGCAGGGTGTGTAGGACTGCTATCATTACAGGGCCCATGTTTCATGGGGGGGGCGTATTTTGTTTTCCCTCTGTCACTAGTGCTATTCTTTCCTCAGCCTGGCCAACTCCCAGCCCAGCCCTTACATGCTCCACTGATTAGCTACTTCCACTTTCCCAAGCTTTTCCTATCCTGGTGTGGGGCCTTTTCTGGCCTCTTACTTCATGCAGGACTGTCAAAGGTCAGGGGAGGCAGCGGGTGGTTGAGTCAACAGGGCCAGAGAGTGCTGGTGTTATTCTGTACAGTTTTGCTTCATTCCGGGGCATTTCCACCTCAGTTTCTCCCTGCCCCATGTAACATTGATTATGTGGTCTCCATGATGTCCATGTGCATGTAACTGCATGCCATCATATCAGAGTCAATCACCCTCCTACTATCACCTCTGCCTCTACTGACACCTATGGTCACCCATGTAGCGGCAATGCAGTAGAGATTGGTGTCCCTTCCCCAGCAAGAGAGAGTACTCTGGAATGTACAATTCTCCTCCACCCAGTCAGCTTCTGAAATCTCAGGCTTGTTCGAGAAATTGAGTCACCAGCAGCAAGTGACAACATTGCGGCTATGATGCCACACAGTATCTTGGGCAACACTGAAGCTGTGATGCCACGCAGCATCAGTGGCAACACTGAAGCTGTGATGATGCTGGTACTGGGCTTGGGGGGGGGATTTGTTTGAAACTAATGAAACTACAGTAGTTCATTTGAATTAATTTCTCTATGTGACATCACAGGGAGAGGCCTAAAAATTCCTAAGACAAGAATAAGATATGGAAGAATGTGCTTTGATTATATTGCTACTACTACTTGGAACTCTCTTCCCCCAAAAATTGCTAAACATGGCTACATATCATAGCTTTAAGACAGCTCTTTTGGAATGGAAGCCTTTTTCTTGTCATTATGTTTTATGAATTGTAGCCATGAATTGTATTCTTGTTACTTATGCAACCATATGTATATTGGGCCCTATGCACAAATGGGCGGGTATTATGCACCAGAGGCATGTAAGCCACCCGCGTAGCTCCACACCTATGAACAGGTGTGCACTGGCTGGTATTTACTACCAGCCACCACCTGTCTGCGGCCTCATCCCCCCCATTGTCCCATTGCGCAGGTCCATGCAGGGCGGCTGGGGGGGGCATAGTGGACCCAGCCGGGCATCCAATCGGACGCCCATCTTGGGTCCTTAGTGGATCACATGCACAGCTTGACATAGATCTGGGTGTGTAAACTGCGCCTGCAGATACCCGGACCCACTGGGCTCTGGATCTCTGAAAATGCCCCTGGAGCACAGGGGCTACCCCAGCCAAAGGCATCCCAGCACCTGTGCAGCAAGGCACCCCTCCTACACACACACACACACACACACACACACACACAGGTGCACCTGCTGCCCCATGAACATGAACCCTGAACCCCCATACCCCCAACCCTACAGAGGTGTTCCATGGTGTCCATCCCCCCCAATGTCCCCCAACCCGTAGCTGTGGCCATAGTTCCATGAACCAGACAGTCAGTGGCTCAGCCCTCTGCACACCTCCATGGCCACTGGTCATCTGCCATACACGGGTGTGCATTGGCTGTGCGCCCCTGCGTAGGTCATATGGCCGGCGGCCGTGGAGGTATGCGAAGGGCTATGCAGCTGGCCATCTGTCTCACAGAACTTTGACAGCAGGTAGAGATTGGGGGTCATCTGTGCCATAGGGGGTGGCTGTTCCACACCAGGTGCCATGCTGGCACTTTTGGGTAATGGGCCACTTGGGCAGGGCAGTGCAGCCATGGTGTGTGTGTGTGTGTGTATGTGTGTGTGTGTGTGTGTGTGGGGTGTTCAACATTGGGGGTGGGGGTATCTCCGTAATGTGTGTGGGGGTACCTGCCAGCGAGGTAGACAGTCGGGGTCGGCTCATGCAGTGTGTGGGGATACTACCAGCTGCTCGTGGGCCCATTCAGCTGTTCAGTGTGTGGGTGGGTTGGGCACATAGGGCACTTATGGCAGGGCTTTTTCTGGCATACAAGCCGGCCCCCTACATGCCCTAGTGTGCAGCACTACTTGCTATGATGCATGGCACGTATGGCTGGCCCACCCAAGGGCGTTGCTGTTCACGTGGCTGGGGGATTGGGCACATGCCAGCTGTGTGGCATTCCGACTTAGCTATGCCAACATGCCCAGCTTATGTGGCGCACTGGCATAGTGCATAGGGCCCATTATGTGTACATACAGGGTGGCCCTGAAAACACACTTTGCATAGTGCCTTATCCTGTTTAAATATAAACCTCAAACGGAATAATGAAAAACCTGAATAGAACAGTGTCAAGTGTAAGCCCTTGAACACACTAGTGAAATTAAATTACTGTACATGATATGGTATTAAAAGTTATTTTTTATCTACTTAAAGATTTTCACACCAGATTAACCTCAGTTAGGTGTAATGCCTTCTTTACAAGAGGATTGCCGGTGACACAAACAGCAGCAGTAGTGATGTACATTACAGAATCAAGCAATTAATTAGCTAAATTTCACAGACAATTAAGACAGGGGGTCAAAATACTAAAATATCCAATATAAAGGTTTTCATATTTCAATGGGCCCCATTCCCATTCTCTAAGCATGGGTGGAAGGTGCAACCTTTCAGCTCCAATTCACTGTGCTTTTTGGGGACCACAAACTTCTTCTTTCTATCTGCAAAGGCCATTGTGTGGCACTGGAAAAGTAGCAGGGGCTACTAGGAAAATGATTCACAGATATACCTCATCAATAATACCAATGTTTATCATTTTCTGCTTGTTTTTCTGCAGATCATTGAGTGTTGTGACAGCTTTTGCACTCCAGAAGATAACCGGTGGATCCCACAAGCACAGACCACTGCAGTTCAGAACTGAGGAGCCACACAGTCTCAGGCAGTTCAACCTGTTGGACTGCTTCAGCACCTGACGGTAACCACCAATGGTTTGATTGCAAGGAAACCCTTTCTGAACAGGAGAGATGACTGATGAGGAAGAACTTTGCCACACTCCTGACCTCATCTGCCCATTTTGTGGGAAGATCTATGACATCCCGCTGTTTCTCCCCTGCTCACATAGCATATGCTGTGCTTGCATCCTGCAAGCCAAGAAGGTGTCCATCCATAGAGACCCCCAAACCCACTGCATCCAGTCATCACTGAGCATGGTCTCCATTGACTGCCCAACTTGCTGGCTGGCCATTGAGCTCCCGAGTCCTGACTGGGAGACAGTTCTGGAGTACCTTCCAGTGAATGAGACTCTCAAGGGCATGCTTGACTGTTATGGGCAACATACTGCATGCAAAGACCATGGTAAGAACTGGCGACTCTTCTTCTGTGAACGTACTGGGACTTTTGTGTGCAGAGCCTGTCGACCTGCCCTGCTGGAAGATGACAGTGTTGTCACCTTGGAAGATGCATGGGCTGCCAGAAAGGTAAGGAGCATGTGTGTGTGTGTGTGTGTGTGTGTGTGTGTGTCTGTGTGTTTGTTTTGGGGGCGTCTCCCTCAAATGTTGGATAGAATAATATCAAATCTAGTTTCTTCCATGATTTGCTATGTCACAGCTATATGGAACTGGTGGCTCCTTGCAGTACTATGAGCACCATTACACCTAGATTGACTCAGTTGGCAGTTGGCTGAGGTAGTGTGCAGAGGGTTGTACCAGTCGCTGCCTACGAATCTGAATTTCATAATTTATTTTTAAGTGAGTGCACCCTGGGTGGGAAAGGAGACTGGGAGTTGGGTGTTAAGTGGGTTGGGGAAAGGGGGTATTTAATTGATTATTGATACCACAGGGGAGACAGGGGAGCTGGGTGCTACATTGGTTGGATGCAGAGTGGTGTGTTTACTTGTGTATTATTTTGGCCATCGAAGAAGAGAGGAAGGGAGATCAGATGTTAAATTTGTTGGGGGGGGGGTGGGAGGACAATTTTTATTACTTGGGCCAGGGGCTATAGGATGAGGAAATACAGTGTTATGAGGGTGGGGGAAAAAGGTTTAATGTGGAGAGCACACTTTTTAAAGGTTTATTTTCCCTGTAGGTGAATTGAAGTGAAACTTAGCCAGCACAGGGCACTTGGCAACCTGTTGTGAACATTTGTGCATTGTGCCAAATTTGACAGTCTTTTGTCTTACCTTTATAAAGGTAGAACTTTGCCATATCTTCACCAGTGAAGTTTTACTTTTTATCATCTGTACTGTGAAGTTAAAGGGACAGTAAACATTGCAGGGGTCACTAAAATGTGAAACCCCATAAAAATATATTTCAAATGAGATATTGGGCTTACCTGTAAGTGTCAAGAGTCCTGAGTTATGAATACCTAAATCATCTATAAATCAAAACAAGGCAGCAGCCATTTCATTGAATCATGAGACCAACAGTGATATCACTGAGGGGCAAGCTGTAATTAACAATATGCAGCTTGCCCCTCAGCGACATCACTTCCTGCAGTGCAAAACTGTTTTAAAATGGCTGCTGCCTTGCACTGATTTACAGATTAATTAGTCATATCTTATTACTCCTGACACCCACAAGGAAGTCCAGTGCCTTGTTTGAAATATCTCTCCATGGGCTTTCACAATTTGAGTGACCCCTAAAATGTTTTCTGTCCCTTTAAGTGACTTACTCAAGGTCACACAGTGCGAGATTGGCAGTAGGGGGTTTGAACCTGATCTTCTGGTTCTCAGGTTTGTGCTCCAACCACTAGATTGAACTGTCTTCATGGCAATACCAGCAACAGAATTTTTTCAACATAGTTCAAGTTTAAATTTATTGTTCAGCGTAAGTCATTACAATATGCAATATCATTACACAAGATTTCTAGACAGATACAATTATATCTTCTCTAGCAGGTATGTCTCAATTTATAATAGAAAACTGTATGCTAAAAAGAGAAATATATATGTACACAATGTCAGTGGGAATAAAAAAATCACAAATAAATGCATTTCTCTTCATTGGCAGGGGAGCTGGAGTGAAAATAAATACTTTTAAAATGGCTTGAATCAAACAAACAGTCTGATTTGTCAAAACTGGTCACATGGCCATGCATTCATTTCAATACCACACAGCTCAAAATGTTTTTCTTTTTTTCCTGCTTCTTTAACTTTTAAAGCCATTTTATAGGTGCAATAACACACTCCAGAGTGTGTGGTAATGCCGTAAGTTACAGTACTTCGTGGGAGATTGAAGGCACTTGATTGCCCCTTGTGCCTCACAACCCACCTGGAGTTTGTGGTAATTTAGCATTACTACACACACTGTCATATGTTATTGCTTACTCTGTTTCCACTGTAGCTCTCTAATGTTCTCAGTAGAATCATCCATTGTACCTTACGTTCTGTGCAGGCCTGCTGACACTACAGTAGAACCCCCGCACCCCGTCACTCTACTTGGCACTGTATAAATGACACATGCCATGGGCTGCATGAAAATAATTAACTTTATAAAATGGCAAGAAAAAAACTAGCATTTTCATTGGTCGAGACAACAACTGACCGTACATTAAATCTCTCTAAATGCACATTAAGCTGCCGAATCCCATTTTCCTACCCCCAAATCCTACTTACCCAACAATATCACTAAGCCACCCTCCAAACCGAAGATTAAAAAAGGAAAAATACAGCGGCCGCCATGTTGAGAATACTAGCCTTTAGTACCAAAAAAATTTCAAAGTGATTTCTTGTAACTAAAAATAAACCTTTAAACAAAAAGTCTACACTGGCATCATAACATGTTAAATAACATTACCCTACTAGTTAATTAAACTATTTTAATGCTCAAGACCTAAACGGAGCTCTGTGGCCTCTGCCAAGAAAACCACAGTTTTCACTCCTTCACCCACTAAGCACAGCATGCAGCAAATGGTTTTCAGTCATATTTATACAGACAGGGATGGGGTGGATTAGTAATTAAAGTTAGCCAGCCATAAAATCTTAACCCAGCCACTATCTCAATTGATGAATTATTTAAAAAAATTGATTACTTTTTCTCTTTTACTTACGATCTCCTGACTGCTGAGCTGGGGTGGGGGAGAAATCATGCCACTTGGACCACAAACCAATCCTACTGCCGTTGCTCCTGTGGGGGCCAGGAGAAAAAGACTTATGAAAGGAGTCAGCATGTGATGGAAAAAATAAAACAGAGCTGGAGAGCCTCTGCTATTGCAGCTCATTCATGTACTATAAGAGCCTGGAAACAGTCCATGGTTCAGAATATGAATGACTGGGCCCCTCAGACAATCGGAGAAGTAAAGGCCATCTCTATCAAAGAGAACCTTAGCAGTCAAGTTTATTTAAATAGTAAAAACAGCAACTGGCCAGCTGGTTGAGCGAGCAGACAGGGTGGGGGGGTAGAGATTATCATGTTTTACAGAAATACAGTGTTAGTCCTCAGCTTCCTGACCCCATTTCCACATTTTCTGGGTTTCAGAGAGCTACTTCCATGCTCTGTGTTCTTGTTTGGGGGGGGCGGAGTCCGAATGTACATATGGCTCTTGCTGGGAAGAACAACAGCTCGGGCAGGGACTTATTACTAAACTATACAGTGTTGGAAGGCTTTGAAATACAATAAATACCTTCCTCTTTTCCAGTAAACAATTAAGTTGGGGGCATTCTTAGGGCTGAACAGTAATCTACAAGTAAACAGACCACCCACTGCTCAGTGTCAAACTGTCTAAACCTGACTACCTGGGCCCTGACTACCTGAAAGAGCTCCTGGTTCCCTATCTCCCAGAGCAACCACTCCGCTCAGCCGGCAAGGGGTCGCTGGAGACTCCAAGGGTCATTTTGAAATCTTCTGGTGCCTGGGCCTTTGCATTTGTGGCTCCGACCCTCTGGAATTCTCTACCACGTCAGATTAGAGAGTGCATGACAGTGGGGTTCAAACAAGCCTTAAAATCCTTTTTATGGATTAAGGCCTATGGGGAAGTGACTGACTGATTTGGGTTCGATGTTATTATTGTTTCATGAAATTTGTTGTAATGTACTAATTATTTATTGTATTTTTATATTAATGTTTTATTATGTTGTGGTTCCATAACTTGTACTGCGCTTTGATTTTTTGAAAAGCACATTATAAATAAAGAATATTATTATTATTATTAAACAGCACCACCTGCTGGTTAATCTTATCAACACAGCACTATTTAATAAAATGTATTTTTTTATGTTTAAAACCACTACAGTTACAAATTTAACATAAAGAAAAAATAAACACTTTTTTACTCTTTTATTATAATTACAGTTCAAATAAACAATGGAGCCATTTTATAAGTGTGATAAGACACTCCAGGGTGTGCATTAAAATCCTTTAATGCACACCATGTTTTGGCTTATTACTTACTTGAATAGCTCCTCTACAGACCTCACTCATGGCTCTACCACTCATGAGGTCAACAGAGGTCATAACCAGCCCTTCAAAATAAGTCATTTATTTTCATGCAGCTCATGGCATATCCCATACATATGCATATATAATATATACCCCTAAAAATCTATATTTAAAACAAAACCGTAACCATTATAAATAGTCATTATTAATGGCTGGATCGAGTTATCATATAAAATATAAAGAAACATATTACAACATAACAATATTTAGAGTTTTAAATATATACAGTACATTCAGATTTGAAGCTGGCATTATTAGGTTCCAGTAAATTTATATTGCTAATAAAAAATGGGATAGCGGATGATCACTTGTCAGAATAATGACACCTCGGTTGTACAAACATTATTGTAGATTTTTATTCGTAAAATCATGTCAATTCTACAATATGTTGTCTACTGCACACAAAACTTTTTTTTAGTTGTGGCATATGGCAGTAAATGCAGAAAGATAAATTCCAGATCACACCTGTAAAAAATAAGCTGTTCTTTGTATGGTTTAAAACTTTACACTATCAAATAAACAAATGTAGGGGTTGAAGTCGCTATGGAGTTTTGGGTTGTATCTTCTTTCTTAGTGGTGGGTTAAGAGTTGGTCAGCCCAGGATAAAAGTGACAACAGCAGAAAATGAAAAAAAAAATAAAAGCATGCCCAAAAGCTATTCAAACCATTCCAGAAATACCTACAGACTTGCAAACATGTTAGCGTAAAAGTTACAAAGCAATACAAGACAGACAGAGATGTGTTTGGAGGCCGAGGCATCAAGAAAAATGCCACTGAAAGTACAGATTCGGAAGCTTATGGTTCATACCACTCTGTCACCCTATTTATTTATTTAGAAAAAGTTTACCAGGGAAAGGTTTGCTGGGCTGAAAACCACTCCTTTTGTAGCAGCATCCAGGGAACAATATACTGGGAGAAACAGTGCAAAACACTATAATAATTATTGAGAGTCATGGTAGTGGTTCAGCTAAATTACAAAATTAAGTTTTTTTTTTTTTTTTTTAGTTGTTTAACCAGGAGTAGCACACTAAGCTGGAAGCTTTTTTACAGGAGCAACCTGGGAACACAGGGAAGTTAAGTGACTTACTCAGGGCTAGACAGTATGCAAGTGGAAGCTGCTGGATGTCACCAGATTTGCAGCTCAGAGCCTTAAACCACTGTGTTATACTGCCTCAAGTTACTGGAGGTACTACCACAATGACTTTCTATAGGGTCGAACTTGTTGGGAAATGTAATGTACTGCCTAAACAATTCTGGAGACTCAAAGTTTGCACAGTTAATGTTAGTCAGTAGAGAGCTAGTCATTCAAATATCAGGTGCCCAATATTGGAAAATAAACAAAAGCAGAGCGCAAAGGTTTGTGCTGCACTTGCCCTTGCCCACGACACTGAGGATGCTATATTTATTCCATTTATTTATCTTATTTTTTTAACTAGGTGAACCCACTAGGCCCAAAGGTCCCTTTTCAGGGGTGATCCAGAATTAGTTACATAGAGACCTATTTGACATTTAGCATTACTGAGTAACAAGTCAATTACAGGAACAAATATAGTTTTCCAAAGTGCATTACATGTCAGAGGTGCATTCCATTTCAAAAGAGCAAGACATCTTATTAACAAATTAGACTAGACAGTAGGTGACTTCAGACAATGACAGATTGTTAATACAAGCAACTATGGTTTAAGGAGCCCCTGACACCGTTGTGACAACTCTGAGAAAATGTAATGTTTAGCACAAGTCAGCTTATATTTTATTATTTTTTTCTGTATTTCTCATTCTTGTTTATTACTAAGGACATCTGCATGTAAACAGGATTGCTGCCCTATCTGTTCTGGCTGCTTGCCTACATCTGACATCACAGTTCTGTTTATGACATCACAATCTGCTGCTGTGGGGATAATTACAATGCCATAAATGGGGGATAATTTATTTTATTTATTTATTTAAAAGTTGGTAACCAGGAAAAGCACCATAACCAGAAGCTTGTTTCCAGGTGCAACCTGGATTATGATGTCATATGTAGGATAGCAGAAAGAGTGGATTAAGTCTAAGGGACAGCAAGCCTCTTTCGTACAGCTGTCCTCTGTAATAAACAAGGTAAATAATTATAGAAAATACATGAAATATAAACTGAACTGTCTAAACCTCACATTTTTTCCAAGTTTTTCTAACAGAGTCAGGAGCTCTTTAAGGAAACACTCATTAGACTCCAGTTGAGCATTATGATACTATACACCTAACAGTGGAACATTTGAGCAGGGGTCTTGCTGCCCAGGTAGGTTAGTCTGTTTAGGGTCTATGGTCGATTATCGCGAATACGTGCAGAGGCTGTTTTCCAGCAGGTGCACTTTCGAGTCCTTTTCTGAAGGTGTCCGGAGAGCTGGGAGTCTGTAGATGGTCAGGGAAGTTATTCCAGAGCATTGGAGCTGTGTGAGAGAATGACTTGCTGCCTGCTGCCGTCCTCACTCTAGGAACCTCCAGAAGCATCCTATTGGAGCTGCAGAGCAGTCTACCTAGGCGCTTGGGAACCAGCAGATCAGCAAGACTAGTCAGGGAAAGTAGTTTGTAATTTTGTATGCAGTACACAGGAGTGGGTACTGCAAACGATGTTTAAGGGATGGCCAGTTTAGTACATCAAATGTCTTGCAGTGGTAGCGCTTTCAGTGGGAGTTGGTCGCAAAACAAGCAACCTTATTGTAGAGTATTTGCATCCTGCTGAGTTCCAAATTTGTGAGTGACTGTATGATGGGAGCAGCATAGATGAGGTTGGGCAGGAGTATGCTGCTTGCTATTGTTATCCTGGTGTCTGGGATAAGTTGTGAGCTCAGTCTATATAGCAAACCAAGCTTTTGGTGATTGGTTTGGGTAACCAGGTCAACATGGGATTTGTTTGTTTATTGGCTTAACAAGTGAACACATTAGAACAAAAGTTCCATTTGATTTAAAGGTGAGACCTTGGTTGGGGACCAGGCCAAGGTACTTCAAGGAACTCACAACCTCTATGGGTGCTCCTGATAAGGAGATGATGGGGAGCAGGAGGCTTCTTTTGGGCCTAGTGTTTTAAGTCCGAACAAGTGAAAACAGGCAGATTTGCTCCTCAGATTTACAAGTATAAAAAATAAAATGAAATGAAATGAAGTTGACTTTTGTTTTCTTGGCATTCAACAGCAGTTTGTTGGCCAGTAATCACTTTTCAAGGGTCATGAAGTCCTCCTAGAGCTGAGCTCCAAGGTCAGATACACTCTCAGAGGTGCTGTAAAGTACAGCATCTTCTGCATACTGAATTACTGCACTGCCACCACAGTTGTTGCCAAGGTCATTCACAAACAGGGAAAACAGAAGGGGTCCCATAATAGAGCCTTGTGGTACCCCATCTTTTATGTGAAGCAGGCCAGATATACCCCCCTCCACTTGACCTCCTGAATACGGTGGAACAGGTAGCTCTCGAACCAGGTTAGAGAGTGTCGATCTAGGCCAATGAGTTTCAGCTTGTCTAGAAGAAGACTGTGGTTGACCAAATCAAAGGCCTTGGTAAGAACAATAAAAATAGTGCCAGTGGAGGTACCACTCTCAAGGGCCTTGAGAATGTTGGTAGTAAATTTACTAAGCACAGTGTCTGTGCCGTGCTTTTGTGTGAACCCGTGCTGGTCACTTACCAGCAGCTGATTTATTTCCATGTGGTCACAAAGGTGATTATAGACAAGCCACTCTTGGATTTTGGCCAGGACGTAGAGAAGCAATGTTGGTCTGTAGTTTGTGATTGGTTCCTTGGTGCCTCCCTTGTGTATCAGAACTATGTATACCTCTTTCCATTTGGCTGGAACAACACCTTCAATTAGGGACCTGTTGATTAACCATGCAATGGGAGTGGCTATGGCTGGGGCAGCATCTTTTAGTAATCTAGGTACCAAGCCATCTGGGCCTGCTTTACCTCTGTCCAAGCCTCCTGGGCATGTAAGGCACTAAGGGCCATATGCATGGCCATTATGGGCTCATTTGCACGAGAAGTGGTGGCAGGTTTGTGCCCCTGCAGCCACCCCCTCACCTTGAATGCTTATCCCTGTACAGTAAGACAATTTACCCAATATTTAGTCGCACCTCCCACCCTCTGATCCTCGTATATGTTTCAATATTCCATGACACCTAGTGGCACCTCCCCCCTCTGATCCCTGTCCTGTATATGTTTCAATATTCCTTGGCATCTAGTGGCATGCCCCACCAAGCTATTCCCATTCTTGTATATGTATCAATATTCCCCGACATCTAGTGGTGCCCCTCATTCAGCAGTCCCTTTCCCTGTAAACTGTTCATTGTACAATGGGTTTTAAAATGCAGCCTTCTTATTGGCTGGCATCTTCTCCCAGTTGTAAATCCTAGTATCACCCCACGGGAAGAAGTGCCAGCCAGCCACATCTACAACCTCTCCATTTAAAATCACTCTGATCCCCCAACATGTAAACAAAGGCCGCCATCTTAGAACGCCGCTAAACGGCAACTCCCACCACAAGCGCCGAACAGCTTCAAATGCTAACCTTCCCCAAAACCACATATGAACAAAAAAAAAAAGTCATTTATATATTTTTTTTTTTTTACACTCACAGTCTTCCTCCCTCCGGTC
Source organism: Neoceratodus forsteri (assembly GCA_016271365.2). NCBI lineage: Eukaryota > Metazoa > Chordata > Ceratodontiformes > Ceratodontidae > Neoceratodus > Neoceratodus forsteri. The sequence continues at coordinate 337,980,072 of CM028137.1, read as the reverse complement.
CCAGGAGTGGCAATAAAAACACTGGGACTGACAGCGCACTAACAGCAATACAGGACACTGCCAAATCTGTTAACTAAATGACGCTGACATGCTACCTCTCACTGCTCTACCAGCCATTCATCTCTAGCAGCATCCATTTGTACCCAGAATCTGTAGTCCACTATTAAATGTGAAAAAAAAACACGGATTTCAGCGCCCGCTCTATACTTCAGTGAACAGGGCTAAAAAGCTGCTCACCTCTCGCTCGCTCTGTGATCCAATTCAGCTGTGTTTGAAGTCCTTTCCCAGTCCGTTTCCTTAGGGTACAGTCCTCCTCTCAGTGCCAGTCTATCTCAGTAAGAAAAACAAAATAAATTAGTCCCCCATGAATAAAAATAAAAAAAAAAGGACTGTATTAACATACATGACAGCAACTCCTCAGCATGGCAACAGCCCTAGAAACCAAAGACAGCCATAGCAACCAAGGACTATTTTTTTCTCTGATGGAGTAACAAATACAATAAAAATAATTAAAACAGCAAAAAAGCCATTTTAATTTTTTTTTTTTCTATCTCAAAAAAATGGAACCATTGTATAATCTCAATATCCCACTCGAGGGTGTGGATGATGCCAGGATTTACCCACTTCTGGTGTAGTTTACTCACTTGGCCTGCAGCCTCGTGTCCGAACCACACCAGGCATGGGTAAATCCTGGCATCACCCACACCCTCTTGTGGTATATTTCTTAAGTAGTACCTGCTGTCTAGTGGCATCCCCACCCGTGCAGCCATCCCCATACATGTATATGTATCAGTATTCCCTGGCATCTAGTGGCACCCCCTACCCAGCAATCCCTGTCCTCATAAACTGTTCAGTAATCCCTGATGGCTAGTGGCACCTCCCACTCTCTGATCACCTAGCCCTGTAAATGAGTATGTGTCCCTGGCATCCAGTGGTACCTCCCACATGCCAATTACCCATACCAGTGGACCCCAGCCTCCAGTGACTGAGGTGGTGAAAGCAGGGCTATATTAGCCATCATATTAGATCTGCATGGCATTGGCCAGTGAGGTACAGGGGGCTCAGTGTGGGAAGGGGGCCTCTAGCCATTGGGGGGCTGGGGACCACTGGGACAGGTGCTTGGCGGGAGGGGGTACCACTAGACACCAGGGACCCATACTCACTTACGGGACCCGGTGACTGGAGGGTGCGTGGTGCCACTAGACACTAGGGACTTCTGAATGATTTACAGGGACAGGGATCACTGAGTGGGGGTGCCACTAGATGCCAAGGAATATTGATACATACTGTATAAAGGGATGAGGATGACTATGCGGGGATGCCACTAGATGCCAGGGAATATTGATGCATATACTGGGATGGTTGGGCAGAGGGGGTGCCACTAGACACCAGGGACTACTGAAAGGTTTGCGGAGATGGTGATCACTGTGCTTGGGGGGGGCTACTAGACACCAGGGAATACTGAAACATATACGAGGATGGAGTTCGGAGGTTGGGGGGTGCCACTAGACACCAGAAAATATTCTAAATTAAATGGGGATGGAATCAGAGGGTCATGGGTGCCACTGGACACCAGGAAATATAAAAACATATATGGAGACAAGGATTCGAGGGGAGGGGGTTACACTAGACACCAAGGAATACTGAAACATATATGGGGATGGGGATCAGAGGGCAGGCAGTGCCACTAGACACCAACAAATATTCAAACATAATTGGGGATGGGGATTGGAGGGCAGTAGGTGCAACTGTACACCTGGGAATATTGAAATATATACAGGGACGAGGATCGGAGAATGGGGGTGCCACTAGACACCAGGGAATATTGAAACATACTGTATATGGAGATGGGGAGCGGAAGGCAGGGAGTGCCACTAGACACCATGAAGCAGGTGTGCTCCCCCAACCAGCAATGTAGTTGTTGGGTGCAGTGTCTCCGCTGGCTGCTAGGGTTGCCCAGAGTAAGTCAGCCTTCTTCACAATGGCAGTTTTGCTGCACAAAGTGGCCAGTGCTGTTCCTTTTGTGCAGTGCTATTGCAGTGAGTATTGTGCTGCACCCACATTCATGCCCTCCCCTTTGCATACAGACTACATTATCTCCTTGCACATACTATCCCCTTTATTGTGTACTCCTGCTCCCTTTGCATATTGCATATGAGAGCAAACCCTGAGCAAAAGGCATGCAATCACTTTTCCCACTGGGCAAAGCTTTGAATATCTGGCCCCAGGTATTAAAAGCAATTTACATACTGTAGGTGTTTCATTTTCGCAGAACAATACAACCAAAAAGTGGCAAAAAAATATACTTAAAAAATGGGTACCATGAATCCCAACTGCTGATTGGTGCAGGCACTTGATCACCTTGTACCGGGGCTCACTTCAGAGCTATCAGGGCCAAGCCCTGGCAAGCCCCTCTGTAATTCCAACACTGTTAAGCCTGCCTTATAACAAAAACATATCCCTGTTCTGGTGAGGGACTAGAAAACCAAGCAGAAGTGAAAATGCAAATGGTTAAGGCAGGTCAGTAGCTAGTCAGGTGGGTAAGGTAGCAATAGGAACAAAACTAGAGTTGCTGTGCTTTGTAAAAACTATCCCTACTCCAGTTTCATTACTGCTCCCACCTAGCTGCCCTACTGGCTACCTGCCCTCCAATGCCACTTACATGTTCACTCTCGCTCCCTTTCCCGATCACCATCTGGCTTTCTCATTCCATGCTTACTGGGACAGTCATGCTGCAGACAGAAGTGGCTCCAAAACTAATACCTGCTCCACTCGCTGTGCTTCATACCCATGAAAACACACCCCACCAATGAAAACTGTCTGAAAGTAATACAACAGTAAAGAATGCACACCACACAACTGCCCACAAAAGAGGTACATTTACACACATGCTGGATTTTGGCACCATCACAGCACCAGTGTGTGAAGTGCACTGCTATAGCTATTTCCAGTGCATCTACACAGAGGTGCTGCGGAGAGGTGCAGAACCTGGGGAAGTGTTACAGGCAGCCTGGCTCCCCCCTCAATACCGCTCACCCTTCTGTCCTAAAACCAGAGACAGGGCTCAAAAAATTAGGGATATATGACCAAAATCAGGGACACAGCTTACAAAATGGAAATATCAGCTGAAGAAGCTTTCTGTCGTCCCCCATAGCATTTCCCTCAGCTCATTCTGTCCCTTTAACTTCCTCTTATGGTTTTAACTCTTTTACTTCCTGTATGTGAAAGGTGGGCCACGCCATTGCTCTCCCTTACTTAGGTCTCCTATTCTAACATGTCTCTATTCTATATCTCTCTTATTCCCACTCATCTGCTTTCTTTATTTAATTTGTAAGTCTGCTTGTTTATCTGCCCTAGGCCCTTATTTGTACTTACTCCAATGCTGTACCTTTTAAGCTAACTGTGCTGCTTTAGTGAACTTTGTACCTTTTCTCCCATTATCCCCCTCCCATGGGTCGCACCTGGAAATGAGCCTCGGCTCACTGTGCCTCTCCCGGTCACCAGAATTCTAAATAATTAAATAAATAATGTGGGGCTTAGTGGGAAAGCATTTTCTGATGGAAGAAAAAGACTGCAGTAATAATGTCCAGCAGTATTTTATGCTTCAAATCACTGCTTTTCAGCCACAAAAATGCTAAATTTATGAGGAAATAAAGAGATATTTGAGGCAAAATCAGGAACATTCCTGAAAATCGGAGAGTGGAGAGGTATTCTCCTCCCTGCGCTTTCTTTATGTTCCTCTGCAGGCTTCCAGCACTACAAGTGTGTCACGTTGGTGATGGGAAGTGTTCTCTGGCCCCTTTTCAGCTCCCCATCACTGCAGAGATTCACAGGAGATGAAACAGATCAGCTTACAATGGCACCAGATATGTTTACTCTTATCCTCTGGAAGCAGTTCAGTTACTTTGCAGGTGTAGAATATTCAGTGCAAGAAGGCCTTAAACTTCATGTTTACACCCTCTAATACTAAACTACCAGCAGAGGAACTATTCTAATAATTATATTACATCGTAAAACATTTAATATTTATTTCTTTAAATTCTTAATCTTATAACACAAACTTTATATTGTAAGCATAGTAAGACAGAACAGGGTAGGATGCATAGTGAGACAACTGCAATTACAGGGGCAGTAAGACCCTTCATGTTTTGGGCCTTATTACACCCCAAGGTGTGCAGCATTCTCAACATTAATCTTTCTCTATAATATCTTATAGCTTACTTCTCTTTGTTAAAGATGCAAATCATATATTAAATAAAGTTTAATTTTCATAACAATTTCACGATCGTAGAGCTTGACACAGACTATGGAATGTACTACATTTGAACTCTGAAGCCCTTAATGTGCAATTGTACTGCCTAAAACTAATATTAGAATTTAAAAGCAGCCAACCATTACCCATTTATATGTGAGGTACTTTTTCTTTTTCCCTTATTTAATTAAAAGATTGTTTACCTGATGTTAGTAGGTGTGATGTGTGGAACAGCTCTCATCTTGGCAGCTGACATATCTTGCTGTAATGTCCCACACTATATCATCGTTATTGCGACCTCACTGGCTATGACATCACTGCTACTTAGGAACAGCAAGCGAGTGACTGCCAGGTTGTTCACCTGTGATGTCACTGTAAGTGAGATCATAATGCTGATGATGTAGTGTGGGGCAGTAGAGTCAGACATGTCAGCTGCCACACTAAGAGCTGTTCCACACATCCAGCACAATATTATCATATAGAAGACTTTCTGATGAGTAAAAGGAAAGAGAAAAATGCTTCAGAAATAAAAAGTTACAAATGACTACTACTTAAAATTTTTATTAACTTCCTGTCTACCTGTTTTTGCTCCACTAGCTCTTTAAGGAAAAATTGAAATGTAAATACCTGTAAATTTTCTTTATCCGACGGCTGGTCTCCAAACTTCCTTATTCCTAGGCTGTACCTCCTGATGCTGATACACAGGCAGGAATCAGATCTCTGCAGCAGTGGACATCCAGCCCTCCACTTCCTGTTCTCCTCAGTTCTTCCCAAAGCAGTCCAGTGTGGCAATACTACAAGAACTTGGGAACAAAAACAAAGAATTTTAAGGCATATAAGGCCGTGAGGCCAGTCAAGTATATACATTCTGGGAGGGAATCTGAAGCCCGGAGACCAGCCGTCGGAGAAAGAAAATTTACAGGTATTTAAATTTCGATTTCTCTCTCCTAAGCTGGTCTCTGGGCTTCCTTACACCTGGGATATACAAAAGCAGTACGTCCCCAGATGTTCCGGGTGGGAAGAATGTCAAGAGCCCTTAAGGGTTCCTCACCGCTGAAACAATCTGCGGCTAAAGGATGCCTCTGCCGAGGACATCACCTCCAGTGAGAACCCTCTTTTTTTCTTTTTTTTTTTTAAGAGGGTGCGAATGGAGATCAAAAGACCACTCAGTGTGAGTGTGCTGTCGATGCTTCTCTGAATTATGCCCACAAAAGGGGCCATGGACTCTCACTAAGCCAGGCAAGTTACTCTGGCCTGAGCATATGCCGTAGAGGTGATGGATAGAATCCATTTGGCTATAGAGCCTAATGAATCTTTGCTGCACCAAATGTATTATTAAGCTGGTATGAACACAGTTGAAGTTTTTCGAATAGCTTCCTCTCTCTTAATGTCCATTTTTCTCCCTCTTCCCAGGTCTAGTGTATGACATTTTCCATCCTTGTTGCTTTTAGAGAGTGGGCAGAAGGAAGGAAGAATGAACCCTTGATTGTAATAGAGGGGAGACATAACTTTGGCAAACAAAAATTGGAACTGTTCTAGCCTGATGAACGAGTGCACAGCTCTTGGGCCAGCAATGCTGTTAGTTTGTGGAAACTCCTAGCAGGAGCAATAGCTTTGAGAAAAAAGGGGCGATCTTTATATTGAGAAGCATGATGGATGGCTTGAGCGGCTCTAAGGGTGCCTTGGTCATGGCCTTGAGAACCATATTAAGACTCTAAGGTGATAGCTTTAGTGGAGTGAATATGTTTTAATGCTGCTGCCTGAAGGAGTACCAGATATGGGGATATGAACCCAACAACTCCCCAGGGTCCGTCAAGAGTGCCCCCAGTGCCGAAACTCTAATTTGTAAGGTGGATGGATGCAGTCCTTTCTCCATCTGTCTTAAAGGAACTGCAGCAGTACAGGCGATTATATTGTGTCATTCTGTATGTGTCTGGAATGATGTCAGAACCAAGATTTCCTCCGGATTCTATAATTTACTTTGGAGGAAGAAGAGACATACGAGTTCCCCATCATGTCAATAACAGGAGCTGTACCGCATAGCTCCTTGAAAGATTTTCCACTCACTTTCCAAGTCTAGAGAAAGACCAGTTGTTAAAATGGGGTGCAGAACTGGAACTTGATGGAGAATTCCCATGGCTGAACCTGAATGCTCGAGGTGGTCGCCCTGACCAATGAATGAGAAACAACTAAGCACAGAAAACCATAAGGGACAGACTAGAATCATGACTGTCCTGTCCAATGCCACTTTGTGGAGGACTGTTGATAGAGGCGGTATTATAGGAAGGCATACAAGAGACCAAACAGATCCCAGTTTATGGGGAAAAGGTGTCCTGAGCCACTGCTGGTTCATCCTTGGCCAGAGACCAGAATTGCTTTACCTTGGAGTTCTGCAATTGCTTTACCTTGGAGTTCTGCCAGGAAGGCATACAGGAGACCAAACAGATCCCAGTTTATGGGGAAAAGGAGTCCTGAGCCACCACTGGCTCGTCCTTGGCCAGGGAACAGAATTGATTTACCCTGGAGTTCTGCCTGCATGCGAAAAGTCAGTTTGAGTATTGCCCCACTATTCTGTCTGAATGGCGTAGGCACTGTACTTCTGCTGCAATCCCTTGGTCGATCCATTGTGTGACTGAATCATTCTGTTATGACATTTTCCTGTCCCGATATAAACATCGCTCAGTGGAGCTCAACCCACTTGGAAAAGAAGGGATTCCTTTAGCATCTCTGAGCGTCTCGTTTCGCCCTGATGGTCGGTGTATGTCAGCATTGCCAGATTATCAGTTGGAATCAGGCTAGCCGGATTGAGGAATTGCTGTTCAGTGTGTCTCTGGGCATGGCCTACTATTCCCCTCTCAGAAACGCTTATACTGTACCATGTGTCCAACAGCGATCCCCTTCCCGGTGCCAACAGCTGATGCAAGTGAGTCCTTCCCAGCTCCTGAGACTTGCATTGCTCGCGATTCCGACTTAGTGCAGATGGCCTAACTTGTGGCCCGTCATGATCTCTGACCTCTGGGACAGTCCACGGAGGAAGAGCTTAATCCATCTTAATGAGCTGTGTGAAAAAATAAGCAGAAAGCTGAGGAGCTTGCAAAACTCCTTGATCAGCAATTACATATCCCAAAGGATTAGGGGAGAAATCTTGTGTCATGATTTGAGTCCCCCTGGAGGATCAAGTTCTGGTTTGGAATTAGGAAGCTCTTTCTCCAGCTGATGGGAAAAACATGTGCCATAGGGGACCTGACTACCTCTGCCACTGCCTGTAATGCCTGGTTGAGCTGTGAGAAGACCGAAATGGTAGATTCTGAATTGGAAGTACTGCGCAATGGTGGAGTTTGAATTGGAAGTACTGCTCTCCCACTCTGAATCTGGGATAGTGCGTACGCCATTACTGCATGGAAATATGCCAATAGGCCTCTTGCAGATTTATAGGTGTCAGAAAATCTCCTTTTTGTGACTCCTTGATTACTCGTGACAAGGTTTCCACCTTGAAGGGTCTGCTGCAAACAAAACTGCCAAGGCAGATTTAGTTTGTCTTCCAAGTATGCATGGGCTTGAATACTCTGACTGGATCTCTACGTCCAGGGTCTGTATGTGCTCCTAAATTGTGGTAGCTAAGTTTTCGGCTCCTCTCTGGAATCTTTTACCACCTCCTTTAAAGACTATCCATACGGGAGCTCTCCCTTGTCGGGGGCATACGTCAAGTGAGCTTTGGCAACCTGTCTGCCTGTCATGCCTGCTGCCTTAAGTATGTCAAGGCGAGGTGAGTTAAAGCATGGCCCTTGCTGTGCCACTGACAGCCTCCATTGAGATGACTGGCAGTCTCCTTTGATATATCTGCTGAAAATGCCTAGAATAGTCTGCTCTGAGGCTGTGGCAGGGTGGGCTTATCTACATCTGGCTCATCAGCACGCTGGAATACCAGGATAGTGGCCCAAGGTATTGCGGCTCCTGCGGGAAAACAGGATGGCTGGGCTTGCTTATATGTGGCTCATCAGTATGCTGGAATGCCACGTCAGTGGTGTTGAGAACAGGTTGTTCGCAGCTGCTTTAAGGGAGGTGTGGAAGACTAAAAGCGCTTCTTTGAGAGAGGGCCTCTCCATTCCCGTCCGATGACCATCTCAGAGGGTAGCCTTTATGATAGTTTAACCATGAAAGAGAAGGGATTCCTTTAGCATCTTTGAGCTTCTTGTTTGGCCCTGATGGTTGGTGTATGTCAATGTTGCCAAAAGAAGGGATTCCTTTAGCATCTTTGAGCTTCTCGTTTCACCCTGATGGTCGGTGTATGTCAGCATTGCCAAATTGTCAGAACTGTCAGTTGGAATCAGGCTATCCTGATTGAGGAATTGCTGTTCATCGTGTCTCGGGGCATGGCCTGATCCCCTGCCCGGTGCCAACAGGTGATGCAGGTGAGTCCTTCCCAGCTCCTGAGGCTTGCATTGGTCATGATTAAGGCTTGCACTGGTCGTGATTCCGACTTAGTTTGTATGGCCTAACTTGTGGCCCTTCATGACCTCCACCTCTTGGACCCTCCCTGGAGCAAGGGTCGTACTGTGGGACATTGACCATGGAGACAAGGATATGTAAACATGCCCCTGCAAGTCTACTGAGACCAACTGATCTCCCGATGGAATTCTGCTGAGGATAGATGCAGAGGTACTCATCTGGAATGTCCCATGGTGGATGAATCTGATCAGACATTTTAGGACCCCTCCGGTTCTGAAAACTCCCGATTGATTTGGGACTATGATGAATAGGCTGTAAATGCCCAATTACCTTTTTTTGTAGGGCACTCACTGCTTGCTGCAGCCTGTAAGTGGCCTCTGAGTGTTTGAAGAGCCAACCGATTCTGTGGCAATAAGGGTGAGGGTACCACATACAGTGGGGGGGAGGGGGGAGACCCTGCTTAAAACTGTCTGGCACCACCTTGATCATGGCTATGCAAATCCATTCCTTAAGACAACTGGAAAGCTTGCCCCCTATGGAGGATGGGTCTAGTGCCTTTACTGTGAGCTTTCTAGCATCTCGTATGATTCTTCCTCTGCTGGATGCAAGAGATGACCCAGGATTGTCTGCTCAAGGCCAATTTAATGAGTCCCCTGAGTATATATGGGTTTGAATATTCTGACTGGATCCCTGCGGCAAGGGTCTGTACCTGCTCCTGGATTGTGGTACGTCAGTTTTTGTCGTCTCTCTGGATTCATTAGAGATGATCTGAATGGGAGATCTCGCTTGTAGGTGGCATTCCCTTAGTGTGCCTTGGCGACCTGTCTGTTTGCCATGCCTGCAGCCTTACGTATGACAAGGTGCAGTGGGATAAAGCATGACCCTTGCTGCGACTCTGGCAGCCTCCTTCTAGACCTCAGCTGAGAATATGGAGAATAGACCCGAGCTGTAGTTGCTGCTGTGGGCTGGGCTTGTTTATGCCTGGCTCGTCAGCCCTCTGGAATGGCAGGGCGGTGGCCCATGGAATTCTGGCTCATGCTGAAAACAGGTTGGCTGGGCTTGCTTATATCTGGCTCATCAGCATGCTGGAATGCCAGGTCAGTGGCCCATGGAATTGCGGCTCATGTTGAGGACCGACTGTGTGCCACTGCTTCAAGGGAGGTTATAGAGGGCTAAAGAAACAATTACTCAGTGAAGTATTGTTACTTCTTCCAGGGTATTCTTTAGCATTATTGACAGATGCAGTATGCCGGCTGGGTTCAGCTGCCCCGGAGAGGAGGAGTCAATGCAAATGATGTAGGCATTGGCCAATCAGGATACAATTAGAGTAGAGTGCTGCCTGCAGTTAGCCTGAGGGACCTTAGAATGTATTTCGGAGCTGAAAAAAAAAAGAGCAAAAACTGTGCCCGCTAGGGGCTAAAAACTGTTAGCAATAATCCAACATATATTGTAACCCAGTATAAACAAAAAATTATATATTTATTTATTTTTTAATCACAGGAAAGAATGCCAGTCATCAAATTTGGCTAAATCCCATAACAGAGCCTTTAGACAAGGTTTCCAGAGGAGGACGGATGGGAGTGTCAATAATGCTAAAGAATACCCTGGAAGAAGTATTATTACTACGATGAGTAATTGTTTCTTCTCACCCCAGGAATTCTTTAGCATCTATTGACAGGTGCAGACTTCGAAGCAGTGTAGTTGGGAGGAGGGCACGGAAAATACAGGTTACTCACCTGTAACAGGAGTTCTAGGAATGGTATATGTTGTTCATCCACACTTCATGGCAGGTTCCTTGCCACTTTAAATCTTACCGGAAGGTCTTCAAGCTGGCTTCTCCCACCCACCCAGGTGGTAAAACTCTTGGCTCCGCCCCATGACACCAGATCTAGTCCACTGGAAGCCAGATTGTGCATCGAAGCTGGGGAGGCAAGGTGGGTTGTGTGGATGAACAACATATACCATTCCTAGAACTCCTGTTACAGGTGAGTAACCTGTATTTCTAGGGACATGAATATGTTGTTCAATCCACACTTCATGGCAAACTCCTAGCAGTTCTCCGGGAGGAGGAAGGCAAGGTGCACACCCCCTACTTAGGAAACAAGGACTGGAGAACCGAGGTCCCAAAACCAGCATCCCGGCGTGACTCAAGGTCGATGTGGTAATGGGTAATAAAGGTGTGTGCTGACTTCCAGGTAGCAGCCCTGTAGATTTCCTGGATAGGGACGTCCCTGGAAGCAGCGGTATGGTGGGTAGAATGAGCTCTTATCCCTTTGAGAGGCTCCATGCCCACCAACCTGTAGCAGAGATCTATGCAGGAGGTGACCCACCAGCCTATCATCCGCTTGGCTGCAGGTCTGCCAGGTGCGGCTTCAGCGTAGGTGACAAACAGCTGGCGAACCTCTCCCTGAACTTCAGCCGTTCGCTCCTTAAAATAAGAGAGCGCTCTTCTAGGGTCCAAAGTATGGAGCCTATATTCAACCTCCGAGGTGTGACTGAGGTAGAACACCAGCAGAGTCAACACCTGGCTAAAGTGAAACTCTGACACCACCTTCGGAAGGAATTTCGGGTGGGGGCGCAGAACAACCTTGTCTCTGTGGAAGACCAGATAGGGAGACTCGATGGAAAGTGCCTGGAGCTCTCCCATCCTTCTGGCTGATGTGATAGCCACCAAGAAGGCGGTCTTCCACGACAGGTGAGAGATGTCACACCTGTGCATCAGTTCAAATGGCTTGCCCATGAGCTTAGCCAATACCATCAGTAGATCCCACGGAGGTGGAGGTTCTTGCACCGGAGGGTATGTGATCAAGGCCTTTGAAAAAGCACCTGACCACCTTCTCCTGCACCACTGACTGCTTCCCGGCCCATGCCCAGTAAGCAGAGATGTCTGCCAGGTGCACCTTAAGGGTTGTCAACCAAGCCCTTGCTGAGAAAGGGACCACAGGCAGTCCAGAATGCTTGCCAAGGAACAGGAGAAAGGGTCCAACCCCTTGCCCTGACACCAAATGAAGAATCTCTTCCATTTTAAGGCATAGCATTTCCTGGTCGACTCCTTATGGGATGCCTCAATAACATTGAGGACCTCGTCGGAATGACCCAAGGCCTGGAACTCTAGCCACTCAGAAACCAGGCCGTCAGGTGCAGGGATTGAAGGTCCGGGTGGAGAACCTTCCCCTGGTTGACTGAGATGAGATCCGGGTGGGCTGGGAGCCGCCTCGGAAGCCTGGAGCTGAGGCTGAGGAGATCTGGATACCAGAACTGGCGGGGCCAGTCTGGGGCTACCAGAATCACCTGTGCCTTGTCTCTCTTCACCTTGAGGAGCACCTTGTGGATCAAGGGGAAATGGGGGAAAGGCGTAGAAGAGGCCTGGGGTCCATGGCCTCAAGAAGGCATCCCCCTGCAGTGAGCCCTGCTGAGGGGGACGGGCATGAAACAGCCTCAGCTTCGCATTCTCCCTGGAGACAAACAGGTCCACCTGAGGAGTGCCCCAGTGGGAGAAGAGATCTTGTAATATCTCTGGCAGGAGAGACCACTCGTGAGACGCAGCCCTTATCCGGCTTAGGGCATCGGCCAGAGTGTTGGAGGCTCCTGCCACATGGATGGCTAAGATATCCGCCCCCAGGCTGTGCACAAGGGACCAAATGTGGAGAGCTTCCTTGCACAGGGGTATGAAGCATGTCCTGCCCTGGCAGTTTAGGTAGTACATGGTCGTGGTATTGTCCGTCTGGACCTGGACCACTTGACCCCGTACAAATGGAGAGAAGGCAGTGAGGGCTAGACGGACCGCTCAAAGCTCCAGCAGGTTGATGTGGCATCAGGACTCCCAAGGGGACCAGAGGCCATGCGCTCTGTGCTCCCCCAGATGGGCACCCCAACCCATCAAGGAGGCGTCGGTCGATAGAGAGACCATTGGCTAGGGGCGGACAAGTGGGATGCCCTCGTGCAGATGAGCTGGAATGATCCACCACTGGAGAGCATTCCACATCTCCTGGGTCACTGCCACTGGCTGGTCCAAAGGACCGGAGCGCTGTGACCACTGGCTGTCCAGTCCCCACTCTAGGAGATGCATGTGTCAAAGGGCCCAATGGACCACACTGGTGCAGGCTGCCATGAGGCCCAGGAGGTGCAGGAAGTCCCAGGCAGGGCACAATTGCCCAACCTGAAATGATTGGGCAAAGGAGTAAAGAACTTCGGCCCTGTCCTCCCAGAGCCATGCTCTGGCTTGAAGAGAGTTGGGCTTTGCCTCAATGAACTGAATCACCTGCTTTGGCATGAGTTCCGACTTGGCCTCATTGATGAGGAGGCCAATCTGAGAGCAAACCTGGAGGGCCAGATCCCTGGAGTGCTTCACCTCCAGTCTGGAGGAGGCCACAATCAGCCAGTCATCCAGGTAAGGGTGCACCCGGACCCTTCAGCACCGTAGGAATGCTGTCACCACTGCCATGCATTTGGTGAAGACCCTGGGAGCTGGAGAGAGACCGAAGGACATAGCCCGTAACTCGTAAAGGGACCCCTCTGCTTTGAAGTGGAGGAATCGCAGTTGGGACGGACGGATTAGGACGTGAAAGAACGTGTCCTGGAGGTCCAGAGAACAGAACCACATGACTCATTCCAAGGATGGAATAATCTGAACTAGGGTGACCATCCTGAAGGTTCGAGACCTTAGGAGCCTGTTCAGGTCATGCAGGTCTAGAATCGGGCACCAGCCCCCTGTCCGTTTCTGGACCAGGAAATACCTGGACACAAACCCTGGGTTTGGTGGAGGATCTGCCACCTCCCTGATCACCTCCTTCTGGAGGAGCAGGGCAATGTTGGCTCGACGAGCCGACAAAGAGGCTGCGGACCCTGTAGCCCCCCGTGGGGCGACGGCTCAGAAGGGTGGGGCCTGCTTGAACTCTAGAGGCAGACCCTTTCCTACCACTTCCAATGCCCAGTGGTCCATGGTGATAGCGGAACAGGTGAAAAGAAAGTGGCGGAGCCATCCCCCCCCATGGGGGGAACCCAGGGGGGAGCGATGAGGCTGGGGGCAACACCCCTCAACCCGTCACTGGGCAGGCTTGGAGGAGGGACCACCAAGGGGCCTCCCAGGCCTTTTCCTCCTGGCTTCCTGCTGGAGGAAGCTGCAGGCTTGGCTTTCGGGTGCCAAGTGCGAGCCTGCTGGCCCTGAAGCTGGTGTTGCAAGGCCAGACGTGCCGCAGGGGCAGAAGGGCAAAAGGCTTACACTGCTGCTGGTGGCCTTTGTTCTTCTGGGCAGACGTAACTGAGTCCAAGGTGGCATTGGACTTCTCCATCCTCTGGAGATAGCCTTCCACCCTGGGCCTGAACAAGTCGGTACCCAGGAAGGGGACGTCTGCCAGCTTGTGCTGGGTATCTGCTGTGAAGGTGGGAGATCCGCTGCCAAGCTCTGCGGTGCATGGCCACTGCGGCCGCTACTGACCGGGCACAAGAGTCTCCAATATTCAGAGCAGTTCAGAGCTTCTGCTTCACCACCGCCCTTCCCTGATCTTGCACCTGCTTGACCGTAGTCTGGAGGTCAGCCGGGAGATGAGGGATCACCTCATCCAGGGAGCCCTTAAGGGCATGGGAGAAGTGCACCATCAGTACATCTGAACTGGCCTGACGGGGTCGGCTTGTTCCCGTTCAGAAGGAGCTGCTGCCACATTAAGTCCTCGTAGCATCGACACAACTTTCGCCGAAGCCTTTCCTCCAAAGAGGAAGAAGGTGAGGACTAGCAGCACCGCCGCTGTTCTCAGTGCCGAGACTGAGACCATCGGTGTTTACGAGGGTGGGTCTGGGAGGAAGCGGGAGAAACCCATTCGTCCCTCAGCTCGGGAACCTTAACCGGGGACTTCGGCACAGGAGGCACAGGCAAGTCCTCGGCTTCCACCAGGGGAACTGGTGAAGAAGGGTTGTTGGCTTCTCCAGTTGACAACCCATCCAACGGGTCGAGAAAAATCTTGACCGCGTCGATGGGTGTCTCAGCCGGCTGACCTGATGGGGACACCGTGAAGCCAGCGGCCTTAGCTGCTACCTCGACCAAAGTCAAGTGTCGACTGTCCAGGGAAGGGGACCTCTCCCGCTCCCACGAACACTGATGGTGGGACTTACCCCTCGAATCCTTCTTCTTGGACCGAGAGGAGTGTCCCGATGGACCCTCACCTTTCATGGAGAGGGACTGACAAAACTCCTTAAAAGAAGCCATGTAGGAGGAGCCCAAGGAGAGCAGGATAAATGCCGCAATTGAGGAGGATGAAGATGCGGCCTGGGCTGCCTCCTCCTCGAGGGTGATCATCTGCTCAAGTTGCTCAGCCAAGCCCTCCACCGTGGACACTACCCAACGGGCCTCCTTTGACTTCACCGGCGGAATACATCTCTTGGGGCACCCAAGTTGGAGTCTGGCAGCATGGTCTTCGAGGACATTGGCTGAGAAGGACTTGCACAAATCACAGGCCTGCGGATCGTGGTCAAGACCGAGGCAATAGATGCATGTGGAGTGCGGATTGGTCTGAGACATCTTCTGCCCACATGGGCACCACCAAAAACCGGGAGTCGATTTATCCATTGCAGCTGTGAAGGAAGAAACAGACCGAAGTCTTGTAAACTTTAAAATTAGTTTTGGGTTTACCGAAGAGTTTGGATCCAGACTAAATGCAACACGCTAAGGAAGGAACCTGAGCTTCCAAGCAGTAAGGAAGATCTGGAGTCATGGGGCGGAGCCGAGAGTTTTACCACCCGGGTGGGTGGGAGAAGCCAGCTTGAAGACCTTTCAGTAAGATTTAAAGCGGAAAGGAACCTGCCATGAAGTGTGGATTGAACAACATATCAATGTCCCTAGATCCTGTTTTAAGAAGAGGCTCTGAAGTACCATCCTGCCAAAATTGGCATCCTATCAGACTTCACATCCAAGAAAGATCTTATCGAATGTGAAAAGCAAATTTCAAATAAGTGGTCTGCACACTTCTAGTGAGAGTATAGCCTTGAACACTGCTCAGGAGGCAGCTGGTCTCCAGGAAGTAGGCCCTAAGCACGAGAAGGGCTGAATGTCAGCCTTACTGTAGCAGACCCAAAATATGGGAAAAACAGTCCTGTGGGAGAATACTCTTGGTCACTGGTTCTCCTTTTCTGCAAAAATGCAGGAAAGGAGGGTATGATAATGACAGTGCCTGAACTGCTAGGACTGCAGATGCAGACTGGCAGGACTAATTCATGCCCCATCCAAGCAGCTTGAGATAGACTAGACAGGACTTGCCTGAGAGCAGTACAGGCAAAGAAAAAAGGTTGATTAAGGTGGAAATGGTAGAACACTTAGGAAAAGGATTTCCAATCCACCCAGAAGACTAAATTGTCCTTAAAGGCACTGAGAGGATAAGGCCTAAGAGAACAACCTGAAACTCTGAAACACGTCTGACAGAGGAAAGACAAGCAGAAAAGTTGTCTACAAAGTTACTCGCTTCAGGACAGAATTTCCACAGATTCAAAGGGACACCCCATGAACTTGAACGTAGAGAGGTTTGTGTTCCATGGGAAAAACCTCCGGCCCCTAGAAGGGTCTGGAAGTGAAAATCGCCCCTAGCGGAATTCTTTGAAATGGTCTGAGAAATGACAGATTTCTCTTGCCTGACGGAAAAAGAATCCGAGTGACCGTTAGGTGTACTCCCAAAGAAAAGAGACCTATTATCGCACTGTTGGAAGGAAATTAAAAACCTTTATACTTTTACAGAAAACAAGTCACAAAGACCAAACTAGGTCAAAGTACAAGACTGTAATGCCTTGATATGAACTAGATAATCCAGTCATGAGAGGAAAAAGGATTGAAAAACTCTAGGCTCTTGTCCTTGTACCAAGGGGGGAAAAAAACCTTCCCCTAGAAAAACTGAGGTTTTTGTGATACTAAAACCTTTTTTTTTTCTTCCCATAGATGCTCCAGGCCTTATTTGGATACAGGGACTCTAAGAGATCTAGCCTCTCAGGAACCAGCTCTTGAGAGGAAAAGACTGGGAGCCGAGAAAAGCACTACTCCTGTGCAAGAAAGGAAGTAGCTAGTGGAAACAAAAACAGCCAGAAGGCTGTTTAACTGACACTTTTTTTTTTTTAAAGAAAGTACCAAGGTTGTCCAGAGCCACTGGAATTGTGGTTGTTGATACCTTAACTAGAGAGGTACTTAGGAAACAAGGGATATAGGGATAGAGGAAACTTCTCAGGCCAGTTTTGAGATAAGAAAATCCGTTGGATGGAACCCCGAGCTGGTGCCTGCAACAGGAAAAAAGGAAAAAAATGGAGGTTCAGGCTGGAGGTGAAAATTCAGATCTGGACCTGACCTTTCCCCCTGAATGATGTGGCTAGGGCTTGTGTGCTGAGGGCTCACTTGTGGTGGCCCTGACTATTGCGGCTTAGAGGATCTGCCAAAGGGCCCACTTGTGGTGGCTCTGACTATGCCAAAGTTTTGTCCTTGCCTGACTGATGGATGAGTGACTAAAACACCTCCAAAGAAGCCAGCTAGAGGTCACAACTCATAGCTATTGCTGAGAGATTGGAAGCCCTGTGTCCCAAATGCTCGTTAGTGTGATACAGGGCAGGAATATCGAACTAAATGACCTCTGGACTGAAAAAATGCAGGCCTGATAGAAATGCTCTGAGATTCCAGGGACTGATGAAAGAAGGACTCTCTCAGAAACTAAGACCCAATGATGGAATCCCCCGGAGGGAAGCGCCAACCGGAAGGAAGCCTCTGTAACGAAGAACTGAAAGGGGGAGAGGTGTGAAATTCACCGTTTCCTTACACCAGTCCAGCTTGTAACAGGTTTCAGGCTTCACGAAAATTTATCTTATCTGGAATCTAACCTAAAGCCTAGCCCCTGGGACTCCAGTGACAAATTATAAACCCCATGCAGGGAAAGACCTTCCCCTGACAAGAGACGAGCATTGCCCCCTAAGAGTTGCTGAGATTTAAATAGTTAGGGAACTTTTTTCTAGTAGGTACAAAGAACCTTCGAGACTGTAGGAAGCAACATGTCAGACTTATGGCTTGAAAACCAAAGTCAAGGAGAATTGGCTAAGGTCGGCCAAGCCTCTGATAAGGGAAACCAGATATTCCCCATCTTCAGGGGAGAACCACCAACCTACCCAGATACCTGGAGAACAGTTTGATTTTTACTCCGTAACTGAGAACACTCTGGAGGCAGTTTAAACAGCATGGAATAAAACTGCCTGAGAAAAAAATTCCGTACTAAGTGTAACCCCTAGATGGTGCTATCCCAGGGCTACTACCCCTGCCTGATTTGCCACTAACAGGTTGAGGGGCCTGGATCCAATGGCGGGTGCCTCCACCCAGAGGTCAGGGTTTGCAATAGTTAAACTAACTTGGTCACAGCCCTCTGGGACACTGCAACCCCCCTTTCTTCCCACTAGTGGCCCACACAATATATCAGAATTACCTTCACAGTATACACTTACCCCCAGGTCTGGTTCCGGCACTGGGACCTCCTGTGAAATGAGATACAGTGCAACAATCACAGTACAGTACTTTAACATAGACAAATACCTCAGGCAGTATAACTTTGCTGAAACAAGCAGCTCTGATTTATTTAGGGGGATATAACAAGGACAGGGGGAAATCAGGTTAATTAGCTTATCACTCTAATAATCTACCTATGGCTCTGTGCACAGGCCTATCCCTATCAGTTACTGTCCCTGGGTACCCAAGCCCTAGTGGCTAGTCCAAACCATGGCAGCTGGTAGGGGCCCTTTCACACAGAGAAAAGGAGAATTAAACAGTCAACAGTACAGTAATTCCATTTGGATTTAATGTGGCAATTCAACAGGGAGCGACCCTGAATTAGTACTCACGACCTCCAAATAAGATAGGGTCCTTCAATGTCAGCAGGGCTCACGAGGTACACAAACCTCTTCACACATCCATATAAAAGAAAGCACTATACCAGGCAGGCTGCATCTGTATCCCGATCGCAATTACTGCACAATACCCGGAGAACACACAGCAGATTCAGTTCCTGACAGACCGAGTGCAATTTTCAGCAATTCCTCCAGTCTTCTACAGGGTGAGCCTGGTTTCTACTCTTCAGAGATCCTTTGATTCTTTTCACAGGACGGATTCAGTCCTAACAAGCTGTTACACAAGCTGCAGACCCGAACTCTGGGCCTTACACACGTTTTTGACTAAAACTGCACACTGAAAAGCACAGGGCTCCTTCCTTCTTCACTGCCAAAGCTCAACTGAAACTCCAACCGACAAAACCGGGCACTTCCTTTGAGTTCCTCCCAGTTCTTGACTGGATTGGCTGTCACTCACAATAGACTGCTGCTGTTGGTCCAAAAAGGCACTGAAGTCTAAACTACATCTCCCAGAGTCACTGCCCATACAATCCTCTTGTGGCTGGCTCAGATTATGAGTCCAAGTTCTGATTCGTCCAAGGCACCATTTTAGAGCTAGCTTACCCCACACTGATTGGTCCAGTTCAGCAGTTCAAAACTAGAATGGGAACTAGCAGACACAGTTCTGACTGCAAAGAAAGCAAGTTAGACAAACTGTAATTTCATTATTACTCTAAATAATTTCTGGCAAACAGTTACATCTTTCAGATAGGTTCCCTTTGCACTCCTAGTGACTGCAAAATGAAGTGAATTGGCAGCAGCTCGAGTGGTACTCGAGAAGCACACAGTCCCCCATACAAACTAATTATGTCTGCAAGCAGACAGCTCTTAAAGAGACAGTACCAGAGGCTCTAAAACACTCACTGATAAATGGCTTAAATGCCAAACACCATTCAGGCTTGGAGCATTCAAGCAAGCTCCTGGAAGTCTTTTGGGAACCCCCATTTGCAGGGGGGTTACACCCTTCCTGGCCTGGGAAAGCTTGACGTCCGCGTCAAGCAAGTACCCCCATAAGTTTCAACTGCAACCATATACATTTGCATTAGGCTCGCACATGTAATCATCAGTCAATATATCATTTTACCAAGAACACATTTCTGAAACATTGCAGTACGTCACTCTTTACACAGTATTACATACACATTGTACCATAACTCAAGTTATTACCTCTTGTACATGAAACCTGAAGAGAGGGCCCTTCCTATCAGTTACCTTGGGGCTGGATGGGGCAAGGGCACCATACTTAGAGGGCAACACAAGTAACTTGAGTTAGCACTGATGCTCAGTTTGGGCAATGAGCTCGGGGACACATACACTCCTTTATGGACAACATTGAGAGGCAAGTCCACAGGCCTCCCAAGTGAATCATAACTGAGGTGCACCACAGGCTTTACAGCTCGACCAGTCTTTCTAGGGGAACTGTTATAGTCTCTGCACTCTGAGCCTCATTTTCAGCATTGTCCTCACTTGTCAGGAGTCTCCATGGGGTAGAGAGGCTAGAACTTGGGGCACTTTCAGCTCCAGGAGTTACAGTTTCTGAGTCCACAACATTTGGCTCGCATGGAGAGCTTTCGGACACTGGCAGTGGACTGTCAGGGCACTCAAAATACTCTTCTTGTTCGGGTGTATCACCAGTCTGCCCCAATCTATCATTTTCTCCCTGAAAGCTCAAACAGTTCAACCATGCACAATGATTCCATTTCATCTGATCTGATGCTTTGCACTTCACTTTCTGGGAGCATTGGCTCCAGGGATGAAGCTGGGGCTTAGACAGTCCAGAAGGCCCAGCTTTATCTCCAGTATTGACTAGGGATTGCCCGAAACAATTGACTCAGTTCGTAAGAAGGATAGTATTCAAAGTCACTCTCACTTTCTTCCGATATGGACTGACAGTCATGCTCAACTGGGACTTGTGGAGGGAACACTTTAACTTTGCTTCTGTAGGTGCAGACTTTCTTGATCTTTTCTTGCAGCAGCTCTAGTCACTGGTCCAGAGGGGCATCTTCTAGGGCTCAGACTCAATTAAGATTTGTCCAATGGGCAGTAAATGATTTCTATGCATTGTTTTTACATCTTTTGAATTATTCTCAGGCCTTACTTTGTACACTGGCAGATCATCTAGTTTGCCCACTACAATGTGAGGGAGATGGTGCCATCTGTCAGCAATCTTGTGCTTGCCATGCAGTCCCAGATTTCTTAGCAATACCCGATCTCCTCCTGGAGTTCCTGTGCTTTCACCTTTTATCATACCTTTCTTTGTTGGCCAGATTTCTTTGGCAGCCATGGTTTGAGCCAGTTGGTACGCATGAGTTAGCTGGGCCTTTAACTTTGCACATACTGTAAATAGTTGTCAGCTTGAACCCCATCAGAGAGACCCCAAACACACATCTACTGGTAGTCAGCTTCTCTTCCAAACATCAGGCGGTGAGGGAGAATCCAGTGGCATCACTTTGGTGCAGTTATAAGCATGTACCAGGGTGCTAATTTGTTGGCTCCATCTAGGCTTGTCCTTTGGGTGCAGGGTGCCTAGCATATCTAGCAAAGTGCGGTTGAAACGTTCAGGCTGTGGGTCCCCCTGGGGGTGGTAAGAGTGGTTCTGGACTTTCGCACTCCCACAGAGAAGCATCTCTTTGATCAGGCGACTCTCAAAGTCTCTCCCTTGATCAGAATGGATTCTTTGTGGAGCCCCATAGTGAACAAAAAGTTTTCTACAAGTACTTTGGCCACAGTGGATGCTTTCTGGTCTTTGGTGGGGAAAGCTTGGGCATATCTCGTGAAATGGTCAGTGACCACCAGCACATTACTGATATTTCTTTGATCTGACTCCAAACTCAGAAAATCAATACAGACCAGCTCCATGGGTGCACTGGTGGTGATGTTAACAAGGGGCAGCAAAGCTTTCCTCTGTAAGCAGCGACTACAAGTTCGAATGTGTTGCTCCACATCAGCCCCCATCTTAGGCCAATAGAATCTGGATCTCACCAAGTCAAGTGTTCTGTCTATACCAAGGTGCCCCATGTGGTTGTGCAAGGACCTCAGTACTGAGTCTCGAAGGCAGTGGGCAGCACTAGTTGTTGTTTGTCTACTTGTCCCCTCTGTCTACTGTTTCTCTGTATAACAGTTTATTGATCAGTTTCAACTTAGGACCTTCTTTGTATAACAGTGCAGTTCTCAAATCAGTGGGCGTAATTTGGACACATCTTTTCTGCATAGAGGGCTTCTAAAGCTGCTTTGATCATGGGATCGCGGGATTGAGCCCACCGAATACTGTCATTGTCCAGCTGAGGCAGTGCACCAATGTCTATTGCAGAAAAGTGGCAATAAGCAACAGGTATGCAATTCTCAGAGGCTCCCAAGCAATCCACCATGCAGTCCACTGCGTCCGTGGACATTTGTTCCTCCCTGTCAAACTTCCGGCAGAGTGCCCGAATGTCAGGTTCTGCCAATCGGACCCAATCATTCTGGGGAACAGGCCTCCGGGAGAGAGCATCAGCATCTATGTGGTTCAGACCTGCTCGGTATTCGAGCATAGTCATATGTAGATAATGCAGAAAGCCACCTATGGCCAGTGGCATCCAACTTAGCTGAGGTCTGCACATAGGTCAAAGGATTATTGTCAGTTTTTACTAGTATTTTAGCCCCATACAAGTACTCATGGAATTGGTCAACAATAGCCCACTTCAAAGCTAGGAACTCTAACTTATGTACAGGATAGTTCTTTTCGGATGGGGTCAGGCTTCTACTGGCAAAGGCCACTGGTCTCAGGCCATTCTCGTGCTCTTGGTACAACACAGCCCCCAACCCTTGCAAGCTAGCATCAGTGTGCAGGACGTAAGGTTTTCTTGGATCGGCATAGGCCAGCACTGGAGCATGGGTAAGTTGATATATGATCTCATGAAAAGCAGTCTCACAATCAGGAGTCCAGCGGGCCCCAAATACTTCACTCGGATGAAAATACACTCTTTCAGTCTTGAGGGACGCTGACTTTTGGTATTTTTTGTGGGTTGGGGGATACCCTTGAGTAAGGTTAAGTAAAGGGCGGATCACTCTTGAATAGTCCTTGATGAAGCGCCGATAATAACCACAGAATCCCAGGAATCTTTGCAGTTCTTTTAGATTTTTGGGCTGTGGCCAGGTGGTCAAGGCCTCAACTTTACTTGGGTCGGTCTCTATTCCCTCGGTGGATACTATGTGTCCCACATACTTTACTGATGTTTGAAAGAATTGACACTTATCAATGGACAGTTTAAGGCCAAAGTCCTCCAGTCGGTCCAATACCTTAAATAATCTGCTCTCATGTTCCTCCAGTGAGCTGCCAAACACAATAACATCATCTAGGTATACCAGGCACTCTAGTAAGTTCATGTCCCCACTGCACGCCCATCAATCGCTGAAAAGTGGCTGGGGCACCTGAAATCCCTTGAGGCATCCTCATGAATTCATAGAAGCCAAGCGGACAGATAAAGGCCGTCTTCTCACGGTCCTCTGGGGCCATCGGGATCTGGTAGTACCCACTGCGGAGATCCAGCACAGAGAACCACTTGCTCCCGTTTAGGCAGTCCAAAGCATCCTGAATGCGGGGCATTGTGTACTGATCAGGGATAGTCCGCGGTTTAAGGTGCGATAATCCACACATCCTTACTGTTCCATTCTTTTTCCTCACTACCACAATGGGGAAGCATAAGGGCTTCTGGATTCTTGTATTACACCAGCAGCTAACATCTCTTGCAGATGCCGTCTCACATCATCTATGTCAGCAGGTGCCAGGCGTCGAGACCTCTCACGAAATGGTCTTTATGCAGCCGGATATTGTGCTCAGCTCTTGCACGCATCCTACATCCCATTCCTTTAAAGAAAACACCTGGTCTCTCTGGGCAAGCTTCTCACTGATCCTCACTTTCCATTCAGCTGGCAGCGGGAGTCGCCAAATCAAACAAGTCAGGCGTTACTCTGTCATTCTTCCTTGAACTCTTGCTGCTGGGTAGCACTGCAGTGTCTGCACAATGCACATTAGCCAGGATGCAACCTCTGTTTACTCGAATGTCTCTTTCAGACACATTATGAACTTGGACCATTACCCTTCTGGCATAAGCATGGGCTCTAGCGGGCAAAATACTAAGCTGACCAGCAGTCCCTCTGGCAATTTTCCATCGCCTGGTGCATCCAACATTAATATTTTATTCTTAACATCCTTTCTGATACGGACCTCTCCCTGTAAGGTACACTGGGCATTTGGCGCCAGGATCAGAGACTCAGGATCCTTCTTCCATACAATTCGACCGGTTCCTCTGGTTCTGTTTTTCAGCATCTCTCTGTGCCTCATAGGCCTTCTTAATTAAAGCCGAACTCTTAAAGCTCTACTAGTCTTTGACCCCTGTTTTTCATAACACAACTGTGCCAGCCTTCCGAACATATGAGCATTTGTTCCAATCAACAAAGGACACCATCATACAGTCCAGTGGGGACACACTAAGGCTAGGGTCTCTACTTGTTCGGCCACTCCAGCCACGGAGGTGGGGAAAGACAGCCAAATTCGGATATACCCGGAATAGGGGTAGGCCTTCTCACTTAACCCCCATACATGCAGTCCTTCTAATGGTTGTAAGGGTACGTCTGACAAATGCTTCTGATACCAATCCTGGAACATAATTGTCACTTGGGAGCCACTGTCTAATACAGCTCTTGTAGACACTCCATTCACCTTTACAGTGGTCTCCATGGAGGGACCCACTATTCTGGACCAGTCTGGAGAGGCGTGTAGTGGGGGCCTGGGCAACTGACCTTGCCACAAAGGACGTGAATTAGCATTTTTGGTGCCCTCACTGGGATCATGCGTCGCACTCTTAACCACTGATTTCTTCTCCAAGCTCTCCTTGTAGCCTATATGCAACTTTGTCAGTGTCTTTTGGGGACTGGCATTCCCTTTCATGTGCCCATCTTTCCCACAATTATAGCAAAACATACTTTCTGGAGTTTGAGCTGGCCGAGGCGCCACACTGGGAGCCAGGGCGGGGGTATTACTAACTGGAAACCTTGGTGCCATCTCTGTCTGCGGCGTGATAAGCATTTGGAGACATCTCGTCAGTTTCTCCACTTCCATGGTCAAGGAATTGAGTTTGGAGCTGTTATCAGCAGGAGATACATGGGTGGGTACCCCCACCCCCATAGCAGATGCAGTCGGATATAGGTCAGGGCCCGTACTTGCAGGCGTGGCCTTCATAAAGGGACTGTTTTTGAATTCCCGGATCTCTCTCAACAGTTCGCCCCATTGTGGCATATCTTTTTCCTTGTCAGAGCACTCATTGACTGTCAACCTCTGCCCCTGAACTTCACTTGATGGGTCACCCTCAGTCACTCGGGTCGTAGCCACAGCTGTTGGTGCAGGTACCTCCCGAGGTCGCCTTTTCTCAACTCCTCGAATTTCTCTCATTAACTCATCATAGGAGGGTGGGGATTCCAGTCGATTTGCCAGGCGTAACTGAAGCAACAGCAGTTCTGAGAAGGGGGCAGACTTAAGGATTCTGTCCAGTCTGGTTCGGTCCAGTTCAATCGCTGGCAAACTACCCTTTCTGAGGCATTCTTGCAACAATTTTTCCAGCCGAGACATACAGACAACAACTCCCTTGGTACTGTTGTGCATTTCTTACTCTCCACCATAGGTCCTCATCAGAATCTGGGCTCCATACACATTCTCCAAGGCCTCAAGATAGGCCTGTGCAGTCGCTTCAGGGTTACTGGCCCGTTAGCACGGATGGTAGCCAGGGCAGGACCTCGGAGGCTCTCACTAACCCTCTTTCGCTTTTCGCCTTCCGAGCATTGCCATTCTAGCACTTGGGGGGCAACATAGTCTATCCAGGTCTCCCAGTCATCCTCCCCTTGGGGGGTGGGGAGGGTGCCAGAGAAGATCCTCAACCTTCGGTAAGAGTCGTGACTAATGGCAGGTGCAGAAATAGGAGTCTGCATTGGTTCAGCCACCATTACGGGCACTGGAGCAGGAGAGGGTGTTGGGGGAGGAACACCCCCAGGTGGCAAGAATAGTTTCTTCAAGTCCTCCACAGTTTTCCCCTCTCCCAGCAACCATTCAGCAAATTTCTCCTCAAAGTTTCAGATAGTGGTGGGGCTGATTCCCCCGGTCTTTACTGTCCTTAGTTATCACTCTCCAAGCAGTGAGGGCTCCCTCTGGGGTAATGGTCTGTGGCACTTTGGAGCTATCTATGGGATCCTTAAACTCTACTAGGGCCAGGAAAGTGTGGGTGAGCAGATTAGCATGCCGACCCACCACCACAGGGTTTTGTAAACCTTCCACCTTGGAAAGTACTCCTGCACAGTGTCCGTATTGATACCCAGGGGATGTCCAGGATAAGCATAGCATTTTGGGGTCGATCTCCTCCCAGTACACCACTCCACCAGCCGGTGCACAGCCACTTCTGTCGGGTACCCATTTTTTCTTAACAGTGGTTCGTAAATATGGCCACTAGAGGACACACAATCCCAGCGGTGAGCCTCCAAGATGTAACCCCTAGATGGCGCTATCCCAGGGGCTACTACCCCTGCCTGATTTGCCACTAACAGGTTGAGGGGCCTGGATCCAATGGCGGTGCCTCCACCCAGAGGTCAGGGTTTGCAATAGTTAAACTAACTTGGTCACAGCCCTCTGGGACACTGCAACCCCCTTTCTTCCCACTAGTGGCCCACACAATATATCAGAATTACCTTCACAGTATACACTTACCCCAGGTCTGGTTCCGCACTGGGACCTCCTGTGAAATGAGATACAGTGCAACAATCACAGTACAGTACTTTAACATAGACAAATACCTCAGGCAGTATAACTTTGCTGAAACAAGCAGCTCTGATTTATTTAGGGGATATAACAAGGACAGGGGAAATCAGGTTAATTAGCTTATCACCTAATAATCACCTATGGCTCTGTGCACAGGCCTATCCCTATCAGTTACTGTCCCTGGGTACCCAAGCCCTAGTGGCTAGTCCAAACCGTGGCAGCTGGTAGGGCCCTTTCACACAGAGAAAAGGAGAATTAAACAGTCAGCAGTACAGTAATTCCATTTGGATTTAATGTGGCAATTCAACAGGAGGCGACCCTGAATTAGTACTCACGACCTCCAAATAAGATAGGGTCCTTCAATGTCAGCAGGGCTCACTTGAGGTACACAAACCTCTTCACACATCCATATAAAGAAAGCACTATACCAGGCAGGCTGCATCTGTATCCCGATCGCAATTACTGCACAATACGAGAACACACAGCAGATTCAGTTCCTGACAGACCGAGTGCAATTTTCAGCAATTCCTCCAGTCTTCTACAGGGTGAGCCTGGTTTCTACTCTTCAGAGATCCTTTGATTCTTTTCACAGGACGGATTCAGTCTCAGCTGTTACACAAGCTGCAGACCGGAACTCTGGGCCTTACACGTTTTTGACTAAAACTGCACACTGAAAAAGCACAGGGCTCCTTCCTTCTTCACTGCCAAAGCTCAACTGAAACTCCAACCGACAAAACCGGGCACTTCCTTTGAGTTCCTCCCAGTTCTTGACTGATTGGCTGTCCTCACAATAGACTGCTGCTGTTGGTCCAAAAAGGCACTGAAGTCTAAACTACATCTCCCAGAGTCACTGCCCATACAATCCTCTTGTGGCTGGCTCAGATTATGAGTCAAGTTCTGATTCGTCCAAGGCACCATTTTAGAGCTAGCTTACCCCACACTGATTGGTCCAGTTCAGCAGTTCAAAACTAGAATGGGGAACTAGCAGACACAGTTCTGACTGCAAAGAAAGCAGGTTAGACAAACTGTAATTTCATTATTACTCTAAATAATTTCTGGCAAACAGTTACATCTTTCAGATAGGTTCCCTTTGCACCCTAGTGACTGCAAAATGAAGTGAATTGGCAGCAGCTCGAGTGGTACTCAGAGAAGCACACAGTCCCCATACAACTAATTATGTCTGCAAGCAGACAGCTCTTAAAGAGACAGTACCAGAGGCTCTAAAACACTCACTGATAAATGGCTTAAATGCCAAACACCATTCAGGCTTGGAGCATTCAAGCAAGCTCCTGGAAGTCTTTTGGGAACCCCCATTTGCAGGGGGGTTACATAAGGAACTGAGAACATAGAATATATCAAGGGAGACAAGAAAATTCCCCTATGTTTGCAAAAGAAAGACCTGAGTCAAGGAAGCATCACCTCAGGTTGTGAAAATTGATAATAATTTGCAGTTCCCTATTTTCCTTTAAGATTCTGGTAATAGCCTAAGAAAAAGGTCCAACTCCCAAATAGGAGGGAACCCTTTCAGGACTTTGACCCTTACGAGGTTCTGGTGCTCTAGTTACCACTGCTGATATGCTACTGAAGAACAACAGAGAATGCAGCCTTTTGAGATAAACTTTACATAGATATACTGTATATATATATATATATATATATATATAGGTATATATATATATATATATATATTTAAATGTTAATATCTGCATATATCTATCTCCCTTTAATTTTTTTTTTTTTTTACCAACCAAAGAAGGGTTAAAAACTTGAACAAAGAAGAAAAGTAACTGAAGAAAAAAAGGGGATTATCTGGAATGAAAAGAGCATTCCTGCCTAAACCCCTGGAAAAATTCACATTTGGAAATTTCCCAATGTGTTGGCATAGGAAAAAAGGTTAAAGGGATTATAATTCCTACCCGAAGTCCCCCATTGAGACTTCTGGGGGAGGAATGCTTATATTTAATTGAGTACTAGGAGAGTTAAACTCATCTATATGTGTCTGTCAGGTTCAGTTTGCCATAAAGACAAACCAAAATTTGCACCAAAGCATAGCCCAAAAGGCTGGAACTTTTCAGACAGGCAAGCCTGAGGGAAATGACATATGCCAAGACTCTAGAAGCTGTAACATTATGACTTACTATGAGAGCATAGTGCTACTAAATGCCATTTGGGTATTCCAGTAAACCTCCTTGTGAATAGTGCTCCAGAGATGCTGCACTATGGCAAGAATAGTATACATCAAAACATACTCAATATATAATAGCGTATGCTACAATGGTTAAAGGCACTACGTAAAATTTCTTACACATGGTATATGATTACCTAGTCTTTCTCTGGAGGGAAAGCAGACAGTGGCACGAGGCTGAGAAGCAGGTTGCTGTTTGCACTAACTCTCTTTAATCTGAAAAAAACAGCAGAACACTTACCGAGCTGGTAATTCATCTGAATGCTTCTGTCAACCCCAAAAGAGAAAGAGGGGTTTCCAGAACCTACCTGTAGCTGTCTTCAGAGAGTTGTCAACTTCTTTGGAGGAGAGCAACCACCAGATCTATGAAGTTGTCATCCTCCACCTCTTTATCGGTGTCATCCTGGGGAGGAAAGTCCAAGAAGTCAACCAGATGAATATATACATATATGGCTCATTATACCATAACCTGAGTCAACCTCAGGGTGACCGACTGGAATTAGTGGGCCCCAAGAGGAGTTCATGAAGGGAAATCCTCTCCTAAATTACTAATAATAATCATAACAATAATATCCTTGGGTGTAAGTATTAACAAGGACAGGAATACTCGAACCCGAAGGAGCCGAGAACACGCCCAGAAAAAAATAAAGTCTGGAATAATTGCCAAGCTCTCAGAAATTCAGTTGCAGAGAGCATAATTTTATCAACCACTGATGTCTCTCCCTACGTCCTACAGGAGCGAGGGTCAGAGGAGATTAACTTCTATCTTTGTGCTGGGAAGAGGACACCCTGCCTATTTTCAAATTAAAGACTTGGACAGAGAAACAACTACTACAGAACCAGACTTGTAATAATAGAAGTCCAAGGGACTTGTCGTTTCTTTTGTGTTAACTTGAGGTACCCTCCTCAGTGCTTTTAGAGGAATGGGAAGTTGACTAAAAGCCCAGGTAATAATAGTTAGGCCAAAGCTTAAACAAATCAAAATCAACTTTAAGAGATTTTTTTTTCCACAATGAGGAAAAAACAGAACCACCTCCACACCTGTTGTTAACAAGGCCCACTGCACAGCAAACAAGAGAGTCTCTCCCCAAAAGAGAGGGGATTACCCTTCAAATATTAATCATTTTGAATTTAAATAGAGAAAAAAGGGTTCCAAGAATTTGCGCTGGTGCGCAACGGAAAAAATGTGTGCGCCCAAAAAAACAAATTAATGATTTTACAGCAAAAGCATTAAAAACCACTGATAAATACTAAAAACTAACAAATTAAATAAAAATGATGCAATTTATCGTGCACATGGGTGAATTTTACTTCAGAAAAAAACGCTGAAGCGGGAAAATACGAAAGAATCCAGCAACTGCGCGGAACCCAGCGCAGATGCAGTAAAAATAGATAAAATGAAGAAAAGATACAAAATAACTGAAAAAGAAAGAAAATGGCACAGGAAGATCTCTGAAGAGAGGAGCTCCAGGGCAGTGTTGCAAGTTTAGCAGAGAAAAAGTTCTGAGGTCCCTCACGCTAACTGCAGGCAGCACTCTACTCTAATTGTATCCTGATTGGCCAATGCCTACCTCATTTTCATTGACTCCTCCTCTCCGGGGCAGCTGAACCCAGCTGGCATACTGCACCTGTCAATAGATGCTAAAGAATTCCTGGGATGGGAAAGCATGTTTTCAAGGGATGCATCCATGTTGGAAACATAGAAACATACACTTTGATGGCAGATAAGGACCGCTTGGCCCACCTAGTCTGCCCATTTCCCTACCTACAGGATAGGCCGCAGATCCTAGTTAACCAACAGCCTATTTCTTCCTACCCCCCACAAAAATTGCCTTATGTCTGTCCCATGCATTCTTGAATTCTCCCACAGTTTTAGACCCCACCACCTCCTCAGAAAGGCTGTTCCATGCATCCACTACCCTCTCTGTGAAATAATACTTCCTCACATTGCCCCTGAACTGCCCCCTCTCTATCTTTAAATTGTGTCCCCTTGTTCTTGCAAGTCTCTTTTATCTGAAAGATGCTACCCTCTTGGACTTTGTTGATTCCACTGAGGTACTTAAAAGTTTCTATCATGTCCCCCTCTCCCTTCTTTCCTAAAGGGTATACATATTAAGCTCCTTTAGTCTCTCCTCATACGGCTTCTTTTGCAGACCCTGCACCATTTTAGTTGCCCTCCTCTGGACTGCCTCTATCTTGTCTATGTCCTTGTGGAGATGGGGTCTCCAGAACTGGACGCAGTACTCCAGATGGGGTCTCACCAACTGTCTGCACAGAGGATAACAACTTCCTGTTTTCTGCTGCTGATGCCTCCCTATGCATCCCAGTATACCCCAGCCCTCCCTACTGCCTTCTCCACATTGCTTGCTAACCTTAAGGTCATCTGATATGATTACCCCCAGGTCCTTTCTTTTGTTGTTGTTACCTACCTCCCCCCTATTGTGTATTCTTCCCCTGGGTTCTTGTTTCTCAGGTGCATTATTTTGCACTTCTTTGCATTGAATCCTAGCTGCCATACTTCTGACCATTCCTCCAACCTTGTCAAGTCCCTTCTCATCCTTTCCATGCCTCCTTGTGTATCAACCCTGTTGCAGATCTTTGTCTCATCTGCAAAGAGGCATACTTTTCCTTCCAGTCCCTCTGCAATGTCACTTATGAAGACTTTAAAAAGGACTGGACCCAATACTGAACCCTGCGGTACCCCACTAGTAACCCCTCTTTCTTCAGAGTGGACTCCATTTAGAATTACTTTCTGTGTCCTGTTGTCCAGCCAATGTTTTACCCAGGCTACCACGCTGGGACCCACTCCCAGGCCTGGTTAATTTGACTATTAATCTTTTGTGTGGGATTGTGTCAAATGCCTTGCTAAAGTCTAGGTAGGCCATGTCCACAGCCCCTCCCTGTTCTACTTCACCCAGTCAAAGAAATCTATTAGATTTGTCTGACATGACCTTCCTGCTGTGAACCCATGCTGCCTTGGGTCCTGTGCCACACTGGCCTCTAGGTACTCAACTATTCTTTCCTTCAGAAGTGACTCCATCACTTTCCCTACCACAGAGGTCAAACTGACAGGTCTGTAGTTTCCTGCCTCTGTCTTGGTCCCAGTTTTGTGAAGGGGAATCACATCCACCTTCCTCAAGTCCTTGGGTACCACACCATCCTCCCATGATTCGTTAAAAAGAGTAGCCAGTGGTTTCACTAGTTCCCCCCTTAATTCTTTTAGAATTCTGGGGTGAATTCCATCAGGCCCCATTGCTTTGTCCACCTTCAGTTTTAGGAGTTCTTGCAGAACCCTTTCTTCTGTGAAAGGACTGGGATAGACCCCCCCTATCAAGACTGCTTCTGTTAATTGGATTAGGCACTTCCCCCTCCTCTTTTGTGAATACTGAGCAGAAATATTCATTCAGTATCCCTGCTTTTTCACTGTTCCCCTCTGCCCACCAACTGATCATTTTATTCAGCCTCACTATCCCTCCCTTTGTCTTTCTACGCTCGCTGTTGTACCTATAAAAGGTTTTATCCCCCTTCTTAACCGAGTTGGCTATCTTTTCCTCAGTTTGGGCCTTTGCTATTCTGACTTCCCTCCCTGCTTCCTTCTGCCTTAACTGGTACAGCTGTCTGTCCTGCTCCTTCTGTGTTTCCTTATACTTCTGGTATGCTATCTTTTTCTTCCTGACTTTCACAGCCACCTCTTTTGAGAACCATAGTGGCTTTTTCTTTCATTTTGATTTATTTGCTTCACACAAAGGCTTGTTGCCTCTGTGATGGCAATTTTAATGATTCCCCATTGTTGCTCCACACCTCCTTCTAGCCTGTTTGCTAGTGCTTTTCTGAGGCACTCTCCCATCTTGCCAAAGTCAGCCCTCCTGAAGTCCAGTACCCTTACTTTTGTATGGCTTGACTCTGTAGCTGAGTTTAACATGAACCACACTGTTTGATGGTCACTTGTTCCCAGATGGCAACCCACTTCTAGATCTGAGATCCTCTCACTGCCTCCGTTTGAGAGTACGAGGTCTAAGATTGCTCCCTCACGAGTGGGTTCCGAAACTAGCTGTCTGAGGCCTGCCACTTGTAGGGCTTCAAGAATGGCCCTGCTCTTGGATGTGGCTGCAGCAAATGTGCTCCAATTAACATCTGGCATATTCAGGTCTCCCATCAACAGCATCTCCCCTTTCTCTGCCATTCTAAGAATGCCTTCTATCATATATTGTCCATTCCTTCCCCTTGACATGGAGGTCTGTACACAACCCCCGTGCAGATTGTGGTGCCCTTTCCAGTCTCCAAGGTGACCCACAGTGCCTCCTCTCCTCCCTGTTTACTCTTTTGTTCAGTTGCTTTTACCTTGCATATACCTTGGGTCCCTCTGAGAAGTCCAACCCCCGGAGTCTGAATGCTGGATGGAGGTTTAGGAGCTGATAAGGTCCATCTCGTGGGAGACTCCTCACTCCCCTGTCTAATGATGTAAACTAGGTCAAACAAGGCTAAGTTTCTGGGTGGAGAGCCATCTGGAACCGAAGAGTCACCCAGTAGCCCCTCCTTTCTTGGGGTGGGGGGACTAGCTGACCTGTGGTAGACTTGTTTTGTCCCCCTTGGCAGTTTTCCACAGAGGACATCCTAGGATTTTCTACTAGTATGCGACTCAGATTAGGCGTATGGGGTGGACTTCCCATGGCCCTATGATCCATGAAGGAGATTAAGGCATGATGGGCAGAGGGTGAAGGTCCTGTTAGGCTTGCCTATTATGTCAAGGGCTAAACTGGATGATAAACCACACTGCCCCTGGATGGAGGAGGAGGGCTGAAGGGTCTGCGCTGCCCTAGTTGACTGGAGAGTGACAAGTGTCCCTGTTATGAATACAGTCACAAGCTGGATAGAATGAGAGGCGCCATCACTCTGGCTGG
This sequence comes from Neoceratodus forsteri, assembly GCA_016271365.2. Taxonomy (NCBI): domain Eukaryota; kingdom Metazoa; phylum Chordata; order Ceratodontiformes; family Ceratodontidae; genus Neoceratodus; species Neoceratodus forsteri. Next base: position 337,946,611 of record CM028137.1, on the reverse strand, counting down.
TTTCCCTTGTTGTGTATCCAGGGGTTTGATGGGTAGGGGATTCTGTAATGTGTTATAGAGTCGACTGCCTGAGCTCTCCTGGCCAAAGAGGGACTGTAGCATGGCTCTCCTGAGCCAAATGAAACCCCTGAAACTGTGGAGTGCTACCTCTCTGAAAAGAGCCTCCTGAGCTGCAAGATTGCCCCCAGTGGTCTCGCTAATGAAGCCCCTGCTACGGAGTGTTCCCACTCCAGGAGAGCCATCATAGCTGCTGCAGCAGAGAGGCTCCTCCTGAGCCAAACTGATGCTCTTGCCCACTGAGCTAGTGAACAGCTTCTGGCTGGGCCTTCCTGGGGGCTGACAGTACCTGAGCCCCCGTTGTGGATGGGCTCTTTCTGCTCGGCTAAGAGCCCATAAGAAACGTTGCATCAGCAGCCTGCGTAACAGGGCCACTGGTGAGGAATGAAGCACTGCTCTCGGACAGAGACAAGGAAGGAAAGCGTGGCTCTCCAGAGCTAAAAATGAAGGGAATGAAGTGCTGCTCTTGCCAGAGCCGAAACCGAATGAGCAGCGAGGCTCTCTAATGCGGCTCTCCAGAGCCGAAAAAGAATGGGCAGCGAGGCCCCCCAAAGCAAAGCGCGAATCTCCAGAGCCAAAAACAAATGTGCCGTCTGGCCCTCCAGCTCAGCTCTTGGGCCACTGATGAGGGAAATAAAGCAAGGCTCTCCAGAGCCATAAACAAGCGGGCAGCGAGGATCTCCAGAGACTAAACGAATGGGCATCATGGCTCTCCAGAGCCGAAACCAAAGAAGAAAATAAAGCGCTGCTCTCCAGAGCCAAAAATGAATGTGCAGCATGGCTCTCCAGAGCTGAAGCAAATTCACAGTGCGAGAAACCCCGAGGCCCATGATCTGCCCGACCCGGGCTCTGGCGACTGCAATCTGGGGCAGAAACAAGGAGCCAGACCATCCAGCTCGTAGGCCCTAGGAAGAAAAATAGGAATCCTTTTCCTCCCACACCACAACGTCTGTTGGTGGGGGGGCATGCCTTAAAGCACAGGACAAAGTAGGAGAGAAGGGTCCAGTCTGTTTAGCATGTATGGCTGAGACTGGGGACCCTCCATCTGAGGCAACACTGTGCAGTTTCCTACTTGCAAATCCTCTTCCCAATACAAAACAGACTGCACTTACAGTTTGGTGTCTTCAGCTGTGCCACCACAGTGGCAGAGCCCCTGCAGAGAACCTGCCTCATTGCAGGCAGGAAGTAAACTGAAGAGAACAGGAAGTGGAGGGCTGGATGTCACCTCCTGCAGAGGTCTGATTCCTGCCTGTGGATCAGCATCAGGAGGTACATCCCAGGAGTAAGGAAGCCCAGAAACCAGCTTAGGAGAGAGAACTGGCTTCGTTAACGAGCCTGAGTCATAGGTGTGCCATTCAGAGGAGGAGGACTGAGTATCCTAGAGGATGGTTTTCTCCTTGGGAAGGGAGGGAACACAGACTCTGCTGTGCTACTGCCACCTAGGTGACCAATGGTGGCAGTGCAAGTGTAAGCTTGAAAAACAAAAGGGAGGGAGGATGCTTACATGCTCCAACAAGCACCACCATGCATCAGCATGCATGCACATCACAGGGCTTCCTGTTGGCATCCTTGGGAATGGGCAAGAAAAAAATGGAAAGACCTCCATGGACAGTACTGCATGACTCTGCCCTTGTATCACAGGCTCCGCATTGCCAGCTAAAGCTTCTAACACTTACTAAGGCACCCAATGCCAGTATTTCACATTCATCAAGGGGCATCAGCTTTCCATTCAGCAGCCACACCTTGGAAGTAAGCCTGGGAGGACTAGGCAGTGGAGGTAAGTCCCAGAGAAAGTGGGTGACAGTGCTGGGTTCAAGACACCAGGCTGAGTAAGAGTCAGCAGGGCAAAGGGGAGTAAAGCATAGCAAATATTACAAGAAAGAATAGCTGGAAAAAAAGGCTGCATCCCGATTGGTCAGGAACCATGCATGTTAAGAAGACAACTACCTAACAAGGCCTGCCAACCAGGACCATCAGATTTCTGATGAATGCATTACATGACGCTGAATCATGTGCAGGTTTTCCATGTCTTGACTACTGCCAGTAACCCCATGGGGGACTGTAGTGATAATTTTGTGAAGATCCATTAGATGTAAGCAAGTGAGCCACAATGGCTACAGCCTAATTTGCAGTACAGCATTGGATGTCAATGTTTTACACAAGAAAAAAAAGTCCTGGTTCAAGTAAGTAGAGGTCTCCTTTAATTTACTGTTTCTTGAGCGCTAACAGACTACATCCTCTGGCACAGTTTGTTGTGTTAGATTAATGGACATCCATCAACATGTGTGGTATCTTAACAAGAGTATAGAAAGCATTTGCAATGAGTGAAACTGGGACAGCACATCCTAGAAACATAGACAATCTTGGTAAAAAAAGACCATAAGACCACCTAGTCTGCCCAGTTTTACCCCACTCTATCCCGTGACCTACTGTCCAGATGGTGTTTTTGCCCTTCTCTCCCCACTTCACTCCCTGCCTTACTGACACCCTAGAGAAAGTATTAAGCTCTTCATTATGTCCCGGCCATGCTTGAACCCTTTAATGGTTTATTGAACCCACCACCGCTGCTGGTAGGCTGTTCCATGGTTCAACCAGTCTCTCAATAAAGTAAAACTTTCTATCATCCCTCCTGAATCTCCCACTCACCCCTCACCCTATCACCCACTTATTTTCATGTCTCCTTGTTTGTGACCTGCCATTCCTGCTAAATAGCTCCTCCCAGTTTACCTTGTTTATTCCTTTCAGGAAAGATTTCTGTCATGTCCTCTTCTTCTATCTGGCCTCCAGGGAGTACAAGTTCAGTGCCCTAATAGGATCTGCACTGTTGGCCCTGAATCATTTTGATTACTCTGTGCTGCACTTTTTGCAAATTCAAAGCCATGTCCATTTTGTCTGTGTGAGTGAGAGAAATGGCTAAAATAGCTCCCTCCTGTTCTAAAAAATATTCAAGTTACAGATGAGTAATTTAATATGTTAAACGAGACATAACTGGTGATTACTTAGACCAAGGAGTAAGTCAATTAAGAAGGCCAAAAGGGATGCAGAGTCGGAGCCAACAGCACAACAAATACAACAAGCATTTGTCAATGCCAAATGTTGCTTGCTTCTATGTGCTGTTTAGGTACTTGGAAGTCATTGGAGTGCAACTATTGAAAATTTCAGGAACTTACGTAGCCGCGTTTAGAAACTGCGCACGCACGTCAGAAAACAGTCATTTTAGAATTTTTTCACCAAATTTTCAACATAGCCATTTTAAGACCTCTGCTCATGAACAGTGTCACTGTGATTTTCTTAATGTGTCCCATACATTGAGTTCGCACACCGACTGCGCCATTGTGCGCTACATGGTCGGAAACACATTTTGGGCAGGATGTGAAAAATGACAGCTGTACTGCTCATAAGGAGGTGTGGTAAAATGGCAATGTTGAAAATCTGGAGTGAAAATATTGAAAATTCTCGAACTTACGAGCCTGCGTAGGAACTGCACAACGCACGCTCGTAAAACAGTCATTTTTAGGAATTTTTTCACCAAATTTTCAACATAGCCATTTTAAGACCTCTGCTCATGAACAGTGTCACTGTGATTTTCTTAATTTCTCCCATACATTGATTTCGTACACCGACTGCGCCATTCTGCACTACATGGGCAGAAACACATTTTGGGTGAGATGTGAAAAATGACAGCTATACTACTCATAAGAAGGTGTGGTAAAATAGTAATGTTGAAAATCTGGAGTGAAAATATTGAAATTTCGTGAACTTACGAGCCCTGCGTAGGAACTGCATAAACGCGTCAAAAACAGTCATTTTAGAATTTTTGCACTAAATTTTCAACATTGGGTTTTGGACCCTTCATGAATGATGTCACTGTCATGGTGGTATTCAGGCCCAAAGGGTGATTTTGAAGTCACTGCGCAGTCACTGCACGAAATCACCCTTCGGGCCCGAATAACGCCATGACAGTGACATCATTCATGAGAAGGGGTCCCAAAAACCCCATGTTGAAAATTTGGTGCAAAAATTCCAAAAATGCCTGAGATATGCAACAAAGTTGAAACCCCCCTATCTAGCCCATTATACAGCTTACCGGCATTTCCTCAGTTCACGGTCGGCTTTGAAGAGTGCAGACGGTTCCTGGTCCACCAAGATCATTGCGCCAGAGTCTGGTAAGTATGGGGTGAGGGGTGTGGGAGGCTGGGTGCGCAGTGGGTGGGTGCGGGTTGTGGGGTCGGAGACGCTCCGCTGGACCGTTTCGTTTTCAGGTTAAAATAAAAAAAGATGTCATGGGACCATTTGCCATGCTGGGGTGGGCTCCCAGCATAGCACAAGGATGTTGGGGGGGCGTTCAGCCGACGGCAGATTGGGCACCCCCGTCGGCCTATGGACTGATTGCCACGCTGGGGTGGGCTCCCAGCGTGGCACCTACAACGTGGGGGGGTGGAGAGACGCAGCTCAGCCGATGGGGATTGGGCACCCCGTCAGCTACACAGTACGTGCGGGGGCACGCACGCCTGCGTGTCGGGGAAGGGGGGAGCTACGCTTCTTATCTCTGCTCACTGAAGCGTAGCTCCCCCTTTCAACTGTATGCCACTGCATTTTGGAGCGTGTCATAGACAGCTCCAAAATGCATTGGCTTACATGGGCCATGCCTGCCAGCTCACTGACTGAATTGGAGGAGGAGGTGACACACCTCCGAAATCTCCGATGATGGCACTATGTTTCGTGCACATGCATGCAAGCAACATAAAAAGCAGCAAAAAGCTGGCTCTCAACCACTGGAGTTGCCTACAAAAACCAGAGTTTGGTCATAGGATAATAATAGCAGATGTTTTTTGTTAAAGCTAAGAGCAACGCTCACCACTGTTTAACCTGTCAAATCTTTTTGAACAGATGCAGCATGCTTTTTCAAGGCACAGTCACACACCAACAGTACTACTATGTATTGCCATATACTTAAAGTGACAGTGACTAAAGTGCAAGAATAATAAGAATATAAAGTGCAAACTGTGCAAAAATACAGTCACTAAATATGTGTGTGGCCCCTAAAATCTTCCTATAATCCAATTAAAACAAGTAAGTTATGATACAAAAGATAAAAGGATGGAGGAGTGGGTGGGAGGAGGGAAGAGAGAAGTATGAAAACCATGAATAGGAACATTGAGGGAGAGGGTAATAAAAGGGGAGGGACAACAACAAGGAATGGATGGCAGAGTAAAAGAGGGGGAGGAGAGGAATGGGGAGGGAGGACAGAAGGGAAAAAGGAATATTCTATTGCATTAATCTGTAAACCTATACGCCAAGCACTACTACATAATATCAACAACCTTCATCAATAAAAAGCCACATGTTATACAATAATTCATTATTTTGTACTTGATATTGCAACATTTTCATAAATTTGATGAGAACTGGACTTAACAGCACCACCTTATTAACACCCGATGCTGTAACTGCCACTAGTCAAAGCCGTACTCAATACTTATGACAAAGCTTATTACTAAGCTGCTAAGGACAACATAACTCTGGTATTGTTTGCATCCATCCTACCTGTACCAGCTTGTTTTTATCTATGTCTTAATTTACTGTTATACTTATGTGTTGTACTGCTATACTGTGTATTTTGGTTTGTCTTACTGTGACAAGGTACCTTTGTAAATGAGCCTATGGCTCAAAGGTTTTCCAAACTGCTGTTTAAATAAAATAAAATAAAATAAATAAAAATAATTGGAAAGCCCCATTTAATCCTGGACAGTCTCTGGCATGCAATTTAAATTGCCAAAAAGTTTCTGTTTTTTAGCAGCTTGTTGTCCAGATCTCCTCCTCTGTTCCCCCCACAAAAAAAAAAAAAAGTTCCACAAGTCACATAAATTTAAACACATGACTAACACCACATTTCTTTTTTTTGTAAACTTTATATATTTTATGATATACAGCAAAGTCACTTCACAGTGTACAAGACAGGTACACAGACTGTCTCAATTGTTGTACAGGCATGTAAGATGCAAACATCTGTTGGTTTTATAGAACGTGCCCATGCAGTCATGAGGGTGAGTCAGGACAGTTAATAAAACATGCATTTGTCAATGCTGAATGTTTGCTTGCTGACATTGGCATTGGTAGTGTAGAAGTTACAGAGCTGCATAATAGGAATGGCAGTGAAGTATTGAACTGAAGCATGCTCCACTAACAGCAAGTCCTAAACCCCCTGATCATAGGATGACTACATTTTCCAGTCATGCAGTAATACAAAGGGCCTTTTCAAACACACAAACATCTCAACCAAAGGGAGATATGGAAACAGTAAACAGTTTAAAATATATTTTATTTGTATATATGTATTTGCATGTACACATGTGTAAACAGAAAGAGAGAGAGAGAGAGATGGCATGATCAATCTCTATTTCACAAAACGTTTTTTTTTCTGTTCTGTTTTATTCATAAAATGTGATGCCTCAAAAAAGTAATGCTTAAACTCATGATGGAATGTCAATGCACAGACATCACTATTCTAGTCGCCTCCTATTATTTTGCTGTTAAAATGAAATTCAGGCTGGGATTACTGTGAATCTTCTTTTCACAGTTTTAAAACTGTATTTGTTAAGTACTAAAAAATGTTGTGCAGTTGACCATTATGCAAAGGCCTGTGCTTCTTCAAATCACTGTTAGTGATGCAAGTTTGTGATAGCGGTTTTTTATTGATATAATTTTCTACAGCTTGTAAATTATTCACATTTTGACAGGTTTGTTAGATCAAACCTACAACATATCCACTCATACTTTTAAAATTCCATTATTTATATTTCTTAGATGTTTTACTGTAGTTAAGGAAAACAAAAAATATAATTTACTCTATCACCTGAGGAATACTGTTTTGCTATTCCTATGTTTAACATTAGGGCAACTGCTATAAAAGAACTTGTGTTTGTTAATAAACTGGGGAATAACATACCTTCTCAGGCAGAGTTATTTGCTTACGAAAAATACAATAAAAAAACATAATGAAAAAGATTGTTACATATGTTATTACCAAAATACAGTTCTAAAAAATGAGACAAACAAGTAAAGGGGCATCCAACTGCTGCATTCCTATTATTGCTTACAGAAAATTAAAGCTGCAACTGCAAGTCACATTATACCGCTAACCAGTGTCATGACACATTTAATATTTTCAAAAGGTTTAACAAACTGATCTTCTTTTAAAAAATAAATCAAATAAGAAATGTAAAAACTAATACGATTAAAAGTAAAAGAAATAAAGCGATGTATCCATTTTTCAAATACAGTATGGCTCCTCATTGATAGAAAGGACTGATTCGGGATACCTGGCTGGGAAGCTATAGAACAACTTGCAAAATCCCCCAAAGAGCTTTATTGGGGGGGCAGTCTTAGAGCAAAGATTGACCAAATGTCTCTGTTTCTTCTGCCCAGTATCAGCCTTCTGGTGTCGGGACTCTCCAGACATGTTCACAGTTTAGCAGGCTCACAGAAATCCTTTACAATAACATACTGGACAGGAAAAACACACAGCATTTACGATTTTTTCTTTTTTACCAAATGTCGGTACAGTACCTTATGCATAATATCACCAGCAGCAAATAACCAAATTTGGGACTTACGTTGTTGATTTTTTTTCTTGGACAGGGCGATAGGTATGCTTATACAACTGTTTAGGCTGGACTTTCAATAGCAAAATGTTTGCACTTAATTTTTTTTTCTTAAGAAGAATATTGAGGATTCATGTGATACCAGTCGAATTACCAATACTTAACACAAATATATGTGTACATATTCTAGACCATCTTTTCCAAGATGGGAGTAAGAACATAATTTCACTGAAATGAACATCTTCGTTTTTTGTTTCTGTTTTTTTGTAACAATGCCTTAATTATTTAATTATTGCACTGATCTGTTTCTTGATTTCCTCTTGTAATCCAAGACTCGTGCATGAAAATCGAAGTTTTTGGAACACTGTGTAAGTTTAAACGTTTTTAAAGTTTCGAAATATTTCTACTTGATAATGTTATAATGCATTTTTGAAAGTTTTGAGAAGAAAAAACTTTCTTTGTTAGAGAAATGCTATACAACACCACTGGATGTCACCTCAGAGATAAATAAAAAAACTAATCCTTTTTGTTTAAAAAGAAGTGGTGTAGGGCAGTAGTAACTTATCACACTCATTTAGTACTGATGTCAAATAATGATGCTAAAACAGTTACAGCAAGGCGCAATTTACAATAATTGCTGTCACAAAATACAACTACTGTAATTCATAAAATTGCACTTTTTTACAAAATCTACAACTTCTTAATTCATTGGGCTCCTTTACAGAACAAGCAGGGCAAAAGCACATTTACCAATAAGTACTGTAAAGAATGGGAATTAGGGGTTCGTTCCACACATGCAGGTTCTGTGTGAATTTGTTTTAGGACTCCAATCATATCTACTATATTCCATAAAGTTATCACAACCACACATACAGATCGACTACTAGAAAATAATAATGAATTGCTTTACTTCAGCAAACTTGCCTCCAGAGAGCGAAAGAGAAAGGGACGGAATTGATTATATGCTATGCAACACTTCAGCTGATCTAGCAGGTTAAACCAAAAATCCAAACATCCAGTCTATCTACTATACTCAATCAGTTCCAAAACAACTCTACTTAAAAATTTCGACAGGCTACAGTTAATCCAATCATTTCAACAAAATAAAACTCACAACCTTACAGATCTGTCACTAATTACCCACCCGGAAAGCAGTATCTGCATAACAAGAGCAATGCCGAGATATTTCAAACATCAAATGGTCGGCCAACATGTTCAAAACAGCAACTGTAAAACATTCACTGACCATATCAGCAAGATGCAAATACAAAGATTACTATAATACTGCAACTACATCATTTTTTTCCAGATTCAACTACAGAAACCGCTCATTGCCCCCTCCTCATACATTTATCTTACCTCCTGAACAAAATGGCACATTAACCAGAAAAACCTTAATGTCTTATATGACCTGTGAGACTACTACATGAAAAGTAATTGCACAGCTAAATTAGTTAAGCTTTCATGCATCCTGCTACCATTAACTATAAATTAGTAGAGATAAATGCAGAGGGGTAAAATGAAGCTGCTCTCTCCTATGTGAAATCATATTATAATAGAGGTGATCCCTGCTGCCAGTGCCTCTCAGTGGTCCTCAACGGCATTATGTCCCGACTCCTTAGTTCTTCAAATTTTTGGAAATAATAAAATACTATTACTAGTAATAATAATCTTGAATCATATAATTCCCAAATAAAAGAGTGTTCTTTTCTGATCCCCTCTGGTGCTGGTAGATGCCGAAGAATCATACACCTGACTATATATCCAGTCTTTAGTAATAATACAAAGTAGGGCAAGACAATAAACTGCAATGGTGCTAAATCATGTCCCCATCCCGACAGACTACTCCAGAGTACATAGCTGTCGGCTCCGAGAGGCTTCTTTTGCTTGGTTGCCAAGTGTCATAGGTGGCATTGCCCCTGAGTGCTATGGTAGCCCTATACCTACCTTGTGCAGTCTGCCAGAGCCCCCTGTGATGAGTACGGTGGAGACTGGATGGCCGACCATTTGGCCCTGCCTTTATAATCATTTCCACTACAGTGATTCGGGACTCTACTTCAAAGCTAGACCAGCAGCAGCAGCAACTATATAACGCCAGCTCCCTCCAACCTGCATGCAGCCAGGCAACCACCCTGCACTTTTACTTCATCTGATTAACAGCCCGACAGCAGCACACATAGTGATTACAGAAAACATAAATAAATAAGGAGAGAAAGATTATTTTGACTACTGGAAGTCTTGCTGTGTCGTACTTCAACGTGAAGTGTTGCTACCATAAAGGACTTGATAATTACTATTTCAGCTCTAACTGCAGGACTTCAGTTGTTCTTTTGGGAGGGATCAAGGATCAAAGATTTTTATTTGTTCGACAAAAAAGCCATTACAAAATACACCAACATAAAAACAATCCAGGACAGATTAAATTAAAATACAGACAACATCAGTAGATGCAGCATTTACATTTTCTTCATAATGAGCATTTAAGAGAGTATATGTAAATACAGCCATAATCCTATGCTCCCTTATCTGAAGTCACATTCTCTTTCTAGTGAGTAGCTAAGATCACACCACAATAGATGCAAACATGGCTAAGGTAGCAGTATAATTCTATCAATTCAAGACTAAGCTGAAATTTGTGTGCATAAGTACACATATTTACTGTTCCCTCTAAAAGTTAGCAGGTATAAACAAATCTTCACCTGTAGGGAACTGCTAAAGGATTTTACCTCACCATTCGTTCACTCAATCCCCAAAATTCGGACTACCTCTAGTTAGTTAAGCAAAGGAGCGTAACTTTGGCCCATTTGAAGCCGGCCATATGCAGGCCATGTATTTCTTCAGTTAAGGCCATTCTGGTCCTCCCAAATACAAAACCTCCAGTAGAGGGGCCCATAATATGAGTTAGCCAATGATTTAGCCTAGTACCAAGGCCAGACCTGTCCCTACAACTCCAGAGCTCGCTAAGTCAAGCCAACCAATTGGGAGGTCAAGAAACCTTCCTGCTCATATCAGTGATCATTAGTTGTTAAAAACTTTAACCCATAGCTACACACTAATCAGGAAAATGACAATTTGCAACTTGATGAATTAACAATTTTCTACCGAATTTATAAAGAAATATGAGAACATGCTTTAAACCATGCATTCAATTACATTCTAGACAATTTAAGAATAAAATAAGATACAATAAACTTGAATAAAGTTCAACTAAGGAGTCATTTTACTGCTCCAAATCAACTAGAAGTCTTTCAATTTTAAACAAGCTTAGATGTTCCATATGTTTGTAACCACGAGTGAAGGCTGTGTTCGTGTTCAATAAAATTTTGGAGTCATACATATCCCCTTGGGGGTACTTATCTTAATACTAAGCAGCGTCTGTAAAAGGTTTTGTCCAAGTACAGCCCTAGGGAGTTTAAGAAAAGAATGACTCGTCTCTTGCACCAAGAATTGGTGGAGCTACCCATACCAACTCACGGATAGTAGGCCTCAAGAAAGTACACTGTGGGCTCATTTTCACAGCCAAGCAGCAGTGCACACTAACTGAGAAATCTCCATTTTTATAAACATGTAAAACATGTAGAAGCAGCATTTTGACACAGTATTTTAAGTTTTTGTGCTGCTTCTCATTGCTGGAGTCTCTGTCTCCTGCATTTCCAAAGATTAATAGCATAGCATTAAAAGCATAAAAAGTTTGCCTTACCTGGGTTCATTCAATAAAAGGTGTACGGAACATGAGAATCACAAACAAATCTTAGGAGAGCTGCAATATTTTTATTAGTAACTTTTTGAACACCAAACCGCCACACTCAGCGTAGCCTGTTTCAAAAGCAGCTCCTCACTATCAGAAGAGCTTTAATTCAATATATGAAGCCTAACAAAGCAGTAAAAGCTTTGTTCAAACTACAGCATACTTACAACGTTCTCACAGCTCTAGTTTGCACAAATGGAGTGGTGTGTTTACCCCAATATAGTGGTCCAAATAAAGTTTAAACTTAAGTTTCATTCATCAAAAAAGAAATCTCACATGTAGCATGTTTAAACTGAAAGAAATTAAGTAGGGTACTTTATAAAACACAACTCAGGCATACCATACTTCCAGCGACCAAGATAAGGCCATTGATTACCCCAGGTTATTATTATTATTTACTTGCTTTACCAGCAGTAGAGTCTCCACTATCTTTTCCAAGTCTCGTAATTCATGACGTCCTTTACAACTAACAGGGATAACTTTCCAGGTCCTAAAAAGCTGCTCCAGCGATTTCCAGCAATATCACCTTCCTGAACTGGTAGGGAACATCTGTTAAAAAAAGAAATAATAAACACTCCACTCAGTGCAGTAACTTAAGGGATTCATCACACAGCCATCACTCTGGTAAGCTTTGACCCCCAGGCAACATTAGCGTACCTTTTTAAAAGGCTGAATAAGCCTGTAGGCATTTAAAATGCCACAACATTCCAAATCCTCCTCCTTCGGTGCAGCAGTAAATCCTAAAGATTCCCATCTCAGCTTCTCATCTCCTTGGTTCACATACAGTCACCACATGTAGCAATCGCCACGCTACTGCTGCGTGTTAGGCCTTTCAAACTTCTAGGTTCGGGCCACTACTCCAGTGGTGGTGGTACATCCAGCAGGCCTGAATGGGCAACAGAACAATGCCGTGAAAGGACAACTCTGCTAATCAAAAGAGGCGTCTCTCCAAGTAGTGCAATCGATAATGGTATGCATGTCATTCATGAAAACTCCATTTGATGCACTCCTACGGCATTTCACTAGCACTGTCAAGAATTAAGACTTCCTCCAAAAGAGCCATGACTCAGGCTCTGGCAAGTAAATCAATTCAACCATACATAATAACATGAGAATCACAAACAAATCTTAGGAGAGCCGCAATATTTTTCTTAGTAACTTTTTGAACACCGGACCACCGTACTCAGTGTAGCCTGTTTCAAAAGCAGCTCCTCACTATCAGAAGAGCTTTAATTCAATATATGAAGCCCAACGAAGCAGTAAGAGCTTTGTTCAAACTACAGCATACTTACAACGTTCTCACAGCTGTAGTTTGCACAAATGGAGTGGTGCGTTTACCCCAATATAGTGGTCCAAATAAAGTTTAAACTTAAGTTTCATTCATCAAAAAAAGAAATCTCACATGTAGCATGTTTAAATTGAAAGTTTAGTGAAAAAACTGCAGAGTCGGAGCTTCTGTGAGGAGTGGAGCAGCGTTGCGGATATCTTGCTGCTCTGCCCCCACTTTGTTCCATCGCTCATCTAAGGGCTAGAACACCCTTTAAGAGGGGTTAGGATCTGCCCACTTTAAATAGCTGAATGAGCACAGCCTTGCATGTGTTACTGGAGTTTTGCTTTGCTGCGTCCCTGAGACAGTGCAGACTCGCTATAGTTTTAAGGGGGGGGGGGCATGCATGAGCAGGCGATATCTTATCGCTGCACACTGAAGCGTAGGTCCCTCTTTCAACTGTATGCCACTGCATTTTGGAGCTGTCATAGACAGCTCCAGCAGTGATTGGAGAACTGCGACCGCACCTGCAAACACACTGACTGAATTGGAAGACGTTGACACACCTCCGAAAAACTCGGATGATGGCACTATGTTTCTTGCACATGCATGCAAGCAAACATAACAACACACAAGTCCAGCATAGTAATGGTGTAGAAAATTGCACTCTCACTACAGTGGTTGGCATGTAGGAGTTTACCATCATTGCACACTTCTCTTTGGTTGGAAAACAGGGGTGAAGGGCTGGTACATTGGTGGATAAGAAACAGTAATATTTTCCAAATGGCCTGGGCTCAATTAAGTTGACGGACAACCCAATGCTCTATGGCACACCACTTATGCCACATAGGTAAACATCATAGTAGATCAGTTTTAGAAGTCCTCTAACTGAGCACTGTGTATTAACACATCATAATACAAGGTCCTCTCACCCATTCATTCAAAAGGAATTATTAAGCATAAAGGTAATATGAACAGAGACCAGCAGATAAGAACATCAAAAAATTATCTAGAGAATAGGCACAACATTCCAGCCGTAGCACTATAATCACAGAGGGAAGTAATCTAACAGTTAATGCACAAACAGAGCATATGAATCATATTAAGTCCAAATTCAGTTCACTATCAAATTTGCCCTCCCTCCAGATAATTAAAAAATCATTATTACAGCATGGAGTGTCAGCGCAGCTTCTGTTCCTAGCGCAGCTACAGATCTACCACAATAGCAAGTTGACGTATTTTCTGACCTTATATCAGGTTCAACATTCACAAATAAACTCATAATGAAGATCTCAATCTGCCATCAGGAATCACGCCTAAAATCCCATGAACTAATCCTGGTGAAATTCTCTCTTCCCCATACCCTCCCTATCTTAGTTGGGGTTGTTTATGCTCCCCCCCGACTAAACCAAGAGACATTAATTTCCTGCATCTCAGCCATCTCACCACTCGCACAATCAGGTGAATTAATCCTACTAGGGGATTACAACTTTGACTGGCTGGCACCCTCATCCAAATCAGCAATTTCGAAAACAGAATCACTAAATCTTTCTCAGTTGATTTCTGAACCCATTAGATACAATACCCGCTCTGCAAACTTCTCCCTCTTAGACTGGGTCCTCTCTTCCCACCCTCACCGTATGTCCACGGCAGGTTGCTTGACCCAGCCCTAAGTGATCATTGCATCACCTACTGCAGAAGGGAAGTACATCTTCCCGAATCAGCCCCTAAATATATTGAAACCCATCCTTTCTCCACTATCGACATGAACTCCCTCCTATTAGACCTACACAATGCTAATGCACCTGTCTTCTCCATCTCCTCGGCTGATAATGCCTTGGCACACTTCACCGCAATCTTCAAGGGTGTCTGGGACTACCATACTCCTATCAAAGGAACCAGGGTCAGGAAGAGACATCATCCCTGGATCACTGCCCCAATAATTGCTACGTGCAAGGCCTGAGACAGAGCTTGGTCTGCTTTCAAGTCCTCTCAGTCCTCTCGCTCAAGGCAATTATATAACATGGCTAGAAATGCCTGTGTAAAGTCTATCTGGCAAGCTAAGACAGATTAGTTTAAAAACTGGCGTAGTGCATTGTGTGGGCATGTGTGATTTTGTATTTTCTTGAAACTTGGCTTCCCAGCCAAATGCCTTTTGGGGTAACCCTTGCCTCAGTGTTTGCACACAGAGGTTCTTTGTCTTTTAAATAGTTTTTTTATTTTAATGGGTTCACCACAACATAACCAAGACACACTGTCTTAGGGTAGCTGGTTCATTCCACTGGGGTGTCAAACAGATGAGGCATATTGATGAGTCCTGGTAGGACGAAACACGTGTCTATGTCATCTGTTAGCACCCTTTGCAAACTGTGTGAGAGGCCTTTTGGCACCATGCAATTCTGCTTAAAGTTGAACCAGCATAACATTCCGTGGTGACTTGTATATGCAGCCCATGATGCTTTGCATTGTGTGGGCATGTGTGATTTTGTATTTTCTTGAAACTTGGCTTCCCAGCCAAATGCCCTTTGGGGTAACCTTTGCCTCAGTGTTTGCGCGCAGAGGTTCTTTGTCCTTTAAGTAGTGTACACTCATCTTCCTTTTGGAACATTGTTCACACTATCGTCACTCCACCCCAACAATCATGCACCTCTACCCTAATATATAACAACATTGAACTCAAGGAACCCACTCAGGTTGCGGATACCCTAAATTCCTTCTTCACCACCTGTGCCACACCCACCTCCTTCCCTCTTCCTATCACGTCTGGCATCCCCCAAGGTTCTATTCTCTGCCCCATCCTGTTTTCTATCTTTATTAGCAAATTTCTGTCCACCTGTTCTGCATCACTATTGCATATGTATGCAGACAACACCATTTTATATGCTTCTGGCCCTGACTCTGCCACCATCCATTCGGTGTTATATGATTTCAACTCTGTTCAATCATGGTTTCAGGCAAAACAAAGCTGAATACCTCTAAAACTGTCTCAATGAGTTTGGGACTGCACAAAGGCTAGCCAAAACTATAAACAGCTCTATGATAATTTCCCTTGATGGTTCCCCCTTAAAGACTGTCCTCTTGTACAAATACCTAGGGGTATGGCTTGATCCACAGTTAAGTTTGCCATGCACATCGACTACCTGACCTCCAAACTGTGCCCAAAGCTTGGTGTACTATACCACAATAAAGATTCTCTCCCCCACAGGGAACTTCTAACCAAAATTATCCTGCCTGTTATTAATTACACCGATGTTGTCTACGGCACTGCCACTTCCACCACTCTCTCTCAGATTGACTCCCTCTGTTATGCCTTCTGTCATTTTGCCTCAAATTCTCTTTACTGAACTCACCACTGCTCCCTTTTATCCTCTTTAAGCCCCCCCCCCGCTCACTCACAGACATTTTGTTCACTCCCTATCCTTTACTTCCAAATACTGGTTCATTCTACTCCCCTCCTATATTTCTTCCTTCCTCTCTTCTGCCCCAGCCTTGTTTATACTCCCTGCGCCCAGGGACCTCGCGCTCCTTTTCTCTCCATACCCCCTCATCAAACATGGGCAAATCAGCTTTCCACTATTGTCTCCCCTACTTATGGAACTCCCCAGTCCCCTCTGCTGCATAACACCTCCTTGTATCCCTCTGTCAAATTGATACTGTGCCTCCTTCCCTACCCAATCTGCTCCCATTACCCCCCCCAAGGACTGAGTGTGTCTCCCTTGTCTCTCATAATGAGTTACTGCCTGTACTCCAAACATCCCAGTTGAACTAGTCATTTCTGTGCTAAAATGTGTTGAGCACGGTTCATTGCACCCTTGTATATACAATTTTCTGTATGTGTCTTCACTGTATATATTGAAATCTGTTGTGGATAGTGTTTATTCTTTATAAATGGTATAACTGTATATATTGTATACACTGCCTATATTGTAGATACATCTTCTGTTTGATCGGTGTTTTGCATTATATACCACTGTATTTCCTTGTACCCTTTCCCCAGGGGTAGCACCCGGAAATAAGCCCTGGCTCAGTGTGCCTTTCCTGGTCTCCAAATGTTTAAATAAAAAAAAAAATATGACTCTAGAAACCGAACAAGATGACAGACACAATCTTTCTTAGCATGAACAGCTAATGCATTTTCTGGATCTTGTTTGTCTTGATGCAGTTTAAATGTTCACCAAAATGCATTTTGAATAATCTTGTTGTCTTGCCCACATATGCATTAAGGCATTACATGAGCATACAGTCACATAAACAACAGATGAAGTATTGTAAGTTATGAAGTCCCAAACCTCCATTTTTATGTTTGCTTGCGCACGCAACGCACAAGAAACATATTGAGATAGTAGAGCATTGCAGAGGTGTGGTAGTGTTGTGGCCAATGCAGCAAACACTTTAATGGGCACATCCCTCGGCCATCAATTAATGCTGAAGCTGCTGATGATGGCAGTTTCAGAGCGAGCGCTGCACTTGAAAGAAATCTGCCGCTGCAATCAGTGGCAGTTTTGTCATTGCAGCGTCAGTCCCCCTTCCCTCCCAACCAGGCACACAGCAGGACAACAAATTTAAATGTTAGCTCTCTCCCACTGCTGCTTCCCACCCTGCACCCTTCATTCACCATCCCCTGCCAACATTGGGGTGCTCAATCCCCGTGTCAGCATGTATCCCCCCTTACCTCATTAATGTGGCACACTGGGAGGCTACCCCAGTGTGCCAAGAAAACCTTCTTTGATGTTTCTGACACTGGGATGCCCACTCCTGGTGTCAGATGTGCCGCCCCCCCACACCCCTATGTTCTCAGCCAACCTTGGGATGCCCAGTCTCTGGGTCAGCATTAACCCCCCCTCCCCCTCCAGTACTCTGGCACATTGGGAGCCCACCTCAGTGTTACTGTAATCTGGTTTGTTAATATTTCACCTGTAAAATAGAAAACAGTCCCACAATGTCTTTTTTTTAACCTGAAAAAAAAAGTCCCTCATTGTACCCACCAGCCCCCCTCCCCCAACCCACACCCTTCCTCTGTGCACCCCATCTCCCCACACCCCCTCACCCACACTTACTGCCGGAGGTTGGGAGCAACAATCTTCTGTGGACTAGGAACACGTCAGCACTATTCAAAGACTAACCGAGAACTGAAGAAATCACAGTAAGCCTTATGATGGCAGTCAATGGGGGGGGTCAAATTAGTTTGATATCTCAGCCAATTTTTGGAGTTTTGGTCCCAAATTTTCAACATAGGGTTCTTGGGACCCCACCTCCTGAACACTTGCACTGTCATTTTGTTTCTCGGTCTTGAAAGATGATTTAATGGTGACTGTGCGGAATCACCTTTTGGGACCAGTTAATAAAACAATAGTGCCACTGTTCATGAGGAGGGGTCCCAAAAGGCCCTTGTTGCAAAGTTGGTGAAAAAAAATCCAAAAAATGACTGCGTTACAAGTGTCCGTTGCACAGTTTCTATGCACGCTCATAACTTCATCAATTTTTAATATTTTCACTCTAAATTTCCAACATTGCCATTTTTGCACATCCTCTTATGAACAGTATAGCTGTCATTTTTTGCATGCTTCTCGAAAGGTGTTTTTGCACCTGTGGCGCAGAATGGCACGGTCGCTGTATGAAATCAACTTTCGGAATAGAATAAAAAAAAAATCACAGTGCCACTGTTCATGAAGGGAGGTCCCAAAAAGGCCATGTTGAAAATTTGGTGAAAACATTCAAAACTAATGACTGCGTTACGAAAGTGCATTGCACAGTTTCTACACACACTCATACCTTTGCCACTTTTTCATATTTTCACTCCAGATTTTCATCATTGTCATTTCTTCACACCTCCTCATGAACAGTACAGCTGTAATTTTTCACTTCCTGCCCAAAATGTGTTTTTGCAACTGTGGCTCCGAATGGCACACTTGCTGTGTGAAATCACCTTTTGGGATTAAGTAACGAAATGATACTGCCACTGTTCATGAGGTGATGTCCCAAAAAACCCATGTTAAAAATTTGGATCGAAAATACCAACAAATGCCCATGGCGTTAGGGTTTCCAACTGTAACGCCCACCCACTCTGTATAGACTGACAGGCGGGGGTGTGACTTAGGGTAATTGCCCATAATGCTCACTCCATTCTGCCCCACCCACCCTTCAGCCACTGACAGGCATCATGGTGTGCCTTGGGGTCTTCAGCCCTAACGTTCACCCCATCTCCTAAACTGCACCCATGTCAGCTTATTTCCTTATGGAATGAGGTGAGTGCTAGGTCTAAAGACCTCAAGGCACACTGCAACACCTGTCAGTGTCTGCAGGGTGGGGTGGGAATGGTAAGGAGTGTTACGGGACGACCAAAAGGCACCCCCCCCAACGCCTGTCAGTCTCTGTAGGTTGGGGGCGGGGGTTGGCGTTCCTTCAATACTTCACTGCCATCCCTAATATGCATCTCTCTAACTCCTGCACTATCAATGTCAATACCAGCAAGCAAATATTCGACATCGACAAATGCTTGTTTCTTGTGTGACTGGATGTATAAAACAGTTGGTATGTACATTGCTAACTTGTTTGACACAGAGCTTAACTGAGTTGGTAAGTAAGTTGGCATCCTCTTTGCAGATAACACCAAAATCTGCAGTTGAGTGAACATTCGGAAGGGGGTGGAAAGGATGAGCAGAGACCTGAGAAAATTAGAGGATCAGTCAAGGGTGTGGCAGCTAGGTTTCAATGTGAAAAAGTGCAAAATAATGCACTTGAGGCACAGAAACCCAGGGGGTGGAGTGGTACTGACAGCCATCAAACAGGAAAGGGACCTGGGGTAATCATATTGAATGACCTAAAGGTTTTGGAGACCACATCTCTGGAAGGACATAGACATAGTGGAGGCAGTCCAGAGGAGGGCAACTAAAATAGTGCAGGATCTGCATTAAATGCCCTACAAAGAGAGACTAAGGAGCCTCAATATGTACACCCTGGAATAGAGGAGGGAGAGGAGGGATATGACAGAGACCTTTAAATACCTCACTGGGTAAACAAGGTACAGGAGGGAAGTTTTCTTCAGAGGAAAAGGTGCCCAAGAACAAGGGGATATGCCATGAAGTTGAAGGGAGTAGATTCAGAAGAGATGTAAGGAAGTACTTTTTCTTTTTAACTGAAATTTTAGACATACAAACAACGAAGCATAAACACAGTAAAATGCATAAGTACAACAAGAATCGTGCTGAGAACAGCAAAGGAAAAGAGGACATACATAATGGAAAACCATCATTAAAATACAGGGTCAAAACATATCTTAAGCCTTACAAACACATAACATCACTTGCAGATACAATCTTAAACTTAAGAAGAGGTTGCTACAAACATACTAATAAGGAGAGAAGGGCACAAGGCTTAAATATAATTGAATAAGAGTAAATAGCACTGTACTCAGCAAACTTGCAAATACTACCCTCAGGGGTGCCTATTAACTAGCCAACGACTAGCACATCTTTCTAACCATGTCTTACGTATAAATGAAAGGGGGTTAGTACTGCCTTTTTGTAAGGAAGAAGCACTAGCCCCCTGCACTAAGGTCTGCATATTGGCTTGGGCATTCAAGAAGGAGTTCCAGAGTATGTAAAATCTTTGTATACTGTTCTGAGATGCATGTGACATTTTCTCATACTCTGCCAACTTAAATAGGTCTGTTAGCCATTCTTGCAGAGTGAGGGAGTTTTGCATTCTCCACTTCAGTAATAGATGGTGTTTTGCCTCCAGGGCTACTGGGAAGATCCATTCCTTGCCAGCGTGGGAGACGAGAGGCAAACCGGAGTGTCACCCAGAAGCTATAAACCGGGGTCTGTGGGAATATGCATACCCAAGGTCTCTGCATATAGCAACATGACCTAGGCCCGATTTTCCTGGATTTTTAGGCGGGACCAGAGAATATGGGCTAAAGTGCCCTAAGCTTCATGGCATCACCAACAGAGGTCTATATGAATAAGGCCATTCTTTTAGGCACAGCTGGTGTTCTGTACCTCCTATGCAAGATTTGTTTCTGGATTAGTTGATACCTAATGTCCCAAAAGCCTTTATGTGCATTGCACATCAGGCAAGACCAGCAGTCATCCAGGATGGTTATATGCAGCTCCTCATCCCAGTCCTGTTTTGGCTTCAACAGGGGGAGTTCCTGGGGTACAAAGAGGTGATTGTAAATGACACTAGTTAGCCTTTGTGGCATTCTGACCCATTATGAAATTGCGTCCGGGAGATCTCTCACTGTAGGGGGGCCAGCTACCTGTAGTCTCGGAGTCAAAGTCTGACAGAGCTATAGATATCCCCAAAAATCTGATTTTGGTAGATTTTATCTGGTTAGGAGACATTGGAAAGTATCCAGGGTTTGAAAGGAGAAATAGAATAAATTCCCCACTAAGGAAATCTCTGTCTGGACCCAGGTGTTCCAGCATATGAGGGTCTTGTCAATGGTGATGTGTGGATCATCCTAGAGGGGCTGCCACATGCCTATGGAGTTGAATCCCTATTCATGTCTCTTATTGAGGATTCTCCAGGTGGCCAGTGCAAATCTAACCATGGGTGAGGTTTCTTGTTGCCACTAACTACCCACTGGAGGCCCAGGTCCAGACCATGGGGAAGGAAACTTGTTAGCCTTCTCTAATCACAGCCAGACTACAGAAAGAGGTGATTGGGGTAGCAGCTAGGGAAGCACTTGTTTGACACCCATTGCCTGATAAGCCCATAGCCATGGGACACTCCATCCACCTTTTAGAGCAGGTGCTCTAAGCCTCTTAAGAGATAGGCATGGTCTAGTGCCTTCCCAAAGAAATCAGAGGAAAAGCCTCTCCATCCTGTGGAATTTGCATGTGTGGGATGATGACCAAGAGATTGCTTAGTCGAAAGAAGAGCTTGGAGAACTTCATCATTTTGTACACTGCAATTTCCCCCCAAAGGTGAGGTTCAGCTTGGCCCATCTGTGAAAATCTGCCTGGTACAAACCACTTTCCTACCGCTTTGGACTATGCAAATTTCATCTATGGTCAATGTCCAAGCACTGCCCTGTCCAAATTAGACATATTGTATCACTAGGCTATTAGATTTATAACTGGAGCACTGCATCTTATTCACCATTGCACACTTTATGCTATCGTTGGTTGGTTCTCTATTAGATTCAGATGCCATAGGAACACAGTCCTCTGGACCTACAGGACTATAATCAACAAACTTCCTCAATATATTTCTGACTGCCAGTCAGTCTCCTCCGCTGGTTGCTATGTGCTGAGAAGTCTTTACATCATTTCTTTGATTGTCCCTAGGGTCAGGACGTGGCATGGTGCAGTGGCAATAAACCATGTCCTTCCAGTGATATGGAACACCATGTAAAAGACCTTAAAGCTTACTATTTAAGTAAATATGGGCCTCTTTAAGTCTATGTTCTTCTGCACATTCAGGGAATCCTGTGATTGTTTTAAATAGCTGCAGAGTATTACTGCGATCCTAGCATAGTACCCCACAGCTTGGCCACTCCTTGCACTTCACTTGTCTGTCCCTTCCTTCTCCTCCCTCTAGTAACCCCCCCGACCTCCCCTCCCGTTCTCACCTCCCCCTCTTACCTTTCCTCCTGGCCACTCCCTTGCCTCTATTATCCCTACCTCCCCCTCACCTAGTGCTTTAGAAAACTGTAGTGTATGTATTGTACAGATTGTCTGCATAATCTCAATGAAGCTGTAGTATATGTATTGTATATACTGCTTATATTACCATGTAAATTTCATTATTATACTGGTAATAATGCACTGTAGTCTTTATACTTTATTCTTAATTGCATTATTCTGTTTGTTGCCTTACTGTAATTTATACAGATTTGTATATGACCTATCCAGGTCCACCTTGCAAATGCAAAGGAAGCTCAGTGGTGTTTTGCCTGGTAAAATAAAGATGACTGATTGATATCCTTATACCTTCTATTTCTCCTGATTGCCTAATCCACCAGAGTAAGGGTTCCATCACAAAGAGGAAGAGGAGAGGGAACAGGGTATCCTTGGCTTGCCCCCCCCCACTAACAGAAAGGGCAGTGAACCAATGGACAGGTATATATCAGCTTCACCCAGTTTATATACACGGGTCCTATGCTCCTTGCTGCCATAGTTTGATAGAGATTGACTCCACTGAGTGAGTCTAAGGCCTTTTCACTATCAATATTCAACAGGAAGGCAGGGTTCATCTGGCCACTACTGACTCACACAGAAGTAGAAAAGAGCTTTAAGGTTGTCTGTGGCCTCTTGCTGCCATTTACAAACCCCTTCTGATGGTGATATATAAGGTGTGGAATGAGGGTCTTTAGCCTGAGTGCAAGGATGTTTGCCAGAATCTTTGCATCGACATTGAGCAAGAAGATCGGGCAGTGGTTACATAGCTGCTGACTGTCTTTATCCAGTTTGGGCTGTAATGTTGTCAGGTCTTCAGATGTGGAGAGTGGTATAGAATCCTGATCTGTAGCTGCCTCAGAAACAGTAAGTACAGTGCTGCTCAACAGTTCCTCACACTGCTGATAGCACTCTGCAGGGAAATCATCCGGGCCAGGAGTTTTTTGTGTGGGTAGAGCTTTAATTGCTGCTCTAATCTCTTGCTTAGTGATCCGCTGATCTAAAGATTTTGCTTGTGCCTCAGGACAGAGAGGAGTGTGGGACCATAAATGATTCCAATGTGGGATGGGAGGGATAGAGCTGTGTAGAGTATAACTTGGCATAAAATTCTCCGAACGCAGTATTGATGGCAGCATGGTCCGTTTCCAGAACCCCCTTCTGTGATCAGATCTAGGGGATATACTTAGCAGTTTGCCTAACTTTAAGCCTGTAGGCCAGCAACTTGCCATGTTTACCCAGATTACCAGAATTTATGTGAGGTGCGTTGTACTACTCATTGTGCTATGGAATAGGTGAGAGAATTAATTTGATATTTTATGTATTTATTTAAGATTTGGATTAACACCTTTGAGCTGGAAGGCTCATTTACAAAGGTTCCAAGTCGATCAGATGTAAGACAACAAAAAGGGGTACAAACAAATTCAAACAGACAGCAACAATACTACATCAAAGTTCTACAGAAGTGTGGTACACACAGTATGTACAATTTAAATACAGCAGCACATCAACAAGTGTGGTACAAAGCATGTTGAGGAGACCTATACAGGTATGGTAGCTAAAGTAATAAGGTAAGTGACAAAACTGGCCAAGTCATGAGGAGCCGCAGGTGGCTGACAAGGAGAGAGACAATGGCAACCGAGGTGGCCTTGTCAGGATGCAAAGGGGAAGAGAGTTGGTCTACGCACAGATGTTGCAGGGCTCTGAGTGAAGAAATTGCTCAGATTAAATAGCAGGACAAAAAAGGAAGGGGGTTCAGATGGTAAGCTAGGTAGCGGTCTTCTGAAGGAATAACTGGTGACAGATGAGAACAGAGACAGTGACAGCCAAAGGTGGCCTTGTCAGGGTGCAAAAGTGGGGGGATAGTTGGTCTAGGCATGGAGAGTGCAGTGCTCCGAGTGAAGGAATTCAATCAATCAATCAATCAATCACTTTATTTAACCAGGAATTGCTCAGATTGAATAGCAGGGTGAGAAAGGAGGGGGTTCAGATGGTAGGCTAGGTGTGACAGCCACAGCTGCTTACTAAGGAGAGGAATTGTCTGAGTTGTCTTTTGAAAAGGCTTAGCTTTTCAGTGTCAATGAGGGAGACAGGGAGATCACTGAGTCACAGAGGTCCTCTAAAGGATAGGGATCTCTGGGCAAGGGAGGTACACTTAAAAGGGACCTGGAGTGCACACTTAGCTTTGCTTCTTGTGTTTTGTGTGGATTGGAAAATTCCCATTATAGAATCAGGGGTTTGTCCAAGCAGGGCCTTCTTACCTAGTAGACAAACCTGGAATTTAGCCCTGAGGTGAGGTGGGAGCCACCCAATTTGGATGTATAGGCTGCACGTGTGGGTCAGGTTATCGGCCCCTAGAACCAGTCTGCAGGTCTTGTTTAATAGTAGTTTAATCCTCTTAATGGCAGTGTCAGTGGCTGCGCTGTATATTATCAGCCCGTAATCTATTGTGGACAGTACACGGCTGCTAGTTACAAGCCGCAAAGCATTGGGGATCAGTGCATGCTTGTGTCTATATAGCAGGCCAAGCTTTACGTTTGCGGTTTTAATGATGTGGTCTGTTTGCAACGTGAAGGATAGGGTGTCATCAGGTACACTCCTAAATATTTAAAGGTGCTGACTTGCTCCAGTTTTACCCCTTCTTGGCTGAAGACAGTCAGGGGACCAGCTTTTTTCTTTGTTTGGGGCATAGAAAAAAGCATGTCTTTCGTCTTCTTGTAATTTAGGAGAAGACTGTTCTGGAGAAACCATTGTTCAAGTTTTAGGAAGCTATCCTGGAGTGCTGTTATTTGGGACAGTTGGCTGCTGCCACAAAAGATTATAGCATCATCTACGCAAAGCAGCATGTTTGCAGGGCAGGCAGAAGGTAGAATGTCTATGAATAGGCTGAATAGCAAAGGGCCAAGAATAGACCCTTGGGGTACTCTGAGGGTCACAGCCCTGGGGTCTGAGAGTGTTCCATTTAATTTAATGGACTGTGTTCTTTGGGCGAGATAACTCCCAAACCAAGTTACGGTTTCGGAGGACAGTCCCAGGGTGAGGAGATTAGAGAGAAGAAGCTGGTGGTGTACTGTATCAAAAGCTTTTCTGAATTATATGAATATAGACCCAACAGCTATACCACTGTCTAGCACTTCATAAAGGTAATTAGAGAAGTCTATCAGTGCAAACATGGTGCCATATTTTTTATGGAACCCATGTTGCTGTGCACACAGGAGGTTATACTTATTCAGGAATACAGTTAACTGGTCAGACACGATCCATTCAAGGGCTTTTGAGAGAGGGGATAATATGGAAATAGACCTGTAGTTTGCAAAGTTGGTTTGATCCTCGCTTTTGTAGACTGCGGTAACAAGTGCCAACTTCCACAAGTCCGGAAATATCCCTGTTCTGAGGGAAATATTGAACATTTTGGTTAGGGGTAGAGCTAGTTCATCAAGAGCAAGAGATACCAGCTTCATGTCTATCATGTCCACACCCACCCTGTTATTCCATAGGACATGCTTTATGTATTTTATCATGTCAGTTACAGTGACCTTTTTGAAGTAGAATAAAGGTATGGTAGAGTTTTTTTTTTGGGGGGGGCAGTCCTGATTTGGGAGATTCTCAGGTGACTGGGTAGATAAGTAGCCAAGGAGTAAGACAGAGCTCAAGTCTGTGAAGGCTACACTGAACACATCTGCTGTTTCTTTCTGTTCCAGTAGGGTGGTGGTAGTAGCAGTAATGACCATTTTGGGTGGCACTTTAGATTTGCACCCAGTAAGGGTTTTTATGCAGTTCCAGAAGTCTTTCCCATTGCCCCAGCTCTTATCCAGCAGATTTGTGTAATAGGTGGCTTTGACCTTCTTAATTAGCTTGGTACATTTATTTCTGGCCACCTTGTAAGAGACATAGTTACTTGGCTTGCTGGTGGCCCTTGCTTTGTGCCAGAGGTTGCCTCTGTTTTTCATGAGCTCAATGAGGGAGCCAGTGAGCCATGGGTTGGAAGCCCCTTTAACTTTCTTAGTTTTGGCCAGGGTGAAGATGTTACAGACACTGATGAAAGTAGAAATGAAGAAATCTAAGACCTGATTTGTATCAGCAGCCTTATCAAGGGGAGTCCAGTCAGTCCTGCAGAGGTATTGCTTAAATAGCTTGAGCTGCCCTTTCCGTTGCGATCTACTTTTAGCTAGTTTGGGGGTGCACTTCAGTGTTTTATTATACCAGGTGCACAACACGGGGGAGTGGTCACTGAGCGAGTCAGGAAGTACTCATACTTCTGCAATGTGTTCTGGGTGTTCAGAGAGCACACAGTCAATAAGGGAGCTTGTACCAATGTGGTAATTTCTTCTCGTGGCTTGAATTACCATTTGTGTGAGGTAGAGGCTAGAAATTTGGTGTTTAAAGGTGGTGGTATCCTGCGCCAACCAGTTGGTGCTGAAGTCCCCTACAACAACCAATTCCCAGGACTGCCTGATGTGGTCAACAAACAGGCCTATCTACACCCATTGCTTGACTACCTGGGGGTATTTATTTCAAGTTATTGAAATGTTTCACCAGGAAGGCACACTGAGTAATAAAATGCTTGCCTCCCTATGCGACCTGGGGGAAGGGGGTACAGAGGAAAGGATAACACGCAGGTTATCTAGTGAAGTACATCTAAACAGTATATAAACAGCTGCACAGGTTACATTTTATTTTTTATATATATATATATATATATATATATATACAAAATCACACATACCCACACAATGCAAAGCATCATGGGCTGCATATGCAAATCACCACAGAATGTTATGCTGGTTCAACTTTAAGCAGAATTGCATGGTTGCATGGTGCCGAGGCCTCTCACACAGTTTGCAAAGGGTGCTAACAGATGACATAGACACGTGTTTCGTCCTACCAGGACTCATCAGTATGCCTCATCTGTTTGACACCCCAGTGAATGAACCAGCTACCCTAAGATGGTCTGTCTGGGTTATGTTGTGGTGAACCCTATTATATATATATATATATATATATATATATATATATATATATATATATTATGGTAGAGGAGCCATTTCTATGTTAAACCCCAAAACTTTGCACCTTAATAACTTTGCAACCATTTGAAAGATTTAACTGAAATTTGGCATACATGATCAAGAATCATAGGCCTTGGTATCTGCCAAGTTTTGTACCGGTCGGATACACAGCTGTGGAGTTATTAAGCATGATTTACGCACGCGTTTACGCTTTTTCTGGAATTCTACGGTCGCGCGTACAGGTCGCATGGTTTGCATGACCGGCCCAAAATCTTCAGGGAACGTGCGGCCGGGATCCCCAATGTGTCTTTTGAAGATTTGGTGAAAAAATATTAAACAGTTCAAAAGTTATTCAAAAAACAATTTCCCATTATAAGTCAATGGGAAAAGTTAACAAAAAGTTCAACACTTTTGCAAATGCATTTTTACTTTCGCAAATGGGCCTGTTACTTTCGCAAATCGGCCATTTTGTTTTCAGTTTGTGATTAGAAAAATGCTTGGCATTTAAATTTGGGACCCTCTAGCAACCTAATTTTTTTTGTATTCAGCTAGTCGGACCCTGAGGATGCTAGCCATGTCTTTATTTTGGGGTAAAACACCCCAGAAATATGTTTTTCAGATTTCGGGAAAAAGTATTTTCAGCAGTCACTTTCGTCGTCATGAAAGTGTCGCAAATGTTTGCGAAAAGCTTTTGCAAATTGCACAGTAATTTTCAGTCACTTTACCGCTGACGCTCTACACCACCACGCGCGCCATCCTTTGTGTTTTCATTTGCACTTATGCTCTGTTATTTTTTGCCATTTGTGTCTACTGTACTGTTTCTCTTTCTGTTTCACTTTCGTCACCATGCCCATTGACATTTCCATTTGCAGGCACCATGTTACTATGTGACAAGACATCACGTGGCACACCGTTCCGTCTACACCACCATGTTAGTACCTTTCTGTTCTCGTTCGGCGCCGCGTTACCTTGTCGCGCCACTGTTCGCGCTTCTGTTTGAGTTGCTGTTCCTGTTACTATGCTCAAGACATCGGGCCCCAGCGCCCGCTGCCATTACGTGTCGGGAGTGCCCCTATGTGCTATCCTTGCATTTTCATTTGCGCTATGCTTCTGTTATTTTTTGCCATTTATGTCTACAGTACTGTTTCTCTTTCTGTTTCACTTTGCATCACCATGCCCATTGACATTTCCGTTTGCAGGCACCATTACTATCATGACAACACATCACGTGGCAGACTGTTCCGCTATGCCACCTGTGCATTGCCCTTTCTGTTGTCATTTGCGCTTGCGTTACCATGTGCGCCACTGTTAGCGCTTCTGTTTGCATTGCTCTTCCTGTTACTATGCCACAAGACATCATGTGGTGGGAGGGCCCCGCGCTCCTGCCGCCACATTACATTCACTATTTCTCATTATCATTCTCAAAAAGAAAGGAAATTAGAGGCAAAAAACTCCGTTTAATGCATTAGTTAGGGTTGTTCCACAGCGACAAAAGTGAGGAAATTCGCTGTTAGGGTTGAAAACCCTACTCCGAATTCACCCCCCTAGCACCACACATCAACAGCAAAACTGAGGCCATGTACACCAAACGTACACATCCCTGATTGCAGCTGCACACAACGTACCACACTTAGTAGTTGCATGGCCTTACCTACCAATGCCCCACACCACACCACAACTGGTACTGTGCCGTTAGTCAATATAAATGCTGAAGGTGCATGATGACAGTTGTAGAAAGGTTTTAACACTAGTGAGTATACGTTAATTAAGAGAAGTACATAAATTAACTACAAGACACTAGCATGCTCAAGATAAAAGTAGTGTTACATTTAGTATGTGATTTACATAGTAGTACATTTACTGCAACAGTTTACTCAAGATAGAGAGGCTGATGTAAACGTATGGAAAAGCATTGCCTGTTCAACGCTGTGAAATTCATACTGCCAGTATCAGATGCATTCTTACTGATGAAGGTGTACTGCTGATGTACATACATAGACCTTCAGTGTGTTTCAATACTAAAGATGCAGTAAGTATTCTTTGTAAGAAACAGTGTAATTGCATGGATCAGGCCAAGCAACTTCTAAATATCATAGCACTACTGAGCCAACAATGACATACCTGTATCGGAGATGTATAGAGATTTTCCTGTAGGCACTTACTGAGTATGTTGTACCTGATAAAGACAATCTCATTGCATCTGTGATGACTAACTTATTCAAATAGTAATACATTTACTATTGTTGCAATGAGTGATCTATGCCTTATAGACACAGTGTAATTTTTTAACAGTTGTTTCATACTCAGGCTGTATGCCTAGTGTTTGGGTTTGCCACACTTCTGTCACTGATGCTATCAAAGTGATAACTATGTTAATTGTGGTACAACAGGAATCAAGTAGGTATGGTGTAGATATAAACAGAATGTCTTTTAGTATTGATTTAACTCAATGGGGTAAGTGTACTAGGACAGCAGGGGTTATTTTCTATCACTGACTCTGTCAGTTATAATCATACTAAGGTTTCGATGACTGTAATGACTGGTTACACTGTTCAGCTTCATGAGTTCATATTCACAGCCATTCTCCAGTAACTAGACAGTGTATGGTGTAACTGGGTGGGACACTGTGTTGCAAAGCTGCTGCAGTGCCTAGCAGAGGGAGAGTAGCTACTCATAAAGACAATTACAATAAGGCATGACCAACAGTTATGTTAAATGGTCTGTTAATCACCCTGTAGGGGTTTAATGTTGAATGAGGCATAGCCGAGTGCCACATGTCGCTAGACAGTGATAAACTGACCATTAACATAATACCTGGGAGTGGCTTATTGCTATCATAATAAAACTGTTTTTTAAACAACATTAAACCATGTTCATCATATGGTTAGGCTCTACATGTATGTTAATAAAACTAAACATAAGGCTGTTACAATGTTTACAGTCAATTAGAAAGCTGCATTTCTCAAACCCTTGTTATAATCAGAGATATTATACCTGTACAACTCCTTGGTTTTGCTGAACTCTGTTGCTCAGGTGGTCCACCACATGTGGTGTGGTCTGGTGTGGGGCATCAGTAGGTAAGGCCATGCAACTACTAAGTGTGGTACGTTGTGTGCAGCTGCAATCAGGGATGTGTACGTTTGGTGTACATGGCCTCAGTTTTGCTGTTGATCTCCACTGAGCATGCAGTACCTGGTCAGGTGGGTGGGATGTCTCGTAGTACATTTAGACAATTGTTTGTTATTTCTGTCACCTGCTGCTGGATGTCTGTCATTGGTTGTGTTGATTTGGTCCTCCCCCATACTTGCATGTGTGTGTGTGTGTGTGTGTGTCTGTGTGTGTGTGGTGCTGGGGGGGTGAATTCGGAGTTAGGGTTTTCAACCCTAACAGCGAATTTCCTCACTTTCGTCGCTGTGGAACAACCCTAACTAATGCATTAAATGGATTTTTTTGCCTCTAATATACATATATATTATTACCATAGTTAGGGTTGAGGAGCCATTTCTATGTTAAACCCAAAATTTTGCACCTTAATAACTTTGCAACCGTTTGATGGACTTGCCTGAAATTTGGAATACACAATCAAGAACCATAGGCCTTGGGATCTGCCAAGTTTTATACCAGTCAGATACACAGTTGTGGAGTTATTAAGCGTGATCTGAGCGCATTTACGCTTTTCTGGAATTCTACGGTTGCACAGACAGGTCGCATCGGTTTAAAGCGACCGCCTGAAATCTTCAGGGATCATGCAGCCAGGTTCCCAATGTGCCTTTCAAAGATTTGGAGAAAAAATATTAAATGGTTCAAAAGTTATTCAAAAGACAATTTCCCATTATAAGTCAATGGGAAAAGTTAACAAAAAGTTCGACAGTGTCGCAAATGCATTTTTACTTTCACAAATGGCCCTGTTACTTTCGCAAATCTGCCATTTTTTTAGTTAGTGATCAGAAAAATGCTTGGCATTTAAATTTGGGACCCTCTAGCAACCTAATTCTTTTTGTATTCGCTTAGTCGGACCCTGAGGATGCTAGCCATGTCTTTATTTTTGGTAAAACACCCCAGAAATATGTTTTTCAAATTTCTGGAAAAAGTACTTTCACAAAGTACTTTCGTGCTCACGAAAGTGTTGCAAATTTTGCAAAAGCTTTCGCAAATTGCGACAGCAGTTTTCTAGTCTGTGGGAAAATGACAGCAATTCTTTGGCACTGCGCTGCAAAAGAACGGTTGGGAGTTTTGGGATGAAATTTGAAGGGAATGCAGCCGGCATCTCACAGATGTGCCTTTCAGTTTTGTGTTGAACAAATATTACACAGCGGCAAAGTTACGGCACTCCAAAATTGACAGTTTTTCCCATAGGATAACATTACGGTGCCCGACGCATTACAGGAATCCTTTGGCACCCTGCTGCAAAATAACGGTTTGTTCTTTTTTCCTGAAATTTGGAAGGAAGACAACCAACAGCCCACAGATGTGCCTTTCAGTGGTTTGGTGAAAAAATATTACAGGGAGGCAAAGTTATGGTGCTCCGAACTTCTCTTTTTTTCCCATAGGATAACATTACAGTGTTCGCCGTGCCTTTCAGGGCCCGTATCTTGAAAACGGTGCGTTGGAAAATTGCTTAGCCCCCTAAAGTCCTAAACTAGCCAGGACAGTCATAAATCATATGACTTTTACATTTTTTTTCTGCGTTGTACGGTTCCTGAGGTATAACCTATTTAGTATTCCAAGTCCTCATTTTCTGCTCCGATACCCATTACTGTATAATGCATACATTCTTTGTACTCACTGTCTTTCTCTATGCAGGTTTTGGGGAAAACCAGCCTGTGCCTACATTACTGTTACCGCTGGTTCTTTCCGCTATGTGTTCCGTCTGCTTCACTTACTGTTGACATCTACGCCACCATGTGCGTATCCTTTGCATTTCATTTGCGCTATGCTTTGTTATTTTTGCCATTTGTGTCTACAGTACTGTTTTCTTCTGTTTCACTTTGCGTCACCATGCCCATTGACATTTCTGTTTGCAGGCACCATGTTACTATGTGACAACACATCACGTGCAAACCGCTCCCGTCTACACCACCGCAGGCGCACTCTTTCTGTTCTCATTCGCGCGCATTACCATGTGTGCCACTGTTAGCGCTCTGTTTACATTGCTGTTCCTGTTACTATGCCACAAGACATCACGCAGTGGGAGCCGGGCCCGCCACCACATTACATGGTGGAAGCCGGGCCCAGAGGGCCCTGCTCTCCGCCGCTGCATTACATTCACTATTTCTCATTATCATTCTCAAAAGAAGGATAGAGGTAAAACTCCATTTATCGCATAGTTAGTTACCATCAGGGCCTGGTAGCATGGCCTTTCACCGGTATTAGTGCACATTGTCATCGGTCCAACCTCACCCCATTCTCCCATACATCTGCTGCTTTACACGCCATGGGGTGAGAGTTAGGCTGACGACCCAATGCGCACTCCCAATGCCGGTTGGGGTGGGCTGGGGTCCAAGGGGTTTTCAACCAACACCGAATTTCCCACTTTTGTCGCTGTGGAGCAACCCTAACTAATGCATTAAATGGAGTTTTTTGCCTCTAATATATATATATATATATATATATAGACTGTAGTGAGCACCAGTGACTTGTTATGGCTGCCAGTTATTAACTGTATGGATAGCATCTGTACCTCTTTTGTTACTAAGCTGTTGGGCAGCACCTGACCCTTAATTTCATTGTTGAAGTATACCAGACAACCACCCCCACGTTTTGAGACTCTGTCCTGCCAGAAGATGGTGTAGCCATCAAGGATCTTGGGGGAAAGCCAGGACTCCATGAGTGAGATAATGTGAGGTTTATGCTGCATAACCCAGGCCTGGAGGTGTGGAAATTTTGGTAAAAAGCTACCTATATTGATTGCAGCAAGTTTAAGCTGACC
Organism: Neoceratodus forsteri; assembly: GCA_016271365.2. Taxonomy (NCBI): domain Eukaryota; kingdom Metazoa; phylum Chordata; order Ceratodontiformes; family Ceratodontidae; genus Neoceratodus; species Neoceratodus forsteri. The sequence goes on along the minus strand of CM028137.1, from coordinate 337,913,377 downwards.
CGATCCCCTGTTTTTATCATGCCCAAGCGGGCCAGGGTTTGGGTGTATGTTACCTGACAGGAGGAGCAGAATAAATGTTAATTTTTAATTGAGTGTTTCCAGTAGGCCAGTTTACTGCAGGTATATTTTCGATGGGTTAGTCTATATCTTTGAGTTTGCGTTGTTGGGGTCAGGGTGCATAGTTGGCTTGCAATAGTTCTAGGGGTAAGGGTATGCAGTGTGTTGGGCAGAAGAGGTGGACTATATGTGGGCACACTATTTAGGTTGTCCACAGTGCCCCTTATTGTACTAGGAAGCTGCATTAAGGGGTAAATGCAGAGGGTAGGTACGCTAGCGGTGTGGTCAGGGGTGTACCATCCCCCACCCCACTTACTGTATGGTGGTCATAATTAGAATAAGTGAGAGAGGGATGGCTATAGGTGTTCTCAGAACTATGATGCAGGTGTGGGAACCAGAGTAGGGATGTGCCTATGGGTAGTAGTGCTGCAGCGAGGGATATAATGTGCAACCATACAGGATTCCGTGGTATTATTCTGAGTACAAGGGCTAGAAGATGCAGGGTTATATGAGGCAGTCAGAGGCATGGGCTCAGCAGAGCGGAAGGGACCACAGTGCCCACTGGAGGACAAGCAATATAATCAGCTAATGGAGTTCTGGGCAGATAGAAAAAAACACCTTGATGTCGTCACCAAGTCACATGGCCAAACCACCCTGTAAATCAAGAGGACCAAGGGGTATGCACAGGCTGTGTGTGCTGAGCTTCAGGAGCCGTGCTGTACAAAAATCCTGTCAGTTTTCCACTAGCGTGAGAAACTCTCTGCCAGCAGCATTGAAATGTGCTCCATTCTGCTCCCAAGTGAGCTCTGTTTTACTCCATGTGACTGTACTGAAAATGTACCTGCTTCAGTGGGGTCAGCAGGCCCTTGGGCAGCTTCAGTAAAGTTGGACGGGGAGAGACAGGTCATGGCCTTCATGACCCTCCATGCCATAGTTTGCAGACTTCCTGTGGAGGGAGAAGGTAAACCTCTGTTAAATATTGTGGGGATTAAAATGTTATACAGTAAAAAGAGCCACAATCAGAGTGGGAAATAGGAAGGTTGAAAAAGTAGGGGTGTGGATTAGCAGTGGGAGAATGAGGAGGAGGAGGAGGAGAGCAAGATAGTGGAGGGGGCATAGCAAGATGGCTGGACAGAGCAACAGGCAGTGAGAGTATGAACAGCAGGTTACAAGCTCAGTTGCCCATGGCAGAGGTAGTCGGCCAGGACAGTAATACCATATGCGGAATGCTAAACACTGCAACAGTGAGCACTATCTGACTGGCTATTGCACATTAGAACTAGTTAGAACTGGTTACAGCACAGTAGAAATATTGAGATTGGTTACAACAGCCAAGGAACCCAAACAACAGTGCTATGTGGAAATATGCAGCAACACAGATGCTTACCTGACTGGCTAAGGCAGTACAATTTAAAGAACTGCTCTAAACATGCAACTAGCCCTGTAAATACTATGAAGCCTTAAGGTAACAGCTCATAATAGCTAAAATCATGCTGTAATAGGAGATGGCAGTTGTGTACAAAACCTGTCAACAGGAGCCCCCACACACATGCTGTGTGTGCTGAGCTTCAGGAGCCATGCTGTACGGGAGTCCCATTGGAGTTTCCCACTAGCATGAGAAACCCTCTGCCAGCGGCGTTCTGCTGTGAAATTTACTCCGTTCTGCTCCTAAAAGAGCTCAGTTTTGCTGCTATTAAATATGCTCCTAAGTGGGCTCTGTTTTGCTCCGTATGACTGCACTGAAAATGTACCTGCTTCAGTGGGGTCAGCAGGTCCTTGAGTGGCTTATGTAAAGTTAGAGAGGGAGAGACAAGTCACGGCCCTCAAGACCCCCCCATGCTGGTGCAGACTGCCTGCATCAGTGGGGTCAGCAGGCCCTCAGGTGGCTTCAATAAAGTTGGAGGGGGAGCGACAGGTTGTGGCCCTCAAGACCCCCCACACTGGTGCAGACTGCCTGCTTCAGTGGGGTCAGCAGACCCTAGGGCGGCTTCAGTAAAGCTGGAGGGGGAGAGAAAGGTAGCAGCCCTCAAGAGCCCTGAGGCTGGAGCAGACTTCCTGCTTCAGCGGGGTCAGCAGGCCCTGATATTTTAGCTGTGGTATCTCCTAGCGCAGGTTTGGGAGTTATTGTAGCTAGTTTCATTCTCTTTCAGGTCTTCTTATAGCTGGCTAAGATGGGCCCCTACCGGGTCAATATAGCATGGAGAGAACCATGCATGGAATACCGTGACTAACATACAACGTGGTGTAGTAGCTCAACAGGGTACATAACCCTGCAAGGTACATATGTTGCATGCGGTTTTGTACCTTGTTGCGCATGGTTGGTGGGGAGGAGTGACATGGTGATCAAGACCTCTGTCTGGGAGGTGGTCTGCTGAGCTGCCACCATAGCTCAGTGGGATGAACCACGAGAGTGCAGGATCACTATGCATCTGTGGACCGGGGTCCGAATCCTGGTCCTACACTTTTGCAAAACCGCATTGTGCAGTTTTCTTTTTTTTCTCCTTCATGCATGTTTCCCCTTGTCCTTGTGTTGAACCCCCCGGAGTTGATTATATTAGTGTGGGGGGTTCAAGGGTGCATCCCCCTGTAATGGGGGGTGCGGGAGCAGAGCCCCCTGCAGAAAACAAAGAGGCCACTGCAGTGTTTTGCCAAACTGTGTTTCTGCATTTTATTGCAGCGGCAGCAATGTATCCACTGTATTTACAGCACGGTACATTGCTGCGCTGTTTCGTAATGTGACATCATGACCCAGTGTCAGATGGGCCTCCTTCGGTTTTGTAGCATGGGAGTAGTTAATGCCGCCCCCCCCCCCCACAGGTAGGTTTTCAGGGCATCCCAAAGCACTGCTTTGGAAGCTTCCGGGGAATCATTTAGATCCAAATAATACTGAATCTCCTGCTGGAGCCAAGGTTTGAACTTGGGATCTTGCAGAAGGAATTTGTTAAAATGCCAGCAGGGTGTTACTGGGTCTGCCAGGCCTATGCCCACTGACAAAGAAACAGCGGCATGGTCTGAAATCTTAATGGGACCTATGGCTGTATCATGGACTGCACTGAGCATTTGCATCCCCCCCAAAAAAGTAGTTAAGATGGCTACTTGTGTCATGTCTGGCAGAATGAAAGGTAAAGTCCCTACCTGAGGGGTTAAGGGTACTCCAGGGATCCACTAAATAAAATTCAGAGGCTAACTGGGTTATCGCTTGCCTGGATCGGGTGGTAGCTAAAGACGTGTGGCAGAGTCTGTCCATGATAGGGTGACATACTAAATCGAAATTCCCTCCTAGAATGACCTGATCTCCTGGTTGTTACTAGGGATGGGCGAACCAGTTAGTTAAAAATATGAACTGACCCTAACATGCCGAAATGTTCTGTTTGGATCGATTTGGACGGCTCCTATCGTGGGAACTGCAGCGCAAGAAGTGCCAGAGCAGGAGAAACCCACAGGAGGGACCAGAGACAAGACTCTGGTCCCTCACTGGATGGCTGAGCTGTCCAGCTCTCTAAGGTGGTACCTGATTGGGTTGCTGCTCCAGCAGCCCACATGGTCCACCTTAGAGCTGTGCAGAGCAATCATCAGGACGGAGAAGGAGCAGTAGCTTCTCTTGGCTGCTTCTTGTATTGCAGATCACCGAATAGATCGTTTCTTCTGTGCTTGTGGTATTTTTGCTCCTTGGGCAAGCAAAGAAGTCCACTGCCAGTCTGCCACTCCAAAAAAATAAATAATAATTTTTTAAACTAAAAAAAGAACTTAAGGGAGAAAGGGATTTGGAACTTGGGGATGGGGACTCGAGGAATGGGAGTTGGGGACTCAGGAGGGGATTATCAGCAAAGACTGAGTGTGGGAGTCTGGAGGGAGTTGGAGATTGGGGTGGGGACTGGACTGGGGAGTACAATGTATGGGAGAGGAGACTTGGACATATGATCTTCATGAACATGAACATTAAATGATGAGACAGGATGGAAAATGGAGAGAGAGAGAGACTGAGGGCAACTTGTGAGAACTAGAGTGCTGTGTGTATAAAATCTGCCAGCCAGTTGTCAGTGCACTAGTGCCACTTCTTGCATACAATCTGTGTGACCTCCCCCTCAGAGAGGGTTAGCCAGCCAAGGTCCCCCAGAATCTCTGTGGGTATACTAGCAACAGTGCCTGCAGCATCACCCTTAGCGTAGGTGGTGTGTGAAATAAATTCTGTGTGTGAAACAAAATCTGCCAGCCAGTCATCAGTGCACTAGTGCCACTTCCTGCATACAGTCTGTGTGATCCCACCTACTCCTGTGTCAGAGATGGTTAGGCCAGGCAGGGTCCCCAAGAATCTCTGTGGGTATACTAGCAACAGTGCCTGCAGCATCACCCTTAGCGTAGGTGGTGTGTGAAATAAATTCTGTGTGTGAAACAAAATCTGCCAGCCAGTCATCAGTGCACTAGTGCCACTTCCTGCATACAGTCTGTGTGATCCCACCTACTCCTGTGTCAGAGATGGTTAGGCCAGGCAGGATCCCCAAGAATCCCTATGGGTATACTAGCAACAGTGCCTGCAGCATCACCTTTAGCATAGGTGGTGTGTGAAATAAATTCTGTGTGTGAAACAAAATCTGCCAGCCAGTCGTCAGTGCACTAGTGCCACTTCCTGCATACAGCCTGTGTGATCCCACCTCCTCCTGTGTCAGAGATGGTTAGGCCAGGCAGGGTCCCCAAGAATCCCTATGGGTATACTAGCAACAGTGCCTGCAGCATCACCTTTAGCATAGGCAGTGTGTGAAATAGAATCTGCCAAGACTGCCAGCCAGTTATCCGTGCACCAGTGCCACTTGTTGCATGCTGTCTGTGTAACCCCCCCCAAAGAAGTCAGTCATCTGTCATCTTCCTCCCTGTGATCGCTCAGTGGAGTATAAGCTTTGGCTCAGTGGGCAAGGCAGTCCGTCACATCGTATGGAATATAGAAAAAAAATCCTTGAAGGGGAAAAGCACTGTGTCAGAGAGGGTTAGGCCAGGCAGGGTCCCCCAGAATCTCTGTGGGTATACTAGCAGCAGTACCTGCACCATCGCCCTTAGCATAGGTGGTGTGTGAAATAAGTTCTGTATGTGAAATAAAATCTGCCAGCCAGTCATCAGTGCACCAGTGCCACTTCTTGCATGCTGTCTGTGTGACGCCCCCTCCACCAAGAAGTGAGCCATCTGTCATCTTCCTCCCTGTGCTCACTCAGTGGGGGTATAAGCTGATAGCAGAGGGGAGGGGTTACAGTTAGTTAATCAATATAAATACCTTGGATTTTGGTTAGATAACTATGGGTCTGGTAATTTGCATGTAGACAATTTGATCTCCCAAGTTAATAAGCAGGTGTGATTCCTTTTTAGGAATACGAATTGTTTAGATTCTGTGACACTGGATTTGATTGTAAAGATACAGATTTTCCCTTTAATCGATTATGGGGATGTTCTATATGATGGAGCCACTAGGGACGACTATCAAAGTTAGACGTTTTAGTTAATCGTCTTGCTAGACTGATTCTTAGTTGTCCCAAACTTACATCACTGTGAATTATACGAGAGACTAGGGTGGTTATCATTAAGTAGGAGAAGAATGATACACAAACAGTGATTTGCTTATAAATGTGGGTTGGGTTTTGTCCCTTTATATTTAAAGAATAGAATTTCCTTTAGAAATGTTGAATTAACTTTAAGAAACTCAGTTGTTATGGATATGGTTGTCCCCCTTGCAAAATCAAAATGCTCCCAATATTTATTTAGCAATTATATTCAGATATGTTGGAATGGTCTTCCTCATGAATATAGACAAAAGATTGGTAGGCCTTTATCAATATCCCATCTAAGAAAACACTTGATTTCCATACAGGAACCTTGTAATTGTTATTGATGTTTTTTATGCTTTTGTAGTTGATGACTGATGTTTGACTGTATTTATAGTGTTGAGTGTTGAATGTTTTGTATTTTCTGTAAAGGTTACGATTGCGAATGAGTTTTTACTGACTGGTTTTAACCTAAAATAAATAAACAAAATAAACAAGCTGTGGCTCAGTGGGCAGGGCATTCCATCACATCACATGCAATAAAGAAAAAAATTAAAAATATTCTTGAAGGGGAAAAGTGCTGTGTCAGAGAGTGTTAGGCCAGGCAGGTTCCCCCAGAATCTCTGTGGGTATACTAGCAGCAGTGTCTGCAGCATCGCCCTTAGTGTAGGTGGTGTGTGAGATAAATTCTGTGTGTGAAATAAAATCTGCCAGCCAGTCGTCAGTGCACCAGTGCCACTTCTTGCATACTGTCTGTGTGACGCCCCCTCCACCAAGAAGTCAGCCATCTGTCATCTTCCTCCCTCACTCAGTGGGGTATAAGCTTTGACTCAGTGGGCAGGACATGCCATCACATCATGTGGAATAATAACTAAATAAAAAATTCCTTGAAGGGAAAAAGTACTGTGTCAGAGAGGGTTAGGCCAGCCAAGGTCCCCCAGAATCTCTGTGGGTATACTAGAAGCTGTGCCTGCAGCATCGCCCTTAGCGTAGGTGATGTGTGAAATAAATTCTGTGTGTGAAATAAAATCTGCCAGCCAGTCATCAGTGCACCAGTACCACTTCTTGCTTACTGCCTGTGCAACCCCCCCCACCCCCACAAGAAGTCAGTCATCTGTCATGTTCCTCTCTGTGCTTGCTCAGTGGGGTATAAGTTTTGGCTCAGTGGGCAGGACATTCCGTCACATCACATGGAATAAAAAAAAATTGTAACACAGCATTATTCAGAAGTGCACGACGGCGCCCCGGGATAGGCGCAACGCCGTCACGTGGTGCAGGAGCAACACGGCATTGTGAGCCGATAATGCCGTGTTGCTGCAGCCGAGCGAGTCTCGACTCCAACACAGCATTGTTTCTCATAATGCCGTGTTGAGCTCGGGGAAACGCGAATCAACACGGCATTATGAGAAATAATGCCGTGTTTGGGCTCGCTGAATGCATAAGACCAACACGGCATTGGCGAGAAATAATGCCGTGTTGGAGTCATGGACGCGCTTCCAGCACAGCAACACGGCAGCTCCTGCACCACGTGACGATGTGCTCTGTCGCGCCTGGTAGAGCCTCAATAATGCCCTGTTATAAAGTAACAATAAAGTGTATGAAGATCGCCTCAGTCTCCGGCGCTTTTTTTCTTAATGACTCTGCTTGTCCTAGTATACATCGCGCTTGTCCGTGTTACAAGAGCATTAATCACCGGCAGCGTCGGCCTCTACCGGTGATTAATGCCCGCTGGGGAGTTGAACCCTCGGGCTTCGCCCTGCGTCAATGCCTCAGCGGCATTAATCCCGTAGACTTCCTCCTCATGGGTGATTAATGCTTACATAACCACTTTTGACCCTGAACAAAACAGACTGGCATTATGGAGTACTCCAAAAAATAGTAAAGCAAAAGCCGGGGGCAAAGGAAGTAATAAACGTAAAAAAAAGTTTATTCAAGAGCCCAGGAAGAAGTGGCCCAAAAAGTAAAGTACAAAAACAAGAAGCACAGTCTGTTGAAGGGGCTGAACTAAATGCCACTAGTATCAATGTGCAAGATAACTCTCAAAAATACTGAAAATCCGGTGCAACTCTCCCCCCCCCCCAATAAATGGTGGCTCCCAAAAGTCTTCCTTGAGTGTGCTTAAATGCCCACTGCCAGGCGGGTGTTCTGTATCTTTACAGGTGTAAAAGTGCTTGCATGCGAGTGCCCTGTTAGCCTCCGTGCCTGTTCCTTTAAGAAACATTATTTTTGTAGTGTATAATTAATCTGGGTAGGGGCCGAGTGTTTCCAGGCTCAAGTCTTACCCGAGCTGCAATAATATTGCTCTGTTCTGCTATCGCAAATGGTGCAGAGGGAGCTCTGTTAGAGCTGGTAATTGTTTGCTGATTAGCTGCTCTAATAATAATAATGGTATTACAGTTTGTCTAACCTGCCTTTCTTTGCAGCATGGACATTTCTGTATTGCACCAATACATACCTTTTGGGAACCTTAAAATGGAGTCTATCTGCAGGGGTCTTGTGGGAGTGAATTTCTGTAGGAACTGTAGTTTTTTCATTTTGGCACCTAAATGGAGAGGTGGAGCCCTTGCTTTGACAGACAGTTGAATCAACCAACCAAACCGTTTTTGGATCAGAAGGAAGTTCCAGTGTTGCCTGCAGCAGAGAGTCAGTCTGAGTTTGGAGTTGAGAAAGTGAACTGCTCAAGACATTCAAGCAGCTGGAAACTGGTGGGAAGGCTGTGTCTGGCCTGCCTGCTGGAAAATGGTGGGAAGGCTCTGTCTGGCCTGCCTGCTTTATCTTCCATGATCCAGCACTGGTTTTGGGCCATTCGTATCCCCGCTGAGCGCGGCTGCGGTTCCACTAGCCTGCCTCTTAGCCACCACCATCAACCCACCTCCAGGACCAGCGCCGACAGGCAAGACTTCTGCCTGCAGTCGGTAAAGCCGTGAGTGGCTGCTATTGGCTCTCAGCGACAACAGCTTGTGCCTGATTGGACCCCTGTCTCCTGGACTGCACTGATTGGCTGGCTCTGTTTCTCCCTGCCTTGCTCTGCTTGCTGGGCACTGTGCCCATTCCCTTGCATTGCATTTGGCCGAAATTTTTTGCCCGCTCTGACTCTTCTTCAAACTGCTGAATTTATTGTGACTGGATTTACTGTACTGCAAATGTTTAGACTGCTCATGTAATTGCCTCAGTCCTTATCCTGATTGCTCTTTGCTTATTTTTTGCTTTATTTCTCTGCACTCTCCTCCCCTGACCGCTGCTTCCCTACCTAACTACTTCTCTCTACTCTTTGCTCTGCACCCCGCCTCCACAGCACCAGGATCAGCTCAACCAATTCTCGGTCTTTGTCCTTGGCTGGCTCCCCCCCCCCACTCCGCTTTTATCCCCCTCTAACTGTTTGGCTGTCAGCTCCCCAGACTCCACCCCCACCACTTTAACCTCTGCGTCACCCTCTCTCAGCTCTCCTCCTCTCCAAGTCTTAATCTCTCTCCTCTCTCTCCCCCCCCTCAGATCCAGCCCTGATTTTGGGCCATTCGGATCCCCGCAGAGCGCGGCCTCGGCTCCACTAGCCTGCCGCTTAGCCACCACCATCAACCCACCTCCAGGACCAGTGCTGACAGGTATGACCTCTGCCTGCATTCAGTAAAGCCGTGAGCGGCTGCCATTGGCTCTCAGCGACAACAGCTTGTGCCTGATTAAACCCCTGTCTCCTGGACTGCCGCTGATTGGCTGGCTCTGTTTCTCCCTGCCTTGCTCTGCTTGCTGGATGCTGTGCCCATTTACTTGCATTGCATTTTGCCAACATTTTTTGCCTGCCCCCTACTACTCCTACCCTAGTTAAATACACCTAAATCCCACCTACCCACCATATCTCACCCCACCTTTCTCCCCCACTGGCTCCTCTCTATAGCCACCTCCATGCCTACTTCCTACCCCTCCTTCATTCCTTCTTTAGGCCCTCTCTGTTTCTCTCACACCCACTCTGCCATCCTCAGTCAGCTTATCTCCCCAAGCCCTCTCACTGGCTATACTTGTTCGAATACCCCTACCTGCTGTCTCCTGTACTTATGCCAGTCTTGGCGACACTACCCCACCTGTTTCTTCTGTTACTTCTCTCGTTGCCCTCTCTCTTCTTCCTCCCTGGCCCCACTTACCCTCACCCCCTCTCCCCCAGCCCCACTATCCCTCCAAATACTTACTGCTACCCTCAAGGTACCCTCCTTTACTCCACGTACCACCTGTTTGACCACCATCTCAGTAACATCAATATACCTCTTGCATTTGACAAACATCACACGTGTGATCATCTAGCCATATTATACCAAATATATCTCACTGGTATGACCAAACGGTGACAGCCTATTACTCATCCAGGATGCAACAACTGAAATTATCTCTCAAGGCTCTATGCCTATGCTTCCTTAAACTAACACTCCTTCTCCTACTTATATCGGGTAATGTCCGCCCAAATCCTGGCTCTGCTCACCTAAGTCCTAAACAATCCTCTGGGTCCATAACCGTGGCTACCCTAAATATCTGCAGCCTTCTGCCAAAGATTGATGCCCTTCAAGCCTTCATCCACCAACACAACCCAGACATCCTTGCTGTTGTAGAAACCTGGCTGACAACTAAAGTTCCCGGCTGGGCTTTAACCTTACAGGGCTACAACATCCACAGGCTGGACTGGGTTGCAAAAAAAGGGGACGGATGTGCCATCTACATCAAGGACTCTCTCACGTGGCACCCTTTTGACACTGTTTCACCTGCTACTTTGGCCCAGATACTACCAATCAAAGTTCTACTAGGTCCAAATCATAAAGCCCTCACCATCATCACGGTCTACATTCCTCCCAGAAACCAAAGTCCTGGGCTACACAATGTCATAAGCTTCGTAAACCTCTTTCCCCCCTGATTCTGAACTTATTCTACTCGGAGACTTCAATATCAACTGGCTATTGCCAGATGCAAGTGCTTTTAAAGACACCATCTCTGTTGCCATCCTCTAGCAGATAGTTACCTCCTCTACCAGGAATAACTACAAAACAGGGACCAGTACCCTACTTGATTGGGTTTTCATGAACCACCCTACCAGGATCCTTCACACCACGGTTCTGTCAGAATCTGTCAGTGACCACTCACCAGTCATCTGTGAATGGACCAACACATTTTTCAAGGCCCCCCCAAAACAAAATCATCTCCAGTAGAGTGCTCCCACGTGACAACCTTACCCCTCTTAAATAATACCTGATGCTTCAAGACTGGTCACCCATATTTGACACAACAGATGTTAACCTGGCTCTTGAGAATTTCATCTTGACCTTTAACACAGCGTGTGACCTCTCTGCCCCAGTTAAAAAGCCTAAGGCTAAAACTACCTGCAACTCCTGGATCACTGCGGGCCTCCTTGCACAGTTGAAATGGAGAGACCACCTCTGGACTGTAGCTAAATTAGCCAGAAAGCAACCAGACATTCAATCATATAAACAAGCCTGAAATGCCTGCACTAAAGTCATATGGCTAACGAAAACCTCCTACTACAAAGATGCGCTCACTAACAACTGGAGTAATGGATGAGCTTTCTGGGAGAATATGAAGGATATAACAGGGAAGCAGCCTGAAACCTCCCCGACCATGCTTGTAGTAGACTGATCTGCTACTCTTGACCCTATAGTCATTGCTAACACCTTTAATATGGCATTTACTGACCTCAGTGCAGTCCTCCCTTCAGATTATTTTGATCAATGCACCTCTTCCCCCGGCCCCCATCGTACTCAATCTCACCCATCCCTCTTCTACTTCAGAGAGGTCAGACCGCATGATGCACGACCCTACATTGCCACGGCCATCTCAAAATCCAGAACTAGTGGTGATACTTTGGACCCTAAGCTCTTATCCCTCACTCTCGATGAGCTTCTTCCCCCCTTAACAGAAATTCTGTGTCTCTCCCTCACTACTGGTAAATTTCCGGACAGATGGAAAACTGCGATTGTGACCCCTGTTCGCAAAAGTGTGGATAAGGCTAATCACTCTATCGTCCTATCTGAATTCTTCTTCCGCTCTCTAAGGCCCTTGAAGACACCATCTCTGTTGCCATCCTCTAGCAGATAGTTACCAACTCACTGACCATCTAGAGAAATACAACATCCTAATCACAAAACAACATGGTTTCCGGAAAGGTCACAGCACCACCACTTCCCTCCTTGAGCTCACTGGAGCAGTTCACAAATCGCTTGACAATGGACAGCTCACTGGGGCAGTTTTCATCGACCTATTCAAGGTCTTTGATACTGTCCACCATGGTCTCCTTATTGATCAACTGCAAACCGCTGGCCTGCCACCTGACTCTACACAATGGTTCAACAGCTACCTGGGTCACGGAAGCTCCGTTGAGTCCTGGTTCCAAAAGCACAAGCTGGTGCTTAACCACAAGAAAACCAAATCCATGCTTTTTCACAGTTCCAAAAACCTGCATAAGTAGCACCAGCTGTTTTTTTCCACTGCAAATGGTAACACCCTTGATCAGATCCAGTCTTTCAAGTATCTTGGGATCTTACTGGATCCATGCCTCACATATGCGGCTCACGTTGACAATGTCGCCAGAACTGCTAATATACGCCTTGGTCTACTTTACAACCACAGACAACACCTTACTCCTGAGGCACTGAAGATAGCCATACAGAGCTCTGTGGTCTCAGTCATCGACTATGGTCTCATCATCTACAGCTCTGCCACGATGACAGCCCTCAGGCGGATATCAGTTGCTTTAAATAAGGCCTGCTGACTCATCACTGGTGCCCATCGTCTTACCCACACCTGTGATCTGTATTCTCAGACCAGCTGGCTCCAACTATCGAACCGCATCAAATACCTCACTTGCACTATGGCGAAGAAAATCCATCTCAGCCTGGCACCCCCCGGCATGCTAGCCCTACTGCCTGAAAGCACCAGTCGACGGAGCTCCAGGAGATCTAAGTGGCAGATTCTGAAAGTCCCCCACTGTCTCACTAGCCTGGGCCAATGCTCCTTCACCTACAAAGCATCTCTCTGGCTAAATGAGCTCAACCACTCTATCTCCTCTGCCAATACCATTGGAATGTTCAAAACCAGCCTTCAACAACACCTCACAACCTCTAGCTCTTGTGATTGCTTCTCATAAGTTACGGAACCACAATCTGAGCAGATTGTGACACCCCACACCAATCAGATCTGCCACCCTGCATTCTTATACCCGACTTGCACTTTTGTCCACTCCCCCCCCGCCTCCCATCTTCTATTCCTCCTTTTTTAATCCCTTCAATGTATTGTCTACTCCACCCACTTCACTCTTCCTCTGTCACCCCCCTCTAAGGATATATCACTTACTGGCTTATCTAGCCTGACAAATGCCACTGGCTGCTTCACTGTTTCTCCCTCTTTTGTTAAAATCTAAGGTCCTAATAACTATTACGAAATGTATTACTCTGTGAAATGTCTAGTTTCCTTGTAATGTTACTTTTTCTACAATTTTCTGTATTTTCCTGACATGGAACCTTTGTAAAACAGCCTTGGCTCAAATGTATTTTGTAATCCTAGATCTTAATAAACAAATAAACAAATAATCTTCCCTCCTGAGGGATCTGCTAGTGAAATTAATCGAACTGTATCCGAACCGGCTTGTGACCAGAAATACAGAATTGTGATTACTCTGTTACCTGAAGAAGACCAAAGATTTGCTTCATGTGATCAGCCTGTCAGGAAGTCTGAAACCACCACAGAGCATACGGTTTGCGCAGAGACATTGTGATTGTGACCGGACTATCATCTAAACTGTGGTACTGCTTTTTATTTACCGTAAGTGTGCTGAATGTTCTCAGTGGGGTCACGATTTGGTTCCCCACTTTCCAATTGTGTCACGCTTGCTGGAAGCTGAATCCAGTACTACCAGACTGCAATCCGAATTGTTCTCTTGGCCTGGGCTCTGCCGCCTTGGCCAGCCAGCTACTCATGCTGCAGAGAAGACCACAGATGAGAGACCTGCCTGGGGATCAGCCCCCTGCTCAGCATCATGAACAGGAATGACACCATGGTGAATCATGTGGGTCCTGCTTCTCCTGGCAAACTGGCAAGTTATTCTACAGTCTCCATTTTGTCCATTTCGTCCATCCTTCGTCCTGTACTGGGTAGCATGAGTAAACACCAGGGTAGTTCCCTGCAACATCAGCTAAATAAAAGTATGTCATCTAATTTGATTGTTTTGTTTGAATATCACGAACTGAGCCATCTGGCTCTGGATTACAAATTGTGGGTTACTGTGCATGATTCATTATTGCCATTATTAGGGCCCTGATCAGCTGCGATGCCGGCCTACCCCAGGCAACACATCAGGCTAGCCTCCATCAACAACTGGGTACCAAGAGTGTGTGAGTGTAACTGTGTTGAGGGACTCTAAAGTGCATGCTTTGTAGCCTGATTGAATCAGTTGCTCGACCAATCAACCTGCTTACGCCCCTCTGTTGTTCAATCCCCAGAATATGTCAGATCTGACTCATTTTGCACTTAAACTGTTTGTGGTGCATCTCTGTGCTAATAGCACTGTATTGTTGTTGCTGACTATGTCTAATCTTATTTTAGAGCGGGTCTCCAGGATCAGACAGGTGGAACCAGCCCTGGTGGTAAGTGCAGTCAGAGTGGGGATATATTTGTGGTTTGGGGGCTATTATACCTGTGTATTCTCTTCATTGTTTAGGCCACTAGAGGGGAAAAAGGGGGGTCACAGTGTCCCAGAGGGCTGTACCCAGGTGAGATACACTACCACCAACCCTGTCCTCCGAGTGGAGGCACCCATTTTCAGTACTCAGGCCCCTTTACCTGTAACTAGTCAGATGAAGGGAGAATCTCCCACCTACTGGTTCCTCTGGATATGTCTGTGGAGAGCATCACAATCGGAGACGGTGCAATGAAGGGGACCCCCGCCAGTAGGTTCTTTGAATCTAGCCACCATTCCCAATCCTGGATTACGGCCTTCGTGATCCAAATTGGGAGCTGCAAATGGTCTTGCTTTTGATCCCATTGAACCCGTAACATCCACTGGGTCACCCACATGTGGAGACGGGCTAGCGGGACTGTTGCAATGGCTGCAGCAATATGTCCGACAGGCAAAGGACCAGTCTGGCTGGGACGGTCTTCTTTACCAAGACACGAGCATACAAAATTTGCCAGCAGATAAAGACCTAGCAGTCTATCAAGTCTGATGAGGGATCTGATGCGTTCTGCTCAGTCCTGGGGCAGAAAAGCTTTCCCTTGGATGGTGTCCAGAACTGCGCCCATCAACTGCAGATTCTGTGATGGAACTAGACGTGACTTCTCCTGATTGATAATGATGCCCAATGTCTCGAACAGAGACCGAGTACAGTGAATGGAGGACATCAGGGCCTCCCAAGAGGGTGCCATGAGAAGTCAGTCATCCAAGTAGGGGAACACGTAGTGGCCTTGTCTCCTTAGAGCTGCCACTATGACTGCCATGCACTTCGTGAACACCTGAGGTGCCGATAACAGTCTGAAAGGGAGGGCTCAGAACTGATAAAGGACCTAGAAATTTGAACTGCAAGAACTTCCTGTGTGCTCGAGCAATGGGTATGTGCAGGTAAGCATCCTGCATGTCCAGGGATGCTAGGAAGGGGCCCTGCTTGAGCATGGGAATCAGACCAGGAAGGGTCACCATGTGGAAGCGGTTGTAGAGGATCAAAGCATTGAGATCACTGAGATCCTGTATCGAACGGAGGTCCCCTGTCTTTTTGGGAACCAGAAAGAAGTGGGAATAGTAACCTGCACCTCTCTGGTTTCTTGGTACATGCTCTATAGCTTCCTTTCCTAGAAGCACGAGCACCTCCTGCTGTATGAGCAGTGCGTGCTGACCTGCATAATGGGAAAGCAGGGGAGGTCTTGATGGTGGGTGGTCGAGGGATTCTATAAAGTGACTTCTCTTGACCATTTGAAGTACCCACCGGTCAGAGGTAATCGACTGCCAGCCTGAAAAGTGGTGAGCGATGCGACCCCTCGACCTTTTCTGCCCATAGATCCAGAGGAGGGGCAGGGGTTGGGAAGGAGTCATACTGTGGCAGCGTTGGTTTTCGTAGGCTGGGCCAGTTTGGTATACCACTGACCTCTGCCTGGGGAAGATTTGGACTGGGCTTTACGATGGAAAGTGCCCCTTTGTTGCTGGCCAGAACGTGGCTGCTGTCATTGTTGCCGGCCACAAAAACAGTTCTGGTTCCTATGAAAGGAACCAGATTTGGATCTGTACATGGCCTGCACAGACCTTACTGCCTTCCCGGCGTCCTGAAGTTTGGTGATAACCTTTTGCAAGTGTTCACCAAACAGGACTTCTCGTTGTACGGGACGTCAAGAATACTTTTCTGTATGTCCTGGGTAAAACCAGAAACATGGAGCCAGGAGTGTCTCTGGAGACAAACACCTGAAGCTGCACCTCTGGCAAACAAGTTTGCAGAATCATTTGCGGCTCGTAACACTTAGGTCCCCATGTCTGACCCTGTGTGGAGGAGGTTCAAGAGCTCCACCTTCTGTTCACCATCCGGTAGCTTATCAACTAGGTCCTGACCCTGTTCCCACAGGGCATTCTGAAACTGAACCATATGAGACAGATAGTTCAGGGGCCTGTTGGAGCATGTAGCAGTCACATACTGTACATGCACCTCCCCAGGGCATCCAACTGCTTGGATTCCTGGTCCGGTGGCTGTGTGCTCAGATGCTGTGGTCATTGGGACCAGTCACGAGAGGCTGTAATGACTAGGGAGTCAGCCAGAGGTTGTTGCGCCAAGTACTGGTCTTCTTTTGGGGTCTTGTACAGGCAGTCAGCTTTCTTCAGCTCAGCAGGGATGGAGTGCGGACACTTCCGCGCAGCCTTGGTGACGTCCGCGAAAGTGTCCACCAAGGTTGTCACTACCATAAGCTTAGGATCCTTCTGCCAAAGGTATTTATTTTATTTATTTATTTATTTATTTATTTATTAAATCTAGGCATTATTACCTTTGAGCCATGGCTCTTTTGCAAAGGTTCCACATCAGAAGGGTACAAACAAGACAAAATTACACAAAAATGCAAACAAATTATAAAGCAGCAGTAAACAGTATTAAGCAGTTCAGTAATGGCATCATGAAACAAAGATACTTGAGTAACACATACTGGCTAATTGGAGGAATTCAACAGAGAAAAAAACAAGGGAGGAGGAAAGAGGAGCAAGGAGTAGCAGACATAGGGAGACTAGTGCACTAGGTAATGAGCATGGTGCTGTCTCTTGGGGCAAGATCTTCTGAATCCCATCCCATGTTGTCCTGGATGTGCCTCATAATCTCGGAAAAGGAGGGATCATCTGGAGGTGACCTGGGCAGGTCTTGTGGGTCAGGTGATGGGATGCTGAGTGGAGAAGGAGACCTGGAGGTGTCCAAAGTGTCCGGTCTAGAATCCTCCCCTCTTGAAGTGGACCATCGGCATCTGGGTCACTTAGGGCTGGGAGACCCAGAGGGAGATCTAGAAGGAGGACTTCTCCATTCTTGGATCTTCCCCTAGGAGGTGGAGTGTGCTACTTGGGGGTCAGTGGTCATCCTGCTGGCCTCTGCGGTGGAGGAGGGGGAGTAGGAGGTGAAGGAGGGGGAGTAGGAGGTTTAACTGGGATCACATCCTTCTTAACTGTGTACCACCAGAAAGTGAAGAGATCTTTGACCTCTTGGATGTTCATACCCGAAGGACCTGGTGCCAGTGGTCTGTCGCTGGTGTCGGGTGTTGGGTCTGAAGGCATCTCCGGGATGGATGAAGGCTCCTGTGGAAGCCCGGCATCCTCATTGTCACCTGCCTGGTCCTCAGGCAATGTCAGATCCTCCTCTGTGGAGTCCTGATGACCGGTGTCCACCGGTGATGGGGGGGCAGTCTTCGGCTCCGGTGAACATGTCACCAACGTCGGGTGCTTGACCGATGTCTTCGGCTCTGGCAAACGCATGACCAATGTCTGGTGTTTGACCGATGTCTTCGGCTCCGGTGAATGTCTGACCGACGTTGGGTGTTTAGCCAACATTGGGCATTTGGCCGATGGATCCATCGTCTGCTTCAAGGATGTCAGGTCCTTAGTCTTCCTAGGTGGGGGATCCTGACCCCTGGGAGGCTGGGAGACCGATCTGGAGTCGGGGTCCCGGAGTCGGTCTGAGGAAGAAGACTTGGCCTGGTGACAGTCTGAAGACTTCAAAGAGGCCCGGGAGGGAATAGAGGAAGCTGAACACCTGCAAGTCTTGACAGGGTGCAGAGAAGCCGAAGAGCTGCCTGAAGCCTTAAGCTTTACCGGAGGGGGCTGAGAGAGAGCCCTTGAGGGAGAGCAGTCTGAGCACGTGGAGCCTGAGCTGGTGCGCGAGTCCGAGGCCCGGTTAGGGGATCTGAACCTCTCCCGGTGCTTGTCCCGGTGTTTGTGGGCCTTAGAGGTACATTCACCTCTGGAGGAAGGTTCCTTATCCATACTGTGTAGTTTTTCTTCCAAGAGGAACCCCAGAAGTGCCTTCTGGTGGCGGATCCTGGTGCGACTATTAAACCACTGACAGAAGGAGCAGGCCTTGATGTCGTGGTCTGGGCTTAAGCACTGCAGGCAGGATGAATGAGGATCCCTGAAAGGGATCTGTTTGCCACAGGCACACTTGGAAGGATGTTCTTCTGAAGGAGTTGGAGATGCTGACATTTAGTGTTGATAAACTGCAAAGTTCTTAGTCGTCGTGCGCTAGAGTGGGACCATGAGGCCGATGCTGGCGAGTTGACGGCAGGAAAAGAACTGGGGATTCTGGGGGACCGCCCCCTTTGGTAGGATGCCTGACGTCGGGGGCCATCCCCACTGAATATTGCTAGCTAGAAAATTTCCATGGGGTCCTGGCGCCTGCCGGCTTTAGTCTTAATGGTGTAACCTGCTGCAAGAGCCGTTTCTTGAAGTAAGATCATTGAGTGTTTATTGTTTGTGTGTGAGTTTTGAATGTTAATTTAGAACATTTAGTCTGTGTACTGACAGACACTTGAAGTGTGCTTTGGGGGAGGGGAGTATCTGTGGTGGAGGTAGGTTAGAACTGGGTGAAAAAGGCAGTCTTTCTGTTTTGGTTATATTTTTATTGTATAACTGTCTATGTACACACAGTAATATTTTCAATAACTGACATTTTTTTTGCTGATTGTTGTGATGCAGCAGTGCATAATTTCAGTTTGTTTAAAAGATTTGATTATATTAGTGAAGTTTTCAATTTGCTATGCATTACTTGTAGTGTCTGTGTGTGTGTGTGTGAGTATGTGTAACGCGTGTCATCAAAGCAGGCACATTTCATTGTGCCACAGAGTAATTGCAGCAGTGTGAACCTGCTATCCACCACACCTGGTTGATTTTGTATTGCTTTGCGGTATCTTGGTTTTGGACTGTTACTGCAGTGCACTGCATCCACCCTTCCCCAAAACTGGCAAAAGGTATTCCATTCCAGATTGGATTGTGACTTGTAGCACTGGTTAAGGTGTTGTTGTTACTTTGCGTCTGCATCTCTTCTTGATTGCGCAGTGCAATCTTAATCTGTCTGTGCTTTTGCATCTGTTTAGAGCCCAATATCCATCTGCAAGCCACAGTTTTTTTTTGGCTTCACATCTACCAGCCCAGACTGAAAGTTCAGAAATCTAAATTTGTTTAGAATTTTCTTGATGATCCCCCAAAATAAGAGACGTGCAAGCAAAGCTGTTTCTGGCCATGGCACTGCTGCCAGTGGCAAGATTGTCTGTGGGTGTGGTAATACACAGAAATGCATAGCTGATGTCAGTAAAGGGATTTCTCCATCAATGTTTTTTTACAGCAGAATCTGTAGCTTCTCTCATAGTTGGAGGAGATGATGTTTTCCCCAGCTGGTGGTGTTAGTGCAGTTTCTGCTGGCATGAGTATTGCTGCCTTGAGTTCCACTTCTGATCAGTTAATCATTTCAAAAAATGCAGTTGAGTCTAAAGCTGTGACTGACAGTGTAGATGATGTCATACTCCCCATTAACATCCCTATGGTAGTTAAACATGATTCTGATCCTGGCAACGATAACTCACAATGTCACATTTCTTCCAGTGTTTTTGAGGTCATGCCTTTGCCATCCAATGACTCAAAGTGTGGTGCAAAGATATTGGGTGATGATGATGATGATGCTGTGGTTGGAACATGTTCTCCATATGACAGCATCCAAGCTGAAAATGTGGATGTCGATGATGTTGTTGAATATGATTATGATGTCAGTGACCCCTGTTTGGAAGCAGTGAAAAAGAAAGTCAAGGTGGCTGTGCCTGGGTTTGTTGGTGTTAAATCCCTCCTCCTCAAAAAAGTTGTGATTTACTGGTTCCTGTTGATGATAATGATGATGACCCAGTAATAAATCATAAGTAGTCGTAGTGGTCAGTTGGAGTCCAAGTGTGTCCAGCCTGAAAAATCATGTAGCACAACCCCCCTTTCAGGGGTTAAAAAAACGGAGTCCAATAAGCAGCATCAGGGACATGTTAAAAGTAGAGAATCACAATCCCTTGTTTGGGATTTTTTTGTCCAAGATGCAAATGATGAGTCAGTTGCAATCTGCCAGCTTTGCCATCCGTGTGTGAGTCGAGGTAAAAAGGAGAGTCATCTGGGCTTGGGGTCCAGTATACACATCTTAAGAACAGGCACATGGCACTGTGGACCCGGCACCAGATGGCAGCTAATGCCACAGTGGGGCATTCACCCTCGTCATCAACCTTACTGAGCATGGAATCCCCTTCCATGAGTGTAAGACCAAATAGGAATGTCTGTAGTAATGATGAAATGACACCAGAGGATTACTACAGGCATGATGAGGGGAGGATTATGATTTAGAAATCTTGTCAAGTGGTGGTCAGAGTAGCAGTGGTGGTGGTGGCGGTCAATGCAGTATATCTAGTGCAAATGGTACATCAACCCCTGTATGTAAAATGGGGAAGATAACTTCATTTGTGGACTTGTCACCTGTGCACTCCTCTTCATCACACATCCACCCCCCACCCCTGGCCATTTGTAGAGCCGAGCCATTTGTCACACCCCATGCAAAACATGTAAGTCAACCCATGTTGGAGAATGCTTTTGCCCGTAACCTCCGGCCTGCTTGCCAGCATGAAGCATGTGACCTACACTGTGTAAGCCATGTGATGTGTGTGGGCTGCCTGTGAATCACTCCGCCTTAAAGTGGAATAAGGTGGAGTGCACAACGAGAAGTCATATGTCAACATGAAGTGGCGAAGTGAGATTTAAAAATG
Source organism: Neoceratodus forsteri (assembly GCA_016271365.2). Classification (NCBI taxonomy): domain Eukaryota; kingdom Metazoa; phylum Chordata; order Ceratodontiformes; family Ceratodontidae; genus Neoceratodus; species Neoceratodus forsteri. Next base: position 337,892,513 of record CM028137.1, on the reverse strand, counting down.
GGCACTCCTCGTAGCAAAACACTAACGCAAAGTGGCCACTTCAAAACCACTTTGCCTGCAGAATTTTACTTTGCTGCATCTCTATTCATGAGTGCTACAAAAGAGGTCAGTGCAGAAAAGGCATCCCATAGCCAAGTTATTCCACTCATTCTACTTCTCAAAAAAGGTTGGTGAAAATGAGGGGCAACTTAGATATGAACCAATCTCTAGTCAATAACATGCTTACCAGACTTAGCAATGATGAGAAATTATCGGCCATGACACGGAGCAAGGAGCATCTCCCACCAACATTGCTAGATCCACGTTTCTGGAACAGACACCTTCTTGATGTGATTTCTGATGATATGGAGGAGCTGAACTACAGGCAACTTCTGACTGATGCAGTAGATTAGGTTTCATTAGGAGGATTGGCAAGCAGTACTACAATGACACTATCTCAAATTCAAAAGACTGCTCCAAAAACCAGTACAGAAGCAAAGAATGAGGAGGATGACATTTGGGGCCAGCTGCAGGACATTGAAATTCCACAAGGAGAAAATGCATGCTCAGTAGTAATCACGGTAGATGCATATCTGTCCGAGCCCAACTTTATTATTAAGGATGACCCTTTAGCTTACTGGTAAGACAAAAATCATGCTAGCCAAAGCTGGCTGCCTTGGCTTGTAAGTATATTGGATGCCCATCCTCCAGTGTCTGTTCCAAGCATTTATTTCGCTCTGCTGGGGATGTTGCGACTGATAAAGGAACAAGATTAACACCAGACAATGTGGAGAAACTAACGTTCTTGAAGGTTAACTTGCCAATCTTTGGCTACATATGTTATGCTGATCTTAAAGAAGATGACGCTGACAACAGTATAATCACAGAAGCAAGCACTCCACCACAGCAATGAAATTGTCTTATATTTATTCCGCATACTATGCAAATAGTGCATTTTAGCACCGATTGTGACCATCAGAAAACTCATTTACCAAGCCTGCCATGCACTAGCGCTTTGAGGTCAAACAAACCTCTTCATCAGGGAGCGTGTCTACAAGCACAATATACATCCCCAATATACCACTAGTAACAGGTGTGCACTATAAAGAAAAATAAATTGAATAAATTGCTATCAAAGTGTTAAATCTGAGATAGCGAAGTACCCTACCCTAGCACCATTTTATATTCAAGGATTAAATGTCCAGGTTAGCTCATCCCAAATAAGGATACCCTTAGATGCTATGGGTAGGTGCTGTGTGCATCTCAGTGCTAAAGAATATTGTTTTCTCTTTAGTACTTTGTAAGTGCATATTCAAATTCATAAGTGCAAGTAATTATGTAATGTGACTTTAAAAGTAAAGAACTATCCTACACGTGTAAACTAGTACATTTAGTCAGTTAATAAATGTATTATTTAAAATTCCCAAGTCTAGCATGAATAGGTTATGGAAGACTAATACAGATTTCACAAAATAAAACACCCATTTCAAGATGAATAATTTAAAATACATAAACAGCATAAAGGCAATATTGTTATTAGAACACAAATGGCTGTCTTAAGCGGGAAGCCAGAAAAATAAATGAATTTTCATTATCCCGGACGCATCACCATTGATACACTGTTAAGAATGGTGCAAGCATTGCTAATATTGCAAACCATGTTGTGAAAACAATACTACACTAAATGAATAAAAACTTTCTACTGCCAAACAAGAATTTAAAGTTCTAATGTATGCTTTTGCCAGATTTCATGACCTCCCATCTAACCTCCATCTTCTCCCTTGCCGCTCTGACTGACGAATTCGCAGCTGCCGGTTCTAGATAAAATTCCAATTTACACTTTTGCTCAGTTTCATGACCTCCCATTTAACCTCTGTCTTCTTCCCTTGTCGATCTGGGTCACAGGATCTGAAAAAGGCAAAGCAATCTTAAACCAAGTGCTGCAGTCTTATCACCGTTTCTATTGTCTCAAAATAGGGTGTCATCTTTCCCACTGAAACAAAAAAGTCTCCATGCTTTAGTCAATTTTTACCTCGTAGCCTTGTTACTGCACGGCAGGGTAGATGGCACAGCCCTTTCAGACTGAATACCTAATTGGTAATTTTCTGGCTTGATCCACTTTATTGGGGCAACCGGATCCTCTGGTATAAATCTCTATGTAGAAGGTCATGACTTGTAAATATCTTGGGTGTCCACCCTCCAGTGTCTGTTCCAAACATTAATTTAGCTCTGCTGGGAACGTTGTCACTGATAAATGAACAAGATTAACACCAGACAATGTGGAGAAATTAACGTTCTTGAAGGTTAACTTGCCAAACTTTGGCTACATATGTGATGCTGATCTTGAAGAAGATGACACTGATAGCAGTACCTATGCTGCAGCTGTGGAGTGACACATCAGCTTTCAATTTTTAGACTTACTAGACTGCTTAAAAGCAGAGATCTGGGACTTGCCTGCCTTTTGACCGCATCATCATCATCATCCTGGGGGTGGTTGGGAGGTGCAGCCAGTACATCACGTTCACATCATCATGTACTGGTAGCAACTGTGGCAGACAAGTCCCTGATCTCACATACAGTCACTTTCTAATTCTGACAAGATCATTTATTTTATTACCTAATGTGCCTAAGAATAATTATTTCTTATATAACCATAGCTCTGCCCCCCCCCCCCAACAGTAGTGGTAGTAGTAGCAGTGGTGAAGTGGTCACTTTGGACTGCCTGGCGCTTTTGTTCTTTCACATTGCTTCATGCTGTGTTCCATACGGAGACCTGTTGCTGTGCTAAAATAATTGGTGACTTACAAAAACAAGCATTTGTCAATGCCGAATGTTTGCTTGCTGGCATTGGCAGTGGTAGTGTAGAAGTTACAGAGCTGCGTAATAGGAATGGCAGTGAAGTATTGAACTAAAGCCAACCCCACCACCACCCTGCAGAGAGTGACAGGCATTGGGGTGTGCCTTTGGGTTGTCAGGCATAATGGCCACGCCATTTCACCACACCCCACCCTGCAGACACTGACAAGTGTCACGGTGTTCCTTGGGGTCTTTGGCCCTTATGCACACCCAATTCCATTAGGAAATATGGTGAGATGGGTGCGATATAGGAGAATGGGGTGAACTTTGGGGCAAGAGTCCAAGGCATACCTCAATGCCTCTCACTGGCTGCAGGGTGGAAATGGTATGAGCATTACAGGCAAGAATCTCAAGTCACACCCCTGATGCCTGTCATTCTCTACAGGGTTTGGCGTTATGGTTGGAAACCCTAATACCTCAGGCATTCATTGGTATTTTCACTCCAAATGTTCAACATGGTTTTTTTGTGACCCCACCTCATGAACAGGGGGAATATCAGTTTGTTAGCTGAAAGCTGCTTATGCACAGGGACTACGGCATTTAGCACCACAGGTGCAAAAACATTCCGAACAGGATGTAAAAAATGGCAGCTGCACTGTTCATGGGGAGGTGTAAAAAATGGCAATGTTGCAAATCTGCAGTAAATATATTTAAAAAAATGGTGAAGTCACGAGCGTACATAGAAACTGTGCAACGCACACCCATAATATAATTAGGTTGGGGATTGTTTTACAGCAGATTGTCAACTCAGGCATTTTGGTGCCTCCGATCATGAACAGTGTCACTATAATTTGCTTTATCTGTCCCGAACAATGATTTCCCACAGCGACCATGCATTTCTGCGCTGAAAGTGTGAAAACACACTTCGGCCATGTTGTGAAAAATGACAGCTGTACTGTAAACAAGGAAGTGTGGAAAAATGCCACTGGTGAAAATCTGGACTTAAAATATTACAAAGTCATGAACTTACAAGGGTGCATGGAAACTGTGCAATGCTCACTCGTAACACAGTCATTTTATAGACTTTTGTCACCAAATTTTCAACATAGCCATTTTAAGACCTCTGCTCATGAACAGTGTAACTGTGATTTTCTTAATCTGCTCCAAACATTGCTTTCACACACCAACAGCACCATTGTGCGCTACCTGTGCGAAAACACATTTTGGGCGGCATATGAAAAATGGCAGCTGTACTATTCATAAGGAAGTGTAATAAAATGGCAATGTTGAAAATCTGGAGTGAAAATATTGAAAATTCGCAAACAGTCATTGTAAGGAATTTTTTCACCAAATTTTCAACATAGCCATTCTAAGATCTCTGTTCATGAACAGTGTCACTGTGATTTTCTTAATTTGTCCCGTACATAGATTTTGCACACCGACTGCGCCATTGTGCACTACACGGGCGGAAACACGTTTTGGGTGAGATGTGAAAAATGACAGCTGTACTACTCATAAGAAGGTGTGGTAAAATGGCAATGATGAAAATCTGGAGTGAAAATATTGAAAATTCGCAAATGTATGAGCGTGCGTAGGAACTGCGCAACTCACGCTCGTAAAACAGTCATTTTTAGGAATTTTTTCACCAAATTTTCAACATAGTCATTTTAAGACCTCTGCTCATGAACAGTGTCACTGTGGTTTTCTTAATTTGTCCTGTACATTGGTTTCGCACACCGACTGTGCCATTGTGCGCTACATGGGCGGAAACACATTTTGGGTGAGATGTGAAAAATGACAGCTGTACTACTCATAAGAAGGTGTGGTAAAATGGCAATGTTGAAAATCTGGAGTGAAAATATTGAAAATTCATGAACTTACAAGTGTGCGTAGGAACTGCACAACACTAGCTCGTAAAACAGTCGTTTTTTGGAATTTTTCCACCAAATTTTCAAAATAGGCTTCTTGAGAGCCCACCTTATGAACACTGTCAGTGTGGTTTCATTAATTGGTCCTGAAAGGTGATTTCGCGCAGTGACTGTGAAATCACCCTTCAGGCCCCTATAACGCCATGACAGTGACAGCATTCATGAGAAGGGGTCGCAAAAACCCCATGTTGAAAATTTTGTGCAAAAATTCCAAAAAATGTCTGAGATATGCAACAAAGTTGAAAAAACCCTATCTAGCCCATTATACAGCTTACCGGCATTTGCTCAGTTCGGTCGGCTTTGAAGAGTGCAGACGTGTTCCTGATCCACCAAGATCGCTATCCGAGCTCTGGAGGTAAGTATGGGGTGAGGGGATGTGGGGAGGGAGGGTGCAGTGGGTGGTGTGGGTTGTGGGGAGGGATCAGGAAGACTGCGTGGGACCTATTTTTCTTTTCAGGTATTTAAAAAAAGACGACCGCGGGACGCTTGCACACGGGGTGGGCTCCCAGCATGGCAGAAGGACGGCTGGGGCGGGGAGCCATGGGGGATTGGGCACCCCTGTCGCCATGAGATTGTTGCCACGCTGGGTGGGCTCCCAGCGGGCACCCTGTACTGGGGAGACAGTGAAGCCGACGGGGATTGGGCACCCCGCTGGTTATACCATTGAGTTGCCACGCTGGGGTGGCACCAGCGTGGCATTTGGAAGGCTTTGGGGAGCGAGCACAGCCGACGGGGATTGGGCACCTCGCCGGCTATAGAGTGGTGGGGGGAGCACGAGCAAGCGCAAGGCGCAGGCGTTCGTGTGTGTGTATATGGAGTTGGCGCATGAGCAGGCGACATCTTATCGCTGCTCACTGGAAGTGTAGCCCCTTCAACTGTATGCCACTGCATTTTGGAGCTTGTCATAGACAGCTCCAGCATGCATTGGTGGACAGGGGCCGCGCCTGGCAACACACTGACTGAATTGGAAGAGGGGTTGACACACCTCATAAATCTTGAATGATGGCACTATGTTTCTTGTACATGTGTGCAAGCAAACATAAAAACACTGACCCCTTCTGCAAAAGGTCAGACTCAGGAGACTGGTTTAATAAAAACAGAGATCTGAGACTTCTTCCTTTCATCTGCATCATCGTCATCCGGGGGGGGGTGGGAAGTGCAGCCATTACATCATGTTCACGTCATCACATACTGGTAGCAACTGTGGCAGACAAGTCCCTGTTCTCACACACAGTTGCTTTGTCATTCTAAGGAGATCATTTAGCTAAATGCGCACAATTAAATAACCACATTGATAAAATGCTGCCAGCTATGTTTTTTTTCCCCGGGTAGTAGTGGTAGTACTACTACATAGTACAACTATTTAAACATATTATTATTCCCTTCTAAAAAACAGACTCAGGAGGAGATCATTTATTTACAAACAAGAGATCTGGTCTTAGACTTTCTTGTTATCGCAGTCACTTTCTCATTCTTTTCCAAGCAGTCATTTTTGTGTAACCCCTAGGTGGCGCTGTCTCTAGGGTTACTACCCCAGCCTATACTTTTGACAACAGGTTGAGGAGCTTGGGTTAAATATGTTGGTGCCTTCACCCAGAGTAAAGTATGTAGGGGTGTCTACATCTCCTTGTATAGCCCTCTGGGAAGCTATATCCACCCAAAAGCCCACCTAGTAACCAAGGACCTTTAAAATAAACACAGCCCCTTTTAGCAGTTAACCATACACATTTACAATATGTACACACCCTTTGTACTTACCACCAGGGTCTGTCTTCAGCAAATCCCTTGGAACCCCCTGTAAAAACAACATTTAATACAGGTATTATCTTTTAAATGCATTTCCCCCAAACACATCAACCTTTACCCAGACAATGAGATATTCATGAGGTAATGTAACAGTGAAACAAACCAATCCATTTATTAAGGGGGATTTGAACAAGGGAAGGGGCAGATCTAGATAAATGATTGCTATACTGGATTTAAACCAGAGCACATTCGCATGCATGCATGCATCTAGTCCCAATGTACAGTTTGCAGCTGCTGGGTACCCAGACTGCTGGTGGCTATCCTGATTGTTGCCAGAGGTTGCAGCTGTTGTTGAGGCCCTTGATGGACAGAAAGGCAGTTAAGTATGCAGTGACAAAGACTTTTGCTATCTGTATCCTCGGCCGGTTGGCCCAGTTCAGTGTACCCCTGTAATACACTGACGAAATCAGATGGTACCACAAAATGATTTAAAGAAATGTTGCAGGGAGCTATCCCGAGTTTACTCACAACATCAGTTGATAGTAGATGGCCTGGTGATATGAAGACCTGTTGCAGAGCACTGAAAAGCATGAGGAAGCTGGGCCTGCGTGACTCAACTCCGCTTCAAGGCCTTTCCCTCCAGGTGGCCGCAACTTGCGATTCCTTGCTGCGCAGGGGCTGGATCCCCAAGCTGGTCTCACACAGAGAAAACAGTAACTGGTGCAAAAACAGGTGGCTTGCACCAGGATTGGTATGATCCCAAGGCTGAATAAACACTTCTGGCAAATTCAGTTTGTTTGCTGGTGAAAACCTCCAGCTGGCGGACAGTTCGGTCACTGGTAAAGATGGGTTCCTTTCTTGGCAGACAGTTCGGTCACTGGTAAAGATGGGTTCCTTTCTTGGCAGACAGTTCGGTCACTGGTAAAGATGGGTTCCTTTCTTGGCAGACAGTTTGGTCACTGGTAAAGACGGGTTCCTTTCTTGGCAGACAGTTTGGTCACTGGTAAAGATGGGTTCCTTTCTAGCTATCAGGAGTCCCTGCACAGTAGGCCTTGACCCACAATGAACATTCAGCACATGTAATGGAAACAGCATTCACTTCCCTACCTATAAAATCAGTTTCAGGCCTGTTTGCAATTGCAGTCAATTCACTGAGCAAACCTCAGGCTGTAGTCTCTGATCACAGTTCTTGGGCCGAAAGCTCCACAGAAGCTCCTCTCAGTCCAATAACTCAAACTGCACTCTTCAGAGCCTCGGAGCTAACTGCCACAGTTTAAAGATTAGTTTCGGATTAGTCCGTTTTACTGCTATCAGGCAGTCCGATGCTGGAAATAACAGCAGGGAGGCAAGTCAGGCCTCTCCCTGCCAATTCTCCTCAGCTCCTTTCCTGGAGCTGCTTCTCAATGGCTCAAGCTGCTCACTCTCTCAGCTCTAACAGCAACTGCACACTTTTTTCTAACAGTTCTTGAACTAGTCCAGTTTTCTAGCCATCCAACTGGTTAGGGGAGCTGTCAGTCACAGTTCTGGTGCTCCCATTTATCAGTTTAGGTGCCAGCCTTTAAAACTACAAGAACTACAGGTTTTTCCCCATGAGGCACCTGAACTAAGGACCCCTTGAGGTTCCCTGTGTCCCAGTTGGTCCAAATTCCTTGAAGTGCCAGACCAAACATGGTGGCTCCCATTTGGATGCATAAGCTGCAAGAAGGCAGGTTAAAACAAGCACTCTAATTTAAATATAACAGATCTGAAGTAAATATTAACAGTAGTAGCTAGAGCTCCATCTACTTTACTATCAGAGTGGGGCAAATCAGGACAGTGCCTGGCCAGTCGCGAGCTCTGAAGCACTCGGACCCAGCCCAGACCATTAACTGTATACACACTGGCTATAGCCTTAAAGGAACTGGCATGAAGGCACATCATGGCACTCTCACACAGACCAACAGGATTGAACAAATACCCATGGATTTACTATCTCAGCATGACGTCTGCCTGGCAGTGAGCATGGCTGGAGCCCTGGAAGACACTTATGGTAAGCTTCAAATTGGTGTGTGTAGGGGGGGGCTACATTTGGTAAATGTGCCTTAACCATATTAATTTCAGTGCTGGTAGGCTACTACTGGTTTTCCCCTGATTAGTAGTAGGTGGGGGTAGTAGCAGATTTCAATCTTGAATTGGTAGCTGACTGACTGGTTCTCTCTGACTGGCTGCCCTCTGCTCTGGCCTGGTGCTGTTTTTGTGTTCTTTGCTTCTTCTTCATCACTTAACTGTCTAAAACACATCCAGTGCCTGCCTGTACCTGTTGAGAAATACAAGTCACTATTGTTAATAACATAACATATACACAGTATTAGTATTACTTTCTTAAATGTCAGAAACAAAAGAGTGATTAGACAGCATCTTCTACTACTAAACAGTGTTTTTTTTTCTCTACAGATACGTTGATTAAAAGCAGTTTAAAATAATTTTTTAGTATACATTTACCATAAAACAATGAAGGTCATAAATGGTTTGGATAAGGTTTGGATAAGGATCCAAACCTTTATTAGCTGATCACCTTTTAGAACCACAGAACCTTTTGAGGTTCTCACATTCCTAGTTGCTTCATGTCAGTTATAGCTTGTGGTACCTCTGGAAAGAAAGAGATGAAGTCCTCACTGGGGCCATAAATGTTGCACAGGATGAGAATTTGGTTACTAAGGACTACTCAAACACTCATCTACCATCAATGCTGGTTTTAGTACCTAGAATGTGGACCAGGTGTTTCTAATGAATTAAAACTGTTACTACCCTTGATTTAGTGATGCCTGAGCGTCACAGCACAGTACATGTAGGAACAAAACCCTTGATGGAAAAATGATTTTATTTTTATTATGAAGAACTGATTTTTAATTATTATTTTATGTGATTTTATATGGGATTAATTATGGGAATGTTTGCTTCATTCACATATCTGGTCCTGTATAGTACAGTATGGTCTGGAAGCCCATTGGTCCACACTGTGAATCAATAGGTGTACATATCATACTGTACACTGTCATTCGGTGGGCAGCCGGGCGGTATGCGGGTGGGGTGCTGCCACCTGCCGATGACGGGGAATGCTGGTTTGGCTGGTGGTCTTCTGTGGGTTGGTGGTTATAATGCTTTCCTACAAAAGCCTGCGATCGGGCTTAAGGGGAGGAAACCACTAGCCCACCAGGTTATTACTTCATATTACAAAAGCCTGTGATCAGGCATACGGGGAAGGAGGGGGGTCCACTAGACTACCAGGGAGGGTCTAGGTGCTTGTGGATGGTGTTCCTGCTGGGCAGGTGGCCACCCACAGCTGGTGGCTGTTGCATTGCACCTTGCAATACAGTCGCCCACCTGTGGGTGGCCAGCATTTGAGCCTTTTATTTTCAGCTCAACTTTGAGCACCAGTGTGCAGTGCATGTAGAGGTTGTGCCAGCATATACACCGCACATCCCGGGCTGAATATTGGGATGTGCTGCATATGCATGGGCATGCTCCCTGCTATTGCACCGCATACATTTACAATGTGCCCCGGCACATCAGGACTTGCACTGTGCAAGGCACCCTTTTAAATATCGTGCTGGGGTGCAACCCCTTTGAATATCTCCCCCACAAATAATACATGTTTTTCCCCAATACATAAATCCTTTTAAAACTAACTGTGCGTAGCTAAAAAGTCCTTTACAGTTCAAGTAGTTATTGTTTCACTTATTTAAAAAAAAAAAAAATAACAAAAGGAATTACCTAAAATAAATTCTAAAAAAGTTTTAAAAAACCATATATAAATAATATAAAACTAAACAATAAAAAAAGTTAAAAAATAAAATTCAAATTAAAAACTTTAATATTAATTTCAATAAAAAATACAAATAAATTAAAGTTTTGATTTTAATTTAGTAGAAGTATAATGAAATAACGAAATAATAAAAAACTTATGTAATTTAATTTAAGTAATCCCAATGTAACTATAATTGCTAAAAAGGTAAACTACAAATAAACTTTAAACTTAAACCCGTGTAATACCAAAAAGTAACTTCCAAACAAAAAAAAATATCTTGGTAAACAGTAACAAAAATTACAAAAAACTGTTTAGTAGTGCCTTCAGCACATAAAAAAGCATAACTTATAAAATATAACAGTAAGTAACTACTAGCCTTACATGTACTATAATACTAAAGTACAAACATACCTACCCACTCTTTTTTTAGTTTTAACATCTCAGGAGGAAGCAGGTGGGTCTCCTGTCGAAAGACAACATCACCCTGTGTCTTTTGAGATGGGACGGTACCCGCTTCCTCTTTGTGGGTGAGTTGAGACACTGAACATTCCAGGAGATCAGTTTAACCTCTCATGCATTAGCCACCATTGAGGAACATTAGCTCGATAGGGCACTTTACTTGAGGGTGCTGTAGGTGCCAAATTGATCTCCAGAAAGAGCTACTCGTAAAAGTGAAAAATAACTGATCCCAAATCTTTTGCAACATACCCATCTAGTCAGATGGAGGCAAACCTATCTCATAGGAACCATTTAAGGAAAGGTAGTAACTGTCTGATGCGAATGAAAAAGTGAACTGAATCACAAGCTAGTGATGAGAGTCAGAAACGGGAATTCATAATTATGCCGGTAGTATAGAACCGTGAAGGCACATGATAACATACATACATATGTTTGAGAACTAATAATAACCAAAGAACAGAGATGAACATGTTTACCTCCCTTCTCTGAAACCAGGGTTTGAGGGGTATGTACCCGAAGGGGGAGGGGGAGTCAAAAGACCTATCCTAGGTGGATACTGAAAGGGCACACAAGCTGCAGGAGGATATGTAACTCCAACTGGTAGCCTGTCTGTTCCTAAACTTCTCAGTGGGAGTAGCCCATCACTTCTCCCTGGAGCCTGGTATGTGGGAAATGAATCCAAGATAGCATATGGTACCTAGTTGTGTTGGGGTTAAAAGTGGTTAACATTTGCTTATTTGAGGGGGGTGGGGGAGGCTACAAAGCCAGTTTGTACTGTAAACTCTGTAGGGACTCTCCCAAGAATGGAGACCTCCCGGGGCCATACGCTTACAGCATCAATCTTTGCATGGTTTTGTACCTCCAAATCAGCATGTCCTGTGGGTGGGGAGGAAAATTTTATTCCAGGTCACCTTGGACAAAATAAATTGCTTGTATGCTCTACAAAATCATGGTATTACGGTGAGGGGAGTAAAACCACTCCAAAGGATCCTGTGGTTTTAGTGGCCAGATAAGTTCCCTGTGGCTTACAAGAGCCTCAGTAAGCCCAAGGTATGGGGTGGCTATGAGTGTAGCACAATAGCGGAGACGGAAGGTGTGGGTGTGCTTAGAGGGGTGGACAGAGGGTTAGCCGAGGGAGGGAGACATCCTAGCTACTGGTGTCCAGTAGGTAGCTTGCCCAGTCATCTGGGCATGGGGGAGCCAGTCAGCAGTGTTCTGACTGATCTCTTATGCACTCCCCTGTAGCCCATTCAGGGAATAAATCAGACCAGCCAAAACTCTAGAAAGGAGGAGGGCACTCCTGGCAACCTGCCAGCGCTACTGTCCAGCCTACAGCCCCATCTGATAAACCAGCTAGAAGTGAAAGTGGGTGTACTGGGGAGTCCAACAGGAGAAGGGGGCCTCCTCCCAGCCAGGAGAAGGTGAAAATGGTTGAACAATGGGCACAAAACCAAACAGCAGCGGTGAATGGAGCATACGATCCAAGTACACCCTCCCTCCCTCGTGCTGCCCTCCCCAGCCATCCAAAAGCACAAAGAAAGAAAGAAACAGCATTTTACAAAGTCAGAATGGCTCTAGGCCCTTATTAACAGAATAAAAACTGCACAACACCGGAAAGAATTTACCTACAAGTCTGACTGTTAACCACTGGCAGTCCAGGGTCAGTACCCCTCCCTGAATCGGCAGAGTCTCCAAAAGTACATAGGCTTCAGGTTGGGGTGGTGGCTACAACTTATGTGTAACACCCCCCCCCCGATAATCCCACTCACCTGAGCTGTTCCAGTGGTCTCAGGGGCTCAGCAGTACCTCCCAGAGGGGCCGGGCCTGAGTACTTACCGTTAGTTTCTGTGGTGCCTTAGTGCCTCCACCTGGGGCCCCTGCATTGCCTCCTGTGGGTAGAACAGGTTAGAATGTTTCCCCAGGATAAGTAATGGTCTTCCCTTTAATGACTACCTGTGATGACCTCCCCCTGGACCCACAATCACTCCCCACAATGGTTTTGCATACACAGCAGGTGAAACAGATGAACAATAAATATCCAGTTTATTACTATAAGCTAATACAAAGGAGGTGGCGGCTACACCTCCAAAACCTCCTGGTTACCAAACATTCACTTATTCCCACTTCCCCCCTTTCCCCTGGGTGCACCCAAACCAGTCACAGTTAGTGGGTACCTTATGGTCCCTTAGTTTGCAGGCCTGCTGTTTACCATTGGGGCCCTTACACACTTGCACAAGTTCCAAGAAAACAAAGATAAACTGGTGTAGAGGACCATTCCCTCCTGACCCTCCTGGCAAAGAAAACAATGGTCTCCCCTGAGCTGCAGCTTGGGGTACTGACAGTGTCTGGATGGTGAGATGACCCCTGCAGTCCACAGCATGTCATCTCCCATAAAATGGGTGGCGTAATTCTTCACCTCCCTGGCCTTTCTAGCTTCACCTACAGACCTTTGTATATGACTTTCACCAGGCAGACCTGTTCTTCCTTCTCTCCTCGGTTCTTCTGATCTTTGCAATGGGGGGGACACAACAGTTCAACTCCCCCGATGCCTTTTTAGTCTCTCCTGCTTCTCCCCTGGCAGGAAGATCTGTCCTTGATGCAGCAGCCTCCCAGATGCCCCAGACTGGAGGTTGCAGTACCTTCAGGCCAAACAGTCTGCCTCAGTACTTTTGAGCAACCAACCTCAGGGGCCCTCCTGCACTGCCCCAGTAGCTGTCTTGCTCTGTCCTGTTCCTTATGCTTGAAAGGGGAGAGGGGGGGTGGAGAGGGATGCAGCCCCAGAGTCTTTGCCAGGCAAAACCACTAAAACAGCCCTCTGGTTTCCTTTTTGGGGGCATGAGATTCTCTTTCCTTCTGTTCCTCCACCCTGCCCTCTTTCTCTCTCTTCCCAACTCTCTTCTCTGTCTCACCAGCCCTGCCTTTCTCCTCCCTCTCACCTCCTGCTGTGGGGGAGGGGTAACCAGAGCCTCCCATGCCTGCAGGTAGTCTTTCTCCTGTCTTGCTTTTTGGAGGGGGGGGAGGGATAGAGCTGCCTTCTCTCTTTGTAGGAACCCAAAACAAGTAGCATGCACTTTTCTAGCTAGACACCTGGTTCCTAACTAGCACCAACAATAATCACAGTCACAGCTAGGCTTGCATCAGGTCCAGCCACATCAATGGACCAGGTGCGAGTACCCCCAGGACAGCGGAAGTCCCCTGACCACCTTACGTAAGTGCCGGGCTGGGGGAGGGCTTACATATGTGAAGGATTATTTTCAGGGACAAATTACAGGGGTGTCAGCTGACTTGTGTTCATTTTCTCAGCACTCCCCCACCACGCTGGCCCAGGAGGAATGTGGGCTTGCTGAAGCAGGCATGGGCTCAGTGGCATAGTGAGATGGTGGGGTTTTGGGTAGCACGAGATTCCCTCAAGGAGTCCTGGCCAATTTTGCCTGTGAAGACAGACGTACAGTGGTGCTGGACGGCTCTCTAAGTGACCTGCTTCTTAAGTGCTGCTGATTCCTTCTATCTCTTTGTGTTTTTTGGTCATCTGTGCCCCTTTGTCTGCCTCCGTGCTGCTCTTGCTGCTTCTGCTTAGATGACTCTGTGTCTGTATCGGTGGGTGCCACTATTTTACAAGCTCCCCTTGTCTTCCACAGCCCACATTATAGTTCCCAACCCCCATGTGGGGAGAATTTCTTGACCTCCCAGAGCCTTCTGGGAGAGGTAGTTTGTAGCCTGAAGTCTGGCCCGGTTGTACTGTATCCAACTAGACACCTTCTGGTGGGATCTACCTTCAAATACCTCACTATTCCTGGACATATATAAATTGGTAAAATCCTTTGAAGCGGTACTGTATACCCACCTCATAAGAGATTGCTTGATGGGGTTGTAAGCTTTGAGACGTTGGACCATCTCATGTGAATAATCTTGGTAGAGGGACATTTTAGCCCCATTCCAAAAAGAGTTCTCTCTTCTCCTCTCAAAAAACGCTCCTTAAAGGAATACCTTAAAACGTATGTGATTACTGATCCAGGGCAAGTGCCAGCTAGAGCGGGGGGACTTTTGGTGTGGTGCACTCTCTCCACCTCTATGATGCCCTGCTATCTCTGCCCTATCAACTGCAGCAGAAAGTCCTGCAAAAATTTTCCATATTGGCTCCTTCCAACTATTCTGGGACCCCGAGGATCAGGATATTGTTGTGCCACTCCCTGTTCTGGTCCTTGGCTCATTCTAGCAGATGATTCAGCCATCTCTCATGGTCCTTGAGTTATTGTATGATGTGGTGCTGTGCATCCTCGAAGTCCCCTGTGAGCAGCTCCACTATGTTGACCCTGTCAGACAGGATTCATACTTCTTGCGAGATAACCAAAGAGGAGTCTTTCAGTTCAGCCATGTCAACTATGAGGGACTCCAACAGGTGGGTTATGTAGCCGAGGTATGTAGGGTGGTTATTGAGGTGGGTCCCAGTCTCCACTCCCACCATCTCAGCATGTTCAACCAGTCAGGTCACTGGTTGGAAAGCTAGCAGTACAGGCTACCTCACACTGCTACAGACATGGTGGAAGAAATTTAACATAAAAAAAGACCCAAGACTGATCACAGACACTTCTCAGCAACAAACGCCATTGCAGTGTACAGTACTGGCCAGTGGGACAGTTATGCATGGGGAGAAAACTTAAGATTTTACAAGGAGTGGGACAGAGTAATAGGCTCAGGCAGCCATTCCTGTCAGTGTCCAGGCCATGCCCCCCAAGATGGTGGCTGTCCTCGTAGTAAACAGTTACTTTCAATTTAAAGTTTGTTTTGTGGGACAACCATCCTGCCTTTTGTTTAAACTGCCCCCAGGCTGGGTAGGCACACACCCATGTCCATTATTCTGGTGGTGGTGGTGCAGAGTTAATTGGGCCTTTGTGCTCAATGTCAGGAGCTCTATTATCTGCTTCCCCATTTCTCTATTTTCCAGGCAAAGTCTTCCATGTGGAAGGCAGCCTCTTCGTTTCTTAAAGTCATAGCGCACCAAAGTCACAAAGTTCACCTATCCTTTCTCTCACACTCCAGTGCCTCTGAGTGCCCTGGTGCCCATCAATGTCCCTGGAGCCAGAGCACACTAGAGAAGGTGCCATGCTGACTGCCAATGTGGTTTTAAAATCCTGTCATAGGTGGGCACTTTCAGTGTCAAAAACATTCAAGCTGAAGTCAGCTTACATGTTCGAGCAGGCGGCTGCCTGTGCAACAGTGTGGTGATTTCTGAGTAGGCTCCTCTGGTCCCATTCTAAGCTGTAGTCCTGGGGTTTGAGAGAGCAAGAAGGCAGGCACCATGGTCCTGTGTCAGAATAACCAGTTCAGCTAAACCCCACAATGGGGGGGGAGTGTTACACTTGAAAGAGAGCACCGATCGAAAAGGGCACATTTGCAAGTCTTGCATTAAATATTTCCTAAAGTACTAGAAAACTCTGGGTAACTTTAGTGTATTTAACTGGCAGGTTGCTGAATTCATGTATCATCAGGAAGAGGGATCTGGCCTGAGTGTGAGTGGGTAAGTCCCTGTGTTAGGAGTCGGGTGTGGGTGCCTGCCTATTTCTTTGGGCCATTAGGGCTATCAGTACACTGTCAGAGGGATGCAGGCATGGCTGGACCTACTGTTAAAATTAATTGCTAGTAATGTCAAAGTGCTGACTTGCTTTTTTCATTGCTGTCCCACAAAGGCACAGAAAGATGTGTGCAAGCACAGAATTGTCCCTAGGGAAATGCTCGCCCTCCAAAGGAGAGTGCCACTGAACAAATAGTCTTGTGAATGTCAGAGCTCCAGGGACACAGTACGGAGTTTAGAGATTGTAATACAAGCTTTTAAATGTGCTTGGACTAGATCCAGTACATGTTTAAAGTCTCTTAGATAAGGGGTGAAACCTGGCAACAGTAACTGTGGAAGTAGTGCAGGACTGATATACCCTGGGCAGGGGTGGGGATGGAAACGGGAGCCTCCGTGAACAGTATGATGCAGATAGTATCATGATTCAAGAACTGAACTGGAGAGATGAAGTGGCAAGGGAATACTGTAGTAGCTGTGTATTATCTAGACAGCTTACTAAATGTACCCAGTTTGATTCCAGTTCCAGAAATGTACTCATTTTGTGTGTGGTCTCGTTATTTGGTGCCCCAGTGTTTGGTAATGGTGCCCCTACTCCAGCGTCCCAGACCATGGTGGCAAAGGGGAATGGTGCAGGTAAAGGTTTGATGGTGTAAGGCGGGTGCTTCTCTGATAGATGCTACCATATACCACTAGAGTCAGGGGGTGCCCATCCCTAAAGAGGGAAAACCAGAGATCTATACTGGGGAAGGATCACCTTCCCCTTTTCTACTACTGATCGCCCTTCCTATGTACCCCAGCATCATGTTTGCCTTCCCTACTGCCCTGCTGAACTCTGCCGTACATTGCAGGCTTTCTGATATCAGCATCTCCTCCACATGTCTTTTGCCTCCATTGTGCCCTCTGTTACCACCCCTATTATTAGATATTGCATTTTTGGGTATTATTCCCAATGTGCATTACTGTACCTTGAACTTGAATTTTTTGGCATTAATTCTCAACTGCTATACCTTGGACCACATTTCAAGAGCACATATTTCTTCCCTCGTTGCTCTGATCCCGTCTTTGTTGTCCACTTTTTTGCAGATCTTGGTGTCATCCATGAAAAGGCAGATCTTTCTCTGAAATCCTACCCCTATATGTCAGATGGATATTTTAAAAAAGACAGTCCCCAGAACTGAGTCCTGTGGTACTCCACACATTACCTCCTTTACCGCAGTGCTCCCCATTCACCACCACCCTCTGTGTACTCCCCATTAGCCAGTTTTCTGCTCACACTGCCACCCTCTTCTCCACCCTTAGTTTCTTGACAAGTCTGTTGAAAGCCTTAGTGATGTCCAGGTACAATATCTCTGCTGCATGTTGTTTGCCAGTCCCTGTAGTTGTCCAGTCAAAGAACCGGGTCAAGTTAATCTGGTGTCCAGTCAAAGAACTGGGTCGAGTTAATCTGGCATAACCTATATGACATGTAGGACAACCTATTTCATTTATTTATTTATTTATTTAAGTCTTTGGTAACTGGGTAAGTGCTCTGATCCAGGTGACCATTTTCAGGCACGACCTGGGCCACACAGGTGGCAGTTACAGAAGTAGTGACAAGTTATACAATGAGTACATGCCATGTGAATATACAGACATCATTGGTGAACAAAGCGGATGTACAGACATCACTGGTGAACAAAGAAAGTGACATAGGAAAATAAAATTGATGAGAGGCTGAATAAACAATTAGTACATCATAATAAGCAACAATTATTATATAATTACAGTGGCGTGAAAAAGTATTTGCCCCCTTCCTGATTTTCTCTATTATTGCATATTTGTCACACTGGATGTTTTCAGGTCTTTAGAGAAAATGTAATATTAGATAAAGGGAACCTGAGTGAACAAATAACACTTGTTTTTTTTTTAATTTCACTTATTTAATGAAAAAAGTTAACCAACACCAACTGGTACTGTGTGAAAAAGTAATTGCCCCCTTACACTTAATAACTGGTTATGCCACATTTAGCTGCAATGACTGCAACCAAACACTTCCTATAATTCAATATCAGTCTTTCACATCACTGTGGAGGAATTTTAACCCACTCTTCCTCGCAGAACTGCTTTAATTCAGTAACATTTGGTAGGTTTTCGAGCATGAACTGCTTGTTTCAGGTCCTGCCACAGCATCTCTATTGGGTTTAAGTCTGGACTTTGACTAGGCCACTCCAAAACTTTAATTTTACTTCTTTTTAGCAATTCTGATGTGGACTTGCTTTTGTGTTTTGGATCATTGTCTTGCTGCATGACCTAACTCACGCTTCAGCTTCAGCTGACGGAAGGATGACTGGACATTCTCCTTAAGAATTTTCTGTACAGAGCAGAATTCATGGTTCCTTTAATTATGGCAAGTCATCCAGGTCCTTAGGCAGCAAGCATCCACACCATCACACTACCACCACCATGTTTGACTGTTGGTATGGTGTTCTTACTGTGGAATGCTGTGTTTGCTTTACGCGACATTATGGGATCCATGTTGTCCAAAAGTTCCACTTTGGACTCATCTGTCCATAGAACATTTTCCCAAAAGGCTTGTGGATCATCCAGGTGCTTTTGTAAATGAGAGACGAGCATTTATGTTCTTCTTGGTTAGCAGTGGTTTCCTTGCTACTCTCACATGAAGCCCATTTTGCCCAGTCTCTTTCTGATTGTGGAGTCATGAACACTGACCTTAGCTGAGGCAAGAGAAGCCTGCAGTTCTTTGGATGTTGTTTTAGGATCCTTGAGACTTCTTGGATGATTTTACACTGCGCCCTTGGAGTAATTTTGGCAGGCCGCCCACTCCTGGGAAGGTTCACTACTGTTCCAAGTGTGCTCCATTTGAGATTATGGCTCTCACTGTGGTTCGATGGAGTCCCAGAGCCTTAGAAATAGCTTTGTAACCCTTTCCAGACTGATAGAGGGCAACAAATTTTTTTTGATCTTTTCAGGAACTTCCTTTGATCATGGCATAATGTGCTTGTTGAATCTTTGTGCTGGCAACGTGACTCTGATGGTAAGGGCCAAAATAAGTGAGGTTTATATTGAGCAGGGCTGGCTGTAATCAAGCCTGGCTGTGTTCAATCAGCTGACTCTAATTATCCCTTTAATTGGGTTGATTTAACTAGGGGCAATTACTTTTTCACACAGTGCCAGTTGGTGTTGGTTAACTTTTTCATTAAATAAATGAAATAAGTAAAAAAAAAGTGTTATTTGTTCACTCAGGTTCCCTTTATCTAATATTATATTTTGTCTAAAGACGGGAAAACATCCAGTGTGACAAATATGCAATAATAGAGAAAATCAGGAAGGGGGCAAATACTTTTTCACGCCACTGTATTTACCAAGAATAAGTGGCCAGTGCTAATTAATGCATGATGTAAAAAAAAACATACATTACAATAGCCAAGTGGGAGAGACTGAGAAGCAGGCAGTGAGGGATGTAAGACTGGAGTCCAAAGACATGAAAGAGGGCAGGGGAGGCCAAAGCAGCCCAAGAGGGAAAAGTCAGGGAGAGGGAGGGTTATCCAAGCTAGCAATGGCATGTGGCTTCATCAAGCAGCCATAGAAACATAGAATTTGATGGCAGATAAGGACTGCTTGGCTCACCTAGTCTGCCCATTTTCCTACCTAACAGATAAGCTGCAGATCCTAGTTAACCAACAGCTTACTTACTCCTACCCCCCCACTAGGACTGCCTTATGTCTGTCCCATGCATTCTTGAATTCCCCCACTGTTCTTGACTCCACAACTTCCTCAAAGAGGCTGTTCCATGCACCCACAACCCTCTCTGTGAAAAAATACTTCCCCACAATACCTCTGAGCTGTTCCCCCTCTGTATTCAAATTGTGCCTCATTGTTCTTGCACAGCTCTTTTTCTGAAAGATGCTACCCTCTTGCACTTTGTTGATTCCCTTGAGGTACTTGAAAGTTTATATCATGTCCCCTCTCTCCCTTCTTTCCTCAAGGGTCTACATATTAAACTCCTTTAGCCTTTCTTCATATGTCTTCTGGTGCAGACCCTGCACCATTTTGGTTGCCCTCCTCTAGACAGCCTCCACTCTGTCTATGTCTTTTGAGGAGATGAGGTCTCCAGAACTGCACACAGTACTCCAGATGGGGTCTCACCAATGGTCTGTATAGAGGGATAACAACTTCCTGTTTTCTACTATTGATGCCTCTCCCTATGCATCCCAGTATTGCCCCAGCCTTCCTTACTGCCTTCTCACATTGCTTGCCCATCTTTAGGTCACCTGACATAATTACCCCCAGGTCCCTTTCCATTTTTACTGTTGTCAGTATCTCACCTCCCATTGTGTACTCTAGTAGTATAAGTTCATATATCTTGTCAAATGTTAAACTTTGACCAATCAGCATGTGCCACATCATTTGACAGGTGGGAGTGGCCTAAAATGGACCAATCAGAATAATCCCTTGTTAAACCGGACGTCCCTCGCTAAAATGCTCTAGTCCTGTCCACTTCCGGTGGAAGAGACATAAGCTTGAACCTGTGTCCCGCCCCTTGCGTATGAAATGGCATGTGTTCAAACCCATGTCCCACCCACTTGCGCAGGAAATGACCCACACTGAAACCCTGGAAGTGACATAACACCACCATTTTGTAAGTGTCCTATGCCCCTCATTCTCGTACACTCCTTGAATCCCTGCCATCCACCATTTTGTAAGCGTCCTGTGCCCCTCCTTCTTGTACACTATGCAAACCCTGCCACACCATCCTGGCTGGAACCCGAGCCCCACCATGCTAGCTCAAACTCCTGTCCCCCTCCTTTTTCCTGCACCTCACCATCCTGGGTCAAACCCCTGTCCCTCTTTACTACCATGCCCCCACCCACCCCCAAAAAAATAAGTTAGGGTTTATGTAGTGTTATGTGCCCCTGTCGGCTTGGGTGTATAACTGCAGGGGCATGTGTGTGTTTTTTTATTGAGATAGTTTCAGAAAGAAGTATCTAGGAGGCAACCTGATCAAGCAGAGGTTTCACAGATCTGTTTGGAGACCCCCCGAGGGAAATCCATCTGCCTGTGAGAGTACCCCTTTTTCTGTTTTATAGCAAGTTATCAAATGTGTAAAACTTGTACTAAAAGGATACCTTTATGTATATGCATGTAACATTTATAAGTTAAAACAGGGACCTGTGTGTAAATAAGATGGTTCAACGGTTTTCTCTGGATAGCATTGCAACATGCTTGGAGTGTGGGGTGTGTGTGTGCATATGTGTGTGCATGTGTGTGTGCATCCCTCATTAGGCACGTAGGAAAAGCAATGTCTTTTATGTATGTTTAAAATATAGATGGACTTTCTGGAGGGCACGCAAGTAAGAATTTAAAGACTGAGAAAAAAACATCTGTTTTTCATTTACACAGCCATGGCTACAAAGGACTATTGATTCTCTTTGGAAACATGTGTGTCTCAAGATTTTTGGATTACAGGGTCCCTGTATTTACAGGGATTTGTAAAAATATAGCTTTATGCTTTTGTTACAAAACAGATGTCTATAGTCACACTATCAAAAAATTAAAAGTCATGTAGTAGGTTTGTACCATTACCTGTATAATGTTTCTGTAATTTATCTGACTTGGAACCTTTGTAAAAGAGCTCATGGCTCAAAGGTAGAATTCTGAAGCTTAACTAAATAAAAAAATAAATAATATGTTACAAAGAAAAAACAGAATGTAAAATGATAATGGTTCTCTCTCAGAATCATTTCAAAGCACACAGTCTTCTTAAAATGTATCTACAGCTTTGCTTAGAGTCGGTGCAAAAGAATACATGCTGTGTATGTGTGTGTGTGTGCTATGTTACACTAAATTACTGATTTAAAGGTTGCAGCTATCGATGAAAAAGCATGAGGCTATATCATAGTAAGGGGCAAACACATACTGAAAGAACTTGTCGGGGTCTGTTACTATGCTCTTGGTCGGCAAATTAGCTCTCTGCCCAAATTTACCCCACAGAGAATTTAAAAACAGTTTAGATATCTGTCTCCTTGAGGGGTTAACAGCTATGGCCGCAGGTTTCAAATGTACATTTTCCCTTTCAAAATACTGCTGTATGTACCTGACTTTATCCGCTTCATTTTTCACCCATGAAGGGAAACCAGACGCCTCTTGCTTGCCTTTTAGATGCAGCTTGATGTAGTCTGCTAAAATCTCTGTGCATGACTCTTTAAAATGCCAAACTTCATAAATGTTAATGATTTTGTAGCCTTTTTCCAGTGCCAGGTTTAGTTCTACAGTACAGTAGGTACCTGTAAGTGCCCTTTGCTCATCATCGTGTGCACACAATGCTGTTTAAAGTCTGTTTTCAGCGCATGCATGACATAATGTGAACACAAGTCTTTTACCAATCCTGGATGGCAGCACTGGAAAAAAAAGGCATCTGGGGGTAAGACTTTTACTTTTGCTAAACCAAAGTACTGAGTGAGGTCATCAAAATTGCCATAAATGATGTCAGGATGACTGACTGGATACTGTTTTGTTTTGTTAACAAAAGGGTAGAGGCTGGTAAAATCATAATAGTGTATTTTCTCATCTGGCTGTGTCTTGTAGTACATACAAATGGCATTTGTTCTCACCCCAAACAGTGACTGCCTAGGTTTGAGTGGCTGTGGTAGCTGCCTGTCCCTCAAGAAATTATTCCAACCCTGATCTGTAGCAGGCATTACTTTCCATTCATGTTCCCACAATACTCTAACAGCAAAACCCTTGCTTTTTAGAAAATGAAATTGTGCATGGTCCTAGTGAATAACTGTCCAAAAAATAGTCCCTATCATGTGGTTTCTATCTTTCTCACAGTAACAGATGTTGCAGCTGTGAAAAAAACAACCATTAAATTCAAATGCTGTGGGTATTCCATTTATGACAGAATAGCCATCCAAAAAGTACAGACCTCCCTTAAATTCATCATCCCCTAGCGTGTGATGAATAGAAATGTTTTCTTTTTCAGATAAGTACATAAGCCACTGAATAGCAGGTGTGGAGTATCTCTTTAATTGTCTGTAGTAGTCATCTGGGGGGGGAGAACAGCGACAGTGCATTCCTTCAAAATTAAAAATCTGTACATGGCCATACAGACTGAGGCCAACGTGACATACTGGAAGGGGTCTAAGGATACTGTTTCATTCTCAACTGTATCACCATCTGACTGTTTTAAAACACTTCTGGCTATCATGTTCATCACTTCTTTCCTAAATTTGACACAGGCTTTTTTGAAGAATTTCAACATCTAACTGACAATAGTAGCGAAGCTCTCTTTTCAGGTCAAATTCTCTATGTTAGCTGGGTACCATTGCAAAAATTCCTGCTTTTCTGCAGGCAGCATATATTCAGAACCATAAAACTGAGTGTCGGGCAGGGGGCCTACATAATATTCATTAGCCTTGGTGTTAAAAAAATTGGGAAAGTAACCTTTAGCAATCTCATTCTCAAATCCAAGGGCTGCAGGGATTTTTGCTAGTTTAAAAGGAAGAAAACAATGGCTGTCAATAAATCTGATGTGTAGGGATGTCACTGTGACACAGATTAATTTCCTCCTTGTGTGAGCAATTTAATATCAGTTCTTTCCTTGACTAGCTGGCTAATGATAAAATAACTGTCATAGTCTTTGGCATTGTGTGCTATAAATGTGTAGTGTCTAAATGGGGCATCAATAAAATGTCCTACAAAATCTTTTATACACTCTTTCCCTTCAAATTCCCAGGACCTCTCCCCATCTAATTGCTTAGCATACACAAAATTTGGTATGTGCTCTCCCGTTTCTTGTGTGGCCTCAAAATCAAACACTATATATTTCTCAGAGATTTTTACATGTGTGAGTGGTGACATGTTACACAGATGTTTGTCTGCAGTCATGAAAGAACCACATCCGTTACAATGAATCAATTTACATGTATGAGATCCCTTGTAAAAGACAAAACGTTGTTCACACAGTTTCATGGATTTACAAGACCCTGTACTCCCATCAGCTCTAGCTAAATGCCTTTCTAAGCATGCTAAAGACCTACAAATTTTTTTACAGTAGGGACAGGATGCAGTGTCAGTTTCCTGTTCAAGACAATTGGGGTCAAAGCATACTTTGCACTGTTGTGCACAGATATGATTTCCCTTATGGCTATAGGCTACATCACAATATTCATATAGGTACCTAGCCCCGATGAATTTTTTTACACTTGTTATGCCATAATAATGGTCGTCATGCAGTAATACAAACAGTGTTTTAGGAAGTCTTTCTGGCCCTGTTGAAAATGTTTGCCAGTTTCCTTCATTATGATATAAAATCTTAATTTTGACTCCTAAAAAAACATTCAAACTGGGGCACATCACTGAAAGTGACAGGGGTTTGTTCTGACAAACCTAGCTCAGCATGCAATATTTTAGCCTTATTCAACAACTGACTGTCACTCATATGTGGATTTAGGAGTGCGAGAATGGAGCCACCGAAACACAAACTATTATCTCTGTTATTTAAATCAATCAAGTATCGTCTCTTTTTTTGTAAAATCCTGTTATACAAGATGAAGCTCAGTGTCCATCTCCCCCCACCCCTGAACCCTGGTGATTCCTGATAGTAGTTACCACGAGATGTATAGTGTCATCAGTAATGATTTCCGTATTGCTCTGTAGCATATCAGCTAGCTGGTCTAAGAAGGTGGCAGCATTTAACTCATTAGGACATCTTTTCCTTGAGAACAAGGATGATTTAAAGAAGCAGCATTTAATCTTAACTGTATAAAGTCTCCACGGCGTGTTTGTCTCATCACCCTGTCCAGCAATTCTTGTATAGCCTGGTGCATTGTAGCAATGGTCTCTGTAAAAGATTTTATTTTATCTAGATTTATAAACTTATATCATTGATGGAATTCTGTAGCACTACATTTTTTAAAAACACATTCATATTGCTGCGCAGATTCTAAAAATACTGTAGAGGGCAACCTGTTTTCTAGTTCATCATCATCTTGCATATGTGCCGCAACCTGGTTTTCTAATTCACCAGATTGCTGAACATTAGCAACATGCTGTAATAACCTATGTTGTAATAGTTTCCTTGCATGCTTTGTTCTTCTTTTCAAATTTTCTCGGATTGTTTTATTTTTTACCCAGATTTTTCTTTTTTGACACCATTTCTTTTTTTTTTCATTTTGTTATTGCTGCCACCCTTTGTACTCAGCTTGTGAGAGCTTCTGAGCTTTCACTTTGTAATTTTAATTTTGCATTTGGACACCGTTTCCTCCATTCTCCTGTACTTTTCAAACATGTGGGCCACATTTGCCATCTGTTTCAGCTCTGAGTATGAGAACTTGGTTGCACATAATAAAGAATATACACTGCTCAGCAAAGTACCTTTACAAAACTCAGATTTAAACATCTGATGATCGTAATCCTCACTAGATAATCTGCTCTCAATTACCAAGCCATAAACAAACAATCAAATGCTTTAAGAATATAGGCTTTCCCAGCATTCATCGTGTCAATGTCCCTTTCTTGAAACCTTGCGTGCAATAACTCTTTGTCAGAAACCCTTGTGCTGCTGCTCATAGAAGCTGTACATCATCATTCAGATTCACACAAGATCTATTTTGCTCATAACTCACACCAGCAGAAACTTTTGAGCGCCTTTGAAAAGCATTGCATTCAGGTAATTGTCTCTTTCTCACTCTCTCTCTCTCTCTCTCTCCTGCAGGGGTTCACTGTGCTGCTGGTAAAAGCAGAAAATACACCCCTGTCACTACTTTTGTATTTTCAACATTATACTGTAATACAAATTTTTAACTTTAAAAACTTACAGCATTTTTTAACCCCAATCTCCCATTTTCAGAATTATACTGTAAAAAAATTTCAAATCTGAAACCTGCAGCCTTTTTCCTTAACCCCCCAAAACCTGCAGCATCAACTATTCCTAGTTAAAATTAAAAAAAACACGCCTTCTGTAGTGGTAAATGATGCATTATTCAGCTCTTCAATCGATTGGAAAAGGGCTTCATTTCCAACCCATGACTCCATTATTGCTTGTTAAATGTTTTTAAAAATTCTTTTAGCTCAAGATGGATTTTTGGCTGTCTCACTCTGTTCTTTTGTCTTTGGCTCTCAGTGTCTTGAAATGCTTATATAAAATGTGTGAAACTGCACCCCAAGTACGTGGTTAATCCTTAAAAATGTCTGAACATCTGGTACTGTCCATCAAAACCCCCCTCCCCACCCCTTCTCCATGGGGAAATTTACAAGTCCTAGGCTACTCAATGTAGGCTTTGTTTTTCACTTCCTACGACAGCTGGAAGGCATCTCTGTAAGGCCTTTCTGCTAAAACTTTGGTCACAGTCTAATTAAAAGGTATGTAGACTGCTTCTTTAAGTCCAAATAAGCTTATGGCTTAGTTAGTTTTTAAAAAGTATAATGAAAATCTTGTCTTTTTTTAAACAGCTGTGTCCTTTAAATTAGTAATTCAGTAAAACAGCTTACATACTACTAATCAGAAGATAACACTTATTTTGTCTTTTCTAAAAAGTTAATCATGAGAATCACCTGTTTTTTCTCTTTTACACAGCAGGGGTTCTAGCAAGACTAATGATTCTCTGTGTAAATGAAAAACAGATTTTTTTTCTCAATCTTAAAACACAAACGGGCACAGTTTATAATAACGGCAGTTGAGTGTCAGCTTAAGTTATGTTTTTAAAAGTCAAAATGGAAATTCTGTCTTTTTTTTAAAACAGCTGCAACCTTTAAATCAGTAATTTAGTGTAACATAGCACACACACACACAAAGCGAGTATTCTTTTGCACCGACTCTAAGCAAAGCTGTAGATACATTTTAAGAAGACTGTGTGATTTGAAATGATTCTGAGAGAGAAATATTATCATTTTACATTCGGGCCCAGATATTCAAAAGGGTTGTATGCGCCAGCGCAACAGGGTTCTCTAGCGTCTTAACTCAAAAATGCGCCATTCTCGTATATTCAGAAGGGGCCAGTTGCGCCACCAAAAACATGCTGAGCAACAGCGAATGGAAATGAAGGTGCGCGAACTGAAGGGGCAGGTCCATGCATAAAGTGCGCAATGCGATAATTCAACACTCATGCGAATGCGCGCAAGAGTGGCTCAGGGGCCGGAAGTTGCGTAGGCATGGAATTGAGCCAAAATAAAAGGCTCAAGGAAGTGGCGCAAGAACCCAGCAGGCCGCAAACTGGGGGAGAGAGACAGAGAGAGAGAGAGAGACAGGAGCTGGAAGGGCAGAGAGGGACAGTGGGTCCAGGAGGACAGAGAGGCTGTGGGGTGCCCGTGCAGTGGAAGCAGCAGGGGGCAGCGGGGTACACAGGAACAGCAGCCGGGGCAGAAGCCAGGAGATGGACAGTGCCAGCTTCCACATGGAAGCTGTAATGAGGGGTGAGACACCATGCTGCAGGGGACGTGGCTGCGGAGGAGCCCGTCTGGCGGTATGCCCCCGACAGGCGGTGTCATCGCGGTTCGCATCAGCCTCGAGAGCTGTACACAGACGCCGAGATTGTGGGCTGGTACCGCCTGAACAGGGCAATACTGAGGACGGCTCTGCAGCTGTGCAGTGATGTGATGCAGCACCCTCACGACGGAGCTCACGCCTGTCCCGGAGACCAAGGTAGACAGCCTGCATGTGCCTGCTCGCCATGGCACCTTCCAGAGGCCAACAGGGGACACCATGGCATTACACAGTCGGCCATGTCACGCGATCCTCACCCAATTCCTCAGCGCACTGCTGCCTCATGCCGCGGAGTACATCCATTTCCCCAGCACCGTGGCAGATGCATACAACAAACATGCAGGAGTTCCACAGGGTAGCACGATGCCTGGTGTGCTAGGGGCCATAGAGTGCACCCATGTGGCCATTCATGCGCCACCTGGCCCGACGGCCAGGCATATCAGAACCGAAAGGGGTTTTCCAGTGTCAACTGCCAGGTGGTGTGTGATGCCACTGGGCGATTATCAATGTCTGTGCCACACTACCTGGCGGAGCACATGATGCCTTCATATGGCACCAGTCTGCACTGTGCCATCGATTCGGAGAGGGGCATCCCCACGGGTCATCTAGTGGTGAGTACACATGTATGGAATGCAAACTCTGTGCAATGGTGGATGACACAGGTGCCATGGTAGTGGCACACAAGGATATGGGGTAATATGGACCTGACATGACACTGATCTCCACTATCTCCACACAGGTGACTGCAGATACCCACCTGTCTCCTGGCTGCTCACACCGCATCGGGCGACCCACGCACCCCAGCGCAGCTATGCTTCAATGAGGCACATGCCGCAACACGTAACATCATAGAGCGGGTGTTTGGGATGCTCAAGGCACGCCCATGCCTGGACACCTCCGCGGAGCTCCTCAGTACAGCCCCCAAAAGGCCTGTGGGATATTCCTGGCCTGTTGCATCCTGCACAACATGGCCAAAGACCATGGGATAGCCGTACAGGTCCAAGAGAGGGACAGCGATGGGACGCCAGTGGCGCCTGTGATGTTAGTGATGAGCAGCCCCCCCCAGGATGGAGGGACTCCCGACTGACCCGGCAGGCCCAGCTGCACTGGGATACCATTGCAGAAGAGCACTACGCCCAACACAGGTAAGTCAAGGGGACATGTGCAGGCAACACTGTCCATGTGCAAACCACAGGCACACAGGGGAACACACCGTGCATGAAGGTCAGGGGAGTTGAAGGTTCCAACACACCATCAGAGAGGGGTGAGCACTCATATGGACACACACACACACCAGGCAGCATACATGGGCAGCAGCACAGCACTGTGGAAATGACATTGCCAACACACAGCACCACCAACCACCCCCACCACCTGGACTGTCCACGTACGTGTGTCAGGACCTGGGCACCCTTGCACCTTGGTGTACAGTGCAATGCAGGCATCATCATGCACACGCACCTGTGGACAGCAGTTGGGAGAGTGTGCAGGTGGTCCATGTGTCAGCTTGGTCAGCAGAGCACCCAGCAGTGCACCGCCCACCATGACACACATTGCACACAGGGCAGCACCAGACAGGGCCTGCACCAGGAGACAGCTCAGTCAGGTAGCACTGTCCCACCGCCACCACGGATGGCTGGGCGGCCCACCGCGGCTCCAGCAGCATTGGCAGGCTGAGCAGGGTTACTCGGGTGCTGGTGCACCACCAGGGGTCCCAATTTGCGCGATCTTGTCTGCACAGGGGTCTGCATCCTGCCAAACAAAACTTGCACCAGGGGTGCTGGGATGCCCACAGCAGAACCCAGCGGCCGACAGGCCTGGTGTCACACGACGCCCGAACGGGAGTGGAGGAGCGCACTGTGTGGTGTGTGGTACAGGGCACCTGACAGTGTGGCCAATGCATCCGTGACAGAGACCACTGCCTGGGTCAGCCTGTCAATGGCAGCGGTCACATCCGTCTCGCATAGGACCAGCTCGGCTCGGTCTTGAGCACACTCCCTGCTATGCCACCTCCACTGACACAGACAGTGCCTCCACGGGATCTTGCAACCCGCCCCTGCAGCTGTACCAAGTCCTGCAGCAGGCGGGTGTGCGCATCCAATGGACACTGTGCCCCAATGGCATCGTGACCCCCCAGCAGGTGTAGACGGTCCTGGTGCACAGCACCCTTTGAGGGGTGGCGCTGTTCGCGAGGACCGTGCATGGATGGATCAAAGGCGGTGGACATGTGCCACTGCTTGACACTGTACCCCCAGACCTGGTGTGCGACTGCTGCTGCCACCCTCCAACTGCTGAGCCCCCAGGTCACCTGTTCCACCTCCATGCTGACAACAGTGCCAGACACCTGCACAGCCACCGTGCTGCCCACACCGGTGCTGACAGGCACAGCCTGGGACTGTGCCAGCATGCTGGTACACAGGTGTGAACCAGGAAGGCCCAGTGTTGTCCGCCATGTGTCGGTCATGGGACACACACCTATACTGCCATTGCAGGCCTGCTGTCATCAATGGTGCAGGTGCGTACATCACATAGGCACAGCATGCTGGCATACATGCATGCCAGACTGCTGTGACACAGGCTGTGCACCTCGCACCCGTATCACTGACACCGAGTTGTTGGCCCAGCGTGCATGCTGCTGCAGTGCCTGCAGGCTGGTGGCGGAGGTGGATGGTCCTCCTCCACGCCCAGCTGGTCTGTATCACTGTCTGGACCCACTCACCACCGCCTCCTGAAGACCAACAGGATCTGTAACAGAAAGAGAGTACATGTGAGTGCATGTGAACAACAGCCCCCCAACAACAACCACCATGTCATACCGTGCAGTGATGGGCTTCCCACCTGTCTGGAATCCTCCACCTGGTACACCCGCATTGGCACTCGGCTGCATGGCACAACCAGTGTCTCCTCTGCTAGGGGTCGCTGCAACACCACTGGTGGACCCCCACCAGTGCCAGTCGCGCCGCCCTGAGGCTGCCACCTTCTCCTTCAGCCTCCCAGGTCAGTCCCCATCTTCTTCTTGCATTCTTGCACGGAGCGCTGGTGGCTTCCGTGCAGGTTGGCGGCCCGAGCTACCCCTCCCATGCAGCTGCATGTTCCTGAGGGGTTCCCTCCATCCACTCACTGGTGGCTCATCCTCCAGGTAGGCCTGGAAGAGGCCTCCGTCTCTCGCCGCTGGTGAAGTTTGGCCTCCTCCTATGCCCACCGTCCACACCCTCAGCTTGGCTCTGGTCAGTCATGGTGATCTGTATGGGTGGAAGGGACACCTGTCACTGTGCAGTCGACAGCATTTCCTGGCGAGCATAGTTGCCGGCTGCGAGAGCGGAAGCCCCACGCTTCCACTCCGCATGGCAGATACTGATTGAAAGGGTGCCTTTGTCCCTTTCTAAGTGCCTTTTCATGCTCAGCCCCTCAGCCTTTATCATCCTCCGCCCATGAGCATTGTTCTGAGCATCACACAGCATGTAACTCACCTCTCACCTGCAGTAACCAAATCTGGCCAGCACAACCCACTGTCACATTTTTATAGCGCAACACATGCAAATGAGATGTGGCGCAACTTTAATGTCATGCTAATCGCGCCACTGCGCCTTTGAATGGCTGATCGCATGATTTGCATATGTCGGCTGAATATCGCGTATTTGCGCTGTGCGCAATGCGGAAGGTCCGGCTGAGCCAAAGGCACAGGTTTGTGGCTGTGTGCCACACTGCATTGCGCATGCCCAGACAGCTTACGCATGTGTCTATCGCACTGCAGACCTGCTGAGCGTGATAGGTGATTCAGACCATGGTCACCATTGTGCCAGTGGTGCTACAGCACTGGGCACTATATGGCGCTGTGGCACTACTGCGCGATAGTCCACTGTGGCACTGGTGCTCAGCTTGGCAGTCACGCAGGATGCCTATACGTCCTATGGTGCTGTGCATAGCCTTGCGTCATTGCCGTGACCTTGTGTATGCCCTCTGACCCCTGGCGCTGTTGGCATGCCATGTGTACATCCCTATTGCGCTGTCTGGTGACAGCGCCATGTAAAGTGATGGCGCTGTTCGAACAGCGATTGGAGCCTGTGGTGGTCTAATGGCAAGTCAACTCCACGCTGGGTTACGGCGCAGCGGGCACACTATTGCCTGCTGTAAAGTTGGTGCCATGGCTAGGAGGAGGGTGGTGTCCTGGAGCCAGCTTGAAGTAGGCCAACCTGGTGGCCTGGTGGAGCCCCACTCGTGAGGCACTGTATGGTGAGGCCCCTCAACATGCCTAGGGACCCACGCGGTGCAGCAAGTGGCCACCTGACCTGGTGGAGGTCACTGGCCGGGGCGGTCTGCTGAGCAGTGCGGCACCGGTACCAGTGACCTCCCAGCGGAGAGGAGCCGGAACTCTTGGCTGGCGGCTGCGTCACATGCCAGGTGGGGCGTGGTGCCCTGGCCAGGTGGGTGTACTATCTATGCACCTATATTCTCTGTAGGTGTGTGTGCTTGGGTGGCTGTGCATAGGTGCCGGCTCAGACACGGGGGCTGTGTCAGTGTGCAGCTGTGCGATGGATGGTTATGGCTGTGTGGGCAGGCACTC
Source organism: Neoceratodus forsteri (assembly GCA_016271365.2). Lineage (NCBI taxonomy): Eukaryota > Metazoa > Chordata > Ceratodontiformes > Ceratodontidae > Neoceratodus > Neoceratodus forsteri. The sequence goes on along the minus strand of CM028137.1, from coordinate 337,860,200 downwards.
TCACTGGGGCAGGGGGCACTCTGCTTTTGAGTCACACTGATGTTTGTCTCAACATATGTCTCCCACAGGCCGGATTGTGAGGACACAGGGCCAGGGTGACGTGGTCAGGTGCAGGCCCCGTGCCGGGGTGTCAGCCCCAACAGCAGCAGCAGCGCCAGACCCAGCTGCTGGAGGAGTGTGAGTATCATTACTCATGGATGCTATTGCATGCTCGGGGCAAGACCACCAGCCATGGGACACAACCAAAGGGGAGGTCATAATTCCACCATAATAAAAACACTAGTGAGTCCCCACACTGGAGTACAGTGTACTAGTTCGAGACCATACCTCACGAATGGACATGGACTGGGTGGAGAGGGTTCAGAGGAGGGTGACACGGATGGTGCATGGATTGCATCACAAGTCCTATGCAGACAGGTTGGACGGAACTGAACATGTACTCCCTGGAGGGGAGGAGGTGTGGGATATGATGGGGACATACAAGTATCTTACAGGGGGAACAGAGTGCAGGAAACAGTATTTTAAGCGTAAGGATGTTCCAGGACTAGAGGGCATGGGATGAAGTTGGAGGGGGACGATTCAGAGGAAACATGAGAAAGTATTTCTTCACAGAACGGGTGGTGGACAAGTGGAACACCCTGCCAGAGGAAGTGGTGGGGCTGACTTGGTCACCGGATTTATGAATGCATGGGTTAGCCATAAAGGAATTCTGGAGGTCAGGGGAGGGGCAACAGACTTATAGGACAACAGGAGTGAACTTACAAGGTCAAATGGACAGACTGGGTGTCCCATAGGCCCTTTATCTGGCCGACACTGTCTATGTATCCATGTATGTAGGCATGACACAGGTGACCTGCATCACAGTGCAGTATCACGGCACGCCTGTGTATGCGTCACTGGTGGTCCAGGCATGCACTGGGCACATAGCTGTGTAACTGGCATCGCACCACGCTGCCACATCACTTGCCAGCCTAGTTTGTACTGTGATTGACGTGGGCAGGTGTGTGGGCGGTGGTGCGATAGCTGGTGCCGCCTGTTTATGATGGCCATGTGCATGTTCACTGTGGGTGGTGCATGCCATCACAGGTGCGGACATTGGGCTATATGGCTTTGCAGGTTGGGTGGTGTTCAGGGTTGTGGTCAGTCACAGCCATTGACTGTGTTCCCATTTTCCTAGGCCTCGAGGTTCTGGGGAGGATGCAGCGGGATGTCCGTCACCTCACAGAGGTCAGCGTGGCAAACCACAGGATCCTAGGCATAAGGAGGCATGGACGCCATCAGGGCGACTGGAATGGGGCGCAGAGGGGAGGACCAGAGCGCTGGCCGTAGCCCGCATTACCCTTCCCACTTCTTCCATCCCTACGACCCTGCCTTCCTCTCCAAGTTTTTAATCCCTCCTCTTGAACACCCCTTCCTTGTACCCGCCCCCTTGTAAATAGTTTTCATTGTTCTTGTTGCACTATGTTTAATATACATTTCTATTTTGATATAGAATACTGTGTTGGTCTCTGATTTGCAGCTGGCTATGGGTGCTCAGTTGCAGGGTGTACATGCCATCTGGGCTGGTATGGTCCTGTGTGTGTGTGTGTGTGTGTGTGTGTGTGTGTGTGTGCATGTGTGGCATGGGGAGGTATCTCCAGCATGGCAGTGACTTTCGTTGGTCTTGCGATCTGCTGCCACCCACTGCTGGGTGCACAGGGTGTGTCTGGCTTGTAGGCTTCTGTGTTGCATGGGGCTGGACGGTGCTGGGGGTCTGCATGGTTTCCTGCAGTGCCAGTCACTGCACATGGGTGGTGTCTTGGGGTCACAGTGCAGGGTGTGCTAGGTATGGGGGCTGATGTGCACTGTGGTTGTCAAACCCCTGTGTGTGGCACTTCAGCCTGCCAGTGGTTGTGCTGGGGTGTCACGGCTCTGCTATGCTTTGTTGGCTTGTCCCCATGGGCATGTGATCATCTGTCCCACCCCAGTGATGCTGTTCTTGGGGTGTGCAGGTGTGGTGTAGGTTCTGCAGTGTGTTCCTGTGCCCATGTGTGGCATGGCTGGCGGTGGGCCCCAGCCTGCCTCCCTGGATGTGCAGTTCCATTGCTCTGGGGGCTGTGCTTGCGCTTATGGCAGCTCTGAATTGCTCAGCTGAGCTTCCATGGTTGCTCCATAGCGCAACATTTTGGCTCAGCTTCTCCTTCCTGGTTGTGTGATGGCGCAGTATGTGCAATATTCAGACGTTGGTTGCTTGCGCAATTTGCTCTGCTCCATGTTTGAATATCGCACCTGTTGCGCATTTGCGCAACTGGTTTGCGCTTGCTCCTGCTGTTGCGCCAGTTTTGAGCGCGGTTTGAATATCCAGGCCTCTGTCTTTTCTTTGTAACATATTATTTATTTTCTTATTTTGTTAAGCTTCAGATTGATACCTTTGAGCCATGAGCTCTTTTACAAAGGTTCCAAGTCAGATAAATTACAGAAACATTATACAGGTAATGGTTACAAACCTACTACATGACTTTTAATTTTTTGATAGTGTGACTATGGACATTTATTTTGTAACAAAAGCATAAAGCTACAGTTTTACAGATGCCTGTAAATACAGGGGCCCTGTAATCCAAAAATCTTGAGACACACATGTTTCCAAAGAGAATCAATAGTTCTTTGTAGCCATGGCTGTGTAAATGAAAAACAGATGTTTTTTTCTCAGTCTTTAAATTCTTACTTGCATGCCCTCCAGAAAATCCATCTATATTTTAAACATACATAAAAGATATTGCTTTTCCTATATGCATAATGAGGGACACACACACACAATCACACACACACACACACCATACTGCCAGCATGTTGCAGTGCTATCCAGAGAAAACTGTTGAACTATCTTATTTACGTGCAGGTTCCCATTTTAGCTTATAAATGTTACATGCATATACATAAAGGTATCCTTTTAGTACAAGTTTTACACATTTTATAACTTGTTATAAAACAGAAAAAGGGGTACTCACACAGGCAGATGGATTTCCCTCGGGGGGGGTCTCCAAACAGATCTGTGAAAACTCTGCATGATCAGGTTGCCTCCTAGATACTTCTTTCTGAAAATATCCTAATCAAAAAAACACACACATGCCCCTGCAGTTATACACCCAAGCCGACAGGGGGCATATAACACTACATAAACTCTAACTTATTTTTTTGGGGTGGTTGGGGGCACGGTGGTAAACAGGGACAGGGGTTTGAGCCAGGATGATGGGGTGCAGGAGAAAGGAGGGAGACAGGAGTTTGAGCTAGCTTGGTGGGGCTCGGGTTCCAGCCAGGATGGTGTGGCAGGGGTTTGAGGAGTGTATGAAAAGGAGGGGTGTAGGATGCTTACAAAATGGTGTGTGGCAGGGTTTCGAGGAGTGTACGAGTAGGAGGGGTGCAGAACACTTACAAAATGGTGGGTGGCAGGGGTTTGAGGAGTGTACTAGAATGAGGGGCGTAGGATGCTTACCAAATGGTGGTGTTATGTCACTTCCAGGGTTTCAGTGTGGGTCATTTCCTGCACAAGTGGGTGGGATACGGGTTCGAACATGTGCCATTTCCTACGCAAGGGGCGGGACATGGGTTTGAGCTTATGTCACTTCCACCGGAAGTGGAAGGGGCTAGCACATTTTAGGGAGGAACTTCTGGTTTAACAAGGGGCAATTCTGATTGGTCCATTTTAGGCCACGCCCAACTGTCAAATAACGTGGCACACGCTGATTAGCTGAAATTTTACATTTGACAAGATATATGAACTTATGCAACTTACTCTTCCCCTGGGTTTTTGTTTCCCAGGTGCATTACCTTGCACTTCTTTGCATTGAATCTGAGCAGCCATACATTTAACCATTCCTCAAACCTTGCCAAGTTCCTTCTCATCCTTTCTACTCCATCTTGTGTATCAACCCTGTTGCAGATCTTTATGTCATCTGCAAAGCGACATACTTTTCCTTCCAGTTCCTCTGCAATGTCACTTATAAAGACATTAAAAAGGACCAGTCCCAGTAATGAATCCTGCGGTACCCCACTAGTAACCCTCCTTTCTTTACTGTGGACTCCATTTACTACTACACTTTGGGTCCTATTGTCTAGCCAATTTTTTATCCAGGCTACCACTTTGGGACCCACTCCAAGGCTGGCTAACTTGTGTATTAATCTTTTGTGTGGGACTGTATCAAATGCCTTGCTAAAATCTAGGTAGGCCATGTCCACAGCCCCCCTGTCTACTACTTTGGTCAACCAGTCAAAGAAATCTATTAGATTCTGCCTGACACAACCTTCCCATCATGAATCCATGCTGCCTTGGGTCCGGTGCCCCACTGGCCTCTAGTACCCAACAATTCTTTCCTTCAGAGTGATTCCATCATTTTCCCTACCTCTGAGGTCAAACTAACTGGTCTATAGTTTCCTGCCTCTGTCCTGCTCCCACTTTTGTGAAGAGGAATCACATCCGCCCTCCTCCAGTCCTCAGGTATCACCCCATCCTTCCATGATTTGTTAAAGAGAGTAGTCAGCGGTGTCACTAGTTCTACCCTTAGTTCTTTTAGAATTCTTGGGTGAATCCCATCAGACCCCATTGCTTTGTCCACCTTCAATTTTATTAGTTCTTTCAGAACCCTTTCTTCTGTAAATGGACTGGTATTGACCCCATCTTCAGAGTGTTTCTCTTGTTTGGTTTAGGTACCTCCCCCTCCTCTTCCTTTGTGAATACTGAGCAGAAATATTCATTCAGTATCCCTGCTTTTTCACTGTCACCCTCTACCCACAGTCCCTCCCCTTTATTAAGCCTCAGTATCCCTCCTTTGGTCTTTCTTCACTCCCTAATGTACCTATAAAAGGTCTTATCCCCCTTCTTAACAGAGTTGGCTATCCTTTCCTAAGTTTGGGCCTTTGCTATTCTGACCGCCTTCCCAGCCTCTTTCTGCTTTAACTGATAATGTTCTCTGTCCTGCTTCTACTGTGTTTCCTTATATTTCCTGAATGCTATCCTTTTCTCCTTAACCTTTCCTGACACCTCTTTTGAGAACCATGGCATTTTTTTCTTCATTGTGTTTTGTTGATTTGCTTTACACAAAGGCTTGATGCCTCTGTGATGGCTATTTTGATTACTCCCCATTGTTTCTCCACCCCTCCTTCTTGCCTGTTTGCTATTGCTTTTCTGAGGCACTCTCTCATTTTCCCAAAGTCAGCCCTCCTAAACTCCAATACTCTTGCTTTTGTATGGCTTGATTGTATGACTGTGTTTATCGTGAACCACACTGTCTGGTGGGCGCTTGTTCCCAGATGGCTACCCACTTCTAAAGCTGAGATTCTTTCTCTGTCCCCATTTGAGAGTACCAGGTCTAAGACTGCTCCCTCCCAAGTGGTTCCAATACCAGGTGAGGCATGCCCCTTGTAGGGCATGAAGAATGACCCTGCTCTTGGATGTGCCTGCAGCAAAGGTGCTCCAGTTAACATCTGGCATATTCAAGTCTCCCATCAACAATATCTCCCTTTTTTCTGCCATTCTAAGGATGCCTTCTATCATTTCCTTGTCCATTCCCTCCCCCTGAGATGGGGGTTTGTATACAACCCCCATGCGGATTGTGGTGCCATTTCCTGTCTCCAGGGTGACCCAGAGTGCCTCGTCTGCTCCATGTTTACTCTTTAGTTCTGTTGCTTGATCCCTTCCTTTACATGAGAGCTACTCCTCCTCCTCTTTTACCCTCCCTGTCCCTCCTGTAGATTGTGTATCCTGGTATGTTGACATCCCAGTCACGGTTCTCTGTGTACCATGTTTCTGTGACTGCCACAATATCCAGGCAACCCTTTTCCATCAAGGCCTCTAGTTCAGGGAGCTTGTTACACAGACTAGGGGCATTGGTACTCATCACCCTCCACTTTTTGATGGCCTTACCCCTTTTAGCCCCATTTCTGTTCTTACTGCCTTTGCCTTTTTTTACATTTACTTCTGTCCTGCTCCCTAATGACTTCTCTACCTTGGTGTTTACCTCACTAATTACCATGTTCTGTGGGGGAGACTGGGATTTCCCTGTTCCTTTTCAGTGCCTCTCCCCTTGGCAAGTTTAAATGCTTGCCAATGAAGCATTTAAATCTCTCACCTAGGATCCTGGTTTCGCCCCTGACAGATGCAGACCATCGCACCAGTATAGGTCTGCATCCCTCCAGGTGGCCACCCAGTCCCCAATGAAGCAAAAACCCTGAGCTCCACACCAGTTTTTCAACCATTCATTGAATTCCCTGTTGAGGAGTACCCTAGCATCACCCTTGCCATAGACAGGCAGCACCTCCGAGAAGGTTACCATATGCGCTACTTGTCTAAGGCCCTTCCCCAACTCTACAAACTCCTCTTGCACTGCTCTGATCCCATTCCTAGCCTGGTCATTTGTACCTAGGTGGACAATGACATCCAGCTCCCTCCCTTGTGCAGCTGCTCTCATGATCCTGAGGATTCGCTTCCTGTCCCTCCAAGCCATGGTGCCAGGCTGGCACCTTACCTCCCTCTCCTCTTCCTCCCCCATTTCTACCCCCTGATTATTGAGTCCCCCACCAGGAGTTGTTTCCTTCCCCTGTGGGGTCCCATGCCGCCCTCCTGTGAGTCTCCTTTGTGAAGGTTCCCAGCACCCTCCTTGGTCTCCACTGCAGGTGCCTCCATAGAGGAACCACTATCCACCAAAAGAGTGTATGAATTGTGGAGAGGTACTGCTGGAGGGATGCAACTCTGTTCCACCACCCTCTCCCTTCCTGAGCCCACCGTGATCCAGCCTCTCCTCTTTCTTGGCAACCTCTGAGGTAGTGGCATTGGCCCTGGTGGTCCCTCGGTGGGAGAGTAGGGTTCACGAATCCTAACCAGGTCAGCCTGGAGATGGGCAACCTCCTCCCTCAGACCAGAGAGGTGCCTGCAAATAGGGTAGCATCACAGCCTCCAGAATGTCTCCTGGAACACTGCCGCCTGATAGCCATTGCACTGCACCATTCCTATCGTGTCTTATTTTGTGTCCCTGCTCCTGTTTCTCTGTATGCTTACTCTCTCCTCTCCTTACAACTCTCACCCTTCCTGTTTTGGGACAGCAACATCCTATATTCTTCAGTAGCCTCCTTCTTCCTTGCTCAGTGTCAGACCACCAGCAGCTAGGGGGGAGAGCAAGCTACTTTTTTCCTTTAGGGTTGACAAAACCAATGTTTCTCTATGATCCTTCCCTTTCTACTGCCAAACAGGAAGTTCCTGTTGTCAGTCAAATCCAGTGGCTATAAAAGTAGTACTGGCTTAGAGTGGGTAAGTTGAGGGGTGGGATGGAGGGCAATTAGTTAAAAAAAAGGCAAGCAACAGGAAGTTGTAATTTGAGTCACCTGCTTTTATATTGTCTAAGCCACACCCCCAATTAAGCTCTCACTCCTCCTACTGATTTAGCAAAGTAAGTTGATACAGTACCCTTCCCAGCACAGAACACAGCCAGGATTTGATATGTGTCTTGAAAGTGGCATGGGAGTCCAGAGAGCAGATAGGCATGAGGATTCTGTTAAACAGAGTGGGAGCAGCCACAGATAATGTTCTGCTACCCATAGCCGAGGAGACTTTTGGGATATATATGGGGGGATTGAGGATGCACACAGACACCTCAAGGGAATTCTGGTCTTGAGGAGAGATGTATAAGGGGCGGCTTCACAATGCCTGATGGCGCTGTCCAGGAGGCAGTCAAGCCCATAATCAAATCTGCCGTGTACTGGAAGCCAGCCAAGAGTCTGGTAGAGGTGGCAGTGGTGAGTGGAATGTGGTGCCAGGAGAGTGAAACAACATATGTTGTTGTATGTGGAGCAGAGGCATGCACGTAAGGCTGAGGATGTGTGTGAGTAAATAGGGGAGCAGTAGTCAATCAAGGGTAGCAGGTTGCCTTGGGTAATGGCTAAACCTGTACCTATGTATTTGCTTCTTACCCAGGCAGTTTTGTAACCGGCCTGATATGTACTGTAATTATGTATATTTGCCTTATGTTATTGTAACCTGCTTTTTACCATGTATTATGTATTGAACCTTCCCCCTCCCCCGGGCTGCACCTGCAAATGAGCTTCGGCTCAGTGTGCCTCTCCCAGCTACCAACTTTTAAATGAATAAATAAAATAAATAAATATCCTCCCCTGTGTGAACCCATGTTTCCTACTATACTGTAGACTGTTTACCTTGAGAAAGTTTAACAACCTTTCCCTTAGTATAGCATCCAGTATTTTTCCCAAAACAGATGTCAGGCTGACTGGTCTACACTTACCCGGTTCATACTTTTTGCCACTTTTGTGCAGGGGTACAATGCCAGCTGTCTTCCAATCCCTGAAGATCAACCTGGTGTTCACTGGCCAGTGGGGCTGCAAGCACCTTCACCATTTCCCTTAGTATTCTTGTGTTCATGCCATATGGGATCATTGATTTGTCTACCATTAGCACACTTAGCCCAGCCGGCATTCTTTCTTCTCAATCAGTCAATCAATCAATCAAAGTCTTTATTTGTCAAAGTCTTTATTTGACCAGGCGATCACCGTTGAGCAAGTTCATTTTCGAGGTGGACCTGGGTTTGTTAACAAGGAACAAGGACAATATACATGGGATGCAACACACAAGAAAATAGTAATAATACAAATAAAGTGAGATACAATAGTACAGCATATACAGAGTATCAGCAAGTAGCATTGGCAGTAGTATATGTTTGGAACAGAAGATACAGCTACTTTTGGTAGGACACAATTTTTCATAAAAGTAAAGAAATATACATATCAGGTGCACCGAACACAAATAAAACCTAGTATAAAAAGATATATAGTGATACAGTATGGAGAATTTAGAGTTGGACCCAGGGTCAAAGGAATGTGGAAGGAACAGATATGGGGGTAGAAAAAGGGGAGAGGGAAGAGTCGACTATAGATGTGATCAGCCTTTTAACAGTAGTAATTAGAGTGTGCTTGGACTTATAGGAGTCACTATTTAGGGTAGACAGGCACAGGACTCCTTATTATGATGTAGATATAGAGATTTAAAAGCTGTTAGGCTGATGGGGTGAGTTAATTTCAAAATTTTTTGCAGCTTGTTCTACAGTTGAGGGAGCACAAAGCTGATGGCTGCTCTGCCAATACGAGATTTTGTTTGTAAACATAAAGGTAGATATATGAGCTACTAGAAGGAACTAGAAGGGGGACAGTATCAGATCTACAGTACAGTAGCTTCTTGTTTTACACTGTTTTTCATGGATTCTACTTGGTAGAATGTTTCTTTTCTTTCTTACTACTAAGGGGCTAGCAGCGTATTGTTTGGGGCTGTTGGAATATTGAAACCTGTTTTGGTAGCTATAAGTGGGCTCATTTGTTTGGTTCACTGTGTAGCAGGCATTTGTAGAGGCCTATTTCTTCTGTTTTAAACATAATTGGTGTAATTTAACTGGGTCTGTTTCTTTGAATTGGAGACCTATATCTTCTAATTCCAAGCCTATTTTGATGTATTGTTGGTGAAGCTGTTTGAATTGGTGTCCTGTTTCTTTGGGTAGCAAACCTATTTGGGGGGCTTTGAGTAGAATTGATTCATTGTTGCTGGCTTCACTAGCTGCAAACTTTGAGTGCACAGTGGGGGAAGGGTGCTAATGGTCTGACTAGAGGCCTCAGCTACCTGATTGTTTCTGGAAGACTTGGGCTGGTCCCACCCACCCCTGGTCCATTATTTCCTTTATACTAGGGGTTCTTACATCACTTCCTCAAACAGGCAAAGGATATGCACCTGTCATAGCAGAAGCAGACATCCAGGAAAGAAACAACAGTAAAGTGAAGAGGTGACTGCTCTCTCAGTGGAAGGGAAGCAAATGCAAATCTAGGAGCTCATTATTACCTTCACATTGATATTGCATTGGGAAAAGGAGGAGTAGGAGTTTGAAGAAGGTTGTGCAATGGCTACTTAAAGTCTATTTTTGAGTGTGGATAGGAAGGATAGGAATATAAAAGTAGTTGCTCAATTATATCTAAAACGTGCAACAAAGGAGGTAAGGAAATAAAGAAATGTTGTGCACTGATAGAGGGGGGAGAGGAGACTTGGGGAGTGTTTGGTATCCTGCATCTGGAAGGGTGGGGGCGCTGGTAGGACAACGACAGCAATGGGTAGGGTGGTAGGCTGCAACAACTGTGGTGCACCAATCTTTCTAAACATTGCCTGGAGTGTGGGAGGATGTTTAGTGTGCAACTACATAGAAAAACTTAGAAAGGAGATTGAGGGTCTGCAGGAGGAACTAAGACAGGCAAGGCAGATTGGGGGTGGGTTTAGCCCAATACTGGAGGGAGGAAGAAGGGGAGATGAGGGATGGCAGTTTAAGCCAACAGTGGAAAGGAGAGGGTCAGAAGAAGGGAAGCAGAGACAAAGGGGCCCAGGCCAGGAAGAACGATTGCCGGGGAAACCAGGTCAGGAGACAAAAGTCAAATGGAAGGAGGCGATAGGGACTTGTGAGGGGAAGCAAAGAAGTGGCAAAAGTCGTGGAGTGGAAAGGAGAGAACAGGTTACTATGAAGAGAGAGGGAGCGGGCATTTGTGAAGGGTCTTCAGAAAACAGCTCTGCACTGCTAAAGAGGAAGAAAGTAGAGAAGGGAAATGATGAAATTAGAGGAGTAATTGATAAATGCCTGGACCAAACTGGAGCGGGGGGAAGTTCTGCTGGGAGAACTGCAACAGGGGTAAAAGGGGGAAATAATGTGCAGGAGGAAGAAGAGGAGCTGGAAATGAGGGAGGGAGATGAATGGAAGCAAGCAGGGAGTAAGAGGGGTGGAATATTAGTGCTGGAGGACTCAATACTAAGAGGAGTTAGGTGGGGTAGCAAGGGGGAGAGGCATAGTCGCATTTGGGTGGAGGCCATGCCAGGAATGACAGTGGAAAGGGTGGGACAGTCTGTTCTGAAATATGCTAGAAGGGGTAGGGACAAGCCTCATTTAATTATACATCTTGGGACAAACGACCTGGCTGACAAGACAGTAGATATAGTCCAGAGGAGGTTTGAGGAACTAGCACAATTATGTGAGAGGGCAGGAAGATCAGTAACTTTTTTCCGAGATACTTCGGAGCTGCAAAGGCAAGCACAACAACAAGAAAGCTGAGAATAGAGGAATTTAATGGATGGCTAAGAATCTGGTGTTGTGCAAAGGGGTATGGGCTGTTGGGGGTGGGAGGGACCTGGGAGGACAGTAGTCTCTATGCCAAGGACAGACTACACTTGAGTGAGGAGGGAAAGAAAGTGTTGAAACAGTGGATGGAAGAATATATAGAGGAAGTTGGGAATTTAAACTAGGAGTGGGGGGTGGCAGTTGGGGAAGAGATATGCAGAGACCGCAGGTTGGGAAATCATATGAGCTTACCCCCCATAACAGTGACATAGGACAAATGGCAAGTACTATTGGTGATGCTAGGAAAGGAGGGCAGGATGGGAGGGGGGGAAGGATGGAAGGTGGTTACCCTTAATGCTAGGAGCCTTGGGAGGAAAACTGCAGAGTTACAGGTTCTCATGGCAGAGGGAGAGGTGGACATTGCAGTCATCACGGAAACATGGGCCACCCAATATAATGACTGGGACCTGTCTGTACCAGGGTACAGGTTATTTCGTGGGACAGGGTGACTTGGAAAGGAGGGGGTGGCACTTATATGTGAAGGAAGGACTGAAGTGTGTAAGGGAGGGAAGGGAGGAGGGTAGTACAGAGTCACTTTGGGTGCAAATCCAGGATTCCAAGAATAGGATTCTTAGAATGGGAGTGGTATACAGGCCACCATCTCAGATGGAGGAGTTAGACAGGGAACTTGGGGACAGATCAGGAGGACCTCATGAGAAGGGTAGTGTGGTGATTGTGGGGACTTCAACATGCCAGGAGTGGACTGGAGCACCCCAACAACCAGGAAAGAAGGAGCAGGTACTGCTGGATGCCTTCCAGGACAGCTTCCTGCTGCAAATGGTCAGTGAACCAACCAGGTTAGGGAATACCCTTGACCTTGTGCTGGCAAATGGGGACTTTGTGAGAGAACTTACAGTGGAGGAACTGCTGTCAGGGAGTGACCACCACTCAGTATGGCTCACATTGGATATGGGCAAGGAAGGAGGGAATCTGGCACAGGAGTGCTGGACTTCAGGAGGGCCGACTTTGGGAGGATGGGGGAAGGGTAAAGGCACCTGGCCAGAATTCAACCTAGTATGGATACTAACCAGAGATGGGAGCTCATAAAGCTGGGGATAGTGGAGGCAACCAAAACCTGCTGCAAAGCCCAGAGCAAGAAGGCTAGGGCTAAGAAACTGAGCTGGTTGAGCAAGGAGGTCATGGAAAAGGTAAGGAGGAAAAGAGCTGCCTTTAGGAAGTACAAGAAAACAGGGAGGGGGGAGGACAGAGAGGAGTACTTGACAGAATCGAAGGAGGTGACAAGGGCAGTAAGCGGAGCCAAAGCATCTACAGAACTCAGGCTGGCACAAGGCATTAAGAAGGGGGAGAAGGACTTCTTTAAGTACATCAGGGAGAAAAGGAGCTGTAAGGACCACATAGTAAGGATTAGGAAGGAGGGGGGTTGGGTGGAAGCAGGATGATAAGGCAGAAGCACTAAATGAGTACTTCTGCTCAGTATTTACTAAAGAGAAGAGGGGGTGACACCCAAGGTGGGAGAAATGGCAGATGCAGGGGGGAAGTGGTGACAGATGGGGAAATCATGGAGGGCAGAGTTCGAGAGGGTTTGAAGGCACTGAGGGTGGACAAGCCAGGCCCAGATGGCATCTATCCCAGGGTACTGAAGGAGCAGCAGAGGTCCTTGCAGGACCTTTGGCAGATCTATTTAATGCCTCACTACATTGGTGGTTGTACTCAGGACTGGAGGATGGCTCATGTGGTGCCCCTCCACAAGAGTGGCCCCAAGGATGAACCGGAAACTACAGACCAGTGAGCCTCACATCCATTGTGGGTAAGCTAATGGAGACTATCCTGAAGGAGAGGCTGGTGGCCTCCTAGAGGCCAAAGGACCTACAGGACAGCAGACAGCATGGCTTCATACATGGCAGATCCTGCCAAACCAATCTGGTCGAGTTCTATGACTGGGTAACTAGGCAACTGGACAGGGGCCATGCAGTGGATGTCCTGTATCTGGCTTCAGTAAGGCATGCTGAGCCACATGGAAGGTTGGGAAGGAAGTTAGTAGGCACAGGGCGGGTGCAAAGCTGGTGAGATGGGTAGGAAACTGGCTGCAGGGAAGGCAACAGAGGGTGGTGGTGGGTGGGGAGCTCTCACACCCAAGGGCAGTGGACGAGTGGTGTCCCACAGGGCCTCGTGTTGGGACCAGTGTTGTTTGGGATATTCATTGCAGACATATCATGGGACATCAAGAGAAGATCAGTCTGTTTGCTGATGATACCAAGGTTGGCGCGGTGGTGGATGACCTAGAGGGATGGCAGGGGTTGCAGGATGATCTGGCAAAGCTTGAAACCTGGTCCGACACCTGGCAACTGGGCTTTAATGCCAAAAAGTGCAAGGTTTTGGGATGAAGAACCCAAGGAGGACTTACCAGCTAGGGGGAGTGCAGCTAGCCCAGACAGAGGAGAAGGATCTGGGTGTGCTCATTACAGGGTCAATGAACAACTCGGCACAGTGTAGGAAGGCAGCTGCAAAGGCCAACAAAATGCTGGGTTGTATTGCAAGGGCTATATGCTCGAGGAGGGAGGAGGTGATTCTGCCACTGTATAGGTCATTAGTTAGACCACACCTGGAGTACTGTGTGCAGTACTGGCGTCCATATCTGAAGAGGGACATTAAGTTACTGGAGGGGGTGCAGCGCAGGGCGACAAAGATGATCAAGGGTCTGGGGGACTTATCATATGAGAGGAGGTTGAAGGAGTTGAACATGTACTCACTGGAGGAGAGGAGAGACAGGGTAACATGATTGAAACCTTTAAATACATGAAAGGAATAAACAAGACAGGTACAGAGGGGCTGTTCAAAGTAAGGGAGGGGAGGGCCACCAGGGGCCATGATATGAGACTGGAACGAGGAAGGTTCAGGAGGGAGATGAGGAGACACTTTTTTACAGAGAGGGTGGTGGCTGGGTGGAATGCATTACCTGCAGAAGTGGTATGCAGTAGAACAGTGGACTGCTTCAAATGAGGATGGGACAGGACAAGAGGGGGGTTAATGAAGGGGAAGGGTGGAAGGGAGGGGCAGCTGCAGAATAAGGGGTGCTAGCTGCACATTCGAGCAGACTTGATAGACCTCTAGGCCTTTATCTGCTGGCAAATTTCGTATGTTCGTATGTTCATACGAGGTGCTTCTCAGGGCATACTTCCGCAGAGTGCACAAAGGTAAACAGACAGAGATATACTGGGGCAGTTTATTTGAGATAGCTTTGTATGTCCAAACCTCAGCATTTTTTTGCCGTCTGTAAGCAAGGGATGACCATCCCACTGCTGTGTACAATGCACAGTGGTGGGTTGAGTGTGGAAGACCCGTGATAAATCTTATGGCTCTGTGATAAAGTGTATCGAGTTTGGCTAGGGTACCTGCAGGTCCCTGACTATATCGAAAGTCTGAGTAATCCAATAGGGAAAGAAAGGTAGTTTGAACCAGTTTCAGTTTAGTGTCTCTTGTGAGGAGATTATTAATCCTAAAGAACAGACCAAGTCTTTGTCTAAGTTTCTTTGCCAGTTCTTCTAAGTGATCTGTGAAAGTAAGTTTATGGTCTAACCAGACCCCCATGTACTTGAACTTTGGTACATAGTCCAACTGCTCATCTAGAATGGTAGTGATCTGCAGGAGTGTCCCAGCAATTGCAGGATTTATTGCATTTTGAAGGTGCGAGAGGAACATTGTTTTTTTTTGCATTTAAGAGCAGTTTCTGGTTTATAAGCTGATGTTGCTGCAGATTAAATTTATTTTGAAGGGCTTTACAGGCCACTTCAGGTGTGGGGCTACTAGCATAGAGTACTGTATCATCCACAAATAGGTGTATTTGTGCTTCTTTGATGGGGGCATCTACATTGTTAATATAAATGGTGGAAAGCAAGGGACCAAGAATGGAACCTTGTGGTACACCCCTCAATAGGGGTTTTGGTCAAAAAACTTCCCCTTCTGCCTTTACTTGTTGAAGTTGTCCTGAGAGGTAGTTGGAGAACCATTTAAGGGATAGGGAACCCAAACCAATGTTCTGGAGGGACGACAGAAGCAGTCTGTGATCAACGGTATCGAACGCCTTGCTTAGGTCCAAGAAAACTGCGCAAACAAAGTTTTTTTGTCTAATTCAAGCTGCCAATCATTTGTCACCTTGGCTAGAGCAGAGATTGTACTGTGCTGTGCTCTAAAACCGGATTGTAACGGGTTGAGCAATTTTTCTGATTCTAAGTACTTCCGAAGCTTGGAGTTCACTATTTTCTCCAGCATCTTTGACAGGATTTGAAGTAGGGAGATTGGCTGGTAGTTATTGAGGTCACTAGGATCTCCTGACTTAAACAAAGGGACCACAAGTGTATTTTTCCAAATGGGCGGTAGGTCACCCTGGGACAAGGATAAGTTGAAGAGATGAGTAATTGGGACCGCGAGGACAATGTAGATGACCTTTAAGAAGTACGGGTCAATGAAGACGGCCCCAGCACTTTTCCTAGTGTCCAGCTGAAGGAGAGGATCTTCAACTTCTTTCAGGGAGGTAGGCTGCAGAGAGAAGGATGGACTGGGGATGGGTTGTTCTTGTGTATCCAATCTAAGTTGTTGGCGAAGGATATTCGCGGGAGAGGAGTCAAACGCTAGCCCTGCAGTGGCAAAATGATTATTGAGAGCATCGAGGATAGATGGACTGTCGGAGACGACAGTATTGTCGATCAATAATTTAGTAGGTAGGGAATTTACAGTGAAGTGACCTTTCATGTCTTTGATAGTCTTCCTGAATTTGGAGACATTTCTTGAGGAGCTCTCCAGCTGAGAGCAGTAGAAATTAGCTTTGGCTTCTCTGACCATTTTGGTGCAGAGGTTTCTCGCCCTCCAGAAAGAATTCCAGTCATTTATTAAATTAGTTTTCCTAGCAGTTCTCCAGAGTACATCCCTACTCCGCAAAGCATCTTTCAGGTCTTCTGTAAACCACCGACAGGACTTGTTTCTGGCACAAACTTTTACTATGGGAGCATACTTGTTGAGAACCCCTAGCACAATTTCTGAGAAAATATCATAAGCCGTAGTCAGGGACTTGGCGAGATAGAAGTCCTGCCATCACATGGAGTCTCTTAGGTCTGATATATACCCATGGAGATCAAAGTTGCATATGTACCTTTTAAAGGAGAATTTTGGTACAGTTCTGTGATCTAAGTGCCAGTGCCAGTGGTCCTTGTTCTGTAAAAGAAAGATGCTGCCTTTCTAAGGCCACTCTTTCAAAAAAGTGTTTTTATTTCCTTTTCAATGTCCACCTTAAACTTCAACATTTCTCCATTGGATTAGTCATGAGGGTTGTCCTGTTTAAAAACAGAAGTTGTCGGCAGATAAGGACCTCTTGGCCAACCCAGTCTGCCCTATATTCCCTCCCTACTGTGCTACCATAGATCCTACTAGATCTCTGGTCTCCCCCCCCCCCGCCTTACCTCTAAGGTCCCCTTATTTATTCAAGAGTTTAACTGAGTCTATCCCATCCATGCCTGAATCCTGTTACCATTTTAGCACCCACCACCTCTGCTGGGAGGCTGTTCCAGGCATCCACCACCCTCTCCATGAAGAAGTATTTCCTTACATCCCCTTTGAGCCCCCCCAGCTTCATAGCATGACCCCTTGTCCTGGAGAATCTCTTTCTATGGAAAATGCTACCTTCTGTACTTTATCAATACCTGTGAGGTATTTGAACATTTCTATCATATTCCCCCTTTCTCTTCTTTCCTCTAGAGAGTACATATTTAGTTCCTTGAATCTTTTCTCATAGGGCTTTTGATGCAGGCCCTGTGCCATTTTGGTAGCCATTCTTTGTACTGCCTCCACCATATCTACCATATGTCATTCCGGAGGTGGGACCTCCAGAACTGGACAAAGTACTCGAGGTGGGGTCTAACCAGTGATCTATACAGGGGTAATACTACCTCCCTCTTTCTGCCTCTCTGTGCCTGTTAGCCTTCCCCACTGTTCATCAGAAATTATTACCCCAAGTTGGTTCTATGTGGCAAGGGTGACTGAATGTCAGTGACTGGTCATAAGGGCACACAACCACAAGGGCGACTAAAAAACAGTATGTTGTTTAATGCTCCCTGCACCCACCTCATGGGGTTTTTGGCCCCCACCCCCCCTTAATTAGGATTCCTACTCCGGGGGGGGGCGCAACTCGAGGAAAGTGGTGAAATCCAAGGTTGCCTACAATATCGGCGCCATTGTGCAGCAGCCCTTATGATCAGTCACCATCATTCAGTCACCCACATCACAGGCTACCCCCCAGGTCCCTTTCCTGTTTTTTGGTTACTATTACCTACCCGCTCAATTGGTATGTTGCTCTTGGGATTCTGTGCCCCAAGTGCATGATTGTGCGCTTTTTTGTATTGAAACCCAGCTGTCATTCCCTTGACCATTCTTCCAGCTTTTTCAGATTGTCCCTTTTCATCCCCCCACTCTGTTTCAGATTTTTGTGTTATCTGCAAACAGGTATACTTCCCTTTCCAGCTTTTCTAAAGTGTCGCTAATAAAGACAGTGAAGAGGACCAGGCCTAGTACTGACCCCTGTGGCACCCCACTGGTCACCTTGCCTTCTACAGAGTGGACCCCATTTACCACACACTCTGACTCCTATTGCTTAGCCAGCTTCTTACCCACTTTACTACTTTTGGACCCACTCCTAGGTTGGCCAGCTTGTTAACCGTCTTCTATGTGGAACAGTGTTGACGGTCTTACTGAAATCCAGATAGGCCACATCTACCGCTCCTTCCTGATCCACTTTCCTGGTCACCCAGTCAAAGACCTTGATCAGGTTTGTCTGGCAAGGCCCCCCCCCCGTGAAACAATGTTGCCTCTGATCACGTAATCCACTGGTTACAAGGTGTTTCCCAATCCTTTCCTTCAGTAGTGATTCTATTGCTTTACCCACTACTGAAGTCAGGCTGACAGGTCTGTAATTTCCTGCCTCCTCCCTATTTCCACTTTTGTGTAGTTGGACCACATCTGCTCTCCTCCAATCCCTTGGAACCTTCCTTTTTTCTAGAGACAGGTTGAACTTGGGACTGCCAAGACTATTTGTGCCATGGCACACTCCTCAGGCAGAGCAGACACTTACCTCTGGGTCAAGCTGCGCCAGCACGTGTCTCAATGTGCCCAGTGGGACAACAAAATAGTGCATCAGCATTATGGTATCACTACTAAATGCATAAAGCATGGTTGATACGGCTATGTGTGTCTCCCTATGACACTGCACTGATAGCCATAGTGGCCCAAAAAGCAGACTCCCATGCCAGGCCCCTCACATGGGGGACTTACCAGTGCCAACACTTGCCAGGACCGTTCCTACCTGATGCCCATTCACTCGGCTACCTGTCAGGGGTTTCAATACAAATTGCCCGGGACTTTAGACAACGAGCATTCCTATTTAGCAAGGTGAACTTACAGTTCACTTCAAACACACACTTATCCCATTTCTCTCTCTCTCTTTCTCTCTGTCCCCCTCTCTTACTCTCTCTCTCTACTGCTACCGGGAGTGAACCTGCAAGGGTTTTGGTGGCCATCCTTGATAGTGGCCCATTACTTTCCCTAATGAGCCTTTTGGGGCTGATTTTGCCATTCCTCATGAGGCAAGTTCACTGGCGCTTACATCCCTACAGCTGCTCCCAATGTTCTTTTTCTTTGGAGACTGGCACAAGGGAACCAGTGCCACCTGATCCAAGGGACCCTGCCACTCTCCCTATGACTGCAGGTCCCCAACAACCAGTCCCGACCAGAGAAGCAGGTGGTTCTCTCTCTTCCCAGGCTGTAACCCCAGCTGGCCAGGCCAGCAACCTGGTGCCTTCCCCTTATATAGAGTATCAGGGGAAGGGCAGAACTACTCCATATTCATGCTCTAGTTTCTAGGGTTGTCAAAACTAGATATAAAAAGATTAGAACCTTTTTTGAACTCTGAGGTTCATGTTCTAATTTAGAACTAGAACACCAAGGGTTTCTAAGTATTAAGGGTTCTAAATACTAAATAAAATGCTTTTTTGTTCAGGCATTTCAAAAAACAGGTGATGAAAGCCTGAAAAACACACTACAGTAATTATTGGGAATTATATCCTAAAATGTTTTAGAGAGAGAGAGAGAGAGAGACAATATGAGAATGAGCTGCTCATATGCAGATGTGCGAAACCCATGGAACTGTGCCACTTGGCATTTGCATTTTGAAAGGCACAGTGTGTTTCTCTTTTCTGCATGTGTAGTGAAACAATATTATTGCTTTGCTGAGAGGGCAGGACTTGTATTAGTTTTTTCTGCTCTCAGTATCTTTACCTGTTGTTTCTCTCCAATCCTATACACAAAAAAGTTTGAGTTCTAAAGAACATTAGAACCATAGAACTATTTGCAAAGTTTTAGACCAGACCAGAACCTAGAACTTCAGTGGGTTCTGACAATCCTACTAGTTTCCCACTCTTAGCTATATCAGACCACTCACAACATGAACATGCAGACATCCTGGGCCAGATTTTCAAATGTCCTAGACCACCACAAGCCCTGGTGCGCCACATGCACATAGGGGTTGTGGTGACCTAATGGGATTTTCTAGACAATGTGGCAATTGCGGCAGGTTAGACCAACATTTTCTAGTCTAACTTGAAGCAATCTTGGGGGGCTATTTTATAAAGCTCGTGCCAAATATTTGGCACAAGCTGCCATAATTCGTGAACACTGTCACAACTGTGCCTGAGATTGTAAAACTGGGTACAGTTGCAGCAAAGGGGTTGGCGCACCACCAGAACCAAAGTGTCATGATGCAGGGCTGGAAACAAGCCCTGTGCCACGTTTTGAAACTCCTGCCCCTTGTCTCTGGGCAATTTTCCCCAGAGAACAGCTCTCAGGGTTGGGCTTAACACTTCAAGTGCTTTCTGTTTTGCTGCCTCAAGCCAGCTGAGGAAAGAGGCATTATGGTATCACTACACATGCATTTGTGCCTGTGGTGGCATATTGCTGAGAAATCCAGCAGAACCAGCTCCTAGAGGGCAGGCCCCACAGCACTGCTGAGCCAGGTCTCAGTAATACACATGAAGTTCACACTTGAATCAGAGACAATATCTGTGTTGATGGCTGATTTGTTCATGACCAAACTAGCTTTGCACTGCAATACTTGTACTGGTGAAACCTGAGTGCTTTGCTCAGGCAGCACATTTTGTAACATATGAAGAGGGATTCCTGTCAGTAATCCATGAATGTTGCCCACCAATTGGACTGAGGCATGAAAGAGAACTCTGTGTTTTCCACAGATCTAGTCCTCAAACACAGCCTTCTCCATCGACTCTCCCCATAACAAGCAAAAGACCCGAATAATAAATTACAGGGAGGAGAAATGCAGAACTAAAGTGAAATGTAAGCTAAACTATGTTTAAATGTTATGTTTCTCAAAGTTTTCCTGGAGGCATCAGCAGCCCTTTTAGTATTTATGTTCTGAGCCAGCCCGGTGGCGCAGAGGGTTGAGGTGCTGATGCCTCATCTTGTACCATGCTGGCGACCCGGCTTTGGGAATGAGCCAGGGTCATCAAAGGTCAGCAAGGGGAGGGAGAGGATGTGTGTAGGCCGCCAGTTGGCAGCTCTCCACCTCAGGAGGGAGATCATCTCCTCAGAGCATGGCCGCCCCCTGGTGGAGGCTGGAGCGGTGGTGTCACTCTGTGGAGTGCCAGCGCTAGGCTGACGGAGGGCAGAAGAGACCTAGCACTGGAGCCACGGTGCACATGTGCACCTCCATGCATGTGCATCACTGCTTCCAGGTGTCTCAGGATTAGGGCACACATGGGGAGAAAAATGGAGGAAACATGGGGGCCACCTATGGATGAAGCCTCCAGGCCATGCTCTGGCAATCTCCCGGGGTGCATAACGATGCCACAAGACCTCAAAAGACCCCGAGCTCCAGTAGGGTGGCAGACGATCGCGGTGACCTGCCATAGGAGGATACAAACAATTGTAAAAAATATATATATATTCATGTTCTGTCCCACATTCACAAACTGGTAAAACAGAAACTGTCAGCAACCTGCATCTCAGCTTTACTAGTCCAGGGAATGAGTAAAGTCATGCCTTAGCAAGGGAATGAATTCAGAATATTAAGTGCAGAGCAGGTGCTGACAGGATCCCCTTGAAAAATGTGGAACAGGAGTATTCTGCAGGAGGGTGTGGGAGTCGGAGGGTTTCTTATCTGACTAGTTATACAGCAACATCTCTTTGGAACCCTCGTGGCAGGCGGGGATTACTTACATCAAAGATTGCTCTGTCAAATTATTTTGGAAACCCTGTGGTTAGCGCATAGCCTTGGAATTTATGCAAATATCCACAAAGAATAAGTGATTTACTCATTATCACCAGCAGCAAACTCAGCATTTGAGGTACAGTAGGTGAGTAAGAGGTGGGATATTAATCTATCAAAACCATCCTGATGGCAGTGCTGATATAAAAGGGTTAAGCACTGCAGCAGGGGTGCTAAACAACACCTTTTTTGGATGAAAAATGATTCCTTCTAGTTTATTTTTGACCATGCCTAATTTATTACTGTCCCAACATGTATTATGCAAGTTCACACTTCACAGATCTGTGGTACCACTCCCCAACATGTATACAGTAGTAACACATGCATACATACGTACTTAGTGCACACATCCACAAATACACTATGCAGTCACACAAGTATGTATGCACACACTCATTTACTAGATTCTGCATTACACCTGTGCAAAAAAAAACTTCTGCTGGCAGAATTTGCACAAAAGTTGGGTTTTCACTTCTGTGAAAGTTCGGAAATCAAATAAACGACTTTCACTGAAATTCCCACTTAGGCTGGTGGAATAAATGTATGAACGGTGGAGATTAATGTATTAAACTGCTTGAAACAAATTCCACAGAACTGATCAATGCCAGGGTTTAGTTCTGCAGAATTAATACAATTCTCTACAATTCATACATTTATTCCACAGATCATGGGTCACTGAACTACGGAATAAAAGCATGAATTGTGTTATGTATCACTGGCCCCATATTAATTTGTTTCCCTAGTGTCTAGTTGCACACCCACTCTCTGATCGCTCACCCTGTATTGTTTCCCTGGTGTCTACTGGCACCTCCTATCCTCTGATCACTCTCGCCACAGCCATAGATATTCTTTCCCTGGTGTCTAGTGGCCCCCTCACCCCCACTCTAGGGTGGGTACACTAACTTGCCACCCCCTTCCATACATTGTCAGTCACTGCCTGGGTCAGAAAATGGGGACTGGGGAGTCCATACTGCAACTGGCACAGCCTTCCTCTCACCACTTTGGCTGGGTCCCGTATGTAATGACAGGGAGCATGTGATAGATTGCACATTCCCTGTCATTATATATGGCAGACAGCTGAGGTGATAAGAGGAGGGCTGTGCTGATCGCCATAAGGGCTCCACAATCCTTATTCCTGACCCAGGTAGTGAAGGAGGGGAGGCAGGTTAGTGACCCAACCTGGTGTGGGCGGTGTGGAAGGGGACACTAGACACCAGGGAAATATTAATTACATCTGGGGCAAGCGATCAGAGGGTGAGGGTGCCAGTAGACACCAGGGAAACAATATTTATGGCTGAGGCGAGTATTCGGAGGGTGGGGGATGCCACTACACACCAGGAAAACAATATTTATGGTTAAGGTGAGTGACTGGAGGGTGGGAGATGCCACTAGACACCAGGGAAACAATATTTATGGCAATCAGAGGGTAGCAGGTGCCACTAAACACCAAGGAAACAATATGTACAGCTGAGGCAAGTGATCAGAGGGTGGGGGTTCCACCAGACAACAGGGAAACAATATTTACAGGGTGGCCCCCATGAGCAATCAGATGGTGGGGGGATGCCACTGGACACCAGTTTTTTTTTTTTTTCATATGGGAATGACGCAGAACTGATCACTGAACTGAGGAATAATCACATGAATTGCAGATTAATATATTCATTTCACAGTTCATGCGTTTTATTCCACAGTTCAGTGGAAGAAAATTCTGTGGAACAGGACAGAAATTTACCAAACATTTTTGGATGATTTCTGATTTCGTCAAAGGTGAAAGTTCTGAAAATTCCCTGAAAGTTGCGAAATTTCAGTAAAGTTCTGCTAAAGCGGAATTCACAGCTTTCCCCCAGCCCTATTCTATATGCTATGTATACACATAAACACACTTACATATACACACATAAATGTACCTTTAAACCCCAGCAGTTAACAGTGCCCTCTCCCAGTAGTAGGAGTAGAACAGGTACAGTGGTGTTTATCAGAGTCTACACTTTGCAGAACCCGATACTGCAAGGCAGCATTTCAGTTGTAATGCATGCACAGAAACTCAATGAACTCCACAGAGAAACAGTTTATGCTTAGCCTACTATGCTTCTATAGGTCAATTATTTTCTTCCAAAATATCCAGTTCGTTCCATGGCACTGCTTGTAAAGTAAACCACAATCATTCACAAAACCATCATGCATAAAAACTTTGTCACCTCCACTGCAGGTACTGGGTTACCTTGCTGGTTGGGAGGAGGAGCCAGCATCCCTTAAACACATGTAGCAGATTGCTAAAGTTTCAGACATGCCTTCATCAGAGCAACCTGTTCACTGAGTTTCTGTGTGTGGCACTACAATTGAACCATCACCTTGCAGTATCTGGTTTATACATATATAAGCACAGTACATATGTAAAAACCATTTTCCAGAAAGAGAGGGTTGTTACTAGTCTGTCCATCAAAGCACTAGGTACCGGGGCCAGCCCGGTGGCACTGAGGGTTGAGGTGCTAGATGCCACATCTTGCGCTACGCTGGTGACCCGGGTTCAGAAACGGACCTGGGTAGCCGGGGGCTGGTAGGGGGAGGGAGAGAGGATCAAGCATCCCTCCGGTGCTCTCCTCCCTCAGGGGTGGGATACCTGGGATGCACCAGCATTCGACACTCCCGTAGAGAGTCGGTGGAAGTACTGGTCCTTGAAGGGATGAGCGGCTCTGATACTAGGGGTCGGGGGGGCATCATACGGCGCACGAGAGGCCAGACGTGTGTCAGCACGTCACCTCTCAGGACTGAGTCCCAAGCGCCGGCGTCCCCAGGGGGATGAGACAGGGGGACAAAAACAGAAACAAGGGAAAATCACCCTCTCTGTCCTGGATGATGACCTCTCTGCTCGCCTCAGACCACTGACACCAGACAGACCCCGCTGTGCAGAGAAGGGGAGGAGGCACTCTAGGGGCAGATCATGGGTCCAGTATCTGGCATCGAACATTGACAGGCTTGCAGGAGAGAATCAAGAAGGTAGGAAAAACCAGGAGGAAAAAAGAAGAGTATAAAAAAGAAAGCACTAGGTACCAGCACACCTATAGCTTTTCCCTACAGAATAGGGGTTGAACTTAGTGACAAGGCACAAATGGGAGATCCTGGCAAGAGACACAGGGATCTACAGTAGTTTTAGTCAGGTCTGGAGCTGGAGGAGGATTTAAGCAGTGTTTGAGGGAGGAGGCAGCATTTCTAGGACACTCATGTTCGGATCTTGGGTGTGGGGGGGCCTACCAGCCTCGACTCAGTGACAGGATTCCAGGGTGGCATGGCATGGGATTCAGTCTGGCCCCAGGGTACTGTTGGGAGTCAGACTGGGGATGCTGGCCTATGGCTTTGTGGCAAAGTGGCATGGTACCCCTTGACTTACTGTTCCTGACCAGCCCAGTGTGTGTGTGTGTGTGTGTGTGTGTGTGTGTGTGTGTGAGTGACAGCTAGTGTTGGAACCCACTCGGCAGGGAGCAATACTAGACCTGGTACTCTCAAATGGAGAGAGGATCACAAATTTAGAAGTCAGTAGACATCTGGGAACAAGTGACCACTGCACAGTGTGTTTCACAATAAGCACAACCATGGAGACAAGCCATACAAAAACAAGGATACTGGACTTTAGTAGGGCCGACTTTGGCAAAATGGGTGAATACCTGAGGAATGCACTAGTAAATGGCCAAAAAGGAGAGGTGGACGAACAATGGAGAAAAATCAAAACTGCTGTCATAGAGTCTACAAGCCTTTGTGTGAAACAAAGAAAAAAAAAGCGGAGTAAAAAACCACTATGGTTCTCAAAAGAAGTGGCATGGAAAGTTAAGGAGAAAAAGCCTGCCTTCAAAAAGTATAAGGAATCACAGAAGGAGCACGACAGGGAACTGTATCAATTAAAGCAGAAAGAAGTGGGGAAGGCAGTCAGAATAGCAAAGGCCCAAACAGAGGAAAAAATAGCCAACTCAGTTAAGAAGGGGGATAAAACCTTTTATAGGTACATTAGGGAGCATAGAAAGGTTAAGGTAGGAATAGTGAAGATTAATAAAGGAGAGAAGAGGTGGGCAGAAGGAGACAGTGAAAAGGCAGAGATACTGAATGAATACTTTTGCTCAGTATTCACGAAAGAAGATGAGGAG
Source organism: Neoceratodus forsteri (assembly GCA_016271365.2). Taxonomy (NCBI): domain Eukaryota; kingdom Metazoa; phylum Chordata; order Ceratodontiformes; family Ceratodontidae; genus Neoceratodus; species Neoceratodus forsteri. The sequence continues at coordinate 337,834,602 of CM028137.1, read as the reverse complement.
TAGTTACCTAAACCTGACAATAGAAGCACTCTGGGTAGGGGGGTTGACACCAGTCCCTTTACAGAAGAAAGAGTCCTGAAAGAACTCCTAAAACTCAAGGTAGACAAAGCAGTGGGGCCTGACGGGATTCACCCCAGAATCCTAAAAGAACTAAGGGAGGACCTAGTGACACCACTGACCACACTTTTTAACAAATCATGGGAGGATGGGGTGGTACCTGAGGACTGGAGGAGGGCAGATGTAATTCTCCTTCACAAAAGTGGGAGCAAGGCAGAAGCAGGAAACTATAGACCTGTAAGTTTGACCTCAGTGGTAGGGAAAATGATGGAATCACTTCTGAAAGAAAGAATTGTTGATTACCTAGAGGCCAGGGGGGCACAGGACCCAAAGCAGCATGGATCTATAGCAGGAAGGTCATGTCAGACAAATCTAATTGATTTCTTTGACTGGGTGACCAAAGTAATAGACCAGGGAGGGGCTGTGGATATGGCCTACCTAGACTTTAGCAAGGCATTTGACACAGTCCTGCACAAAAGACTAATAATTAAGTTAGCCAGCCTGGGAGTGGGTTCCAGGGTGGTAGCCTGGGTAGCAAACTGGCTGCACAACAGGACACAGAAGGTAATAGTGCATGGAACATATTCCGAAGAAAGGGGGGTTACTAGTGGAGTACCTCAAGACTCAGTACTGGGTCCAGTCCTCTTTAACATTTTTATAGGTGACATTGCAGAGGGTCTGGAGGGAAAGGTATGCCTCTCTGCAGATGATACAAAGATCTGTAACAGAGTTGATACACGGGGGAGGTAAAGAGGATGAAAGGGACTTGGCAACGTTGGAGGAATGGTCAGACATATGGCAACTTAGATTCAATGCAAAGAAGTGAGTAATGCACCTGGAAACAAAACCCAGGAGAAGAGTACACAATAGCAGGGGAGGTACTAACAACAACAAAAATGGAAAGGGACTTGGGGGTAGTCATATCAGATGACCTAAAGGTGGGTAAGCAATGTGAGAAGTCAGTAAGGAGAGCCAGGGGGATACTGGGATGCATAGGAAGGAGCATTACAAGTAGAACAAGCATTTGTCAATGCCGAACGTTCGCTTGCAGGTATTTGCAGTGGTATTTGGCACTTGGACATGGCTTAAAAAAATCAGTGACAAAGAAGTACAAGCATTTGTCAATGCCGAATGTTGCTTGTTTCTATGTGCTGTTTAGGTATTTGGAACTCTTTGGAGTGCAAATATTGAAAATTTGGAAACTTACGAGCGTGCGTAGGAACTGCGCAATGCACGCTCGTAAAACAGTCATTTTAGAAGATTTTTTCACCAAATTTTCAACATAGCCATTTTAAGACCTCTGCTCATGAACAGTGTCACTGTGATTTTCTTTTTTTTTTTTTGCCATTCAACTTTTATTGAAGTTTCCTTGCAGAGAATACATCCAAGTGACAGAAACATACACTGCTTGACATTTGTAATTCCATACAGATTAGTATATATAATTGCATACATATGTCATTTAACAATAGGATCCATTCACTACCTATTTTATAAGTCACTGTGATTTTCTTACTGTGTCCCATACATTGAGTTCGCACACCGACTGCGCCATTCTGACCTACATGGGTGGAAACACGTTTTGGGCAGGATGTGAAAAATGACAGCTGTACTGCTTATAAGGAGGTGTGGTAGAATGGCAATGTTGAAAATCTGGAGAGGAAATATTGAAAATTCGCAAACCTACGAGTGTGCGTAGGAACGGCGCAGCGCATGCTCGTAAAACAGTCATTTTTAGGAATTTTTTCACCACATTTTCAACATAGCCATTTTAAGATCTCTGCTCATAAACAGTGACACTGTAATTTTCTGAATGTGTCCAATACATTGAGTTCAGACACCGACTGTGTCATTGTGCGCTACATGGGCGGAAACACGTTTTGGGCAAGATGTGAAAAATGGCAGCTATACTGCTCATAAGGAGGTGTGGTAAAATGGCAATGTTGAAAATCTGGAGTGAAAATATTGAAAATTTGCGAACTTACGAGTTTCATGTGAGGAACCAATGCATAAACAGAAACAAAACATGATTTTATACCACATGGTTTGGGATTCTTCTCACATCACTGTCATGGCGTACTGGTCTCGGCGGTGACGGCGCAGTGACTGCAAAATCACCCTCGGGCCTGAATAACGCACACATGACAGTGACATCATTCATGCGAGAAGGGGTCCCAAAACCCCATGTTGAAAATTTGTGCAAAATTCAAAATGCCTGAGATATGCAATAAAGTTGAAAACCCCATCTAGCCCATTATACAGCTTACCGCATTTCCTCAGTTCGCAGTCGGCTTTGAAGAGTGCAGACGTGTTCCGTCCACCAAGATTCTCGCGCCGAGCTCCGGAGGTAAGTATGGGGTGGGGGTGTGGAGAGGCAGGGTGCGAGTGGGTGGGTGCGGGTTGTGGGAGGAGGCTGGGAAAGCGCTGTGGGACCTTTTATTTTGCAGGTGAAAAAAAAAGACGTGGGACGCTTGCCATGCTGGGGTGGGCTCCCAGCGTGGTAGAAGGATGGCTGGGGGGGCCGTGGAGCCGACGGGGGATTGGGCATCCCCGTCAGCAGATGACGTTGGATGTTTGCCATGCTGGGGTGGGCTCCCAGCGTGGCAGAAGGATGGCTGGGGACCGGTGGGACCTGATCGGGATTGGGCACCCCGCCGATGATGACGAGACATTTGCCACGCTAGTGGGCTGCCAGCATGGCAGCAAAGATTTGGGGGGGGTGACGCGGTGTAAGCACACAGCGGTGGTTTTCTTTGAAGAGAAGACCACTGCTGTCATACACAGCACTGGAGCGGATTGGTGCAGGACCGCCACGCCTGCTCAAGGGAGCAGGGGATTGCTCAGGAGAGGCACACCTCCAAAGTGTTCCATTCTCCCAAGACGTTCCTTGCGCATGCGCGCAAGCGAACGTAAAAAGGGAAGTGGTTATCCCTCTGTACAGACAGTTGGTGAGACCCCATCTGGAATACTGTGTGCAGTTTTGGAGACCCCATCTATGCAAGGACATAGACAGAATGGAAGCAGTCTAGAGGAGGGCAACTAAAATGGTGCAGGGTCTGCATCAGAAACCATATGAAGAGAGAGACTGAGAGAGGTTAATATGTATACTGTTGATGAAAGGAGAGACACGGGGGACATGATAGAAACTTTTAAGTACTTCAAGGCACTCAACAAAGTCCAGGAGGGTAGCATCTTTCAGAAAAAGAGATGTGTAAGAACAAGGGGGCACATTTTAAAGATAGAGGGGGGACGGCTCAGGGGTAATGTGAGGAAATTTTTTTTCATGGAGAGAGTGGTGGATGCATGGAACCGCCTTCCTGGGGAGGTTGTTGGATCTAAAACAGTGGGGGTATTCAAACATGCATGGGACAGACATAAGGCAATTGTTGTGGGGGTTGCAGGAAGTAGGCTGTTGGTTAACTAGAATCTGCAGCTTATCCAATAGGAAGGGAAATGGGCAGACTGGGTGGGCCAAGTGGTCCTTATCTGCCATCAAAGTCTATGTTTCTATGTTTCTGTGTATAGGGGTGTAATCCAAATCAGCTGCATTCTCTGAGAGAATGTGAACAAACATGTATGTGCGGGCTGTCTGTTCATGTCCTCTGCAGGAGTGTAGCCAATATGCATCACCATTTGTGTTAAACTGGGGTAGCCAATCCTTGCATCAGCACCCCCCTGGAACTCACTGAAGTGCGACTGCTTTGGACAACAGTAGGGAGAATGAATGTATTCTGGGCTGGGTTATAGGGAGACCTTTCAGAGTTCCCAAAGGGGATCTGGTAGCCATGCCTGATGTGGAGCTGTATCAAGGGCTAGACGCCACCGGGTAGGGTGTATGTTGTGGTTAGAGGTCACTCTTTTGGGCTCCTCTGGGGGTTTCTGGGCACTCAGTACTTGGATCAGGAAGTCTCCAGGCAGGCAGTGTGTCCATGCAGGGAGTAGTGGAGAGTACCAACAACTTGGAAGTAGTTTGAGGAGATGAAGTGGGTTCCCAGGTTGGCGTTCCCCTAAAGAGATATGTACCAATGGCTTTGGCCTTGGTGGTTTCCTAAAGACAACATGTAAAGTAACGGGGGTTGGAGCCTGTGAGTTAACATGCTTGGCTAAGAATGACATCAGGAGGACTCAGAAGTGGTACTAGCTAGAGCTCTGCCACTTATAACATCTTGACAAAGGTAAAGAGAACACTTCCTATTTTTATTCAAGAATGTGCCGAGGACTGTTCAGGAGTAAATGCTTCTTGCAATGGGTACTTGGACCAAAGCTAGGTATAGTATTTGATTTAATTCCCATATGGGGTAACAGTAGTTTCTTATTAATACAAACATAAAAACACAGAAACAGAATTTGTCAGAAGAAAAGGACCACTTGGTCAACCCAGTTTGCCCAGATGGCCTTGCCTAGTCTGTCTCTGCAGACTCAAGTTGAGCTGACTGTGATCTGCAACCAGGTAATGAGAGTACCTAGACGTTTCCTACCTTCCTAGCCGTGAGAGGACTTGGGGGGCAGTCTGATAGCCTATTTCTGTGTTTCTATCATTTGAACAGTTTTGTGACTTTTTCTGGACAGTGTGAGTGCCAGGATGTTCCTGCCTACAGGCCATGAGAGGGCTTGGATGGGAGGGGTATAATGTATATTTCACAAATTTTTGTGACTGTGAATGCAGTTGGCTCCCTTGCTAAGTTTTGGGGTGAACTGTATCCAAGCAGAGTGGGATGGGTGTGTGTTTTCTTGTTTTATTAGTATTTTATTGTGAAGTAGGGTGGGTTTTTTCTGTTTTAGTCTGCTGGGTATTTGGTTTATAATATTTTATTTATATTTATTTTTTATCTGGATATTTGGGTGGTGAGCGGACTCTATATCCAGTTATTTAGTTGTTTATTTTATAGTTTATGTTATTGTTTGATACTGAAAGTATGTTCCTCTCTCCCCAGTGGTGAGAGGACTGGGCTGGGAGGGAATTAATTTAATTGAATTAATTAATTACTTTAAGGTATATTGTTTTATCTCTCTTCCCCAGTGATGAGAGGACTGGGTGGGGAAGGGGACTTTAGTTAGTGTTTTGTATTTGTTTATATTTCTTTGTTTAGGTTTGGGGGGTGAGAGCCCTTAAAATCAATAGTCTGAGGTTTGGTTAAATTTCATTTTATTTTCATTATAGAACTTTGTATTTATTTAAGTTTTAAGAGGTGGGTTAATTGCTTAGATTGTTTATTTATTGTGTTAATTATGTGCTGGGACAACACTAGGACAGTCGGGTATTACTCCCCCTCCAGGCTCAGGGACCTTCGTCCTTTTTCATGTCCCCCCTTACCGCTGGAGGTTTATAGACTGTGTAGGGCTTTGGGGATTGTTGGAAGAAGGAGGAGGATGAGGACCGGGTCTGGAGGGGGAATGGAAAGGAGTGAACGGAAAGGGATAGTGGGGACAAGGAGATGCCCAGGGGCGAAATGGGCCCAGGAAAGGGGACCTCCCTGCCTGGTGCCCATACCCAAGGGTTCTGATTATAGTCAGTAGGTAGCATGGTCATCCTCAGAGGCTCATCCTACTCGGGCGGTGTTGTGCAATGCCAGGTCTATTAAAAACAAGACGGCTATTATAGCTGATTTTGTTGGGTCATCTGACCTGGTGTGCATCACTGAGACCCGACTGGATGAGAATGCTGGACCAGTTTTGGCGGCAGCAGTTCCGGCCGGGTACTCAGTGATACACCGCCCGAGGGTGGATCGTAGGGGCGGGGGTGTTGCTATCTAATTTAGAACAGAACTGGGCCTAGTGGAGGTACCAGTGGGAACTACCAAATCCTCTGAATGTATCTTAGGCGAGGGTGTGGGGCACAGGATACTTTTTCGTATACCGTCCACCAGGTGATGAGAATGTTTTCCTGCAGGAAGTCACAGACTTCATTGTTGACCTGACACTGGGGTCACCCAGATGGTTGGTTCTGGGGGACTTCAATGCCTGGGTCGACAATGAACTCTCACATTGTAGTCAAGACTTCCTCCAGTTAATGATTTCACTGGGCTTCACACAGGTTATTTCCTCCTCGACCCATATTGGTGGTCATTCATTGGATTTGGTGTTCCTTCTGGGGATGGAGATATCCGACTTGGTGGTGGAACCAGTCAGATGGTCGGACCATCACTCCATTGGGTTCAGTGTTGAGGCCACCCCTAGTAGGTCAGCCCCTATGGAAATGGTCCCGTACTGCCCTTAAAGGGGTGTTTCCCCAGATGACCTGATGGCGGTGCTGGACCTATCGGGCTTACCAAGAGAGTGCATGGAGAGCTGGAACTTGCCTATAATAAGGCGGTGGTAGGAGCCCTGGATTCCATTGCTCCTGTTCGTGCTCGTCCTCTCACTCTTTGCCCCAGGTCTCCTTGGTTTGATGAGACTCTGAGGGAGTTGGAGAGTTGGACGGAGGTTGGAGAGGTGCTGGCGGAGGTCGGGCCTGGATGGTGACAAACTTAGTTTGATGGACCACTACGTGGTCTATCAATCTGAAATCTCTCATAAGAAGGCAGAATTCCTGTCCAGAGAGATTGTGGCTAAACAGAATAGACCAGCTCAGCTCTTCTGGACAGTGGACAGATTGTGCAATCCAATCTGTCTTCTGCCCAGAAGAGCCTTTTCTCAAGAACGGTGTGAGGAGTTTGCTCTATTCTTTGCAGATAAGGTTGCCAAAATCAGATCAGATGTCCGCTTGACCCTCTCCAGTGGGAGTTGTGATGGTTGGCAGGAGATGTCGGACACCCAGTTTGTGTGGTCTGACTTCAGCATCCCCACAATCAGTGACATTGTGATGATCATCCAATCACTGCGTCCGACCAACTGTGATTTGGACCCGGGCCCCTCACGTCTCTTAGTGGATTGTGTGGATAAAATTGGCCCTGTCCTTGCTGAGATAGTCTGGAGGTCCTTGGAGAGGGGGATTTTTCCAGATCCTCTTAAGGAGGCTGTAGTGCAGCTCCTTCTTAAGAAGTCCTCCTTGGACCCGGACTGTCTGGCAAATTACAGGCCTGTCTCTAACTTGCCCTTTGTGGGTAAAGTTATTGAGAAGGTGGTTGCATTGCAGTTGGATGATCATCTGACCAATAACAAAGTCTATGATTCTCTCCAGTCTGGATTTAGGAAAAGGCATAGTACCGAGACAGCACTTGTTCGGGTACTAAATGACCTCCTAATAGCGAGAGATCGAAGGACCTGTTCCATCTTGGTCCTTCTTGATCTCTCTGCAGCGTTTGACACTGTGGACCATGGTGTACTACTGGAATGTCTGCAATCTGTCTGTGGACTGTCTGATACAGTCCTCAGGTGGTTTTGATCTTACCTCGAGGGTAGGACTCAGAGGGTGGTGTCTGGGATTTTTTCCTAGGCATCAGTCTCCCTATCCTGCGGGGTACCGAAGGGTTCCATTTTGGCACCCATGTTGTTTGCAGTGTATATGCTGCCGTTAGGAGTGATCGTTAGGTGGTACATTTTGGGTTTTCATTGCTATGCAGATGATAACCAGCTGTACATGTCCTTTGTGCCCGGCCAGGATGCTGCCATTTCGGTCTTTAACAACTGTCTTGCCAAAATCCAAGACTGGATGAATGTGAGTTGGCTGCGGTTGAACTCCGAAAAAACTGAGGTGTTGGTTGTGGACCAGGGTCACTGGGAGGTGGGTTTGTTAGCTGGATCGCCCTTGGGCTTATGGCTTGGGGGTGTCCAGCTGACTACCTCAGACCAGGTGTGGAACCTGTGTGTTGTATTTGATGACTATTTGACATTTAAATCTCAGGTGTCAGCGGTTGTCAAAACCTCTTTTTACCATCTGAGGAACATCGCCCGGGTGAAGCACCTTGTTCCTCCAGATGATCTAACTTTGATCCACTCCTTCGTTACCTTCCGCCTTGACTACTGCAATAGCCTTTACCTTGGGCTACTGGGGGTTGAAATTCGCTGCTTGCAGCTAGTGCAGAATGCGGCAGCCAGGCTGTTGACTGGTTCTTCTAGGTCCAGTCATAAAACATCTGTGCTCCGCGGACTGCACTGGCTGCCAGTTTGCTGTTGAATCACCTTCAAGATTGGTTTGCTAACCTATAAGGCCCTACACGATCAGGGACCTGCTTACCTGAAAGAGCTCCTTTGTCCCTACTGTCCCCCCCCCGCTCTCTCTGATCCACTGACGAGAGATTGCTAGAGATTCCCAGGGTTCACTTAAAAGCTTCAGGGGCAAGATCTTTTAGCTTCATGGCTCAACCCCTGTGGAATTCTCTACTGGCCAGGTGCGAAATTCCCAGACTGTCCAAAGCTTTAAAGGAGCTTTGAAAACCTCCCCTTTTAGTAAAGCCTTTAATGATTTCTGATTATTTTAATGTTATTTTAACTATTTATTGTTTTATGTAATATTGTACAGGTGCCTTGGTTTAAGAAAGGCGCCTTATACAAATAATGATTGATTGATTGATTGAAATTTGACACTAGCGACCCTCCCTCCTCCCTATCTGTTTATTAATATTTCTGTATGTCTATCCCATGCATGACTAAAGCCCCCTACTGTTCTCACCTCCAAAATGTGTATAGACAGTCTCTTCAAGGTGTCCAGCACTCTTTCAGTGAAGAAGTGCTTCCCCACATTTCTCATAACCCCTCCCGCACAGCTTCCTAGCATGCCCTCTGGTCCTTGTGCTCTTTCTCATTTGGAAGAGATGCCCCTTCTGCACTCTGATCATCCCTGGTGTACTCGTAGGTCTCTATCATGCCCTCTCTTGCACTCCTCTCTTCCAGGGTGTGCATGTTGAGATCCCTCAGCCTCTCTTCATAGGGCCTTTAATGCAACCTCTGCACTGTGTCGGCTTCTCTCCTCTGGACTGCTTTCAGCCTATGTCCTTTCTGTGGTTTGGCCTCTAGAACTGGACACAATACTCCAGGTGGGGTCTCACAAGTGGCTGATACAGTGGTAACATCACATTCTTCCTCCTCCTTCTGGGAATATCATCCCTTATGCATCCCAGCATCTCACTGGTCCTACCACTGCTTTGTCACACTGACCTGTCACTATGAGGAAATCAGATATGATAACCTCAAGTTTTTTTTTCCTCATTACTGACTGACCGTACCCCTTCCCCATCTTATACTAAGCTCCTGGATTCCTATGCCTTAGGTGCATGATTTTGTGTTTTTGGCACTGAACCGTAACTGCCATACTCTTGACAACTCATTGAGTTTCCCAAGCTCTCTATGCATTCTCTCCACCCCCTCCTAAGTATCCACCATATTACACATTTTGATGACATCTGCAAAAAGGCATATCTTCCCTTCCAGTTCTTCTGCAATGTCACTTATGAAGACACCAAACAGGACCAGTCCCAGTACTGAGCCTTTTGGCATCCCCACTGGGCACTCTTCCCTCAGTTGAGTGAGTGCCGTTAACCACTATGCTCCATCTCCTATCCATTAACTAGATCTTTACCCAGTTCATCACTTTGGATCCCATCCTTTGGCTGCTCAATTTCTTTATCAGTCGCCTGCGCTGCACAATGTGGAAGGTCTTGCTGAACTCCAGATAGGCCATGTCCACTGCCCTCCCCTAATCAATTTCCCTGGTCACCCAGTCAATTAAATCAGTCAGATTCATCTCACATGACCACACCTACTCCCCCCCACCACCACCCCCGATGACTCCATGCTGCCTTTAGTCTTTTAGTCTATTGGGTTCAAGATACTCTACCAACCTTTCATTTAAGAGGGTTTCAATTAACTTCCCCACCACTGATGTGAGACTGATTGGCCAAGAGTTGCTAGCCTCCTCCTTGCTGCTGCTCTTATGGAGAGAGACCATGTTTAATCTCCTTCAGTCCTCTGGATCCACACCGGTTTCCAGTGAGCTGTTGAATAAGGCCATCAGTGGGGCAGCTACTGTAGCACCTCCCTGAGTTCCTTTAATATCCTTACGTGTATCCTGTCCAGTCCCATAGCCTAGTCCACTTTCAGAGCTGCAAGTTCCTTCTGGATTCTTTCCTCTGAAAATGGATTTGTGTCTACCTCCTCCCTTTGTGCTGTTGCTCCCTCATGGTCTGTCCACAACCTCACTGTGAAGACTGAGCAGAAATACCTGTTCAGGATGTCTGCTTTTTCTTGATCCTCTTCTGCACAGTCTCCCCCTGCTGCCTTCCTTATCCTTGCCCTTGCTATTTTCTTCTCACTTATGTATCTGAAGAAAGTCTTATTCCATTTACCTACCAATCTGGCTATCCTTTCCTCCATCTTTGCCTCTGCTATCCTCACTGCATTTCCTGCTTCCCTCTGCTTCGCTTGCTATACCTCCACGTCTCCCTCTCTCTGCATCAGCGGCTGTAGCCACAAATGGTTACCAAGGCACAGCCGGGGCACAACAGATGGTAGCCAGGACACTTATATATTGTTACTATGGAGGAATCTCTCCACCATATGGGGTACCAACTGGGGCACAGCATTTTTTTACCAGGGCACGTGCCCTGGCGGGCCCTGGTGTAGAGCCGCCACTGTCTCTCTGCATTTCCTTATACCTCCTGAAGACCACTCTTTTCCATCACTACCTTAACCACTTCTCTAGAGAACAATAATGATCTATTTTCCCCTTCTACTTTTTCTCACTTCCTTCACACAGAGGTTGCTTGCCTTAATCATGCTGTATTTATCCTCCACTGTGCATCTACCCCACCCTGACAATCTCTCCTATGAGGCAGTTTCTGAGGCAGTCTTCCATTTAGTTAAAATCTGCCTTTCTAATATTCAGGAACCTCATCCTCATGTGGTTTGCCTTCGTTACTATCTTAATGTTAAACCACACCGTTCGGTGATCATTGGTACCCAGAGAACTATCCACTGTGACATCTGCAGTGCCATCCTGGTTTGTAAACATCAGGTATAGCACAGACTCGTCCCTAGTGGGTTCCTTGACTAGTTGCCTGAGAAAAGCCCCTTATATTGAGTCAAGGATGGTTGACTTGCCAACTGCAATTGAAAGAGTCCATTCCACACCTGTCAGAATGAAGTCCCCAACTAGTCACACATCCTCCTTACTTACCATCCTAATATTGGCTTCTCCAAATGCTTTATCTGACTCCTTTCCCTGTGTTGGAGGTCCATGTACTATCCCTCTACTGGCCCCAGTTACTGTCTCCAGGATGACCCACAGTACCTCCACCCTTTCTTTTTCCTTTGGGTGCCCCTGTACTTCCATGGGCTTGACCCCTCCCCCTCAACACACACACACATATAGTACAACCTCTCCTCCTCTCTCTCTCTCTCTCTCTCTCCCTGAACAGAGAGTAGCCCTTTTATGGTTATGTCTCAGTTGTGGCTGTTAGTGCACCACAGCTCTGTTATGGCCACCAATCACAGGCTAGCCTCTGCCAAGATGGTCTCCAGGTTCGGAATTTTATTTCCCAAACTCCTTGCATTGGTGCACATGGCTCTCTATACAGAACCTTACTCAATCCCTGCTAGCTTCCCTGCTTCCCCCTCCTCCTGCTTGTGCTGGTCATTAAAGTTCCCCCTAACCCCACTCTTCCCTTGTTACCTTCTCCATTGCCTGTCTCCTATACTCCTTTCTTCTTGCTTTCCTAATTTATATCACCCTTGTCCTCTGCCTTGTACCCACCTCTGTCTTCTTGTGCCCCTGCTCTGTGGGAATGTACTCTTCTCAGGCTCTGCCTCCCTGCTGCTGGATCATGTGAGGGAGCAATTGTTGCCTGCCTTGGTTTTACAGCTTCCCTTTCCGCTAGTTTAAATGCTAATCCCAGTAGCATTTAAACCTCATACTAAGGACTGTGGTCCTCATCCTGGAAAGAAGCAAGTGGTCTCTCCCATAGAGACCTATATCCTCTCAGGCTGCCCCTCCAGTCTCCAATGTAACTGAAGCCCAATGCCATGCACCATGCCTTCAACCAATTGTTAAAAGCCCTGGTGCAGAGTGTCCTGTCCTCTTTCAGGTCGTATACAGCTTTGGCAAAAGCACTGTGCATGCCACTTTGCTTGAGGTCCCTCCACAGCTTCTTGAAATTTCCATGCACTACCGTTTCCCTGCACCTTGACAGGTTATTAGTCCCCAGGTGGACAATAATATCTAGCTCCTTCCCATCTTCTGCTGCCCTAGCAATCCTCTGGATCCACTTTCGATCCTTCCAAGTCAAAACACCTCTCAGGCACTTCATCTCTCTCTCCCTTTCTCCTACTGCTTTCAAGCCTATTCCCCTAACAGGTGTCCAGTCAAAACCACAACAGCAAACATGCACAGTCAAAGACCACATGGTCATAACAGCACCGCATGGTTTCAGAGTTAGTATATCTAATCTAGTGTGGTTTTGGACCATGCAGTTTTGTCATGACCGCATGGTCTTGATATAGCACCCCTCTAACAGTACAGCCCCTGATCAGTAGTTGCTTTCTCCTCAGCTGGGTTCATCTTCCTCCTTCCTTGGGCCCCCCCTTCTGAAGACGCACTCTTCCACTCTTCCCATTGCTGCGGGTAGGAGGAAGCAGTGCACAGGAACACCAACATAACTGTAAGGTGCCGGAGTCTCATGTAATCATCTAGTACATATGTACCTCTCGCACTCAAATGAAAGAGAGCTTTATAAAAATTATCAGTGATGTGGGGAGCTGACTAAGGTTGGACTGACTGTTCTTTTGTGAATTAGACCCTCCCCCCCAAATCCAGCACTTACTCACAGACTCTAAAAATAAATATGGACATTGTCAATTGAGTCCAATTCTGAGTCTTTAGAACAGCCCAATGTGACACTGTGATGTGGGGAGAAGACAAGAAGGGAATGTAGTGAGCACGTCATGTATTGGTGGGTGGGAGAAGGAGGAGACTGGGTGAGTCATGATGACATGGAGAGGTGAAGTAACATGGTGCCATTGCCTTGGTGGGTGGGGAGGAAGGGGAGAAGCTGAGGAGATGTGCAGTGAGCAGGTCATGCCTTGGCGGCTGGGAGAAGGGGACTGGGCGAGGGAGAACAAAGTATGGAGGAGAGACGTGATGCCACTGCTTTGGTGGGTGTGGATAAGGGGGACTGGCTGATGCAATGGACCTTCAGCATAGTAGCAGTAGCTATAGCCACAGTCAATAGCAGTAGCTGGCAGACAGGATGGGTCAAATGATACCCCTCAGCAATATAAATACTGCTGCACTGGGCAAAAGAGTGAGATGAGGACAGATAGTGTGAGCAGCAGCATGGACAGAGCCAAGAGGAGGCACACAGAGAGATAGAAAGAGGACTGGAGAGTAGCATGCAAGGCCAGCCTACTAAAAGAAACAAGAAAACACTTACTAAATAAAATAAAAAACAACAACAAAGGGGATTCTGGTTGACTGCTGACAGGAATGATTAGGAGAGAGAGAGAGAGAAGATATTGAACACCATGGGTGGGAATACCAAGGTTGCAAAAAGAAACCAACAGGAAAAAAAAAAACTAGACAACTAAATTGCAATTTAAAGAAAGTATTCTGGCTGTTGAGGACATAGTTGGAAGAATGGGGAGGGGAGAGATAGAGGGAGAGGGGAGGGGGAGAGACAGGGAGAGGAAGACAAAAAAACAAACATTGTACTGGGAGAGAGGGCCAATGAGGCCAAAGAGCAAGCAAACTACTTAAACGTTACCATTTATTTTACCAAACAAAAATACCCCTTAGCACAAAAAAAAGAAAAGTTACCATTAGAAAAAGTACCCCTTAACATAAGAAAGACTACCATTAAATAAAATACCCCTAAACAGTGATTTCTGGTTGCTGATGACAGAGTTGGATAGAGAGACAGACAGACAGAGGAGATTGTGCTAGGGGAATAAAAGGAAGCAAACAATGAAACAAAACTTACCATTTTACAAAAAATAATCCTTAAATATGAAAACTGCCATTTTACAAACCTGACTCTGACCTTGTGACAGCCACCACAATCCTAACAAATTCACTAGAGACTCATTTACGCTGCCTGATCTGCACCATTGCAAGAGGTGCAGATGAGTTGCATTGGTGCAGGTTGGGGAGTGTTATAGTCAGCACCGATGAGCTCAGATGTGGTGCAGACCCACCAGCATTTTCCTGGGTTCCTGTACCGATGTAGGTATTTTCTGCTGCTGCATAAACATGCTGATCACCTGCATGGGTACAGCTGCTGCACCCCATAGTCTGCTATCTCTTTTGGCCCACAGGCCAGGAAGACAACCAGTATGGCTGGTCGGATGTAAAACTAAGTATCCCTCCCCTTACAGATCTAGGTTCTCCATGTCGCATTTCACTGTAGTTTGAACCATCAAAAAACATCAAACCAATGAAATACAAAATCACACATTCCCCCATAAGCCTCAAACCATTCAAGCTACTGGTTTGTTAACTGTGCCCTTGTAGAATGTGAATTCCCCAGCAAGATTTGACCGCCCCTTAAAAAGTTGGCAAGCCTTCTTCGGTTAATTACCAGTCCAGAGCATTGTCTATATTAACCTTGAATCAGCTCTTGTGTATTGTGATGCTGAAATGTCAACACATCCCCAAAACCTGGTGGAAATAGCATAGGATGTTCTGTACACTGCACCTGCAACAGTGCACAATGCCGTGTACTTAAACAGCGGTTGGCACAGATGCAAGAGGAGTGTGGAGCGAATTGCACAGACTGGAGATGGTCTAAAAGGTATGTGTAAACATGCCTTTGGAGTGAGACTTGACTTCTTGCTAATGCTGGTTGGCATGTTGGTTTAATCTGCCAGCTGCTTTGTCCATACTGGCCCGACCTGGCCATGGAAGAAGGATGAGGACTCACTGTCTGAGAGGTGTAGCTCGGGTGCCTAGGTAGTCCTACTCCCAACTGCTGATCTTCCGATTCTGTCCGAGGGAGGAAACCAGATAGCATGCATTAAGTTAGTTGGCTTGAAAATGACAGGAGCATGTGTGCAGCTTGGTGGGGAGACATGACGCCACTACTGATCACTGTCTGATCAAATGTTGTCTGGTCCCAGTGGTATTATGTTTGTTCTCCTTCTGTTGCAATGACTAGATGGAAAAGAAAGTGAGATATTATGGCAATCACTCAACCCCCCGCATTAAACAACATACTGTTTTTCAGTTGCCCTTGTGGTTGTGTGTCCTTATGACCAGTCGCTGACATTCAGTCACCCATGTCACATCGAACCAACCTGGGGTAATCATTTCTGATGACCTGAAGGTAGCAAAGCAGTGTGATAAGGCAGTGGGGAAGGCTAACAGGATGCTTGCGTGCACAGAGAGGGGCATCACCAGCAGAAAGAGGGAGGAGAAATGCAGAACTAAAGTGAAATGCAAGCTAAATTGTGTTTAAATGTAATGTTTCTCAAAGTTTTCCTGGAGGCATCAGCATCCCTTTAAGTATTCATGTTCTGAGCCAGCCCAGTGGTGCACAGGGTTGAGGCGCTGGATGCCACATCTTGCACCATGCTGGCGACCCGGGTTTGGAAACGAGCCAGGGTCATCGAAGGTCAGCAGGGGAAGGGAGAGGATGTGTGTAGGCTGCCGGCTGGCAGCTCTCCACCTCAGGAGGGAGATCATCTCCTCAGAGCATGGCCGCCCCCTGGTGGAGGCCGGAGCAGTGGTGTCTCTCTGTGGAGTGCCAGCGATAGGCTGAGGGAGGTTAGAAGAGACCTAGCACTGGAGCCATGTGCACCTCCACGCGTGTGCATCACCGCTTCCGGGTATCTCAGGATTAGGGTGCACACATGGGGAGAACAATGGAGGAAACACAGGGGCCACCTATGGATGAAGCCTCTGGGCCAGGCTCTGGGAATCTCCCAGGGTGCGTAACGATCCCACAAGACCTTGAAAGACCCGAGCTCCGGTAGGGTGGCAGACTGTCAAGGTGTCCTGCCATAGGAGGATACAAAGAATTGTAAAATATATATATATATATATGTATATATATATATATATATTCATGTTCTGTCCCACATTCACAAACTGGTAAAACAGAAACTGTCAGTAACCTGCATCTTAGCTTTACTAGTCCAGGGAATGAGCAAAGTCATGCCTTAGCGACAGAAAGAATTCAGAATATTAAGTGCAGAGTAGGTGCTGAAAGGATCCCCTTGAAAAATGTGGAACAGGAGTATTCTGCAGGAGGGTGTGGGAGCCGGAGGTTTTCTTATCTGACTGCTTATACAGCAACATCTCTTTGGACCCTCATGGCAGCCGGGGATTACTTCCATCAAAGATTGCACTCTCAAATTATTTTGGAAACCCTGAGGTTAGCACATAGCCTTGCAATTTATGCAAATATCCACAGAGAATAAGTGACTTACTCATTAACACCAGCAGCAAACTCAGCATTTGAGGTAGGCGAGTAAGAAGTGGGATATTAATCTGTCAAAACCATCTTGGGGGCAGTGTTGATATAAAAGGGATGAGCACTGCAGCAGGGGTGCTAAACAACATTGTTTTTGGAGGAAAAATTATTCCTTCTGGTTTATTTTTGACCATGCCTAATTTATTACTGTCCCATCATGTATTATGCAAGTTCACACTTCATGGATCTGTGGTACCACTCCCCAACATGTAAACAGTAGTAACACATGCATACATACATACTTAGTGCACACATCCACAAATACACTATGCAGTCACACAAGTATGTATGAACACACTCATTTACTAGATTCTGCATTACACCTGTGCAAAAAAAACTGTTTTTGCCACTGAACCGTAACTGCCATACTCTTGACAACTCATTGAGTTTCCCAAGCTCTCTATGCATTCTCTCCACCCCCTCCTAAGTATCCACCATATTACACATTTTGATGACATCTGCAAAAAGGCATATCTTCCCTTCCAGTTCTTCTGCAATGTCTCTTATGAGGACACCAAACAGGACCAGTCCCAGTACTGAGCCCTTTGGCATCCCCACTGGGCACTCTCCCCTCAGTTGAGCGAGTGCCGTTAACCACTATGCTCCATCTCCTAGCCATTAACTAGATCCTTACCCAGTTCATCACTTTGCATCCCATCCTTTGGCTGCTCAATTTCTTTATCAGTCTCCTGTGTGGCACAGTGTGGAAGGCCTTGCTGAAATCCAGAGCCTGCACCTGCAACAGTGCACAATGCCATGTACTTAGACAGCAGTTGGCACCAATGCAAGAGGAGTGTGGCGCGAATTGCACAGACTGGAGATGGTCTAAAAGGTATGTGTAAACATGCCTTTGGAGTGAGACTTGACTCCTTGCTAATGCTGGTTGGCATGTTGGTTTAACCTGCCAGCTGCTTTGTCCATACTGGCCCGACTTGGCCATGGAAGAAGGATGAGGACTCACTGTCTGAGAGGGGTAGCTCGGGTGCCTAGGTAGTCCTACTCCCAACTGCTGATCTTCCAATTCTGTCCTGGGGAGGAAAACAGATAGCATGCACTAAGTTAGTTGGCTTGAAAATGACAGGAGCATGTGTGCAGCTTGGTGGGGAGACAAGACACCACTACTGATCACTGTCTGATCAAAAGTTGTCTGGTACCAGTGGTATTATGTCTGTTCTCCTCCTGTTGCAATGACTAGACGGAAAAGAAAGTGAGATATTATGGAAATCACTCAGGTTAGAGGGAGTGAGGAGTCTGGCAGGCAGATGCAGTGGAGACAGACCTCCAAAACACCTCAGATTTACTCAAAAAAAGGAAAATCAAGCAACATTGTAAAATTTCAGCATCCCTTTCAATGTGCACCCTAGGCAACCACACTTAGTGTGTTGCTCTTTACCAGCTGAGCTGGAACTTGGGAGCGGCTTACGTGCAGCTGAGCTTTGCTTTATTTGGTCAGTACAGTCACCTGCAAGAGTTCATTCAGGTACAAAACTGAAATTATTGGTCTGACAGCGCAGCAGTAGCGTTACCGCTCACAATGCCAGTGATCCAGATTTGGGAACAAACTCAAGTCATTGGATAACTGGCCAGGGGGAGAAGGATCGAGTGTCCCACAAGGCACTCTCCTACGAGGGGGTCTCCCCACCATGGGACCATCACCTCAGTGACTATGGGTAGTGGTGCAGGCTGGAGCATAATCACTGCTGGACAGGGAGCGATCGGCCAGGCTTGATGTTGCTGCACAATGTGCACATATCCATCTTGGTCTGTGTCCTGCTGGAAGGAAGGGGAGAAACAGGGGGAAAGAACCTCAACCCACAACATAATGACAGCCCTTAAGGGTCACAGACCCTACACCTGCTGACCAAGGCTCTCTCTCAGCTATACAAACTGCCATTTTCCAGAGGTATGGGGCTGGCCTGAAGGCCTCCATTACAGGGAGTGAATGGACTGGCTGGGAGAAAGGTAAGTCCAAGAAGAAGGGAGGGTGACAGGACTGGGCCAGATGCGGAATCTAAGAGGGCTTCTAATGTAGGCTGAGGAGGAAAAAAAGCAGAAAGTATACAAAAAAATGTAATTTTGGGGGTAGGGGTTGGGGTGGGTGGTGTTTGTGGTCTAGAGGTGGCTAAGGGTGACTGCTGTTGCTTATTACTGTGAGACATGAAAATAGTCCTCACAAAGTAACTGTGGTAGTAACGTGACTAAAATGCCTCTTTCAGATATAATAATTGCAAGAAGTATGTCCTGACTATGTCAGACATCTTTAAAAAGAAGGAAACTAGAGAGAGACTGAGAAAGAGAGGAAGATTGAGAGATAGAGAGAACAGTAAGTTAACATACTCATCCTGTTTTCACTTGTAGAAGACTATTTTTAGTTTTTGTTATACAGTAACAAAGCAGAAGGAACCAACAAGCCACACAGGGTGTTTTTGACATGTTAATTCATTGAGCGTGAACTACTGCAGCTGCAGAAAACACTAGTGCCAGCTTGTTTATGTATAAAAGTAGTGTCATCATCAGTCATCATCCCCATTCCCTATCCTCTTTATTTTCATCATCACCACTGTACTAGTGTAGTCCACATAAATTAAAAACAAATATATCACAAATTTTAAAGTCCAAGGCCACAGTTGCATAACACTGTTGAGTTGCTGAATACATTCACTGAACAGTAACACCAGATGGTGCTCTTCTTCATCTTCTGCACTGAGCATGGAAGGAAGTGGTGGGGGTCATCATCATTGTTGTGTACAAATTGGGCCTGCAGGGAGTAGGAGGCAAGACACAAGGGACTCATGAGGAATACTTTTATACAGTAGAAAATAAAAAAAAAAATAAATAAGAGAATGAATCAAACTGTTCAGAGTCAAGCTGGCCCGGTGGCGCTGAGGGTTGAGGCACTGGATGCCACACCTTGCACCGCGCTGGCAACCCAAGGTCAGGAGCAAGCTAGGACTGTCGGGGGTTGGCTGGGGGAGAGAGGATCAAGCATCTGGGGGACAGCTTTCCCCTCTCAGGGAAGGTGGGCTGTGACTTTCCTGCTCCTAGCAACTCCCAGTGGAAACTGGGGGAGCAACATCAGGGACCACCAGTGCAAGGGGCGCAGTCCTCATGGCACTGATGGCGAACATTCATGAGACCAGTACTGGAGCACGCCCATCTCACAATGATGTCATTGCACGTCTGAGCCTCTGGGGGGGAACTCACATAAGAGAAGGAAAAACCCCGGCGGGAAAAGGAGATAACATACCACCAACCCCATGCCCACTGTCGGATCCCGCCCACTCTGGGTCCCAATATCTTCTGGCCTACATCCTGCCTGTGGGAATATTGGGTTGAAGGAGTGCCAAGGAAGTGGATGACACAAGCCAGGTGGTAGCCTGCAGATCAGGGTGATAGGCCAGGCATTCCGGAAGGGACCTGGGGCTGGAGGGGTCTCAGGCTGGACAGGATTAGCTGGAGTGTTGTCTGAGGGATGCCCCTACAATCAGTGACCGGAGGAAAAAGAATTGGAAAAAAAACTGTTTAGAGTCAAACTAGGTCTGAGTTTCAGGTAGACATTGCAGCTTCAGTCAACCAAAAGTATTGTCAGTGGTCAGGCCAAGCAATCATCTTCCTGCACAGGGCAAAACAAAATCAAAACCCCAAAAAGCGACTTTGGTACCTCTTAAGTTTCATTTTCCAAGCTAATACATGATTCCAATAAAGGTGCATCTCTTGTATCACTCCCAAATAATAAAAAAAAGTTTCTTTAGTTAAAATGTAAGGGTTTTGTGGGTACCACCAGCAGAGGTGCTCCCAGGTATGTATCAGTTGTGTACTGTGTTAATGTTAGTCCCATACAGACTACATTGGATTTCTCTGAGCCCAACATGAATAAAGACAATGATTGGGTACAGGGTTTACTGGTGAATAAAAGGATGGAAACTGCCAATGAGAAAGAAGTTGAAGCAGATGTTTCTATTTTGGAGGAAGAAGATGGGTTAGAGTACGGGAGTAAAGCATAACAGGAACAGGCACAAGAAAAATCCAGTAAAATAAACTATCGAAAAGAAGGCTGCGCTACAATGTCTATCTGGCAAAAAGAAAAACTAAAAAAAAAAAAAAATCTTTGGTTTGGTCATACTTTTCGAGTTTGTCGTGGCACGAAGGTGCAGACAAACTCATTGCTGTAAGAGGTGCAATGCAGAGGTGTGCCCAGCGAAGATCTCAGTTTCAAGGGGCAGGTCAGAGGCAGGCGAATCAGTCGGCAGGCTGGCAATGACTCCCTTCCGGCTCGGTCCATTGATGTTGCATTCCTGCATTGTTGTTGCATTCCTGGTTGCATGTTCACATTGCTGTAGCTTGCAGTGTGAATGTGCTGAGCCCAGGCTGTCGGCATGCCCCCCTCCCAGTTTAATAAAAAGGCAGTGGCTATCGCCATCTGCCTCTTACAGCCCCAATGAAAGCTGATGGGGGTGCCCAATCCCCTTGTTCATATCCCCCCTCCCAGTTCATTTGCCAACAGGGGAGCCCACTCCCTGTCAGTATAATGCACCCCCATTTGTTGTGTGCCAAGGGGGGTGCCCAATCCCCTCGGCTCTTGTGCCCCCCCACAAACACTCAGGTGGCATGATGGGAGCCCACTCTAGCGTGCCAAAGCCCCTGTTAATAGAGAAAACCTTCCCACACTGGATTTATTTTTTTTAACCTGTGAACCAGAAAATGGTCCCTCGCAGTCTGCCGTGCCTCCCTCCCCCAACCCGCACCCACCCTCTGCACACACCTCCCCACACACCCCTATCACCCATACTTACCTTTGGAGCTGGTGCGATGATCTTTGGTGGAGTGGGAGCACATCTGCACTCTTCAAAAGCTGACCACGAACTGAAGAAATGCCGGTAAGTTGTATAATGGCATAAATGTTTTTTTTCCAACTTTGGTGCATATCTTGGCCATTTGTGTGACTTTTGGCACCAAATTTTCAACATGGGGTTCTTGGGACCCCACCTCATGAATTCAGTGATTGTTATTCGGTCCCAAAAAGTGATTTTGCAGTCACTGCATGGATTCACCTTTCAGAACTGATAAATGAAACAACAGTGTCACTGTTCATGAGGGGGGGTCCCAAAAAGCCTACGTTGCAAATTTGGTGAAAAAATTCAAAACAATGACTGTGTTGCAAGCGTGCGTTGCACAGTTTCTATGCACACTTGTAACGTCATACATTTGTAATATTTTCACTCCAGGTTTTCAACACTGACAGTTTTTTACACTTCCTTAGGAACAGTACAGCTGTCATTTTTCACATCCTGGCCGAAATGTGTTTTTGCACTTCCAGCACAGAATGGCGCGGTTGCTGTGGGAAATCAGTGTTCGGGACAGATTATGAAAATCACAATGACACTGTTCATGAGCAGAGGTCCCAAAATGCCTACATTGAAAATTTGGTGACAAAAGTCCATATAATGACTGTGTTACGAGCATGTGTTGCGCAGTTTCCATGCGCACACTTAACTTCATGAATTTGTAATATTTTCACTCCAGATTTTCAAAATTGGCATTTTTTTACACCTCCTTATGAACAGTATAGCTGTCATTTTTCACATCCCGGCCAAAATGTGTTTTCGCACTTCCAGCACAGCATAGTACAGTCGCTGTAGGAAATCAGTGTTCGGGACAGAGTAAGAAAATCACAGTGATATCATTCATGAGTGGAGGTCCCAAAATGCCTATGTTGAAATGTTGGTGACAAAAGTCCATAAAATGACTATGTTACGAGTGTGCATTGCACAGTTTCCACCCACACTTGTAACATCGAGGATTTGTAATATTTTCACTCAAGAGTTTCAACATTGCCAATTTTGCACACCTCCTTATGAATAGTATAGCTGTCATTGTTCACATCCTGCCGAAATGTGTTTTTGCACATCTGGTGCACAATGACGTGGTCGCTGTGGGAAATCAATGTTTGGGACAGATTAAGAAAATCACAGTGACAGTGTTCATGAGCAGAGGTCACAAAATGCCTATGTTGAAATTTTTGGTGAAAATTCCACTAAATGACTGTTACGAGCATGCGTTGTGCAGTTTCCACGTATCCTCGTACGTTCCAGCATTGTTAATATTTTCACTCCAGATTTTCAACACTGCCATCTCTTCACACCTCCCTATGAATGGTACAGCTGTAATTGTACACATCCTGCCTGAACTGTGTTTTTGCACATCTGGTACAGAATGGCGCGGTCGCTGCGAGAAATCATTGTTCGGGACAGATTAACAAAATCACAGTGCCACTGTTCGTGAGCAGAGGTCCCAAATGCTTTCATGAAGTGGGGGTCACAAAAGACCATGTTGAAACTTTGTAGTGCAACTACTAACAAACGCCTGGGGCTTTAGGGTTTCTAGCCATAACGTCCCCCCCAACCCATGGGGGGCTCCAGTGCCCTCATCTTTTTCTGAACCACAGACACATCACTCTTCAAAGCCAGATCACGAATTGAGGAAACAGGTATGCACTTCACTGTATTTCAAAGGGAATTTGAACTTAGTGGCATAACTTGTTTTTTCTGCTAGGAACTATAGTCCTGCCAGTCGGTGCGTGCCAACAGCAATTTCACGGACGAACTCCGGCATTGACAAATACTTGTTAATGAGCTGTGGCAACATGCTCTGTTTGTAAACAGGAAACCAGCAGGTATAAAAAGAAAGGAGCACTGTGAACTTCAGCACTGAAAAGGCATCTAGACAAGCGTCATAACATTAATTAGAAATTAATTTTCAAGAACAAAAGAGAAAGTGACAGTGATGATACTAGCTCATTACAGTCAGTGGTGTCTCCAAGAGTTGATAGCAGTGCTGAAACACCTCCTGTATTTCTTCTATTTGAATGACTCCTAGTGTTACTGATAGCGGCCATGTGTTCACAAGCTCCCCTCCTTCAAGGAAACAGTTTACCATCGTAGAAACATTTAAACACAAAGCCAAATATTCCTTGACCCACCCTGTTGTTGTCTGAATAAAAAATAAATTTTCACAAATAGCAGCCATTGACTTGTTGCCATGTAACGTGGTAGAACATGTAGGATTCATACAGCTGCTAGAGTACCTTTGACCTGAATATAATATACTGTACTATCACAAAAACATTTCTCCTCAACAGGGATTTCAGATCTCTGTGATGTTGTATGTAAAAAAAAAGAGATGAGTTTTAACCAGTACTATTGGGAGATGGTGCATCTCACAACATATATCTGGACAGACTGTCAACCTGAACCCTTTATGAGCGTCACCACACATCAGACATTTTTGCTGATAATTCTGGTAGAGGCAGTGTAATGCAGTTTGCTGTTCTAAGAATGTTTTATTTTCCATCTGGGCACAACTCATACAACATTAGTGAGGAGCTCAAACAGCTAATACATCAACAGCTCACATCACAGGGACTGTCAGTTGGCTTTGTCTTTTGAGGGCATATGCCTTCTTCACCTGAACAAATTGACACAACAGACTGTGGAGAAATGGCCACAGCCATGTGTTGATTAATAAAACCAATTATCGATTTACACAATCGCTTCAGCGTGCTGTGCACAGCTAGGAAGCCTTGGAAGTACTCTAGCTCCTCATGGAGCGCTAGATCATTGATGGTCAACCCTCTCTCCCAGAAGAGGACCGCCTTACCATCAACCCGGACCCCATGAGGGATAACAACCTCTGGGGCATGAGGGATGGTTCTGAGACCAGCTGCGGCTAGCTGCTCCCCCGTCAGAGGATCCGCCATGCCGCGGGACACTACCCGAAGAGGGTGCCCTCTGACTCCATCCGTCAGGCCCACCTTCCTGTCAGCCTCAGGGAGATCTGGCTGGTCAAGGCATGTGATCTCCTGTTACCCCCTCCCACAGCGTTCCAAGACTATCAAGCTGCCACAAAGTGAGTTCTTACCAAGGCACCCCCCACAGGCACCTCACACCAATACTCTCGCCACTGCCTGTTGTATGTCATTCAAAAACAGGTCTAATCCTTTCTCTGATAGATGTACAGCATCTCTTCTATACAGATCAGGCTTTTTCACAGACACTCCCAGTTGTGCTGCTATGGACCCCCCCCCCCATGGAGTCCATAATTGGTCTCATGGCCATGTTCTGCAGCCGGTACACCTTCTCTATTGCCCTAATGTTCTGCGTGTGCCACCACTGCTGCTGCTGCACCATATCGGACCAAATTATATGCACCTGGGTCCAAAGCTATGCTCTTCTCGCATCGCCAAAGCAAAGCCAGTGGCGCCTCTCTCGTGATACTGCCTAGCACACTAAACCCCATTGACCAGGTTTCCTCCTACAAGTATCTGGGCATTACCTTTGATTTGGCACTCTCCTTCTATTCCCATATCAATGCCCTTTCTTCTGCCACCAATGTCAGGACTGGACTATTATACCACCATAGAGACTGCCTACCACAAGAGGCCCTTAGATTGGCAATCACATCCTCTGTCCTGTCGCTAATCGACTATGAGCTGCCCATCTATGCTGCAGCTGACAACACTGCGCTTGCAAGAATCCAGCTCTCTATAAACAAGGCCTGCAGGCTAATGCTAGGAGCTCCTAGGCGCACCCATACATGCCTGCTGTACTCCACCACCAACTTGCTCAACCTTGAAGAAACACTCTGCTTCCAAAACTGCCTTCTTGTAAAAAAGACCCTGCTAGGGCTCCCCCCCGAGGCCACCACCTCCCTGCAGCATGCCTCCCCCTCAGTCTCCACCCGCAGCACTGTCAAAACCTCCCTTATTGTCCCCAGGGTAAGGACCTCTATGGCCCAGAGATCCTTTTGCTATCAGGCTCCCTCCTGGTTCAATTGCCTCCCAGTCAATATAGCTGGCTCCACTAAGCTTGTTCCTTTCAAGGTCTCCCTCAGAAGCCATCTGACAAGCACTCATTGCTGCAACTGCACATAATTCCCCCACCTGCCCCTTACCTTTACCCCAAGATTGGGTCTGCCCTGTCTGCTTTTGCTGTATATACCTGGGGTCTCATGCAACATCTGCTGGCTAATGTAATAAAATATCTCTGGTTGCTATCTGATGTGGTACTCATGTACCTATATTATGACTACTATGATCTACCTATTACCAAGCGTGTACCACCAGTGAATGCCTGTAACACTGGTTGCTTTTTTAATCTAAGCATTATGTACTGTACTGTTTGTTTGCTGTTTATGTATTTATTTAGTTTTTGTTGACCGGATAAGTGCACAAGACAAATCCTGTCTATTTTCAGGCATGACCCGGGGGAGGGGGATACAGATGAATGCCAACTGACATTGAACCAGATTAAGCTGTTGGTGGTATTTTTAGTGAATGAGAAAAATTTGGCCAGGACACCAGGGAAATTCCCCTACTCTCCACTGGGGGCTTTACTGACCATCTTGCTGAGATGGCCACTTTGTCAGGATGTGTGGAGAGAGAGGATGCTGCTGGGATGGGATCTCTGACCTCTGCTCCTGTCCTTTCAACGCAGGAGGCTGTTGATTTGGCTATGGCTGTCGTAAATTTTTCACAGGAACTCACAGTTGCTGAGGAAATGGAAATTGCGTCCTTTTCTATGGACCTACCTGATTTGGGGGTTGATGCAGCATTTGGTGATTCCCCTATACAGACTGGTCTTAATCGCCGTCAGGTGCTCCTTCTCTGTAAAAAAGAATGGCTTAAGAAAGGGGAGGAAATTGAAGTGGAACTCATTGCCTTGCCGGACGAATCCCCTGGGGATGGTGGCTCTTCGGACCGGATAGAGCGAGTGCTCCGGTCAGACACTGGCTTGCCTTCTGAGGTTCCTCCTCCTCCTGTAGTGATCACGGAAGTCAGTGCAGCTGGCAGTAACAACAGCGTTCCTGCCATGTGCCCAAAGCCGCTTGCAGTTTTTCCAGTTCCCGTTATTTTGGACCCTTTTACAACAAAAAAAAACAGACTTGGCATGAATAGAAAAGTCCTGGAGGCACTTGCTCATTCTGCAGCCCCTCCAGTGACTTCGGAACAGACTTTTTCTTTTTTGGATCATCAGAAGCCTACAAAGTGGGGTGATTTAGCCCCCGAACTTCCTAATATTGCTCTTCCACTATGGGATGCTTCCTGGTCCCCTGAAAGGGCCCTAACTGCGCAGGATGGATCCCTGAGGCTTCGGGATGTTGGACTCCTGACCCTGCAGACCCATCTTTTCAGCGGCTGTGTTCCTCTACTTCTTCTGTGGCCACCAACGCCAGATCTTCAGAGAGCTCCATCACACCTTGGGGTAATATGTCAATTTTGTTAAATACTGTTACTGTTCCTGATCCTTCTGATGTAGGTACCACACCAGAAGTTCCTGTTGTCACTTCCTTGCCCGTAGAGGTTAGGATGGGGACTAGTTCTGAGGCCTTGGCTGAGCACCAGGAAAAGTCTTCTCTGGCCCCCTTGTCCAAACTAGCTGACTTGTTTCACTCCACTGAGGAGTCTGCTCCTAGGAGGAATGCAGTCCAGTTGTTGTACATGGTGGGGCTTCGAACATGATCCTGACAGGTTATTTATGGCAAGAAACCTCTTGAAAAAGTCTATGAAGTTTTTTTCCTCAGAAATATTTGCCCTAATTTCTTTGGGTGATGCTAACTACGATGTCAGCTTTAAAAATGTGCCTAACCTTGATAGGTTTTGGGCCCAATATAATTAGCTTAAACACGACCCTTTATGTGTTCCTTTCCAGGCGATTCCTCTCACCAAGCCCTTAATTAAAACCATTACTGTTTTATTTAAGAATGAAGGTGTAAATGTTGAAGACATCCTTTTTTGGTTAAGACAGCATTGTGAGATTTTGGGGAGGCCTACACCCACTATGGATAGTGAGCAAATTTGGGATGGGGTTGGAAGGTGAAGGTAAAACTTTTTTCTGCTAATTCAGGTCCTGTACATCTACCTAGTGTGTTTTTTCTGGGAAGGGATGGGGGTCTATTTTTTATATTGGACAACCTAGATCCTGCTTTAAATGTGGGTCTCATTTACATCTTAGTTTGGCCAGTGATACTTCTCGATGTAGTCATTGTTTGGAGTACGGGCATTTGGCTTTAGCCTGCCTTAATTTATTCAAATGTAATCTTTGCGAGCAAACAGGCCATGCCTACAGGCGCTGTCCTTGGGCTTCTCACAGTCAAGATGATTGTCCCTCTCATGAGGGACTTATCAGTCAAGCCCAGCATGCACTAGCTAAGAAGGTAGCCACTGCTGTACCTTTACCCCCAGACTCTGACCAGGTTCCAGCCCCTGTCGCTCTACCTATAGTTACCCCCCTTGTAAACACAGTTGTCGTCTCTCATTCTATACACTCTGAGGTGGACTTAGATCCTGCCAGTATCGATACTAATGTTGTTCCTCCTGTAGTGGGCACAGAGGAGCACATGCCCCCCTCCCCCCGAAGCTCCCTTTAAGGTTGTTCAACCCAGAAAAAGAAATAGACATGGTAAAGCCATGACTGAGAGTAAGTCGCTCCTTAAAACTATGTCACAGAGGGATCCTATGAAGGTAGGGAATGTGTTTGCCCCTTTAGAAGAGGATACTGGTGGGGACTCTGGGGATGATACCGATACCTCTTCTATTCTTTCCACCATGGACACTGAAAGTAGGCCAGAAGATTCTATTGCCAAAAGGACTAGACGTAGACAAGTAGGTAAACCCCCTTAAGGTTACTTATTACTTATGTCCCTTGTAGTTTCATTTATTTTTTTCTTTCTGCTATGTCTTCCTTAACGATTTCCATGCTAAATGTTAATGGGATTAAGGGTGAGAAAAAGCATATTGTTTTTTTTTTGCTTCTTAAAACTTTTAAATTGGATATTATTTGTTTACAAGATATCCATTTGAAGACATACCAGGAACTCCGGCATGCTTCTAACTGCTGGCCTTTGGGGCCTTCATTTTGGTCTGTTGAGGAGGATCCTTGTGATGGGTTGGGTATTCTTTTTTCTTGTTCTGCTTTCTCAGTTTCTAGATTGGTTGATATCCACCCTGGGAGGGCCATGTGTTTGGATGTCTCCTTTTGCTCTGACTGGTTTCAGATTATCACAGTTTATGCTCCCCAAACTAAAGCACAATGGCTAGCTCTTTTTAAGGAAGTGCAACCTTTTTTACATACCTCCCGGATGGTAATTTGGCTGGGTGACTTTAGTTGTGGCTTATCTACAGCTGATAGAGGACTCCAAACTGATACACTATTTTGTGATTCTGTTACTTTAAAAAATATTGTTTCTACGGCTCACCCGTTAGATGCCTTCAGGGTATTATATCCTACAGGGGGTTATACTTATTTTAGGAGTGTCCTTCGGACAAGAATAGATTTTGTTTTTTTATCAGCAGTTTTACGTGTTGTGCATGCTTCCACTAGGCCAATATAATTTTCTGACCATAATGTTCTTACAGTCTCTATTTCTTGGGCAGGGGCCCCCAGATGTAAAAAAAAAAAAATCAATGGAGATTGAATAAGTCATTGTTAGAAGATCCTCTTATTAAACAGTTGTGGTTGAGAGACTGGGTCGCCAGGTTTTCTGTTTTAGAATGTTATGATTCCATCTTGGAATGGTGGGATGATTCCAAATTGAGTTGGAAACATTTTTTTCAACATCAGGCACATGTTAAATCTAATAAGGAATATATGGGATATCTGAAGCTGAGGCATCAACTACAGCACCTTATTTCACTTACTGAAACTACTACACACGACTATAGTAATGTCATTGCCACTGTCAAGAAGCAAATGGTAGATTTGCAGTACAATCGGGGAAGGTCTTTAGACCAGGAACTAAGGTTCAGAACACATATGTCCAAACAATCCTTGGACCCTTTTAGGGAAAATAAGAAAAGGGTTGACTCCAGACTGATTTTCACCCTGACGGATGTACATGGACACACTGTGAGTGACCCGCTCCAGCTTTTGGATGTTGTGGAAACTTATATGTCTGCAGGCCTGGCTACTGACCCTATTTTGGAAGATAGTGTTATTAACTGGATTTTGCATGATTTGCAATTACCTAGCGTATCTACGGCACACAAGCATGATCTGGAAGCTGATACTACTT
This sequence comes from Neoceratodus forsteri, assembly GCA_016271365.2. Taxonomy (NCBI): domain Eukaryota; kingdom Metazoa; phylum Chordata; order Ceratodontiformes; family Ceratodontidae; genus Neoceratodus; species Neoceratodus forsteri. The sequence continues at coordinate 337,805,137 of CM028137.1, read as the reverse complement.
TAGCTGAAGTAACTACTGCTGTTCATGGGCTAGCCTCTCAGTCTGTCCCGGGTACGGATGGCCTTAGTGCAGGATTTTATAAAACTTTCATACAGACTCTAGGCCCTGTTTTGGTTGTCCTTCTGAATTAAATCTTGCATTCTGGTAGTTATGCTCCTTCTGTGACTGAGGCCATTTTACTTCTAATATATAAAAGAGGTGACAAAAACTGATCTTGGAAATTGGCACCCTCTTAGTCTCTTGAATTCTGATTTAAAGATACTTAGTAAAATTCTATTGGTCAGGCTTTCTAGGGTTACTCCACAGCTTCTTCATCCAGCACAGACCTGTGCTGTTCAGGGAAGAAAACAGCAGGATAACCTTATTTACTTAAGAGAGTTTTTTTCTAGGGGAGACTTTGGACATTCAAAGGGCTTTGTTTTTGGTTTAGATCAAGAGAAGGCCTTTGATTGGGTTGCTCATAAGTTTTAATTTTTGGTGTTTAAAGCCTTTGGGATCCCGGATAAGTTTGTTTCCTGGCTATCAGCAATGTATCAGGGGGCTGTTATTGTCCCTAATGTAAATGGCTGGTTTGGAAAGAAACTGGCTATTACTAAAGGGGCACGACAGGGATGCCCACTGAGTCCTACTCTTTATGCCTTCACAATTGATGTTTTCATTAGTCTATTACAATCTAATACTGCTCTGAGGGGTCTTGATGTGCTTCCCACCATGCCACAACAAAAGGTGCTAGCCTATGTGGATAATCTGGTGTTGATTTTACCCCCCCGCTTTTCTGTTTCTGCCTTACAAGAGTCTATTCACCTTTTTTGAGTATTTCTGGTTCTAGAATTAATTATAGTAAAAGTACTGGGGTTGTCATTGGGTCCACTCCTTTGCCAGATAATGGGGTTATAGCAGGGATCCCTGTTTCTAGAGAGCCTATTAAAATTGTAGGGGTACTATTTGGTCCTGGTGATATGGCAGGTTGTAATTGGGACGTGGTTTTGACTAGGGGACTCGGTTAGTGGGTGATTGGAAAGGACAGCAACTTTCCAAGAAAATATGGGTCATGTTAATTAAAATTACCCTTGACCCTATTTTTTTGTATATTAGTTATATCTTTCCACCACCGTCCCGTGTTTGGATGCAGCTCTTTAATGTTTGTTTTTTTCAAGCATTTTGGGGGTCTCATCTGAATCCCCTTAAGAGGGAATTAACCTATCTCCCGACTGCTGAAGGCGGAGTTTCTATGCTCCACCCTATTGCTTTCTTTTTTAGTATTTTCTCTATGTATAACTTGGGGATGGTCTTAAAACCTGGGTTTGTTATTTAGAGACTTTTCATGGAACAATGGCTACATTTATGTAGGCCCAGTTGGCAGGATAAGAAACCTAGGCTATTGTCTAGACTTCCTGATTTACCTCTTTATATGCTGGAATGTATAAAGCAACTTATTACGTGGGATGTTACCCCACATCATCTTCAGACTTATGATAGGAAGAAAGTGTATAAGCACATTCTATCAACTGAACTTACTACTGAGGTTGTTTTTCCTGATTGTCCGACGGATAGACAGGTGTTTATTTTAAATTATCTTATTAATAAACGTATTCCATCTTTTGCCTTGTTTATGGCTCTGTAATTATAGTAGATTAGGTGTTAAGGGGAATAGTAAACACAAATAATTATCTGAAAGGTATTGTCCTCGATCCACTTGTGTTCAACTATTAGAAACCCAATGTCATTTGTTTTTAGATTGTTCATATATAAAACCATTTTGGGCTTTACTAGCTAACTATTGGAAAGAGCCTGGGTTTAGGAATATCAACTATCCTACTATTATGTTTGGTCCTTTCCCGAATACCTTTGTTAATTATAACAGTGATACCCTTTATGTTATTTTCTGTATTTTGCATTTTCATATTTAGCAATCTAGGTGTCTTTGGATCCTGCAGCAGAAATATGTTTCACATGAAGAATTGCTTGCCAATGTTTGTAAATCTGTGAAAAGACTGATGCAATCTGACTTTACTCATGTCTCATATGAGCAATCTACACATTATTGGATTAACTGCATTGCATAGACTGATTGATTTCTTTTCCTTTTTGCTTGTTTTTTGTAATGTTTATTCTTGATTCCTGTTTGATTGCTTATTGGGGTTTTTTTTTCCGAATTGAAGTCCATTTTTCAATAAAATTCCCCTACTCTTTTCGATAAGTGCCACAGGATCTTTAACATCCACCTGAACTACCACCACTCCAGGCAGATGGAGCCTCAGTTTTAACGTCTCATCCAAAAGACAGCATCTCAGAAGTGCAACACCCCTCTCGTGCTCCACTACAGTGTCAGTACTGGAATATTAACCCAAGTGCCAGATGTGGGAACTGAACCCACAGCCCTCTGATCTCCTGGCCTCAGAGGCAAGTGTGCTACCTACTGAGCCCCTGCCACTCTGTTGCTGTGATGTATTGCTCTCTTGATGAGGTGCCTTTAAATGAGTCTATGACTCAAAGGTCTGTAAACCAATGATATAATAAATAAATAAGTAATAACATTGCTGTACTCTTGCCAGGTCCTGCCTGACCATCTCCTTAAGCTCCCTCGCATACATAACCACTAAATAATTTCCCTTCAAATGGGGGACTAAAACTGGCTGCAACCTCTTCTGGGCTTTTGCTTGCAGTGTTGTGATTAACTCATTCCATCGCATCCCACGCCATCCCAACCAATGCACCTCTGCCCTCTCAGGTGCAAGGAACTGGTTTTCTCCTCTGGCATACTGCCTCGCCTTGTGGGCCACCCAGTGGATGTATGAGTGGCCACAAATCCAGATCTGCTCTGCTCAGGCCGCAACACCTGTCCAAACAAAGCAAAAGAGAGTTATAACATGTGTGGCCTTCTGTATCTTTCAAAAGTCTGTGACTTCCATCTACCCAACACCTGTATTGTCCCATCTGATAAGCCCTCCGCCCTGGCATGTGATGCTGCTCCAATCCTAAAGGAGTGCGTGTTGTAGTGTTCTGCAGGGATGTCCAGCTGTCGCAAGGTCTTTTGCAACATGTGCCTAAACTGGTACACTGTTAGGGGCCACTCTCTTCATGATGAAAGAAGGCCCCCCCCAATTGCCGGGAACTGAGTTATATAATCCTGTACCCATGTTCCCACATCCCACTGGTGCCAGTGGGGCGCCACTAGTTGGCACCATCGCCTATGGGCAAGCTGGTCAGTCTTGCTCTTCCGGATGTGGACAGACTCGAGATATTGTGACCTCCACATCTGCCTCTGCCAGTGCTACTGGTCTCCCAGTAGTCTTGCTGGGCTGCATGAGCTCCAACACCCGGAATGCCCCACAAAATGCTACCAAGTACGCTGTCCAGAACAGCCTTGTCTCATCAGGGGATGAGCATACCTTGGGCAACTCATCCCAGATATGCTTGAATATGGCAGGGCTGATAGGGCATCTGTTATCTGTACCTATCGGGGTTGCCTGTGCCCAACCTCCCAGCATCTTGTGAAGGGCAAATGCCCATGTAGAATCGGGGAAGCCTCTGGCTTTCTGGAAACAGGTGATGCCAGCAATGTGCTGTTTGACTGTTGCCCAGGTGACCCCTGCACATTTTTTTATCAGTACGTATTCGTACAGCTGTGCAACTGGGATCAGCCATGTCATTGCCCACCCTTGTGCGTATTGCACTTCCAAAAAACAGTTGACTCCCCTCTAGTAAGCTGTATGTATCCTAGGTGCAAGGGCCTTCTCAATGAACTCCCAGGCCTCTAGGTTATCAACTCCCATAGGAATGATGGGACTTCCCTGTGCTGTTGGTCTGCCGCTGGTGCCAATTCTTGGAACCTCTGCCACTGTAAACGAGAAAGAGCGTCAGCGATGCCATTTTCAATACCTGGTACATGCACTGCCCAAAAGGTAATATTCAATATCATACACTTGAGGACAAACACCCGCATGAGGTTGCTCATTGGGCCCTTGTCCCACAACTGTTTGTTTATGGTATACACCACTCCGGTGTTATCAGACCTGAATGTGATGCGCTTGTCCCGCAGCATATCCCCCAGATCACCAATGCGACGACAATGGGGAAGAATTCCATCACCATTATCTGCCTCGTGATGCCTCGTCTGATCCACTCTGAAGGCCACTGCCCTGCACACCAGTTCCCTTGCAAGTAAGCCCCGAAGCCCAAGCCTCCCGAGGCATCTGTGAAGAGTTCCAGTTCTTCACTGGACACGGAACCGGCCACAATGACACCCCATTGGAGCATTGCAGAAATGTCTGCCAAATGCCTAGATCCTCCCGCATTGCTGCTGTGACCCAGATTCAATGGTGCAATTTTGTACAGCCCACTCCAACGCCCACCAGGTGCCTCATGAATGTTCTTCCCATGGGCATTAGCCGGCAGATGAAATTGAGATGGCCCACTAGTTGCTGAAGCTCCCGTAATGTGACTTTACGCACCCTCATCACAGCGTCCAGCCGGGTGCACAAGGCCGCCAGCTTGTCTTGGGGGAGCTCAACACTTGCTCCCTCACGTCAATCTCGATCCCCAAGAAGGAAAGCCTTGTGCATGGCCCCTCTGTCTTGTCCCGGGCCAATGGTACACCCAGCTTGGCGCACACCTCATGAAATGCTGCCATGATATGTGCACATTGCCCCAAGCCAGCCCTCCCCACAAACAGAAAGTCATCCAAATAATGAACCATGTGGTCGACTTTGGCTTTCTGTGCCAAAGCCCAGTGCAGAAATGTTCTGAATTGTTCAAAACCACACATGCTACCACACACCCCATGGGCATGCAGTTGTCCATATAGTAGTACCCGTCAAACTTCATGCCCAGTAGCTTCCTATCTGCTGGAAACAGATGGAATGCTGATTCTATATCAGCCTTCCCCAGCAATGCCCCAAGCCCACCTGTCATGCCACCTCCACTGCCCTGTTGAACGACATGTAATATACTGCGGTGTTGACTGGGTCGATGTAGGCATTGACTGAATCCCCTTCTGGGTACGACAGGTGGTTTATCATTCGGAACTCACCTGGCACCTTTTTAGGGACTAGGCCAATGGGTGACACCCTGAACCATGGCAAGGGGGAGAGGAGAAGGGGCCGTTGATCCAACTCACGGCCAGCTCCTTCTGTAGCTTGCCCCACACAACCTCCGGTCACTCCTTGGCAGAATGCAGGTTGTCAGCCTCATATGCCCTCCTTGGGCCTTGGTAAGGTATATGGAATCCCTCTCTGAAACCTTCTGGCAAAAAGTGAGCGGCCACCCTGTCTGGGTAGTTGACCAACCATCCTTCAGTATTTTCGACCTTGACCAGTGTTGGCAGCCTTTGTCCCTCCCTTCCAAAAGGGACGAAAATTGTTGGCTCTCCCTGCCCCTGGCTCTGTCGCCTTCCCATACTGTTGAAACGAGTGTGGTTTCCCAGACACCATACACTCGTGTTTGTGTCAACAATGCTCAGTCTTGCACAATCCCTAGTTGTAGCTGAAATAACACCCTTTCCCACCCCCCTTTTCCTCCATTACCCCATTGATAGCCTTTCTTCGGTGATGGGGGGGTGCCTCACCAGAAAACCACTGTCTCTGTGTTGAACCCCTCCCCCCCAAATTGATCGTCCACAGCAGCGGGAGGTCCAAGACTGCCCACGATCATGCCGTGTCCATCTGCCTTCTCCTCCAATACTCCTCATCATATTCTAACCACCCCCCACCTGGCTTACTAGCGTGCATAGTCATTATTCTATTAAAGTAGACCCAAAGCCCATCAGTTTTCCCTGGGCTGCCCTGGGTAAGGATCCCTGCATAAATTGTGAACCCTGCGGCCCAGTTCTCCCACGTGTGCTGCACAGTTGCTTTTCACTTCTGTTCGACCCTGTCATCCCCCTCCTTGTCTTTTTTCTCTTTTTCTGGCTATTTTGGATGATTCAGAAGAGTAAAGATGTCAACATATTCTCCATTGATTATTTGCTGCCTCACCTTTTCTGGTAAGTGTGACCCAATGGGCTCTGCCAGGATTAGGAAACTCACTGACCCTTGCTGCTCTGGCATTGGTGGTGGTGCCAATGCCAGTCCTGCTCCAGCGTCCCTGATCCCTGCTACAGCTGGGGCTGCCTGGACCACTCCTGGCTGAGCCCTATTCTGGTCCACCAGTAATTCCAGCAGCCGGTCAAGCTTCTGCTCCATACCTGATTGACCTGGGTTTCCTGCCAGAGGCCACATGCTAGGCTTCCTCCATCATTGGGGTATCACCGTGGCCACACCCCTGAGCCCTCCCGCTGGCTGGCTGACCCAACCCCCCAATGGCTGTCTGCTGTGAGACCCATGGCCTGTTACTCCCAGCTGAGGAGTTTTTTTCTTGTGGCAGGACAGGTTGACCTTGCCCTCATTGCTTAAGAGTCTACAAGCTCACCTGCGGCGGTGCTGTTTGGCCCTCTGGAAGGCCCCCTGGCAGACCCAGGCTTATGGGTGCCGATGCCTCCATTTCCCTCCTGTGCCCTACCAGCACCTTTTCCATGACCTCCTACTCTTTGCCCCATTTCAGCTGGCACTCCCTGTTCCTTTTGGGGGCTCCTCCGCTCCTAAGGACAGCCCTCAGCTCCTCAGCTGACAGCTGATCTAACTCTGGCATACCCGCTACTTGGTCCGCTGCTGCTCCTCGATCGACCATCTTCCCTCGTGCTTTTTTCTGACGAGGAGGGTGCACCAGTGTCTCATCCAGACTGGGCTTCTGCTTCTCTGGCTCTTGCCTGGATGTGCCCGGCACCCCCATCAGAGTCACAAGTTCATCTGGCAGGGTCAGTGGTGCCAGGTTATCCAGCTGCTTCCCCGGGTTGGCCTCCTCTGGGTTCTTGGGTTCTGGTGGGGGCAGCAGCCCCAAAAGTCCTACTCTCCCATCTTCACTCTGTTCCCTGATCAGTGCCTCCCACCATGCCTTATCCTTGCCTCGGATGACGGTGGCCAACTGCTGTTTGAGATCTCTGCTTATCTTCACAATATGCCTGCAATCAGACAAATCACGGCCACTCTCCCCTTGCTGGTGCTTAAACTGATGCTGCTGCAACCAACATGGGTCATTGACCATAGGACATTTTAACACCGTGTTTTTTTTGTTTGTTTTTTTTTACCTTACCTGCCCTGCTAGTAGCACCACCTTACTTGCTTGGGCTCCCTGCAGTATGCATGAAGGGGCTGTGTGCTGTTGACCCAGGTCCCCTTTGGTTGCTCTTAGCGCTTTCAATCACTGTGCTATAATGCCTCCATTTCTTCAGAAACTTCTGCACCACAGTCAGGTAACCAACCATTAGCTCTCTCTCTCTCTCTATCTATATATATATATATATATACAGTATATATAGTATATATATATATATATATATATATATATATTTTTTTTTTAATGTATACCTGGCCACCTATGCACCATGAATTTCAGTTACTTGCTCCAAAAGGCCTGGGCCTGCTGGGAATTGAACCTCTGATCCCTTTCATGCCTCACACCCAGCCTGCGTCACAGTGTCCCTATCAACCTAAAAGCTATTCCACCTGTTCGTAACTTTCTTGAGATATCACTAAAACCAACGGTCAGCCGACATCCAGGCCTGACCCCATGCTTACAAGCAACATCCAACTACATTGCAGTCTGGTACCCAAGTACTCCTTCCTTATACTCCTTTCCTATACTCATTTCACCCCTTCCCCCTTTGGCCTCCTCACAGGATACCTTTCACCTTTCAGTTCTTGTACCTCAGGTTCCAGCTTTTCTCCCTTTTATTTCTTTCTTACTTTCTATATATATATATATATATATATATGTATATACAGTATATATATTTTTTTAATTAGCGTAAGTGTGCTCCTGTTCCTTTTTAGTGGGCCCCGCATCATCCTCCATGTGGCGTTCACTGCTAAAGCGCGCATGTGCGAGGCCCCAATGCCCCCCTTGTGCATGCGTGCCTCCTTCTCAGCATGGCTAGACCCCAACCAATGTGAAGGCATCAGGATCGCCACTGTGACAGGCTGGGGAAGGAGCCCGTCTCTCTTGCTGTACCTGCCCGACAAACCATGACCCAGCCATTGAACTCAGGGGGCTGCCCTCCTATGCCAGCTGCGAGAAGAAACTCACCCACCCAGTGGTGACCACTCCCCAGCCTAGGATGGGGGGGATAAACTGCTGGCCTGCCAGCAGCCGATGCGCCCCCTGAAACACTCCCCAGCCCTAAACACAGGCCATGTTGGGGGAGGGCTCAAAGAAGGGCCTTGTTTTTGCCCACATTTGTATTCACTAGCATGGAGACATTGAGGTTGCTGAAGAAGAAAGTGGCAGCCGTCATGCAGTCCATGGCTCAGGAGGCCATATCTCAGCTCCAGCCGGCCGCCACCATGGGTGCACCCTATACCAGCACTTGGCTGGCAGCCCGTTAGGCTGCCTGCAGTCGGCTGCTCCTCCTCCCATGGGGACCAATTTATTTTCGACCATGGGGCACATTTCCCCCCTACCTGCTGGTCCCTCCTTAACTCTAGGCACTGCCCCTTGAGTCCTGACCTGGGGCCGCCTTGGTGTGGATACTGGCTCAAGAAAGAGAACTGCTTGACCTACATTCACTGGGGGATGTAGAGCAGCTGTCTTGAGTCATGCGTGCCCCCATGCTGTGGGCGGGCCAGTGCCCGCCCCCCCATCATTAAGTTGGACGCCTGCCACCAGGTACACCTCCGCTGTGGAGGCCCCCTTCAAACAACCAGATGCCGGGATGCCAGCCTGTCTGACCGGACTGCCTGCTGATGTTCAGGTAAGTGCCATGGCTTCTAAACCTTTTCATTTTACTTGATTGTTGAGAGGGAACGTTGTTTTTCCAGGAGTAGCACATTAAGGCAAAGCTTGTTTCCAGCTTCTGTATTGTTCTAATGTAATGCAACCTGGGAGCACAAGAAAGTTAAGTGATTTGCTCAGTATCACACAGTATACACCTAGGTAGCTGTAGGATGCCAACCCAGGTCTCCAAATCTGCAGCTCCGAGCCTCAGCCCACTGCACTATGCTGCCAAAAGTTCCCAGAAAAGCAAAGCCAAAATGGTATATATATATCTACCATTAAATTATGAGAAACACTATGCTTTGCCCATAAACAATTTCTTTCCTTTCCCTGCAGCTGAACAGCTGGAAGGGCCTGCAAGATATCTCAGACCTAAGCTACAAGCCAGGTTATGCAGCCTCCAGGCCCAAACCAAGCTCTTACCTCTGGTTTGCTGCTGGTGCTGATCCTGGCTTCCTGATTCTTCTGCTGACCTGGGACAAGGAGGAATGAGGGAGAAATCTTCCTGAGCAGTCCCTCTTAAGGAGCCTGGCTCCTCCCTGTCCCTGGCCACAAGCTCCCTCCCCCCCTTTGAACCCTATCCCTTCCCCAACCCCTTCTGGGCAGTCCTACCTGGCTGGGTCCCTATTGTTGTTCATGTGTCTCCAGCCCTGCCCCTAGACAAAGCCCCGCCTGCTGCAATACCTTGCAGGCTCCTCCATTATAGTTGCAGGTAATTGGTCAAACAAGGAAGGCCTTGGAGGAGGGGGGCATTGTTCACATCAGCTGCCTTACATATTGCTTGAATGTAATAGTTCACAGTTTTGTTGATGAGGACAGGGACACTGAAGCTCTCGTCAGCACTGCTAAAAGAATCTGCACTCATTTCAATCACTCAAGTAAAGTCCATCACTTGTTTGAAAAAATACAGGAAGAACACACATTACCTTTGCACTGACTGATCCAAGACACTTAAACTTAGAGGAATTTGACCTTTCTTGTGTTCCAAAGGCTGTTGTAAAAAAAAAAGGCTGTCAGATAGTACACCTTTGAATATAAAATTCATGATGCAGACATTTATATAGTTCTACCCTCGCATTGTGCCTGTGTTAGGGCGCAGATTCATCATGGCGCCAAATGGCAAAGCTCTTTTTGTGAGGGGCTGTGCCCCCACACCCCCTCTAACTATATATTCCAACTCTGGGGGGGAAGACCTTGGAGTGGGGGTGCAAACTTGGAGTTTGGTGCTATAGTGACTCGGTGCCCTAATGCACTACAGTTTATATCACTGAATATACAAAAGACTGTTGTGCAAATAACATCACTAGAAACCAAAATGTAAAATGCTTAAGTGTTTTTAATAAGAAAATGGGTGCACAAATACAGATGCAAAAAGGAAAAAATGCAGTATATTTCTGGTGCTTCGAGTCACTCTGATCCTTTCTTAAGGGGGCGCAGTGGCTACTAATCAATACTGCATCTATACATGTAAATTCAGGTGATGGTACTAATTACATCAATCATGTTTAAGCCAGCTAAGCACACATCAGTTGAAGACACAGTTAAATTTCATAGCCTTACATAAAGTGCAATAACTAACAATACTAAATAGATACATAGGCCCGGATATTCAAACTGCGCCAGGCTGTGGCGTAAGCCTGGGTGCAGCGCAACTTGGCTGCGCAGGAGCATTGACTGGGTGATATTCAACGGAGCTGCGCCATGGCACAGCATAGTTGAATATTGCACTCTGGCCACCCACAGTGCACATGGCGCAGTAGCACTGCACCAGTGCAAGTGGCCAGAGTGGAGCAGGGGGATGCGCTAGAGCAAGTTCCATTGTGCTCACGCGAGCAACCATAATATTCAAAAGTGCACATGCAAATGGGGCCATAATCTATGCAAGGTGCAAATGAGGCTATTTGCATGTCATTATGGCCCCATTTGCATGCGGAATAACGCCAGTCCCCGGCAACTTGCACCTGGCGCCTGCCAGGCAGCAGCCGTCAGGGACCGACACCCCCTGCAGCGTGGCAATGTGTCCCACAGCCCGATCGTGGGATGAAGTAAAATATAAAACAATCTAACATCCCTGGTGGTCCAGTGGACTGCTGTTAGCCAATCGCGGGCTTCAGTAAAAAAACTCCAATCCAATATCCTGGTGGTCAGCGGACCTCCCCACCGCCCACTGATCCCCACTGCCCGCTCCCCAGAGTCAGCGGCAGGCAGCAGCACCCCACTCACCTGCCGCCCAGCTGCCTGCTGGCTGACATCAATCAGTAGCTATCGCCGATGTCCACAGCGTGAGCCAATGGGCGGCAGCCCATAACAGATTACATTCCAGATATGAATGGATCCATTCACATATCTGAAATGTGTAGTATGTCTGAGGCTGCATGCTCATTGGCTCATGCTGTGGACCAATGGGCGTACAGCCCTACCATGATGTCAGTCGATGGGCAGCGGGCAGCAGGAGGGTGGGCTGCTGCCCGTCCTGAGAGGAGCGGGGAAGGTGGGGCTCAGAGAGCGGGTGGGAGGGGGTCCGCTTGACCACTGAGGTTATTGGATTGAGTTTATTTTACTGAAGCTCGCGATCGGTCTGACAGTGGTCCACTGGACCACCAGGGATACTGGATTGGAGTTTATTTTACTCAGTTCTGCAATCGAGCTGACAGCAGTCCACTGGACCACCAAGGAGTTAGAAGGGTCATTTCTTTTGGTATGCACATGATTGGGCATTGGGAAGGTGCGGCCGGGTGCAGCCGGAGCTTGGGTGGCCACCCACAGGTTGCAGCTGCTGTGTTGTGCCCTGCAATACGGCAGCTCACCTGTTGTTCCTCTTTTTTTTGGATCAACTTTGTGCGGTGCAAGTAGGGGTTGTGCATGCATTAACTCAGCACATCCCGGGCTGAATATCAGGATGTGCAGAGTATGCATGGGCACCCCCCCACACACACACCTGCGCCACATACATTACTGATGCACTCTGATGCATCGGGATTTGTGCCAGGCACAATTCCCTTTTGAATATCGCACCAGGGCACATCAGTGGGTTGCTCGTGGCACAACCCGTTTGAATATCTGGGCCCTAGTTTATTATACTAACCCCTAAAATGCTATACAATACAAAAGTATTTAATTTAACCACCACAATAAAGTACAAATTACATTTAAAAAGGCAGAAGCAGCATAAACATGTGAAGAGTTCAAAACACTTTTTTGATTTGTTTTTGCAGGTTTTTTGCAGGTGTGTAAAAGATGTAAGGAGGCTTTGTGCTTCTTCCTTGTTATAGGTATCTGGTTGTCCATTCAGCCTATTTTTTGTTGCTTCTCCATTTAGGCTTAATCATCTTAGACTGCAAGCTGCAGAACTAGGGCAGTTTGAGAAAGAGAGAGATAAATAAATAGATATGACACAATTACTGGAACAAAAACCCAAATGCATAAAAAGACTTTTAAAAAGCTTGTTTTAAACATCGATCTGAAGGGCTTTCTAATAATGAGTTGTATTTTAAATAGTCTATTTGAATAATAACCCTGGAAAATATATATAATAGGAATGAAGATAAATGCAAGAAATATATTCTATAGTACAATATATTTTCCCTTCCCCTGTTATGGGGAAACGCATAGGGAATGACAATATAAGTGTTACGCTTCTATTATATTATACTAATAAAAACACTATAATTTCCAAAAGCATTATCAGACTAGTATGCAAAGCAGGGGTACCAAGAAACAGGGTGGCATGAGATATCTAATAACCCTACAAATTTTAAAACACAATTATAAAGTTTAACATTAACAATTTACATGATAATGAAGTTAAATGTACACTACAGATACAGCTGCAGTTCCCACTAATCATTTAAATCTCCAGCTGTACAACCTCCCAGTTTTAAAATTAATCTGCCCTCCAACTGGGAGAGCATTTTGACTCTATCTCCCCTACGAATCGAAACAGGTACATGATCAATTTCCATGAACTGAAAATCATTCACCACTTCTGTGTTTCTCATGAAAGTGTTTCCCCAATGGGCTTTCACTTTCTAGGTTCAAAATAGCACCAACATGCTCTTGTAGTCATTCTCTAAGCTGATGGGTAGTACGTCCAATATAGAGTTTTGGGCATGAATACCATAGAGCGTAAATCGTAAACACTCTATGGTAGGTAATAAAGTATTGCACCATGTGGTAAACACAGTTAGCAGGTCTAGTAAATCTATAGCCCTGTGACCTCAACCTACAGATACTACAATTGCCACAGCGATGGAAACTCAAAAGAGGTGGGCTACCAAAAATGGTGTTTGTCCAAGTTTCTTGAAAATTACTATGTACAGTCCAGTCCCCACTGTTTTTCCCTCTTTTATACACTATCCTCGGACCTTGTTCAGCCTCCTCAGTTAAGTCCTCATCTGCAGTTAAAGTGTGCCAATAACGTTTCAAGGTTCCTGCCACCCCTCTAGAGACTGTTGAATACTCTGCAATAAAATTTACTTGTTTACTATTTGTTTGGTTTATATCACTCCATTGCAGTGATCCCTGCTGGAGTTTGTAATTTTATCTCACCAGCCATTTGAGAAAACTTACCAGAGAGGTGAGTGCAAACACAACAACTCTGAGCCAAGTGATACACTTAATAAAATGTTTCAAATACCTAATTTATAAAGATAAAAAAGCATTCACATACAACCCTGAATTGTTACGGTGTCCTCCTGACTTGCTAGGTGGTACTGTATGTGTATGCTTTTTTATCTTATAAAATCTAATAAACATTTTGATAACAGTAGAGTATGGTGCCAATGTTGTTGCTGCCTACAGTTTAGAGAACAGAGACAATTCCATCCCACGTGCTGCAACCACTGCTAACACAAATAGGGTTCCCACCAGAATACAAAAAGATCTGATCAAACAGTTGATCAAACAAGTTGATGAAGATGAAAAACTACATGAAATGCTTCAGTTGGACCAGTTTATTTAGAGAGTTACTGACACCTCAAAGAAAACTTTAAGAAACATAAAAATGAGGTACAATTCTACTTGCATTCCATTTATATTTTATACATTTCTCCTCCCCATAATGTATTGCAAAGGAAATGTGTATGAATATATGATCGTTGTCCCTTAGAGTTTATTTTGAGTTCATCTGCCTCTATAGCTTCCTGCCTACTGCAAGTCTCCTCTGTTGTGACATCACAGTCTGTTGCCATGGGAGTAACTGTGAGGTCACAAGTAGTGCTCTATGACCTCAGGTGGGGAGAAAGCTGCAGGAATAGATGAACTCTTCAGAAGCAGAAATCCTGTTTTCATGCAGATTACCTCAGTAATAAATAATAGGGAGGAGAAATACAGAATTAATGGGAAATACAGGCTGGACTGTGTCTAAATACAGTATTATGTTTTGTTAAAGTTCACCTGACAGTGTCACCAGCTCTTTAAGCAACAATCTAGGACCCATGATACAAATCAAAGTACCTGATGAATGATGATGACACTTCTTTTGAGAGAAACGGATGAGAAATAATTGATAAAAACATGCTATCATGGAATAGAGTGCAGACTCATATTCAGAACAATCTTCTTCACAGCAAAGCACAACATCAGACAGTCCCTCTGCTGGTGTTCCAGATGTTTCCTCTTCTTCCTCTTCCTTGCCCATTGTGCAAGGGTCTTCTTCTTCACCACCATCAAAAACTAGCACTGTCCCATGATTGCGCAGTTCAGCTTCAGGTCTCTGGAGTCACATGTAAGATATAATTGTAACATTTTCATGCACTTCTTCTAGCAGAAGAGGATAGAAGGGGAAGTAATCAGATTCATTTCAGTGCAGTAACTGCTCATTGCTGTTTGATTGCTTCTTTTACTGTGTATTGTTGATTTCACTTGGTTGCAGGTTAATTTTTTTGCTACTTATAAGGGGCTAGCAGGGAATTGTTTTGGGGCTGTTGAAAATTTGAAACCTCTTTTGGTGTGTTTTAAGTGGGGCTGTTATTTCTTTGAATTAGAAACCTATTTCTTCTGATTTCAAACCTATGTTGGTGTGTTTTAAGTGGGGCTGGCATTTCTTTGAATTAGAAACATATTTCTTCTGATTTCAAACCTATTTGGTGTGCTTTTAGTGGGGCTGCTAATTCTTTGCTGCCTTTACTTGCTGCAAATTTTGCTCACCCTTCTACCCCGGCTCCTACTCTTAATTAAATGCCCTGTTAAATCTGATTAACAGGAGCAAAGCACAGGGAATAAGCAGGGGCTGTGAAGCAGGAGGGGCATAAGGTGAAGTACGTACACCCTCGGCACAATTGTTTGACTCATTTTTTGTTGTTGTTTTCCTTCTTTTTAAAATTATCTGAGTGATCAGTGGCAAGATGTTCGAGATAGGGGATTGTTAAAGTTGTTTCTGTCTTTTCTGCTCTTTGAAATTATCTGATGGATCAGTGACAAAATTTTGAAAAGAAGCTGTTTCTGGGTGTATTTCATTGATATCACGGGAATTTGAGAACACTTACTCAAAGCAACTACAGTCCATAATCATAGTAGAGGCATAGTTAAAGCAATTTTGCAAAAGGGAGAGAAAGAAGAAAAAAAGGCTACAGTGTACAAAAGGGAAAAAAGCATCAAAGCAAAGGGTAGGTGCAGAAAAGGATAATGAACAGAAGATGCAGAAAGACTAAAGAAAGGATAGGCAAAGAAAGATGGTGGGCATCGTGCAATGCAGTGGGTGTAGGGCAGCAGTGTTCAGGAAGACCTTCTTGACACTGCGGTGCTGCCCTAGCTGCAGGCACCTCTCTTTGTTGAGGACGGAGGTTGCAGGACTCTAAGCAGAGTTAGCAAGGATCTAGGCAGCCTTCCCCCACACACAAACAGGGACCACCATGTCTTCCACCACTCCCTCAGAGGATGCCAAGAAGGATGGATGGATGGACTATGGTGGGCTCAAAAAGAATGAGGAAGATGGAACGAAGGCACATCCCCCAGCCAGTGACACTTCGAAACTTATATGCCATCTTGACAGAGAAGGAAGATCACACAGCATTTCCAGATGTGGACTACCAAGGGGGATGGGGTCATCCAGGATGGAGCCCTGAGGGTAACTGGAAGGAGAACACATGGGAAGAGGAAGCAAATCCTGTTTGGGGACTCCATCATTAGGGGATAGATCTGGGGATATGCAGCAGTGAGGAAAGGGAGGTAGTGTGCCTACCTGGAGGCACAGTTTGGAGGGAGGGCAAGAGGATCCTAAGGATCGCTAAGGTGGTGGCAAAGGGGGGGCTGGAAGTAATTATCCACATTGGGACAAATGACCTGGCAGGAGCGGGGATAGACGTAGATAAAGTACAGGAGGAATTCAGGGAGCTGGGGAGGAGTCTTGGGCAAGTAGTACACTCTGTCACCTTCTCAGAGGTTCTACCTGGCAGGGGAGAGGGCTGAGACATCCACACCATGGAATTCAACACATGACTGAAGAAATAGTGTGGAGAGGTGGGGTATGGCTTCATTGGGGACTGGGACCTCACCTGGAGGGATAAAGGACTGTATTCAGACTGTATTCACCAGACAGCCTACAGCTAATCAAGGGGGGTTGGGTAGAGGTATCCTCACTGAAAAGTGTAAATGCTTCCTCAGCAGGCATTTAAACTACCCAAGGGGGGAGGCATATGCAGTCAGGAGGATTACTGTAGCTCCCCCATACATGACATATCTGGAAATAGGGAAATCTCAATTAGTAGAAGGACACAAAAGCAAAAAGAAAAAAATTGGTCACAATAGGAAAGAAAACAGAAAATATAACTCAAACACATCACAGGGCACAGACTGGAAAATGGGAAAGGGGGGGGTGCACATGATGGAAAGTAATGTGCACAAATGCCTGCAATCTGGGAAACAAAATCCCAGATCTAAAGGCATTGATGGCAGACACAAACCTGGACATTGTGGCTATTACAGAAATATTGTACACAGGGAACCATGACTGGAAATTCCTATGTCTTGGACATAGGGTGGGGTGTTAGGAGTAGGTTGAGTCTCTTTGCGGATGACTCAAAACTGGGAGCACTGGCAGATGGGCAGGAGGAGAGAGAGAGGCCCTGCAGGGGGATCTGGATACCCTGGGGGGTGGATAAGGAAGTGGGGGTTGAAGTTCAATCCAGGGAAATGTAGGGTGCTGCATCTGGGGGTCAGAAACCCGGGACATGCATACACCCTGGGGGGGAACCACACTGCAGGTCACATCGAGCGAGAGGGACTTAGAGATAGTGGTGGACAGCAAAATGTATAACACAGAGAATTGTTGAAGAGCTGAAGCAAAAGCAAACAGGATACTGGGCTGCATAACCAGGGTGATTATCTCTAGGGGGTGGGAGGTGATCCTCCCTCTGTATAATGCCCTGGTTAGGCTGCATCTTGAGTACTGTGTACAGTTCTGGAGACTCCATCTTAAGAGGGATATAGTGCTGCTGGAGAGTATCCAGAGGAGGGAAACCAGGATGATTCAGGGCATGGAAGGTAGGACCTATGAGAAGAGACTGGATGAACTCAATCTGTATGCATTGGAGGAGAGGAGGGACAGAGGGGACATGATAGTGACTTCCAAGTATGTAAAGGGGATAAATAAGGGCAGAGCCAAGGAAGTGTTCAGGCTTAAGAAGGGGGGAACTACCGGGGGCACGAGTGGAAGCTGGAAGGAGGGAAGTATGGGGGCAGCGCAGGAGACACTTCTTTACAGAGAGGGACCATGGAACTGTTTGCCCAGGAGTCTGGTGGAAGACACCACAGGGGAAGGATTCAAGAAGGGTTGGGACAGGTACAGGGGGAAGCTGAGGCCAGGGAGGGCCACCTCTGGGGCTGGGGGAGTGGAGGAGCGAGCTCCCAGTAAGGGGCTAGCTTCCAAGCAGACATGATAGACCATGGGGCCTATTCTGCTGGCTTTTACTATGATGCTATGATACTGGGATACATCTATACCAGGATACACACTTTTTAGGAAGGATAGGAAAGGGAAGAGGGGAGGGGGTGGCTATGTATATGAAGGAGGGAATTAAAGCAACAGAGGCTCAAGAGTTACAGGAAGGAATAGAGACACTGGGTAACCCTAGAGGAGGGAAATAAGACTGACATTTGCACTGGAGTGGTTCACAAAC
Source organism: Neoceratodus forsteri (assembly GCA_016271365.2). NCBI lineage: Eukaryota > Metazoa > Chordata > Ceratodontiformes > Ceratodontidae > Neoceratodus > Neoceratodus forsteri. The sequence goes on along the minus strand of CM028137.1, from coordinate 337,787,213 downwards.
CTCCTACGCAAGGGGAGAAAACAGTTGAAGTTCTGATGGAGACCATCCACAAAATGGCAACCAAAGGGGAACTATAGCTAATGGGAGACTTCAACCTGCCAGATACAAATTGGAGCACTCAGACTGCAGGTACAGCAAGGAGCAGGGACTTCATGACTGCCCTGAAAGGGTTAAAAGTAAGGAAGCTAGTAGTAGAACCCACCTGGGAGGGGGCTATACTGGACATGGTGCTGACCAGTGGGGACAGGATCACAGATGTTGAGGTGGGCAGTCCTCCTGGTTCTATTGACCACAGGACAGTACGGTTTACTGTAACCACAGTGGTAGAGGAAAGTAATACAAGGATTAGGGTTCTAGATTTCAGGCAGGCCAACTTTAAGGAAATGGGGGGACAGCTTAAAAGTGCCCTAGCAGCAGAAGATACTGGGGAGATGTGGAGGAACAGTGGTAGAGACTCAAAAGAGTCATAACAGAAGTAACAAGATACCATGTTAGAATGCATAGTAAGAGTAAAAGAAAGAAACTGCTACTATGGTTCTCGAAGGTAATGGCCAAAAAAGTAAGAGAAAAAAGAAAGGCCTTTAGGAAATACAAGAGACTTAATAGGCTGAGGACAGGGAGAAATAATAATAATAATAAACTTTATTTATTGTGCCTTTCAAATTTCAAGGCGCAGTACAATAAGATATAAATACAAGAATCAGCATCATAAAACCAAACAAAATCAAATCAGAAAACAATATAACCATAGGCTTTTTCCCAAAGGAAAGATTTCAAAGCCTGTTTAAAACTCCCCACAGTCATGCACTCCTTAATCCGATGGGGTAGAGAGTTCCAAAGGGATGCGGCTGCAAACATAGAAGCACGGGCCCCAGCAGATTTTAAAGTCACCCTTGGAATCTCTAGCAACCCCTCATAGGCTGAGCGGAACAATCTCACAGGATGGTAAGGAATCAGGAGTTCTTTCAGGTAATCAGGGCCCTGATCATGCAGGGCTTTAAAAGTCAGTAATCCGACTTTGAAGGTGATAAATACTGTATCTGGAGAAATAGAAATAATCTGGGAAATCAGTCAAAAAGCGCTAAGGCACAGACAGAGGAAAGTATAGCACAGACTATTAAGAAAGGACACAAGAACTTATTCAGACACATTAGCAAGAGGAAAAAAAGAGAAATTGTATTGTCAGGCTGTAGAAGGAAGGAGGCAGTTGGGTGGAAGATGACCCAGAAAAGGTTTAGATACTGAACAAATACTTTTGCTCAGTGGTAACCAGGGACCAAAACTCATTAGGAGGGGTAGTCAGGGAAGGGAGGCTGACACCAGCCCATTCACTGTGGAAAGAGTCCTAGAGGAACTTGGGAAAATAAAAACACAAAGCAATGGGGCCAGATGGAATTCACCCAGAGTATTAAAGGAACTCAGGGATGTACTGGTAGGTCTGATGACTGACCTTTTCAACTTATCTCTAGAGACAGGAGAGATACCTGAAGACTGGAGGAGGGCAGAGATGGTCCATCTCCACAAGAGTGGCAGTAGGGAGGAGACAGGCAATTACAGACCTGTAAGCCTGACCACAATAGTGGGGAAGCTAATGGAGTCTCTACTTAAGGAAAGGATTGTGAAGTTTCTGGAGACTAGCAGAGCACAGGATCCAAGGCAGCATGGATTTGCAACGGGAAGGTCCTGTCAGACAACTCTAATTGATTTCTTTGACTAGGTGACCAGGGTGGTAGATTAGAGAGGGGCAGTGGATGTGGCCTACCTGTATTTCAGCAAGGTCTTCAACACCATCCCACATAGGAGATTGTGAAATAAATTGAGAAGCCTGGGAGTGGGCCCTATGGTAGTAAAATGGGTTGAGAACTGGCTAAGGGACAGGACTCAGAGGGTGGTAGTAACCGGCATGAAATTAGAAGAAAGGGTAATGACCAATGGGGTGTCACAGGGATTGGTGCTAGAACCAGTCCGGTTCAATGTTTTGATTAGCGACATTACAGAGTGTCTGGAGGGAAAGGAGTAGCACCCATGTAGAGCGCTGATTACTGAGCGCTGCACTTTTGAGCGACTCAATAATAGTGCTCTACAAGAGAGCGAGTGGTGCAATACCACGCTATATCCAGTATAGTGAGTATAGCAAGGAGCTGTACTCACTATTGTAGGATATAACATCCGTTGTAGCTGATTTCTGCTGAGCTGCTTGCATAGTGTAGTGGTGTACACCACCACTTGCAATGCAAGCAGTCCCGGGTTAGGGTCCAGCTATAGGCAGAAAATCTTTTTTTTTTCACGATCCAATAACTTGCCCCGTAGTCCACACCCCACTCAGAGTTGATTATTTAAGTTAGGGGGTGCAGGGGGCTTGCCCGCCACAAGGGTTGGCATGGAGGGCACAGCTCCTCTGCATAAAAAAATTATTTCTTTGTCTTTTTGTTAAGTATTGTAGTAACCGTCGCTATTTGTGACGGTCGGTACAATATCAGTCGCCCTTTTGACCATGGGCTTAGGTTTGTTTGCTCTATGTGATAGGTGGTCTTTCAGACTTGCTTTTATCACATAGAACTGGGAAAGGTATGCCTGTTCATAGATGACACCAAGATCTGCAACAGAGATGACACATAGGAAGGCATGGAAAGAATGAAAAAGGATCTAAGCTTATTGGAAGAATGGTCAGGTGTATGGCAGTTGAGTTTCAGTGCTAAAAAGTGCAAAATAATGCACCTGGGTCACAAGAATCAAAGAGAGGAGTACAGGACGGGGGGGGGTTCTGGCCACCACAAAGCAAGAGAGAGACCTGGGGATCATCATATCAGATGACTTAAAGACAACCAAGCACTGTGAAAAAGTGGTAAGGAAGGCAAACAGAATTCTGGGATGCATATGTAGGGGCATAACCAGCAGAAAGAAGAAGGTGGTGATGCCACTATACAGATCACTGGTAAGGCCTCACCTGAAATACTGCATTCAGTTCTGGAGATCACATCTCAGGATGGACATAGACAGGATGGAGGCAGTCCAGAGAAGAGTGATGAAAATAGTAAGGGAAAGGGAAAATTGTTTAACCAGAAAAGGCACACTAAACTGAAGCGTGTTTCCAGTTGCAACCTGGGAGCACAAGTAAGTTAAATTACTTGCTCAGGGTCACACAATATACAAGTGGGGGCTGTGGGATTCAAACCCAGGTCTCCAGGTTTGCAGCTCAGAGCCCTAAACTTCTACACTATACTGCCTCCTAATGGCACATAGGCTGCACCAGAAGCTGTATGAGGAAAGACTGAGGAACCTTAATATCTATTCAATGTCCTGCGCAGCCAGTATAATGTTATGCTTGTGCAACTGTGTTAGTTTGATTTTGCCCATTTGCACTAGCTATTCCAGAGGAATTACCACCCTGTAGGGGTACAAAAAGCAAAGAACCTCAGAGAGGGTTACACCCTAGAGGTGCCACGGGACTATTGCCAAGGAAAGGTAATTAGGAATCCCCCTAAGGAGAAAAGTGTTGCCACTGGAGGAGGAGGAGGGGAGGATGGTGGGGCAAGAAAAAGTGCTTCACAATGAGGCTGAGAGGAACTGCTTGTATAGCTCAGGAAGTGGGAGTGGCTGGTTGCTTGGCCATCGAACTCCAGGCATAGCCTTTCCAGTTCAATGTCCTGTGCAGCCAGTATAGTGTTATGCTTGTGCAACTGTGTTAGTTTGGTTTTGGCTGTTTGCACTCTTTATTCCAGAGGAATTACCACCTTGTAGGGGTATGAAAGGTAAGGAACCCTCAGAGAGGGTTCCACCCCAGAGGGACCACAGGACGATTCCCATGGCTAAAGGTACCTTAGGAATCCCCAAAAGAAATGTAGTACAATCATGTCCCAAAGAATGTGGTGATATGAAGCTTATGTGCAAGCAGTAACTAATGTAGGAGCAGTAACTGTAACTGTAACGGAGTAGTAGGAAAGCATAGACAGTTTGATAACATAATGAGATGCTCAGTTTGATAATGTAATGAAATGCCCAGGTTTGCGTAGCATGATACTGATGGCTTGTGTTGAAAATGAGGGGATACTCTAAGGAGAAAGGGAATGGCAGACATCATCTGCCTCCATCCAACAATGGAACCTACCTAAAGAAACTAGGGGATATTACTATGCTAACTAACAATTAAGACCTGAGGCAATGGAGGAGAGAAAAAAAAACCCTATGAGGAGGAAATCTCTGGGGATCCAAGGCCTAGGTTGCCTTCCCTCCAGGCTTGGGATAGTTTATTTAGTGATGGCTCAGCAGCTGCAATTTAGAAAACCCAATTAAGGGGAGGCGGAAAATATTCCAATTTGAAGAAAGACTCTCACTCAAACCCTCTAGCGGAAAGGCCATGGAAGGTTGTGAGAAAACTCTGCAACAATATGTGCAACCAAGACAGAGGAGGAGAGCAACGACTGCTGAGGCACTCACCCAGCCTACCCACCCTAAACTCAAACCAGGTGAACCAGAGGCAGTCGTAGGGAGAATGCGGTGAAGGTACCTTGCTAGGGAAACCACTAAAGCCCATGGACAACCATTCTAGTGGAACACTAGAGCCAAAGGAGATTGTCGTAACCACCCTTCACCGCTAGTCTTAAATTCTACACCAGGAGCTGCTGTCACATAGCAGGCAGCTAAAGCCAAGCCCGGGTCGAGGACATTCCCAGCTATGGGCCAGGTGAGAAGGATTCTGGCCCAAGTTGGACATGCTCAAGATGCGGACTAAATGCACCACGAGACCATCAGCTGCAGGAATCCTGCACCAGAATAGAATGGCTGGCATGCCCCAGAATTAGACTGAGAGCTGAAAAGCTGTCGAGCTGATTGAGCATTGGTGTGCTGATTGTAATGAGCAGTGAGTGCTGAGACCTTGCAAGGTCAAAAGCAGATTAAGTGCAGCAGACATCCCAGAGGCTGAAGTTGAGAGGACTCAATAGGCATGAGCAATCTATTGCGTAAGCAAGCATGGACCTGTGCGTAGGCCAGTAAATAGAGTAGTAATAAGTGGACCTGCACGTAGGTCTGCATAGCGTAGTAGCAATGAAACAGCACTGAATAGTGGGTCAAGCCAGCCAGACATTGAAAAGCCAAATCAAGGTGACAAATACTCTGAGGATTTTTGGCAGCAAAGGAAGAATTTAGAACAGAAATAGTTAACCACATGGGGCCACGACTCCCCAGACACTTCCCAGTCCCCACCGTAGGACAAACAAGAAAGTAATGGAAGGGCTGAGAACCACAAGCAGATAGTAAAGCTAGGTTAACAGCCTCACCAGGAGCTTTTTGGCTGACCTCAGAGTAGATCTGGGTGAATAAACATAAAAGCAACATCTGTATGGAGTACACTGAGTTGTAACTGCAATAAACATAAATAAGGAGACACAGTGCTCTGAAAGCAGGTGTAGCCAGGCAGTGCAATGAAATGAGGCACATAGAAGGGGAGAGCATGATTGAGCTGCATAGCTAGGTTCAGTGTAAGCCTGAGTCAGGTGAAATCAATTGAGTATGCAACATGAAGCAGCTATGGTAGAGCTGAAACAAATAATGATTGCAGTTGCATTGCAGTAGCTTGAGAGTTGTGAGTAACTGAAAGAAGCAGTAGGAGCTCTGGAAGAATATGCTAGGAATTTAGAAACGAAGCCCCCAAAAAAAAAAATCCCCAAAAAACAAAAAACACACAAACACAGAAAATGGAACAAAGACAGAAAGAAGCACACACACAGCCGAAGTCAAAATACAAACCAAAAGCAGGAAAATAAACACAGAAATCCAGCAAAGACAAGCAGGAGCAGCAAGGGGGCAGTGCAGCCAGCCCTGCAGGCCCTAACCAGCCCAGAGGACAAACCAACAGAGCTTTCGGCTGCAAAGAAAAAAGTGTTTCACAATGAGGCTGAGAGGAACTGCTTATATAGCTCAGGAAGTGGGAGTGGCTGGCTGCTTGGCCATCGAACTCCAGGCATAGCCTTTCCAATTCATTGGAAGAGAGGAGAGAGAAAGGTTGGGATATGATAGTGACATTCAAGTACCTTGGGGTATAATCAGGGTACAGGAGGGAAGCATATTTCAGAGGAAGCATTGCACAAGGACTAGGGGACATGATATGAGACAGGCGGGAGGAAAGGAGGCTCATGGGAATGTCAGGAAGTACTTTTTCACAGAAAGGGTGGTGGATATGTGGAACAGCCCTCCAGTAGAGGTGGTGGTTGGGGGCTAAAACAATACGGGGGTTCAGGAGCGCATGGGATAGACATAAGGGTACCCTGGAGATGGGCAGAGAAGGTGTGCTGCAGATCAAAAAGGAGCTAGCCTTTCAAGACTGAGTAGGAAAATGGGCAGACTAGGTGGGTCGTATGGTCCTTATCTGCCGTCAGATTCTATGTTTCTGTGTAACAGCCTCAGCACAGACTAATTGTTGAGATGTACCTGGCAGAGCCCAATATTCAGGTCAATACCGACTGGAATGCAGATCCTTTGAAATGCTGGAAATCCAAACAAAATATGTGGCCTGCTTTAGTACCAATTGCTATGAAGTATGTGAATTGCCCTCTTACTAGTGTTTATTTAGAATAATTGTTTAGTTTAGCTAGTAATGTTATTACTGACACAAGATCCTGTTTTGTCACCAGAAACTGCTGAGCTTTTGACACTTCTGAAAGTCAACATTTCTCACTTCAGTTCCAAGTATGATACCTGAAAGCTTGAATATATACATACTGACTCTGAGGCCTTCTCTAGAAAACAGTTTCTTCCATTGTGCCAGTGGTAAAAATATTTGATGACTAGAGTCTTCATAATATATGAGGCATGCTATGATAGTGACAACATTTCAGGCCATGCCAGCCAGGATGACTTAAATGAACACAATGAGCATGGAGCAATAAAAAAAAAAATAACATCAGTGGGTCCAGAGAGTCTGCATAGCAACTGCATTTCATAGCCCAGACTTTGTTGATTAAACTGATCTGGATAATATGGTAATTACTACTACTGATATTTGTCAGCAATTGCATAAAATATCATTTTACCACCTGTAGTATGCTGCTGATCCTATAGTTACTGTTTTTGTTACAACAGATGGCTTAGCTGGATGCTCTTCTTTGGATAACATATTTTCCCACCCTTTTGTAATGCCCCAAAGTTGGGGGCACTACAGAAAGGGAAAGGAGGTAAAAATAATAAGGGATTGCAGGTGCCCAGGGTGCCCTGTTGATGTGTGGGCTAGCAGGGTACAATCAAAAGGGGCCCCTCATAAGTAAATGTCCCCTCATTGTAGGAGAAAACACTGGTAAAAAGATAGAAAAGGTGCCCAGTGCACTAAATATATGTAAAAAAGTAGATTTTATATGCTGCACAAGTAACAATGGTCTGCATGGAATGTCGTGCTGAGCTGCTCATGCACAGCATTCCACTCCAGCCATTCTGAAATGAGAAGTTTTAGTTTTAAAATTTGCAGTTCAGTTGGGAGTTCCTGGGCTGCTGTTGAGGAGAGAGGATGCAGCAAGTCAAGGGGACGAGGAAAAGGGCTTACTGTTGGTTGAAGCTGTCCCTAGGGACTTGCCTGCGTGCCTGCTCTGCCTCCACTGTCTGAAGATCCACCCGGCAGTCATGTGGCATGGTCGGTGGTGCCATCAGGGCACCACGAAGAAAGAAACCCTCCGGTTCGGCCATTTTGCAGCTAAGAGCCCCGTTTTGTTTATTTTAAAAATTTAAAGTTTCTCAGTCCCACATCAGCAGCTAGCAAGGGCCGCATTGCCGGTTTGCCTGTTGGCCTTCCAGAGGCCCCCTGATGTTCGCTGCATTGCCAGAATCACACCCTCCCACTGTTAGAATACCTCCCACCTTCCGCTTCCCGCCTCCCGCCTCCCGATTCCCGATCCAGATCCCCAAGGAGTGGTGAGTCGACGGCAGCACCTGACTTGTACTGTCCGCCCAACAAAAGGAAGAGACTGTGTTGTTTTTTAATGTTAAAAGTGCGTGGTAGGTGCAAGGAAAAGCAACTGAACACCACGGAAGGGTTGGGTTAGATTAGAAGGACCCTTAATTTAATATTCAAGAGTGGGCGGGGTGTAGTGATGCCCATGGGAGGAGCCAGCAAGTGAGGCCAAATAAGAGGCCTTTTAGATGTTCATCAGAGATTTGGCAATAAGGAGGGACAAAGAGACAGAGTGGCAGCAGGCTCAGTCGGGCCTTAGAAATTTAAAGGGGCCCAACCATAGTCAGGCAGCAGAACATTAAAGGGGCAACCAAGCCCAAAACCACAAAGGGTTACCAGGCCCAGTAGTAGTTAGGGCACCAGATCCAGTGCAGTTAGGGCAGTCAGGCCCAGTAGTAGTTAAGACATCCAGGCCCAGTAGTAATAGGGCATCCAGGCCAAGTGTATTTAGGGCATCTAGGCTCAGTGTAATTGAGGCAGCAGGCCCAGGGGTAATTAGTGCATCCAGGCTCAGTAATGGGGGTATCTGCATTAAAGTGCTCAGGGGTAGCCAAATCTTAATAAAGACAGACCCCAAGAGGGAAAAGGATCCAACCAAGGGGTGCTTAGCACACAACTTACTATAAAGTGACTGCCAGCTAATGTATTGTTTCTACAAATTGTTTATTCTTCAAGCATCTAAAGTGTTGTGTTGATTGCAAAAAGCACCAAGACTGTATTGTGACACATTAGGATTATGGTTATTTGTCCCAGCAAGTGAACAATTGCCTCAGGTTGTTGCAGTTTGCCCCTGCTCCAGGCAAATTGCCCCTGCAAGTAAACAATTGCCCCAAGATTGTTGCAATTTGCCCCTTCAAGTGAACAATTGCCCCGGATTGTTGCAATTTGCCCCTGCTCCAGGCAGATTGCCCCTGCAAGTGAACAATTGCCCTGGATTGTTGCAATTTGCCCCTGCTCCAGGCAGATTGCCCCTGCATGTGAAGAATTGCCCTGGATTGTTGCAAATTTCCCCTGTTTCAGGCATATTGCCCCGCAAGTGAACAATTGCCCTGGATTGTTGCAATTTGACCCTGCTCCAGGCAAATTGCCCCTGCAAGTGAAATTCCAGTGTACAGTGCTAATAGAAGTACCAGTGTTCAGTGCAATGTCTGTGACTCAGTCGTCAGCCTCAGTCAACTCTTCACCTCAGCAGTCTTCAGCCAGTAGAGAACTTCAGCATCTTCTTGCCATATCGTCTGCCGTAAGCTGAAATCGACGTCCCTTGGAGAATTGCTGCCGTTGGTTCCTGGTCAGCTTGGAAGTGAGACGACTGGAAGAAGCCTAGTCTGTCACTCCCAGATGCCCACCTTAGAAATTTAAAGGGGCCCAGCCATAGTCAAGCAGCAGAACATTAAAGGGGCAACCAAGCCCAAAACCACAAGGGGTTACCAGGCACAGTAGTAGTTAGGGCACCAGGCCCAGTGCAGTTAGGGCAGCCAGGCCCAGTAGTAGTTAGGGCAACCAGGCACAGTAGTAGTTAGTGCAACCATGCCCAGTGCAGTAGGGCAGCCAGGCCCAGTAGTAGTTAAGACATCCAGGCCCAGTAGTAATAGGGCATCCAGGCCCAGTGTATTTAGGGCATCTAGGCTCAGTGTAAATCTTGTGGAATGCAGATCTTCATCTTCTAGCTTTTCTTCCTGCTTGGTCCACCCTGCATAACCGGTGCAATCTTCTGGGATCCAGTTCCAGTTTGGTGGTCCTCCAAGTGGATCTGTCACCGAAGCAGCTCAGCAGCTGGTGTCTTCAATCTTGGCAATCTTCTAGTGGATTCTTCACTACGTCCTGTGTTTCATCTTTGGTAGCCCTGGTCAAGGGTCAGTGCCAGAAAACCCGCAGCAGTTTGTCTTCTTCGTCCTTGGCAGCCCAGGTCGAGGGTTGGTGCCAGGGAGACAGCAGCAGATTCTTCTCTTGTGGCAATCCTGCAGGTGGATTCCTTGCCACATTCTGTGTTCTTCATCCTTGGCAGCCCAGGTTAAGAGTTGTGCCAGGGAAGAGCTTAACCCAGTTCAGTCAGTTCATGCTCTGATATTCCGGCAACTCTGGAGAGTGGGTTGGCCGATGACTAAGGTCTGTTTGCAAATCTCTCCATTTCCCTTGCAATCTCTCATAGGTTCCACTGGTATCTTGGTAGCTTCTTTTCCCTTTACTCCTACTTCTCAGCTGTGCATGAAGATGACGGAACATCTGGATCTTATAGACTTTGAAAGTGTTATACTGTCTGGTGGTTATTGTACACTGTATGCTTGCTGTGTATTGTGATAAAGTAATATAAGTTTATACCTCCTTAGTGCGTAGGCCTTATAGCAACATATAATAGAGTCATAGAGTATTATAAAGTGCCCCTAAGCCAAGGTGCACCTGTAGAGTAGTAAGGAAAGTAGAGTAAGTAGAATGTTATTTACTGCCTCTAAGGTTTGGTCCCCTTCCTCCTTTGTGACTGTGTCTACCTTCCCTCTATATGAATAAAAGCCCGATGGGCATCAAACTTCCAGATTTTCTCCTGCCTCTCTTTAAAGGGTGTTTCCTTTCACTCAACCTTATTCGAACCACAGCTTTGTCTTGCCAGTCCACCTGCTTGAGGCGATGCTGGGTGTGCAGCTGGGACAGGTGATCTTCATGGTCAGCACCCAGTTGATAAGATCACCATACTTTCATAATTGGCTGCAATTATTTTACAGAGAAAAACTGATACTATTCATTCATTGATTGCTTACAGTATGATGTAGTACTACATCTTGATTACAGTGACTGGGTGAACTAAGATTATATTTTATTATATATACTTATATGACTTGGCACGGGTGTTACACGTGCACACATGGGTGTCTTGAAATTAACAAATCTATTCATCTGCACAGCAGGAGACACACACACACACACACGGAAAAAGACTTTGACTGTACGTATGTATCTGACTGCTCTGATTAAACATTACTTAGCTGTTTTAACACATATCATAAATTCACATAACACTACTTTAAACTAATTCACTAGGAAGCATCTTAACTCGAACACTGCTTTGAACAAATACACTAGGAAGCATTTTAACTTGAATTTATTAAAACAAATGCTGTATGCAGAGTGCCTAGTATAGCCTGCACATCACTTAGGTTTTACAGTTTTAACCATTATGCTGTCTTTTACAAGTAGCAGTGATACTATTTCTAAGAATCTGCAAGGCAGACATAACTTCAGAGTTACTAAATTTATGAAAACTGTTACGTTATCAGATTTAAACAGCAGCTCTGCTTTAGTTGTAAACTACAAAACTTGTATGCTTTTAGCATAACATCTCACAAAGAAGCATACATCAGAGAATGTTACAGAACCTGTAAAGCAATGGACACACACACACACATACACACACACACACACACAGAGCTCGGCAGAGGGGTCTGACACAGAAAAGACAGGGTTTATGCTGGTCCAGCATTTACTGGTGCTCCTGAAGCACCTCCGCCAACCTGCTAGAAGAGACACTTTTCAAGGGGCTTTTCAAGACCAAGCTAAGACAACACCTACTGAAGAAAAGCTCCTGTGACTGTACTTTCTAATTACTCCACACACCCCTATTTCTGACCCTGGTCTATTTCACCTTTCAGGCCATTTGCCAGCTCCTCACTACTCCTACTTTGTCCTCCTACTCCGAATTGTCCCTGTTTTGCCCTGCAATACCCTGCACTCTACTCTCCCATATCCCCCTAAATAGTCATCATGCCCCCCCAACTCAATCCCCCCTACTCTCCTTTCTGGATAGCTGCTTACTGTCTTTTACCTGACAATGCCACCCAAGCTGCTACTGTTACCTGAATTATCCTATTGTTAAAACCATCTCTGTTTCCTATTTACAATGCATTATGTCTATGTTTACTCACCTAGCTAGATATTCCTAAACCCACATTGTATGTATACCCACCCTCTACAACGTGGAACCTTTGTAAAAGAGCTGTCTCCCGCTCAAAGGTATTGTAATCCAAGACTGAATAAATAAATAAACAAACACTGGCAACTTAGTTCCTTAGCTTACAGAAAGGATGGATTACAACAAATTGCCATTACTGTGGGGTCTCTCATTGTCTCTTGCATGATTTGGGGCATCACAATGCTACCATTTAGCCTTTAAATTATTAGATTTATTTATAAAAATATTTTCTTTTACCCAGGGGTGTAGCCAGGAATTTCAGATCTGCACACCAACTGGACTCACTGCTACCCCCCAAGTGTTCGGGCCTGCTACCCCTTCCCACAATTGTCCATGCCCTGTTTGTGCCCCCTCACCCAATGCAAGCGTTATTTTCTGTGTTACATACCAGCACACCACTAGCCATACTATCACTAACAGTTGTCAGACTAACAGACTGGCTTTTGGTTGCAATATTGCATTGTGACCAGCCTCTATACCACATCAAGGTAGCCAGTCCCACAGAGGTCCATTCACACACCACTAGCCACACTACCAGTTGTCAGACTAACAGGCTGGCTTTAATTACAATAGCATTATGACAAGCCTATGCATCACATCAAGGTAGCCAGTCCCACTCCCACAGAGGTCCATTCACATGCCACTAGCCACACCATTCACACACCACTGGCCATGCAACCACACTACTGGCCACAACATTCACACGCCACTAGCCATGCCACCACACCATTAGCCACACCAACAATTGTCAGACTAACAGACTGGCTTTTAGTTACAAGTCTCTACCACATCAAGTTAGCCAGTCCCCCAGAGGTTCATTCATGCACCACTAGCCATGCCACCACACAACTTGCCACAACACACACACACACACACACACACACACACACACACACACACACACACACACAATATCTCTTATTAAACTGAAGGGTGCCTGAGGCAGAGTGGTCTGAGCCCTGATCCCCGTCTCGCTCCAGTTCTTTCTGCCACCTACAAATAACTCTGGAAGAATGGTGTTTCAGAACAAAACACTGCATAAAGTCCATTTTTTTACATCTGCACATCTTTATTTCCTATCTCTATAAAGGCAACACTTTCCTTTATCTTCACTGCACCATATTGGCAGGCTTCTACTTTTCACCAATTTAGGCCTCAATACACAGGTTGTTAAATCATATGTAAGTCACAGATTTAAGTAGAATAGTGGAGTGCAGAAATAACCTATTTGTGATGTGTCAGTTCATTTTTTCTGTCTTGAAAATGTGAAATTATACCTACTGTATGCTCAGTTATGTTGTGGCATAGCACCCATATACCAGTAGCTAGTAGCAGAGAACATACAGCAGGTATAATTTTAAATTTTAAGAAGAAAAGTGATGTGAATAACAGAAGCCCACCAGTATGGGTCAGCGCAGACAAATGTGAAGTGTTGCCTTCAGTTTAAAGAGACTGAATATTTCAATTCCAAAAGAAATAAAGGTAGTGGTGGAAAAAAAAATCTACTGCATGCAATTTTCTGCTCTGAAACACCATTACTTCCTGTTTATACATTAATACACAAAACATAACACACTGCTTTCCCTTGACCTGCACCTCAGGATACTTTATCTCTGATGTATGAAACAACTTTATCCTAATCTGCCACCTCTGCTTCTCAGTACTGCCTCCAGCAGCAACCTACTGCATTACTGGCTGGCAACTTGGCAAAGTAACTTGTCTCCTCACATAAGCTTTAAACAAGAGAGAAGCAAAACAAGTTAACAAAACCATTTATTCAAGGTATTATAAAAACTACCCTGTGAAAAGTAACATTATGCAGAATAAGATTTTTAGAACAAAGTTAGAACATCTACTATGGACATTCTTCTGTATATATTCCTTCCCCCAGTCCACATTTAACTTAGCAGAAAAAAAAAAAACAGCAATAGGATGGAAAACAGGAAACATACAGGATTATTTTACATACCCCAGGCTCCTCCTCAGTTGTCGGTTTTCAGTCTCTGCATAGAGTTTTGGTCCCGATGTCCCAGTCCCAGATTCCCATTGCTGAGTGAGTGGTCCTCAGTCAATGGTTCAGCAGCTGCCTGGTATTGTAGTGCTGCTGGTGGTGTGTGTTTGAATCCGAGCGATAGCCCAACGCGATGATACTCCCATCCACACGGCCGACCCTGACCCAACTGTTGTCCCAGAGTCAGTGGTCAACACTCACTAACACTGACCGCAGACTCAGAGCAGGCACAGTCAGTATCAGGCAGGCTCTCCCTCACCTCCTCCTCAGCTGGTTCCCTCCACTCCAACTCCCATCCCAGTAGTAGCCTGCTGGTAGCTTGCTTGCTCTGGTCACCATGGCATGCTGCAGCAGTCCATAGAGACTCTCACAGAGAGTGCTGTGCTACCCTGGTCGGCTTGCTTCTCAATCAGAAGACCAGTGGCGGCTGGCAGCTGTGGAGTGTGGACTAGGAGAGGCAATGAGCAAGAGGTCCTGGGCACCCAGCGCAGACAAGACAAGACAAGACAGAGAATCACTCAATGGCAGAAGAAACATCAAGAAATCAAGGCAGCAGGCAGCGCCGCAGCAATGCTAGAAAATAAAGTGAATTACAGCTCTTTTTGTCACTGCCCATGCCTGTAGCCTTCACAGCTGATCAGTTCTTTTTGCCACTGCACTGACAACTGCTGTTCAGTTCATTCTGAGCTCTGGCTGCCAAGTAGGGAGGTGTTCACTGCCTTCTGCCGACTGCTGCTGAATTAGTCTGTGTCAGTGTCCAAACTACTACTGTACTGCAGTCAGTGTGCTCTTGCTGGTCCAGTCTTGTTGGACTCTGGGGCTCAGAGGCGCTCTCAGTCCAGACCATGGGATGGTGCTGCTCTTCTCCCATTCTCTATCTCTGACCATCCGTCCCAACTCCCGACTGACTCTCCAGCTTCGGACCTGGCCTGGCTTCCCGCTCCTGATTATGCACTTACACTGCCCAAATAATCCTGCTCACATCTGGCCACCTGCAATGCTGCAACATACCGTCATCACTTGGCAAATCTCCCTTCAGCTCTAAGTAGAAAGGTACACTAGAGTACCGAGACATTTAAAGATGGCACCCCCATGTAGCCATGCCTCCCTTCTGCCATATCAGCCAATCACTGAACTGCAGCAGTACCGCAACCCGATTGAGAACTTGTATTTCTCAATCAGGTCCACGCTTGGCGCTCCTCACCACCACCACCCCACCCCACAAAGGATATGTGAGCCACGGGAGACTGCACCTGGCGGTGAAAGAAAAGAAAAAAAACTACGAAACACGGGTAAAGCCAGTCAGCCCGTCTGCTACTCCTGCTATTTCAGCATGCACGCCACGGCGTGCCCGGCGTATCGGTAGCTACACCCTTGCTTTTACCTACTGTTCTTTGAGTGCCACAGTCTTTCCCCCCATCAGATAAATGTTGTCCCAAACTTTTGTAAACATTTACTAATGGAGGTAAAAGAACCATTGTACCTGTTGCAAAGTCTGGACTTTTGAATTCCCAGTCACATAAAAGTACTTCTACAGTATTTACTTACTCAGGTCTGCATCTTGGGGAGAACACTTCTATGCATTTATAGTAGTTTTCTGATACAAGAAAGTAGAAAGTAGGACTTTCAGCTGCTAACCTGGAGGAACCATTCTGCTGCAGTTATAGTAATTATTGACCTGCTTTCCTAAACCCGACAGAGCGGCCAATTCTGTTCAAGTTTTTCCTTTCTTTCTTCAAGGTGTCAAATATCTCTTGATATACAGTATTTCAGATTCTATCTGATACAAAATGTTTTAACAGGTATTGAATGTTCACAGCTTTATGACACACACTGTACTGTACTGTATTGTAAAGATTTAACACCACACTGTCTATGATAGACACAACACTGTTAATAACCTCAATATTAGACTATTGTAACATCTTAACACTGGAACACATATTAATTTCTTTCTTGTTTGCAAACCAAACAAAACAATACTTGTGCATTATCTAACAGAAATATGCTTAACCTCACTGCTAGAACAATCTCCACTGGATACCTGAGATATAATTACCAACATGGTACCATATCTACAGTTCATGGATGCGGTACTCGGTGGTAAAGTGTAGGGATACAGAATGTATGAGAAACATTAGCAGCAGAATCCCAGCAGTGGCAACCAGGAGATCTGAGTTTGTCACAAGTAAACAGCAGCTGTCTTCTTTCTCCAGAGGGATGATTTCTAGTTTGTTGTGGATAATATGGTCCCCAATTCTCTGGACCAGAATCTACTACAGGTTCTTCAAGTTGTCCAGTATTTTCCAAGCTATTATTATTTCTTACTGGGGTTCCCCCAAGCAGGCTGTCCCTATCTGTATTTCTTATGTTTGTAGGTTCAATAACTGCTATATATCCTGCAGTTATTGAATCTACAAACATAGACCATCCCTATCTGTATTCTCTATGTTTGTAGGTTCAACAACTGCAGGATGTACAGCAGGGTGAAAAGGGTCTGCTTCTGGGTTTAGAGCATCAATGTCACATGTAAGAGTGGATACCCCATGATCATTGCATACTGTCTCATGCTGCAGTGGTGTGTAAAAGTGCAATTGGTCCTCTTCACTATATGAACCACTTGAATCTGTTCGCACACCTTTATAATCGTCTGGAGGCAGATATGTCCCTCTATATCCCTTTTTCCTTTTTCGCCTGGGTTTAGGCATGACTGAAGGTAAAGGTAGGTGATCAGAGGGTAACAGGAGATTTTGGTGATGGACCTTTTTGTTGCCCTTTCCATCTTCTGGTTTCAATTCATATACAGGACTGTCCGGTTTTCTGCTCACTATCATGTGAATTCTGTTTTCCCAGTATGCTGTCAATTTACCAGATCCACCACGTTCAGAGAGATTTCTCACCAATACTCGATCTCCTGGCATAATAACAACAACAAAAATTGAAAGAGACTTAGGAGTAATTATATCAGATGACCTAAAGGTGGGCAAGTGATGTGAGAAGGCAATAAGGAGGGCTGGGGGGGATACTGGGATGCATAGGGAGAGGCATCACATGTAGAAAACAGGAAGTTGTTATCCCTCTGTACAGACAATTAGTGCGACCCCATCTGGAGTAGTGCGTGCAATTCTGGAGACCCCATCTCCACAAAGACATAGACAGAGTGGAGGCTGTTCAGAGGAGGGCAACCAACATGGTGCAGGGTCTGCACCAGAAGACATACGAGGAGAGACTAAAGCAGCTTAATACATATACCCTTGAGGAAACGAGGGAGAGGGGGGGCATGATAGAAACTTTCAAGTATCTCAAGGGAATTAACAAAGTACAAGAGAGTAATATCTTTCAGAAGAAGAGATGTGCAAGAACAAGGGGGCACAATTTGAAGATAGTGGCGGGATGGCTCAGAGATAATGTTAGAAAGTATTTTTTCACAGAGAGAGTTGTGGATACATGGAACAGCCTTCCTGAGGAGGTTGTGGAGTCAGGAACAGTGGGAGAATTCAAGAATGCATGGGACAGGCATAAGGCAATTCTAGAGGGGGGTAGAAGGAAGTAAGCTGTTGATTAACTAGAATCTGCAGCTTATCCATCAGGTAGGGAAATGGGCATACTAGGTGGGCCAAGTAGTCCTTATCAGCCGTCAAATTCTATGTGTCTATGTTTCTATGAGTGCTGTACTATGTTCTTTGTGGTCATAATACTCCTTACTGCTGGTTACTGCCTTTAGGGAATGATTAGCTGCCAGATCATATGCTAGTCTCATCTGCTGTTGCCATTTTTGCACATACTCTGCACAATTTCTTCCAGTTAGTGCTGAATCCAGATTCAACCAGAAAAAAATGTCAATAGGCAATCTAGGGGTTCTTCCAAAGACAGGTAAAAAGGTGAAAATCAGATGTTTTCTTGTCCAGTGCAGTTAAAGGCGAATATTACTTTGTTCAAAGACTCTTACCAGTTTGACTTTTGGTCCTCTGGTAGTGTCCGTAGCATAGTTAGTAGTGTTTGGTTCAGCCTCTCCATCTGCCCATTGTCCTAGGGGTGGTACGGTATCGTCCTGGAACTTTCTATTTCACAGCAGTGCTGCAGTCTTTGGAACAACTGGTATTCAAATGTACTACCTTGGTCATGGTGAAGCCTTTATGGAAAACCAGATTTTAACAGTCATTAAAGATTTCGTTAGTTACAGTTCTGCCAGTTTTATTCCTAGTAGGGTAAGCTACGGCAAATTGTTTAAAATGATCAATCAGCACCAATACAGTATGTATTCATATCCTCTTTTGGTCTTCTTCCGGTGCAGGAAATCATCTGAAACTAGTTCAAAAGGCCCTGTGACAATAACATCTTGCAAAGAAGCCCGTGTATGTTGATTTAGCTTTTTTTTGTTTCACACAACTGCATACTTGGTTGATATATCTTTCAGCGTTCCATTGCATATGTGACTAATAGATTTGATCCTTGGCTAAGGACATGACACTTCACTCCTAAATGGCCCATTTCTTCTCTCAATTCCTGATAAACCTTTTTGTGGTATTTTTCAGGCAGCACCCACTGACATTTAGATTCAGCTTTCTGGCAAAGTGGCCCATGCTCACACCTATATCATTTAGCCCACTCAAATAGCAGGGCTCTTGTTTGATTCGATTCATATTTTCTTTCTGACTCATGTGGTTTGCACTCCTTAGTTTTGTACTCAAGGATCCTTCCCACTGCTGGGTCTTCTTTCAGAGCTGCCAGATGTTCCTCACAACTTAAATGTTTGATAGCTGAGTGACCATTCAGTGTATCACACCGCTGTGCAGCAGGATAAAATGTTACAGCTGTGATCCATGCAGCCTCTCCACTCCCTTGTGTAACCCCACCCAAATTAGGGGCTTACCTCAAGTTGTCTCCCTGGGCTCCTCTGATGCCCACTGTCTGACTGACGTCCAGTAAAGAAGGTGAATCCATGTACAGTGTGTAGTGCTACTATTCCTGTGGGAGTGTGCAGAGCCATGCTGCCATGCTGTACCTTTAAGAAGTAAGCCTATGTATAGTGTACATATCCTGGGCTGGGTCTGAGTGAAACAAAGATCATGACCAGCCAGGCAAAACCCTGTGCGCATCCACTCTGCAGTCGCTTAATAAAACAAAGGAAGCACTGTTGAAATCTGTAAATGTTTATTTCTAAAACTATGCTGTTGCCATTTAAAATGAATTTTAATATGGACTGTTTACTTCTTCGGCATGGGAGCTGCCAGTTTTGGACTGGGACTTTGCTTGTGGACCGGTCAGAACTCTAAAGGTCCTTAGGGGTCCTTATTACAGTGCTTTCTGGGAGAAACTGTGAACTTTCATGCTTGGCACCTATTTTAACCAATTGGAGCTCCAGGACAGTGATTGACAGTGTGGGCAGCCAACCAGAATACAGGAATCCTGGCCTTCAGTCTGGGACTGTTTTGAACAGTGAGGAGATCATCTCAAGCTCCCATAGAGGTGGGAACCTGTGTGGCTTAGCTGAGAGAAACACAGGGTAAATGCCTGCTTTGCCTTCTTGTGTGGATTGTTTTGGACTGCCTAAAAACAGAGAGTGAATGTATTTAGAGCTAACAAAGCTGAGAAAGAGAATGTTGTGTTGGAGAAAGTGTAACATAGAAACATAGACTTTGACAGCAGATAAGAACCAATTGGTCCACCTAGTCTGCCCATTTCCCTACCTACAGGATAAGCTGCAGATCCTAGTTAACCAACAGTCTATTTCTTCCTACCCCCTGCAAGAATTGCCTTATGTCTGTCCCATGCATTCTTGAATTCTGACACAGTTTTAGACCCCACAACCTCCTCAGGAAGGCTGTTCCATGCATCCACCACCCTCTCTCTGAAAAAATACTTCCTCACATTGCCCCTGAGCCATCCCCCTCCGTCTTCAAATTGTGTCTCCTTTTTCTTGCACATCTCTTTTTCTGAAAGATGCTACCCTCTTGGACTTTGTTGATTCCACTGAGGTACTTAAAAGTTTCTATCATGTCTCCCCTCTCCCTCCTTTCCTCAAGGGTATATGTATTAAGCTCCTTTAGTCTCTCCTCATATGGCTTATTGCAGACCCTGAGCCATTTTAGTTGCCCTCCTCTGGACTGCCTCCATCCTGTCTATGTCCTTGCAGAGATGGGGTGTCCAGAACTGGACGCAGTACTCCATATGGGGTCTCACCAACTGTCTGTACAGAGGGATAACAACTTCCTGTTTTCTGCTGGTAATGCCTCTCCCTATACATCCCAGTTTCCCCCCAGCCCTCCCTACTGCCTTCTCATATTGCTTGCTAACCTTAAGATCATCTGATATGATTACCCCCAGGTCCCTTTCCATTTTTGTTGTTGTCACTACCTCCCCCCATTATGTAATCTTCCCCTGGGATTTTGTTTCCCAGGTGCATTATTTTGTACTTCTTTGCATTGAATCCAAGCTGCCATACTTCTGACCGTACCTCCAACCTTGCCAAGTCCCTTCTCATCCTTTCCATGCCTTCTTGTGTATCAACCCTGTTGCTGATCTTTGTGTCATCTGCAAAGAGGCATACTTTTCCTTCCATTCCCTCTGCAATGTCACTTATAAAGACATTAGAAAGGACTGGACCCAGTACTGAACTCTGCGGTACCCCACTAGTAACCCCTCTTTCTTCAGAGTGGACTCCATTTACAATTACCTTCTGTGTCCTGTTGTCCAGCCAATGTTTTACCCAGGTTACCACCCAGGGACCCACTCCCAGGCTGGTTAATTTGATTATTAATCTTTTGTGTGGGACTGTGTCAAATGCCTTGTTAAAGTCTAGGTAGGCCATGTCCACAACCCCTCCCTGGTCTGCTACTTTGGTCACCCAGTCAAAGAATTCAATTAGATTCATCTGACATGACCTTCCCACTGTGAACCAATGCTGCTTTGGGTCCTATATTCCACTTGCCTCTAGATACTCAAAAAATTCTTTCCTTCAAAAGTGATTCCATCACTTTCCCTACCACAGAGGTCAAACTGACAGGTCTGTAGTTTCCTGCCTCTGTCTTGCTCCCATTTTTGTGAGGAGGAATCACATCCACCTTCCTCCAGTCCTCAGGTACCACACCATCCTCCCATGATTTGTTAAAAAGTGTACTCAGTGGTGTCACTAGTTCTCCCCTTAATTCTTTTAGAATTCTGGGGTGAATTCCATCAGGCCCCATTGCTTTGTCCACCTTCAGTTTTAGGAGTTCTTTCAGAACCCTTTCTTCTGTGAAAGGACAGGGATCGACCCCCACATCCAGAGTGCTTCTGTTAATTGGATTAGGCACCTCCCCCTCCTCTTTTGTGAATACTGAGCAAAAGTATTCATTCGGTATCCCTGTTTTTTCACTGTCCCTCTCTGCCCATCCACCGTCCATTCTATTCAGTCTCACTATCCCTCGTTTATATTTCTACGCTCCCTGATGTACCTATAAAAGGTTTTATCCCTTTTCTTAACTGAGTTGGCTATCTTTTCCTCAGTTTGGGCCTTTGCTATTCTGACTTCCCTCCCTGCTTCCTTCTGCCTTAACTGGTACAGTTTTCTGTCCTGCTCCTTCTGTGTTTCCTTATACTTCTTAAATGCTATCTTTTTCTCCCTAATCTTCCCCGCCACCTCTTTTGAGAGCCATAGTGGCTTTTTCTTTCATTTTGATTTGTTTGTTTGCTTGCTTCACACAAAGGCTTGTTGCCTCTGTGATGGCAGTTTTGATGTTTCTCCATTGTTACTCCACCCCTCTTTCTAACCTGTTTTCTAGCGCTTTTCTAAGGTACTCTCCCATCTTGCCAAAGTCAGCCCTTCTGAAGTCCAGTACCCTCACTTTTGTATGGCTTGACTCTGTAGCTGAGTTTGTCATGAACCACACTGTTTGGTGGTCACTTGTTCCCAAATGGCTTCCCACTTCTAGATCTGAGATCCTCTCACTGTCCCCATTTGAGAGTACGAGGTCTAAGATTGCTCCCTCATGAGTGGGTTCCAACACTAGCTGTCTGAGGCATGCCACCTGTAGGGCATCGAGAATGACCCTGCTCTTGGATGTGGCTGCAGCAAAGGTGCTCCAGTTAGCATCTGGCATATTCAGGTCCCCCATCAACAGTATCTCCCCTTTCTCTGCCATCCTAAGGATGCCTTCTATCATATCCTTGTCCATTCCCTCCCCCTGACATGGAGTCTGTATACAACCCCTGTGTGGATTGTGGTACCATTTCCAGTCTCTAAGGTGACCCACAGAGCTTCCTCTCCTCCCTGTTTACTTTTTGTTCTGTTGCTTTTATCCCTTCCCTTACATTACTGAACTGTTTCAGAATCTGAGCAATTGCTGCAAGTGGATTGCTTTAAGGACTCTTGTGTATAAAGTGGTGCCTGCAAATGCTGAAATTGTCTCCTGCCATGTTTTCCAGAATGGGGGAGACCAGAGATATTTTCCAGGTTACAGTACCCAGACTGAAACTCCTAAAGTGAGTAAGTGTGGTGCCCATGAGCATATTATTAGCGCTCACCAATAGTTGCACTTTAAATTCCAGATACAGTGTTTGTGAAATCTATTGTGTAAGGTCACTAGTTGGGGTTGTGGGTAGGTAAAATTTCCCAGATGTATGTACTAGCTTAAGATCTAACCCACTTAAACATTACTCTGGGTGGAGGCACCATAATTTACTGTTGGGCAAGAATCCCCAGAAACTGTTAAATCCAAACCCAGGCCCCTCAACCTGCAGTCAGGAAAGCAGGCAGGAGTAGTAGCCCATTGGGAGGTGGTGCCCAGGTTACATCTTTAGAGGCACCACTGGAATTACTGCCCCAGTGGCCAAAACACAAAATTGCAGTTGGGTTTCAAATGGATGCGGGCACTGAAATAGAGAAAGTTTCTAGCTCTAATCTCATGTTTCCTGCTAATAAAATGGCTTTGCATTGTTTTTTTTGGGGGGTGGTGTGAAGCTGAGGGTCTATGATGCTGGTTTGACAAGAAACATTTCGACCGGCATCACAGCACCAGGTTCCATGTTGACCATGATTTGCAATCGGCATGGAGCCACACACATTGGTGTGTGTTTTTTCTTCAGGGGACTTCATTCTGAACCCCCACACTGGGGCTCTGCCTCCCACACCCCCTGTACTAATTGATACCAACTCTGAGTTGGAGTTGGTTCTGGGTGGGCATGCAGGTTGGGGCAAAGTGTTGTCTGGTCCCAGATGGGCTTCTACTGTGATATGGCACCATTGTCGATATCGATGCATTTCGCAGTAGAAGTTTCACTGTTCAGGGGGCATACATAAGCTGAGGAGGTTGACCCCCAAAAGGCATTATTATTGCTAGATATTCCACTGGGTACCAATAAAGGTGCTATTGAGGGAGCCTTGGGTAAAATCAAGTGCCTGAGTAAAACTGCAGTAAAAGGGAGAGTTGCTGATTTAATTGCTCAAAAACTGATGACCCTAGTAGAATGTAGCATCCTTGTGGACATTGATAGGGTACCCAATATTATTTCCCCTTATGAGTCCCTGGTGGGTTGAAAGATAGTTGCCATGTATAG
This sequence comes from Neoceratodus forsteri, assembly GCA_016271365.2. NCBI lineage: Eukaryota > Metazoa > Chordata > Ceratodontiformes > Ceratodontidae > Neoceratodus > Neoceratodus forsteri. Next base: position 337,763,765 of record CM028137.1, on the reverse strand, counting down.
TGTGATGTCTACACCTGAGGGGTCCCCTAAACCTGAAGAATTAAAAAAAGCTTGATAAACTATTGCAGGCTGAGGGTCAAACCCTTGTGGACTTCAAAAATTTGCTCGAGACCCCTGCAGGTACCCCTCCCTTGGGGCCCATATGCTGCAACCACTCCTGTGCCTGCAACAGCCCATGCTCCTGCATCAGCCCCTGTGCCTGAACCAGTACTGGCACCTGTTTATGTACCTCTGGTAAGTCATGACCTTCCACGGACTGCAAGTCTTTTCTGGCACCCTCCCCATGCCCAATGGGAGGATGATCTAGAAACATGGATGGACTATGCATCACCCCTTGCACAAGAGTGGCAGTGTACAGAGGCTGAAAAAGGAAAAAGAATTATGGAGAGCCTACAAGTACCTGCACTGGATACCATCTGAGCATTGAGATCCATTAATCTTGATGCTCCTGTGCAAGAGTACTTGGTTGCATCGCAAACTGTGTTTCATAGCCCAGAGACTGGTGAGAACCTTATGTGGAGATTCAAGGCCACCAGGCAGCAGAAAGGGGAACTGCTGTCAGCCTATTTGACACAGTTAGAGAAAGCACTACAGAGAGTGTTTCAAAGAGGAGGTGTGGCCTCAAGTGAACTGAATTGAGTGAGGCTGGACCAGATACTAGAGTCTGCCAGGTACTCCAGCTTCCTATTGCTCAAGTTAAGGTTAAAAGATGGTAAGGCTAATCCTCCCTCTTACATTCCCTTGATGCAGGAAGTGGGAGAGGCAGAGAAGGAGGAAGAATTGTTGGATCCTTGGGTTGTTGTGGCAACTGCAACTCCTACCCTTGAGAGAGCCTGCCTCTTATGTTCTTGGACTCCAAGGGATACTTAAAGAAATTCAAGAGCTGAAAACTGGTGTGACCACTAAGACTGGCCCTGATAAAAGTCAAGATATCCTTCTGGCTATCCATCATAATGGCTTCCTCTTCCTTTTCCCCTTGCTAACCTGCTTAATGCATAGTTCTGTTGCCCTTATAATCCCTGTTTTAAATATTGCCAACTGTTTCTCAACCCCTGATTCTGCCCCATTCTCATTAATGCCTCTTTCAAGCATCTCCCCATTTTCCCAAAGTCTGCCCCCCTAAAATCCAGGATACATGTTTCTGTGTGGCTTGGTTCTGCTCCTCCTGTGATGCCAAACCACAGTGACTGGTGGTCAGTGTTCTTCAGGTGCTCCCCCACTGATACTCCCATCACACTGTCCCATTTGTGAGCACAAGGTCCAGTACTGCCTTCTGTGAGTTGGTTCCATGATCAGTTGCTTAAGGAAGGCAACTTGAAGGGAGTCCAGGATAAATCTGCTCCTGGTTGATGCTGCTGCTGGGAGGCTCCAGTCCACATCTGGAATATTGAGGTCTCCAACCAGCACCACGTCACTGTTGTCTGCCATCCTTTGGATGACTAGCATCAGCTCCCTATTTGTTTCTTCCTCCTGGGCTGGCGGTCTATAGACTACCCCATGCAGATGGCTGGCCAGATTTTTCTTTCAGCTTAACCCACAGTCTCTCTCCCCCATTTTGTTCCTCCTGGATCTCTGTGGCCTTTATCCCATCTTTCACATAAAGCACCACTCCTCCTTCCTTCCTACCTGCCCTGTCTCTTCTGAATATGCTGTAGCCAATTATGGCCTTCTCCCAGTTGTGGTTATCATTACACCAGGTCTCTATGACGGCCACAATGTCCAGGTTCGACTGCACCATGACAGCCTCCAGATCCTCCATCTTGTTGCTAAGGCTCCTGGCATTAGCACACATGGCTTTCCATGAGTTGAACTCCTTGGACTGTTTAGCTGTTCTACTTCAGCCCCTTCCCTGGTTGTCCTTTATCCCTTGTCTGTCCTTCTGTTGAATTTTGCTACCTTTCTGCTTATCCACCTCTTGAGTGCTTATCTCCATCTTTTGCACACTGCTTTGTAGAGATATCCACTCTTCCTGTTCACTGGTTCCACTGCTAGCTGTGGGGGTGGGCATTTAGGTACCCTCCTTGCTGGCCTGCCACCCGACCCTTCCTGATTGATCAGAATTGGTGGGTCCTTCTATGGAAACTGCTGTGCATGTGGATGGAATCCCTGCTCAAGCTGTTCTAGACAGTGGGTGCCAAGTTACAATAATCTTTAAAGACTGGTATGAACAGCACTTATCTGACCAGCTACTACAACCTCTTGATGGACTGCATATATGGGTGGTTGAGTGACAAATAGTATCCATATTTCAGTTACCTAACATTGTGGCTTTCTTTTCCATCCACTGTGGCAGGTGTGGGAGATCCTGCGGAGATACTGTTCTTGGTCTACCCTCCCTCTGGACTGTATGATGATATCCCTGTGCTAACTGGTACTAATTTGCATATGTTTGGCCATTTTGCTCAGCTATGTCAGGAGAGACAGCAAAACAAGACTGGGAGCCCTGCATGTTCATGCCATGATCAAAAGAGCCTAGGACATGCAAATGCACGCTGAGGAGAGTGCCAAAATGAACCTGTGGGTATTGTTTGGAAGAAGGATTCCTCTGCTATCATTCTCATTTTATCATTTTTAATTTTTATTCGACCAGGCAAAAACATCCTTGAGCAAGTTCATTTACAAGATGGTCCTGGGTGGACAATTAATGAAGTACAATAAACAGTGAAGAATTACACATTTAGTAAACATTATTAACACAATATGAATTAAAATACAATGAACAGAGACATGAAAGGTGAACAAAATGTAAATTACATAACGGCATCATCAACTACACGCTAACATAACCAGAGTACCCAGGGGTACTCTAGACAATTAAAAGTGAGAGCTTTAGGTAGCTAAAAGTAAGGGATTTAAGGGGAATTAGATAGGAGAATGATGACAGAGGGAAAAGGAAGGAGAGGTGAGGATGGGGAAAAGGAAAAATGGAGAGGTTGGGGCAAAGCATTAGGCATAGTGGTTGGTAATGGTTGTGGAGGGAGGGGAGAGAGCTGGAGTAAAGGGCTAGACAGACTACATAGAAGGTAATTTAAGGAGGAGGGTTTAGTAGACAGGCTACATGTGATGTACTGATCAGGTAGTTGGACAGTTAAGGATGACAGTTACAAGTTTTGTTTAGCACACTGTTTAGCAGGGATTTGAAGGTGCAAACTCCAGGTATATAAGGGTAAGTTTTAATGATGTCTGGAGAGTGTTCCACAGAGAGGGGATGACAAAGCTGATAGATAAGGTGATATAATGTGTTCTGACTTTAGGGATATCACATGTGATAAGGGACAAGTTCCTCAGACAGTAGGATCCTTGTGCTAATTGGAAGAGCTCAGAAATATTTAGGGGCAGTTTAGTTGAAATGGCTCTGTGGATCCACAAAGAAGCATTCCTCAGCCTCCTGGCACTGAAGGAGGACCAGCCTAACATTCTGTTCAATGAGCAGTGGTGGGTGTTAAGGGGAGCATTAGTAATAAAATGTCATGTAGTGTGTCAAGTTTCGTTAGGGCAGCTTTTGGACAATGGCTTTGGAAAAGGTCCCCATAGTCTAATAATGGAAGAAAGGTAGTTTGAACCAGTTTTGCTTTTGCCTCATGATTGAGAAGGTGTTTAATACGGTAGACTATGCTCAGTCTCTGACATAATTTTTTGACAAGCTCATCAGTGTGATGTAGGAAGCTGAGGTTACCGCACCATGGCATTCAGTCAGTGATTGAAAAACTGGTGCAGAGCTCAGGGTTTTGTCTTCAATGGGGACTAGGGGTCCCCCTGGAGGGATGCAGGCATATACTGGTACGATGGTCTGCATCTGTCCAGGAGGAGAACCAGGATCCTAGGTGATAGGTTTAAATGCTTCATTGGCAAGCATTTAAACTAGCCAAGGGGGGAGGCACTGAAAAGGAGAAGGGAAATCCTAGCCCCCCCAAAAAAAAATCAGGGTAGCTAGTGAGGTAAACACCAAGATAGAGAAGTCGATAAGGAGAAGGGCAGGGGTAAATGGAGAAAAAGACAAAGGCAGTAAGTACAGAGATGGGGCAAAAAGGGGTAAGGCCATCATAAAATGGTGGGTAATGAGTACCAATGCCCATAGTCTAGGTAACAAGCTCCCTGAACTTGTGGCCTTGATAGAAGAGGGCTGCCTGGATATTGTGGTAGTCACCGAAACATGGTACACAGACAACCATGACTGGGATGTCAACATACCAGGGCACACAATCTACAGGAGGGACAGGGAGGGTAGAAGAGAAGGAGTAGCTCTCTATGTAAGGAAAGGGATCAAAGCAATGGAAGTAAAGGGTAAACAGGGAGGAGCGAAGGCACAGTGGGTTACCCTACAGACTGGAAATGGTACCACAATCCACACAGGGGTTGTATACAGACCCCCATCTCAGGGGGATGAAATGGACAAGGAAATGATAGCAGGCATCCTTAGGATTGCAGAGAAAGGGGAGATATTGCTGATGGGGGACCTGAATATGCCAGATGTTAACTGGAGCACCTTTGCTGCAGCCACATCCAAGAGCAGGGCCATTCTCGATGCCCTACAGGGGCATGCTTCAGACAGCTAGCATTGGAACCCACTCGGGAGGGAGAAATCTTAGACCTGGTACTCTCGAATGGGGATGGAGAGAGGATCTCAGATCTAGAAGTGGGTAGCCATCTGGGAACAAGTGACCACCAAACAGTGTGGTTCATGATAAATACAGCTACAGAGTCAAGCCATACAAAAGTGAGGGTGCTGGACTTCAGGAGGGATGACTATGGCAAGATGGGAGAGTGCCATAGAAAAGCACTAACAAACAGTCAAAAAGGAAGGTGGAGCAATAATGGGGAAACATCAAAACTGCCATCACAGAGGCAACAAACGTTTGTGTGAAGCAAATAAACAAATCAAAGTGAAAGAAAAAAACACTATGGTTCTCAAAAGAGGTGGTGGGGAAGGTTAGGGAGAAAAAGATAGCCTTCAGGAAGTATAAGAAAACACAGAAGGAGCAGGAGAGAGAACTGTACCAGTTAAAGCAGAAGGAAGTGGGGAAGGCAATCAGAATAACAAAGGCCCAAAACCAAGGAAAAGACAGACAACTCTGTTAAGAAGGGGGATAAAGCCTTTTATAGGTACATTAGGGAGTGAAGAAAGACAAAGGGAGGGATACTAAGGCTGAATGAAGAGGAGAGTGGGTGGGCAGAGAGGGACAATGAAAAAGCAGGGATACTGAATGAATACTTCCGCTCAGTGTTCGCAAAGGAAGAGGAGGGTGAGGCACCTAATTAAGTCAATAGAAGCACTCTGGATGGGGGGGGTCAATATCAGTCATTTCACAGAATAAAGGGTTCTGAAAGAACTCCTAAAACTGAAAGTGGACAAAGCAATGGTGCCTGATGGGATTCATCCCAGAATTCTAAAAGAACAAAGGGAGAACTAGTAACACCATTGACTACCCTTTTTAACAAATCATGGGAGGATGATGTGGTACCCGAGGACTGGAGGAGGGCAGATGAGATTCCCCTTCACAAAAGCGGGAGCAAAACAAAGACAGGAAACTACAGACCTGTCAGTTTGACCTCTGTGGTAGGGTAAATGATGGAATTGCTTCTGAAGGAAAGAATGGTTGAGTACCTGGAGGCCAGTGGGGCAGAGGACCCAAGGCAGCATGGATTCACAGTGGGAAGATCATGTCAGATGAATCTAATCGATTTCTTTGACTGGGTAACCAAAGTAGTAGGCCAGGGAGGAGCTGTGGACATGGCCTACCTAGACTTTTGCAAGGCATTTGACATAGTACCATGCAAAATATTAATAAACAAATTAGCCAGCCTGGGAGTGGGCCCCAGGGTGATAACCTGGTAAAACATTGTCTGGACAACAGGACACAGAGAGTAATAGTAAACAGAGTCCACAGTGAAGAAAGCGGGGTTACTAGTGGGGTACTGCAGGGTTCAGTACTGGATCTGATCCTTTTTAATGTCTTTATAAGTGACATTGCATAGGGACTGGAAGGAAAAGTCTGTCTCTTTGCAGATGACACAAAGATCTGCAACAGGGTTGATACACAAGGTGGGGTGGAAAGGATGAGAAGGGATTTGGCAATGTTGGAGGAATGGTCAAATGAATGGCAGCTCAGATTCAATGCAAAGAAGTGCAAGGTAATGCACATGGAAACAAAACCCAGGGAAGCATACACAGTGGGGTGAGATACTGACAACAGTAAAAATGGAAAGGGACCTGGGGTAATTATATCAGATGACCTAAAGGTGGGCAAGCAATGTGAGAAGGCAGTAAGGAAGGCTGGGGGGATACTGGGATGCATAGGAAGAGGCATCAATAGTAGAAAACAGCAAGTTGTTACCCTCTGTACAGACAGTTGGTGAGATCCCATCTGGAGTACTGTGTGCAGTTCTGGATACCCCATCTCCTCAAAGACATAGACAGAGTGGAGCTGTCCAGAGGAGAGCAACCAAAATGGTGCACGGTCTGCACCAGAAGACATACGAAGAAAGACTAAAGGAGCTTAATATGTATACCCTTGAGGAAAGAAGGGAGAGAGGGGACATGATTAAACTTTCAAGTACCTCAAGGGAATCAACAAAGTCCAAGAAGTAGCATCTTTCAGAAAAAGAGATGTGCAAGAACAAGGGGGCACAATTTGAAGATAGAGGGGGGATGGCTCAGAGGTAATGTGAGAAAGTATTTTTTCACAGAGAGGGTTGTGGGTGCATGGAACAGCCTCCATGAGGAGGTCGTGGAGTCAAGAACAGTGGAGGAATTGAAGAATGCATGGGACAGACATAAGGCAGTCCTAGTGGGGGGTTGGAGGAAGTAAGCTGTTGGTTAACCAGGATCTGCAGCTTATCTGTTAGGTAGGAAAATGGGCAGACTAGGTGGGCCAAGTGGTCCTTATCTACCGTCAAATTCTATGTTTCTATGTTTCACAGCACTTACCACTTTTTGTTGTCCCAGTACCCGGTCCCGACTCCCAGTCCCAAACTGAATCCTTCTCAATTGAACAGATGGTACAGACTGCTGAAGGACTTGTCTCTGAGTCTGAGTCCAGGAGGGACTGCCAGCAGTGGGCCAGCCCACTAGGGACTATCAAAAACACACCACCAAATGGTCATGGGTGGCAGCAGGGATGGCACAAGACAAGTCCGACAATGACAGGGGAAGGCAGCTCTTCTTATCTCATCAATCTCGATCGTTAAACTCAGCAGCAGTGCACTTAGGACTCACCGAGTCCCTACAATGTCTTTGTTGTTTTATCTAGGGTGGAATAGGACACACAGATGGCGATCCACTGCTCAATGACTGCACCATTGCGAACTGCCTTCCCTCTGAGACACACACACTTGCTGCTCAGTGAGTATGGTGAGCACTACTCTATGACTAGTGTGCACTACGCAGTGCCACAGCAACATGTGTAATTGGCCAATGGCTGTGCCTGCCTATAGGTCCAGAGGACTACAAGGGGTGGGACTGAGACATGGGTTGGGGCAGGCATCTGCCAGGAAGCTGCTAGCATGTTGCTGTTGGGCTTTATCAAAACCCTATAATTTAAAGGAAGGGTGGGGGGAAAGACTGCGGGGCACCAGCTTAACCTGGGGGGCTTGTGCCCCCATTTCTTGGGCTAATGACACCCCTGGATTTACTCTCAAACCAAAAACCCAAGTATTTGAAATGATCTACGGTTTCCAGAGCCTCTCCGAGGAGGGTTTGAATCTTCAAGTCATGATTGTTTGGCACAGATTTTATTGAAAATGTCAAGGAGGAGATGAACATGGTTTTGGACTTTTTTGCATTCAAGAGTAGTTTCAACTGAAGAAGACTGTACTGAAGGACATAAAATTCTCTCTGTAACTCTGCACAAGCAAGCTCCAGGGTGGCCTTAGCTGTATAGAGTACTGTGTTATCTGCCAAGAGATGCACGTTTGCTGTACTGATATTTGAGTCAGTTTTATATATGTAAACAGCAAAGAGAAGGGGTCCCAATATACACTCTTGAGGCACCCCTGACAGAAGTATTTTGAGTGTTGAGAGGTTCCCTTGTGCCTTAACTTGTTGTTTCCTGACAATAAGATAAGATTTAAACCACTTCATGGCAGTGTCGTCTAAGCCAAGATAGCGCAGGGTGGTTAGAAGCAATTCATGGTCAACAGTGTTAAAGGCCTTGCTTAGGCCTAAAAAGAGTGCACAGATGTGTTTGTTTTTTTTTGAGTCAAGTGCAGTTTGTCAGTCATTAGTTACGTTGGTGAGGGCAGAGACCGTACTGTGTTTAGGTTGAAAACCAGACTGAATTGAGTTTAACAGATTATTTGATTCCAAGCATTCCCTCAGTTGGTAGTTGACTAGCTTTTCCAGTATTTTAGATAGTGTGGGTAACAAAGAAATGGGCCTATAATTGTTATGGTCGCAAGTGTCGCAAGATTTGAGGAGAGGTACAATGTGAGCAATTTTCCAGCATGCTGGAAGATCACAAAGGGATAAGGAGAGGTTGAAGAAATGTGTAATGGGGGCGGTCAGGTAGTGATAACCTATTTTTAGGAAAAGAAGCTCTAGAAGATCATTGCCTATGCTTTCCTTGATGTCCAGAGAGATTAATAGGTCCTCAGCCTACTTATAAGATATTGGACCAAAACTGAAAGAGGTATGATGCGAGTCTTTGCTAGTATCGGGGGGATAGGGGGCCATACTATAGGGCTGGGTAGGGAGCTTACTTGCAGGAGAGACATTGAATGCTAGCCCTGCCATAGCAAAGGGGTTGCTAAGTTGGTCCAGGATGTCATCTTGAACTAGCCTCCTTGGAAGATTCAGAAGTCTTTAGCATAAGACTTTCAAACTCCTTCAGAACTGTGGAGGAGTCCATGACTGTTGCAGAAAATGTGTCTTTTATGAAGATAGAACCCCCGTGGGTCTATCGGTTCTGAATACATTGTATGACGGGAGGTTAATACTATGGTCGGAGGGGGGTAGAGCCTTTAGGTAAGAAGGCAAAAACTTTATTTTTATACAGGAAATATGCCATTTTGGACTTTGTCAGTCCAGTTTACAAGACAGTCCTGTTTTCTGATCAAGTTTCACATGAAGTACAAAAATGCAATACAAGTCACACAGACATTATATAAGTAATGATGATTACAATCAGTAACAATAAAAAAAACCTGTTACATATACTATATAAGAATACAATTCTATTTCACACAATGGCAGATGTAAACGTAATGGCCTTTCAATAATTCAATGAAAAAGCTGTGCCTTGTCTCAGCCCTTATAAAAGAAGGTAGACCGTTCCAGTAGGAAGTGGCCAAAGATCTAAGGGTGTAATCCCCAAATCTGTAATTGCACCTTTTTTGAGAAATTTTGCTTTGGTGAACCAACCTTACCTTTTGTTTTTTTATTGTCAGGAACACAAAAAAAATTAAATTTTTGAAATATTATGTTCAGAGTGGTTATCCTTATAATTATGAAGAAATGATAACCAACTCCTTGCATATTCCATCTCAAGAGGCAACCAATTTAAACTACTCAGGAGTAAATAGTGGTGGGTTCTAAAACTATAGCAAAGGACATATCTAGCTACCCTATATTGTAATTTATCAAGTTTAACAGTAATTTATTTGCAGACCTAAATACAAATTCACTATATTTAACCATGGGCATATTACGTTGCTCAGCAATCTTTTTCTAATCAGATTTTTTTAATAAAAATCTAGTTGTTCTTTTTAAAGCCATTAATTTCTTGTTGACCTTACTGATTAGTGTTTCTATATGATCCCTAAAAGTAAGAGCAGAGTCAAAGACTATACCCAAATAACTGTAAGTAGTGACTTGTTCTATTAGGGTCTGATCAACAGCACATACTGTATTTGCAGTTGAGGATAATTTTTTCGTCTATTAGATGGAAAACACATAACTTTGGTCTTTTTATTATTTATTCTAAGCCTTGACCTGGTGAACCACTCCTGTACACTAACAAAATCTTCTTGGAGTCCTCTGGATCATCTCCTGAAGCCACTAAGACTGTGTCATCAGCATACAATCTAATAGATGTATGCTGAACCTCAGAGGGCAAGTTGTTATAAAATAATAGAAATAACAGATGTCCCAAGATAGAACCTTGTAGGACCCCTCTTCTTACTTCAAGGGGTTCAGATAGATGTTGCTTTAAGCCACGTTTCAGAGATCACAAGCACATCAGGTCTGATATGGAGTACCCATGCTTGAATCATATCCAGTTTTTCAGAAGGCTGCACATGTTTAAATGCATAAAACTGATAGCTTTTAGAAGAGGTAATTCTGAAGGGGCATCTATAGAAGTTGGTGGCCCAGGGTTTAATTCTGCATTCCCAGAGCATGGCAATAGGAGCATGATAATTTGTCTAAGTCCCTTTATTAATCCCTCGATAATAAAAGATTGATGGTTTTCTACGAATTATAATTTAGGTGAAGGTGTGCAGGGGGTAGGGAGTTGTTTAAATACTGCCAATGCATGTAATGCTGTTTTGACTGAGATGATGAGAAGGGGAGTGTTGGTATAGGGTTTGCCTTAGGTAAGGAGTAGGCATGTTTGTTCCCTGGGGATCAGTAGCAGTGGTGTGGTGCAGGAATGTTAAAGTAAACATTCTTGGTGGGATGTCAGATAGGTCATTGGCATTGCCATTACATGTCGAGATATAAAGATTAACAGTTAGAAGAAAACAAAAGAATACTTGGTATATATAGCATCATGGTCCCCAAGTTAAGAGCAGGCCTGTAAGATATGGGAAAAAGTAGTGAGAGCAAAGCAAGGGCAGCTAGTGAAGGCTTTGGTGCAAGGGCCTCAAAGAAGAATAACAGACAGTAGATCTTATTATATCAGGAATTTATTAGAGCAGAAAGGTGAAGTTTAAAAACTGTAATCAGAATACTAAGCCAGGGTTTGTGTCCCTCTAGTGGCTGCCCAGTATAACTTGCCAATGGGAAATCGAGCAGTGGAAGGAACTGGCCTTGAAATATGACAGCATTAATGTTTGAGTAGAGGGCAGAATTTAGTTGCTACAGTGCCAGACTGATGGAGTCTGGATGCTGTGTCGCTGGAACATTTGTTCACCTTGCACACCATGGGCCAGATTTTCAAACTTTTGGGAATGTCACAAGCCACGGGTGCGCCCAGTATATGATGAACTGGGCTTGTGGCATTCCCCTGCTGGCGATCAGGAATTTCCAACCCTTGTGCTCATTGCCGCTCCTTAGACTACAGTTTTGTGGTCTAGTGTGCACCACCCCCAGAAGTCCAAGTACCAGTGCTTGCGCCAGAGCATTGGCATAAATAGCTGCAAACCATGGAAACTGTCACAGCTGCACCCAAGAATGGAAAGTTAGGCATAATTGGGCATAGTTGCTGCAAAGGGGGTTGGTGAACTGCAGAATTAAGAGTCCCATGGTGCAGGACAGGACGCAAGCCCTGTGCCCCCTTTGGAAAATCATGCCCTATCTCTCAAGCTCCATTTTGAACTCTTTTTTTTTTTTGTTTTATTTTTTTATATTCTTTTTCTGGCTCTGCTTGGCCCTGGAGAACTCTCTCGGACATCCACACATCCTCGGCTCTATCTCCAGGCCTGAAACTCTCCAGCTTCCTGGCACCAGCCCGGCTATCCCCTTGGCTCTGAGCCCTCCCAAGGTGGGGCCACCCTATCCAGTCAGGGCACTCTGTCTGTAATTCAGGCCGGGCTGGGCTCAGCCCAGGAGCTGGAGGAGTCCGGCCAGTGGAGTGTGGTCAAGGGGGCGGTGCCATCACCTATCTCCAAGAGCTGGGATTTTCTTGGCTGAGTTACATCCTCTTCCCCTCCATCCCCCCAGCACAGCTTGGATGTGAAATGGCACCAGGCATGCCTGCAGCAGCTCTGCGTCCCCTCTAGCATGCCCTGTGCATTGCATTGCCTCCGGTTGCCACCAGGAGCCGCTGCGGTGCCAGGCTGGAGCCTGGATTCCACTTCCCCCGAGAGAGGAGAGCAGTCCTCTGGATGCTCGATCCTCTCTCTCTCCTGCCAACCCCTGGTGGCCCGGGATCGTTCCCAAACCAGGGTCGCCGGCGTGGTGCAAGGTGTGGCATCCAGCACCTTAACCCTTAGCACCACCGGGCTGGCTGATTTTGAACTCTTTAAAGCTGCCTGTATCAACCTTGTAGGCATTACAGAGACCTTACACCTGCTCTACATTCTTCAGGAGGTGCAATTTATTTTCTAGAACAGTTAAGACTCCATCCACCATCTGAAAAATCATAACAATAAACAATACATGTATTTTTGTACATTTGTTCAGTATTTGACCAGTTTGTTGTTAGACCCTGCAATGAAATAACCTGCAATACAAAAAAACATTGTCACCTTAACAGCAGCAAGTACAGTTAACACAATACACAACTGTTCAGCATTTGTGACTGCGACCCTGAGGTAATGCTCAGACCACACACACACACACACACACACACTCAGAAAGAAAAATGTTTCTTAACACATTCACAAGCTGAAATAAAACATTTCTTCAAGCACATGACAAATTGTTATTTACAGGTTCATTTCAGAGCCTCACCCCACCCTATGGTTACTTGCCAAAGTTCCAGATGTATTTTGTAAGCAGTTCTTCCAGAAAACCATGACACCTGTAACACATTACATAACACAATCTGTCACTTTTTTTTCAAACACAGGTGAACACCGGAAATCAACTCCCCCCCATTCCTCCCCAACCACAACACAAGTACTGTACAAGCAGAAATTCACAGCGTCCCTATTTCAAGTTAAAAGAACCATGCTTTTATAACTCTCCACTGAATATTTATTGTACAAATATGAAACAAGTGCTGACTATAGAGACATTGCTTTTTACTCAGACTTTAATGCAGACATGCATACAGTTCTAACTGCAGTAGAATCAGACTTTCAAGCAGAAATGCATACTGTTCTAATAAGCTGAATGATAACTCTGTGTACACATTGAAGCAATAGTTTCTCTGATAATGTATTTGACTTTATGAGGGCCAGTATCCTCCACTGTCCCACAGTTTGAGTGTTTGTTTCCCACATTCCAGTGATAAAAAGTTAAAAGGTACAGTACAATAGCAGCAGCAAATAAAGTAAGCCTATGACAGTGCTCTCAATCGACCCCACAAATAAAAAAGTATGGACCTTTCTAATTCCTTTCCCTTTTCACAAGGTTTTCCACTGTTAGTTGAGTGAAGTATTAATGTGGGCCACGTGGGTCTGGCTTGAACAAAATCTAGAGAACAGTACAAACACTTATATTTGTTTTTCTTTTTACAAACAACTACCCTCCCTAAAACAAAAATAAGATTTTATAATCAACCCCCTGAACCAAAAAAAGGACAGGACTAAGACTTTACAATCCACAACTTCACCAAAATGAAAATGGCAAGACTAAGAGCACTGATTATTTTTTTACAATTGCCCCCCCCCAAAGAAAATAACAAGACCAAGAGTACTGATCTTTTTTATGCAATAGACTCCCCAAAATAAAATGACAAGAATAAGACTAGGGCTGTGTAAAATTTACCTCTGGCCAGAAAAATTCTGATTTCACTTCTGCAATATTTCACAACATTTCTGCAAAATTCCAAACAATTTCACCAAAACTGTGATTTCAGCTATTTACATCTAAATAAAAAAGTTTTTGCCCACACTGCACCAAATCTGGTATGATGACTTAGCCAAGGTCCATACAGAAGTGTACCACATTTCAGATCTCTGTTTTTAAGGGTGACTGAACTATAAACCACCGAACGTTCAGACATTTTAAAATTATTATTTTACAATTATGAAAACTAAACATACTTGTCCAACTTGCACCAAATTTAGTATGATGACTTTATCAAGGTCCATACAGAAGTGTACCAAGTTTTAGATCTCTATCGTTAAAGATGGCTGACATATAATCCTCTAGACCTTTGGAAATCTTAAAGTTTATATTTCATAACTATAAAAACTGCAGAAATGAAAGCCCCTATAACTTTAAAACTAGAGAACAGAGTATCACCAATTTTGTTAGGTTACCTGACCTTAAATATTAGGCTTTGAGTGTACTCCCGTGACCTAGCAGCTGAGTGTCATGCGGATGACCCAGGTCTGGAAATTAACCCAGGAAGGCACATCTGGAGGCAGATCATGGGTGAGACAGCTGCTGCTCAGCAGTTCATCTTGGTCAGGGAGGCAATGTGTTCCAGCAACACAGCAACCCCTACAGCTGGGCCAGGGAGCTTGCTCCTGCCACAATGGAAGCTGTGGCTGTGTGAGGCTGACATAGACCCTGCTCCCAGCAAAGAGATGGAAGGGATAAAGCACTAGAGAAAAAAATGGTAGCCAGCTGAATGATGACTGGGGTCAGACTGATCAGGGTACATCCCTGTGAACAAGTTATATCCCTGAAAGATGGGCTGCTGGCTAGGAGAAAAACCAGTATGGAGAAAAAAAAGAGGCTGTATGTATAAGCAGGCTGGCTAATTTATAAGCAGCCAAATTATCCAAAATAACATAAGTAATTAAAGTTGAATTTCAGGAGCTTTTGTGAAACTGTTGAATGTTATACTATGTTTGTCAAAGCCATGTCCATACATTTTGCCTAGTCACACCCTTGAGTTACCATTGTAGAGGAAGGTAACAGCTGGGTAAAGTGACAATAAGCTAGCATTCATAGGAGGCTCCATAGTAAAATTATAGTGGTGCCAAGTGTCAGGTCACTATCTTGCATGACGAACCATGAAGATTAGTCATGGGCATCACTGTTCTAAAGCCTGAATTCTTTCAATATGACAAACAACCACTAGAACTCATTGGCTTAAAGTGGTTTTCCAAGATTCAGGTCTAGCTTACATTGTTTTGTACCTTATGCTGGCAAAATTCAATCTTCCTCATTTTCATTATTTTTTTCCATGTCTGTATTTAGATAGAAGAGATTGTAGTTTGGCCCCGACAAGGTGGCCAGTCAGTCTTTTCACTGTTTGATTCCTCTGGCATGCCCCTGAGGTGAGACATATAATGATGTGGCACAAGCAAAAGCACGGGGGCACACTCCATTGCAGTCAATGAGGGCAGAATTTGATCACTACTTATTGTAATAAATAATGATGGTCAGTTGGAGATTATTGAAGGCCAACGTTAAACCAGCAAGGCCCTTGTTATCCAAGCAGGGGTCTGCATTAGTCTCCAAATGGCCATCATTGTTTATTACTAGTGATCAAATTCAGCCCCATTGACTTAAATGGGGCACGTCCCCCTGCTCTACCTTGCTCCACATTATTACGCACCTCAGCGTGGGGGTGTGCCTGAGGAATCAGGAAGTGAAGGGATCAGCTGCCCACCTTGATGGGGCCAAACTACAATCCCTTCTATCTAAATAAAGACACAGAATAAAATAATGAAAATGGAACAGAATGAATTTCACCAGCATAAAGTACAACATAATGTTAGTCAGACCGGAACTAAAAAAAGTTGTTAAGTCACTTTAATGACTTAAGGAACCACATGCACTTGTAGCATTTTTTCTGTACAGTGCCACTTGCTGACTTTTTAACAACTCTGTAGATAACAATGGAAATGTTAACTATTTGAAAACAACATCTAGTTGCAGTTTAAGCCATTGTGATAGAAGTATCTGGAATCTTTATTATATGCAAAGGAATTGGGCACTTAACCACTTCTGTAGAAAAATAACACTCTGGCTCCAAAGTAGTGTTACAAAAGTGCTCTTTTGTGTCTCTTTTATTTCACTTTAAATACACATAGATAAAACCTAGCAGATGCCCAAATGCATGTGTAAAGCATTTTGGATCCTCTGATCCTTTTTCAAAGGCTGCTAAAGAAAATGCGCAAACCCCTTAAATACATTAACACTTGATGACATCATGCAACATTGAAAATCATCAGGATGCATTCAGTCCACTTATTCACATACATCTTAAAACAATACATGTAAACAAGGGCAAAATGTGACACAAGTGACAACATTAAGAAAAAGTTATATGGGAAAGGCAACAAGTACAAAACCAACCACATAACTTACTATAAAATCCTTGAGTCTGACTAGGGACTCCCTGAAAAAATGAAAATCATTTTTAACTCCAAAGTACCTTAATAATTACTCTGCTAAAAAATAGAATAAAGTATGGGGTGGTGTGTGTAATGAGAAGTTTACAGACACCTGAGCGGTTAGATGCTACATAAACCCTGACAGCGAAGCTCAAGGGGTTTTTGCAAAGCATCTGACCCTGAGGGTGTATGTAAACTCTGAAGCCTACACTACCCTTATATTTTATTTTATATAATTGTTGGGTCTCCCCTTTTTGGCCAAAGCAATTATATAAAATAGCAACCGTTCTGGTGCGCCCGCATTCCAGTTCAGTTTTCAGCTAGTCCACAGATTTTCATTTTTGGAGGTTTTACATTTTTTTAAAATATTTTGCTATCCCCTATTTGTAGAAAATAACACTTTTTTTGTTTATGAAGTAATGTACCACCTTGTTTCTCTGGCAGCAGGGCTGCGGGCGAGAAGGAAGCGGTGAGCCAGGAAGGGAGACACTGCTGCGGGCGCATGTGCAGGGCAAGGGGAATCATGTGCATGTTTGCCATTATAAATGCTCCTTTACAATGTCAAATTATGGCACGGTCTTCCTATGGCAGAAAGGGGAAACCTATTAATTATTACTTCAACAATGGTACAGAGTTAGATGGGGAGCACTACTCATATCTACATATTATTCTAATTTGTTTACATCTCATGCAGCTTCCTAGAAATGAAAATAATTAGTAAAGTCTGCATAACAGGCTTTTAGAAGCAGATGCAGATAGTTAAGGATTAGCTGCCACTTCCAGTGTCCATATCTCCTTGCTGGTGCATATCTACTCAAAAGCCTGCTGTGTTTAGTTATAATGCTGGGCATCACTGATGCAGGAGTGTTAGAGTGGTATTGCAGGGTCACGATGCTAGTGAAGGCAATGTGATTCTTTGATATCAGTGATGATAAGTACTTTGTGAAAATTAAATTCCACAAGTGGAATTGTAATGACATTACCTACTGTACATCCATAACTTTTTAAGCAAAGTTTGCCAGTTAGTAATTTCTAAAGTATTCACAATAAAATTTAACCTCATAAACCACATTTATCCAACTTAATTAGATTCCAGGACATATTTACTTTGGTATGCATGCCAAATCTTGAGGGTATACCTGCAATACCAGCAGAACTGTAAACATCCTCATATTTTGACATTTTTCACAGAATTTAACAAATAATTGTGAAATTTTGAACTCCTGTAACTTACAATTTACACAGCCGATTTTCTTTCTAGTTAGCAGTTTCTGTGACTTTTTCAAGAAAATATGCATTTAAATGTTAAATTATCTAGCTCCAAAGTAGCTAAGTTATAAGCACAAAATGTCTTCATAAATTTTCACATGAATAGTGTAACCCCCTCATTCCCAGGAGTTACTAGAATCCCAGTAAGAACCAGTGGCAGGCAGGGATAGGCAGCGTGTGAAATGCCAGGTAAATGGATTTCACAGTGTCATACTCTGTTTTTCAGTCTCAGCTGAGCTGGAGTGATGATGTCACTTTGGAACTCTCACAGCTGCATAAGCCATGCTTGTTTAGCTGCAGGGGAGATAGCTTTGGAATGTTCGTGAGTTTGTAGAGTGGAGTTCCAGGAGGATGCTTCAGCTTGCAGCAGCTCCTCAGTTTAGCTCTGCCAGAGAGCTACCACTGTGTTTTGGGTAGTTTGTTCTCACACTAGAAGAATAACATAGAAGACAGAGATTGAAGTAGTGGAAACCGTTCCAAGTGGGTTTTCCTTTGCCCCATTCCAGAAGGGATGGGGGAAATCTTCAGGGACAAGGGGCAATCCCCTCACCCAGTCTGTCCAGTGAAGCTGCCTGTGTCAACTTCAGAAGCTGTGAGTACTTTTGTGTTTGGCCCAGGAGGGGCACCTGCATTCCTTGGTGAATTTTCTCTGATAAAAAGGACCCTGTCACCTAGACTGTTTCTGTTTTTTTAAAAGTGTCTGCCTACTATGGAGTCTAGAGAGAGAGAGAGACTGTCCAAGTACAGAACATTTAGTCATGTAGTATGTTAAGTGTGAAAAACATTTCAAGACAGCATCTACTGCACACAGTACTCCATGTGAGGTCTGACCAGGGTTTTGTATAATGACATCACTACCTTACTACTTCTACTGGTGATACCCCTTGCTATGCACCCCAGAATGCCACTGGCCCTCCCTGCTGCCTTTGTGTTCTGCTTTGACATTTTCAGGTCATCTGAAATAGTAACCTCTTTGGTGACTGTCAGCAACTCCCCCCAAATCCTGTAGCACTTCCCAGGGTTACTGTGTCTCAGGTTCATAATTTTGCACTTTTTTAAATTAAACCTCAGTTGCTACTCTGCAGACCATTTCTCAAGGCTTCTCCGATCCCTCCTCATTTTCTCAAACCCTTCAGGAGTATCCACCCTGTTACAGATCTTTGTGTCATCCACAGACAGGCAGACCTTTCCTTCCAGCCCTTCTGCAATGTCACTGATGAAGACATTGAACAGAACCGGTCCAAGGACTGATCCCTGAGATACTCCGCTGATCACCCGTCTCTCCACCGATTATACTCCATTTACCACCACCCTCTGTCTCCTGTCCATTAGCCAGTTCCTAACCCAGTTTACCACCTTGTCTCCCATGCCCAGACTACCCATCTTGTTAACCAGCCTCCAGTGTGGGACGGTGTCAAAGGCTTTGCTGAAATCAAGGTAGGCTATGTCCACTGCACCCCCTGATTTACTTCCTTCATCACCCAGTTGAAGAAGTCTATAAGATTCATCTGACATGATCTACCTGCTGTGAACCCATGTTGCCTAGGGTCCTGGGCACCAATGGCTTCTAGATGTCCCACTATGCTTTCCTTAAGCAGTGCCTCCATGATCTTCCCCACTACTGAGGTGAGGCTAACTGGCCTATAGTTGCCCACCTCCTCTCTACTGCCTGATTTGTGTAGAGGGACATGTGTCCTCCTTCAATCCTCTGGCACCACTCCTGTGTTAAGTGACTCTGTGAAAAATGCTGCAAGAGGTTCTGCTAGCTCTCTTTGCAGCTCCCATATTATCATTGGGTGTATGCCATCTGGTCCCATTACATTGCCCACCTTCAATTTAGTGAGCTTCTGCAAGCTCTCTCCCCCATTAATGGACTGTTTTCCAAATATTCCCCCCTTGGCATCTGATGCTTTGTGTGGTCCCTGTCCCTCCCCCCTTCTGTGAATATTGAACAGAAGTATTTATTCAGTATTTCTGCCTTATCCATGTCTCCCACCTTACACTCCCCATCCTCCACTTTAAGTCTTACCCCCCCCAGTTTTTCTCCTTTCACTGATGTACCTGTAGAATGTTTTGTCCCATTTCTTTACTGTCTGTGCTAAACTTTCCTCAGTCTGTGCCTTTGCTATCCTCACCACCCTCCCTGCTTCCTTTAGACACTCTCAGTACACCTCTCTGTCCTTCTCCCTTTGGGTCTGCTTATATTATTGAAACCCTGACCTTTTAGCTCTTACCTTTTCTGCTACCTCTTTTGAGAACCATAGTGGCCTTTTTCTTCTCTTGCCTTTTGATATCAATCTGATGCATTTGTTTGTTACTTCCACTATGGCTCCATTTAGGTTCTCCCATTGCTCTTGCACCCCCACTTCCATCCCCTTATTCTCCAGGGCACTTTTGATAACTCTCCCCATTTCAGCAAACTCTGCCTTTTTGAAATCAAAAACCTTCGCCCTAGTGTGCCTTGACTGAATCCCTGTTTGTATGCTGAACCACACTATGTGGTGATCACTGGATCCTAGTTGCCCCTCCACCCAGACATCAGTGATTCTTTCCCTGTTGGTCATTACTAGATCAAGAATCACCCTGTCTCTGGTGGGATCAAGCACCAGCTACCTGAGTCCTGGCCCTTGTAGGGAATCCAGGATGCCTCTGCTTCTGGCTGAAGAGGCTGCCTGGGTGGTCCAATCCACATCTGGCATACTGAAGTCCCCATCAGCAGAATCTCACCTTTCATTGCCATTTAGTGTACTTCATCCTCAAGGTTCCTATCCACTTCTTCCCCCTGACCTGGAGGCCTGTATATCACCCCTGTGCATATTGCTGTGCCATTTCCTGGTTCAAGGTGACCCACAATGCCTCAGCCTCTCCCTGCCTACCCTGTATCTGAGTTGCCTTTATACCCTCCTTGACATACAGGGCAACCCATTTTTAGCCTTCCCTATCTCAACTAAACAGAGTATAACCTGGTATATTTACCTCTCACCCATGACTGGCAGTGTACCAGGTTTCAGAGTGGGGAGATTCAGAGCTGACCTTGGCAGCAGGCAGAAAAGGAGGTGACAGGCTGCAGTACACTATTTCAGCCCCTCTCCTCAAAAATTCAAAGAAATGCAGCCATGTGAATCATAATGGCAACATTCTGAGTGCTGGCCAGGAGAAGTGGTAACTAAATTTAGGAGGCAGCAGATTATGGTGTGTTATTCCCCTGACTCAACCACACAGAGCAGGCGAAGGTTCAGTTAAGCAAAAGGAAAAAAAAGATACAGCCTCAGTCAGCTCAGAACATGAGGAAAAACTCAGACTGGGTGACTGAGATCAAACCAATAAGTGGCACTGGCAAATGAAGTTTGGGGCTAAGAAATAATGTGTGTGGGATCGTGAGGGTTTTTAAATTTATAGCGGGTCGGTGAGCAGGGAGTTAGTTAGAATGTAGAATGTGGTGGCAGTATATTTTCTGGCAGGCAGCTTCTGTGCTGCATGGCTGTTGCCCTGACTATAATTAATTGGGTGTGCCAACTGCACATCGAAACATTTACAAGGAAATCCCCCACAGGGATAATTTCGACAGGTTATGAAATTGTCACTGTGAGGGACGTGAGGGAAAAATGTTGCCCTTTTGCCATGTGTCACCCCTCTTCAAATCAACTCCGAATCGCAGCCCCCCGAGAGAAACACTTAATGTCGGACAGGCAAATTTCACCTGTTGACATTGGGGATCTCACTATGCAAGACTTCAACAATGGTGTTGTCGATTTGGCATAGGTAAACCAATGAATTGCACTCCATGGTGTACCTGGAGTACCTGTTCCTACTCCCTTGGCATGACTGCCAAAATTATTCAGCACAGTCCCTTGTGGGATTTCACAGGCAATCCCGCTGTCATATAAATGTCAAAAGCAAGCAGCAGGGTAGGTGTGGTATAAATTCAGAAATAAAAGAGCCAAGATACCTATAAGATAGTCCTTTGTATCAAAGTTAGTTTTCTTTTTTGTTTGCTTTTAATAAGAGCTGTAACAGGTATAATTTTATCATTGATTTTATTGCTTCAGAAAGCGTTCTGCTGACCTACAAGGTGCAAACTGTTTCATTTATCAACAGCAAACATTTCAAGTTGGTAAAGTGCAAGATATCCACTGTTACAGTCTACAAAACACGTCCAGATATCAAAACTCCAGATCTGTGTAAAAATACAAAAGAACTCACACCTTAACAAGTGGCTAGTTATTGGATTCAGGTAAGGTGTGAGTTCTTTTGTATTTCTGTACAAATCTGGAACCTTGATATCTTGTCGTGTTTTGTGGACTGTACAAAAGCATATACCTCAGCTGGGTGCAGCAGAAAGGGCATCATAATGTGGGCATCATGATTAGGGTGAGTGTATTCTGGGCAGTCAGGATTTCTGTGCTGCGATCATTCTAGACTTCTGACCATGGGGCCCAAATTGTGATTCTCCCCCAATCTGTGCAAGGTGGGAAGGGTGTTTATATCTATTTGAGGGGGTGCAGGGCGTGAAGCCCCCCGGCAATGGGGCCAACATGTGGTGTGTGATCACTGACATGCGCAATGTAATTGTCGGTCATGCAGGTTGCTGTCGCCCATTTGCCTCCGCTCCAGTTTTCCATGGTGCCTTTCATTTCACCCTATTGTGCATGACCTGTACCAGAGGGGGATCTCCTCCTGACGATACTGTGATAGCAAATCCCCGTTAGGGTATATCTAAACCTGTGGTTTGCCTGGCATGTGTATTTTTATGAAATGTCCCTAAATATTGTTAACCCTGAGCTGTGTGAGGTGCTTTTTATGTTGGCTTGCCGTGCTTGTGCGCAAATCAACATCTTGGGAGAGTGCATATTTGGAGGCACGGCCGCTATTGGGAGAATGCAGGGCATGCATCAGTTGGTGTGTCCCTCATTCCCCAATCAGCCCAATGCCCGCCACCATGCATGCTAATGTGGTAGAGCACATCCAAGGAAAGGTATTTGCAATCCGGAAAGCAAAGCTCGCTAGATGGAGCCGGACCCTTCCTGCCACATTACAGCATGGCGGTGGACACCCAATGGTCGACTTCTGGGGTGCCCAATCCCCCAGCTGGCTTTCTGTGGCGCAGAAATTTGCCAATGGGGAGCCCACCCCCATCAGCATAAATCAGCCCCTCTCACATTTCTTATGCCGAGGGGGTGCCCAATCCAGCCGGTTTTTGCCTCCCCGGCTTGTCACTGGGGTACAACGGGTGCCCCAATCCTCTTGGCATAAATGCACCCCATTGTCTCCTGATGAGGGTGCCCAACTTCGCTGGCTCCAGCCCCCAAGCAGCTCTCCCAATGCCACGCCAGAGCCCATCCCAGCGTGGCAAATGTCCCGTGTCATCCTCCTCAAAAAAAAAGTCTCTGAAAGAAAAAAAGGTCCCTCATGGTCTCAGTGACCCCCTCCCCCCCGCAACCACCCACTGCACACCCTGCCTCCCCATACTTACCTCCGGACTCCGGCGTGATGATCTTCGGTGGACTGGGAACACATCTGCACTCTTCAAAGCCGACTTGAAGAAATGCCGGTAAGCTGTATAATGGAATGAATAGGGTATTTTCAACTTTGCTGCATATCTCGGACATTTATTGGAATTTTGGCACCAAATTTTCAGCATGGGGTTTTTTGGGGCCCCTTCTCATGAATTTTATCACTGTCATGGCATTAATCAGCCTCAAAAGGTGATTTTGCAGTCTCTGCAGGAAATCACTTTTCGGGACCCATTAACAAAATGACAGTGCCAGTGTTCATGAGGCGGCCTTTCAAAAAGCCTATGTTCCAAATTTGGTGTAAAAAATTTGACAAATGCCTGTTTTACGAGCGTGTGTTGTGCCGGTTGCTTTCACGGGCGCTCAGCAACCGGCGCTTGTAACTTCGCGCATCGCAATATTTTAATGCCGTATTTTCAGCATTGTCATTTTTGTACACCTCCTTGTGAACAGTACAGCTGTCATTTTCCATATCCTGTCCAAAATGTGTTTCCGCACTTCTGGCGCACAATTTATTTATTTATTTATTTATCAAGTCTAGAATTACAAATACCTTTGAGCCATGGCTCTTTTACAAAGGTTCCACGTCAGAGAAATACAAATTATGGGGAAGATCAAGACAGGCATTACAACAATGTGGACATTGCAAACAGAGTACAGATTAATACAGTTCAAGGGTAGCATTGTAACAAGGCAGCCAGCGGCATTTGTCAGAGAAAATAGACAACAGATAAGAAGTGCCAGAGTCATAGGGAGAGGGAAGAGGGTGGAGGGAGAAGGAATGTAGGAAGGGTGGCAAGAGGGTGAAAAGTGCAGCATTGGGTATACCACGATGTGAGGGTAGAATCCAGTGGGAGGGGGACAACTAGAGCAGAAAGGGAAGTGGAGAAACAAGGTTAAGTTGGGCAGTCACAGGAGCTGTTGGTAGTGAGATAGTCCCGGAGCCTAGTTTTAAACATACCAATAGTTGGGGCAGAGGAGATGGTTGGGCTGAGGCCATTGAACCAGAGTGGCACTCGATAAGCAAAAGCGTTGTCCCTGTGAAGTGTGACAGTGGGGACTTTCAGTAGCTGTAGCGTGGATCTCCTAAGGCGCCATTTGTTAATCGGTGTTGTAACAGAGTTGAGACCCCAGAAGGTGCAAGACCAAGGTAGATTTTTTCACCATGGAGCAGGTGAGAAACTTTATCGGTTTGATGGTTGGAGCCAGCGGTCTGAGTGTACAGGTCACATGTGTGGGTGAGACGGTGAGCACCAGTGATGAGCCGACATGCTTTATTTAAGGTAGTTGAGAGGCATCTAAGGGTTGTGGTTGTGGCCGAGCCATAAATGATGAGACCATAGTCTATTACAGAGATCACAGAGCTCAGGACTGCAACCTTCAAAGCTTTTGGCGTGAGGTGTGGTCTGTGTTTGTAGAGGAGACCAAGCCATGTATTAGCAGCTCTAGCTACATTATCTACGTGAAGTCCATAGGAGAGATTAGGGTCAAGCTGTATCCCTAAGTATTTGAAGGACCCCACCTGATCTAGAGTGTTCCCCTGGGTGGTGGAGATAGCCAAGTGGTGTAGCTTGTGTGGGTTATGAGAGCTGCAGAAGAGCATAGATTTGGTTTTCTTGTCATTGAGGACCAGTTTATGATTAAGAAACCATGTCTCTACAGAACTGAAACCAAGTTGAAGGTTGTGTTGAAGAGTTGCAGGATCTTTGTGAGTGGAGAATACAACAGCATCATCGGCATATAGTATGGTCTGCTCAGAGCAGTGGTAAGGGAGGGAGTTTAAGAAAAGGCTAAAAAGGAGGGGTCCCAGTATGGATCCCTGTGGGACACCCGAGCGAACATTCAGGGTGTTAGAAAGAGCGTCTGCAATTTTTACTCTCTGTGACCGGTTTTCTAAGTAGTTTTTAAACCAGAGAGAAGAGTCAGGTGATAGCCCAGCATTCAGTAGTTGGTGTATTAATAATCCATGGTGTACTGTATTGAAGGCCTTGGAGAGGTCGTGGCAGCCCCTGTGAGAAAGGCACGTTGTCAAGGATTTGTGCAAAGCTCCAGTGAACTCAAGAAGGGCTGTGGTGGTGCTGTGACCTTTCCAGAAGCCGTGTTGTTGTGGACAAGGTATATTGTATTTATCCAAGTGGTAGGTAAGTTGATCAGCCACGATGTGCTCAAGTGCCTTAGAGAGTGGGGGCAGTATGGAGATAGGGCGATAATTTGAGTGAATCGTCTTGTCCCCACTTTTATGGATGGGTGTCACGGTGGCTGTTTTCCATAGGTCTGGGAATTTTCCACAGCTGAGAGAGAGGTTTAGGATTTTTGTTAATGGATGAATTACCTCATCGAGGGTGAGCAAAAGAAGCTTAAGGTCCAGGGTGTCACTACTAGATCTAGATTTAGAGATAGCTACAGTAATATAGCGGCAAGCTTCATTCAGCCTTACCTTCCTGAAGTAGAAGAGGGGATGGTTAGACTGAGGGGCTGAGGTATTTGGGGAGTAGGCCCTGTTTTGGAAAAAGTCATGGGGTAGAACAGCACTAAGGTCTGAAAAGCCATGTTAAAGATGTTTGCGATCACCTTGGGGTCAAGGTTTGAGGATCCATCAACCATTAACATGGCCAGAGAGGTTTTTGGCTGCTTCCCTGTGACATCCTTGATATTGTCCAAGAAAGCACGACCATTTCCCCATGTATTGGTGAGAGCATCTTTGTAATAGGTGGATTTCATTGTGCAGGCATTTCGTGCTTGTTTGTAATTTTGGATGTCCAGTTGTTTGCCAGTGGCCCTGACAACTGCCCAGAGGTGATCCCTTAGTTTCAGCTGTGAGAGAAGAGCCGCAGTGACCCATGGACAATAGCACAGTCGTTGTGGGAAATCAGTGTTTCAGCCAGATTATGAAAATGACAGTGACACAGTTCATGAGCAGAGGTCCTAAAATACCTATGTTGAAAATTTGGTGATGATACTCAATAAAATGACTGTGTTATGAGCGTGCATTGGCAGATTGCACGCACTCTTGCACAGTCACGCATTTGTGATATTTTCACCCTGGATTTTCACCATTGCCATTTTCCACACCTCTTGATGAACAGTACAGCCATCATTTCACATATCCTGCCCAAAATGTGTTTTCGCACTTCCGGCACAGAATAGCGTAGTCGCTGTGCGAAATCACTTCTTGGGACACTTTGAGGAAATAACAATGACCCTGTACATGAGCAGAGCTGCTAAAATGCCTATGTTGAAAATTTTGTGCCGAACGCCCATAAATTGGCAGTGTTCCTAGCGTGCATTGCATAGTTCACACGCACCCTTGTAACTTCGCAAATTTGCTATCTTTACTTGCCACATTTTCAACACTGGCAATTTTTTACACCTCTTATGAACTGTACAGCTGTCATTTTTCACATCCTGCCCAAACTGTGTTTTCGCACATCTGGTGCACAATGGCTCAGTCACTGTGGGAAATCAACTTTCGGGACAGATTAACAAAATTGCAGTGCCACTGTTTATGAGCAGAGGTCCCAAAATGCCTATGCTGAAAATTTGGTTAAAACCCAAAATAATTGCATTACAGGCGTGCGTTGTCCAATTTCTATGCACACTCGTGACTTCACCAATTTTTCATATTTTCACTCCAGATTTTCAACATTGTCATTTTTTTGTACCTCCTCATGAAAAGTACAGCTGTCATTTTTCACATCCTGTGCAAAATGTGTTTTCGCACCAGTGGTGCCAAATGGCACAGTCACTGTGCAAAAATCACCTTTTGGCTAATGAACTGATAGTGCCACTGTTCATGAGGTAGGGTCACAAAAATTTCATGTTAAAATATTGGAGTGAAAATGCCTCGGGGGTTACAGTTTCCAGCTGCAACAACCTGCCCTGTAGAGGCTGACAGGTGTCAGGGGTGTGTCTTGGGATTGTTGGACGTAATGCTCATGCCATTCCACCCCACCCCACCCCACCCTACAGCCAGTGACAATCATCAAGATGTGCCTTGGATGCTTTGGCTCCAAAGTTCACCCCACTGTCCTGTACTGCACCCATCTCAGTGTATTTCCTTATGGAATGGGGTGAGCGTAAAGCCCAAAGACCCCAATGCACACCACAACACTCGTCGGTGTCTGCAGGATAAGGAGAGGAGAAATGGCTTGAGCACTATGGCCAACACCCAAAGGGACACCCCAATGCCTGTCAGTCTCTGCAGCGTGGGGGTGGGTTGGCATCAGTTCAATACTTCATTGCTATTCCTATTATGCATCTCTCTAACTCCTGCACTACCAATGCCAATGCCAGCAAGCCAACATTCGGCATTGACAAATGCTTGTTTGTAGTTGGGATAGTTCTTGCTTTAAATGGCACACACATTTCAGCAGAGCAAGGCTTTTTGTTGTCACACTGTCAACCAACCTTTTCAGCCTGGAGCTCTGTTCCATAACACTAGCCTTCTAATCTTCTATCAGACTCCCTACCTACCAAGTCATTTGTGGCTAAATGGACAATAACGTGTGTGTAGGTGTGTGTGTTTGTGTTCATTGTTACGTGTGCTTATGTGTGTGTGTGTGTGTGTGTGTGTGTGTTTGTATATGTGAGCATGCATTTTGTCGTGTGTGTGTGTGTGTGTGTTTAACAGGGAATACTCCAGTATTCTGTAAACTGATGAAAATCTGTTGACTTTTATCTAACAGGACTTTGTTATTAATGCCGTTCTCACCATGAAGGATGTGGCTGCAGATCTGAATGAGACAGTTAGGAGACAGGAGGCAGCTGAAGTACCAGTGCAGGTAAGATATCAACTCTTGTGAGTTCAGACAGTAGATATCCATTCCAGTTGCTATTCCTTGAAAATGCATACATTTGCTCTCCAGCATGGGAGGTGTTCATGTGTTGTGAGGACTTAAACCTTCACCCTGGAGTCTTTAAGTTCTACTTCTTTAGCACTCTCCAGATGGATCCTTGACACTGGTGCAACAACAAATACACTGGCATCCTTGACCATGCTGGGAACCCATCAACACCCCTGATGTGTCCCCAGAATGACCGGCAACACAGAGACACTCATTGTGGGGGGGGCTGCACCCCTGCATCCCCCTACTATAGATATTTAACTCCATATCACACAGACAGTGGAGTTAGATATTTACCCCCATCGCTGAATAGTCGATTGAAGTGAAACCCCCATCGCTGCTGATATAGGCATGGTGGGGGGTTTGCTGTTGGGGTTTCTGTGTGCAAGTGTCACTGTAGTGATGGTATACCTCTCCAGACTACACCAGTCCAGTCTGGTGGGATGGCCTGGCATAGCTATCCAACATTGCCCACATGGCGGTGTAGCGTATTCCTTGGACATCATTGGGCAGGTGTAAGTGATTAACGCCAACACAATTCCCCACAGTTTGTTTTTTTTAAGTTTTTTTTTTTCTTTTTTAAATTAAGTAAACTCTATTGGAGATTTTTTTGCAAAATGAAGACAAACTTTTTTTTAACAAAGCCCTTCAGTACCACACAACTTCTAGAAGAATGTTCCCAAAACAAAACTTTAAAATAATATTCACTTAAATAAAGAAAAAAACTACAGACAGGCTGCTCTGTTTGAGGCTGTCTGGGGGCTAAGCATGTCACAGAGGTTAAGTACTCAGTTCATGGGGAAGGGGGACGGGGTCACTTTGCATCAACACCCCCCCCGCTGGGTTATTGTGGAGTGGCAAATGAGTTGACTGTGAACGTGGGTCCTCACCCACTCTCTTAGCCTGAATAAGGGTGGAACCAGGGCAATCACCCCCACAAAAAGATTGAGGTGGGGGCTTGGGGATTCACAAGAAAAATGTGTGAAAACAGACTAATAAAATACTACAAGATGACAAGTGATGTTAATGCTGTGTGGAATGTGGGATTCTGCCAGCAGAATTTGTGTGGAATGGCAACTCAGCTTCTGAAGTGCTTTCAGAATTTCTTTTTAATTTCCCAGAATTCTGAAAGCATATGTATGTGAATCACAAAATAATATTTTTAGTCAGAAAAACTTTATTGATCAGTGATATGCTATTGCAGCTTATAATATACATAATACAAAAATACAATAAATATAAAAAATTCAAAACAGATAAACTTACAATGTAACATCTTCTAAGATCCGTATTATTAATATAATACAATAACCAGATGACAACACATCATAGACTGCTTACGTTAGTCAGAATAACTTCAAATCAAATGGAGGGATATGTTTATAGTAAATACATATAAACAGAACACAGCTGTCGATAACTAATTTGAGAAAAACTAGCCAGCTGGAAGATAAAATGCAAATGACTTCATTGGAAACCAATGTATCTTAATAGAACTGGTGACCCACCAAGGCAAAACATTACTTAATACAGAAGCTGCATGTAATCCAATTTATGGAATTCACGTTTAAGAAAAGGTCCCAGTAAACTCAACAACTAACCATCAGTCATATATGTCTAAAATAGATATAAATAATTCACAACTAAGAATTTTGGTCTAGAGAAGGAGCACCCAAATACAAGAAAGGTTTTTTTCTTCCTAATACTCTTAATAATATAAAAATAGTTTGCCAGTTGAATGATAATAAATATATCATTCACTGAAAAAAGAAAACTGAGAGGATCATCGTGGCAAAGCTAAGACCCTAAAATATGCTATTTATCCATGTAGCCCTTAATTTGCTGAATTATCATGTACATTGAAAAAGTGCATGATATAGGTTTTCTGTACTTCCAACTGCATACAGGTAGGGGGTATCACCAGCATTTGGAACATGGACAAACCTGGCATACAGTACATTACTGGGGAATATCTCAAACTTGCAACACATATAAGAGAATTAGAAAATTTTGCAAAGCTTTACAGTATACTCATACTGCTGTTGCTTTTGTCATATTTCACTATGTTGTAGCTTTTAAATGAACTAAAATAATAATATTAACTTCTTATAACATGCCTCTCTGGATAATATCAAATCTTAATGTAACTCTTCAATAACACAGCAGAATAAAAATAATTTACAAAGCCCATGTTTCAGAAAGGTGAGATTGGGATATTTTAATAACATCCTTAGTCCAGGCTTCTCCATATTTAAATAGCACATTAAAACAACAAATGGAGGCAATGACTATTTTTTTAAAAATTGTTATCATAAATGTGGTTATCATCACCGAATGCATTGAAAGTTGATTAATGATATAAAACAAAACATAATGAAAAAAAATAAACAGAGTTAGATGGCACTGGGCCAAATTTTCAGTTGCAGTGTTATGGGACACAAAACAGGGTGCACAGAGGGCTTTGGTGTGCCAACACACAAAATTGGAATACATAGAACTGTTCTATGCACTGTGGAGAAGGCGCTTCCTTGGCATATAAATCAGAATGTAAATTAGGTGTTCCAGATGTTACGATTCACAAACTGCCTTAGCATCCAGTAAACATTAGGCAATAATACACAAAAGGGCATGGTATATCATGACAAATCATCGCATCTTGCATGCATTGTAACTCATGGGCCAATGCTGAGTGTCTTCAAGCACCAAAGATCTAGTGCTATTCCATGATATGGCACACCCTGCAGTGTACTATTGTGATTATAAAATGGCCCCTTAGTGTTAGGAAATGGCTGATCTTGATAATCAGTTTTGAACTGGGATGATATACTGTCACAGATCAAAGACTGCTTTAGCAAATCAGCTTACAGGATTCCTCCTATATTTTTAATAATACAAATAATGCAATGGATAGAAAGAATCCAGCAGCTTGATTGGCTGAGCCATCTTCTTACCCCTGACTAAATCCCAGCACATAATCACGGGTAAGAAAAAAATCCAGTTGAAATGTCTTTTCCTAGTCTGAATTCCCTCCACCCTACAATCCAGCATAGACTTCAGAACAGCACCACTTACAGGCAAACAGAAAACCAAAACAGAATTATTCTTCTGAATATATGTATATATATATATATATACACATTAAAAGAAAACTATACAAATATTAATAAAACTTTAAATATTAGTAAAACTTTAAAAAATTGTTAATACATAAAAATGGATCCATTGCATAATAACAATAACACACTCCAGGGTGTGGTATGTCATGACATATTGTCATGTCTCAGGTGCATGAAACACTCTGCCTTTGGCCTCATGCCTCACAATGCACCCAAGGTCTGATGATATCCCATGACATGCAACACCTTGTTGTATATTATTTCTTGACTAAACTACATGCAGACCCTTTCCTCCAATCACAAGCCAGGGTAACAAACCATTTATTGTTTGGCAAACTTACAACAGGTATCTTGTTGTTGATAAAATGACTGCTCAATGCTCAGAAAGGTAATTTTATTGCCAACAAAATGACAGTACAGTTGACTCCACCAAAGGCCAACATGGATAATGTGGGCAACTGGGTATCATGGACAAAAACTAAAAACCAATCCCATTCACACTAATGTTATTTTCACCTGTTTATGTGGACATTGCCATCCAGCAATAGTGGACAGCTGATGAGGCAGATCAGTGCTAACTAGGTGATTAACTGTTCTGCATTCTACTCCCAGCAGCGATAATTGAACAAGTTAAGTAGGTGCTAATAGTGGCTATTACTTAAAGATCAAATGCACATATTTCATAAAAAAGATTATGCTCACTTGATTTCATGTCACTGTGTCATGAGTATTGTTTCTTGAAAATATGCTGTTTGGTTTTGTGGTTTTCTTTAAATCAGCACCTTTTAATGTGTTCTGCAGTTACTAAAAACAGTGAAGAAACAGTGAAGATTTTTCTGTCCCTGTCAGTGAGCAATGACATCATACTTGTCCAGCTTGCTGCTTCAGCTATCAAGTACCTGATTGACTGAATAAGCTGTTGCAGTTCCTAGTTACAGCAGACTGTAGAACTAATTATTTTCACTCAGAGTTTGTTACTAACCCATCTGATTTGCGTTTAGAGAGATTAGCTTAAAATCTATATTTCTGTTCTCATAAAAAGTTGATCATTTGGGGTTCAGTGCTGAAATGAAGTGGTATGAATGTATGTCTGTGAGAAATTAATTTGTCTATATCACAGCTGTCAGTTCTCTGTCATCAAAACTCTGCATTCTATTCTGGCTATATAACACAGGGTTGTTTAATGGATATAAAATAAATCAACTTTCCATTAATTCATAGAAGCAGCATGTATTTGATGTAGCCTCAATAAATATGTTCATGTGATAACAATTTTGTTTTCATGTCAGGTTGACAAATGTATGTCTGCTACACTCTACTATTTCAGGAACATATGCTATATGAATTCATAAAATTCAGTTCTTTCAGAGTTCATGTGTGAAAATACATTATGTATGTGCATAACTAGAAATACTATATGGCATCCTAATGTCCCTGTCTCCTGCCTGACAGTTGAGGCAGCAGCTCTCTGCTTTTCCCTTTCCCCTGTCCCAAAAGCCCCATCTCCTGCCTCCATTTTAGGCTGCTGCAACCTGCTGCCCACTGTCTTCTCCCTGCAATCAGAGCTGCTGCACCATGCTGCCTCCTGCACAAAAAGTTGAGGCTGCTGCACCCTGCTACCCCCTGTCCCCCACCCTATAACACAAGATGAAAGTATTTTTTGTTTTCTCTTTTGAGTAGTCTGGGCAGTGTACCAATGGATCTGACTTTAGTGGCAGGGAGTAGCATGGTGCAACAACCCTAACTGTGGAGGCAAGAGACTCTATGGCACAGCAGGGCACAGTGGTATCATAGGACAGAGGACAGTAAGGTGCAGAAGCCTTGACTGTGGTGCAGGACACAATGGGGCATCAGGGTACAGCAGCCCTGACTGTGTGATGAGGTGCATGTGGTGCAGTGGCCTGGCCCATTTGGGGCAATGGAAGTGGGTAGTGGGGTGCAGAAAAGTCCCACTTTTGGTGGCCTGGGGTAGCATGGTACAGTAACCCAAACCATGGAGGCAGAGGCCCTAGGACTCTAGGGATTCACAGAGCACAGCAGCCTTGTCTATGGAGACAAACAAAAGGGGGCAGCAGAGTGCATTGGCCCTGACTGTGGGGCTGGGGAACAGAGGTATGCAGGGTGCAACAGCCTCAACTGAGAGGCAGAAGACAAGGGCATCAGGGTGCCATATAGTATTTCTAGTTATACAGTACACATGCTGTACATGATCTATTTTCACACAAAAACTTTCAAAGAACTGAATTTTATGAGTTCATACAGTACATGTTCCTGAAATATCAGAGTGTGGCAGACATGTTTGTCAATCTGACATAAAAACAAAATTATTCTCACATGAACCTACTGTATTTATTGAGGCTACATCAAAGATACGCTGCTTCTATGAAGTAACAGAATGTAGATTTATTTTATATCCATTAAACAACCTTGTGTTACTATATATAGCCAGAATAGAATGCAGAGTTTGATGACAGAGAACTAACAGCTGATACAGACAAGGTAATTTCTCACAGACATTCATTCGTATCACTTCAGTTTAACACTAAACCCCAGACTATCAACTTTTTATGAGAACAGATATATTTTAAGCATATCTCTCTAAACATAAACCAGATGGGTTAGTTACAAACTCTGAGTGAAAGCAATTGACTCTAGAGACTGCTCTAACTAGGAACTGCAACAGTTTATTCAGTCAGTCAGGGACTTAATTGCTGAAACAGCAGGCTGGACAGGTATGATGTCATTGCTCACTGACAGGGACAGACAAATCTTCACTGTTTCTTCACTGTTTTCAGTTACTGCAGAGCACATTAATAGATGATGATTTAAAGAAAACCACAAAACCAAACAGCATATTTTCAGGAAACACTACTCATGACAGAGTGACATGAATTCAAGTGAATTCAAGCTTTTTTATGAAATATGTGCATTTGATCTTTAAGCACTTTGCTCACCTGCTATCACCTGTTGTCTCCAGTCTCCATTTCTCTGACATCCTGCTGTTCCTGTAAGCTGTCAGCATGTCTAAGAGGGCTGCAATCCCACTAGCTTGCAAAATCAAGCTTTTGAAAGAAATTGAGTCACTCCCCAAGATGCATGTGCACAACATGGTAGCTCATCTTTCACTGCCAAAATCAACAGTTTCAGACTTCCTGCACAGCAAGGGATAGATTTGGTCTAAATGGCACTCTTATCAGAACCCCCAGAGAAAGAGGAAGGGAGACGAGAAACATGGTGAGGTAGAGGAGGCTCTCCTTGTCTGGTTTGCCAGTGTGCATGAACAGGAAGCTATGGTAAGTAGCCCTTTACTTTTACAAAAAGCAAAGCAGATTGCTGAAGCCTTAGGGAAAGAGGATTTTAAACCCACTGATGGGTGGCTACAGAGGTAGAAGGTAGATAACAACATTTCTTACTGCTGTGCACCAAGGAAAAACAAAATGCAGATGGGTCTGGTGTAATCGATTAGGTCAGGAATATGTTGCCAGACATTCTGACATGCTATGCTGAAGACAACATCTTCAATGCCAACAAAACCAGCTTGCTCTTTTGCTGTGTGGGCCAAAGCACTTTAACATTTAAATCTGACCTCTCACAGGGACAAAAGAAAGCAAAGTTTTAGCATGCTGCAATGTGAGTGGAGCTGGTTGTGGTGGGAAAATCTGCCATGCCAAGATGCATTGGTGGTGTTGCTCACCTGCCTGTTGCATGCAGAAGCAACCAAATGTCATGGATGACCAGTGACATTTTTACTGACTGTTGAGGGCGTGGGACAAAAAGTTACATAGTTGTAAAATTGTCCTCCTGAACAATTTCAGTGGGCACCCAGATGAGCAGAACCTCTGTAATATCAAACTGATGTTTTTTTACAACCACTAGACCAAGGTGTCATTTATACCTTAAAGTGACACTACGTAAGGGAGATGAGGGAAAGGGTTCTGGAGGAGATAGATGTGGGGGGAGAGATCATGGACATAGACTGCATGAGGTGCTTGATGCTATATGGATGCTAAAAAATGCATGGGACAGTGTAACTACAGAAACCATTTCTGACTGCTTTGCCAAAGCAGGATTTAAACAACCATCTGATCTTCCCGAAACACCCAAACCTGCACATGTGGAGGATCTCATCCCCCACCACCTAGGCTGTCAGAGAATGAATTTGCCTTCTCGTGCCATTTGGGTAACATGAAACAGGAAACAAACCAGAAAGATGAGATCGCCTGTGTTATGGGTGTTCTTCCACTAAAAGCAAGCATCAACCAGCCCAAGTTTGAGCCAGTGGAAGAAGACCCAGAAGAAACCGAACCAAGCTCTGTGACCACTGCTGATGTTCATTCTGCTCTTCTGACACTTAGAAAAGCTATGGAGCAGCACTTTGATGTACAGCCAGACTGGAAGCAGATGGATAACATTGAGTGAAGCTTTCATTCATACATGGCTTTGGCTGGAAGGCAGATGATAGACAGCTTCCTCAAGTGATTTTTAACCACCAACCCCTTCCCCTTCACATCTTCAATAAAAATATAGTTTTAACCACAACTCCCTGCATCCCACTGTATGAGCATAAGCATCCTTAAAGTCAGTGAATCCAGGCAAAAGCACATTAAAGCACATTACAAAAAAAAAAAACTCATAGTGCAACAGCGAAACAAACTTCACTTGTTACCGTTACCCTGCCTGAAATGGTATACTGTCAAGATCACATTGAAAGATCGGTGCCTTGAAATGCGCACTGAGACATATAGCATGAGTGAAAATAGCTACATGGACATAACAGCGGAGGATTTTGTAGAGCTGTACATGTAGCTGTTTTCATTCAGGCCAAGTCCTTTGAGTTCTCTAGTGTGTGCTGCCTACTCATGCTGGCAGTGTAGTGCAGAGGTTAGGGATGCATGCTGTGAATGGGCTTAGTACATCTAGCAGATGTGGGTTTGGGTCTGTGACACTCTGTTTTTTTTGGGAGGCTGTCACACTGTTCCTTGCCCCCCCCCCAGTTGTGAGCCCCCCCAAACTGGAATAGTAAATCTGCCCCTGATCTTCTCCCCCTCAAGTTGTGTCCCCCCTCAGAGTTGGAATGATAAAGCTGCCCACCTCCTGAACTTCTCCCCTGAGTTGCTTTCCCCAGACTTAGAATAGTAAATCTTCCCCCTCTAAACTTCTACCCCCAAGTTGTGTCTCCCGAGGAGTTAGAATAGTAAATCTGCCCCCTCCTGACCTTCTCCTCCCCGAGTTGCTTCCCCCCAAAGTTAGAATAGTAGAATAGTAAATCTACCCCCCTTCCAACCTTCTCCCCTCTGAGTTGTGGCCCCTCTGCTGGTACGGTAGTGTCCATGGTAGAGGGCTGACTGTAGTGGGGTGGGTTTGTGCTGTGTGTGTTTTGTGGCTTGCTTCAATGCCTTGATTTTGAAATTCACTGTATTCTTTGTGTGGTTTTCCACTGTGTGGCACTTATTTTAGCAATCTTGTGAGTGAATCACCTGAAACACATGCCATACAGTACTGTACATAATAATAATATATACTTAATACAGTAATACACTTCTGTACTCTTCGTCTTCCTGGTACAGTTCCCTGCTCATCTGCAGTTTCCCTATCTACAGAGTGTAGTGTACTGTGGTGCAGAACTGCATTCAGCACATTCTTAAGTAATGCTGCCTCCTGCCATCAACTACAGACACTGCTTTTGGTGGACAAAAATGACTGCATGAAACAGTCAACACTAAGCGGCTTACACTGCAGTTACACCATCATCTTTCTTACATTCTGATTGGTATATACTGACAGCAGAAAACACAGATGAGAGGCTGGGAGCCTTGAGTATGTACTCCCTGGAAGGGGGGGGATATGATAGAGACCTTTAAGGGAATAAACAGAGTAGATAGGGAAGGTCTCTTCAAGCTAAGTGACAACAGAACCATGAGGGGGCACAGTTTGAAGTTGGGGGGGTTAGGAGGGATGTTAGGAAGCATTTATTTTTGGAGTGGGTGGTGGACACATAGACTACACTGCTGGAAGAGGTGGTCTTAATGAAGATGGTGGGTGGCTTTAAGAGGGCCTGGAATAGGCATAAAGGGAACCGGTGGGACCGTTGGGGGGGTTATGAAGGAAAGATTGACAGGGTAGGGCCGAGGTCAATGGTGTAAGCCAGGGACACTGCAATATTAATGAGCAGACTTGATAGACCAATTTGGCCTTCTTCTGCTGGCTCTTTCTCTTTGACTCACTGGTCACACAATCATATGCAGTATGTCCCCCAATCGTACTTTCAGTTTGGTAACATTTTTTCAATGCGTCTAGTTGCTGTCTATAATAGTTCTACAGGCAGGGTATATCACAAAAGTGTGATCAGCTCCAGTGGAGTTCACCATGCTTCTGTGCATGGAATTGCCTTTTCAAAGCATGGCAACCCCACTTCCTTTAGCATGCAATTGCATTTTAAAGTGCATTGCTGAGGAAGGAGATAATGACCCCCCTGAGCGTAACTAAGGGGGTCACAGTCAATGAATGGAATAAAATGGTCTGTGTAATGATAGAAACCTGGAAAGCTAAGGACAGGAAAAGGCTTAAGACCTACCCAGTATGACCAGTCCCTACCTAATAACCCACAGCTCCTTTCAGCTACTCTCCCTTGGAATCTATCTCACCCTGCCTTGAACCTAACCACGCTGTCAGCATTTACCATCTTGCTGGGCAAGCTGTTTCAGCCCTCTACCACCCCCTTTCCATGAAGAAGAATTTCCTCAGATCTTTTTTTAATTTATCCCTGACCAATTTGGAATTGTGACCCCCTTGCATCTGTGGTCCCCTTTCCTGTAAACAGTTCTAATATACCTATCCTGTTTACCACATATATAAACTTGTAAGATTCTACCCTCCCTCCCTTTTTCCTAGTTTGCAGTGAATATGTGTTTGAAATCTTTAATCTGTCCTCATATGCTCTATCCTGAAGACACTGATCATCTGTGTCCCCCTCCTATGGACTTATTCCAGCCTATCGCTGTCTTTTTTAAGGTGAGGAAACAAGAATGGGACATGATATTCTAGGTGTGGCCTTACAAATCTATAAAGAGGCAGGATTACTTCCCTTCTAGGGCTAGTGATTCATTTCTGGATATAGCCTAGCATTCCACTGGTCCTCCTGTATGCTTTATTGATGGTGCAATTATTTTTAGGCAATTGCTGCTGATAACCATTAGGTCTCTGTCCTCTGATGTCTGAGTCATCCTTACCCCATTTATTGAATAATCTGTTCTGGGATTCTTCCTCCCTATGTGCATGACCTTACATTTTTTAGCCATTAAACCTGAGTTGCCATAGTGGTTGACCATCTTTCTAGCTCTTCTACATCTCAGACCATGTCCAGAACCAACTCCACACTATACACACTCCAACCAAATCTGATGTTGTACACAGACTCATCTTGCCATATATCCTTTTCCCTATGTGTGAAATGTATATGAATGGCACTGGTTTTTAATTTAATAAATTCACCAGATCTAATGGAAAAATGTGGTCTAACACTCTCCAAAAGGAGACATGTTCCAAGACTGCATAATAAACAGCTCGAAGTAAAAAATTATAAAACCGGCAAAAGGGGAAACTTTTTTCCAACAAGAGCATCCATTGTATGGAACACCTCATCACAAGAATTGGTAGAGGCAACTAGTGCCACTGTTTTTAAAAACAAATTAGATGTTTGGTTGAGGGATAATAGATAAATAATGTCCCACATAGTGTGGGGAACAGTCTCGATGAGCTCTGGCCTTCTTCTGTTCTTTCATAGCAAGTAAGTAATGGGGCCTCCCTCAAAGACCTTGGTAGTGAGTTCAACAATACCGGGCCAACCACCTTGAATGCATGATCTTCAGAGGATTTAAGGCAAGCCCTAGGAACTTCTAGGAGGCCCTCAGTGGAGGAACGAAGCAAGTGCACAGGATGAGCTGGAGACAGGAGTTAATTTAATTAACCATGTAGGGCCTTATAGGTGAGCAAGCTCATCTTGAAGATGATTCTCCACCTAACTGGCAGCCAGTGCAGTTCACACAAAACTGGGGTCACATGACAGGACCTCAAAAGGCCCATCAGTAACCTGGATGCTGTGTTCTGCACCAGCTACAGGTGCCAGAGAACCTCTCCAGTGACCCTGAGGTACAGAGTATTGCAGTAGTCAAGCCAGGATGTCACAAAAGCATGTACCAGTGAGGGTAAGTCGTCAGGTAGAATCAAGGGTTAATCCTGGTGACATTCGTCAAGTGGTAGAAACCTCTTTTGAAAATGGATGACATCTGAGCCTCAAGTGTCAATCCATCATCAAGGATGATGCCCAGATTTTTTACCTTGGTGGACGACGCTAAGGGAGTGCTTCCAAGGAAAATGAGATATCTAATATCATAGTAGGATCTAAATTTGCACTCAAGATATCTTTTTGTAAAGCAATGAATACTTCTAATGTAGTACTCTGTTGAGTGTATAGTTAATTTATATAATAACAACCTTATGACTAAAGATCTATTGTCTAGTTAACTTTAATATTACAAACTATTCCTAGACTGACAGTATTTAACACACTAGAGCTGGTTGGTGGTAGGGATCACCGGAAGTGAAAAAAAAAATTCCCAAGGAGCTACTTTCAACCTTTCTGCTTCCTAGATTAGCGCTTCTATCTGAACCAAAGCATTTGTAAACTTTTCTGTAAAACTGTTATAGGAACATGTCCAGAATATCTGGGGGACTTGCAAAGGAATTAGTTAACTCTTGTTTCAGTCAATTAAGGTACTTTTTTTATTAGCAACACATAAAAAAAATCAGGTATACAGATACATTTACCACTTTGAACACTTTATTTTTTTTAAACTTTAATTTATGTTGCACATTAAATAAAGAAGAAGGGAAAGACAAGAATAACCAAGGATATTCACTTATGTCACAACCCAGTACAATCTGTAGGTAATCTCTGATACAGCTCATTGTATCACGGAGGTGTTAAAAGGTGAGAATGTATAGTAGCTAACAGAACTTGAGCAAAACATGCAATAGATATAATTAAGTTATGTAGGCATGTAGCCTTTTATCATATGATAACGATGGTCAAACATGAGCCATCCCAGCTCCCTGGGATTCCACATGAGCATAAAATATAGTTATATCTGAAGAGGATGTACCTGCAGGACCTATCATCACCATCATGCACTTGTACATGCTTATTAAAGAGCTTTCTTTGATTAGAATGTGCATTATGACAAAGATCTTGAGCTCGCTCACCATTCCCAGTTAAATGCCAGCAAGTGAGTTGCATCTCTAGTGAAAGACAATGAAAACATATTTGCCACAATACTTCTTAACACAAGCAAACTGATTAGTGCCAGCACAATCCCACAGATTGTGTTTCCCCCTCTCTGTCCCTGCTCAACAGATTAGGCAAGGAAAGCAGTTTCATAAAAAGAAGTGCTGAGCACTGAATAATTTACAATGTGAAAATACATAATACACGTTTATGAAGATATTGAGTGAACAAAGGCAGAAGGCATATGTTGGTTTCATGCATTTTGTTAATACAGTAACTAGTTCCAGTTTAAAGCAAGATGTCCATACTAGAAATGAAGTTTCTTTAACAACTGTTCGAAGTTCCTGAAACAGAAGTGGGAGAGGTTTTAAAGCCAGAAAATGGCAATTAACTGCAGAGGAGCTTATCTTGTTCAAGCTGTCCAAAATCTGCAGTAGATGAAGGTAATGTAAATAAAGAAATATGTGAGGGAACTACTGTAGATCCCATTTGAGAGTGTGTCCCCACTGGAGCAACAGTATCTATTGAAGGCAGAGGCAGTTTGACAGTCTGTAAAATGAGACTGACAATTTCAAGGTCTATAGTGGGGTGCAATGTTTTATGTGGGTGCCAGATTAAACACCATTCTTGATATGTAGAAATCATGTTGGGAGCTGATCAATATCTGGATGCATGTCCACCAAAAGTACTGGGAAAGAAGAAGAATGTGCTGGAGTTGGTTGTTTTTTTAACATGTCAGACAATCTTCTGGCAGTGCTTTCTTTACTTTCACTTGTGTCTATTTTCCTGAGTAAGGTGTCTATTGTGTGGGGCAGGCTAAATTTAGTAACTGACTGGGTTTTCCTGTATTGTTTTGTTGTCCAAGTGTGTGTCTTGGGTACAGTTTTAGCTTTGGCTGCATATAATATGGAGTATAATATGGAGAAGGATTATCAGGAGAGTCTATAGGTAAAATGGGATGACAGTCAATGGAGCTGTGAGGAGCCACATTTTGACTTGGTTGAAACATTTTTGAGTTTTCCTTATGATGGGGAGGAAGGGCTACTATTTGAGCCATATCTACAATCATGATGGTTGTTAAAATGGTACAAAGAGAATTAATTGAAAGCTGTCAGTCAGAATTTTTCAATAAGGCACCACTCTTCTTTGGGTTTGTGACAATCATGATAACCTACCCCCCCCCCCCAATTTATCATCAAAATTGCTGGATATCTTATAAAATACTGCACACCAAGCAACTGTAGCAACAATCTTACTTCTGCCTATGCTTTTCTTTTCTCCACTGCTTCACTGAGAAATCCTGGAAGATATGAATCTTGTCATTGCTCCATATTAAAACCTTTCTTTCTGGGCTACTTTTAAGATTTCCTCATTTTAAAGTTAAATTCTTTATTAAGTTTTCAAACACACATAACCAAAAAGATGCAATACAATAATCTGCATATACAATAACAGTATATCCATACAGTTGTAATGTTGTTGAAATCCTCAACAATAGGACAGTGGAAGATAGTAACTTAATAGGGGTAAAATAAGAGGAATATCACTTTAAACAAGTACAATATACACCCTACAATTGCATGGGGTAGTACTTATATTAAGGAGAGGGATCCCCTACCTTGGGTTCCCAAATAGAGTTGGTACTCTCAATTACTACTGTATGACATTAAAGGCCTTTAGGAAATCCATAACACTTATATCCATATACTGTGTGATCTGTAAGTCTAATGAAATGCTGTATATCAGACTCTTCTATCCTTAACAGTTTTATAGTACAGTAAATAATCATTTACAGAGAAAGAAAGTGAAGAAAAAAAGAAAGAAACATGATAGTTTTAGGTAGGTAACTGTACAAGAGGAGTATCAGAGCATCAGAAAAGGGGGCATGAGGAGTATTAACCGAGCATCTAATGACTATTTTATTGGAGATGGCTGTCCACATATGAAGTGGTATAATCATAACCAAATTATCTTATCCAGTTCCTTTAGATTTCCTCATTGATGTTGTAATGGAGGAATTAGGTAATGACATACTGGAATCTCTGTCTGGCTTTTGGTCTAGCTGAGAGGACATGGTGAGCCCTCTCTGTTTCTAAAAGCCAGTGGTAATTCAAGAGTGAGGGAATCAAGGTTTGTAAGAAAGTAATCATGGCTGTATCTTCAGTTCCCTCTGGTATCCCGATAAACCTTAAGTTGTTATGTCTGCTCCTGTTTTCCAAATCATCAACGTTGGAAAACAGGTTCACCAGATGCTCCTTGTGAAAATCTGTACTATCTTCAATTTTTGTCATGGCTTCTTCCAGGAAAGCCAGTCTTTTCTTAAAAGAGTTCATTCTGGTGGCATGTTCATTAATGCTTTCTTCCCCCATGTCAGCATTACTTTTAAGGTTTACAATGTCATGCTGTATTGCTATTAGCATTTCTATCATTCTTATAGAGTCAGACATACCCGTGGATGCAGAAATGGTCAGTGTAGTAGTGCTACAAGATGAGCCTCCATTAAGGCCATTAGTGTTCTGATGCCTGGTGCCATTGAGAGACATACACTGCAGAGTTTCACTGACTGGAATACAATAACAAAAAGCCAGACACATTGATTTCTGAAGAATTTATTTCCCCAGAATGATTTCTAACAAACTGTAGATGGAAAGTTCATAAGGAAATTACTTTTTAAATTAATTAAACTACAGTACATTGATCACAAAGGAACAGGAGTGATGGACCCACACTGCTGACATGTTTAACACCAGCCTGTGACCACATGGTTTATCCATGTTTGACTCTGGTATATTCATGGTTCACTGTATCGTATTCAAGGTTGATAATGGTGTATTTGTGTTTGACTGTAGTATACTGTATGGCTGTTAGCTATGGTGCATCCATGTTTGACCATGGTTCCAACAAATGTTTTATATTGAGTGACTGAAATTGGATGTTATGCTGCTGTATCTGCCCCCCCCACACACCCTGATTGTTTCTATTCATTTCTGAAAATAGGACTAACTATCCAGTGAAATGTACTTGGTTATACAAATTAGTAAAATAAAATACATTTGTTTCTGTGTTGGGAATGAACTTACCCAAGAAAAATTACTTAGAAACTAATGTTTACTGCAGACATGGGGTTTGACCAATTGTTTCCATAACTGACCTGCAAGGGGTCAAGCCAACCTAGAAATACTGGCTGCCAAAATAAAAACAAAAACAAGATGTAAATACAAGACAACAATATTGCGGGTTTGCTTCTCCTAGGACCAAGGCAATGGCTACTGTTCATATCTGTTGAGGTCTTCAGACAGCACTACTGCAGACACACCCAGAAACAGCACAGATCTTCTGGGACCCAAGACTCAAAGAAATGTCAGTGGAAACCAGAAAATCACAGAAAGACTGACACATCTGCAGGGCTTAAGGGTAATGCTCAAAGAAGCACTGCGAGACCATGACCTGGTCAGACTCCTTGAGGTACATGTTCTTTTCCATTTTCTGGCTATTCATAGATGTTGTCTTGAATAAAATTGGGGGTACTGAAGCATCCATCTCTTGGGGTGGAAGAATTTCAAAGGTGCATGAAGGGCAGTAAATGCAAAAATCCTGACTGTAAAATTATCCATATATGTTCCTATGAAAAAGAACAAACTATAGTCAAACTGTAGAAAAATAAACAGTCTTCTTTCCAAGGTGACTCATGAAATCAGCACTCCAAATTTAATTTCACAAACTGGACTAGAGGGTCTAATAGCAAGAATTAGGTGCAGAAAAGTATAAATTCCTTTAATTCACAGTGTACATCATTTAAGCAATAATGCATGACAGGGTGTGTGTTGTGCTGGGTTAACATCACGCCTGGGGTGATTAGGCATGAGGCTGCAGGCTGAGTGCAACTAATCACCCCAGAAGTGATGTTATCCCAGCACAACACACACCTTGGAGTGCATTATTGCTATTATACAATGGCTCATTAAAGAAAAGAAAGGAAAAGTGCCTTTGAAGTACGTTTTTTGTAATTTTTGAATGGGTAGGGTTACATTATGAAAAAGTAGTGCTGATTTAGCCAGCAGGTGGAGCTGAAGTGCTTTTTCAGTGGCTGTACAGTCCCATAGCAACCTTTGCTGGTGCCACTCATTGTTAATATGCCCTTTGCTTCTTTGTTTATGCTGTGTTTTGGCCTTTCGGGATGGTATTTACATTGTTTTCCTCTGTGTTTCCATGACTGACTTTTAATTGTGGTTCTGAATGAGAATCGGGAATGCCGTGCCCCCATCCCCCACCCATTTGTCTTACAGTGTACCACCCGCTGCCATCTGAAAGAGCCTAGAAGGAGGCGGTAGGGAGGATTTTTTGGACTGCGTTTTTATGGTGAAGTTAAATAAAAAAAAACAGAAGACAGCGTGTTGAGCCAGTGAGCATTACAGACAGCCATGCGGCGACTGTTTAAACACTCAGTTGCTCGCTCGCTCGCTCACTGGGCACACTCACTCCAACTGTGATTGTTGGCATTGCGTCTAACCACGCTTTCAGCTGCAGGTTTCTTTTTTTAAATAGGAGAAAGAGACTCTGGTGGGAAGTGTAAAATGGTTGTTGTTTTTTGTTTCTGCTGCTTTTTTTTTTCAGGACACTGAAAATGGCTGGTGGCTGCAGAGTGAGTGAAGTGAACTGCAGAGCGAGAAGCAGCAAAGCGGGCTGTGTGCAATGATTTTTACTTGATGCGGTCTTCTGTGTAACTGGGACTAGACCCGTGATGTTGTACTGGGATAACATCACGGGTCCAGTCCCAGTTCAACCAATCAGATGCCATCATTCTAGGTTGCCATTGTATAATATGTGTTTTCTTTCTCTCCTCACTGGGC
Source organism: Neoceratodus forsteri (assembly GCA_016271365.2). Lineage (NCBI taxonomy): Eukaryota > Metazoa > Chordata > Ceratodontiformes > Ceratodontidae > Neoceratodus > Neoceratodus forsteri. The sequence goes on along the minus strand of CM028137.1, from coordinate 337,718,831 downwards.
ATTACAGTACCATTTGTTTCCTATGGTCTACAAGCTCATTCAAAAGAAAATCACTGATCTCACAGCAGCAACTGACAAAAAAAATTGCACAACCCAAGTGTGCAATGCATTTTCAATATCAGTCCCAAGCTAATATTACACTAATCAAATTCATTAAGTTATGCATACTGTTATTGTGCAACCCTGTTTATATTGATGTAGAAACCTATTGCACATATCCATTAAGTGTGCTATGGGTGGACCTAAGTTAAACATGCATAGGTGTTGGCCAGCCTGATGGACCAGCCCAGAGTGCAGATGGTCCGAGTTGAGGAGCAAGTTTGGGTCACTGCACTGGAAGGCCGGTCAGGATGAGGCAGCTGCCATGTGGTAGTGCCCCTCAACCAGGGAAGCTTGATAGTGAGCTGCAGCACCACAGAAGCTCCTGTGGCCACCAGAGGGTGAGATGTGAGCATGCAAGGCTGTAGGCTATACTCAAACTGGAATAGGTAGAAGGGGACCAAAAAAGCAGGAAGAAAACCCCACTTTCATCTACATGATAGTCTGGGTCTTTGTGTTGCCCCTGGGTCCAAGTGCCTGCTGCCACTGGATCATAGTCCACATAGTGGACTGCCCCGGGGGGGGGGATCTCTACCCCCAAAGAGCCCCTGCCACACAAAATAAGCTGTGGGGGTAACCCATGGGTTGCTATGGTCCAGGAGAGCCCATGGTCTGGACCCAATGGAGTACATACCTGGAATCAGGGTGTATCCCTGGAGAACACAGGTGAACAAGAAGAAAAACAAAAATGCTATAGAAAAGAAAACATGTGTTAGGTGTCAGCATAGCTCTGTTGGTGCACATCCACTTCAGGTCCAGAAGGTCATGGGTTCTAGTCCCATACCAGGATTGGGCTCATACCATACACACTGATACCCAAGTGCAGTAGTAAGAGTATACTATAGTGCCAGTAGGTGTACTGTCCTTCAGAAGAGATGTAAAATGGAGGTCTTGTATGCCTTTTCTGGTGGTTGCTCAAGTGGACATTAAAGAGCCCTTAGCACTTTTCAAAAAGAATAAGGGAATTGTATTTAAAAATTAAAATCATACAAATATTGGAATACCAAGTTCACAACACATTACATAATCCATATGTTTATACATGCTTATTTATATAAGCAGTGTCAGTGGCTCAGCAGGTAGTACATTCGCCTCTGAGGCCGGGAGATCAGAAAGCTGTGGGTTCTATCCCCACACCAGGCACATGGGTTAAATCCCAATACTGACACTGTAGTGCAGCATGAGGATGGGTGCTGCACTCCCGAGGTACCGTCTTTCAGATGAGACATTTAACTGAGATCCCATCTGCCTGTTCAGATGGATGTTAAAGATCACATGGCACTTCTCGAAAAGAGTAGGGGAATTTTTTATTTTCAAAACTTCAAAACCAAAACATTACAAAGAGTGTTAAATTACACAAATTATTATACAGACCATAAATTAAAGAAATCAAAAATAAGTATTTCATTCATACCCTCTCAAGATTATAACCTGAACCAAAAAGAAACCAGTATTACAGCATACCAAACCATAAAAAAGGAAAGGAAATTCTAAGGTATAATTCAGTACTTCATTATACTAATCATATTTGAAAAAGGAATAAACTCATAATGTTTTAGAAAAAAAAACAAGCTGGATTCTGACAAGAAGTATTAAATCACATTGATTACTATAATAATCTTTAAAATAAAACAATTTTAGTGTTTCAGTTTTTTAATATAATTTCCAATCCCCTGATTTCCTATTTAAATTTAATAAAAATTAAAAACCCTTTCCACCACCGTTTGACTTTTAAGAAGGAATATAATCCCACATCTTTATGATAGACTGCCCCCCATAGCTTGTTGGATCAAAGTGCAAATGACATCATAGGGCATGCAACGTTGGTAAAGAGCCCATTGCCACAGTGCTTGCCATAAGTAGAAATGTAAACAACATAAAAAAACTATCAAGGTGTCTTTATGATATTGAAATAGATTCTGGGTAAATTCTCCCAAGACTAAAGCATCATATGTCAACTGTGTGAGCCACATCATATTCCACTTTACTGCCAAAAAGTCCAAAAAAGGTTTAAAATAAGTGCAATACAACAAGAAGTGCTCCATCGTTTCTTCTTGATTTATGCATGCTAAATGAGGACAATTCCTTTTTTCCAAAACTACATGCTTTGCATTTCTCCATATATTTAATTTCCCATAAACTGATAACCATAGGGTTTCCCACATCTGAGGGGGGATCCTCTTATTTGTCAGTTGTTTCAACACCAAGATTTTATCAGGGGGACAATTTTTAAAACTAGGATTTCCTGGATATACAAGCTTCATTACTTTTTGGTAAAAATGTGGACCTGTTTCCTTAGAATAAATTGTTTTGCCAAACTCCATTTAAAATGTTTTTTAACAACTGATTTAAAATATTCCGGTATATGTAGATGATTATTGTTTTGGGTGGGGAGGCGGGTGGCTACAGACCATGCCTGAAAATATCTGTGCAAAGTGTGAGCAATCTATTTGCGGTGGGTGGCTTCAGAATTTTCTAAGCCACTTTTTATTGTTTGCATAAAAAATAAGGAATGAAAAAATACGATGGGGTCAATCATTCCTAGTCCCCCATTCTCTTTAGAGAGGTACGTAGCTTCATTTTATTGAGTTTAATTTGTTTCCTCAAAGCATTTGAAAAAAAACAAGCTATATATCTTGGTATCCAAAGAAGTTGGTGGAGGAAAGGTCATGGTCACATCCTGCACATTGGGAATAATAAACTGTTTTAATACTTGAATGCGTTTAAGTTTTGACATTTTCCAATGTCTCCATCTCAGTATTTTTGGTTCAACATTTTGTATAACCTTATTCCAGTTATCCAGAGGCATATTCTGAGGTCCAAACAATATTCCAAGTATCTTAAGGGGTTCTAAAGAAATTTTTATACCTTCTATACCTCTGCCACTCATAAACATGGCCATTCACTCGATCTGGTCTTCCTGCTGCGGTTGGAGGCCTCCCATGTGGGGGGTGGAACCAGTCGGATGGTCTGACCACCACACTGTGAGGTTCAATTTTTGCACCCCCCTTCATAGACCTACCCCAGTGGAGATGGTCAAGTACCGCCCTTTACGGAATGTTACTCCCACCGGTCTAACTGCGGTTCTTGACCTATCAGAATTTCCTGGGTTGAGCTTAAATCCTGAAGTGATGGTGCAAGCCTATAATAAAGCTGTCACCTCCGCTTTGGATTTAATTGCCCCCACCCGTGTGCGGCCTCTCTCCCTTCACCCCCGATCCCCTTGGTTTGATCGGGATTGAGGGAGTTGTGGAGATTAGGTCGCAGGTTGGAGAGATGTTGGCGGAAGTCTGGCTTAGATGCCGACCATCTTAGACTCCTAGAGCATTATAAACTCTATCAGTCAGCAATCACTCATAAGAAGGCAGTGTTCCTGTCTGGAGAAATTGCTGCTGCTCAGAATCGACCAGCCCAGCTCTTTCGAACCATAGACAGGCTGTGCAACCCAGCCTGTCTGCAGGTTCATCGAGCCTTTTCACAGATGCAGTGTGTGGAGCTTGCTCGATTCTTTGCAGATAAGGTGGCTGACATCAGGGCCAAGATTTGCACCGCCCCCTCCATGGGAGTTGTGGTGGTCCAGCCTACAGTCACAAGCACATGGTTCACCTGGAGTTCCTTCAAAAGGCCAGAAATTGAGGATGTTATGAGGATTGTCCAGGGTATGCATACCACAAGCTGTAGTTTAGACCCGGGTCCCACAGGCCTGATCATGGGCTGTGGGGAGGTTATCTTCCCTGTTCTAGCCAGGATAGTCTGGTGCTCCCTAGACACTGGTGAATATCCCCACTCCCTGAAGTAAGTGATGGTGACACCAGTGTTGAAAAAGGCATCTTTGGACCCCGACTCCCTAACAAGCTACAGACCCATCTCGAACCTCCCCTTTGTTGGGAAGGTAATCGAGAAAGTGGTGGCAGCCCAGCTGGACAACCATCTTACCATCCATAACATCTAGGATCCTCTTCAATCAGGTTTTCAAAAGAGGCACAGCACTGAAACTGTGCTGGTTTGGGTCCTCAATGATCTCCTGATGGTGAGAGACCAGAAAAAATGGTCCATTTTGGTCCTTCTGGATTTGTCAGCAGCATTTAACACCGTAGACCATGGGGTGTTACTTGAGCACCTGAGATGCATCTGTGGGTTGTTGGACTTGGTGCACAGATGGTTTACTTCCTTCCTCACAGGTAGAACTCAGAGGGTGGTATCGGGAATTTTTTCCTCCGATCCTACCGCTCTGACCTGTGGAGTGCCTCAGGGCTCTGTGCTGTCCCCCATGTTGTTTGCAGTGTACATGCTTCCCCTCGGAGACATTGTAAGATGATATGGGCTGGAGTTTCATTGTTATGCTGATGATACCCAGCTCTATCTGTCCTTTGTGCCTGACTAGAATAGAGCACTCTCAGTGTTTAACAACTGTCTCAGTGAGATCCAGGATTGGATGAGGTCCAGTTGGTTGAAGTTGAACTCTGGGAAGATGGAGGTGTTGGTTGTGGATCCTGGCCACTGGATTGAGGGGTTAGGGGCACTTCAAACCTCTGGTTTATTCCTGGGGGATGCAGAGCTCCTGACCTCTGAATGGGTGTGAGACCTGGGGGTGATCCTTGACGATCAGCTGACATTGCGTGCGCAAGTGTCGGTGGTTGTTAAGGTATCCTTTTACCATCTTAGGAACATCACCAGGATCAAGCACCTTGTTCCATCCGGCGACCTATCCACGCTGATCCACGCCTTTGTGACCTAGCGTCTGGACTACTGCAACTCCCTTTACTTTGGGCTGCCTGGGGTTGATATCCGCCGCTTGCAGCTAGTGCAGAACTTGGCAGCCCGGTTGTTAATGGGGACTTCCCGTTCCTCTCATATTACACCAGTGCTCCGAGATCTGCACTGGCTGCCGATTCAGTGGCGGATCACCTTTAAAGTCAGACTTCTGACATATAAAGTCCTACATGGGTGGGGCTCTGATTATCTGAAAGAGCTTCTGGTGCCTTATCTACCGACGCGACCACTTCGCTCAGCCAACGAGGGTTGTTAGAGATCCGAGGGTAACTTTAAAATCTTCCGGTGCCCGAGCTTTTATGCTCGTGGCGCCGACCCTCTGGAATTCTCTACCACGTTGGATTAGAGAGTGCATGACAGTGGAGGGTTTTAAAAAGGGCCTAAAGTCTTTTTTATGGAGTAAGGCATTTGCAGATAACCTGGATGTTGATTAATTGTTCTATAGTTAACTCAGTTTTTAATATGTTTTAGTATGTTTTATCCTGTATTTTATTGTAATGCACCTTGGTTTTAAGAAAGGTGCAGATAAATAAAGTTTATTATTAGTAGTATTATTATTATTATTGTTATTATCTGTATAGGGTTGGGATGTCCAGCGCCTATAAACAGGCCTTGACATTTAGTTAAGTTCAATTTAGCATTCGAAACCTATGTAAAATCAGTCACTTTTTCCAAAAAGGAGAGGAATTGTCAATAATCAGAAAAGAATAAACAAATATCATCCACATAGGCTTGCATTCTATGATTATTTCCTGTCCTTATCCCTTGTATCCCTTCCCAGCTTGGATACTTAGTCAATTGCCTGAGTAAAGGGTCCAGTGAAAAGCTATATAAGAGGGGGCTTAAAGGGCACCTCTGTCTGATCCCTGTAGTGACCTTAAACCCAATAGTAATTTGTCTATGGATTATAGGCTGGGCTATAGTATAACTATAAAGTAGTTTTAAATATTGTAGTATTGCAGGGGGTACAGCATATGCTGCTAATGTGGTGAACAAATAAGGATGAAATACACAGTTGAAAGCTTTTTCTTGATCCACAGAGACTATACATCCTGATTGACTTGTTAATGTAAGATGCTCAATTAAATCATGAATAATCATTAAGGCATGCTGAATTTTCCTGCTTGGTAACCCGCAGTATTGGTATGGGGAAATAACCAAACTAGCATAGTGCTTCAAATGATTATTCAGAATATGGACAAGTATTTTGTAATCAGTATTTAGTATAGTGATAGGCCTTCAATTTTGAATTCTAGTCCTGTCTCCGGATTTAAACAAGAAGACTAATAAAACCCTCCGAAAAGGAGGGTCTTATAATATTCTGTGAAAAGAAATAATGAAATACTGTCACTAAACATGCTGATAATTCCTCCAAAAAAGTTTTATAAAATTCACTGGGTGGCCCGTCAGACCCCGGAGAGGTCCCAACCTTAAGTGTTTTTATAGCCATTTCTATTTCAGTGTGGCCAATAGAATTTTGCATATCCATAGTTTCCACTGAAAATGTATCAATGTTTAAATTCTGTAAGAAGGACTCTATTTCATTTTCTAAAGGGATTTCAGAAGGGGTATGAGAGTTTATAAATTCTTTAGTGACACTATGACGATCCTCAGTAGTGGAAGTGACCCCACCAAGTTGATTAATTAAGACTTCAAGATTCATAGAGTCTTTCATATTTTTACAGGCTTCAAAGTGGTCACCTATGGGTTTTTTTGAGTCCCACATTGCAGCATAGCTTTAATTGTAGTTGCCCTATCATATTGAAACTGCTTCATTTCCTCTTTTAGAATGTTTATTTGGAGAGAATAATCATGTCTGGTAGAATGAGCCAAAGTATATAGTTTTTTTTAACTGTTCCCTAAGGTGTAAATATTTTAGAAATTTTCATTTTCATTCCATTTCCCATATTGAATTAGCCAGGATTTAAAATCTGCTTTTGAGTCTACCCACCATTCCCCCAAATCTGTATACAAAAAACTCACAGAGGTTCTAGCCCTGATCAGTTCCAGCAGCCCAGTTCTAACCTGTGGGTCTGCTAGGACAGAAGTATTCAATCTCCATCTGTTTGTACATGTTGGGTCTGTTATGGAGTCTGTAAACTCAAGTAACATAACCAAGTAATCAGAAAATGCTATGGGTAATATAGAGAATTTGAATTTGGGCAATTTTTTTGAAATAAAAATATGATCAATTGTGGTCATATATTTGCTTGGTTTATAGGTAAACCTGGGCCCTGTTTTCAAATATGTACTACAATTTAATACATCAGTAGTGCTTATGACTCTGAATAAAGCATGAGAATCACAATAATTTTTTTTTCCCATCATGTAAATCTTTCCCCCTTTCTGAATATCACAATTAAAATCACCCCCCAAAATTATTTTATAGGATGTCACCAAAAAGGGTTGTATAGTGTTTAACAAATTCTCTCTTTCAGATTTGGTCTGCGGCCCATACACATTAATAAATCTGTAATTTAGATCATTCCACCTACCATCCAAAATGAATACCCCACCTGGTATCAAATCTATTAATTTAATGTGTGCAAAGTTACAAGAGTTAAAGAGGATTCCCACCTAGTCTGCACAATCTGCTCCAAAGGACCAATAAGAGGGTCCCCACCACCATTCCTCTTTAAAAAACAGCCCTGGTCACTTGAAAATCATCCAGGTTTCTTGGATGAAACAGATATCCATATTTGCCTCATGGATGTAATTGAACACCATCTGTCTTTTCACTGCATTTAAAATGCTGTGAACATTTAAGGAACAAACCTTAAGAAAAGAATGAATTTTTGATTAGGTAGTATTTTTCCTCTTTTTTCTTTTTTCCCCTATATCCCACCATATCTTGATTTTGGGAAACATGCTCCATAACAGGAGGATCACAGTCTCTGTGTTCCATCTCTGACTGCCCTCATCACAGAGCTAAGGCAGCGTATGAATTCTCAGCTTCAAACATCATCTGGGGGACAGGGGGGTTTGGTGTTTGAATTTGGGAAGAACATCTCCTTGGTGCAGGGAAAAGAGCTAGAGGTTTAACTGGGTCCAGTTTGGGTTCCTTAGAGTCCTTCTAACATATCAGGACTAAGGCTGCTGGATTTGAGGAAGTTTTAGAAGTAGACCTCACCTGGGCAGTAGGAGCTTGAATTTTATCCTTGGTATGGGGATAACTGAGAGTGGGGGGGGTTGAAGGGGGAGCAGGGGAGGTTTGGTTTAGGCATTTTGGGTTCATGTTCTGAAGCAGTATCCTGTGCCTGCTGAATCAACAATTCCATACTTAGACTTGTGGCCTTGTTTTTAGCTGCCCAGGGACATTCACCAAAAACATGACCGAACTCTTCACACAGGTCACACTTGGTATGATTGGCACATTGCATAGAAATATAGCCTATTTTGCCACAGTTGTTGCAGTGAGACATATTACAGGAGCTAGACAGGCGAGTCCTGACCCACACTTATAGCAAGTCTGAGGTTAACCAGAGTAAAAGCATACCCCCCGATCTCTACCCAACAAAAAGGAGTTTGGCACATGTTCTATCCCAGATTCAGGCTGTCTGAGCTTTATGTTATACTTCCAGCCCCCTGTCCAAAACATTTGGTATCAAGAATAGCTTCTGGGTCACTCAAGATCTTGCACATCTGTGATAACCAATAAGTAATGTCCTCTACATGGATCCTCTCGTTCCTAAACATTACTGTAGCAAACTTAATCAAAGGCTTAGATTAAGGAATCACTAAGAAGGGGGTCCATGTGGGGGAGAACTTAACCTGAGTATATCACTCCCAAAACAAGTCCAGAGCATAGGCCATACAAAAACTCACATCGTAGTTATCTTCTCCAGATATATTTATGAACGCAAACACATCCTTAGGTGAGTAATGAAGAGAATCTTTTAAAAGACATTTCCCCACATAGTGTCTGTCTGGCCTATCCTCTAGGCCTCCTTTATATTGAATCCTGACAGCATTTCTCCTAGGCACTGCCTCTTTCCTAGATTTTGTAAATAAGTCAGAAAGTAAAGGTTTTTGAGGTGTCTCAGAGTTTGGTACAGAATTCTCTATACCTTGGGGTACCACCCTAGTTGGTGAGAAATGCTGTCAGTTTTGGGACTGTCAATTTCAGAAATACTCAGGCCACTTCTGTTTGCTAATCCTGAAGCCACAGAATCCTTTTGGATGGGTACTGTTTGAGATAAAATGGGTGCAACCGGTTGAGAGCCAGGTACCTGGATAGGATTAGACGGGCTCCATTCTGGTGTATTTTGAGAGAGATTGAGTTTTAGATCCCAATCAGGGTTAGGGAACCAAGCTCCAGTTGATATTAATTTTCATCCAGACTCACTTAATGCCTTTTCAGGTGACTAAATTTCACTAGAAGGGAAAGCAGAAATAGCAAAGGCAGTTTGAAGTGCTGCCAAAGTAGATAAAGGCGTAGTCTTGTGAGAGACTTTGTGTTCCTCTGCATGCTCTAAAGGGATGTCCTTTTGAATATTTATCTTTGCAAAAGTCACTGCAGCTCTTTTATCTCTAACATCCTCTCTGATCCCAGTCCTATTAGTTGACTCTTACAGAGAATGAAAACACTGTAGCATTGTCCTGCACATTATTTGTTTGAAATGTTACTTGCAGTGCAGCTAGAGGTCTAGTTACAGTTTCAGGCACCAACTTAGTATGTTTAAAGACAAACCCAGATACCTTATTTAGGTTGCTGTCCCAAGAAGGATCAGCTCGATTTTTAGAATCATCGGTTTCAGTCTCATTCCCCTGTAGAGTAGTCGCAACAAACCTGGGTGTAGTCAAACTCTCTACTCCTTTATTAACTACAGTAGGCACTGGGCACATGTTAATATCAATGCCAGAACTGCCAGCCTGTTTTTGAAACTGTAATTCATCAATAACATCTTTCAAAGGGGAGATATTTGTGGATGACTCACCTGGCCCACCAGGGCCCTTTGATGTTTCTGCATCACAGAATCCACTGACAGGGGAGGCAGACCACTTGACAGCAACTGAGGCATCCTGTAAAAGAACCAGCTTCACGTTCAAATGCTCTTGCTCCTGTAAGTGGCATTCCTTTTCTTGTTGAAGTTGTAAAAGCAAACTGTTCTCAGTATCCTTTGAATTAATAGAGTTATTTTCAGACATTTCCACTGAGTCAGCAGGCTGTTTGCTCAGGTCTTCAGTGGACACAAAGACATCAGGGGTGTCAATACCATTGTTGGATAAAGGCAACAAAATCTCCAAATCATGCTGGGCCTCAGATAATCCAATGGTAGCGGAGGAAGCCAGCTCCCCCACCTTCACCACATCCATCCTCTCAGGAGTCCCGCACAAAGTGGCCATTCTCACAGCCAACAGCTCCCTCTACCAAAGAGTAGGGGATTTTATTGAAAAACAAATAATACAGAAAACAGTGTTGCATCATACAAACATGCAAATAAAAATCAAAAGAATACAAATAAGTATTACAGCATACAGTAACCCCAACCTCTACCAACCCACTGTCCCCTACCAAAGGAGCGGGGAACCACATGGAAAAAAAAAGAGTATAAAATAGTATTACATCATACAGAGGTATAGAAAAAAGAAATAAAAACCAAAAAAGAAGAATTTCATTATACAGTAGCTTCCAATACAACGCAACCATCCCCCGTACGCCAAAAGAACATGAAAAAAATAAAGTAACTACATTACAGTATGTACATGTCTAGGAAAAGAAGTAGGGAATAGGCTAAAAACTACCTGCAAGGTAAAATAATCAAAATTGAGGACAATTACACCAATATTTTTGATAAGTAACAGGAGTCAAATTAAGGAATTCCCTTTCAGTATGACTTTTCAGGTCATCTGAAATAAAGAAAAATAGTACCAATTGTGGAATGTAAGTTTTTTGTATGTAATATCGACATCTACTTTGCCAAATCCAGTATTTCAGATATGCAAATAGAACCAGTACACTACTAGGGTATAAAAGCATCCATTGACTCATCAAATCAGAGGGCTGTGGGTTCAGTTCCCACATCTGGCACTTGGGTTAATATCCTAGTACTGACACTGTAGTGCAGCATGAGAGGGGTCCTGCACTTCTGAGTCGCCGTCTTTTGGATGAGATGTTAAACAGAGGTCCCAACTGCCTGGATTGGTAGTAGTTCAGGTGGATGTTAAAGATCCCATGGCACTTATCGAAAAGAGTAGGGGAATTTTTATTAGAAAAGATATACAATATCTCACAAAATATAGAACAACAAAGGTAATTCTCCAAACAAATTTCTCAATACATAGCCAGTAATTGTTTCAAACCTGAGAATCAATCCAGATAATAAGCAAATTTAATTAGGTTAGACACACTGTAATACAGGAGAAGTCAAATCATTCTATCCATGTAATATGTTTCCAATAACTGAAAAAAAGTTGTCTCTCGAGGTTATCATAATCCCAGAGTTTTTGTCTTACAATAGCTTGTTCTATCTGTCTTATCACAACAACATTAGGTACTATGGAATGTTGTATAGAAAATTGGCATCTAGTTTGCCACATTTAATATTTGATACAAGCAAAGATCAGAGTCAATGTACTCGAGTGGTGTCTCCCCAAAAACCCAGAATAATCCCCTAAAACCAAACTTTGATAGAGATATGGCGAGTAATATTCCAGTTCCAATGAGAAGCTAAATCAGTCCAGAACTGAACAGCAAATAAACACTGTAAAAAGAAATGTTTTTGTGTTTCTATTAATCCAGTACATTCAGGTCTAATGCACTGACATTCAGTAGTAGGTTTATGCTTCAAATTTCCTTTGACCCCAAGTTTGCCATGACAGCTAAGCCATTGAACATCCCACATGCGTAATGGAAGTCTACTATCAGTAAGGGTTTTTAAAGTTTGTGATACTTTAGAAGGAACACACATTGGAAAATCAAGTTGTACAAAAAAAAATTTCCCATTATCTCAGAATAAAAATATTTCCTAGAAATTCCCTGTAACTGAGCTTTTCCCAACTTCCACTCTCATAGTTTTTTAATTGCAGAAACTGCGAAGCCTGGAATAGCTGATATAGATGTCAGCTTTGGTATACCTCCCCCCCTTCCCATTTTTCCATAAAGGAGTGAAATAAATATTGAGTCCAAACATTCCAGGGGTGAGATGCAGTGGAATCAGGGATTTGAAAGGAAGACAACATAAAGAAGGAATGGCAAATACTAAAGGGTTAATCATCCCTAAGCCCCCTTGTGAGATGGGTAGATAAGTCAAACTTGTTTCATGGAGTTTAACCTGCTTCCCCAAACCATTTGAAAAAAACTGCTAAATAATCTTGTTTCCAAAGAGGTTGGAATGGGAAAAACATAACTGATGTATAAAAAAACAGGAAGTAGACATTTTTTAATTATCAAGACTCTTTTCCTTTTTGAAAAACCCCATGATTTCCATTGCTGGACTTTCCATTCACCCAGCTCTATTTGCCTTTCCCAGTTTCTGTAAGCCATATGTTGTCCCCCAAAAGACATGCCTAAAATCTGAGCTGTATTAGATATTGAACCCTCCCCAATGGTTAGGTTAGGTGTATCACCACCTATTGCAAAACCCACACATTTCTCAGTGTTTAGAATAGTACTGTTTATCACACAGAACGAGTCAAATTTCTGTAATGCAGCCTGTCTTGACAGGTCATCCTTTATGAGTAACCAATATCATCCACATAGGCTGATATCTTTTGTTCAGGAATAGATAAAGAGGGAGTCAGTCCTCATATGTGGTGATCAGACACAATGTCTCTAATGATGGGATCTAGTATGAAAGTATATAACAAAGGGCTAATGGGGCATCTTTGCCAGACCACTTGTTTTAGCTTAACCCCTTTACCCATTAAATTATTCACAGAGGGTAAAGTGTAGCATCAGCATACAATATTTGTATGTAATCAACAAAATTGGGGGAAATACCATATTTGGATAAAACTTGAAATAAAAAAACATGTGAAACTCTGTCAAAAGTCTTAGACTGATCCAAAGCCAGCACATACCCTGACAATTTGTTTTGGTTTCCGTATTCACAAATGTCCCGTAGCAAATGGACATTTTGTTGGATTGATCTCTGAGGTATTGAACAGGTTTGGGCAGGATGAATCACTAGTTGAGCAATGGCCTGTAATCATTTACAAAGAACTGAGGAAAGAATTATGTAGTCAGTATTAAGCAAACTGATCTGTCTCCAATTACCTAAGGAAGTACAATCCCCTTTTTTGTATAAAAATGTAATTAAGGCAGAATTAAAACTAGAAGCTCCTGTTCTAAATCATAGGATATCATTATAAAAGAAAGGCAGAATGTTACTTAGGTCATCTTTGAATGCCTTATAGAACTCATTTGTTATGCCACCCTCTCTGGGTGATACTCCATTTTTTAAAGCATTTATAGTAGTGAGAACTTCAGATCTTGTAATTGGGATATCTAATGTATGTAAGATTGAATAGGAATGGTAGGAATGGAAAAATGAAAACCATCATCCCATGCAGCAGTTGAATTATAAGGGGTGCTAAAAAGTGCCGTTAAATATTGATCAATTAGTGCCAACATTTCTATACCAGTATTCTGAACCTGGCCCATTGAATCTTTTAGACCCGTCATTAGTTTTTTCTCTAATTTTTGTTTAGAGGTGGCATATGGATCTTTAAAAGGTTGTTGCTGTGTACCAAACTGCATCTCAGCAAACATAGAAGCTGCCCTATCATATTGAAATTGCTTCATTTTGTTCTTGGTATCATTCAATTGTTTTTGAATATTGGTGTCTGCTATCTGAAGGTGCGACAATATTTTGTAATACTGATTCTGAAACTGTAGATATTGTAAATAATCAGAATTGCTTTTACATATACCATGTTTAATAAAAAAATCTCTTATAGCAGATTTCGTATCGAACCACCAGGAAGACCAGTCGGCATACATGTCAGCAACTGACTGTCTGGAATGCAATACATATCTCAATTGTGTTAAAACAATCTCTTCGTCCAGTAGCTGAGAATTCAATTTCCATCATCTCTGGTAGGACGTAAATCTAGGTGGAATATGGCTAAGTCCCAGCTGACAAATCAAACCTTATGATCAGAGAATTCACAAGGATGGAGTGAGAAAACCTGCGAACCAAATGCTTGGAAATAAAAAAATAATCAATTCTGGTGGAAACGGAGGCTCTCTGATAGGTGCTACCTCCACTCTTGTGTAAGGACCTAAAGCTATCTACAAGTCCTGCAACTGTAACAGTGTCCTGCAATGCATGGGAGTCGCAATAAATTTTTTGTTGCATATTGTCCTTAATACGCAAGTCTAAGCTTCAGTTCATATCACCTCCCCAGATTATACGTTTATAGGTAAAAAGATAGGGTTTAATCTGGTGAAAGAGATCTACCCTAGCAGTTTTAAATTGCGGAGCATAAGTATTAATTAATCTGAGAGAATATCCTTTATAAATGCAATCAAGAACTAAGGTCCTGCCAGAAATCAAATCAATAAGTTTAGTGACCTGTGCGGCTGTGTGGCTAAAGAGGGTCCCCACCCCATTTGCAGTATCTGGGCCGAAGGACCAAAAAGAGGTACCCTCTCACCAAGCTTTTTTGGCCTGAGCAACATCAGTCAAGTTGGAGAATCTGGTTTCCTGTAAAAAAATGATGTCTGCTTTCAGTTCTTTACAGTACATCAGACAAACCAGTTTTCTTTTATAGTTCTTAATGCTGCAGCAATTCAAGGATACCATTTTCAGATTTGCCATTAAGAGTTAAGGTGGCAGCAAGGGTTTGTCCTGTTCTCTTTTTTAGCCTTTTTTTCTTAGAGTCCAGAAGGTCCCTGTCACCCTCTTCATTTAGTTCCATGTCAGATAAGACTTCTGACCTAAATGAGGCCTCAGAACAAGAATCCCCCTCTAAATCTGCAAGGATTTGGAAAGCATTTTGGGTTGGGCAGGAAGATTTACCCCCTTTTAGTCTACTAGCAGACCTAGATACTCTTCTAGGGTGAGGAGTCTGAAAGTCAGAAATATGTGGAGGCACTGTAGAAATGTGGGATTGTAACTGAGTAAGGCCTGGTGTGGAATGTGCATCCTGTTTTTCAGTATCAGTGGGTGTGTCTGTCTGATCGTAGGTTGCAGGACTAGGCCTTGATGCCTCCTCCCCCTCAGGAGGCCGTGAAGTGGAATCTTGAGAAGTATGTTTGGCAACTCTAGCCTCCTGATCCCCTATATCTTCTTCTTCAGCTGGTGTACCTTGTGTGGGGGATCTATATGTCTCCTGGGCCTTGTTTATCAGTTGCTCTTTATCAAGGCCCCTCCTGTCTATTCTGTCCTGCCAAAGGACACTGATGATAGGCATGGCCAGTCTCATCACACAAGTTACATTTAAAAACATTTCTACAGATTTCACTACCATGGTCCATTTCCCCACATAAGGCACATTTAACTTTGTCACAGGCGCTACTTAAATGACGCCTGCTCTCACACTTATAGCAGGCCTTGGGTTTCCCAGGGTAGAAGCAGACGCCTCTGTCCTTCCCCCCAAAAAAAACTATTGGGGATGTGAAGAACATCAGTCTCAATTATATGCAGTTTAACCTTAAAACACCAAGCCCCTGTCCAGATGCCCTCTGTGTCAATGATAGGCTCAGGAGGCCCCAATACAGTACATTTTTTTCCAGACAGTATTGTATATCTCCCACATTAACCCCCTCATTTCGAAACATTACATTGTCTGTTTTAAATAAAGGTTTTGTTATGGGAATTGTCCAAAATGGGAGCCATAAAGGCAAAGATTTACAGGTTTTATATTTGTGCCAAAACTTTTCCAAGCCTGAAAAATGTTTAAAACTTATGATGAAAGTGTCCTTTCCCCTTATGTTAATTAATGCATTAACTTCTGATGCCAAAAAGTTAATTGATTCTTTTAAAAGTCTTTTCACAACAAAAGCCCTATCAGGGTGCTCCGACAAGCCACCTTGATATCTTAATCAGACTGCGTTCTGACGAGGAGCCTGTTCCAGTTTATTATTTCGGAAGAGATCCAAAAATCTAGGGCTTTGTCTGGCATAATCCTTCTGCGGGGAGGGAGGTGGAGATGATTATGGGGGGACCTCAGAAAAGGGGATGTCATCACAGTTCATTGCCCCTGTAGAAGCAGAACCCACATCTTTAGCAGTATGAGGAGGAAAGTGCTGACCTGATATAGATACCCCCTGTTGTCCTTCTGTAGAGATCTGATTGACCAAGGACATAGGGGAAGAAAAAGATATCCAATTTGGGTCCGGGATACAGCGACTGTCAGCTCGCTGTAGCCACCCTGCTTGAGTCAGAGCAGATTCTTTCATCCATGGTTGTTGAGCATCAGAAGTCTGCATTTGAGGTTGAGCTCCATCAGGCTGTCCAAGCAGTGAATGAACTTCTGCATTCCGGCAATCAGCTGAAGGTATGATGCACTCAGCATCAGAGGTCTGCAATTCGCTAGGCAAGTGTGTCTGAAGAGATTCCGATGTAGTTTCAGCCCAGTCCAGTGATTCTATAGTAGGAAATAAAGCGATATCCACAGTCGGGATCTCACCATCACTTAATTCAGGTTGTAAATCTCCTGCTGCATGCTCTCAGGTATGCAAATCACCATGTTGCTTCTCCTGCTTACTCTGGGATAAGCAATTCTCCGACAATTCCATCTCACTCTCTTCAGTAATTAGCAGAGCTACAGTCTGCACAACCTTCTCCTCTGCTTGTCCAGCACCATCTTCCATCAATGCAAGCAGCACAGCATCTTCCCCTACAGCAGAGTTGGAGAATTTTCTATTAATAGAAACTTCAATGCATGAAACAAAAAAAATGAAAAAAAAATGGTATTAATTCATATAAATAAAATACAATAAGTAAAGGGGGAAAATATTAAACTGAAAACAACAGAGATTAAAAAAAAGAGAAAAATGCATAGTACAAACCAATACAGCACAACAAAAAAAGGAAAGTCAGGTAATTGGAACATCACTGCCCGTAATCAATGGTAAATTCCTCCATTTCTGTATCAAAAGTCTATAAGCATACTGTTGTGCTTCTAACTGATAAATACGATGGAGTTCTACTGTAATCTTTTGTAAAAGTCCAGCATGTGAAAAATCTTTCTGCTGTAACATAAAAAGACATCGACAATTCCAAATGAACCATTTAAAAGTTGCAAAAACAACATGCAAAGTACTGAGGTCCCATTTAGACCAATGAGAAGAATGAGAACCATATACCATATTTTCATAGGAGACAGTTGAAAACACAGGTTCATGCCAAACCTCAGCAACATATAACCAAAATGTTGAAATATACAAACAGGAAAAAAATAAATGATGCATAGATTCCAACTGCTGAAGGCAACCTAGGTGGGAACAATTACATTCATTCAATTGTTTGTGATGCTGGTTGCCCTTGACATTGAGTTTCTCATGGCAGCATAACCATGTGACATCACGGAATTTAGGGGAAATCCGTTTCTCAACCAAAAGAGACTGTAATGCAAAAAGATGCCAGGTGGGACATTTTGGAAAGGTAACCAATTCAGTAAAATGAGAATCAGTGACAATTTGCTAAACCAATTTCTTGGATTTAGAAACTATTCAGTCACTAGAGATACGCCACTGTCATAATTTAACAAAAACATTATGAAGATAAGGAGCTGCCAAGAGTTAGTTTTAAGATGTTGATTAGAGCCTGTAGCCTGTTCCTGTAACCATGGCCCTGCTGACTGTCGGAGAAGACCGGTCCATAATTTAGGTATAGATTTTAATAAAGGCAAAAGATTTATAAAAAGGAATTGACAATAAAAAAAAAAGCAGGAGATTGGCCCCTAGAAATGGGAAGATATAGAATATTTCTTTTAAGTGGGTTAAGGCGGCTCCCCCACACAGCTTGAAAAAAATACTGAAAAGACAAGCTTCTCGTTGTTTAGAAGGGAGAAACACATTTCTTAAAAACTAAAAAAGGGGTAATAAGTATGTCCATATCAGGTAAACATGTTTGAGTTTACCAAGTTTCCATTTATTCCAATTTTGCACCCTGCATTTACCCTTTGCAAGCTGAAGAGCCCAATTATAAAGTTCAGGAGTAGGAGCCCCAAAAAAGATCCCCAAAATGTGGATAGGATCCACAGAGAACTGAATTCCAGAGATTGAGTCATAGGAGAGGAGGGCAACCCCTAGCTCACGGCCAATACATTTCAATTTATTTAATGTAGTACCTGAAATAACCACGAAGGAGTCACATATTGAGATGGCTGTCTGAACAAAAGAAGATGTAGAAGTGCACATACAAATATCATCCGCATATGCTAATGTGGAAAAAGGAAACCATACACCCAGGATAGTGACAGGACGGATTTTATTATTTAAAGAATGCAATAAAGAGTCTATGCTAAACACATATAAAAAAGGACTAATTGAGCAACCCTGTTTTACACCCCGTTGTACAGGAAGAAGAGGTCCAAGGTGTCCATTAACTAATGGAGAAACCATAGCATGCTTATAGATTTTTTTAACCATGAAATAAATAAGGGGGTATCCCATAGTGCTGGAGAGTGAGCCATAGAAAACCATGGTTTATAGAATCAAAAGCTCTCTTCTGATCCAAAGACAAAACAAATGCAAAATAATCCAAAGTATGTGACCTATCAAAGATTTCTCTTAAAAATATTAGCTGGTCAGTAATTGTACGTCCTGAAATAGCACAAGATTGGGCTGGAGTGATGAGAGACTGGGCAACTGTCAGTAAACATGTATTCAGTATTTTCATTAATATTTTCAAATCTACATTCAGAAGACTAATCAGTCGCCAATTAGAAAGTTCAATTTTATTCCCTTTTTTATGAAGGAAAACAAGAATACCTCCCACCATTTCTAAAGGGAAATCTGAAAGCAATAACAAATTATTATATATATCAGCAAGTTCCTGGGAAAATACTTCACTCATCAGCTTATAAAGCTCAGATGTGAGGCCATCCTTTCCAGGAGCCTTGCGTGTTTGCAACATGGAAATAGCAATGGATACTTTCTGTGGGGAAATAGGCAAAGTTAAGTTTTGAAGGGTGGAAAGGGGACAACTGGGAATATCTACTTGTTGTAAAAAAAATTTCTGCAGTGTTAGTATCCATTGGGCGTGCCAGAAAAAGGGACTGGGTATAGTAAGTCACTTCTAACATCATATCTGAGTGAGAGGTTTTTAGAAACCATCACGCCCCTGTATGCCCTCAAAAAGTTTCTTCTTTACCCTGTCCTTACTGCTAAGGAAGGGACATACGGTGGCATAAGTGCCCTGTGTGCCGAATTGTTGTTGAGACTTTAGGATATTTGTTTGAGTCATATGGAAAGGTATCATTTTATCCTTTAATTGTCTAATCTGGGCAGTGAAATCATGTTTTGTGGTTTGAGCCAAAGACATAACTTGTGGCAACTGTTGTCTACATTGCAGATAATTGAAATAAACTTGTTCTTGACTGTTTTTCTCCGAATGTTTAAGAAGAGTAACAAGGTCTTGCTTCGTGTCAAGCCACCAGTGTTGAGGGTCATCATACATCTCATACAAGGATTTTCTGGCTGAAAATAGATAACATTAATGCTGCTGTAGATTTTGGCAAGCCAAGAGATCAGACTTGAATCTCCAAATGCCCCTCCCCATCATTAAAGCAGGATCTGGACCTGCAGTTATTTTCAAAGCACAATGGTCAGAAAACTCTGCAGGTATTATTAACACTAAATTTATAGGCAATGTTTTAGTGAGAAAGAAAAAATCAATCCATATAGCTAATGTACCTTTATGAAATGTAGGAGCTGGTGTCTTTTGTAGCTGAGTATATGCATCAATTAGATTTTCCATCTGTACTACTGTGGTTAAACAGGACCTATCACAAAACTGTTTCTTGGTAAGTTCAAGTTCAAGTTTATTTTAGGAAAGCTCCATTGAGCAAGCTCATTCACAAGGAGGTCCTGGGTGCATGGATACAACAAATATACAATGCAGGCAATAACATAACAATACATAAATGGCGGACCAGGTCCTACAAAGTACCTGGGTAAACAGTCCTGGGTGAAAAACAAAAACAAAAAAATATTTTGTACAACTTGTTTAAGGAAGGAGGTGTAGTGAGAACAAACTAAGGAAGTAAGGAGAAAGTGAGGGAGGGAGTTTATAAACAGTTACAGGTGTCCTTTATTTTTGAAGCCACCAGTTTTTTGAAGAAATTTACTGAGACTACACTGGAAAGTTTCAGAGTGGATTGCATCTGGTTCCAAATAGTTGGTAGGGCACTTGAGAAGGCTCATCTGCCAAAGGAGGTACGAGTCCTAGGTGCGTCGAGTAGGATAAACTCTGATTTCCTAAGGAAATAAGAGCTGTGTGCAGAATGGATAAGTCCTACTAAATAGCTTGGTAATTTATTCAGAAGTTTTAGGGTCCAAATGCCAGCATGGAGTGTGCATCTAATGGTAAGTGAAGTCCAACCAACAGCTGCGTACAGTTCGCAATGGGGGGGGTTCGGTATGGGTAGTTTGTAATGAAGCGCAGGGCGCGGTGGTAGAGAATGTTCAATTTGTTTAGGTTAGTAATTGCTGCAGAAGCGGATTATACGTCCCCATAGACAAGTAAAGGGAAGAAGGTGGTCTGAACAAGCCTGAGTCTGGTTTCCATGGGAAAGAGGGATTTATTTCGAAGAATAAGCCTAGTCTAGCTTTTAGTCTTCTGGACAGGTCGTCAATGTGCTCGTTGAAGGAAAGCTTGTTGTCTAAGCAAAAGCCGAGATACTTAAATTTAGAGACAACTTCCAGTGGTTCACCTAGGGATGTAACGATGAAGTCTTTAGGTGGGACAGTGAGGGTGATGGAGGAAGTATTAGTGGGGAAAATCATGGCCTTATTTTTTTTAGCATTTAGGAGGAGTTTGGTATTGATGAGATTTATTTCTAGCTGTGCAAAATCGACTTGAAGTATATCCCTGACTTCCGATATTGTATGGCTGGATGTATACAAGACTGTATCGTCTGCAAAGAAAATGCAAGGTTGACCTGGTTATTTGAGAATCGAGGTTGTTGATATATAGGGAGAAGAGTATAGGACTTAAGATGGAACCCTTCGAGACTCCCCTGGTAACTGGTAAGGAGGCAGAGAACAGCCCACCAGCTTTGACTTTCTGCATCTTACCTGATAGGTAACTGGAGAACCATTTGGCAGTAGCTAGGGTAGCACCAATATTGGTGAGGCTGTTCACAATTAGAGTATGGGCAATGGTGTTGAATGCTTTACTCAAATCTAAGAATACTGCACCCGTAATTTTTTTAGCATCCTTGGCTGAGATCCAGTCATTGGTGACTTTAGCTAATGCAGCAATGGGGCTATGATTAGAGCGAAAGCCTGATTGGACTGGATTGAGGAGAGAGTAGGTTTACAGATGATTCTTCAATTGTATATAAATCAATTTTTCGAGGACTTTTGAAAGGATAGGCAAGATTGAGATTGGTCTGTAATTGTTTAAGTCGCATAGGTCACCGGATTTTAAATAAGGGTATGATATGAGTGGATTTCCAGCATAATGGAACTATGGCAGAAGAGATAGAGGGCTGAATATATGGAGAATGGGAGCAGTAAGATAGCGGTAGCTGACTTTTTAAGAAAATGGTTCTAAGCCATCATCTCTGGCACTTTTGTGTATCTAAATTGATGAGTGAATCCTCGACTCTTTGAAGCTGAAGGGGAGCAGCTGGAAAGGATGGGCTGTAGCTTTCGCGACAGTGATAGGGCTAGCATGGATACTAGTACAAGATGCGTACAGTGATTCATCAAAAGCTAGACCAGCTGTGACAAAGTGAGAATTCAGTTCTTCGAGAATTTGGTCATTGTTCTCAATAACTGTGCCATTTATGTTGATCTTAGCTTGGATGGAGGGAGCGACTGGTCGACCTTCAATAGACTTGATGGTCTTCCAAAATTTCTGCGAGTTTCCTTTGGCTTTTTTCAGCATGGAAACATAGTAATTCACTTTGGTAGAGTGAATATGTTTTACACAGACATTCCTAGCTGCTGTAAATGCCTGCCAATCTGTCAGATTCTTAGTGCTTCTTGCTAGAGCCCAGAGTTTATCTCGGTTTATAAGAGTGGTTTTGAGCTCTGAAGTAAACCAGGGGTGGGAGACCTTGTGCATACGTACCTTAATAAATGGGGCATGCTTGTTAGGCAGGGTGGTGAGATTTTCATTTAGGTTAGAGACAGCCTCATCGACAATTTTAGAGAGGTACACATCTTGCCATTTGACCTTGCTAAGGTCAGTCAGATAGCTCAGGGTGTTGAATTTACTAAAGGAACGCTTGATTATGAACTTAGGCTGATTGCAGGCTTTGGTTTGATGTCTTATACGGACCACAACTCTATGATCACTCATATCATTGGAAAAAACAGCTGATTGTAGTATTTTGTGGGGATAGGTGGTAAGTATGACATCGATGAGAGAACTATTGGCAATGTTGGTGGTGTTAATCCTAGTGGGCTCACTAATTACCCGGACAAGACCTAGTTCATCACAAAGGGATTTCTGGCTATGAGATTTGTGTGTGAGTCAATCCATGTTGAGGTCCCCAAGTATTAGTGTTTCTGTATTGGCTGTTGTAACTAAATATTTTAGGACGTTGATGATTTCAGTTCCACCAGTTGGAGGTCTGTAGCCGCCGATTACTGTAATAATTTCATTGGAGGGAAGGTGGAGTTTCAGAGATACGATTTCGTATTCCTTAGATTTAGAATTGCAGAAGATGTCACTAATAGTGAATTTGGATTTGACATAAATAACTATTCCATCCCCCCCAGTATTCCTATCAGCCCTATAGAGATTATAGTTGAGGAGAGTTATTTGCTGGTCCGTAATAGTATTTTTGAGCCAGGATTCGGTGATAATGATGAGGTCGGGCTCGGTGTGTGCATTCCAGGCTTGTAAAAGGTAAATTTTTTGTGCAAACTTAAAATGTTGACCAACATGAACTCAAGGCCAGGAGTGGCAGCAAACTCGGTAGGCGAGGAGAACGTTGACAAAGGGCCTGGGTTTAGTTCTACATTACCTGAGCAGAGAAGGAGCAGGAGCAGGAGTTTTTTTTATAGCTGTTGTGATGGATCTGGACACTTTTTTAAGTTGTGACCAGCTAATAGTACTGGTAGGGGATACCATTTTAGTGCTATTATGGTACAGTCTAATGTGGCATTTAATAGATAGTAGGGATAATACTTTGAGTGATATCTGAGAAGGGGGTAATAAAAGCAGGTGAGTGAGAAGTGGGTTGTAATTAAAGAGAGGTGTGGGCTTTGGATGAGCATTAGTGCCATGAAAGGGGACGACGTAAATAGCAGTGAGATGTTCCAGGGTAGGTTTTGAACCTGGGACTTCGTCATGATAGCAAATAGTTAGGATGTTAGTGAGCAAAAATAAAATGGCAATGGGGAGGTGAGTCATGGTTCAGCAGAGCAGGCTAGTGCAGAGGAAAGGGTCGGGTTGCCTAGAGAGAGGGTGGCTTGCAGCACAGTCTATGCCCTTAACGTGAGCGAATACAGTGAAACAGCTCTATAGGGGCGGAGTTAATTGAGTATTTAATGGAGGCCTGGGAGGGTTAGGGGGTAGGAAGAAAAAGCCCGGCAGGGACTGAACCCAGAGCACAGATATGCAGTGCCTTTCGTCTGAGCCAGTTGGGGCTTGCTTCGAAAAAGCACCCGCATTGCGATTGGTTGATAACGAGGGTAACTCACCAGCTGCTGGTTGCAGGATTCCCCTAGAGGAACCCTGGCAGTAACAAATTGTTTTAGTAAGAAAGAGAATGCAGGAGATTTGTTAGGGATGGGAGTGAGCGGTGCTAACGGGTCTATATAATGGCACACAGGAGGGAGATGGGCGGTTCGGTGAAAAATTGCTGCTTTGCCATACCTCTCAAATGGTGGAGTCTGATGAGGAGGTCTCGGGTGGCAGCTTTGGAAGTGCCGACCACCCGGTGTCTGCGGTCCACGCGGAGGGCATCTGAGCTGGGATTCCTAGCGGGTTCTCGGCTAGAAAAAGGAAAGAGAAGTGCAAATTAGTAATGGGGCAACACAAAGGCAAGCAGTCTGAGCAAAAACAGCTCAATTAGCAACTGAAAAGCCAGTGATTTCCTTGGCACCTTGCAGTCTAGAGAGAGCTACAAAGTTACGAAGGGGCTGTAACACTTGGTTGCTGGGAACATTTTTAGACAATAAACACAGTTTTTTGGCAAATCAGTCACAGTTCAGTAATTTATAGTACAATTTTCAAATAAAACAGTGCCTTAGCAAGACAGGATATGCTAGTCAGCAAGACAGGATATGCTAGTCAGCAATAAGCAAACCTAAAGAACCAAAATGGTATGCCTCAGCAAGACAGAATGAGATAAAGCTGCTAGAAGGCTTAGTTGCTAAAAGAGGATGGGAGGAATTGCAGTTGTTGACAGTAAGCAACCAATAAATTGAAACATCAGATAGGAGTGGGCGGAGACTGTGTGCATTTAAAGGAGGCCTGGGGGGGGCTGAAAAATCAAGGAGAAGTTTGCAGAGCTAACACTGAATCAGTGCACATACAGATGGAGAGAAAATGCAGCGGGGGAAATGGTAAGTTACTTTACACAGGCCGAGCAGAACAGGCTAAATTAAGATAAATTAGAAGCCCAGTACAGGGATGCAGGCTTACATTAAGCCACACGTCTCGGGTGCTCCTGTCTCAGGTGAGTGAGACCAGCCAATCAGGAAGCTGTACACAGGCATGGAGCCAATAGCGCTACCCTGAGAAGACGCTGAAATTGAAAACAGCAAATTGCAAGTGATGATCCGGTTCAGTGTTCACACAGTCCAGAGAAATCGTGGCAATTTTTCAAGTGTCGTACCTCATCTATCTCTATGGAGGGATAGGTGGATCAGGCTCCTTGCACCGTAGAGGTGCTATGGCTGGATCGTGACCGCTGCCCAAGGGGGCAAGTGGCACCTGTAAGGAAGGAGGCAGCAGATTAAATAGGAGCAGATGGGGGGGAGTGTCTAAACAGAGACACACAAAGAGATCTGAGCACCAACTTGACAGACAAGTCAAGTGGCAGTCTCAGACAGAGGCAAGGTGCCGGCTAACATGGGAATCCAAAACAAGCACAAAAGATCAGACTGATGGGGGAGGCAGGAGGGACAGAACAGAGACCGAGGAGGACAGGGGGACAAAGGAAGATGATTAAGAATGTTAGTCAAGGGCAGGAGCCTTAGGCTCAAGACAGAGGCTACACAGATTTTACAATTCACTAAATTTTCTAAAGTCCATAGCAGTAAGCATGTAAACCCAGTACAGTCTTAAATAGAATTAAAAAAAATATATATTAACAAAGCCATTAAAACTTTTTTACAAACTCAGTTTAAGGCAGTGTACAGAGTGAAAGCTTAATTGGGGAAAAATCAAGGGGAAGTCTGCAGAGCTAGCAATGAATCAGTGCACATACAGTTGGAGAGAAAATGCAGCAGGGGGGAATGGTAAGTTACTTTACACAGGCCGAGCAGAACAGGCTAAATTAAAATATATAAATTAGAAGCCGAGTACAGGGATGCAGGCTTATATTAAGCCACACGTCCCGGGTGCTCCTGTCTCAGATGAGTGAGACCAGCCAATCAGGGAGCTCTACAAAGGTGTGGAGCCAATAGCACTACCCTGAGAAGGCGCTGAAATTGAAAACAGAAAATTGCAAGTGATGATCCGGTTCAGCATTCACACAGGCCAGAGAAATCGTGGCAATTTTTTAAGCGTCATACCTTATCTATCTCTTTGGGGGGTAGGTGGATCAGGCTCCTTGCACCATAGAGGTGCTATGGCTGGATCATGACTGCTGCCCATGGGGGCAAGTGGGGGTGTTTTTACCCATATTTTTATAGGTTAAGCTGCAATTAAAGTCACCACCCCCAAACTCTTTGATGTGGAGTGTGAAGGTAAGGTTGTATGGCATGAAACAAATCCACCCTAGCTGCTTTTTTCTGAGGAGCATAGACATTCACTAATGGAAAACAAATTCCCTGAAACATAGCATCCATAATCAATACTCGACCTGGAATTAAATCAGTAAGTTTTAAGACAGTAACAGTGGTATCATGAAATAGATTAGCTACCCCAGTACAAGATTCCAAACCTAAAGACCAATATGATACTCCAGTGTGCCACCATTTTGCAGCCCTAGAAAGCTCGGTCATGGTATGTAATCGTGTATCCTGTAAGTAAAAAATGTTACATGCAGTAGATTTCAAAAATGAAAAAATAGCAGCCTGTCGTATTCTATTTTTAATGCTGTTCACATTAAGTGAAGAAAACGTTAATGAAGGAACCATATAAAATTGTTATAAAATCCTCAAGGAGGTTTCCATTTACCTTTTTTCTCTTTCTTTTGACTAGGGGTAGCTAGTTGAGGATGAAGGGGTCGCTCATCTTCAGATTCCATATCGAAAAGTGCAGCAGGGGTTTCCACCCCAAGTTTAGAAGATTCAGATTCCGTATCAGAAACATCCTGGGCAAGTAAGAGGGCTTGGAATCTATTAGTGGTAGGTGTACTGACCAATTTGGGGACCTTGGAGGCTGGTTGGGGGTTAGAAGATCTTCTTCTTCTGGTTATTCTGGATTGAAAAGGTAATTCCAGAGGGTTTTGGGGTGGGGGCATAAACACAGCATCAGGTAAAGGTTCAGAAGGGAAGGGGGGCCTGGGATTCCTTAATAACAACTACCACTTTTTCTGAGACAACCTCTGGTCCTGAAAGTTGGGTGGAGGGCAAGAGAGAAGGTAAGGACGTAGGAGTGCCAAGAACAACTGGAGAAGAGGTGAAAGTACTGAGGAAGTGGAGGGACCTAGTTTTGCAGAATGAGTCCTCTGAGCTATAGCTACCAGTAGACGTTGTTCTTCAGAATCATGGGGATCTGGTTGCCTATGGGCCGCTTCAGGGCAAGTGGCATAGAAGTGGCCCAGAGCCCCACACAAAGCACAAACTGCTACATTTTTATACTGCGTACTTGTATTGCCAGAAGAATTGCATAATAGGCAACGTAGTTGGTCACAGACACTGCTATGTGACCAGACTTGCCACATCTATAGCATATCTTCAGTTGGCCAGCATAAAAAAGTACACCTCTATCCCTACCCAAAAACACACAATTGGGAAGGTGCTGCAAACCATTTGTAGAGGAACATAAAATTACTCTAATTTTCCAGCCCCCGTCCAAATATCTTCAGTATCAAAAATTGGCTCTGGGTGCCCCAACACAGTACATCGCTGTTTTAACAAAAAGATGAGGTCAATGACACTTAACCCCTCATTTCTGAAGAGGACAGTAATAGTTTTGTGGGCAGGCCTAGTTAAAGGTAGAACTTCAAAGGGTGACCATAAGGGAGTTTGCTGAACTTTATGGTAAACATCCCAAAATTTGTCTATCCCACTACTTAGTTTAAAACTAACATCAAATGTCTTTTCTCCCAAGACATGGATCAGGGTATACAGTTCAGCTAAAGAAAAATGCAAACTTTGTTTGAACAGTCGTTTAGCAACAAACTTACAATCTGGGAAGGTTTCCATACCTCCCTTATATATAAGTTTGACAGCATTGTGCCTTTTAGCCGAGAAAGTAGGAGACATAAAAAAAGAAGCATAAGTTCGAGAAGTATTACTTAGGGCATCCACAGAAGGGCCTGGAGGAGGGACTTCAGGTTCATCTGCAGGAAAGTTGGCATCCAGATGTTCCATGGAAGAAAATGGCAATATCCTAGAAGAGGAGTCATCATTGGTTGAAGGAGGACAGTCAACATTGTTAGTATCCAGCTTTAGAATAGGGTTCTGAGTCAAAAGAAGATTGAAGGGGAGTGCAAGCAGAGAATCTTGAGGTTCAATATTGTTCTGCACTGTAGTAGTATCATACCCTTTAGCAGAAAGTGCTGAAGATGATTTGTCTAAACTTGTCTTAGAAACAGGGCAGGGAGTAGAAACAGAAAATTCTGTTATTCATTTGAACCCCTTGTATGGAGATAGGGGAAAACCCAGATATCCAGTGTCCAGAGTCTGGAAGCTGCGCCCATCCAGCAGATTTCAGAGCGGAATCTACAGACCAGGAGGCATCTGCCTCATCAACCTGATCTGCCCAAGAAGGGGTCTGTTTCTGTGAGGGTTTAGTATCACTTTTAAATACGTGCTTATCTTTGTCAGCAGAAAAGGAAAAAAAACATAGCTGTATCCTGGTTAGAGAAATTAGTTGCAAAGACTGTACTCACTTTAGTAGCAGAATTGTTCACATCTAGAGGCAACAGGATGGGATCTGGGACCGAAATAACTGGTGCACCGGAGAAACCAAATGAAGACATAACAGCCTCAGTGTCGCGGGGCTGTTCTGCTGCCACCAAAGCTGCTGAGATAGCTTCTTTAGTTCTGGAAAACTTCACCTCTTCCAAGGCTAATAGAAATCAGAGACCCTCTGGTTTCGAATGCACAACAACCATAGGTAGGTCCTGAGTTTTCCGCGGTAAAGCTGCATCTTGCAAATCGCTTGTCCGTGGTAGAGAAGAAGTAGTTAAATCCATAAGAGAATCCAATTGTTTGTCTAACGTAGAGGCTTCTGAAGTAAGCAGAGGTTCCATATCTGCAGGAGCTTTGAGAAAGATTTCAGATTCCACACTATCTAACATACGAGAAGACTGCTCCTTAACCTGCAGCACAACCTGCTGCATCGCCGCCTGCTCAGCAACTGAGCCAGCCATCCTGACAGTCAGTGGTTCCCCCTACTGCATGAGTAGGGGAATTTCCCTGGTGTCCTGGCCACATTTCCCTCATTCACTAAAAATACCACCAACAGCTCAATCTGATTCAAGGTCAGTTGGCATTCATCTGTAACCCCTTCCCCCCGATCATGCCTGAAAATAGGCAGAATTTGTTTAGTGCACTTACCTGGTCAACAAAAACTAAATAAATAAAATTAAAAAATAAATAACTACAGATAACAAAAAGAAAAGGAAACAAGCCATTGGGATTAAACTGTCTCCCTAACCATTTCCCCATACTTTTCTAATACTTTCATCAAATTAATGAACCTCACATTTGTCATCATAGACTGCTGCCTGCAACATAGCCTAGAGGTAGAGTAATCAACTGTGAATGAGCTTGATATATCCAGCAATCCTGGATTTGTTTACCACAACCTCAGCTTGCATACTGTGTAACTCTGAGCAAATGACTTAACCACCTCAGTGCTCCCAGGTCACCCCTGAAAACACACTTTTTGCTGAGGAATGTGATCTGGGAGTCATCATTAGTGACTGCCTCAAGCAGCAAAGTCAGTGCAATAAAGTTTACAGCAGGGCTGGCATGTTGCTAGGATGCATTGGCAGGGGGATATACCAACAAGGACAGGGAGGTGATACTACTACTTTACCAGTCATTAGTGAGGCTTCATCTGGAGTACTGTGTACAGTTCTGGAGGCCTCACCTAAGAAAGGACATTGATAGATTAGAAGTTGTCCAGAGAAGGGCAGCAAAAATGATTCCCGACCTTCAGGAAATCACCAATGAAAGAGGCTTGGGGCTCTGAAATTGTACTCACCAGAGACTGAGTGGGAGAGGGGGAATATGACTGAGACCTTCAAGTTCCTTAAAAGCATCAACAAGGTGATAGAAGCACAGCTTTTTACCAGGAATGTCAATTCTACTACAAGAGGGCACAAGTGGAAATTGAAGGTTGAAGTGTTCAAGAGGGACATCAGAAAGTATTACTTCTCAGAGAGGGTGGTGGAACCCTGTAATAGTTTACCTCCCAAGGTGGTGGCTGCAAAGTCAATATCAAGCATTAACAATGGGTGGGACAAGTATTGGGAACAAACACTTGGCATTGGCGAGGGCTAGGCTGGGTGTCAAGGAGGACAGAACACCAGTGAACAATAGGTCCTGGGATACCTCATTTTGGGCAGACCCGATGGACCACAGGTCCCATTCTGCCATCATCTTTCATGTTTCTATGCTGCATCTTAAAGTCACAATAGTCATCTTTTAATCTAACATGTAATGTTTCCTATGCAACCATTTCATAAGGCAAGATAAACCCTTCCACAGCTGCTGCCACTTTCCTTGGCTTATATTCTGTGCCTCTTCTTTATACATGCTAACTACTTATTTTGTAACTAACTCCACCACTGCTTCTGGTGGTATGTGTTTCTGTTTAATTTGCAAAGTACATCTTGTCTGCCACAGATAATACCTACATCAGGCAAAATCCAGCTGCGGCACAGGCTTACTATATTTACTCCAGCCTGTTTCATATATTCCAAGGACAGCACTCTCATAATCTATGCTTTGAAATTGGGGATTCCTTCCATTTCTGACTTAGGGTAAACCAGAAAAACCTGAGCAAAGGGGCATGTAATCAAAATATGTGCTTGAGCTTCCAGGATATTCCCACAGTCATGCATTGGGCAATGACTTTCTTCCAACTTTTTTATGTTTTAGATGGTCTTTTACAGCAATTTTGCCATGTACCCTAATGAAGCAGTGCTCCACATCTGTATCAGTTTATTTTGTATGTAGATGGCTTACTGCTTTCATTGCTTTGCCTACTGGACATATATCTAAATCTAAAGGCTGCAAGTAATAAGTATCAACTATGTATAAAGGCTGCGAGTAACAAGTATCAACTATGTACTGATCAATTTGCTTTCTAGATCTAGTAATCAACAAGTCTGTTTTTATTTTCCATGCCTTTCATTTTACAATACAGGATAGAATATATTTTGGAATCATACAGTATGTGCTTGGACTTTAAACTGATTGATTCTGACCCTTCCTGACACTCCTTGTACCAAGGTGCTATCTAGTCCTGTAACAACGGGGCGACACTTTTCTCTTCCTGTTTTAACATTTTATGAATTAGAAACAAAGATATAAAAACCACCACTGGGATCACCATATTAATATCCCACATTTAATACTTTTATAAGTAACGTTTCTTCTAATGGGGTGCAATCTTGACCCCCACGTAGCCTGAAAAAAAAGAGATTATAAATACTCTAACTTCTAACTCTCCCAGAAGTGGGTATATACAGGGCCCTGCGTTTACTGCGGCAAAGTGGACCTACATTCTGCGGCAGGACCTCATACATTCTGCAGCAGAACAACTGCTGATTCTACAGCCATTCTGTGGTGGATAAACTGTGATTAAACAGCATACTTTCAAGGGGATTAAATCTTAGTTAACGCTTTGACTGCCTTTGTGCAACCACTCTGCTACACTGAAAGTGGAATAGGAGTCCATTTAACAGAATGTAGTCTTCTTATCACAAATATTAAACTGCAATAACCCAAACCTGGTGCAGCCTTGGGCATCAGTGTTCTCTTTTAATGACTTTTCCCTCCCATCCCAAATCTGAAGGCTCATCTGTTCTTCTTCTGGAAATTAGTGGCCTTTGCTGTTCTCCTAGGTTATAATCGGAGGAAAACATACACACTCAGCTAAAACTATACAGAAGGCAAAACCTGCTTGGATTTCTTCTGGTTTATATTTACAGTTAGCAGATATAAAGAGAAACTCCAACTTGAAAGCCATTTTAATTTTTTTTTCTGATTTTGATCAACGTTCTTTTAGATTATTATTTTTTTAAACTAGGAATACCCAAACTGCCTAGCAACTAACATGTTGTGTGCAGTGTGCAAATCTGTGTGTTGCGGGGATTGTCTTCCTATAATAGTGAAGGAGTATGTAACTTGCAGTGTCTGTAGCATTTGTTGACTCCTGATTTTTCTTTTGGGGGACACATTAAAAAATGTAAGCAAGTCATTCTTATTAAGCTGGAGTAACCTTGGTTAGCATGTTCTCTTCTCCCAGCATCTCAAGGGGTGGTGGTGTTCTTCAGTCAGTGACCCTCATTTCACTTATGTATAGCAGCAATCAATGTTTAGTTTTGGTATTTCAAATGCTAAAAAATGATTATTTAAAATCAACAATAGGACTAACAACAGCTTCCAACCTTAAATCGACCAGGAGTCATAGCTATAAACTCATAGGTGAGAAATGTATATCCACAAAAAGGAGTCTATTCTATACACAAAGAGTTGTGTGAATGTGGAATAACTTACCTGAAAGTGTTGTTAATAGTACTAGTCTAACGACATTTAAGCAGCGACTAGATGATTTTATGGGGGACAAAAAATGTGATTTCCACCCATAGGGTATATGAGTGGTGAGTACAAAAAAGGGCATCTTTTGTATTTGCCTACTGTGCTTGTACACTTCTATGAACCTATGAATACAACTCTCCATTGCTGCAAATCTAGTATACCCTGGTCCCCAACTCTACTGCAGCTGGGAAACCTGACCCTCCTTAAGAATTGAGCTTGATGCCACCACTTAGGTTGCAGGTTCAGATCTGCCAATAAATTATTGTCATACTTGCAGATACAGATCTGCGACCTGCAAATCAAAACTGTGATCAATGTCTACCAGTGGGAGCCGAGTCCACTGCTCAGTCTGCTGCCAGACACATGTTTCTGCAATCAGCTCCTCCTCCGATCCCTGCCACCACACTGAAATCAATGCCATCTCCACAGGCACCACTGAATCTTCTCACTTCTTAACTACAGCTCGCCTTCCAGTTCTTCCTTCCAAATTCATCTTCCAGGGGTTCAGCGTGCACCATGAGCAGCCTCACCAAGAAAAATTAACATGGCTGAGCTAGCCACACCTACACCTACACAGCGGCACATTATAAATGCAAACTACAACAAGATCTGTTACTCTTGCTGCAGTCTCCCCCCACAATACTGGCTGTACAGAGTTACGTAACAAGAGCCAGCATGAGTCAAGATGCCATGCGGTCAATAAGTTTCGGCTTTGTAGCGGGCGGCATCAGTTTGTTGCACCTTCTAAATGAACACATATATCATGGCATACTTAACATATCAGTAGCTATGCCCTTGTCTTGTGTGATCGCATATCATAGCTAGCATTTCTGCGGCTGTGTGGCTGGTTTTCCTGATTTCTACGGCCAGCAGTGAATTCTGCAGTCAGCTCTGATTTCTGCAGCCATTGCTGCAACCACAGTAAACACGGGGCCTTGGGTATATAATACTAACATGTAATAGTAGTGTATGTATCAAAAATACTCTCTTCTTTTCTGTCAAAAACAGCAGTGGAATTTCCCTGGTGTACCATCCAGATTTCTTCCATTCACTAAAATACCTCCAACAGCTTACTCTGGTCCTGTTTCAGTTGGTTTGTATCTGCATCTCCCCACCCTACTTGGATGAGGATAAAAATGAGTAGTATTGTCTAGCCCCCCCCCTTTCCTGGTCAATAAAAATTAAATAAAAAAACATTGCAGTTGGGTTGTAATCAATAACTACAGACTCTAACTTAAGGAACTTGCAACATTCTGCAGTATCGTGTAGTCCCAGTTTACCTATAGGGTATGTACAGTAGATTTCTATATCAATATAAATGGGACTGAATGTTTCAACCCAGACATTGGAGTAATGAGTGAAGAACACACATTTCTAAAAGAAGGCAGGTGATGTCACCTAATTCAGGAAGTTGATAATTTCACCCAATCTAACTGTAATCCCTTGCACAAAAATATGGTTATAGTATATGCCAAGGGGGGGCTACACATCAGTTCATTCTGGACAATTTGTTCCCCTCAATTCACTCCAGACAAGTCACTCCCATGACAATAGGGTGCCTGACAAATTAATTCATTGACAGTTTGCTCCCATGATATACTGTATATTATTACCTCCAGGTGGGTGCCATTTGACCCACCAGATGGCCTAATATGCTAGATTTCTTTACAGCAAGCATTTCTGCTGTCATTCTTCTACAAGTGGCATTCTATATATTGTGGGAGCAAATTGTTGTGTAACAAATTTGTCAGGGACCCCATTGTCATGGGAGCAACTTGTCTGGAGTGAATTGATGGGGAGCAAATTGTCCAGAGTGACAAAGTACCTAAAGGCCAGCGGGGCACGGGACCCAAGGCAGTGTAGATTCACAGCAGGAAGGTCATGTCAGATGAATCTAATTAATTTCTTTGACTGGGTGACCAAAGTAATAGACCAGGGAGGGACTGTGGATATGGCCTACCTTGGCATTAGCATGGCATTTGACACAGTCCCACACAAAGGATTAATAATCAAGTTAGCCAGCCTGGGAGTGGGTCCCAGGGTGGTAGCCTGGGTAACAAATTGGCTGCACAACAGGACACAGAGGGTAATAGTAAATGGAACTCACTCTGAGTAAAGGGGTGTTACTAGTGGGGTACCTCAGGGTTCAGTACTGGGTCAGTACTGGGTCCAGTCCTCTGGGTAACAAAGGTAACAGCCCAGGCTACAAGGGATAACAGCCCAGGGTACAGAATGTTCAGCACAAAAACAGAAAGGTGGGGATGTAAGAGTTTCAGCCTGTGGGCTGCAGTATGAGTGTCACACTGTTACAGATTCCTAGAGGCTCTAGTCCCTGCTCTGTTTTCCTGTGAGCTACGCTCCAGGCAGCAAAGAACTAACGTGACAAAGGCCACCTAAAAGTGAACCCCTTCAGGGGCTAGGGTCACCCAGTCAGTAGTCCCAGATAGTACAAATGAAAATGGTGAAGGTGAACCAGGTTCTGGTTACATTTTGAATCCAATTTGTGAGACAGAGGAAAATAAGGTATTAATATGGGTTTTGAGTCCCCTCTAGATCTCAAGTTAATTAGGGAGAAGGAGAAGCAGTCAGTATTTTGGATGGAAAGAGAGGATCTCCTAAAGCACAACTTAAGTGAGGGTCAGTTCCCCCCCTGTGGATTCATCTTGACTGCAAGGCCCCTCCTGCGCCAGAGCGTATGCTCATAGAAACATAGACTTTGACAGCAGAAAAGGACCGCTTGGCCCACCCAGTTTGCCCATTTCCCTACCTATTGGATAAGCTGAAGATTGAACTTTACCAACAGCCTACTTCCTCCTACCCCTCCACTATAATTGCCTTATGTCTGTCCCATGCATTCTTGAATTCCCCCACTGTTTTTGACCCCACAACCTCCCCAGGAAGGCTGTTCCATGCATCCACCACTCTCTCTGTGAAAAAATATTTCCTCACGTTGACCCTGAGCCGTCCCCCCTCTATCTTTGAATTGTGCCCCCTTGTTCTTGAACATCTCTTTTTCTGAAAGATGCTACCTTCCTGGACTTTGTTGATTCCCTTGAGGTACTTGAAAGTTTCTATCATGTCCCCCCTGTCCCTGCTTTCCTCAAGGGTATACACATTAAGCTCTGTTAGTCTCTCTTCATACGGTTTCTGATGCAGACCCTGCACCATTTTAGTTGCCCTCCTCTGGACTGCCTCCATCCTGTCTATGTCTTTGCAGAGATGGGGTCTCCAAAACTGCATGCAGTACTCCAGATAGGGTATCACCAACTGTCTCTACAGAGGGCTAACCACTTCCCATTTTATACTTGTGTTGCCTCTCCCTATGCATCCCAGTATTCCCCCAGCTCTCCTTACTGCCTTCTCACATTGCTTGCCTACCTTAAGGTCATCTGATATGATTACCCCAGGACTTTTTCCATTTTTGTTGTTGTTAGTACCTCAGCCCCCCATTGTGTACTCTTCACCTGGGTTTTTGTTTCCCAGGTTCATTACTTTCCACTTCTTTGCAATGAATCCAAGTTGCCATACGTCTAACCATTCCTCCAACCTTGCCAAGTCCCTTCTCATCCTTTCCACACCCCTTGTGTATCAACTCTGTTGCAGATCTTTGTGTCATCTGCAAAGAGGCATAGTTTTCTTTCTAGACCCTCTGCAATGTCTCCTATAAAGACATTAAAGAGGACTGGACCCAGTACTGACCCAGTACTGAACCCTGAGGTACCCCACTAGTAACACCCCTTTGTTCAGAGTGAGTTCCATTTACTATTACCCTCTGTGTCCTGCTGTGCAGCCAATTTGTTACCCATGCTACCACCCTGGGACCCACTCCCTGGCTGGCTAACTTGATTATTAATCCTTTGTGTGGGACTGTGTCAAATGCCATGCTAAAGCCTAGGTAGGCCATATCCACAGCCCCTCCCTGGTCTATTACTTTGGTCACCCAGTCAAAGAAATTAATTAGATTAATCTGACATGACCTTCCTGCTGTGAATCTACGCTGCCTTGGGTCCTGTGCCCTGCTGGCCTCTAGGTACTCAAAAAATTATTTCTTTCAGAAGTGATTCCATGCCCTACCCTACCACTGAGATCAAACTAACAGGTCTGTAGTTTCCTGCTTCTGCCTTGCTCCCACTTTTGTGAAGGGGAATCACATCCGACCTCCTCCAGTCCTCAGGTACCATCCAATCCTCCCATGATTTGTTAAAAAGGGTGGTCAGTGGTGTCACTAGGCCCCCCTTAGTTCTTTTAGGATTCTGGGGTGCATCCCATCGGGCCCCATTGCTTTGTCCACTTTGTCCACCTTGAGTGTTAGGAGTTCTTTCAGAACCCTTTCTTCTATAAATAGATTGGTGTCAACCCCCCTGCCAAGAGTGTTTCTATTGTTTGGTTTAGGTAACTCCTCCTCTTCTTCTTTTCTGAATACTGAACAAAAGTATTCATTCAGTATCTCTGCTTTTCACTGTCTCCCTCTGCCCACCTCCCTTCCCCTTTATTAAGCTTCACTATCCCTCCCTTGACCTTTCTTTGCTCCCTAATGTACCTATAAAAGGTTTTATCCCCATTCCTAACTGAGTTGGCTATCTTTACCTTGGCATGGGCCTTTGCTATTCTGACTGCCTTCCCTGCTTCCTTCTGCTTTAACTAATATAGTGCCCTGTTCTGCTTGTTCTGTGATTCCTTATACTTCTTGAATGCTCTCTTTTTCTCCTTAACCTTTCTTGCCACCTCTTTTGAGAACCATAGTGTTTTTTTACTCTGGTTTGTTTTCTTTATTTGTTTCACACAAAGGCCTGTTGCCTCCATGATGGCAGTTTTGACTTTTCTCCATTGTTCTCCCACCACTCCTTTCTGGCCATTTGCTAGTGCCTTCCTTAGGTACTCACTCATTTTGCCACATTCAGCCATTCTAATGTCCAATATCCTTGTTTTTGTATGACTTGTCTTCATGGTACAAGGGTGTGAGTTCCCAGGAAAACATGCCAGGAAAGATAATTCATGTCAGAGCAGCACTGAGAAGATGTTACTTTTTCTGAAGATGAATTTAAGCTAAAATCTGTCTGCTGAGATCCCCCTGCACACTGTCCAAGAGAAATAAAATGTGTACTACACCTGTCCTTCCCCCAGGAGGTATCAGCAACTTATTTTATTTATTTAGTTTTTTTTCAACTCTGTTTCTCTCTCCAGAGCCTGGGCATCCTTCTTCAGTACTTTCTCAGCTGTGCCGCTCACTCCCTGCCTGAATCCTTACACTGCCTCCCTCCTAGGCTGTCCCCCCCAAGTAACTTGGCAGGTCCAGCCCCTCTGGATCACCCTTGGGAGCAAGCCCGCCCTCCCTTGATGGCACTTTCTAGAATTAGAGGGACCCACCTCATCACCGGGTCGGCTGTGGGGAGTCCTGGGTACGCTGGGCTGATGTTGGGATGTGGATGCACCACTGAGGTCTCTGTCATCTCACCAGGCATCTGGAGGGTTTTCCTATGCTTGATTAGTCCCCCCAAGGAGCTTGGATGTGCAATGATGGCTGGGCACTACTTGCCACTGTCTGCCAAGCTCCTCCCCTGCTATGCATATCACCGCAAGATCTGTGCTGTACCCAACAGCTGCCAGATGCTGCTACAGAATGGCACAATAACCCATGAGGAGGGCACATGGGGAAGGATGCCATCTGTAATGGTGACTCATTCCCCAGTGAATCCCTCATGGTGATGGGAGGGTAGGGTGGCCGGATGCGGGGGTGGGTGAAATGGGTGACAGGATGTTACTATATGTATGCACGTGGGGGGAGCGAGCATGGCAAGCATTGGCTGGGAGGGGATAGAGGGGCTGTAGGGGGTGATGCTGTGGTAGGTTGCCGAGCTGCGTCGTGGCATCAGGGGTTGGCCTGTGGTTGGGGCGGGTGAGGTACCGGGTTTGGGTCCGAGTCCAGGTGCTGGTGCGATTTTATTGTGCCTGGCCTGAACCTTTTTTTTTGTCATGTTTTCACTCCCCCAATATGAACCCCCCTGGAGCTGAGAATCCTTTAGTAGGAAAACATTGAAAACTAAGTCCCCAGTGCCATTTCCTGTGCACCATGGTGTCAGAGTGCCAAAAATGTTTTTGGCAGTCTGACTTTGCGATAACAGTGATTGCCTTTAGACTTTCACTGTTATCACATAGAACTGAATGGCACAGCCCTAGAACCCTCCCCAGGGAAGGAAGAGCTGTCCTCCGGATGCTCGAGCCCTTCCCTCCCCTGACGACCCCTGGTGGCCCCAGATCATTACCAAACCCAGATCCCTGACATGGCATGAGGTGTGGCGTCCAGTGCCTCAGCCTTCAGTGCCACCAGGATAGCATTTATTTAGTTTTTGATTACCAGTTGGATACCCTAGCCATAAA
Organism: Neoceratodus forsteri; assembly: GCA_016271365.2. Lineage (NCBI taxonomy): Eukaryota > Metazoa > Chordata > Ceratodontiformes > Ceratodontidae > Neoceratodus > Neoceratodus forsteri. The sequence goes on along the minus strand of CM028137.1, from coordinate 337,680,391 downwards.
AATGACTACTGTATAACAGGAAATATTCATTGTCTTTTATTTTCACTATATTCACTGGTTTCATAGTAGAGTGAAAATAAAAAGAGTGAATCTTAGGTAGATCACTATATGTAGCAGCACTAGTGTTCCACCAGTGAACATAAGAGGAAGTGAAAATGTGAAAGTGTGCTTGTAGTGCTAAATTTAAAGGGCGTGATTATAAACTGTTATACAGTATTTTCAGGCATAACCCGGGAGGTTACAAAGTAGGCAATACAAAAAATGGACATTGAGATACAGGGGAACATAGTATAACAGATGTCAGAAACAGTTCCATATATAATAGAGACCATTAATATGAACAAAGAAACCAGGGTAATGCTGGCACAAAGTAAAACTTCTAGACAATAGCAGGAAGGGTACAGTGATGACATTTCAGGCCAAGCAGATCAGCAAAATATTTGTGTGTGCAGTCACATCAAATGAATCAAAGGAAATAGATAGGGGTGAGCAATATCAGGAAAAAAGGGGGAACCTCAGTAGGGGAAGGAGAAATACAGGGTAAGTGCTATTACAGAAAATCCAAAAGACAGAAGACGAGAGACCATTAACAGGAAAAGGGCAGACAACAGCAGACATAGGGTAAAGAGGGCACTGAAGAAACCAGACAAGATCAGGATGGCAAATTAGGGCAGAGATGAGGAGTTAGCTGTCAGGATGAGGGAGGAGGAGCATAGTTTAAGGAGGATTAAAACACAGACATTGGGTAGATTTGGATAGAAAATTTAAAAGTTCCTTCTTAAAGGTGGTATGAGTCGATAGTTGTTGGATGGCAAGAGGAAAGCAGTTCCAGTGTATCGGGGCTACATGGGAGAAGGCACAGGAGCCCTTAGGGGTTCTACACCTCGGAACATAAAGAAGAGAATTTTCAACAGATCAAAGGCCATAGGAAGATGCTGTACCATCCATCAAATAAGCCCAAAGTTGCTTGACTCAAATGCTGGTTAAGGAAAATGTGTTATTTAGAGAGAAACTGTAATAGTTCCCCACAGAACTTGTGTACCCTATTGTCCTAGAGAGTACAGGATAAACCTTATCTGGTCCATTCACATAGCTGATCATCACATAGTATTGCTAACCCAGTGGCTGGTTATCTAACAACTCATGTACAGTATGGACTACATTTAAGTAACCTACCCAGTGTTGGAGCCAGGATTTTACAGTGGGGGTTGCTGGGGTGGTATGCATACTTTAATATGCAATTTTTTAAAAAATGTTTTAATCCTTTATATTGCCTGCTGTTACCTTTTCCATTAATTTTTTGACAAAAAATACAAATGTGATCCATAGTTTTGAATATATATTTTCTTACAATCTGTAAGTCGGACTTCTTTCACAAAGTGAAATGCAGCAGCAGCAGGCTAGTTACAATGGGAGGGGGTATGGCTGCCCTCTTTTCCCCTCCCCAGATCCACCACTGAACCTACCACTGCATTATCAACTCCTTCACAGCTTGAGGAGGCAATCAGTTTCAAGTGGCTTCTTAGAATGTTCAGTTTCCTTCTGAATGCATTGCTAATGCAGTGACTGTAATAAAATGCCTTACAAAATGGAACGCACAATTCACTGACAACGTATTTAAAACTCATTGCTGTTTCTGCTGTAAGTGCATTTACAGCTCAATTCACAGCTTATTACTAGCCATTACCAGCCATATGCAAAATTATATAAATGCATTCTGTACTGTAGCAGAAAGCTCTTACAACCACAGTAACACTACCATTCAAAGCCTACTCACAGACTAAAAATGTGATTAAAAAACTAATTAATCCATCATTTTACAATCCATACAGGGGTGCTATAATATGTAAACATACCCCATGGTGATTGAAAACCCTCAGTTTGTGGCCACAGTATCAACTCATCACTCAGAAAGTTTGCATAGCAGAACACTTACCCTGTCATGTCTTATTCCATACATAATAATGTATTAGACTGGATACTTAGTAGTAGATGATCAGAGTATTATATATAGAATAAAGTATGGGGTGGTGTGTTTAATGAGAAGTTTACACACATCCATAGTGTTGGATGCTACATAAACCCTGAAGGCAAAGCTCGAGGGGTTTATGAAAGCATCTAACATCGAGGGTGTGTGTAAACTTCGAGTTTAAACACCACCCCATATTTTATTTTACATAATTGCTGAGTTTCCCTTTTTCACCACAGCAATTATATGAAATAGCAGAGGGTCCAGGGCAGCTGCACTCTGGTTTTTTTTTCACCCGGCCTCATATTTCTGATGTCTAAGATTTTTAAATGTTTTTAAATGTTTTTTTATTCCTGTAAATGTGGAAAATAAGCACAATTTTTTTTAAATAACTTATTGTCGAGTTCTACTGGCGGTTGACTTTTGAGCGACAAGGCAAGCGGCGAGTGGTCAGGAAGGGGTGAACTGCGGTGGGCACATGTGCAGAGTGAGGGAAACTGTGCGCATGTTTACCATTATAAATACTGCTTTATAATGACTAATTACACCACAGTTTCCCTGTGGGAAAAAGGGAAACCCATTAATTATATTCCTATATTTACCATGGAGAATCCAACCAAGGATGGGTGTCACAGATGATATTATAATTGTAATGTGAACATTGCCATCCTCAGGACACAGGAGATTGGAACCTCAGCTTGTTAGGATTGCAAAAAAGGCAGGCATGCATCAATTAGTGGGTGCATGCCAACATGATAGTAGTATGGAACAAAGTATATGGGAATGGGAATGCTAACTGAGAGGAGAACAGTACAAACATACTTTGTTTACTTGGTTAAATAAGACAAAAGAAGGCTGGTGGCCCATCAAGATTGTCTCCCACTCTTAGTGGGTGAATTATTGTTTGATGTTAGTCAGCAACATACAATTGTCAAGCCCATGTTTGAAACTACCATAGGATGTTTTATTCAGCAGTTCATGGGGTAATCTGTTCCACTAATGAGCTGCACATGCTGTGAAATAGTTACTCCTTTTATTTGTATTTGCTTTTGGGATGACCAGTTGTCAATTATGAGACCTCAGATTAGTGGTCCTAATATTAAATTCTAAACCACACTGAACCATTAGGTCTGGATTTACTTAGTATACTAAACAAAAGAAGATTGCCTCTTCTTCTTCTTCTTCTTCTCTCCTCTAGGCTGAATATCTCAGTTTCTGCAAATCTCTCCTCATCCCATATAACACATTTTGTTTCCTGTCTCTGTGATCTTTCAGTCAAATCAATGTCTCACCTGAGGTATGGGTTCCACAAGGGAGAGCCAAAATTGAAATGAGGAATTATGTAATCCTATGGAGTAGTAATAGACATTGTTTGCTTCTAGATACAAACATGCATTGTATAGACCTTAATAGTATATTTGTGGTTTGTGTCATTTCTCTACAGTGGTTAAGTGAAGAGAAATTATTTATTGTGATTCCTAAATCTCTTTCTTTATCCACAGATCGTAGTTGCACATTATTTAAATAATACTGGTTGTGTTGTTCTGTCCAAACTGCAATACTGTACACTTATCAGGGTTAAATCTCATTTTGTTATTTATTGCCCAGTCCTTGCCTCCCAGTTTAGTGTCATCTGCAAACTTTGATACTGAATTTTTAATGTTGTGGTGCATGTCACTAATAAAGAAGCTGAAGAGGGTCGGGCCCAGCACGGACCCCTGGGGGACCTCACTACTAACAATGCCCTCATTGTATAGTTGACCATTTATCCTAATGGACTGAGTATTATCTGAGAACCAGTGTTCTGCCCTCCTATGACATGACTAATATCCATGTTTTTGTAACCAAGAGCTTTGAGGGACAGTGTCAAACACTTTTCCCAAGTCCAGCAGAATCATATCTACTGGTGTTCCATTAGCTAAGCTTGTACTGACCATATTGTAAAATGAGATCAAATTGGTAGTACAAGATAAGTCACATTTGTAGTCATGATGGAAACTATGTTCCAATCCCAAGGAACTGACTTCCTGGTCCAATAATTGTTTTATTAATCTTTCTGTTGATTTACTGCACAGGGAAAATACAAACTTGAGAAAAAAAAAGTACCAACAGTCCATTGAGTGCTTCCTCTCACCAACTGGGTGGATGCACCGTGTTCCCCACTCTTCTTCAAGGTACTTACCCAGTTTAAAGAGCACCTTTTGCACTGTCACAAAATACTCACAAAAGTCATGAAGGACCCTTACCTGCCCAGGAGTCCAAGGATGTTAACAAATAATTGTTTGCCACTATGGTTTTAGGAAGGGAAGGGATTGTATTTTGGCTCTGTGGAGCCAAGCTGTGATCCCTTCAACTTCCCAATTTGGTGCTCCATAGGCATGCATAGGGCCAGTTTTTTAACTAGCGTTTTGAATACTTTAGAGTGCCAATAGGGCTGGGCAAAATTTATCTTCAGCTAGCAGAATTCTGACAAAATTATGATTTTACTTCCTCAAAATTTCATGAAATTATAGCACAAACTTTGCAAAATTTCTCCAAAATTGTAATTTCAGTTATTTCCATCTAATTTAAAAAATGTGGGGGGCCACATGATGCAGCCAAGCTAGGAGCAGCAAAGATTCTGCAGCTCCATCCTATGGTCAGTTTTTCTCTTCTTCTTTACCCCCCCCACATGGTGAACAGTTGTACTAGCTGTTAACATTAGTGTGTGACAATGGCTGGGAAACTGGAGAGTGATAAAACTGGCACCCTAGTGAAGAAAAATGATAAACTTTCAGCCTCTCCCCCACCTTCCGAGTATGGGCCCAGACTTAGCCCAGAGATGCAGTTCAAACACAATATGGAGACCAGCTTGGTAACTCATGAACTGAGTAAGATTAAAGCCTTCATGAGTGGTATCAGAGTGGATTTGAACAACATCACAGTGACTTTGACAGTGGTGAGAGTTTTGGTGGAAGCTTTGGGTCACCGGGTGGAACATGCCAAATTGCAGACTGGCCATCTGGAAGACCAGGCCAGCCCAGCCAAGAGATGCCTGTGCCTAGCCAAGTGGGAGATCCATTCTTTGTGGGATAAATTGGATGACCAGGAGACCCAGAGTCGACAGAGTTATGTACAGCTTTTTGGACTCCCTGAGGGATTGGAGGGGGACAGATATGATTAATTTTTTGCAGTCTTAGCTGCCGTCCTGGTTCAACTGGAAATTGGACTTTGTGATGGAAATCAAGTGCATCCATAGGGTCCTGATTGGTCCCTGTCTGACTGATTCCACCATGCACCCCCGTCCAGTGGTATTCAAGCTACTCCAGTATTCTGACAGAGAAAAAATGTTGAAAGTGGCAAGGGTTACGAAGGGGTTCCTGTCGGTGTCAGGAAGTTCATCTGTATTTTTCAGCCTGATTTTCTTAAGCAGGTGTTGGACCTCCACAAGGCTTTTGATTGGGTCTGGGACCTGCCAAAAGAACAGGGACTTCAGTGTTTTGTAGCACCTCCAGCTGTTTTAAGAGTGTACATCCAGAATTGTGTGGAATCTTTCACTACACCTGCAGAGGCTCACAATTATGGACCTTTCTCGCCTGGTCACCAGAGGATGTTTCATTTGAGTCCTGGTCTGTTCTGTCTCCTAAACCTCAGAGACTGCAGTTGGCTTTAAACCTTCAACCTGAGGCAGCTTCTGTGGCTGTTCAGAGTTCTTCGCCTTGCTTTCGGGATGACAACAAGATGGATTGAGGACTCTTTATTTTGGTGGAGTGAGATATTTCTTCTATTTACTGACGGAACAGCTTAGCTGTTATTTAATGTTGTTGTTCTTGATTCTTTGCATCAGGATGTCGGGGCTGGGGTGGGATGTTATTCTTGTAATAACAAGGTGACCACAGGAGGGTCACTAGTATTTTATTACCACTACGATTGTTCCCACTGATAGATACTATTGATGGGAGATGGGGAAGTCAGGTTATTTGCCTTGGTGTCTCCCCCTTGTACTATATTTGAGGGCTAGGGATCTCTTTGGGGGGAGTCGTTTGTTTTGTTTTACTTAGGGCATATCTTCAATTGTGACCCACCCTCTGGCCACTCAGCATGGGCTCAGATCTGGTTATTGTTTAGTATTTTAGTTTTCTGAGGGGTTGGGGTGGGCACACTGGAAACACAGTTATGTGAATGATTGCATATTGCAGGTAACCTTGTTGCTCTCTGGCTTTTGGTAATTAGTTTTCTATTATTGGTTATGGAACGATAATGGTTATTGGGGATTTGTTACTTCTTAGATGGGATATTGTTGGGGGTCACCATGGGGGAGTTCTCTTTTTTTTTACTCTGTATTCATCCATCTTACTGCCCTCTATCACCACTCTTTCAGACTTCCTCTGTTGCGTGGACCCTCTTCTCACCTGGGTCTGCCCCTAGAGTACCTGGTGCCACAAAGCCCCTTGATGGCCGGATTACCCTCTGGTGTGGGGTGGGGAGGAATGCCAACTCCCCAACTATCGATCGTGGACCAGCACAGCAGAGTTTGCCCTGATGACCCAAGGGGACACACAGTGAGTAGTCATCACTTAGGCAAGACAAGGATGTTTTTCCTGTGTTCTTCCCCTGATGTCAGTGTGCAATGAGGACCAATAAGTGAGGAGATGCAGTGAGACGTACCTCCTGCTCTGCCCCTCTGCTGATGTCTGCCCCGTTCCAATGCTGCTACCTCCCCTCTACTGCACCTACCATCTGAGCTCCCCCAGGTGGCGGTATTGCAGTGGGAGCTTGCAGGTTGCCCCCACCAGAGAAGGAGATCTGCCGTTGGGTGCTCTATCCTTCTCTTCCCCGGCCGATCCCCAGTGGTCCATGCTCATTCCCGAACATGGATCACCAGCATGGTGCGAGGAAAGGCATCCAGTGCCTCAGCCCTCAGTGCCACTGGGCTGGCGGGGTTCTCATTTTTGATTATGGGTCTCCATAGGTCAGAGGCAGTGGCCCCACGCATACCCACATGAAAGTGTTGCTAGATACTAGAAGCAACATCTTTACTGTTTTTCCTGTATATAGGTTCTGGGTATCTGGAGTTTGGTTCAGGGCTATGGTATTGTTATTGATGTTTTATCCTTAGGTGGGATTCACGTTTTCTTCTGCTGCTGCCAGGGGAGGTGTGGGGGATATGGCCATCATATAAAGTGGCATCATGGAATGTGCGAGGAATGAACAGTCCCATTAAACATAAATGGGTGTTGCCCAATGTGAAAAAACCTGAGGGGCAAATTGTATTTTTGCAAGAAACACATTTGCTTTCAAAAGAAGTGGAATGATTTAAGGTTAGTTGGAAGGGGCAAGTTTTTGCAGCCTTGTTAACATCCAAACGGAGAGAGGGGTTATGAGTTTACCAGCTAAGGAGGTGAACTGGGTTACCACACGAGTTACAATAGATCCTTAAGATTGCTGGGGTTTGGTTACTGGTACTCTGGATGGTTGTCAATATACTTTGGTTTCTGTGTATGGCTGAACACTGATGACCCACCTTTTTTTTTCATAGGCTCTCACAGGTTCTTCAGGACAAGGGGGTGAGGGATTTTATTTGGGGTGATATGAATGAGGTTCTTAATCCCATATGCAACCATAGCGGTAACTCTAGTAGGCTTGTTACCCCGGGTTCAAGCACCCTTGTAAAACATTGGGATGATCATGGGCCCTGGGATGCATGGCGAACTTGGTATCCCGATGTTCAAGATTACATCTGTTATTCTACTGTGCATCAGACTTACAGTAGGATTTATTTATTTATGGTTTCACATGCTTTGCTTAAAAATCTTTTGCAAGTTACAATTGAGCCCATGGTCAACTCTAATGATTCTCTGATTACTTTTGTCTTTTCATCGGGGGGGGGGTCCCTGAGATGTACAGTGGTGCTGCAATGCTAGTTTTCTGATGGACTCTTGGTTTCAGGAGTGGCTGAGGCAGGAAGTCAAGGACTATCTTTCAGTAAATCAAACAGGGGCCATTGCTTCTAAATGGGTGTGGGAGGGATGAAAACATATCTTTGGAGTAGAATCATTACTTACTCATCAGCACATAAGAAAGAACAACAGGCTAGGCTTCAGGCCTTGGAGGTACAATTGGGTTCTCGCGAAAAACAGCACAAGGCATGTATAGGGGGACCCTTCCTTAATTTGGTGTATTTGGGATCTACAGTTTCAAATTAATGTTAAATAATCAGCACGTAGAATTCGGTCTCTACAGGACACATCATGCTTATGAGGGGGAGCTGGCCAACTACTGGCTTATCGGTTTAAGCAGATGGAGGTTTCTAATAAAATCCCAGGGATAGAAAGGGATAACCATATTATTATGCACCCTGAGGGGATTAATTTTGCATTTTGTGACTATTATCGTCACTTGTATACCTCTAGGAGAGTGCAGGGAGGGTCATTGGGTAATATTCAGGAATTTTCATGGCCTCCTGCTTTGCCCTGTCTTACGGGTGAGCAGTGTTTGGATTTGAAGGGGCAAATCATGCCGCAGGAAGTTCAGACAGTGGTACAACAGGTTTAGGGGGGAAGAGCCTGTAACTGGCAGGGTTTCCTGTTGAGTTTTATAAGATGGGGGATATCTGGTATGTCCTGTGCTTGCTTGAAGCTCTGGACGATGCCTGGAAGTCTGGGGAACTCCCTTCAACTATGTACAGTATGATGCCATTATCACTGTTTTACCTAAAAAAAGATAAGGACCCATATCAATGTGTTAGTTATCACCCCATCTCTCTCCTCGATGTGGACGACAAGGTCTTGGCAAAAAATTTGGACAACTGGTTGACTAGGGGTTTGCCAAGTCTAATACACCCTGATCAGGTGGGTTTTAGGAGGGAGGGGGAGCGATGGGACAGACCACATCTGCAGATTGATAGATATTTTTGGGGTTTCTGAGTCATCTTCTGGAGGGGCTGCAGTGGTAGCCTTGGATACAGAAAAGGTGTTTGATTCTTTTGAGTGGTCCTATCTTTTTGCTGTTTTGTACAAGTTCAGTTTGGCCCTAATTTACTTTGTTGGATTCATGTTATTTATTCCTCCCCTCGAGCAGCTGTTCTTACCAATGGTAGGGTCTTCTCAGCTTTTCAGTTAGGTAGAGGCACTTGGCAGGGTTGCCCCCTATCTCTGGCTCTTTTTGTGGTGGCGATAGAGCCTTTGTCTCAAAAAAATCCATGACTCCCCAAATATTTCTGGTTTTCAGGTGGGTCAGCATACTTATAAAGCTATGCTGTTTGTTGATGACATCCTTTTCTGACTTTAACAAACATTCTGTCATCCCTGCCCAACCTTATTTAACCGTTGGATTACTTTTCTTCCCTGTCCAGAATGAAGAATAACTGGGGCAAGATGGAAGTGTTAACCATGCATGCATGCATCTTGGGCTGGCTTACCATTGTCTGTCCCAGGGATACACTGGGCCACTTGCCCTATTAGGTATTTGGGTACTTTTATTTTCTCTTGATTGGCAGATTGGCCTTCCTTAAACCTGCAGCCACTTTTTGTTAAATTGAAAGTGGATCTAGCCAGATGGAAACATCTTTGTTTGTCCTTTTGGGGTAAGATACAAGCTATATGGATGTTGTTCCTCCACAAAGTGTTATATGTCATACGTTATATTCCTTTAAAGTTCCAGATATTTGGTGGAAACAGTTTTCAGCTGCCCTTTCACTTTTTTATTGGGAAGGAAGAAAACCTCATCTTTCAGTGTTGCATTTGATGGCCCCATACACACAGGGAGGTTTTCGTTCCCCATGGTTTAAGGGTTATTATATTGCCTCTGGCCTGCACCAGCTTTGGATGTGGTTGCATTCAGAATGGCTTAGTTCTTTTTTTGATCAAATAAACTTTATTAAAAAGTTTTTAAGCATAAAGAATTAACATGAAAAAATAACTTCAACAAGAGCACTTTGTAAAAATCTATACAGTGAAAGTGGCAGTTGATCGAAAACAAATAAGGAAAAGAAAGAAAAGACCCCCCCACTGCCCACCCATATGCCCTCCCTAAACTATGCTGCCTTGCCCATCTATCATAGGCCTAAAACATATAACTAAATAGAGCCAGCGTATCGAGATGTTTAGTGCTTCATGATGAGTTAACATAGATTCAACCTTTGAGGCTGATGGAATTTTGAAAGCAATTTTTAATAGTTATTAAGAGGACAGGGAAAATAATATGAATAAAGGTTCCCAGTTTGTTCTGTAATTGTGCTCAGTGTCATAAGAAAACTATTTGCTTTCGGCTTAGCTCTTCTGCACACTGGCTGGAGTTAGAGTGATTTGGTAGGTAAGGACTCCACTGAAAGCACTCTTTGGGACTCTATCCATACTCCCTGGTCCCTTCCAACCCAGGACCATGCTTTCCATGTCTGGATGGGTGCCAAGAAGTGTCTGGCTCTGGATGTGCATCTCTGGCCTATATGGTTTAATTCATGCTTAACTATTGGTGGCACTTCTATTTATTGGCTGTTATGGTCTGCGGAAGATGTTCAGGGGATGGGAGATCTTCTTTCTTTGGATTTTCAGTATTTTAAATCCTTTGGGGAGTTACAGTGATAGTTCTTCCTACCTTCCTCACATCATTGGTGGTATCTCCAGTTGCGACATTTGTTACAGCTAAAGGTGGAAGTGTTCCTCACCCTATCTCCAGCGATTTTGTGAGACAAGGTTTTTGGTAGGCTGGGAGGTGCTGGTGGGGCCATACCCCTCCCAAGCTGGGGACCATCTATAAGGCCTTGTTGGAGGAGTATACCCCAGATACGAGACAATTGCACCAATGGTGGGACCCGATGTTAGGCTATTCACTTTCTGGTGAAGAATGGGATTGGGTTTTGGCCAACACATATGGGGCATGTAGGGATATTGCTGGCCAACTGACACAATTAAAAACTCTGCCTCTGTGGTATCAGACTCCTTCCACTCTGTGTATTATGAAATTGGTGCAACATCCTCGGTGTTGGCTTTGTGATAATGTGAGAGGTACTTTGCTTCACTTGCTTTGGGAATGTTCTAGGATAGGGGCATGGTGGACTGCTGTACTGTCTACTATGGAGGATGTAGTGGGGCTCAGGATCCTGAAGGATGCTTCACTAATGGTATTAGGGAATACCTTAAGGAGTTCAATTATTAATGCTTCTCAAAAGGTATGGATCATGGCTGCCATCAGAGACACTAAACGTCTCCTCTTGTGCAGATGGCGTACATAGGAGGTTCCCACTTATGGCAAGTGGGTGAAAGGAATGTTTAAGTTAGCAGGTTCTGAGAGATTATCCTATTTTGCAGTAGGGAAGTATGGGCATTTTGTATGCACTTGGAAGGCATTTGTGTTATATTTTGGAACTTTTTTGAACCATGGTTGGCTACTTATCCCTCCCCACAAATGTCCTGGGTCTTTTTAGGGTTGTTTTTTCTTCAAGTGAGTAGCTTTGTGGGTTTTAGATGATGGTGGGGTTTTTATTTGGGTACTGCCTGTTCCCCTTATCCCTTTCTTATTGTAATGTAGGTTAATGTCCATTTTTGTTTAATTTTCTTCCCCCTACAGCAGCACCATTTCTTAGTTTTATGTTTTGATAACAGAGTTTGTTACTTTTGCTCAATTTATTGTATTGCACAGTGTTCTGAGTCTATCTTTAGATTGCATTTCCAAGGAGTGTGACACACTCTGGCTAGGACGTTGTCTAATGTTGATTATTGATGTATTTGTTGTTCTTGTTCCTTGTTAAAATGTTAATAAAATATTATTTGTAAATAAAAAATGTGTTTGTCCAAATTGCACTAAATTTGATATAGTGACTTTCATAAGGTCTATACAGAAGTGTATCAGGTCTGAGATCTCTGTCTTTAAAGGGGACTGAGTTATAAGCCTCCAAACATTCAGCCATTTTAAAATTACATTTCCCAATTATGTAAATTGCAGAATTCTAAGCTCCTATAACTTTAAAACTACAGAACACAGTATCACCAATTTTTTTAGGCTCATTGACTCTACATATTGGGCTTGGAGGCCACCTCCATTGCCCATCAGTAGAGTATGGTGCACCTTGCTGATGACCCGAGTTTGGAAGTGAGCTCAGGAAGTCATACCGGGATGCAGGCCATAGCTGAGACAGCTGCCACTCGGCAATGCATCTTGATTGGGGAGGGTTGGTGGTGGGTTCCACTAACACAGCAGCCCTTGGGGCTAGGCCAGGGAGATTGATCCTGCCACAGGGGATGATATGGCTGTGTAAGACTGACAGAGGCATCACCCCCACCATGGGAAATGGAAGGGAAAAATGTTGGTGAAAGAAACAGTAACCAACTGAATGATGGCTGGGTTTAGCCTGATCAGAGTATATCCCTGATAGATGAGCTGCCAACCAGGAGAAAAAACAATATGGAAAAAAAGAGTCTGTGTGTGTCAACTCTAATCTGTTGTGTAAAGGTTGGCCAAGTTATATGCAAGCAAAGATTCCAAAATTGCATCAGTAATTAAAGTTAAATTGCATGAGCTTTTGTGAAATTGTGGAATGTTGTGATATTTTTATTAATGCCTTGTCTGTAAATTTTGCTCAGTCATACAGTTGAGTTGCCATTGCAGAGGAAGGTAAAGGCTTGGTAAAGAGGCAATAAGGTAGCATTCATAGGAGGCTCCATAGTAAAAGTATAGTGGTACCGAAGTGTCAGATAACTATCTTGAGTGACAAGCCATGAAGAGTAGTCATGGACATCACTGTGCACTAGCCTGAATTTTTGTAATATACCCGATAACCACTAGAGCTCACTGACTTAATGACTTGTGGAAGCACATGCACATGCAGCATTGTTTCGATACAATGCCACCTGCTGACTCTTTAACAGAACTGTAGATAACAATGTATAGATGTACTGTTTAAACAATGGCACCAAGTGATGCCAAGCCTTACAATCAATTGTGACTTAGGCCATTGTGACAGAAGTATCTGTATCTCTTTAGTAATGATGGAGCATGATGCTAGGCATCACTGATGCAAGAGTGTTGGAGGGGTATTGCAGGAATGATGCTACTGCAGGTAAAGTGATTCAGTGGTGATAAGTACTTTGTAAAAGTTAAATTCCACATGTGGAATTTTAGTGGCATTATCTATTATGCATCCATTAATTTTTGAGCAAATATGCCAATTAGTAATTTCTAAGCCATCCACAAATAATTTTAACCTACTAAGCCACATTTATCCAGATTAAAATCTGGGACATATTTACTTTGGCATGCATGCAAAATCTTCAGTGTATGCTTGCAATAGCAGTGCAGCTATAAGCATCCATATATTTTGAAAATGTTCACACAATTTAACAAATAATTAAACCATGAAATTTTAAACTCCTGCAACTTATAATTTATACAACTAATTGCCTCTCTATTTAGCAGCTTTATGACTCTTTCAAGAAAGTATGCATATAAATATTCAATTATCTGTCTCCAAAGATGACTAAGTTGTAAGCACAGAAATAGTTTCAGAAATGTTTCACATGAATAATTAATTGCCAGACTCTGAGCCCTTTTAACTTTCCCATACCTCATCTAAATGTCATGTAACTTAACATCTGCCTAGGGCATCTTCCAAGAAACGTGCATGCCAAATAACAGTTATCTTGCTATAATACAGACTAAGTTACAATCATTTAAATAAAATCAGAAAATTTCATGAAATGTTGAGAAATTTCACAAAAACTCCATGAAATCAGAATTTGCTAATGTCATCCTGCACTAAGTACTGACTTCAACAAATCAAGACTACCAGTCAACTAACATGGACTATGTTAGTTGAGCAGTGGCCTTGATCTGTTGGAGTCAGCTCTCTAAAGTATTCAAAATGTTTGTTAAAAAAATGCCCTATTCTAATTCCATGAGTACCTCACTTAGTTTTTAAACGTTATGTAGTCCTCCCAGCTGACAGTGGTGCCCCAGAGATTAGACTCTATACAAATTTTTAAATTTGGAATGTAGGTTCAAACTCTGCATGCAGGCTGCACACTGGCATTTTCTCAGTTCTGTTTCTTTGCCTAAAGAGAGCAGTCATTCCATAGTGAACTCCAGTAATGGCTGGTCCTCCAGTCAGTTTGTTCTTTCTAGTTTAATTAAAAGTGTTATTTATTTATTTTTTTAGTTTTTCTCCTTTAGCTAGGGGTTGTTTACTAATTTATGATCTCTTTCATTCTTGACTGTTTCCCAGGAACTGGAGACTATCCTACTTGGCTATCATTTTTCATTTTGGCTAGTTTTTACTTCTAAAACCACTTTTTACTTTATTTAACAGTAGTTTAGCATTTCTACCTAACAGAAAATAGAGCACTTCCACCTTCTGTTTCTCTCTGTGCCCTTTCACCTTAATTAATTGGTCCTGTTGCAAGAACCACAGTTTGGCCTTTGGCACAGTTTCCAAAGTACAAGAGCCATTTCTACTATTGGGCTCTTGTATTGCATTGTTTTTGAGAATCGATTAATATTTTCAAGGTTCTCATAAACTGGTATGTCAGAGAGACATTGAGGACCTACAATTTCTAAAAAGTGTAAAAACTGTTTCCAGCTCCTGGCATGGGCTGACTCTCACAAGCTTTGTTTAAATTGTCTAGATCAACAACATGACTTTGTAAATTGTAAGTCCTTTCATATTTTTTGCACAAGAACCTAATTAAAAAAGGTAAACAAATAAAGGTTAATAAGAAACATGCCTTCTCAGTCTGCCTTTGTGTCACAAAAAATAATAAAAAAGGCTATGAGGGAATTCCCAGCAAGGGTAGAAAGCACAAATCAGAAGGGTCCATATCCACATGTTCTGTAGCAAATAATGTTAAAGGGGCCAAGAAAAAAATATAAAGCTGCACAGCCATCAGAAAGGCTTGGTGAAGATGATTCATACATCAGGTTCTCCAAAAAGGGGAAACCCTGAATCCAGTGATGGTAAAAATAAAAGAGTCTCAGCAGACACTGGAAATGATGTCTGCCAAAGGTAAATTTAAAGAAAAGAATGTCACTGGCATGCCTCCTAAATGAAGAAGGGATCAGGAAGAAGGCACACACAAAATGCTCTTATCTGAGGGCATATCAAAAATGTGTCAGTTTTTCCAGGCTGTCCAGGCCATGGGAAATTTTAATAAGATACCTGACTCCCCCCTCCCAGCTCAGGCTTAAACCTGTCTGCCTGAGGAGGATGAAGAATACTATGTACAAATGGATGAAGGTGACCTCATGGAAATGGAAGTTGTACCTGAGCAAAAATTTGAACCTCCTCCAAGTCATAATGAGGACTTCTCATCTTTTTCCTCATTTGTCAGACAGATGGTCGATACCCTCAACATCCCCCACTAACACAAAGGAGGATGAAGAGAATGCTGATTTTATAAACATGATGGGAGTAGTTTCACCAAGAAGAATGTTACTTCCCATTCACAAACCACTAAAAAGGCCATATCAAAAACCTATGTCTGCACCCACTTCAGCTGCAGTCATAGGTAAGAAAATTGAGAGAAAACATCAGGTGAACAAGCAAGGGTGGAAAAGCTGTATGCCTATCCTGAACATCAAAGAGTAGTCCAATTGCCTGCTTGTGAGAGGGCTAAAATCACTCTATCTGCACAGCCCCCTGAAAAGGACTCTGAAAAAATGGATATCATGGCCAAAAAAAAAAAAACTTATGCAACAGCTTCTGTGCTGATCAGGCAGGTAGCTTATTCAGCGAACATAGCACAGTACCAGAAAGCACACTGGAACACAGTTATGACACTTACAGAAAGAGCAGATGGTGAACTGGCTCAGGACCTGATTGCAAGATCAACCCTGGATGCCTCCAAATGTAATTTGCACACTGCAGTGGAATGACACTGCTGCTACAGTTCTAGCTCATGCAGTGTCTTTTAGAAGGATTTTCTGGCTTAGGACTACCATCCTTTCTCAAGATACTCAAAACAAAGCCATGGATTTCTCCTTTGGTGATGAAACAGAGGCATACATGAAAAAAGTGGATAAATACAAAGCCAGTTACAGAAGTAAATGAGAAGGAAAAGGCCTCTAGCTCCTACAGGTCCTACAGAATGGGAAACAGAGGCAGAGGATACTTTCCAAGAGCCTATGCTACTTATGCCCTCCATGAGTATCAATCATAAAGAGGTTATTATAGGGGAAAGGGCAGAAGGGCTTCTAGGTGCAGTGCTGCAGCTCCAGTGCCTAAGCACCAGCCCCACCCAAAATTCCTGGCAGTTTTGTCTAGGTCACTCAACCATTGCCAGTGGGAGGAAGACTGGCCCACTAATTCCAGGAATGGGTGAACATTACCACAGACAAGTGGGTACTGGGAGTAGTGGGACAGGTATTGTGTCCAAAGTTCAAAGATTTTCCAAATCTGCAGAAACACAAGTTTTCCAGCTCACTCTCCCACAGAAAGAAGTCTGCCGGAACTGGAAGTCAAAAAAACAAAACTGTTGGTATCAAAAGCCAAAGAAAAAGTCACTGCCTCTCAGTGGGTCAGGTGCCTATTCTAAAGATACTACCTGACCCCCCCCCAAAAAAATGGGGAGTGGCAACTTATTTTAGATAGCAAGTTTCTGAACAAACATTTGAAAAAAAGAAAAATTGGTGATACCATCTTTACAAACATATAATTGGCTGGGATCCCTGGGCCTGAAAGATGCATCTTATCATGTCCCAATATCTCAGATTCAAACTAGGGAGATGCCAATACCAGTTCACAGCTTTCCTTTGTCACATCTCAGCTCCTAGGGTTTTCACAGGGTACTTGGCTGTGGTTGTTGCACGTCTGAGAAAACAAGGCATGATGGTTTTCCCCTACCTGGATTACTGACTAGTGTCAGTAAAAACAGAACAAAAGACAAGGTGCTCAGTTTGGTTTATAAAAAGTACGTTGGAGAGCATGGGATTCTTGATAAATCTGCAGACATCCCTGGAGCCTGTACAATTACTGAACTTCATAGGAGTACAGCTAAACACACTGCAAAGGAGATCTTTCTTCCCCCAGGCCAGAGTCAGAGCTCTGATAGTAACAGAAATCTTTCACAACAGGTCTGCCAAGTTCTGCAAGGGATGTCCTGCAATTGCTAGGCCATGTGGCTGTATGCAAGGGTCTGGTTCCATGGGCCAGGTTCCAAATGAAAGATATCCAGTAAAACTTGAGAGACAATTGGTCTCACAACTGGGGTCCATGCTCAAAGCTAGTGCCAATGAAAAAAGCATTAGTCGAGTCATTAGAGTGGTAGAAGAAGAAAACAATCTCAGAGAGTGCATTCCCTTCCTTCAGCAATCTCCAACAAGTATTCAAAATACAGATGTCTCACTCCTAGAGTGGGGCCCACACCTACAGGTCATCACAATGACTGGCACACAGAGCCCGCAGGAGTCACTAGAACACATCAACCTCCTTGAGCTCAGAACAGTACTGCAAGAAATGCAGTCTTACTCTTCCATACAGCAGGGTAAGTCTGTCCAAATCATGGAAGCCCACTACCAGGAAAGCATATCCCCCTATGTGGAAAAGCTTTTCTTTTTGGTGTGCCCCTAGGAAAAAGAAACCCAATAGAAGCAGGATTGCCTATAATTCTGGAATACCTAGTACATAGAAACATGGACTTTGATGACAAATAAGGACCGCTTGGCCCACCTAGTCTGCCCATTTCCCTATCTATTGGATAAGCTTCAGATCCTAGTTAACTAACAGCCTACTTCTTCCTACCCCCCACCAGAACTGCCTTATGTCTGTCCCATGTATTCTTGAATTCCCCCACTGCTTTTGACCCCGCAACCTCCTCAGGAAGGCCATTCCATGTGTCCACCACCCTCTCTGTGAAAAAATACTTCCTCACATTGCCCCTGTTTCGTCCCTCCTCTATCTTCAGATTGTGTCTCCTTGTTCTTGCACATCTCTTTTTTTTGAAAGATGCTACCCTCTTGGACTTTGTTGATTCCCTTTAGGTACTTAAAGTTTCTATCATGTCTCCCCCTCTCTCTCTCCTTCCCTCAGGGGTATACATATTAAACTCCTTTAGTCTCTCTTCATATGGCTTCTGTTGCAGACCCTGTACCATTTTAGTTACCCTCCTCTGGACTGCCTCCATCCTGTCTATGTCCTTGCGGAGATGGGGTCTCCAGAACTGCATGCAGTACTCCAGATGGGGTCTCACCAACTGTCTGTACAGAGGGATAACAACTTCCTGTTTTTTACTGGTGATGCCTCTCCCTATACATCCCAGTAGTCCCCAGCCATCCTAACTGTCTTCTCAAATTGCTTGCTTACCTTTAGGTCATCTGATATGACTACCCCCAGATCCCTTTCCATTGTTGTTGTTGTTAATAACCCCCTCCATTGTGTAGTCTTCCCCTGGGTTTTTGTTTCCCAGGTGCATTATTTTGCACTTCTTTGCATTGAATCTAAGCTTCCATACTTTTGACCATTCCTCCAAC
The DNA here is from genome assembly GCA_016271365.2 of Neoceratodus forsteri. NCBI lineage: Eukaryota > Metazoa > Chordata > Ceratodontiformes > Ceratodontidae > Neoceratodus > Neoceratodus forsteri. Next base: position 337,661,988 of record CM028137.1, on the reverse strand, counting down.
CTTGCCAAGTCCCTTCTCGTCCTTTCCACCCCCCCAAGTATATCAACCCTGTTGCAGATCTTTGTGCCGTCTGCAACAGGGCATACTTTTCCTTCCAGACCCTCTGCAATGTCTCTTATAAAGACATTAAAAAGGACCGGACCCAGTACTGAACCCTGCGGTACCCCACTAGTAACCTCCCTTTCTTCAGAATAGCCTCTGTTTACTATTACCTTCTGTGTCCTGTTGTCCACCCAATTTTTTACCCAGGCTACCACCCTGGGACCCACTCCCAGGCTGGCTAATTTGTTAATTAATCATTTGTGTGGTACCGTGTCAAATGCCTTGCTAAAATCTAGGTAGGCCATGTCCACAGCCCCTCCCTGGACTACTGCTTTGGTCACCTAGTCAAAGAAATCTATTAGATTTATCTGAAATGACCTTCCCACTGTGTATCCATGCTGCCTTGGGTCCTGTGTCCTGCTGGCCTCTAGGTACTCAACAATTCTTTCTTTCAGAAGTGATTCCATCATTTTCCCTACCACTGAGGTCAAGCTAACAGATCTGTAGTTTCCTGCCTCTGCTTTGCTCCCACTTTTGTGAAGAGGAATCACATCCACCCTCCTCCAGTCCTTAGGTACTACACCATCCTCCCATGATTTGTTTAAAAGGGTAGTCAGTGGTGTAACTAGTTCTTCTCTTAGTTCTTTTGGTATTCTGGGGTGAATCCCATCAGGCTCCATTGCTTTGTCCACCTTCAGTTTTAGGAGTTCTTTCAAAACCCTTTCTTCTGGGAAAGGACTGGTATCGTCCTCCCTATCCAAAGTGTTTCTATAGATTGGATTAGGTACCTCACTTTCCTCTTCTTTTGTGACTACTGAGCAGAAGTATTCATTCAGTATCAGTGCTTTTTCACTGTCCCTCTCTGCCCATCCACCCTCCCCCTTTATTAAGCCTCACTATCCCTCCCTTGGTCTTTCTTCACTCCCTAATGTACCTATAAAAGGTTTTACCCCCCTTCTTAACTGAGTTGGCTATCTTTTCCTTAGTTTGGGCCTTTGCTATTCTGACTGCCTTCCCCACGTCCTTCAGTTTTAACTGGTACAGTTCTCTGTCCTGCTCCTTCTGGGCTTCCTTATACTTCCTGAATGCTATCTTTTTCTACCTAACTTTCCTTGCCACCTCTTTTGAGAACCATAGTGTTTTTTTCTTTCAATTTGATTTGTTTATTTGCTTCACACAAAGCCTTGTTACCTCTGTGATGGCAGTTTTGATGTTTCCCCATTGTTCCTCCACCCCCTCATTCTTGCCTGTATGCTAGTGCTTTTCTGAGGCACTCACCCATTTTGACAAAGTCAGCCCTTCTAAAGTCCAGTACCCTCACATTTGTATGGCTTGACTCTGTGGCTGTGTTTATCATGAACCACACTGTTTGGTGGTCACTTGTTCCCAGATGACTACCCACTTCTACATCTGAGATCCTCTCTCCATCCCCATTTGAGAGTACCAGGTCTAAGATTGCTCTCTCCCGAGTGGGTTCCAACACTAGCTGTCTGAAGCATGCCCCCTGTAGGACATCGAGAATGACCCTACTCTTGGATGTGGCTGCAGCAAAGGTACTCCAGTTAACATCTGGCATGTTCAGGTCCACCACCAACAATATCTCCCCTTTTTCTGCCATCCTAAGGATGCTTTGATCATTTTCTTGTCCATTTCCTCCTCCCTGAGACAGGGGTCTGTATACAACACCCATGCAGATTGTGGTGCCATTTCTAGTCTCCAGGGTGACCCACAGTGCCCCCTCCTCCCTATTTACCATTTAGTTCCATTGCTTTGATCCCTTCCCCTATGTAGAGAGCTATTCCTCCTCCTCCTCTTCTACCCTCCCTATCCCTCCTGTAGATTGTGGACCCTGGTATGCTGACATCCTTTTCATGGTTCTCTGTGTACCATGTTTATGTGACTGCCACAATATCCAGGCATCCCTCTTCCATCAAGGCCACCAGTTCAGGGAGCTTGTTACCTAGGCTATGGGTATTGGCACTTATTACCCTTCTTTTTATGATGGCCTTACCCCTTTTTGTCCCATCCCTGTCCTTACTGCCTTTGCCTTTGTCTCCATTTACCCCAGCTCTTCTGCCTATCAACTTCTCTGTTTTGATGTTTACCTCACTAACTACCCTGATTTTTTTATAGGGGGGCTAAGATTTCTCTGCTCCTTTTCAGTGCCTCCCCCTTGGCAAGTTTAAATGCCTACCAATGAAGCATTTAAACCTATCACCTAGGATCCTGGTTCCCCTCCTGGAGAGATGCAGACCATCATACCAGTATAGGTCTGCAGACCATCATACCAGTATAGGTCTGCATCCCTCCAGGAGACCCCCAGTCCCCAGTGAAGCCAAAACCCTGAGCTCTGCACCAGTTTTTCAACCATTGATTGAATCCCATGGTGTGGCGCACCCTAGCTTTACCCATGCCATAGACAGACAGCACCCCCAAGAAGGTTACTGTGCGTGCTACTTGTCTAAGGCCCCTTCCCAACTCCACAAACTCCTCCTGCACTGCTTTTCTCCCTTTCCAAGCCAGGTTATTTGTCTCTAGGTGGACAATGACATCCAGCTCCCTCCCCCATGTAGCTGCTCCCATGATCCTAAGGATTCGCTGCCTGATCCTCCAAGCCATAGCACCAGGCTGACACCTTACCTTCCTCTCCCCCCTCCCCCCAGTTCTGCCCTCCTAACAATAGAATCCCCCAACAGGAGTTGTTTCCTTCCCCTGTGGGGTCCCATGCCACCCTCCTGTGGGTCTCCTTTGTGGAGGTTCCCAGCATCCTCCTTGACTTCCACTACAGGTGCCTCCATAGGGGAACCACACTCTGCCAGAATGGCATACAAATTGTTGAGAGTTACAACTGGAGGGATGTGCTTCTATTCCACCACCCTCACCCTCCCTGAGCCTACTGTGGTCCAACTGCTCCTCTTTCTTGGCAACCTCTGAGGCAGTGGCCTTGGTGGTCCTTGGGTGGGAGAGGAGGTCCATTGAATCCTGGCCAACTCAGCCTGGAGACGAGCAACCGCCTCCCTCAGCCCAGACAGGTGTCTGCAGATGGGACAACACCACATCCTCCAGAATGTCTCCCAGAAAACTGCTGCTCCAAAGCCACTGCACTGCACCACTCCCATCATGTCTTTTTTGTGGACTCTTAACTGTTGTTTTGTATACTTACTCTTTCCTCTCTCTGTATATTTATTTATTTATTTTTCCTCCCTACTTTCCTACTGCCTCCATGTCCTTAAAGCTCCTGCTTTTCCTGTTCTGGGACAGGAAGTTTCTGTATTCCTCAGTAGTCTCCTTCTTACTTGCTGAGAGTCAGACCTTCAGCAGCTGGGGGATGAAGAGCTACTCTTTTCCTGCTAGGATAGTGTGTCTTTTATGCCTCTGTGATCACTTCCTTCCTGCTCCCAAACAGGAAGTTCCTGTTGTCAGTCAACCTGTACTTATAAAAGTAGAACTGGCTAAGGGTGGGGAGGGAGGTGAAGGGAGGAGGGAGGGCTATATAGTCCCTGTAGAGTAGTAAAGTTCTAACAGCACTTCCTTCCTGTTGCTGTTCTCTGCCAAAAGCTATCTAGGGCAGTTTTAAATCCAAACACCTGGCTTCCTGCTGCCAGTGCCACTCCCTCAATTCACAGTTCCCTTCTTCACCTAGCTAACTGCACATATAACAGTTCCCTTCACCCAAGTCAGACAAACACACTAACTCTTGTGGTTTTTTTTTGCTTGTTTGTTTGTTTTTACCCTAAATTGAAGGTTCCAGTAGTAGAGTTCTAGTTCTTAAGTCCCAGTAGAGTTGTAAAGTTCTAACAGCACCTCCTTCCTGTTGCTGTGTACACCTACAGTCATTACACCTACAGTATGGCCCACAGCTTTAAAGGTACACTTAGCAGTAACAGCATACATAACAGCTGGTGAAAGAAACCCTTTGCCCTCACAACCCATTTTCAGATTTTTTAAAAATGTCTCAACCACTTGAACCAACTGACGAGGGACCTTGTCACACCTTGGGACATCAATATATGCCTTGCCCAGCTTATCAATGCTCCCTTTGAGCCTATGGAAGCTGCTGACCTGAAGTACATCACATGGAAAACCATATTCCTGGTTGCAGTGACTTCTGCTAAGAGGCTTAGTGAATTACAAGCCCTCTGTCCAGAACCAAATTATATAATCCCTCACAGGGATAAAGTAGTTCTTAGAACCAAAAGAAGATTCCTACCTACGGTGGTATCTGAATTCCACCTGAAGCAGACAGTGACCCTTCCTGTACTGTATCCAAAGCATTCCAGTTCAGGAGAGGAAAGGTTGCATAGACTGAGCCTAAAGTGAATCCTGACTATCTGCTGTACATGGACTAAAAAAAAAGATGTCAGGTCCTAGAATACCGAGCTTTTTGTTAACTATGGCAAGACTGGGAAAGGAAAACCAGCTACAAAGAGGTTTTTCTCTCACTGGATAGTCTCTTGCATTCAATTCTGCTGTGAAAAATCTGGGAAAGTGCCACTAAGAGGCTTAAAGGCACATTTCACAAGAGGTCCCTCTGCCTCTGTGGCATCCTCAGGAGGCACCCCATTGTTAGACATCTGCAAAGCAGTTACCTGGAAAACAGAAAGCATATTCATAAAGTATTACTGTTTGGACATACAGTCCAGAAGGGATGCTGCAGAACCTTTTTCCTAACTAGGTTCTGGACCCAGACTCTCAAGGTACTGCTACTGAGTCTACATAAAGTATAAATATTATGTGAGGGATTCCTGAGGTTAGAAGAAAAAACTAGTAACCGTAGTAATGTTGATTCTTCTTAAGGGATCCATCACTATGTTTACACTCCCTAACTCTGCCCCCCTTGCAGAACCTGAAATAGGTTCACACATGAATCAATTACATTTATTGAGGTTGCTTAAGCATTACTATTACAGTTCTTAGAATTGTAAGTTGGGGGAGGGAGGAGGGTGTTTTGGTTGGTGTGGGGGAGGGGTCGGGGGGTAAGGGCCCTGTACAGGATTCTCTTATGTATATGTCATGTACAAAGAACCAATGGACCCTTACTCATGTAAGTGTATGTTTGTCTGTCTGTTCTGTTGTTGTTGTTATATTTGATGCAAAATCAATAAAAATTATTAAGCAAAAAAAAAAGAATTGTAAGTTGGTTGTTATCATTCACATGATCATTTTTTGTGAGTCTGCTTTCAGTTTGTTTGGTGTTATAAAATCATAAGCAAAGCAGAAAGTCAAAAAGCATCCACAGAGCAGGGCAACCACTAAAATGGTTAAACATGTATTCTCACCATTTATTCATACAAACACGTGCAGTTTACATCCAGCACCAAATTATGGATGACAAAAAAAACATTGGAAGCAGATATTTAATAGCACAATTTGGTATTGCTCACTACTGTGATGAAGCCTGTCATGTTCAGCTGAAAATGTTAGCATTGTGGCTGTTAGCTGCCTGCCTGTAGCTTCCGACGTTTTTTTGCCATTGCAATTTGGTGCTGGGTGTAAACTGCACTTGTTTGTATGAATAAATGGTGAGAATACATTTTTAACCATTTTAGTGGTTGTTCTGCTTTTTGGGTGCTTTTTGACTTTGTGCTTTGCTTCTCATTATCATATTTAGCACCGAAACAGCTGCCCTTGAGCTCAAATTTTCCTGATATACACTGTTACAAATTCCAAAAAAAAAATATATATATATATACATTTTTTAGTAGCTTTTTTAACTAGTTTAACTTGCTGCTGCTCCACACTAGCTTGGCAACAGAACTGAGTAACGGCCAGTGTAGGGCATGCATGCAAAGTTTGAACTTACATTCCAAATTCTAAAATTTACATAGGTTATAATCTCTGGGACATCACTCTCAGCCAAGATGACTGCATAAAATGTAAACATAGTCAGGGATCACTTAAGAAGAAACAACATTACTATGGTGAGTAACTGTTTCTACATGCCTCATGCTGTTCATATACTTGCATCGCATAATCTGCTAGTGCAGGAGCATGTCTTTTAGTCAGGAAGTGAAAGGGATCAGCAGCTTAGTTCCACAGAGCCAACATACAATCCGTCTCCTCCTGAAAACCCTAGCATCCAAAAATGATTTTTTAACATCCCTAGACTCCAGGTCAGGTAAGGTCCTTTGTGACTTTAATCAGTTCCAGGGGTTGTGGCTGTGAATCCCCAAAGACAGTGATTGGTGCTCACAGAAGGGTTGCCAGCCCTACACACACAAGCAGTTCCAGGTAGAGTGCAATGAATGTAACACAGGGAAGATTTTAAACCACCAGAAATCCATTTATCGGTGCAGTAAATGAGCCACTTGCCCTTACCCCAGCACTAAACAGCCTTCATCTGGGGTGTGGCTAGGAGATCAGTCACCATGTTTAAATAGTACAAAAACAGTGACACCATACAGGTGTGTAACATAAACCAATACCAAAATGAATTCAACAACAGGATGTGCAACTTCAGTTGTTTAATACCAGGTTAATAACAAAGATTTTTTTTTATTGATGAATGTGCTTGCATGATATGATATGATATAAATACAATTTGTTTAGCCATAGATTTGATTTCTATAAGAATTATACAGCTTGCATAATCCCATTCTTCCATCATTTTCTCAGGATACGTATTCCCCTGAGTCCCTCCTCCACCCCCAACACACACACACACATCCCTTAGCTTGGCAGGTGGATCCTGATATAACTGGATTTAATTAGAATTTTCTTATGAGAATTTGATCAGGAACTCTGCCAAGCAGCTACTAATTATGATTTAATTTATTACTTTTGTTTTATACTTTGTATGTAACTTTTGGAAGCTTTATATGCTAAATGTTGTTGAATTCATTTGGGTATTGGTCTAATGTTGCACAAATGTATGATGTCACTGTTTTTGTATTATTTAGACATGGTGGCTGCTCTCCTAGCCTAATCCCCTGATAAAGGCTGCTTAGCCAAAGTGCTGGAGTAGGGGCAAGCAGCTCATTCACTACATCAATAAATGGATTTCTGTTGATTTAAAATCTTGTCTGTGTTACCTTCATGTGCTCTATACCTATAACTCTTTTGTAACTTTACCAGAAATACCAGGAAAGGTGCTCTTTAAGCCTGAGGGTCAAAATGGTGTGGACTGACACCACTTGTTCTGGAAGTCTATTTCAAGTGTCCCCCACTCATTCTTTAAAGTACATTTTCCTGATAGTTCCCTTGAATCTTTCCTCATTTGAACAACATTGAGTACCCTTTGTTCTCTCATCCTTGAAAAGTACATCCACGACAGTTGTGTTGAATCTAATGGTGTCATCTCTTTCCAGTACCTGAATACTATTATTGTGTCACCCCCGAGTCAAAACTTTACATGAAGAATAGTCCCAGTTTGGCTTTCTGGTCCTCATAGCCCATGATTTCTGAATCTTCAACCACCTTAGTCCTTGAATGCCAAACCTGTACACCATACTTCAGAAGGGGTGTTATCAGTGATAAGTACAGAAGCATTATAATATCCCACAGTCTGCTTGTGAAGCTTCTGTAGATGCACACCATAAATAGTATTTGTGTTTCAAGCTCCCACTCCACTCTGTTGCCCCAGCTGAAGAATTTTTATTTAAGTTGTTGCTGATGCTTACCAAATTCCTGCTGTAGTTCTGTAATGCACAGTATGTGCTGTTTAGGTGGTGTTTTGCTCTCAGATTCTTTTTACCTTGATGCATCCTTTTCCATTTTTAATGCTGAAAGTCCATCTTAGGGTTGTGCGGATTCTACCAAATGGAATCAGATTTGACATATTCCAATCTGAATTTCAGATTTAGGATTTTGGTGTTTGCTGTCCCAAATTCTTAATCTTAAAACAAATCCTAAAACCTATTTTACATGGGCATTTAGGATTTAGTGTTTAGGACTTATGATTTCAAATCCAAATCCTAAATCTATTTTCTCAGTCCTTTTAAGATTTGAAACAGAATTGTATTAGTATTCAGAAGTTCCTAAAATCCTAAATCCTAAAACTGGATTGGAATCAGCTGATTTTGACCAGCCCTAGCTCATCTGCAATTTTTCTGCCCAACTTCCCAAGCATGTCCAAGTCCCTCTGCATTTCATTAACTTCCTTCTAGATACAACTACCTTTCATAGTTTGATGTCATTGACAAATTTAGCAACCCAGCTACTGGAGCCTAACTATAGATGACTTATGAATATATTGAACTATTGTGGCATCAGCAAAAGTATTGAATTAATTCATTAATTTGTAATTAATTAAGTATTGCAGCAGTGTAACAAAAATGTTCCCAAACAGCATATTTGTCAAATACACTGTTCTAGGTACCTCTTATGCTCTGCAACATAAGTTTTTTTATATTTTCTCAGTCCTAACCCTTACCTGGTTTACAATGTCATTTCTAAGTCAAATATGGTGGCCATTTATTTCTTGAGAGAAAAAAATAACTTAAAACATTTATAGAATACTCAGTTGTTTATGGAACTAAAACATCTTCCATCAAATAAAATTGCAAGATGCCTGGAATCTTAGAGTAAAAAATAGTGTCAAGTTTTTTTTTGTCCAGTTTTGTTGCACTGCTGTTGAATTCAGTCATTAATTCAAAATATAGTAACCAGATGAAGCAAACTGAACCAAGACTCATTTATAGGTGGATCCGTGATAGAGGTTAGAAGGGAAGGAAAGCATCAAAATAAGATACTCCAAATCAATAATTATTACAAATAATACAGTATACAGTGGTAGTTATAGAAAAGTTTGCCGGTAATGAGGCATACCTGGGTAGGTGCGGTACGCAGTGCAGTACCATGGTATGCCTCATTAGTATCAGCAAGTGATAAGTAGGTGTTAGCAATATGCCAAGTTTTTAATTAATTGATTTCCCCATTGTTGGCAGCTTGAATGCACCAGGTGGTGCTGTTTCATGTTACATTTGGGGTTGTATATTATTAACTTCCAGCAGGTATCCCCACAGTCTTCCCATTCTCTCCTGCTGTAATTGCACTTAGAAGTGATTGAAATGGACAGTGAAATCCATTGAAGAATAAAACCTAGCAATCAAATGACCAAACAGAGCTGTTGTGTCTTCTGTCTCTCGTTCCTTAATAGAATCTGTAATTCTGCTATTGCAACCTAAATCTGGACCCAAAGCTTTTACCCTGACTGTGACAAGGCTTCCAGATGTGGTGTGGCTTCTGATATAGAATGACACCAGATGTAGCTAATCCAGATACTGTACCTCTGATACTAAACATAATGGAGGCCTATGTCAGGAAACATGAGCAGTCCAGTAGAAATTGTAGAAAATTCACCTGTGATGATTATTATTCTAAATCACAAGAAAAAAAATCAGAAAACATTTTGTCATCTCTTCTCCTACTTCAGCAAATTAGAAGACAATTCAAGACATGAAATCGACATGTCTCCTCTAGTCTCTCTCTTCAAATCAGTACCTACACCAGGACATAAGGCAGCTTGTCCTGGCTCTGTTGAAAATCCATTAATCCACACAAATCTTCTTAGTAAGACATACTTTTTGTAGTTGTTCATTGCTAGGTATGACACTGTGATGCAGCTTGTAGCAGACCAGAGCACTGTAAACAGATTACATCAGTCTGAGATCGCAGTCTGTCACAGCTGCCTCTGTAATCATTTCAGCTATCTCTAGTTTATATATCAGGGAACCCAGTTTCATACATGTGCCTTACAATACAAATATAAGCAAGGTAGAAATTAGAAAGTACAGCAGGTAAAGGTAAGATTTGACTGTGAAGTCCAATATAAAGTCAAAAAAGATAGAGATAGTAGAATGCTTGCTTCAGATTCCCTCCTACATAACATAAAAGGGACAGGACCTAACTTAACCCTCTCACAATAGCACAAAATATACCAATGGGAGTTGTTTTCTGTGATATGGTGTACAGTACTTTATATAATCATTTTGTTATAGTTAGAACCCGTTTCTTGATCTAGAGGACCTGTGTTTTTCTACCAGACATTTTATTCTGGCATTCCAATCAAAATAGATTATGTGGAGATGAGCCCCATGAGGACTGTTTAACATTTCACAAAACAAAATGCATTGGTTTCTGAATTATGACCATCATAAAAACTTAATATGAATTTATTTTTTATATTCACCATCTTTATTAAGGAATTTCTCCAAGAAACAAGTAACATACAAAACATACAGAAAAAGAATAGCAGTACAAAAGAGGGCACACAAATATTCAATCAGTAAGCACAGCAAATGGTATGAAATAAAAAATAACTGTAGCAGTATATCAAAGTATGAGGGACAAAAATGTAAATCTTCCGCAATATAACTTGACCCTAGAGGGCTTGGAAGGGACCCAAGCAACCAAATAAAAACAGTTTAGTGTCCATAATATTAACTTATTTTTAACAGTTTATTTTCCTCCCACCCAATCACCCATCCCATATGTAAAAAAATGTCCTTGTGGCTAGGAGTCCCACTCCCCCACCCTATCACCCACCTGACATATAAAAAAAACTTCCCTGGTGGCTACTGGTCCCTCCCCCATCTGATCACCTGCCCAACTTAAAAAAAAAGCCCTGGTGGCTAGTGGTCCCTCCCCACCTCATCACCCACCCCACATGTATGAAAAAACCCTGGTGGCCATCAAGAAAAGGTTAGTCTTGTTAGTCAAGCAGGTTAACAGACAAACAGGTCGACTACAGTGGACTTGTACTTTTACTTTTCCAAATAGGTAGTAAATGTATGCTGATGTCACAGCAACAACTTTATAGTGATGTAGTCAACAGTGACAACATCGATGGATCACTGTCCACTCGGGACCGTGGCATGGCTTCCCGGGGTCTCGGACCCCTGCTGGAATCAGCTCTGACTCGGAGTTGATTATAATAGCATATGGGGGGGGCAGGGCTGGAACCCCTGCATGGGGGTGCAGGGGTGCATTCCTCCACAAAAAACATTTTATATTTCTGACAGCACAATGCTGACTGCAATTGCAGTTGACATGCAGTGATCGCTGTACCATGGGATCGACACATTTAGTCAAACCAGCGTTGTAGGTATGGTAGTAAAATGCAAAGTTATATGGACACCTATAGTTTTGTGTATAAATATGTTGAGTGTCAAATAGAATGTTTAAGCACCTGTGTTCATGGAGTAATGTTATGCAATACGTAGAACATGCAGTGTAGCTTGGTTATTGAATGGTAGCAGTCAGGATTAGTAACTGTCTAAGCGCCTTAACATCACTATGCAAAATTCTTTCTTCTTCACTTTTCAAAGTGCAAACTGCCATGAATTACTACTTCTAGAAGCACATGTGATGTGTTCTCCAACTGACCCAAATAGCATCTTATCCCACCATCATGGCTCCTGGCCAGCCACCAAACAAGTGAGAATAAGTAACCTGGAACAAGCAAACCTCTGACAGAGCAGGGCACTTACACATAAGCTTGTTTTCCAACAGTTTTATAAACAGTGCCAGGTCAGTGTAAAAAGGTAGGGCAAAAATAAAATAGTGATCCTCATGAATGCTGCTAACTGCAACATCCCTGGCTACATGTTTCATGCATGCTGTCTCCACTTTCTTAAAGGTGTTAGCAACTGTCCCTTGAAACATTTTACATTCCTTATTTTAAAGGCACATTACATTATTCTAATGGTTGCACGTGCAAGGGATAAAGTACTCTTATATTTACTCACAATGGGCCCTATGCACTATGCGGGCAGGGATACATGGAAACTGCTTGTACCCCACTTGCATTGCTGCACACCCATGGACAGGTACACACTGGCTGATATTCACTACCAGCTTCCACCTGTCTGTGGCCCTGACCCAGGTGTCAGCGTGGCTCAGTTGGTAGCACATCCGCCTCTGGACCAGAAGGTCATGGGTTCTCGTCCCACACCGGGATTGGACTTGCACCTAGAAATTGCTGGCATCCGAGTGCAGTATTGGGGGGTGCTGTACTGCTGGGGTGTGCCATCCTTCAGATGAGACGTTAAACCGAGGTCCCTTCTGCCCATCCTGGTGTTGTCCTGGTGGGTGTCCAGGTGGAAGTAAAAGAACCCAAGGCACTCTTCACAAAGAGTAGGGAAGATTCCCGGTGTCCTGGCCAACATTCCCCTTCCCATAAACCGGTTCATGCAATTATCCAGGCTGTGTGTGGGTGATGATGTGCGATATGGCCGCCACCACACATTCAATCACTTCACTACCAGTCTAGCATTGCTTGTAAAGTGCTTTGGATGTATGAAAAGGCTATATAAATGCTGATTCTTCTTCTTCTTCTGACCCGCCAGCTCACAGGACTCTGCAGGGCTGCTGGAGATGGAGTTGTGGGTCCAGCCAGGAATCTAATGGGATGTCTGGACCAGGACCACAGTGGATCCCATACGTGGTGGGGCATGCATTGACAGCATGCCCTGCAGATGTCTGAGGGATGGCGACTGTGGTGGTGTGTGGAAGGCAATGCTGCCAGACCTCTGATGGCACCAGAGAGGGGCACAGGGATGAGGTGGGGGATGGCTGTCAGTGGTGATGAGGGAGGCACTGTACCCCACCATTAGTGGGGGGTGGGCAATTGGTGCTGTTCGGGGGTGGGGCAGCATCCATGCCCTGTGCCCCTGTGGGGGGATCGATGTGTGCGGAGGCAGGTGGGAGGCACTGGACAGACATATGCAAAGGCCCCAGAGTGTGAGTGGGTTATTTGCCCTGTTGTTGGGTGACTCCCGCTGTGTTTGCGGGGTACATAGGGGGCTTACAGCAGGATTCCCCTTGCATACCCTGCAACCCATGTGTGCCCCCACAGCCAACACTATACACCTTAGTGCATGGCACATAGTGCTGGCATGTCCCTCACCCACCCTTGGTGCATTGCTCTTCATGTGACCAGGGGATCAGGTGAATAGGTGCTGCATGCCCCCCTTGGTGCATCCTGCATGGGGTGTGCTTAGGATATGGAGTGGCTGTGCACCACAGATACACATGCATAGCCACTCTGCTCCAATAGTATATAGGGCCCATTGCATGTGCCTTATCCAGAGTGGTTTCTCACTAGTACAGCTGAAGAAGGAGTTGTATTTGAGAATTACAGAGTGAAACTATGGCCTCTCATTCATTCAAATAATGGCCAGCTAAAGTGGTGTGATGAGAGTTTGAGACAGTTGGCATCAATTGTTTATTAAGGTATTATTCATTGTGCTTTTTTTTTTTTGTACTTAGGTAGGGTGGGGATCACTTGCCCACATGTAAAAAATTCCCTTGTGGCTAGCGGTCCCCCCACCCAATTACCTGGCCGACATGTAAAAAAAACAATTCCTTGGTGCCTACTGGTCCCTCCCACCCCCCAATCACCCTCCTGAACTGAAAAAAAGACCCTGGTAGTTAGCGGTTCCTTCACCCATCCCATCACCCACCCTACATTTACTGCATGTATACATTTTTTTAACCACTTTTTATGCTGATGAAATAAATAGAATTATTTTTTATTACTAAAAAGTGGTTATGCTAGGCTTTACATATTTGGGGCAAGAGTCCAGAGTGCATAGTACCCAGTAACTTGCAGGGGGCAGCTGGTATTGTATTTTACTTGGTTATTTGGATATTTTCTATGTACACTTCAAACACTTCTGTGGGCTTTATAAACAGTTCTAAGTTATCGACACCTGCAATTATGTAATACCTCAGTGTCATTGTCCAATAATTATTAGAACACTAGATATTTTATGCTATAAACTGATGTTGCTATCATGTAGCCAGTGGCTGTTGGCTGTGTGAAGGTTGTGGTGTTGATGAAAAAAAAAAAAGCAAATAATAATATAATAGTCTAATATATAATCTATGTGACGTACATTTGTATATACACATATATTATATTTAACACATGTGCTCATATTGTTTTTCAACACAATTTATTATTAGGTTTACAAATTTTAAATCATAATTAGGGAAAGGGATACTGGGAAGAGGGGGCAGGAGGAGGCAGCTGCGAGATGAGGCGCTAGCTGCTCAGTTGAGCAGACTCAATGGACCGTGAGGCCTGTCTCTGCTGGCAATTTCATATGTTCATATGTATCAGTACTGTAGTATAGTTACTCATAACATACATGAAGAAAAAGTATTCAAAATTTACTGACTGACATATTTAATATGAATACATGCATGCAATTCCTAAAACTGTGTAGTCAGGTACCATATGTAATTTCTGTAATGGAAATGTACTTTGTAGTCATTTTTGTAATAATATGTTATTCAAGACTGTGCATCACACTGTTTTAATACTTTGTGTTGCCTCCTAATAATGCATTATTGTTTGATATCAGTTTTAGGTTAGTCATGCACTACAGTAAACTGTATGGCACCCTCACCCTAATGGGAATAGTACCAATATACTGTAAATAATATGTACCACTAATCTACTACTATTAAAAGGACACTGTCCACTTGTGGACCAATTTTCAGTGTCCCTTTACTGATTGTACCTGCCACTACTATAAGCCAGAATTTGCATATTTTGTAGGTAAAAAGAGTATTTGAGCCACATGTATAAACATTATTTCAATTTTTGGAATAAGCAACTTTTTGATGAAAATAAGAGGAATGTGAAAACTAAAGTAATAGAGTTACTACAGAATCTTCTTAAAATTAGAGATCTGAAATATAAAATTAAAAAAGTGATAAGATGGGAGGCCAATGGTTAACTGTCAATATGGGCACAAAATGAGTCAGATTCTTTATTGATTTTAGATAAAGCTGACAATGTAGATAAATGTGATAGTCACCTACAGTATATGGTGATCTGGAAATTTAGAATCACAGTACATAGAAACATAGAATCTGATGGCAGATAAGGACCATTTGGCTCACCTAGTCTGCTCATTTCTCTACCTAATGGATAAGTTGCAGATCCTAGTTAACCAACAGCCTACTTCCTCCTACCCCCCACTAGAATTGCCTTATGTCTATCCCATGCATTCTTGAATTCCCCCACTGTTTCAGACTCTACGACCTCCTCAGGAAGGCTGTTCCATGCATCTACAACCCTCTCTGTAAAGAAATACTTTCTCACATTACCTCTGAGCCTTCCCCCCCTCTACCTTCAAATTGTGTCTCCTTGGTTTTGCACATCTCTTTTTCTGAGAGATGCTACCCTCTTGGACTTTGTTGATTCCCTTGAGGTATTTGAAAGTTTCTATCATGTCCCCCTCTCCCTCCTTTCCTAGAGGTTATACACCTTAAGCTCTTTTAGTCTTTCTTCATATGTCTTCTGGTGCAGACCCTACACCATTGTGGTTGCCCTGCTCTGGACAGCCTCCACCCTGTCTATGTCTTTGCAGTATATGCAGTTTGTACAGTCTATGAAAGCTCAGAAAACTGGCTCAGTTTAATTAAAACATATACAGTCTACTTTACTTATACCGCCCATGGCTATAATGTGCAGTCAGGTATAGCGGGCAAGTTTCAGTTGCCAAAAGCCATTCCCTATTCAATTAGTGCATAATCCACTGCTTATAGTGATATACGCACACCTTGTACATCGGGCAGATTTCTTGCAGTTGGAATGGGTGGATGTAAGCGCTACCAAGTAATTCCTCATTGCAGTAGTTAACTGCTTAATGGTTATTAGGTGGCACAATGTCTTACCTTCTTTATTTCCACCCAAGACACCTCCAGACAACTCTGACTGCTCAGTTGGAATAAGGAGTTAAATGTTCCTGCTGGATTCACAGAGCTGGAGTTCACAGAACCCTGTCACATTGATGACGAAGATGCTCCCCCACCATTGGATGATGTAGATCAGATGATTGAAGGAATGTGAGGTCTGGACATGGAGGAGAACACCAAAGCAGATGAAAGTTCTGATGCCCACTGCAAGGGAGGAAAAAAGGGTTTTAGCAGTAGATGTGAGGGAGACCCTCCTAACATTAAGATGGGTGATGGAGCAGCATCCTACTGAGACTCTGGACTGGACTGCACCTGCCACCATGGAAAAGATTTGGAAACCATATTGCCAAAATCAGGTTGTGCAAGTTAAAACAACACTGTTTTTGTAGTTCTCCCAACTAAACAGAACTGCAATTTACTGAAGTGGACTTGAATGTCTCTGTTTTGTGTGTTTGGGTTATGGGATGTAAGGGAGAGTTCCACATTCACCCGCAAAGATCATCAGTGTCTTTTTTTTTAAAATGCCATAATATTATAATGCCCACTTGATATAGCGGGCAGGTTACCTGTTGACAGATGTACCCACTATAAGTGGTGCCCACTGTAATAGATACCATATCCTGCAAGATCAAGGGGAAGAATGACAACTAGATGGAAATACACTGAGAAATCCAACTCAGACAAGGGAATAGGACTTTAATATCTTGTTATGGAATGTAAATGGGTTAAGGGATAGATTTTCGGATCCTTTCTTCTTAGAGTATATAAGAATATTTTATTGTGTGTGCATTCTGGAAACTTGGACCAAAGAAACATTAGATATCAATAGATATAGAACATTTATGAAGGGAGCAATAAAAGATAAGAAATGTGGCAGATTAGTAGGTGGATTAATGACCTGGTGCAAAATCAGCAAGGAATATAGTTTAAGTGAGATAGAAATTGAATCAAGGCATGTATTGGGTATAAGATTAACAGGTGAAGATAATGTGGTGGTAATCTTGAATGTGTATATCCCCCCAGTTAACTCAAGATTTGTTGAAGCAAGTATATTATAAAACTTGGAAACAAGTATAGGACAGTGTACTAGAATTAATTCAGATGGTGGCATAATTATAATAAGGAACTTTAATGCAAGGGTGGGGCATTGCCTCGAGCACACAGTAGAAATGGAAGAAGCATGTGCATCATGAGGACAGAATATCTTAAACTTAATAAGGATGTCTCAAGATGTAAAGGCATCAAGCAGGGGAACGAGTTTATGTGCTTTAATGGAATATAATAATTTTATAATAATAATGGGATATCAAAAGAAGATAGAACTGGGGAAGTAACTTATCAAGGAACTAGGGGTTCCTCAATGCTAGATTTATGCTAATTAAGTTATACTACAATACCCTTATTTAGAGATTTGAAGTTAGGATCAAGGGCTGAAAGTGAGCACAGCCCTAATGAGATTGATATGGTGAGACAACAAGCTCAAGAATCAAATTATAAAAAACAAACGAAGGGTATAAAGTGGGAATTAATAGATAACTTATGCTCTAAACATTTAAGTAAAGAATGTGGAGCTGTAGAAGAGATTGAAGCCATCACTGTTAACAAGGACCCAAAGGCTAATATACAAGGTTTAGAGGAAGTTTTGAAAAGAATATCCTCCTGCCTGAATAAGGTATCAGTGGTTAAAAAAAAGGTCTGGAAGTAGCTGGTATGACACTGAATGTAAACTAGCAAAAAGAAATATATAAAGTAGCTAGAAAGGTAAAAATGAACTCAAACAGGGAAAACAAAATGGAATTAAACAGGTTTAGAAAGAAATATAAATTATTATTAAAAACTAAGAGGGAAAAATATAGAGTAGATCTATGGAAAGAGTTTGAAGAGTCCGTCCAGTCTAAGGATGATAAAAAGTTCTGGCGGATTGTGGCTTATGGATGTAATAGCTACACAGATGAGATAGAGAGTCATATTGTCCTGTTCACATGGGAAAAATATTTTAAGGGAATCTTTTTTAATATAGAAATAGACTCAACATTGATTATAAGAAAGGAATGAATTCCTTTTGATAAAGAAATAACATTAAGTGAAATATTCAAAGCAATTAGCAAAACTAAAAGACACAAAGCCCCAGGACCAGACAGAGTGCCAGTGGATGTAATTGTAAATGATCTAGAGCTTTGGGTTCCATGTTTAAAAAAATGTATATAATCATATTATTAAAACTGGACTTATTTGCTCCACATGGAAAGAAAATACCATAATTCCAATTTTTTAAAAAGGAGAAAAAAATAATCCTAGACATTACAGGCCAATAAGCTTATTGTACACCACCCTAAAATTGTTTACAAAGATATTACAGGACAGAATAATGAAATGGGTACAAATGAAGGAAATTATGGATGAAGCGCAGGCCAGTTTTATGCCAGGGTATTCCACTATACATCAGTGCTATGTATTGGCTCATATTATTTATAAATATACCATCATCAAAAAACAAAAACTTTACTGTATATTTATCGTCCTGAAGGCGGCATTTGACACAGTTAATTGGGGGAAATTATGGCCATTTCTAAAGGGATATGGTATTGATCAGGCTATGCTAAATATGCTGAAACTACTATATGGAAACAATAAAACTAATATCAGATATAATAAGAAAGGGGATACACTGGTAAAATTTGCATTGAATATTGGCCTAAGACGGGGGTGCGTTCTATCCCCAGTATTGTTACATTTATTTTTGAATAAAATCTTGGTGAGAATGTATGACCCCATGCTGCACATGCCAATGGTGTTCTCAAGGCATTGCTCTACCTTGCATATGCAGATGACATAGTTCTGATATCTACCAGTTACTTGGGGATAAAAATGAGTTTAAAACTCTTCACTGAGGGATATAGTGAGGTAGACATGGAGATAAATTATGACAAAACTAAATATATAATATTTAATAAATCCAGAACAAGAAAGGGAATGGACCATGTGTTAATATGCAATAATAACAAGATTAAGAAAGTTAATAGCTTCTGCTATTTCGGGAATCATATTTTCCAATAATTTGACTGGGAAGAAATACTTGAAATTTACAATAAGAAAAACAAAAAGATTTATCCCAATGGTAGAAAAATGTGCATACAGTTATGAGGGACATTCTGTGAAAGGAAGCATCTGGACTAAGAATATAAAAATAAAAAGTCAGATATATGGGATGGAAGCCTGGGGTCACCAGAATATAGATCTGCTAGAAGTCCCACTGAATATATTTTATAAAAGGTTGTTAGGACTCCCTAAAGGGGCCCCCTCAGTGTTAACCAGATTAGAAGCAGGCCAACTACCAATTGGATGCAACATTGAACAAAGAATTATCATTTACTGGATGAAAGTATATAATATGAAGGAAGAAAGATTGCCATGAATTTGCCTCGAGGAAGCAATTCATTATAGGTAAGATGGATTACTTTTCCCTAGCATCTCTATTTTAGAGAATATTGTGAGACCTCAAGGATTATTAAGTTGCTTATATGAATATGGAATAACACTTAAAGAACAGGTAGATATTTATATAAAGGAAAGAAAATTAGTGCATGGCTGAGTCATAGAGTCAGAGGAGAAAGGAGGATTGAACTTCATTTAAATATTGTCAAAGATCAAAGAAAATTGAAGGTTATTACTAGATTTAGACTTGAATATCAAGATAGCCTATGATTAAGGTGTATTACTCATAAAACTATGGGGAGAAATTATAAAGGTGAACTAGGGTAAGATGGTCTGGTGCAGCTGTTGATCTTATGTCCTTTATATGAGTTTGAAAGAAAATTCTATCTGGGAAATATAGTAGCACAACTCCAGATGGAACCAAGATATCAGGCTACATTCCTTTCAATGTCTAGAAATAGAGAAGTACTGATTAATCTGGCTAAATACTGTAAGAAAATTGAGAATAAGAAATTGCACATAAAAGAGAATTGCAAGGATGGACAGGAAGACAAAGGTGGGGGGAACTGTGATGCATATTAATAGGGAAATTAAATGTATTTATATCGCATTGAAGTATATTTATTGTAATTATCCACTGAACTACAGTTAATGCAGTATATTGCATTGTTTTTATGTTTGTTTTAAAAAAATAAGACTTGTTAATGATGAGAATCATTTTTTTGCTGTGTACTATTTATGTATTATTTAAAATGTAAGGATGTTAAAATATTGCAAAGACAATACGATTTTGTTATGCAATAAACTTGAAGTGAACTGAACATATATAAACATAAATGTCATTATCTTATCTGGAGCAGTTCACTCCTTTCCAAACATCCCTGAGAGTGCTGTGGTGCTGATCAAACTGAACTCATGCATTAATGAGTTAAGAGATTTTTGGTCATATAAAAAAATAGATGTCTGTATTTCATTAACTGAGCAGATTTCAGCAATACTTTTCTTTCTTAAAAAAACAAGGGTTATTTCAGTGTGAAATCACAGTGGACCAGTGCACATGCAGAGTCCAGTTTTACTTTTCAAACTGTAATTTCACAGTGACATATTCCACCTTTTGGAAAAAGAAAGGTATTACAAAATCAGCTTAGTTAGTGGCATACTGCTTAATTTAAATGTATGAGCTAATATTGCAAACATGTTCATGCACAAGTGCAGAGCAAATCAATGTCAGAGCACTGTCTTGGACATGCAGAATGGAACAGACTACTTCAGATAATGTTGGGATGTTTACATTTACTGTATATTTGTGACTCATATACTCTACCTATGAAGTATGAAAATACTAACTTATATCAGTGGCAGGCACAATCAGTAATGGGAAACCGAAAATTGTTTCATAAGCAGACAGTGCCTATTTAAATAATCAGTACTATGAAGCTGAAGCTCTGCTAAGATGACTGGCTGACTGCAGGAGCTGTGCAGATTGAGCACTCCTGAAATCTCTCTCCGAATGGTAGACTGTTGAAATTAGTTGTCTCCCCCCCATACTTCAATTCTAGTTACCTGATGTTTTTTCTGGGCTCTGGCTTCTGGTATGTCCAAGTGTTTTCAGCGTGCACACAAGATTCTGCTGCACAGTCCTGAACAGAATTCTTCCTTCAGAGGACACCAACATTTGAGAGTAAAGGATGACTTGAAAAAAAAACCAACCATCGGCAAACTGTACAAAACTAAGGGAGCAGGTAAAAATGCCTATTGTTAGCCTGGACCAAGAATGGCCAAAATCCTCTTTGCTTTTTCAGGAGTGACAGGGCCTGAAGGGTTAAGCAATCTGGTTCAGCGAGTGGGCCGTGATGAATCTCGAAGGAAGCAACAGGACCTAGAGATAAATTTGCAACTGTCTGCTTCAGGGGACTCAAATGGGGGTAGAACTCTGTACCACAGTACCTTTGGTGGAAGTGGCTGAACTGAATCCAACAGATCTGAAAATAAGCCAGGGCAGCTTATTCTCATGCTGGGATGTGGGTAAAGAGTTGGAAAGTGCAGCCTCTCAGGAAACAATTGCAGAGCCAGAGTTAGTGAGAGAAACAAAGTCATTTGAGCCCATATCCTGTGTTAGTCAGGAGGGGGAAACTTCTGTGAGCATGAATAAACAAAGATGTAATGAGCGGGACACAAACCAGAAAAAAATACTGCCATGCTCTTTTGAGAAAGCTAGTATCAAGACTCCTTGCTCATTATTCCAGCAATCTATAGTGACCTTTTTAAAATCCCTGGTGTGCCAAAGAAATCCTTACTTAAACCCTTTGGTAAAAACAAAGCTAGCAAAGCAAATTGAGAAACAGGATAAAGGAGATAATTTAGAGGAGCAGCAGGGTGATGAGAGATTAAAGAATAATAATATGGAGTCCTGACCAGAACAGATTACCCCCCCCCAATATCGGATCCAGACCCTGACTCTAATAAAATATCAGGAACATCGCAGAATTCTGAAAAACAACATCTTCACAAGACTCTATGCTCGAAGAACTCAGAGCAGGGTTTGCAAATATAAATCTGGCTATTGCCTCATTAGAGCAAAAGTTCACAGACATAGTTGAGAAGCTTAACACAGTCGTATAGAGAATGGATCAGGTTAAGCAAAGATTGTCTAATAAGGAAGACACAGTCCCTAAGATGTCTATGGACTTGAAAGCTGCTCATAAGGAGTTAGATGAGCTAAAAACCAAAGTAGAATATTTGGAGGCCAGATCCAGGTGACCAAATATTAAAATTGGTAACTTGACTGAAGGGGTGGAGGGGGAAAACTCCTTGGTTCATTCTGAACAGATGTTAACCTCCGTATTGGGTCACAAGTATCTTAATAAAAACATTGAAGTGGACATAGCTCATAGAGTTTTTGGTCAGTGAAGAGAGGATGGCAGGCCTAGATTTATGTATGTCAAGCCATTAAGATTCCAGGATAGAGAAGACATACTCTCCAAAGCAAGGAATGAGAAAGGCCTAGTCTGTAAAGGAATGAAGTTGCAAGTGTTCCCTGATCTTTCTCCCTCCATTCTGGCTAAACGCAAATCTGTTGATGGTATAAGAGATCAATTGCAAAAATAAGGCATCTCATTTTCTCTGTTGGACCCAGCAAAGTTTTGAGTCTTTTTGGAGGGAAAGACATTTTTCTTTTCCATGCCTCAGGAAGCTAGGAATTTTTTTTACAAAACAAGGGATATAAAGAGTTTGCAGCCTCCTCAGCCTCCAACACATAAAAAATAGGTTTAAATTAAATTGAATAAATAAAGTGTATACTGGGGAAAAGGGGGTGTAAAAGTTTTTACGTACACTGAAAATGTAAAATTTGTGTAGAAACAGGTTTAGGGAATTTATTGTGGGGTTTATGGGAGACTTTAGTTTGAGGTTCATTGGTTATTAGTTAATAAAGAAGGGATAAGGAGGGATTAAATGGAGTTAGCTTAAGGAGTAACATCTTAACACACAGCTTAAAGTGAGTTATCTTTAAAGTTAGTGGGAAAGGAGATGGTTCTCCTGAATACAGAAGAGCCCATGGGGTGGGATCAAACATTAAGGGAGAGACAGAATAGGCTGGTTGGGGAGGGAGAAGTGGGGTAATAGTCTGTGGGGTAGCCATTACTAGAAGAAAGGTGGGATTGGGAATGGGTAGATGTGTGGATAATAGGGGTTTGGTTGTTAAAATGGGAAGTGAAATTGGGATCGATGGAAAAACCCTGCCAACTGTGTTAGGGGTAAAATTTACTTTTTGGGTAGCATTTTTAAACTCTATGCTGTTTAAGAGTAATGGTACTTAGAATATTAACTTGGAATGTGAATGGGGCCAAAAATAGGGTCAAGCTCAGACAAATTGTGAGTTACCTAAATAAAAAGAAAATTGATTGTGTTCTGTTACAGAAAACTCATTTTGGAAAAAAATATGTGGTCTACTTCTCTAGCCTTTTCCAGGCAATAGGCATCTCCACCTCTTTTTTGGGCAATGCAAGAGGGGCTTCTATTTTCATTAAAAAAACATTTAAATCCTAAAATTTTGCACTCAGATGAGTATTTAGAGGGGCGATGGGTCAATGCAAAAGTTCTTTTGGGACAAACTCAGCTCTCATTAATTAGTATCTCTACACCTAATGAGGAGGATCTACCCTTCTTCACTAATATTTTTCTGTAGGTTGCAGCCTCAAACATTCCAGAAATATTAGGGGCTGATGTTAATGTAGTTCTAAAACCTGTAGACAGGGCACTTTCAGCACCAGAATGTAAGATAAAATTGTCTGAGCTTATAACAAATTTTGCCCAAGAATTAATCATGCTAGATCCTTTTTGGATACTCTATCCAAATTTAAAGAATTCTTCTTGTTTTCAAAAGCTTATAACTGCTTATCAAGGAGAGACTATATTTTGGTCTCAGGTACACTCATGCAATATGTGGTATTTGTAAGATATAATGCTATTCTGATTTCAGATCATGCTTCATGCTACATGGAGATAGATTTGTCAAAAAATGGATATTCTGCACCAAAGAGATGGAGATTTGACATTTTTTTAATACAAGATTCACAATTTGTGACCTTCTTAAAGAAAGAAATTGAGGTTTATTTGGAACATAATCTCCTTGGTAGATTCTCTTGGGTTACTATTTTAGGAGTCCCTGAAAATATATATATGGGGTTGTATCACGCACTATGAATCTAGTGTCTGAAAGAGGAATAGACTGTACTTGGACCAATTAGAACAGGAGTTATTGGCAGCAGAAGACACATACACAGAATCAGGCAAAAAATGAAGATAAAGTGAAAATGATGTTTCTAAAAGATAAAATAGATAGAATTAGTCAGGAGAAAGCAGACAAACAAATGTACAGATCCAGGCTGAAATATTATTTTTGTGCAGATTCACCTTCAAAATTGTTGGCATATCAGCTAAAAATATGGGATAATCAAAATAGAATTGATTATATTACTTCTTCAGTGGAAGAGAAAGTATTTGACCCAATGCAAATCAATGTTGAATTCATAAATTATTATAAGACTTTGTATAGAGAAGATGGTCCTCTGAATGATACAGAACTTCGGGGATACATTAGCAAAATTAATTTGCCCCAGATATCAGAAGCAGATAGGGCTAGTCTTAATTTGGAAATAACGATGGAAAAAATAAAAGATGTGATATCCAATATGTTAACTAATAAATCGCCGGGTCCAGATGGATACTCCGCTGAGTTTTATAAAGCTTTTAGGGAAGAACTGGCCCCTCTACTAACTCAGCTTTTTAAAAATGTTTTGACACAAGGGGATTTTCCTCCAACATTTAATGAAGCCTCCATAATTTTGCTAATCAAAAAAGATAAACCCCCAGATCTTTGTGGCTCTTACAGGCCTACAGTATATCATTATTAAATAATGATTACAAGATTTTTGCTAAAATATTAGCCAATAGAATAGCATATATTATCTTGAATATTGTTCATCCAGATCAAAGTGGCTTTGTAGTGGGCAGAAGGTTAAACCACAGTGTCAGAAGGGCATTTAATTTACTGGATCCATCTCTGGGCATAAAGTTGGTGGTTCTTTCCCTTGATGCAGAAAAAGCCTTTGATAGGGTTAGGTGGGAGTTTCTATTTCATCTGTTGGAGGCATTCAGCATCAGGGGAAAGTTTTTGGACTGGATAAAAATTATCTACTAGTCACCCTCAGCTTCACTCAGAACAAATCACAATTCTTCACCATATTTTGATTTGCAATGGGGTACAAGGCAGAGATGCCCTCTATCCCCACTGCTTTTTGCATTATTTATAGAGCCATTGGCTGTTTTGGTAAGGAATGATGTGAGAGTTAAAGGGGTTAGAGTGGGTGAGCAGACTCATAAAATATCATTACATGCAGATGATATTTTACTATTTTTGTGTGATCCAGCTCATGATTTTGAGTAGCTACTTCAGATATTCACAGATTATAGTAAGTACTCAGGATACAAAGTTAATTGGGGCAAGATGCAATCTATAGTAACCTTAAAGGAGGGGATTTATCTCTGGATCATCTTCTATATAACTATCATAAACTATACATGAAATATCTGGGCACTTATATATCCACAGATAAAAATATATTATGTGAAATGAACTTTTTGCCTGTTCTTAAAAAAAATCGAGCAGGGTCTTGTAAGATGGCAAAATCTCCCTTTGGTTCTAATTAGGAGGATCAATATCATTAAAATGGATATTTTGCCAAGGGTATTATTATTTTTATTCCAAACACTTCCAATTATAATCCCTAAAATATTTTTTGATGTATTAAACAGGGTAGTTAATAAATTATTGTGGAAACAAAAGATTCCAAGAATTGCTTTTAAGAAATTGTTATTATTAAAAGAAAAAGGGGGGATGTCTCTTCCTAATTTTGAGTATTATTATTTGACTGCTTATTTAGAGTGTTTAGGGTATTGGTTCCAAGAAAAAGATA
This sequence comes from Neoceratodus forsteri, assembly GCA_016271365.2. Classification (NCBI taxonomy): domain Eukaryota; kingdom Metazoa; phylum Chordata; order Ceratodontiformes; family Ceratodontidae; genus Neoceratodus; species Neoceratodus forsteri. Next base: position 337,636,384 of record CM028137.1, on the reverse strand, counting down.
AGTTGCCTGCATGCTTTCAAATTGAAGCTGAGAGAGTTGTGTTTCCTGCTCTAAAACATAGCCTTGGTGTAAATATAAACAGCCTTAAATCTAATCATTATCCTAGTACTCTGTACTCAACTAAGACTACAAACTGAGCCTGGAATTTGGTAAGGAAATTAGTGAGGGAGGGTAATATGTTGGTCTTTTCACCTATTATTAATAATTTTTATTTCTGTCCATCTTTGGGAGGAGGGTTGATTCAGAAAGAATTGGTGGAGAAAGGAATGTTCACGCTGGGAGATTTTTTGATTAATAATTTGATTGCCCCTTTTGAGGAGTTGGGTGAGAAATTTGGATTATCTGGTAATGCTTATTTTTGCAGGTAAAACATTTTATTTATAGGAAAAATCTAAACTCATTACTAGTAAGTAAAGGGGCAGAGGAACACTTTTTTGAAAGTCTGGATTCTCTAAAGCATTTAATAAGAGAAATATACCATTTTTTAAATAAGAATTGCTGAACAGTTTCTCTGGTAAAAATCAAGCACAGTTGGGAAAAGAAGCATTCCCAACTCATCCAAGATGTTAGCTGGGACACCTTAGTTAATCTTGCTGAGTATCTTTCAAGAATAACAGATTAAAACAAATCTATAGCAATATATTACACAGAACCTATTTGGCACCGGTGAGGCTACACAAAATAGATAGTAATATTTCAGAATTATTTCTGAGGTGTGGAGAGGCTAGAGGAACATTAGACCACATGTTAGTTTCCTGTCAGAATCTGGAACTATTTTGGCAAAAGATATTTTTGGTTTTTGGAAAACTTATTGGCCGAGATTTCCCCTTTGACCTGGATATTGCCTTATTTGGACCCGAAGGGGCAGAGATTGGACATATTACTGAATTATACATATTAGGCTTGTTAATGGCAAAGAAACTTATTTTAATACATTGGAAAGATGTATCTTCACCATTCTTCTTAGAATGGGTCCAAGGAATACTAGATTTGCACAGGGTAGAGGAGGCACATTATAAAATAGAACATCAATCAGAGCTTTACTTTCAGATTTGGCTCCCATTCATGAGTTTTAGGGCTTATTTTTAATAGGGAGGCATGGGCGGCAGGGCGGGTATTTGATGAGGATGAGGCAGAGAGTTGTGGAATGTCAAGATGCTGACTTGAGCAACCCCATACTCTGAATCAACCACCTGAAGGGAAAAAAAGAAAAAGGAAAAGAAAACAAAGTCAGTACTATGAAGCAGCATTCTTCAATGTTTTTTAAATCAAGAAATATGTGACTACACCTTGTGACACTTTTCTGTGTTTATTTCTCTTTTAATGAAAATCTATGCATAAGCCATATGTCACTATACAACTGTACATACCCTTCACCATCTCAGTCCCCCCATCTTATGCATCCACTCCTCTTATCCTTGCCCATGCAATACGGAACATACTGCATCCCATACATGTTCCTTGCTGTGCTGCTGTACTATGGCTTATTTGTTCACCGCTACTGTTCCTGGAATGTAAATATCTATATACTTACTGCCAAGGGGTATTAAAAATTCAAGCCTTGCTTTCCAGATGTTAGTTAGTTAGTTTATTGTTCGACCAGTTAGGTCATAACAATTTAAAAAATAAGAAACATCTAAAATGTACAATATACAATAAAAATAAACATTGATGAAGGAATAAGCACATCAGGCACAGCACTAAATATAATGTGATGTACATCCCTAAAAATATTCATATAAAATAGATTAATCAAGCCATAACCAGGTCAGTATCACCTGGGTTAACTATTGCCTAATTATTCTATAAAATGTCACTAATTTTTCCATGGTCTATCAATTACATTTGCATCAGAGTTGCATTCATTACCATATGTTAAAACTAATTTCCCAATAATCTAAGTAAATTAAAGACAGTTAGTTATTATCCTAAGCAATATTAAAGCATTTCCTGTAACATTTCCATCAGTTCCCATATATTCATTCAGATAATAATTTGACCTGTGAGCACCATAAAATCTTCTATTACTATAAAACGTATTCATATACAGTATAAGCTCATATGCCATTAACAGAGGCTTGTAAATTAGAGTACCTGGGTATTTAGACATTCCCAGTTCCCAGCACTTAAAAATCAACTGCAAAGCTTTTTTCTTTAAATTAAGTCAACTTTATTAAATTTTAACATGCAACTGACAACAATGTAATAAGTAGAATAGGCACATGATCAAACAAGTATCCCCCACCCCATCCCCCTTCCACCCTGAATACCCTCCCCCATTTGGAGTGTGTCATTGAGTCCCAAAGAAGAAACAAAATCAATTAACATTGTCACAAGGAAGGCATATGCAAGTGAAGGGGAGCCAGAGAGAAACCAAAAGGGGTCCACTGGTGTAAATAAAGGGCATAAAGCTTACCCCATTTTTTGTTGAAAAGAGGCATGCAATGGTGGGTACCGGCAATCAGGTGCTTGGTCTAGAGACAGAAGGAGAGCTCATGTAGCCATTCTTGGTATGAGATAGGTGACTGGTCCAGCCAATGTTTGAGGACCAGTTTTTTGACAGCCATAGAGATGAGAGCCATATGGTATTTCCTCTCTTTAATTGAAATCTGGGTGAAATCTCCAATAACACATATTTCTAGGGTGAAAAGACCTTCAAGCCCCAATAGGGGATCAACCCATTCTGCAATTATTTCCGATAGAGGTGAGACCTTTTCACAGGACTACAGAACATGCAACAGTGTACCATCCACCTTGCCACATCTGGAACAGGTGGAAGAAGGAAGATGACCCATCCGGGCTAGTTTGACAGGGGTGTAGTACATATTGTTGAGAATACGATATTGGATGAGTCATAGCCAGTCCTGAGTTAAATACTTAAATATAGATCTTTCCAGATATGACACCAGTTAAGTGGAGTATCTGGCATTAAGGCCTCCCAGACCCTGGAGCCAACTGGTGGGGAAGGATGAAGAGCGGTGAGTAAAAGTGAATAGATAAGAGAGATCCCATGAGGTCTGTATGCTAGATTTTGTATTTGGGTCAATAAATTGTCTAAGTCAGAAGTCTTTGGAGTGGGGCCAAACTGTTGCAATAGCAGATGTCATAGCTGATAGACCTTGAAAATACAAGTTGGGCCCAAGTGAAAGTTGGATAATATCTCAGAAGAGGAAAGAAGTGAGGTTTGGGAGTAAAAGTCGGACACCCTGGCCTCATGAAGTTAAGGTAGCCAAATTAGGAGAGAGCACATAGCCCACAATCTTAGTGTTTAAGTTAGATATGATAGGTTGAGAAAAATCTTTAGAATGAAGTACCTTTAAAGAAGAACCTATTTGTGAGAAAACTTTAAAAGACACCTCGACTGGAGAGGAATGCAGAAACCCTGGCAGAGATTTCCAGGAAGAAAACAAAATAGTAGAGGGAGAAAGATTATGGGCAGCAAGCAAGTGAGATTCTATCTGTAGCCAGATGGGGACGTAATCCTCCACGGTCAGAACCTCAGGAGTAGAAAGCCATTTTCCACATTTATAAAGATGGCTGGCCCAGTAATAGAGTAGAAAGTTGGGTAGTCTAAGTCCACCCAGTTCTTTAGGGAGTTCCAATTTAAGGTACGCACGCCTCGGGGATTTATCTAACCAGATAAAAGTTGTAACTAGTGAATGGACATGTTTGAAGAAGGAGAGAGAGGTGGCCAGACATTAAGCATATTTAAAAGATAGAAAAGTCTAGGAAGAATATTCATTTTAATAATATTGATTCTGCTCCAGAGCAAAATAGGGAGAGCCTTCCATCTTAATAGGTCTTGTTGTATGACAACTAGTAAGTTCTCAAGATTCAGCTTTTTCATGAGAAAAGAGTCCGTAGCTAAGGATACTCCCAAACATTTAATAAACCTAGAAGACCATCACTTGCCTAAACCAGTGAAATTGTGCCTGTAAACCAAGTGATTAAGGGGACAAATTTTGGTTTTGCTACAGTTCAGTTTGTAGTTAGAATAACAACTAAACTGATCTATCACTTTCAAGGTATCAGCAAGTGAGGCGGCCAGGTGAGAAAGGTGTAATAGGATGTCATTGGCATATACAGAGAGAGACAGATTCAGGTCATCAATTGGAACGCTGTGTATGTTAGGAGAGGCTTTGAGCTGTCTAATCAGAGGTTCGAGATATAAGTTGAAAAGGAAAGGAGAAAGTGGGCAGCCTTTGCAGGTGCCCATGTGTAAGGGAAAAGAAGAAGAGAAGACTCCATTGCAATATATTTTAGCAGAAGGTGAAGAATAAATTACTTTAAGCCACTGCAAGAAAGTGGGAGGGAAACTCATTTTCTGCAGTGTTAGCCACAGGAAAGCCAGTCGACCCTATCAAAGGCCTTCTCTGCATCAAGAGAAATGAGGACCATAGGAAGGGGAGAAGATTTAGCTACTTGAAAGATATGACTCAATTTCCATAAATAGTCTGCAGAAGATCTACCCGGGACAAACCCAACCTGTTCCAGACTAAGTAAGCCAGACCAGACTTTCCTAATCCTAGTAGAAAGGATTTTGGTAAGAATTTTGATATCACAGTTCAGTAAAGAAATAGGACGGTAACTAGCAGGTTAAGACGAGGGCTTATCCAGTTTGAGAAGAAGAACTATAGTGGCCTCCAGGATCAAAGATTCCAAAAGAATCAGCAGAGAACATAAATTGATACAGACAAAGTAAGAGAGGGGGCACTTCTTTAAGAAAAAGCTTGTAGAAATTCGAGGAAAAGCCATCCAGCCCTGGTGCTTTGTCTAGAGTTAAGCTGTTAATGGCAGACTCCACTTCTGTTAAAGAGATAGGAGCAGAAAGAAGGGCTTGATGTTGCTCCAATAGCTTAGGAAGTAAAATGGCATCCAGGTATGCCGACATCTCTTCGTGACTGAAGGAGAAGAACACTGGCCATAAAGCATACTGTAAAAATTTTAAAATAACAGGGCAATATCCTTGGGAAGCATTTTAATAGAACCATCTGAGGCAGTGATGGATGTGATAACTCTTGAACTTTCTAGCGTTCTTAAGCGAAGTGCAAGCAATCGTTCCGCCTTTTCACCTTACTCAATATATTTGGACTGGGTCTTTAATATGGTATATTCTGCTTTTTCCCATAAAGGGTCAAAGTATTTATCATGAAGGGACAGCAGGGTTGTTTGAGCATCTGGAGGAGAAGAAGGAGAGAGGGACTGCTCAAGGGAATGTATCTGGGCTAGTAAGGAAAGGGCTTCTGATTCCCGATGTCTCTTCCATTTAGAAGCAAGACGGATGAATTTGCCCCTCAAGACGCATTTCAAGGCACTCCATTCGTGGTCTCCTTTTGGGACTGAATTCTGGTTGGACTCAGTATAGAACTGAATAAGGGATTTTATTTTGGAAACAACAAATTCATCTTTAAGAAGCTGAGTATTTAACTTACAAGTGGTATCACATTGTGAATCCAAGGAAGGGGTAAGTAGAAGCCAAGCTGCAGCATGATCTGAAAGCACAACAGGCTCCAGGCCTGCATTACACAGGCCTAGCAGAAAGAATAGACTAGTAAGGATATAATCCAACCTAGACAATGTATGGTGTACCATGGAGTAGAAGGAATAGGTACGACTCGATGGATTAAGAACCCTCCAAGGGTCACTGAAATCGAGTAACTCCATGAAATCTCTAAGATCCCATTGCACTAGCGAAAGAGGTTTAGTGGGTTGGGTGGATCTATCAAGATCCTGTGTGGGTGGAATATTCCAGTCTTCCTCCAGATTTAAGGGGGATGAAAGAAGAGGGGCAAGCTTGTCTGCCTGTTCTATACAGAAAACTGGGTCACCCCCCACCAGGCTATAGACACTACCCAGGGTCACTTCTTTGTGGTCTAGCAGGCCTTTAATGAAAACATTCCTACCCCGTGGATCCAAGATAGTTTGGTCCACCTGAAAGGAAACATTTTGTCCAATTAGAATGGCTACACCTTTACTCAATGTAGAGTCTCCAGTGGAGAACACCTGGCCGACTCCTTGCCTATGCAACCAAATAGCCTCTTGTGAGAGAAGATGCATTTCTTGAAGAAATGAGATACGGGCTTGAAGTAAAGAGAGGGTGTTTGAGAATTTGGGTCGATCTTGGACTCTCTGAACATTCCAAGTTAGAAATTTAACTGTACCCACTAGCCATAGTTGTAATAGACAAGAAAAATAGTGCAGTGACTGTGATTAGTAAGACACAATCCTTCCCCCCTCCTTTCCCGCCCCATCCCCCACCACCATCCCATCAGATAGAATTTGTAAAAAAAAAACAGTAATCTTTGAGACATCCAATAGAGTAACAAGTGCAATATTGACAAAGAACAACAAATATGAATACAACCATTGACTAAGTAGTGGTGATGGGGCACCCACTGTTTATGCCCCCCACCCACTCAGCCTGTCCCACCCCCCCAAAAAAACAGAATCTGAAGCACTGAGATATAAATTCCATAAAATCACTTGATCCAACCCCCTGTAACAAGACACCAGTGCTATAAGGGTAACGCAATGCACCCTTCCCAACCCATAGCCACAAACCTCAACCCCTAAAACTATATACAAGGCCACTCCAGGGCATCCAATTATCAAATAACCATGTCCTAGAGCACAGCAGGAGCATCTTACCCCCAAGGCCTATTAACAACCTTCTCCATCTTTGAATGTTGTAAAAAACAAGGTGTCTAGGGAGACCCCGGGGGGGGGAGTGAAGAGCCACCAAGAAGGACAAAATTGAGGTGTAGGGAGTTGCTCCTACTGCAGTGCCCCAGACCATAACTGTAAAGGAGAGTGCTGAAAAAGGAATGAATATGTGTGGAGAAGGATTAGGGCCCACCTCCCCCATTAATTGGTACGCAATTTCATCAGCTGTCAAGCAAACAATCCCTGCCTGAGACCTACCCTCCCCCCCACTCAACTACAGCAGAAACCCAGTTCACAGTATTATACAGATATCTATGAGAGCAACAAAAAAAAATACCAGAAGCAGTGGAATTGGAATTCACCTCTGTTCAAGCTGCTGCTCACCTGGTGTGAGAGTAACCGACAAGACCCAGAAAAGAGGAAAACGGGGGAATCAATTCAGGAGAAGGGAAAAGATTACTGTGGCTAAAAAAAAAAAGAAAAAAGAAAAAAAGCTGCTTGTGGTGGGAGAATTGAGAGGAGACGAATGATGGGAATCTGGGTCACCCCATTACTACACGGCCTGGAGGGGCGATATCCATAGGTCAGTTTTGATCTGAACCATTAAAAGGAAAAACAGGCCCTCTCATGACTGGATGAGCAGCAGCAGCAGCAGCAATAAAGTCATCGAGCAATTGAAAATTAATTCCAGACCCTAATTTGAGTTGTACTATGTTATATGAGGAAAGTAATGGGGCAAAACAGACCCCCCCCCAATCAGTTGAGTTTGTGGATTGGCCCGGAGAGGGTTGGGTAGGGACATAAACAGAGCAGAACCAATCCCACTGAAAATCACCCCTCCTGAAAACACCTGCTGCGGGTATTAGTTCCCTGAGAAGGTGAATTGAGGGAAGCTGCAATGCACCATTTCTTGGACTGGAACTAGTAGACCACAGAGTTTATTAGGAGGCCCGTTCAGTCCCTCAGGTAGATGGCGGTCTGAGTGACATCCATTTGTGGTAAGGAAAACTCGGGAGGAGCACCATCCATGTTAAATCAGCACAGCATCAGAAGGGTCCATACCAGAAAGTTCCACAAAAGGGCTGAAGAGCAACACAGAAACACCCTCATTCCAGCTTGTGAAGAAGGAAAAGATAGAAAGTAACCAGAGCAATTCAGGTAGGCTCTAAGAGGTCAGGAAGTTGAGAGGTCAGATCTTTAGTAGCGTGGTCAGGGGTATCAAATGAAAGCCAGGAGCTAGCCACCAGGACTTGTAAGTGGACCAGGTAGGCCAGTTGGAATTTTATGCCAGCAGCAATCAGTTTATTCACTATGGGGTGAAAAGTGGCTATTTTGTGACGGGTTTCAAGTGGAAGTCTTGAGTGATCTGGAGCTGTTTGCCCTCCCATATAATTGCTTGAAGTTCTCAGGTTTTCATAAGAATGTGCTGCTTTTCTAAATAGTTGAGATATTTAATGACGATAGGCCAAGGGGGAACATTATCTGGAGGCCGGGGTGGAGGGAGCGGTGAGCCCTTTCCAGCAGATAAGTAGGATTATGTGGTGAAGGGTTGACTACCTTGGTGAGCAGCTTCTGTAAAAAGGTAATAGGAGATGGGCCTTCCTCAGACTCCGGCAATCCAAAGATCAGGAGATTATTCCTGCAGCTCCGACCCTCGAGATCTTCAGTCTTGAACTGCAGCTTGTTAAGCTGTTGGCATAGCTTGACAATCTCTGGCACAGTCCAGTACTGTCAGCCTTTGAGTGAAGCAGAATGAGCTTCTGCATTCCAAGCCTGCTGCCCAGGTCCCCCATATCTGCCCTAAGCAATTTTCTTGAAGAAATTGATCTTCTGTTAAGGACATAGCAGCTGGCAGAGGTCTGGTTTGCTTGGAAGGTTGCTGTCCCCAGGCCTTCGATTTTTTCGCTCGACTTCTCTGGTGTGGTTGGAGAATATGGCGAAGTGGGGCCTGCTTCATGTCTGTCTCCATCGTGGCGGTAGAAACGCCAATAACGATGCAAGAGGAACACTATCAGTGACAGTAAGTAGTAGCCAAATAATATATATGAATATTAAGAACAAAGACGGGTTTTAAAGAGAAAAATTAGATGGATGAGCAAGCAGGTTGGTAGGAGCTCTTGAGCCGGGCTGCTAGAGCACTGCAGACATCACATGACTCCATCATCTGCAAAGCTGATAGACAAGTGATCATTTTTCAATACACAGGTACTGGCAGTCAAATAAAAAAAATTATTAATATGCTGTGTCAGTGTGTTTTTTATTGAAATTGTGCCAGTTTTTAGTTCAGTATGATGTTTTACAACTGCTGACATAGCAGATCATGGCAACTTATTTTTTTGCTGTACTTCCATGTTCATGATGGAGCCTGACATCATTCATGGAGTAACTTCAGTATTGCTAGGATGTGGATGTTGTGTTTAAGATTTTATACACCAGGACAGCCTCTTTAAATTCAGTCTTCTTTTTATTAGTGTCCTAGGTCATGACAGAATACACTGTCATTACAACACTTGCACTCAACAGGACTGAAACTAAACATTTATTGAATGCACAATAGCAGATAACTACATAAAGATGGAGACAGAGGCAGGTACAGTAGCAGCCACAGACACTGCCAGCTATTTTCCAAAATTTCTGTGATATTTTCAGAAATATCTAATGCTTTGTGCATTTCCACAGTAGGGGCAGCAGAGAGAAACTCTTTAGAAATTTCACAAAATATCTGGAAATAGCTGGCAATGTCTGTGGCTACTACTGTAGATTGCTGGTGACTAAATATATCCCATCTGATGGTGATTATCTCTGGAATTGTACTGAGGTGAGGTGTGAGTTTATTCCAGCAGATGAAAGTGAGGAAAATCAATGCATGATTGTAACACTGTCTCCTTGTCTTGGGTACAACAAAGATTTTGCTGGTCCTAGGAGCAGAGTGCACAACTTCTGTTGGCAGCAGTGGCAGGAGCTAAAGGTTTTCAGATGTATTTGCAGTGTATGTGCACAGTTATGTATGGACATAATACACTGGTAGCACCTTTAACTTTATGGGCACAGCCAGTTCATCCACTGGTGGGCATAAAGTGGTGCTTGAATGAAACACATTAGCCCTACAGTGCTGCAGGGATCCATGTCATAAGGGCGAAATATCTACGAGGGCTCACACAAGAGTGAGTACATTTAGTTCAATGAAAAATCAGCCCCTTATCCACCTCAATGACCACCAATACGGTGACCAGGCAGATGTTAAAATTAACATTTAATGTGGGGGGCAAGCTCCAAGTACCCTCAAAATAATATAGTCAACTCCAGAGGGGTAGACACTCGTGAAAGTGGAATACAATGGAGGGGGGCAACAGAATGTTGGGGAGTACTGTGGCTTGGGCTCATTGGTCCGGGGAACGCCAGGAGAAAAATAAATTCTAACAGCCAAAACAGTAAGAAAAGATCTTTGCATACAGGCAGTCCTGATCCCAGGACCATCATCACGCTAGTCGGTGACCCTATCTGTCACACCAGGCAGACAGCTTGGCAGCAGACTTCATTGCAGTACTTGACCGGCACGACTCTACAGCTCCCACCATCATTCGCCCTTGCCATTGCATCTGTCCACAGTGACTATCCCCTCCCATCACTATAACTTCACATTCGCTATCCTGTTGGGCACGCAAACTGAGTCATTCATATTTGAGTCGCATAATTTGCTTTGTCCATATGATGGGATACTGTGCTGCAGGAGTATATACTGTATACACACAGCTAAGCAAACACCCGTGCCACTCAACTGCACTAAAAAGCAGCTTTATTTGACAAAAAATTTAAACATTACACCCAGTCATTCCTATCAGGCTCCTGCTGAGGTTATCAGAGCTCTTGAAAAGGAACCAGGCATGATTGCTAGTAACATAAATAAGATAGAGAAAAGCAAGAGGACAGAGAAAGAGGAGTAATGAGATGCAAAATATAGTGTGGAATAATCAGCAACAAGAAGAATCGTTGAGTGTTAAGGCAGCACTGCAATGAAAAATGTTGTTTTTACAAAACCTAATTTCAGCTACCGTTAATAAAATATGAGCATACCTGTAAAATCAACTTTTCTTGGTACCTCCTATGCTGCTCGCCAAGAGTTTTGTTTTTCAAGATTGTAACCCTTACCAGGTCTACAGTGGTATTTCTGAGCCAAATTTGGTGGTCATCATTTTTATTAAGAAAAAATAAAATCAAAGTCTTGTTACAATATAGACATGTTTGTGGGTCCATCAATTAAACATTATGAACTGGTGAAGTTTGAGAAAGATCACATATGCCAAAAATAATCTCATCTGAAAATAAAAGCTTGAAAGTAGTACAAAAAAAAAATACTATAGAACATTGAGTAAATAAGTGCTTGTAGCACATATTTTGGCAGCTCATAGCCACCTATCTTCACCAGTACAGCATTAAACATTTTGCTGAGGATTGTACTAATATATACAGTCTGTGCTTCAAAACAGCATCTCCTTCATTTACACATTTCTCTCTGCAACAGAGGTAAATCAATCAGCAGCATCTTTTACAAATTTCTACCTACTGTATCTACCGAATTCTAATAATTTATTTTTTTTTAACCAGGAGACATACACTAAGCTGAAGCTTGTTTACAGGTGCAACATGGGAGCACAAGAAAGTTAAGTGACTTGCTTAGGGTCACACAGTATGCAAGTAGAGGCTGTGGAATTCAAACCCAGGTCTCCAGATTTGTAGCTCAGAGCCTTAACCCACTGAGCTATACTGCCTACAATTTAAATTTGGAGATGTAACAGTAGTTTATACAATAGTTGTGATCATACTGGTACCAGTGTTTGTTTGGTTTTTTTTGAGGGGGGGCATTTTATTTGTTACCAAAAATAACATGAGAGAATGTGTCAAGTTTTCCTTGGAGTCTAGTGGAGTCCCTGCTTGTACCAATTTTGAGAAACTATCTTTCCTCCTCAATCAGTTTGCTATGCCCAATTCCTTAATCCCTCAAACCAGTTCCTGCCCCCTCTCATCACATCCCATGCCCAAATAAATACACAGAGACAGAGGGGGAGGGGTAGCACACATCATTTAGGCAGCTGCTTCAAATTAGAAGACAAGAAGGAGAAGAGTTAACCAATGGCATTGGTTAGTGGGGCCCCAGAGACAGACATCATAGAATCATAGAATGCTGGCAGAAAAAGACCATTCAGCCCATCCAGTCTGCCCAAAAGAGATAACCCTCCCCCTCCTGCCTTTTATACCCCCCCACCATCTCTTTCTCTCCTCCCCAGCCTAGTCCCATGTAGTTATCCCATGCTCTCTATAATTTTTTCACTTTGTCTACCTCCACAACCCATTCCCTGCAATCTGTTCCATGGACCTACAACCCATTGCGAGAAGTAACACCCCCTTATGTCCCCCAAAATCTGCCTTCTTCCAGCTTGAATGCATGACCTCTGGTGGTTTTCATTTTGCTTAGTCTTAAGATGCTATCCCCCTTTACTTTATTCAATTCATGTATTTGAAGTTCTCCCCCTCCCTTCTCATTTCCAGCAAATACAGACCTAGCTCATCCATCCTGTTCCCATATGACCTTCCTTGCATCCCCTGGACCATTCTGGTCACCCTTCTTGGACTCTTTCCAACCTATTCTTGTCACCCTGCAAGTGGGGCCTCCAGAATTGAACTCAGTATTCCAGCTGTGGTCTGACCAGTGTTTTGTAGAGTGGCATGATCACCTCTCTCCACTTCTTGTGAAGCCCCTCCCAATGCATGGCAACATTCTTGTTCTCACCCAGGAATTCTTTAGCATCTATTGACAGATGCAGTATGCCAGCTGGGTTCAGCTGCCCCAGAGAGGAGGAGTCAATGCAAATGAGGAAGGCATTGGGCAGTCAGGATACAGTTAGAGTAGATTGCTGCCTGCAGTCAGCCTGAAAAACCTCAGAACTTTTTCTCCGCTGAACTGGCAACACTGCCCCAGAGCTGTCCTCTTCAGAGATCTTCCTGTGCCATTTTCTTTCTGAGTGCTGCTTTTAAGGTATTTTGTATATTTTCTTCATTTTATCTATTTTTACCGCATCCGTGCTGGGTTCCGCACAGTTGCGGGATTATTCCATGTTTTTCCCGCTTCGGCAGTTTTTCTGAAGTAAAATTCACCTGCGTGCACGATAAATTGCGTCTTTTTTATTTAATTCATTCATTTTTAGTGTTTAACAGTGGTTTTTAACTCTTTTGCGCTAAAATCATTGATTTGTTTTTTCATGCACGATCGCAATTTTTCCGTTACACATCAGCACAAATTCTTGGAACCCTTTTTTCTCTAGTTAAATTCAAAATCATTGATATTTGAAGGGTAATCCCCTCTCTTTTGGTGTGAGACTCTCTTGTTTGCTGTGCAGTGGGCTTTGTTGACAAGAGGTGTGGAGGTGGTTCTGTTTTTTTCCTCTCTGTGAAAAAAAATATATAATAAAATAAAATCTCTTAAAGTTGATTTTGATTTGTTTAAGCTTTGACCTAACTATTATTATCTAGGCTTTCAGTCTACCTCCCCCTCCTCTAAAAGCGCTGAGGAGGGTACCTCAGGTTAACACAAAAGAAATGACAAGTCCCCTTGGGACTTCTATTATTACAAGTCTGGTTCTGTAGTAGTTGTTTCTCTGTCCAAGCCTTTAATTTGAAAATAGGCAAGGTGCCCTCTTCCCTGCACAAAGATAGAGATTAATCTCCTCTCATCCTCCCTCTTGATGGACTTAGGGAGTCATTAGGGGTTGACAAAATTATGTCCTCTGCAATTGAATTTTTGTGAGCTTGGCAGTTATTCCAGACTTTATATTTCTGGGCGTGTTCTCAGCTCCTTCGGGTCTGAGTATTCCTCTCCATGTTAATCCTTACGCCCAAGTATATTATTGTTATTATTACTACTAGTAATTTAGGAGAGGATTTTCCTTCACAATCTCCTCTTGGTGCCCACTAATCCCAGTCGGTCACCCTGAGGTTGATTCAGGTTTTGGTATAATGAGGCATTTATATTCAACCGGTGGACTCCCTGGACTTTTCCCTCCAGAATGACACCGACAAAGAGGTGGAGGATGATGACTTCATAGATCTGGTGGTTACTCTCCTCCAAAGAAGTTGACAACTCTCTGAAGACTACTACAGGTAGGTTTTGGAAACCCCTCCTTCTTTTTTGGGGTTGACAGAAGCGTTCAGAGGAAATACCAGCTCAGTAAGTGTTCTGCTGTTTTTATCTGTACACTTTCAGATTAAAGAGAGTTAGTGCACACAGCAGTCTGCTTCTCAGCCTTGTGCCAATGTCTGCTTTCCCTCCAGAGATAGACTCTAGATAATACATATACCATGTGTAAGAAATTTTACATAATACCTCCTACTTTTGTAGCACACGCTATTATATATTAAGAGTTTTTTTATGTTTCCTATCCTTGCCATAGTGCAACAGCTCTGGAGCACTATTCACAAGGAGGTTTGCTGAAATACCCATAGATACATAGATACATAGACAGTGTTGGCAGATAAGGGCCTATGGCCCACCCAGTCTGCCCATTTGAGCTTGTAAGTTCAGTTTGTTTTCCTAGAAGTCTGTTGCCCCTTACCCCTGACCTCCAGAATTCCTTTATGTCTATCCCATGCATTCTTAAATCCCGTGATTGTTTCAGCCCCACCACTTCCTCTGGCAGGGTGTTCCACTTGTCCACCACCCGTTCTGTGAAGAAATTCTTTCATGTTTCCTCTGAATCGCCCTCCCTCCAACTTCATCCCATGCCCTCTAGTCCTGGAACATCTTTTCACTTAAAAATAGTGTTTTCCTGCACCCTGTTCCTCCCTGTAAGATACTTGTATGTCTCTATCATATCCCTCTCTCCTCCTCTCCTCCAGGAGTACATGTTCAGTTCCTTCAACCTGTCTTCCATAGGACTTGTGATGCAATCCATGCACCATCTTTGTTGCCCTCCTCTGAACCTTCTCTACCCTGTCTATGTCCTTACGTAGGTATGGTCTCCAGAACTGTACACTGTACTCCAGGTGGGGCCTCACTAGTGTCTTGTATAGCGGAATTATGACCTCCCTTTTCCTGCTGGTGATGCCCCTGCCTATACATCCCAGCATCCTACTTGCTTTACCTGCTGCCTTGTCACACTGTTTCCCTACCTTGAGGTCATCAGAGATGATAACCCCAAGATCCCTTTCCTGCTTGGTGCATGCTATATCCTCACCCCCCAACTGATATATTGTGCCAGGGTTTTGTGCCCCATATGCATTATCTTGCACTTCTTTGCATTGAATTTCAACTGCCAAACCCTGACCATTCTTCAAGTTTCTGCAGGTGCTTCTCATTCTGTCTACACCCTCTGGTGTGTCTACTCTGTTACAGAGCTTTGTGTCATCAGCGAACAGTGAAATTCTGCCTTCTAGATCCCGCAATGTCACTGATGAAGATGTTGAATAGGACCGGGTCCCAGCACTGATCCCTGTGGTACCCCACTGGTCACTCTTTCCTCTGTGGAGTGACAGCCATTTACCACCACCTCTGTGTCCTCCACCCAGTCAGTTACCTACCCACCACACTACTGTCCTGCCCACACCCATATTCCCCAGTTTGTGTAATAGTCTTCTATGTGGCACAGTGTCAAAGGCCTTGCTGAAGTCCAGATAGGCCATGTCCACTGCCTTCCCCTGATCCACCTCCCTAGTCACCCAGTCAAAAAATTCAGTGAGGTTGGTCTGACATGACCTCCCCCTGGTGAAACCATGCTGCCTTGGGTCATGTAGTCCCTTGACAACCAGATGTTCTACCAATCTCTCCTTCAGTAGTGCTTCCATGATCTTCCCCACTACTGAGGTGAGGCTGACTGGTCTGTAGTTCTCTGCTTCCTCTTTGTTCCCACTTTTGCATAAGGGGACTACATCTGCTGTCCTCCAGTCTTTGGGTACCTCCCCTGTTTCCAGTGATCGGCTAAACAGGATAGCCAGAGGTTCAGCCACCACCTCTCTTAGTTCTTTAAGGACCCTGGGGCGCACCCCATCTGGCCCCATTGCTTTATCAACTCTTATTACTTCCAGTTCCTTCAGGACCCTTTCTCGTGTAAAGGGACTTGTGTCCATTTCTGCACCATTCTCACCCCTTGTACTCCCTTCAGACCCATTACCCTCCTCTTCCTCAGTAAAGACTGAGCAGAAATACCTGTTCAATATGTCAGCTTTACTGTTGTCATCCTCCACGTGGCCCCATCCTCCCCCTTCAGTCTCACTATCCCTCCCTTTGTCTTTCTTTTTCACTTATGTACCTGTAAAGGTTTTGTCCCTCACCCACTGATTTTGCAATGTGCTCTTCTGTCTGAGCTTTGGCTTCCCTTACTGACCTCCTTGCCTCCTTTGCTTCTCCTGGTACTTCTCCCTATCCCTTCTGCCTGTGTCTTTTGTATTGCCTGAATGCAATCTTTTGGCTTTCACTTTCTTTGCTACCTCTTTGGAAAACCATAATGGTCTCCTTCCTTTTCCTCTTGCTAACCTGCTTAATGCATAATTCTGTTGTTCTTGTAATCCCCATTTTAAATACTGCCCACTGTTCCTCAACCCCTGATTCCTGTCCCATTTCCCTTAATGCCTCTTTCAAGTATCTCCCCATTTTCCCAAAGTCTGCCCCCCAAGTGGCATATGATAGCGCTGTGCTCTCATAGCCTTAAGTCATAATGTTACAGCTTCTGGAGTCTTGGCGTGAGTCATTTCCCTCAGGCTTGCCTGTCTGAAAAGTTCCAGCCTTTTGAGTTATGCTTTGGTGCAAAGTTTGGTTTGTCTTTATGGCAAACTAAAGCTGATTAGCACATTTGGATGAGTTTAACTCTCCTAGTACTCAGTTAAAGATAAGCATTCCTTCCCCAGAAGTGTCACGATATGGGGAACTTTGGGTAGAAATTATTCTCCCTTTAACCCTTTTTTCCCCATGCCAGCACATTAGGAAATTTCCAAATGTGAAGTTTTCCTGGGGTTTATGCAGGAATGCTCTTTTCATCCCTGGTAATCCCTTTTTTCTTCAATTACTTTTCTTCTTGGTTCAAGTTTTACCCTTCTCTAGTTGTTGTAAAAATAAATAAATAAATAACTAAAAGGAGATAGATGTATGTAGAATTTGACATATAAATATCTACCTATATATATATGTACATGATAAGTAAATAAAGTTTACCTCCAGGTGCATTCTCTGTTTTTCTCCAGTATCATGTCAGCAGTGGGAACTAGTGCACTAGAACCTCGTGAGGTTCAAAGTCCTGAAAGGGTTCCCTTCTCCTTGGGAATTGGACCTTTTTTCTGGGCTATTGCCTGAATTTTAAAGGAAACTAGGAAACAGCAAATCGTTATGAGCTTCCTCAACCTGGTGTCAGGATGCTTCCTTGACTCAGGTCTTTCTTTTGCAAACGCAGGTGTTTCCCTCTATACATTCTATGTTCTCAGTTCCTTAGCCTGGGTTTTTTTCTCAGGTGACTACCAGTTTTCTTCCATGCCTCCAGAGTGTTCTCAGATATGGAGAAAAATTCAGGCTATTTTCCAGGTATCTGGGTAGGTTGGTGGTTCTCACCTGAAGACAGGGAATCCCAGGTTTCCCTTCTCAGAGGCTTGGCTGTCCTTAGACAATTCTCCTTGACTTTGGTTTTCAAGCCCTAAGTCTGACATGTTATTTCCTACAGTCTTGTTTTTTTTATATACCTACTTAAAAAAAAAAAGTTCCCTGACCATCTAAATCTCGGCGACTCTTAAAGAGCAATGCTCATCTCTTGTCAGGGCAAGTTCATTCCCTGTATATGGTGCATAATTGTGTCACTAGAGTCCCAGGGGCTAGACCTCTAGATCAGATTCCATGTAACAGAATTTTTCATGAAGCCGGAACCCTGTTATAAGCTGGATTGGTGTAAGGAAACAGTGAACTTCACACCTTTCCCCTTCAAATCTTCAGTACAGAGGCTTCTTTCCAGTGGGCGCTTCCCTTTAGGGGGTTCCATCATTGGGTCTTGGTTTCTGAGAGAATCCTTCTTTCATCAGTCCCTGGAATCTCAGAGCATCTCTATCAGGTCTGCTTTATTTCAGTCCAGAGGTCATTTAGTTCAGACAGGACCGGATGATATTCCTGCCCTGTATCACACCAACAAGCATTTGGGACACTAGGCTTCCAATCTCTCCTCAATAGCTACGAGTTTTTATCTCTAGCTGGCTTCTTTGGAGGGGCCTTAGTCATGCATCCATCTGTCGGGCAAGGACAACACTTTGGCATAGTCGGGGCCACCACAAGTGGACCCCTTGGCAGATCCATTAAGCCGCATTAGTCAGGGCCACCACAAGTGAGCCCTCAGCACACAAGTCCTTGCCACATCGCTCTGGGGGTAATGTCAGGTCCAGATCTGAATTTTCACCTCCATTCCGAACCACCAGTTTTTTCCTTTTTTTTGTTTCAGGCCCCAGCTTGGGGTTCCTTCCAACGGACTTTCTTATCTCAAGACTGATCGGAGAAGTGTTCTCTCTCTCCCATATATCCCTTGTTTCCTAAGTACCTTTCTAGTTAAGGAATCAGTCACCACGATCCTGGTGGATCTGGACAACCTCGGTACTTTCTGATAAAAAAATGTTTCAGTGAAACAGCCTTCTGGCTGCTTTCGTTTCTACAAGCTACTTCATTTCTTGCACAGAAGTAGAATTTTCTCAGCTCCCAGTCTTTTCTCCTCAAGGCCTGGTGCTTGAGAGGTTAGCTCTCCTAGAGTCCCTGTAGCTGAAGAATGCCTGGAACATCTAAAAAAAAAAAAGTTTTAGTACCATGAAAACCTCAGTTTCCTAATGGAAATGTTTTTTCCCCTGGGTACAAGGACAAGAGCCTAGAGCTTTTCAGTCCTCTTTCCTCTCATGACTGGATTATTTAGTTCATATCCAGGCATTACTATCTTATACACGGAACTAGTTTGGTCTTTGTGACTTGTTTCCTGTAAAAATCTAAAGGTTTTATTTATTTACAGTAGGTCAGTAGGCCTCTTTTTTGAGAGTACACCTAGCGGTTACTTAGATTCTTTTTCAGTCAGGCAAGTGAAATCTGTCATTTCTCAGATCATTTTAAAGAATTTCGCAAGGGGCCGTTTCACTTCCAGACCTATCTAGGGACCGGAGTTTTTTCCCATGGAACACAAACCTCTGTATGTTCAAGTTCATGGGGTGTCCTTTTGAACCTGTGACAATTCTGTCTTGAAGCGAGTAACATCAAAGACAACCTTTCTTCTTGTCTTTTCCTCTGTCAGATGGATTTTCTGAGTTTCAGGGTTTTCTTTTAGGCCTTATCCTCTCAGTGCCTTTAAGAACAATTTAGTCCTCTGGATGGATAGGAAATCCTTTTCCCAAGTGTCTACCATTTCCACCTTCATCAGCCCTGTTTTCCTGCCTGTACTGCTCTCAGGCAAGTCCTGTCTAGGCTATCTCAAGCTGCTCAGATGGGGCATGAATTAGTCCTACTGGTCTGTGTCAGCAGTCCTAGCAGTTCAGGTACTGTCATTATCATCCCTCCTTTGCTGCATTTTCGCAGAAAAGGAGAAACCAGTGACCAATAGTATTTTCCCATGAGACTGTTTTCCCATATTTGGGGTCAGGTACAGCAAGGCTAAAATTCAGCCCTTCTCATGTTTAGGGCCTACTTCCTGGAGAACAGCTGCCTCCTCTGCAACATTCAAGGCTATATCCTTACTAGAAGTGTGCAGATCACTTATTTGAAATTTGCTTCTCACATTCAATAAGATCTATTTTTCAATGTATAGTCTGATAGGATGCCAAGTTTGGCAGGACGGTACTTCAGAGCCTCTTCTTAAAATAGGTTTCTGTGCTCTCCTCCCAACTACACTGCTTTGAAGTCTGCATCTGTCAATAGATGGTAAAGAATTCCTGGGGGTGAGAAGAAACAATTATTCACCGAAGTAATATTATTTCTTCCAGGGTATTCTTTAGCATTATTGACACTCCCACCCTTCCTCCCCTGGAAACCTTGTCATAAGGCTCTGTTAGGGGATTTAGCCAAATTTGATGACTGTCATTCTTTCCTGTGATTAAAAAATAAATAAATATATCATTTTTTCTTTATAGTGGGTTAGAATACATGGTGGGTTATTGCTAACAGTTTTTTTGCCCCTAGCAGGCACAGTTTTTGCTCTTTTTCAGCTCTGAAATGCGTTCTGAGGTCCTTCAGGCTGACTGCAGGCAGCACTCTACTTTAACTGTATCCTGATTGGCCAATGCCTTCCTCATTTGCATTGACTCCTCCTCTCTGGGGCAGCTGAACCCAGCTGGCACACTGCATCTGTCAATAATACTAAAGAATACCCTGGAAGAAGTAATATTACTTCGGTGAGTAATTGTTTCTTGCTCTACCAGCCGTTTGTTCACACTGGTACCTAACCATTAGAGTGTCAGTGATCCAAATTCCCAGGTCCTTTTCTTGCTCCATGGCCTGCAGTGTCTCTCCACCAAGGCAGTAATTAGCCCTAAGATTATTCTGCCCTATGTGCATTATTTTGCACTTTTTTTCTTTGAATTGCAGTTGCCACTTTTCTGCCCACTCTTGCAGCCTGGTTAGTTCCTGCCTCATTTTCTCCACACACCTCCGGAGTGTCTTTTCTGTTGTAGACTTTTGTGTTGCCCGCAAACAGACGTGCCTTTCCATTTAAACCCTCTGCCAACTCCCCCACATACACATTGAATCATATAGGACTCAACACTTGTGGTACCCTGCTTGTCACCCCTAGCTCTCTGGAGTGCCTCCCATTGACCACCACTCTCTGAGTCCTCCCTCCCAACCAATCCTCCACCCACTTTGTGAGTTTAGCCCCCATCCCTAAGCTACCTATCTTACTTAATAACCTTCTGTGGGGGATGAGGTCAAATGCCTTCCTGAAATTCAGATAGGCCACATCCACCACTCTACCCTGGTCATACACTGCCATTACACCTGTGAAGAATTCAATCAGGTTAGTCTGACATGATCTACCACCTGTGAACCCATGTTGGTTGTCATCAATTAGCCCTTCCTCCTCTAGGTGTTGTACCAGCCTCTCCTTTATGAGAACTTCTATTAGGTTGCCCACCACAGAGGTAAGACTGACTGTGTGGTAGTTGCTAGCTCATCCTTTTTCCCTCCCTTGTATAGCGGTACCACCTCCACTTGCTTCCAGTCTCCTGGGATCCTCCCCGATTCAAGGGATATATTAAACAGTTTGGCGAGCTGCCCCATCAGCTCCTCCCTTAACTCCCCAGGTACCCTTGGATGTACCTGATCTGGTCCCATAGCCTTGTCGACTTTTATTTTTCACAGGTCCTCCAACACCCTCACCTCCATAAAGGGACTTGTGTCTACCTCCTTGCCCACTCTCCCCCTTCTTCATAATGCAGGCCATCTTCCTTCCTTCTCAGCCATGAAAACTGATGTGAAGTATTCGTTAAGTAGGGTTGCCTTTTCCACATCCCTTCTACCATTACTCCCCCTACCCATGAAGTCTTGGAATCCCTTGCCTGCGTTTTCTTCTGTCGCTCACATACCTAAAACATTTTTTGTCTCCCCTTTTCACTTCTCTTACTATTGTCTCCTCTGTACATGCTTTAGCCTTTCTAATTGTCTTTCCTGCTTCCCTGAGGTTTTCCTTGTAGACTGCCCTTCCCTCTAACCCTTGTGATAGTTTGTAGGCTTTGAGCACCTTTTTTTCTCCCTGATGGCCTTTCTAATCCCCGCTGTGAACCACAGGGGTTTCCTCACCCTTTTGCTTTTGCTAATTTTGTGGATGCATTGCTTTGTGGTCTTCAGGATTCCACCCTTTGTGGCCCCCACAGCTGATCTACCTTTGCTAGGTTTTAAATCACTTCTAGTTCCCTCCATAAGATGTCCTTCATTCTCACAAAATTCACCCTCCTGAAGTCAAGTACCTTGGTAGCTGATCTGTCCGATTCTGACCCTGCCTGGATGGAGAACCTGACCATCTGGTAGTCACTGTCTCCCAAGTTTTCTCCCACCTGTACTCCCCAGCTGTCTCCATTGGTTAAGACAAAGTCCAGTGTAGCCTCCCCCCTAGTGGGGTCATTTACTAGCTGGTTTAGGAACGCATCCTGCAAGGATTCTAATAAGTTCCTGCTTTTATCGGATGTGGCCGATGGGATTTGCTAGTCCTCGTCAGGAAGGGTCAGGTCCCCAACCACTAGTATCTCCCCTTTACTGGCCTTCTCCTGTATGTCCCTTGCCATTTCCCTATCCACTTCTACACCCTAATGTGGTGGTCTGTAGACCATCCCTATCCTTTTTGTCCCTCCTTCCCTCCTGCCCAAGGTGACCCAAAGGATCTCAGCAGATCCCTTTTCCTTCTTACCCTCCTCTGCTCTTATCCCATCCCTCACATAAAGGGCTACCCCACCACATGTTTTTTCCCTATCTGCCCCTCCTAAAAAGACTGTACCCTTGTAACTCCACTTCCCAGCTATGGCAATCCATTCACCACATTCAGTTTTTGCAATTAGGTCTGGTTCATCCACTCCCACCACCGCCTCCAAATCTGCCATTTTATCCCTAGGCTCCTGGTGTTGGTCAGTATACCCTTCCAACCCCTTTGCCCTTATGATCCCCTTTCCTCCTGCTGTCCCTTGCTGCTCCCATTGGGAGCGTGCAAGCTAGGTTTTCTCTGCTAGGCCGAGAGTCTCCTTCCCCCCATAGTGACACACTCTCTCTCCCCTGTCTAGTTTAAATTTAAGTCACCCCCCAGTCTCTCATGATTATATCCCTGTAATTTCACTCTTAGTACTCTTGCTTCTGCATCACTTATATGTAGTCTGTCTCTTGCATACGGTTGTTCATCAACCCACGTATCCCCCAGTCTCCCAGGCATGTGAAGCCTTCCCCCCTGCACCACTGCCTTATCCAGAAGTTAAATTCCTTTACTCTGAGTTGCCTGGCTCTGCTAGCACAATGCACTGGTAGGACATCCAAGAAGGCCAGGGAACTGACCAACCCTCTACATCCCTCTGCTAGCTCCCTGAAGCTCCTACAAACCACCTCCACCTCCTTCCCAGTTACTGTAGGTCATTTGTTCCTAGATGCAATATTAGGTGTGGCTTACCTCCTACAAATTTGATGCAGTCTTTAATCCTAGGGAGTGCCCTTTTGGCCTCCATTCCTGGGTCACAAAAAACTGATGTCCCCTTAAAAGCTACTTTCCTTCTTTGCCAATGAATCCCCTTTATGATCGAATCTCCATACACTACAACTGCCCTTGCAGTTTCTAACCCCTAGATTGCTTTGTCTCTACTGTCTCTACTGTTTTGGCCCTTCTCACTCCCTCCTGCCAGTGCAGATGCCTGCTTCTGCTCTCCTTCATTCCCTGCCTTCTCCTCCACTGCTGTCCCCTCTTTTCCACCTCTTTCCCGCCCCTACTCCCAGCTGCAACTCTCAGATCCTGCTTCCCCTCCCCAATCCCCTACCTGTTTCCAAACCCTCCTCTCCATCCTCCCACATGCTGCATATCCAATTCAATCCTCCTTAACTGTTCCCCCTGTTTGCGTCCTTCTCTCACTTGTCCTCCCATGTGCCCTCCCTGCATGTCCTTCTCGTGTGCCACACTCTTTTTCTCTTCCATAGTTTGTCCCTCTGGGACTCTCTGTCCTTCTCCCCTTTACACTCTCCTCTCCCTTAACTCAGCCAGGGGCCAGTACCTATTTGACACCACTATGTGGCCCCTGTTGAGTACCCTTTCCCCATTGCCCCCTTTCCATAGGCTCTTTGCTCTTCACCTGCTCTGGCTCCTCTGTCCCCTTTCCCCCATCCTGTTCCCTCCTCCACTGTCTCAGTTCTCCTCCCTGTCCCCCTCCATCCTCCCATCAATGCTCCTCCCTTTCTCTCCTCACAAAGTCCCTCTTTAATCATGCCAATTCAACCTCCAACCTCTTCAGTTTTTGACAAATAGGGCATTCCCCCAACTTCCATAGAGTGCTCATGAATACCACAGCTGCACAGTAAGAAGTACAGCCTACTATTCTCCCTCCCCTGGATCCCTTGCTTTCTCTCCTTTCCTGGAAAATTGCCCCCTCCCCTCCAAGGTTGCTGTTAACTGCTGTCGCCTGTTCCCCTTCCAGACTCATCTGCTATGATTTCCCTCCTTGGCCCTAGCTGGTTCCTCCCTAAAGCTGCACATTTTTCTATTTGTCCTGCACTCCTGCTAGTAGTCAAGACTATTGAGTTTGTAATTTTAATTCCTGCACTGACTATAAAGTCCCTTAAACTATTCACCCATATCAATGGTCAGCCAAAGGGACCCTTGTTACCCTCACCCTTGTTACCCTCAATCCTCAGCACCCCCATAGTGACCTGCTTCAGTGGCCCTTAATGACACATTCTTTATAACAGCACTAGAAACACATACTTCATAATAGCATGACCTAGGGAATGTAAACACCTCAGTCTTCCCACTTTCCCTATTGCCTTGCTACCCTAGTTGTCCAGCATGCTACATAAAACAGTCTCTCCAGGTTGTTTTGCTCTGATTTTGCTAGAAGTGATCACCCTTTTTTGTGCAAAGAACAGTGCAGTTTTCAGGGCCAATCAGTGATTCCTCCTTGCTGCTGGATCCACCTCCTACCTGCATTTAATAGAGGTCAGGGGTGGGGGGTGGATGGGAAAAAAATCTCTCTCCCTGCAATCACAGCTCTCTGGGGAAGTGCTTGTCTTGTGGCTTGGCTCTCAGGCTTTTTAAGCTTGGCCACACAGTTGAATTTGGTGCTTTGGGCCCTGACTGGCTAGGGGGCCTCTTTCTTTCTTCAGTTGCCAATGTAGCCAATCACAATCCTCACTCCCTTTCACTACTGAGACAGCAGAGCACAGTCCTCTCCCTCAGGTCACAATCACTGCTGAATGTGGCTTTCTTTTCCTGCTGCCCTCCCTCAGAACCTGCTGGGCTCTTTCCTTCTCACTGCAGATGTGACTGAAAACTTTCCCTCTGCCTCTGGGTGTGATTGCTGCTGATGCGGCAAGAAGATCCTCCCCCTGCAACTGCCGCTGATGTGGCTGAATTCTCTCTCCCTGCAATAACAGCTCTCTGAGGAAATGCTTGTCTTGTGGCTGGGCTCACAGGCTTTTTAAGTCTGGCTGCACAGTTAAATTTAGCACCCTGGGCCCTGATTGGCTAGAGGACCTCTCTCTTTCTTCAGCTGCTGATGTGGCCAATCACAGTCTTCACTCCCTTTCGCTGCCAATGTGGTCAAGCACAGTCCTCTCCCTCACATCATGATCACCACCGACTGCGGTTTTCTTCTCCTACTGCCCTCCCTCAGAACCTGCTGAGCTCTTTCCTTCTTGCCGCCAGTGTGGCTGAAAACTGTCCCTGCACCTCTGGGCATGATTGCCACCAATGCAGTGAGAAGATCCTCCTGCTGCATTTGCCACCAATGCAGCCAAATCCTCTCTCCCTGCAATTACGACCTGAGGGAGAGGACTGTGCTCAGCCACATCAATGGCAAAAGGGGAGTGAGGACTGTGATTGGCTGCATCAGTGGCTGAAGAAAGAGAGAGGCCACCTAGCCAATCAGGGCCCAGGGCAACAAATTCAACTGTGTGGCTTTCTTCTACTGCTGCTCTCCCTCAGAACCTGCTGGGCTTTTTCCTTCTCCTCATTGATGTGCCCAAAAACTGTCCCTCTGCCTCTGGGTGCAATTCTTACTGAATAAGCCTTTGTTAATAAAAAAAAAAATCCACAGGCCAGCTATAATCTGGAGAACTTTGGAATTCGTGTTGTTGATCTTGTTTATCTAAATGCTTTGCATAATTCTCTTGCCACTCACACTGAGTTGGCCAGTGAGAACATGAATACGCTGTATAATGTTGAGATTACCAACAGATATGAAGCTTTGTATGAAATGAGTAATTGACTTGCTAAGAATACTGACTGTGAAGGGGATCAATGATAAACCTGTTGATTCACTCAATTACATTACTTTGAATACATCTATTGTGGACTTTATGGATGGACACAGAGAATATTTAGGACTATTAACCTGGAATATTGCAGGTATTATTTCTAAATCTGTAGATACTGAATTAAACAAGCATTTGTCAATGCCGAACGTTCGCTTGCAGGTATTTGCAGTGGTGTTTGGCATGTATGGTGCTTTACCCTAATGCCCTGTGCGATGGCTGGTATTTGCACAATAAATTGTCAGCATGATCTTTTTGTTACCCCCATTGTGCACTACATAGGCAGAAATACGTTTTGGGCAGGATGTGAAAAATGACAGCTGTACTGCTCATGAGGAGGTGTGGTAAAATGCCAATGTTGAAAATCTGGAGTGGAAATATTGAAAATGCACAAACCTACGAGCGTGCGTGGGAACTGTGCAACACACGCTCATAAAACAGTCATTTTTAGGAATTTTTTCACCAAATTTTCAACATTGCCATTTTAAAACCTCCGCTAATGAACAGTGTCACTGTGATTTTCTTACTGTGTCCCATACATTGATTTCGCACACCGACTGCACCATTGTGCACTACATGGGGGGAAAGACATTTTGGGCAGGATGTGAAAAATGACAGCTGTACTACTCATAAGGAGGTGTGGTAAAATGGCAATGTTGAAAATCTGGAGTGAAATATTGGAAATTCGCAAACTTACGATCGTGCGTAGGAACTGCACAACGCACACTTGTAAAACAGTTATTTGTAGGAATTTTGCCAAATTTTCAACATAGCCATTTTAAGATCTCTGCTCATGAACAGTGACACTGTGATTTTCTTAATGTGTCCCATACACTGAGTTCGCACACCGACTGTGCCATTGTGCACTACATGGGTGGAGACACATTTTGGGCAAGATGTGAAAAATGGCAGCTGCAGTGTTCATAAGGAGGTGTGGTAAATGGCAATGTTGAAAATCTGGAGAAAATATTGAAAATTCAAGAACTTACGAAAGGTATGAGGGAACTGCACACAACACAGACTCATAAAACAGTCATTTTAGGAATCTTTCACTAAATTTTCAGCACAGTCATTTTAAGACCTCTGCTCACGATCAGTGTCACTGTGATTTTCTTAATGTGTCCCATACATTGAGTTCGCACACCGACTGCGCCATTGTGCGCTACATGGGCAGAAACACATTTTGGGCAGGATGTGAAAAATGACAGCTGTACTGCTCATGAGGAGGTGTGGTAAAATGGCAATGCTGAAAATCTGGAGTACAAATATTGAAAATTCGCAAACTTACGAGCGTGCATAGGAACTGCACAACACAGACTCATAAAACAGTCATTTTTAGGAATTTTTTCACCACATTTTCAACATAGCCATATTAAGACCTCTGCTCATGAACAGTGTCACTGTGATTTTCTTAATGTGTTCCATGCATTGATTTCGCACACCGACTGTGCCATTATGCGCTACATGGGCAGAAACACGTTTTGGGTGAGATGTGAAAAATGACAGCTGTACAACTCATAAGAAGGTGTGATAAAATGGCAATGTTGAAAATCTGGAGTGAAAATATTGAAAATTCATGAACTTACGAGCCTGCGTAGGAACTGCACAATGCATAATAGAAAGTCATTTTGAAATTTCCCATCACTTCAACATAGAGTTAGACCCTTCGAATGATGTCATCATCATAGCTTATTCAAGGCTGAAGGTGATTTCATGCAATGACTGTGCAGTGCCTGTGAAATCACCCTTCAGGCCTGAATAATGCCATGACAGTGACATCATGCATGAGAAGGGTCCCAAAATCCCCATGTTGAAAATTTGGTGCAAAAATTCCAAAAATGACTGAGATATGCACAGTTGAAACCCCTATGTAGCCCATTATACAGCTTACCGGCATTTCCTCAGTTGCGGTGTAGGCTTTGAAGAGTGCAGACGTGTTCCCAGTCCACCAAGATCGCATGCCAGAGTCCAGAGGTAAGTATGGGTGGGGGTGGGAGGCTGGGTGCACAGTGGTGGTGCGGGTTGTGGGAGAGGGGCGAGCAGACGCTGCGGGGACCGCTTTTTGTTTTACAGGGAAAAAAAAAAGAAAACAAGATGATGAGGGACATTTGCCATGCTGGGGTGGGCCTCAGCATGGCAGAAGATGTGGGGGGCTGAGGAGCTGGCGGAGGATTGGGCACCCTGTCAGCAAACTACGTTGGGGGCTGAGGAGCTGACAGGGGTTGGGCACCCCGTCGGCAAAACAAATGGTTTGCAGTGGCAGGATGGCGAGGGGCCATGGAGCCAATAGAGTTGGGCACCCCCGCCGGCAAAACAAACAACATTTGCCACGCTGGGGTGGGCTCCCAGTGTGGCAGAAAATCTTTGGTGGGGGGGCCGGCGTGACGTGCATGGGGGGCGGAAGTGCATGACAGAGGGGATGGTGGCGGCACTCAGTACGGCAGCGGTGTTTTCCTTTGAAGCAGATGAACACCACTGTCATACTGAGCTCCTGCACCCATTGGTGCAGGACTGCCACGCCTGCTCAAGGGAGCAGTGCATTGGGTGGGAGAGGCACACCTCCAAGTGCTACTTCCCAAAATGTTCCCTGCGCATGCCATGTTTAACGAAAAATAATCTCACTCAATGTGATATTCTTATGCCTCCAGGAAACATGGCATAGCATTGATGCTTTAGAACAAATTCAGTTAAATGAATATTCACTATACAAAGCCCGGGTATAAAACTAAAAAAGATGGGTTGATATATGGGTGGCCTAATTTCATATGTTAGGATTACTGATTATATCAAAGTTATTGACTATATACAGTGGCGTGAAAAAGTATTTGCCCCCTTCCTGATTTTCTCTATTATTGCATATTTGTCACACTGGATGTTTTCAGGTCTTTAGAGAAAATGTAATATTAGATAAAGGGAACCTGAGTGAACAAATAACACTTGTTTTTTTTTTTTTATTTCACCTATTTAATGAAAAAAGTTAACCAACACCAACTGGCACTGTGTGAAAAAGTAATTGCCCCCTTACACTTAATAACTGGTTACGCCACATTTAGCTGCAATGACTGCAACCAAACACTTCCTATAATTCAATATCAGTCTTTCACATCGCTATGGAGGAATTTTAACTCACTCTTCCTTGCAGAACTGCTTTAATTCAGTAACATTTGGTAGGTTTTTGAGCATGAACTGCTCGTTTCAGGTTCTGCCACAGCATCTCTATTGGGTTTAAGTCTGAAGTTTGACTAGGCCACTCCAAAACTTTAATTTTACTTTTTAGCCATTCTGATGTGGACTTGCTTTTGTGTTTTGGATCATTGTCTTGCTGCATGACCCAACTATGCTTCAGCTTCAGCTGACGGAAGGATGACCGACATTCTCCTTAAGAATTTTCTGGTACAGAGCAGAATTCATGGTTCCTTTAATTTTGGCAAGTCATCCAGGTCCTTAGGCAGAAGCATCCCCACACCATCACACTACCACCACCATGTTTGACTGTTGGTATGGTGTTCTTACTGTGGAATGCTGTGTTTGCTTTACGCGAGACATTATGGGATCCATGTCATCCAAAAAGTTCCACTTTGGACTCATCTGTCCATAGAACATTTTCCCAAAAGGCTTGTGGATCATCCAGGTGCTTCTTGGCAAATGAGAGACTAGCATTTATGTTCTTCTTGGTTAGCAGTGGTTTCCACCTTGCTACTCTCACATGAAGCCCATTTTTGCCCAGTCTCTTTCTGATTGTGGAGTCATGAACACTGACCTTAGCTGAGGCAAGAGAAGCCTGCAGTTCTTTGGATGTTGTTTTAGGATCCTTTGAGACTTCCTGGATGATTTTACGCTGCACCCTTGGAGTAATTTAAGCAGGCCGCCCACTCCTGGGAAGATTCACTACTGTTCCAAGTGTTCTCCATTTGGAGATTATGGCTCTCACTGTGGTTCGATGGAGTCCCAGAGCCTTAGAAATAGCTTTGTAACCCTTTCCAGACTGATAGAGGGCAACACATTTTTTTCTGATCTTTTCAGGAACTTCCTTTGATCATGGCATAATGTGCTGGTTGAATCTTTGTGCTGGCAACGTGACTCTGATGGTAAGGGTCAAAATAAGTGAGG
Source organism: Neoceratodus forsteri (assembly GCA_016271365.2). Taxonomy (NCBI): domain Eukaryota; kingdom Metazoa; phylum Chordata; order Ceratodontiformes; family Ceratodontidae; genus Neoceratodus; species Neoceratodus forsteri. The sequence goes on along the minus strand of CM028137.1, from coordinate 337,606,635 downwards.
TTTATATTGAGCAGGGCTGGCTGTAATCAAGCCTGGCTGTGTTCAATCAGCTGACTCTAATTATCCTTTTAATTGGGTTGATTTAACTAGGGGCAATTACTTTTTCACACAGTGCCAGTTGGTGTTGGTTAACTTTTTTCATTAAATAAATGAAAGAAGTAAAAAAAAAAAGTGTTATTTGTTCACTCAGGTTCCCTCTATCTAATATTATATTTTGTCTAAAGACCTGAAAACATCCAGTGTGACAAATATGCAATAATAGAGAAAATCAGGAAGGGGGCAAATACTTTTTCACGCCACTGTAGCCAAACCAAATTATATTCTTGTGATAATCAGAATTTGGGGCGATTTACTTTTGTTGGTCAGTCTCTACAATCCTCCCCTAAAGACATTACAATATGACAAAAATTTCACAGGTAGAATGTTACATGATATGAACTCCATACTGTCTGCCCATTTGTGCACTCAGATTTTGATTATGGGAGACTTTGATATTAGGTATCCTAACTGTAAACACAATGATATCCTGGATGAAACTGCATCAAATTTAGATATTCCAGATAGAAATTCCTTAGACAAAAAACACACTGATAAAAATCAATTACTGCCAAATATTTTAAATTTACTCCAACTAATTATACTAAATGGCAGATTACCAGCTGATAGCAAAGGTAAGACTGATTGCTTAAATGCAAGAGGAGCTACCACCATAGATTTTGCCCTGTGCTCAGTTTTTGATTATAAAAGTTACCTGGACCTTAAGATCCTGCAAAGAACAGAAAGTGATCACATGCCCCTGTTATTGTATAGGTCGTCTAACATCTCTATAGTTCACATTATGGAAGAACAGGTAGAAATTAGGAACAACAAAGTAAGATGGGACAAATTATCGGTAGAAAAAATAGATGCAGCATCTAACTGGTTTATTCAAGACATAGCGAGATATTTACAAGATGATCTGGAACCAGAGAAATTATATAGTACAATTCTTCAATTATATTATATATGTATGGCTACTTTAACAAATAATACCCCTAAAATTGGCATAAAATATAAATATGAGAATTGGTTCTATAAGCACTGCAGAAAGGAAAAGAAAAAACTAAATAAAAAATTAAGGATTACAAAAAGATGGCCTGGTGGCACTGAGGATTGAGGCACTAGATGCCACACCTCATGCCACATCGGAGACCCAGGTTCAGGAACAAGCTCAGACCATCGGGGGCCAGTGGGGAGGGAGAGAATTGAGCATCCTGAGAACAACTCTCCTCTCCCAGGAGGGGAGAGGAGGGGTTTTGCTCCCACTGAATGACTACCCCAGGTGGAGGCCTGGGAGAAGTGTGGATCTTTAAGGTGTATAGAAGGGATAGGTGCTGTGGGACTTCCACCGATGCATGCGCATCTCCACACAATCATGTCTGGTGTGTGTGCCCCAGCAATGGGGATTGCAGAGAAAATGGAGAAGAAAATAAATCCTCCAGCCACAGAATGAAGCCCGACTCTCTACAGGCTCTGTTCCCTGGCTGGGTAGAAAGGTAAGCCCCGGTAATTCTGGGATGTTGGGGCTGAGTGCATCGGTCTGAAGAGGGCACTGGGGGCAGGAGTATAAATAGAATATGGGGAATAAAAGGGTTACAAAAAGAGTTCCTGCAAGGAAAAAACTAACAGAACTCAATCAGGCAAGGAAGAAGTATAAAAATTAAGTTAGCAAGAAGAAAACAGAGCACCAGGAGTATTTATGGGAAACAATGTACAATGCTATAATGAACAAAGATTACTAAAAGTTCTGGACACTGGTAGTCACTGGTACTGAAACATTTAAAACCAGATTGGATATTTTTATTTCTCCTGATATATGGGCAGGTTATTTTTGTAAAATGTTTTAGGACAATAAAGTGCAAATGGAGGCTGTGAACTCAAAAATCAATTGAGATTTTGATTGGTTCACAGTCTATGAAGTAAGATTGGCAATAAATATTTTTAAGAAAAATAAAGCTCCAGGGCCTGCTAAAGTTTCAATAGATTTTTGGCAAAAGTGGAAATGGAATGGCGGACTCAGGTTCTTTCAGATATATTTAACAAAATGATAATGTATGTATACTTTCCAACAACTTGGTATGGCCGCTATATACTTCCCATACACAAAAAAGGTTCCAAAATGGATCCCAGCAACTACAGGCCAATTAGTTTATTGGATAATTTATTGAAACTATTTGCAAACGTACTTTTAGATAGACTAATTGGCTTGATCAGAAAAAAATACTGTCCTCTTTACATGTGAGTTTTGTCAAGAACAAAGGCACTGTAACACAAATCTTCTTATTAAACTATCTACAGGAAAAATACTGTGTTATAAGAAGGCAATCACTTGTTGCTTTTGTAGACTTCATCTCTGTATTTTATTTTTTTATTGAGAACAGTACTTTGGGTAGAAATGCAAGAATTAGGTATAGACAGAAATTTAATTAAACCTAATCAGAATAATGTATACTGACACCTGGGTTCAGGTCAAATATACAAAAGCAGGTGACCTGACTGATAAGATTAAGACTAAGTTGAGAGTCCACCAGGTCTGTGTTCTGGCTCCAACTTTGTTCAATATTTGTATTAATGATATCATTGTTGCATTGGAGAGTCATGATCAGCACACCCCTAGAATAGGTAGTTTTAAAATACCTCTGCTTGTGTATGCAGATGATCTTGCAATTCTTCTACCAGCAGACTGGGCTCACCGAAGGCTTTAAATCTGCTGGAAGGCCTATGCATGATACATAATCTGAAGCCTACTCCTAATAAAACACAGGTTATGATCTTTGATAATACTAAGATCCTTCTGCTATAGAGCTCCAGCCTGGTATAACTTGCTCCCTGCCCACATCGCGGATACCCCCACGATTTCCAAATTCAAAACTGCACTTCAAAGCCAACTGTTTAATACATGTAGCTGCACCTGTCTATAACTGAGGCATAGTTCTGTGTGCCCTGACAATGCCCGTTGGGCAGCACCTACACCACACCTCTTTTAAATGCTCACCCACTGCTGTTGGAACTGCTATTATCCTGCTGCTTGCTCTTTCCATCATACAAGAATGTGCCATTGTAACCAAACTGGCTTATCTGTTTATCTGTTGTAATCACATGTGCTTGCTAACTATGTCACCCTTTTCCTGTAACCAAAAGTCTGTTATGTATTTGTCCTCAATGTGACGAGGTACCTTTGGAAATGAGCCTCTGGCTCAAAGGTTGTAAATTGATGTACAAATAAATAAATAAATAAAATAAATACAGAAGTGTATACCTTGCTAATAAAAGACTGAAATATGTTAATGAATATCAATACCTGGGGGGATTTTTTTGGGGGGTAATTTGAAATGGAACAAACACATTAATTACACTATTAACAAAGCAAAAAATACTTTAAAATTTCTATATCGGTTTATCTATTTATACAGTGGGCAATGGTAGTCCCTTTTATAAAGGCTATGAATGCCAAAGTAATTCCACAAATTTTATACTCAGCAGAAATATGGGGAGTAGATGACACTGACAGTATTAATTCAGTCACTGATACGGCATACATGAGATTACTTAAAGTACTGAAGGGAACCTCTAATGCTTTGGTTAAAGCTCAACTTGGTCAACCTAGTCTTCATTATATGATACAAGCAAGACTGATCAACTTCTGGATAAAAGCAAAATCAGATGTTTCAGACTCACTAATAAAAATGTGTCTTAAGTAAAAAGAGAAACTATTACAGTATAATACCTCTAGCTGGTTAAACACTTTAGAAAGCTCCTTGGAATTGTACAGCCTAACATATTTAAGGCACTGGGATAAATTAAATATCAATATACTGTAAGTAAAACATATAGTAGGTTTATAAACAAAAAATTATATGAAATCGCCAGACAGAAAGACCTTGTTGATTTAAAGCAAATCAAAATTTCTAACTGTCTGGTAGGCAATAACATTGTTAGGACTCCAGAGCACAGGACACTCCTGATAAGATTTAGATTAGAAACTTTTGTAAGTAAAGCATTGGATGCTAAATAGAATAAAAAACATGACATTTGTAAACTATGCCATTGTAATATTCAGGAATTGAGGGTCTTCAACATGTAATACAGAGATATCTTTGGTACGAAAGCCTGAGGAACAAGAATTTGAGGAAATATCTAAACTCCTGCAGTATTCCAGATAGGTTTATGCTGGATCTGTTATTCAGCTTGGAACATTTGGAATTACTTACAGATCTAGCTCTCTATCTATTTATTATTCTTAAGACCCGGGAGAAAAATAGCGATTTTGGCCCTTTGAGCCATGCAAGCTCTTATACTAATTGGTTTCCTACAGTCTTACCATTGTTTATTGCTCATGTCCTACACAATCATATTTACTGTATTCTCTGTATTTATATACAAAATTGTTATTATCACACTTTTGGGGGGATAGGCAAGTTATGGTCTCCATATTTATCTATGATCTCTTACCCCCTTCACTCTGCTATTCAGAGGAAGTGTTAATAGTTATAGGTCATATCTGTCTATCCTCTGGCTTTTAGCAGATTTTTGTATATGTGTGTGGCTGTTTGGTAAATGCTTGATACATTTTAATTCCATAACTTTTATCCTGTAACTTTTTATTTTATATTGAAATGGCTATGGTGGATCAATAAATTATTATTACAGTACTACATTACCATATTAAACAGTTCACAATCCATAAGTTACTTGAACAAGCTGAATAGTACAAAACATATAACTACCATAAAAATACTAGGTCATTCATTTAAACATAATCAATGTCCTAATGTCCATGCTACTGTTAGCTGTCAAAATGTGTTTATTTATTTTAAAATGCAGTTGCCAGGAAAGGCACACTGAGCCGAGTCTCAATTCCAGGTGTGAACTGGAGAAATGACACCACAAAGTTGACAGCAGTATCTGGTGTCTGTTTACTATTTTATATGTAGCAATTTTCCTTTTCCAACTCCCCAAAATTGCTTTTAAAAATAGATAGCCCTAGTTACCACAGTCTGCCTCAAATCGTGACTTGAGGAAATTTTAAAACAACTCTGTGTAACTCAGTGCAAGAGTGACAGCTGACAGTCTCTCTAATGAGAAAGCATAAAGGGACTGTAGTTCTCCACCCTCCACACAACATAATAAATCTATCTTGGAGATTACCCTTCCTAATATAACTGAAAAGACTGCTAGGCACTTGGATCAGGAAATCTTAGAAGAAGAAATTATAGCTGCTATTAAAAAATTGCCCTTGGGTAAGTTTCCAGGGGCAGATGGCCTGTCCACAGACTTTTACAAAATCTTTGCACCAAAACTGGTTCCTAAAATAAAACAGCTTTTTGATCATATCTATAATGCTCAGACTCTGCTCAACTCCCTGAAAGAAGCAAATATTTTTTGTTCCTAAGAAAATATAAGGACCCCTATAACCCAGCTTCATATTGGTCCATCTCCCTTATCAACTCTGATTCTAAAATATTGGCAAAGGATCTGGCCACCAGACGTGAGTCAGTATTACCAGATCTGATCCATCCAGACCAAAATGGCTTTATAAAAGGCAGATCTTTGCAAACCAATGGTATGGGAAGCCTCAGGATATAAAGTTAACTGGCCCAAGACCAAAGTTCTTGAAACAGTTCTACATTCAAACCCTTTCATTCCCCCCATGCAACTCAACATTAAGAAAGTTTCCCAAATTATATACTTAGTGGGTAAAACTAGATAGTAAGCTTAAGGAACTTCAGGCATTGAACTTTGATACTCTTCTAGAACAGGTCAAAAAGTTATTGGTACATTGGGAAACTCTCCCATATGCATTAATGGGCAGAGTAAATGTAATTAAAATGTTTATTTTGCCTAAATGTATGTTTTTATTTCAGACTATAGCAATCATAATTCCAGATAAATCTTGTAAAGGACTGGAAGTGGTCATAAAAAAATTCCTATGGAAAGGTAGAAGGCCATGGCTTAAGACAGAAAAATTATTTTTTTTTATTTTCGTCTTTGGTAACCGGGTAAGGCCCACTAGGCACAAGTGCCTGTTTTCAGGGGTGACCTGGGAGCATTGGGTGGTTAAGTGACTTGTTCAGAGTCACACAATATGCAAGTGGAGGTTGTGAGAATCAAACTCAGGTCTGGTCTGCAGGATGTATCAAGCCCGTTCACACCTCGTTCCTCTAACCTCTAGGCTATACAGCCAGCCCAAATCACCACACATGGAAGCTGGGTTAGCCCTGCCAGACTTCAAGGCTTATTATTTTGCTGCTAATCTTTCAATTATTTCTAATTGGTTTAGAGAGAGTAAATACAATTCCTCATCTATGATTGAATCCTCTTGTACACCATTTACTAGTATAAAGCATGTGCTATATACTAATTCATTAAAATTGAAACTTAATTTAGCACTCACAGCTAAAACGACTTGGTATATCTGGAATTATATTTAGATGTAAACTCCTTTAATAAAACTATATCTTTAGAAGCTCCTATTTATTTAAATACTGCATTTTTTCCATCGATGCAAAATACTATGTTTAAGATATGGTATAATAAAGGACACAGAGCCATTGGACAAATCTTTGATAATGAACAAATGGTTGATCTAGAGTCTCTTAAAAATAAATATGATATCCCCAATTCCCAATGTTTCACATACTTACAGATTAGGGATTATATTCAGAAATATTTAAAGACAGGGCAAGATGCAAGAATAGTTGCTCTTGAAAACTATTTTAGGCAAACAACTCAGGTTAAAACCATCTCATTTATTTATAAAACAATTATACCCAAATCTCATTTTGTAACAAACCAATTAAAAACAAAATGGGAGGGGAAAACTGGGGGTTCAGATTCCCTCAAGGTGTTGGAAAAATTCTACCAATATTAATCACTGGGGCCTAAAATCAATTAGGATGCAACAGATTTTATTCAGTATCTTACACCGCACTTATCTACACCAGAATTTCTACATAAAATAAATCCAGGAGTTTCTAAATGGTGCCCTAGATGCCACTCAGAGATAGGCACCTTGGAACATATGCTTATTGCATTCTCCATTGTGGACATAAGGTGGGACTCCATAATATGTTTTATTTCGGAATCAGTCAACCACAAATTAACTAAAGACCTTCCATGGGTGTTATTGAGAGTAGGTACAACCTACAATAAGCTGTCATATTATAATCAATGTTTGATTAACATCTGCCTAGCTCAAGCTATCAAACAGATATTATTAAAGTGGAAAGATTCAGACCCCCATTTACGGTTTGGCTAATGGCTATGATCGTGCTATAGAATAAATACATTACATGACAGCTAAACATATGAAGAAAAATGATTTAATATGGAATGCAATGCAAGGAAAATTAAAAACCTTTAGGAACCTATAGGTGGGCCTTATACATGAATTGATTCAGTAATACCACATTTAAAATTTATCACTGTTCTTCAGTTCGCAATGATAAAGGTCACTCGAGGTCCTTACTTTGTACAACTGTTATTTACAAAGGATTGTCTCTATTTATCATGACTACTTGTTGTATATGAAATAATGGATCATTGATTGCATATTGGCATTAGAGGATACATGTGTTTTACTGTATGACCATGAAAGTTAAATTAAAAAAAATAACCCCCCCCCAAAAAAGAAAAATCTTTTTGTAGGTATGTAAGTGAAAATAGGAGAACCAGGGGTGGGACTGTAAGGTTAAAAAGAGAAGGGGGGGGGACTGTGCAGAGGGAGACCAGAAAAATGCACATATCCTGAACAAATACTTTTGCTCAGTGTTCACAGAGGAAAGAGAAGGGGAGGGGCTACAAAAAGTAACAGAAGCTTTGTAGGGAGGGAGGTGGACACTAGTCCTTTTTTGGAGGAGTGAGTTTTGAAGGGACTCACTACCGTATATACTGAAAAAAGCGGGTCAGACTTATATGCGGTACCTTACGGTTGATTGAAAAATAGTGAGCCACGAGAAGCATGAAACAATGTTGGGTTTCTATAATAGTTAATGAACTGGCACTTCAGACTTCACTGAAGCACTTTATTAACATCTTAGCACCTAATTCCTTATTCGGAGCTTTTCGCATTAGTAATCATTAAACCATTAAACATTAACTACCTGTAGTTACCAATCGTCCTGACAAATAAAAGGCCCACTAGTTCTTATTCATTTATGCATACGCTCTACACCGTCATCATGCTTTCAGTCGTGCAGTCGCTAAAGAGAAAAAGAAGCATGTGCAAGGCAGACTTTAAATTAAAGGTAGTGCTGTTTGCCAGATGTCACTCCAACACTGCTGCTGAGAGGGAGTTTGGAGTGAACAACAAATTAATCAGACAATGGCAAGCAAAAAAAAGAAGCACTACAGTCGGCAGACAAGAATGTTAAGTGCTTAAAAGTAAACTCTTCTGTTGCCAAAATTGAGGATGAGTTGAGTACCTGGGTGCAGGAGCTTCGGCAGCAAGGCTGCATTGTAACCCGCATGGCCATAAAGTTGTAGGCGCTGTCTTTTGCAAAAAAAAGAAGGCTTTCAACTCTTCAAAGCCTCATTGGGATGGTGCACATGCTTCATGTGGAGGCATGGGCTGACTTTACAGCAGAGGTCCCACATAGCACAGAAACTGCCTGCTGATGTAAATAACAAAGTACACAGCTTTCATGCCATTGTATTGTGGGAGATAAAGCTGCATGAATACCTTCCAATCGCAATTGGCAATGTGGATGAGACTGCTGGCACCTTTGATCTCCCCTCCAACAGAACTGTACATGTCAGGGAGGAGAAAGCTGTGACAGTGTGAACCAGTGGGGCAGAGAAGTCTCACTTCAAAGTGGCACCATCGTGTTTAGCTGATGGGACCAAATTAAAACCAATGATCATCTTCAAATGTGAAACAATGCCCAAAGAAAAAATGTTGCCTGGTGCTCTGGTCGATGTTCAGCCTAAAGGGTGGATGGACGAAGTGCTCATTAATAAATGGGTTATGGACATCTGGGCAAATGAACCAGGGGCCTTAATACACGAATGAAGCTTGCTTGTTTGGGACATGTTTCATGGCCACCTGGTGGAATCCATAAAAAACAACCTATGGCAGCACCAAACACACCAAGCTGTTATTCCAGGTGGATGCACCTCACTACTTCGGCCCCTAGATGTCAACCTGAATAAACCATTCAAGGTTAACATGAGAAAACTGTGGTGACAATGGATGGTCAGTGGTCCAAAGTAATTTACTGCTGTAGGGAATGTCAGAAAGCCAAGCTTTAGCCTTGTTTGCCAGTAGGTCATTGATGCATGGCACTTTGTTTCAGCTGAATCAGTAATAAAATCCTTTAAAAAGTGTGGAATCTCAAACTGCATGGATGGCACAGAAGATGAAATGTTGTACAAGGATCTAGTGGGTGAACCCTGTGCTACCACCAAAAGTGCTGAAAGCCACGAAGAGGACATACCGAAGTTCAACGATATTTATGATGACATTCCCCTCTCCAAATTACAGCTGCATATGCTGTTTAGCACAGAAGATGATGAGGATGAGGAATTGTTGGGGTTCTGATTGTGTCATTGCTACCAAACTGAACTGAACTACTGAATCATGTATTATGTGATTGGTCCCCCACACACACACACACACCTGAGTGCCTTATTTAATGTATCTCTTTACTGAAACTTTTAACTTTTTATCTTTTTCCATTCACAAACACAACATTTAAATACTAAAATAGTTTCTGCAATTTCATTTGTTTAGCCATGCATTTATCCTGATTAACAATGTGTTTCTCGAGGTATCCAGTGATATGGGCAACTCAAATTGAGCAATTCAGTTTGAGCACCAAAATGTGAGTGCCTGTGAATAGAGCAAGAATGAAACAGTAGCAATCCTGTCAATAGCGAGGGGAAGGTTGACAACAACGGTAAGAGAGTAGGGAAAGTGAGGGTAGGAGGGATCTACAAGACAGAAGTTATAGCAGGTAGCGTGGGCTGGCAAGTCCAAGCTGGCTGTGTGATCTAGTGGAAGCAGTGTATGCCTCAGGTGCTGCAGGATCTAGGTTCTAACCTGGGCAGGAGCTATGTTTTTTTTTTTGTTTCGTTCGTGTGTGCACTTAATTTTTTTGTGTTTTCCTCTCCATGCGCACTTACTTTTTTTCATATTCTGCTCCCCGTTCCCATGATCTCCTAGTGGGATGCTCCCCCCTCATGTATAGCTCCCTCCCATACATTCCCTGTACCCCAGTGTCAGGCTCCCCCTCGGAGTTAGTTATAATTATATGGGGGGGTGAGGCACAGTCCCCCACATGTGTGGTGTGGGGGGCATAGCCCCCTGCATTAAATAGCATGTACAATTGCTTTTTTTGTGTGGTCCAGACCATCACTGTTTATGGTCCTGCTGTTGTGCACATCGCTGTTGCTGTTTATTGCGATGTGCACGTGCTCATATGGCGATCGCTATTTTGTGTTCGCTCATATGATGTGGAACTGTTTCTTAAATTTTTCACGCCCGACTTATGTATGGGTCAAACAAAAGTGCCATGTTTGTGAAATGTAAAATGCGGTCCCCGACTTATACGTGGACCGACCTTTACCTGAGTATATACGGTAATCTGAAGGTGGGCAAAGCAATGGGGGTTATATGGGGTGTGTGCAAGGGTACTGAAGGAGTGCGGGGAAAAATACTGACTGCACCACTAACAGTTCTATTTAACAGTTCACTGGAAACAGGAATGGTTCTGGGGGGACTGGAGGAGGGTGGATGTAGTCCCACTACACAAAAGTGGTAGCAGGGAGGAGGTTAGCAATTATAAGCTAGCCAACCTGACATCGGTGGCGGGAAAGTTAATGGAATCACTGTTAAAGGAAAGGATTGTGGAATATCTTGAATCCAGTGGGTTACAAGACCTAAGGCAGCATGGGTTCACAGGGGAGAGATCATATCCAACAAATCTGATAGATTTCTTTGACTGGGTGACAAAGGATTTAGAACAGGGTGAAGCAGTGGACATGGCCTACTTAGATTTCAGTAAGGCCTTCGACACCGTTCCACACAGGAGACTAATAAGCAAGCTGGGCAGTTTAGGAGTGGATCCAAAGGTGCTAAACCAGACAAGTAATTGGTTAGGGGATAGGTGACAGAGGGTGGTGGTAAACAGAGTTCCCTCTGAGGAAGGGAGGGGACCAGCAGGATGCCTCAGGGGTCAGTGTTGGGACCGGTCCCCTTTAATGTCTTTATAAATGACATTGCAGAGGAGCTGGAAGGGAAGATCTGACTCTTTGCAGATTGCACCAAAATCTTCAATAGGGTGGACACTCAAGGGGGTGTGTGTGGAAAGGACGAGCAGAGACCTGAGAAAACTAAAGGAGTGGTCAAGGGTATGGCAGCTTGGTTTCAATATAAAAAAGTACAAAATAATTAACTTAGGGCACAGAAACCCAGGATTGGAGTACAAATTGGGTGAAATAATATTGACGACCACCAAACAGAAAAGATAACCTATAGCTGGCCAGGCAGTGTGACAAGGCAGCTGGAAGAGCTAGTGGAATACTAGAGCACATAGGGAGGGATATCACCAGCAGAAAGAGGGAGGTGCTGTTGGCTCTGAATAGATCACTGGAGTGCTGTGTCCAGTTCTGGAGACATAGAGTGGAGGAGGTTCAGAGAAGGGTAACTCAAATGGTGCAGAATCTGCATCAAAAGCACCATTAGGAGACAATAAAGGACATAGAAACATAGAATTTGATGGCAGATAAGGACCGCTTGGCCCACATAGTCAGCCCATTTCCCTACCTAATGGATAAGCTGCAGATCCTAGTTAACCAACAGCCTAACTTCCTGCTAACCCCCACTATAATTGCCTTATGTCTGTCCCATGCATTCTTGAATTCCCCCACTATTTGTGACTCCACAACCTCCTCAGGAAGGCTGTTCTATTTATCCACAACCCTCTCCATGAAAAAAATACGTACTCACATTACCTCTGAGCCGCCCCCCTGTATCTTCAAATTGTACCCCCTTGTTCTTGCACATCTCTTTTTCTGAAAGATGCTACCCTCTTGGACTCAATATGTACACCCTGGAACAGAGGAGGGAGTGGAGATATGATAGAGACCTTTAAATACCTCATGAGGGTAAATAAGACATAGGAGGGAAGTATTTTTCAGAAGAAAAAGTGGCCAAGTACAAGGGGACATGCTATGAAGCTGGGGGGGGGTTAATTCAGGAGAGATGTGAGGAAGTACGTCTTCACAGAAATAGTGGTGGATTCTTGGAATAGACTTCCAGTGGAAGTGGTTGGAGCAAAAACAGTGGTGGGGTTCAAGAATGCATGGGATAAGCCCAAGGGAATCATAGTGGAAAGGAAGGGGGAGGGAGAAAGCTGTATACTGGGTATAGTCTGTGGTAATAGTGTAGGTAGGGAGGAATAGGCAGACTGCATGGGCCAAGCAGTCCTTATCTGCTGTCAAATTCTCTTTTTCTATGTTTATCTAGTAGAGGCAAAACAGGCAGACCGGAAAATAATGCAAATTTTAAGAAGCAGTCAGTTGTACTTTTTGTTTCTGAACCATTTTTTTCATGTTTGTCCACTACAAGGTCTTCTATGTGAACCTTCAAGTTCCTAAAAGAAATTAACAAAATGAACTACGAGAAACTATTTAGCTTGAATAGTAGCACACAGTCATGTGGGCATGACTGGAAACTAACAGGAAGGAGGGAGGTTCAGGAGGGTACATGGACGGGCAGGAAGGCGAAAGTGTACACGGGGGCAGTGGATGTTTTGGCATTATGGAGCTTATATAGCACTGTTGGTCAAGAAAGGGGTGACCCAGTGAGGGCACACTCAAGAAGGTGAAGTGGCACAGTATTGGATGGAGCTTGGGACCACAGGGGGGCGACGGTCAGGCAGTTGAGGCCCGATGAGGGTATAACTGCACAGCTGTGGCCTAGCAAGTTCCTGGTCTGTCGAGCCTCCTTGTCATCGGAGCTGGCGAGCCCATTGGGGGTACTGCTGGGATTCCTTTGGCCCAGGGTTGGCTTCTGATTTAGAAAAAGCTGGATTAGTAGCCAAATGCTCCTGCTGCTCCTCCTGGGGAATACTCTGTTGATGGCAAACAGAACAAGCGGGCTGTACAGCACAAGAAAATGCAAAGCAGCTCCAAATAGCAGCATCATTTATTGTATATAAAAGTAAGCACCCCCCCCCCGTGCACAAGCGTCAACGTTTCACGCTACCCTGGCACTTTTTCAAGACATCAGCAGAGTGTATTGATGCACATATTTATAGTGTCAACCCCACAAATTAATTAAAGACATGTACTCATTAAAAACTTTAACCAATGAAATAAATATACCATGCAAACAATGTGGTGTCTAAACTCACTCAAAATCCATTCACTACAACATTCTTCTCAAATTCCATAGAACTTATGATGAAATAAATATTGCTTTATATATGTCACATAACCTAAAACATTATGCAAAAGCACCATAATGAATTGCACATATGATGTTAATATGACTACATAGTAATCACTAAATATTACTTTTATGTATCATCCTACTCTCTAAAGTGTTATACGATATATATAGAATAATGCATGAGGAGGTGGTTGATACGAGAATTTAATGACCATTGAAGTTTGTGATGCTACATAAACCCCGAGAGCACAGCTCGAGGGTTTGTCTCAAGCATCACCTATCGGGGTGTGCATTCAATCCCAGTAGGAACCACTTCTCATGATTTATTTTGTATAATTGCTTGGCATCAATTTTTATGTAGTGGAGTTCACATTTCCCGTAAATGCAAAGCTGTACTCTAAAGCAAGGCATTATAAAGCAACATAGATGCGGACAAGGGATTTTTTTGAACAGCAGACTTTTTAATTACTGAAATGCAACCCAAACAATTCATTCAATGATTTAAATGAACATTTCTGACCTTCGCCTTATACGTCCACAACAGTATGTAAAGAACGGGGGATTCAGCGTGAACGAGAAAACACTGATGGGAATAGTAAAAGGAGTATGGGAAAAAAGTTGTTGTAAAAGAACTACTACTAGCAACTAAAAATGCCTTTTTATAGTTCTTAAAATGGCCTTTGTGGTTCTTCTTCGGTTGGTTGTCTAAGATACGTGCCCACGTGGTCCAGATGGTCCTGTGAAAAGAAAGGGACTGTGTTCAAATTACTGATTTCCCTTTTAGTTACATTGTGAACCAGCGGTACCGGTAACAGACCTGAAGTGCTTGTCAAGTAAGAGCAGATTTTTATTTCAAACTTGGTTGCCGTTTTTTTTTTTACTGACACTGGGCTTAAGTGTGCACTCTAAGAATGCTCGCAGCTTGGCTAAGACAATCGTGGCACGTGAATCCCATAACTACCAGCTGGTTGTTACGGGAAATATCAACCACTTAAACCTATGGTAAAAATTGATGACCAGTAATTATACTGGCATAACATATGCAATTAAGCATATGTAAAAGCCAAATGCTGAAGCTATAAAAGTAAATAACCTAAACTAGGTGATTCACATGTAGTATCCTGCTACCTAAAGTGCTATACAATGAACTCCAAACTACAAGAAAGAATAGTATTATAATGGCAACATACATATAGGCACTATATGCATGATATATTAAAACACACCATCACATGATTATTTAAGTTTAAATAGTGCCCGATTATAAAAAAAGATTACCTAGTAATATCATTATCTAAATATACTTCACAGTGCAACCTATAGTGTTAATATTATTATTTAAAAATGTTAATGCATCTGAATAAAGCTTCGTTTTTGTTTTGCCAAAAAGGGGAACAGTTGAAAAGCATAATTTAATCTTGGATATTGCCCAGCTCTCAGTTTGAACTGCCAGTAACTTTCTCTACACTGCAGTTTATTAATAAGATCACCCCTCTAGACCCCAATCTAACTGTTTCCAGGCCTCTAAATTTAAAAGTATGTCCAGGTCATATTGTCTTTATATGGCAAGCCAGAGCATTTTCATTTATTTTCAATCTAATACAGGATAAATGTTCCAGAATTCGATCTTTAAATCTCCATCCAGTCATTCCTATATAAAAACAGTTACAGGTGCAAGTTGCCTAATATACAATGCCTTCTGTTGTACACAAAATGAAGTCCCTCATTGTATATATCCCATTCTTATTTGGCAATTGAAAGCACTGTCTCACCTGTATAAATCTACATGCCACGCAGTAGCCACACCGACAGTTACCAGCCGGAAGGTTCAATCTGTCTTCCCCTTGTGTGTTCTTATTCATTGTACCATGTACTAGAAGGTGAGATAAATTACTATTTATCTTGTACACAATCTTTGCTCCATGTTCTACCACATGCTTGAGTTTGGGTTCAGCATTTAAAATGTGCCAGTTCAGTTTTATTATATTCTCCACTTCATGAGACTGTGCACTATAATAAGTGGAAACAAATATATGGTTTACATTAGTTAATGTGTTAAATTTCTAACCACCATTTCTTTTTGTTAATAAATCAGTTCTATTGATCTTATCTACTCTACTTATGTTCTGCTGTAAAACGCCAGCATTATAACCCCTCTGTTGAAATCTGGATGTCGTTTCTTTCTTTCCTTGTTCATACTCCCCTTCTGTTGTACAGTACCGCTTTATTCTCATGTACTGTCCCACTGGGATATTTCTGGTCATGTGGGCTGGATGACAGCTATTATAAAATAAGACACTATTCTGACTAGTGTCTTTTCTATACATTCTAGTTCCTATTCCCCCCGACCATCCTTGTACACTAATAAATCCAAAAAAGGAAGTTCTTTTTGGCTGGCTGTCATTGTAAATTTAAAATTTTGGTTTGTACTTTCAACATATTTTACAAATAAATTAAGCTCCTCCAACCTATTAATCCAGATCAAAATAATATCATCAATAAAACGGTGGTAAAAATCAATATGTGCTAGGAAGGGGTTGACATCCCCATCATATATGTATTTCTTCTCCCATTCAGGCAAGTACATGCTGGCGTAATTAGGGGCCATTGCCACCCCCATTGCTCTACCTTTAACTTGGTGGTATAACTAAGTGTCATACAAATATACATTTTTGGTCAAAACATGTTCAGGAATCTCCCCTATAAACAAGATGAATTCATCCCATAATTCGTATTCTCTATCAGTGATGTATAAATAGCTTCCAACCCTTCCCCATGAGGGATATTAGTATACAAGGTTTGTATATCAAGTGTTACAAGCCACCATTCATTTTCTACCATCATTTAACCAAATAAATTCAAAACATGGGTGGTGTCCCTCAGATATGCCCTACTAGTCATAGCCACTTTTTTAATATGTGCATCCACAAATTGTGCCATTGGTTCTGTTAAAGAACCAATACTAGACACAATCGGTCTCATAGGTGGATTCTCAGTATTTTTATGTACTTAGGGCAACCCATACATCCGTGGCTTAACAAGATTCTCTGGAATTAAACAATCCCCAGTTTTTTATTAAATCAATCCGTCTGCTACTGCCTGGTGCATAGTTACAGCTGTTTCCTTTCTGTTTTTAGGGGTCAGGTCATAATACAACTTCTAGTAAAAGGAGAAATCATCCAAATGCTCTAGCATTGCTATATTATACTTAACTTTGTCCATCACCACCACGGCCCCTCCTTTATCAGCTGGCCGGATGGTGATGGTCTGATTTTGTTGCAGTGCCTTAATACTCTATTGACCATGTTTTGTAGTTGTGTGATATGTTTTACTCTGTATTAAATTGTTATGATGTACAGTATTATTGTTTGTTGACAATCATGTCGAAGACAATTTTATCCTTTTCTGCCAAAACTAAGATGTGGTCAAATGCATTTCTTGGAGGGATTGGGAAGGTTCTGTCTGGGCAAGCTCTGGGTCATGGACCATACAGGTTTAACTTACGTAAATCACTTAATGAGTTTTTTATATTGGTTATTCTGGTTGTTGTTTATTTTTTGGAAATTAATTGGTGAAAGTTAGAAGCTTGTAGAGGTTGTGGTTTGTAAGTAAAAATAGCTACACTGAATATGAATAAACGTAAAAATATTCTTCTATTTTTATAACACAGGATCATGATATGCTCTGAATAAGTGGCCCCCATGGCCACAAAACTTAGGCCAGTAGTTTTAGGTGGCACAGTTATACCTCACTGAAATCAAAATGAAGAGTTAAACAATTTGCAAGGAGTCCTGAGTGTTCCTCAAACCTGCCCACAAAGCTTGTTCCTTTGCGCTATTGAGGCAGACTCTTCCTGTATAGTTTTCCCTGTTCCTGATTCCATTTAGCAAGGCTGGGTCAAGCAGTCTGGTTCCAACACCCCATACATTCACATTTAAATGGATAAAAGCAGGACCCCACTGAAAATATATATTACATGTGGGTTGTGTTGTCTTGGGTAAATACAGTAGAAAAATGTGTCAGATCCACGCCCTACTGAAAATGAGAGATTGTATCTCAGCTGAGCTATCCTGGTAAAATACATTTTTAAGATGGCTAAAAGCAGGACACCACTACAAATAAGGTATTGCATCTTAGCTATGCTGTCCTGCGTACAATCTGAAAATGGGTAAAAGCATGACCCCACAAAAAACTAGACACTGCATCTTAGCTGTACTATCCTGGATAAATACAGTGTAAAAATATCCACAATGAACTATGGCTATTGTATCTCAGCTGTGTTATCCTGGGTAACACTATTGTACAAATATGTAAAAGTGGGACCCCACTACAGCAGAACCCCACTGAAAAATGAGATGGTGCATCTAAGCTAACCTGTCATAGGAAAATACGGTGAAAAAGCTGGGACCCAGTAAAAGTAAGATATAACCTCTCAGCTGGCCTATCCTGGGTAAATACACTGTAAAACTGTAAAAGGAGAACCTCAACTGTGCTATCCTGGGTAAATACAGTCTTAAAATTTGTAAAAACAGGACACAATTGCAAATGAGATATTGCATTACTGCTGGGCTGTCCTTAGTAAATATACTGCAAAAATGCGTAAAAGCTGGACCCCATTGAAACTGACATATTGCATCTCAGCTGGGTTATGCTACACTGCAAAATATGTAAAAGCAGGACCCCCACTGAAAATGAAATATTTAATCTCAGCTGTACTATCTTGGGTAAATACATTGTAATAATGTGTAAGAGCAGGACTCCATTGAGAAAGAGGCATTGCAGCTCATCTGGGCTACCCTCAGTAAGTATATAGTACAGATGTGTGAATGCAGGACCCCACTACAGTATGATCTCACTGAAAAGGAGATAGTGTATCTTAGCTATGCTATTTTGGGTAACTATATTGTAAACACGTGTAAAGGCAGAACCGTCACTGAAAATGGCATATTGCATCTCAGCAGTGGTATCCTAGGTAAAATATATTATAAAAAGGTGTAAAAGCAAGACCTCACTGGCAATGAGACACTGCATTCCCTCTAAGCTATCCTGTGTAACTATTTTGTACACATGTGTAAAAGCAGGAACTCAATACATCAGGCCCCGATGTTGCATCAAAGTTATACCTTCTTGGGAAAATACACTGTAAAAGCAGGACTCCACTGAAAATGACATATTGCTTCTCAGCTGCCCTACCCAGGCGAAGTACCCTTTAAGATTCTGTTCTGCTACTGTGATGTAAATCTGGAATTTTGGCATCACTATAATATAACAAATTAAAATCAATTGCACACTTTAGTTCTATATCTTTTATCAGGTTTATGCATTAACAGCCATTTTATTGCTGACCAGAATTTGTTATGGTTATGGTAATGCTAATGTTTAACAAATCTGCTGTCTTGGAATCAAGCAGTTCAAGCATTTGGCTTTCACTTCTGTTTTCAGTTCTGCTGTGCGCTCTTTTTGTATGGTCCTAACAGGACAGATGTTGTTTCTCAGCTGTACTTTTCTTGGTAAATAAACTGAAAAGAACAAAAAATCCAACAGCTGGCCTGTTATCAGATCTTGTGCTGTGTTGTCAGCCCAGCTGTCAGGATGTGCTGTGCACTGCACAGGGTGGTGCCCCAGCACTAGAATTAAGGGTGCTACCAAATTTACTTAGTAAACATGTATAATGGGCCAGAGTACCAAAGTTAACTTGTCAAACAGTCTCAAGAGAGAAAGCGTTCCTCTGCCCTACCTGTGGTGAAACTGTGCAGGGCCTCTGAAGCCTGAAATGGTAGATTGCTGTTCCCTTCTCATCACACAGTGTGAAGACAGTTTCTCTCTGAAATTGAAGACACAGCAAAACACAAATAAGCAAAAAAGATTACTGAACACTGAGCAGCTTTAAATGAAGCCCCAACTAGGGAAAAGAGAGTCAGTAAGGAATGCAGCCCTGGGATGGGAACAGTGGATGAGGATGGATGTGGGAGTTGGGGGAACATGCAGAGGGAGAGGGAGCGGGAAGGCTTTTTAACTGACACCAGGGACCTATAATGGAGGGTGAGAATCAGGCAGCATGCAGAGGGAGGGAGGGAATGTTTTTTAGTTACACCAGGGCCCAGGAATGGAGGGTTCGTGTCCGTACCATTTTTCTAACTTTTTTCTAGCTCCTCCCGCAAGTCCCTGACCCTGTCCTATGTGACCAACCTCCCACAGATCCTGGTGTCACCCACAAAGAGACAAATTCTGCCCTTAATGCCATTGCCAATGTTATTTATTTATTTTTTTATTTATTATACATATTGGAATTACAACCCTTTGAGTCAAGGACTCGTTTCCAAAGGCTCCACATCATTTCCAGTGGATTCAACACATAGACAACACAAATGCAATATGATAGACAGGCGGTTACAGAAGTTTTTTGTTACATACCAAACAGCAAATAGCAAACAGTATTCATATATTTGCAAGCGTCAGAACAAACAACATAGAATCCCGAGCCATCCAGTGCCCGGATAACAGTTACAGTTTACAACAGCAGTACAGAGGTCTACATTTATGAACACCTTTAACAGAACCGGTCCAAGCATTAACCCCTGTGGTACCCCACTGGTAATCTATTCATCTCTGAGTATTTTCCCCTGACCACTACCCTCTGGGTTCTCCACACCAATCAATTAGCCACCTACCTAGTCATTCTCCTTCAGCCACCAGAGCTTCCCTTGATCAATCTCTTATGGGGGACTAAGTCAAAGGCCTTGCTGAAGTCCCAGTATAGGACTTCCACTGCCTGATCTCTATCTACCTCCTTTGATACCCAGTCGAAGAAATTAAGAAGTTCATTTGGCATGACCTCACTGCCATAAACCCATGCTGCCTGTTGTCATGGAGCCTGTTTGCCTCCCGGAACTTAACCAACCTTTCTTTGAGAATGGTTTCCATCAGCTTGCCAACTTTTAGTGTCAAGTTGACTGGTCTGTAGTTCGCTGGCTCATTGCCTCCCCGCTTTCCTGCAAGAGAATCAAATCTGCAGTTCTCCGGTCTTTTGCAACATACCTCATGACTAGTAATCACTGAATAGGTCAGCCAGAGGGGCTGCAAGAACTGCTGTCAGCTTCCTCAGCTCACAAGTGGGAATACAATCTGGCCGTGAAGATTTACCCACTTTAAAGTCCATTAGTCCCTTAGAGACCCTGTCCCCCATAATTGGCTCCTTGCACATCTGCAACCCCCCTACAATTCCTATCCTGCTCTGTGGTACATAGACATAGACTTTGATGGCAGATAAGGACCACTTGGCCCACCCAGTCTGCCCATTTCCCTACCTACTGGATAAGCTGCAGATTCTAGTTAACCAACAGCCTACTTCCTGCCACCCCCCACTACAATTGCCTTGTGTCTGTCCCATGCATGTTTGAATTCCCCCACTGTTTTAGCCCCAACAACCTCCCCAGGAAGGCAGTTCCACGCATCCACCACTCTCCGTGAAAAAAGATTTCCTCACATTACCGCTGAGCCGTCCCCCCTCTATCTTTAAATTGTGCCCCCTTGTTCTTACACATGTCTTTTTCTGAAAGATGCTACCCTCCTGGACTTTGTTGATTCCCTTGAGGTACTTGAATGTTTCCATCATGTGTTAAATACACTATTCATTCTGGGGCAAAACATTTGTGGGATTTCTGCCTACATACAATTATTGTTGAGTGTTTGTGCATACAAGGATCCCTGTAACAACTGCAGGCAGAGAGCACTGTGTAATGTGCTATTTTATGGGATTTTAACCACAAAGTACTGCTTCATTGTGCCTCAGTCACGGATGAGTGATTAACGCACAGTGTATTAGAAACAGCTGAGCTAGTGGTACGAGGAGCTGAGGGGCTAATTTGATCTACACCCCATGAAACGCTCACTTTAAAATCAGCCCTGCAGTGAGCAGGGTGAGCGTGTGCAGGGTGCGTGCGGTGCCATGCGTGGAGATGCATGCAGAGACACGCATTAAGTGCCACACTGCTGTGTCCGCGAGTCCACGGAGTACAGAGACACAAAGTGCTCAGGTTGAGTTATCTCTTGTAAGGAAACCACAGAGTGAAAGACAGAAAGATGTCACAAACTAAGGGTAAGCGGGGCACTAAACCTAAAAGAATTTGTATTAATTGCCAGATGTTTACCGAGGCGCCAGCATGTAAGGAGTATGTATGTGAAAATTGTGTACTAATAGCTAATTTAAGGATGGAAATAGAAAACCTGTCACAAAGATTAGCGACTCAAAAAGAGATCACCTGTCTTGAGAGGTTTATAGATCAAGCTATACAAGACATCACAGTGCCTGAAATTCATAGTTCCGACATTAAAGTTAAGAGTGTGTTGGAGGAGGACAACTCAAGTCAAGCGAGGGGAGAGGATGAGCTTATTGCACCCGTAGTTAGCACTCCATGGTCAAAACCTAAAAAAACAATAAAAAAGAGTTACATCACTTGTAAAGAAGATATTACACCAGTTCAAAACATGTTTGACTGCTTACAAGACAATAAAGACTCTTGTGAAGAATTCGAACACAATCCTCAGAGTTCTCATCAGGAGCACGCTATGACTAATAATCAAAACACACTGATATCTGATAAGGTCCCAAATAAGGATATACTGGTCATAGGAGATTCAATTATCAGAGGGCTAGACACTGTGGTCTACGAAGGTAGGAAAACTAGTACAACTGTTAGCACCTTACCTGGTGCTAAAGCAAGTGATGTGTCAACTTTATTAGATGGGTTGATGGAAAACACAAAGAATCCTTTAGTTGTGGTACACATTGGTATTAACAATGTTTATAAAACCAGTCAGAACACATTTCAAAATAAAATAACTGATATAGCAACTAGGATTAAACAAAAAGAAGGAGATTTAATTTTCTCTGGTATTTTACCAATGTATGGGTACTCTAGTTATAAAAATAAAGCAATTAAGTTAACAAATGACTGGTTAAGGACCTTCTGCATAAAAAACAACTTGGGTTTTACGGATAACTCCATTACTTTTTGTAATAGATCTCTGTTTATACCTGATGGTATGCATCTTACTTTAGCAGGTTCTAGGATGTTAGGCAGGAAGCTAAATAAGGTAATAGATTTTCATTTAAACTGGTGCAAAGGGGGCAGTCCATGTCAGTAAAACACCCAATTAAGACCACTCCAAAGGATTATGCCAAGAGTATGGGATGGAATACTGTACCTATAAATTCTAGAAGTCTTGTGAACAAATATGAAGAACTCAAAATTTTTTTGTCATTACACAATATACATATAGCATGTATTACAGAAACATGGTGGGATAATAATGACCCTTGGGAGAAATCAATACCCGGTTATAACTTTTTTCATAAGTCTAGATCTTATCGGAAAGGTGGGGGCATTGCAATCTATATACATCAATCTATTAAATGCATACAATTGCCTTATGATAACTTGGAAGCAGAAACTATCTGGCTTAAACTAATACCGTTTAACGGCCCCAAAGTCATATTTGGTCTTTATTATAGACCACCATCTGACACACAGGATAAAGATGCTATTTTTTTAGATCTACTTGCTAATTTGAATCCAGAGGAGAATATAATAGTATTGGAAGACTTTAACCTCCTTGGTATTGACTGGAAGTTATTAAAGACAGGCAACAAAATGGAACAATTATATCTGGATGCATTTGAACAATTGGGGTTAGAACAATTAGTATATGAAAATACCAGGGGAAATAATATTCTAGACCTCATATTGACTAATGTGAGCGAGTTGATTAATAAGATTCAGACTTTACCTCCATTGGGAAATAGTGACCATCTTAAAGTCCAGTGTATGATAGGAGCAGTGGAACAGTCTCATAATTCATTTACCAGATTTGAAGGAGCAATTAAATTAAATTTAGCAAAAGCAAATTTTAACAGTATTAGATACGAACTGGCTAGGTGGGACTGGTTTGCGGAATTTGAAGGTAAAAACACTGATGATATGTGGACTGTGATCCTAAATCAGCTTAATCAGTTAATCACTAAGTATATTCCAACTATTAAACCTAAACAAATGAATGATAAAAAGCCTAATCCTAGATGGTTAAATAAACAAATCAAATGTTTAATTAATACTAAAGATAGATTGTTTAAGAGATACATGAAAGACAAAACCCAGATAAATTATTTGGCATATACTAAGCAAGCTAAATTACTTAAATCAACTATAAAAATAGCAAAATCTCAGCAAGAAATTACTTTGGCAAACAAAATTAAAGATAATAAAAAATCCTTTTTTTTATATATTAATAGTAAAAAGACTTATCATTCACTACTGGGACCATTTAAAGACAATAACGGCGACATGCTCAACGAACAAGAAACAGTTAATATACAAAATAAATATTTTTGCTCAGTTTTTAATTCTGGTAATACATCATATACTTTTGACAATTTAACTCCTTTAGTTTGCAGTATTAAAATAACACTGGTAGAGGTAAAGAATAGATTAAGCAAACTAGACATCAATAAGTCTCCAGGCCCTGATAACATCCACCCTAGAATTTTAAAGGAACTTGCTGATCAATTGGCAGAACCACTGAGCTTCTTATATCAAGCATCCTTAGACAGAGGTGAAGTCCCTCAAGCCTGGTGAAATGCTTTGATTGTTCCTCTCCATAAAAAAGGATCAAGATCTGACCCAGCCAACTTTAGACCTATAAGTTTGACATCTTTATTGGGAAAATTATGGAGGGTATTTTGAAGTATACTATAGTTGAATACTTAACAACAAACAAACTATCTGACCCTGTACAACATGGTTTTGTTAAATCTAGATCTTGTCAAACCAACTTGTAATCCTTTTATGGAAAAGTTAATGCAGAATTGGGATAATGGTATACCGGTGGATGTAGTTTTCATGGATTTTGCAAAGGCATTCGACAAACTACCTCATGAGGAATTGTTACAAACCTTGATTAAAATTGGAATTAACATCAATATTGTAAAGTGGATAGCTAAGTGGTTGACGGGCAGAAAGCAAAGAGTCGTGGTTGGGGGGGTAAACCGGATTGGTCTGAGGTTACTAGTGGGGTGCCTCAGGGTTCAGTGTTGGGACCTTGTCTCTTTAATATCTATATTTCATCACTACAACTCAGTAATCCTCATATATGGATTTCTAAGTTTGCAGATGATTGCAGATTAGGAACTACTGTGACTTCAATAACAGAGGCTCTTTCCTTACAACAGGCCATAAATTAAATATACGAGTGGACTGGAATTAGCAAATTAGAACTAAATATATCCAAATGCAAGATCATGCATTTGGGTCGCAATAACAACAAGCATATATATTATATTGGGAACAATATCCTTGAAAAAACAACTGAGGAGAGGGACATGGGTATCAATATCTCATCAGACTTAAAGTTTAGATCACATTGTAAACAACAAATTAAAAGGGCTAATCAGAGCTTGAACTGTATTCTGAGACATATTTCTAGTAGACATCAAAAGGTGATCATTCAATTGTATGGATCGTTGGTGAGGCCGCACTTGGAGTATTGTGTGCAATTGTGGTCACCACAGTACAAAGAGGATATTATGAGAATGGAGGGTGTCCAGCGTAGAGCGACAAGATCAGTGTTCGCTTTGAAAAACCTGTCCTATAGTGAGAGATTGACTGAACTTAATTTATATTCCCTATGTTATAGAAGGCTAAGGGGTGACTTATGCATGATGTTTAGGCTATCTCAAGATTCTGTACTTAGAGAAGATCTAGGAATGTCATATAGAATTGGTTGGTCCAGTATTCGAAAACATAGTGTGCAATTGGAATTGCCTAAATGGAATACTAATCTAAGGAAACATTTGTTTACCACTAGAGTGGTAACTGCATGGAATAGCCTGCCAGCTAATGTCGTGGAGAGTGCTACCATGGACACATTTAAGTCTAGACTGGATAAACACTTATATGATAGGACAACTATGTTTTAAACCAATAAATGGCGAGCATTATGGACGAAAGTCTCGAAGCTTGATTTAACTTATGAACTTATGTCCCCACGTCCCTCCTTTCATCAAGGGTATACATATTAAGCTCTCTCAGTCTCTCTTCATATGATTTCTGATGCAGACCCTGCACCATTTTAGTTGCCCTCCTCTGGACTGCTTCCATCCTGCCTATGTCCTTGTGTAGATGAGGTCTCCAAAACTGCACACAGTACTCCAGATGGGGTCTCACCAACTGTCTGTACAGAGGGATAACCACTTCCCTTTTTCTACTTGTGATGCCCCTTCCTATGCATCCCAGTCTCCCCCTGGCTCTCCTCACTGACTTCTCACATTGCTTACCCACCTTTAGATCATCCGATATGACTACCCCCAAGTCCCGTTCCATTTTTGTTGTTGTTAGTACCTCCCCTGCTATTGAGTACTCGTTCTCCTGTGTTTTTGTTTCCCAGGTGCATTACTTTGCTCTTCTTTGCATTGAATCTAAGTTGCCATATGTCTGACCATTCCTCCAACCTTGCCAAGACCCTTCTCATCCTTTCTACTCCCCCTTATGTATCAACTCTGTTACAGATCTTTGTATCATCTGCAAAGAGGCATACCTTTCCCCTCCAGACCCTCTGCAATGTCACCTATAAAGATGTTAAAGAGGACTGGACCCAGTACTGAGCTCTGAGGTACTCCACTAGTGACCCCCCTTTCTTCAGAATGTGTTCCACTCACTATTACCTTCTGTGTCCTGTTGTGCAGCCAGTTTGCAACCCAGGCTACCACCCTGGGACCCACTCCCAAGCTGGCTAACTTGATTATTAATCTTTTGTGCGGGACTGTGTCACCTGCCTTGCTAAAGTCTAGGTAGGCCATATCCACAGCCCCTCCCTGGTCTATTACTTTGGTCACCCAG
The DNA here is from genome assembly GCA_016271365.2 of Neoceratodus forsteri. Lineage (NCBI taxonomy): Eukaryota > Metazoa > Chordata > Ceratodontiformes > Ceratodontidae > Neoceratodus > Neoceratodus forsteri. The sequence goes on along the minus strand of CM028137.1, from coordinate 337,580,310 downwards.
TCAAAGAAATCTATTAGATTCATCTGACATGACCTTCCTGCTGTAAATCCATGCAGCTTTGGGGCCTGTGCTCCGCTGGCCTCTAGGTACTCAACAATTCTTTCTTTCAGAAGTGATTCCATCATTTTCCCTACCACTGAGGTCAAACTTACAGGTCTGTAGTTTCCTGCTTCTGCCTTGCTCCCACTTTTGTGAAAGGGAATCACATCTGCCCTCCTCCAGTCCTCAGGTACCACCCCATCCTCCCATGATTTGTTAAAAAGTGTGGTCAGTGGTGTCACTAGGTCCTCCCTTAGTTCTTTTAGGATTCTGGGGTGAATCCCATCAGGCCTGATTGCTTTGTCCATCTTGAGTTTTAGGAGTTCTTTCAGGACTCTTTCTTCTGTAAATGGACTGGTGTCAATCCCCCTACCCAGAGTGCTTCTATTGTCTGGTTTAGGTAACTTCTCCTCATCTTCTTTTGTGAATACTGAGCAAAAGTATTCATTCAGTATCTCTGCCTTTTCACTGTCTCCCTCTGCCCACCTCCCCTCTCCCTTATTAATCTTCACTATTCCTCCCTTAACCTTTCTATGCTTCCTAATGTACCTATAAAAGGTTTTATCCCCCTTCTTAACTGACTTGGCTATTTTTTCCTCAGTTTGGGCTTTTGCTATTCTGACTGCCTTCCCCACTTCTTTCTGCTTTAATTGATACAGTTCCCTGTCATCTCCTTCTGTGATGCCTTATACTTTTTGAATGCAGCCTTTTTCTCCTTAACCTTCCCTGCCACCTCTTTTGAGAACCATAGTGGTTTTTTACTCCGCTTTGTTTTCTTTATCTGTTTCACACAAAGGCTTGTTGCCTCTATGATGGCAATTTAGATTTTTCTCCATTGTTCTTCCACCCCTCCTTTTTGGCCATTTGCTAGTGTATTCCTCAGGTATTCACCATTTTGCCAAAGTCAGCCCTTCTAAAGTCCAGTATGCTTGTTTTTGTATGGCTTGTCTCCATGGTTGTGCTTATTGTGAAGCACACTGTGCAGTGGTCGCTTGTTCCCAGATGTCTACCGACTTCTAAATTTGTGATCCTCTCTCCATTTGAGAGAACCAGGTCTAGTATTGCTTCCTCCCGAGTGGGTTCCAACACTAGCTGTCTAAGGTCTGCCCTCTGCAGGGCATCAAGAATGACCCTGCTCTTGGATGTGGCTGCAGTACATGTCATCCAGTTAACATCTGGCATATTCAGGTCCCCCATTAACAGTATCTCCCCTTTTTCAGCCATTTTGAGAATGTCCCCTATCATTTTCTTGTCCATTTCCTCCCCTTGAGATGGGGTCTGTATACAACCCCTGTGCGGATTGTGATGCCATTCCCTGTCTCCAAGGTGACCCAGAGTGCCTCTTGTCCTCCCCCTTTACTTTTTAGTTCTGTAGCTTTGATCCCTTCCCTTATGTATAGAGCTACTCCACCTCCTCTTTTCACCTTCCTGTCCCTTCTGTAGACTGTGTACCCCGGTATGTTGACATCCCAGTCATGGTTCCCTGTGTACCATGTTTCTGTGACTGCCACAATATCCATGTGTTCATCTTCCATCAAGGCTACTAGCTCAGGAAGCTTGTTTCCCAGACTACGGGCATTGGTACTTATTGCCCTCCATTTAATGTTGGCATTATCCTTTTTCCTCCATGCATGCTCTTTTTGCCTTTGTCTATTTTTCCATTTACCCCTGTCCTGCCCTCTGTTGAGCACTGTACCTCAGTGTTTACCTTACTACCCGTCATGTTTTGTGGGGGAAGGCTTGAAATTTCCTGCCTCTTATTAGCACCTCCCCCCATGGTTAGTTTAAAAGCTTGCCAAGGATGCATTTAAACCTGTCACTTAGGATCTTGGTTCCCTTCATGGACAGATGCAGACCATCATGCCAGTATAAACCTTCATCTCTCCAGGTGTACCCCCAGTCCCCAATGAAGCCAAAGCCCTGTGCTCTGCACCAGTTTTGCAACCATTCATTAAACTTCATGGTGTGTAGTACCCTAGCCTCATCCCTGCCTTGGACTGGCAGCACCTCTGAGAAGGTAACTGTGCTTGCTACCTCTCTGAGGCCCCTCCCCAACTCAACAATTTCATCCTGCACTGCACTGATCCCATGCATAGCTAGGTCATTTTTCCCAAGGTGGACAATGATATCTAGTTCCCTCTCCTGTGATGCTGCGTCTGCAATCCTGAGGATTCCCTTCTTGTCCCTCCAAGCCATGGCACCAGGCAGGCACCTTACTTCCCTCTCCTCTCCTCTCCCTTCCCCAGGTCTACCCCTCTAACAATTGAGTCCCCTATCAGAAGCTGTTTCCTTCCCCTGTGGTGTCCCTTGCCACCCTTCTGTGGGTCTCCCTTGTGGGTGTCCTCAGCATTCTTCTTGGTCTCCACTGAGGGTGCCATCATAGAGGAACCTTGCTCTGCCAGACTGGCATATGGTTTGTGTAGAGGTACAACTAAGGGGCTTCACCTCTGTTCCACCACCCGTACCCTCCCAGAACCCACTGTGGTCCACCTGCTCTTCATACTTGGCAGCCTCTATGGCAGTGGTGCTCTTTGGATGGGGGAGGCCTCCTTAGTCCTTGCCAGTTCAGCCTGGAGGTGGGCTACCTCCTCCCTCAGAGCTGACAGTTGCCTGCAAATAGGACAGCAATGCAGTTTCAGAATGTCTCCCAGAAAATCTGCTGCCAGGCCAGTGCATTGCACCACTCCCCACATGTCCTCTCCTTATAATATACAAATATGTAATATATATATATATATATATATATATATTTCCTTTGTGTGGTGTGTTCTTACCCTTTATGCACTGTGCTGGGTTATTAAGAATATGACAGTTCTGCCCCAAGACCTGTTGAGGAAGTGATGTCAGAACCTTGGCTATAAAGGAAACGTCACGCCTGGGGGGTGGGGAAGGTGGGTGGGTAGTCCACAACCACTGGTGACTGTTAGAAACAATCAAATACACCACTGCTCCACCACCCTGGTGAGTACTGCCCTTTATAGTAATTCAGCTAATCTCCAGTAACTGATTTGTCAGCTATTTAAAAGTAATTTGATGCAAACTGTTACAGAATACTAGTAGACAGTTCAGTTAGCCACAAAGGAAAATAAAATATGCAGTTATTTCAACCCTTCTGAAGTTGCTCGCAAGATAAGTAGTTTTGAAAACCCCCTTCCTGATTTAAAAACGAAATTAAACACAAAGCAATACCAATGTAAGACTGTAAAGTAAGGAAAACTTCCCTCAGATGGAAGTAAGAGAGATCAGTTGCAGATTTCTAGTCCAATATAGTATATCCCATGCAGCTTCTCAGTTGTTTAAAAGCACAGCCTGTTACACCACTCGAAGAGATGGGCTTCTGTCTGAAACAGGATCACACCAGTAGTTTATAGTAATTGATCAGTGCTAGAATAGTCCTCCACCCAAAACAATTGGCTATGATGCAAGGTCTCCCTGACTAGTGAAGACAATTTCCCCCATCTGAGGCTGTGTCTGGCATCAAATTATAAACTGCAGCCTTTGCTATTCAAAGTACACAGCTATTACCAGTAAGTTATTTCCAACTATATTAATGTAAACTGTCAGAATACTAGCAGACAGTCCAGATAGCCACAAAGGAAAATCAAATATGCAGTTATTTCAACCCTTCTGAAGTTGCTCACAAGATAAGTAGTTTTGAAAACCCCCTTCCTGATTTAAAAATGAAATTAAACACAAAGCAATACCAATGTAAGACTGTAAAGTAAGGAAAACTTCCCTCAGATGGAAGTAAGAGAGATCAGTTGCAGATTTCTAGTCCAATATAGTATATCCCATGCAGCTTCTCGGTACTGGACCATCCTTCTCTTTCGTGAATACCAAGCAGATATACTCGTTCATTACTTCTGCATTTCTTCTACTGTTCTCCACCCACTCTGACCCTTGTCTCAGTTTGACAGTACCTTCATAGAAACACAGGAACATAGACAACAATGGCAGAAAAAAACCTGTGGTTCATCTAGTCTGCCCATAAACCCAACAAACCCAGGACCAATAGTCCATACAAGGTCCTAACCTACTCTATCCACCCTTATGCTCCCTGCCTTACCGCTATCGCCCTGAACAACCACTAAGCCCTTCGCTCTGTGCCAGCTGTGTTTGAAACCATTGATAGTTTTGGTGCCCACCACATCAGCTAGCAGATTGTTCCACACATCTACCACCCTGTCTATAAAATTAATGTTTCTCACTTCCCTCTTGACTCTCTCCCCATTAGTTTCCACTCATGCCCCCATATTCATGGCCTGTTACTTCTGCTAAATAGTTCCTCACAGTTTAACTTGTTCATTCTTTTTAGGAACTTCAAGGTCTGTATAACTCCCCTGCCTCGTCTGGCCTCTAGCAAGTACATGTTCAGTGTGTTGAACTGATTCTCACAAGATCTGTCCTGCTGGCCCTAAATCATTTTGGTCAACCTATATTGCACTGTCTCCAGTCTGTCCTTATCATTACTTAGGTGAGGACTTCAGAACTGGGCACAGTACTCCAGGTGGAGCCTCACCAGTGATCTATAGAGAGGTAGTAATACCTCCTTCCTTCTGCTTAAATACCCCTTCCTACAGACCCCAGCATCCTGTTTGCCAATCCTGTTTGCCCTAGTTTAGGCCTTGTTACACTGGTTTGAGTATTTTAGGGAGTTACTGATGATGACCCCTAGGTCTCTTTCCTCAGAAGTTGTGCACAGCTTTACCCCCCCACTCCATCCTGTATTCTGTCCTCGAGTTCTTGTTCCCTATGAGCATCACCCTGCACTTTTTAGCATTGAATTTTGACTGCCAAATTTTTTAACAACTCTCCAGCTTTTGCAAGTCTCTCTGCATCTCCCAAACACTTTCCTCACTGTCTACCATGCCACAGAGCTTAGTTCATCTGCAGAGAGACCCATTTTGTCCTGGATTCCTTCTCCCATGTCGCTAATGAACATATTGAAAATGACTGGACTCAGGACCAATCATTGTGAAAGTGCACCGTAACATACCTCTTTTCTGCTTTTACCCCATTAACCACAACCCTCTCCTGTTTCCCTTCCAACCAGTTTCTCACCCATCTGTATCTTTGGCTGTACCCAGATACTTTAGCTTTTCAACAATGTTCCATGAGGAACCCAATAGAAAGCTTTTCTGAAATCAAGGTAGAGTAAATCCACAGCATGGCCCTTATCCACTACCCTTGTTACCTAGTCAAAAAATACTATCTGGTTGGTCTGACAAGACCTTCCTGCCACAAACCCGTGCTATTTACTATTTTGGATTCCACTGCTCTCCAGTTAGTTTACAAGATCTTCTTCAACTAGTATCTCCATCAGTTTACCCACAATAGAGGTAAGTTGTTCCCTGCCCCCCCAATGGAGCAAGACTGCATCTGCTACTCTCCAGTCTTTTGGAACTACCCCCGTCTGAACTTGAGCTACTGAATAGCCCCACTTGGGGTTCAGTTAATTCCATTGCCAATTCCTTGAGCACCCTCAAATGCAACCCATCTGGCCCCAAGGCCTTATCTATTGTAAGGACTGCTAACCCCTTCCAAACCCTTTCAGTGGTAAATACATGCTGCCTCATCTCAAGGATCCCCTTTGCAGCTGCCTTAATGCTACTCTCTGGCAGAGGTCCTCTGTCTTCCCTTGTGAATACAGAGCAAAAGTAGTTGTTAAGATTGGCTGCTTTCTGCCTATCCCCCTCAATTACACTATCTCCCTCTCTTAGCCTAACAATTCCTCCTCTCCTTCTTTCTTTTTTCCCTTTTTTCACCACCCTTGACCCATAGAAACATAGACTCTGATGGCAGATAAGGACCGCTTGGCCCACCCAGTCTGCCCATTTCTCTACCTATTGGATAAGCTGCAGATCCTAGTTAACCAATTGCCTTATGACTGTCTCATGCATTCTTCAATTCCCCCACTGTTTTTGACCCCGAAACCTCCTCAGGAAGGCTGTTCCATACATCCACCACCCTCTCCCACAATACGCAACTCTGTGCCTGCCTTTGCTCCTCTGAATGCCCTTTTGGTTTCCCTTGTTCTCATTTGGTACTCTCCCCATTCTTCCTCCTCTTGTTTTTCTTTGTACCTGGTCAAGGCCTTCTTTTTAACCCTTACTGCTTCCCTGGCCTTTCTAAAGAACCATATTGGTCTCTTGTACCTTCTTCTTTTGATTATTGTTCTTATGCAAGAATTTGTTGCCTCGAGAATGGCCCCCTTGATTGCCCCCCCATCTTTTCTCCACATCCCAGATGCTGTCCACTCTGACTAACTTGTCCTGAACCAGCTCCCTCATCTGGTTGAAGTCCGCTCTTTTGAAATCTAGGACCACCCTTTGATGAGGGCTTACTTATCCCAAGGGCCAGGTTGAACCATATAGAGTTATGGTTGGTGAACCCTAGTGGCTCCCCTACCCTCACTCCTACCACTTCAGAGTTGGTGAGTACCACATCGAGAATGGCAGCTTGCCTAGTGGGTTCCATAACTATCTGCACCAGCAGGCAGTCCTGCAATGTATCCAGTAAGGCCTGACTTCTGGAGCTCCTGGCTGCTGAAATACCTAAATCAGTATCTGGCAGGTTTAGATCCCCACCACCACTACCACCACCACCTCCTCCCCTTTTACCATCACCCTTTCTAGTTCTGTCCCTAGCTTCTTATCTCTCCCTTCCCCCTGTCTTGGAGGTCTGTAGATCACTCATATTCCTTCTTCTTGTCTGAGGATGCTGTGAGCTGAACCCACAGTGCTTCTGTTTCCCCATTACCTCCTCAGATGTTTCCAGCCTCCACTGCCTCTGTGCCGTCTCTGACATATACGGCTATGCCTCTTCCTTTACCTTTTCCTCTGTCTTTTTCTTCTTCTTTCTTTTCTTTCAATTGTTTAACCAGGAGTGGCACACTAAGCTGAAAGCTTGTTTACAGGTGCGACCTGAGAGCACAGGGAAGTTAAGTGACTTGCTCAGGGTCACACAGTATGCAAGTGGGGTCTGTGGGATTCAAACCCAGGTCTCCAGATTTTCAGCTCAGAGCCTTAAACCACTTTGTTATACTGCCTCTAACCCTGGGTAACCCTGGCTAACCCTGCCTATCCCATCTAAACGTGCTGTAGCCTAGGACTGTCTGGTCTCAAACATCAGTCTCTGTGGCCCAAGTTTCTGTTATGGCTACTAAATCCATCTTAATGTCTGCCACCATTGCCTGCCACTCATTAGTTTTATTTATAAGACTCCTAGCAATTAAGGCAGATCCCTTTCCATCTTTCTCCTGATGCCCTTTTGGTGTTTCTTATTCCTTCTTCCTTATTCTTTCTTAGTCTCCTTAATACGAACGTATGAAATTTGCCAGCAGATAAAGGCCTAGTGGTCTATCAAGTCTGCTTGAATGTGCAGCTAGCACCCCTATTCTGCAGCTGCCCTTCCCTCCCAACCCTTCCCTCCTTGACCCTCCCTTGCCCTGTCCCAGCCCCTTTTGATGCCACTTCTGCCTGTAACACCTCCACCCAGCTACTACCCTCTCCATAAAAAAGTGTCTCCTCATTTCCCTCCTGAACCTTCCTCCCTTCAGTCTCATATCATGGCCTCAGGTGTCCCTCCCCTCCCTTAATTTGAACAGACCCTCCGTACCTGTCTTGTTTATTCCTTTCATGTTCTTGAAGGTTTCAATCATATCCCCCTGTCCCTCCTCTCCTTCAGCGAGTGCATGTTAAACTCCCTCAGCCTCCTCTCATATGGTAAGTCCTCCAGCCCCTTGATCATCTTTGTGGCCCTGCACTGCACCCCCTCCAGTAACTTAATGTCCCTCTTCAGATACAGGCACCAGTACTGCATGCAGTACTCCAGGTACAGTCTAATTAATGATCTATACTGTGGCAAAATAACCTCCCCTCTCCTCAAGGATATACCCCATGCAGTACAACCCAACATTTTGTTGGCCTGTGCAGCTGCCTTCCTACATTGTGCTCAGTTGTTCATTGACCCCATAATGAGCACCTCCAGATCCTTCTCCTCCTCTGTCTCAGCTAGCTGCATTCCCCCAGCTGGTAACTCCTTCTTGGGTTTTTCGCCCCAAAATGCAGCACCTTGCACTTTTTGGCATTGAACCCCAGTTGCCAGGTGTCCAACCAGGTTTCCAGGTTTTCCAGATCATCCTGCAACCCCTGCCATCTCCCTAGGTCATCTACCACTGCTCCCATCTTGGTGTCATTAGCATACAGACTGATCTTGCTCTTTATCCCCAATGATATGTCTGCATTGAACATCCCAAACAATACTGGTCCCAACATCAAGCCCTGCGGAACACCGCACATCACTATCCTTGGGGATGAGAGGCCCCACCCACCACCACCTTCTGTTGCCTTCCCTGAAGCCAGTTCCCTATCCATTTCACCAGTTTTGCACCTGCCCCTGTGTCTTCTAACTTACTTCTCCTCCCATGCAGCACTGAGTCAAATGTCTTACTGAAGTCCAGGTACAGGACATCCACTGCATGGCCCCTGTACTGTTGCCTAGTTACCCAGTCACTGAACTCCACCAGGTTGGTTTGGCAGGATCTGCCACTTCCGAAGCCATGCTGTCTGCTGTCCTGCAGTCCTTTGGCCTCCAGGAGGGCCACCAGCATCTCCTTCAGGATAGTCTCCATCAGCTCACCCTTGATGGATGTGAGACTCATCGGTCTGTAGTTCCCTGGTTTATCCTTGGGGCCAGTCTTGTGGAAGGATACCACATGAGCCATCCTCCAATCCTGAGGTACACACCCTGAGTGTAGTGAGGCATTAAATAGGTCTGCCAAAGGTCCCGCCAGGACCTCTATTTTATTTTTCATGCTGAGTGTAGGTTTTGTCAGCCCTCTGTCATTGGCCTCTTCCCCTAGCCTAATGTGAACTTCAACCTTACTGTTTACCCACCTTGCTGCTACTAGTCCCTTGTTCAGGGGGAGCCCTACCTAGGTTGACCACCTGCACTGCCTTCTCAGTGGTTTGACTAGCCTCCGTCTCCCCCACATTCAGTTTAACTGTCCAATGTAAACATCAAACTTCTGCTCCAAAGCACTGGCCCCCTCTCTCATTAGGTGAAGGCCATCAGCATTGAAGAGACTCCTGTCCCAGAGGCCTCCCAGTCCCCAATAAAGTGTCCTTCCTTTGTCCTCCTTTTTTCTTGGATGTACCAAAAAAGGTCTTGTCACCATCCTTGACTCCTTCTACTATTCTAAACTTAGCACTGGCTTTATACTTTCTCACCTCACTACTAGCTATATTAAGTTTGTCCAGGTAGTCCACTCTATCCTCTTTCCTCTATGTCTTCCTGTATTTTTAGTAGGAAGCACTTTTCTCACTTACGGCACTTACACCCCCATGTGAAGCAGAGGGTTTTTTATGCTTGTCCTTTTTGCCTGTCTGCATCAGACAGCTGTTTGTGATTTCCTGTACACCATTCCAGGTTATGGACCATTCTTCTTCTACAACCCCCTAGCCTCCTGCCTGAGCTTGGCCAGGTACACACCCAGTTGTTCCCCTATTTTGGTGAAGTTGGCTCTTTTAAAGTTTAGAATATGTGTTTTCAAGTTCAGCACTTCCATATTGAGCTGAAAGCACACTGACTGGTATTTTTTGTTTCCCAAGGATTCAGCCACACCGATGCCGCTTGACATGGTCACTGTTTGTCGGCACTGGGTCCAAGATTGCCTTATCCCTAGTCGGTTCAGTCAGCCTCTGAGTTAAGAAAATTCTTCCTTCCCTTCATGCTTTGAAATCTCTCCTCCGTTATTTCTCTACTCACTCCTGCAGTTGTTCTGATACTGCAGAGGACTACTGTCCATTGTCTTCTACTCTACACTGGCTTTAGTCTTTCTCACCTCACTACTAGCTGTCCTACATTTTTCCAGGTAGTCCACCCCATCCTTTTCTCTCTGGGTCTTCCAGTATTTCTTGTAGGAACTTCTTTTCTCCCTCACTGCACTTACAACAACCCCCCTCCTGGAGTGTCCTCTTCCTTCTGGGTCTTCCTGTACTTCTTGTAGGAAGCCTTTTTCTCTCTCACTGCACTTACAACCCCCCCCCGGGGTGAACCATAAGGGATTCTTATGCTCGTTATTTTTGCCTATCTACTTCAGACAGCTATCTGTTATTTCCTGTATCCCATCCTTGATTATGGACCTTTTTTCTTCCACCCCCCCACTCACCCTACCTGAGCCTGGCCAGGTACACACCCAGTCGCTCCCCCCATTTTGGTGAAGTTGGCTCTTTTGCAGTTCAGAGCATGTTTTGGAATTCAGGACTTCCATATCAAGCTGAAACAACAATGACTGGTAATCACTGTTTTGCAGGGGTTAGCCATACTGCTGCCGCCCGACATGGCCACTGTTTGTCAGCACTGAGTCCAAGATTGCCTTATCCCTGGTCGGTTCAGTCAGTCTCTGGGTTAAGAAAATTCTCCCTTCCTTTCATGCTCTGAAATCTCTCCTCTGTGATTACTCTATTTACTCCTGCAGTTGCTCCTGATACTGTGGAGGTCTTCTGCCCATTGCCTTCTACTGTACATCTAAATACAAATGTCAGGCATGTACTCTAAAAAATAATAAAAGATAGGACATTATTATATCAGATGCTCATTTAGTCATAATCATACAGTGGTAGCCATAGCAAAGTTTCTCAGTACTGAGGTATGCCTAGAAGTTTCTCAGTACTCAGGTATACCTAGGAATACTGAGCCAGAATCACATTATAGTCAGCGCAAATTGCAACTTGAGTGCCTCAGTGGTACTTCAAGGCAGGCATCTTTTAGATAACAACCACTGTAATACAATAAAAAACACTTCTGTTGCAAAGTATGCCTACCATCTTTATATAGAGAAGATAAAAACTGTCTATAGAAATCATTCACACCTAGGCTGTATCGAGCCCCCAAGGTATAGATCCATTATGGCTGAGCATCTGATATAATAATGCCCTACTTTTTATCTAATGTTTTAGAATAGATTCCTGATATTTGGAATCACTGTACTTCAGAGTTCATTGGTTCAACAGTCTTAAAGAAAATGTCTCTCAAGAGAAGTGATATATAAATGAATAGCTGTCCATTTTATATCCTCATTGCTTTACTCCAACATCCATAAAATGGGTTTCTATATGGTTTATATTTCCTGATATTGTAGTTTATATGTAAAGCTTTTTTTATAATTACATGCACTAACCAACTATGAAAATATGCCTTTTGGGTAGTTTATACCAGGTTTTGATATTATATTTTTCATTACCTTAATTGCCGGTTGTAATTTTATAAGTGCCTCCTCGTATCATGAGGATGCATCATATTCATTGTTTTAAATTTTGCATTTGTACACATCACTGGTGGTGGATAATATAATGACCAGTTACAATAGTGCTACAAATATAGCATAAGGAAAAAATAGCAATGTCCAAATGGTATACCACAGCCAGCGACAGGGATTAAACAGTGTTTTGCAGTAAGCACTACCCAGGTCACTGTCTGTAGTACTAAGAAGAAGGCAAGATTGGAAATCAAAATTGGTGGATGAGCTGCTCCTGTGGCACAGGGGACTGAGACATGGAGCAGCTTGGCCATAATGGTGGTGGAGATCAGGGTTCTAATCCTGGCATTCAAAATTTGTTTTTCTCCCGTAATCCAATTCCAAATCAGAGTTGATTATTTTAGTTAAGAGGGGTTTGGGGGGGCAGAGCCCCCACTAAAATAAGTATTTGGAATAGTAGCAGTTGTCAGTGTGCTTTGTGACCGCTACCAGTGGCACTGCCATTACTTGAGGCATTTGTTCCTGCCACTGTTCTGCACAGTGCTGTATGGAAGGTGCTGTTATTGACAGCACTGTTCACAAAGGTGCTATTCAGACCTAGTGCAAGATACTATAAGGGCATTTCTGCATTAAGTTACTAACTCTGATAAAACTCTGCTTCAGGAGTGAAATGCTAGTTGTTTTTTCCCCAATCTGGCATAGCATTGCTCCCTGACATTCATTACACTACTGCACTTTTGTTGTTATTAGTATTCATCCTTTGAATTCTCATATGCTTTTCCATTAAGCGGGTTAACATTTTACTGCTGACAATGGAATAACACTGCTTTTTATTTGATGTACAAGTGGCAGGTACACAAATGTGCAATAGTACAATGAATAGCAGGGAGCAATCCTACAATAGATTAATGCAGAAAACAACTAATGTTTCTTTCTAAAACATCACTGTAGATGGTCTCCCATTGTCTGCTTACTTTTTTTCATTGACTTTTGGAGTGGGGGACTGGGCACCTAGTTTTAGAAAGGAGAGTTGGCAGCACCAGGATTTGGCTGTCATGGTTTGCTTACTTTTTTCATTTACTGTCTGACTCTAGGTTTAGGCACTTGGTGTCAGAACTGGGGAAGTTTGGTGGCAACAGGGATGAGCAGCAAGTGGCTACTTGCTTTCATTTTTGTTCACCACCAAACCCCATATTTGGGCACCCAATGTTGGGGGCAGGGAGTGGCACTGTGGCTTGGCTCCTGGTGACTGCCTAGCTGCCTGAATCAGGAGTCACCCAGCAAACCAAGCCCACCATGCCCACCAAACCAGAACTGCATTGCCATTGCTTGCAAGCTTCAGCACAGAAGCTCCCCCCAACCCAACAGTATAGCTAACCTTGAAAGAGTTGTACTATGCTGTGCTTTTTTCATAAAATACTAGAGCACAGTCTGGTCAGTAATGAGAGAGTGCAGCACCAGCTAGCCACCCTGCCCAGCCAGTAGCTGCAGCACAGAGTCAGACCCTCAAGTAAAAGTCCTGCCAGCAGCAAAATCCACCAAGAAAGAAACTGCCTGCAGAACCAGAGACAGGGTTCTGACTGCTTGTGCCTTTTTGTTAAGGTAAGTGGCTGGGTTTATTGGAAAATGTCTCAGTACTGTGGAGATGGGAGGAGAGAGAGACTCAAAAGAGAGAATAAATGGCCCTTGATTTCCTGGCCTGCCACTGCAGGTGGCCAATCCACTGAGGACCATTTTGGTAGGTGGATACCTGCTGTAAAGGGTTGGGATGGCCATTTCTTCTTGTTTGGGTGATGGGGAAGGCTTTACTTCTCCTGCCCCAGGGGGAATAGCTTTTCTGGTGTGGGGGGAGAGGTACTGCTTCTCCTGGCTTGAGGAGGTGAGGATGGCCCGCTTCTTTTGGCTTGGAGGAAGGGTATCTCCCTGTTTCTCCTGGCTTGGGGTGGCCCTGCTTTTCCTGGTTTGGAGGGTGGCCCTATCTTCTGGGCCATGTGGCCCTGCTTCTCCTGCTAGAGAAAGCAAGGACAGGGCCACTCCCCCTCCTGGAACCAGGAGAAGCAGAGTTATCCATCCCAAACCAAGAAAAGCCGGGCCATCTGTACCCCCACCCCAAGACAGGAGAAACAGGGCCATCCCCAGTAAAAAAAATAAAATGGAATTTGAATTTTTATTTTTAGAAACATAACATTCATCATTAGTTCAAATATTCCAAGAAGCAAATATGAATATATATATATATATATATATATATATATATATATATATATATATTTCCAATTGTTTAACCAGGAGTAGCACACTAAGCTGAATGCTTGTTTACAGATGCGACCTGGGAGCACAGGGAAGTTAAGTGACTTGCTCAGGGTCACACAGTATACAAGTAGGGTCTGTGGGATTCAAACCCAGGTCTCTAGATTTGCAGCTCAGAGCTTAAACCACTTTGCTATACTGCCTCTAACCCTGGGCAACCCTTATGCTTTCCATTCCGGTATCAATAGGTGCCCTGGCTTCCAACTGAAGTGCCCAGCCAATGCCCCGGTAACCAATAGAAGCTTGAGCTGCCACTGTTGCTAGCCTTACATGCTGTGAAACTTGATCAAATAGAAATAAAAAATGTAAATGTGGAGGTGGACATTGGACAGAAAAATTAAATGAAAGAGGCAACGAATTTGCAAAAAACTCTGCAAAAACACAATGCTTTTATGGGACTGAACAAGAAAATAAAATGTTAACTTTTATGTATTTAAAAGCACACAAGAATGCTGAAGATTAATGACCAGCATAATCAAAGGTTAAGACTCAAATGTGTTGCAAGGCAATCGAAGAACAGGAGGGTTGAAACCATTAAAATACAAGAAAAGGCACACAACTTCATTAACTATCTAATTACTATAAATATCTTTGTTTTAAAGATACATTTTGCAGGAAATCAACACATATACTACAGAATCAGGTAAATATGTTAGAGTGCAGGAAAAGAAGTACCATTGAAAATAAATAATCTTTTCTTTGTTTATGGAAGTTAGCTGTTCCATAGCTATTTGTCTTACATGCCCTTAAAATGATGAATGTGTTTCAATAGCAATTACAGCCATTACTGTCTTAAGATCTTTTAACAGGTACAATTATTTAGGGGCTCTAGAAACAGTGCTATATACTGCAGGCAGGGCTGCACACACACAGACACACACACACACACACACACACACACACACACACACTGTGGTAAATGGAGAGAACAATAGAGTAATACGAGTCATGCAGTCATCCAAATTACCAAATGGAAGACCACACTCTCACTGTTCAGTTAAATAGTTCTCAGTCTCCTACTCACAGCAATACATCAGCATTGTGGCATCACCATGCTGCCATAAAAATTGGCAGGATCATCTTAATGATGATGTCATGGCAGGCAGATATTGGAATGCAGCTCTTATTCCTAAAGAGGGCACCGAGCTTAGGGTGAAGTTTTTTGTACATGGCATCTATGTGCTGAATAAAACCAAGGTGGTGGTTGAGCCAGACACTGAGATATTTAAATGATGGTACATCATCAATTTGACTCCCATCCAGGGTGATGAAGGTGGGGAGAGAAGAGAGTCTATAAAGCCTCTGCTGAATGCCGAAGCACATGGAAACAGTTCTTGGCACTAATGGATAATCGATTTGCCCTGAACTATTTCTGGACATTTATGTATGTGTAGCATTAGTGTGTTAGAGGTTGTGCTGCAGCCGTGGTGCTGTTGTGGTATTGTTGGTTAGGGAGATTGGTAGTTAGGCAGGTAGTGAGGTAGGGATGTTGAAGTGTTGCGATTTGATTCAGAGTTCCGCTATGCTGTCAGAATGTTCCGTATGTGTGTTTCTGAATATGTGATGGTGCAGTGGGATATGGTATGATTTTATTTTTCTGTATGGTGTTGGCAGAGGTGTTTTCTGTTAGTGGGTGCCAGGTGGTTGGAGTTAGTGGTTATATTGGGGGGGTGTTGTGTGGGAGCAGTGCCGAGCTGTTTGTTTGAAGATGGTATCCAAGTTTCTAAATATCCTAAAGGGAGACTGCTACTGGCATCGGTTATCTCTACCAGAGAGATAAGGAGGTGGATCAGAAGGTGTACCAGAGTTTGTGTATCATATGTATGGTTTAGGACTTTTTTGGCTTTGCTGGGGGGGGGGGTTGGCTTCTAGAGTTGCAGTTTTGACACATGATATTATTGCTGTGGGCTGTCATTGTGTGTGTTATTGTGTATTTGCTCATGTTTCATTTGCAATTTTGCAGCAGCTGGTATTATGTGGAACCCTCTGCAGCATAGTGAAAGTCATTTAAGCTGTGTTACACTGTCTCTTAGTTGCCCCAAGCCCTGCCATTTATTACTGTGACATAGCTGCATTGTGTGTCTCTCTGCAGCATAATGAAAGCTATTTAGGCCGTATTACACTGTTTGTTAGGTGTCCTGAGCCCTGTCATTTATTGCTGTGACTTAGCTACACTGTGTATCTCTCTGCAGCATAGTGAAAGACATTTGGGCTGTATTACAGTGCCTGTTAGGTGACCCAAGCCCTATCATTTATTAGTGTCTGTGACATAGTCAGCTACATTGTCTGTCTCTGCAACAGTTAGTGAAACAATATCCATTCCTCTCATGGCTCTGTCTACTATGTCTCATATTTCCCAGCCTAAGTCTACTAAAAGGAAGAACAGTTCTGCTGTCTGTGCAGTTGTTAATGATGTGGACAATATGATTCATACCACTAATGAAAAATATAATGACAATAATAATAATAACATTACCAGTACTGGCACTAAATGTCCTCCTGAACCAAAAAAGCATGTTAGCAATAAAGTGACAGTAGAGTTTCGGAAAGAACTGACTGGAATGACTTGTAGAGGTACTGAACGTTTGCCACATGTACCTGAATACTTCCAGCTGCTGATGCAGCATGTATGGAGGCATCCTCCTCAAATATAAGCTAAGGTGCTGAGGCAGCGAATGCTGATGGAGATGGTGGTGATGGGGAGACTGGGAATGGAATAGCCCAGGCTATGTCCCACATGATGATGATGATGGCACTTCCAGTTCTTCTGAATCTTATGTCAATGAGGTCTGTAGATTTGATGAGGGGTTAGGAGAGGATGCAGCTGTAAGGCACGGAGGGCAAATGTAAAAAAAAAATCATATGCTAAACGTTAGAATAGGAAGATGAGCATGAATGAGAACAATTAATCTCAACAAGAAAATGGCACTGTAGGGTTTTCTCCAGGTCCATTAACTGTACAAGAAATAGTGCCAGGCACCATGGTACAAAACAAAAATAGGTAAATCTTTAGTGTGGAATTTATTTTATATTGACCCTGCAGACAACTCTCGAAATATATGCAGTCTGTGCAAAAAGAACATCAGTGGTGGTGGCAAAGTGGGAGATTTTGAAACATCAGTAATGATACAACATGCAAAGGCAAAACACCCAATTGAGTGAGGCAGGGCAAGAAGTGTAGTTGATATGGGTGGTAGTGAAGGTGGTGGTGGCAGTGATGACCATAGTGACAATGAATTGGAAGCAGGAACTGACATTGAATTGCCTGATGTGTCCTTACAGTTTTCCCAGACATAGATTGTTTTCTTCTGACACCATCAAGTACTGCAAAATCCCAAAGTAGTGCTCCATGTGAAAGAGGTGTGAAAAATACATTCCCCAAAAATTAAAAATATCTTGTGATTCTCGCCAACAAACATTAAAAAAAAGTGTTGCAAGGACATCAGAATTTATCTACAAGCATCCAACATGCTAGCTGTTAAATAGAGCCATGGCAGAGCTGGTGGCTAATTGTCAACTCCCTTTTGTTGCCCAAAAAGGTTTCCTCAAGTTCATGAATTGGATTGGACCACAGTTCACCATTTACTGTCTAGTGTATTTCTCGAAAAAGTCTGTTCCATAGTTGTATGACTTGGTGTGTACTGCAGTCACTATGCAGCTTAAACTCTCTTAGGTGAAGCAGGTCCACATAACCACAGATATATGGACCAGCCAACCAAACAATTGACTACCTGACTGTTACAGCTCATTGGGCATGTTTTCAGTCAGAAAGTAATAATCCCCACTGTACCATAAGCAGTTATAGGAAACAGCATCTATTATGTGTCACCACTTCTGAGGAAAATCACACTGCTGTGAATATTTTGCAGGAGATGGAGAACAATTTCAGAAATGGCTTACTCCATATTCCTTATCTCCAGGGTTTATAGTGTCAGATAATGATGCCAATATAATCAAAGCTGTTAGAGGCGGCAACTACCAACACATACTCTGTTTGACACATTGTTTAAATATTTCTCATCCATAGTTTATTAAATGGAAACAGAAATGCTGAAAACCTGTTAGGTCTTGCTAGGAAAATATGTGACCATTTGAACCACTCTGTGAAAGCATAAAAATCCTAAAGGGGCTGCAGAGCTCAAACAACTTACCCTTGCATACATTAAAGCAGGAAGTACCAACCTGCAGTTATTCAACATTTTATATGTTGGAAAGGTTTCTTAAACAGAAAAAACTGTATGTGACTACACCATGTAGAATCAAATAGGCAAAATAGACATCATGTTCAGTTTCAGCAGCTGGACTCTACTGAAATCTTTGATCACCTTATTGGAGTGATTTAAGGCTGCCACACACAATGTCAATGCAGACAGTGCAACTCTAAATCAAATTCTTCCTGAAAAATTTTCCTTGATGACATAAATAAAGCCTTTCATTCAAAAGAAGGCATCACTGCTGTTATGCTGACAGATGGCTTGCGTCATAGACTGTTGTCTGATAAGAGAATAAATGCTATGTTTAAGAATGACATCTACTGTGTGTATTGGCTACATTGCTAGATCCCCGCTTTAAGTGGAATATTGAAGCTATCCTTCCTACAGGGGAAAACTTTGAGTAGTGGAGTCAGAGAGATCTTCAACTAACCAAATGTGACATTGCCCCACTGGCACCATTAACTGATGTACAGTAGTCTAACCCTGCTGCGCACAATAGCACATCTATCAATTCTTCACAATTACCAGTGTCATCAGCAAGTGAAATGACATCTCCAGCTACTTCTTGGGCATCCTATGTTCCGGATCTGAAAGACAAAGCACTTCTGAGTCACCTGCAACAACCTGGACTAGTATCCTGTAAAGAAAGAACAGCTGATTTATCTGCCAAACTGGTAACCATCTCATGCAGCACAATGATTCTGGAGTATTTTGCAGACCATATTGTGACTGGTCTTGAGGAAGATCCATTACTCTATTAGAAGCAAAATTGAACAATATGGCCAGATCTAGCAAATCTTGCAATAATGTACCTCAGTTGTCAAGCTTCAAGTGTACAGTATATTCAGAATGCATAGTTAGTGCAGCTGGAGGAATAGTCACTGACCACAGAACACTGTAAATCCTGTAAATGTGGAACAGCTTACATTTCACAAAATGAATGCTGACAATTTCCTAATTGCCCCAAACAATGAATTATGCAAGTCTGACCCCGAACATGAACAACAGCCTGAAAACACTGATACTGAATGAATATGATGACTAGGTTTTGTACAAAACTAATAGAACCACCACCACTGCCACCATGCCAGCTACATGTGTCACACTACTCTTAGTTTTCTTTTGTCAGTCATCTGTTTTATATTATGTAACTCTGATGCCCACCATGGGTATCATTTTTGGAAACAGCAACAGCTTCACTCAGAGCAGCTGCACCTCTCATACTTGCCTCATCAATGCCTGCCAAGGGTAGAATTTTTGGAAAGAGCAGCAGGCTCAGTCAGAGCAGCAGCACATCATGTACCTACCTCAACAATGTCTGCCATGGGTATAATTTTTTGAAACAGCAGCAGGCTCACTCAGAACAGCTACACCTCTTGTACCTGCCTCAGTGATGCCTGCCATTGGTATAATTTTTGGAAACAGCAGCAGGCTTGCTAAGAGTAACTGCGCCTCTCTTACCTGCCTCAGCAATGCCTACCATGGGTATATTTTTTGGAAACAGCAGCAGGCTCACTAAAAGCTGCTGTGCCTCTTTTACCTGCCTCAGCAATGCCCACTATGGGTATAATTTTTGTACACAGCTGCAGGCTCACTAACAGCAGCTGCTCATCTCGTACCTGCCTGAGCAAGGACCACCCTGGGTATATTTTTTGGAAACAGCAGCAGGCTCACTAAAAGCAAGTGTAGCTCTCATACCTGGCTCAGCAGTGCCCCCCATAGGTATAATGGGTTGGGGCACCTAACAGACAGTCGAATAGCAAAATAAAATAGTCTTTCACATGAGTTTTGTTATGGTCAGGGTTCAGTAATTGGGTAGTAGAACAGGTCAGGTAATAACTACCCAACCCAATCCAACTACTCATTTTTCATACAAGTATTTTTAGGGTACTTTAGAAGTACCCATGGGTAGTCTTGAGGGTTGGGTATTTTAGTACCAGACCATCCCTAATAATAAGTCATCTTGGACTGTGTCCAGGAGCAATTAGTTTCTGCTGTAACTGGCTTGAGGGACGCTCAAGTCTACCTCTGGTAGGTTGAGGTCACCCAGCTCCAGGCCTGTACATTCATGTTGATTCAGAGACTTGTGCACCACCCCCATCCTGATCCTTCTCCCTGCTGCTGTTTGAACCTGTACCCATATCATCTCAGTCTCCCCTCAATCGTCTTTCTCGGCTGTAATACCTTCCCTGACATAAATTTCCAAGACAGCACTCTACCTGGAGGCTGGCATAGTCAGTGCTGTTCCTCCCTATACATTTAATCTACATTAGGACTTCACTGACTGTGGTTATCACTAGTAACCAAGAAAAGCCACTCTCCTGCTGCTTGATTGGTAAGTTGTAACACATGTTACCATAGAACTCTTAGGAGTAGAATGGAAATGACTCCTGTACAAATGTGCTTACTTCCTGGATGTCGTTTTACAGGCAAGTATTTCTATATGAGAAAAACACTGACGTGACCTGGCGGCATCATGTCATATACAGGCATTTCTATTCTAGTTCTAAGAGTTCTATGCATGTGCACGTGCATGTTACCAATCAGGCAGCAAGGCTTGTGATGTAACAATGAATGTGGTCATATGCTGGAGATGTAGTAGGTGGAACAGAACTAGATATGTCTGCTTCCAAGTAAAGCATTGTTTTTCACATCACACCCAATTATATTAGGTGGAAAACCAATGAGCACATAGAAAAGGAAAAAACACTTTGGAAGTAAAAAAAAAAAAGTAATAAAGAAATACATTTTGAAACCATTAATATTTTCTGCCTGCTATTTTTTGGTGCTACTAGCTCTTTAATGTTAAGTAGTACTCCATCTCTTTAAGTGACTTGCCCAACCAAGGTTATACAATTTTGTGTGAACACATGCTTTAGCAGGGTTCAAACCTGTGATTTCCTGGTTCCCGACTCATGCTCTAACCACTAGACCACACAACCTCTTCGAGCTTATAACCTTGATATTTGTGACTTTTTTATTTAAGCTGTCATAGCATATATATAGTCAGGCTCATAAAGATAAATAGAAGAGCTATTTGTCTGTGGCACCTATTATCATGATTTATACAATGATGGTGAGAATACAGTTTTGCAAATAAATGCATTTATTTTCATGTATGACCAGCCTAAAGTGGAAATAAATAATTTCTTTTATAAAATGGAGGGAGAAAATCTTGCATCCTGATTGGTTGTTACCTGTGCATCAAATTCATTTGATGCACAGGTAAAAACAAGCACTGAAAATCAAAACCACAGTACACAAGTCACAGTGCCATTAGAACTCTGAGCTTTTGAAATGCCGCCATTGTTTTATCATCTAACTGACCAAAACGATATCCCTGATGCCTGCACCCACTCTCTCCAGAAGCTAAATTTTAAACAGCTCCTCTCTGCAGTTTCCAAATCTCTAAGTAAAGCCTTACACATATATTTCATTTTAAACAAAATTTAAATCTGAATAGTCTTACGTCCGCTTTCCTTCAGTTACTCCATCCCGAGTTTGTTAGTTCCTGATATCTGTGCTGCCCGTAATGCTTCTGTTCAACAGTTTAAAATAAAACACAGTTACCTTTTCTCTAAAACAATAAATTCAGTTTACAGCCACCGCTTGTTAAACTCCAGAGTACAGCCACAAGCTTGGATTCGAAGAAGGCACTGCAGAAGTTCAGCCCGTCTCTCCCAAAGCCTGCTCCCTGTAAGGCTGTTTTTTTTTCCTTGAAACAATGAACTGGGGGGGGGTCAAGGAGGGATAGCACAGCTGCCCCTGTCTGTGCTGCCCATCCAGCTTCTACTCCTGCACTTTACATACTTTATATACAAATCATTGTGGGTTTTTTTGTGTTTTTAAACATTTAGCTGACTTCACACACTCCGTTCTCCCCTACTATTCTGTTGCGGAGGAAGCACAACCAGTCCGACCTCTCTCTGTATCTTGTCACTCATCCCGTTGTGACTATCTGCTGTGCTCCAGAATGTAATCAAACAAAAGATGTTTACTCAGTTATTGACCCGCTGCAGTTAGGTAGAACTACCTTCTGCCCTTCCTTTTAAATTTTGTTATGATAACTGGCTTCTGTGCAACTCGCGGTCTGGATGACAGAAACAGATCCATCATCACATGTTCATTTCCTGTTCATCGCCTCCTCAAAGGAAATGAAACAACACTGCTGACACTAATGGACAAAATGGACAGCACATGCAAAATGAGGTCATTATTAAATACTCCATGCCTGCTCCAGCAGCAGTTTTTGCCCACTCGGTGCAGCCACCAGTAGCGGTTGAAAAATAATTTAAAAAAGACCTAGTTCTTTCTCTCTTTCTCTTTCTCTCTAGCTTTCCTGTTCTATGTGCCCCAGTTAAATAAAAAGCAAATGCCCCACCAACTGTGTGCCCCCCCCACAAAGAAAATGAAACAACACTGCTGACACCAAAGGACAAAGATCACTAAAAATACCACCAACATCTTAATCTGGTTTAAGGTCAGTTGGCATTCATTTGTATGCCCCTCCCCCGGGTTGTGCCTGAAAATAGGCAGGATTTGTCTACTGCACTTACCCGGTCAACAAAAACTAAATAAATAAATAAAATGGGCAGCACATGCAAAATGAGATCATTAATAAATAGGCAGAAGGACTATTTTATCATAAATTCACTGTCGCGAATCTGTTTATTCTACATAAAAACATGATTTTTTGGAGTGTAAAAAATAATAAAAAAAAAAAGTAGCCCATTTTATAAGCACAATAAGACATTGTGCATTGAACAGATATCACCGCACACCCAGGGCTAAAGGCACTCAAAAAACACACAAAAAAACACCACGCACTCCAGAGCCAGGAGAGTGACTCACCCTCCTGTAAAGGTGTAATAAATTGCAATAAATAGCACAGATACAGTTTTAGCTGCAAAAATATACTTTATTTGTATGAATTCAAAGATTACAGAAGAAAAGTGAGTGAAGACACAACAACTGTGTGCAAGGCACTGAAGTTAGCTATAGGCCCTTGACCTGTGACCTCGTGTCTTATTATGCCCCTGGGCGTGTAGTAATATCTGTTCAATGCACACCCCATCGTGTCTTATTGCTTATTATAAAAAGGTTCTCAGAAATGCTACAATCTGATTGGCTGTTAGGATTCCAACAGCCTTACATTAATCCATGTTGTACTGTCATGTACAGCCTGATCACAATGCACATGGATTCTTCCTGTCAGCATTCCATCCTCTAGCACTGCTAAATGACTGGAATGATGCATTCTGATTTTGAACTAGCATTCTTAAACTGTTGGTGGAAGAACTATGTTATTAAAAATCTCCCTCTAAATGAGGAAAACATTCAAAAAGTATTCTTTTAACCCTCTTCTTTTGGAACATTTTTTTATAATAGCAATAAGGCACTCCCAGGAGTTAGATTAACAGTCAGTTAATCACTCCCTAGGGGCAATATGGCACTCAACTGCACCTCGTGCCACATTACACCCCTAGGGGGTGATTAACAGACTGTTAATCTAACCCTTGGTCATGCCTTATTGCTTAAGTCAATGTTAGGTGGGTCATCACAATTTATTTCCACTTTAGACTGATCACAAAGGAGCTTTTGACCAATGGGAAAACAGCCTGAACAATGACCTGATGACATCACAATGGCTTTTGCTGCAATTAAAAACAGAGCAGACCAGTGAAATCAAACAGAAACAGCTAACTCTTCATTAAAAGAACTAATCTTGCAAAAGAGGCACTGTCATTTTATAAATAACATTTGCCATGGGCTGACTAAAAAATATCACATTTATTTGTACCTGCAGGGTTTGACCTCTACAGACCTTACTTGTAGCCCTGCATGCATGAGGTTATAGAAGTCAAAACCTGCAGCTCAGAATCAATATCATATTTTTAGTCTGTGCTTGGTATATCCCATATTTTCTCAGTTAAGGTGGATGACAAAGCAAACATTCTCACTATAGGTCCTTCAGAATAAAAGATTAACAGCATTTCATTATGGAACTTGCTTGTTCTCAGAAAATGTTATTTACATACGAACATACAAGCATACGAAATTGCCAGCAGATACAGGCCATTTGGTCTATCTAGTCTAGTCGAGTGTGCAGCACTTCAGTCTATTAGACTGCAGCTGCCCCCTCATATGCCCACCCCCGTCTCCCACCCCTCCCCAGTTTGTAGCCTCCCTTGAATCTGTCCCACCCTCTTGAAGCCCCCAACACTCTGCAGTGATATGACTTCCTCTGGCAGAGTGTTCCACCCTGTCACCACCCTTTCTGTGAAATAGTGCCTCATCAGTTCCCTCCTTGAACCTGCCCCCTTCCAACTTCATAGAGTGTCCCCTGGTTTCCCTTCTGCCCTTCAGATTGAACATACACCTAATGTCTACCCTGTTCAAACCTTTCAGGTACTTGAAGGTCTCAATCATATCCCCTCTCTCTCCCTTCTTCCCTCCAGGGTATTCTCTCAGTCTCTTCTCATATGGTCTGTCCCTCAATCCCAGGATCATTTTTGTTGCCCTGCGCTGTACCTCCTTCAGTAGTTTGACATCCCTTTTCAAGTAGGGGCACCAGAATTGCACACAGTACTCTGGGTGTGATCTCACCAGGGACCTGTACAGGGGCAAGATGATCTCCCCACTCCTAGAAGTAATCCACCTTACTATGCACCCTAGCATACTGTTTGGCTTCACTGCTGCCTTCCTGCATTGAGCAGGGTGGTTCATCTTCCCAGTTAACAGCACTCCCAGATCCTTCTCCTTCTTGGATTTTGTTAACGGCACACTCTCCAGCCAGCAATTGTGTCCTGGGTTCTTGCCTCCTAAATGCATCATGTTGTGCTTCTTGGCATTGAAACCAAGCTGCCAAGTATGAGACCATTCCTCCAGTTTTGCCAAATTCTACTGAAGTACTTTTGCCCCCCCCCCCATCTACCTGGGCACAAATCTTTGTGTCATCTGAAAAGAGTCTGATCTTGCTCTTAATCCCTATTGTGAGACCCTACCTAATGTTGGCTATGAAATGTTAAACAGAACCGGTACCTGCACCGAGTTCTGTGGTACACCACTTGTTACTGCCCTGGGTTCAGATGCCCCCCCCCACAACTACTACCTTCTTCTGTCTACCCTGCAGCCAGTTCTTGACCCATCTGACCAGTTTCCTCCCTGCTCCCAGATTTTTCAACTTGCAGGTCAGCCTACCATGTGGCACTGAGTCAAAGGCCTTGCTGAAATCCAGGTAGGAAACATCCACTGCATGTCCCCTGTCCAGTGCCCTTGTAACCCAGTCATAAAAATCAACCAAATTCATCTGGCAAAATCTGCCCAAGACAAACCCATGCTGCCTGCTGTCCTGGAGATTGTTATCCTCAAGAAATTGCACCAGTCTTTCCTTGAGGATTGTCTCCATCAGTCTTCCCACAATTGCAGTAAGGCTCACCAGTCTGTAGTTCAGTTCATCTTTGGCCACACTCTTATGGAGAGGCACCCCATGTGCTTTCCTCCAGAGGTACCACATGTGCTTCCCTCCAGTCCTTGGGCACACACCCTGAGTTCAGAGAGGTATTGAACAGGTCTGCTAATGGCCCTGCCAGGACCTCTCCCAACTCTCTCAGCACCCTGGGGTGGATTCCATCTAGACCTGGTGCCTTGTCCACCTTCAGGGACTTAAGGCCCTCCCACACCCTTTCCACTGTGATTTCCCCATCCATGGTTGCTTCGACCCCACCCTCTCCCAGCTCACCCATCCTCTCAGGTACGGACCCATCCCTCTCCTTGGTGAAGACTGAGCAGAAGTATTCATTAAGTAATTCTGCCTGCACAGACCCCGTTTCTACCCACCCACTTCCCCTCCTCATCCTAACAATTTAATCCTTACTCTTTCTCTTCTCTGATATAGCTGAAGAAAGTATTTTCTCCTTACTTGATCCCCTGTGCTAACCTTCATTCCCTAGCCAACTTTGCTGCCCTTACCACTCTGCTCACTTCTCTGAATTTCTTCACATATTCTTCTCTATCTTCTGCCCTGTTGGATCTCTTGTAGGTCCAAAATGCAGTCCTCTTTTCCCTCACCTTCTCCACTACCTCTCTACTCTTCCAACTTGATTTCTTGGTCCTGGCTTTCTTGCTCTGGTTCTTGACACATGTTTTAGTGGCTTCAGCCAGTCCTGCCTTGATGACTGCCTATTTTTGTTCCGTGTCCATTTCTGGGTGGATGCTTGCCATATGACTTTCCAGTATATGTCCCATCCTGCCAAAGTCCACCATTTTGAAGTCCAAGACCCTAGTTTTTATAGTGGCTACTTCCCTACCCAGACTAATTGAGAGCCACACTGTGCGGTGGTCACTGCTTGCCAGAGGTTCCTCTACCCTTACATCCCTGACCTGTTCCTCATCTTCCAGTACCAGGTCTAATATATTCCCCTCCCTCATAGGTTTCATTACCCTCTGGCTAAGGAAACCATCCTAGAATGCTTCCAGGAGGATCTGCTCCCTGGCATAAGAGGTTGCTGGGATGCTCCAATCTACACCAGTAGATTAAAGTCCCCCACCATCACTGGGCCTACTTATCTGCTCCCCTAGTTCCCTATCAATGTTCTTGTTCTGGGCCAGAGGTCTATAAACAACCCCCAGACAGATCTTGGTCCCTTTCTGGCTGTGTAGTTGCAACCAGATTACTTCTGACCTGCCCTCCTCCCCTTCCTCCCTATTATATCTGATCTCTTCGCTTATAATAAATGGCAACCCCCCCAACCCTTCCCTTTATCTCTATCCCTCTGGACTAGCTTGTACCCTGGGATGGTTAGGTCCCAGTCATGGTGCCTGGTAGCCCACTTCTCAGTAATGGCAGCCAAGTCCATGTCCCCCTCTGCCATCAATGCCTGCAACTCTGCCAACGTGTTCCCCAGGCTCCTAGCATTTAGTGAAAACATTCTCCATGCTGCCCTTGTACTTCCTGCTTCCTTACCCTTCATGCCAACCCCTATTTCACCTAAGGTCGTATCTATCCCTGTGGTGGGGAGAGGTCCATTGGACCACCTCCCCTGGGATTCCCAGCTCCAATGCCTCCCCCCTACCTAGTTTAAATAATACCTCTCACTGATGAAATCCCCCAGTTTCTGCTTCAACACCTGTGACCTTGCCCTGCTTAGGCGTAACCTATCCCCTGCATAAAGATCTGTGTTATCCCATGTGCTACCCCAGTACCCCACCAATCCATACCCCTTGGCCCCGCATCATTCTCTCAGTCACTTGTTGAAGTCACTGATTCTTCTCTTCCTGTCTGTACTAGCCCTTGGCACTGGCAGAACTTCTGAGAAGGCTACCATTGTTCCCTCTTTGCTGTATAGTTTTCCCACTTCCCCGTAGCTTTCTTGTACCTCCTCTCCCATTCCCAGGTACACCACAATGTGCATCTTCCCCCCACCTTCCCCACATATCTGCCCATATGCTGCCCCACTCTACCTGCTGTCATGCCTGGCATGCATTCTACCCAGATGTTACTTTTTCTGGCACCCCATCCCCCATATTATACTCTTAAGTATAGAATCCCCTAGAATTATGACTCTCTGATGCTTATCCTGCTCACCTTCTTATTGCCCTCCACTCCCCTGCCCCCCAACTTGTGAGGCGCTCTCATCCCCACGTCTAGCCTCCCCTAACATTTGCCCTGTTCTCTCCCCCCTCACAAATATGACCAGGATACTGACCTCCACCTCCGAGCTATTTTCCATCTGTGGAACCTCCCCTTTGCACTCACTTGTTGCTCCATCCACCATGTCACCACCTCCTCAGCTATTACTTTCCTCTGTCTTCCCTGAAATGTTGCCCTCCCTCACTTGGACTCCCCTCCTTTCCCCATCCTTAGCCGTCCCTGGGCTGCCTGCCACTTCCCCATCCTCCTGCCTCCTTGTTCCTTCCTTCCCTCCAGAGAGGCTGCACCACCATCAACTCGCTGCACCCACTGCTACTGTGTCTTCTTAGTGTACTGCCTACCACCTCCCCAATGTGTACCTTTTCTCCGTAGTGTCCTCTCCCTGCTCCTTCACTGCAGCTTCCCTCCTCTCTGCTACCTGACCTTTCAGACTAGCCAACACTGAGAATCTGCTTGCAGTGCTAATCTCCTTTCCTTGAATGAGTCCAGTCCCCCTTTCCACAGGATGATATCCTTGCTCCAACCCAGTCTTAGTCATGCTCCTGTGCCTGACCCTCCTCCAGTCATCACTTCTTTCCCTTGGCTGCACCCTCTTGTGTGGCTCTCCTGCTGCCCCACCTAGTTCCCCCTTATTTTTGCCTGTTTTGAGCTATTTTGATGCCTCATTAGTTTCCCCTTCTGGCTGTGTGCACCTCTATTCTGTCTTCTCCATGCCTCCAGTTCCCTTCTCAACCACCCTATTTTCTACCTGAGCTGGCCCACCTGTCAACACACCCTACAACCCCTAGCCCTCCAAGCCACTCCCAGGAATATGGCTGCTCCACATCCTTGGCAACATACAACCCTTCCCATCTCCCACCCTATTTGACTGCCCCTGCACATCCTCTCCTCCCTTAACCTAGTCCTAGCCCACTCTATGGAACCCTTCCCTCACCTTGGACTCTCCATGTCTGTACAGAAAATATGTGGCCCTCCCAGTTAGGCTCTTGCCTGTCTACCAGCGTGGCCCGCTGCCTGCTATCCTGCCTGCTGTCCTCCCTGCTGATGCCCTGCAGATGCTACTCAAAATGCTGCAATCCTGCTTTGTGGCACTCAAGCTTAGAGGCCACTCAAGCTTTGGGGTCACTGGGTCCCCCTTTGAAATATAGTTGGATCCCAGCCCCACTATTGGCTGGTTCAAGTCACATGACCACCCCTCCCCTCCTCTGTATTTCCCAATCTCTCCCTCTCTCCCTCAGTTAAATGCCCCCCTCCTCCCAGCCAAGACAAAATCATTTGTTTTGCAGTTACACTATTTAAATCACACAGCACACATTGTCATCTCATTAAATGCTACCTTAATCCTAAAAGAAAACAAACAGTACAGAGAAGGTACTTATCTTCTAGCTCCAGCTGCCTGCCTCCCTCTGTTGAGTTTCAACTCCAGCTGAAAGCAAACAAGTTAAATTGCACTGTAACAATCACTCATTCAAACAACATGAAGTCTTGCTGTATTCTGACAAATTGTAGTGAGGTCCAACCTTCGAACTGCCCCGGAGATGAAAGAGTTAACTTTCCATGCCAGGCATGAAACACTGAGCTCGAGCTTGGTTGAGACTCTGTCTGTTGCTGTTTGAACTCAAACCGTCAGATTCTTTACTCCGCCTCACTGAACATTCGCTCCGGAGATTTTCTCCTTTGCTCGGTTCAATTTGTCGGTTAAAGTACCTTTTCTCGGTTTTTGACCGAATTTAAACCGTAACCTATCGGTTCAGCCTCTGTCTGTGGTTTCGTGAGTACTAGATAGGCTTATTTTTTGTTATTATTCTGTGTGGAACTTGTAAACGTGGGATCGGTTCGGTTCGAACCGATCAGGTTGTTTAAAAAAACTTTATTCTGCTTTTAGAGTGTGGTAACCGATTCTTATCGGTTCTAAAAAAAACAGATTTTATTACGTTTTTTTTCACGACCCATAACACGGTCAGGAACTGATAAGGGTGTCTTGCCTGGTGGATTGCCGAAAAAAGGGTAAGTTTTTGTTAGGACTGGCCATGTCTGAGAAACCCAAAAGAAAAACCGGGCCCACTGGGTTTCAACACTTTAGTGTGTGTGGGGAAGTCTTTGCTAAGGCTGATCCCCACACAACCTGTGTTTATTGTCTGGGGTTTGACCACCTTGATTCAGACTGCCAGATTTGTAACAATTTTCCTGCAACTACCCTGGAAAAAAGAGTTGGTAGGCTCAGGGAAAGGGAGGCCAAGAAGTCCGCTGACCCAGATGGCCAGCCCGGTTCAGTTCCAACTGAACCAGAAGGAGTGCCCTCTGACCAGAGTGAAACTTCTTCGGGCAAAAGGAGAACCGACCGAGGGGTCAGTTCCGGTTAAAAGAACAAGAAGGGATAAATCAGCCGGTGCAGATCCACAAGTTCTTTCTCCCACCGCTGATGAAATAGCCAAAGCGATAAAGATTGTTCAGTCGCTATCCCCGGTTCCGACCGAACTGGCACCATTAGGAAGGCGCTTGGTTTGGTCGGTTCCCCCGGTTTCGGATTATGATTTAGAGGAATTTTATGAACCGGAGGAGGAGGAGGAAGGAGAGTATGAGGAAAGTGAGTGTGATTATGAAAGTCTGGATGTGCCCATTGACCCGGACATCTCCCCAGACAGACCTTCAGGAGTGTCTCCTCCTAAGCTTTCTGAGTCCCCTTCCCATTTTATGTTTTACAAAAAAGTGGCTGAAACTCTTCAGCTTCCTATGGAAGAAGCTGTGGATGACCAGGAGGAGCCTAACTATGTTGAAATGATGGATATCCCAGAGTCCAAGACGCTGTCTATTCCCCTTCATAAGTCCTTTGGGAAACAGACAATGAAAATTTGAAAGACTCCTAATTCTATACCTCCTGTGGATAAGAGAATGGACAAGAGGTAGCTCTCTCAGGCTCAGATACAGAGTTCCTTACCCAGCAATGCAGCCATGTTGGGGTAGTGCAGGCTGCAGCCTGTGATAAGGCAAATATACCCTTGGCTTCACACCCCCCAGATAAGGACTCCAGGAGGACTGATGTCATGGCAAAGAAACAGTACATGGCAGCATCCTTGGGACTCAGGCAGGCTAATTATATGGCCTATACAGCTAGATATCAGAAATCTAGGTGGGACACTGTAATGGCTTTAGCTAAACAGATCCCTGGCCAGCTTGCCAAGGAGCTGGAGCAGGTGGCTGCGGATGGTATCGAGGCATCCAAGGTGCAATTCCATGCTGCAGTGGACTCCAATGATGTTTCATCTAGAGTCATGGCTACATCTGTGGCCCTTCGTAGGATGGCTTGGCTCAGATGTACTAGCCTGTCTCAGGATATCCAGACTAAGGCCATGGATTTTCCTGTTGTGGGTAATTCTCTGTTTGGGGAGCAAACAGAGAACTACATGAAGAAAATGGATGAGTACAGGACCACCTACAGGAGTGCTCAGGCCAAGGATAGGCAAGCCACTCCTCAGAAGCAGCATCCCAGGGACAGGGGCAGGCCTTTTCATAGGGCTTTCTACCAAGCCCAGGCCTCCTCTTCTACTTATGCTCATGGGGGTTCTATAGAGGGAGAGGCAGATGGGGTGCAAACAGGCCTGCTTCCACCCCTCAGCCTAAAGCCCCTGCCAAACAGGCACCCTGATGGGTTTGCCAGGGCCATTTCTCCACCACCTGTAGGGGGCAGGCTGGCTTACTTTGTCCAGGACTGGATGTCTTTAACATCAGACAAATGGGTCCTGGAAGTAGTAAGCCAGGGAACGGGTTCTCAGCTTCAAAAAAATTCCAAAGATGAGAACCAGATCCTTTATACCTGCAAATCCTTCAGAGGCACTTGCCCTAGAGGCAGAGGTCTCTTTCCTCTTGACTCTCAGAGCCATAGAGAGGGTTCCACCCCTACACAAAGGGAAAGGATTGTACTCCAGGTACTTCCTAACCCCCAAAAAGACAGGAGAATGGCAGCCCATCCTGGATCTCAGATATTTAAACAAGCACCTTTTAAAGCCAAAGTTCAAAATGGTGACTCTGGGAATAATTCTACCCTCTCTAAGGCCAGGGGACTGGCTAGTCTCCCTGGACCTCAAGGATGCCTATTTCCATATTGTCATCAGAAGCTCCCATCGAAAGTACCGTAGGTTCGAGCTGCCCTCAGGCCACTACCAATTCAGAACAATGCCCTTCAGCCTAACTTCTGCTCCAAGGGTGTTCACAAAATGCATGGCAGTAGTAGTTGCCTTCCTAAGGAGAAAAAGGATCTCCATATTTCCATACCTGGATGACTGGCTCATAGTAGGTCAGTCACCAGACCAAGTCAAGTTACACCTACAGATAATTCAGCAACTGCTCACTTCTTTAGGTTTCCTGTTGAATCTTTCAAAGTCAGTTCTAGAGCCTGTGCAGCTCCTCACCTTCATAGGGGCAGAGCTGGATACAGTAAAAGCAAGAGCCTTCCTTCCCCTGGACAGGGCAGGGACACTTATTTCACTGGCCTCTTCATTCACCCCTCAGGTGTCTCGGCCAGCAAGGCATTTTCTGCAACTCCTAGGACACATGGCTGCCTCTACAGCAGTGGTGCAGGGAGCAAGATTTCAAATGAGGGATATTCAGTTCCACTTGAGAGCCTTTTGGTCTCAGAAAAGGGACCCTCTGACCAAACTAATTCCAGTGACTCGAACCCTGATCCAGGTGTTACAGTGGTGGCTGGATCAGGACAATCTAAGACAGGGAGTTCCTTTTGTCACTCAGTCTCATTCTCTAATCCTTACTACAGATGCCTCCCTCTTGAGGTGGGGAGCACATTTGGGACCCCTGACCACCCAAGGGTTGTGGTCTCCTCAGGAATCTCTGCTTCACATCAATCTATTAGAACTCAGAGCAGTGTTTCTAGCACTTCAAGCTTTTTCCAAGTCTGTTCAGAACAAAGTAGTTCAGATCAGGACAGACAGTACCACCACAATGTGGTATATCAACAAGCAAGGGGGCACTTGGTCTATGGCCTTGTGCACAGAGACAATGAAGTTATGGTCTCTGGCCTATTCCCTGAACACCTCTCTTACAGAAATACACCTCCCATGCAAGGACAATGCCCTGGCAGATGCTCTTAGCAGGATATCTCAGGGCCATCACAAATGGTCCTTGGATCCCCTGGTTTTGAAGGTGATCTTCTCCAGATGGAGCACCCCACAGATAGATCTTTTTTCAGCCCCAGACAATCACCAACTTCCTCTCTTCTGCTGCAGGCCCCCAGTGTTGGGCTCAGTCCCCCTGGATGCCCTAGTTCTCAGTTGGGAAGGGGAGTTCCTGTATGCTTTCCCCCCTTCCCTCTCCTGTTCAAGGTGTTGGTCAAAATCAGGTCTCAACCCTGCAAGGTGATTCTGATTGCTCCAGACTGGGCCAGGCAGCACTGGTACCCTCTCTTGTTGTCCTTAGCAGTCCACCTTCCTGTCTCTTCCCAGGAATTACAACCTGTTAACATGTGCTCAGGGAGGGTTTGGTATCCGAATCTCAAATCTCTCAATCTCAAGGCCTGGCTCTTGAAGAGTTAGAGTTTGCTGATTTGCACTTCTCTCAAGGTGTTATGGATATTCTAAAGGTTTCTCGAAGCCTTCCACCAGAAACACTTACAACTCCAAGTGGAAAAGATTTTCTATATGGTGATCTGGGAAACATATTTCCCCAGAGTCTGCTAGCCTGTCCATGGTTCTGGACTATATGGTTCATCTTAATAGCTTGGGGCTCAGACCAGCTATGCTAAGAGTGCATCTGGCAGCTGTCTCTGCCTTCCTTTCAGCAGGCAAGCCTTCTTCCCTTTCAGCCCATCCTGTATTCTCTAAATTTTTCAAGGGATTGCTTCATACCAGTTCTCCATTCAGGGACCCTGCCCCTGTTTGGGACCTTAATGGCTGCATTGCCCAGCTTATGCAACCCCCTCTTTTGAGCCTTTGTCCTCAGCAGAGCTTAAGTACTTGACTTGGAAAACTGTTTTCTTGGTGGCCATCACTTCTGCCAGGCGCATAAGTGAGTTACAAGCCCTGTCAGTGGAGCCTGATTGTATCTCTTTCCATAGAGATAAGGTGGTCCTCAGGACTAATAGGAAATTTTTGCCTAAGGTGGTTTCAGACTTTCTCCTTAACCAGTCTATTTTCTCTCCCTGTTTTCTTCACTGACCATTCCTCCTCTGGGGAGAGGAGACTGCACAGTTTGGATGTGAAAAGGGACCTTAACTACTACATAGAGTGTTCCAAGGGTCACAGGTTTGACTCCCTCCAACTATTCCTCACTTATGGTGAAGTTGGTAAGGGAAGACCTGCCACTAAGAGATGTATTGCCAGGTGGATTGTCTCTTGCATTCAATTTTGTTATGAAAAACTAGGTAGGACTCCACCCTCAGGCCTGAGGGCTCACTCTACCAGAGGTACAGCTGCTTCCCTGGCTGCTGCCAGGGATATTCCTATCTTAGAGATTTGTAAAGCAGCCACCTGGAAAACAGTACACACTTTTACCAAGCATTACTCTCTGGATATCCAGGCTAGGAGTGATGCTCGGTTTGGCACAGCAGTGCTTCAGAGCCTATTTCCTAGGTAGGTTCTGTCCCTCCTCCATGGAGGTACTGCTTGGTAGTCTGCAATTTGTCAGAATACAGCAAGACTTCATGTTGTTTGAAGAAAAAATTACTCACCTTAGTAATGTTGTTTCTTCTTGTTGTTGAATTTTGTTGACCCAGTAAGCCCACTGGGCCTAGAAGTCCCTTTTTCAGGGGCGACCGGGGGGAGGGGGGATACAGATGGTGAGCAACTGAAATTGAACCAGATTAAGCTTGTTGGTGGTATTTTTAGTGAATGAGGGAAATTTGGCCAGGACACCGGGGAAATTCCCCTACTCTTTTCAATAAGTGCCATGGGATCTTTAACATCCACCTGAACTACCACCAATCCAGGCAGATGGGACCTCAGTTTAATGTCTCATCCGAAAGACGGCACCTCAGAAGTGCAGCACCCCTCTCATGCTGCACTACAGTGTCAGTATTGGGATACTAACCCAAGTGCCAGATGTGGGAACTGAACCCACAGCCCTCTGATCTCCTGGCCTCAGAGGCGAGTGTGCTACCTACTGAGCCACTGACACTGGAGTCTAATGGCATCTTGCTGTATTCTGACCTCCCCCTGCCTCCCCTCTCAGAACCCTTGTTTTTGGGATGTGGGTGGGCAGTAGCAGTGTTGGCACTCGAGAGGTGCCCCATCTCTTATTTGTCACCCCTTTAGTTTGGGTGGGTGGGTGTAGTGTTTGTTTCATTTTTTGGGTTTCCTGACTTGAGTCTTTGTTTTGGGACCAAAAAAAATTGTTTATTATATTTAGTAGCCAGCTGGCTAGTGTAAGTTTACAGTTTCCACACAGGACACTCAGTGAGTATAGCTCATAAAGATCTGACGGTTTGAGTTCAAACAGCAACAGACAGAGTCTCAACCGAGCTCAAGCGTCAGTGTTCCATGCCTGGCTTGGAAAGTTAACTCTTTCATCTCCGGGATAGTTCAAAGGTTGGACCTCACTGCAATTTGTCAGAATACAGCAAGACTCCATTAGAAGAAACAACATTACTAAGGTGAGTAATTTTTTCATCCCAGCCCTGCAATTGTCTGGTCTGAGTCACATGACAACCTTTCCCCCTCCTGTGTATTTCCCAACCTCTCCCTCCCTCAGTTAAATGCCTCCCTCCTCCCAGCCAAGGCAAAATCATTTGTTTTGCAGTTACACTGTTTAAATCACACAGCACACATTGCCATCTCATTAAATGCTACCTCAATCCTAAAAGAAAACAAACAACACAGAAAAAGTACTTATCTTCTAGCTCCAGCTGCCTGCCTCCCTCTGCTGAGTTACAGAACTTTGACTGTAACTTAATTAAGACAGCAGCCCAGCACACCCAGCCATTTTACCACACAAACCAAAGTCATTACACATATCAAATATGATAGGAACCCCATAAAATAAGCCTGATATTTTTCTTGTTAGCCATGACCCCTGTGATGTCACTTATGGATTCATAATTCATGATGTCAAGGGGTCATGGACCACACATAAAAAAATACCCTTAAGTTTTACTTATGTGATAATGAGCTAGTTGCCTTACTACACAAGACAATAATGTCAGTGTTGACTAAATATAGTATGCAGATATAAGGCCAAAGGCAGATACTTCATCCCCACAATCACATTTTTGCAAAGAATAGTGAGCCAAAGAACACATTTTCACTATTATGCAAAGTTTCTGCAAAAAGCTAGTGTTACAGTTTTTTGTCCCTAGGTAAGTCTGTGGTAACTCCACTCCTTTCTCCTCCCACCACTTGTTTACAGTTGCTAAGAGACTGCTGTGAGTACAGACCAATCAGAATGTAATGTAAGGTTATAATGATGTCACTACTTTCATTTTATTGACAATAAAATGACTGTCCTGAGGTCTCAGTAGTCATTTGATTGCAAATAAAATGACTGCTGTGAGTTTGCTGCAGAAAGAAACTATAACTCTGGCCTGTGATTGGAGGAAAGGGTCCAAAAAAATGCTGCTACAGGAACAATGCATTTGTAATTATGTTATTAATTGATTGTGTATGTTGTGTCTTACATTTGGGACAATGTATTGGGACATTCTGTAAACAAGACTTGTTTGTCATGGAACTTATCCTGCATTTTATGAAACTTTTAAATTAAAAAAGTAAATAAACATTTAGTATGACAGGAATTATTTACATGAAAATAAGAATGGTGTCCCCTAGGCATCTTCTGCTCTGATTGCTCATTTACAACTGGTATCACAATCCTCTGGTTGTGACATCACAATAGGTTTCCATGCAAATGATGTCATAAACAGAAAACTATGGCATCAGTTGCCTATATAGGCAGCCAGATGAAGTAAGGTATCAGGACATGAACCCTAATTTCATATTACTCTGTGAAAGACAGGCGATCAAATACAGAAACAGTGTCAGTTATAAAAGTTCGTATAAAAGCTTATGCTTTTCCAAAGTTTTTCATGCAACATCAGAGACTGTTAAAGTCTGAAGAAAATCCCTCTATAATACTGAATATCAATAGATCTCAACATGTGAATGTCATTTGTCACCAGAATGTAGCTGTGTCCTTTGTGCCTATCTTTTATACACGGTTATACTGACATAAGATATAAGAAAGCTAAAACTCCACAAGGTTCTCATAAAACATCCAACAAAGAGGGGATGTGTAAGCATTTCTTTTTTAGTCCTGAAGTTTCTTAGAGCAGTAAGTAACAAGACTTTACTGCCTCTGTCCTTTTTTCTTGTTCACCCAGGTTGCGAGACAGTGCTCCATGGAATTCTCCACTCTGCCTGGAGGCCACCGACTTCCTGGTAAGTGACTGCAGCAATATGGGTTTGGGGATTTATATAGTTCAATAAAAGAGAGTGGAAGCTCTGTAATAGTCTTGGCTGATAGTAACCCAGGAGAGCTGAAACAGCTGTCAGGGAAACGTTTAATCTTCTGGCAATTCTCACAGTCCCCAGGAACTGAAACATTAAGAAGTTTCATATGCCAGCACAGTAAGAGATCTCAGTCGGACTCTTTGTGATGTCTCAAGATGCTTGTTAAACTGTACCAGAATGCAAAGCTGAATCTTTCTACATCACCTGTATGACCTAAAGCAATGGACTGTTTGCTTTTACAATGTCTGTTTTGTATGAGTATATCTTCTGATCTGTGCAACAGAAAATAGTGAACGTAAATAAAAAAAAATGGTATGGTTTCCTTTGGGGAAAACAGCAGCTGAATTCCCAGCTAAGTGACTCTTTGCTACAGACAGTTATTAGAGCTTCAGCACACAGTGGGGTCTATTGGCTGGAGCACTGAACTGCAAAGCAGGGAGATCCCAGGTTCACAACCTACCATGGTCATTGAATAGCTGTGAAACTGAGCAAGCCACTTGAACTCCTTGTGCTTCTGTACTCCTCCCCCAACCCTTTGTAAACATGGTCTGAACTGAAGCAATACTTTTACTGAAACCGCAAGGCCCAATCCACAGATGCTTCCTAGTCCATCTGCACGTGGGCAGGGCTGATAAAAGCCACAGAATGCCCCCTACATGTAGGATGCGCACCATGAGAGCATTCTATGACATCCACAGCAAGGGATGAGACCCCATGCACCTGTTCCCTGACCCGTGTGCATGGCTATACAGACAGGCTACATGGGGGGGCACAGGCATGGATGGGCATGTGCCCTATCCTCAGAACAGCATCCATGGTGCAGAGATGGCAGAGGTGGGGAGCTACACAGTCCTGGGGGCTGTACTATCAGATTCATGGACTAATCTGAACAACCAGGCATACTGTCTCCAGGCCTGCTCAGTCCTCCCTCCTCCAGCCCCCAGCCCTATGATCCTTAGGATCCTCCCTGGTAGACTGGACTCATCCCAGGCACCAACTGGTGTTCGTTTAAAAAGTAGCATCTTGTCCAGTCAGGATAGGGAATTCCTAGCAGACTGCCTTATTCCAACATGCACTGCTTCCCGTGCAGGCAGGGATCGACTTGTGGACTGGCATAGGCATCTGATTAGATACCTATGGTCTGGCCCCACTCCACCCACTCCTGCCAACCCTTACCTCAAAGCTAGGCTCCGCATTAGAAGAGCATGTAGGCAGGGGGGGTTGAGGATGCCATCTAGTGTAGACAGGCATAAGGAACGCAGGGCCATGGACAGGCTATGCTTGTTTAGAGCATATACTGGCCACCTATGTGGATATAGCCCTTGTAAAACAACTGGTAGAAATCCAACATTCTGACTGATTGTAATTCATGTGGGTACCTCACAGTTTACACATGGGTCACAGGCATGATCTGCCACTGTCTGATATGCAGAGGTTGCACAAACACAAAAAAGACATCTTGCACATTTGAAGGAAGGCAGCCTCTTGCTAAATGCAAACTCAGACAAAAAACACAGGTAGTGAGGCACCTAGGCAGACAAAACATGAGCAGAGACTACAGATCACTGGAAATCACATGAATTCTAAATGCAGCAAAAAAGTGAACCAAAAACAGTACCCCAGTGATTCATATCTGCACACTTCTTCATCATGGAGCAGGGACAAGCCGAAAGGAGCTCAATTTATACAGGACTCTTAAGGGCAAATACAATTACAGGTTAGCATCTCAATATTAAGGTAAATAAACCCCAAATACAGAGAAAGAACCACCAACGCCTCGAGAAGAACTTTAAAAAACATAATATTTGGACACAAAGCAGTTTATATCTCTCATTAGCTCTGTATTTCTAGTCCCCATAATCTATAAATGGAGATCATATGCATGAAAACAAGTAGCTAGCCATTGACTGTTCATCATCTCCTATTGCTTCTTCCCAAGCTGATGTCTTAATACTCTGCATGTGATGTCAGTTATTCACACAGCAACAGACTAGCAACAAAATGTCATACTGGTATGACCAGAGAGTGGTGGCACTTTGGAACTCTTTTCCTGTGGAACTGGTTGGCAATGGGAACATACTGGGATGTAAGCAAAAATTAGATGAATATTGTGTCTCTAATAATATCAAGGGGTATTGACATTCAGTATTGGCGAGCTAATTGGACAATAGTCTACTACACTCTGTAACTACCTATGTATCTTATGTGATGTCACAAAAGTGCATTATAATTCCAAGTAGAGAAAAAGCTATAGAGGCAGATGAACTCTAAAGGATAAAGATATTTTTAATTTGAATTTCTTCAGTAATAAATAATGGCAAAGATAAATTATACTTTGGATAATACTATAATACTTACAGTATTTTGGATTTAGAGATATAATTTAGACAGTTTTGTACATGCTTTGTCTATCTCTTAATTAAACTAAATATCTTGTATATTTTCCTTGTTCCATTCAGATATCTAAGCCTCTTTTAAAGGTGTCAAAAGTGTTGCAGTTTGCCAGTTCTGTTGGCAAATTATTCCATGATTTCACCACCATCTATGTGAAAAAATATTTCCTTGCATTTGTTCTAAAGTGTGCAACCCTTAATTATTCGTCATGCCTTCTTAGTGTATCTATTTCTTGTTCACCTGTAAGATTTAATTCTTTCAGTAGGTCTGTATCCTTATGCATTGTATATAACATTAATAAATCATCACCCTAGTGCATCTGTTTTCTAAGCTGTGCAGTCTCAGTTCTCTGTCTTTCCTCATATATTATGTTTTCTAGACACACCACTATTTTTGTTGTTTTATGTTGTACTCTTTCCTAGTTTTATGTTTTCTCCAATTATTAATCTACCCCAAGCCTGCGGTCCACAATCAGTTAACAGTCCTACGTAAGACCTTTATAATAGTAATAGAAAATTTTCTGACCTGTGACTGAAGTGTCTCCTTATTGTATTCAATTAATGATTCACATTTCCAAATAGTGTATTTACTTACAGTGTTTGATAGGACATTATAGTGTATAGTAGAGCATTGTTCTACATAGAAATCTGTCTTTTTCAAAATGCTGTTGTACCACAGTTCAAAGGTCATGGAATGCGATTGTACCCTTCTGTGGTAGAATAGCATTCAAGAACCTCTAGAGACTGCACAAGTCAGTTTTGCTGTGAAAGAGAAAAAATAACAATGCACACATTTCACGTAATACTATTTTTGTAACCACCCAGTCCCCTGGGGTTACTAGAATCCCATCAGTGTTAGACTAGGAAGGTAGTGGATAGCTGGTAGAGAGTTTATTAGAAGCTCTCTACAGACCTCTCATTGTTTACCTAGCTAGCCTGAGTGAGACATGCGTGAGGTCATTTAAAACTCTCGCAGCAGCCTGAGGCACAGTGGAATCAGTTGCTATGGGAACAGTTTAGAATGTTCAGTTCAGTTGAGTAGACAGTCTGAGTGTAGAAGCAGTGGAGAGAGGAGCTTCCAGTATGGAGGTGCCTTCCAGCCTGCCCTGATCCTGGGTGAAGGGCCTCTGGTCATTTTTCTCACCCTAGTGAGTGAGACAAAAGTATTACCACAAGAAGTGGTGGACACTGTTGTCAGCAGGACCCCAGTGTGTCATTTTCTGTGAATGTGAAGTGGGACTGAGAAATTCAGTAGTTCCAAGGGGCAATCCCCTGAGGGACTAGAAGATTGTCTAGCTGCTCAGAGCAGAGACTAAGAGAGAGTCTCAGAGTCTCAAAGCTATGGCTTTGAAAGGAAGAAAAGGTTTCTTCAAAG
Organism: Neoceratodus forsteri; assembly: GCA_016271365.2. NCBI lineage: Eukaryota > Metazoa > Chordata > Ceratodontiformes > Ceratodontidae > Neoceratodus > Neoceratodus forsteri. The sequence continues at coordinate 337,539,615 of CM028137.1, read as the reverse complement.
GTCTGATGTCTGTAACAAAGGGGCAAACATACCGTGAGTACAGAAACATGGACACTGCTCTTAGGGGGTCAGCTGGTGGTGTCTGTGCCCAGAAACAAAGCTAGATTACACCACTCAGGACCCCAGTTTCACCACAAAAATGTACTGAGTGTAATGCAAGAAATGTGTGCAGGCCTTTAGCAATCCGAGGGGATTGAAAAATCCAATTTGTGTTACGGGAGGGAATGGCAGAGGCTGGCTGGGGCCAGAGTGGGCAGAACCTCATCTAAAACTCTAGTCAGGACTAACTGGTTACCCGAAAGGCACAAGGCTACCCTGCAGGTGTTAATGTAACCCATCTCGTCAGGAGGAATGTAATGTCATTTTTAATTTAATGTTAATAGCCCTTCTCTGGACCGTGTCCAGCCTGTTTATGTTCTTTAGACAGTGCAGCTTCCAGAACTGCACATAGAACTCCATGTGAGGCCTGACCAGGGTTTTCTATAACAGCATCACCATCTGCCTCCTTGTGCTGGTGATACCCCTGCCTATGCATCCCAGCATGCTAGTGGCCCTCCTGCTGCCTTTGCATTCTGCTTTGACATTTTCAGGTGATCTGTAATAATAACCCCAAGGTTGTTTTGTTTCTTGGTGACTGCCAGCAATGCCCCTCGCATCCTGTAGCTCTCCCTAGGGTTTCTATGGCCCAGGTGCAAAATTTTGTAGTTCTTTGAATTAAACCTCAGTTGCCACTCCTCAGACCATTTCTAAAGCCAGGCTAGTTCCTTTCTCATGTTCTCTATCTCTTCTGGAGTATTCACCCTGTTATAGATCTTGGTGACATCTGCAAACAGTCAGCTCTTTTGTTCCAGCCACTCTGCCATGTCACTAATAAAGACATTGAACAGAACTGGCCCAAAGACTGATCCCTGCAGTACCCTGCTGGTTACCCTCCTGTCCCCAGATTGTACCCCATTTAACACCCCTCTCTGTCGCCTGTCTATTAGCCAGTTCCTAACCCAGTTCACCACTTTGTGTTCTATGCCCAGACTACCCATCTTGTTAATAAGCCTCTTATATCTCTTATATAGGAAGGTATCGAAGGCCTTGCTGAAATTGAGGTAGGTGATGCCAACTGCCCACCCTCCCCATTTATGTCCTTCATCACCCAGTCAAAGAAATCTATCAGATTCGTGTGACATGACCTACTCACTCTGAATTCATGCTACGTAGGGTCCTGGGCACCGATGACTTGTAAATGTTCCACTGTCCTTTCTTTCAGCAGTGCATGCATGATCTTCACCACTACTGGTGTGAGGCTGAGTAGTCTGTAGTTCTTTGCCTTCTCCCTACTGCCAGATTTGTTTAGAGGGACCACATGTACCCTCCTCCAATCCTCTGGCACCACTTCTCTGTTGAGTAACTCTGTGAACATGGCTGCCAGAGGCTGAAACATAGAAGTTGTCAGCAGATAATGACCATTAGGCCAATCCAATCTGACAGTAAGCTATGTACCTGACTATGCCTTCTGACCCTCCCTGAGCTGTACCTCTATGGTTCTCCCATGCCTGTCCATGCATGTTTAACTCCTGCCACAGTACACACTCCCACCACCTCCTGCAGCAGACCATTCCATGTGTCCACCACCCTCTCTGTGAAAAAAAATGTCCTCGTATTCCCTTTTAGCCTGCCACCTTCCAATTTCATGTCCTGCCCCCTCATTCTTGTACTCCTCCTGTATTGGAAGATATCTTCCCCCTGCACCTTGTTTATACCCTTGAGGTACTTGAATTTCTCTATCCTGTCTCCTGTCTACTGCCTCTCCTCCAGTGAGTACATATTGTGGTCCTTTAGTCTCTGCTCATTTGTTTTGTGGTGCAAGCCTTTGCCATCTTAGTCGCCCTTCTCTGGACTGTCTTCAGCCTGTTTATGCCCTTCTGTAGGTGCGGCTTCCTGAACTGCACATAGTACTCCATGTGAGGCCTGACTAGGGTTTTATATAATGTCATTACTACCTCCCTCCCTCCTTCTGCTGGTGATACCCCTGCTTAAGCACCCCAGCATGCCACTGGCCCTCCCCACTGCCTTTGTAGTCTGCTTTAACATTTTCAAGTCATGTGAAATTATAACCCCCAGGTCTCTTTGTTCCTTGGTGACTGTCAGCAACTGCCCCCTCCATCCTGTAGCGCTCCTCAGGGTTTCTTTCTCCTTTTCTACCTATCTTTCTTTCTTTCTTCTTTCTTTCTTTCTTCTTTCTTTCTTTCTTTCTTTCTTATAATTTCGGAAGATACCTTTGAGCCAAGGCTCTTTTACAATGGTTCCACTTCAGAAAATGAAAACAACACATAGTCAAAGACAATAACAAGTAAAACAATTTACAGCAGCCATAGGTTTTGTCAGGTACATTAATTTGCATATAGAATTCAGAACATATGTACAATAATTCACAGTTGTACATTAAGGTACATTAATTTGTATATGCAACTCAAGGACATATGTACAGTAATTCACAGTTGTTCAATAATTCACAGAAGGATTGAAAGCTATGAGAGGAGAGGGAGGGTACAGGTGGAGGAAGCTATGAGGAGAGAGGGAGGGTACAGGTGGAGGAAGCTATGAGGTGAGAGGCAGGGTACAGGTGGAGGAAGCTATGAGGAGAGAGGGCGGGTACAGGTGGAGGAATAAGTAGGGCAGGATCAGGGTTAGTGGAGAAGAGTGAATGAGGAAGCAGTGTGGGACAAAAGGCATTGTCATAAAGTGGAGGGGATGAACCAGAGGAAAAAAAAAAAGAACACCAGTAGGAAAGGAAGGAGATGGGAGAGAGTGGTGAATAGGGGGAGGGGGGGACTTGGGAGGGGGGAATAAGAGGACAGGAGGATTAAGTTGGTCATGAGAAGCAGTCACAGGAGGCCCTGGCAACAAGGTGCTGATGAAGGCTGCACTTAAAAGTGCCCAGGGTAGTATTGTTGATAACTGCAGGTGGAAGCGAGTTGTACCAAAATGAGGCTCTGGATATAAAGAAACATTGTCCTTAGGTAGTGCGGCAGTGTGGAACAGAAAAAGTAAGATTTTCTGAGCTTCTGATTAGGAAGGAGCCACAATGGGGAGCCAGTGAGGACTGAACCCTTGAGGGCAGGAGATCTAAGGTGATCTTTTTGGCTAGCATGCAGGTCTGATACTTGAGTCTGCCAGGAAGTTGGAGCCAGTTTGCTTGTTCATAGATCTCGTAGGTGTGTGAAAGGTGTGGGGCTGAAGTCAGTAGATGACATGCCTTGTTTAGGGCTATGGCTATTCATTGAAGTGCAGTGTCAGTGTCAGATCAGTATATCACTAGCCCATAGTCTATTATTGAGATAACAAGAGCTCTGAATGGCAGTGCTTAGGGCTTCATCTGTGAGGCAGTTCTTATGGCTATAAAGCAGTCTTATGTGGGTATTCATGATCCTGGCAATGTTCTCAATGTGTTCTGAGTAAGACAGGGTGCTGTTGAAGGTCACTCCCAAATATTTAAACAGTTGAACTCACTCGAGCATTGCCCCTGCACTGTTTGAGATAGATAGATATTTGTTTTTATGTTTGTTATAGATACCATGAAACATCATTGTTTTTTTTGTAGTTTAGGATGAGTTTTTGAGATTTAAACCATGTCTCTATTTCCATAAAGCTTGCTTTGCAGTTGTAGAAGGGAAGGATCAGGGTGGGAGGTGAAGATAACTGCATCATCTGCATATAGTAGGATTCTATTAGGGCATGATCTGGGGAGATCATTCAGAAAAATACCACTTCTGACCTGTTGGGTTTGGTCACTGAAGTAGCTTTGGAACCACTGTGTGGTGCCATCAGAGAGTCCAAGGCAAGATAATTGTTCAATCAGCAGGGACTGGTTGACAGTGTCAAATGCCTTTGTCAAATCGATGAGTGTGGTTCCAACTAGATGTCCCAGATCCAGAGCGTTATTGATATAAGTGGTGAATTCGAGGAGAGCTGTGGTGGTACTATGCCCCTTACGAAAACTGTGCTGGTCATGGCATTACAGGTTGTAGTTTGCAAGGTATTTAGCAAGCTGATCAGCAACTATTCTCTCCAGGGCTTTCAAGGGGGGGAGGGTTGAATGGAGATGGGTCTGCAGTTACTGGTAATGGTCTTATCCCCACTTTTGTGAATTGGTGTCACTACAGCAGATTTCCATTTTTGGGGAAACTGAGAGAGCATTAGGGATCAGTTAAGGATTTTGGTGAGTGGAATCAGGACTTTGTCCATGGTAAGGGCAAGGAGTTTCAGGTCTAGTGAGTCACCACTGGATCTGGACCTCCCAAGCACTTTGAGCAGATGTTTTTCAGCTAGGGCCTCCGAGATAGTTTTAAATAGAAAGCCGGGTGGCCCTGCATTGTTCTCATTTTGTCCAAGGTTGGTGTATCCAGTGAGGAGTTGCACATGACTAAGATCAGTAAAGGCTACATTATATGCATTAGCCATGGTGACTTAGTCCAATGTGAGGCTGCCATTTAAGTTGAGTATAGAGGGTGGTACTTTGGGGACATGCCCTGTAACTTTGGAGAGGTTGGTCCAGAACTTCTTCCTGTCTTTCCATGTGCTGGCAAGAGCGCTCCTTTAGCATCTCACCTTCTTGTTATGAATTGCTCTGGTACAGGCATTTCTTGCTGCTTTGTAGCCTTGAATATCAGCCTGGGTGCCAGTCATGTTGACATAATGCCAGAGATGATCCCGGGACCTCATTTTTTCCAGAAGACTAGAGTTAATCCATGGGTTGTAGCCACTTTTAATCTTGGATTTCTTGAATTGAGCATGGGCATCACAGGTATTGTTAACATTTTGGATAAAATATTCAAGTGCAATGTCAACGTTGGAAGCTGAGTCTATCAGAGACCAGTCATGCTCTTGTAGGAGAGTTTTTAGAGGCCCAAGTTGACCAGGGATAAGTCTCTTGCTGTTAATAGTTTTAGGAGGAGGCTTTTTGTATTTGTTAGACCAGGAGCATAGGACTGGGGAGTGGTCACTTATACAGTCAGGGAGAACTACAGTTTTTGTGATGTGATCAGGGCAGTTCATGAGAATGCAGTCCAGAAGGGTTGTGGTCCCTGTTCTGTAGTTCACCTTTGTGGGTGACTGGACCATTTGCGAGAAGTTTACTGCTGTCAAGGCATCTTTATATTTGCTTGCACTAGGGGAAGACCAGTTCACATTGAAGTCATCAAGCAGGATTGTTTCTGCACTCTGGTTAATGGAGTGGATGAAGTGCAGTATGGGGTTTAGCCCTTGGTTGGTCAACTTGGGGGGGGCATAGACTGATGCCACTGTCAGGGTTTTGTTGTGTGCTACAAGCAGTATCTTCATGGCAAGGGTCTGGATGTCTTTTTCAGGGAGAGGCACACTGAAAACATGTCCCTTACAAGACTCTTTTAGGTAAAGGGCAAAGCCTCCACCTTTCTTGGAATGCCTGTCTTGCCTGAAAACAGTATACCCTGGGATTGATATTGCTGAGTCAGAGATCTTAGGGGAAAACCATGTCTCAATTATGGATAGAATATCAGGGTTGTGATGTGCTTACCAGGCTGTGAGGGGATCGGGTTTATTGAGGAGGCTGCAGATATTGATACTTGCCAAGGAGAGCATCCCAGCCCTGATATGGCCTTTGGCACCACCTCAGGAGGGGCCAGGGTTGGGGTGAACATTTCCTGAAATAAGTAGTAGCAGCAGTATTTGGCATTTTAGGAGATTTTTGAGATGGTTCTTATGAGGCAGTAGGATCCTGGTTTCAGAGATTCCTCTTCCAGAAAGTTGTTGTATGGGGCAAAAAATAGTTAAAATAAGTGATGTGCTGAGGAGCATTGGCATGTGCGTATTTGGTAAGAGAACCATCCAGAACTGAAGAGGCCTGGGGCTTGATTGCTGGGCATGAAGCAGGAGGTTGTTGCACGTTATGGTCCATTGTGTGGCTAGTGGATATTCAATGAAAAGTTCAGAGGACCAATGGGGCAGTAACACCTATAACAATCCCGAGTAAGTGACTAAAGAGGCAAGGGTGAGTAAGCTAAATATGGGGTTGGCAGTCCCCATTTTGTGATTAGGGCAAGTCAGGCTGTAACAGTACAAGGCAGCTGGTGTGGATCTTTAAGAGGAGAGAGAGAGAGAGAGAGAGAGAGAGGAGAGAGAGGAGAGAGAGAGAGAGAGAAACACACACACACAACGGGAGTGGTGGAAGAGAGAAAAGGGCGGTGCTAGGATGGATTTAATAGAGGTCAGGGCCGGCACGGGTGGGACAAAATATTCCCCAGTAGAGCTAGTAGGTGACTTGAGCAAGAGATTTAGAAGACAAGCAGTGCCCTAGCTCATGTTGGAGAACCAATTGCTAGCTGTAGCATAACAGGCAGCCAATCAGTGGGGTTCCTGACTTCTGTATGCCAAAGATTAAAAAGGAGTTTAGTGAGGAGAGTCCATACCAGATCGGGTCCCGGGTAGCTGCAGCTTGGAGCGGGCGGCACCAAGTGAGGTGGTTGCACCACAGTGGAAACTCAGTCACGGTCTCAGGAGCTGTGAGGAAAAGAATGGAGATCAGTAAGTTAAATTAACCTTAGGGGTGGGGTAAGCTGAAACAAAGCAGCAGACAGGGAGGCACAGCAGGGGGTTCAGTGGTGGCAGAAAGACAAAGAAATTAAACAGTAAAAAGGGGTACAAGGAATGTTAAATGGTGGGCAGGATTAGGAAGAGGCACCAGGTGTGGAATGTAGGGGCAGGGCAGTTCAATGCCAAGCTGCTTCTCTGCATGGTGGAGGGTAGGAGAATTAGTAGTAGGACCTGTGTTAGGAGGTTTGCAACAGGAAAAAAGTTACAAATTTAGGCACAGCAATTCTAAAATAACAGCAACTAAGGAGCTCTAATCAAGGCAGGTTCTAACAAACTTGAGCAGACTCTAGACAAGTAATTCACAATTTAGAACAGTTTCTCTATTAATTAAAACATTTCCTCAAGTTCTAGTCAAGGCAGGTCCTAACAAATCTGAGCAGACACTAGATAGGCAATTCAATATTTAGAACGTATTCTCAAAACATTTCCTCACAGAGGCTAGATTTAGGCAAATTCAAATTAACAATCAAAATATTTCCCAGTGGAGCTAGTAGGGGACTTGAGCAAGAGATTTAGAAGACAAGCAGTGTCCTAGCTTGTGTTGGAGAACCAATCGCGCAGCTTGAGTAGAACAGGTGGCCAATGAGTGGGGTTTCTGAGTTCTTTGTGCCAAAGTTTGAAAAAGCACTTAGCGAGGAGAGTCCATACCTGATTAGGTCCAAGGGAGCTGGAGCTTGAAGCACACGGCAGCAAGCGAGGTGGCCACAGCACAGAGGAAGCTCAGTCACAGGCTCAGAAGCTGATCTGGTCCAAGGGAGTTGCAGCTTTGAATGTGTGGCGGCAAAGGAGGTGGCCACACAGCAGAGGAAGCCCAGTCACAGGCTTAGGAGCTGATCGGGTCCCAGGGAGCTGCAGCTTGGAGTGTGCAGCGGCAAGCAAGGTGGCCACACTACAGATCAAGCCCAGTCACGGGCTAAGGAACTGTGAGGCCCCAGGTGCATAATTTTGCACTTCTTTGCCAGTTGCCACTCCTCAGACTATTTCTCAAGCCTGCTTGGGTCCTTTCTCATTTTATCCACCTCTTCCAGAGTATCCACCCAGTTGCAGATCTTAGTGTCATCTGCAAACAGGCAATCCTTTCCTTCCAACCCCTCTGCAATGCCACTAATGAAGACATTGTACAGGACTGTCCCAAGGACTGATTCCTGCGGTTCCCCACTTGTCACCCCTCTCCCCAGATTGTACCCTATTTACCACCACCCTCTGTCTCCTGTCTGTAAGCCAGTTCCTAATCCAGTTCACCACCTTGTCTACCATGCCCAGACTACCAATCTTGTTAACAAGCCTCTTATGTGAGATAGTGTTGAAGACCTTGAGGAAATTGAGGTAGGCAATGTCCATGGCCCCCTTCCCCTGATTAACTTCCTTCATCACCCAGTCAAAGAAATCTGTCAGATTCATCTGACATGACCTACCCGCTGTTAGAAGTTTTATATAACGGCATCACTACCTCCCTCCTTCTGCTGGTGACACCCCTGCCTATGCACCCCCTTGTAATGTTTTCACATTTTGACCCCAAATTTTCAACATAGTCATCTTATCACTGTTTCACCCCATAGGTGAAAATTTCTTAATCTGTGGCAAAACGCCATTCTGCACCACATGTGTAGAAACTCATTTTAGGCAGGATGTGTGAAATGACAGCTGCACAGTTCATGAGATTGTGTGAAGAAATGGCTAGGTTGAACATTTGGGGTCAAAATATAAAAAATTAGCAAAGTTACGCATGTGTGTAGGAAAATTTCAATGAGTGCGCATAACTGACTTTTGTTGGTATTTTGCTCTAAATTTTCAACCTGGGCTTTTTGGGACTCTGCCTCATGAACAATGTTGCTATCATTTTGTTACTCAATTCTAAAAGGTGGTTTTATGCAGCGACTGCACCATTCCATGCCACAGGTGCAAGAACATGTTTTGGGCAGGATGTGAGAAATTACAGCTGTCCTGTTCATGAGGCATTGTGGAAGAAATGGCTATATTGGAAATTTGGGATGATAATATTAAAAATTTACCAAGTTATGCTCATGTGTATAAAAATTTCAATGAGCAAACGCAACTTGGGCATTTGTTGGTATTTGTACTCCAAATTTTCAACATGGGCTTTTTTGGACCCTACCTAATGAACAGAGACAGTCATTTCAGTATTCTATCCCAAAAGGTGATTACACACAGTGACTGCATCATTCTGCATCACAGGTTTGAAAATATGTTTCAGGCAGGATGTGAAAAATGACAGCTTTACCATTCATGAGGTGGTGTGAAAAATTGGCTACGTTGAAAATTTGGAATGAAAAAATTAAAAATAATCAAAGTTACATGTGTGCATATAAAACTCTCAATGAGCGCATGTAACTTGGTCATTTTTTTAGTATTTTTACATCAAATTGTCAACATGGGCTTTTTGGGACCCCACCTCATGAACAGTGGCACTGTCGTTTCGTTAATCCGTCCTGAAAGGTGATTCTGTGCAGTGACTGCAAAATCACATTTCAGGATTGAGTAATGAAAATGACAGTGACAGTGTTCATGAGGTGGGGTCCCAAGAACCCCATGTTGAAAATCTTAAAAAAATGGCTGAGATATCAACATAAGTTAAAACCGCCATTGACAGCCATTATACAGTGCTTACCTTGATTTTTCAGTTCCCAGTTTGGCTTTGAAGAGTGCAGACGTGTCCCAGTCCAGAGAAGATGACAGTACTTGACCTCCAGTGGTAAGTATGAGGTAAGGGGGGGTACGGGGAGGTGGGTGTGCAGAGGGAGGGTTGGAATGGGGGATGGGTGGGAGACGGGGGAGACAATGAGGGACCATTTTCTTTTTTGCAGGGTTAAAAAAAAATTAAAGACATTTGGGGAAGGTTTTCTATTTTTTAGGAACAGGAACATTTCAGTTTTACTGTTACACTCAGCCGGACCCCTAATCAAGGCTAACAGATAACTGGGCCGGCAGGAGCACTCAGTGGCCACCCTTGTGAAGGTCGCATAGGGGGACAATGGTGCAACAGACAACAATGGATGGTTTTCTCTTTTTTTTCAGGATAAAGAAAAATCAATGAGGGACAGTTTTCTTTCTTTCATGGAGAGTTTGCTGTACAATTGAGGACATTGGGGGACTGGGCACCCCCGGTGTCAGTGTCTTGTGTTTGGGGGAGGTGTAGAGTGGTGGGTGCTTAGAGGGAGGGTTGTGTGGGGGGAATAACATCAAAAAATGAGGGACAGTTTTCAGCAATGTGAGAGGGAAAGAGGACATGAGGAACTGACTGCAGCAGCTTGCACAGTGAGTTGCACGGTGACTGGCAACTCTGCCCCAACATGCAGTTTTACTGTTACACTCCGCCAGACCCCCAATCAAGGGCAAAAGATAATGGGGTCAGCAGGAGCACTCGGTGGCCACCCAGAAATGGGGAGCAAGGTGGCACACAAGTCACTGCATGTCTTGGTGGGCTGAATGGTCATGCAAAGCAAAGGGCAGAAGCCCTCTCAAATTAAAGCGCCTTTGGTCCTTTGAAGTGCATAACCGTTCAGCCTACTGAGCAGAAAGTTGCAACAGGACCACACCGAGTGGTCATTGAAGTAGACTTCCAAGCCCCTGGTTCTGTGAACTGCAGTGGGCTCCCCAGTGACCCCCCCAAAATCCCATATTGCCACAATACATTAGTTTGCGCAACCAATGTAAAAACACATGCTATGATTGTTCACACATTCTGTAGGGACTGCTGATATAGCTGGTACTATGATTTTGATCCTTTTTTTACTTTTAAAAAGTGAAAAACAGACAGCTTTACAAAATGGTGTTACCACACAGAAATATGCTTGTTTACATTCCTTGATCAACTAACACTGCATCCTTCCTGGACTTGGAAACATCCTCAGTACAGTCTAGCCTCTCATTATGCAGTCAGAGGAGAGAAGACTATTGCATCATGAGTGCCTATACTGCTTCAGCATGTTCCCAATATTCAGGAAGTATGCAAGAAAAGTAGATCAAGGATTTGGAACAAAACAAGGATGGGTTTAATTATACCACTAGCATGCATTTCAATTTTACTAAGAATAGAAGCAGACAAAACAACAAAAAAATCTGTGAATTTTAGAAGGTAAGCAATCATACAATGTGTGTTTTTAACCAGAAATAACATGATGCAAAAAAGGTTGACCGTGTCCTTTTAAGTATTACTCATTATTCTTATTGTTCTTTCCCATATACATAACTTTGCATTTATCATTGTTAAATGACATACTCTGCTCATTTGTCCATTCCACCATCTTCTCTAAATCCTGCTGTAATAATGTTGACTCTGCTACCACATTCATTCTACCGCCAAGATTTATGTCATCTGCATATTTATTGCAGATGTTACTGACACTGTTCCCAAGATCAAAGATAAAAATTCCATATAGTGCTAGTCCCAGTAGAGAGCCCTGCTGCACCCCAGTCTACACTTCCCCTCTTCTGATATAGTTCACATAACCCTCAACCTCTGCCTGCAATCTTTCAACCATTTGGAAAATGATCTTGGTATTTTAGTTACTTGGTATTACTTGGTGTGAAAAGACAAGGTAGGCTAGGAGCCCATTTAATTGTTTCATATTCATAGTGCATTTACGTTTGAGACAAATTTTGAACAAGAAAAGCATCTAGTTGTTGTTTGAAATTCTCAGATATTGATGTCTCCATTATTTATTTATATATATATATGTTTATTTATTTTATGCATTTGTGACTTTGATAACCGGGTAAGTATATTGATGCCAGGCACCATTTTCAGGCACGACCCAGGCCATATCAAATGGCACAGCAGTGAAAAGCAACATACATGGAATATGGAAAGACCAGTTAACACAACTGTATCACTTGGCAATAAATACCAAAATCTGATTGATCTTATTGTATAAGGATTGGGTCTCTTGACTATGTTAACCTTTGGAATAATCAACTGTCTACAGTATTATTGTATCTTGGGTTGTATTTAATGCCACATTGTCTCATTAACTCTTTGTTTTTCAAAATTTTGTAAAATAAGATGTCACCTCTTTTCCTTTTTGTTTCCAGAGGTGATAGACCCAGTGACATACCTCTCAACCTCTTGCCTCATGAATCAGGGACAAGGCTTAAAAAAATCAGGGACAAAGACCACAAATCAGTGACACATCTTAAAAACTGGTGCTGTTCACTCAGAAAGCTGACAGAATAAAGGGATTTGTGTTAAGATGCATTTTCTGAAGAAGAACAAATATGTTACTTTAATGTTAGACATTATTTTCTGCTTTTAATCCCCACTGTTCTGTCACAAAAACACAAATTTTGTGAGGGACAGCGGAAAATTTTAAGGCAAAATCAGGGACATCCCTGAAAATCAGGGACACTTGAGAGGTATGCCCAGTGATTCAATGCTATCCTTATAGTTTAATGTATTGAGTCCCCTTATTGATTTGGTGAGCTTCTGTTGTGTTTTTTCAAGTAGGCTTATGTCCTGCCTATGATAGGGACTCCAAATGGGTGATCCATAGTCTAAATGGGGGATTATGTAGATATTCAATTTCAGGATACAGCTACTATTCCTTGTAATAAATGATTTTTTAATGGAACAGATATATCTATTAACTGTCTGTGTAATATGTCTACAGTGATCTATAGAGGTGAAGTCTTTATTTATCCAGATACCCAGGTCTTTCTCTTTATTTGAGGACTTCAAAATTTGTCCATCTAGGTGGTACTTGTATCCTGGATTCTTAAATCCAAAATGCAGAACAGTGCATTTTGATGCATTAAATTTCATTCTATTTAACAGACCCCATTTTTCAATTTGTTTAAGTCATGACTTAGAATCTGATGGTTTTCTGTTGACTTTACTTTATCTGCAACTTTGGTGTCATCAGTGAATTTTAATATACTACTTCTCAGTCCTACCCCAATATCACTAATATGGAAGCCAAACAATACTGGCCACTGCACAGATCCCTGCGGTACTCCACTACTGACCAGTCCCTCATCAGATGAGGCTCCACTAATCCTTACTGACTGAGTACGATTTGACAGCCAGTTGCTGATCCATCTTATGATGTATTTAATGAGGCCCATAGTTGTTATTTTGTTTATTAATAGATCATGTGGGACAGTGTCAAAGGCCTTTCCTATGTCAAGCAAGATGCCATCTACCTACCTGGTGACCTTTGTCAATACGGTCGCTGACAAACTTGTAAAAGGATACTAAATTGGTAACACAAGAAAGCCTTTTTTGAAATCCAACTGGGTAGGATCATCTAGAACTAGTCTAGAAATCTGTTTCTTTTTCAATAAGCCTCTCCATTCTGATGGAAAAAAAAAAATAAAAGCCTCTCCATCAGTTTACAATGTATGGATGTTAGGCTTACAGGCCGAAAGTTCATAACATTTGTCCTACTTCCCTTTTTATTATGTACTGTATAGGGACAACAGTTGCCCTTCTCCAGTCTGATGGGACCTGGCCATTTTGAAGAGATTTGTTAAATAATAGCGTGAATGGGTACACCAAAACATTAGTAAGTTATTTTAGGATAATAGGGTTTATATTATCTGTCCTGGGGATGATTTTGTATTTAGTATTTGGAGTTCAGTTAATACTTCACTTTGTTGTATCACAATCTGTGGACTTGCATCTATATCCAGTTCCAATTTAGTTACAGACTGAACACTGAATACAGAAATAAAGTAGTTATTAAAACATTGAGCCATTTCTCTGTTATTGGAGATTCTCTCTCCTACAGTAGCTCTAGGTGCTCTGAGGGAGTCCCAGTCTCAGCCGTGCATGCTGGTCAGACCGGCACTCCCACTCTTCTCCCATGCGGTCCCAGCCTTAGCCATGCTTGCTGGACAGGCTGGCTTTTCACTTTTTTTTTCCCGCATTAAGACTGTTTGCAGCACTGCTCCCCCCACCACTTCAGTCGGATCACAGGAAAAGGATCAGAGGAAAATACTACTAATCCACATCGGACTAGCGGATCGCAGAGTAATTCAGGGAAGCACTGGCAAGGGATGCCACTCGGGGATTTTTCCTGTGCCGCCATGGGGAGGGTGAGCAGCTGCAGCAGTGTGCTGGCACACTCACTCTGGGATTCAGAAGCATTTCCATGGAATACTTTTCCGTCGATGGGCTCTACAGTGGCCAGGCTCATCGACGGAGTCCACGCTCACCACAGAAGGGTCACGGCAATGTGCTCAGGCAGTCTCGAACTCTCAGGGGAATAGTTCTGACTATCCACACCAATGAATTCCGTATTTCTTCAGCGGCCTGACTAACAGGCCGCTAAGATGCACAGCTCGTCAATGAGCACCCAGGGCATCAAGGCTCATCAACAGAGTTCGTTTTTACACCTAATCCGAGCCCAGTAACGTGACAAGCACTTCAGAGGCTATTGCTCATCGCCAATGAGGGCGTGTGGCCCAACTACTCTGGGATGTTTTTGATTTACTCTAAGATGGTGCCATTTTCTTTTACTCTAAGCCAGAAGCACTTCTTAGGGGCCTTGGGTGGTGACGAGCACTTGGGAGTGCTGCTCATCGCCGAAGGATGTGTGTGGCCCAACCACTCTGGCAGCAATGCGCACAGACCAGTGATGAGTTCCCAGGGCTCTTCCCCAATCGTCAGAAGTCTAATGGGTGCACAGAGACCCTGCTGCCCCTGGAGGCAACTTGGAGAGGCCTCCTATAGCCAAGCGATTGGTAGACACTCCCTGCATTCGCAACAGTGAGGGCTGCGGGTTACAGCCCCCCCCCAACTGGGAACCACCATTTCAGACAAGGCGGCCTAATGGCCAAAGAACTATGAGCCAGGAGTCCTGGTGACCGGTGGACCTAAGATCCATGTCTGACTGCTTGGGGTTTGAAAATTGGTCCACAGGTGCAGTTAAGGGAATTTGTATCTGGATAAGGGTCCTATCCCCCAGCAGGTGGATTATTGGACATGGGGGATGGGGATGAGATGACTAGTATGGGGGCACCCAGCAGCACAGGCCAGGCCAGAAGCAGGCCCCGACATGCTCCATAGTATGTCTTTGTATTAGCAGGGCATACTCCTCCAAGCAGGAGTGGCCACGAGTGCAGATCCCCATGCTGGGCCTCCCTCACCACTGGTCTCTATGCATATATTATAAGCAAACAATGGCCCTGAGGTCACAGGAGATACTGGAGGCAGCCATCTCAGTCTCTATGCATATATTCTAAGCGAACAATGGCCCAGAGGTCACAGGAGATATCGGAGGCAGCCGTCTGAGTGAGCAGCTCCCGACTGTATAATCGGTAGAGGGCACAGCCCCCAGAGGAGACCCTCTTAGTCTCGGAGCCTTGGTGCCGAACCTTCACCCCTCCACATTCCCATTAGCAGACTGCTCGAAAGCATGACATGAGGGGGGTATCTCAAGAAGGCACCCCAACATGAGGGGGGTAATTTAAGAAGGCACCCCAAGGGTCCATATCCTAGTCCAGCTCATATGCCTAGTCTCTGACAACCCAAGTTCTTGGATTTGGCTTCGGCTTATGCAGTAGATGTATAACAGGAAGCAGTCAGGTGCTCAGGTCGCACCATGTTTCTTCTACCCTCAGCCTTGGGCCCGGCAAGCAGTCACCTCCATAACAGCCAGTTGTTTTTTTTGTACCCAGTGAAGGTGATCTCCTGTTGGGCTCAGCCATGAAGGAGGCAGTGAAGGATTCTGGGGAGATGGCCATGGGGCACATGCCACTTAAAGAGGCGGAAGGGCCAATCTTCAGACACTAAATGCTTTTCTTCACTACCAAGGTTCCCTTAAGGGTTAAAACACTAACTTCTTGGAGGTGAAACAAGAACTTGCTATCCACGCACATCCTCCAGTAGGGGGCAGGTTTTTAATAAACTGTCCATGAATGGGCCCGAACCGAGCTGGACTGAGGGGTCATAGACATTACCAGCATAGGTTACCTAATACAAGCCCCACCCCTCCTCTTTGCTGGCAACCCATCTGAAAGACATCTGGAGGTTTTTCTCCCCATTCTTCATCGTGCCAAAATGCACAGGGATCTGAAAGACAAGCAACGCTACAGGCCATTACAGATTTTCTGCAAACGGGCTAGTTTCCCCACAAAGGTCATTTGGAAGCTTTTTCTCCCCATTCTTCTTTGTGCCAAAATGCACAGGGGGACTTGGGTCAGTCTTAGACCTCAAATTCTCGAATAGTTTTATTCACAGCAGACCCTTCAAGGTGGAAACCTTGTCATCAGAGTCACAAAAAAATGATTTTCTGACACCCATAAATCTGCAAGAGGCCTATGTGTATATTTCCACTCAGTAATGGTACACACACTATCCCAAGTTCAGAGTGGGAGAGCAGTACTTCTAATTCAAACTCTGCCATTGGGGTCTATCTCAGACCCACGGACAGTATTTAAGGTGCTAATAGCGGTCCTAGTCTGCTTAAAGATCCCACAGCTCAACCAAGCATTACAAGCAGTGGCAGAAGTAGTCGAGTGCACGATGGCACACGTTTTTTCTCATCAACTGGAGAAAGAGTTCCCTAATTCAAAACCAGACCTTGATCCTCCTGGGGGACCACATCATGACACAAGGTTTCTCCCCCCGAAAACCAAATTTCAAGATCTGCAAAAGCTCATCAAGGAGTTTTCACAAGCCCCTCAGCTGCTTGCTTATTTTTTCACACAATTCATTAAGACAGATTAAACCGTAAGTTAGGTCATCCACACTAAGTCTGAATCACTACCAATGCAAGCCTCAGGAGCTGGGGAGGGCTCACCTGCATCAGCAGTTGGCACCGGGCAGGGGATTGATGTTAGACACAAGGTGCAGCATAAACATCCTGAGATGTGGATAGTAAGCCATGCCCTGAGGCACTATGACCAGCAATGCCTCAATCAGGATGGCCTGATTCCAACTGTCAGTCTGTCAACGCTGACTTACACTGACCATCGGGGTGACATGAGAAGCTCAATGATGCTAAAGGAATCCCCTCTTTTCAGTGGGTTGAGCACCACTGAGCGATGAATACACCAGGACAGGAAAATGTCACAGCAGAGTGACTCGGTCACAAGGTTGGTTGACCAAGGGCACAGCGGCTGAAGGACAGTGCCTCCCACATATAGACAGAACAGTGGGGCAATACTCAAACAGATTTCTTTTTTGCCTGCTGGAAGAACTACAGGGTAAAGCCATTATGTTCCCTGGCTAAGGACACACTAGCGGTGGCTCAGGATACCTTTTCCCCCTAAACCAGGATTTGTTTCCTCCAATACTGCCTCTATCAAACGTCCTCCACAAAGTGGCTTGGGACAGGACAGCCTGTCCCTTATGGCCTTTCAGCACTTGGTTGTTTATCATTCATTGGTCAAGGTGACCACCTCTAGCATTCAGGTTCAGCCTGGACATTCTCCATCATGGTCCAGTTCTGCATCCCATTTCAACAACTTGTCTGTCTAGGCCTGGGGATTGAGTGGAAAGAATTTGAAGGAGCTATGCTACACAGCTCCTGTTACTGGCTTGATGGGGAACTTGTGTCTCTCTTTTTCCTCCAAAATGCTTATAGTATCTGGAGGAAATTTTGGTTCTGACTTCTTTCCAGACACACATAGAATGACCCAATATAATCGCCTGTACTACGGCAGTTCCTTTAAGATAGGTGGACAAAGGACTGCAACCAGCAACCTTACAAGTTCGAGTTTCTGCACTGTGGGCACTTTTAATGGACTTCTGGGAATTGTTGGGCTCATATCGCCATGTCTGGTGGTTCTTCAGGCAGCAACATTAAAACGTCTTACACAATCCACCAAAGTTACCACCTTGGAGTCTTAATATGGTTATCAGGGCTGTGACCAAGGCACCCTTTAGAGCCTCTCAAGGCATCCATCATGCATCTCAAAATAAAGGTCACCCTTTTTATCAAAGCTATCTCAAAATAAAGGTCGCCCTTTTTATCAAAGCTATTATTTCAGCCAGGAGTATCTGCAAACGAAAAGCATTGCTTACCCAAGAGCTTTACACTCGCTCATCAGGCGAGAAGAGTTTCAATTTTTGTTTGCCAAAAGTTTTGTCTCCCAGCAATTACAATCAAGGGTTTCTTCTTCCTTCCTTCTGCCCACTCTCTAAAAGCAGTAAGGAAGGAAAATTTCATACACTAGACCTGGGAAGAGTGAGGAAAATGTACATTAAGAGAAAGCTATTCGCAAAACTTTGAGTTTGTTTAGGCCAGCTACA
This sequence comes from Neoceratodus forsteri, assembly GCA_016271365.2. Lineage (NCBI taxonomy): Eukaryota > Metazoa > Chordata > Ceratodontiformes > Ceratodontidae > Neoceratodus > Neoceratodus forsteri. The sequence goes on along the minus strand of CM028137.1, from coordinate 337,521,776 downwards.
GGCACAAATTTTGTGGAGCAAGGATTCAATAGGCTCTATAGCCAGACAGATTTTATCCATCACCTCCACGGCCTATAATCAGGCTGGAGTAACTTGCTGGGCCCAGTGAGAGCCCCTGGCCTCTGCATGGGCGTAATTCAGAGAAGCATCGGCAACACTCTTATGCTGAACGGCCATTTGTTCATCCATTCACACATTTTTAAACAGTGTTTTGCACTGGAGGTGATATGCTCGGCGAGGCATCCTTTGGCTGCAGAGTGCTTCAAGTGGTGGTGACTTCTCATGGGCTCTTGACATTCTTCCCACCAGGGACATCTGGAGACATACTGCTTTTGTATATCCCAGGAGTAAGGAAGCCTGGAGACCAGCTTAGGAGAGAGAAATCGAAATTTAAATACCTGTAAATTTTCTTTCTCCGATGGCTGGTCTCTGGGCTTCAGATTCCCTCCCAGAATGTATATAGTTGCCTGGCCTCTCGGCCATTCAGGCCTTAAAATTCTTGTTTTTGTTCTCAAGTTCTTGTAGCATTGCCACATTGGACTGCTTTATGAAGAACTGAGGAAGACAGGAAGTGGAGGGCTGGATGTCCCCCTGCTGCAGAGGTCTGATTCCTGCCTACCTATCACCATCAGGAGGTACAGCCCAGGAGTAAGGAAGCCTGGAGATCAGCTGTCGGAGAAAGAAAATTTACAGGTATTTAAATTTTGATTTACTTCACCTTCATTGATTAGTCTTGTGATTTTGTTATTGGATTGTTTTTTAGTATTGATATAAGAATAAAAAACTTTTATTATCCTTTGTATGAGATAAGCGGAACTCAAGTTTTTCTTTTCTAATCAGTTTTTTAGCTTTGCCTGTTCATTTTTATAGCTTAATTTGTTATCACCAGAAGAATTTGTCTTAAATTTTTGAAAGGCTTTGTATTTCCTTCATATCTGCTTTTTGACAATTTTGTTAAACTCCTTTATTATTATATTTCTGTCTCATAGGTGCATGATGGCCCACTGCTTTTTGTAGGTAGTGTGTTATTCTCTCCCTCATATGTTCCACATCCAGATAATTTAATACCCTATTGCATGAGATGTTACTTAATTCTTCTGATAGTTTGGTCCAGTTAGCATTTTTATAATCAGGAATTTTAGTATTATCTGTTGCTTTTAAAGTACATTTAGAAAGAGTGCATTCAATTATATTATGATCACTAGTACCTAGATGGGCTGATTCTTGGATTACTAACACCCCCAGCACCAGCTCCCTTGACCCTTGCCCTTCTCTCTCTAGCATGGTCATGACCTCATTCCCCCTTTCTAGGACCTTTGACTAAGCCTGACCTCTAGGCTGCTACCCCTTTTTCTGCACTGTGCTCCCTTAACACTCATCTCCTGATCGATGTCAGTAATTGTTTTTTTTTTTTTTCTTCTACTCGCAGAATGTATTTTCACCTTTACTTAATTTGATGTTGTAATCACCAGGCATTGTTGAAATATTTATAGGAGTCATGCAATTTGTCTTTGTACTAATTTTATAGCATTTGTTGTATTTTCTGTCTATTCCTGTAACTTGATTGTATGTTGTTGTATGGACGTGGATCCTTTGTAAAAGACAAAGGTGTTTTCCAAACTTTTGAAATAAAATAATTCTATCTATAGAATTTATCAGTGGATCTAAAATGTTAGAGTCTCTTGTCAGTTCCAGGATTAGCTGCTCACAGCCACAACTTGATAAAGTATCAAGGAGATCCTTTTTTATCTGTTTTTCCTCCGACTGCTCCAGTGCCCCCCACTCTTTCAGGTCTGTCTGGGTCTCTGGCTGATCCCTACTGTCTTTCCTCAAGTCCCACCTCCCTCTGTCCTCATATCTGCAGCCACTCCCGGGGTATCCCAGCATATCCCATTACTAGGTGGGTCCCCTCCTCCTCCTCCGAGAGGGAAGGCACCAGGTTGGGGCTTCCTGGCACTATTCATTTAGGCCCCAGAATGCTGCTGAGGTGAGGGGAATGGCTCACTGAAGGGCTTTGGCAGAACTGGAGACCTGGCAGCTGTTATCCAGTGGGTACTGAGCTGGTTTTCCTTGCTTTCTCACATGGGGTGGAGTAGTGATGTCAAGGCAAGTGCTGACATCCGTCCCTCCTCATTGCATACTAGATCTGACATCCTGCCACATCTCCAGCCTCTGCTAGGGGCCAGCATGTGCCAGAATGCATTCCAACCTTCCCCACAGAGAAGGAAAGCTGTCCCTGGACTCTCAATCCTTCTGCCCCAGCCAGCCATCCAGTGACCTGGGTCCATTCCCAATCCCAGGTCGCTGGCATCGCAGATGGAAATCCAACCACTGTGCCAATCGGTGGCCTTCAAGGAGATCCTTTTTAAACTCATTAACCCCTTTTAAAGTATGCCAATCAAATCCAGGGGCATTGAAGTCCCCTACAACAAGTATACCCCCTAAATCAGATGCTTTTTCAATTTCATGTAATAAGGCATTATTATACGTTTTGTCACTAGGTGGAGCCCCATAACAGGTACCTAAGACAAGTTTTGGAGAGTGAGTAAAGTTTAGATTTAACCATAAATTATCAATATTGGAATTGTGCTCACGCTACTGTATGTTATTTGAGACTTAGCAGCAGACCACACCTCCTCTTTTGTTTTCCCTGTTTTTGCAAAATAGTTGGTACCCCTGAATGTTGTTTGACCAACTGTTTGCATCTTCCCACCATGTTTCTGTTATGTAAGCCATATCGACCTTATTGTCCTTAAGGTAGATCCCCAGCTCAACTAATTTAAATTGATTTAAACCTCTTGCATTTATGTTGAGAATTTTATATTGATTTTGATTTTTTTATACAGTAACTTTGATTTTGCCCTTGTCTCCCTTATCATCTAGTTTAAATTCTAAATGATAATATCTTTGAATGACTTCCCTAGTTTATAAGCTCCTTGTTTGCTTAAGTGAAGCCCATCCCAGCAAAATAACAACTTGCTGTTGTGAAAAGATTTGCAGTGAGTAAGAGAGGCAATTTTTCTCATAGGAGACAGATAAATGAGGTTATAAGTGAGCAAATTCATACTGGCAATTCATAAAAACATTATGTCCAGAGCACCCAAGGTTTTATTACCTCTGTTCAGGTCATATATCCATTCATATTTGGACTTTGGATCCCAGTTCTGGTGTCCGTATAGGAAACGTGAGATAGACCAAATAGAGAGGGTTAAAAGAAAATTTACCAAACAATTAAATGGGTTGAAGGATTTGAGTTACAGTGGTAGATTAAATAGGTTGAATCTCATGACCCTTGAGAAAAGAAGGTTCCTTGGTGACCTGCTGCTTATGTGGTATGTTATAAATGACCCATATTTATTTATTGAAATCTCTTTTGATTTCAAACAGGTCAAAGTAGAGACTAGGGGTCATCTGTTGCAGCTGAGGTGTTTCAAGCACAATAACAATAGGAGGAAGTTTTATTATTCTCATGGGGTGGTGAACCTTTGGAATGCAATACCACTTGACATAATAGCAAAAACAAGTTAGATAAATGGATCATGGGAAATGATGTGAAGGGATATTATGGGTAATATGATGGGAGTTATTTATGGGCACTACTGCCTTTTGCTCCCAAATACTCCTTAGTATCATCATTTGGATATCCATTTTACAGGTTTTTTTTTATTTATTCCTAGATGCATCACTTTTTTAATCAGTTTTTTGTGTGATGCCACATTGAAGGCCTTGCTAAAATCCAGAAATATCACCTCCATAGCACCTCCCTCACCCAGTTATTTATTAAACTTCTCATAAAACTTGAGAAGATTTGTCAGGTATGATCTTTCCAGTCTAAACCCATACTATAGATTATCTTTAATTCAATTTTCCTTACAGTCCCTTTCCAAAGAACTTGTATGCATTTTCCATAATTTTTCCAGCAGCAGATGTCAGACTGATTGGTCTGTAATTTTTTTGTAAGCTGTTTACCTTTGCTACTCTTCAATCCTCAAATGAATCACAATGATTCAAGGACATATTCAATATATATGTTAGAATTTCAGCTAATTCATCTACCAGTTCCTTTAGCATCCTAGGTGCTAGCCCATCCAGCCTTGCTACATCTACCTGTAGAGCTTTTTGGTGTTGCAAAACCTCCTTGGTTGAAATTTATTTTACTGTGTCAGTACTCTTCAGTATTAGCACCCTATTCCCACCTTTCTGGAATACTGAACAAAGCTGTTACATCCATAGAATACATATAAAATACAGCATGAATTGTGTCCAAATATTATGTTTTCCAAACTTTTAGTAAAGTTGTCATCTGCTCTTTAACAAAAGTGTGCCTGAAACAAAATAAAATCTTCTAAGGGATCATCTCCCTTTAAAGGAACTCATAATATTTTAGATCTAGTATTCACTAATAATGTGGATCTTGTAGAAAATATTGAGATTATGGCACCATTGGCTGATAGTGACCATAAACTTATCTTCCTAGAATATAAAGTAAGCCATTATATTAATAATGGAAAAACTACATTAAATTATAATGAAGCAAACTTGAAAAGGATAAAAAATATTTAAATAATAGGAAATGGCAAAGAGAACTAGGGGTCACAAGTCTCACCGAAACATGGAAAATAATAACCAAACATATTAAATTCTGCATTAAAATATGGGTACCTACTAGACAAAAGTACATTAAATCTAGGATAGTCCCTGCCTGGTGGACCCGTAAGCTAACCAAACTAATAAGGAGAAAGAAAATATATTACAGGGCCTATAAAAAGAAATGACTACAGATAAATGGCAAAAATTTAAAAATATTACTAAAAATATGAAAATCTCAATTAAGAAAGCTAAGCAAGCTACATAACATAATTTGGTGAATAAGGTCAAAGATAATAGTAAGAAATTTTTTAGTCATGTAGGAAGCCTTAAAGGGAAACAGCCCTCAACAGGCCCCTTAAAAATTGATGAATGGGTTTTAACTGAAGAGAAAGACATGGCAACTGAATTCAAAACACATTTTCTTAGTATGCATAACCCTATAATCCATACCCAACAATATATTAACTCGAACTGCAAAGACATATAGTTTCAAATAACTGACATTATCAAAGGTATTAACAGTCTTAAGACTAATGGTTCTCCAGGGCTAGACGGTATTACACCCGGCTTTCTAAAAAACTGGTGTTTCAACTTGCTGTGCCACTGACAGTCCTATTTAATAGATCCATCTTGGAAGGTAAGACTCTTGATGAATGGAAAATGGTGGAGGTGATATCAATCTTCAAGTGGGGTAGAAGAACAGAGGTTGGAAATTACCACCCTATAAGTTTGACTTCAGTTATAGGAAAACTTATGGAAAAATTAATTCAAAAATATATTTCCACTCACTTACTAAATAAGAGACATGTAGATCCAACCCAACATAGATTTACTTCTGGAAGATCATGCTTATCAAATTTAATCGTTTTTTTGAACCGGTTAGCGCAGCCTTAGACAAAAATGTCCCTGTTGACATTGTTTTTCTTGATTACTCGAAGGCTTTTGACAAAGTCTTAATAAATCAACTTGTAAAAATAGGACTAAATAACAATTTTATTAGATGGATCTCTTCATGGATAAGTAATAGGATTCACGTGTAACCATTAAAGGACATTCATTGGCTTGGAGGGTATCACCAGTGGTGTCCACAGGGATCTGTGCTGGGTCCAATACTATTTAATATTTTAATCTCATCCCTACCCCACTCTAATAGAGTATGGGTGGTAAAAAATGCTGATGATTGCAAATTGGGATGTTTGATAAAAAATCAAGAGGATGCAAGTTCCTTACAAAATAATTTGAATGCTATAGCGAACTGGGCTAAGGAGACTGAAATGTATTTTAACCTAGACAAGTGTAAAGTGATGCACTTGGGGAAAAAAACCCTCATGCATACATACCAAATAAATGGCATCACATTGTCAACAGTTAAAGAAGAAAAAGATCTAGGTGTAATTGTTTCTGATGATTTAAAATTTGATACCCATGCATTAGTTATGGCTAAGAAATGTCAAAAACTAATGGGATGTATACTTGGGAATATTAAGAGCAGAGAGGTGGAGGTAATGGTTCTGCTGTACAGTGCATTGGTGAGACCACATATGGAGCACTGCTCTCAGTTTTGTGCTCCTATGTCTAAAAGGACTCAGATATTATATGAAAACATACAAAGGAAAATGACAAGATCTATAAGACTCACTAAGAACATAAGCTATGGAAGTAGGTTGCTTAAATTAAACCTTTACTTGATAAAATATAGGCAGGAAAGAGGGGATCTTTATCTAATATACAAAACTTTACAAGATGCTTACATGACAGAAACCCTAGGGTTTGGGAATAATCCAGGTATTAATAGTACCAGATCCCATAAACTGAAATTAATGGGTGAATCTAATAACACAGTTAAAAGAAGTAATTACTAGACACAGCGGGTGATAACTAAATGGAATATGCTGCCAAGTTATGTTATAGATAGCCCCAATATAAATACTTTTAAGACCAACCTGGACGACTTTATGAAACATAAGAAATTATTGTTCCACCAATGAATTGGTAGCGAGTTCATTAAAGGGCCAAGTGCTCTCTGAACTTGTAATCCACTATAAAACTATGAAACATAATTCCCCATAAAGGAACTCATGGTGTCCCTTAAAAATAGACCCTGAATAAACATATATGCCCAATATAAAGAGGTATGAATCACAAGTGTATAAAATCAATAAAAGATGAAAAGACAGTAAAGTAGAATAATCAAAGCAGGCAATGAGCAGACTAAAGAAAGAAGTCAAGAAGGGAAGAGGAGCAAAAACAATGAGAAATAAATTAAAATACAAAAACTAATTAATGACTCAACAAGAGAGCAGAGACCCCATAACAGAAGCATGAAAAAAATTTTAAGTGCAAGGTGCATATTGATAGTAAACACATATGTTTCCTCAAAGGTGCCAAGTAGAAACTCTATTAACACAGAAGAAGAATGCAAGTCCAGTCTCAATTAATCCTATTTGAGAAAGGAGAAAGAAAAGAAAAAAAATCAATCCTTCATTCATTAGAAAGGTTATTTGAGAAAAAATGTAATCATAAATGTAACTGTGTACCCAGCAATTGGGTATTGGGAAATCCATGTTGCTGTACCAGGGCCCACAGGGAACACAGCCATTTAAATTGAAGGGCTAGCCTGTGCTCTTGGTGTGCTTTATGCAAGGTAATTAACTCTTCTGACTTACCTGGTACCTCCACCTGGGGGAAATTGGAAAGAGACTCAGGACACTCTTGCACTCCACCGAGTGGATCAAAGAATTCCCTGTACAATCTTGGCCTAATGGGTCCCAGGGGAAATGTACTACTGGCAAGAAGAGACAGTGCTGGCATCTTTTGCAGTGATGGCTGGGAACTTCTTAACAACAAGGTGACTGACTTCACACTCTAGGCAAAAGATTAGTTTCCCATTACACATTCAAATTTCAGTAACTACCTTTAAGCAAATCACACAATCACTTTCCAATGGATTAGGCATTAAACTTCAGAAAACAGGGCGCTCACTGTCTAGTGGTAAACACCAATGTAAGCCCACCAGGTAGGCTTACCTGGTGTGCTCCGGCACCGTGCTGCCACTCCGGTGGCTTGTTAAGTGGTCCCTGGTGGGAATTGAGCCTTGGCGCCTTGCTTGTACCCCGTTTTTTTCGTGTCTGTAACCGCTCATCTCATCAGTTCCTTGGCCTATGTTTAGATGGGGCTGAGGTTTGATCACTGTTTCTATGTTTACAAGCATGATGGGTGGCAAAGAACAGCCCTGGGAGCTACCGTGGAAGGGACTGCAATATAAATAAAGAATAAGGTGGCTCGCACCCTTCCATGCATGTCCAGCTGCCAGAGGAATGAAAACTAAAGGAGCCATGATTCCAGTTGTGTCAGCTGCCTAAAAGGGCACACAAAGGGGATTAAGTGTGTTGGGAGCTCCAGTGGAAGACAGGGGCTTACATAAATAAAGTAAAAGGTGTCCTGGCTCCATCAGGACAAGCAGGGCCAAGACATATGAGTATTAGCCCCTGAAAGGGCTTTACTTAAATTATATGGGGCTTAGTTGGACTGGGGCATAATGTAAATAATAATGGCGGCCTCTATAGACTTTGTTTGAGTGGGTGCCGCTGGGTAAAAGGTCAGAGGGCACCAGATTTGCCCAGGACTGCAGCAGCCAATCATGTTGAGACTATGCAAGTTCTATAAATACTCCTGTCGGCCCACCAAAAGAGGATTCATTTTGGAGACCAGTCTGAGGTTGGATGCGGGAGGGATTACTGAGGGCTGCCCAGCCCAGTACCTGCACCCAGACCACAACAGCCAGTTTGGCCCCAGCATGTTTCAGCTTGGTAGAATGCCTTAAGACTGGTGCTGCTGCTGCCAGAGACAGGGAAAGAGTCTGCAGTGTGCTGTGTGGTAGAGGGATTTGGAAGTTTGCAGCCATCAAGAGAAAAAATTGGGAGCTGCAGTGAGAGCAGAGCAGAGACTGTTAGTGTGCAGCCTTAATTCCAAGTACTGTAGCTGTGTGAGCAAAGACTGAGACACTGTGTTTTCCCCTCCGTGGGATAAGTTTTGAGACTGCTAATCACTGCAAGACTGAGTGACTGTGTGTGAGCAGAGGCTACAGACAGAGCCTGAACTCAGCCATTTCAGTACTGTGAGAAATGAGTGTGCCAAGCTACAAGTCTGGGGAACCCAGCCACTCTGTCCCTAGAGTCCAGCGGAGAAGAAGACCGGCGGAACTGCCTGGTGAGTACTGTCTACAAAGGTCTCAGAGGTGAAGATTGGAAAGGCAAGGCAGGTGAAAATCACAATTCTCCAACCTCTTCAGTCAGCCCTGTTGCTGCTGTAGACCATCAACGAGATACCTCCATGGTACCATGATCCAAATTTCTGCCTCCCCCTTTGGAATGCTCACCTGTAAGTACCCTGGAGCAGTGGCATTTGGGAGTCCTAATCAGAGGTTAGGTCTTGAGCATGACTCTGTCAGAACACTGTTACAAGAGCTGCAATTCAAGCAAAGTTGATTGTTTAAAAGTATTGGGCCACCAATGAAAGATCCCCAGAGTGAAGATTACACTGTGGTGTGGTACCCACCGAAGGAACTTAAAGACAATCTAGACGGCTGCCATTGGGAACTCGGGTGCACCCATAGGTGGGAGGTGGGGATATTGTGTGGGGTTGCACTGTTGTCGGTTATAAGTGTTGTTGTACTGTTTTTCTCCCTTTTCTCCCCTTCTCCCAAAATAAATATCATTAATTGTTCATGTTATCATCTGGTATGGTGAATCATTGCAAGAAAGCAAAATTGTTACTGTGTGGGGAAGGGTCTATCGGGCAGCTGTTGCATATTTCCTGGGGGGTAGTAAACAGCAATTTGTCCACAGGTATTCCCTGCCATTACCTCAGGTGGAGGCACTGTGCCACTTCTTCTCTCCACTACAGAACCCGGGTTGGCCCCCTCGGAGGCATGTGCAGCATAGACCTGAGGGCCCTAGATACAGCCAAGGTGGGTCTAGGGGCTGTTACACTAAAAATAATTTATTCACAAGGCTCTGAACATGCCTAAAGGTTTGTGTTTACTGTTAACAGCATTTCAAAATTGTGCCCAGACGCTCCATTGGTTATTTTTTTGTAATCGGGCCATAATAGTTTATCACAGACAATCCTCAGAGCGGTGAATAGATACCTTGAAACACATCAGCATAAAGGCCCCAGTAGGGTGCCTGTAACCATATTTGCAAACATTTTCTTGTATTTAAAGAGCAGCTGATGCATTTGGATAAACTATGGAAAACATAATATTTAGCTCACCCTGACTTCCGCCTCTCCCTTCCTCTAATTTAGACACAATTCAGCTTGCATTCCATATATCTTACATAGATTTCTCTTCCATGTTTTTTTACTACTGAAAAAAATTCCCACAAAAACAAGCTTATTGTCCCTTAGAATTCATCTGCCTCTAAAGCTTATTCCCTACTTGAAATTATAATGCTCTGTTGTGATATCACAGTCTTTTGCCTTGGGATTAACTATGACCTCCCCCCATAGTAATGATAGGGCCTACTTTGTCTAGGATAAGGAGAGGAGGGGAGAGTAAGAGGGCAGCTGAGAGAGAGTCAGGGTGGAAGGTGGTGTCACTAAATGCTAGGAGCCAGGGGAATAAGATAGCAGAGCTGCAGGCACTAATTGCAGGAGAGGTGGACATAGCAGCCATCACTGAGACATGGGCAACCCAAAACCATGACTGGGACTTGGCCATCCCAAGATTTAAATTATTCAGGAGGTACAGAGAAAAAGGTAAGGGGGGGAGAGTAGCCATTTACATAAGGGAAGGGATTGGATGAGTCAGGGAGAAGGGGGAAGAAGGTAGGTCAGAAGTCATTTGGATACAACTCCATGCTCCAAAGGGGGCTAGGGTCAGATTGGGGGTTGTTTATAGGCCCCCAACCCAGAAAGATGATGTGGATAGGGAGCTAGGGGAGCAGCTAAGGAGACTCTGGCAAAGGGAGCACTGTGGTGGTGGGAGACTTCAATTTACCAGGGGTGGATTGGAGCATCCCAGCCATCACATGTGCCAGGGCAAGATCCTCCTGGAAGCATCCAGCATGGCTTCCTGACCCAAAGGGTGACAGTGCCAACAAGGGAAGAAAATATTCCAGACCTGATGCTGGAGGATGGAGAACAAGTCATAGATGTAAGGGTGGAGGAGCCACTGGCTGGGAGAGATCACCACACAGTGTGGTTCTCCATCAGTTTGCGTAGAGAGATCCACAATACAAAACCAAAGGTCCTGGACTTCAGAAAGGCAGACTTTGGCAGGATGGGGCAATTAATGAGAACACATAGAGATGGCATCCACCCTGACATGGACACAGAGCAGAAATGGGCGATCATAAAACTAGGGCTGATTGAATCCACTAAAGCGTGTCAAGAGCCAGCAAAAGAAATCAAGGACCAAGCATCCAAGCTGGAAGACCAGAGAGGTAATGAAGAAGGTGAGGGATAAGAGAACGGCCTTCTGAACCTACAAGAAAACCAACAGGGCAGAGGATAGGGAGAACTATGTGAGGAAATCCAGGGAAGTGAGCAGAGCAGTCAGGACTGCAAAGGCAGCCAGGGAAAGGAAATTAGCACACGGGATTAAGGAAGAAGAAAAGGATTTCTTCAGGTATATCAGGAAAAAGCAGAAGTGCAAGGAGCAAACAGTTAGGATCAGGAAAGGCAGTGGGTGGGTAGACAAGGGGGCTGAGAAGGCAGAAGTACTTAATGAGTACTTCTGTTCAGTGTTCACAAGGGAGAGGGATGGGCCCGCTCCTGCAGGGAAAGGGGGTGCAGGCATGGGGGGGTGAGACAACCACAGACGGAGTCATCATGGTGGAAAGGGTGCTGGAGGGCCTTAGGTCCCTGAGGATAGACAAGGCACCTGGGCCAGATGGGGTACATCCCAGCATGCTAAGGGAGCTGGCAGACATCCTGGCAGAGCCAGTGGCAGATCTGTTCAACACCTCGCTAAATACAGGATGTGTGCCCAGAGATTGGAGGGAGGCACACATGGTACCTCTCCACAAAAGTGGGCCCAAGGATGAACCAGGGAACTACAGACTGGTGAGCCTCACCACAATTGTGGAGAAACTGATGGAATCTATCCTCAAAAAAAGGCTGGTGCAGTTTCTTGTGGATAATGATCTGTAAGATGACAGACAGCATGGGTGCGTTGCTGGCAGATACTGTCAGACTAACTTGATTTTTTTTTTGACTGGGTCACGAGGGCACTGGACGAGGATCATGAGGTAGATGTAGTCTACCTGGATTTCAGCAAGGCCTTCGATTCAGTGTCACACAGAAAGTTGACCTGCAAGTTGAAGAGTCTTGGTATAGGGTGGAAGCTTGCCCGATGGGTAAAAACTGGCTGAGGGACAGGCAACAGAGGGTAGTTGTCGGGGGAGAAGCACTGGAGCCCAGCGCATTGACAAGTGGTGTCCCACAGGGATCAGTACTGGGACCAGTCTTGTTTAACATTTTCATAGCAGTCATAGAGGCTGGGACCAAGAATAAGATCAGCCTCTTCACCGATGACACCAAGATCTGTGCTGAGGTGGATGGGGAGGAGGGTGTCAAATCACTGCAGGAGGACTTGGCAAGACTCGAGGAGTGATCGCACACCTGGCAGTTTGGGTTCAACCCCAAGAAGTGCAAGGTGATGCATTTCAGAGCCAAAAACCCAGAATACAGCTACTGGATGGATGGTATCAAACTGGCCACATCCAGCGAGGAGAAGGATCTGGGAGTGCTGGTGACTGGAATTAAACCACTCAGCCCAGTGTAGGGAGAGGCGGTGGCTAAGGCTAACAGGATGCTAGGGTGCATAGCAAGGGGGATTACATGCAGATGTAGGAAAGTCATATTTCCCCTGTACAGGCCCCTGGTGAGGCTGCACTTAGAGTACTGCGTGCAGTTCTGGTGCCCGTACTTGAAAAGGTATATCAAACTACTGGAGGCAGTTCAGTGAAAAGCAACAAAGATAATCCAGCAGCTGGGGATAGAACTTATGAGGAAAGACTAAAAGAGTGCAACATGTATACCCTGGAGGATAGAAGAGAGAGAGGGGACATGATCGAGACCTTCAGGTACCTGAAGGGGATGAACAGAGTAGGCTTCCATGGTGGGTTCACACTCCAGATCAGAAGAGATACTAGAGGGTACTCTCTGAAGTTAAAGGGGGGCAGATTCAGGAGGGAAAGGAGGAGGCACTACTTCACTGAAAGAGTGGTAACAGGGTGGAATGCACTGCCTGAGCAACTCGTATCAATGCAGACTGTGGAGTGCTTCAAGAGGGGGGTAGGACAAATTCAAGGGGAAAATACATACTGGGGGGGCAGTTGGGGGAGGGAAGAGTTAATGGAGTGCAGCTGCAGTCTAATGGACTGAAGTGCTGCACACTCGAGCAGACTAGATAGACCATATGGCCTGTATCTGCTGGCAATTTCGTATGCTTGTATGTTCATATGATGTCACAAGCAGAGCATTATGACACCAGGTTGGTGAGAAGCAATAGGAGCTGATGAACCGTCAAGTAACAACTCTCCTGTTTTTCATGCATGTGACCTCAGTAATAAATAATGGGCATAAAAAATACAGAGCTACTGAGAAATATAAGCTGATTTGTGTTCAAATATTGTTTTTAAAAGTTTCTCTTGAGTTGTTGGTGATTCTTTAAGATAAGGCCATGCTAGCGGACAAATCAGGCACCATCTGGTTGAGAGACTGATCTTGGTAAATTTATTTATAAAACTACCCAGAAATGGGGGATGTAAATAGTGAATATACTCTGGAACATTAAGATTCAGGTATCCTTAAGTAACATCTCTTATGGTCTAGATTATATTACCAAGAATGCAATTGATAGCTGTTGGTACAGCCGACCTACGCCCAGACTCAGTGTGGTATGTGTCACAATACCCCCTGCTATTCTAGATAAATAGCACAACTCTGCTCATTGGCTTCTACTCTCAGCTGGTGAGTCACTTTGATGGTGCAACTGGGATCTATGAGTGGATGCCATCAGGTAGAACCCTCTGAGTGGGAGCCACCAACAGGCCTTCACCATCCCAGTGAAGTCTCCACACTTGAGCAGGACTCTTGAAACTCAACCTTGAGAGGACAAATGCCACACTGAGACTTGAGACCTAACTGCCACCTCCAGAGCCTCACTAGTTCCCTCCTATTAGTTGCAGTAAGATTCATGGAGGGGCAAATCCCATTTCTCAACATAGGTTCCTCTGGATTGAAGCTCTTATGACTTTAAATCAAAATCTGCAGGGACAGGCAACCAAGACAGGATGGAGTCTCTTGTTTACAAGAACACTAAGCAAAGGATGTTCCTGAATTTTACAAGTTTTCTAGAAAAGGATCTCACAAAAAGAGTAAAAAGCTTAACAGCACTACAAAGAGCTGCACAGTTTAACCATTTACTTGCGAGTAAGGAGAAGCTGGTGCTATCATGATAAAAGAGTAAGCTGCACAGACTTCTTCCAAAGGGATGGGAAGGTTACATAATTTATTTATTTTATTTAAAATTTTGGTAACCGGGAAAAGCACACTGAGCCAAAGCTCATATCCAGATGCAACCCGTGGTAGGGGGGAGGGGGACTACAGCCATGAAGAGCATTTCAAACATCCAAAGTGCATATACAAAATACATTGGCAGACAAATCTAGTTAAAAATAAGTGTGATGGCTCACTTGACCTAGGACAGCATATAGTCTAGCTTAGGAAAAAAGAAAATGGCGAACCTTGGGTACCTTGCATGGCTGCAACAGATAAATTGCACTAGAGAGCTTAAAATTAAGCATGTCAAGGATTAGAGCTTACACTGGGGGCCAAGAGCACAGGTGGCCCAGATAGGGGAGAAATAGGTGGGAGAGGGGGGATAAGAGAGGCTGAGAGAAGATAGACAGGAGATTCAGGTTGGAGAGAAGCAAGTACATGGGGGGAGCTGGCTTAAGCCTTAGCAGGCGAAGGGAAGAGGGGAGAAGGTTCCAGAGGAAGGGGAAATGGTAGGATATGGCAGTTTTCCCAGCACACGAGTGAGGATGAGGAATGGTGAAGGTGCAGGAATCCCTGGAGCACAGGGAGTAAGAAGAGGAGAGGGTGGGGGAAGAGAAGTGAGGCGAGGCAGGAAGGAAAGGAGTTAAACCAGTATTTAGCAATAACAGGGATACAGTGGGACTGGTGATGTAAAGGTAGAGAGAGGATGGACAGTGAGGAACAGAGACAGTAGTGATGAGTGCAGAGAGGAGAGTTGGTGGCAAAGTGACAGAAGGCATTGCAGAGGGTATCCAGATCTGGTGAGGGAAGATGAGGGAGCGGTGTCATATTCCACATCCACATAGTCAAAAACTAGGAGGACCATTTTGGTTACCAGCTCCTCCGTGGACCTCAAGGGGGAGGCAGTCCTTGTTTCAGTACAAGGCACTGAGCTTGGGGCAAATTTTGGCATGGATTGCAGCAATACGGACAGAAAAGGCAAGCTTACTATCAAGCCAAACCGCCAGGTACTTGAAGATGGGGGCACTGTGAAGGAGGGTGCCATTCAAGGTAGAGAAGACAGGAGAAGGAGAGAGCCTTGCCAGTTTCTAGCTGGAGCCAAAGGTCATGGATGCTGTCTTCTTGGTGTTAACCCTGAACTGGTTGGTTTGGAACCAGCACTGCACATTATGAAAGTCATGCTGGAGTGGGACCTCAGCAGCTGGGGTTGATAGGCCAGAGGTGTTGATGACCATGTCATTCGCATACATTTTGATGTCTGAGGAGTCACAGGCATGAGGAGGCCATTTAGGAAAATTAGAATAGGACAGGACCCAAGATGGAGACCTCTGGGACTTCTGCATGGATGGGGAGGGGTAAAGAATACCACCCACCTGAACTGCCTGTTGACAGTTAATAAAGTATGGTTCTATGTGATAATCATGAAAATGTAATTACAAAGAACACTTTGGTGAATACAAAATGCTGAAGCCCAAAATAGCCCAGGTGCAGAACAGCGAGAGTCACAATAGTGACTCTGCACACTTGCGGGGACTTCCCCCCCCCCCATAAACTAATATAACAAACTCCAAGATTGCACTGTTCACAAACGCTGTACACTATCTAATCGCTATTGTGACACTTGCAATTAAAGCACACTCACTATTCTCACAGGGTCTCAAACTGAATAGCTCAATTTGAGTCACCCATATTTTGGGACACCATAAGGTATAAACAGAACCAGCCCACAGTGGGTGCTAAAAGGCCAGCATAGTTCAACATATCCAATAGGAGTGGGTGGGAAAGCTTTGGCTAGATCAATGAAGATGGCTGCGGTGATGTGTCCTTGATCCATCCCAGTGAGGATAGAACTGGTTACATGCAGAAGGGATGAGACAGTGGAGTGGTTCTTCCTAAAAGCAGGCTGGAAACATGAGAGGAAATTTGAGGAGGAAGGAAAGTCAGCAATCCTAGAGTATACAATGGATTCTTGAAGCTTGGCAAGAGAGGGGAGGAGTGAAATCAGGAGGGTTCACACCCTTTGTGCAGGGGCACAACCTTGGCAACTTTCCAGGCCTAAGGGACAGCACTGAGGGAAATGGTGAGGCTAAAAAGGTGAGAGAGAGGAAGGGCAGTGGCTGGTGCAGAGATCTGAAGGAGTCTAGGGTCCAAACTATCCAGGCTAGAATTGGAAGGGTTAACTGACACTAGTGCAAGGAGAGCTTCCTGCTGGTAGACAGGAGGAAAGTGAAAGCCTTCTGAAAATTTGGATGAAGGTGAGATCATGGATTCTGGAGATGAGTGGCAGGGTAGAGCCCAGGTTGTGAAGAATTTGTTAAAGTGAGCAGTAATGGAGAAAGGGTTGGAGACCAGAGAGCCATCCATCAAGAGGACAGGGGGTGGGTGGACTGGGTTGTGGAATCAAATACGGAGTGGATAACTTTCCAAACATTTGAGGGAGAACTTAGATTGGATTGGAGGTTGTTCTTAAAATAGTGGATCTTTTCAGAGTGGACAGCCTTTGTACAGGTGTTCCTGAGTGACCTGTAATGTTTGATGTCAGACAGGGATTGAGAGAACTTGAAGCATAGCCACACAAGTTCCTGGGACTTGCACAAATCAGTAAGGTGAGCTGTAATCAAGAGGTGGTGGGAGCATTTTACCCTGGTCTTTTTAAGGGGGGCATGAATATTCCAGGTATTGCTGAAAATGGCAGTGAAGAGGGAGAGGCCTAAATCAGTGTTTGTGGCTGAGTAGACAGGAGACCAATCAGAGGCTCCAAGGTCATTTAGAAGGGTATCAGTATCAAGAGACCTGACAGGCCTATACCAAAGGTATCTGTGGGCAGATTGAGGGGGATACAGTTTCCTAGCATAGTAGGGGTATCCCGTGAGGAGGGCACATAGGGAAGGGCTCCCTAGTGAATCCCTCATGGCGATGGGAGGGTAGGGCAGCTGGATGGGAGGGTAGGCAAAAATAGTGACTGGATATCGATTATATACATATACTCAGGAGGCGAGCATGCCGGCATGGGCTGGGAGGGATGGAGGAGCTATAGGGGGTGGTGCTGTGGTGGGTTGCCAAGCTGCATTGTGGTGTCTTAGGTTGTCCATGCTGCGGCAGGTGTGGTACCAGGTTCGGGTCCGCCGCTAGTTGCAATGTTATTGCGCCGCCTGAACCTTTTATCTTTAATGTTTTCACCCCACAACATGCACCCCGGTGTTGAAAATCTTAGGGGGGGTGAGGGGCGAAGCCCCCCACCCCCACAGAAAAACATTAAAAGTAAGTCCCCTGTGCTCTTTTCCTGTACACTGGGGTGTCTGGTACTCTAGACTTCTTGATAACAGCAATCACCTTTAGGCTTTTGCCATTATCACATAGAATCCATAGTAGGTGAGGCAGTGGTCACTGAAAATGTCCTGGAAAATGCCTGCAGCAATGATGCGGTGAGGGTGGGAGGAGAGCATCCACTCCAGAAGAAAGTGGCTATGGGACTACAGATTGAGATGGGTGGGTTCGATGATTAATTGTATAAGGTTCAGGGACTCAGTCTTGTGTAGAGTGGGCTTAGAGACAGGGGAGAGCCAATTTAAAGATGCTGAGGAGGATAAGCTCACCAGAGGAGGCATGAAAGATGAGAGCTGAAAGGCAGTTTACAAGGGAAGAGGGAGAGCTCTTAGGAGAAGCATAGACAACACCAACTAAGATAGGGATGGAAAAAGGGAAGCATAACTTTGCTAGCAGGAGTTCATGCCAGGAAGGGAGTGACTCACTGAAGGAGATGGAGCATGAAAAGGTTTGATGGACATAGAGGGCAAGCCCTCTTCCATGCTTGCCTTGGTCCTGACGGTAGAGGTGGAAGTCAGGGAGAGCTAAGCTGGAGTCAGGTACCCTGGAGGACAGCCAGGTCTCAGTCATGCACAACAGGTCAGGAGAGTGCTGGTAGACCCAAAGTTTAAGGGAGTCAGGCTTTGGGAGGAGACTCCTTGCGCTGAGGTGGAAAAAACTGAGGCCTTTGGGTAGAGTTGGCAGAGAAGAAGGAGAGGTGGGGCCAGAGTTGGTTTCAATGTCACCAGCTAGAAGAAGAAGAAGACAAAGAGGAAGGAAAAGTAGAGGGAGAATGATGTGAGACTTCCACCTTTTTGAATGGGGAGAAGGGTGGGAGAGGTGTGAGAGTGGGAAAGAGATACAGACTCGGAGAAATTCTAGATTAAGGGAGGGAGTATGTTGAAACGTAAGGTAGATTGAGGGGGTAAAGGAAGGGGAGGTGGGGAGAGGAGGTGAGATGGTGAAGGCAGGAGTGGGGAGAAGGCTGCAGCTTGGGAAGAGTTGGAGAGGTGATGGGAAGAGAGGTAAGTGAACAGGACGGGGGATCAGGGATAGGAGGGAGAAAAAGGCAAGATAGTGGGGAAAGGATTTGATCACGGTGAGAAAGATAGCAACTAGATTAGCAAAAGCTAAATGGTGAGCTGAGAAATGGTTTGATTAAGCTATGGATAAGCAAGCACAATTGACTAGCACTGGCACTGTAGGTTGAAACAATGGCTATATGCTTTAGCTGTATGCAAACCCTGACCAATCCTCTCCACAGAAATCTTTATATATTCTGAAGTGAAATCAGAGTATTTTGGCAGAATGACAATGAATTACACAATGTGAAAGGAAGGCAAATTGTTTTTGTTGTAGATTTAACTTGCAGGTTCCTGCTATGACAAAAGCAGAATTTTAAACAAAAGGTGTCAATCAATCAACCCCTTGATTGCAACAGGATTCTGGCTCTGTTTCTCCTTCAGTGATTCCAGTGGACTTGTAAGCTCATAAAGTGCAGACCCTGTGAGTTAGAGAGAGATGAATGGTTGCCCAATGGAAGCACACAGGAGAATTACATTTTTTGTGAATGTTTGCACAGAGTGTGTTCCTGTTTATGTGTTTTTAGAGGGTGTATAGTTATTCCAGTACTGTAGAAATGGCTTGGCATTCACACAAGATCACGTGGGATATGAAAACTGTGCTACAACTGATAGACTGATAAATTTCACAAGAGAATTGATAGGACTGGAAAAAAAACTTCCCTTTATTGCCTGCAGACAAACATTGCAGTTTCCACATCTGTGAAAACCAGATATAGGAGAGAGGGAAGGAGATTAATAACCTTAATATATTTTTCCATAAGTACATAATGACTGCAGACAAGGGAATCTTTAATACATTTTCCTTTGTAGTTTACAAACCCTAATGGCACTGTAATGGCCTCTGATATATCCAGGTCAGTTTTAAGGATGTTCCAAAACTTTATGAGTACACTGCCATGTTTCTCATATGCCACTCCATTTTCTTGGAACAACCTCTCTCCTTAGCTTAGAATTTCACTTAAGCTTGGTATTTTCAAACATGGTTCAAAAAGATTATTTTTGCAGGAACAATTTACTTGTACATATTTTAGCTGATTTTGTTTATGTTAATTTGCTAGCCATTTAAGATACCGAAACTGGTTTGCCTGACGCTCAGAATCCTGACACCGGATGCCCGAAACACGGTTACCTGACATAACACGGACAGCTGAAGGGGATTTACAGCACTTTCAGTAAGTGCTGCCCTGGTTGCTGTCCATGGTGCTTAAGCCACACTAGGGCACCAGGATCCAGGAGGATGGCTGAGTTGCTCCCATGGCATGGATGGCTGGGGCATCAAGCAGCTCGGCCAGCAGCATTGGAGACCAGGGTTTTAATCTTGGTCTCCAACCATTTCATACTTATTGGGACTTTGTTTTTGTTTTATAAGGGACAGTGGAAACAATATTCCACGGCCCCACAAATTTAACTTGCCCCGTGATCTGCTCCTCCTCCAGAGTGGGAATCCTTATGTCCAGGGATGTGGGGGGTGAGCCCCCATAAAACAAAAATCGCCGCTAGTTTTTCCTCGCAGCTCTTGACCGTGCTATTATTGTTGGCACTGTTCCGACCCAGTGGCAAAAAAAATACCGCCCACCATTACAGTGACAGCATTAAAGTCTGCTGCAGAGCCAATAGTAGTATCCATTCCTCTCATATTTGGGATGCGAGGGCTCACTGTGATTTTGATTCCTGGCCTTGTGATAGGCAGCCTTAATACCCTTATGGGAATAAACTCTTACAACAAATTTATGTTTGAGGTCAGTAGCCTTTATCTCAAATAGCATCTTCAGAACAGAACCTACTGATATGCAGGAACTGTCCATTAGGAATATCCTTCCTAAAATGAGCTGGATGGGCACTATCAGCTATATGAGAAATGTTGTTTGTGGTAGATATCTTACAGATGGCACTGATGTCTCTGTTGTCTGGGGTGGTAGTGAGGCAAACATCCAAAAACAGTTTTTTTTGTTTAAGGAGACAGTAAAATAAAGATTGAAATCATTTCTATTCAAAAACGTAAGATAATGTATTGCCTCTATTTCACTGCTACTCCAGACATACAGAATGTTGTCAATATTGTGATACCAGTAAAGTATGTTTCCAAGATTGAATTATGCCTGGAGTTATAGAGGACCTCCTTCTGCCACCAGTCAAAAAAAAAAGTTGGTACAGGAGGGGGTCATTTATGATCTTGTTGCAGCACTTATAGGGATTTCATTTTAATTTTATAAAAAGGGACAGTAGATTAAACTATTAGTAAACAGTCAGAGGTTAATTTCTACTTGGTATTAGGTTATCTGTTAATGCCATACAGAACATATATTTAATAGCTATGTTTTTTATGTCTTTTTGTACTGTAGATGTTTAGTCTTGTAAATGTATATATTTGGGAATTTTTTTTAAAAATCAATAAAGATTTTTTGAGAAACAAATTGGAACAGACTATGAGCAGGGCCTATAAAGACAGGACTGGGCTGAAGTCAGGCAGATCTGGTGGAGATCTTGCAGCGGAAAGGTCTGGGTCTGCGGTGCTAGAAGTGAAATTTCCATTCTCAATAGAGGGGCCAGGAGACAGAGCTCTAGGCTAAAGTAAAAGCAGGTTTGAAGGCCCAAATGAGCATTTTTTTCAGGTATGTAAGTGAGAGGAGAAAGACCAAGCAGCGGTGGAGCCTGAACTTGGGGATTGCCAGAGCCTTTAAGAGGTAAAACCTCCTGCACTACAGCCTTGCCTGTTGTGTAGCTCTTCTCGCCCCACCCGCCCCACCACCCAGGGGCAGCACTTCATTTATTGCTGCTGGCAGGTCACATGACCCACCCTTCATTTTACTAAGTGTCCACTTTCCCATTTGCAGCTTATACACTCCAACCACTAGGGGTTACTGCACTTTCCACTCTGGCACCTCTATCCACTCTCTACTCCTTCCTAGCAACTATTGCAATCCCTGTCCACTAGAGGTCTCTGCAGTTCCCTCCTAATCCTTTATGCTATCTTCTTTCCTCACTCCTTTCCTTCAGCCCACCACTAGGCCCCCTGCAAGCCTCAAACCTTGCACCTCTTACTCCAAAGTCTGCAGCCCAACCACCAAGCCAACAAACCAGGCCAAGATCTACCTCTAATTTCAAGCTTTTAACCCTTCCTTCTTAGAAACAAGAATTTCTGTCCTCTGTCTTACAGCTGTTCTCAAACCTAGTACCCTTGCTATCAGAGTCGGCAGCTCTACCTCTTAGCCATTGTATCTGGCTATCTTATTCTTACTTTCTAAGACTTTCATAGTCTCTGACCCCCCAGTCTGCCAAAATATTTCACCATTTCTCTCTTGCTGCCACTGCAGGCATTGAACCCTGCACTCTCACTATTTCACTCAGCAGCTCTACCACTCAGCTATCACATCAGACTATTGTTTGTGATATGATTTAAGACTCTAAAAGCCTCTAACCCTCATAGTCTGCTAAAATATTTTCTGAGTACTACTGCAGGCTTTGAACCCTGCTCCCTGCTGCTGCAGCTACTGTCCTGGGACCTTTTCTGTCACCCTAGGCAAGTCTTGGACCTGGTACCCTGGGCACTTGAGGCAGGGGCTCTACAACTGTACCAAGGTGGCAACTACACTTATGGGTAGACCTTTCACCCTCTTCTACCCATCTCATTACTGCTATCTGCAAACCTATCCTGTTGTCCCCCTTACCCCTCTTCTCACTCTCCCATCCAAATCCAGCCCCTACCATCTTCCCTCTATCATCTAAGTTCCCTATTTTTCTTCACTTCAGCCTCACACTTTACCAATCATGCATGCACACCTCCTGCCTACCTGCCTCTCTCTCTCCTCCTCCTATTGCCTCCGCTAACCCTAATGTCCCTGTTAACCCTCAGCCTCAACTGTAGTGCTCCTACCTGCCCTCCTGCCCTCCCTCCTTCTATGCCACTGCCCTCCCCTCCCTCCTCCACACTCACCCCATATGCTCCTCTCCACCTCACCCCATCTAGACACTACCTTCCTCCCCTTGCTCCCTCAGGCATCTTATCACTCAAGCCTTCCCAGCCTGTGCTGCCCTACCCACCCCTGTGCTACTAAACCCCCTCTCTTCCCTATCGCTCCCGGTGAACTCTCCTTCTGCCACCCTCTGTCCAGAGCGGCTCTCCTCCTTCTGCCCTGACTGGTAACATACATCCCAATCCCAGTCCAGCTTGCAAAGGCTCCTCAAAGGAATCCAGGACTTCATATTGCTTCCATGAACATATATGTAGCCTCCCTTAAAAATTCGACTCTCTCAATTGCTGGGTTGGGTTCATAAACCTGGCGTTATCTCAATTAGTTGAAACTTGGCTGTCAGACTCTACCCCTGACTCCTGGTCTCACTCCTGGCTACTCCCTCTATCGGGAGGACCGTGTTAGTAGGCAAGGTGGGGCTGTGCCATTTATGTCAAAGACCCTCTCGTTGGACTAGCCCTCCCAACCCCTGTCCTTGACTTCAGGGCTCAGGCCCTAACCCTAAAACTATCTCCTGATCCCTCTAGGGGTCCCATCTACCTGACTACAGTGTACATACCTCCAAAATATCAAGCACAAGCACTAGGCCCACTAATTGATTATCTTACCTCCCTACCCCACTCCTCTGACCAAATCCTTGTGGGGGACTTGAACATCAATTGGCCTAGCCCTTCATCCACTTCCTCCCATGATGCCTTTGCAGCCATCGACCTAACCCAACTCGTCTCCCAATCCACTAGAGTGAATCCTAGAATGGGCTCTAGCACACTTCTGGATGTGGTCCTCACAAACCGCCCTAACCGCATCCGCAATATCCAAATCCTCCCGGACTGTCTTAGTGACCACTCCCCTGTTCTCTTCTATTGGTCAACCTCCTTGCCCAAACCCACAGAACAAACCACCCTTCGGCGATGTCTTAGGCCTTAAGCAACTCCTAGCCCTCATAGACTGGTCCCCTATACTAAACGCCCCGGATATTGACAAGGCCTTACCTTCTTTATCCACACCTTCAACTCTGCTTGTGACATTTTTGAACCCATAACTGCGCCGGTCCAAAGTAAGGCATGCCCTGGTTACCCCACCCTGCTCCAACTCCTTCACACAGGGACAATCTATGGCACATTGTTACCGGAAACAGGCCACCCAGTTGACAGGCTGGCCTAGCTGCTGCCTGGAACAAATGTACATGGGCCATCCGCAGCTGAAGGCTGAGCACTATCAAGCCTCCTCACTTCCTCATGGGGAACGCTAGGACCTTCTGGGACAACATTAAGCAGCTGAATGGTGGCACGTGCTCCCCCCCACCTTCGCTTATCAACATTAATGGTTCGGTCTCCTCAGACCCTGTCCTTATTGCCAACCACTTCAACAAATCTTTCACAGACCTTAGCCCGGTGCTCCCAGATAATTTCTTCGCCCCCCTCCTCCCTCCAGATCTGTCCCTATTCTCCCACACCCCTTGTTCTACCTGCACCAAGTCAGTGCCCAGGAAGTCAGACCTTACCTACTCAAGGCCTTAAAGAGTAACACAACTCACAATGACTCCCTTGATCCCAGTCTTCTCCGTCAGGTTCTGGATCTGGTTATCTCATCAATCACCAGCCTCTTTAACAAATCTCTCTGCCTAGGGCAATTCCCTCTGCCTGGAAGATAGCTACTGTCACCCCAATACTGGGTGGTGATAGGACCCTCCTAGCAATTTCGACCTATCTCAATCCTCTCCTCTCTCTAAGGCCTTAGAAAAAATTGTGGCCACCCAAATCTCTGAATACCTCGATAATATAGCATCCTCTGCCCAGAACAACATGGTTTCAGAGCAGACCACAGCACCAATACTGCCCTCCTGGAGTTCTCTAACTTTCTTCACACCTCACTGGACTCTGGCTCCCTAGCAGGTGCAGTGTTCATTGACTTATCAAAAGCCTTCGATACTGTCTCCAACCCCCTCTTGCTAGTTACCCTTAGTCACTTAGACTTTGCCACTGGGTCTGTTTCCTGGTGCTCCAGCTACTTGTCGGCCCACTCACAACGTGTGAAAATCAACGGGAAACTTTCCAGCACCTGCCCTATCCGCTCCGAAGTCCCTCAGGCTCCATTCTTGGGCCCTTGCTCTTTTCCCTTTTTCTCAACTCCCTGCCCAGTGAATGTACTGGTAAAATCCTTCTTTGTGCAGATGATGCTGTACTCTTTGCCTCCGACCGTAATCCCATCTCACTTCAGGATTCTCTGCAGGAATCCTACAATGACGCAGAAGCCTGGTTTACTGAGCACAGACTCATAATTAATCTAAAGAAAACCAAAACCATGCTCTTTGCCCACCCCAAAATAAATCCAGTAACTATCCTCTCACAGTCCACTCCACCTCTAAACTCCCTATTGAGCTAGTTCACTCTTATAAATACCTAGGTATAACCTTTGAACCTGCCCTCTCTTTTCTTGCCCACATCTCTGCCCTTGCCTCAGCCTCTAACACTCGGCTGGGTATCCTCTATCGTCATAAAAACTGCCTCCCCACAGATGCCCTCCGACTTGCAGTCACATCCTCTGTTCTATCTCTGGTAGACTATGGCTTACCTGTGTATGGTGCAGCAGACCAGACTGCCCTGCACAAGATCCGCCTCACCTTAAACAAGGCCTACAGGCTCAAAACTGGGGCTCCTAGTCTAACCCACACTTGCCTTCTTTACACCATGGCTAATCTACTCAACCTAGATGAGCACCTCAAATATCAAACCTGCCTCCTAACAAAAAAAATCACTCCTTGGGCTATCCCAACCGGGTCTGTCAACCACTATCCATCGAGCAAACCCTACAGTGCATACCCGTATATCCATAAAAACTGCACTGGTTATACAGGGGCGAGAACCTCGCAAAGGTCAAGGCTTACCCTACAGAGCCCCTGTTGGTATAACGCCATCCCTGCTGGAATCACTGATGCTGCCTCGTTATCTTATTTTAAAACTAGCCTTAGAAATCACCTGCTCTCAACACGCAGCTGTACCTGCCTCTAAGCCTCCTCCTATCCTTCCAGACAAAGCTCGCTGAGCCACTCTCTGACCTTCTGTCCAGCTCTACCTTTACTTGCTACTGTCTTCCCCACACTCCTCTTCTGATGTCTTCCACCCAGTCTTACCTTTATTCTGCCCACTGAATCAATCTACATGTAACTACTGTATATTGTCTACTCTGTAAAGCTCACATGTAAGCCTGTTGTATACTGTGTTTGACATATGCCTGTACTTTTGCCTGATTCCTAAATGTACTCTGATTTTTTGTCTGCCCTGATGTTTGTTGCTTGCACTATTTTGTCCTCTCTGTGACGAGGTACCTTTGTAAATGAGACTCTGGCTCAAAGGTTGTTAAACTGATGTTCTACTAAATAAATAAATAAAAATAAAACAAAGGAGGGATCATAAGGCTAAGGAGAGAAGGGGGGCAGTGTGTTGAAGGGGACCAGGAAAAAGCAGACATCCTGAACAAGTACTTTATTTTGGTTTCCCAGAGGAAGGGAAAGGTTTGGGTCCACAGATAAGTGTCAGGGGTATCGATGGTAGAGAGGTGGACACTAGTCCATTTACAGTGGAGAGAGTCCTAAAGGAACTCAAAAATTTAAATGTAGACAAGGCAATGGGTCCAGATGGGATACATCCAAGGATATTGAGGGAGCTCACAGAGGTACTAGCTGCACCACTGACAGTTCTGTTCAACCACTCACCGGAGACGGGAGTGGTACCAGAGGACTGGAGGAGGGCAGATGTAATCCCACTTCACAAAGTGGTAGCAAAGAGGAGGCTGGCAATTACAGATCAATCAGACTAAATTCCGTGGCGGGGAAGTTAGTGGAATCACTACTGAAGGAAAGGATTGTGGAATACCTTGAATCCAGTGGCTTACAAGATCCAGAGCAGCATGGATTCACAAGGGAGAGGTCATGCAAACAAATCTGATAGATTTCTTTGACAGGGTGATCAGGGAAATGGATCAGGGTGGAGCGGTGGATGTGGCATACCTAGATTTCAGTTAGGCCTTCAACACCATTCCACATAAGAGACTCATAAATAAGTTGGGTAGCCTACGAGAGGGTACCAAGATGGAAGACTGGATAAGAAATTGATTGGGGGATAGGAGACAGAGGGTATAGTAAATGGAGTTCACTCTAAGGAAGCAAGGGTGACCAGTAGGGTGCCACAGGGATTAGTACTGGGACCAGTCCTCTTTAATGTCTGTATTAGCAACATTGCAGAGGGACTAGAAGGGAAGGCATGCCTTTTGCTGATGACACTAAGATCTTCAATAGGGTTGACACTCCAGGAAGGTGGAAAAAAATGAAGAGGGATCTAAGAAACCTTGAGGTGTAGTCAAGAGTGTGGCAAATAAATTTCAGTGTGAAGAAGTGCAAAATCATGCACTGGGGGTGCAGAAACATGGTGACAGAGTATAAAATGGGGGAGTTGCACTGGCAACCACCAAACAGGAAAGACACCTGGGAGTAATCATATCTGATTTCTAAAAGGTGGGCAAACAATATGACAAGGCAGATGGGAGAACCACTGGGGTGCTAGGGTGCATAGGGTGGGGTATCAACAGCAGAAATGGGGAGGTGGTGGTACCACTGTATAACTCACTAGTAATGTCTGGCACAGGGTCATAATGTCGCATGGTAGAATGCCGTGTGGCACAAGTGCGTTACGCGATTCCGGGTATTTTTCTTTTCTGTGAGGCTCCTCCCCCACCCCGTTACAGGGCTGCCCCAGGACCCCCACTTAGGATTCTAACTCTGGGGGGGTCCAACTCAGAAGAGCACACAGGTCTGGTTGTGCTATAATGCGTCACGCTATTGCGTACAACATTATGACCCGGTAAGGTAATACCTCACTGTGTCCAGTTCTGGAGACCACATCTCAGGAAGGACATACACAGAGCTGAGGCAGTCCAGAGGAGAGCAACTAAAATTTTGAAATGCCTACATCAAAAGCCCTGTGAAGAGAGACTGAAGAACCTCAATATATATATACCCTGGAGGAAAGGACAGGGAGAAGGGATGGGAAAGAGACTTTCAAATACCTCAAGTGTGTAAATAAGGTTCAAGAAGGAAGCTTTTTTCAGAGTAAAAGATACTCAAGAACACATAGTCATGCTATGAAGCAGGAGGGGAGTAGACTCAGGGAAGATGCAAGGAAGTGCTTCTTCACAGAAAGAGTGGTGGATGCCTGGAACAGCCTCCCAGCGGAGGAGGTGGGGCCCAAAAACTGTAATGGGATTCAAGAAGGCATGAGATAGGCAAATTGGAACCTTAGTAGTAGGGAAAGGGGAGTTAAAGCTGGAGATCAAGTAGGGTCTGTGGTGTTACAGTAGGTAGGGAAAATGGCCAGACTAGGTGGGACAAGTGGTCCTTATCTGCCGTTAAACTCAAACTCTTTGTGCAGGCCCCCTTTTTAGATGGTATGGCGACTGACCTGCATTTCTGCCTGGAATGGGGGCAGGCATGGCGCCAGGGACTCTTGTGATACAGTATACTTTGCTTGCTAAGAACACCTTGCACTCAGTTTCTCAGGTTGCTTTTCCTGTTGTTATTGCCTCAGATGGGATGGATTTAGGGTACCTTACATAGAAGAACAAAACACACAGATGACTGAATCTCATGCACTTGACTCTTTAATTGTTGAATATGCCCAAATTAATTTGCGTACACTGATTTCTGTGGGCTGAAGCACCCCAATGGATTGGTTCATAAACAGTTTTTTTCTGTAAACAACTTTTCATGGGTATCCTCTCCTACCTAAATATCATATATATTTTCATGGGTAGTCTCTTTACTCCACATGGGCTAGGCTATACGGCATGCCAGCTACATTGCAGAATTCTGCTAGAGTAAATGTTAAACCTATTGCACTTCCAGCAGTCTCCATTCTCACTGTGGCTTATAGACATTTTCCATCCTTCTCCTTTTAATGGTAGCATGCTTACAACAACCCCTCTTCACTACTTGACTACACATCTGCTCAGGGATTCCTTATCCCCTACATGGACTCCTAACTTCACTATGCTTAACTTGACTTTGGGCAATTTATATGTAAATAGGGACCTCTCTTTGGTAGTGAATGCATTTCTGTAGTGCTCTGTGCCATGCCACTAGGGTGTACGATATGAGGTGTGACCTCCTTTACTAAAAATCAACATCAAGGGTTGCACTTTCCTCATCAAGCCCTCCTACACTCCTGTATTAAGTGATGCCAGTCTGTTCTAGCTGGGCATCACCTGTACCTTGCTAGAGTGAGTGCAGGTGAACCTTCTGCTCCGCCCTACTGGGCTGCTCTTACCAGCAAGTCAGGCCATTGGTGCCACCTTGTTATGGGACTTTCTTCTCCAACCTGCCTATTGCAAAGGGGGGAGCGGTATTAGATAACCAGAGTGATTTTCTGAAATCAGTTACTGTACTGAAAAGGGGTAATCTTCTCGTCTGTTACTAAATGTAAAGTACTGATTCTTGTTATTGCAACTTTCTACCCCAGCCCAGGGTGTCACCCTGCATTGAGCACAGCCTGTTTCTGTTGGCTCAGCACTTTCATAAGTATTTCTTCCTATCCATTCAGGGCTTATAAACTTGGCCCCACTCCTGCAAAAATGAGTTTCTGACATTTAAAGCCTAGTGTTCTTGTATCTGAGCCCAAGGGACTTGGGGACCTGAGGGGGCATTCTCCAGCTACATTTGGCCGAAAGGGCATGTGGCTCAAGATGGTGAAGAGTTCTGAGTCCAGAGTGACATTGGCTCCCTCTGGTTAGGTCTTTGGAGGCTGAGATCCTTCCCGGGGTCTGACATCAGGGACAGTGGGAATCTGTTTGTGGCTCACCCTCACGGAGGGCCACCTGATGGTATCTATATATTAGCCCCGTTTCAGCAATAAGAAATGTCCTGAAGTTCCAGGATGAGGTGCCATGCCCAAACAGTCCAAACCTGCAACCACAGACAACCAGTACAGGAGGAGGTGCCATGAAATCTGAATCCAAGAGAAAGAGGAAGGATGTGATGATCCAGATAAGCCTCAAATCTGAAACCACTTGGTGCTAATGCACTAAACCTAAGGGCAAAGGGTAAAGTGCAGGATCTCTTTCTACCTCATACAGTTAGGTGTTCATGCCTGGGTCCTGTGGCCCACTATCTAGGAGTCTATATGCCTCTTGTGCTACCTACATTCAGGGCATTGTAAAATCCTGTGCCTTTAAGAGCACAAGTTCATTCCATGGCCCTGCCCCCATGGCTACAAGGGGATAAGTGTGAGCTAACTGAACTGTAAATATGCTGAAAGGCTGCTAAATATGTATGGTTCAGGATATACAAATAATGATATTGACTGGGCAATTGTCGGGGTTTCAGTTTGGGCTCCTGTGGTGTACTCCCCTGTCACCAATAGGTATAGTGCACAGCACCAGTGTAATATATTAAAATATATAGATAAATTACACTCACATCAAAGAATTGGCATTGATGGTATCATCTTTAGGCTGTTTAAAATTGCAAGGAAATCCATAATAGAGCCTTTTACAAAACTGCTTTGCCATTCCCTTTGTTTTGGTTCTTACCCTCATCCTTGGAAGCAAACCGAGGTATGACCCTTTCACAACTCTGAATCAAAATCAATACTTTTGAATTACAGACCAATTTCTGTTCAAGCTCCATTATCAAAACTGTAGACATGTTGTGTTTAATCAAATTACTTAGTTTCTCGTTAAATATGACCTGCTGACACATGTGCAACATGCTTTTCAACTGCAACATATTAGTGAGACTGCTTTGGTGAGATTCACAAACTACTTACAGCAGACAATGGATTCTGGAAATCTCAAGGCCAGCAACCTGGTTATTATGCTACCTCTCCAGATACCTTTTTTCCACCGATCTGTTAAAATGAGTTGATAATTATGTTAGGGGTAGAGTTCATAGAACCTCCATTCAAAATCACATCTTTGACTTGTGTATTGTATGTGGCTTATCACTGGGCTCTCTTCCTTTTTCTCTCTTCAATGGTTTACCACCTGCATGTCCTTTGACAAAGATGGCATTGTACATGGATAATGATATTTAAGAGCGGAAAATATATCAGAGTCCTATAAAGATGGGTGAATGCCTTGGGGATGATTGGGGTGGGGGGACAGTAGCCAGCTAAAAGGGAGCATAGTAGAAGGCAACAAATCTCACGTGTGCAAAAGCAAGAGGAAAAAAAGACCACTGTAGTTATTGAAAGGGGTGGCAGAAAAGGTAAAGGCTAAAAGGGTTGCATTCAAAAGGTACAAGGAGACACAGAGGGAGAAGGATAAATGGGTGTATCAGGGGAAACAGAGAGAAGCATGGAAAGCAATAAGGAATGCAATGATGCAAACTGAAGAGAGAATAGCCCAGGAGGTAACAAAATGGAACAAGACATTTTTTAGTTATGTAAGCAAAAAGAGGAAGACCAAGGGAGGGATTGTAAGGTTACAGAGGGAAGGTGGGGGCTGTACAGAGGAGGACCAAGAAAAGTCAGACATCTTGAACAAAAACTTCTGTTCAGTGTTCACAGAAGAAGGGGAAGGGGAGAAACCACAAAAAAGCAACAGGATCTTTGGGGGGGGGTGTGTGTGTGGACACTAGCCCTTTTTCAAAGGATAGAGTCCTGAAGGCACTCACTAATCTGAGAGTGGACAAAGCAATGGGGCCAGGTGGGGTACATCCAGGGGTTTTGAGGGAGCTCAGGGAGGCACAGGCTATACCTCTAACAGTCCAGATCACTGGAAACCGAAGTGGTTCCAGACGACTGAAGGAGAGCAGATGTAGTCCCACTTCACAAAAGTGGTAGCAGGGAAGATGCTGACAATTATAGCCAGTCAGCCTGACATAGGTGGTGGAAAGTTAATGGAAACACTGCTGAAGGAAAGGATTGTGGAATATCTTGAATCTAATGGGTTACAAGACCTGAGGCTAGATGGATTCATGGGGGTAGGTCATGTCAAATAAATCTGATAAATTTCTTTGGCTGGGTAACCAAGGAATTAGATCAGGGAGGAGTGGTGGACATGGCCTACCTAGATTTTAGCAAGGCTTTTGACACCATTCCACATAGGAGACTAGTAAGCAAGCAGCTGGGTAGCTTAGGGGTGGATAAAAAGGTGGCAAGCTAGGCAAGAAGTTGGTTAGGGGATAGGTGACAGATGGTGATGGTAAACTTAGTTCACTCTGAGGAAGGGAGGGTGACCAGCGGAGTGGGACTGGTCCTCTTTAATGTCTTCATAAGTGACATTGCAGAGGAGGTGGAAGAGAAGTTCTGCCTTTTTGCAGATGACACCAAGATCTGCAACAGAGTGGACACTTCAGTGGGGGTGAAAAGCATGAGCAGAAACCTGAGAAAACATGAAGGGTGGTCAAGGTATGGCAGCTTGGTTTCAATGAGGAAAAAGTGTGAAATAATGCACTTGGGGCACAAAAACCCAAGGGCAGGATAGAAAATGAGTGGAGTGCTATTGATGACTACCAAGCAGGAAAGAGACGTGGGGGAAATCATATTGATGATCTAAAGATAGCCAGGCAGTGCTACAAGGCAGTCAGGAGGGCTATTGGTATGCCAGGCTGCATAAACGGTAAGCTGATGGCGGCTGATCTGAGCCAGCCAGAGTACTAGCACTAACTTTGTTTTGTTGGATTTGTTTTAGTTTATTATTTATTGTTATGTTGTATTTATTTAGGTTAGTGGACTAGTTAGGGTGGAAGAAGTGAGATAGACTAGCATAAGAGACGTCTTTTGCAGATTTTTTCGCTGAGTACCTGCTATATCTTTTGGCTTTTTTTAATTTTATTGCGAGCCTCGGCTCCTCTCCGACTGCAGACTGCAGCGTGGCAGATTGTGAAGTCGGGGAGTTGTGAGGAGGGCTCCATTTGTTTTAAGCTGTCTGGGAGTACTTTTTATCTGATAGCGCTACCTCCCCCCAACCTTTTTTTGGTATTTGGTTGGTTTCAGGGGCGTTCTGGCTCTTACCTGACCGCAGTGTGGCAGACTGTGTAGTCGGGGAGTAGCGGGGAGGATTTCATGTTTCTTTTTTTCTCTGGTAGCGCTTATTTCTGCTTTGGATGGTGCTGCCTTCTCCCCTTCAGGAAAAGAAACTCCTTGTGAGGTCTTCAGAGGACATTGGAAGAGCTGAAAGGCTGACTCGTGGTGTGTGGGAGTTCAATAGGGCATTGGAGGAACTGAATGTTGACAGGAATTGCTTCGATACTGCTGTAGCCCAAATTGTTGCTGGTACAGTGGATTCATTGAATTGTGCTGGGGGGTCTGAGGCTGAAATTCACTGCTGCTTGGGGGATCTGAATTGTGGACCGGCCGGGGAGTTGGCCAGTGGGCTTAGCGTTCTCTTTGGTTCCTCAGTGGGTCTACTGGTGAGTGGATTCCGGTGGTGGTTCCTTTATTGCTGCTGTGAATATTTTCAGCTCGGGCCCCAGTACAAAGGTGTCCTTTTTGTGCCTGTTTGTGGTCAATCTTTTTTGGGCTTTCTGTGTGGACTTCGACTTGGAAGGAGTACATTAGTGGATGGTTACCTGCTCCTTGCAAACATCAAACATGGTTAGACGTTTTATTTTATCTCTTCTGGTGACTTGGACCATTGATTTCTGATTCTACAAGCAATGAGAGTGCTTATGCTTTTTATGTTTTCCAAGCAGTGAGAGGGCTTGGAGATCTTCAGACATTAATTATCTTATTCTTCCTCTGCATCTAAAGTTTGTGTTACTTAAATAATTGCTGGCTCTTTTTGTGTGATCTAACTTTGAGTGTATATACTTTTTTCTTTTGTTCCCTGGGTATTGACAGGACCTTGGGATCTGAAGTTTTTTGTTTTCCAACTGATGTCTCTTAGTGAGACCTGGTTACTTAGACTATTGTTGGACTGAATAGCTCAAAGTTTAGAATTTGTTTTAATTTTTAATTTAATTACATGTTGGGGTTTGGAGTTTGTATCGTTTATTGTTAATTGTTTTATTATTTAGATAGTTTGTTGTTGGGATGTTTGTATTAGGATTATTTTGTATGGGATTGTTTGTGATATTTATTCGATCATTTATTTTGTTGTGTTATATGAATGCCTGGGATGCTAGCCTCCGCAATCGTGCACTATTCGCCCTCTGATCTTTGCGCCATTCACCCCTTTTTTCCTCCTCCTCTTCAGTTTGCTACCTACCAATGTTGTAGGGCCTTGGCTATTGCATGTAGGAGTTGGAGGAGGTGGGGGGGTGCGAACAGTGGAGGGTGAATGAAGGAGGCCACCACATTGGGGTAGTAAGATCCAGGTGATGCCCTGGGGTGAAATGGAACCCAGAGTGCGAGGTCTTATGCTTGGTTTCCATACCCAAGGGCACTACCGACTATGGTAGGCAGATGGTTCGAGCGGCCCGAGAGGTTCGTCCAACTAGGTCGGTGTTATGCAATGCCAGGTCCATTAAAAACAAGACTGCAATTATTGCAGATCTTGTTGAGACAGTGGACCTAGCTTGCATCACTGAGACCAGCTGGCTGAAAATTCTGGCCCCATTTTGGAGGCTTTAACTCCAGTCGGGTACTCGGTGATACACCGACCGCAGTTGGATCGGGGGGTTGCGGTCTGTTTTAAGACCAAACTGAACCTCTTGAGTGTACTAGTTGAAGAAGCAGAGTCATTTGTGTGTACCGTAGCAGCAGGTGTAGGTTGTCAGATCACCCTCATCTACCATCTACCCAGTGATGAGAAGCGATTCCTTCAGGAAGTGGCAGACTTCGTCGTCAACATGACGTTTGAGTCGCCCAGACTGATGGTTCTGGGTGACTTCAATGCCTGGATCGATGATGAATTCTACAATTTGGACAACATTTCCTCCAGTTAATAACATCTCTGGGCCTTACACAGGTGGTTACCACTGCTAGTCATAAACATGGACACTCCCTTGACTTGGTTTTCCTCCTAGGGATCGAAGCCTCCAATTTGGGGGTGGAACCAGTTGCGTGGTCTGATCACTAGACCATGGGGTTTAGTTTCAGCATCTCTATGGCAAGCAATGATCCAGAGATCCTCGTGATGGCCTATAATATGGCCGTCTAGAGGGCTCTGGATGCTATTGCTCCAGTCCGAATTCATCCTCTTTTCCTTTGCCCTTGATCCCCATGGTTCAACAGGGTTTTGAGGGAGATGCGGTGACTAGGACGAAGGCTAGAGCGTCGCTGGTGGAAATCTGCCCTTGATGCCGACCGCCTTAGATTGATGGACCATTATCAAATCTATCAATCCACAATCACCCATAAGAAGGTAGAGTTCCTGTCCAGGGAGATTGCGGCAGCTCAGAATCAACCAGCTCCGCTGTTCTGAACCATGGACAAACTGTGCAATGCAGCCTGTCTTCAAGTTCGGAAAGCGTTTTCGCAAATAAAGTGCGACGATCTTGCTCAGTTCTTTGCTGCTAAAGTGGCCGACATCAGGGCAGCGCTCTAAGCAGCGCGCTCTCTGGATGTTGCTTTTGATCAACATGAGATCATTGCTCTCAGTTTTCCTGGAGTACCTTCAGCGGCCCCGACTTCATGGATGTCATGCAGATCATCCAGGGTGTGCACCCTACATGCTGTAGTTTGGACCCTATACCAACTTCCCTGATTTTGGGTTGTATTGATGTTATCAGTCTGGTCCTAGCACGGACAGTTTGGTGCTCCTTGGAATCTGGAGAGTTTCCTAACTCTCTGAAAGAGGCGGTAGTGATACCACTTTTGAAGAAAGCTACTTTGGACCCAAACTGCCACGCTAACTACAGGCCAATCTCTAACCTCCCTTTTTTAGGGAAGGTGATTGAGAAAGTAGTGGCAGCACAACTGGATGACCATTTGACCATCCATGACATCTACGAGCCCCTCCAGTCCGGTTTCCAAAAGAGACATAGTACTGAGACAGTGCTGGTTCGGGTGCTCAATGATCTCCTGATGGTTAAAGATCAGAAGAGCCGCTCCATCTTGGTTCTTCTGGATCCCTCACCAGCGTTTGACACCATGGACCATGGGGTGTTACTTAGCCATCTGAGGTGCATCTGTGGACTGACGGGAACAGTCCTCAGATGGTTTACATCATTCCTCACTGGAAGAACTCAGAGAGTGGTATCTGGGGTGTTTTCATCAGACCCAGTTTCTCTGTCTTGTGGGGTCCCTCAGGGTTTGGTTTTGTTGCCCATGTTGTTCGCGGTGTACATGCTGCCCCTCAGAGACATTGTAAGAAGGTATGGGCTGAGTTTTCATTGCTATGCTGATGATACCCAGCTCTACCTTTCTTTCGTGCCCGACCAAGATAGTCTTTAATAGATGTCTCAAAGAAATCCAGGAGTTGATGTATTCGAGCTGGCTGAAGTTGAACTCCAGTAAGACTGAGGTGTTGGTTGTGGAACCTGGTCACTGGATGGGGGGGTTCAGGAGGTGGGTCTCCCTCTGGACTTGTTCTAGGGATGTCTCTCTCCTGACTTCTAACCAGGTGAGAAACCTGGGGGTAATTTTTGATGAAGGGTTGACCCTGCATTTGCAGGTCTTGGCTGTCATCAAATCTTCCTTTTACCATCTAAGGAATATCTCCAGGGTTAAACATCTGGTTCTGTCCAGCAACTTTCCTGTTTTTTTCCACGCCTTTGTGTCCTCATGCTTAGATTACTGCAACTCCCTGTACCTAGGGCTTTTTGAGGTGGAAATCCGCTGCTTGCAGCTGGTGCAGAACGTGGCAGCCCGGCTTCTGACAAGATCTCCTTGGTCCTGTCATATTACGCTGGTGCTGCACAAACTGCACTGGCTGCCAGTACAGTGGTGGATCACCTTTAAAGTTGGCTTGCTGACTTTCAAAGCCCTACATGGACTGGGTCCAGACTACCCGAAAGAGCTCCTGGTCCCTTTTTGCCCTGGGCGATCACTCCGCTCAGCCGGCAAGGGGTTGCTAGAGATCCCTAAGGTATGTTTGAAATCTTCGGGGGCCAGATCATTTATGTTCATGGTTCCCACACTTTGGAATTCTCTACCTCTTCGGTTACAGGCGCACACAGCTGTGGAGGGTTTTAAGCTGGCCCTAAAGACTTTTCTGTGGCATCTGGCATATGGTGAATAATTATTTGAGTATTGTTATTTTATGATGCTTGTTTTTGATTTTATGACTGTTTTATTCAGATTTGTTTCTGATTTTGATTTGTACAGCACCTTGGCACTTGAAAGGAGCCTAAAAAATAAAAATATTATTATTATTATTAAAAGAAGGGGTATCACCAGGAGAAAGAGGAGGTGGTGTTGCCTCCATATAGATCACTCGTAAAACCCCACCTAGCATACTGTGTCCAGTTCTAGAGACCACATCTCTGGAAGGACATAGACAGAGTGGAGGTGGTCCAGAGGACGGCAACTAAAATGGTGCAGGGTCCGCATCAAAAGCCCTATGAGGAGAGACAAAGGACCTCAATATGTACACCCTGGAAGGAAAGGGATATGACAGAGACCTTTCGATACCTCTCATGGGTAAATAAGGTACAGGAGGGAAGTATTTTTCAGAAAAGAAGGTGCTTAAGAACAAGTGGACATGCTATGAAGCTGGAAGGGGGCAGCTTCAGGAGAGATGTGAGGAAGTATTTCTTCACAGAAAGAGTGGTGGATTCCTGGAACAGCCTTCCAGTAGAGGTAGCAGGGATGAAAACAGTGGTGGGGTTCATGAATGCATGGGATAGGTTCAAGGGAATCATAGTCGAAAGTGCGGGGAAGGGAGAAAAAGCAGTAGATCACGTAAGGTCTGGGATGAGAATGTATGTAGAGAAAAAAAAGCAGACTGGGTGGG
The DNA here is from genome assembly GCA_016271365.2 of Neoceratodus forsteri. Taxonomy (NCBI): domain Eukaryota; kingdom Metazoa; phylum Chordata; order Ceratodontiformes; family Ceratodontidae; genus Neoceratodus; species Neoceratodus forsteri. Next base: position 337,484,482 of record CM028137.1, on the reverse strand, counting down.
CCAAGCTGCCCTTATTTGCCATCAGATTCAATGTTTCTGTGTTTCACAATCTATGATTCTAGATTCATCAATGGTCTCCCATCACATGCACACCACTTTTCACAAGGGGTCCGATGCACTATGCCAGCACACTGCTGAAGCTGGGTGCATTGGCATACCTGTGACTAAATGCCACAGAGTGGGATCCTGCAGACCCTGTGTGGCATTCACTATGGGGACCCAAGAGATGTACATGCCCGACCCCCCCCCAGCCATGCAGACAGCTACGCTCTGGGTGCAGGCAGGAGGCATGTTGGGGGAGTGCCCGCACTCCATGCCATTCATAAAGGTGCAAAGTGCTGGGCATAGGGGGCATACATTATGCCAGGCAACCTCCAGCTGTAAGGGTTACGTGCACCACCAGGATACCGCCGCAGGTTGTGGTGAGTATGTCGGGGTACAACAGACCCCCACAAAATGCCACCCCAGCCCATGGGGGCCATGAAGAGGACCAAGGACTGCTGACTGGGCTTCTGCTGCCCCTGTGCCACTGACACTCAGTGCACTGTCAGAAGACATCCGTGCCCCGCGGGCGCAAGGCAGCCACTAGTAGATTGGGTCCGTGCATCTCATTGGATGTGTGCCCGGTCTTTGGAACACTCCTCCATATACCTGAGCACTGGAGGGTGGGGACGCTGACAGGTGGCCAGCGTTGGTGAATGCCAGTATGGACGCATCTGCCTGCAGGTGTGCAGCTATGCAGGTGGGGTACGCGCTGTTTACGTGTACCTGCACCCGCATTGTGCATAGCAGCCAGAATGAATTGGTGGGACTCCTATCACTGGATGATAGGATCAGACTCAAAGCTTCCATTTTCCATCATAAAGTGATGCTAGAGAAACTTCCCTGCAGATTTCTAATCTTTTTTCATTCTACTTAAAGCAATGAGTAACAGGTCACAGGAAGGGTTATGCTTTAGTTTACCATTCAAGAGGATATCTGCCAGAGAGCACTAGATTATTTGCTGCCTGTTTTTGTAATGATCAGTTTGTGATAACTGTTCCATCTCTGTTTATAAATGTAAGCTGTTTGAAATGTTTACTAAATCAGTCTTCTTGCACGAGTATTTAATATCTTTTTTTATTGTTCTTTGCATTGTAAAACTGGTTGCATTTGTAAAACGGGCAAATTTTGCCAATGTGCTCTACCAGTATAAACAATAAATGAAACAAAATGAATTTTTGGTATTCTGCAAGCAAAGTTAAGCCTCAAATGTAGTGCCCTGTGTCTCATGTTATTGCTGCCTATATGAAAGCAAGCGAGTAATGAAGCTACTTAGAAAAGTTAATAAATTAAATTCTTCCTGCGTGATCTTGCTGGGATTTGTGTACATATTGGTTCAAATGAAATCTAATTTTTGACCAAGGCTGGTGTCAGTTTTTCCTAGCGCAAAAGGAAGAGGAGTATGACAAAGGCCCAGGCAACAGAGAGCAAGAAGCAGCATCATGCTGCCTAATGATGACAAGAAGAAGAGGGACAATAGCCGGTGGTCTCCTTGTTAGTGGCACAGTGTAGCATAGCCAGAGCAGCTCCACCAGGGTGGTGCAAAGACATAAATAGATGGCATCCCAGTGGTCACAGCTACACAGTATGAAGAAGCCAGACCCAAAATGCAACCGGGGGTGGCTCCTGGCAAGAAGTAACCCTGAACATGGGAGTTCTCCTGTGTTGTTGTCTATCCCCCTTCTCTCTCCTGGGTAGATGGTAGAGGCAGCCATTAGAAGGGGTTGTCTATGCTTGCTTTGGCACCTGATTTTACTTGTTAGCTTCAAGTGATTGATGTCTCAGCTCAGGCTTGTTTCTGGGATTACACCTCACCAGGGTGTCCCTTGGTGATCTTGGGGGACCATGTCACAGTGGTTCCAACACCCTAAAGGTGATCCCACTAAACTCTCATTTTATAGGCGACCATACACAATCCAAATCCATTGATTGCAATACCTCAGGATTTGCCCCAGGTACTTAATGCCCTTCCCTGGTATCAACCAGGGTGTCAATCACCAGCATCACAACACCCTCACAGCCATGAGGTGTCTTGGACCTTACTCCACTCAGGCCCAAGAGCGACTTGTACTCACTCGTACCATACCTCTAGACAAGAGATGCCTTGAGTGCCATCTGTGCCCTCAGTCTGAGTTCAGTAGACAGCTACATCACTGGTGAATGGCCACTACTCCCAGGCATGATGTAGGATGCCCTGGCACTAGTAACACCCTGCTGACCATGCCCCATACTCTCTTGGCCTGCACCCATGGTCAGGGTGGAACAGCTAGTCCCTCACCAGCACCACAGAGGGAGTCTGCAGAGCAAAGGCATCTGGAACATCAAGGTTCCCTCCCAAACTGCAATTGTCTTCTAAGAGTTACTAGCACCATAAGCATATCCCATCTTTATACTGCCTATAGGTCCTTCCACTGAGCTACTACCCCAGAGAATGATGCCAAGGCATCACTTACTCTATAGGCACATCAGGAAAATGACCACCTCCTCTACCTGTGAGGCACTATTGAGCAGTGCTTTAAGATACTGAGCTGCAAACCTGGAGATCTGGGTTTGAATCCCACAGCCCCTACTTGTATACTGTGTGACCCTGAGCAAGTCACTTAACTTCCTTGTGCTCCCAGGTCACATCTGGAAACAATCTTCTGCTGCATGTGCCCTTGATGGTTAAACAATTTCTCCTTTCCCTTTCCTACTGTAAGGAGGGGTTGTTACACATGGATTTAAAGACTACATGTTGCCAAATCCAGAATATGTGGACCATGCTGCATGATACATGATCCTTACTGAAGGAGCTAGAGCGTGCTCTAGCACATCTGAAGCAGCATTTAAAAAATACTTCACATCCTTTGCAGGCATGAAACTGGAACCAAGCCTGGCAGTCAGTTACAGTATTACCAGGACCAGGGATATATGCAGAAGAAATACAGATGTTATGCTGAAGGGAAACCAAGGTTAGCTTCCCTGGGAAGTTTTTTAGTTTAGTTTATTGGTCTAGGAATTAATACCTTTGAGCCAGGGCTCTTTTACAAAGGTTCCACGTCACATAGAACATCAAACAAACAAAAAACATTACATGTATTTTCAGAAAGAAAAGTTACATAGTAAATTTGCTTAAACAGTTTCAAGGCAGTAACAATTCAAGAAACAAACTACCTTCCAAGGAGAGGGAGATAATTGGAGGCATTCAGGGAGGAGAAGAGTAGGGAAAGTAGTGGGCAGTAGGCGAGAGAGGAGGAAAAGGAGGGAAAGTAGAAGAGAATTAGGAGGCAGACAGGAGTAGTTAGTGGTATTAGTGGGTTCTTTAGCCAAAGAGGATAGGCCATGATTTAGGGATAGTCAGTGGAGGAATGAGTCTTTAATCAAAGCAATCACAGGTGCTAGTGGTAGAGAGGTGGGCATAAAGCATGGATTTGAAAGCTCCAAGAGAAGTGGAGGATAGAGTAGGTGGGCTTAGAGCATTGTACCAGGTCGGGGCCCTGTACGCGAACATTCTTTGTCCCTGTGTGGTCCGGCATCTGGGAACCAGAAAAGGTTGGTGTTCAGATCTTGTGGTGGGACGCGTGCCATTATTCAGGCAGAGTAGGTTTTGGATACACAGTGGAGTCAGCCCCAGGATTGATTTTTTTGCCATTAAGCAGGTAAGATACACAAGGCGATTTGATAGTTGCAACCAGTTCTTGACAGAAGGGGAAGAGGAACAGCCCTTATTTATAATAACAGTCATAATTCATAGACCGGTCAGTCTAACATCCATTATTGGTAAATTAATGGAGACCATTCTAAAAGAAAGGTTGGTAAACTTTCTGGAGGTTAACGGTCTCTAGGATGATAGGCAGCATTGGTTTGTCATGGGGAAATCCTGCTAAACAAACATGATGGAATTTTTTGACTGGGTCACAAGGTCATTAGACAAAGTCCAGGCATTGGATGTACTATACCTGGACTTCAGTAAGACCTTCAACTCCCTGCCGCATGGTAGGTTGCTTAGCAAACTAAGTAACCTAAGAGTCGGGTTAAACTGCTGGGGTGGGTCAGGAGCTGCTGTAGGAAAGGAAACAGAGTGACAGTGGGGGGTGGGGGCGAGCTATCCAAGCCTAGACCTGTAACTTGCAGGGTAGCGCAGGGATCAGTGCTTGGTCCAGTATTATTCAGCATCTTTATTGGTGACACAGCAGCAGGGGGTCAAACGTAAGGTCTGTCTTTTCGCAGATAATACTAAAATCTGTGGGAGGGTGGACATAGAGGAGGGGAGACAGGAACTCAGGGAGGATCTGGCCATACTTGAGAAATGGTCTGGAATCTGGCAGTTGGGATTTAACGCCAAGAAGTGTTGAGTCATGCACCTGGAAACTAGGAACCCAGGGGCCAGCTACTGGCTGGGGGGGGGGGTGAACAAGTGTCCATCTCAGAGGAAGTAAAGGATCTAGAAGTGACATGAAACTCTGCACAATGTTGTAAAGGGGCAGCCAAAGCAAATAAAATGCTGGGATGCCTCTCCAAGGGAATCAGCTCCAGGAGAGAGGAAATCATTCTGCCTTTGTACAGGTCATTGGTTAGACTGCACTTGGAGCACTGTGTGCAGTTCTGGTGCCCTTATTTGAGGAAGATCATAAAGCTGCTTAAGAGGGGTCCAGTCTAGGGTGAGTAAGATGATCCAGGGCATGGGAGACAAACCATATGATGAGAGGTTAAGGGAGCTTAATAGGTATTCGTTGGAGGACAGAAGGGAAAGGGGGGATATGACAGAAACCTTCAAGTATCTAAAGGGTATAAACAGGGTTGGAGTGTAGGGCATTTTCAATTTAAAAAGGGAGGGGGCCAATAGAGGCCTCAGTCTGAAACTTGAGGGGGGGTAAATTTTAAAAAGAAATGAGGAGGCACTTTTTCATGGAAAGGTGGTGTCAAAGTGGAATGAACTGACTGAGGTGGTATCTTTGGAAACAGTGGGATGTTTTAAAGGGGGTGGGACAGGGTAAAATGAGAGGAAACGGAGGGAGGAGGGGATGGGAAGGGGAAGATTGCTGTGGGAGGCAAGAGGAGGGTGCAGCAGTGCCAGTAAAATAGACTGATCTGCACAATCGAGCAGACTTTACAGAGCACTAAAGCCTTTTTCTGCTGGCAATTTTCATATGTTGATATAATTGCTATGATGGATTGATTGTCTGAGTAAAAGTTACTGTTTGGCAGCTCTAGTGGTGACTTTCTAGATACATTTTAAACAAGAGGGATGTGACAACATAATTAGATTTGCTGAAAATCTCTGGAAGCCAGAGAAGAGCAAACCAGGCAGTGATATACAGTAAATAATAGAGAGGACAAAACAGAGTGGGATAAATAAATACTTCATTGTGGGCTAAATGAGTGGGATTTTTTTACAATAATGGAATTCCTTTCGCAAAGGAAATGAGTTTGCATGGTAAGATGAAATCTGGTTGCAGCAGTTATAGTGGTATGATTATTCACGACTTGGACAGATGTGACTAGACTTAGTAGGTAGGATCCGAAAGATCACCCTTGCGGTATGGTTCACATAACAAAATTTAAGTACCCTAGAGCTCCTGATGTTGTACGTGTATGTATTTGCTTAAAATATTGACTCTGTTCTGGATATTTTAGCATATTTGAATAATGCGTCTATGCTTTACAGGATGTCTTTTGTGAGCCTGCAGTGCTTGGCACCACTGTGCACTTTCAGTTGTATGTACTGTCATCACTTCTTGCGCTATTTTGCACTAATTGTACTGTTCTATGAATGTGCTCATCTACCTGTACCTACCTGAATATGTTTCTTGTACCATGTTTGATGTGCCATCTTAATGGCTCGGGTCATACCTGAAAATGGTCCCTGGGATCAGTGCACCCACCAGATGATCAAACAAATAAATACATTAATTAATGATATGAGTTCTATTTTTATACATGAAGTATGGGAGGAAAAGGAGGATGCAAGACAACTAATCCAATCCAACTTGTCTTGAGGCAGGTGGGCTTCCATCTTGACAGAATCCAACTTTATGCCTAGGAATTCCAGATTGGTAATGGGTCACATTGTTATTTTCTGAGCAATGAGCATATAAAAGGATGAGAACAGGTCAGTCAGACAGTTGATCCCAGTGGCTGGAGGGAAATGCACAGGATAGATGAGCACAAAGTCATCAGGTAAATGAATCATGAATGGGTACCAGTAAATATTTAGTAATATTCAGCAAAGGGTTCCCAAAACTATGTCACTTGGAACCAGAGCTCAGGTGCTCTGGATAAGTCAGGCCTGGACAGTGGGCACCAGATCACTTGATGCTGTACCTCAGGTCCTGGATTATGTAGCACTGGACTTCACATGATAATTCAAAGAAGAAGATGGTTAACGGGGTTGGGGGGGCACTGTGGAGCCTGAGCAAAATGGCCGCATCAAGTTAGAGCTCCACCACTTGTAAGGAAAACTATAATGAAACATGCTGGTTTTTGGAACTGAAGAGAACTTTTAAAATATTCTATACTGAGCTCAAATATTGCTAAAAAAAATGGGGAATCCAGGAAAGGAAAAAAACTCTGGTGAGGGAGCTAGACCTAAAATGCCCTCAGGAGCACCATCCACGCGGTTTACTCAAGACCGCAGTGCAGAGCAGGAAGGCCCCACCAAAGTAGAAACCCTCCAAATGCTGGGTCTGAAGCTTAATAAACTTACTGCTTCTATGGCTGGACTTTCAGATAAATTCAACTCCCTAACTAACTGGGTGGCAGGGACCGAAGCAACTGTGGAGGTAGTTCAGGGAACCACAGCCGAGACTACAAAGCAAGCCGATGCAGCTACGGGGGCTGTCACATCCATTCTCTGGGAGAACATTCTCTTAAAATTCCGCATGGAAGCCCTTGAAAACCAAGCATGGGCAGCAAACATCCATATCCTGGGACTCCCAGAGAGCTGTGAAGGAGATCATCTGCCCCTTTTCATCCAGGGGTGGCTAACCCAGCAACTTGGCAAGCAGGCTGCTCCCAAGGGCCAGTGAATCCAGAAACCCTACCGAGTGACACCGAGGAGCCGCCCTAATAATCCACATGCGCCCCACATGGCAGTAGTCATGACTGATGGGATGGGCTCCAGAGACTACATCTTGGCACTGGCGAGGAAGAAGAGAACGCTGCTCCAGGATCAAGAGGAGGTTCAGCTTTTTCTGGACATCAGGTATGCGACCCGCCAGAAATGCATGAAACTGGATGGAACCAGAGCACTGCTTCGAGAAACGCATCTTGCCCATTGTCTTGTCTTCCCAGCCAGGCACCTGATAGGGCACCAAGCGAGGATCTTCATATTCTCATCCCAATGAGGCACTGAAATGAGCTCAGAAACATGCCATAACCAGACCTCGGGATACAGATCGATGGGCATCCTCATTGGAAGAAAATGAGGCTTCATAAAGAGTTTGGGCAAGAGTATGTTGGGGTTTAGTTTCCTGGGGTAGTAACTGCATCCAGGTATGCTGACATTTAACACCTAACTGTTTCTCTTTCACATACAAGTTTCTCAACCTGGAGCAGTATGTGGTTGCCCCAATGTGATATTTTAGTACCCTTTATATATGTGCTGATAATTCCTGTTAAAGCCACCATTTTTGCTGTGAGGATGATTTAAATAATAGTGGTGATGAGTGTTTGTAGTTTACTATTCATTCAACAGTTAATGATGGCTGTGAAAGATGTTTTTGATTTTGTTGAGCCTAAAAGTTTCAACTGTTAGTCTTGATCAGGATAAGCCAGCACTGTTTTATTTTATTTCCTATTAGCTAACTGAATGTTGTAGAGCAATACTTGATTGCAACATCTGGTGGAAATATTGATAAGTGCTTTATACTGTCAGTTTAAGTGTGGGGGATACCTCCTGCCCTGGTGGAGGAGGAGAGCTTCTGGACATTTGTTTGAGACTTTGATAGCACTATTGTAATGCTGCTTTACTGGTAGACCTTGGGTTTTTCGCTCTGGTGGATGGAACTGTCTGGCTACCAGCAGCACCAGCGGCACCCTCAGCAGGTGGGGTGGCGAGGGGCCGCTGAAGGTTCGAATGGGGGTGGGTGGGTGGAATCACCTGACAGAGAGGCAGGAGTCATACACAGAGATCGGATGAAGCAAATATGTTTATGGACATGATCGTACAAGAAAATACTAACAACAAAAACAACAGGGAGTATGGCCAGCATTGTGGATATCTAGGCAGTAACAAATAACATGCAACTATGTAATGCAAACTCTAAAATGTCTAAAACTCCATAAATAACTCTACATGCTATATAACCGCTATACAGGCTGTATGAACACTGTATCCCAACCCTGAGGTGCTAAACAGAAAAACCTTTACTAAGTCTATTGCTGTTAATGGAAGTCCAACTTTTCTTGCTGTCTTTGTGTGCACAGCTGAAGAATGGTGTAGCAATGGGGAAAAGGGAAAATGGGGCTCCTGCTTGGTGCACAGATACACTTGTGTGAAAACCTAGGAGAGGTTGGAAGGAGAATGTGAGAGATGTTTAAACAGACCCTGGTTCCTCAGTCAACCCACTCTTTAAGGTTGCAGGAATACTTTAGCACAAGATGCTGAACTCTTCCCTGGCACAAACCCTCGACCAGGGCTACCAAGGATAAAGGAACAAAGATTTAGCATTGAATCCACTTGAAAGGATTGCCAAGGGTGAAGATCCACTGCAATCTCCCTGGCACAAACCCTCGACCAGGGCTGCCAAGGATGAAGAAACGAAGACTGACTGAAGTTCCCCTGCACAATCTCTCAACCAGGGCTGCCAAAGATGAGGGAACAAAGACTTGGCGTTGAATCCACTTGCAAGGATTGCCAAGGATGAAGGCATGTTGAAGCTTCTTTGGTGAAGGATCCGCAGGAGGATCACCAAGATCAAGCTGAAACCCAGAAGACAACACAGTGCAAGCAGGGCAAAACAAGCAGGAAGCGTAGGATGCAGGGCAAAGATCAGAACCCTGTACTGTCCAGAACCAGAAAAACAACAAACCAGCAGATGCAGACACACCCACTGGCCACTTTGGACTTGACTTTCAACGAACGTCTGGGAGTGACAGACGAGGCTTCTTCCAGAATGTTCCACTTCCAGGCTGACTGAACCACAAGGAGACCAGGAGACGATGGCCATGACTCACAGCTGGTTATGTTGACTTTGACCAACGGCGGACGACAGGGAACGGTGATGCTGAGAAGTTCTTTGCTGGCTGGAGACTGCTTCGGTGAAGAATCAGCAGAAGACTGAGTCCATGTACATTCAATTTGGCACTATGAACATTGGTGAATACACTTTTCACTGCACCAAAGCGAGTGGTTGGTGCTGGGGCAATTTGCCAGGAGCAGGGGCAAACTGCTGGAATCCAGGGCAATTGTTCATTGTAAGGGCAAGTAACCAAAGTCTAGGGCAATTGTTCGTAGCAGGGGCAAATAACCAAAGTCTAAGGCAATTGTTCATAGAAGGGGCAAATAACCACAATCCTGGTTTAATACAGTCTTGGTACTTTGCAATCAATACAACATTTTAGGTACTAAGCAATACACAGTTCATCAGCTGACAGTCATTCAATAGCAGTTGTATGCTAAGCACCCCTTATTCCGACCCTCCACACTTGTGGGTCCCTTTGGCATCAGGATCTGGCTACCTCTCTGGACTTTCCTTTGGATACATGCCCTTCTCCACTCTGGTTTCCCCTTTTTGTCCTCATAACTGCTGGGCCCCTTTAAATCTCTCAACCCTGCGGTCTTATCTAATGGGCCCCTTTACCTACCTAGGGCCTATGCTGTCCTTGAAGTCCTTAGTGGGTCTGACGTTGCCCCTTTATCTCTCTGGGGCTTGCTTTACAGGGCCCCCTCAAATTTGTAGTGGGCCTGTGATGCCTCTTTAAATACTAGGGCCTATGCTGCCCCTTTAAATACTTAGGCCTGACTACGGCCTTCCTGTCAATCACCTGGGGCCACCTCACCTCTACACCACTCTTTTATGAATATATATTCTTCCCCATGGGCCTTTAGGCTAGGTCCCTCCCCATGGACATTATTTTCCTGTATAAATATTTAAATTTGGGGCCTTAACCCACCCTTCTCTGCTCCTGGCCATTCTCTCCTTGCGCCCTGACGGCACGTTAAAACAATTTTAAACTATTTTTTTTAAAGACTTCTGGCAGTCAGCACTTTGCCTTCAGTGCTGCCACTGACTCACGCCCCAAAACGGGGTGAAGAAATGGCGATCAGGAGGCTGGGAGGTGCTACAGGCAGAGGGAGGACCGCAGGTAGACAGGCAGGGAGGCAGACAACTGGGGACCTCGTTGGTCTTTGCTACAGCTGACCCCCATGGTCTCTTCTTGTAGATGTGGCTCCTCTGTCACTGCTGACTGGAACGTTTTACTTTTAAAAAACAATAAATAGGGCTAAACTGAGCCCACATTGCCACAGGGAACCAGACTAAAATGGACTCAAGGCTGCAGTGGGACTGCCACACACTCACAGACCTGACGCCTGCATTGAGGGAATAAGAGGCGGACCACAGGTGGGCTACTTGAGTTACTGACACGGACCTATGTCTCCTCCTTTCTCCACACCACAGAAAGTGGACAATTTATTTCTCTTTAGAGTGCCTGACAGCACTCTCCCTAGGCTCTTCTTTGCCCTCAGGATGGTGGCGACCGATCGTCTGCTTCTCTGGCCACCGATCAACTCTCTGGACCGGCCAGAATTCAGCACATATGTCCCTGGCAACACTGACCGGTACCCAACAGCCCAGCATGAGTTGGGTTCAAAAGATGCTCCCCTGGCTTGTGCTGCTTCCTGAGGTGGGGGGGAGGGTCCAGAATGGAGCAGGCAGCCAGGGGAAGCAAAACAAAACCTTTTCTTTTTTTTTTACAGCAGCTGCTGCCTGGATAAAGGGGAGTGGGAACACACTGGCAGTGGACCCTACACTGCCCTGGAGCACCTTTTCTTTTTTTTTTCTGTTGTGTCCCCAACTTTGAGGCACTACATTATTCCACTCAGCTTATGGACTCTTTATACAGCTTCTTATGGGATTATTTTAAGAATTAAATATTTTTTGTTTCCCCCCACTATGATGTATCATAAAGCATTACACTAAATTTTATAGTAATATTAAGAGGAGTGGCACCCTCATGGCGTACACATTATTATGTACTACAGATCAATGCTTGTGTCTTTTAACTGTATGTTTGTTTTAATAACAATAAGCATAAAGTTTTTTTTTTTAAAAGAAGGTAGTTAACAGGTGAGGGCCCCCTCTCAAATCCAATCCTCTTCACACTTCCTTAAAAGTGCAGTATGCTTGTTCCTATTCAGCTGTCAAACAATATTATGCCCATAACCAACCAAGCTGGTAAATGTCTGTGTAAGTCCCCCCTAATTGCAGGCTTACCTTGTGGAGCTACAGCCCTGTGGTGTCCTGTCTGTGGCTTCGGGGGAGAGAATTCGGGCCAGTGTCCATGCCTGGTGTAACCCCCCTACAAATGGGGGTTTCTAAAAGCCTCCTAAGAGCTTGCTTAAGTGTTCCCCTTGCCTGCTGGCGTTCAGTGTTTAAGCCGTTAGAATGGCTCTGTAAGTGCAAGTAAAGCCTCCACATATGTCTCTTTAAGAGTTGTCTGCTTGCAGACATAATTAATGCTTTTCCAGGGGGGCTGGTGTTTCCCTGCTTGAATCCCACCTGAACTGCAGAGTAATCGCTCCATTTTGCGGTCGCTGAAGGTGCAAAGGGAGCCCATCTGAAATATATAACTGTTAGCCTGTAATCAGTTAAAGCATTAGTAATATTGTAGTTTGTCTAACCTGCCTTTATTGCAGATGGGACTTTGTGTGGTTGCCCCTCTATTTTGGACCTAAACTGCTGTGCTGGGCCAGTGGGATTAGGGGAGCTATAAAATGGAGACTGTTTGGACCAACCAGAATTTGGACTCTCCTGAGAGCCGGCTTACAGGGGGATGTATAGCTAGTAATTCTGTGAAGTGTAGTTTTGGACCTTGGCGCCTTTTTGAACCAACTGAGAGAGCTTTGGAGTGATTGACAGCTGAGTCCACCAACTGGACCGGGTGGCACCTGAAGGGAATGCTCTGCCCTGCAACTGGGAGATGAGATCAGTTGTGACCGTGAGGAGAGAAGGAGCTCTGTGCTTCTGCGGTGTATAGTTTCGCACAGGAAGTACGTGAGAGGCCCTGAAGTCAGTCTGTTGCCATTGCAAGCTTAAATCGGACTAAATCCGAGGTGACTGAAAGTAAGGTAAGCTGGAAAGTGGAAACCAGGCTCACCCTGCAGAAGACCGGAGAAAATGCTGAATCGCGCTCGGTCTGTCAGGAACTGAAACTGCTGTGTGAACTCCCAGGTATTTGTAGTAATTGTGATCAGGACCTAGGAGCAGCTGCCTGGTATAGTAATTTTCTTTACATATAAATGTGTTGAATGCTTGTGAGGGATAGCTTTTCCAATTCTCTTTTCACAATGCGTTGTAAGCCTAAAGCTGAAATAAATTTACTCAGACTAAATCCGTCTGCTAATCAAAGCAGTTGGGCCTGGCCAGTAGAATCTCATCTCCATGCTTTGCTTGTCTGGCAATCCAGAACAACCATCTTCATCAGGTTCTCAGCTTGGGGTAGTGTGAGTATAAATCAGAGCATTCCCCTTCAACCTGTTAACAATCACCAGTGTGATATCTAATTTTCTTTATTTCGTTTCTCCAAGGACTGAGTCATCCGGCTCTGGATTACAATTGGGTGTTATGTATATTTTTTTCTACAGGGCCCTATCCATCTGCACCTGCTGGCCAACCCCGGGCAACGGACCTGGCTAACTTCCCCCCCCAACCTGGGTACCCAGAGTGTGACTTTTAAGAAACTGTATGAGTGTACAGTACTGTGATTTAATTCTGCCAATCAACTTGATCTCCCCCTCCCATGTTTCATTCCCTCTAAATAAACCAGATTTGATGCTGTTGACTTTAAACTGTCTGAAGTGTCAGCACCTGTATAGCAGGCATTGCATTGGTTTGTGTATGCTGATTAACCTTATTTTACAGGGGGTCCTCAGAGACAAACCTGAGAATCGGTCTCGAGGGTAAGTGATACCTTATGATTGAACCGCGTGTACATGTGGGACATTGGTACTGTAACTACTGTGCATTGTGTGGGCCATTAGAGGGATTAGAAGGGCATCTCAGTATCCCAGAGGGCTGTGACCAAACTAGATGAACCATTACAAACCCTGACCTCTGGGTGGAGACACCCGCCATAGAACCTAGGCCCCTCAACCTGTTGGTAATCCAGCAGGCAGGGGTAGTAGCCCTTGGGATAGCGCCACCTGGGGGTTACATCTTGGAGGCTCACTGCTGGTATTTTATGTCCTATAGTGGCCACATTTATGAACCACTGTTAAAAAAAATAAATAAATAAATGGGTACCCCGACAGAAGTGGCTGTGCACTGGTTGGTGGAGTGGTGTACTGGGGAGGAGATCGACCCCCAAAATGCTATGCTTATCCTGGACATCCCCCTGGGTATCAATATGGACACTGTACAGGGAATACTTTCCAAGGTGGAAGGTTTACAAAACCTTGTGGTGGTGGGTCGACATTCTGATCTGCTCACCCACACTTTCGTGGCCCTAGTAGAGTATAAGGACCCCATAGATAGCTCCAAAATGCCACAGACTATTACCCCAGAGGGAGCCCTCACTGCCAGAAGAGTAATGGTTCAAGTTCATAATGTGTCTGACAGGGAGATTTGAGTAAACAGAGGTTGCACCCTGGCTAATGTGCATTGTGCGGATACTGCAGTGCTACCCAGTAACAAGAGTTCGGGAAAAAGTGATGGAGTAACGCCTGACTTGTTTGATTTCAGTGAATCCTCGTTGCCAGCTGAATGGAAAGTGAAGATCAGTGAGAAGCTTGCCCAGAGGGACCGGGTGTTTTCTTTGAAGGAGTGGGATGTAGGCTGCATACAAGGGGCTGAGCACCATATCTGGCTGCATGATGATAGGCCATTTCGTGAGAGGTCTCGATGCCTGACATCTGCTGACATAGATGATGTGAGATGACATCTGCAAGAGATGCTAGCTGCTGGTGTAATACAAGAATCCAGAAGCCCATATGCTTCCCCCATTGTGATAGTGAGGAAAAAGAATGGGACAGTAAGGATGTGCATAGATTATCGCACTTTAAACCGGCAGACTATCCCAGATCAGTATACAATGCCACGCATTCAAGATGCTTTGGACTGCCTGAATGGTAGCAAATGGTTTTCTGTGCTGGATCTTCGCAGTGGGTACTACCAGATCCCGATGGCCCCGGAAGACCGTGAGAAGACGGCCTTTATCTGCCCACTGGGTTTCTATGAGTTCATGAGGATGCCTCAAGGGATTTCCGGTGCCCCAGCCACTTTTCAACGATTGACGGATCGTGCAGTGGGGGACATGAATCTATAAGAGTGCCTGGTGTATTTGGATGACGTTATTGTGTTTGGCAGCTCACTGGAGGAACATGAGGACAGATTGTTCAAGGTGTTAGACTGACTGGAAGACTTTGGCCTGAAGTTGTCCATTGATAAATGTCAGTTTTTCCAAACATCCATAAAGTATGTGGGACACATAGTTTCCACCGAAGGGACAGAGACAGACCTGAGTAACGTTGAGGCCCTGACCACCTAGCCACAGCCCCACAATCTAAAAGAACTGCAAAGATTCCTGGGTTTCTGTGGCTACTATCGGCGTTTCATCAAGGACTATTCAAGAGTGATCCACCCTTTACTTAATCTTACTCAACGGTACCCTCCAACCCACAAAAAATACAAAAAGTCAACTTCCCCGAGACTGAGAGAGTGTATTTCCATCCAAATTAAGTATTTGGGGCCCGATGGACACCTGATTGTGAGGCTGCTTTTCATGGATTATATATCAGCTTACCCACACTCCTGTTCTGGCCTATGCAGATCCAACAAAACCTTATGTCCTGCACACAGATGCTAGCTTGCAAGGGTTGGGGGCTGTGTTGTACCAGGAACATGAGAATGGTCTGAGACCCATGGCTTTTGCCAGCAGAAGCCTGACTCCTTCCGAAAAGAACTATCCGCTACACAGGTTAGAATTCCTAGCTCTGAAGTGGGCCATCGTGGACCAATTCCATGAATACTTGTATGGGGCTAAGATACTGGTAAAAACTGACAACAATCCCTTGACTTATGTTCAGACTTCAGCTAAACTGACACCACTGGCCACAGGTGGCTCTCTGCATTATCCACATACAATTATGCTGTCGAATACAGAGCCGACCTGAACCACATAGATGCTGATGCTCTCTCCCAGAGGCCTGCTCCTTGAAATGACTAGGTCAGACTGTCAGAACCTGATATTCGCGCACTCTGCCATAATTTTGACTGAGAAGAGCCAGCGGTCCCAGATCCAGTGAACTGTTTGGTGGATTTTTTGGGGGTCTCTGAGAATTGCATACCTGCTGCTTATTGCCACTTCTCTGCCTTAGACATTGGTGCTTTGCCTCAACTCGACAATGACAGTATTCAGCGGGCTCAATCCAGAGATCCATCATCAAATCAGCTTTAGAAGCCCTCCACGCAGGGAAAGATGTGTCCAAATTATGTTCCACTGATTTGAGAACTGCATTGTTATACAAGGAAGGTCCTAAGTTGAAACTAATCATTAGACTGTTATACAGAGAAACAGTAGACAGAGGGGGACAAATAGACAAACAATAGCTAGTTTTGCCCACTGCCTTTCGAGACTTGGTGCTGAGATCCCTACACAACCACATGGGGCACCTTGGTATAGACAGGACACTTGACATGGTAAGATCCAGATTTTATTGGCCTAAAATGGGGCTGATGTTGAACAACATATTGGAACTTGTAGCCGCTGCTTACAGAGGAAAGCTTTGCCACAGAGGGCTGCCCCTCTTGTTAACATCACCACCAGCGCCCTAATGGAAAAGATCCATATTGACTTTCTGAGTCTGGAGCCAGATCAAAGAAATATCAGTAATGTGCTGGTGGTCACTGACCATTTCACAAGATATGCCCAAGCTTTCCCCACCAAGGACCAGAAGGCATCCACTGTGGACAAAGTGCTTGTAGAAAACTTTTTTGTTCACTATGGGGCTCCACAAAGAATCCATTCAGATCAAGGGAGAGACTTTGAGAGTCATTTGATCAAAGAGATGTTTTCCCTGTGGGGGGTGTGAAAGTCCAGAACCACCCCTTACCACCCTCAGGGGGACCCACAGCCTGAACGTTTCAACCACACTCTACTAGATATGCTGGGCACCCTCCACCCTCAGGACAAGCCTAGATGGAGCCAACAAATCAGCACATTGGTACATGCCTACAACTGCACCAAAAGTGATGTCACTGGGTTCTCCTCCTACAGCCTGATGCTTGGAAGAGAAGCTCGACTACCAGTAGATGTTTGTCTTGGAGTTTCTCCTGATAGAATTCGAGCGGATAATCATCTACAGCATGTGCTAAAGTTAAAGGCCCAGTTAAATCATGCATATCAACTGGCTCAAACCATGGCTGCCAAAAGAAATCTGGCCAGCAAGGAAAGGTATGACAAAAAAGGGAAAGCACTGGAACTCCAGGAGGGGGATCGGGTGTTGCTAAGAAATCTGGGACTGCATGGCAAACATAAGATTGCTGATAGGTGGCATCATCTCCCCCACATATGGTAGGCAAACTAGATGATCTGCCTGTGTACAAAGTAAGGCCTGAAAATAATTCAAAAGAAGTGAAAACCATGCATACAAATCATTTGCTGCCCATTGGACAAATCTTGATTGAGTCCGAGCCCCCAGAAAATGCTCCCTCTGGACCAGTGACTAGAGCTGCTGCAAAGCGAAAACAAGTGTTCCCCACAAATAGTCCCGGTTGAACAGGACTGTCAGTCCATCTCAGAGGAAAGTGAGTGCGGCCTTGAATACTACCCTTCTTACAAGCTGAGTCAATTGTTTCGGGGCAATCCCCTAGTCAGTTCTGGAGATGAAGCTGGGCCTTCTAGACTGTCTAAGCCCCCCAACATTGTCCCTGGAGCCAATGCTCCCAGAAGGTGAAATGCCAAGTATTAAGTCAGACGACCTAGAATCACTCTGCATGGTGGAACTGTATGAGGTGCCGGAGGAGGAAAATGCTGAACTGGAACAGACTGGTGATATACCAGAACAAGAGGAGTATTTTGAGTGCCTGGATGGTTCACTGCCCATGTCAAAAAACTCTCCATGTGAGCTAAGTGTTGTGGATTCTGAGATTGCCACTCCTGGGGCTGAAAGTGCCCCAGGTTCTAGCCTCTCTACCCCAATGGAAGTTACCCTGACGAGTGAAGACACCGCTGAAAGTGGGGATCAAAACCCAGAGACTGTCATGGTTCCCCCTAGAAGGACTGGTCGAGCTGTGAAGCCTGTGGTACATTTAAGCTATGAATCCCTTGGCAGATCCGTGGACCTGCCTCTTAAGGTGGTCCATAAGGGAGTGTATGTAACCCCAAGCTCATTGCCCAATCTGAGCATAAGTGCTAACTCTAAGTTAATTGTCTTGCCCTCTGAGTATGGTGCCCCTGCCCCGTCCAACCCCAAGGTAGCTG
Organism: Neoceratodus forsteri; assembly: GCA_016271365.2. Classification (NCBI taxonomy): domain Eukaryota; kingdom Metazoa; phylum Chordata; order Ceratodontiformes; family Ceratodontidae; genus Neoceratodus; species Neoceratodus forsteri. The sequence goes on along the minus strand of CM028137.1, from coordinate 337,466,818 downwards.
AGAGAGAAGGGCCCCCTCTTTTCACATTTCATGTGCAGGAAGTGGTGACCTGATGTTGAAATGTTATTGTATATGTAATGTGGTAATTGGCAGTGAGCTGTGAAATACAGAATAACTACATATGCCCAAGAGTTAATATGTGATGTGATTTAAAGGATGCAAATCTAACTGTTAGTGATGTAAATATATTTAGTGGTTGCTTTAAAATGTTATAAGGGTATCTACTTGACGCGGACGCCAAGTTCTTTTCAGGCCAGGAAGGGTGTAACCCCCCCTACAAATGGGGGTTCCTAAAAGCCTCCTAGGAGCTTGCTTAAGTGTCCCCCTTGCCTGCTGGCGTTCGGTGTTTAAGCCGTTAGAACGGCACTGTGAGTGCTAGTAGAGCCTCCACATACTGTCTCTTTAAGAGCTGTCTGTTTGCAGACATAATTAATGCTTTTCTAGGGAGGGCTGGTGTTTCCCTGCTCGAATCCCGCCTGAACTGCGGAGTAATCGCTCCATTTTGCGGTTGCTGAAGGTGCTAAGAAAGCCCATCTGAAAGATATAACTGTTAGCCTGTAATCAGTTAAAGCATTAGTAATATTGTAGTTTGTCTAACCTGCCTTTATTGCAGATGGGACTTTGTGTGGTTGCCCCTCCATTTTGGACCTAAACTGCTGTGCTGGGCCAGTGGGATTAGGGGAGCTATAAAATGGAGACTGTTTGGACCAACCAGAATTTGGACTCTCCTGAGAGCCGGCTTACAGGGGGATGTATAGCTAGTAATTCTGTGAAGTGTAGTTTTGGACCTTGGCGCCTTCTTGCACCAACTGAGAGAGCTTTGGAGTGATTGACAGCTGAGTCCACCAACTGGACCGGGTGGCGCCTGAAGGGAATGCTCTGCCCTGCGACTGGGAGATGAGATCAGTTGTGACCGTGAGGAGAGAAGGAGCTCTGTGCTTCTGCGGTGTATTGTTTCGCACGGGAAGCACATGAGAGGCCCTGAAGTTGGTCTGTTGCCGTCGCAAGCTTAAATCGGACTGAATCTGAGGTGACTGAAAGTAAGGAAGGCTGTAAAGTGGAAACCAGGCTCACCCTGTAGAAGACCGGAGAAACTGTTGAATCGCGCTCGCTCTGTCAGGAACTGAAGCTGCTGTGTGAACTCCCGGGTATTTGCAGTAATTGCGATCGGGACCTAGGAGCAGCTGCCTGGTATAGTAATTTTCTTTACATATAAATGTGTTGAATGCTTGTGAGGGATAGCTTTTCCAATTCTCTTTTCACAATGCATTGTAAGCCTAAAGCTGAAATAAATTTACTCAGACTAAATCCGTCTGCTAATCAAGGCAGTTGGGCCTGGCCAGTAGAATCTCATCTCCATGCTTTGCTTGTCTGGCAATCCAGAACAGCCATCTTCTTCAGGTTCTCAGCTTGGGGTAGTGTGAGTACAAATCAGAGCATTCCCCTGCGACCTGTTAACAATCACCAGTGTGTCATCTAATTTTCTTATTTAATTTCTTCAAGGACTGAGTTATCCGGCTCCGGATTACAATTGGGTGTTGTGCATATCTTTTTTTACAGGGCCCTATCTATCTGCACCTGCTGGCCAACCCCGGGCAATGGACCTGGCTAACCCCCCCCCCAACCTGGATACCCAGAGTGTGACTTTTAAGACCCTGTATGAGTGTACAGTACTGTGATTTAATTCTGCCAATCAACTTGATCTCCCCCTCCCATGTTTCATTTCCCCTAAATAAACCAGATTTGATGCTGTTGACTTTAAACTGTCTGAAGTGTCAGCACCTATATAGCAGGCATTGCATTGGTTTGTGTATGCTGATTGACCTTATTTTACAGGGGGTCCTCAGAGACGAACCTAAGAATCAGTCTCGAGGGTAAGTGGTACCTTATGATTGAACCGTGTGTACATGTGGGGCATTAGTACTGTAACTCCTGTGCATTGTGTGGGCCATTAGAGGGATTAGAAGGGGGTCTCAGTGTCCCAGAGGGCTGTGACCAAACTAGACCAACCATTACAAACCCTGACCTCTGGGTGGAGGCACCCCCCATAGAACCTAGGCCCCTCAACCTGTTGGTAGTCCAGCAAGCAGGGGTAGTACCCCTTGGGATAGCGCCACCTGGGGGTTACACTAGTCTTTGTGGCTGCCACAGACTTGATCATTCCACGACTCCATGGCAAGAAGGGGGCCATGGTCCAGAAGATGGTTTGTGCCTCCGTGCACTTTGGGGAGTGTTTTCTGTGTTCCGGGGGGCAGCGGAATATGAACCACAAATGCAAATAAAAGATATGGCCATGCCATGCCACAGTTAAAGGAATTGCAGCTCTGCTGAAGTGTTTGACCAAGCAGTCACTTTCTGTAATTATCCCTGGATCCAGGGCAGACAGCGGAGCCAGGAATCTACTGGAAAACACTTCCAGGCACTAGTTGGGGTGTTTTTCTGCCCTCAGAAGAGCATGTAATTAAATATAAAGGGCTGTATATATTTTGGCCAAATGTAAACAATAATGGAGACCCCCATGGGACTCCTGCAGCAGGGGGGCCACAAGGAGATGTCTGAGAGCACCAAAAATGCCTGAGACTGTAAAGGGCACCAAAAATGCCTGAGACTGTATCAGCCAAGAAGGTGGGGATTGGGTAAAAGCTATGAAAGGGACTGAAAGCCAACCAACAGGAGACTCTGCAGACCTTCCCTGGAGAGTCCAGCCGCAGAGAGATTGCTGGGGGCTGCTTAGCTCAAAGGCTTGCTCTGTAAGCCCAGTGGCCATTCTCATCCAGCAATGAACACAGGCAGAGCATCTGAAGAAAGCTGGAATGGAAGGTAAAAGAACTGAACCTCTGAGTGAATTCCCTGAAGCCAGATCTGAACCTGCTGTTGGAAGTCTGTGACTTGAGATTGGCATCCTGAAGTGTAGAGAAATTGCAGTGTGAAGCAGAGACTGTTATTTTGCAGCATGGAGATAGAGAGATTTGCAGCAGTGAATACAGATTGAGCAACTGTGTTTCCCTTCAAAGGGACAAGTGTGTTTAGAGACTGATTTACTGCTTCCAGCCAGAGCAGTAGTGTGTGCTGGGACTAGAGACTGAGCCAGAGCTTGTTTGCCAGTGTGCATTTGGCAGTTGTGTTCCAAGCAGAAAAGTCTAGGGGATACCCAGCTTGCCCTGTTCCTCAGACTGACAAAGCGACCATGAGAGAAGAAGATGTTGAGAAACCTGTCAGGTGAACACTGTCCACAAAGGCCTGAGAGGTGACGTTTGGAAAGGTCTGATAGATGAAGTTCAGCATTCTTCAATCCTCCATCCAACTGCTGCTTTTCTGCATCCTGCTTTGGTGGTGCACCACCAACTGTGATACCAGAATGGTACCATCTGAAACAAACCTGCTGAGATCTCCATCTACCAGACTGTAAGTACCTCTGGGCTGCGACTCAGAGCAGTTCTTATATTAGCTAGCTAGCTAGTTAGGAAAAGGGTGTTAAGTCTGGGTCGGGACTCTGCAAGTGCCAAGAAAAACTCAGGTAGCCAAATTGAAAGAAATCTGTTGTGTTTCTATTATTGGGTTCCAATGAAGGTGTCTTTTTTTCAAGTTAAAGACTGTTACATCCACCGCATCCTAGTCTTCTGAACCAACACCTTGGTGTGGTACCCACTGTAACAGATTGTTTTCTAATTGCCATTAGGGAAGAAGCTGGGTGTAACCACAGGTGGGAGGTGTGGGGTACAGTCATTTGTTATGTTCGCCCTGCACAAGTGGAAGTGAACATTTGGTATGCTGTACAGGGTTTTGAGAGTTGTGTTACAGTGATCCAATGCAGCAGACTCTGCAATGGGCTCAACCCATGTCACACCAATCATCAGCCAGTCTGATCATGACACTGTTCTGGCTTGCTGGGCAGAAACGTCCTATACTTCAAAAGGAAAACCAGACCCAGTCATACTAACATACTAAAATGCCAGCAGAATAGGCCTAACGGTCTTTCGCGTCTGCTCGTTTGGTCAGCCTCCACCCTGGGAGCTGATCCTGCTGCCCCCCTCGCCTTCTCTGGCTCCTCCCTTCCCAGTTCTGGATATTCTTGCTGCATTGGATTTTGCTTCCAGAACCCTTCCCCTGTACCTGTCCCACCCCCTCTTGAATCCCTCCATTGTCTCTGCCTCCACCAGCCCCCTAGGCAGCACATTCCATGGCTCCACCACCCTCCCAGTGAAGTAGCACCTCCTCCTTTCTCCCCTGAATCTTCCCCCCTCCAGCTTTCACCCATGCCCTCTAGTGGCCCCCTCCTCCTTCCTTCAAAGCACCCTGACTGTTCCTCCCCTATTTACCCCCTTCATGTACCTGAAGACCTCTATCAATGTCCCCCCGGTCCTTTCTCTCTTCCAATGTGTACATATTTAGCTCTTCGAGCCTCTCCTCAAAGGTCCTGTTCCCCAAGCCCCAAATCATTTTGGTTGCCCTCCTCTGGACCCTCTCCAGGAGTTTAACGTCCCTCTTTAAGTGTGGCCTCCAAAACTGCATGCAGTACTCGAGGTGCGGCCTCACCAAGCAGTTATACAAAGGGAGTATCACTTCCTTCCTTCTGGAGGTGATCCCTAGTGATGCATCCCAGCATCCTGTTGGCCTTGGCTGCTGCCTCCTACAAGTCTCCGAGTTGTTCATCTTGACATCCACCACCACCCCAGGTCCCTCTCAGCCATCGAGACTTGTCAGCATTCCCCAGGTATGCACTCGACCAGAGATTCTGGCCCCCGTGCTGATACCTTGCATTTCCCTGCATTGAACCTCAGCTTCCACTTTCTAGACCATCTTTCCAGAGCCTCCAGGTCCCCTGTAGGCCACCTCCCTCCTCCCCTGGCCCACCACTGCCCCAGTTTTGAGTCATCCGCAAAGAGACTCATCTCACCCCTGATACCTGTCCTTATGTCAGAGACATAGGCGTTGAACAGGAGGGGCCCAAGGACTGATCCCTGTGGGACCCCACTAATGACCCTCCTTGGGGATGAGACTATCCTGCCAACTATGACCCTCTGGGTCCGGTCTTGGAGCCAATTGCCTATCCATCTGATCATCTGGTTCCCAACCCCCATTTCTCCCAGCTTATCCAATAGGCACACGTGAGGAACAGAGTCAAATGCCTTGCTGAAGTCTAGAAAGAGGACGTCCACTAGTCTACCCAGGTCCAAGGCACTCGTCACCCAGTCATAGAACTCTACAAGGTTCGTCTGACATGATTTCCCTGGGATGAATTCATGGGTCGTCTCTTTCCTTTGATTAAATGCTGCCCAGCAAGCACAGCTTATCTCATCATAGTTTCATAGTTTCATAGTTGAGTACAAGTTCAGAAGACCGAAGCCTATAATGAACTCACCACCATTAAATCTAACAGTGGAAAGAATATTTTTTTTCACCCATGTAATGATCTAGTATTTTTTTTAACTGTTCCACATTTTCACTCATTACAACATTGCTTGGTAAGGAGTTCCAAATAGACGGAACTCTGTGAAAAACTGTTGTGGCCTTGTAGATTTGCATACAGAGCTTTTTAATTTGAAGTTGTGTGACCTTGTTTTATTCTTTAATTGTTTTTCAACACAAATTATGTCTAACATTGAAAGGCCTTCAAAATATAGAGAAGATCTCCTCTTATGGATTTCTATTCCAAGGAAAATAATCCAAGTGTTTTAAGCCTGTCTTCATAGTTTTTGTTAATCATATTATTAATTCTCCTTGTGGCTTTACGCTGTACTTTTTCTACCATTGATATATCACCTATAGAGGTGGGTGCACAAAATGGTGCACAGTGTTCTAGGTGGGGTCGCACAAGGCTTGAGTAGAGAGGGAGGATGACCTCAGGCTTCCTTCTTTTGATATGCTAATGAATACAGACTATGATCAGCCTGCTCTCAGCCTGCTTGCTCCCTCCTCACCAACATTACTTGAAATAATAAAAAAAAATCCCTTAATTCCTCCCATTGTTATTTTTAACCTTTTTTTTTCATCTGCTGTTCATCCCACTGGGCGACCTCAGGCAGGGCCCTCAACCCTACAAGTCACCTAGGAACGCCCACTGTCCTGGTACCCCTAGTCCCATTCTCCCACAGCTTTCCCTGTGGTGGAGTGGGAAAGGAAGCTGTCCTCCTCTAACCCAGGACACAATCCAGATAGGGGCAATTACAGGCAGTCCAGTGGCAGAGCGGGACGCTGGATAGCTGTCAGGGCTTCACAAAGCCTGCAGTCACCCTTCTTTTTTCTGCTCCCCATTCCTTCCCCTCATGGCCATGAATGTGTATGTATGGAGGTGCATGCACATCATGTAGCCACACTCTTGCCTCTCTAACTCTGATGCTACCACCTGGCCTCCACCAGGAGGCAGCCAAGGAGCGGGACAACATCCCCCCCATCCCAGGGAAAGGAGAGGTATCATCGGATGCGTGATCCTCTCCTTCCCATGCCAACCCTTGTTAACTCAAGCTCACTCCCTAGTCCGGGTCACTAACATGGCGCGAGGTGTGGTGTCCAGTGCCTCAACCCTTAGCGCTACCAGGCCGGCTTTCCTCCCATTGTTTTTGGTCTCTCCCTTGCTAATTCTGAAAGACAGAAACAGCAAACTGCATTTTGTTTCTTTTCTTTATGCAGTCCAAGAAACTGCCTCTCACATGATACGCTCTTTGGCGATGGAAAACTGAAACTGCTTACTTGCTGCCGGTGTCTGAGTGAGTAGATGACTTAAAAAACAAGCATTTTTCAATGCCAAATGTTTGCTTGCTGGTATTAGCATTGGAAGTGCAGAAGTTAGACATATGCATTATAGGAATTGCAGTGAAGAAAAAATTACTAACCTTAGTAATTATGTTTCTTCTAATGGAGTCTTGCTGTATTCTGACTATTGCAGTTAGCCCCAGCACTTAAACTGCCCTGGAGTGAAGAGGGTTAATTTTCTATGCAGAGCATAGAATGTTGAGCTCGAGCTTGGTTCCAACCTCTGTCTGCTGTACTTTGAAGCACAACCATCATATTCTTACAAGCTAATACTAACTAACTACTAAGCAGAAATTGTAACATTTTTACTAGCCAAATGGCAACCAAATATTTTGGACCCCCAAAAGACTCAAGTCAAGAAATTCAAAATCAAAAACCAGGTAGTGAACAACTTAAGACTGTTAAATTAATAATATAACCCACTCTCCCTCTCTAAAAGGAGGGAATGCCCAAATGCACCCCTGGTGTGCAACACTGCACCTGTCAACCCACTTTCAAAAAACAGGTTCTGAGAAGGGAGGTAGGGAGGGAGGTCAGAATACAGCAAGACTCCATTAGAAGAAACATAATTACTAAGGTGAGTGATTTTTTCTTCAAACCACATGAAGTCTTGCTGTATTCTGACTATTGCAGACTACCAAGCAGTACCTCCATGGAGGAGGGAATCGAACCTACTTTGGGAATAGGCTCTGCAGTACTGCTGACCGAACTGACCAAACCGAGCATCACTCCTAGCCTGGATGTCCAGGGAGTAATGTTTGGTAAATGTGTGGACTGTTTTCCAGGTGGCTGCTTTACATATCTCTAGCAAAGGAATATCCTTGGCTGCAGCCAGGGAAGCAGCTGTACCTCTAGTCGAATGAGCCCTCAGACCTGAGGGAGGTATTTTGCCTAGCTTCTCATGGCAGAATTGAATACAAGAGACAATCCACCTGGCAATAGTTCTCTTAGTGGCAGGTTTGCCCTTCCCCACTTCCCCATAAGTGAGAAACAACTGGAGGGAGTCAAACCTGTGAGCCTTAGTACGCTCAATGTAGTAACTAAGGGCTCTTTTAACATCCAAACTGTGTAAACTTCTTTCTCCTGAAGAAGGATGATCAGTGAAGAACAAAGGGAGAGACAAAAATTGGTTCAGATGAAAATCTGAAACCAATTTAGGTAAAAACCTCCTGTTAGTTCTAAGGACCACCTTATTTCTATGGAATGAGATAAAATCAGGCTGCACTGACAGAGCTTGCAATTCACTGATACACCTGGCAGAGGTAATAGCTACCAGGAACACAGTTTTCCAAGTCAAGTACTTAAGTTCTGCTGAAGACAAAGGCTCAAAAGGGGGTTGCATAAGCTGAGCAATGCAAACATTAATATCCCAAGCAGGGGTAGGATCCCTAAAAGGGGGGATGGGTATAAAGCAATCCCTTGAAAAATTTACAGAATACAGGGTGAGATGACAGTGAGGAAGGCTTTCCCACTGACGGAAAAGCAGAAACAGCTGACAAATGTACTTTGAGAGTAGCTGGTCTGAGGCCATTAAGATGAACCATATAATCCAGAACTGTAGACAATTCAGCAGTGTCTGGGGATATATGCTTCTTGGAAAACCAAATGCTGAATATATTCCATTTGGAGTTATAAGTTTTTCTTGTGGCAGGCTTTCGAGAGGTTTTGAGAATATCCAGAACCCCTTGGGACAGATGCAAAAATGCATACTCTAACTCTTCAAGAGCCATGCCTTGAGATTGAGAGACCGAAGATTGGGGTACCAAATCCTCCCCTGAGAGGAGGTTAACAGGTTGTAATTCCTGGGAAGAGACAGGGGAAGATAGACTGCTAAGGACAGCAACAGGGGGTACCAAGGCTGTCTGGCCCAGTCCGGAGCAATCAGAATCACTTTGCAGGGTTGTGACCTTATCTTGACCAGAACCTTGAACAGTAGAGGAAAGGGAGGGAAGGCATATTGAAATTTCCCCTCCCAGTTCAAAATCAGAGCATCCAGAGGAACTGAGCCCAAGACTGGGGGTCTGCAACAAAACAGAGGAAGTTGGTGATTGTCTGGGGCTGCAAAGAGATCTATCTCTGGACTGCCCCACCTTGAAAAAAATCACTTTCAACTCCGGAGGGTCCAGGGACCATTCGTGATGGCCCGGGGAGATCTTGCTCAGTGCATCTGCTAGCACATTGTCCTTCCCTGGAAGGTGGACTGCTGTCAGAGAGGTCTGCAGAGAATAAGCTAGGGACCACAATTTCATGGCTTCCGCGCACAAGGCCATGGACCAAGTGCCTCCCTGCTTGCTGATGTACTACATGGTGGTGGTGTTGTCTGTCCTGACCTGAACCACCTTGTTCTGCACTGACTGAGAGAAAGCTTGCAGGGCCAGAAAGACCACCCTGAGATCCAAGAGATTGATATGAAAAGGGATTCCTGAGGGGACCACAGTCCCTGGGCTGTGAGAGCCCCCAGATGGGCTTCCCACCCCAATAGAGAAGCATCCATGGTTAGGACCACAGTGTGAGACTGAGTGATGAATGTGACTCCTTGTCTGAGGTTGTCCTGATCCTGCCACCATTGGAGAGCCTGGATCAGAGTCTGAGTCACTGGAACTAGTTTGGTTAGAGAATTTTTCTTCTGAGACCAAAAGTCCCTCAGGTGAAACTGAATGTCCCTCATCTGAAATCTGGCCCTTTGGACCACTGCTGTAGAAGGTGCCATGTGGCCCAGAAGCTGAAGGAAGTGCCTTGCTGGCCGAGAGACCAGAAGGTGGAATGAAGAAGCCAGCTCTACAATAGCCCTTGCCCTTTTCAAGGGAAGAAAAGCTCTTGTTTTGACTGTATCCAACTCTGCACCTATGAAGGTGAGGAGCTGTACAGGCTCGAGAACTTACTTGGGAAGATTGAGAAGGAATCCTGGGGAAGTGAGCACTTGCTGAGTCACTTGCAGGTCTGACTTGACTTGGTCTGGGGACTGAACCACAATGAGCCAGTCGTTCAGGTATGCAAATATGGAAATATTCTTCCTTCTTAAAAAGCCCACTACTACTGCTAGGCATTTTGTGAATACCCTTGGAGCTGATGTCAGGCTGAAGAGCATAGCTTTGAACTGATAATGGCCTGAAGGCAATTCAAACCTGAGGTACTTTTTGTCGGAGCACCTGATAGGAATGTGAAAGTATGCATCTTTTAAGTCCAGGGAGGCTAGCCAGTCCCCTGGCCTTAGAGAGGGAAAGATTATTCCCAGAGTCACCATTTTGAATTTTGGTTTTAAAAGATGTTTGTTCAGGTATCTTAAGTCTAGGATGGGTTGCCACTCCCCTGTCTTTTCGTGGGGTAAGGAAGTACCTGGAATACAGATCTTTGCCTCTCTGCAATGTAGGAACTCTCTCTACAGCCTTTAGAGCCAGTAGAGATGAAACCTCTGCCTCTAGGGCAATGGTTTTGGAGATGCTTGCAGGTGGAAAAGATCTGGCCCTCAACTTTGGAAATTTCTTGAAGCCGAGAACCAACCCCTAGCTTACCACCTCCAGGACCCATTTGTCTGAAGTAACAGACATCCAGTCCTGGACGAAATAAGCCAGTCTGCCTCCTACAGGAATGGGGGAGTCGACCCGGGCTGACACATCAGGGTGTCTGCTTAACAGGAGCCTTAGGTTGAGCGGTGGATGCAGCCTTGCACATCCCCCTTCTGCCTCTCCCTCTGAAGAACCCCCTTTGAGGAAAAGGAGAAGAGGCCTGTGCTTGGTAGAAAGGCCTATGAAAAGGCCTGCCCCTACCCCTAGCTTGCTACCTTTGAGGAGTTGCCTGCCTTTCCTTGGCCTGTGCACTCCTATAGGTGGTTCTATACTCATCCATCTTTTTCATGTAATTCTCTGTCTGCTACCCAAACAGAGAATTACCCACCACAGGGAAATCCATGGCCTTAGTCCGGGTGTCCTGTGAAAGGCTAATACATCTGAGTCAAGCCATTCTCCGAAGAACCACAGATGTAGCCATGACTCTAGATGATACATCATTGGAGTCCACAGCAGCATGGAACTGTACCTTAGATGTCTCAGTCCCATCAGCAGCCACCCCCTCCATCTCTGAGGCTAGCTGGGGGGGAGACCTGCTTAGCCAGTGCCAGTACAGTGTCCCACCTGGACTTCTGGTACCTGGCTGCATAGGCCATATAATTAGCCTGCCTGAGTCCCAAGGCAGATGCCATGTACTGTTTCTTTGCCATGGCATCCAGCTTCCTAGAGTCTTTATCTGGGGGTGGGTGAAGCCAAGGGTATACTAGCCTTATCACAGGCTACAGCCTGCACAACCCCAACATGGCTGCATTGTTGATACAAGTACTCTGTACCTGAACCTGATAAGGTGTACCTTTTGTCCATCCTTCTGTCGACAGAAGGTACAGAATTTGGAGTTTTTAAAATATTTTGTGTCTGTTTCCCAAAAGACTTATGAAGGGGAATAGACAGTCTCTTGGACTCTGGGATGTCCATCATCTCCACATAATTAGGTTCCTCTTGTTCCTCCATGGCTTCTTCCTCAGGGACCTGGAGGGTTTCTGCCACTTTTCTGTAAAACATGTAGTGGGAAGGGGACTCAGAAAGCCTAGGAGGGGGAACACCAGAAGGCCTGTCTGGGGAGATGTCCAATTCAATGGGCTCATCCAGACCTTCCCCACCATCGTCATCATCATCATCATAATCTTCATCCCCCTCCAAATCCGGTTCATAAAAATCTTCATAGGCATAACCTTGAACCAGAGGAGCCGCCCGAACCGAGCGCCTGCCAGAAGGCGCCGGATCAGACGGAACCGGGTGAAGCAATTTTACAATCCTTATCACGTTGGCAATCTCTTTGGCGGTCGGAAAATGGGTCTCTGGATCTGAATCGTCCAATTTTTCTTTTCTTTGCCTTTTTGTAGAAACCGATCCCTCAGGATTGGCTCTCCTCTTGCCTGAAGAAGTATCGTCCTGGTCAGAGGGCACTCCCTCAGGTTCAGTCGGAACCGAACTAGGCTGGCCATCCGGGTCAGCAGACGTCTCGGCCTCCTTATCCCTAAGCCTACCTAATCTTTTTTCCAGGGTAGACTTAGGGAAATATTTACAGATTTGGCAGTCTGAATTGAGGTGGTCAAACCCCAGACAATAAACACAGGTGGTGTGGGGATCAGCCTTAGCAAAGACCTCCACACACGCTGCAGTGTTGAAATCCAGTATGCCCGGTTTTTCTTGTGGGTTTCTCAGACATAGCCATCCTAACCTCAAACTTACCCTTTTTATGGCAAATAACCAGGAAAGACACTCTTATCGGTTTCTAACCGTGTCACGGGTATTGGAAAAACCACAGGAAAATGCATTTTTTTAAACCGATAAGGACCAGTAACCACACTCTAAGTTTAGAAACAAAGACTGAATATGTAATTCACTAAACGTCTGGTTCAGCCGAACCGATCGAAAAATAAATTTTTGCAATTTCCACAAGTTTACTAAGTCTAGTTCACTACCTAGTACTTACTGTACCACAGACAGAGATCTGAACCGAAACTTGCGAAAAATAATCGGTAAAACCGAGGACTTTAACCGACTTTCAAACCGTGAGCAAAGGAGAAATCTCTGGAGCGACCGTTCAGTTAGGCGGAGTAAAGAATCTGATGGTTGTGCTTCAAAGTGCAGCAGACAGAGGTTGGAACCGAGCTCGAGCTCAACGTTCTATGCTCTGCACAGAAAATTAACCCTCTTCTCTCCGGGGCAGTTTGAGTGCTGGGGCTAACTGCAATAGTCAGAATACAGCAAGACTTCATGTGGTTTGAAATATTGAACTTCACGCCAACCCGGCCTCCACTCTGCAGAGATGGACAGGCACTAGGGTATGCCTTTGGATTGATGCCCATAATTCTCATGTCATTTCACCTCACCCTATCCTGCAGACACCAACAAGTGTTGAGGCGTGCCTTAGGGTGTTCGGCTTTATAGTCACCCCATTCCATAAGGACATACGCTGAAATGGGTGCAGTATAGGAGAATGGGGTGAACTCTGGGGCCGAAGAGCTCAAGGCACACCTCGATGCCTGTCACTGGCAGCAGGGTGGTGGTGGAATAGCATGAACATTACAGTCGGCAATCCAAAGGCACACCCCTGACGCCTGTCAGTCTGTACAGGGTGGGACATTATGGTTAGAAACCCCTAACGCTCTGGGCATTTGTTGGTATTTGCACTACAAATTTTCAACATGGCCTTTTTGCAACCCCCACCTCAAGAAAGCATTTGGGACATCTGCTCATAAAGAGTGACACTGTGATTTTGTTAATCTGTGTTGAATGTTGATTTTCCACAGCGACCGTACTATTCTGCACCAGATGACTGCTTCTCTGAACAGAGATCTCTCTAAACACCTCCCAGCTCACTCATGTCTCACAGCCCACCCTTTCCCAGTCTAATTCCCTCTGGCACCGGGCCTTCCTTGTGACTCCTTTCCTGCTTTGCATCTCCACTGGTTCAAGACATTTTCCACCACCATCGGACAGTGGCCCATTAGCCTGCCAACTTCCTCTCCCGGTCGCACACCTGCAATACTAACTGCCTATGGTGCCCTCTATCTCTTATTGTTACCGCAGCCAGCTGCCTACTCAAGCTGCTCGTTATATGAATATTATCTCAAAGTATGTTATAACTGAGTATCTTTATTTTTTCTTTTAATTGTTTTGGTTGTTTATTGTGCATTCTTTTACTACCTCTGTATGTATGTTGACCCTCATCCTTTGACGTGGAACCTTTGTAAACGAGTAGTTTCTGCTCAAAGGTATTTGTAATCCGGGAATTTAATAATTTAATTTAATAGATGTGCGAAACCTCAGTTCAGGCAGGATGTGAAAAATGACAGCTATACTGTTCATAAGGAGGTGTGCAAAAATGGCAATGTTGCAGCTCTGGAGTGAAAATGTTACAAATTCTCAAAGTTACGAGTGTGCGTGGAAACTGCACAACACACTCTCATACCTTAGTCATTTTGTGGACTTTTGTCACCAAATTTTCAACATAGGCATTTTGGGACATCTGCTCATGAAGTGTCGCTGTGATTTGGTTAATTTGTCCCAAGCATTGATTTCCCACAGCGACCACGCCATTGTGCGCAACATGTGCAAAAACACATTTTGGGCAGGATCTGAAAAATGTCAGCTGTACTGTTCATAAGGAGGTGTGAAAAAATGGCAATGTTGAAAATCTGGAGTGAAAATCTCAAAAATTCTTGAAGCTACAAGTGTGCATAGAAACTGCACAATGCACGCCCATAACATAGTCATTTTTTGGAATTTATTCACCAAATTTGCAGCATAGGCTTTTTGGGAGCCCACCTCATGAACAGTGACACTGTTGTTTTATTAATCAGTCCCGGAAGGTGATTCCACACAGTGACTGCGAAATCACCTTTCGAGACCAAATAACGAAATGACAGTGACTGAATTCATGAGGTGGGGTCCCAAGAACCTTATGTTGAAAATTTGGAGCTAAAAGTCGCAAAAATGGCTGAGCTATCCACCTAAGCTGAAAAGCCCCATTGATGCTGTCATACAGCTTACTGGCATTTCTTCAGCTTTGAAGAGTGTAGATGTGTTCCGGTCCACTGAAGATCATTGCGCTCGGCCCGGAGTGTATGGGGTGTGGGGGTGGGGTTGGTGCACAAAGGGTGGGTGTGGGTTGGGAGGGGCATGGAGATAATGAGGGAACATCGTGGGAAAGCTTTTTCTTCACAGATTTATTTTTGGCACACTGGGGTGGGCTCCCAGTGTGCCACCTATGTTGTTTGAAGAGAGTGACTGAAGCCAACGGGGATTGGGGCCCCTGTCGACACAGAAAACATGTTTGGGTGCATGATGCTATGGGGATTGGGTACCCTCAGCATCTACAACTATTACATGGGGGATATATGCTGACGGGATTGGGATCCCTCTGGCAAAATGAACTGGGGAGGGGCATGCCAACATGGGGATTGGGCACCCTCATTGACTTTTATGGAGACTGTGAGCAACGGATGGCAACAGCCGCTACCATGTTTTTTTTAAATGTTACACGAGGGAAGGCACCGCCCTGCAATGACGGGTCGCTCCCTCATTGCAGTGGCTAATTCGTTTCAAGTTGGTGGCACGCTTGCTGAACTAGTGTCAGCAGCAGCGAGCCACTGCATTGGGAAATGAGAGCCGAGCCCAAGAATGCAGTGGTGGCAGGCCGCCACAGTGCCACACCTCCAAAACCCACTTCTCTCCTAAGCTGTCACATAAAATTTCTTGCGCATGCGCATGAGCAAACATAAAAATGAGTTCAGTTAGAGTTACAGATTAGTTATGTTATATGTTAAGTGAAACGTAACATACAGTAGAAACATAAAAATTGTTGGCAGACAAGGACTTGGTAAGGAACACTTGGCCCACCCAGTCTGTCCATTTTCTCTACCTGCTGCAAAAACTACAGACCCTACTTGATCTCCTGCTTTGTTCTCATACCTATTGCTAGGGTTCCCCTATGCCCATCCCATGCATTTTTGAATTTGCCTACCGAATTTGCCCTCACCACCTCGGCTGGGAGCCTGTTTCATGCATCCACCACTCTTTCTGTAAAGAAATACTTCCTCATGTTACCCCTTAATCTATCCCTTCCAGCCACATGTTATGACCTCTTGTTCTAGAACATCACTTTTTCTGAAAGTTGCTACCCTCCTGTACCTTATTTATGCCCATGAAATATCTGAAGGTCTCTGTCACATCCCCCCACTCTCTCCTCTCCTCTCCTCTCCTCCGGGGTATACATATTGAGGTCCTTCAGTCTCTCTTCATAGGACTTTTAGTGCAGGCCCTGAACTTTTTTGTTACCCTTCTCTGGGCTGCCTCTACCCTGCCCCTGTCCTTAAAGAGGTGTGGTCTCCAGAACTAGACACAGTACTCCAGATGAGGTCTCACTAATGATTTGTACAGATGCATCATCACCTCATTTCTTCTTCTGGTGATACCTCTCCCTATACACCCCAGCACCCCACTAGCTCTTCCCATAGCCTTGGCACATTGTTTGGCCACCTTTTGGACATCTAATATGATTACCTCCAGATCTCTTGAAGTGGACTCATGACTGATATAAACTGCAAGGTGTGTGTGTGAGTGTGTGTATGGTGTATAGTGTTATAGGCATGGCCTGTGGTTTGCAGCTCTAGGAAGTTATTAGCTTGAGAAAGAAAACCAAAAATGACCACTGTAATTATCTCCCATGATCCTGACCTCAGTCCTGGAAAATGACTTAGTGGTGCCCACTCAGTTCATTCAACTAACTACTTTCCAAGTTAATAGCCAAACTACGCCACAGACAGATAATGTCAACCCTTCCCCCAATCCCTGCAGTTTACCATAGGTAGTACAGCTCTGGTATAGGTCCATCTCTTTTTACTACTATTACTTTATGTGTTTTTGGGACTCAGTCCTCCTACGCTACAGTGCACTTTCTCCTCTACAGTAGTGGATGTGTTGGGGCAGTGCAGTATTACACCCTCTTCCTCTTATGTTGCATAATTCCTGATTTTCTTTTCTAAGAAACTCATTTATTTATAGTAGCCCTGTTTATGTGATTTTTGTCACAGTAAGGAAAGGAGCTAACTCACAAAAGCAACAGCTGGTGTTCTATTTGTTACTGTAGAAGCACCTGAAAGTGACCAGGAAACACAGAAAAACAGTACCTTAGGAAATCAGTGCAGCGTGATTGAAAATCCATCTGGCTTTTTTTCAGAGGAGGACCTTAACTGGTAATCCCTCTATATAAATTACTAATAACAGTGCTTTTAGGGTTTTTGATGCATGCATAGGCTATGCAAGCAATAATACCCAACAGGGTGGGCAGTATTGGGCAATACCAGACTGCTCAAGGGTGTAGTGAGACCCAACGCCGCAGGCTGAAGGCCTTATAATGCCTGGAAGGTCTGGTATTGCCCATACCACCCATCCTGGAGGGTATTATTATGCTTAGAAAATGGGCTTTCTGTAAAGGTTCTTATTTGTAATGTTTAAGAATTAAAAAAGGAAAAAAAAATGAAGTTATAGTTGTTTGTTAGCGAAGTATTCCCTCTACTGGTACTGTATCCTTAACAATACCAGCAGAGGGCACTGCAGCGTTTCACTGTTGTTCTACAGTTTTCTTACTGCTGTGTAAAGTATGTTCCTCCTTGGCACTTGAACCATCCCCCTGTGTGTTTTTTTTTTTTACTTTTAATTTATGCGTTGTAACTCCCTCATCATGCTTACTTATATTTCATTTTCACGTTGTCTCTATGCATGCGCAAGCAACATGTTGTGACAGTAGGAGATCAGTAGGAGAAATGCAGAGGAGTGTCAGTTTTGGAGAATGCAGGGCATGCTTTAGAAGTGTACTTCCTCATTCTCCAATTAGATAGCATGCTAGCAGTGACTTCAGTATTTTGTAGTTCCTGGCAAACGATTTTAGCGCTGCTGGTCGAGGCTAAGCTCGTCTTGCAGCGGCACTGATGTTTACACCTCCCCTACGTGCCTTGCCTGGTGAAACAGTTTAGTAAACATGGTGGCAGCTCCGCCTTCTGCCTGTCGCAATGCCTAGAAAGCTGACTTCAGGGGTGCCCGATACCTCTGTCGGCATGTCTAATATCCCCCCAAGATTGTGTGGCACACTGGGAGCCCACCCCAGTGTGCCTCCCTGTGTTTGGAAGTCGACCGTGTCAGCATGATCCTGCCCCCACCCACCCCCATTGTGAGCACATTAGCAGCCCACCTCAGTGTGGCCAACATGATGCCCCCAAAGTCATGGGGCACACTGGGAGCCCACCCCAGTGTCCCCAACATTTGTTTTCAAACCTGTTAAAAAAGAAAATGGTCAGAACTGATTTTTTTTTTAAACCTGAAACAAAGAAAACAGTCCCTCGTCCTCGTCAGTGGGGCCCCAACCTCGCCCACCATCTACTTTTAACCTCCTATACCCCCTCACCCCATACTTACCTCAAGACCCATTGTGACGATCTTCGATGGAGCGGGAACACGTCTGCACTCTTCAAAGCCGACCGCAAACTGAAGAAATGCCAGCAAGCTGTATAATGGCATCAATGGGGGAGGTTTCAACTTGGGTGGCTATCTCAGCCATTATTTTGACTTTTGACTTCAAATTTTCAACATGGGGTTCTTGGGACCCCACCTCATGAAATCAGTCACTATCATTTCATTATTCGGCCCTGAAAGGTGATTTCACGTCACTGCACAGAATCACCTTTTGGGACTGAGTAATGAAGCGACAATGCCACTGTTCATGAGGTGGGCTCTCAAAAAGCCTATGTTGCAAATTTAGTGAAAAAAATTCCCAAAAATGACTGTTATGCATGTGTATTGCGCAGTTTCCATGCACGCTCGTAACTTATGAGAATTTTTAGCATTTTCACTCCAGATTTTCAACATTGCCATTTTTTCATGCCTCTTTATGAACAGCACAACTGTCATTTTTCACATCCTGCCGGAAAGGTGTTTTTGCACATCTGGCGCACAATGGCATGGTCGCTGTGGGAAATCAATGTTCGGGACAGATTAAGAAAATCACAATGTTACTGTTCATGAGCAGAGGTCCCAAAATGCCTATGTAGAAAAGTTGGTGAAAATATTCCAAAAAATGACTGTGTTACGAGTGTGCATTGCACAGTTTCCACGCACACTCATAACTTAGAAAATTTTTAATATTTTCACTCCAGATTCTCCACATTGCCATTTCTTCACCCCTCCTTATGAACGGTACAGGCGTCATTTTTCACATCCTGCCTGAAATGTGTTTTCATACATCTGGCACAGAATAGTGCAGTCAGTGCAAGAAATCAACGTTTGATACACATTAACAAAATCACAGTACCACTGTTCATAAGGGGAGGTCCCAAAATGCCTATGTTGAAAATTTGGTTAAAAAGTCCCCAAAATAATTGCATAATGGGCGTCTGTTGCCCAGTTTCTATGCACACTCGTGACTTCACCAATTTTCCATATTTTCACTCCAGATTTTCAACATTACCATTTTTTTACTCCTCTTCATTAACAGCGCAGCTGTAATTTTTCTCAAAAAGTCCAAAAGCAAAAGCACTCCAAGGAAACACAGACCACAAATATTCAACTTGAACTGCTGATTTATTAACCACAGTGGGAGCCCCTAGCGCCTCGGGAATGAGCCTTCAAGGGGGCGTAAACCATAGTGAATGCAGTGCACCATTTATACAATACAAAATGCATGACATCATAATGAAAAGTGACCAAACGTACAAAAGTAATAAGAATGTCTTATAGAAATACAGTTTATCAACAGAGCAATTTCCTAAACAAACTCATTCTAACATAATTTATTTCTTTATAACTTAAAAATAAATATCCATTAGATTTCAAAGCTGGAAGAAAGGCTTGTCTTGTTTGCATTCAATTATATCTTTTTCATTCTTCACAATCTTATTTTCCAGCAATTCATCAAACTGTGCAAATCTTGATGGTCTTTAAACAGTGCAACCTCTTCGCTTGCTTTTTTAAGACTTTTGGCTAATTCCTGATAGTCTTCCATATCATCCTCAATTATTAACTTTGTGTATTCAAGTGAGGCCACTTCAGAAATTCTCAACCATGCTTCTTTTCTCTTAAAATTATCTAAATCACATGCTAGAGTATTAGTCACATGTAGAGATGCAGCGAATTTTTAATCCGCCAGTGAAGTGGATGCGGTGACCACTTCGCATTACCGGAGCACAACGCAAAGTGGGCACTGCAAGGTGCTCACTTCGCGTCATTATTATTACCACTTTGTGTTGCCATTGTGTCCTAATGTGAAGTAAGGCAAAATGAGAAGGGAATAGGCAGCCCCCCACATATCACATGGCTTACAGTACTGTAAGTCACATGCTTTAGCCAGGCAGGAAGGAAGTGAGTCAGAGAAGCAGTTTCACTTTCTCCTTTGCATTTGTAGAGGGAGAAAGCACTGTGAGAGGAGATTAGGAGTTAAAGTGCTTGATTGCCTTGCGACTTGCGTTTCAGAAGAAAACCAACAGCTTTTTTTAAAAGCTATATCTTTATTTAGTTATTGTATTGAAGCGCGATTGGACTTTTTTGGGTGCAATTCCTGATGTGAATATTGCTGTTGATTATTTTATATCCACTCTTTTGGAGTTACAAAGCAAACATTTTCCTAAAGTGGTTAGGAGAGTTAGAGGTTCCTTGAATAAATGGATTACTGCCCCCTTGCTGCACTTAATGAAATTGGGAGATGCAGCTTGGAAGTTTTATAAGGTAACTAAATCAGTGAGAGATTTTAATAGCTATAGGAAGCTTAGAAATGAATGTAAAATAAAAGTTAGACAAAGTAAATCTAGTTATTTTCAGAATTTACAAACTTCTAGTTTAAATAACCGTAAAAAGTTTTGGTCTTCAGTAAACACTTTAATTAATCCATCTAAGAAAGAAACTTCTGAAGTTTTTATTAAGGATGGCCATTTGATCTCTGATGCTCAGGTAATCTGTGAGTCTTTTTTGGATAAATTTCTTGATTTGTCCAAATATACACAGGCTTCTAATCTGGGTCTGAGTGTAGAGGGACAGTCCTGTCATACTTCTGAACTTGGTTCTTTTAATTTTTCAGCTATTGAACCACATCGGGTTTATAATCTCTTGAAACAAATGGCAATTGGTTCAAGTGTGTGTGAACTTGAGACTAGATTCTTAAAATTGATATCTGAATATATTACTTATCCACTTACTTCTATTTTCAATTTGTCTTTGCTTACTGGGTGCTTCACAAATGAATGGAAGCAAACAGTAATCAAACCAATTTATAAATCTGATGACAGAATGGATATGGACAATTATCATCCTATTTCCCTTTTGCCACCTTTGGGTAAGATTTTTGAGAGACTTGTGAATGAGCAATTTTCTGCTTACTTACAGGATAATGGTTTTAGGACACCTGATCAGCATGGGTTTTGAAAATTTCATGGGACGGGGACAGCCTTGGCCAAGTTCATGAACCACACCAGTATAGCTATGGACAAAGGTTTGCACACTGGTGCTGTGTTCGTGGACCTGTCCAAGGCCTTTGATTTAGTGAATCACCCCCTGCTGATCATTACGCTCCGAAGCTATGGTTTAGCGGAGATTGCTGTTGATTGGTTTCACAGCTATCTGACCAAACAACCACTGAAAGTAGGATTAAATGGAGCCTTTTCTTCTAGTAGGTTTTTACTACAGGGGGTGCCACAGGGGCCCATTCTGGGCCCACTTTTGTTTACTGTATTTGTAGACATTGTTCCATCTTTATTGAAAGACACCCATTGTCTGATTTATGCAGATGATATTATTCTGTATAAAAGTTCTATTTCAGTGGAACTTATAAATGAGTCTTTAAATAAGGACTTTGCTGTACTCTGTAATTAGCTACAAGGGAATTATTTGGCACTAAATAACACAAAAACAAAATGTATGCTTTTTGAGTTTAGAATTAGACTCAGTAGAGCTCAGAATTCATCGATCATTGATACATTGGTAATAAGATGGAGCAGGTAAAACAATTTAAATATCTTGGAGTCCTGTTGGACCAAAACTTAACTTTTTCCAACTATGTAAATTCCATTTCTTGTCAAATAAATCAGAGATTGGGTGTCCTATTTAAGTTTCAATCATTGCTGACCTTACCAGCTAGGCATGCACTAGCCAAGGGTGTATTACTTCCACAGTTAAATTACAATTCATTTCTTTTCTCAAATTTGTCTAATAGAGAGTTATCCCTTCTTACTAATGTGTTTCATGGCATCTGTAGATTTACTCTTAAATTGCCTTATTCTATACAGCATTGTGAACTATATAGACTATCTGCCTGGCTTCCACCTAGGCTAAATTGTCTATATAGCTTATGTTCTCTAACTGATAATATTCTCCATCAGAGTACAAATTCTCCATTATATTCATTATTACTGATTAAAAGGAATTCAAGGGAACTTCATTCAAATTATCAGATTAAATTAAATGTTCCTAAATCCAAGACCAAAATGGGGGATTGTTCTTTTTCCTATTCTGCTGCTAAAAATTGGAATGAGCTTCCTATTGTTTTATATGGGAATGTTACCCACCAAACTTTTAAAATTAAGCTAAGAAACTATTTTTCTTGGCAAATTGCATTGTCATTGTTTTGAGCGAGTGTTTATATTTGTATATTGTTTTAATGATTGTTGTATTGTAATATTGTGATGTATGTTTAATACTTGTTGTAATGTAGTGTAGTGTAAGTTTGTTAATTTTATTGTAAACATCTTGACTGTATATATATGGTCCTGGGTCATACATGAACATGGGCCTTGGCTCATTGTACCTACTGGGTAAACAAAGGTTTAAACAAATAAAAAAATAAATAAATAAACGTTGTGGGTTTTTTGTTACTGAATTTTTTTGTGTAAGTTTTGTTTTGTTTTGTTTTGTGTGTGTCAGTGAGTGTCAGTGTGTGTGTGTGTCAGCCCAGGGACTTGTTGTGTGTCAGGGTGGACCCAGGAGAAGGAGAGTCAATGGCCCGTGGGTGCGGTCGGAGGAGTGCAGACCCATGGGTGGCGGGGTGGTCGTATCATGCTGGACTGCTCCCAACTCCTGCGTGTTGCTTCCCCATGTTGAAGCAACAGGAGCAGCAGCAGCATCAGCACCATTGCCACTGGTGTCTGTTGTGCATCCACCTTCTCCACCACTACCACCACCACCGGTAGCAGCAGCTATAGGGGCTCCAGCAACACCACCTCCACAGCCACATGAGGTGGCCCTGGAAAATGTAGCTGCTGGGACTCATGTGGGAACTGTGTCTGGTCCCCCCACAGCTCCCCAGTGTGGGAGTTTTTTAACTCTGTTGGGGGAGACAGCACAGTGGTGGTGTGCTGTCTGTGTGGTGAGGTAGTGTGCCATGGCCCCTGTGAGACACATTTGGGGACCAGTGGCCAGCGAACTCACATGCTGAACCACCACAGGGCAGAGTGGTAGGCTGCCACGGAAGGGGCCAGGCATCCACCTGCTGGCCCTTCCATGTCAGTGGCCGAGGGTGCTGCTGGGGTGGGTGTTATGCCTCGTCACCATAGCAGCAGGAGGGCTAGTACAGCAGCTGCTCCAGCACCACCACTGTCACCACCATAGCCACTAGCACCACCCTCTCCACCACCACCACCCCCACTACCTGGATTCCCTGCTGCAGTGGACCCCGCCACAGTCCCTGCAACACAGGCTGACATCGCCCTGGTGTGGGCAGCTCTTGAAGAAAACAATGAGCGGTTCAGTGCTTTGCAGCAGCCGGTGAACAGAATAGAAGCACAGCAGCAGCAAATAGTTTCAATGCTGCACCTGCTGCTGGACCACCATGGCATCCCTCAGCCACAGTAAGTTAGGGGATTGTTTTCTGCCCCCCCAGCCACACCCCACCCCACTACTGTGTTGTACTGTTTTTGTGTGTTTTTCCTTTGTTACTGTTTAATCATACACATTTTCCCTTCCAGGGGAACCTTTCTTGCACCACATAGTGCAATACATTTGTGTGAAAACCACCCTTAATTTCATTACTGTGTGTCATGTGACAGAGGAATTCCCGTTCTGAAAATCTGCCCACATTCTGCCTCCCTTCTCAGCAACATTAGGACATGATGGCAGGGAGAGCGCGTGTGCATGCTCCTTACAGTGAATATCTGATTGTCCGGCAGCTTTCGGAATGTTTCTTTATGTTATAATGGTCAGTTTGTGGTAAAACGTGTGGGCACGTTTCCAGTAAGAAGAGCCTTGTTAGTGGAAACATTCCCATATTTCACCACAAATTCAGCCTTATAACCTAAGGAAACATTGGGATAGCTACCGGACATTCACTATAGTGGAGCATGCACCTGCACTCCCCCTGGCATCACATCCTAATGTTGCTGAGAAAGGGGGGGCAGAATGTGGGTGGCTTTTCTGATCAATAATTCCTCCATCATGTGACACACTGTAATGAAATTATGGGTTGCTTTCACAGAAATACATTGCACTCTGTGGAGCAAGAAATATTCCAGTGGGAGTAATGCCCCCACATATTAGTTTACGTGCATCACCAAAACTATTTAATGTGATGAATCTCTGTAAAGCAGCAGCACAACAATCTGTTGAATACTCTCTGACCTATATTTTTTAATGCTGTGTTACAACTTCCTTTACTTACATCCTGACTGACTGGAATGATACAAGAATTTGCAGTAGTTGAGTCTGCTGTACTACCTTTTTTCATGTATGAAATAATGAAAGGAGCATTCCTTTTAAATTGGTGCTGACCAGGTCTTTGTCATTGTTTTCCTCTGCTTTTCTCCATCACATCAATTAGTCGTTATATATCACTTCTGTTGTTAATTAACAATTATGCAGCAGGCAGTGTTTTATGACACCATGGAACAATAGTTATTGAAAAGAAGCTGCAAATAAATACAAACCTGGTCCGAACAATATTGGAAGGCGAGCTCAGTTTATTTTCATACATGAAAAAAAGTAGTCAAGTAAAGCAGACATAAATTGTGAAAAGAAGCATATCATTCAAGTCACGACTCGGAGGTAACTAGTGGTGGCTGTGGCAATGTAAAGTAGCATAAAAAAGTACAGTTCAAAACTGTCAGGACATTCTTGCAATGCTGCTTTAATTGTAAAAATTTCAGTATGACATCATGAGCTCACAGCAACAATCACAGAACACACAAAAGTGGCACAAAGTCCCTGGATTTTTTCTGCAGGCCCAAAATGCATCCTGCTTGTGTGCAGAAAATTGACAAGTGGTAACACAGTGGAATGAGAGTGTTTCAGCACATACAAAGTCCCCCAGAATTAATGGCGCACTCTGTCATGCACACAGTGGTGGCACAGAGTCCCAGATTTATTCTGTAGGCCCAAAATGCATCCTCCTTGTGTGCAGAAAATTGACAAGTGGTAACACAGTGGAATGAGAATGTTTCAGCACATACCCCAATATAAAATGATGACTGTGAGCGCTGTGTTGCTGGTCCAATGTGTTCTGCGAGACGATTCGAGTAAATGCAATGTGAGCATCTCAATTGGATTGAAGGGTGACCTTTGGCTGTACACTAATAGTAGCCTTGGTGAGTAGAGATATATATATATATAGATATATGGTTGTGTATTTTATAGGTGAGGAGGGGCGTTGTCATGGACATGTACTCATGGCATTGTTCTGCATCACAGGTCACACAGAAACTGTTGGTGTGCACATTCCAGTGCTCAATGAGATTTTTTTGTGTTGAAATTGGAAATGGATAACTCTCAAGCACATGAAGGTAAGTATTTTTTTTGGTGGGTGGGGGTGGAGCAGAATCATATTTGCAGGTTTGTCTGTAATGGTTTCTTATTTTGTTACTTCTTCACTGATTTCATCAGCATCCTTCTGGAGTCCGGTTGTTAATGATGGTCATGGTCATCTAATGAAATGACTTATGTGTATTGCATGTGTGCCCAAGCTCGGGGGAGTGGGGTGCCAGATGTTGAAGAACTTTTTTGGATAAGGCCACTTTGACAGAACAACAAAGCATCTGGAAGTTTCTTAAAAAAAGAAATGAATGACTTCTTACAACTTAATTGTTATTTGTCCCTCCCTGGTTCTCAAATCTCAATCTATCTAAAGTCAAGTTACATTTCAAACCCACATCTTGTCAACTAACACAACCTGTGTGCAATATTTGCTGCAGTCTTCCCAAAACAAAGAAATGGATGAAATAAAATCTTCATACTTACCAGAATGGATTTCACATGGATATTACATCACTTCCTCTCTGTATGATACGGCTACAGTACCATTCCCAATGAGTTTTAGCGATGGAGCCTTTTTTTGTTACCCTGTAAAAGAAACAAAATAAGTGTACCATATGTGTTTTACCATTGCGGCTCTGAAAAGCTACAGAAAACAAAACATACAACTAAAGGAAGTGAAGCAGCATAACAAACATAAATACACATACTCACTTTATGGTTTGAATATTAATCTTTGTGTCTGTGGCTGATGGATGTGGTGGTATGGACAGACTCAGGCTCAGTGGTGGCAGTGGCTAACATCAGTCCCAGTGGTGGTGGTTGTCTGGGGGGCGGACAGACTCAGGCTCAATGGTGGCAGTAGCTAACATCAGTCCCGGTGGTGGTGGTCTGGGGGGGCACACCACCTTTTAAAAACTTCAGCTAAAACCTGCCAACATTAACCACATCATCATTCTCATAAAGAAAGCTGCCCTCACATCGATGTCTGAAGTCTGACCACTGGGAAATTCTTTCTCCATTCTGTCATCATCTACTTCAGTGGTGGGCCATTTCAGGCAGCCACTGCCAGTGCCACCAGGATGCTCCATTTCCACATCAGCAAGACCACCATGACTAGGCCGGGGTACAAATACCGAGGTTGCAGTCTGTGCTGGTATATGCCTCTCATTCATTTTAATGAATGTTAGCAAACTAATATTTACAGGAGACAGGTTTGTCCGATCCCTGACTATTGCTCCTGCTGAGCTGAATACCCTCTCAACACTTACACTGGAGGGTGGGCATGTGAGGTACTTCAGTGACACTGCATTCAGCTCTGGCCATTCACTGACCTTTCCACTCCAGTACAAAAGAGGAGCTTCAGTTATTGTCAGATGCCTGTTTTCAGACAAATATGACTCAACCATTCTCTGTGCCGCAGTCCAGTTGTTGATGCATCATCCTGTTCTCCCGAATCATTTATTTCACAAATACCACTTGGGACAAAGCCTCCCAAAGTGGGTTGACGCCAGCCACTTTGGATGACAGACCACCTGGAACTGCAGTCCCCTTCCCCTTGCAGGATATGCTTGATGGTCTTCCAGGTACACCTTCAGCTGGATTATGCTGCTGAGGTTTGCTGACCTTGGCATGTGACTTTTGTGCCCTATGAACCAAGTGCACAAGTTGACCACTGATATTTTTTACCTGTTCAGGCCCTCCCTCCAGTACGGATGCAATTCCACGTTTGTATCGTGGGTCCAGCATTATTGCGGTGACAAAGTTGTCACTACACAGAATGCTCACAACGTGACAATTCTGGTTGAATACTGTCAGCATGTGTTGCAGCAACATACTGCTACCACCATCTCTGGTAACATCAAGGTTATGCTGTACATTCAACAATGTCTGCCTCAGCACCCGCAGCAGTGGAATTGATTGGCTAATGGAGGCAGACTCACCACTTACTGCCTGTGTGGCATGTTCAAAAGGCTGCAAAATTGTTATTAGAGAGTCCATGAGGCGCCACTGTTCAGTCGTCATAGACATGGAGGCCCTGGAACTGTCACGGCTAGTGTGCATAACAAGATATTCTGAGATGGCTTTGTATTGTTCATACAACCTCTTTGCCATGCATAAAGTGGAGTTCCATCAAGTGACAACTTCCAGCTTCTAGCGGTGCTGAGGCGGGCTGTTTTGTATCTGCAACTGCCGCAGTTGGTCATGGCCTTTCCAGATCTTGAAAAGTGAGAGCAGATACGTCGTGCTTTGGTCAGCATTTCCTTTATATCAGAGTGCTGCAGAAACTCCTGAACCACAAGATTTAAACAGTGGGCCATGCATGGAACACGAAAAAAAACACCATTCGTGATGCATTTCACCACATTTGACCCATTGTCACTTGGTATGAACCCATCTCTCAGGGACAGAGAGTTGAGCCATCTGTCAGTTTCAGTCAGTACCACATCCAACATGTTCTCACCAGTGTGTGAACAAGTCACATTGCACATAGCAATTGTTGCATGCTGTCGAATTCCTGGAAGACTGCTACCAAGACAATCCACCTTACTGCACTGATTATTCACACTACTAACATCACAAACAACCCCCGGTACCTGTGCCGAGTGTGCAGTTATAAACAGATATGAACTCCCTACTGTTTTGCCACTTGTCCACATATCCATACTTAAATGGATGAATGGAGAGGAGGAATGCTGAAGGGCATGTCTTACTGAGTCGGATACAGTGCAGAACAACTCGGGGACAGTACGGGTAGGAAAGTATGTCCTAGATGGGACTTTTCATTTTGGACAGGCATGTGCAGCAAACTGCTGGAACCCAGAATTCTACACAAAGGAGAAGGGCAAAAGATGAATTGCCAGCATTTCCGCTTCAGCAGCATTAAGTTCATGTGACACTGTATGATTCGGGGGGTACTTCAGCTCATGAGCAAAAACACTCTATAACGTGGGCTGACTTAAACGTTTTACATGGGGTGTGTTGATCACAAACGGTTGTGCTCTGTGATGAATGGCATTGACAAGGAGTGGAGTGTGGACATTTGATGAAGATAGTTGCACAGGTGATGATGACAAACCCAGAAATGCTGTTATTTTGCCAGATTTGCCAACCGGCATTGATGTACCACTTGCACTAGACATACTGCATTCACCACCACCACCACAAAAACTGCTACTCTCACCAGCACTGGACAACATTTCAAAGTCATTATGATCTTCCACCTCATCATGCCTGTAGTAATCCTCTGCTCTTATTACCTCACTACTGCACATGTTTAATTTACTACAGGACTTAACAGTCATGGAAGGGAATAACATGTTGGGCATGGTTGCTGGTGACGAGGGTGAATGCCCCACTGTGGTATTAGCTGCCAGCTTGTGTTGAGTCCACAGTGCCAAGTGCTGCTGTCCTCCTGTGCCCAGATGGCACCCCTTTTTACCTTGACTCACACACACACATGGCAAACCTGGCAGATTGCAACTGACTCATCATTTGCATCTTGAACAAAAAAATCCCAAAAAAGGGATTGTGATGCTCTGCTTTTAACATGTCCATGATGTGGCTTATTTAAGTCCATTATTTTAAGCACTGAAGTGGGGTGGGGGGCACATGATGTTTCGGGCACTGCACACCTGGACTGCAACTGACCACTACAACTACCTATCATATTGATTACTGGGCCTTCATCATCAACTAAAATTGGTAGATCACAAGTTTTTACAGGGGGGAGGATTCCTGCAAACAGACTCAGATACAGCCACTTTGAATTTCTTTTTCTCCGGTTCCCAACTGGGGTCAATTACATCATCATCATATTCATCAATGTCACACACATCCACATCTTCTGCTTGGATGCTAGCATGTGGACTGCATGTTGCAACAACAGCAACATCATCATCATCATATTCATCACCAGCATCTACACCACCACCTGATATTTTTTCACCACACTGTGAATCACTGCATGGAAAATGTGTGACGTTAAGTGCCACAGTGCATGGAATATCACATTGTATGCTATCGTTGACATGACTATCAGAATCCTCAGGTTCAATTACCGGGATGTTACTGGGAAGTATGACATCATCTATGCTGCCACTCACTTGCACTGCTTCACACTCAATATTTTTGGATACGGTACACTGGTCGGAATTAGAACTTGATGCAACAAAACTAATATTACCTCCACCACCACTAACACCAGTAACACTAACACCACCGGCTGAGAAAACATAATCTCCTCCAACTATGGGTGAAGCTACTGATTGGGCTGTAAAAAAAAACATTGCAGGAGAAATCTTTCCTCACATCAGCAATGCACTTCTGCATCTGCATACTACTACCACGTCCACTGACCATCTTACTGCCAACATTGCCATGGCAAGAAACAGCTTTGCTTATATGTCTCTTTGCAGGCATTTTGGGGGATCAACCACAATATTCTAACCAAATTCAGATTTTGATACATTCACTCTCTGATTGGAGGGACCCTGGATGTGAAGCCAAATAAACAACTGTGGCTTTAGCAACAGATAAGAGACTACTCTGAGACTGTCATGCAATTAAAACAACTTCAGTAACTAGTGGTGCTGATGAGGTCACAAAAACAATCCAATCTTCTGAAAAATACCTTTTGAACATGGGGGGGGGGCACTGAATGCAGACAGTGCAGATTTTTCCGGCACTACAAGTAGCAAAACTAAGAACAGACACCACGATCGCAGTACAAAATCAGGCAGCTGCAGCGGATAGCAGGTTCACACTTCTGTGCCTGTAATTACACTAGTCTGTGGCACAATAAAAAGTGTATTATTTGATGCACGCAACAATGCACACACACTCACACACAGAACAGTTTGTGTACAATACTGAATGAGGAATGCGTAGCAAATGCAAAAGTTCAGTACTATGCCATGTTACGTATTGTAAATTTGTAATTTAAACAACCTGAACTTATGAACTGCTGCACCACATCCACACAACAAACAGCAAGAAAATGTCAACTATTACTAAAAATATTACTGTGTGTACATTAACACAGTCAGTTATATAACAAAAATATAACCAAAAAACAAAGAAATCACTATTTCTCCAACTTAAATCTATACACCACAGATACACCCCTCCCCAAAGCACACTTTCACTGTCTTTCACAACACATTCAATGTTGTAAATTAACATTCAAAATCCACACAAAAACAAAAACACTCGATGATAACAGCACAGGAGGGTTTCCTACAATCGATGAACTAAAGTTGGAGCCCCCCCCAAAAAAAAAATGCAAAAATGATTTTTGAACAGCTTTTACAAGATTTCTATCACAGCTATCAGAGCACACTGTCTCCTACTCCTTCCTACTCATACTACCCCGGACTGAGGCTGTGCAGATCAATATAGAGCCCATGTGACCTGAAATCCCATGAATCACTGCAAAATTCACCTTTGGTGCTCAAAAACAAGGCGAAGTGAGGTAAAGTGCACTGCCTGCAATGCATTTTGCCTTAAATTTGGCAGAGTAGTGGTCTGAGGAGGCAGAGTAACATGAAGTCATTGTTTCCAATGGACTTCGCGTTCCTCATTATAATGCAAAGTACTCTGCTTCGTGTTGCGGAATCCGCCTTTGCTCCACGAATCGCTTCGCTGAGCGGATTGAGCCCACTTCGCCCACCACTAGTCACATGTAGCCCTCGCGGAGCTTGATTTTTATCAATATATGACTCCAATGATGTAATATTATAACTTATATTGTTCTTTCTAAATAACAGCCATTCTAATTTAACAAAGGACTGTTTGATGTTACCTCCAGTGCTATTAGCCATAGCGGCTTCTGCTCCACCACAATCTCTCCCTTCCAAATTTGCTTTCAGGTGTTGGTTCCTGCTTTGAAGCGAGGACAAATCCTCCAAACTTGAAGCTTCTGCTCCCAACATTAGCACTAGTTATTTTTGGCACATCTTGCGACAGGACTGCCAGTAACCCAGTAAATGCATTTTAACAGTCTTATTTAAGACTAAAACCTGTATTTCAACACAAGTCCAGACCACGCACACCATGTAAAATGCTTGGGAAATTCAATCAGATGCTTCAGGCAAAATACATATCCACCTGGCTCCCACTGTGTAATTAGTAAATGGCTGGTTTCACATTACCTAGCACAATGAGGTGCCCAGACGTTCGCAGACACAAAAAGGCACAAATGAGAGAAGTTCAAGGAAAAAGTTCTGCGCTCGAAACAATGGTAGGTTCGCTCGTAACAAGGCTGCAAGCCTATAATACAAAAAGTCCAAAAGCAAAAGTGCTCCAAGGAAACACAAACCACAAATATTCAACTTGAATTGTTGATTTATTAACCACAGTGGGAACCCCAGTGCCTTGGCAACGAGCCTGAAACAGTGTAAAATCTTAAAATGGTTTCTTATATAGTTATTAATATTTGTTTTAATGTGTGCCCTTTTTCTAGATTCTCTCTTTGTTTCCAGTGCAGATGGCCTAGTGTGAGCAGTTTACTCTCCAGAAAAAGGAAAGAGAAAGTGGGCATCCCAGGAAGTGTAAACCCTATTTTTTTATTAGAATTATGGATTTAGTATATATTATTGTTGCCCATAATAAGCATACTTTTGATGTTCTTTAA
The DNA here is from genome assembly GCA_016271365.2 of Neoceratodus forsteri. Lineage (NCBI taxonomy): Eukaryota > Metazoa > Chordata > Ceratodontiformes > Ceratodontidae > Neoceratodus > Neoceratodus forsteri. The sequence continues at coordinate 337,435,141 of CM028137.1, read as the reverse complement.
GTATAGGACTTAGGTGTTTTTGTAAGATACCTTGATAAGCAATTAAATTTTGTGAAACATGTTTTAAATATGTTAGTGTATCCCTTTCTTAGGAGATCCCACTATAAAATATAACAGAATTGTTATGCTTATTTTTGTATCTCTGAAGACATATGATGTTATATGTTGGGGGTTCTTTGTTCAGGTTCACTCCACCCTTTTCTCTAAAACTGTGAACTCTTTAAATATTTGAGAAATGTTTTTTGTAATTTGGCCTTATTTCCAGCTTTGAAATCTAATGGATATTTATTTTTAAGTTATAAAGAAAGAAATGATGTTAGAATGAGTTTGTTTAGGAAATTGCTCTGTTGATAAATTGTATTTCTATAAGAAATTCTTATTACTTGTGTATGTTGGGTCACTTCTCATTGTGATGTCATGCATTTTGTGTTGTATAAATGGTGCACTGCATTCACTATGGTTTACGCCCCCTTGAAGGCTCATTGCCAATGCACTAGGCGCTCCCACTGTGGTTAATATATCAACAATTCAACTTGAATATTTGTGGTCTGTGTTTCCTTGGAGCGCTTTTGGACTTTTTGCATTATAAGCTGGCAGCCTTGTTATGAGTGAACCTACCATTTTTTCGAGCACAGAACTTTTTCTTGGACTTCTGTAATTTTTCACATCCTGCCCAAAATGTGTTTTCACACCTGTGGTGCCAAATGGCGCAGTCGCTGTGCAAAATCACCTTTCAGCTAATGAACTGATAGTGCCACTGTTCATGAGGTGGGGTCACAAAAAGCCCATGTTGAAAATGTGGAGTGAAAATAACCAATAAACCCTTGGGGTGTTAGGGTTTCCAGTTGTGACCCCCCCCTCACCCTGTAGAGACTGAGAGATGTCAGGGGTGTGACTTGGGATTTTCAGCTGTAATGCTCACACCATTCCACCCCCAGCCTGCAGCAACTGACAGGGATCAAGGTATGCCTTGGACTTTTTGGCCCCAAAGTTCACCCCATTCTCTTATAGTGCACCCATCTCAGTGTATTTCCTTATCTAATGGGGTGAGCATAAGGACCGAGGACCCCAAAGCACACTGCGACACTTGTCGGTGTCTGCAGGGTAGGGTGAGGTGAAATGGCATGAATGTTATGGCTGATGACCAAAAGGCACACCCAAGTGCCTGTCAGTCTCTGCAGGGTGAAGGCGGGGTTGGTGTCACTTCAATACTTCACTGTCATTCCTATTGTGCATCTCTCTGACTCCTGCACTACCATTGCCAATGCCAGCAAGACAACATTCAGAATTGACAAATGCTTGTTTACTTTGGGACCTTGGTGTCGCAATCGAGGAAACAGACTGCACAACTCGGAGGTAATGGCATTACTAAGATTAACAGAACTTGATTTTTGTTGGGAAAAAACAACAGATATGTAAATGTTTTGTGAAGTTGGAGTGGGCCTTTTGGTTTGTTTCTGTCAAGGAAAACAGTGTGGCCAAATAGGAATAGCAGGAGCATCACAAGCCAGAGCTGCAAAGAACCATCGCTTCTGTCTTGAAATTTTTTTTTTAAATGGATTGAGAAACCAGGCTGTAGCAGTCTAAGTTTCAGCACCACTCTTAGAATTTGTAATTTTCACCAGTAATTACATTTCATAGGAAAGGAGACAGCCTGTTTGTCAGTTTCTGTGTAGCACTTCTGAGTCTTTTGGGGTTGCCCGGCACTTGGGCTGTGTGTGACTGAAATGCAGTTGTGGTCTCAGAGTTATGAAGAACTGCCACTTCTGTCTTGACATTTTTTTTAAAACGATTGAGAAACCAGGCTGTAACGGTCTAAATTTCAGCACCACTTTCAGAATTTGTAATTTTTACCGGTAATTACATTTCACAGGACAGAAAAGGAGACAGCCCGTTTGCTGGTTTCTGCTTAGCGCTTCTGTGTCTTTGGGGTTTGCGTGGCATCAGGGCTAATGCAGTTGCAGTCTCCAGCACAAGCAAGGAAAATATAAGATGAATGTGTTGTTTTTTAACAGTAGCAGTGAGTATTTTATGTTATTTCTTATTTCTTTTTTTTTTATTTAGTACATGGCACTGAGACAGACTGGGGGGGGCTTAGTTGGCCACAAACTCTAGTTCAGTAGTCGGGGCTGGCTTTGCTCAGTTGTCCCACTAGCGAGTGAAAAAAAATGGCACCTGTTTAAAATTTAACATTCTGTCAGGTCAGTGAATCAGAACATAATCAGGTCAGTTGGAGCTGGCACTTTTAATACTCAGGCCCTGTTGTCTGACAGATGCCCACCTTGCCAGGGCTATATCAGCCAGTCAGAGCCAGGGAATTTCTTAGCCCATTTTCTAAGCATAGCATGGTACAAGGGACAATGTACCATAACCCCACTGTGGGTTCAAATCTAAAGCCTTCATCTGAGCTGTGATGTCCCTCCCTTGAGGCATTTATAAAGCCATACAGAGGTCAAGTGCCGTGAAACTGTGCTGGTCACACTATGTAAGTCATAAAAAAACTTGTTTATAAATAATTATAGTGCTGTGGATCCACATAATGGTCTGTGTTTACTGCTGCCTGCCACTTTGAGGTTCCTGCAGTTTGTGGGCTTGTGTTGCATCATCACTTGAGAGACAGTAGCCATGTAGCTGTGTTGCAGGAGGCTAGCTACAGTACTCTCTGTCATGCATTGCATGAGAGAGAGATGGTCACTTGACCACTGGGTTAGTAACACTAGTAAATAAGTAACCAGTTCACATTAATTTAGGGTAGATCAAACAACAAAATAAACTGTGTCTGGCATTGATTTTTAAATATTGTTTGCCTATAAAACTGGAGTTTAGTTTACCACTTCAGAATGCAGCAACTTAAAAATTTGGCCACTTTGCATTTTAAGCATTTTCTTGGGGAGGACTCCCATATTTCCTTTTTAAAGTAAAAGAAAACAGATCACCTTGGTAAAATCATGGAAATGGTCCTGCTCTCAGCCAGCCCCAACTGCAGCCTCTATATATTTATTTATTTATTGAATTTTGTTGACCCAGTAAGCCTACTGGGCCTAGAAGTCCCTTTTTCAGGGGTGACGGGGGGGGGACACAGATGATAAGCAACTGAAATTGAACCAGATTAAGCTGTTGGTGGTATTTTCAGTAAATGGGAGAAATTTGGCCAGGACACCGGGGAAATTCCCCTACTCTGATGGTGCATGGCCGCCAGCAGGAGTGCTGGTCAGCTTTCCAAGATGGACGCTGTAGAGGAGCTACAGCAAGTTCAGTCTGCAGATGTGAAGGAGACCATAGACAAGGATTCTACAAAGGTTAATTTTCCTTCAGCAGAGCTAGAAGATGCAGAATTATTTTGGATGCCTTATCTTCTGAGGATTCAAAAGTTCCTGTAAGCCCTACAGAGCCTGAAAAGTAAAAATGCTGCCTTTAAAGTCTGTTCAGCTACTTTCTTGTACAAAACCTATAGATGGTGTTGCCCTTTAAGACCTGCACTGCCTGTGGATGATGTCATGCTACTGAACACGGAAGGGATTCAGCTGGAGAATGGTGTTTCTGCTGTTTGCAGGAGCAATGGCAGTTCCAAAGATCGAAATCTTTCTGCTCCAGCACAAAAACAGGTCAGTTGGGGTCTCCTGCCTAGAACTGAAGCGCTACTTGTTTCCAATAGTTTGGGGATTTGTTGAAGTGGGGAAATGGACTGCAGCAAGATAAACAAAGAAACTGAAACCAGGGAAAAGTATGTGGTGGAACTGCTCCCAACACTGACTAAACAAGCAGGGTTTGTTTTTCTTCTTCCACTGCTCAGATTATTTATCAAAGACAGCCAAATGAACAGGAGGAAGCAACAGTTTTTGGTGACCGAAATATGGGGAATGCTTCTACATCTTTGCAGCAGGTTAAAGTTCTGTTCCTCAGCCCATTATGCCTCACTCTGATATTTTGACTTCCTCTTCTACACATGAGAGTGACTGGACTCCTGCTTCAGCTTTAATGGCAGCAGGGTGGAAACAAACTCCTTCAGGAGAATGGGCTGCTGACTTAACCTGGGATTCTTCATTTGACATAAACTCTCATTCCCCTAAGTGGAACCCAGAAAAGCCTGTTCAATCTGCTAGAAAAGGGGGCTCAGACTCTAGGGATTTGGTTCTTAATGTCTCTAATGATACTGTAGTCCTGTTTCTGTAGAGTCTCATAATGCTGTATCTGATAAAAGACCTTTATTATCTGACTTATTTGCAAAACAAACGTGAATCCGCCCCAGGCGGAATGCGTGCGATTAGATATACAGGGGCATGGCTGAAAGGCCTAATAGAAACTATGTTGGGAGACATTTAATTAAGGAATCCTTGCATTTTCTCCTAGAGATGTGTTTGCCATCATCAATATTTCAGGAGAGGATAATTATGATGTCAGTTTTAGATCAGCTGCCTTGTTAGAATTATTTTGGATTAGGTATTCTCAGGTAAAGTTCTCCCTTGGTCCCCGCTTTGTGATTATTCTCTCTCAACCAGCCATCAAGTTTGTTACAGTAATGTTCCGCAATGAAGGTGTCAGTGGATGATATTACATATTGGTTGTCCAATAAATGTGATGTACAGGGGATCCAGAGCCTATTTTAGACTCAGAGGGCTTTTGGACAGGCGGATGGAAATATAAGGTCAAATTACGACACAATGAACATGGTTTTATGCATATCCCAAACTCCTTCTTACTAGGCCGTGATAGAGGTGTTTGTTTTATAGTGGTCAGCCAAGGGCCTGCTATAAATGTGGCTCACGGACGATTTGTCTAGTGTTTGTGATAGTCCTAGATGTGACAATTGTATGAAATTGGGCATTCACTGATTCAATGTTCTAACCCAACGAATGTGATTTATGCAGGGTAGTTCTCACACATTCAACACCTGTCCGTGGGCTGCAAAAACAAAGTATCAGGAATTGTACTGAACAGTTTTACAGAAAGCACAGGAAGACCTACTCTCTCATTCGCCTCCCACTTTTCCTGGGGAACCCCCTCTTGATGTAAGAAAACCTGTAACTCCTGTGACAATGAATTTAGTTCTCCCCCCTCCCTCTTCATCATTGTCAAGGCCTGTACAGCCTAATAGTTCTGCTTTGCAGGACCCTCTGCTTGTCCCAAGTGTAAAATCGGGTGGTATTGCTAAGACTTTAGATCAGAGCGTAGAACCCCCCAAAAATTAACCTCTCTCTCTGCCTCCTAGAAGGTCCATGAGGAATGTGAAATCAGTACCTGATGCAGTTACAGATTCAGTGGAAACTTTAATCCTTCTCTTCTTTCTTCTTGGGGATACAGCAATGGATGTTGTGATTCGGATTCCCAAATCTCTACCCAAGACCCCATGGAACCCTCCCAAGGTTCTTATAAGGAAAAGAAAGAAAAGAAGAAAAATAAAATAAATTCTTCTTTTTTGTACTATATGGGTTTTCTGTGGGCTTCTTTGAATGTTCATAGCATTTTAAATGGAGCTAAACGAAGGCTATTTTTCATATGTTGCATAATTCTAGAATTACTGTTTGCTTTTTACAAGAAACTTGGATGTTCTCTAAAGAACATGTTACTGCCTTTAAAAGGATTGGCCTTGGGGCCCTTCATATTGGTCATTTGGTCAGGATAAAGCTGACGGCATTGGTATTCTTTTTCCACCTTCCAGTTTAAACTTCATAAATTAATAGACTGCATTCCAGGGAGGGTTTTGATTGTGACTGTTTTCTTGAATCTGTCCTATATAGACTTATTAATATTTATAATCCACAGGTAAAACAGCCAGAATAAAGTGTATGAAAACTATACAACCTTTTCTGCTCACTACCAGGCCAGTACTGTGGGGTGGGATTTCAACTGTTCTCTTACTGACAGGAGATCTAGTGGAAAAAAATGTATTGTGATGCTAACTTTTACAATCTGTTATTAGAGAGGCAGACCTCAGAGTCTGCAATACTTTAGAATCCAACCCCCTAAAATACATTTTGTAAAGGGAAGACTGGTACCTGTATTGATTACCTTTTCACCTCCAAAATATATATATTTCACAGTTTTCTAGACAGCCTTTTGAATTTTCAGACCATCTCCTACTTAAAATTGCAATAGAAATCCTAGTAAATTATAAGCCCTACAAAAGTAGATGGCTACTAAATACCTCATCATTACAAAATGACTTTGTCAAACATTCTATAGTTCAAATTTAACTGCCCGCCTATCGTGTGCAATGTTTATATTCGGACTTAGGGATCTGGTGGGAAGAAACTAAACTAGACTGCATGGATTGGTTTAGAACTTATGGACAAAAACCCAGAACGATAATTTTCTTCATTACCTCACATTACGCTCAAAATTACAGTCTCTATTAACTAGAGCTAACACTTCTTCAGAAGATTTATCTCCTTTAATTAAGCATGTTAAATTACAGATGAGGAAGTTTCAATATGATAGAGCCAGATCCCTGCAAGCCTTAATTAACAACTACACGTCCAAAACAGTGATTGGGGACCCCTATAGTTTGTGTAAAACCGCACTAGATAATTCTACACTAGATTGTTTAGTCAGTAATTCACAGTATTATACTGACCTTCGGATATAAGTCATATTATATTCGACATTTCCAAAGTTTAGGTCCTCATATAGACTTACAAACTGACGCCTTTCAGGATTTTCTGAAAGGTGTTACAGGCCCTGTCATTGATGCCTCAATGGCAGCTGTTCTTTTCTGAACCCTTTTCTTTACAAGAAATTGTGGATGTTATTTCTAAACTTAAGCTTAATGTGTCTCCTGGGGTAGATGGGTTATCTAATGCCTTTATAAAACTTTTGCAAATGAGCTGGTTCCTGTTTAGTTGGTGTTTTAATTCCTTTCTTTCTGGAGGACAGATCTATCCTGCATTCACAAAAGGGTTACAAGTTTATATCTTTAAAAAACAGGAGATAGAAGTGAGATCAAAACTGAGACCTATCACATTGTTAAATTCTGACTATAAAATCTTTGCGATGCTGCTTAATAACAGACTTCAATCTTGGATACTTCTAGTGATTTCTCCAGTTCAGTTCTGTGGTGTTTCTCAAAGACAATACATTCGGTACTTTGTTATATTAGAGATTTTATTGAAATATTACATCACAGCAAACAAACTGGTATTCTACTATCATTAGACTTAGAAAAGCCTTTGATAGGGTTAGTCATTCATTCCTTTTCCAAACCTTGGCCTTTTAGGAATGCCCCTGAGATTCTTACAATTTTACAAAATTTATATTCTAATTCAATAATCTGTCCAGTTATTAAAGGAAAATTGGGAAAGGTTGGACGCTAAAAGTTGGTGTCAGGCAGGGCTGTCCACTGAGCCCTTTATTATATATTTGCTCCTTAGAACCCTTATTAGACATTTACAGTTGGTTTCTGGTTGGAGGTCCAAACATTCCTTTTCTGACTCCTTTAGAAATGTACAAGTTTTTATGGATGACATCTGTTTATTTTTTAAACAACAAGGCCAGCTGGAAGTTTTCTTAAGTTATTTCTACAGGTATGCGACCTTGTCAAACGCCAAAATTAATTTTCAAAATCTAAAGGGTTGTTAATAGGAGCGAATACATTAACCCCTTTGTGCACAGAACTATTTCATTCACTACAACACCTATTTCCATTTTAGGGTTCTGTTCGTTCCCAAAATTTACCTGAGCAGAATTGGCTTGCAGTTTTAAATAAAATGGATAATAAAGTTCAGAGGTGGAAACATTATAAATTCTCAAACTGAAGAGAGTTCAGATTTTTAAACAATTCCTGTTACCTTGCCTACAATATTTGGCATTTCTGTACCCTGTCCCAACTAACCTGGAAGTGAAACTGTACAGTATTAGTTTTCAGTTTTTTTGGGGAAATAGGTTAAATCCCATTAAAAGGTATTATACTTACCTGGATAAAGTCAAGGGAGGGGTCGGGATGGTAGATCCTGTGGTTTTCTGTTCTTCCCTTTTTCTTGCTTTTTCTTTTTGAACTGTACTTTAACCCCAATATTCCAGAATTTAGCTGGTTGAAATTTTACTATCCAAGTATTCATCGAAATGGATTGGATTGGCTCCAAAACCTAATATTTCCTTTTCTACTCCCTTTTCTTTAAACCGATTGTTCGAAATTATATATGTGGCAATTGTCCAAATCACAAATTATTAATTCTCCAACAAAACTATATTCCACTATTATTTCTCAAATCTATCCTCATTCCCCGCATTTAAAACTGCCCAGGTACTATGACCCATCTGGTGTTAGCACAATTAAATAACCCCGCTATACCCCTTACATGTGGGAGATGCAATGGTTGATAATGTATGGTCGGTTACAAGTTAGAGGACAGCTAAGTATAAAATGAAAGAAGAAAGGTTTTGTCCTTATTTAGAGTGTAATGCACAAGAAGAAACAATGGAACATTTTTTATTCATTGTTCTTTTGCCTCTAAACTATGGGTGTATTTGGCAACTATCTGGCACTTCCCATGGTTGAAACATATTTCTTATGAATTGTTAGTATTGGGATCTTTACCCCATGTCTTGCTACATTTCATACTTCAACTGTACACATTTTCTTAGCATGTCTTAGATTTTGTTTATGGCGTTAGATGCCAGTGGGTTTTGTATCAAAAAGCCAACTTTTTAGGCTTCAGCCACTATGTTATTTGTGAATTAAATAAAGTATATCTAAAAGATGCTCAGATTTATGGGACTAGAAAAGTTCAAATCTGGTGGAAGGGTTTCAGCATATGATAAAATTTAAATGACGGATTACTTTCTTTTCTTTTATGCTTTTGTTAAAAGATAACTGTGTATCACTTGCTTTTTGTTCAGTACCTTTGTTGATTTGTATAAGCTTTTGTGCTTTTGCTGCTGTTTTCTTGATGTGTTTTTCCATGCTTTATTTCAATAAAGAAGCAATTTACCCTACTCTTTTCAATAAGTGCCATGGATCTTTAGCATCCACCTGAACTGCCACCAGTCCAGGCAGATGGGACCTCGGTTTAATGTCTCATCTGAAAGACAGCACCTCGGAAGTGCAGCACTCCCCCATGCTGCACTACAGTGTCAGTATTGGGATATTAACCCAAGTGCCAGATGTGGGAACTGAACCTACAGCCCTCTGATCTCCCAGCCTCAGAGGTGAGTGTGCTACCTACTGAGCCACTGACACTGCCTACCTACTTGATACCAGTCATAGAATTATATATTTTCCTTGGAGTCAGGAGTGGGGGGAGACCTAGCAGAACTTTACTTTTTCTTCCATGTAAGCCTTAAAATGCACCATAGGGCATCTAAATCCCCAGAGCTTCTGGGGGCTGCTCATTTATTTACTTATTTTATGTATTTATTTAAGTCTTTGATAACTGGGTAAAGTGAATTGATCCAGAGGACTGTTTTCAGTCATGACCCGGGCCACAAGGTGACAAATAACACAAAGTCAAAACAAAAGGGACAATTCATGCTGCACGTGAGATAAGCCACCTCAACATGAGTTGAGAAAACAAGGTAATACAGAAGTTGCAGGTTACACAAACAATAACAACAATGGTACAAGCATATATGCAGTGGCTACATGTGATAAAACTTAGGAGCAATATAACAAGTCACAAACTGTCAATATGCGATTACATGGGGCAATAAGTAGACACAGAGGTACCCAGCCAAACCCAGCCAAACAGGCTGTGCATGCTTCATCGATTAAAGCTGGTCCATGGAGCCAATAGTGGGAAACTGCAGGCTGGATAATTGGGGGCTTAGAGACATAGGGAGACAGAGGTGAGAGAGGGATAGGCGTAGAGGTAATCGAATCAGAGATCAGTAGTGCCGTTGGAAAATTGGTGTTGTGTAGGTCCTAGCGTTGTTAAGGAGTGCAGCGACAGGTGGTTTGTGTCAGCAGCCAGTGTTTTAGGTTTTTTTTGGAAGGACAGGTGAGAAGGGAGATGAGCGGATGGCCGATGGGAGTCTGTTCCACAGGCAGGGATCAGAGACGGAGAAAGCTTTATCACCCATGGTAGTTCAGATGCATGGAACTTCCAACGGAGGGACAGAGGATGCCTTAAGGCTCCTAGTAGTCACCCTGCCTGTTAGAAGGGATGAGTAGGGGGCTGGAGGTTGTTCCTGAGAGAGTTGGTAACTAAGCAACCCACAGCCTAATCAAACCAACCTTGTAGTGGGAGCCAATTTAGGGATTCAGAGTGTGCAGTGATGGGTGGAGTAGGGAACTTGAAGGACAAAGTGACAGATGGAATTGTATGTCATGCTTAGTTATGCATGTAGAGTAGAGGAGACATGGGAGTAGACAGGAGAGCAGTAGTCCAGGAGGGGTAGAAGGTTTCCTTGTGCAAAAGCAAGGCGTTTTTTAGCAGACAGAAGATGTTTGTGTTGGTATGCAGCATCTAACTTTTAGTGGATTCTCTTTACTGTGATGTTAACATGTTCAGAATAGGTGAGGGAGGGATCAAGGGTAACACTTAGGTATTTGAAAGAGGGGACATTTTCAAGGGGAAGGGGCTGCTGTAGTGATCACAAGGAGAGAGGAGCCAATTTTGCTGACCTTGGTCAGGAATGGTTTTGAGCTGAAGAGCATTGACTTTTTTTCATTAATTAGGAGTTTGCTGGAGAAGAACCACTTATGGGCAGAGCTGTAGTCACGTGTAAGTGTGGATGAAATGGAGTCAATTGTTTATCACTGTGGTAGAGGACCAGGTCGTCTGCATTGAGGAGTGCATTGCAATTGAGGCTATCCACAGAGAGAGCATTAATAAACATGGAGAAGAGTAGGGGGCCAAGAATGGAACCTTGGGTGAGTCCCATGTGAACAGGTAGGGCAGTACAGGAATTTGTCCCAATGATGAAAAGACTGGGACCTGTTTGAGAGATAGCTATAGAACCAAGCAGCAGTGTCTAGTGCACAAACAAAATGAAGTAGGGTGGAGTGGAGGAGAGTTGGTGGCCAACAAGGTTAAAAGCCTTGGCTAGAGGGGACGTCTCCCATATTTTCAAACCAATATGTTCCTAACTCCTTATGTGTAACGGTTGGGTGCCTCCAGTTGCCAGCAGCCCTATTGCTGTCCAAATCTAGTTTGTAAATAAAAATATACAGCCCCCAGAAGTTATCATTGTGTTTGTCCTCCATTTTACCATCACTGTCATTACAGGATGATGCCATCAGAGCAACAGATAATGGTGCCACACTAAATGCAGTTCCACCAGTAAACTGAAGCCACAATGTTTGGTTCCCCCCTTGAGTAATGGAGGAACCCATTAAGTGTTGTGCACATCTTAAAATGCAGTTCTATTAGGGACTCAGACTGTGTGAGTGTGACACAGCACTGATTTGACATGTATACACAATAGTAATATAAGGAAGTACCTGTATTTGTTGTGCTACTGTTTATGTTAGCAAAAACAGTTTTACCCAATAAATGACTCTGGGTACAACAAGAGTTTTGAGTGGTATTATGCAGCTGTTGTATTGTTTTCTATTTGTGTTAGCATTCTCTGTTTTGATTGACACCAGCAGTGAGAGACAGTCTTGCAAATATGCCCCTTCCCCTTTGTAACTAGGCAGTCAGGGATCAGATGGCTGCTGTAAGGCAATAAAGAGTTCAGCTATAACAAGGAATAGGTTACCAGGGAAGCATCAGCTGCAGCATATGGAAGAAGGGTGATCTAGTGGTTAAAGCACAGGCACAAGAACTGGGAGATTCAGGTTAAAATCCTACTAGAGTCCATTACTTTGTAACCCTTAACAAGTTCCCTAACCTCCTTGGGAACTGTGATGACCCCTCAGGTCCATGACTTTAAAAGTGCCCCCTATTCCCATTATAAATCATTAGCAGTGATGTGAGAGCTACAGCACTTCACTTTGAAGGTAATGAGAACAAGCTGTGGAATGTCAGCATTTGAAGTAGGATGTCCCTCAAAAATCAGATGCTACATGTCAACTGTTGTAGGTAAAGAAACTAATCAGTCTCAGTGTTTGTAGTGCTCTGTATTTGCTTAGCTCACTCCTCCCATGTCATATGCATTCTTTCTCTTGGTATTTTCAGTCAGCAACTTGGATTTAAGGAGCATTTGAAATGTAAAACAATACACTTCATAAAGTAAGTGATCTAGCTCTCCACTTTCAGGCTACTGAAAGGGGGATGTGTATCATTTGTGCAAAGGAGGAATTCAATCTTGTGTGTTCCTTTAGAAACCTGCCCAGGCCCACCTTGTAAATTAATCTTTTCAAGGGTGTTCGCCTGGTTAAATAAAGATTGATTGATTGATTGATTCAGTCTACTCCTCTCCACATGTCACAACTTTCTCACAGTGAGACATAAGCAGTATAAAGAAACAGATTTTGTTTCATGTGAATGAAATAATAATAGATGTATTATTTGCTGTACACATATTAAGGCTAGAAAGTACTACTCTCTGTGTGAGTTGCATGACAGGACTGTCTTAAGCCATTGTAAACTTAAAATCAGATCAGGATAGACAGCATTGATAACCTTATGTTTTGTTCTGCACTGTCACTGCAGTGACATCAAGGAATGGAAGAGGTCGTCTTACAAGTGACTCATTTGCATGTAAATGGAGGGTCACCTGACACTTTACAACCTTGTGTCAGGGCCTCAGACTCTAGATATGTGTTGCAAAAGAAGAAATGACTGATTTCTTATTGCCATACTTACAGTAATTGATATAATGTATAAAAAATACATCAGACACATCCAAATCATAAATATACAGGAGTCTTCTCCTTTAAGTCATCAAAAACAGCTCCTGTGGTTTTGCCCATGTAGATGTTTCTTAGAACATGGTAGGAGAAGATGGTCAAGGCAGAGGATGTACTGTGGTGCTTGTGGAAGCCATGTTGAAGGGGACAGAGAAAGTTTTACTTTTCTAGGTGTTCAGATAGCTGGAAATGGACAATTGTTTGAAGTAGTTTACTTAGGTGAGGGAGGAGGGAGATGGATCTGTAGTTTTCAGGGTCGAGGGGATCACCAGCTTTGAAAATTGGAACCACATGTGCATACATGTGATAATGTACATCTGGGTGGGAGGGAGGTTTGGCCAAAGTTAGGAGGGAGATTGGACTTTAAGGAGTCAGATAGCGTAGTGCACTGGTTTTGCACATAAATAAATACAAAAAGAAGAAAAATTTGAATTTGTATGCACTTTAATAAAGAATATGCTCAAAAGTAGTTCATACAAAATGCAAAAAGGACTAAATAGGTACAAATGTAGAAAATGCAAAGTTAAAAAAATAAATTATTAAATATTGTTTACTTTATTGCTGTGGTATTGTCATTTCGTGCATAAGTGTTGCATGTGGATTTAGCTATCTTAAGTATCTTGTCATCTGGTGTGTAGTTGATGATTTAACATATGTGTAGCCTTTGATCTCTTGCAAGATAATTTTTTTGCTGTGTCAGAGTCCTGGAACATAAACCTTGCAAAATTGGGAGAAGTGGTCTGCAATTAAAAAGGGCAGGTTATGTTCTGCTATAAAGTTTGTGGACAACACTTCAGCTTCTGTCACAGGGTTTGCTGTACTACTCTGGAAAACAGCCGTCAGCTTGGGAGTCTTGCTGTTAGCAGAACTGAGTGATTTATGAGTATTTGTGCTCATATGATGAATAACATCATTCTTACCCCCCAGTTAAAACACTAAAGTGCGAATTGCAAAGGCTACAGAAGGCAAATGTGGCTCCTCTCTCGTTTTTCAGAAGCCAGATAAATTCCCAGATGAATTACCCAGAACCAGCTCCTGTTAAATTTGCAGCTGTATTTCTTTTTCTTTGGTGTTGCTGCATTGTCGGGGAGTGCTCCTGCTTTGACATGCTGCTGGAGAGACAGAGATAGAACAACTTTGAAAAACAAACCAGAGCAAGTAATACAATCTTACCTCTGTCACAGTCTCCTTTGTTCTCACTGCCCTAACAAGGTAATTTGAGGTAAATGAGGTGATAATTGCATTTGGGCTATGCTGCTAGCACTGGTGATTAAGTGAATCTGTTCAACAATACACACTAAAAACTACTTAATCTCTGGAGCGATTAGCTTGCTGAGAGAAGCTCAGAGAAGAAACTGTAAGGGAAGTTTGATTTTGTGACTCTTGGCAAGTCAGGAGAATGTGATTCCCATGCGGGGGAGCAGGATAACAATAAAAAAAATGGGACTCTCACGGCCAAATCAAGAGACATCACATGTATGTATGTGAATGCTTCCAGGAGTCAGGTACAGTGGATGTGGTGAGGGCGAGGTTGAATATGAAAGTGAGGGGTTTAACAATAGCTGGGAAGATAAGTTTTAGAAATGCAGGGTATAGTCCATCACTACCAGGGCTTTCTTTGGCTGGGAGGGTTTTTAGTAGTTTTTTGGTGACATTATGCCCAATAGCTCTAAAGTGGAAAGGGGGGTCAGGGGTGTGTTAGAGGAGGAGGGAAGTTGTGCGGTTGGTTGTTCAGACCTGGGAGAGTCTGGGGGGGGTTGCTGAGATAAGAGGATAGGTCAGTGAATTGGGTGTTAAAAGTGTCCGCACTCTCAGCAGGGTAAGAGATTGGGCCAGAGGGGGATGTCAGTAGAGTTATCTGTCTGTTGATCTTGGGGTTTAAGAGTGACCCAATGGAGGTCATGAAACTACTGGGATTGCCTAGGTTAATTCTTTGCTGATTTAGGTAATGCTTACATTTGAGTGACTTAGCAGTCTGTTTACACATATTGCGCAATCGCCTATAGGCATTCCAGAGCTGAGGTGAAAGGGATGCCTTATAGGCCTTCCATTTGCTGTCCCTATCTTTCATTACAGCTAGTAGTTCCCTGGTAAGCCACCGGGTACAGATCCTCATACTTTTCTGGTTGTGAGAGGGAAATGAAGGTCCTGGAGTTGTTGGAGTGTAGTAGTAAAGAAAGTAACTGCAGATGTAGTGTCATTATGCAGGTAAAGGACAGACCCATCTGTTGCCCAAACACTTCTGAGGACAGAATCATGATTCTGGCAAGTAAACTTCCTGAAGGACAGAAGCTTGTGGTGTGGGTGCATTGATTTGTTGGCCAGTATACTGTAGCTCGGGGTGTGGTCGCTGATAGAGTCAGCCATTGTGCCTGCTTGGAGGGTCAAGTCTGCCCGATTTGTGGCAATCCAATTAATGAGGGACTGGTTTAGTGAGCGTGCATTGTGTCTGGTGGGGTAGGAAATGACTTGCTTCAGATTTAGTGTTTTCAACAGGTTTTCATAGTCTGGCTCAGGGACACCTAACCAGTTAAGGTTGAAGTTCTTGAGTGCAATGGGATCTCTTGATGGTGCCATGCACCATAAGCCATCTAGAAAATTGGACAGGCTTGGAATGCCACCGGAAGGGGGCTGTAACAGCAGCCTATGTAAAGTTTTTTGGTCGTACCCAGTGTTATCTCCACAAGGAGCAACTCACTCGAGGAATTGGGGTGGAACAGCTGATGGTGGTGGCAGTGATGTGGTCTTGAACATATAGTGCTACTCCCCCACCTCTCTTTCTATCTAGTCTGTCCAGGCATAGGAGGGAGTAACTGCTCAGTTGAAAAGAGAAGTTGAAGTGGTATGGTTTCAGCCAGGTCTCAGAGAGACCTGGCACCTGTGGCTTGTACACAGAGACCTACACCTCTAGTTCAGGGAATTTTGATAGGAGGTTACAGATATTCGTGTGGGCAACTCTGATGCCAGAAGATATGGCCCAGGTGGTGTCAGTGTGGTCTATGTGGATATTTTTGGGACCAGGGTTGCTTTCATCATCACCAGCAAGGAGTAGAAGAGAAAGGAGAGGACATGTGGGGGGAGCCAGAGGGGGGACTGGAGATTAAGGGAGTGAACAAATAGGCCTAGCAAATGATGTACATAATTAGATAGTAAAGCAAAGATGGCTGATCCCATGAGAGTGAGTTCAGGTTTGACCATAGTAGTTAGGGGGTCAGTGGGTTTGTGTGGGGTGGAAAAGGAGCAAAAACTTTGCTGTTCCACAGCAAGTATCGAGGCACAAAAATCATTCACCAGCAGCAGGCTAATCATGGAGGCCATCAGAAGGGGGATAGTGAGTGTCTTCATTTTACTGATATACAGTATCTATGAGAGATGACCAGAGGAGTGTGGCTTGAAAAAGGATTCATAGTTCACTAAGAATCTGTAAGGTCACTTTAAGAAGAGGCAGCTAGATGGAAATGCAAAACAGGGTGGGGAGTAAGGTGATAGAAGAGCATTTAAAGAGTGTTGAGGTGGGGGAGGGAAGGTGGGAGAAAAATCACAGTAGAAGAGAGCAAGTCTCTGTATAGCAGAGCCGATAGTGTCCCAGAACTGGTTAAAAGAGGATTCCAAGGTGCACCAATCAGCAGAAGATGAGCAGCCGGCAGACCAATCAGGAGCCAGGACCGGGACTGCTACGCCAATAAGCGATGTACAGCAAAAAGTACCAGGAATACAAAAATGAAGTAGAAATACCTTTCAGTAGAGAAATCCAGGAGGGTCTGTCAGGCAGGAATGGTGCGGGAGGCAGCCAAAGGTATGGCCGTATCATGCCACTACAAGCGTGGGGTACCTGGTCAAGGGCATTAGATCTAGAGGGGAGAAAGAAGGAAAAACTGTTATAGGCACAGCAATCAATGGGCAGGGAGACTGGCAGCTGACTGGCAGTGGTGGGGGGCAGGGGCAGACAGAGAGCACAATACAAAAGTAAGTGGCAGGGATTAGAAGTGAAACAAAAGAGAGGGGTGTAAACTGTGAAAATGGAGAGAAGCACTCTGCTTTCAGGAGTTTGGCAATGAGAGAAAAACAAGGGGGGGCCAGGTCAGTGGCCGAGAGCAGTAAAGTGTGTCAGAATCATAGGGGAAGAAGAGAAAAGATTAGTTGAGTTAGCCTAGGGGCAGCGGCTGAAAGTGGAGCAGAAGTCAGGTAGTTTTAAATAGTGAGGTAAAGCAGGGAGAGAGAAAGAAGAAAACTTAACTAAACAGCTCTAAAGTCACACAGTGTATACACAGGCTGCACAAGGTACAATTTAGCTAATACTGGCAGGCACACTTTAGCAAATTAATAACATAGGCTGTCTGAAAGAAAAAAATCACAGTACAAAAATCACAGTAGAAGAGAGCAAGTCTCTGCATAGCAGAGCCGATAGTGTCCCAGAGTCAGTTCAAAGAGGATTCCAATGCACAACAATCAGCAGAAGCCGAGCAGCCAGGCGGACCAATCAGGATCCAGGACCAGGACTGCTATGCCAATCAATGGTGTAGAGCAAAAAGTGCCTGGAATATGAAAATGAAGTTTAAATGTCTTTCAGTGGAGAAGGCGGCAACCAAGGGTATGGCTGTACTGCTCCGCTACAAGCGTGGGGCACCCAGTCAAGGGTGTCAAATCTTTCAATGGAGAAATCCCGGAGGGGTAGGCGGGCAGGACTGGAGCAGGCGGAGGCCAAGGGTATGGCTGTACCAAACCGCTACAAGCGTGGGGCACCCTGTTAATGGCATTAGATCTTTTGGTGGAGAAATCCTGGAGGGTATGGCAGGCAGGACTGGAGCAGGCAGCAGCCGAAGGTATGGCCATACTGCACCACTACAAGCATGATAACACTGACACTGGGGATGTCCAGTCCCCCAGTGTCTCCACCTGAAATAAAGAAAACCCTCCCTCATTATTTAATTTTTTAAATACATGCTGTAAAAAATTAAAACTTCCATCAATGTCTGTTACTGCCCCGCTATAAGTGTCCCTCCAAACCTAACCCATATTAGTCCTCCAGCACAAGGATTTGCACCTAGACCTGGTACAGCAGCAATACCAGTAACTAACATCCAGCATTGATAAATGCTTGTTGAAACTGCTGTGTGTGTTATTTTCCTTTTCCCCCTCCCCACTAATAAAAACTATAACTGGTTCATGTTACATTCTGCTGTTGTGGACTATTGCAAGGTGGGTACAGTTATTGTGTGGGGGGAGTGCCTGTGGGAGCAGTTTTTGTATTTTGCCTGGGGAATGGTAACCTGGAATTTATCCAACAGATATCCCATATCACTACCCCAGGTGGAGACACCACACCATTCAACTTCTGTTTATCCTGTCATCCGGTGAACCTAGTCTGGTTCCCTCAGGAGGTGTGTCCAGGTGAGACCCAAGAGCCCTAGAGCAGCCAAGGTGAGTTAAGGGGCTGTTACAAAGTGGAGGCACTGCTGGGATTTGCTGCCTCCTTGTGGCCACTCTACCACTGAATTCTGAAAAAAAGGGGGGTTGAAAGTCAGTATGCTGCAACAGGAATTGGAAGACTGGTACTGAGGGGAGTGCCTGGACCTTAAAAAAGCTATTTTGGTCATGGGGATCCCTGAGGGCATTGAAAGTAGTGGTGTTCTGGATGCCTTAGAGACTGTGCCAGGTTTGGAAAACTTAAAAGTACTTATATGGTAAGAGGTGTGATCATGCCAATCAATGCACTACCTTAACAGAGAGTGAATCGGCTATAGATGCAAACAAGTTGTCTACCACCCTTGCTGCAGAAGGGGTGTAGGGTGTATGGAACTTGTTTGGCAAGGGGAGCAGTTCCTAGACAGCCCTGTCTCCCCGCCAGTACATGAACCAGATTTGGTAGAGAAAATCAAAACTATTGTTGACCTCTGAAGGTAAGACTGTGAAAGATGTACTGTATAGGCCTTGTTTCAAGTGGGACAGCCAGCTTAGACAGTGCTACCTAGTGGAGTGACTCCCTACGTGGTGGCACCCTATGAGCACTACAAAAGGTTGCACACCTTCTGAGAAGCCATCCCATCTCCTGCAGGGAAAGATGATTATGAGAGCTGGATGAGCCAAGCCATGCAAATGATAGAAGTATGGAAGTGCTCTGACAATGAGAAATGCTAGCGAATTGTGGAAAGTTTGAGGAGTATGGCCATGAATGTCATCTAATCATTATTTGTCAGTCAGCCCAACTTTAATGTAAGGGATCATTTGGCCATGTTGAAAAGCACATTTTGGACAGTGGAGAGAAAAGAGGATCTCATTTTCCAATTGAGAGCCACTACCCAGAGAGAGGGGAGAAACTATCCCACTATCTTACTAAGGTAGAGTCTGTAATCCAAAAGATAGCTGAGGCAGGAGAAGTCACCCCTGCTCAGATTTCCCAGTTGACACTTGACCAGGTTCTAAGGGGTGTGGTGTTTTCTCAGTGGGCCCTGTTCTCACTCCAGCTAAAGGACTTCCGAGCAGATCCCCCAACATTTAAACAGCTGAAAGATGAGGTGAGGGAAGAGGAGGCACAAGAGGACATTGCTGACTCTCTTCAGGCCCTTACTGTGATTGCTGCACCTTGGCAAACCCAGGTAGAGAGTAGTAAGGAGACAGTCACCCCTTCTGATTTGAGTACTGAATTGAAAGAGTGTAAAGAGTCTGTGAGGGCTCTGCAAATGGCCCAAGAGTCCCGACCTCGGCCTAACAGTGTGATGGCTGAACATGGACACCAGATGACCCTCTCTGCCACTTCAAGAGTCAGGCCACAGTCATCTATTTTGCTTAGATAAGGACTGGTTTGCTACCACTGTGGGGAAGATGGGCACCTCACCAGTGGGTGTGCCTGTCCAGAGAATCCCCAAGTAGTGTGTGACAGACATATGACCAGGCGGATCTATTAATTTTTTTCATTAATGTATTTTGTTAGCAGTGTCAGTGTCTCAGCAGGTAGCACACTCGCCTCTGAAGCCGGGAGATCAGAAGGCTGTGGGTTCTATCCCCACACCAGGCACTTGGGTTAATATCCCAATATTGACACTGTAGTACAGCATGAGGGGGGTACTGTACTCCTGAGGTGCCGTCTGTTGGATGAGACGTCAAACCAAGGTCCCATCTGCCTGTTCTGGTGGTGATTCAGGTAGATGTTAAAGATCCCATGGCACTTCTTGAAAAAGAATAGGGGAGATTTTTATTAAATGAAACATAGTCAATAACACTACATAGATTTATACATTTTAAACAAGATACAGCCAAAATATTAGAAAAACAGCTACTTAAACTTTAGCACTCTGTGAAAACCTTTCCACCACCATGTTACTGCTGTTGTAGTGAACATTTGAACATCTTTTAAATATATTTTTGTTAATTCTTGAGAAACAATCAGACTATAACCTTCAAGGGATATTCTTTTGTGGTAAATTACCCATTGACAATGTGCCTGCCATAAGTAAAATCTAAGGCAACTGAAAAAGAGAGATAATGTGTCTTAGTGAAAGTGGGCTAATCCCAAAGGATAAATTCCTAAGACTAAAATATCATAAGTGAGGTAATGTAACCAAGGTAAGTTCCATTTTGTACCTAAAAAAAAAACACAATGATTTCGCATAAGAACAATTAAACAAAAAATGTTCCATTGTTTCTTCCAGGTTGATACATCCAGGATATGGACAGTTCCTTTCTAACTGTGCTTTATATTTTGCGTTGTCTCTTATATTTAACCTCCCATACATAACTAACCACTGTGTTACCCATATATAGGTGGGGAGTCTTTTATTATTCAATTGTGTTAATACAAAATAATTTTGTTTTGTAGAGCAGTTTTTAAAGCTAGGTTCAGTAGGGTAAATTATGGAAATAATAGTTTCATATAAAGTGTGTACCATAGTGGTTTGCACCAGTGTCTTTGTAATTTGCCATTTATATAATTTTGAAACAGCAACTTGAAAATACGAAGAAACATGAACATGACTGGATAATTTCGGGGCCATATTATGCCAAATATGAAAATATCTGTTTAGAGCTTTGTAAACCTATGCTTGACCTTCTCCTTATTTAGATCTTAGGCCAAATTTAATAGTTTGAAAAAAGAAAGCGTGAAAAACACAACAGGGTCAATCATACCCAGTCCTCCTTTCTTTTTTGTCAGATATGTAAAACAACGCTTAACAGGGTTCAATCTATTCCCCCATAACATCTGGAAAAAGGAACTGTAGATCCTGGTTTCAAACTGTTGAGGCAAAGGAAAATCATTGCTATATATTGCAAGCAAGGAACAATTAGTGTTTTAAAATCAATATCCTTTTTTTTTAGATAGTTTCCACTGTTTACATCTAGAAATTTTACCTTCAATTTTTTTTAATGCCAGATCCCAATTTTCATTTGTTAAATTATGTGGCCCAAAAATAACCCCTAATATTAAAAGTGGGGTAGATGAAATAAAGATATCCCTAAAATAAAAATCTTTCTGTCTACCAGACCCAACCATTAAACCTTTTGTTTTGGAAATGTTCAATTTTGCATTAGAGATGGATGCGTATCTTTCAAATTCTGCCAAAAACGATGTTAATTGTTCTGGTGCTGTTAAAAACATACAGACATCATCAGCATAGGCCTGTAAAAGTAATCATTTCCCTGTGTCTGTATTAAGAATTCCTGGCCATTTTGGTACTTCTGTAATAGAACGCAGGAAGGGATCTAATAAAAAACGATATAATAAAGGGTTTATGGGGCATCCTTGTCTGACTCCTGTTTGTAAAAAAAAAAACCTTTACTGTCATATCTTTTATTATAGGATAAACTTTAGCAGATTTATATAAAAGTTGAATTAAGTTCAATAAGGGGTCTGGAACCCCATATTTAAGTAACACCTGAAATAAATATGGCAGATGGACCCTGTCAAATGCTTTTTCTAAATCTGCTATAATTATATAACCTGCTGATCCTTGAAGTGTTAGATATTCTATCACATCTCTTACAATCATTAGTGCTGTCTGGATTTTCTTATCTGTTAGACCACAGAATTGGTAGGGAGAAATGACTCTTAAAGCATAAGCTTTAAGCCAATTATTTACCAAGATTGTAAGGATCTTGTAATCCGAATTCAAAAGTGTAATAGGCCTCCAATTTTTTATATATTGTCTATCACCTGATTTAAATAAATATATTATAAGTCCTTCAGTAAAAACTGAGGACATTATCTGAGATTCCATGAAAAATTGAAAAACCAATTGAAGACAAGTTATTAACAATGTAGAATAAGTTTTGTAAAACTTATTAGGAAGCCCATCTGGGCCAGGTGATGTGTTAAGTTTAAGCTGCTGTATTGCAGATTTTATTTCTAGTTCTGTAATGGGGTGTTGTAAAGACAGGGTATCCAAAGGAAAGGATGGCACCGTCACTGAGGCTAGATATGTTTTTAAGCGAGAAGGAGAAATAAAGGTCTGTGGAGATAAAGAACAAAAATGTTGTTTCATCAAGGCTTCAATATCAGCTTCGGTAATTAGAATATTACCTGCTTCATCCTTTAAAGAGTCTATTTGCATGGACTCTTTAATATGTTTACATGCTTCAAAAGGATCTCCCAAGGGTGATTTTTTTTGTTTGATTGGCTAACATTGCCTGTATGGTATTTGCTTTGTTATATTGGTATTTCTGCATCTCTTTTGTAATGTTATTAATCTGAGATGTATAATCTATCTGAGAGGTATTTGATAACGTATAAAGTTTCCTTAATTGATTTCTAAGCATAAGATACTTATGGAAATTATTCCTCCTGTTATTTTTCCCAAATTTTTTAAACCAGGTACTAATATCCATGTTGGTGTCCAACCACCAATCCCCTAAATCAGTATATAAAAAAGATACAGAAATCCTTGCCATAAGTATTGACTGTATTGTATTAACTACCATTTGTTGAGACAGGATAGAAGTATTTAGTTTCCATCTGTGAGCTTGTCTAGGTATTGCCAAGGTGGATACTAGAGAAAAAGTTAAAAACAAATGATCAGAAAATTCTGAGGGATGTGCAGTGAATTTTCCGGCAGGAACATTTGAGGATATAAATAAATAATCTATTGTAGATTGATATTTACCTCTTTTATACGTAAAATCAGGTCCCTGTTTTTGAAATTTGGAATAATTAAGTAAACCTGCCAATTTAACAATTTTCTGAAGAGAATTAGAATCGCAGTAAATCTCTTTTGAATCACTAGTTTGACGCTTTGGAAGACTGCAATTGAAGTCCCCACGCCAAAAGATTTTTTTTTGAGGAAACTAAATGAGGTTGTACCACCTGCATGCATGTCACCCTTTCAGCTTTAGATTAAGAATTATAAATATTGATAAATCTACAGGCCTCAGTTCCCCAATTACCATCCAGAATTAATAATCTTCCTGGAACAAGGTCTATCAGATTATATAAAGTAAAATCATAAGAATTAAATAGAATTCCTATCCCATCTGCACTGTCAGGTCTGAAAGACCAAAAGGATGGACCCCAAGGCCAATCCCTTTTGAAAGAAGCTATCTGATGAAATGTATACATCCAGGTTTCCTGTAAAAAATCATACTTGGATTTTTTCATCATGAATATATTGAAAAATTGCTTGCCTTTTTTCAGTTTTTAATAGACCATGAGTATTTAAAGAACCCCCGGTCAATGTAGGAGAACCCATATAAACATGCCTTTATTTTTTCCTTCTTTTTTTCTTTTTTCTTTATATTCCTCCACAATCACCATTGAAGGGTCTTGTGAGGATTTTAGTGAATCTGTATCTCCTACCTCTATTTTTGAGTCTCCCCAAAAAAGTGCCACATAGGAATTATGAGACTCATAGTTAACTTCTTGTGAGGAAACAGAAACAGGATTGTGGGGGAGGGTTCACTATAGAAATTCTTGTAGATTGTCTGCGAGTCTGAGGAGAGGAAGGAGGGGGAACTGTCACTTCTTTAGCCTTTATTTCTGATTCTTTGTAACAGACAGGAATCAGCAAGGAAGAAAAGGGTCCCACAGTTGTGTCCCTTTCCAGTTTTGGTTTCACCACCAAAATTTCTTCCTTCAAAGGGGGAGAGGAAGGGACATTACCTTTAGGAGTCTGGGAGGGTTCTGGAGGTTTATCCTTTGATTTTGGAGGGGGGAGGGGGGCAGCAGCTTCCTATCCTTGTTGAATTAGTAAGTCAGGGCTAATACAGGAGGCCTTATTTTTTGCTGCCCAAGGACATTCCTGAAAAATGTGCCCAAATTTTTCACATAAATCACAATGTGTGTGATTAGCGCATTGCATTGTAACACGCCCAATTTCTCCACAATTGTCACAGTGAGATCTGTCACAAATGCTAGATAGATGAGTTCTTGAACCACATTTATAACAGGCCCTTGGTTGACCCCCATAAAAACAAACCCCCCTGTCATGACCCAACAAGAAGGAATTTGGGATATGCTCTTTACCAGAATCCGTTTGTCTTAACTTCACTTTGTATTTCCATCCCCAGTCCAAAATATTTCAGTGTCCAGAATGGGTTCAGGAGAGCTTAAACATCACATTTTGTGATAACTAGTAAATATATCTCTCTACATGGACCCCTCATTCCAAAACATAATCAGACATTCTTAATCAAAGGTTTGGTAAGAGGAATCACCAAAAGGGGTCCATGTAGGGAAAACTTTTACTTGTCCGTATCTCTCCCAGAAAAGATCCAGTAAATATGTAGAGCGGAAGCTAACGCCAAAATTGTCCTCTCCGGAGATGTTAATAAATGCAAAGACTTCTTTGGGTGAAAAATGTAGCGAGTCTTTTAGTAATATCTTCCCCACGTGATATCTATCCGGTCTGTCTGCTAGGCCCCCAATATACCGAATACATACAGCATTTCTTCTGGGAGCAGGTTCTTTCTTAGCTTTGGAAAACAGTTCAGACATTAGGGGGTTTTTGTTCAGTTCCTGAAGAATGCTCCAGTGCAGGGAGTGAAATGTTTGGTAATTCAGGTTCCGGGGTTGAAATGGAAGGAACCTGTTTAGAGTCCGTAATAGAGATTGATACGTCCTGTAAAACTGGTGCCCCAGCATTTTTTAAAGCTCTATCAGTTGATTTTAAGTCCTTTTCAATAACCACCCCCTGTTTTTCTTCTGGTTTCCAATTCGGGTTTGATTGAGAAAGTGAGAACGAAGAGTCCCAGGAGGGATCAGGTAACCAAATGCCCTTGGGTGATTGCATCCATCCTGATCCCAAAAGAGCATTTTTTGGTGTCCATATCTCTTTTAGGGTAGCTTCTTCTATCAATTTTGGAGCTGCAGTCTCTGTTGAGATCTGAGCTGAATGACATGGTACTGTTGCTTTAAGAGAGGCCGGCTCTGCCAGTAGTTTCAATGCCTCAGTTTTTTGTTTGTTATTACATGAAAAAGTTGTTGCTCCTGCTTGTGACAAGGGAGATTTTTGATATATTGTAGCCTCAAGTGCTGAATCTGCTACAGCAATAGTGTCAGGAGCTTTAAAAACAAATCCTGATGTTTTTGAGAGCTGGGGTTGCGACTGAGTAGGAGCTTTGTTAAGGATAGAAACAGCTACCGGTTTGTTTGCTTAGGGATTACTAGGTATATGTGAAACTTCCTCATTTATAACTTTTCCATGACCCTCCAAAATAATAGCAGGCTTTTGGCACTCACTCATTGTAACGACCATACTGCCAGCCTTTTCATGCACATTATTTGTATTAGAGGTAGTTGTGTTTGCAAATGAAATTGACAATGACTCACTGGCTCTGGCCGGGCCTTTGATGCTAGTACGTCATTCTGAAATTTGACATCCGAATCAGGGTGTTTGACAGCAGTGTTTCTGAAGTTGTTTCCATGTCGTGGTATTTCAAGGAATCCATTAATAAAGGTACTGGTTTTCTCAAGGAAGTAGTCGAAATTGTAGAGTCAGTCAGTGTTTCAATATCTGCTGTTTTAGGCAAAGTTAGATCCTCAGTAGAGAAAAAATGCTCAGGAACATCTTTTTTCAAATCCAAATTCACTGACAACGATGAAAAATCCTCAAAATCAGCGACAGTGAAAAAGTTTATAAGCCTTGAAACCAGGCCTCCTCCTTTCAGCACACCCTGCTCCTCTGCTACATCAGCACTTCCTCCTCCTCCTCCTCCTGTGTCCGGCTGCAAACTGTGCCCCATCATCCTGTCTACAGGAAGTGACAGCACCCCTGCAGTCAGAGTAGGGTAATTTCCCTGGTGCTGTGGCCAAATTTCCCCCCATTCACTAAAAATACCACCAACAGCATAATCTGGTTCGAGGTCTGTTGGTATTCATCTGTATCCCCCTCCCCCGGGTCATGCCTGAAAATAGGCAGAGTCTGTCTAGTGCACTTACCCGGTCAACAGAAAATAAATAAATAAAGTAATTATGCTTCTGTCATGATTTCTGCTATCTGTCATAAGTGGGCACAAAACATGGTTTCCAATGACCAAATAGGTCTTATGGGAAACACTGGCCCAGAGTTGCTCAGGGAAATGATCCCTTGGGAACATTCAGCCACAGATTCTGTAAGGCAGATGTGATCATGCCATTTTGAATGCCTTAGTCAGCCTGAAAGGCAGAGGCATGTGGTTGAGCACCTTGGACATCCTGGAATACAGAATCATAAAAGTGGACACAGCACATTTGGGTGTGAAGGGAGCCAGCTGGCCTGGATGATATCATCCCTCCATAGACCCACCCATCTGGGGAGGGGGGGCAGGGGTAATCTGTCACTCTAAGTGGTGAAACCACCTCCCACAGTCAAAAAGAATAAAACAAAGAGATGAGGTTCAGCTTGCTCTCTTGGACTTGGAATATCTGAAGACTAGGGGCCCTGCCATACAAAGACTAGCTGACTGGTAAGACAGCACAGTGAGGGACAGTGCTTTTCTGTAGCTAGGGTAGGTGAAGGACTTTAGGTGAGGACAGCGCAGAATTTTGCTGTACACCAACTGTCTGTTCAACTTGTTTTATTTTCTGCTTCTCAGTAAATGAGTAACCCTTTTGTTTTCCTGTAAATACATCCTTCTTATATATACTTGTAGTCACTAGTAAGAAATAATTTTTTTATAGAATCAGTGACTGCTTGTTTTATTTAAAAAGTTAATTCTACTATTTCTGCAAGACTCTGTTTGCAGTCGATCTCTGAAGGGAACTCTAACCACAGTTATTATGTTGACCTTCCTGACCTTGTGCATGGAGGAGGTAAAAAGCAGGTTTCCTGGTTGCTATCTGGTAAAATCCTGGTGTGGTGGTGGTGGTGGTGAACTAGAAGTCCCTGGTGAGTGGATTTTTGTCACATTGGTGGCAGAGTGGTGGGATCAGTGTTGCAACTGGTAGCAGTGTGGTGAAGAGCAGTATACAGTGTGCTTTCCAGTGAGGCAGGCACTCTTGAGGGAGAGGTAAAGCTTTGTCTAGCACAATGGTGACAGAGTGCCAGCAGAAATCAAATCAAATCAAATCAATATTTATTTGTAATGCGTTTTTTAAAATACCAAAGCACGAGTACATAACAAAATTAACATACATCAACAATAAATACGAATATAAAAACAATTAAAAGGCAACAGGATAAACTTATTTAAAAGCTAATTCGAATAAGTAGCTCTTCAATGAGGCTTTAAATGACTCTGTGGACAGGCACACTCTAATTTGATGAGGTAGAGAATTCCACAGGGTTGGGGCCATGAAAGAAAAAGCTGTTGCCCCAGATGACTGAAGGTGAACCCTGGAATCTCTAGCAATCCCTCGTCGGCAGAACGAAGTGGGCAGAGAGGGCAGTAGGGCCGAAGGAGATCTTGCAAGTAGCCCGGTCCCAGTCCATGTAGGGTCTTATAGGTCAGCAATGTGACCTTGAAGGTGATCCTCATATTGCACCGGCAGCCAGTGCAGTTTGTGCAGCACAGGTGTGATATGGCAAGTTCTTGGTAACCCAGTCAATAACCTGGCTGCAGCATTCTGCACCAGCTGCAGGCAACGGAGATCCACCACTGGCAACTCTAGATATAGAGCATTACAGTAATCAAGACGTGAAGAAACAAAGGCATGAACCAACACAGGAAGGCCATCGTGTGGAACAAGGTGTTTTATCCAGGCTATGTTCCTCAGATAGTAAAAGGAAGACTTGACAACAGCTGACACCTGTGTCTTAAGCGTCAGCTCGCTGTCATGTATTACGCCCAGATTCCGCACCTGTTCAGAAGGGTCTCAGCTGGTTACCCCCTAACACAAGGCCAGAGGGAGACCCAGGAGTTAACTTCTCTGCACGGCAACCCAGGTCCACCACCAATACCTCAGTCTTGTCCGGATTCAGTCTCAACCGGTTAGCACTCATCCAGTCCTGAATCTCAGCGAGGCAGTTGTTAAAGACCGATAATGCATCATTCTGTTTGGGTACAAAGGACATATAGAGCTGAGTGTCATCTGCATAGCAATGAAAACTCAGCCCATAACACCTTATAATGTCTCCCAATGGCAGCATATACACCGTGAACAACATGGGGGAAAGCACAGAACCCTGCGGCACCCCACAAGGCAGAGCAAAGGGAGCAAAGGAAAAAATTCCTGATACTACCCTCTGAGTTCTGCCCGTGAGGAATGAATGGAACCATCTGAGGACTGTCCCCGACAGTCCACAAGCATTCTAGCAATATCCCATGGTCCACGGTGTCAAATGCTGCAGAAAGATCAAGGAGAACCAAGATCAAACGGCTCCTCCAGTCTCTCGCTATTAGGAGATCATTTAGTACTCAAACCAATGCCATCTTGGTACTGTGCCTGTTCCTGAAACCGGACTGGAGAAGATCATAGACTTCATGGGTGGCAAGAAAGTCATCGAGCTGCAACGTGACTACTTTCTCAATAACCTTGCCCAAAAAGGGCAGGTTAGAGATCGGTCTGCAGTTAACGAGACAGTCTGGGTCAAGGAAAGGTTTCTTCAAAAGGGGTGTCATGACAGCCTCTTTCAGAGACTCTGGAAGCACCCCTTGGTTCAATGAGCACCAGACTATCTCAGCAAGGACTGGTCTGATCGCATCCACGCACCCCACAAGGAGGCGCGTAGGACCAGGATCCAAACTACAGCAAGTCAGCCGCAAGCCCTGGACAATCTTCATGATATCCATGATCACTGGCTGGTTGAAATCTATCCAGGCAGACCGAGGGCCTGTAACCTCACATCGATCACTGCCATGCTCATTTGAATGCATTTTGTGGATGTCCGACCTGGTCTATGACACCTTATCATCAAAGAACTGAGCAAACTCATCACACTTTATTTGTGAAAAAGCTCTCTGACCCCGCAAACAGGCTGGATTGCACAGCCTGCCCACGGTCCAGAAGAGCTGAGCTGGTCGATTCCTTGATGCAGCTATCTCCCTGGACAGGAACTCTGCCTTCTTACGGGAGATTTATGATTGATAGTCCGTATAATGGCCAATTAATCTAAGCCTGTCATCTTCCAGGATGGATTTCCACCAGCAGCGTTCCAATCTTCACCCCACTCTCCTCAACTCCCTCAGTGTCCCATCAAACCAAGGGGACTGAGGGCGGGGGGGGGCAAACGTGGACGGTTGCTATGGAGTCCAGAGCCTTCAGCACCATATTATTATAGTGCACTACTAAGACATCTGGTTTCATGCACTCCATAGGCCAACTCGATAGGTCCAGCACCGCCATCAGACCCTCAGGGGTAACACCCCTCAAAGGGCTGTACTGGACCATCTCCAAAGGGGTTGGTCTCATGGGGGGGCTGCAAAATTGAACCTTATAGAGTAGTGGTCAGACCACCCAACTGGTTCCACCACCAGTTCCATGATCTCCATCCCCAGGGTGAACACCAGATCCAGAGAGTGACCCTGAATATGGGTTGCAGTGGTAACAACCTGTGTGAAGCCCAACGAAATCATCAGTTGGAGAAAGTTTTGACCAAAATGCGAGAGTTCATCATAGACCCAGGCATTGAAGTCCCCCAGGACCAACCACCTGGAGGGTTCCAACACCAGGTTAACAATGAAGTCTGCAACTTCCTGAAGAAAAACTTTCTCATCATCGGGTGGACAGTAAATGAGTAAGATTCGGCTGCCCACACCTGCTCCCATGATACACTCGAAGGATCTAGGGGTCACCACTGGAACCTCTACAAGGTCCTAGTCTGATTTAAAACAAATAGCGACTCCCCACTTCGATCCAATCTTGTGCGATGTATCACTGAGTACCCAGCTGGAACAGCTGACTCCAATATGGGACCAGCATTCTCGTCCAGCCAGGTTTCGGTGATGCAAACCAGGTCCGGTGACTCAACAAAATCAGCAATAATTGCTGTCTTTTTCTTTATAGACCTGGCATTGCATAACACCGCCCTAGTTGGATGAGAGGCCTTGGAGGAGCGGGCTACTTGCCCACTATCAGTGGAACCCTTGGGTATGGGAACCAGGCATCGCAAACCCCTATTCTGGACCCATTTCACCCCAGGGTGTCTCCCTGACCTCACCACCCTTATCCACCCACTCCGCTCCTCCCCCCCAGCTGAAGAACTCCCCTCCCCCTCCTCTGTGCAATCCCCAAGGCACGACAATGCCTATATTTCTCGGGTTGCAATGGGGGGCTGTCGAAGAGGCG
The DNA here is from genome assembly GCA_016271365.2 of Neoceratodus forsteri. Classification (NCBI taxonomy): domain Eukaryota; kingdom Metazoa; phylum Chordata; order Ceratodontiformes; family Ceratodontidae; genus Neoceratodus; species Neoceratodus forsteri. Next base: position 337,404,782 of record CM028137.1, on the reverse strand, counting down.
CAGGTCTTTCAGCCTAGAGGGGGAGTAGCGCCTGCCCACCGAGACTCGGTCCCAACACATGCTGCCAATGTTAAAAACTAACATCAATCAACAGATTTAATTACACCATCAGCGTCACTAGCTTATTTAAAATTGCTTATACAACAAATTTCTAGAAGTAAACAATAATTAAACTATTTTAAAGCTAAATTAAACCAACCCCCCCCACCTCTCTCGTAGCGAGGGAGAGCCCTTAACAAAAAAACAAATAAAACAACTACTCTTCCCCTTCAGACAGGTTTTTAGATCCTCAGAAAGAGTTTGAAAGATCTGGGCACAAAGCCCCAGTCACTTTTCCATCTGTATGCCACTGAAGTCTTGAAAAGATAAGGACCCTCAGAGCTCTCACCTCTGAGGATTTAATCCCCAAATCTATCTCTCACATAGGCAGGGTAAATATTCAGTCAGTCACACAAATTGTTCTTTTTTTTTTAATTTCTTTTTATTAAGTAGTTTTTCCACATACATACACAATGGATGCTTCAATGTTTCTATAGTCAATACTTATACATAGGCCCGGATATTCAAACTGCACCCAAAATGTGCGCAACAGCAGGAGCAAGCACAAATCAATTGCGCATATGCGCAGCAGATGCGATATTCAAACATGGAGCAGAACAAAGTGCGCAAGCAGCCAACGTCTGAATATCGCACAAACCGCCATAGCGCAACCAGGAAGGGGAAGCTGAGCAGAAAGGTTGCGCCATAGCTCAACCAGGAAGGAGAAGCTGAGCAGAAAGGTTGCACTATAGCGCAACCAGGGCAGCCCAGCTGAGCAGTCCAGAGGTGCCATAGCGCAAGCAGAGCCCCCGCAGAGCAATGGAACTGCACATCCAGGGAGGCAGGCTGGGGCCCACCGCCAGCCATGCCACACATGGGCACAGGAACACACTGCAGAACCAACAAGACACCTGCACACCCCAAGCACAGCATCACTGGGGGTGGGACGGATGATCTACTGGCCCATGGGGACAAGCCAACAAAGCACAGCAGAGCCATGATGCCCCAGCACAACCACTGGCAGGCTGAGAGTGCCACACACAGGGGGTTGACAACCACAGTGCACATCAGCCCCCCCCCGTACGCACAGCACACCCTGCACCGTGACCCCAAGACACCACCCATGTGCAGTGACTGGCACTGCAGGAAACCATGCATCCCCCCCAGCACACGTCAACCCCGTGCAGCAGAGAAGCATACAAGCCAGACACACCCTTTGCACCCAGCAGTGGGTGGCAGCAGACGGCAAGACCAACAGAAAGTCACTGCCATGCTGGAGATACCTTCCCATGCATACACACGCACGCGGCACACACACACACACACACACACACACACACACACACACACCCAGGACCATACCACCCCAGATGGCATGCACACCACTGCAACTGAGCAACCATAGCCAGCTGCAAATCAGAGACCAACACAGTATTCATAACAAAATATAAATGTATTATCAAAATGTAAAGCACAAAACAATCAACCATAACTATTTACAAGGGGGTAGGGGTACAAGGTAGGGTGGGCAAGGGGTAGGGATGAACAGCTGGAGAGGAAGGCAGGGTGGTAAGGGATGGGTGAAGTGGGAAGGTAATCTGGCCTAAGGCCCAGCAGGCTGGTCCTCCTCCACCAGTGCCGCTGTTCCGGCGATGCCTCCTCCGCAGGCCATGTCGCTGGATGTCCCTGAGGATGGTCTGGTTGTCCAGGGACACTTGCGTCAGCCCATGTAGCTCCCGCTGTATCCTCCTGAGAACAGTGAGGCCTAGGAAAATGGTAACACAGTCAATGGCTGTGACTGACCACAACCCTGAACACCACCCAACCTGCAAGCCATATAGCCCAATGTCCCGCACCTGTGATGGCATGCACCCACCCACAGTGAACATGCACATGGCCATCACAAACAGGCGGCACCAGCTATGTGCACCACTGCACACACACACTGCCCATGTCCATCACAGCACAAACAAGGCTGTCAAGTGACATGGCAACGCGGCGATGCCAGTTACACAGCTATGTGCCCAGTGCATGCATGGACCACCAGTGACGATACAGACGTGCTGTGACACTGGACAGTGATGCATGTCACCTGTGTCGCGGATGGTTGTGCTGTCATGGCTGGTGGTCATGCCCCCAGCATGCAATAGCATCCATGAAGTAATGATACTCACACCCTCAAGCAGCTGTGTCTGCTGGCTGCTGCTGCTGCTGCTGCTGGGGCACACCACCCACAGCACCACCGACCGCAACGGCCCTGGCATGGCCCTCCTCACCCCGTGCCTGCATCCCTCACATCCCGGCCTGTGGGAGACATATGTTGAAAAACATCAGTGTGACTCCAAGCTGACTGCCCCTGCCCCAGTGAGAGTGCCTGCCCACACAGCCAGCCCCATGCATCTCACACCTGCACACACTGACACAGCCAACCATGTCAGAGCCATCACCTATGCACATCCACCAAAACACACTCACACCCCTACAGAGAATACAGGTGCATAGATGGTACACCCACCTGGCCTAGGCACCACGCCCCTCCTGGCACGTGAATGTAGCCATTCATGCAGCTCATGCTCCCTCCTGCGGAGGTCATTGTATCTGTGCCGGCACTGCTCAGCAGACCGGCGCTGCCCAGTGACCCCCACCAGGTCACTGGCCACTTGCTGCCAGACCTGGGTCCTAGCCATGGTGAGGGGCACCTCACCATACAGTGCCCCATAGTGGGGCTCCACCAGGGCCACCAAGTTGGCCACTTCCATGGGGCTCCATTGCACTGCCCTCCTGCGTGCCATGCTACCAACTTTACAGCAGGTAATATGGTGCCCCGCTGCGCCGTAACCCCACGTGGAGATGTTGCGCAATAGACCACCATAGGTTCCAATCGCGCTGTTCGAACAGCGCCGTCAGTTCACATAGCGCTGTCACCAGACAGCGCAATAGGGCCGTACACATGGCAGCTGAACAGCGCCAGGGGGCAAAGGTCGGACACCAGGTCATGGGCAATGACGCAAGGCCACGCAAAGCGCCATCTGATGTATACGCATCCTGTGCGACCGACCACCTGCGTACCAGTGCCACAGTGGACTATTGCGCAGTAGTGCCACAGCGCCCTATAGTGCCCAGTGCTGTAGCGCCACTGGCACAATGGTGGCCATGGCCTGAATTGCCAATCGCGCACAGCACGTCAGCAGCGCGGCAGACGCCTGCGTATGGTATCTGGGCATGCACAATGCAGTGTACCATGCAGTCACAGATCTGCGCCATTGGCTCAGCCAGCTCAACCGTATTGCGAAAGCGCAACTGCGCGATATTCAGCTGACACATGCAAATCATCTGATCAGCCATTCAAAGGCGAGTGGCGCATTTGCATCTCATTATAGTTGCTCCACCCTAATTTGCATGCATTGCACTATAAATGTGCGATACTGGGCTGCTTGGCCAGATTCGGTACTGCAGGTGAGCGTGAGTTGCATGCTGTGTGATGTTCTGGACAATGGTCATGGGAAAATGCTGTAGACTGCACAGTGACAGGTGTCCACTTCCCCCATACAGATTGCCATGACCGAGCAGAGACAAGGTGAGGTGAGGATGGTGGGCGAGGAGGAGGCCCAACTTTACCACAGCAGAGACAGAGGCCCTCTTCCAGGCCTACCTGGAGGAGGAGCCACTACTGAGTGGACGGCAGGGCACCCTCAGTTCCGTGCGGCTGCATGTGAGGGGGTAGCTCGGGCCATGAACCTGCACAGAAGCCACCAGTGCTCCATGCAGGAATGCAAGAAGAAGATGGGGACAGACCGCAGGAGGTTGAAGGAGAAGGTGGCAGCCTTCAGGGCGGCATGTGCTGGCACTGGCGGGGGCCAGCCAGCGGTGTTGGAGCTGACCCCGGCTGAGGACAGACTGGCTGCATCAATGCAGCAGAGCGCTATTGAGGGCGTACCAGGAGGTGGATTCCAGATAGGTGGAAGCCCATTACTGCACGGTATGACATGGTGGTGGTGTTGGGGGGGGGAAGGTTGTTCACATGCACTCACATGTACTCTCTTTCTGTTACAGATCCTGTTCATCTTCAGGAGATGGTGGTGGTGGGTTCAGGCAGTGATGATGACCTGCTGGACATGGAGGAGGGTCCATGCACCTCTGTCACCAGCCAGCATGCACTGCAGCAGCATGCAGGCTGGGCCGCCAACTCTGGTGTCGGTGATTCGGTTGTGGGGGGTGCACAGCCTGTGTCTCAGCAGTCTGGCATGCAGGCATGCCAGCACGCTGTGACTGTGGCTGTAGCCACGACTCGACCATTGATGATGCAAGGACTGCAATGGGCAGTGATATGTGTGTGTCCCATGACGGACACACAGCAGGCCAGCATGTGCCCTGGGCTTCTGGTTCCAACTTGTGTACCAGCATGTTGGCACAGTCCCAGGCTGTGCCTGTCAGCACCGGTGGGCAGCACCGTGGCTGTGCAGGTGTCTGGCACTGTTCCGTGCCACAGCGGTGGAACAAGTGGATCCTGGGGCACAGCGGTTGGAGGGCAGCAGCAGCAGTCACCCACCAGGTCTGGGGTACAGTGTCAAGCGGTGGCACATGTCTGCCGCCTTGATCCACCCATTCCTGGTCCTGGTGAACAGCGCCCACCCAAGGGTGTTGTGCATCAGGACCTTCCACACCCTGGGGACAGGATGCTGGGGCACAGTACCCATTGATGAGCGACACCCGCCTGCTGCAGGAATCAGTACAGCAGCAGAGGCGGGTTGCAATGTCCGTGGAGGCACTGTCTGTGGCTGTGGAGTGGCACAGCAGGGAGTGTGCTCTGGACTGTGCAGAGCTGGTTCATATGCAGACGGATGTGACCGCCGCCATTGACAGGCTGACCCAGGAAGTGGTCTCTGTCGTGGATGCATTGGGCACACAGTCAGGTGCCCCTGTACCGCACACCCCACACAGTTCACTCTTCACTCCCCATTCCCGGCGTCGTGCGACAACAGGCCTGTCAATGCCGGGTTCTGCTGTGGGCATCCCGAGCACCCCTGGTGCAGGTTTGTTCGGCATGCTGCAGACCCCTGTATGGGCAAGGTCGCGTTCGCGCAGTGGGACCCCTGGTGGTCCTACAGTGCCACCCCATGTGGCCCCTGCTCAGCCTGCCAAGGCTGTTGGGTCACGGCGGGGCCTCCCACGCATCCACGGTGGCCATGGGACAGTGCTACATGACTGACCTGTCTCCCAGTGTGGGTCCTGTCTGGTGCTGCCCTGTGTGCAATGTGTGTCATGGTGGGCAGTGCACTGCTGAGTGCTATGCTCAACACGCCGACACATGGACCACCTGCACACCCTCCCAACTGCTGTCCACAGGTGCGTGTGCATGATGATGCCTGCATTGTACTGTACACCAAGGTGCAAGGGTGCCCAGCATCTGACACACGTACTTGGACAGTACAGGTGGTGGGGGTGGTCGGTGGTTCTGTGTGTTAGCAATGTCGGTTCTGCTGTGCTGTGCATCTGCCCATGTACGCTCTGTGCCTGGTGTGTGTGTGTGTCCATATGAGTGCTCACCCCTCCCTGATGGTGTGTTTGTATGCCTGGACCCTTCCACTCCCCTGGCCATCATGCACCCCTGGTGTGTTACCCTGTGTGCTTCTGGTTTGCGCATGGACAGTGTTGGTTGCACATGTCCCCTTGACTTACCTGTGTTGTGCATAGTGCTCCTCTGTGATGGTGTCCCGGTGCAGCTGGGCCTGCCGGATCAGTCAGGGGTCCCGCCGTCCTAGGGGGGGGCTGCTCATCACCATCAACACAGCGCCACTGGGCGCCCCCATCGCTGTCCCCTCTTCAACCTGTAGGGCTATCCCACAGTCTTTGGCCATGTTGTGCAGGATGCACAGGCCAGGAATATCCACAGGCCTTTTGGGGCTGTACTGTAGGCAACCCGGAGGTGTCTAGGGCATTGGGCGTGCCTTGAGCATCCCAAACACCCGCCTATGATGTTGCGTGTGGAAGCATGTGCCTCATTATAGCGTTGCTCGATGGGGTCATGGGCACCGGTACAGTGTGAGCAGCCAGGGATGGAGTGGGTATCCACTGTCACCTGTGTGGAGATAGTGGAGATCAGTATCATGTTCAGGTCCATATTGCCCATATCCCTGTGTGCTACTACCATGGCACCTGTGGCATTCCCACCCTTGCCCCGGAGTTTGCATTCCATACATGCGTACTCACCCACTAGATGGCCTGTGGGATGCCTCCTACTCGAATCGATGGCACAGCGGACTGATGCCATATGAAGGCATCATGTGCTCCACCAGGGTGTGTGGCACAGACATTGATTATGCGCCCAGTGGCATCACACACCACCTGGCAGTTGACACTGGGGAAGCCATTTCTGTTCCTATATGCAGCCCCATCGGGGCCAGGTGGCTTGCGAATGGCCACATGGGTGCAGTCTATGGCCCCTAGCATGCCAGGCATACGTGCTACCCTGTGGAACTCCTGCATGTTTGCTGTACGCTCTGCCACGGTGCTGGGGAAATGGATGTGCTCCGGGCATGTGGCAGCAGTGCGCTGAGGAATTGGGTGAGGATGCGTGACGTGGCTGACTGTGTGATGCCTGTGGTGTCCCTGTCAGCCTCTGGAAGGTGCCCGTGGTGAGCAGGCACATGCAGGCTGTCACCTTGGTCTCCACTGACAGAGTGTGACTCCATCGTGAGGGTGCCTGCATCACATCACTGCACAGCTCACAGAGCCGCCTCAGTATTGCCCTGTTCAGGCTGTACGGGCCCACGATCTCTACATCTGTGTACAGCTCATAGCTGATGCGGGCATGGTACTGCCTGTTGGGGGCGTACCGCTGACGGGCCCTTCCATGGCCTCGTCCCCCTGCAGCTTGCATTCTCACCCCCCTCATTACAGCTTCCATGTGGAAGCTAGCACTGTCCATCTCCCTGGCTTCTGACCCCCCCTGGCTGGTGTTGCTGTGTTACCCCCACTGTCCTGACTGCTACTTCCACTGCACCGAGCACCCCCCGCTGGCCTCTGCAGCCTATGACCCACGCTTGCCTTGCCTGCCCTAGCCTGTCACTGTCTGTCTGTCTCTCTCTCTCTACCCCACTTGGCATCCTTGTAGCGTTCTTGCGCCACTTCCTTGAGCCTTTTTATTTTGGCTCATTTCCGCTAGTGCGCAATTTCCAGCTGTTCTGCTGTTGCGCATTGCGCAAGTCTTTGAATATTGCATTGCGCTCTTTATGCATAGATCCACCCCCTTCAGTTGCGCATGCCTTCATTTGCATTGCGCTGTTAGCTCATTGCATGCTGGTATAACTGCCTCCTGCTGAATATCGCAAAATGGCGACACTTTTGGACTTCATGATGTGAACCTCTATTAAGTATGGCGCAACCTTTGAATATCCGGGCCATAGGCTTCAATTTCTACATTACTGGAATAAATGTGTTGAATATAGTTTACAAGAGACAGTACATTTACCTTTTTTTTCCTTTTTTTTTCCCTTCCTCCCTTTCTTTAAAAAAAAAAAAATTGTCTATGAAATCTGATTTCAACTTCTGTTCAATGTGCGTTGATATAATTTATCTAATGTTAGGAAAACCATCGGCTTTGTAGCATTCTCAGACTTAATCCGTCCTTTGGTAATGTTTATACTTAATTTTAAAACTTTATGGACTAAAGTCAGATTGTTCAGAAGCTATATAATGGATCCCTATCCCCCACTTCAACATACATGTTGTGGGTCCTCCCCGCTGTTTAGCATTGAAACTCTCCATTTTATAAATTTCAGACATTATTTTCCTGCAATCCTGAACAGTTGGGATCTGAGTCCTCATCCATCGCCTAGTTATTGCCTTCTTGGATGCAATAAAACATGCCGGCAATATAGTTCGTTCCCAGAGGGGAGCATGGTCCGGATAAACTCCCATTAAAAATTGTTCGGCAGTAAGTGCTATAGGTTCTGTAAATAAAGTAGTTAATTTGTTTTGAAAGGTTAGCCAAAAGGGCATAAGGGATGGACAGGACCAAAACACATGACCCAATGTGGTAACAAGGCATCCGCAATTCCTTCAACATTTCCCATACTCGTTAGGGAGGTATTTCATTAGTGTTGACGGAGCCGTGAAGTATCTAGAGCGGCATTTCCATGCAAATTCCCTCCAATAGGGGGATGCGATGGATTTTATCTCTGTTAGAGAAGATCTAGGCCAAGCTTCGTCGGGTATTTCAATTTGGAGGTCTTTATTCCAAGAGCCTAATATGGGAGCTGTGGAAGTAGAGAGCCCTTTCCGAAGCTCACTGTGTATAAGGCCTATCATATGGGATCCCAAGTTTCCCTTATTTGCTTCCATAAAGAGTTTAAGTAATTCTGGTGTTGGGACGGGCAAGGCTGGGGATATTATAGTGTTTCGAAGGATGTGGTTTCGGATCTGAAAATATCGGAATCTATCTGCATTCTTAAGGGAAAATAAAGATTGGAGTCTATCGAATGGGATGACTCCGTCCGAGGAGAGGAACTGGTAGATATGAGATAAACCAATATCTCGCCACTGTGCGAAAATGTGGTCTATATAGTTAGGGGTAAACTTTTCGTCTTGGGATATTAGCTTACAATATTCGCATGTTTTCAGGCTAGGCCCTGCTTTTCTGATCTGCTTCCAGATCTTATATGTCTGAGATGTTATTCCTGTTAGAACTGAAGGACTAAGAGATCCATCATCTGAAGAAAAAAGGATCTTTTTTTATGTCATGTAGATCATTGATCTGAAATTCTATGGTTTTCCATGGAGAGTTATAAGATTCGGTCAGCCATAGGATTAAAGTTCTTAAAAACGCGGATTGGGCATATAAATAGAAATCTGGAAGGTTCAAACATCCTTGGGATAGTGAAAGTTTTAGGATGGATAATTTGATTCTGGGACGATTCTTTCCCCATATAAAGTTCAATAGGATTCGGTTCTAGGAAGTGAAGTAGAAGTTTGAGGGAAAGTAGGGGATGGTCTGGAGTAGGTACAGTATCCGAGGGAGGATGTTAATACGAATTATTGAGATTCTTTGATGTAGTGGGGTATATATTGAGGACCACCTGTCTAGGTCCACCTGGATCTGGAGTGTTAAGGGTTCATAGTTAATCACTTCTAAGACTCCCGGGTCGGTGGGAAGTTGGTGGCCTAAGTATTTTATTTTAGAGGCTCGCCATCTAAATGGGAAGGTCTTTTTTAGCTGAGAGGGTGGAGAGAAGTTGAACGTTAAGATTTCTGTTTTGTTTATATTCAGTTTGAAATCAGATAATTTTTCAAACTGGGATAACATTTTCCATGTAGAAGGGATGGATTGTGAGGGAGATAGCAGGGTTAACATTATGTCGTCAGCAAACATTCCTATTTTGTATTCTTGTTGGCCTATCGGGATTCCTTCTACTGAAGGAGTATTACAAAGTAGGGCAGCTAGAGGCTCTATTCATAGGGCAAAAAGATAAGGGGACAGTGGGCAGCCCTGTCTTGTCCCTCTTTCTAAAAGAAAAGGCTAGGATAGTGAACTGTTGACATGGACATATGCCTTGGGGGATCCATATGTATTTTTTAAGCATGTTATGAATTGTGGGGGGAAATGAAATATTTTAAAGGTTTCCCATAAAAAGGGCCATGACACACGATCAAACGCCTTTTCCATGTCTAAACTAATAAATACCGAGGGAATTTGTCTGGTACATACATGTTCTTGTAGTAGAAGAGTTCTACGAATATTATTAGATGTATTCCTACTTTTAATAATGCCAGATTGGTCAGGATGTATACTGTGGGGTACTATATTTTCGAGTCTAGTTGAGAGAATAGCCATATAAATTTTGTAATCAATGTTTAGTATTGAAATTGGACGATACTATCTTGGATCTGAAGGGTCTTTGCTAGGTTTTATTATCGGTGCTATCATTGCATAATCCCGGGGGGGGGGGGACAGACCACCCTGGGAGATCTCGTTAAAGAGAGCATGAAGTTTTGGGGTTAGGTATTTTTTGAATTTCTTGTACCACTCCGGTATATAACCATCTGGTCCTGGGCATTTCCCTATTTTTATTTTTTTTATAGATTTTCTATTTCTAATATCAAGATTGGAGATTCTAGGGACTTAATTTGGAGGGAAGAGAGAGAGAGTGGGAAGGTTTGCCTGTTTTAAAAATTGTATCGTTTCAGACTGGGAGAGGATGATGGGGAGAGAGTATAATTTGGAGAAATATTCTGTGAAGGCCTTTTGGATATGATTCTCAGTATGGTGAGTCTGTCCTGAGGTAACATTCTTAAGTCTAAGAATAGTTGATGTAGCCTTTCTAGCTCTTAATCTATGAGCCAAATATTTGCTACTCCTAGGCCCTCCTTCGTGGACCGTCTGATGAAAATAGTACAAAGACTGCTGAACTTTGTTATCAGTTATTTTCTGGAGCTCAGCTTTCATGTTTCTTACTAAAAGCTGCACTTCAGTGTCTTCTTCCCGATATAGCATCTGGCAATTTTTTAATAGAGTTGACAATCTGTGATATTCAGAATCCCTCTCCCTATTTTTCTTGGACGAATAGGATATCAATTCTCCCCATATAGTAGCTTTTACAGCATCCCATTGTATGGCTTGGGGTATGGTTGGATCTGAATTTTCCGAGAAGAATCGGGAAATCCTGTAGGAAAGGCCCTTGATGTATTCCTGGTCAGACAGTATAGCAGGATTAAGTCTCCAGAGAGCCCTCTTCCTCTCTCTCTCCCAAGATCCAGAGAGATGGTCAAAGAATGATGGTCTGATATTAGTTTGGGACCTATGCTGATATCTTGAATTAAGGATAGATGCTCACATGTTGTGAGAATGTAGTCTAGTCTAGAATGAGTTTTAAATCTTGGGGAGTAATAAGTGAAACCTGGGCTAGAAGGTTATATCCGATGCCAGACATCAATCAACCCTAGGTATTCAACAGTAGATCTGAATTGTCTGTCCGTCTTGTTATTTCTGTAATTTTGGGGATTTGAGCAGTCTATATGAGGGGTTAATGTCAAGTTCAGATCTCCCCCCATGATTAATTGCCCCTGAAGGAGATTGAGCAAAGTGGATATGAATCCTCTGTACATTGGGAAATTAGATTGGGGGGGGAATAAACACTGGCTAGTATTACTTGCTTACCATATAGTAACCCCTGAATTATTACATAGCGACCATGGACATCTACGTGTGTTTGCTGGATGTCCAGGGGAGTATTCCTGGGAATAAGGATTGCTGTTCCTCTTTTCCTCCCTCTGGGGTGGGATGAGGCTACCACCCTATATTTGCCTCCCCAGTTCAGCTTGAGATGTTCTGTTTCAGAGAGGTGGGTTTCTTGTAAAAAAATTAGGTCTGTAGATTGTTTAGATAAGTATTGCATAAGCCTTGCACGTTTGATTGGGTCATGTATCCCATTAATGTTGTGGGATAATATTTTTATGGGATTTAGCATGCACATTTTTGTTGGGGTTTAATGGTTAATTTTGTGTTGCTTTTTTCTCTCCAGGGTGAAGATGAGGAGTTTCGTCCGGACCATGCTACCCCTCCCTTGAAGTAATTCTGTAGCTTCAATGTCAAGCATATAAATTTGCCATATATTTGTTTCAATAAAACACATTTATACTGCATTGTTCCATTGTGTGTGTGTTTTTTTTCACCCCCCCCCATCTGACATCTCTTGGGACGCCATAGAACACAGTTAAACGCGTGATCATAAGCTTGGTCAGTGAACAAGAATAAGTACAACCAACAAGTAAACCAAATAACACATTTGAAATAGAATAAGTTGAACTGGTTTGGGGTGTATTTAATATACACCCTTGAGTCGAGGTACAAACCTATGTACATTTTGACCTCCAATTGGGAGGAGCTCAACTGGAGCTTCTCCTGGGGGTCTCCCGTCTGGGGAACCATTTGGACCCGGGGTGGACAGAGGGGTTCCTAACTTGACCCTGAACAGAATTACATTCAGGATCAGGAATAGAGCCCCTAAGGGAGTGATATCGTGATCACTCCAGAAGTGGTCCGGTGTCATCGTTTTGTCAGACTAAACAGTATTTTAGGGAGACTCATTACCTTACCTAGTCTAATTAGACTCAGCATATGTGAGTTAATAGATAGGAAGATGGATGGGGTCTTTATTAGTAGGTGATTGCAGCTTAAGACCCATAGCTGTTTGTCAGTTACCTGTTTTAGGAAATGATATTTGGGATCAGAAAGCTATAGTCTGCCCCAGATCCGGAAGTTAGTCTGTGGGAGCACCCATCTCTGTTCTGATTCGCACACTCTCACAGGATACTCTGAGGTGTTCTATAATCACCATTGTTTCACCAAATTAGATTCATTGGTGAGATGGGATGATGGTGCCCATGGGGGGGGTAATAAGGCCCACCATCAGGGGTGAGGAAAGGAACCACCCATTCTATTGGCTGTCCCTTGTAGGATCCCCTTCGCATCCTCTCTCCAATTCCCAAACAACCCATAGTGAATGAATCTATTGTGAAATGTCACTTAGGGCTGTTTAAATTCAGCTCATCTATGTTGAGAATGCCTATGGGATCATAGGTCTCAGTGACCGTCAATTAATTGTTGGGGGGGGCACTTCACCTGTCAACCATCCCCAACAGTGGGACATCGCATCGAACAATAGGGTATCAGGAAGAGGGGGGATTTGCTATTTCTGTGGTTGTCTGGTGAAGGAGACATCAAAGGATGTGCCAAATCCAGAAAACCTCTCCTCTCCTCTCTAGGTCAACATCTATACCCTTCCCCATAGCATCAAGAACCACTAGAGCGGGCTTAGTGTGGATATATTAATGGTATGGAATACACTAGGGACCACAGGAATTGAGTGTGAAGGGCCCAAGGAACCAATGTGCTGAGGAGACTTGTTATCAGATTGGGAGCAGTAGTTCTTCGGGTGGTGAGGGGGGGGGATCTCCACCCCCCCCATCTATACTGTTTGAGGAATGTTTTTCTTCCCCCTTTCTTCCCCTTTTTCTTTTTGCTTAATGGCGACATAGATCCCAGGGCAAAGGGGGTCTTTTCCTGGACTAAGGTATGAACGTGGAATCCATATATGATTGGGAAAAAACCTCCTCCCCTCCCCCCCTCAGCACATTAGAGACCTCTGAATCATTATATGTCTTTATTCAGTTCGTAAAAAACTGTATGAGATCCAGGTTAATACTCTATGTCTTGCCTCTTTAGTTAAGGTACAAGACCAAGGTTTACCCCAGTGTGATGTGGGTGGGACCTGGGAGATTCAGCATGAACGCCGGAGACATGGGGAGGGACAAAAGGAGCACGGTCATGCCGCTGGCCAGAGAGCCTTCGAGAAGAAAGTACAGCATTCCCTAATAAGGGGGAAACCCCACAATCAAGGAAACTGCTTAGAGTCCATGTGGCAACCCAAGGCCAAATTCAGGTTTAAAGTGAGGTAAATGTTTGCCTGAACTCATTTATTCCACTCTTACTCATCGGCCATGGCAGATCAGCTTCACCTTCTCTCGCCGCCCAACCTCTCGGCCACTGAATATTTCCTGCCCCATTCCACTTACCCCACCAGGCATGTTTCTTCTCGGATGCCTCAGACAGGGGCAAATGAATTTCAGTATTGCTGGAGGTGCTGTATAAATTCAGAAATTGATAAGATTAATCCACAAATGATTGAGTGTATTCCCCTTCCCCCCAGCATAGTAGAGACCTCTGAATCGTTATGCATCATTAATCAGTTTGTGTAAACTGTAAGAGATCCAGGTTAATACTGTATGTGGAAATAGCAGACTCCACATCTTGCCTCTTTAGATTAAGGAACAGGACCAGAGTTTACCCCAGTGTGGTGTGGGTGGGACCTGGGAGACTTAGCGCGAGCACTGGAGATATGGGGGGGACAAATGGAGCACAATCATGCTGCTATCTGGAGATCCCTTGAGGAGAAAGCGCAGTATTCCCTAGTAAGGGAGAACTCCACAATCAAGGAAAATGCTTAGAGTCCATTTGGCAATCCAGGTCCGAATTCAGATTACAATGAGGTGAATGATTGCCTGAACTCATTTATTCTACTCTCTTTGGTGCCCACGGTGGATCAGCTTCTCCTGCCCACCCCACCAAACCTCCTGGCCCACTGAATTTTTCCCAGTCCATTCCACTTACCCCACCAGTCAAATTTCTTCTCGGATGCCTCAGGCAGGGGCAAATGAATTTCTGTATTGCTGGAGATGCTGTACAAGTTCAGGAATCAATGGAGTTGATTGAAGTGCTTGCTGCTTTTATTGTCTGGAGAACTGCTTCAGGCACTGGGTCATCATCTCTTTAGTTTTATCTAAGATAATCCCATTTGATTGCAGGTCTGTTGCCGCCTTCTGAGATGATGAATAGGTCTGGGTTTCCAAGTTGAGATGGACCACCAGTTTGGCCGGGTAGGGGGTTTTGAATTGGATCTGCTTGGATCTCAGAATTGGGAAGAGAGGGCCATATTCTCTCCATAATCTTTGTGTTAAAGGGGTGGAGTCGTTATCGAATAAGAGCCGAGCTTGGCCCCACATAACTTTTCCTTTTTGCCACGCTTTAGAGAGTAGGGTTTCCTTTGTCTGAAAACTGAGGAGGCGTATAAGAAAGGAGTGTGGTCTGGCTTCTGAGCGTGTGGGTTTGGGGCCTAGTGCATGGTGCACCCTCTCGACATCAATTTGAAATGCGGGCTGGAGAGATAATGCCAGCCGAAGAAGGTAGTCTGCAAAGGTGTGCAGGTCGTTCCACTCCTCACCCTCCGGGATCCCGAATATTCTTATATTATGACCTATGACCCCTATTCTCTGCATCTTCCTGATGGGCTGAAATAGCAAGCTGTTCTGAGAGGATGCTACGAACTACCTCCTTGAGGTCATCTATACGTGAAGAGTTATGAGTGATCTGTTGGTCAGCTTCAGCAGCTCGAGATTCGAGGTGGGTGATTTCTTCTCTAAGGTTTTTGAGCGATTCTCTGACTTCTCCTCAGAAGTCTGTTATAGCTTGAAGGATGGTTTCAGCAGAGGTTTCAGTAATCTTTTTTTTGGGCTTAGATTTCTGTTTTTTTTTCTCCAGGCCCGGTGTGCTCTTGGAGTGAGCTTCTCCGTCATCTGATTGTAGCTCTTTCATGTCTGCATTTTCTTGCAATCGGTAAAAAACAATTCCGTGACATTTTTGCCATGATGCTGTACTGAGTTGAGCTCTTGAAGAAAATTCATGTTTTAGGTAAGTTTTGGAAGTTTTTGCTTGTTTGTTTTGCAGTTGAAGGCAGGAGTTCTCCCTATGTGCGACTTCACGAGGGCATACCGGAACCGGACACAAATTGTTCTTGATAAAGAATGTGAAGCACTCTCACTGCTTCACCAAAGTGCATAGAGAAAGGAAAGGAACAATCTGACCTGGGTTGTTCTCATATGAAGGAAGACACTCGCACTATTCCATCAATTTCACAATAACATAATTGGACCTCTGCTGCAGCCAAACAAAAAACCCACTTCAGTCTTTCAGCCTTATTCAGGTTTCCAACAAATGGGAGCTACCCAACTGAAAAAAGTTCTCACCACGGTCGTCCCCTGAGAAGTTACTAGAAAAGTCAGGCCACAACTGGTTCCAAGCGAGCAGGCTCTCCAGCCCGCCCACCAAAAAACCCAGGAACCACAGGCACACTGGAGCCTGTCCTCCGACAGCACCAGCCCCAGTCTCCCCTCGCAGCCAACAGCCCCAGTAAACCTCCCTAGGTTCGGACCAAGTTCAGCCAAGCTCACTGTGGAAACCAACACTCCGGGATCAACAATACAATTGCTACAGTCCACAAGGCCCGTAAACAGGAACTGCTGAGTCTCTCAGACCAGCCTCAAAGTCCCGATAGCACTACTCCGGGCTGTAGCTCCAAACACTCCATAGAACCCACAGTGCAGTCCCGAGGCAGCACAAATCCAGTGGTCAAGCCCACAGTCCCGAACAGCAGACTCCCAGCTCTGGGTAGCACAAATAACAAAAAACTTCCTAGGTCTTGAGTCAAAATAATCCAAAAGGTCTTAAACCTGCTCCTGAGCATCTCTCGATCTTGAAGAGTTATCAACGTTAAGAAGATAGCAACACACTGTTGCTATTCCTGCCAACAACTACCGGAAGATATTTTGCATAACCAATAACAAAATAAAACAGCAAAAAATGAAAATAAAGCAGCAAAACATAAATATAAAAACTAATAAAATAAGCTAATCTACTACTGCTATGGCGTGGTTAGCCCAGCGTGACCGTCATCTTGAAATCTTGTTGCAACTAGTGAAACCTTTTCTCAAATATACCTTAACAGACATGAAATAGGATATTCAGAAGGCTACAGTGTTTACCACTGTTTTTTTTTTAATTTATTTCTGGACAGCTTAGTGCAGTGTAACTAGAGAATATGAGCTCCACAACCTATGTCAAATTTCATGTACAGCAGCTTCGTGAGCTGTACACTGAGAGGTGGATTGTCCATGAGGGGCTGACAAAGAGTGCACTTATGGAAGCCCTGTTGGTGCATAACTGAATGCCAGGGGGGCAGACGGTCCCAGAGGTGCACTGCCCAATACCTGGTCAGCAGGCCGTCACCAAGGATGGTGACTCAGGTAGTGAGACTGATGTCCCAGTGGCTGAGGAAGGGGGGAACTTCATTGCACAAGCAGGAGGAGCTGTGTAATCCAGTCAAATTTGACTTGAAATCCTGAAGGCGGAGCTTGCACCGAAGGATGCCAACCTGCAGAGAGCACGGCTGGAGGCTGAGGATAGGAGAGGGCCAGACAGCATGACATTCAGATGCAGGAGGAGAGAGCAAGGCTGGAGGCAGAGGAAAGAGAAAAGATTCACCTGCATGAGATCCTTATGGGAGAGGAAAGAGCAGAGCGAGAGAGAAAGAGAGATACAGAATGACAGCATGAGATCAAGATGGAGAAGTTGCACCAGCAAACACCACTGCAAACTATAAGTAATGGCAAAGAGGGTTCAACCCAGAAAGCCACAATTAATTCTAAAATGTTCCCACAATACCAGAAGGGAGATGATCTAGATTTTTTTTTAAATCATTTGAGAGGGTTTGTGGGCAGTTTAAATTGGACAAGGCTCCCTGGATGATCCACTTGACCCCATTGCTTGCTAGCCATGCTTTGCATGCATTTGCTCAAATGGACAATAATTATTTCTTGGACTATGATAAAGTTAAAAGAGTGTTATTGAAATATTTTTGAACTGATTCCTGAGGCTTATAGATGGAAATTTAGAGAACTGAGGAAAGGCCTAGGAGACAGCTATATAGAACTGCATGTCCCAATTTGTGCCTATTTAGACCATTGGGTAAATGGGGCTAAAATGAGGACTGTAGAGAAAATTAAAGATTTAATTGTAAGGGAACAATTTCTTAAAATTGTACCTGATGACCTACGCATATGGCTGCTGGACCGGGCATGCAACTCTGCAAAGAAGGCAGCAGAAAGTGTTGATTTGTATATGGCCAGCAGACCACATTCACTGCATAAGAAAAACGAGGGGGAAGCATATGATTTTAAGGGGAATCAAAGGGGGGCAGCATAAAGGAAGCCAGCCTGCACCTAAGCCCAAAACCAAACCCACCAGTTCTAAGGGTAACAAGGAGCCATGGCAAAGGAATGCTAGATTTGCCAGAAAGTGGGGCATCTATCCTATGACTGCCCTATAAACAGGAGTAAAGGGCAAAAGCCTTGGGGAGGGGTGACCAAGACAATACACATCAGCTGGTAAACTGTGCACACACTGTAGTGCCACCAAACTTTATTGGAAAGGGACCTGGGGGTAATCATATCAGATGACCTAAAGGTGGGCAAGCAATGTGAGAAGGCAGTAAGGAAGGCTGGGGGGCTACTGGGATGCATAGGGAGAGGCATCAATAGTAGAAAACAGGAAGTTGTTATCCCTCTGTACAGACAATTGATGAGACCCCATCTGGAGTACTGTGTGCAGTTCTGGAGACCCCATCTCTGCAAAGACATAGACAGAGTGGAGGCTGTCCAGAAGAGGGCAACCAAAATGGTGCAGGGTCTGCACCAGAAGACATACAAAGAAAGACTAAAAGAGCTTAATATGTATACCCTTGAGGAAAGAAAGAGAGAGGGGACATGATAGAAACTTTCAAGTACCTTAAGGGAATCAACAAAGGCCAAGAGGGTAGCATCTTTCAGAAAAAGAGATATGCAAGGACAAGGGGGCACAATCTGAAGATAGAGGGGGAAGGCTCAGAGGTAATGTGAGGAAGTAATTTTTCACAGAGAGGGTTGTGGATGCATGGAACAGCCTCCCTGAGGAGGTAATTGAGTCAAGAACAGTGGGGGGAATTCAAGAATGCATGGGACAGACATAAGGCAGTCCTAGTGGGGGGTAGGAGGAAGTAAGCTGTTGGTTAACTAGGATCTGCAGCTTATCTGTTAGGTAGGAAAATGGGCAGACTAGATGGGCCAAGCGGTCCTTATTTGCCATCAGATTCTATGTTTCTATGTACCTCCACCAAGCATATGCATCCTATTGTAATCAATTAGACAGTAACACAAAGATTAAGGGATTGAGGGCCATAAGCATATAGCACTGGCTGGGTTTGCATTGAGCAATGTTCATATCCTTGGGTCCGTGCTTCAGGAGAATGGGTTGCCTCCCACATCTCCCCTCACCTTCTCTCCTATTTTAGTTCCCTACTTCATTTATCTTCTTCAACACTACATTTTCACATCCTGCAATTGCCTCTGACCCACCCCACCTTCACTACCTTTCTTTTTCCCCACTACTGTTCTATTTTTCCAACTTAACTCCCCCTCCACCCCTTCTTTGACATGCTGTAAGCATATAGCACTGGCTGGGTTTGCATCAAGCAGTGATTATACCCTTAGGTTCCACGCCTGAAGGGAATGGCTTGCCTCCTTCACCCCCCCACCCTCTCTCTTATTCTAGTTCCCAACTTCCTTTGTGGAAGCACGAGATATTAGCATTGGCGATTGGGTGCCTACAATAACGGCAACCCAATCCTCGGCACATGTCTGCAGGGCTACAGTAGGATAGGGTGGCCAGATGGGTGGGTCGGCGAATATAGCGATGGGATGTCGCTATACATATGCGTGGGGGAGCGAGCACGCAGAGCGAGGGGCAGGAGGATATGTAAGGGGTGGTGCCATGGTGGGTTGCTAAGCCAACCCATGGCATGGTGGTGGGCTGGTGGCGTTGGTGGGCAGGATACTGGGTTCGGTCCAGGCACTGGTGCATTTTATTGCGCCTGGCGGAGCCTTTTTATTTTCATCCCCCACCTTTTGGACTGAGAATCACTTAAGTGAGAATGCCTAAAGAGGCACAGCCCCCATATAAAACATTAAAAAAGTAAGCCTCCAGTGCTGTTCTGCTGTGCGCCGGGGTGTCAGAGTGCCAAAATAAATTTTCGACACTCTGACTTTGCGATAACAGCGATCGCCTTTAGGCTTTCACCATTATCACATAAACCCTCATTCACATTATGTAGTTGTTTCCATCATGTAATTCCTCTCCTGTGCATTACGGTCTTCCTCCCTTTTATTTCAGGTACTAGCACCATTATTCTGTCCCCCATCTAACTCCCTACTTACTCCCTTTTTTTTCCCTTTTAGTTCCCCTTTCGGGTTGTGCATGGTGGAGGGATGAAGGTTCACCTTACTCCCACCATCTCTCTCTCTCCCATTTTTCCCAGGCAGGCAAAGCTCACACTTACTACTCAAGGGTTAACCCAGGAAATGTTATCAGTGTTAAAGTGTTTTGTGTTATGTATATGATTTATGTTTTTGAGTAAGCAAGTATGGGAGTGTATTTATATACATTTAATTTGTATCTGTGTATGTGTAATACATATATATATGCTCATAACCTATATCTGGATGATAAGTGCTGCCTACCTTTGCCACAGATATGTTTGACATAGCATTTTATGTAGTTTATTCTATGTCCAGGCTTAGCTCTATGTATTTGTACTCTGATTGTTTATTCAAATGTTTTCCCTTTCCCCCAGGATGCACCTGGAAATGAGCTATTGTAGTTCTCTTTCTTTTGTAGTTTCTTTGTAGCTACTGTTTCTTTTTCACATACAAGATTCTCAACCTAGAGCAGTATATGGTTGCCCCAATGTGACATTTTAGTACCCTTTATATATGTGCTGATAGTTCCTGTTAAAGCCACCGTTTGTGCTGTGAGGATGATTTAAATAGTGGTGATGAGTGTTTGTAGTTTACTATTCATTCAACGGCTAATGATGGCTCGGAAAAATGTTTTACTTTTCTTATTGAGCCTAAAAGTTTTCTCTGTTAGTCATGACCAGCATAAGTCAGTGCCATTTTATTTTATTTCCTATTAGCTAACTGCATGTTGTAGAGCAATACTTGATAGCAATATCCAGTGGAAGTAGGCACAATAAGTGCTTTATACTATCAGTTTAAGTGTGGGGAATACCTCCTACCCTGGTGGAGGAGGAAAGCTTCTGGACATTTGTTCAAGACTTTGATGACATTATTCCATGCAGCTCATGACATATAATGCTATCTGTCGCTTTGTTCTCAAAGCCCCTTCATTAACCCAGCACTGCACACTCTACCAGTCCTTAGGATGGCTCCCTCTCCAGGCACACCTTGACTATGCCACAGGCTACCTGGTGGATAGTGTTCCTAGAAGTAACCAACTATCCCCCTGTGCTCCCCTACTCATAAATAGAGTGACCACTAGACCTCTTGGGGCCTCCTCCATTCCTACCCTTGAAGTTCCTTGGGTCTCTACAGTGATGGGCAGTAAGGCTTTTTCCGTATCTGCCCCCTCCCTCTGGAACTGTCTTCCTGCATCCATTCGTACATCTCCATCCCATGCTTCTTTTAAATCTAACCTGAAGGCCTGGCTACTGAAAGAGTCCACCTGCATATGCTCACTGGGCTGCGTAGGAACCCGAAGGCAGCCATAAACCTTCCATAACTATAGCCATCATGCCCCCCCTTTCGTTTTCCCCGCACATGCCCCCAGCACAACCTACACATGTGACTCTCATGCTGTCTCGCACAGCCAACCAGAGAGGCTGTCTCGACTCGACCTGCTCCAGCAATCTGCCAGGACAGGCGTGTTTACCTAGACTAGATGTCAGCAGTCTGCTGTTTTTAGGATGCACCTTGTCTAATTTGTGCAAATGCTGATCTACAATTTCCTTTATACTGCTGCCTGTAGTTACTCTGTTATATCTTTATTTTGCCATGCCTGTATACAATATGTAAATAATGTCTGTTTTTCTTTTCCATGAATGTTTGTATCATCTGTATACCAAAATGTAAATTGTGTCCACTGCTTGTTTTTCATGCATAGCCACCTTGTGGCCCAGGTCATGACTGAAAATAGTCCTCTGGACCAGTGCACTTAAATGGTTACCAAAAATGTAAATAAATGGTCTCTTTATATAGCTTCTTATGGGATTATTATAAGAATTAAATAATTTTTGTTTCCCCCCACTAAGATGCATCGTAAAGCATTAGACTAGATTTTATGGTAATATTAAGAGGAGTGGTGCCCTTATGGCATAGATATTATTATGTACTGCAGATCAATGTTTGTGTCTTTTAAATATATATATATATATATATATATATATATATATATATATGTTTGTTTTAATAACAAAAAACATAAAGTTTTTTTTTTAAAAGAAGATGGTTAACAGGTGAGGGTCCCCATACATACTTTTAGGATCAGAGGAATGATACAAGGCTGCTAAAATTGTGGTGATCTCACTGCTTCAATGCTTCAGTGTGAGTGGATCAAACCAAAAAGAGCCATAAGAAAAGCTTCTATCCTCTAAAAAAAAAAAATGGTATTTTATTATATTTGATTTAACCTGAAAATACAAAATAGTAATAAGGAAGTAAAACATCAAGATGAAATTTCAGCATACTTCAACCATACATTAAAGCCCAGCCACAATAAAAGCTTCCATCTTCTTCAAAGCAATTAATTTTATTTTGATATATTTAACCCACAAGGGAACCTAAGGCTGAGACCATGGAAGATGAGAGGGTCCTCCAGAAGGGAGACCTAGGGGCAGGAGGTAGAGGATCCCAGTGGAAGAGGAAGCTACTCCTAGTGATGGACTCAATAGTCCAAGGAACAGATCTAGGTAGAGGTAGCGGGGAGGGGAGAGGAAGGGAGGTCAAGTGCCTTCCAGGAGGCACAGCTCAGAGGAAGGGGGCAAATCTATAGGATCACTACAACGGTAGCAAGGAGGGGGGAACTCGTGGTCATGGTCCATCTGGAGACAAATGACCTAGCCAGAGAAGAGGCGAGTATAGACCAGATGCAGGAGGACTTCAGGGGGTTGGGTAGGTAATAAGTATGCCCTTCTCTGAACTGCCTCTACCCAGCCTATGTTCTTGCAGAGATGCGGCCTCCAGAACTGGACAAAGTACTCCAGATGAGATCCCACTAATGATTTGTACAGAGGCATCACCATCTCCCTTCTTCTTCTGGTGATACTGCTCCCTATGCACCCCAGCACCCCATTAGCTCACCCCACAGCCTTGGTCATCTGATATGATTACCCCCAGATCCCTTGAAGTGGACTCACATGACTGATGTAAATTGCAGTGTGTGTGTGTGTGTGTGTGTGTGTGTGTGTGTGTGTGTGGGGTGGGTATAGTATTATTGGTATGGCCTGTGGTTTTCATCTCTTATCTAGGAAGTTGTTAGCTGGAGAAAGAAAAACAAGAATTTACCAATGCCGAATGTTATCTTGCTGGCACTGGCATTGGTAGTGTAGAAGTTAGAGAGATGCATAATATGAATGGCAGTGAAGTATTGAACTGATGCCAACCCCACCCACACCCTGCAGAGACTGATAGGCATTAGGGTGTGCCTTTGGAATGCTATTATGTCTCCCTCCATTTCACCTCACTCTACCCTGCAGACACCAACAAGTGTCGTGGTGTGCCTTGGGGTCTTCGGTCCTTATGATCACCCCATTCTATAAGGAAATACACTGAGATGGGTGCAGTATAGGAAAATGGGGAGAACTTTGGGGCGAAGAGTCCAAGGCACACCTCGATGCCTGTCACTGGCTACAAGGTGGGGTTGGGGGTGGAATGGCTTGAGCATTACAACCGACAATCCCAAGTCACACCACTGATGCCTGTCAGTCTCTACAGGGTGGGGCGTTACAGTTGGAAACCCTAACGTCCCAGGCATTTGTTGGTATTTTCACTCCAAATTTTCAACATGGGCTTTTTGTGACCCCACCTCATGAACAGTGGCACTATTAGTTTATCTGCCGAAAAGTTATATACAGCGACTGCGCTATTTGGTGCCACAGGTGTGAAAACACATTTTGGGCAGGATGTGAAAAATGACAGCTATACTGTTCATGAGGAGGTGTAAAAAAATGGCAGTGTTGAAAACCTGGATTGAAAATATGAAAAATTGGTGAAGTCACAAGTGTGCATAGAAACTGTGCAACGCATGCCTGTAACATATTTATTTGGGGGATTTTTGTAATCAGATTTTCAACATAGGCATTTTGGGACCTCCGCTCATGAACAGTGGCACTGTGATTTTGTTAATCTGTCCCAAAAGTTGATTTCCCACGGCAACCATGCCATTGTGTGCCACATGTGTGAAAACACTTTTCAGGCAAGATGTTCATAAGGAGGTGTGAAAAAATGGCAATGTTGAAAATCTGGTGTGAAAATATTAAATATTGTCGAAGTTACAAGTGTGCGAGGAAACGGCATAATGCACACTCCTAACTCAGTAATTTTGGGGAATGTTTTCACCAAATTTGCAACACAGGCTTTTTGGGACCCCACCTCATGAACAGTGGCATTGTCATTTCATTAATTGGTCCCAAAAGGTGATTCCACGGAGTGACTGCAAAATCACCTTTTGGGACCAGATAATGAGATGACAGTGTATATATTCATGAAGTGGGGTCCCAAGAACCTCATATTGAACATTTTGAGCCAAAATTCAAAAATGACTGAGATATCCACCTAAGTTGACCCCCCATTGATGCCATTATGTAGTTTACGGCATTTCTTCATTTTGCAGTTTGGCTTTGAAAAGTCCACACGTGTTCCCGCTCTACCAAAGATTGCAGTGCCAGACCTCTGGAGGTAAGTATGGTGTGAGGGGTGTGGGAGGTGAGTTGCATAGAGGGTGGGTGCGGGTGGGGATGGGGGCACAACAGACAAGGAGGGACTGTTTTCTTTTTTCAGGTACAAGAAAAAAAACGGACATTGCGGGAGACGGTTATCTTTCTTTACAGATGAAATAAAATAAATGTTGGGCACACTGGGATGGGATTCCACTGTGCCCCATGATCCCAGTGTGCCCCATGACTTTCGGGGGGGAATGTTGGCCACACTGGGGTGGGCTCCCAGTGTGCCACACAGTGGGGGGGAACATGCTGACATGGTCAACTTTGTGTGAGTGGCGGCACACTGGGGTGGTCTCCCAGTGTGCCACACAATGTGGGGAGGGGTAGGGACATGCCGACATGGGGACTGCATCTCTCACCTCCTGAGACTCCCTGGGTTAGGTGTGTGATGATAAGGGTGAAAAATTAAACTGAGAACCCTATCACTATAAGGAAAAGCTGAGTAATGGCGCACATTTACCGTGCTGACACTGTGACAGATATGGACTCTTCTTTAGCCACTGACACTGAAATAGATCCTGCTGCTTTTGATTTTGGAGACTCACCCATACCTGACCACGACTGCTGGAGCCTGATTCAGAAGCTGGCCAAGCAAAGAAAGGTATTTTCATTACATAAGCTGGACATCAGCTGCGTTCAAGGAGAAGAGCAATATGTCCACCTGGAGGATGACCATCCATTTGGAGAAAAGTCCTAGAGACTGGTCCCTGGGGACACTGAGGATGTCCAGTGGCACCTTCAGGAACTGTTGGTGGTGGGGATTATAAAGGAGTCTAGAAGTCCATATGCATCTCACATTGTGGTGGCAAGGAAGAAGAATGGTGCTGTCCAAAAGTGCATTGACTATAGGATATTGAATAAGAAGACTGTGCCCAACCAGTATATGGTACCTCAAGTAGAAACTGCCTAGCTAGCTTTTCAGGGAGTCAATGGTTCTCACTGCCCAACCTGTGCAGTGGCTACTACCGAATCCGTATGGCAGAGTAAGATATGGAGAAGACAGCCATCATCGGCCCGCTGCGTTTCTACCAATTTGAGAGGATGCCTCAGGGAATCCTGGGTGATCCTGCTTCTTTCCAGAGACTGATGGAGAAGGCAGTAGGTAACATGAATCTACTGGAAATCATAGTGTACCTGGATGACCTGATTTTGTTTTGAAGGATATTCAAGGAGCATGAAGCTCAGCTTATGAAAGTGCTGGACTGGCTGAAAGAGTATATCTTGAAAGTGTCTATTGACAAGTGCCAGCTTTGCCAGCCCTCAGTGAAATACCTCAGGCATATAGTTTCAGCCAATGGTGTGCAGACTGACCCCTCCAAGGTAGAAGCCCTTACTACTTGTACCAGGCCACAAAATCGCAAAGCTCTACAGTCCTTCCTCTGCTTCAGTGGGTACTACAGGTGTTTTGTGAAAAACTATTCCATGAGTCTGTGTCCACTGAATGATCTTACCAAGGGGTATCCGCCTATGAACAAAAAGAAAACCTATTCCAAGAGAGGCTGTCCTCCAAAAGAGTACCTGAGAGCGAATGAACCATTTGATGACCCTTGGATGGATGAGTGTGAAACAGCCTTCAGAGAGATCATTAGGTGCCTGAATGAAGCACCTCTATTGGCTTTTGCAGACCCCATCAACCATATATCCTACACACCAGTGCTAGCCTGAATGGTTTGGTAGTGGTGTTGTACCAAAAACATCCTGAGGGACTTCATCCTGTAGCATTTGCAGTCACAGCTTGTCCCCATCAGAAAAACATTATCCAGTAGACAAGGTTGCGTTTTTGGTGGTTAAGTGGGCAGTGACTGAGAAATTCCATGATTACCTATATGGTGTTCACAGAACAGAACAGACAACAATCCTCTCACCTACATGAACACCACCAACAAGTTAGATGCTGCTGGACATCAATGGCTGTCTGCACTCGACATATAGAAATTGAAATTGGAGCAGATAAGGACCAGTAGGCCCATCTAGTCTGCCCATTTTTTCTGTCTACTGTAAAAGTCGCAGACCTGACTTGATCATTAGCTTTTTGGAGTACTATAGTGGAAAGACCAACATCAGTCCTAATGCCCTATCAAGATGCCTGCATACTGAGCAAACTGACTTCAATGTGCAGCATACAAATGCAGTAATAAAAGTTCTGTGCTCCAAGCCTGAAACCCCAGAAGAGGTCACCCCAGTAAAGCCCAACAGAGCAATTGACACATTGGGAGCTTCCCCAGATGCTATTCCTGATGCTTAATTGAACTTCACTGGGTTGGACCTCTCCTCCTTGTCCCAGCCCAGCAAGCCTGACTTGCAGCTGTTCAAAGAGAGGTTCATGTGTAGAAGTAATCAAAGCTTTAGAGAAGGGACACAATGCAGATAATGTATGTGCAGTCCACCCAGATGTGCACTTACTATTGAAAGAATGGAGCAAGCTATCTTTACAAGATGGACTTTTTTATAAGACACAGCCAAAAGAGTCACAATCCTGAATTGCAGAGAAAACAGTTGGTACTGCCCTGGAAGTACTGCAAGGCAGTCCTTACCTCACTACATGATAAAATGCGGCACCTGGGCTATGAATGCATTTTGGACCTAGCCAGAACCAGATTCTATTGGCCCAGAATAAAGAGAGACATACTGTAGAAAAGCATTGTAGAACTTGTTTAAGATGCACAAAGTGAAACACTTTACCTAAAAGAGCTGCACTCCTTCTCAATATCAAAAAGAAGTGGCCCATTAGAGTTAGTGTGTATGGACTTTCTCTGGTTAAAGCCTAACCACAGTAAGCATTTGTCAATGCTGAACATTTGATGCTTTGGAAGACTTCCGCTCCTGCACTTGGTATATGTCCTTGAGGTACTTGTATGTTTTGTGCCATGTGCCAGACTACCCATCTTGTTAATCAGCCTTCGATGTTGGTGAGTTTCAAAGGCTTTCCTGAAATCAAGGTAGGTGACATCCACTGCCCCTCCTTGATTTACTTCCTTACTGAGGTATTAGGGTTTCCAATCATAACGCCAACCCCAACCCCCACCCTGTAGAGACTGACAGGCACTGGGGGGTGTCTTTGGGTCATCAGCCATAAAGCTCATGCCATTCCACCTCACCCCACCCTGCAGACACCAACAGGCATTGCGGTGTGCCTTCGGGTGTTTGCCCATTACGCTCACTCCATTCCATAAGGAAATAAGCTGAGATGGGTGCAGTACAGGAGAATGGGGTGAACGGTAGAGCTGAAGACATCAAGGCACACCTTGGTTCCTGCCACTGGCTGCAGGGTGGGGGTCAGGGTGGAATGTCATGAGCAAAACGGCCGATGACCCCAAGTCACCCCCCCGATGCCTGTCAGTCTCTACAGGGTGGGGATGGGGAGTTACGGTTTGAAATCATAACACCCCAGGCGTCTGTTAGTACTTTTGTTCCAACTTTTCAACATGGGGTTTTTGAGACTCCACCTCATGAACAGTGACACTGTCATTTCGTTAATCAGTCCCGAAAGGTGATTTCGCACAGCGACTGCACCATTCGGCGTCACAGGTTGGGGGACTGGGGAGACAACAGTGGATCATTTTCTTTTTCACAGGGGAAAAAAAAGACTTTGGGGGACTGTTTTCTTTCTTTTACAGGTAAAGTCTTCGGTGACCATTTCCTTTATTTTACAAGTAAAACCTAATTTAAATTTAGGCACACTGGGGTGGGCTCCCATTGTGCCACAATATGGGGTGTATGCTGACATGGGGATTGGGCACCCTGATGTCGGCAAAGACCAGGTTTTGGGGGAAAAGGGTGCATCCGACACCAGAAGTGGGCATCCCAGTGTCGGGGGGGAAATATGTTTTTATTTAGGCACACTGCGGTGGGCTCCGCCATGTTTCAGTACACTGGGGTGGGCTCCCAGTGTGCCACATAATGGGGGAGAACATGCTGACATGGGGATTAGGCACCCTGATGTCAGCTTTTTGGGACTGTGTGGCGGGCGGCAGGAGCTGCCATGTTTTGGCACACTGGGGTGGGCTCCCAGTGTACCACATAATGGGGGGAGCATGCCGACATGGGATTGGGCATCCCAGTGTTTTTCTTTTTGGGATTGTGTGGTGGGTGGCAGGAGCCGCCATGTTTCAGCACACTGGGGTGGGTTCCCAGTGTGCCACATAATGGGGTAGGGAAACATGCCAACACAGGGATTGGGAACCCGATGTTGGCTTTTCAGAACTGTGTGGCAGATGGCAGGAACTGCCATGTTTCAGCACACTGGGGTGGGCTCACAGTGTGCCACATAATGGGGGAACATGCAGACACGGGGATTGGGCACCCTGATGTCGGCTTTCTGGGGAATGTGTGGCAGGCAACAGGAGCAGCCACCCACTCATTTTTTTACTAAAATGTTTCACTAAGAAAGGCTCACTGAGCAAATGAGTTGCTCATGGAGCTAGTCCTGGGGACAGACTGCTTGGCGCAGGATCTGAAAAGGTTGAGAGGGAGGGAGGAGGTGCCACTGCAATGATGAAACTGCTTGTGATTGCAATGGTAGATTCTTTTCAACTCGTTGGCTCTCTTTGAAGTTCCTCATCATCGACAGCTTCCCATTGATTGGTGGCTGGGGGACACATCCAGTAAAGTGTCCTATGCATTGGGTAGCAGTGCCACACCTCTCCTTTGCCATTACTGTCCCAAAGCATTTGGTGCGCAAGCGCATCAAATGCAAAAACAAGGCCAACATCTTAGAAATAACTGACCACTACACCCTGTATGCACAGGCGCACCCCACAAAGGATCACAAAGCAAGTACTGTGGTGGAAGTATTACAGCAGTTTGTGAACCACTACGGCATCCCCCAAAGGATCCATTCCAACCAGGGCAGAGACTTTGAGAGCAGACCAGTCAAAGAGTTTCTTGCTGCCTATGGCCTTACAAAATCGTACACCATGCCATGCCATCCTCAAGGAGCTCCTTAACCTGAGCATTTTAATCAAACTTTGTTAGACATGTTGGGCACCCTGGATCCCTCTGACAAGTCAAACTGGAGCCAAAAAATGAGTTTCCTGGTGCATGCTTATAATTGCACTTCAAATGATGCCACATAGAGATCACCTTTCTATTTAATGTTTGGACATGAAGCCAGATTGCCTGTAGACTTCTGTTTTGGGGTGTCAGCTAATGGAACCTCTGAAGAGGCTTGTTTAGACTACACCAAAAAATTCAGACAACAGTTACAGAAAGTGTATAAACTCGCATCTGAAGCTGCAGCTAAACTCAGCTAAGCAAACAAAAATAGATTTGATAAGAGAGTCAGACAGAAATATGGGCCTGCAAGGCAAGCACAAGACCTAGGATCACTGGGTGGCAGAGACCTACATTGTGGCAGAACAGATGCCAGACCTGCCTGTGTACAAAATTCAGCAAGAACGTGGTACAGTAGAAGCCTAGAAAAGACTGCACATAGAAATCATTTGCTGCCCATTGGAGAAATTGTGCCTGATCCTGCACCTGCACATGAAACCCCAATAGCAAGAAGGCCAAAGGCCAAGTGTCTGACTGTTCAACAACAAAAGAAAAAGTCAAATTCAGAGTCTAGAACCCTGCCTACAATACCTGAATCAGAGTCTATACCTGTCCAGTCTAATAACAATGAGGAGGAGGAGGAGGATATTTTGTATTGCGACTATGTGCCAGGGCCAAGTCAGAATCTGACTCCAATGCAAATAGACTGGAGAAATTCAAGGCCCTCCAGAAGTACTGCCCTCATTGAGCCTGTACAACAATTGAACTCAGAACCTGTACCCTTCATTTCTGAGGAAAGGCCCACTGTACAGTACAAGCATCTGAGCCTGTGAAGGACAATATAATAGACTTGGTCAGTGGCAAACAAATTTGAGAACTGGTTGCAATGGCTGATATCCCTGACAATGCCCCTCTGAGGGACACAGATCTGGGACAGGATGTAGTGCTACCTGTTCCTAAGGACAAGGCAGTTTTGCCAAAAAGATCTGGAAGAGAACCTAAACCAGTCATTTAGCTCACCTTTGACAGCCTTGGTGCCTCCTCCAATACTGCCCTTTATACATACATATGAAGAAAATAGCAGAAGAAGGCCATTTGATCTATCTAGTCTGCTTGTTTTGCAGGGTTCAGAGCCTGAGCTACTGACCCTGCCCCCTGTTCCCACTCCTTCCATCCTTTACATCATCCTTACCCACAATCCTTACCTTCTCCCTATGCCTATCCCAGCCTATCTTGAAGCTGCCCATGATCTTCAACAAGACCACCTCTTCTGGCAGTACATTCCATGTGTTTACCACCCTCTCCATGAAGAAGCGTTTCCTGACCTCCCTCCTAACCCCCAGCTTAAGACTGTGCCCCCTCATGTTATGGTTGCCACTAAGCTTAAAGAGACCCCCCTTACCCACCTTATTTATTCACTTTAAGTACTTGAAGGTATCAATCATGTCCCACCTCTCTCTTCTGTCCTCCAGGGAGTACAGTGCCCTCAGCCTCTCCTCATATGCCTTCTTTGCTGATCCACTATCATCTTTGTAGCCCTCCTCTGGACCTTCTCCAGCAGGTTAATGTCCTTTCTGAGGTGTGGGCACCAGTACTGAATGTCATACTCTACTGGCCCCGATGTATAGAGGTGAGAGTAGAAGAAGGTAAAAGCATCAATAATTTATTGAGGCTTATATTTAACTCTAACCCCCCCCCCAAATTTGTGTAGCATCTATGGATTTGTACCCCTCTTGCTGCACCTGATATGCAAGCAGCTTGCCACATGCATTCCCTGTTTCATAAAACCAGGCCTTCTTATTGGTCCTCTCTGTCTGATTTTAGTGGACCTCATTATACTTCAGTTTTAATTTTACTAGACTTTGGTACAGTTCTTGATTTCTAGTTGACCAGAAACTTTTTCCAGTGTCTGAATTCAGGTTTCTAGAGGTGCTGGCTGCATTTTACTTTCAGACTTAATTTTGCTGGTGGAGGCTATAGCCGTCCTTCTAATCCCGCCATCAGCATGTCCCAGACCCTGCCTATATCCTCTATGGAGTTTTTATTTCTTTCCCAGTAGCCTTTTATCTTTGTACTCAGTTGTTCTAGGATGTCTTTGTGGTGAAGCAATATTGGATCCAGCTTCCAGTCCCCTTGATTTGAAATATCAACCTGGTCCACCATCCAGACCAGTTTCAAGGGTGCATGGTCTGAGTTAAAAAATCACAAATAGTCACAGGCCATATTACCCCAGACTACCCATGGAGTTGCCAGGAACATGTCTATTCTGGTGTGTTACTGGCAGACTGGGGAATAATATGAATAATCCTTCAATATGGGGTGGAACACTCACCACACATCCTGCAGCTCCATATCCTCCTGCTGAGCTTTTATCAGTTTAGTTGCTTTTCATATTTGGTATAGCTGCATGGACGAGCGGTCCATGTTCCCATCCAGAATTAAGTTAAAGGCCCCCGCGACACACACACACACACTAGTTTGCCTCTCACCTGTCCCAGTTACAAAATTAAGTCCTGAAAAAAATCCAGAGTCATCATAGTTTGGTGTGTAAATGTTCACCAAGACCACCAGTTTCCTATATAAGTACTGTGCACTACTACCCAATGACCAAACTGACACAGATAGTGGTGGTAAATGGTGTTCAATCCTAGGAGAGGGGGTGACCAGTGGGGTGCCACAGGGATCCATGCTGGGGTCAGTCCTCTTTAATGTCTTCATAAGTGACATTGCAGAGAGGCTGAAGGGGAAGGTATGCCTCTTTGCAGATGACACTAATATCTGCAACAGGGTTGACACTCGGAGGGGGGATGAGAAAGGAAAAATAAAAGCAATAGTCAAACTTGTTACTTAGCCAATGCAAGGAGTTTACCCCTTGGACTACTGTTGACAGAATTGGAATGTATTGGAGTTCTGGATGGATGTATCAGTCCACGGCCCTGTAAGGGATAAAAAAGAAATTAGATTAACTTAAAATTATTGTCAGTGATACTGCAGCTGATACAATAGCAATAACAGAAACATGGCATGCAAACAAGGATGCATGGGGAAATAACCTCCTTGGTTACAATTATATCTCTCTCAATAGAGAACATTGAAAGGGGGGTGGTATTGCTTTGTATATTAAATGTGACTTAAAGGTTGTAGACGTAATGAGTGAAATCTGTTGTAATATCCTAGACACAGAAACAATCTGGGTAAAAGTTTCCTACAGTTGATCAGGCAGCTTTATTTTAGGTCTGTGTTACAGACCCCCAAACTCTTCTGTGGATATAACTCATCAGATTTGTTTTTGGGGGAGGAGGAATTGAGCTAACCTGTGATAAGGGGGAAGTTCTGATTATGGGTGACTTCAACATGGGCGATATTGATTGGACTCTTCACACTGCTTCGATTATCAGCCGTGAATTAATTTCTTTATGTAAATAATTAAATATTAATCAGTATGTTTCCAATCCATTTAGAGATCAGAACATTTTAGACACTGTTCTGGCCACTTCCAATATGGAGATTGTGAACTGCAAAACTGTACCACCACTTGGTACAAGTGACCATAATTCTGTGACTTTTAATATAAATTACTCAACCATTATTAATACAAACAAAACTTTCTTTTATGACTACAGAAAATCCAATGTAGCGGAATTCAACTAGCTTTATCTTAAATTGATTGGGACAGTCTACTAAAAGGTTGTCATATAAACCAGATATGGTACCATATCAAAACAGTTATTCTAGAAACTAGCAACATATACATACCAAACTATAAGAAAATACTAAATAATAGGCTCAAACCCAAATGGCTAAACATGAAAATTAGAAGGCTCATAAAAAGGAAAAGGAAAACTTTTAATGAATACAAAAAAATCAGATTATCAGTTAGCCTGGACAACATTTAAAATCCAGCAAAAGAAATATAAATAGGCAATTAAGAAGACTGTGAACATTTTCTGGCAAAGCCTGCACCTAAGGATAATGCTAAAAGTTTCTACAGCTTTAGAAATTCATTAAAAAAACTTCAACATTGGTCCAAGGTGATAATATTATTAGTAGCACAGTTGACATGGCAAATGTGTTTAATACATATTTTTGCAATGTTTATAACCAAAGCAATATTAGTAATATTCTGGCAGAACCCTACAAGGAGCATACCATTATAATCCTGGAAAGTGAAATAAGAGCCAAAATAAATACAGTAACTTAAAATCTGACTGTTCCCCAGGGCCAGATTTAATTAAAGGTACTATGCTAAAAATAATGTGCAATGACTTATTACATCCATTAAAAATGTTGTTTGAAAAAAGTCTTAACTCTGGAGGAGTGCCAGTTGAATGGAAAACAGCAGCTGTGAGTCCTTTGTGTAAAAAAAGGCAATACACAGCTAACAGAAAATTATTGTCCCATCAATCTTACCTCAATAATTTGCAAAATACTTAAAAGTATTATCAAAGATACAATTTTTTTTTATTTATATCAGATTGAGATTAAATGCCTTTGAGTCCAGGACTCATTTTCAAAGGCTCTAAGTCAGTAAAAACAAAACATAACACTTGATACATACAGTGTACAGATAGAAATACAAGGTGCCATACTTAGCCTTACATAAATTGGGGCTTCTCACAGATAAATAATACAAATAGTATCAATTGGGTAGGGAGAGGAAACATACAAGGGTAAAGAGAGGAATACATAGGGGATTCAAATACAAAAACAGCCATCACAAAGAGGGCTGATAGATACAGCAAAGGAACATAATTTGTGACAATGCAGTACAAGCAAAAAGAGTGCTAGATTCGGCCTTGTGTCCCACCCAGATGGACTGAGAGAGCAGACCGGATCCAATGTTAGGTTTGTATGTGTTGGGCACACAGAAAGGTGGGGAAGGGGCTTTCAGCCAGAGGTGGGGGATTGGATGGGGAGAGAGAGGATAGGGGAGTGTGGAGAAGGTGGGAAAAGGAGGGGGTAAGGAAGGAGGTAAAAGACAAAATTTAATAGTGAAAGTGGGAAGATTGGGGGGAACATGGATGGGTAAGAAGGGTTTCAGAGGATGGGTAGGTCAGTGTTTAGAGAAGGCAGGTACAGGTTTTATTAATCTGTAGATAGGATCTGAGCTGTTTTGAATGCACTAATCTTGGCACTATCAGTTAGGGCAACTGGTAGTTTATCATACCATTTTTGGCCCTGGTAGAAAATTGAATTCTGGGCTAGTTTCATTGGTAGTATAGACCAAGAACAGCTCATGTATTGCTAATATTTTATACTTCTATGAAAGAGTTAGCAAAAACCTAGAGCTAGGTATTCCTTGTGATGTCATTTTTTTAATTTTTTTATTTTTTTTTTTAGATTTTAGTGAAGCGTTTGATTTATATTCACATGACGTAATCATCAGTAAGCTTATAGATACTGGACTAAACCTTGTATTTATTAGATGGATTTTCAACTGGTTGATGGGTAGAACCCAACAGGTTGTAACTAATGGAAAAGCATCATCAAGTGGGGCAGTTTTGATTGGGGTGCCACAGGGTTCATTTTTGGGGCCAGTTATTTTTAACATATTCATTGCTGATTTATCAAAAGATCTGTATAGTTGGTCAATGAAGTACGACAACAACAACAAAATCAGAATTAGTAAAACAGTCAAGGACTGTAAAAATAATGCAAGATGACTTAGATAAATTGACAGTTTGGGCAACAAAAACGAATATGCGATTCAATCAGGGCAAATGTAAAGCTATGCACTTGGGTTGTAACAACATCAAATACATGTATACATTATACAACACACATTTAGCAATAACAAACACAGGAAAAGACTTGGGAATATCCATTCTCAATGATTTTTCTAGCAAAGGACAAATTAATAATAGTATTGGTAAAGCAAATAAAATTAGTTGGTTAATTCAAAATCATATTATTCAAGAACATTGAGTGTGTTATTACCACTGTACAGGTCTTATGTCTTACCCAACTTGTGTTCAACCTTCAGAAAGTGCAAGTACCACGCTAAAACATTTGGCTGCAGGACTTTGAAGAGAGGGTCCATCCTGCATCTCACCTCTGGTGTTTGTACTTTTGACAATAAAGAATTGATTAACTAGACTCAGCAATTAGTGATTCTTTACTGTAGGAGTAGACACCATGAAGCTGAGTTTCTTACTTGGGTCTGGTGCTTGGTTGTTTTTTTAGCCGCACTCTGTGACTGTTCATTGCATGTTAGACATGGCATGTTAGAACAGGTGTGTCTACTCGACTAACATGCCAGTCCAATCCTTTGTCAAAATAGCCTCCCTACACTCTGTGAGCCTATGGTGTGGCTGTAAGATTAAAGTTTAATCGACAATGGTAGACACTTAAGCTCCACATTTGGCAGTTTAAACACTGGCAGTTGTGTTACTGTAATTTCGTTCATTAAGCAAGCAATAACCCACGACAGCATGTGGGGTTATAGGCATTTAATCTATGCCTTGAGTGCATTGTGAGGCATGAGGCCACAGGCCAACTGACTTCACAGCACCCCAGGCATGGATTAAATGCCTGTAACCTCACACTATGGAGTAGGTTATTGTGCTTATAACATGGGTTTTGTACAAAACTAAGAAACAAGCAGAAAAAGAGGGGTTTGCCCTGTGGAAACATGAAGAAAGGCACTGTATCTTGCTGCCTGGTAAAATAGTCCCTCAGAAGAAAAGCACAGTGCATGCCAGTTATACACACAGAAATGTGCCACGTACACTACTGATGTGATGTGTCACATTTCCTGTGTATACCACTGCATGCTATTGTGGCAATGACCTGTGCTTAACAGTGCCCCCCCCCACACACACACAATGAGACACTGATATGGACCTTGCCTTGGACAGCTGCCTGCTCCTCTCGCTCCTTACCATTGCTCTGTACAGATTTTTCTGACTGTTCTGACAGCAGCTCTTTTGGCTCATACAGACACACACACACCTTACAGACTTCTGCAGCCCTCCCTCACTGTTTCCCCTGGCATCCTGGCACCACACAACGCAAACCACAGAGCAGCAAATGGAGAGAGACACAGAGACAGACAACTGCAGCATTACATGTCCTGCACACTCTTTCTTTCTTATGCTCCCTGTGAGTTTGGGTGCTGAGCAATGCTAGGAGGGCGGGTGGATGCTAAGTGGAACCCTACTGGGCCATCATGCTGTCTTTAGTCCTCTGTCCCACTGACTTCCAGCAGCTCCCTTGCACACTCCCTGTATCACCAGCCAGAATGGGCTGCAAACTCTCTCTCTGCACCACACATAACTAAGCAGCATTTTGTGCCTCCCACTGGCTCACACTATCTTTGGATCACTCTCTCTCTCTCTCTCTCTCTTTTTGTGCACTCATGTTTTGCATGTCCCACTTACAATTGTGTGTCCCTCTTTCTGTCACTGTCTCTTACCTCAATGACAAATGTGGAGGAGCCAACAAGACGTGTCCCACTTTCTGGAGGTCACTGGCAGAGCTGGGTGGGCACTGACCTGCTCCATGACATGAAAGAGGGAGCACATTTGAGGAAAAGCCTCGAGATCACACCCTGGCAGCTAACTGCACGGAAAGTCACCACCGAAGGTCTGAATGTGTTGCTGTTGCTGGAGCTTTTACATGAAGGGGAGATATGCGAGAGACAGTCGCAGTACAAGTGCTGTAAAAAATAACATATGCTGTCTCTCACTCTCTCTCTCCATGAATGGGCTACTGTATATCATGGACTTGTTTTTTATTCTCTTTCCATAAATTCACATAGTGGGGAGACATGCTTCAGAAGGGGATGTGAGGGTGAAGACAAACAATCACTCTCTTACACTGTGTCCCATGCACAGTGTGGGGGGAGGGTTTCAGCACTACAGACAAAGTAACGTTCTCCTGTACTGCATGTGGGATGTTGTCCTGGACTGCATGTGGCACTGGGTACAGGTGGCACTATTGGTGCAGCCCAACACTTACACACCAAATGGGGAATTGCCTACAGCACTGACAGGTGGCCACAACAGCTCTCTCTCACTTAGCTGCATTTTTAATGGCGCCTGTCAGCGATGAAGTTTTCCACACATAATAAGTCCTGCTCTGCCCAGGGATCTAGCTGGACAGGCATCTCACCCCAAACTGTGGATTAAATAGTGAAGATAATCCACGGTCAGGTGTTGCTGTTCAGCCACTGAACTTCCCTGCTCTATCGAACCCATGTTATAAACGCTAATAACTCCCAGCTTTATGAATAGCTGAGACTTGTATCATGGCAGCCACAAGAAAGTTCTTTATGTGTACACAGTACATCCTCACTGACTTTGGTCTGAAAGAAGATGTACCACTCCTGTCTCCAAGATGAGAGCTAGACTGGGGCCCCCATGGAAATAGTCTCCCCATGGCTCACCACATCAGGTAAAGGTCCAGCTGGCTGGAAATCCCCCCCAAGGGTCAACAACTTCCCCCCCCAATACATTAGCTTCTGCCAGTCATGTAGCAGTGCCACGTAGTGGACCTGCCATTTATGTAATTTGTTTTTTATGCCTGGTTTAGATAGTGCACTCCCCATAAATGCTGATACCATATATAGGGGCCAAGCATAGTAACAGTGACTGGGGGGCTACCCATGTTAAACCTCTCAGTAAACTTAATAGACCACACATAAAAATGGAACTGTACCTACCCCAACCCCATAACCCTTAATGGGGAGAAGGTTATAACTGTCCAACATGTTTGCAGAATTGTGTTACAGTACCATTTAAATTTCCCCCATTGCAGATGATTGTCCTCAGTATGTGTTAATGATGGTAGACCCTGTCCCAGGGTGAGGATATTGCCAGAGCTGGTTAATTACCCTGTGACATTTTCAATTTCTGTTGCCCAGCTTCATAGCAGTCAGTGTGCTGCTTACAGTAAGGAAAAATCTTGGAGCTCACTATATAAGCCCTGGGTGTCCACTGCAGATTGCACACATCCCTGTTCCAGCTCAACTATCCCCCTTGGTACAATCCCCTGCAGTCAACACTTATAGCAAAGGTCTGCTTGCGAACCTTTATGTTTTTAAAAGTAAAGCCACTGAGTGCCTCATCTTCAGTATTACAATCCCTTTCTCTCATTTTGCATGAAGTGCTGTCTTGTTGGACACATACCTGTTCCCTTCTACTCTGATAGTGTCCTTCATGGAGGTAGGCAAGGATGGGATTGCAGTGCAGTAAAACTGCCATGTTCAAACACATTCTCTCAATGTGGTAGTCACCCAGGCTGGCTCCAGAGTTCTATGAGGTGAAGGGCCACACCAGAAGGGAACAGGAAAGGCCTTCCCACAAATGAGGGGGGAAGATGTGAATTGATTACCATCTTAGGTATTTCCACAAACCAGAGGCAAGCAGTAATATTCTAATCTATTCTGGCTTTCACCATAAAGTCCTCCATGTAAGCAGGTAACACAGTCTGTACAAGTAAAAGTTACCCGCACCTTATTTCATCGAGGTGACAATGTATTTAGCCTTGTGTAAATCTGTAAAAAAGGTACGTTTGCAATTTTGCATCATTTGTAACTCAACTAGCATGAATAGTGCAATTTCAAGGTTTTCTTGCTTGTATTAAAAAAGTTCAGGACTCATATCTGGCAACGATACTTTGGAGTTTATTTATTTCCTTAAAGCACTCCTTAAGGAAAGGATAGTGCAACGGCACAGGGTCATAATGTTGCATGGCAGAATATCATGTGACATAATCGTGTTGCGCGATTTCCTGAAGCTTTTGTTCTGTGGGGGGCTCTGCTCCCACACCCCCCCCTTTATGGGGGGCTATGCCCCCCAGACCCTCCCATTTAGGATTCTCAACTCCGGGGAGGGGTCCAACTCAAAGAGCACACATGTCCAGGCACGACATAATGTTGTACGCTATTTTGCATAAGGCATTATGACCCAGTACGTAGTGCAACACCTGGAATCCATAGGAGCACAGGATCCAAGACAGCATAGGTTTACAACAGGAAGGTCCTGTCAAACTAATCTCATAGATTTATTTGACGGGGTAACCAGAGTGGTAGACCAAGGGGGTACAGTTGACGTTGCCTACCTTGACTTCAGCAAAGCTTGCGATACTGTTCCGCACAGAAGATTGATTAATAAACTGGGTAGGTTCGGGGTGGGTCGGAGGTTGGTCAACTGGGTGGCAAACTGATTGGCGGGCAGAAAACAGAGAGTGGTGGTAAATGGTATACAGTCAGGATAGATGCATATCACAAGTGGGGTGCCTCAGGGATCAGTCCTGGGGCCACTCCTCTTCAATATCTCCATCAGAGACATTGCAGATGGACTGGAGGGTAAGGTTTGCCTGTTTGCAGGTGACACCAAGATCTGCAACAGAGTAAATGATCCAGATGGGGTGGGCAGAATGAGAAGAGATCTGGAAAAGTTGGGCATCATCATTGCAGATTACCTGAAATCATCCAAGCAGACCTCTAAAGCAGTAGGTAAGGCTGCAGGGATGATGGGGTGTATTAGTAAGGGTATCACAAGTCATAACCAGGGCCACTGGAAAATTGCGCCTGCAATTTTTTTGCAGAATCCGCAATTTTCACCATTCTCCACAAAAACTGACATGTTCCACAATTTCTTGCAATTTTTGAGTTTTTATATTGAACTGAGTAAAAAGTATTAGCATTTTAAAGAAAATACTCTCAAATATATTGACAATTTTGCATGCAGACTGGGGTTTGGCCAAAACAATGCAGTGCAGGGTAGGTCAAGGGTTTTATGTGACACTGATTTCTTTTGAATTCTTGTCTTGTTTGGTTTCACAATCCACTGGCCAAGCATAAGTACCCTTAAACACTTAACATTTGTTTATTGTTGAAGCAGTCTATCAGAAAATATTTTGTTGCCACATAGACAAACAAAAGATGGGAGAAAAGGTGCAAATTATCCCATTCACTTAAATGGGGTGCTAACTATGAAGCCTTTTGTAAGTGACAGGGCAAGTATTTCCTTGTGAGGACACTTTCATTCAGACTAGTTTTGATTAAAACAGTTGAGGATTTTTGGATGGCCCTGACGATTTTAAA
This sequence comes from Neoceratodus forsteri, assembly GCA_016271365.2. NCBI lineage: Eukaryota > Metazoa > Chordata > Ceratodontiformes > Ceratodontidae > Neoceratodus > Neoceratodus forsteri. The sequence continues at coordinate 337,364,483 of CM028137.1, read as the reverse complement.
CATGAATAAGCCAGTTGCTAACAGTGATCTCACTCTTAGCAATCTACCATCTAAATGCTCACATGCAAAGATTACAGTAAAAACCTGACTAAAGTCTAAAAACAAGCATATAAAACACAAAATGTATCTGAACATTTATCTTTAAACAAAATCACAGCAGCTAGAGTAAAACAAAGGTAAATTACAAGGTACCCTAACTACTGCATGATGCAGTAAAAATATATTGGTATTTTTTTAAATGTGTTGGTAACTGCATAAGGCCCACTAGGCACAAGTGCCTGTTTTCAGGTACAACCCAGGAGCACTGAGTCAATTAAATGACTTGCTCAGAATCACACAATATGCAAGTGGAGGCTGTGGGAATCAAACCCATGTCTGCTAGACGTCATTTACTCATTCACAGTTACTCTAACCTCTAGATTATACTGCCAGCCCCAATAACCCCCAGATTTAAAGTTTAAATATGTGATTTCAGAAATATTGTACGGTTCCAGCAGTACAAATTATGACCATTAAACACTTTAACAACATTTTACTAAAACTCAATTATTCACCACTCTATCTGCTTATTATTTTCTTGTACCAAAGTGGGTGAATAGCTGGCAGAGCACTGTAAACAGCTGTTGATTAGGTTACATTATTCTTCAGCCAGAAACAAAAAAAAAAAATCCTCTGGCTTTATTTAATATTGATTTGCTGTGGCTCACTTTATAGAATCTATTTAGCACTGTATGAGGCACATGCTTTTAAATTTTGGAAGATAGGCAACGCTTACGATAGCTTATCAGTTTAGTATTCTTTTTAGGAACATAAACTTTTCTTTATGTTTTAAGCATATTCAGGTGTCAGTGTATCATTTAGCAATTTAAACTGTCTAATATATACTGCAGAAAACATTAAAAGATTTATTGTGAAGCACTCAGGGTCTATAGTCGAACCCCTGCAATTTCCCACAATTTTTACAAAACACTCCGCAATTTTGGGTAACCTTTTCCACAATTTTCCAGTGGCCCTGGTCAAAACAAGCATTTGTCAATGCTGAATGTTGTCTCGCTGGCATTGGTAGTGTCAGAGTCAGAGACACATAATAGGAATGGCAGTGAAGATTTGAAGTGACGCCAACTCCACCCCCACCCTGTAGAGACCAACAGGCATTGGGCTGTGCCTTTAGGTTGTCAGCTATAACGCTCATGCCATTGTACCTCACCCGACCCTGTAGACACTGACAAGTGTTGTGGTGTGCTTCGGGGTCTTTGGGCATTATACTTACCCCATTCCATAAGGAAATATGCTGAGGTGGGTGCAGTATAGGAGAATGGGGTGAACTGTGTGGCCGAACAGTGCAAGGCACGCCACGATGCCTGTCAGTGGCTACAAGGTGGGGTGCTACAGCTGGGAACCCTAACACCATAGGCATGTGTTGGTATTCTCACTCCAAATTTCCAACATGGGATTTTTGTGAGCCCACCTCATGAAAAGCGGCACAATCAGTTTGTTAGCTGAAAGGTGGTGTTGCACAACGGCTATGCCATTTGGCGACACAGGGACGAAAACACATTTTGGGCAGGATGTGGAAAGTGACAACTATATTGTTCATGAGGAGGCGTAAAAAAATGACAACGTTGAAAATCTGGAGAGAAAATATGAAAAATTGGTGAAGACATGAGCATGCATAGAAACTGCGCAACACACGTCCGTAACCCAATTATTTGGGGGAGTTTGTTAGGCACATTTTTAACATAAGCATTTTGGGACCTCCCTTCATGAACAGTGGTGCTGTGATTTTGTTAATCTGTCCCAAAAATTGATTTCTCACAGTGACCATGCCATTGTGCGCCACAGGTGCGGAAACACATTTTGGGCAGGATGTCAAAAATGACAGCTGTACTGTTCATAAGGAGGTGTGAAAAAATGCCAGTGTTGAAAATCTGGCATGGAAATATTGCAAATTTGCGAAGTTAAAATGGTACATGGAAACTGCACAACGCACACTTGTAACAAAATCATTTTATGAACTTTTGGAACCAAATTTTAAACATAGGGATTTTTGGACCTCTGCTCATGACCAGTATCACCATCATTTCCTCAGACTGTCCTGAAAATTTTTCGCACAGTGACCAGAAATGGTCACCTTGGAAACAGGAAATGGCATCACAATCTGCACAGGGGTTGTATACAGACCCCCATCTCAAGGGGAGGAAATGGACAAGAAAATGATAGAGAACATTCTCAAAATAGCTGAAAAAGGGGAGATACTGTTGATGGGGGACCTGAATATGCCAGATGTTAACTGGATGACATGTACTGCAGTCACATCCAAGAGCAGGGTCATTCTCGATGCCCTGCAGGGAGCAGGCCTTAGATAGCTAGTGTTGGAACCCACTCGGGAGGGAGCAGTACTAGACCTGGTACTCTCAAATGGAGAGAGGATCACAAATTTAGAAGTCAGAAGACATCTGGGAACAAGCGATCACTGTACAGTGTGCTTCACAATAAGCACAACCATGGAGACAAGCCATACAAAACAAGGATACTAGACTTTAAAAGGGCAGACTTTGGCAAAATGGGTGAATACCTGAGGAAGGCACTAGCAAATGGCCAAAAAGGAGGGATGGAAGAACAATGGAGACAAATCAAAAATGCCATTATAGAGGCAACAAGCTTTTGTGTGAAACAAATAAAGAAAACAAAGCGGAGTAAAAAAACACTATGGTTCTCAAAAGAGGTGGCAGGGAAGGTTAAGAAGAAAAAGGCTGCATTCAGAAAGTATAAGGCATCACAGAAGGAGCATGACAGGGAACTGTATCAATTAAAGCAGAAAGAAGTGGGGAAGACAGTCAGAATAGCAAAGGCCCAAACCGAGGAAAAAATAGCCAACTCAATTAAGAAGGGGGATAAAACCTTTTATAGGTACATTAGGGAGCATAGAAAGGTTAAGGGAGGAATAGTGAAGATTAATAAAGGAGAGAGGAGGTGGGCAGAGGGAGGCAGTGAAAAGGCAGAGATACTGAATGAATACTTCTGCTCAGTATTTACAAAAGAAGATGAGGAGAAGTTACATAAACCAGACAATAGAAGCACTCTGGGTAGGGGCGTTGACACCAGTCCATTTACAGAAGAAAGAGTCCTGAAAGAACTCCTAAAACTCAAGGTGGACAAAGCAATGGGGCTTGACAGGATTCACCCCAGAATCCTAAAAGAACTAAGGGAGGACCTAGTGACACCACTGACCACACTTTTTAACAAATCATGGGAGGATGGGTTGGTACCTGAGGACTGGAGAGGGCAGATGTGATTCCCCTTCACAAAAGTGGAAGCAAGGCAGAAGCAGGAAACTACAGATCTGTAAGTTTGACCTCAGTGGTAGGGAAAATGATGGAATCACTTCTGAAAGAAAGAATTGTTGAGTACCTAGAGGCCAGCGGGGCACAGGATCCAAAGCAGCATGGATTTACAGCAGGAAGGTCATGTCAGATGAATCTAATTGATTTCTTTGACTAGGTGACCAAAGTAATAGACCAGGGAGGGGCTGTGGATATGGCCTACCTAGACTTTAACAAGGCATTTGACACAGTCCCGCACAAAAGATTAATAATCAAGTTAGCCAGCCTAGGAGTGGGTCCAAGTGTGGTAGTCTGGGTAGCAAACTGGCTGCACAACAGGACACAGAAGGTAATAGTGACTGGAATACATTCCGAAGAAAGGGGGGTTACTAGTGGAGTACCTCAGGACTCAGTACTGGGTCTAGTCCTCTTTAACGTCTTTATAGGTGACATTGCAGAGGGTCTGGAGGGAAAGGTACGCCTCCTTGCAGATGACACAAAGATCTGTAACAGAGTTGATACACAAAGGGGGGAGTAGAAAGGATGAGAAGGGACTTGGCAAGGTTGGAGGAATGGTCAGACATATGGCAACTTAGATTCAATTCAAAGAAGGGCAAAGTAATGCACCTGGGAAACAAAAACCCAGGAGAAGAGTACACAATAGCAGGGGAGGTACTAACAACAAAAATGGAAAGGGACCTGGGGGTAGTCATATCAGATGATCTAAAGGTGGGTAAGCAGTGTGAGAAGTCAGTAAGGAGAGCCAGGGGGATACTGGGATGCATAGGGGCATCACAAATAGAACAAGCATTTGTCAATGCTGAATGTTTGCTTGCTGGCAATGGCATTGGTAGTGTAGAAGTTACAGAGCTGCATAATAGGAATGGCAGTGAAGTATTGAACTGAAGCCAACCCCACCCTGCAGAGAGTGACAGGCATTGGGGTGTGCCTTTGGGTCATCAGGCACAACGGCCATGCCATTTCACCACACCCCACCCTGCACACACTGACAAGTGTCACGGTGTGCCTTGGGGTCTTTGGCCCTTATGCACACCCCATTCCATCAGGAAATACGGTGAGATGGGTGCAGTATAGGAGAATGGGATGAACTTTGGGGCCAAAGAGTCCAAGGCATACCTCGATGCCTCTCACTGGCTGCAGGGTATGGAATGGTATGAGCATTACAGGCAAGAATCCCAAGTCACACCCCTGATGCCTGTCATTCTCTACAGGGTGGGGCGTTATGGTTGGAAACCCTAACACCTCAGGCATTCATTGGTATTTTCACTCCAAATTTTCAGCATGGTTTTTTTGTGACCCCCACCTCATGAACAGTGGCAATATCAGTTTGTTAGCCGAAAGCTGCTTATGCACAGCGACTACGGCATTTAGCACCACAGGTGCAAACACACATTCTGAACAGGGTGTGAAAAATGACAGCTGTACTGTTCATGGGGAGGTGTAAAAAATGGCAATGTTGCAAATCTGCAGCAAAAATATTAAAAAAACTGGTGAAGTCACGAGTGTGCATAGAAACTGTGCAACGCACACCAGAAATGTAATTAGTTTGGGGATTTTTTACAGCAGATTGTCAACATACGCATTTTGGGACCTCCGATCATGAACAGTGTCACTGTGATTTTTCTTTATCTGTCCCGAACAATGACTTCCCACAGCGACCACGCATCTCTGCGCTGAAAGTGTGAAAACACATTTCGTCCACGTTGTGAAAAAAATGACAGCTGTACTGTTCATAAGGAAGTGTGGAAAAATGCCACTGGTGAAAATCTGGACTGAAAATATTACAAAGTCATGAACTTATAGTGCGCGTGGAAACTGCGCAATGCTCACCTGTAACACAGTCATTTTATGGACTTTTGTCACCAAATTTTCAGCATAGCCATTTTAAGACCTCTGCTCATGAACAGTGTAACTGTGATTTTCTTACTCTGTCCCAAACATTGCTTACACCGACTGCACCATTATGCGCTACATGCGGAAACACATTTTAGGCGACATGTAAAAATGGCAGCTGTACTGTTCTATGGAAGTGTAATAAAATGGCAATGTTGAAAATCTGGGTGAAAATATTGAAAATTCGCAAACTTATGGCGTGCGTGGAACTGCGCAACCTGCGCTATATAAAACAGTCATTTTAGGAATATTTTCACCAAATTTTCAACATAGCCATTTAAGACCTCTGCTCATGAACAGTGTCACTTTGATTTTCTTAATGTGTCCCATACATTGATTTCTCACACCGACTGCACCATTGTGCGCTACATGGGCGGAAACACATTTTGGGCAAGATGTGACAAATGACAGCTGTACTGCTCATAAGGAAGTGTAATAAAATGGCAATGTTGAAAAATCTGGATTGAAAATATTGAAAATTCACGAACTTACAAGCGTGCGTAGGAACTGCACAACGCACGCTCGTAAAACAGTCATTTTAGGAATTTTTCCACCAAATTTTCAACATAGGCTTTTTGAGAGCCCACCTTATGAACAGTGGCAGTGTCATTTTGTTACTTGGTCCCGAAAGGTGATTTCATGCAGTGACAGCAAAATCACCCTTGGGGCCCGATTAACGCCATGGCAGTGAGACCATGCATGAGAAGGGGTCCCAAAAACCCCACGTTGAAAATTTGGTGCAAAAATTCAAAAAAATGCCTGAGATATGCAGCAAAGTTGAAAAAACCCTATCTATCCCATTATACAGCTTACCGGCATTTCCTCAGTTCGCAGTTGGCTTTGAAGAGTGCAGACGTGTTCCCGGTCCACCAAAGATAGTCGCGCGGGTCTGGAGGTAAGTAGGAGTGGGGGTGGGGGAGGCAGGGTGCGCAGTGGGTGAGGCACAGGTGGGGGGGAGACAGCGAGGACCGTTCTTCTATTTCAGGTTTTTTTTTTAAACAAAGGGCCGAGATGGCGGGATGTTTGCCATGCTGGGGTGGGCTCCCAGCGTGCACTAGGACAATTTTTTGGGGGTGTGGAGCCGATGGGGGATTGGGCACCCCCGTCGGCGACATCATCTGTTGCCATGCTGGGGTGGGCTCCCAGTGTGGCACAAGGATGGCTGTTTGGGGAAGGCGTGCAGCCGACGGGGGATTGGGCACACCCATCGGCGACAGCATCTGTTGCCATGCTGAGGTGGGCTCCCAGCATGGCACCCTGTACTCTGGGGGAGGAGACAGTGGAGCCAATGGGGGATTGGGCACCCCCATCGGCTATACCTATGTAGCCATGCTGGGGTGGGTACCCAGCGTGGCATGTGGAACTCTGTTTGGGGGGGAGCGCAGCACAGCTGAAGGGGGATTGGGCACACCCATCGTCTACACAGTGTGTGCATGGGGTGGGGTGAGTATGCAGTATGCATGTGTGTGTGTGTGTAGGGGGAGCATGCATGAGCAGGCGATATCTTATCGCTGCTCACTGAAGCGTAGCTCCCCCTTTTAACTGTACTTCACTGCATTTTCGACTGATGTCATAGACAGCTCCAGCAGGCATTGGAGAACTGCGGCCGCACCTGCAAACACACTGACTGAATTGGAAGAGGGCCGCCACACCTCTGAAAACTTGTATGATGGCACTATGTTTCTTACACATGCGTGCAAGCAAACATAACAAAGCATTTGTCAATGGCGAACGTTTGCTTGCAGGTATTTGCAGTGGTATTTGGCACTTGGACATGGCTTAAAAACAATCAGTGACAAAGAAGTACAAGCATTTGTCAATGCCAAATGTTGCTTGCTTCTATGTGCTGTTTAGGTATTTGGAAGTCATTGGAGTGCAAATATTGAAAATTCGCGAACTTATGAGCGTGCATAGGAACTGCGCAACGCAAGCTCGTAAAACAGTCATTTTTAGGAATTTCTTCACCAAATTTTCAACATAGCCATTTTAAGACCTCTGCTAATGAACAGTGTCACTGTGATCTTCTTAATGTGTCCCATACGTTGATTTCACACACCGACTGTGCCATTGTGCGCTACATGGACGGAAACACGTTTTGGGCAGGATGTGAAAAATGACAGCTATACTGCTCATAAGGAGGTGTGGTAAAATGGCAATGTTGAAAATCTGGAGTGGAAATATTGAAAATTCGCAAACTTACACGCGTGCATAGGAACTGTGCAACGCACACTCGTAAAACAGTCATTTTTAGGAATTTTTTCACCAAATTTTCAACACAGCCATTTTAAGACCTCTGCTCATGAACAGTGTCACTGTGATTTTCTTAATTTGTCCCATAAATTGAGTTCGCACACCGACTGCATCATTGTGCGCTACATGGGCGGAAACACATTTTGGGCAGGATGTGAAAAATGACAGCTGTACTGCTCATGAGGAGGTGTGGTAAAATGGCAATGTTGAAAATCTGGAGTGAAAATATTAAAAATTCGCAAACTTACGAGCCTGCATAGGAACTGTGCAATGCACGCTCGTAGAACAGTCATTTTAAGGAATTTTTTCACCAAATTTTCAACATAGCCATTTTAAGACCTCTGCTAATGAACAGTGTCACTGTTATTTTTCTTAATGTGTCCCATACATTGATTTTGCACACCGATCTGCGCCATGCGCCATATGGGCGGAAACACGCTTTGGGTGAGGTGTGAAAATGACAGCTGTACTATTCATAAGAAGGTGTGGTAAAATGCCAATGTTGAAAATCTGGAGTGAAAATATTAAAATTACGCGAAACTTACGAGGCCTGCGTAGGAACTGCACAATGCAAGCTAAATAAAATGGTCATTTTGGGAATTTTTTCCACCAAATTTTTCAAAATAAGCTTTTGAGCCCACCTTATGAGCGCTGGCAGTGTCGTTTCATTAATCAGGCCCAAAAGGTGATTTTGTGCAGTGACTGTGAAATCACCCTTCGGGCCCGAATAACGCCATGACAGTGAGAGAATTCATGAGAAGGGGTCCCAAAAACCCCATGTTGAAAATTTGGTGCAAAAATTCCAAAAAATGCCTGAGATATGCAATAAAGTTGAAAAACCCCTCTCTAGCCCATTATACAGCTTACCGGCATTTCATCAGTTCGCGGTTGGCTTTAAAGAGTGCAGACTGTTCCGGTCCACGAAGATTGTCGCCGGACTCCGGAGGTAAGTATGGGGTGGGGGTGGGAGGCAGGGTGCGCAGTGGGTGGGTGCGGGTTGTGGGAGGGGCCAGGGAGAAGCGCAGTGGGACCGTTTTAATTTACAGGTTGTAAAAAAAAACGATCATGGACATTGCCACACTGGGGTGGGCTCCCAGTGTGGCAATAGGATGGCTGGGGGGGCTTGGAGCCAACAGGGATTGGGCACCCCATTGGCCAAAACAAAGGTTTGCCACGCTGGGGTGGCTCCCAGCGTGGCCCAACTTTGGGGGTGAGGCGGTGCGACACGGGAGTTTGCCACGCTGGGTGGGGCTCCCAGCGTGGCAGCAGGGAAAGTGCTTGGGGGACATTGAGCCAATGGGGATTGGGCACCCTCGCCGCCAAAACAAGATTTGCCATGCTGGGGTGGGCCCTTGCGTGGAACCAAAGCTTTGGGGCGGTGGCGCTGTGAAAGCAGACAGCGTGGTTTTGAAGTGAAGACCACTGCTGCTCACACAGCACCCACATCCATTGGTGCAGGACCACCATGCCTGCTCAATGGAGCAGTGCATTGCACAGGAGAGTCACACCTCCAAAGTGTGCTATTCTCCCAAGACGTTCCTTGTGCATGCACGCAAGCGAACGTAAAAAGGGAAGTGGTTATCCCTCCATACAGACAGTTGGTGAGACCCCATCTGGAGTATTTATGTGCAGTTTTGGAGCCCTCATCTACGCAAGGACATAGACAGGATGGAAGCAGTCCAGAGGAGGGCAACAAAAATGGTGCAGGGTCTGCATCAGAAACCATATGAAGAGAGACTGAGAGAGCTTAATATGTATACCCTTGATGAAAGGAGGGACGGGGGGACATGATAGAAACTTTCAAGTACCTCAAGGGAATCAACAAAGTCCAGGAGGGTAGCATCTTTCAGAAAAGAGATGTGTAAGAACAAGGGGTACAATTTAAAGATAGAGGGGACGGCTCAGGGTAATGTGGAGGAAATTTTTCACAGAGAGAATGGTGGATGCATGGAACCACCTTCCTGGAGAGGTTGTTGGGTCTAAAACAGTGGGGGAATTCAAACATGCATGGGACAGACATAAGGCAATTGTAGTTGGGGGTGGCAGGAAGTAGGCTGTTGGTTAACTATTATCTGCAGCTTATCCAGTAAGTAGGGAAATAGGCAGACTGGGTGGGCCAAGTGGTCCTTATCTGCCATCAAAGTCCATGTTTCTATGTTTCTATGACCGCGCTATTCTGCACCAGACTTGAGAAAACACATTTCGGCCAGGATATATAAAATTACAGCTGTACCGTTCATCTGGAGGTGTGGAAAAATGCCAATTATGAAAATCTAGAGTGAAAATATTACAAATGCACAAAGTTACGAGAGTGCATGTAAACAGTGCAATGCAGGCTCGTAAAACAGCCATTTTGGGGATTTTTTCCACCAAATTTGCAACATAGGCTTTTTGAGAGCCCTCCTCATGAACAGTGTCACTGTCGTTTTCTTTTACTCAGTCCCAAAAGGTGATTCCATGCAGTGACAGAGAAATCACCTTTCGGGACCGAATAACGCCATGACAGTGACTGCGTAGGAACTGCGCAATACACGCCATAAAACAGTAATTTTTAGAATTTTAGGAATTTTTCCACCAAATTTTCAACATATGCTTTTGAGAGCCCACCTTATGAACAGTGGCAGTGTCATTTCATTACTCAGTCCCGAAAGGTGATTTCGCACAGTGACTGCGAAATCACCCTTTGGGCCCGATTAACGCCATGACAGTGACAGCATTCATGAGGAGGGGTCCCAATAACCCCATGTTAAAAATTTTGTGCAAAAAGTTCCAAAACATGCCTGAGATATGCAGCAAAGTTGAAAAAACCCTATCTATGCCTTTATATAGCCTACCGGCATTTCTTCAGTTCGTGGTCAGCTTTGTAGAGTGCAGATGTGTTCCAGGTCCACCAAAGATCATCGTGCCAGACTCTGGAGGTAAGTACGGGGTGATAGGGGTGTGGGGAGGCAGGATGCACAGAGGGTGGGCGCGGATTGAGGGAGGGGGGCAGAGAGATGGCAAGGGACTGTTTTTTTCTTTTTTCACAGGTTAAAAAAAAAAACATTGCAGGACTGTTTTAATTTTTCAGGAGATTTGGCACACTGGGGTGGGCTCCCAGCATGCCACCTAAGAGGTTTTTTTTTGGGGGGATGCTTTAGCCGATGGCGGATTGGGTACCCTGTCAGCACACAAGGAAAGCGGGGAGGCAAGAGCCAAGAGAGTTAGGCACCTTCAGCATATAACAAATGGGAAGTGCTTTATGCCAACAGGAGTGGGCTTCCATCGGCACATACATTGGGTGCAAGGCATGCCGACAGGGGGATTGGGCACCCTCGAAGTCGGCATTATGGCTGGCAGTGGATTTTTCTGTCTCAGCAGGGTAAGCACATCAGGAGGTCCGCTGCATGTGATGAGCTTTGCTCGCATTGCAGCAGACCTTTTCTTAGATGTGCTCGCCCACATGGTGTGGTGCTGACATGTAGGCTGATTGGGGAATGAGGGACGCACCTACTGACGCATGCCCTGCATTCACCCAACAGTGACCGTGCCTCCAAATGTGCTACTACCCCAATATGTTGGCTGCGAATGTGCAAGTCAACATAAAAAGGAGGTAATAATCCCTCTTTACAAGACACTGGTTAGGCCCCATCTAGAGTACTGCGTGCAGTACTGGAGGCCGCACCTTCCCAAGGACATTAACAAAATGGAGGCAGTCCAGAGAAGGGCAACCAAAATGGTGGAGGGACTGCCTCAGAAAACAAATGAGGACAGGTTAACGGAGCTCAATATGTAAACCCTAGAGCAAAGGAGGAAGAGAGGTGATATGATCGGAACATTCAAACATCTTAAAGGCATTAACAAGGTGAAAGAGTCTAACATGTTTCAATATAAGAAAAATAGCAATACAAGAGGGCACAGGATGAGATTACAGGGAGGATGATTAAGGGGTAATTTGAGGAAGTTCTTTTTCACAGAAAGGGAGGTGGTTGCATGGAACGGCCTGCCTCAGGAAGTGGTGGATACGGATACAGTGTAAGGCTTCAAACAGGCATGGGATAGGAATAAGGAAGCAATATAGATGAGTATGAATAGATAGATAGGCCATTGACAGAGTAAAGACCTATGGCACATTCATAAGGAGAAAAAATGGGCAGACTGGATGGGCCTTGCAGTCCTTATTTACTGTCAACTTCTGTGTTTCTATGATTGGTACGAGGCTCTCCTTTCTTTGTGGCCTCTTCTTATAACCTTATTCTTCTTGGTATAGTGGAATTTCATTAGGAAACAACATGATTTTTCAATTGCCACTGGTGTCTCCTTCAGGGCCTTATGAGCACAACTGATTATTATGGCACCAATACACCACTCAGGAGCCAACAAATCCTTGAACAGCTGAAAGGCTTCTGGGTGTTCTTTTTCCAGACCCCTAGGGAGGCAGATGACCTTTAAGTCTTATTGACTGGTATGCTTCTCAAATCTGTTTTCTGCTGCAAGATCGAGATTGTCTGCTCATGTCAGGAGAGCAGGGGCTCCATGGAGGCTATACTGTCTTCTCTTGTGCTGACTTGCAATTCTACCTAGGTGATTCAGTTGTCCAGATCTATAAGATTTGTTGTAGTTTGAATAATGTTCATTTGTATTGAAGTTAACTTGTCATTCAGCAGCAAGAAGCTTAGTCGCATTTCTGTGAGGATTTGGTCTTCCCTTCATGACAGGCCAGCAAAGCTCTCTGTTGCCTCTTTCCCCTGCTCCCTTTCCACCTTCTTTCTCCTGCTTCTCAGCCTCCTGTGAAGTTGATTCTGGAGGCATGTTGAGATGTGGCTCATGGATGGTTGGGATGTCCATGCTTAACAGATTTGTAATTTTTTTGTCTTGCCTGTCCCATTGCCTTTCTTATTAGCCAGATTGCCAATGTGGTCAGCAGGCAAGGATGACAGAATTCTGATTGCTGGCCTGGGGCTTCAAATTATGTGTGTTCCTCAGATGGCTGCTAGTGGAATTACCAAGAGATAGCTTGCTCCCCATTGGAGATGTCTGAAGATCAATTCTTGATCCACAGAAACCCAATTAATTTGAAATGAAAGCATGTTAGAAAGGCAGCTGACTTGGTAGAGTAGGACCTGTGATAGTCATAGAATTGGGAGTCTCCATATTGAATGACAAGATCAGCTATAAAAAGAGTTGGCTAACTAGCTTCTATCTCCAAGATAGATGTTTGTTGGAGAATCTACACAGGCTTGAGAATGTGTTGTTATAGTGTAAAATTGTTAGGCTGACTTTATGGGGAGAGGTACCAGCATCTTGCTGCTGGCATATGAAAGAAAAATGAAGTTTCTGCCTTTTTATCCAACTGCAGTGTTGCTTGATTATCTGGTTCCAAACAGTGATGGGACAGCCAAATTGACCCTTCTGCTTCTTTGATAGAGAAAGTCACAGCAGACAGCCAAAAATTCTGGTATAGGAAGTTTCTGAAGAAGCCTGGGGTATTTAGCTTTTAGGACTATGGAGGCATACCAGCATGAATAATTATGTCCTTTTTATGTTTGCTTGCACGCATGTGCAAGAAACATAGTGCCTTCATCGGAGATTTCGGAGGTGTGTCACCTCCTCCTCCAATTCAGTCAGTGGGCTGGCAGGCGCGGCCCTGTAGCTATGCATTTGGAGCTGCTCTGACACGCCCAAAATGCAGTGGCATACAGTTGAAAGGGGAGTTACGCTGAGTGAGCACCGATAAGATATCGCTGCTCACGCAGCCTCCACGCATTGGTGACAGACGGCACGCCTTGTACTGTGTAGCCCATGGGGTGCCCAATCCTCGCCGGCTGACCTGCCCCCAGTTGCTGAGCTGCGTCCCCCACCCCCCAGTTGTAGGTGCCACGCTGGGAGCCCACCCCAGCGTGGCAAACACTGTAGTCCTTTGGCGGCGGTGCCCAACTTCGCCGGCTGAATGCCCCTGTCTCAGCGCTACGCTGGGAGCCCACCCCAGCGTGGGCAAACGCCCCATGACGCTCTTTTTTTTTAAACCTGTAAAATAAAACTGTCCAAGGCCGCCTCCCAACCTCCCACAACCCGCACTTCACCCACTGCGCACTAGCCTTCCCCACACCCCCTCACCCCATACTTACCTCCGGACTCTGGCGCGACAATCTTCGTGGACCGGGAACACGTCTGCACTCTTCAAAGCCGACCCGCGAACTGAGAAATGCCGGTAAGCTGTATAATGGGTTACATGAGGGGTTTCAACTATTGCATATCTCGGGCATTTTTGGGAATTTTGCACCAAATTTTAACATGGGTTTTGGGACCCCTTCTCATGAATGATGTCACTGTCATGCGTATTCGCCCGAGCAGTGATTTCGACAGTGACTGTGCAGTGACTGCGAAATCACCCTTGGGCCTGAATACCGCCATGACAGTGACATTATTCATGAGAAGGGGTCCTAAAACTCCATGTTGAAAATTTGGTGCCAAAATTCAAAAATGACTGTTTTATGAAGCGCATGCTATGCAGTTCTACGCAGGCTTGTAAGTTCACGAAATTTCAATATTTTCACTCCAGATTTTCAAATCCATTTTACCACACCTTCTTATGAGCAGTACAGCTGTCATTTTCACATCTCACCCAAAATGTGTTTCCGCCCATGTAGCGCAGAATGGCGCAGTCGGTGTGCAAAATCAATGTACGGGAAAAATTAAGAAAATCACAGTGACACTGTTCATGAGCAGAGGTCTTAAAATGGCTATGGTGAAAATTTGGTGAAATAATTCCTAAAAATGACTGTTTTACGAGTGTGCGTTGCACAGCTCCTATGCACGCTTGTAAGTTCGCGAATTTTCAATATTTTCACTCCAGATTTTCAACATTGCCATTTTACCACACTTTCTTATGAGCAGCATAGCTGTCATTTTTCACATCTCACCCAAAACGTGTTTCGCCCATGTAGCGCACAATGGCACAGTCGGTGTGCGAAATCAATGTCCGGGACAAATTAAGAAAGTCACAGTGACACTGTTCATGAGCAAAGGTCTTAAAATGGCTATGTTGAAAATTTGGTGAAAAAATTTCTAAAAATGACTGTTTCACGAGGGTGCATTCTTGGCTACTTTCCTTTGCTAAATAAGTTTGCGAATTTTCAATATTTTTCCAGATTTTCAACACTGCCATTTTACCACACCTCCTTATGAGCAGTATAGCTGTCATTTTTCACATCTTGCCCAAAATGTGTTTCCCTTCAAGTAGTGCACAATGGCGCAGTATGTGCAAAATCAATGTATGGGACACATTAAGAAAATCACAGTGACACTGTTCATGAGCAGAGGTCTTAAAATGGCTATGTTGAAAATTTGGTGAAAAATCCCTAAAATGACTGTTTTATGAGCGCACTGCAGTTCCTATGCATGCTCGTAAGTTTGCAAATTTAATATTTTCACTCCAGATTTTCAACATTGCCATTTTATTACACTTCCTTATGAACAGTACAGCTGCCATTTTTCATATGTCACCCAAAATGTGTTTTCGCACATGTAGCGCACAATGGTGCTGTTGGTGTGCGAAAGCAATGTTTAGGACAGATTAAGAAAATCACAGTTACACTGTTCATGAGCAGAGGTCTTAAAATGGCTATGTTGAAAATTTGGTGACAAAAGTCCATAAAATGACTGTGTTACGAGTGAGCAATGTGCAGTTTCCACGCACTCTCGTAAGTTCATGACTTTGTAATATTTTCAGTCCAGATTTTCACCAGTGGCATTTTTTCACACTTCCTTATGAACAGTACAGCTGTCATTTTTCACAACATGGCTGAAGTGTGTTTTCACACTTTCAGCGCTGAGACGCATGGTCGCTGTGGGAAATCATTGTTCGGCACAGATAAAGAAAATCACAGTGACACTGTTCATGATTGGAGGCACCAAATGCCTGAGTTGACAATCTGCTGTAAAATATCCCCAACCTAATTATATTACGGGTGTGCGTTGCACAGTTTCTATGTACGCTCATGACTTCACCATTTTTTTAAATATTTTTACTGCAGATTTGCAACATTGCCATTTTTTACACCTCCCCATGAATAGTACAGCTGTCATTTTTACATCTTGTTCGAATGTTTTTGCACCTGTGGTGCTAAATGCCGTAGTCACTGTGCATAAGCAGCTTCCGGCTAACAAACTGATATTCCCCCTGTTCATGAGGTGGGGTCACAAAAAAAACATGTTGAAAATTTGGAGTGAAAACACCAACGAATGCCTGAGGTATTAGGGTTTCCAACCATAACGCCCAACCCTGTAGATAATGACAGGCATCAGGGGTGTGACTTGGGATTCTTGCCTGTAATGCTCATACCATTCCACACCCTGCAGCCAGTGAGAGGCATCGAGGTATGCCTTGGACTCTTCAGCCCCAAAGTTCACCCCATTCTCCTATATCGCACCCATCTCACCGCATTTCCTAATGAAATGGGGGCATAAGGCCAAAGACCCTGAGAACACCGTGACACTTGTCAGTGTCTGCAGGGTGGGTGTGGTGAATGGCGAGGCCGTTATGCCTGATGACCCAAATGCACACCCCAATGCCTGTCACTCTCTGCAGGGTGGTGGTGGGGTTGGCTTCAGTTCAGTACTTCACTGCCATTCCTATTACGCAGCTCTGTAACTTCTACATTACCACTGCCAATGCCAGCAAGCAAACATTCGGCATTGACAAATGCTTGTTAATGTAATGGAGCCAAGTGAGTGGGACAGGCAGAAATGCAGGATTTGGAATGGGGTTTGTAGCAGTAAGAGCAGGGAGTAGTGGTGCTGTATGTTCAGTATTGTAGGTAGTGGAATAGCAGGAACTTGCTCAAGCGCTGTGTTGAGAAATCTTCCAGGTCAATCTGTTATGCAATTTTCACCCTTCTCCACACAAAATCCGCAATTTCTTGCAATTTCTTACATTTATGGAATTTTTGACTGAAATTGTATAAAAATACTTAAATTCTCAAGGAAATCTACTCAGATATGGTATACAGACTTGGATTTGACCAAAACAGTGCAGTCTGAAGTGAGAAGGGGTCAAATGTGACTCTGCTTTCATGTGATTCACTTCCCTGCTTTAGTTTCAGAATCCTCTGGTCATTCATATGTAGAGTTCAACACTTAAAATCTGTGTTAAAGCAGACTATCAGAGAACTTTTTGCTGACACAGAGATTTAAACAATAGTTGTGAGAAGAGGTGCAAAGTGCCCCATTCACCTAAATGAAGCCTTGACGACAATGCTTGTTTTTGAATGATAGGGTAGATTTTCCTTGTATAAATACTTTCAATCTGAAAAGATTTGATTTTGATTCAAATGTGTTAAGAGTTTGGATGGCCCTGCTGATTATAAACTTGAATGTGCTTCTGAGGGGGTTGGTGACAGTGATTCCTTACATGTCAGTCTGCCACAACTGTATACTCACATACAAAGCCTACAAAGAGCAAACATTTCTGAAAACATGCTGAACAGGTTAAGTATAGTTAAACAGTTATCTTCAAATAGACAAAATAATTGCAACCAAGTAAAATCACTGCAAACCGAAAGTAGAACAAAAGTACAATGTATTAAAAACTATTGTATGATGTAATGAAAAGCTATTGGTATGATTTGATACTTTTATCATGTGATTTTAAAATGTACTTACAGTGCTGATTAAGAACAGTAATCATTTTAACAAAAGAAATATTTTTCTTACTAGACCTTTATTAGGCACCCTGGTTATGTTTATTTTTTTCTTGCACCAGAGCAAGTAGTTTAAACAGGCTTCATTATTAAACACCTAGAAACTCGCAAAATACGTTGTTTCAGGATGTATTCAGTACAGACTAACTGTAAATTACTGAATAAAATCTAGTTAGCACTGCATGACTTAGATGTCTTGATTTTTAGAAGATATGCTACATAATGATTAGTTTACAGTGCATTTCAAAAACACACATCTTTCTTCATATTAAAAGCATTTACAAGTGGCAATACATTTATCTAACAATTTATGTGATCAATACATGCTGCAGCAAACAATAAAATATTTATTAAGGGGCAGTGGGGATGTATAGTGAACCCCCACAATTTTCCCGCAATTTTTGCAAGAAAATCCCCGTATTTTTTGGGTAAAATTTTCTGCAAGTTTCCAGTGGCCCTGGTTAAAACCATGCAATACAGACAATGCAGACGGGAATAGCGACAGGGTGCAAAACCGCTAAATTGTCTATGCATGGTTGTGCACCCTGTCACTGTTCCCTGGCAGAGGATAAGTTCTCTGCTGGGAGGAGGATCCACTAAGCAGCTGCAGTGGCTTGACAGGATGAGCCACAGGCAGCAATGGAGTCAGTGCGTCTGTAGACCAGGTATCAAATCCTAGTCCCAGATGCATGATTTTTTTTTCTTTATTTCACACTTGTGCGATTTCAGTTTACAACCCCCCCCCCCAGAGTTTATTTAAGTTGGGGGGTTGGGGGTGCAGTCCCCTTACAAAACAGAGAGAAATGCCACTGGGCGATATACTGAGTTGTACTGACAGTACAGTATATTGCTGGGCTATTTTGGCAAGCGGCATTATGACCCTGTGCCATCAAGAAATTAATTTTCAAGGGTTTGAGTGGAGTAGCTGTAAATGTGAGTCCAGGTTGAGCTGTAGCAGGAGGAAGACATATCTATGGTAGTGGTTTTGAATTTGAGATGAGCCACAGAGGAATGCGGATGGAGAGGAGTAAGATGTCGGAGTTTCTCAGACTGCAAGGGAGTGTAAGGAGTGGTTGACTAAGCTGAAGAACTGTAAGGTAGCTCTATGGCAACAGTTCTCAAACTTTGTCATAGTGAGCCTCACCTAAGGCATGGAAAAGATGTTGAGCCTCCCCCAAAATACTGAAATATTTTTGGGCCTCCCCATAGAAAAATAGCCTACTTTTCACAGTACATCAGGAATAAATTGAAACCTCTTTGCATAGCTGGCTTTCATGTTATTACACTTATTGTAACCCCACCGCCCCCACCCCCAAACAGGACAACCTACTTGCTCCAATATTTTGACTCTCGAACCATTGTTACCCATTACTGCCATTCCTTCATGGGTCAGAATGCTTTTACCTTCCTGCCGACCTCTGCCTCTTCCCCTCTCACCCTGCTCTTAAGCAACTTCTCAGGGATCATTTTGCTCCCTCCTGCTCTTATTCTTACTACCTGTATGGTTAACTCTTGTATTTAGACAGTTCTGCTGCCAGTCTAATTGATCAATTGTTCCTCACATTGTTAGTTTATTGTCCTTAATTTATTTGCACTTTTATTCATTTTGTATTGCTTAAGTGTTTTGCAGTTACATTTTGAATGGTATTCTCTCACTACCCTTTCCTGGGTACACCTGAAATAAGCCATGGCTCAGTGTACAGTACCTTCCCTGGTCACAGACGTGTGAATAAATACATAAATTCACCTACTGTTATCCTATTTCAGTTTGCCTTATCACTTCACACAAAATCTATAAAGTTCAAAATTGAAATATAATACTTTTTCAAGACTTGCTTAAGCCTCCCCTGGAACTGTTTGGGGCCTCTCCAGGGAGGCTGGCCTCACCATTTGAGAACCTCTGCTCTATAGGATTTGGGAGTTAGCTCTGGATAAACTACAGAAGCTGCAATGAACAGGTCAAAAAGTGGTTGTTTCTTGGCCAAAGGAGTGAACAGAATCTTAACATAAAGGAGTACAGCCGTAAGTGTGGAACTGCCCATTCCTTGTTATGACATCAGGATTTAGTAATGGCTTTTCTGGTTTGAGGATGATATGGTTCAGAATTGGTAGAGTGAGAATCATCCTGATCTTGATCAGGCATCCACTAATTAGGGCATGGAGCTGCAGACATGGTTGATGTTGATGGAGTGCCAAAATGATGGAAGGAAAAGGTAAGCTGGGAAAGAACATATGAGGTAGGACACCGGTGAACTCAGAGCAGTGAGTCTGGCCATCTGGAGGTAACCAATAAGGACAGATGACCCCTGGCATCTTGAGTGATGCCCTGGGAAAGGAGCCCAGATACAGATGTCAGAGAGGTTACAGCTGCAGTGACAGCTTAAGGCTGTCTTGATGCTGCAGCTCCACTATTACAGGAGTACCTCAGCTGTCCCTGAGGGTCTGAATGGGATAATCACCTAGCGAACAAGGAACATAGATGGAATTGGTGAACATGGAAGCTGAACTGGGTCTGCTGAGGTTAAACCCTTTGAAGATATCCACTGAGCTGAGAGGTTAATCCCCAGGAGTTCAGAGGGGAATGGAGGCAGAGCAAGATAGACATAGGACCAATAGAGTAAAGACAATCACTTGAAAGGCTGAAGAGTTTTGCTGAGAATGCTGAATAGCTGGTTGTCTGCATCAGGTCTAAGGAGTTGTGAGATGAGGGACAGTGATGCCTGTTTAGGCCAGGGGAGGAAGTGGCCAGAAACAGCAGCAGAAGAGAGGTCTACAAAGCACAAATAGGCAGGAATCACAGAGGGAGAGTGGCTAAGGGCTACTCGGTAGCAGCCAACAGCTGCTGAAGAAATCTGGAAGTGGAGTAGGAACAAGTGCTACAGAACAGCATGGTAAGACAGAAGGAGGAAAATGCTGAGAAAAGCCAGAATCAGGTGGAGGAATGGTAACAGAGAACAGCAGGACTGGTGAATCACAGAATTACACTACTAGATTAGAGATGGAACACTAGCAGGAGCTGGGATATTAAAAGGGGGGAGTGGAATGGAGGGGGAGAGAGAGAGAGAGAGAGTTGAAGGAGTCGATAAATGTGGCTAGCTCAGTAAGCTGGCCCACATAGTCACAGACACAGGTAAAATACAGCAATGGCAGAAAGCTAGGCAGGGGAACTAGGCAACAGTTATCAGAGGAATGGGGAATGGCTGAAGAGGTGGAGGAGAGAGTGACTGAAAAGTGATTGAAAAGCACTGTACGGAGAAAGACAAAATACAGAAGCCTTAGAAGAAGAAGAAAGGCAGTTCAAATACAGGGGAAAAGTAGAAACAAACAAAACAGACTGAGTGGGCCAAGTGGTCCTTTTCTGAGAACAAATTCTATGTTTCTAAGCACAGCCACAAATGAAAGCCAAAAAGCACAGGAGTAGCCAACTGTCAAAATAATGGCAGACCTAACAAGAATCAACTAAGGCAGGGAGGTCAGGGAATGGCAATCTTAAGTAGTGACGTCAGGAAGCATTATTAGCTGCCCCATTGAACAACAGGCAAGCCTTTTCATTAAAAGCTTCCTCACAGCATAATTTGTACTACATGTGTAACCCCCTACAAATGGGGTTTCCCAAAAAGTCTTCCTTGAGCTCACCTAAATGCTCACTGCCAGGCTGGTGTCTTGCGTTTTAGCAGTTTAAATGTGATTACCAGAGCCTGTATAGCGTCTGTGTACTGTCTCTTTAAGAGCTGCCTGATTGCAGCTCTTGTAATCTGAGAGGGAGCTCTGTTGAAAGATGTAAATATTTGCTGAAAATCATTTAGAGTGATAATGATAGTGTAGTTTGCCAAACCTGCTTTCTTTGTAGCAAGGACTGTTTCGTTTGTCTCCACTATCTTGGTCCTGGACTGCAAATTGGACTAAACAGTACTGGTGGGACCTAAAATGTAGCCAGACTACAGGAGCTGTCTGAAGTCAAAATCTGTAGGAATTGTAGTTTTGAGAACTTTTTGCACCTTTTTTTGCAACTGAAGGGGGAGCTCTTGCCTTGACTGACAGCCAAATCAGCCAACCAAACCTTTTGGATCTTGGGGAAGTCCCGGGCTGCTTGCAGTTTTCAGTTATATCTAAGCTGGAAACTGAAGAGCAAGGAGCTGAAGTGATTCTGAGCAGCAATCCTGAGTGGATTCGCATGGGAGAACTGTGAAAAGGCTGAGTTTTTGGCCCGCATGTCTGTCTGTTGCTCCTGAGAGGGAGAGGAGAGAAGAGAAATATTTTGGACTAAATCCAAGTTTGTGTGACTAAAGTAAGCTACTGAAGTGGACCAGGCTCAATCTGAAGAAGACCAAAGATTTTTGCTGAATGCAATCGGCCTGGCAGGAGTTCCAGCTACCCCTAAGCTCCCGGTGTGTGCAGAGACTTTGCGATTGTGACCGGGGAGCGCTTTGCCTGATACACTAGAATTCCCTTAAATGTAAATGTGCTATGAGCTGCTAGTGGGTTGTGAGTTAGTTCCCCACTGTGTGAACTGTGTTCTGCTTGCTGGAAGCTGTATCCAGCCCAAAACGGACTGCATCCAAATTTGTCTCCATGCGGTTTGGGCCTTGCTAGACTGGCCCAGCCAGACTACCCACTGCACAGAGAAGCCATCGACAAGAGACCTGCCTGGGGATCAGTCCCCTGCTCAACGCTTGAACAAGAACGATGCCTCTGCAACTTGTGTGGGCCCTGCTTCTCCTGGCATTCCAGATCAATCACCTGCAGTCTCAATTTTCATCCAGCCTGTGTCCAGTCTTGGGTATCATGAGTAAATACCAGGGTAGCTCCCTGCAACAACAGCTTAATCTGAGCATGTCATCTGATTGTCTTGTTGTTTTGTTTCCTTTACAAACTGAGCCCACTGGCTCCAGATTACAAATATTGTGTACTGTGCATGTTGTTTTTTCCATCACAGGGCCCCAACGAGCTGCGACACCGGCCAACCCCAGGCATCAGTCCTGGCTAGCCCGTCTCTTCTCCACCTGGGTACTCAGAGATGTGACTTTGTGGGGGACTCAAAACGCATGCACAACTGCTTGATTGATATAACCTTTAAGCTAATAAACCTGATTTTGCCCCTCCCTTGTTCAAGTCCCCTGAATAAATCAGATCTAACTTTTTCTGCATGTAATCTGACTGTGGTTCCTGTTTGTGCTCAAAGTACTATACTGTTGCTATTTGCTGTGCATAACCTTGTTTTACAGGGGGTCCCCAGGGTCTAGCCAGAGGAACTAGCCCTGCTGGTAAGTGCAAACAGTGTGGGTACTTGTGTGGTGTACCAGGGGTATTGTGAAAGTGATTATTGTACAGTGTTCAGGCCACTAGAGGGGACAGAGGGGGGTTACAGTGTCCCGGAGGGCTGTGCCCAGGTTAGCTTGACCACTAATAACCCTGACCTCCGGGTGGAGGCACCCGTTTCAGAACTCAGGCCCCTTAACCTGCTACTAGCCATACAGGCAGGGGTAGTAGCCCTTGGGATAGTGCCACCTAGGGGTTACATGTGTAGCTTTCAACACACACACACACACCTCCCAAGAAGAACTTGTCCACATCCCACCAAGGTGCCTCACTACTTGTGACACATAATTGTTTACTTAATAAGGCAGCAGTAAGGGTTTTTGTTGTTGTTATTGCTATCTTTATGTAGCCCAGGTGCCATGTGCCAGTGGGCTACTACCCCTGCCCGTGGGCTCCCTAACAGGTTAAGCGGACTGGGTCCTACTACGGTGGTGCTCAGGAGTCCTATCCCAAAGGTTATAAAAATAGCACGGTGCCTCCACCCAGAGAGAATTTGAAGTGGGTCAGGTTACTGGCTGACACAGCCCTTTTGAGATGCTGCACCTACCCACTTCCCCTACCAACTACCCCACACACTGGATATCCATCAATTCAGTACCACCATAAACCATGAACAGTAATGCTTTGACAGACTCAGAGAATTTCTGCACACACACAATATCAAACAGTAAACCACAGCTTTATTTGGGGTAAGGACTAGGGAAGGGGGTACCTGGACAGGATGGCTGTGAATAGAAAAAGCTGGCTAATGAAATAGGCAAAAACCACAAACATTGGAGCCCGCAGGCCAGACCCTCCCCCACTGGTACCAGCGTGTCCAGATGTTCTTATGGATAACCACTAGGTGCAGTCCTGGTACCATGCCGCTGGTTGGCTGGCTGTTGGGGCCCTGGAGATATTCAAAAAGGACTTGAGTTAAGAAACCTGTAGCCGGCTTGGTGGCACAGAGAGTTGAGGTGCTGGCGCCTTACCTCACATCACACCGGCGACCTGGGTTTGGGAATGGACTCAGGCACCGAAGAGTCAGCAGGGGAAGCAGTAGGACTGAGCATCTGGAGGACTGCTCCCCTCTTCTGGGGTGGGTTGGGGATTGGCGGCGCTCTGTAGTGACCGCCGGTGGAGACCAGGGAATTCTCAGATGCAGCACAACTAGGGGAAATTGGAGGAGAAACAGAAAAAATGGCGTCTCCTCCTACCAGATGATGGCCACCTGGACCAGTGCCTCCTCGAGCTCCACGATCGCCGACCCGGACTCAGCAGCACCCAGTGCCAATGCCTAGGCCAACAGGCTGATTCTCCTCGGAAGAGAAGTGGCCATCTGATGCAAGGATTACATTGGGTTACCCTGACATGGCTGCAATGTGGGGTCGGAATCAGTGGTAGAGATGAGTGAGAAGTGAGTGTCCTTGTGGTAATTGGCCTGAAGGAGAGGTAGGGGAGGTCGAAGGGGAAATAAATAGATAACACAAAAAAAAAAAAAAAAGAAACTTGTTAAAGAAATAACACAACAATGTCCCTTTTTCCTCCTCCCAGGAACCACGTCCTGGGTACTCACAGTTTGTGGAACTCCAGCACTGGGGAAAATGGAGCTTCTTGATTTGGTGCAGCAAAGCAGAAACCGGCTGGCCAAGATCCCTCGAACTGGATGGAACTCGCTTGAGGATCTTGCAGCTGGTCAGCTTAATTGTAGTTCTGGCCACTTGTTACCTTCAGCCACTTCTGGCCCATTGCAGAGCACTGTGGCAGAACAACACCAGCCCAGGAAGCCCAGAGCTGGCAATGTCTCTACAGCCCATCTACCGCAATTGAAGTGCCCTAGCACTCAGGTACAAGACCCGTGACCTTCTGAGGCAGTGAGTCCACTTGGAAGGGGTTAGCAAGTTCCCTCCCTGGCTCTGGGGGAGGACTCCCTAATGGTGGGGGTCCTTCTACAGTCCCTGCACTGAGTTCTAAAAACACAAGGCTTTCAGGCAGTCGCTCCAATAAAGTCCGGTGCCAGTTGGAGAGGGTGCTAGCCTCTATTTTGGTAAGCGCAAGTGTAATTCAGCAGGGGGAAACTCAGCAGCAACAACCCCCTGCACACCAGCCCACACTTTTCAGCTTAGCAGGGCGCACACTCTTTTATTCGGATGCAGCAACCTCAGCTCTCAGCCACTTGAACCCAGTTCACTCAGGACACACAGGTTCTGGCTAGCACCCCAACAACCAAAGATGCTCTGCCTCTTCAGGAAAATTGCGATCACAGTCCCCTCAAGCAAATAACCTCTTTGCAATAGCTGCAGCAGTAATAATAATAATAATCCACACAGCCTTCTCAATTAGTCCAACTTCTCAGTGCAGGATTTCTGCAACGCTTTGGTTTTCTCCCCAAAATAGCAAAGCAACTTTTCCTCACCTGGAGAAAACAGGATCACAGTTCAGTCTTTCTCCTTCTTTTCCACTCTCAGTTCAATTCTGAAACTCAGCAATCTCCAATCTTGCAACACAGCACTTTACAATTCAGCAACACAGCGATCTCCACATATGGCCTGGGTAAGCCCCTGACATCCAAATCCCCTCTCACAGGGTACTTCTGACTCAAACAGAGCCCAGGAACAAACTGAAGAAACCCCAGAATGTCAACACTGTTTCAGCCAAAAATCCAGCATTCTGATTGACTGTTGAAGCCTTTCAATAATCAATAACCATAGTGATCAATATTTCCTGCTCATTTATTTGGGCATGATCTAGGCACCAGAATTAGTCCCCTCCTTTTACCAGGGGTCCCTTTGTCACAATTGTGGGTGCCTATATCACTGATTGGCTGCTAGAGAGGGGTCAAGAGTCACAACAATGTCAGGTCCTATTCAGTTTATTTGAGTTCAAACAGGTTCCCCAACTTTTTTCAGCCCAACACAATACTTTATTTAAAACATCATCCCACTGGATTGTAGCCCCAACTGTCCCCTATCGAACAAGCCCACTCTCAAAAGAATAGCCCCCATAGATTAGCTGTAACTACAACCGAAACTCTGTCCCCTATGTGGCAGGCAGCAATCTCATTAATATTCATGAGGACTCATGAATGATTTATGAGCCCTTGTTCATGCCCCAATTGAATCTTCATTTGAAAACCTTAATGGGGCTTTGTGCCCAACTCCCTCAGGTCTCCGGTCCCCATTTAACACACCAGGGTCACTGGGACCGACAAACACCCCCCATTTTGACAGCAACGGTGATCAGAAAACTTTAAAAGTGCCCTGTGGCACATGTGCAACCCTCGCTTGCTCTGAGGAGCTAAGCAAACAGCAGGGGTTCGAGAACAATGATCTAAGCCTGAACTGGGCTAAAATAACATACGGGGTGGCCTGAAGGAATTGAAGGGCACAGGGAACAATCAGGGATGATCAGAGTGATGCCAGCAGGCAAACGGGAGGGCGGGAGATGGGGACAACTAGGGTAAGCCCACACGGGGGTTACATTTATGACATAGTAATATAGTAATTTAAGATTGGAAGGCATTATAGGTCCATTATGTCTCCCCCATTTCGTAATTTCGTAAGCAGCTTGCTGTGCAGACATACAGTACATTAATTTATAGCGATTCCTTACCTATTCAACTGTAAAGAGCATATATTTTATGTCAAATGCTTTCAAAGAAGAGTTAACTGAAGCTCTAGGTGCATCATATGATATTCAGCGGTGACTCTCCATTCCATTTTGGTACATAGGGAATACATGATGGGTTGCAGCGTAATAACACATTTATCTACACTAGTGAGTGGTAAGACCTATAACATATGAGTGGCAAAGCCACAAGTTACTTATGAAGGTCTTACCACTCATGTGTGAAGATAAATGGTGTTTACTCACCTGGTAAAGGTGATTGTGTTGGTTGACATCCATGGCACTCCAGTCCTTACATAATGGGTTTTAGCCCACCTGATAGGCTATGATGCACTGACTCTAGTATCAAATTTTATGTATATCCAGGTCCCAGAAGTCCCTTGCTCTCCAGTTCGAATCTTCCATAGCTGAAAAGAAACTTAGTAATATGACCAACACTAACAACAACTTTACAAAACAGAGAGCCACTCAGGATGTAGACATGCATGTGGCTGGAGGCCCTACTTTATTTACCTATTTATGCAATCTAACCTCGACCATCTAGAGGGTCGATGATGGCATCCTGGATGCTCTTAGCCACAGTAGAGAATCTCTTTTTCCAATCACTGTCTATGTAAGGGGTATAACTGTCACTCTGAATACTCTACCGGGAGGGCAGTGGAGTGCCATGGATGTCAACCAACACAATCACCTTTACCAGGTGAGTAAACACCCATTGTGATTGGTTGACCATCCATGGCACTCCAGTCCTTACATAATGGGTAGATAAGAAGCAGTACTTTACCCAAAGGGTGGGGTAGAGTGGTCATGAGTGAGGGGATGAGCTGGCTGCCATGAGGACTCGTGTGGAGAAGGTAGACTGTAACTTGTATAGGTGATCCAGTCTATAGTGTCTAGCAAATGTATGGATTGAAGTCCATGTTGCCGCCTTGCAAATGTCTTCTGTGGACACGTTGGCCCTTTCTGCCCAGGAAGTGGATACTGCTCTTGTAGAATGGGCCTTGATACCTTCTGGTGGTGTAAGTCGCTGTGCCTTGTAGGCCTCTTGAATAGTCCTCTTAAGCCAACCAGCGATGGTAGTCTTGGAGGCTGCCCTGCCCTGTCACTGACCTGATGTGACAATGAGCAGTCTTTCTGTTTTGCACAAAGGCTGTATTCTGGCAATGTATGTGGCTAGGGTGGTTCCCATATCTAGGTGATGTGGAATTGAGTTGTCACCTGGGTGTGCATTCCCAGAGAGAGTCGGCAATTCTATGAGTTGTTCCCTATGGAATGCTGAGGCGATCTTTGGTTGGAAAGCCGGCACTGTGCGCAGTATTACCCTTTGGGGCGTAAACACAGTGTAGGGCTCTTTGCATGAAAGAGTTCCCAACTCACTGATTTTCCTGGCGGAGCAAATTGCCACTAGAAAACAGGTCTTGAGCCCCGCCTAGAAGAGATCCACCTCGCCTAGTGGCTCGAATGGAGCTGCGCTGAGAGGCTCTAGCACCAGAAGTAGATCCCAGGGTGCAACGGTTGTCCTGACTCTGGGTCGCATTGCCTCTACGGCTTTGAGGAACTGTATGGCGTCAGGGTGAGCCCCTGGGCTGTGCCCAGCTATGGGTCCTACAGCTGCTTCTATGGTGGACAGTTGCACCCGGAGTGAAGAGTGCGCTAGATCCTTTTCTACTCCCTGTTGTAGAAACAGCAGAATGGTGGACATATCCACCCGCTCTGGTTCCTTGCCCCTGCCTCTGCACCACTTTGTGAACAGTGACCACTGTCTTTTGTAAGTGGTATTAGTAGAGGGCCATCTGGATTGCAACATTTTGGAGATGACTGACTCGTGGTAGATGGCCCTCATCAGTCTGTCCCTCTCAGGAGCAAGGCAGTGAGTTTCAAGGTCCCTGGTACCGGGTGAGTCATGGGTCCTTGTGTCAGCATGTCCAGCTGGTAGGGTAGTCTGCGTTTGTCCAGGGTCATGGCCATTATCATGGTAAACCATGCCCTCCATGGCCAGTAAGGTGCCACCAGAACAGTGGTTCTTTTGGATGACTGAATCTTGGCCAAGACTTGAGGTAGCAGAGGGATGGGGGGATAGGGCATTGATCCCCTGTGAGAGAGGTTCCCTGTAGCTTGAGAAGAACTTGCTGACCTGCGCATTATCTGCTGCCATGAGGTCCATTGATATGTGGCCCCGTGTCTCCTGTATCAGAAGAAACAGATTTGGGTGATGGTGCCACTCTCCTGGGTGCACCTGCTGGCGGCTGAGCCAGTCTGCTTGAATGTTGAGCCTTCCTCCAAGGTGCATGACGCTGATGTGTGCCAGGTGGGTCTGGGCCCATCCCCAGTACCCTTGTGACCTCTCTCTGCATTGCTCTGCTCCTGGTGCCCCCTTGCTTGGCGATGTAGGCTACCGTGACTTGGTTGTCAGAGCGGTTCAATATTGACTGCCCGGGATGGATGCCCTGAATGCCCTGAGGGCATTGAACACCACCCTCATTTCTAGCACACTGATGGATAACCCTCACTTCCGATGCGGTCCATTGGCCCTGGGCAGATAGGGTGCCCAGACATGCTCCCCAACCTAGTAGGCTCACATCCGCCTTGATAGCGCAGTCAAACATTGCCTTGAGTGGAACCCCTTGTGTGAGGTTTGAACGCACCATCCACCACAGCAGAGATTGTCTCACCATGAGTGGTAACAGTATTCTGGTCTGCAGGTTCTGTTCATTTGGGGACCCTTGGGTCAGTACATAATTCTGTAGTGGTCTCATGTACCACCTTGCCCATGGGATCAAGTCGATGCAAGATGCCATGCAACCCAGGAGCTGGGCTATCTGTCCAATGGTTGGCCATTGTGAGGTCTTCAGATGGTGTGATAAGGCTATTAGGTTGTCTACCCTCTTCTAAGATGATTTTGCCCATCCCTGGGATGTGTTGATGTCTGCCCCCAGATGTTCTAGACATTGTGTGGGGGTCAGATGGCTCTTGGCCTCGTTTACCACCCATCCATGCCCTTGGAGCACCTGAATTGCCAAATGAATGTCTTGGAGTGACCACTCCCTTGACCGAGACTGAATCAGCCAGTCGTCCAGGTAGGAGATGATATCCACCCCTTGTTCTCGCAGTCTGGCCACCAGGACCACTGACACCTTGGTGAATACCCTTGGGGCCGAGGAAAGACCGAATGGGAGGGCCTGGTATTGAAAATGCTGGCCCAGGATGTGGAATTGAAGATATTGCCTGTGCTTTGGCCTGATTGGAAGGTGGAGGTAAGCGTCCTTTAGATCTATAGAGGTGAGGAAATCGCCCCTTTGTACACTGTGGAGGGTTGATCTCAGTGTCTCCATTTTGAACCTCCTGGGAATTATGTATTGGTTTAGATGTTTTAGATCCAAGATGGGACGGAGCTCCCCCATTTTCTTGGGTACGAGGAAAAAGATGGAGTACACTCCCTGTCCCTGCTCATGCGGGGCGACAATCTGGATGGCTCTGTTCTGCATGAGATCCAACAGTATTTGTTGAACCTGATGAGTGGAGGCCCTCTTCTTGGTGATGGGTGAGCTGATAAATCTGTGTGTGACTAGAGATTGAGACAGTTCTATGGAGTACCCTTTTGACACTACCTCTAGGATCCATCTGTCTGAGGTTGTGTTGTGCCACTGTTGTGTGAAGAGAGTTAGCCTCTTGCCCACCGGAGGACCCTGAGTCCATGGGTGGAGGGACTTGGGAACATAGTCGCTGTTGTTTGTCTCTGTTCCCTCTCCCTCTACCTCCGAATTTAGAACCAAGTCCTCTGAAGGAGGATGACTGGTAACTGTCTGAGGGACTGCGGTAACCCCCCTGTGTTCCACTGCCATGAAAGGAGCTGTTAAAGTATTAGTTGTCTCTGCGAGGCTGGTGGAATTTGTTCCCTCCTCTGAACCTCCTTTTACCGGAGGGAAGGTAGGTGAGCCTGTTTTTGTTCTTGAGGAGTTCCTTGCTCTCCTCCTTCTGTCTTGGGAATTGTAAAAGACCCTCCCCAAACACGTGCTTCCCCTGCATTGGTAAATTTTGCAGTAGCACCTTTGATTCACTGTCTGCCTCCCATAGCTTAAGCCACAGAGCTCTCCTGGCACGGTTCGTGATAGCCGACGATTTGGCGTTCAGCTTGAGGAAATCTACCGCCATATTCGCCAAGTATTTGGCAGCATCCAGGGTTCATTCCAGGAGTTCTGCCTCTCTGGACTTAGGAGATGCTTGGTCGAGCAGCTCCTCTAGCCAGCGAATTTGGGTACATGCGGTATAAATGGCTGTAGTTGATGCTTTGGCTGCCATTCCCTCAATCTCGAAGAGTTTCTTTAAAATATACTCAACCCTCTTGTCGGTGGGGTCTTTCAAAGATATGGTGCCACAAGGTAATACTGTCTTTCTACTGAGGGCTGCTACTTGAGTGTCAATCGAAGGAGCCATGCACCAGTTGTTGGCTTTGTCCTCTTGGACCGGGTACATGTGATCCAAGTTCCTGTTGTCTGGGAATCTTCCCAGCTCTAGGGATTGCCATTCCTTGTTAATTATGTCATCAATTGCTGGACATATGGGAAAAGTATCTTTGGTAACCATTCTCTGCTGGATCAATGGGTCCAGTTTCGATTCTGTCTTGTTCTCCTCCATCTCGAAACCCATGGTGGCCTTGACTATTCTCAGTAGTCCTGGAATCATGTCAAATGAGCACAGTTTCGAGGTGAGAGATGGTGTTGTTTGTGGTTCCATCTCCTCATCATCCAATGCTGGCCTGTCCTCCTCATCTGGTAGTTCTTTGTCTCTGTTATCGTCCTCAGTATCTGGAACTTGGTTATCTGGGGGAGGAGTGGCTGGTTCCATAAGGGGCCCCTGTGGTCCCCCCTGGGTTATCTTGATCTGGTACTGAAGATATCGGGGTCTTGTGCTGTGTCAGGGACTCTAGTTTCTCCATGACCTTCAGCATAACGTTCTGTTGGCTCTCCATCATGGCCACCGTGGCCTGCTGGGTTTGGAGGAGAATAGCCCCCAGATCCATCCACTTAGTACTGCTGGGCCCTGGGTTGTCGGATCCTGACCCCAGGGATTGCTCTAGGGGTAGATCATCATCGTGGTGGAAGCAGGCGGGGCAGAGGGGACCAGAGGTATGGGGCAAAGGGGAGAACCGCAGGACGAACACTTCTTTGCCTTGACCATCTGCAACGAGACAAGGGAAGTATTAGCTGGATGAAGGAGAAGGGGGCTGTGGTCAAGAGCCCCCTAATTCAAGATATGATGCTCAGAAAACTGAAAACCAGAATTGTTGCTTGAGGAGGGATTCATGTTGACCCTATAGAACCTGAGGTGGACTGACAAGCATCCATAGGGAGGTCCGTCTAGAAACTGAGAGATCGCTGTGCGTTAGGCAACCTAGGGATAGCTAGGGGGAGGAGCCCCAAGGTGCCTAATGAGTTGGGGGGAACAGTTGCACCCGAAGGGGAAGGGGAGCTGATTGAGTTCGCCCCACCTGGCTTGCCACTGGAGAAGGAGCCTGGCAGGGGACGATGTGCCTATTTTCTTTCTTTTTTCCCCCTGCCAATTACTTTGACACTGTGAGGACACAGGCTAGCTGCATAGGGAGAGGTGTGCTTGAGGGTAGTCGACTTAGTTAGCCGAATAAGTTAGAGTAGGCCGCTGTAGGAAGGGGCCTGCCCTGACAACTGCTAGTGAAAACAGCATGAATCCCCGAATTCACGATGCAGTGTGTCTCTCCACTGCTGAAAGTCCCCTCTTTTTGTGTGTACCAGTCTCCACTTGGGAGGGAGAGCTGATGCTGTTTTTCTTTGGGGGGGGTGCAGCTGAGATACCTAGTCCTTCGATCTAACTTCCACTCGAAGAGGCAACTGAAATCTCTGTTTTTCTAAAAATATCAGAGAACTATCGAAGCATATTTCCCTAACTAAAAGGAGACTGCTTGTTGGGGAGGAAAAACTAATATACCCTCAGAGGATACTGCTCTTGCCACAGGGTAGCGACAACAGCGAGGAGCAGGCCTGGAGTTCTTGAAGCAGGCTGCAGCTTCCTGTGCAATCCCCTCTTCCGAGCTAAAGGTCTGAATTCAGTCTTTGAGTGGTCGATTGGCTGGAACAGTGAAGCACAAGAGGATCCCTTTGTAGAGGGAGCATAAACAAAACAGGTGGTGCCGTAGCGACAACCACAAGGAGCAGGCCTGGCTTTCTTGGAGCAGGCACAGCTTCCTGTGCAATCCCCTCTTCCGAGCTAAAGGACCGAATTTGGTCTTTGAGCGATGGCTTGGCTGGAACAGTGAAGCGCAAGAGGATCCTTTAGAGAGGGCACAAACAAAACAGGTGAGTGCCACTGTACGTGCTGCTCCCAGAGCTTAGCTGTATGGTGGCAAAAGGGGGGGCCTGGCAGGATGCTGCTCGAGGCTTTGGATTCTCCTGATGCAATAGGCACTGGGAAGTCTACACGTTCTTTGGTTGGGATTGAACTGAATGGGGCTGGTTGCGGGTGACCCTCATAATTGCAGCTAGGTCGCACTAATGCCTGCAACACTAATGTCTAGAGGCACCCCAGACACTGGCAATTGTTTAAAAGGGAGAACACAATTTAGAAAATGACCAGCTGTCTCTGATCAATAAAAACTCTACCTCTTCTGCCAGTAAGCCTGGCCAATAAACCCTTTTAAACAATTTTAAATAATCTGTAAAAATAAAGCAATATTACCAAGAACAGCAGCAGAATCTGCTGAGCCTCTAGGGAGAATCCTAAGGATCCCCCTTATCAAACATATTATGCTTTAGGCAGACCAAATGGAGAAGATTGGTATTGTTACCAACAAAGGATTAGGCCTACCTCTCCAGTAGAACAGCAGAGGCTCCTGGCGTGCTTGTTGCCTGATCAGATGCACAGATTTGAACTGGAGAACAAGGGGCTTCTGGGACCTGGATATACATGAAATTTGATACTAGGGTCAGTGCATCATAGCCTATCAGGTGGGCTACAACCCATTATGTAAGGACTGGGAGTGCCATGTATGGTCAACCAATTACAATGTGTTATTCCACTGCAGCCCATTATGTATTTGATACATACCACACCATTTCTTATGTTTTTAATGGTTCATTTACCTACGTAACCCTTTCACTCTCATATGCTCATTTTTGTAACCCTTCTCACGTCCTCTTAACTTATAAGATACACCATCTTTCTCTCACAGAAGCCCCTGGAACAGACTGCAACCCCAGAGTCTCATTGCTGGTACCCCTGGGTGCCTTTCCTCCCCTCTCATGTCTTGGGGTATATTGGATGGAACAGTCATGGGGAAAGGGGAGGGCCCCTGGGTCAGGACTTAGACAGTTCAACAATACTTCAATTATGGCATTAAGAAAACATTACCTCAGAAATTAGGATTCATTCAGGTGACAGCGTGAACTCCGTCGAGGGTGCGTATATGTTTTCTTGCAGCTGGAGGGGCATCAGGCCATCTCTGTCAGAGGCAGTCATTAGGCACAATAATATTCAAGCAATTCATTTGGCATAGTACGAAGATTATGGTCCAGCCAGAAAATCCATTGCAATCAGGCATAGTTTATTTTTTTGATAAAGTTCACAAAAGGCTCAAGCCACATAACTCCTTCTGCTCCATGGAGCAGTGGAGGAAACATTTGAGAACAAGTTTCTAGACAATGGCAGATAGCTGTGGCACCTTTCTTAGGGGACCAGGGTCCCGAACCTGAATTCTTACACATTTCTTTGTGGAGCTAAATGGGCTCATCACATTCATGATGGCAGGCAGGGATCTCATTTTTTCTCTCTGGGCTTTGACTTGGCAAATAAACTCCTTGCTGCGGGGTGCTTGGGATCACACAACTTGCACTCGGGGGACACACTTTTGGGCACAATCCCTTCCTTCCTACAGCCTTCCTAACACTTAAGATTGTTCACTTAAATATACAGAGTCTGTTATCCAAATGGACCTAATTTGTTGTTTGGTCCCAATATCACTCATTTGATATTATTACCCTTTCTGAAATGTTGTTGCACAACAATATATTGGATTCGGAGATTTATCTCCCCAACTATAATCTAATTAGACAAGATAGAGAAGGAAAAAGAGGAGGTGGAGTCTTAATGTATATTCCCTGTAAATTTGATTATATTGTTAAATTCAGGATGTAACATGATTTCAATTGATTTGATTTTTGGACAAAGCAAACACTTGACCCTTAGTAGTTTATTTTCCCCCGGTGAAATATTCTATGGTCTTGAACTGCTGACCTCTTTTCGTGAGATTTTATCCCTTAATAGAGAATGGATTACTCTTGGTGACTTTAACTGCAGTTGGGATAAAGTTTGAAGGGTGGAATTAGAGAGACCCTGGTTGATCTGGGTGTTACCCAATTAATAGAGGAAATTACTAGGCCCAATTATAAAACAGGTGAAGGGACTGTCCTTGATTGGATCATGGTCACTCATGTTGACAGGATTACTAATTGTGAAGTTATGCCTGATACCATGACTGACCATCATCTCATTAAATGTGAATGGTCCATAAAAGTGCTTAGAAGTCCCCCTAGATATGTTGAATGTCGAAATTTGGCTAATTTAACCTCTCAGAGAATTCAAGATTTGTTTAATGAAATTGCTTGGTCTCCCCTAGTATCTTGTACCAACATTGATGCAATGTGGGAATTTTTTTTGTATAGCCTACAATGCAATTATAAATACAGTCTTCCCCTTAAAGAAAATAAAAATCAGATCTTCTAAACAAGAATGGGTTACAAGGGATCTCATTCATTTAATGAGAAAACGTGACATATGTTGGAAATCTTATAAGGTATCCAGAACCCCTGCTCTTCTTCAAGAGTATAGGACACTTAGAACTAAGTGTAAATCTGAAATCAGGAAAGCTAGGGTCACATATTGTCTAAACAAACAAAAGAACTCTAGGGCCAATCCCTCAAAAACCTGGAACTTCCTAAACAAAATTATGGGAAAAGAAAAAACAGTTTCTGCCCCAACTATTCTTCAAAATGGACAAAGTATAATTGATCATTCTGAGGTATCTAACATTTTCAACAGTCACTTTGGGAATCTAGGTTCCTATAGAACCCCCATAATCTTGGATGGTGTG
This sequence comes from Neoceratodus forsteri, assembly GCA_016271365.2. Taxonomy (NCBI): domain Eukaryota; kingdom Metazoa; phylum Chordata; order Ceratodontiformes; family Ceratodontidae; genus Neoceratodus; species Neoceratodus forsteri. The sequence goes on along the minus strand of CM028137.1, from coordinate 337,329,273 downwards.
ATTGATAATAATGACACCTACAATAACATTAATCCAAAGTTTTACTTTAAATCTCTTACCCCTTCTTTAAGTAAAAAAAATACTTCTTGAAAAACATTCTGAAACCCTTTCAGGGTCAGGATGGAGTTGATAGTAGGATTATCAAATTGGGTATAGATTGCTTTGTTCATCCTTTAGTACATATTTTTAATTTTTCCTTATCTCATAATGTTTTTCCAAGTAGCTGGAAACGAGCAATCATAAAACTCATTTTGAAGAATGGAAATCCCTCTTTTGTTACCAACTATCGTCCAATTTCTCTTTTATCGCCCATTTCAAAAATTTTGGAAAAGATTGTTATGGACCAAACTTTAGACTTTCTTGGGAAATATTCTTTACTTTCAGGGAATCAAAATCTAAATCTAAATATGAGACCACAGTGTCCTGTATCTGTTAATGGAACCTGGACCTCCTGACTCACAGTTCTTTGTTCTAAGCATTAGATCACATTGTCTGGGAGTGGGGATTGGAAGTAGGATCTCTTGACTCACAGTCCTTGTGCTGTCTCACCATTAGACACCATACTGCCTGGCAGCTGAGACTGTAGCCAGGATTTCCTCACTCACAACCCTTAGCAGTAACTATGAGACCACAGTACAGCACTTGGGAGCAACTCTTTGCTCTAACTGTGATACCACACTGTCTGGGAGCAGGGATTGGAACCAGGATCTCCTGACTCACAGCCCTTCACTCTAACCATTAAGCCACATTGTTCAGGAGCTGGGATTGGAATCATTAAGTTCTGACTCACAGTTCTTTGCTCTAACCATCAGACATCACACTGCCTGAAGCTGGAATTTGAGCCTGGATCTCCTGGCTCATAAATCTTTGCTGTAACTATGAGACCACAGTACAATACCTGGGAGCAGGGTCTGGAATCAGAATCTCCTGGCAACCTTTTGGTCTGAGACCACACTACCTGGGAGCTGGGATTGGAATAAGGATCACCTGGTTTGATTATGTTAACCATTAAGCACCTCATTGATTATCAATATGGATTTTAAATTGAATGCTCTATGTATTTAAGCTATCTTGCTATTTTGCTTTTGATTAGATATTGGGGACCCAGTGGAGCTCCTGGAAGAAGATATGGAGAGAGCCATCAAAGGTACAGTTGGTTTTATTTATCCTTCCCCCCTTTTAAGTGGACAGATCATTGGATGTGTGTTGAGTGATAATATAGACCATTATTCAATAGGCACCTAAAATACTTTATTTTGATTGGTTGAGACACATGTCTGGCCATAAGTAAGTCTGCCTACAACCCACGGGCGAAGAGCCCACTGACCAATTTACCAAAACACAAATCAGTACATTACCTTCAGACTGAAACTTGGTTGGTTGAAGTGCTCCTCTGTGATGGTGTCCCGGTGCAGCTGTGCCAGCCGGATCAGTCGGGGGTCCCTTCACCCAAGGGGGGCTGCCCATCACCATCTTCACAAGTGTCTTCATCGCTGTCCCCCTCTTTGACCTGTACGGCTATCCCACAGTCATTGGCCATGTTGTGCAGGATGCAACAGGCCAGGAATAGCCCGCAGGCCTTTGAGGGGCTGCACTGTAGGGCACCGCCAGACGTGTCCAGGCAACTGAAATGTGCCTTCAGCATCCCGAACACCCTTTCGATGACATTGCATGGTGGCATGTGCCTCATTGTAGCGTTGCTGTGATGGGGTCGCGGGCCGGGTATGGTGTGAGCAGCCAGGGACGGAGTGGGTATCCACTGTCACCTGTGTGTAGAGGGTGAAAGTTAGTTTGGTGATCAGCGTTGCCCTGCCTTGGGCCATCTAGGCCAATACCCATGTCACCTCTGACTATGCCCCTCCCAAGCTCCATGTCTTTCTGCGTGGTTTGCATACACACCACTAAGTGGCCAGTAGGATGTCCCCACTCTTGAATCTGTGGCACAGTGCTGACTGTGCCAGATGAAGGCATCATGTGCTCCCCAGGTGTGTGGCACAGACATTGATTATCGCGCTCCTGGATGTATTACCACCGGCAGTTGATGCTTGACATACCTTCTGATTCATGTATGCAGCCCCTTTGGGGCCAGGTGGTGTGCAGATGGCCACATGGGTGCAGTCTATTGCCCCTAGCACGCCAGGCATGCATGCTACCCTGTGGAACTCCTGTATGTTTGCTGTGCGCTCCGCCAGTGTGCTGGGGAAATGGATGTACTCCGCAGCATGTGGCAGCAGTGTGTTGAGGAATTGGGTGAGGTGGCGTGACGTGGCAGACTGGGTTATGCCTGTCGTGTCCCCTGTTGGTCTCTGAAAGGTACTCGTGACGAGCAGGCACATGCAAGCTGTCACTTTTGTCTCCACTGGCAGAGCATAGTTCCATTGTGTGGGTGCCTGCATCACATCACTGCACAGCTCACAGAGCCACCTCAGAATTGCCTGGTTCAGGCAGTACCAGCCCATGATCTCGGTATCGGTGTACAGCTCGAAGCTGGTGCAAGCTCAATACTGCCTGTTGGGGACATACGCTGGCGGGCCTTCCGCCCATGCGCCCCTGCTGCCTGCCTTCTCAACCCCTCATAACTGCCGCCCATCTGGATGGTGGCATCAACAAGTCCCGGCTTGTGTCCCGCTCGGCCAGCTGTTTCTGTGTTCCCCCGCTGTCCTGGCTGCTACTTCCCCTGCACCGGGAACACCTTCCTGTGGTGGCCTCAGTGCTGTGTGGCACTTCCCCCCCTTCTGCACTGCACTGTGACTGTGGATCCCCACACCTTCCCTGTTCCTGGGGGTTCCAGGTGCTCTGTCTCTGTCCTGCCCTGTGTGTTGGTGTTGCCTGTGTGGCTGGCTATGGTTCAGAAACATGTGCCTTCCCTGTAGCATTCTTGCGCCTCTCTCTTGTTCCTTTTTATTTTGGCTCATTTCCGCTATCGCGCAACTTCTGCTTGCTCCCCTATTGCACATGGCACATGTTGTTGAATGTTGCACTGCACTATTTATGCATGGTTCCTCCCCCTTCAGTTACGCGTGCATTCATTAGCATTGTGCTCTTGCGCAGTGTGATTTAGGGGGCGCATCTGCCTCCCTCTGAATATCGCAGAATGGTGCATTTTTGGACTTGCACTGGCACAACCCTATTGTGCATGGCGCAACCCTTTTGAATATTTGGGCCAATGTGTTTAGTAGCATTGCATAGTGAAGCCATATCAAAGGCTTTAGATAGGTCAACAAATATAGCCCCCGTGAGGTTCCCTTTGTCTGTTTCTCTGAGCAGGTGATCTGTGAATTTGGAGAGTGCAGTGGTGGTGTCAAAGTCTCTACGGAAACCATGTTGGTCAGTGGATAGCAGGCTGTTTTTTTTGTTTTTTTTTTAACTTATTATACTTTTTGCCCCTTGCTCTGAGGTGATCAGTCACCTTCTACTAATACCTTGCTCTCCAATTACCACCATCTTCCACACTCACTGATACTCTCTGGCTTTCCCCCCAGGGTGGGGCCATGGCACCGCTGTCCGCCTATCTACTATGGGGAACGGTGCCGGCTATCTGGTATTGCCTCCCTGGCTTACCCCCCCCCCAGGATGGAGTTCAGGGCTTGCAGCAGCCACAGCATCGTAACTAAGACAGTGGCATGGTGGAGTGGCGGAGAACCATTAGGCCAGGTGCAGAGGTGGCATCATATATCAGGCACAGGAATTTTTGTATGCCCCACTGAGGAGCCAGACATGCACTGACATCAACGCACTGAAGTGCAGACGTCCGCCGGCTCCCCTTGTAAATGCCAGCATCCTGCCAAACAACCAGCCTCCGCTGGGTGTTACTGCAGTGCAGTACATGTCCCTCACCTGTCCTGAAGGAAGGAGAGCTGTCGCAGGATGCTCAATCCTTTCTTCCTCCAGCCAGCCCCCGGTGGCCCGAGTCCATTCCTGAATCTGAGTCGCCGGCACGGTGCGAGGTGTGGCGTCCAGTGCCTCAACCCTCAGTGCCACCAGGCTGGCAGCAGGCTGTTTTTATCAATGTGCTCCGATAACTGGTGGTGGACCACCTTTTCAAGTATTTTTCCCATGTGGGACAGAATAGACACAGGTCTGTAGTTATCAGGAAGGTGCGGGTCTCCTGCCTTGAATATGGGGACTACTCTGGCTTCTTTCCAAAGTGCTGGCACTCTGGAGGTGATCAAGGAAAGGTTGATTATGTGCGAGAGTGGTTTTGCTACAGCTGCCGACACTAGCTTGAGGAATTGTGGTGTGATCCCATTGCTTCCCACACTGCCAGTGTTGGGTAGAGACTTTGGGAGGTGATATATCTCTGACTGAGATGTTACTTTAAAATAGAACGGCTGTGAGCCAGTAGTTTGACCCTGCTCAACAGTGCTCTGAGATGCAGTGGGAAGCTGGGTTAGGTAGGAGTCTAGGTGCGAGAAGTTGCTGTTCAGGAGGTTAGCCACTGTTTCAGGATCCCTTTGTAGGCCAGCGTTGCTCTCTAGGAAGATAGTTCCTTGTTGTTTAGTTGGTTTAAGGACAGAGTTCACTGCCACCCAGAAACTATGGGGACCACTAAGGGTCCGAGATTGTTGAGCCTTGAAATACGAGGTTTTTAAGAATTTGGTGTCATGTTTACAGTGGTTGCGCAGTTGCCTGTACACAGCCCAGTTTCCTGGGGTTGGTACTACCTTGTGAGATACCCATTCCTTGTCCCACTCTTTCATCAGGGCAACTAGTTCCCTGGTGACCCATTTTGTGTTTCCTTCCCTTATGCGCCAAGTCATAGGGCAGTGTTTGTCTTGTACCGAGGTTAACACCAAGGAATCCAAATGCTGTGTCCACATCCTTCAGTGAGAAGAAGGTGGGCCAGTCTATGCCTCCCAGGTCACTATTCAGCGCGTCCATGTCTACCTTAGCAAAGTTCCTGAAAGAGATGATCTTAGAGGGAGGCTTGTTTCTTCAACATGACCAAGTGCAAAAAGTGGGGGAGTGGTCACTATTGGAGTCTGACAAGACTCCCGCTGTACCGACCCTATCTGTGTGGTTCGTCAGGATCCAGTCGAGTACCGTGTGATTGCCTGTTCTGGAGTTATGTCACGTGGGTGATTCAATGATCTCTGTTAGACTCGTTTCTTTGAGCAGTTCAGCATAACTGTGTTTCTTGTTGTCTAGCCAATTTAGATTGAAGTCACCTAGGATAAAGGTGTCCCCTGCTGGTGAGAGACTGGCAACTTCCGTAATAATTTTTCTTAGTCCATCGATCCCACCCAGAGGAGGGTTAAATACACAGCTCAGGTATAATTTGAGCACTGCGCCAATGGTAATTTCCACTAGCAGCCATTCTGGGGTTGCTTCTTGGGCCAAGCTGGAGGCAGTGATGGACCCTGTTATATGATCATTCAGGTAGATCAAGACCCCACCCCCTCTCTTAGGGCCTGGTCTGTCATTTCTAAAAATATTATAGCCCTGTATGTGGCATAGAGTGTCAGGGGATGCAGGTTTCAGCTATGATTTACTGATACCAAGAATGTCAAGTTTGTGTAGCAGCGCCCAGGCTTCCAGTTCGTGGATCTTTGGTATAATGCTTCCAGTATTAATATGGGCTATTCTGAGGCTGTGTGTAAAGGGCCACTGTGAGAAAGAGTGCAGGAGGCCAGGGTTACTCTCCACATCCCCACATCTTAGGAGCAGGAGGCCGCGGAGTAATAGATAGAACCTGTCACCACCTGGCATGCCCAGTGCTGCCGCTGGTGGGGTAATCAGTAGAGCGCCTAGTATGTGAGTTGCCTTACCACCAAGGCAAGCTAAAGCTGTGGTGGGGTGCTTTAGGAGCAGTGGCTGAGCCCCTAGGGGAGGTTCCACTATAACCTTTGAGAAAGTGATTGTTATATGGTGAATAATCTTTGACAAGGAGACAGCTGGTCACATCACATAGGATTAATAGGGATAACAATGTGGTGACCATAAGGCTGAGTACTTTTATATTCTTAACATTTTTTGACACCATGGTACTACTTTTTTTTTTCTTTTGTTTGTTATTAATTCCCAGAAGCCACAACCCGACTACCCACTTGTGCTGTAATGTGGCCTCTTTTTCTGAATTTCTTGTTAGGTCCATACCTATCTTAGATTTTAGTGTTGATAAAAGCGTTTGGCTAAAAAAGGTGCTTCAGTGCGAGACACAAATAGACGCCCTCTATTGGTTTCCTGTTATAAGCTACAGATGGGAAAGTGAGGAGTTAGTCATGTGACTACCACCCCTATAAATCTACTGCCAGAAAAGGGTGGGTGTGGTGGAGGGAGGGTGGGGAGCAGCCTCACAGTGGCTATGGGAAGAGCCGATATTGTTTGTGCTAGCTAAGCCCTCACTAATTGAGGCTAGCAGCTGTGTGAATTGGGCAGCACTGATAAGTTTAAAAATTAGTTTAAATGCAAAACTTCAGTCCAAGTAGCAATTTAAAGTACAGAGCTGTTGCACCACTTGTCTCTGGCTAGCTCGATAGTACAGAACGTCCCGGTTTGCAGCCGAGAGTTCCGAGAGGAGGAAAAAAGGGCACCAATTTTGAAATTCAGTTTCAGCTAAAGAAAAACCCCGCAGTCTCCGTTACCTTTTCACTCAGAGATGGCGGTGTCCTGGAGCTCCGATCTGAGGAAGGGAAGGTAAGCTGCTCCATGGGGGAGGGTGGTGTAGAGAGGAGACAGAGAGTGAAAGAAATATAGTTAAAAAAGCAGCCGGTAGCTGGATTTAAGTAGAATTAGTTACCTCACTCAGGTGGGGTCAGGGCTAGAGCACTCAGTTTAGGTGGGCTACTTGGGTTTGGAAATTATTAGATAAATATATATCAAGCGAAGGGCAACTGGGTTTTAATGATTAATAAGTATGGAGTAAAGATCCTGTTCTGAGTGACTGACTGCAGGAATTGCCATACAAAATACACATTTGATAGACCTAGCTTCAGGTTTCCTCCCTAGTGCACTTAAAATACACCAGTCTGCTTATTCCCTCCTCAGCAATCTTTTGTTACATACCATGCACCTACACACAATACACACAATTAATTAAAGTAATAAAAAATGTAAATAGTAGTACAATCGTATAGTTCATAGTTGAAGTTCTTGGTGCATGTTTCAGAGCCGATTTTGTTTGTGGTAGCTAAGCCCTCACTAGTTGAGTCTAGTAGCAGTGTGAATCAGGCAGCACTGATAAGTTTAAAATTTAGTTTAAATGCAGAAGTTCAGTCCAAGCAGCAATTTAAAATACAGAGCTGTTGCTCCACTTGTCCTCGGCTAGCTCGATAGTACAGAATGTCCCAGTTTGCAGCCGACAGTTCCGAGCTGAGGAAAAAAGGGTGCCAATTCTGAAATTCAGTCTCAGCTAAACAAAAACCCTGGGGTCTCCATTACCTTTTCACGCAGAGATGGTGGAGTCCGTGAGTTCCAATCTGGAATCCTGTGATATGGGGCACTAGCGAGTGGGTGCCTGCCAAAACAGCGACCCACTTTCGGTTAGTGCCACAAAGGTGGGGACGTGGGGTAGGCGACCAGATGGGGGTTGTTGAGAAAAGGCAACAGGATATCGTGCGGGTATACGCACATTGGGGGAGTGAGCCCGACGGACGTGGGGTGGGAGGGTATGTGACAGATGGTGCTACGGGGTTTCTGCAAGCTGGCATCGTGGTGTGGTGGGATAAGTGCTGGCTTGGGGTGGTGGGGATACAGGGTTCGGGACCAGGTGCCAGTGGTTTTGTTGCACCAGGTCCGAGACAGTGTTTTGTTTTATGACTTGCACCCCCGGAGTTGAGAATCCTAAAGTAGGGGAGAGGGGGGGCAGGTGCAGCCCTCATAAAACAAAAAAGAAGGTTTTTCTGCACTGGGTTTACCTTTCGGTATGATCCAACATAGCCGAAATTGAATTTCGGCGATGTGGGTTGCCATATGGGCATTCGGCATGCTGAATTCACCATTATGACATGGAACCCTCTGATCCAAGGGAGGGAAGGTAAGCTGCTCTGTGGGGGAGGGTGGCCCTTCCACTCAGAGATAGTGGTGTCCCAGAGCTCCTATCCGAGGGAGGGAAGGTCAGCGGCTCCATTTGGGAGGGTGGCCTTATCACTCAGAGACGGCAGCATCCTGGAGCTCTGATCTAGGGGAGGGAAGGTAAGCTGCTGCATGGGGAGGGTGGTCTTTTTATTCAGAAACGGTGGCACCCAGAGCTCCAATCCAAGGGAGGGAAGGTAAGCTGCTTCGTGGGAAAGGGTGGTCTTTTCACTCAGAGATGGTGGTGTCCTGGAGTTCCGATCTGAGGGAGGGAAGGTAAGCTGCTCTGTGGGAGAGGGTGACCTTTTCACTCAGAGACGGTGGCGTCCCGGAGCTCCGATCCGAGGGAGGGAAGGTAAGCTGCTCCGTGGGGGAGCGTGGCTTAGAGAAGAGACAGAGGGTGAGAGAAATATATAAATTGGCAAAGTTAGGAGTCTGCATAGAAACAGTGCAATGCACCCTCATAGCGCAGTCATTTTTTTGAATTTTTTCACCAAATTTGCAACATGGGCTTTTTGGGAGCCTACCTCATGAACAGTACCACTGTCATTTCGTGAACTGGTCCCAAAAAGGTGATTCCTCGCACAACCATGAAATCACCTTTCGGGACCGAGTAACAAAATGACAGTGAAATTTTCCACAAGGTGGGGTCCCAAGAACCCCATGTTGAACATTTGGGGCCACAATTCCCCAAAATTACCAAAAATGGCTGATTTATCAACATAAGTTGAAAACCCCATAAAATGCCATTATAGCATGGTTACCTTTGATTCTTCAGTTTTCGGTTCGGCTTTGAAGAGTGCAGATGTGTCCCGGTCCAGAGAAGATGACAGTGCCTACCTCTGGAGGTAAGTATGGGGTGCAGGAGGGTGCGGGAGGTGGGTACTCAGTGGGAGGGTGGGAAAGGGGAGGGACTGGGGCGACAACGAGGGACCATTTCTTTTTACAGATTAAAAAATGTCGGGGAAGGTTTTCTTTATTTACAGGAAAAAATATACATTTGGGCACACTGGGTGGGCTCAAGTGTGCCAATGAGTGGGGTACACAGTGTCAACACAGGGATTGGGCACCCGATGTTGGCAGGGAGGAGAAAATACATGTGGGCACACTGGGGTGGTCCTCAAGTATGCCACATGAAGGGGGGGATACATAATGCTGACACAGGGATTGGGTACCCCGATGTCAGTGCAGAGATGGGAACAAGGGGAGCAGGAAGTGCAGCAGCAGTGGGAGGGTGCAAGACAGTTTGCTTTGTGGTTTTCTTTGTTGCTGGTGCTGGCGGCAGTGACGCAATGCTGCATGCATGGGACTCACTCATGCATAGTTCTGGTGAATGGCATTTTGCCATTCACAACATGATGGTGTAAGCAGAACTGCACATGCGTGTGAGTCATGCATGCACAGTTCATGCCCCGGAATGCGGAAATAACAGCCTAAATAGTGCGGCTGTTATTCCATAGCGGACAATCGTGGTGGAGGGTTTCAAGCTCCATTGGACTTTTGGAAGGATATTTCCAAAAGTCCAAAGGAAGGTTCCATGATTAGCTGTTTTTAGAGCTATAATCCCAAAATGGCTGTAGGCTCTACCCACAACCCTAAATATTAACCTGTCAGCCACATGCAACTACCTTCACTGTAGCTCTCTCTCTCTCTCTCTCTCTCTCTCTCTCTCTCTCTCGCTTTACAGCAGCCGCTGATAATACCTTTGTTCAAGCTCACCAGGCCATGATAAAATAAGGAGGAGCACTCAGTACCGACTCTTGTTGCACCTGGAACAGTGCAAGAAGGGAAGGAGATAGAGATAAACAGCACAATAACCACTTAGAGCCTCACCATGCCACCACAATATTGCTTGCTCACATTTCAAGAAAAAAAAACATAAACTGACCAGTTTTACTGCCGGGGCTTAATTAATACCTGTAATTCTCATGAGCTGCTCTAATGGAGGTGAGGGTAGAAGTAATTATTTTCTTCAGGGAGGAAATATATTTAAAACAAGCATTTGTCAATGCTGAATGTTTGCTTGCTGGTATTAGCATTGGAAGTGCAGGAGTTAGACAGATGCAGAATAGGAATGGCAGTGAAGCATTGAACTTCACGTCAACCCCACCTCCACCCTGCAGAGATGGACAGGCATTGGGGTATGCCTTTGGGTTGCTGCCCATAACGCTCACGCCATTTCACCTCACCCTATCCTGCAGACACCAACAAGTGTTGAGGTGTGCCTTGGGGTGTTCGGCTTTACAATCACCCCATTCCATAAGGACATACGCTGAAATGGGTGCAGTGTAGGAGAATGGAGTGAGCTCTGGGGCTGAAGAGTCCAAGGCACACCTCGATGCCTGCCACTGGCTGCAGGGTGGGGATGGAATGGCATGATCATTACAGCTGGCAATCCAAAGGCACACCTGTGACGCCTGTCAGTCTGTACAGGGTGTGACGTTATGGTTAGAAGTCCCTAATGCCCCAGGTGTTTGTTGGTATTTGCACTGCAAATTTTCAACATGGCCTTTTAGTGGCCCCCACCTGATGAAAGCATTTGGAACCTCTGCTCATGAACAGTGTTACTGTGATTTTGTGAATGTGTCCTGAACGTTGATTTCCCACAGCGACCGCACCATTCTGCACCAGATGTGTGAAACCACAGCTCAGGCAGGATGTGAAAAATGATAGCTGAACCATTCATAAGGAGGTGTGAAGAGATGGCAATGTTGGAAATCTGGTGTGAAAATATTAAAAATTCTCAAAGTTACGAGAGTGCGTGAAAACTGCGCAATGCATGCTTGTAACACAGTCATTTTTTTGAATTCTTTCACCAAATTTTCAACATAGGCATGTTGGCATCTCTGCTCATGAACAGAGTCACTGTGATTTTCTTAATCTGTCCTGAACATTGATTTCCCACAGCGATCGCGCCATTGTGCGCCGGATGTGCGAAAACACATTTTGGGCAGGATGTGAACAATGACAGCTGAGCTGTTCATAAGGAGGTATGTAAAAATAGCAATGTGGAAAATTTGGTGCACAAATTTCAAAAATTCTCAAAATTATGAGTGTGCATGTAAACTGTGCAATGCACGCTCGTAACACAGTCATTTTTTTGAATTTTTTCACCAAATTTTCAACATACACTTTTTGAGAGCCCACCTTAAGAACAGTGGCACTGTTGTTTTGTTAGTCAGTCCTGAAAGGTGATTCCACGCAGTGAACATGAAATCACTTTTCGGGACCGAATAACGCCATGACAGTGACTGAATTCATGAAGATGGGTCCCAAGAACCCCACGTGGAAAATTTGGTGCCAAAGTCAAAAAAATTGCTGAGATATCCACATAAATTGAAAAAAAAATGCCAGTATACAGCTTACTGGCAATTCTTCAGTTCATGGTCAACTTTGAAGAGTTAAGACGTGTTCCCGGTCCACCGAAGATCATCACGCCTGGCTCCAGAGGTAAGTATGGGGTAGGGAGGTGTGGGGAGGTGAGGTGCACAGAGGGTAGGTGTGGGCTGGGGGAGGGTACCTAACAGCAAAGGACCGTTTTCTTTGTTTCAGGGAGAAAAGAAAAAAAAAGATGTTGTGGGAAGGTTTTTTTTTTGCAGGTTTGCTTTGGGCACACTGGGAGGGCTCCCAGTGTGCCACCTGCATTTTGGGGAGGGAGACTAATGCCAATAGGGATTTGGCCTCTGTCAGCAAAGAAAGCCTGTTTGGGGGGAGCATGATGCTGAGGGGGGTTGAGCACCCGCCTCGGCACACAACAAATTGGGGGGGGTGGGACATTATACTGACATGGATTGGGCTCCCCATTGGCAAATGAACTGGGGCAGGAACATGCCCACAGGGGGACTGGGCACCCCTGTCAGCTTTTATGGGGACTGTAAGCAGGCGGCGACAGCCGCTTCCATGTTTTTTTGAAATATTACACCAGGCAAGGCACCGTCCTGCAATGACGAGTCGCTCCCTCATTGCAGCAGTTAATTCATTTCAAGTTGGTGGCATGCTGGCTGAACTAGTGTCAGCAGCAGTGTGCCAATGCATTGGGAAGCGAGGGCCAAGCCCAAGAATGCAGTGGTGGCATTGGCCACCACAGTGCTGCACCTACAAAACCCACTTCTCTCCTAAGCTACCACATAATGTTTCTTGCGCATACATGCAAGCAAACATAAAAATGTTAAATACCAATGCTAAAGTATAAATTTAATTTTTTTTTTAATAATTCCTTACATTTTTGAAATGGTCCATAATATAGTCATAATGATGTACTCCAGGCTGTGGGTTATAGTAGGATTTACCCACTTATGGTATTGTTAAAGTCATTCAGCCTGCGACCTCATGACACACCACATCAGACATGGGTAAATCCCACCATAATGCACACCCTATCATTGCTTAAATTAATTTCTTATACACATAACCCAATTGGTCCCTGTAGTTAACTACCAGACCTTGAGGATTTTCTCAAAGAAGAGACACATATCTGCAGATTTCAATCAATGCACAAAAAAATTACTTTCTCTGCTTTCGCAGATTGTAGTATTACTCTCCCTATTCCGCCCTCCGCCGGACACATCTGGAAATGAGTGGTTACCAGCTCAGTATGTGTTTTATGGTAAAACTTTTGAAATAAATAAATAAATCAGTAGCCCCTGCTCATGCCAACCCTGTTGCTGAGCCCTTCCTTACCCATGCCTGGCTTTTGACAACCCTTACCTCTCCCCCTCCTTAACCTCATAGTTCTGGCAACCTCATTATAGTTTATTAACCTGTTTTGACTCCTCCTCCTTTCAGCTGCAGCTCAGCCACCCTTCACTCTGACACTATGCACTTTTTGAGTTTGCCCAAAATGGACAGATGATTTGTGTGCTAATTTATTTGTCCTCCATAGACAATGTTTTACCATTTTGGCTGTACTACATTCAGCTTGTGTTCTTTATGTCATCGTCATTGTAACCACACATCAGACTGGCTGTATTTTGTTTGTAATTGTTGTTCTCCCCTTCCCCTGCCCCCCCCCCCACGGATCACATCTGGAAACATGCCTTGGCTCAGTGTATTTCTCCCAGTTACCAATTTTTAAATAAATAAATGTAGCCCAGGTGCCATGTGCCAATGGGCCACAACCACTGCCTGTTTGCCCGCTAACTGGTTAAGGGTCCTTGGTCCTGCTACAGTGGTGATCAGGGGTTCTCTATCCCAAAGTTATCATAAATAGTGCGTGCCTCTACAAGAGTAAGTTAGATGTGGGTCAGGTGACTGCCTGGCACAGCCCCCTGGGATGCTGCACCTCCCCACCTCCCCTACCAATCACCCCATACACTAGATACCTAGCAGTTCATTACCATCATGAACCATAAACCAGCAATAACTTGGCAGACACACAAATGCCCTGTACGCAGTAATCTCAAACAGTAAACTCATGGCTTTATTGGGGGAAGGGTCAGGATAGGGGTACCTGGATGAGGGATGGCTGGGGAGGAAAAAATAATTAGTAAGAATTAACAGAGTAGGAACAACTTGGGCCCAATGGCCAAACCACCCCAGCTGCCCACCCCCACTGGTACCAGTGTTTTACCATGAGAGTCCTTAGCACCCCAGCAAGTGCCAATGACCTCCTGAGACCAGTAGGCCCCACTCAGACGGGGTTAGCAAGTTCCTTCCCTGGCTCTGTAGAGTGCCTCCAGAAAAGCAGAGTTCACTCTGTTCTTGACCCAAGCCCAGAAAGTTCTTGGGTTTTCACTCAAGATTCTAGCCTCTTGATTAGATGCCCAAGGCTATCAATCACATTTAATGGCTTTTTGAGCCCTCTGATTGACTGTATCCCTTGGTGCCTGAAACTAGTTAACGCCTTTTCCCAGGAGTCCTTTCAACACTCTTTGGGTGCCCAGTTACCCTATTGGCTGTTCTGAGGGTCAAAATGTCAGAACATGGCTGCTCCCATACTGTCTACACAGCATTCCTCATGTTGTCCCCCATTACTGTTCTGGAGCAGTACAGCTAAATGCTTTTTATTTACAATAGCCCCACTAGCAGGTAGTCCCTACTGTGCACTGTGCCTCTCAAGTGACCACAATTATTTACATTTAGTTGTGCCCCCGAGCCAGTCGCTGCCACCATAATATCCTGCCCCTAGACAGCAGGCAACACCCTCATTAATATTCATGAGAGCTCATATTTATTCATGAGTCCTCAAATTACTAACCGTTTCCAAACTTAATATTTTTTATTTCAGAAGGCCTCTCACCAGCCTTGTTTAGGTCATCTGGTCTCCTAATAACTGAAAAGGGGTACTGGGACCACTGACACACTCCCCGAATGACTGCAAATGGCTATCAGTAACATTACAGTGCTCCTTGCGCATGTGCAGTCACCGGCAAGTTCAGTATAACATCAGCAACTTGCAATGCAGACTTTAAGCCCAAACTGGGCTGAACAAAGTAAAGTACAGAGTTGTTTGAGGAAGATCAGGGCACCAGAAAGGAACTCGGGGGACACCAGAGGCATTCCCTGGAAATGGGAGCAAATGCGGGCCATTAAGCTAAGTCCTATGGGGGGGTTACACTCCCCCTTGAATGCTTGGCTTCCATGCCAAGCATAGGAACAAATTCTGTAAATATTTGGAAGAATGTAAATTGAAACAACACAAAGTAGCACGTTTAACAAAACACTTGGTTCCTATCTATAACACAATAACCAGTGAAAACAGGAAAACATATATAGTGCAGTAATTTTTACCCCTGACCAGGTCAATGACTACCTGAAATGGTGGCACCCATATGTTTGGTATATTACCCCCACAGAACCCTTGCGACCATATAGAACACTTTTCGTAAGTTGGTTCTCCCTGCGTACTCTTTCACCTCCCTTTCCTTTTCCCAGCCACCTTCCCTCCAGACCTACATGGTTTAGCATAAACAGGGTATATAACTACCTTCTGTAAGGACCTAGGAGTAATGTATGTCCCTTCATAAACCACAAATGAGGGCAGAACCGAGGGGACTCCAGGGGCATTATAGGTTAGCTTTAGCAGTGGTCTGACTGTCCTGCCTGAGCTCCCTGGCATTTGCTGAACTTCAGAACCAGCAGCCGCCTCCTGTTCAGAGGCAGGATCTCTGTAATCCCCACCCTGGTCAGTACCTTCTTTAGCTACTGGGGCAGGGCACTCTAATATCTCCCCTTCCTCTCCTACTTGTCCAGTGGAGCTATCCTGGTTCATTCAGAGGATGCAGGCAGACCAGTATTCAGTTCCAATGTAGGCCCTCCAGAAAGCACTTCTTCAGGAAGACTGGTCTGAAACCACTCAAGCGGCTCAGCTGGACTAGTATTCAAGTCAGGAGTGGTCCCCTGAAAGGGCATAGCAGGAGCAGACTACCCATCTGCACTCTGTCCCCTAGGCACAGCAGTATCTATCAAAGGCAGGGGCAGCCCCTGAAACAACCGAGCTAACTCGGGGTAGGATAATTCATCATCCGTCTCCTCTTCCTCCTCATATACCCCTCTAAAAGGGCAGGTCCAGCCCCCATAGCATCACTACTGTCATGCCTTCATCTTCTGCATGCAGTAGTTCGAGTAGTTGGGGGTGTAGGAGGATCTTCCAAGTCGGTCTCAGTGTCCATCACTCGGTCTCCAATGGGAAGCAAATGGTTTTGATGTATTACTTTGTGCCCTCGAGTCTCTCCCCCTGGCCATATTTTGTACACTGATAGTCCTTCCAATCTTTCCATTACTACATATGGAGTGCTCCCCCACCTGTCAGCGATCTTGTGTTTCCTAGATAGGCCCAGGCTCTAAAGTAACACTCTGTCACCCAACTTCAGATCATGAACCCACACTTTTTTATCATACTGGTCTTTGTTAGCCTAGTTTCTTTTTTTGGCCATTTCTGAAGCAAAGTGGTAGGTGTCATCTATTTGCTGCTTTAACGTCCTCGCATACTGCAAGTAGTCACTTGCCCCAAGACCATCACTTGATGCCCTGAAGCGCAAGTCCATGGGCAAATGGGCTTCTCTCCCGAACATGGTATGGAGAGAACCCTATGGCATTGTTCTGAGTGCAGTTATAGGCATGGACCAGGGTGCTCATTTGGTGACTCCAGGTGCACTTATCTCGGGGTTCCAAGGTGCCCAACATATCCAACAGGGTTCAGTTGAATCTCTCAGGTTGAGGGTCACCTTGGGGATGGTATGATGTAGTCTGAGACTTTCTAATGTTCCATAATGATAGGAGCTCCTCGATGAGTTAGCTCTCAAAGTCACACCCCTGGCCTGGATGGATTCTCTGGGGGGCTCCGTACTGCACAAAAAACTTCTCCACCATAATATTTGCCACGGTAGAAGCTTTCTGGTCCTTGGTGGGGTGGGGTAGGCTTGGGCATATCTAGTAAAGTGGTCCATGACTTACCATTATGTTGGAGATGTGGGAATCTGGTTCCAAGGTGAGAAAATCAATGTATACTAGCTCCACTGGGCCACTTGTACATATGTTGACTAATGGAGCAGCCTTCTGGGGAAGTGCCTTCCATTGTAGACATCTTCGGCAACTCTTACAGTAAGTCTCTACATCAGTTCCCATCTTCGGCTAGTAGAACCTGTTCTTGACCAAGTCCAGGGTGCGCTCAGCTCCCAAGTGACCCATATCGTCATGTAAGGCCTTCAACACTGTCTTTATGTGCCGTTTGGGTAACACCAACTGCTCACAGGGCACCCTCTGTTGATCTTGAGTCTCCCTGTAGAGCAGTCCTTTTTTCAACTATAGTTTTGGCAACTCTCACAACAGAAGTCTGGCTGGGGGATAAACAGTATCCACTTGGGTCTGATCTCTACTGTGTTGCAGCACTTGAATTATCTCCCCTGTGATAGGGCTGGCTCTCTGTTCCCTTTTCAAGTCCTGGATGGTTAACTGAGGTAAGGATCTCAGATCTAGGGTAGCTAGACAGCAATTGGCGACAGAGATACAACTTCCTAATGCTCCCAAACAGTCCGCCAGGTGGGACTTGTCCTCTACTGGAAAAAGTTTGTTGCTTTTTATATAAGGCATTCACTGTGTGCTCAGATATTCTTTCCCAACTGTAGTGCTCAGCTGTATAGGCTGGGAGGGCATCTGGACAAAGCATTGGCATCTACATTGTTCTAGCTGGAATGATACTCCACACAGTAATCGTAGGTGGATAGTGCTGACAACCACCTATGATCAGCTGCATCCAATTTAGCGGTGGTCTGCATGTAAGTAAGTGGGTTGTTATTGGTTTTCATCGTAATCTTAGACCCACACAGGCAGTTGTGGAACTGGTCCACAATAGCCCATTTTAGTGCCAAAAGCTCCAATTTGTGGACAGGGTACCTCTGCTCTAATGGATTCAGACTCTGGCTTGCGTAAGCTACTGGGCGCAAGCCCTCAGGGTACTTTTGATACAGCACTGCCCCCAGGCGGCTAAAAGTTGCATCCATGTGGAGTACCTAGGGTTTCTGCAGGTCTGCATAAGCAAGTACCGGGGTGTAAATTAAGCAGCAGATGATGCCTTCAAAAGCCCGGTCATACTCCTCAATCCACTAGGAGTTGAAAGGTTCTGATGGCTGGAAGTACTTTGATTGGTCTGATTTGGCTCCAAGCGAGGAGGTCTTCTTGCTCTTGCTGGTCAGAGGGTACCCCCGTAATATGTTTAAAAGGGGTCGTACTACCCTTGTGTAGTCCTTTGCAAATCTTCAATAATATCTGCAGAAGCCAAGCTGGCATTGAAGTTCTTTCAAGGTCTGGGGCGTGAGCCAGTGGTGAGACTTCAGTTTTACTGGGATCAGTCTGGATGCCCTTTGCAGAGACTATATGCCCAACATATTTAACTGAGGCATGGGAGAATTGGCACTTTTGGATGGACGACATCAGGTCAAACTCCTCAAGTCAGTCCAGGACCTTGAGTAACCGAGCTTCATGTTCTTCCAGGGTCTTCCCAGATACAATAATATCATTCAGATATATTAATCACTCCAGTAGGTTCATACCCCCCACAGCTTTCTCCATCAGGTGTTGAAACATAGCTGGGGTGCCTGAAATCCCTTACGGAATCTGGAGTAATTCATAGAATCCAAGGGGGCATAAATAGGCCGTCTTCTCTCAATCCTGTGGGGCCATAGGGATCTGAAGAACCACTGGCTACCTTTCAAACAGTCTAATGCGTACTGTATTCTGGGCATGGTGTATTGATCTGGCACAGTCCGCTTGTTCAAAGTGCAGTAGTCCACACACATACATATGGCTTCACTTTTTTTCTTCACCACGACAATAGGTGACACATAAAGGCTCCATGACTCTTGGATAATTCTGGCAGCCAGCATCTCCTGGAGGTGCTGCCTAATGTAGTCTATGTCAGCTGGGGCATGCTGCCTGGATCGTTCTCTGAAGGGGCATTCATCGGTGAGCCGTATGTGGTACTGTTCTCCGGTCACACATCCCATGTCCGATTCATGCAGGGAAAATACCTTTGTTCAAGCTGACAGCTTCTCTCAGACTCTATCCTTCCACTCCTCCGGGATGGGGGAGTCACTCAAATCAAATAGTCCAGGATCAATTCCAGCTGGAGTACCTTCCTTCACTGCAGTAGGTTGAACTGCCATATCGGCACAGATAGACCCTCGCCAGCCTCTTCTCACCACCACTTCCCGGTCTATAACATTCCTCACCTGCACAGTAACCCTTCTAACATACTCGTGTTGTGGCAGGTAGGATGCTGGGCTTTAGTAACAGCCCAATGGGGATCTCATGTTCCTCAGGGGCACCACCATCAGGAGCTGGTTCTTTACATCCCTTTTCAGCCTTACCACTCCACTATTATTACACTCTGCCTTAGGTGGCAGTACAATCTCTGTCCCATCCCTTTGCCACACTATTCCAACAGGATTATTGGGCTCCTCTGCGAGGGACATTCTTTTCCTCTTGTAGGGCTCTCTGATCTGTGGGTGAATGGAACACTCATTACCTTCCCTCTCAGCTTCTCGGGCTTGACATAATTGGGCTAAGCATCCAAACGTGGGCATTCATGCCTACCAGCACAGGCATTCTATCATAGATTCCAGACTCAGGACAGATCAGGGCAAGGGTTTCCACTACTTCACCCACACCAGCCACCTTGGTTGGAAAAGCCATCCACCCTGTGATGTAACCGAGGTAAGGATATGATTTTTCATTGAGTCCTCACACATGTAGTCCTTCTAATGGCTACAGCTCCATGTGAGACAAATGCTTGCCGTACCAAGACTGGAAAATGATGGTAACTTGGGAACCACTATCCAAGACAGCTCATGAAGGAATTCCATTGATGGTGATGGCAGTTTCAGTCAATAGCCCTGCCAACTTGCACATGTTGACTGAAGCTGATGTGGTGGTCTTAGCTGCAGAGGCTCTCATGTGAGCCATGGAGCTGGACCTGCCAGGGACCCCGGTGCGCTCCTTTACCGGACCCCTCTGTAGTTTCCTTGATTCTGGACTGAATTCTTAGTTGACCTATCTCTAGCTGGGGCATGGTTCAATGGCATTCTACACCCCTTCCTTACATGGCTCCCATTCCCACTATGATGACATATAATAACTTTCCGATGGTGCTGCCAATCCAACACAGTGGGGCACATTCCCGACACTCCCACCAGGGCACTAAGGACTACAGGAACCCACTCTGGGGCCCTCTTGCTGCTCTGGGCTGTAACTGGCATCCCTACTCTCTCTCAGATACTCTTCTAGCTAGTTCATCCATCTGAGCATTAAACCCAACTTCGGTAGGGGCTACTGGCACTGGGGACCCGCTGCTAAAAGTTGTGGGTTTTATGCTGGGGACCATCCCACTAATGCCCAAGGGCTCAGCTAACCTCTGATTCACCAACAACTTGGCTGATATAACCACATCCTTACATTCCCTCAGCAGAGTTTTCAGATCCTGTAATTCACCAGAGGGCACCTCTTTTTCTACCTGGGTAATGGCCACTGAGGCCTTCTGTATCCCCCATTGCCCTTGGTTCTCCTTGGCTTCCCTGACCTCCCACACTAGTACCCAGTAGGGAGGAGGGGTGCTTTTCCTATCTGATAAAAGTAGCTGCAGCACTAACAGAGTGGTGTGACAAGCAGCTTTTACCATGTGCTTCAACCTCACATGGTTCAAGTCTTGAGCCGCCACTCTTCGCTTCCTAAATGCCCTTTGCAGTGCCCTCTCCACCTGAGTTAGAAACAGGGATTCCCCCTCCCACTGACTTGAACTTCCACAAAAGGTCCTCACTGGACTCTGGGCTACCAAAAACACTTTCTAAGGCTGTCACATATACCTGAACTGAGGCATCAGGGTCTGTGGCTCACAAGGAGCGAATGACTTCCAGAGCAGGCCCAGGGAGGCTTTCCACCAGGATCTTCCTTTTCCCAATCTCTGAGCACTGCCAGTCCTGCACTAAAGGGGTGGTACAATCCATCCATGCCTCCAAGTCATCCTCACTGTTTGGGGTTGGCTTGACTCCTGAAAACATCCTCAACTTATGGTAGGAGTCAAAAGCTACCGGTACATGACCAGGTTGGGGTTTCTCATTTCGGGGGACCAGAGCGAGTGTCCAGTTCCCTTTCTCCCTTCCCCAGGGGTAATTACACTAAATGATGTGACAATGGGCCAGGCCTCGGCTAACTCCTCAGCCACCAAAGCCTTAGGTATCCATGCAGCATCTATGGCATTAGTACTTTCCATTAATACAACCAGTGTTCCTTCTTCAGAATCAAGCATTTTACCCTGGACCTTCACTTTTCCTAGTCCATTTATTTATTTATTTATTTATTATTTATTTATTTATTTTTCAATTTAAAGTTTATTAAGTTTTAACAATAAAGAGAACAGGTCCAGGAGAACAATGTACATTTGACATAAAGTATACAATACAAAGGATCTGCCCCACCACCCACCCCACACCCTCCACCCTTCCCCCACCAATCTTTTTAATCATCCCCCATGCCCCCACTCCCCCACCTCTTCAACATGCATATTAAGACAGAGTACAATATAACAATGGAATGTTATATCCTGGAGCGGTTATATTAAAGGGAATATAGTGTATGTAAGGGTTCCCAAATTTTGACATATGTACCAGGCTCATTATTAAAGCTTGCTATTACTTTCTCTGTCCTGAGATTTGCCAGAAGTTCACTGAGCCATTCAGAATAAAAGATGTCATCCCAGTCCTTCCAAGAATGTAGAACACGTTTTTTAACAGACATGGAAATAAGCGCCATATGGTATCTTCTGATAGATACAGAAATCTCCGTATAGGCACCTAGTAGACAGATTTCTGGGGTGAATAGATCATTCAGGCCCAATAAGGGGTCTGCTTTTTGCTGAATGTTAGTACAGAGTGGGGTAATTTTGGAACAGGTCCAGAAAATAGGGTACAGAGAGCCCTCATCTTTCATACATCAGGTACAAGTGGGTGCTGGAAGAAGACTGAATTTAATTAATTTCTGTGGAGAATAATATAAGTTATGTAATATATGAAACTGGGTAAGGCGAAGCCTATCTTGGGTGATATATTTATGACAATCTTGCAGTAGGATAGTCCAATCTAGTACACGAGCAGGGAAAAGAGGCGTCCAAAAGGCAGATGGAGCAAAGCAAATCAGATAGGCTCTATTATACAATACTTTATAACAATTGGATACAGATAGTTGGGAGCCAGCTATGGGGCCTACTTCCCTTTGAAAGGATAGTGTATCCTGCTGAGGAGGGGTTGAACCGAAGACTTTCAAAATTAAATGTCTTAATTGGAAAACTTTAAAGAGGACCTTCACCAGTCCTTTTGACTTCCATGCATAAATTACCCCTTCTTGCATTGATTCTGGAATTATATTTCATTACTGTCTGCTGCAGTTAGTTTTTGCATTCTGAACTGCTAAAAACTGTAGGGTGTACCAGGGCTTCAATAGCAAGCCGGGTGCTTCTGTGGACCTAGGGTTGTACTGCTGACATCACTGTAGGGCAGAGTCAATTTCACAAAAAAAAAAAAAAAAACACATACTGGCAAGGCATTTGGATTTTGGCATAATGCATTGCTAACAGGGTGTCTTAGAGGAGGGGGGACACAGTATGCATACTGAGTACTGGTAGGTTTCCCTTGCAACATTGTTGCAACTGCATGGTACTGTACAGTGTGAGTCACTACCCTATCCTACAATGATAACACCAGGAGCTAGCAGCCCAGCAGCTAAACATCAATGGCAAGTGCAACAGGGCTCAAAAACAAATCCAAATTATGGAAGGTAGAGTAAACCTTGGCCAAAAATCACAAATGCACACACTCTTTCAGGTCTAATACTGCATATAATGACTACAAGTTGTAACTTCTTGGACCATCACTGAAGTTCCTCTTTAAAGATGTATTTAGTGGGTATGTTATAGGTTTTTAAAATCTCAGTAGAGGAGAGCCAGGAACTTTCCTCTGAAATAAATGAGGAAAGACGTGGTTCAACCATGTGAGGTAGCCAGATAGCAACAAGTAACTTATTACCTATCTTTAAATTAGGGTTTCCCCATGTGGGCTATGTTGGATCCCGAATATGATTATATTTAAGAAAGTTACATAGCTGTGAATGAATTTTAATGAAAGTGGCAATGGGGGTAGGTTTTAACCTTGCAGGAAGTGCATTGGCTTTAATATGGAAAAGTGCAGCTGGAGTTAAGTCGTGGACTTGAAAAAGGGATAATTTGATTTTAAGCCATTGGGAATAAAAGGGTGAGGTAAATACTTCTTCCTTAGAGGATAGCAATCTGAGATATTTGATAATGTGGCCCAGTAATAGAATGTTAAATGAGGGTGGCATAGGCCCCCTTTATCCTTGGGGGCAGCTAACTTAAAATAGGCCAGTTTGGGTTGTTTATTGGACCAAATAAACTTTGTGATGAGCATATGAACTTTACTGAACCATGAAAAAGGTAACCAGATATTAAGTAAAAGTAGAGGGTAGAAGAGTCTAGGAAAACATTCATCTTGATTAAGTTAATTCTACCCCAGAGGGATATAGGAAGTTTGGACCACCTATCTAAATCCATGCCCTGATTTTCACCAGAGAGTCTAAATTTAATTTCTGGAAAAGAGCCGGGTTCCTTGGGATTATAATACCCAGGTGTTTTAAGGAGTCCTGTTTCCAAGACAAGCCCCAATCAGTAATGGATCTTTTATTAACCTTATGATTGAGGGGGAATACCACCGTCTTATCTATGTTGAGTTTATAATTAGATAATTGACTATATTCTTCGATAAGTGATATGTTGGAGGGGATTGATATATCTGGGTACGATAATTGTAAAAGTAAGTCATCGGCGTAGGCCGACACCTTGATTACCTGAGATGAAGCGGGTATACCTTAGATCTGTTCACAGGCCGTTAGTCTGAGTATTAAGGGTTCTAGGTATAAGTTAAAAAGTAAAAGGGACAGGGGGCAACCCTGTCTAGTACTAGATTGTAAAGGGAAAGAATTGGATATTGCACCATTAACAGTAATCCTAGCCGAAGGGGCATTATAAAGAGTTTTTATCCAGTTTTGGAATTTTAAAGGAAATTTATAAGCATTAAGGGCGCGGAGCAAAAAATTCCAATCCACCCTATCGAACGCTTTCTCAGTGTCCAACGAGACCAATAATGTGGGTAAATTAGCATCTCTAGACATGGAGAGAACATGCGAGAGTGTTCAGAGATGGTCAACTGAAGAGCGCCCTTTCATGAACCCAACTAGTTTGGTTCCAATAAGCTCCAGTAGAATGATGTTAATATGCTCAGCTATCAGCTTAGTTAATATTTTAATGTCTTGGTTCAGTAAAGATATTGGGCGATAACTCGTAATCAATTCCGGGTTTCTATCAGGTTTAAAAAGCAGGACTATTAAGGCCTCAAATAAAGTGGGATCTACAGACGCACCTGATAAAATATGTTGGAATAGGGGCAATAATAAGGGAATTAACTGTTTTTGAAATTTTTTATAAAAATTGGCTGAAAAACCATCAGGACCCAGTGTTTTATAGGAAGGTCAGTTTTGGATCTCTGGGGGACGTAAGAAATTATTGATTTGTCTCTGAGAGAAAAGGTAGATTGAATGCAGATAAGTAAGAATCCAAATCTGAAACTGAGGGTGGGTCTGACATGGCACCATATAATTTGGTATAGTAGGTTTTAAATTCAGGTACTTTGTCTATCGGGGATGTTTTCAAGGTACCATCTTCCTGGGAGCGAATAGAGGGAATATATTTAGATGACTCCTGTTGTTTGATTCTGAGTGCTAAGAGGCATCCTGCCTTCTCCCCCTGATCTGTATATGACGCTTTTGTTCTCAAAATAGCAAATTTTGCCTTTTCTCTCAGGTTCTCTAGATATGCATCTCTTAATTTGGTCAAGTTTTGTCTAATATCATCTGATGAATAAGGTGTTAAAGTTGCTTCAATTGCATGGATCTGAATGAGCAGGTTGAATAGCTCTTGTTCCTTTCTCGTCTTCCTTTGGGAAGCTAAGCTGATCAGTATGCCCCTAATATAAGCCTTAAAGGCACACCATGTAAAATCGGATCTGGAGGTAGAACTGAGATGGACATCAGTGAATTGCTCAATATGTTTATTAAGAATATTGATCATTGCGGGTTCCATCAGGAGCTGGTTATTAATTTTCCACCGCGTATTTCACTTGGGAAAGGGTGAAAAGGATAATTGATAGGTTACTAGTGAGTGATCAGAGGAAGGACCAGATTTGATAGATACATCCAAAACTCCAGCCAGGAGGGTTTGAGATAAGAGTAAATAATCAATATGGGATACGGTATTATGTACGGGAAAAATAAAGGTGTAACACCTTATAGTTAGGTTAAATAGATGCCATACATCACATAACCCAAAGTGGTCAATAAGTTCACAGAAAGCTCTTTGTGCCGGTGAGAGGCCTCTGTGAGGTCCACTAGAGCGCTCAAGTGAGGGGCCAAAGGCAGTGTTCATATCACCCCCAAGAATTATGGGTAACAATAGGAAGGGAGTTAAGACATTAACTAGCTGTGTGAGAAAAAACAGAGAATCCATATTAGGCCCATAAACAGATCCGAACAGCAATTCAGTTGTGTATAAAATACAGTGAATAAAGACATATCTACCCTGTGGATCACCGAGTATTTGAATGAGTGAAAAGGAAATTTTTCTTGATATCAAAATCAGGACACCACCACTCTGAGTAGAACCCCCTGTGGAGAAAACATAACCCACTTGTTGTCTCCGCATTCGGATCACTTCTGAATCCAGAAGATGTGACTCCTGTATAAAAATAACATCTGTGGATAATAAAGCTAGGTGTTTCAGCACTTTATACTGTTTCAGTTGTTGCCTGAGACTTTTCACATTCCAAGTAGCAGTTTTAATCACATTAGCCATATCCCTTAAAAGAAAAGAAAGTGTGTAGGAACTTGCAATAAAACCATAAGTATGCCAGGAAAATTCCTGCCCGCGTCTCTGTCTATCCCCCCCAATTAACCCTTCTAAACAAAGAGACTGATTCATTTCAGGGGAAATAACCCTACCCTACCACCTCCCACTACTATTGTGGACTGTGTTCCACAGTTCGCCTTCATCATAGCTCCCTCCCTCCAGCCACCTTAAATTGTCCCCTGAAACGACGCTTTTGGAAATATTATCAATATTGAAATAAACATGAAAATTGTGTTAACTATAAATAGAGAGGATTGTCCCCAATGATACCAATCAGTTGTTCCTGTAATCCAGGTCGCTAAATAGACCATTAACTGATTCTTTAATTAAAACCCCCCAATTGTTCCCCAGTTAGCCTACTACTTAATAAACAACTAAAGTAGAGCCTATATAAAGTTTCCAAGTCATTCAAAACCAAGATAAAACCTCTAAGACCCCACCGGGAGTCTATTAATATCAGATATGCATGTTTGAAAACTTTGCTTGATAAAGTAAGATTCTACTGACCTCTAGTGGGCATTATGGTGAACTAAACAAAACCAGAGGCACAAGCAAAAATTACAGTTGTATTCAGAGGTAGTACACAGCTCTATCTAGATGGGGAAAGTAAAAAAAAAAAGAACAGACGACTGTGGTTTTTAACAAATAAATATGTGACTAGGGATCACATTATTTTAAAAAGTCCCCAAAGTCATGGTAACAAACGCTGTTGTGCCCTTTCATCAAACGGACCATTGCAATAGCTGTTCTGAGCAGGACGAGGCAATTTTAAGTTGTGCCCACATTAAGACATACATTCTTCACACTATTTATGGTGCTATTTTAATCTTGACTAGAAAATTAGAGCTTAACTCAAAAGTTAAACGAACCTCAGTAACAAGAAGTTAGTTATCCCTGGAGAGATCAGGGAGGGAAGCTTTAAGACTTGCAAGGCAGTTTCAGGATCCTCGTAATTATGCAATACTTGCAATCTGGCAGGGTAGTTCATACAGAAACGAACACCAGCAGCTATCAATTTGGATACCAGAGGGTGGAAAGCCATGCAATGTTGCCGAATGGTGGCAAGCAGGTCTTGCGCAATTCGAACTGTGACTCCCTCCCAACGAACTTCTTGGATCTCTTGGACTTCTGAAAGAAAATGCTGATGCTCTAAATAGTTGAGAAATCTAAAAATAAGTGGTCTCAGAGGAGAACTGGTTGGAGGTGACGGTCTGAGTGCTCTGTGCGCCCTTTCGATCACATACTTGGGACCAAACGGGGATGGGCCTGCTATTTTTTCAACAAACTTTTGAATACATAGTATGGTGTCATGCCCTTCCTCTGTTTCAGGCAGCCCAATAAACACCGTGTTGTTCCTATGGCTCCTACCCTCAAGATCCTCTATTTTGAGCTCCATTTTTGTGAGTTTATGTCTAGTTGCAATTAACTCAGGATCGAGCTTGTCCATGCGTTTTTCCAGAGATATGATCTGGGTTTCGGAGTCAGAGGTTCAGTGAGATATGTCCTCCAGGGCTTGTGAGATTGATTTAAACTCAGAGGTAAGGGATCTCAGATGTTTCTTGAAAGGACAAATTTCAGCTAGAAAACCAGCTAAGGTGAGTGGCTCCATTTCTGGTGAAATGTTAGCAATTCTCTCAGTGTCCATGTTACGAGCAGCTCTAGGCTTTTTAGGATCTTTTTTGGGCATTGCTGGTGGGGTACATTTTGGCAAGGCTTTCCTCATCTCAAGCTCCATGAGAGATATCCTTTTGGTGAGTAGAAAATGAACCCTTCAGACGTCTTCCGAGCAAGTTTTCAGGTCTTCTTAAATAATTAAGCTCAGAAAATAGAATGAAAAAGTGAGCGGGTGGCTGGAGGGAGTAAATGAAGCTAGCGCCTGGCTGCTTGCATCACGTGGTCTCCTTCCTAGTCCCTTTATTGTGGACAGGTGCTTCTCTATGGTCTCCTCCCCCACATCGGGGGGTACCCCTAAAAGTAGAAGGGACTTCTGGGGATCCATTTGCATGCTACTACTCCATTCAACCAATTTAACCTTGTCTTGCTTCGTAGGCCTAACTTTCGGCCTGGGGGAGTATGGAAGTGGGTGCTTGGGTCCCCACAGGGGTCATCCTGGTTGGGTCCTCCATGAGGGGTATGGCTGGTGAACAGGAGAAACCAGCAGTTTCTCCAAAGATGTAGCCCAGGTGCTGTGTGTCAATAGGCTACTAGCCCTGCCTGTTGGCCCTCTAACAGGTTAAGGGGCCTGGGTCCTGCTACAGCGGTGATCAGGGTTCTATCCCAAAGTTATAATAAATAGCGTGGTGCCTCCACCAAGAGTAGGTTAGAAGTGGGTCAGGTGATTGCCTGGCACAGCCCCCTGGGATGCTGCACCTACCCACCTCCCCTATTGACCACCCCACACAATGGATACCCAACAGTTCATTACCACCATGAACCATAAACCAGCAATTACTTGGCAGACACACAAATACCCTGTACGCAGTAATTTCAAACAGTAAACTCACAGCTTTATTGGGAGAAAGGGTCAGAATAGGGATACCTGGATGAGGGATGGCTGTGGAGGAAAAAAATGGTTAGTAAGAATTAATAGATTAGAAACAACTTGGGCCCAAAGGCCAAACTATCCCCAGCTGCCCACCCCCATTGGTACCAGTGTTTTACCTTAAGAGTCCTTTGGGGTACCCATCAGTTGCAGGCTTGGACGTTGTCATGGGTTGGCTGGCTGTTGGGGTCCTGAGTGTTTGGGAAAATATTAATCAAGTTAACTGAACACTCCCCTTTTGTTTCCAGGGACAAGCCCTGGGTACTCACACTTTGTAACTCTGCAGGAGTTCCTTAAGGTGGAAATTCTCACCAGACTGGGAGTGAGGAGCTCCATCCATAAAACACAGCACTGGGCAGTAGGATGATGGTGGTTTCTCTCAGAAAGGCTTGATCTTCAGTCTCACAGCATGCCCCCTTGATTGGAGATCTGGTCGCTTGCCACCTTCAGCCTCTTCTGGCCTGTTGCCGAGTTCCAAATGCAGGTCCTAACCAGCCTCAGTAGGCCCAGACCACAGAAGTGGCTCCACAGCCTGGCTCACCACAAGGGTTATAAACGCCCTAGCATCCCAGCAAGTGCTGGTGACCTCATGTGACCAGCAGGTCCCACTCAGAAGGGGTTATCAAGTTCCCTCCCTGGCTCTGTAGAGTGCCTCCAGAGAAGCAGAGTTCACTCTGTTCCTGTACTAGCTCAGTAATTCCAGGGGGAGCCAGGCAACTCTCAGCTTCACAATGCCAGGGCCAGTTGGCCATTGATTTGCAACTTTTTAAAACAGCTCCAATTCACATGGTGAGGAACAGCTACAGCAGGAATTCTGGAACATGCAAGCACCTGCACACCATTGACTCACACAGTCTCTGAATGAACAGCTTCCAAACGCATCTTCAGCTGCGGCACAGTTCTCAACCAATTTGTTCAGTTCACAAAGAAGGTTTCCAAAGCCTGGCTGGTACCCTTTCCTGAGACATATGGCCTCTCAAAGCAGCTTTCCAAAATCCAAGATTTCAGTGCAGGATTTCTGCAGCAGCTATTCTCTCCCAATGGAAGCAACACAGTTCAAAATACCTGAGGGGTTTCCAAATCAGTTCAATCTCCTTCACTCTTCCTCAGTCAGAGTCACTCTTCTCAGCAGCAATCTCCAATTCAAGACCTGAGAAAGGCCTTAAGCAATTTTTCTCTCCCCAAATCAGATTCCTACTGACTCATTAGGAGCCTGGGTTAGAACTGACCCAAGCCCAGAAAGTTCTTTGGTTTTTCTCGAGATTCTAGCCTCTTGATTGGATGTCCAAGGCTATCAGTCACCATTAATGGCTTTTTGAGCTCTCTGATTGGCTATATATTTTGGCATCTGAAACTAGTTAACACCTTTTCCCAGGAATCCTTTCAACAGTCTTTGGGTGCCCAGTTACCCTATTGGCTGTTCTGGGGGTCAAAATGTCAGAACATGGCTGCTCCCATACAGTCTACACAGCATTCCTCATGTTGTCCCACATTACCATTCTGGAGCAGCACTGCCAAATGATTTTTATTTACAATAGCCCTACTAGCAGGTAGTCCTCACTGTGCCCTTGCAAGCGACCACAATTATTTACATTTAGTTGTGCCCCCATGCCAGTTGCTGCCACCATAATATCCTGCCCCTAGACAGCAGGCAGCACCCTCATTACTATTCATGAGGGCTCATATTTATTCATGACCCTTTAGTTACTACCCATTTCCAAACTTAAAATTTTTAATTTCAGAAGCCTCTCACCACCCTTCCTTAGGTCACTTAGTCCCCTAATAACTGAAAAAGGGTGCCAGGACCACTGACATACTCCATGAATGACCACAAATGGTGGTTGGTAACATTACAGTGCTCCTTACACATGCACAGTCGCCGGCAAATTCAGTATAACAACGATGACTTGCAGTGCAGACTTACAGCCTGAACTGGGTGGAATAAACTACAGAGCTTTTCAGGGAAGATCAGGGGCACCAGAAAGGGACTCGGGAACACCAGAGGCATACCCGGAAATGGGAGCAAATATGGGGCCATTAAGGTAAGCCCTATTGGGGGGTACATGAATAAGTAAATAAATAAATATTTCCTATGCGCGCTCTGTAAGTATAGATGACTTAATGAATGATAATGAAAGCAACCCTCCCTAGCTGGTAATTCTCTTCCCATCCCAAAAAAGTCATTTTAAGGTTTCACCATCCCAGCTGGAAAATTTAAGTAATACAATTGCCCTTGCAGTATAAATTTTATTCTTATTTATTTCATTTTGTCATTTGTTAACCATGTATGCACACTGGACTATACAAGCCCTTTTACATGTGCCACCTGGGTAAGCATAGGTATGTGCAAATATATTCCTAATATAGCCTAGACAATTTATACACACAAGAAATCACATTAAAACACTCACATTTAAAATTCAGTAGTAAGAAACTCTTCAGTTGTTTTTTTTAAGTTGACAGAAGATGTTAACAGGTGGCAGGTCGAAGGGAGGTCATTTCATATTTTCTAGCCATTAAAAGACCTCTGCCCTCTACTTGTCTTTGTATATTCAACAGAGTTTTGTTGAGATTGAGATCAAGATCTTCAGTGTCTATTTGTTGTCTGAAATTGGAACAAATCAGAAACTGGAGAGCTGAAATTTGAATTAAGGATTTTATGTACGGAAGTACTGCTGTTCAAAATATTACACCCCACAGTGGAAGCCGATGAAGCTGACTTTATCATTTACTATTGTGCTGTAACCTTGCTATGCATAAAGCAGATTGGCAGATTGTTGTAAAGTAACTTGTCTTCTATGCAAAGTAGTAGACAAAGTTGACTCCCCACAAACAATGGAACCATATTTCTACACAGGAAAAACATAGCTGCTGGTAGCAGTCCTAACTTTGTTCATCAGAAACTGCCTGACCACAGGGTTCCAATTCTCTGACATATTTTTTTGCTACACAACTCATATGAAAACCGCTGCCTGGGTGAGAATTAATATAATCCCCTAGATATATTATGCTGGCAATAAACCATGACAGAGCATCAGTGTATGCTGAATTAAAGCATGCTTCAGCTGCATAGTAAGCTATGTTGCCAATGTCCAAATGCATTATGCAGCCAGAGCTGGTATTAATTCAGCATACACTCATGTTTTGGAGTGGCTTATTGCACTGATAAAATGGAAATATGTTGGTAAAATAAACAAATAAATACAGACAGAAATGTTTTTGAAGTTCAATAAACCTAATAGTCCAGGAACCAGGTGCATTTGTCTGTGTGTCTAGGTTTGAAAGTTTGATGACTGTTTCTTATGTAAAAAGGTGCGAAGAATCCAGATTTACAACTCTTATTCGTTCAGAGTTGAATGTTTTCTCGGAAAATGCACTTCTGCAGTGAAAAAATGAACTTTAGTATCTTTGGATTGTATGTTGTTTGCCACAACCTAGCAGCACCTCTTAGAAGAAATGTGAATTCTAGTGTGAAGTAACATAAAAGGTTTGAGCATGCTATTTTTGGATTTGTCTGATGTAGATGCTGCAGATTCAGATAGAGCACTATGAACTTAGGAGCGAAGCAATTTTGCTGGATAACTCTTTACAATGTCTTTTTTTAAAGTTTCATCAGCTGCAAGTTTATCGGAACTCTTAGATGCAGTGAAGTTCTTGTAGCAGATATAATGATACCCATGGCTGCTGGAGTAACATTCAGGCAATTCAAGACACACCATGTTGTAGTTTGTCAGTGTTTGACTAGAAAGTCTTTCCTTTGCATGAGCAACTTTCTCCCAATGAACATCATTAAAAGGTAGCGGGTCTACACGGTCTGTGCTAACCCCTGGATCAGTGTGTAGGATGCATTGCCTCTGCGGTTTGTGAGAAGTCTTGCTAGCCATATCTGAAACAATAAATAAATTACATTAATAACTAAGTAAACTGAGTCTATTAAATAAGTTAGATGAATTAAATAAATAAGTAAACCGAGTCTATTGCATAAATGTAAAACATTTAGTTACTCTTAAGAATGTGCATTTTCCAAGAAAACATACAACTATGGGTGAATAAGAGTTGCAAATCTGAATTCTACACACTTTTTTACATGAGAAACAGTCATCAAACCTTTCAGACCCAGACACATAGATAAATGCACCTGGCTCCTACTCTATAAAGAAATTGACTGCAGTACATCTGTTGAAGTAGCCCCTACTGTGTAAGTACTTTTTTTATATTTTCAAACTACCGACTGAACAATAAATAAAACTGAATACATTTACTTTAATGAAAATGAAATATGGCATATCCTTTCTGCATCCTTACTTGATCAAGCCATTGTTTTCTGCTTGTAACCAGGCTGTTTTCTTTCTAGTTTGCGCTTGTAACAGTTCAGTTTAGTTTTTTGTTTGTTCATTTGGTTTTTTAACCTTCTGATATGAGGGGAGCTTGTTAAAACTGAAGGTAGTGTTCCCTGTTTACTTTATCTTTGGAAAAACTACAGGTAACACATAAAGAATAACTAACAATGGAATGTTACCAACAAGGTGGAACACTCTTATAACGGACACTTTTGTGCAAGCAGGTTTTGTCCATTATAAGGAGTGTCTACTATATCCTCAAGTCTTAAGTATGAATCTCCTCAGCTCATACACAGGAATTAAAAATCAGAACATACCCACTCCTCTGCCAACTAAAGATAAGGGGAACTGCTTTTTGCAGCTAATTGGGAACTAAGCATTAAACAAGCTTGGAAAGATTTTGTTGTGCTCTACCTGTGCTGTTTGGGGGATCAGGAGAGATCAGGAGTAATCCACTGGAGTATGGTGTCAGGTATCAGACATCAGGTCAGGTGAACGACATTTTCATAGTGCCAGACAAACCAGCTGAATGATCAGGTGACAATAAGTAGGCAGTCTGCAGCAAGTAACAGAGGTGCAGAACAGTTTGCAGCACCTGATATATTGGAGTTGCAAAGTATGACATAAAATGGGATGTTTAACATTTCAGACATAGCTTTTGGCTAGGCAGTTCCATCCATTTATTAATGGGTGTCCACTATAAGGGTGTCCAATATAAGAGGATTACACTGCACACAGAGTTACTGTGGTGACATCATTGGCACAAGAGCTAAGCGTAAGTACCCCAATGATGTCACCACACTAATGAAGTGAGGTGTACCAATGAGTTCTTAACACTCTGTTTTTTTGTTTGTTTTTATAGTACTGTATATGGTTCAGTGTTGTTGTGTATGGAAATCCATACACTTCCAGATGCCATTGTACCACAAAAATGATATCAGTAGCTAAGTAATTACTGTTGTGCAACAGAATAAATTCCCACACCTGCTCAGAAAACTGCATACGTATATATACGTCCAGAATCTGTGTACGTTCGGACATATTCCTCATGCTTACCTACACTGCTGATTCCTCAACAAAGACATCAGCAAGACTCAGAATACACCAAATGAACTCTCTGTTGGGTGAACTTCTACAAATGTTGTCGGCTCGTACTACTGTTATTAAAATTACACTAAATGCGTTAATGTTATCCTGTTGTTTACTGTTTTCTGTTTATTTGACCATAATTTCATACAGAGTTAGAAAGAAGGTAACTGAATAGAATACCAGGAATACAATTTCAGAATAGTAGTGTTTTGTAACACAAAAAAAGTGTTAAAAAGTAAATGTTGATTTGGATAATAAGATATGATACAAGTGAAATAGATATGTATATATTTATTTGTATATATTGTATTTAAGTAAGGTTAGGGGAGTAAGGGAGGTATAGGAAGTAGTCCATATATTTTGTTTCTAGTGGTGAGAAATTAATTCCACCAGTTGTTCTATCTCTACTTTCTCAAGGTTGTTTTTTCTAACATCTATATCTGTGGTATAGGTTGATTACCTGACAACATCTATTGTCCTTGGAATAGAAATGACAGAAAGGGTATCTGTTGTTTTTGTGGGATGTTGTCAATGACCCCTACCTACCTGTAGAAATGAGATTTGCCTTCAAACAAGACGAAGGGGAAACTAGGAGGCATCCACTGCAACTACATATGTTTAAGTTCAATACAAACAGTAGAAGGTTCTTTTTCTCACAGAGAGTAGTTGCAGTATGGAATAAACTACCATTGGACATAATCGTCAGTGAAAATAAGACATTTAAGAATAGATTGGGCAAGTGGATTCTCAATAGGAGGGAACCACTTAAGTAAGGGTTTTGGGATAGGAACAAAAATGGGTGCTATGTCTTCAATTTCCTGACTTACCTCAGTATGAACCACAGTATGAACATCAAGGTCGTATTTGAGATACTTGAATAATGTAGTGTTGCAGTGTCTTATGCAGTAAGCCTGTAACAGCTAGTTGGTAGTAGATCCACCTCATCTGTGGTGAGTACAAGCTCACCCCCTACACCCCCATTCCCCCAGAGACCCACTGGTCCAGAGGGGTGGAGGGTTTCAAGGCATGGGAGGGGCCACCATAAGGAGGTTGTCCGGCCCAGTACCATCCAGATGGTGAATTGCTTCACACCCCTGGAGGAGGTTCAGGCTCCTTACTCCACTAAGGGGGACTCTGGGTCAATGAAGGGAAAAGAGCAGGACATCATGTTGGCAACCAATGCAAGCAAGGGTAATAGAAAGGTCCTAGTGGTGGGGGACTCAATGATCAATAGGATAGACAGGGTGATAGGAGAGGAGTTGGATGAGAGGGGGTTGATCTGATGCCTACCTACAGTATCAACCAAGTGGGAGTTAGACAGAATAGGGAAGATGGTGGAAAGGGGGAGTTGAGGGTGCTGGTACACCTGGGTGCCAATGATCTGGCCAACCAGTCAGTAGAGACAATGAAGTGGAACTGTCAGAGACTGGGGCACAGATTGGCTGCACACTCAGCCTCCCTGGCCTTTTCTGAGATCCTCCCTGTGTGGGGCAGTGAGGGGATGCTGGACAAAATTAGGAGTAATGAAATAGAGGAGTTTAACAGTTGGCTTAAGGGGTAGTGTCAGGATATGGGGTACTACTTTGTCAGGGATTGGGGGAATTTCTGGACAGGAGACTCTTCAAAGATGATGGACGTCACCTGACAAGCAAGAGGGCAAGTGCAGTAGGGCAGAAATTTTACATCTACGTCAGTCATTTAAACTGACTGCAGTGGAGTCTTGGTCTAAGGGATCCATGGTGGATGGTGAGCAGAGGGAGATCCTATATAGAACTCCTCCACATTCAGAAGACAATAACTGCAAAGAGGTTACATAGAATGCTGTATGGTTTACGGAACCAAGGGGTGGAATACCAGTGAGGAAGAAAGTAAAAGGTATAAGCACAAAAAAGGAGGAAATAAAATGTGAAATGCAAAAGGACAGTAGCAGAGTTATAGCAGGGGTCAAATGGGGGGTATGCCTTAATGCCAGGAGCCTAGGCAGCAAACTTGGTGAGTTCCAGATGCTGATGGCAGACACTGAAGTGGACCTGGTTGCCATCACTGAAAACGTGGGGCCAAAGATAAAAATGACTGGAAGATGGTGGTCCCTGGATATTCACTGTTCAGGTGGGATAGAAGAACTGGTATTGGGGGGAGGAGTTGTCCTTTTTGTCAAAGAAAGCATTGAAGTGGCAGAAGATGGAAGTATTAGAGGTAGCAGTGGCGAGGCTGAGCCAGTATGGGTGCAAAATCACTGCAGCCTCAGGCAGGAAGGTGCGCTTAGAGGTGATCTGTAGACCTCCAGGGCAAGGGGAGGAAAGGGACAGAGAACTCGAGAAGGAACTTAAAAGAGGGACGGCAAAGGGGAAAGTAGTGGTGGTGGGTGAACTGAACCTGCCTGACACTGATTTGGAGGTCCTGGTGGCCAACAGTGGCAAGAGTCAGACATTACTTGATGCCTTTCCAAGACTGTCTATTGGTGCAGCTTGTTAAGGAATCTACAAGGCAGAATGCAATCCTTGATGTGGTTCTCACTAACTCCAAGATAGCGAGTGCTGTGGGAAGTAGGGGAGCTACTAGGGAACAGCAACCACAACTTTGTATGGCTCAAATTGGCTCACGGGCCAGCAATCCACAATCAAGAACTGAAGCCCTTGACTTTAGAAGGGCAGATTTTGATTGGGGGGACTGGTCTGAGATAAGTTAGTAGGGGCGGAATACATAAGAGGGGTAGAGGAGAGATGGGGGCAATAAAGGGAAGTGCAAGATAATGCATATGGGACACAAAAACCCTGGCACAATATATCAGTTGGGGGGTGAGGATATAGCATGCACCAAGCAGGAAAGGGATCTTGGGGTTATCATCTCTGATGACCTCAAGGTAGGGAAACAGTGTGACAAGGCAGCAGGTAAAGCAAATAGGATGCTGGGATGTATAGGCAGGAGCATGACCAGCAGGAAAAGGGAGGTCATAATTGCTATACAAGACACTAGTGAGGCCCCACCTGGAGTACAGTGTACAGTTCTGAGACCATACCTATGTAAGGACATAGACAGGGTAGAGAAGGTTCAGAGGAGGGCAACAAAGATGGTGCATGGATTGCATCACAAGTCCTATGAAGACAGGTTGAAGGAACTGAACATGTACTCCTGGAGGAGAGGAGGAGAGAGGATATGATAGAGACATACAAGTATGTTACAGGGAGGAACATGGTGCAGGAATGCACTATTTTTAAGGAAAAGATGTTCCAGGACTAGAGGGCATGGGATGAAGTTGGAGGAGGACGTTATCAGAGGAAACATGAGAAAGAATTTCTTCACAGAACGGGTGGTGGACAAGTGAACACCCTGCCAGAGGAAGTGGTGGGGCTGAAACAATCACGGGATTTAAGAATGCATGGGATAGACATAAAGGAATTCTGGAGGTCAGGGGTAAGGTGCAACAGACTTCTAAGAAAACAAAAAGAACTTACAAGCTCAAATGGGCAGACTGGGTGGGCCATAGGCCCTTATCTGCCGACACTGTCTATGTATCTATGTATCTATGTATCTTCGAGGCATCAAAGGCAAGCAAAAAAAAACAGTATCTACAAAAAAGGTTTAAGAGACCACTATGGTGGTCAGCTAGGATTGGAGAAGTTGTTAGGGCTGAAAAGAAAGCATTCTATAAATACAAAGAAAAGCAGGGAGAGGCAGAAAGGGAAGATTATCTACAGAAAAATAGGGAGGCAAAGAGGGTAATCGGGGATGCGAAAGTAGACACGGAGCTGCATATTGTGGAAGAGGTCAAGAACGAAGAAAAACAGTTTTTTAGATATATCAGTGAAAAAAGGAAAAGGAGGGGATCGCACGGTTAGTTGAGGAGGGTAGGGTGATAGAGGAGGATGAGCAAAAGGCCACTGTCCTGAATGACTACTTTTTCTCAGTATTCACTACGGAGGACTGCAGGTCCATGCCAGAAAGTGACATCAAAGTGGTGGCTAAGGGAGTCCTGGAAATGAGAGAAGTAATACTTACTAGCAAGAGTGTACTAAAAGGCTGGCAGCCCTCAAGATAGATAAGGCCCAGGACCAGATGGGTTGCATCTGAGGACACTTAGAGAACTAGCAGCAAAACTGGCTGAACTACTGCCTGGGCTGTTCAACAGCTCACTTAGGTCCAAGGAAGTTCCAATGGAATTGGAGAATGGCAGATATTGTACTGTTTTGTAAAGCGGGGATAGGGAGCAACCAGGGAACTACAGGCCTGTCAGCCTAATCTCTATCATGGGGAAGCTGATGGAATCACTCATCAAAGAGGATCTCATGTACTACCTAGAGAGCAATAGGCTCCAAGATAGTAAATAACACGGCTGGTGGGAAGGTCTTGTCAGATTAACCTGATTTTTTTCTCTGACTCAGTGACCAAGGAAGTAGACAAGGGCCACGCTGTGGATCAGCTGTACTTTGACTTCAGCAAGGCTTTTGATTTGGCACTGCACAAAAGGTTGTTCAAAAAGATGGAAAACCTGGGTGCAGCTAAAGTTGTAGTGAACTGGGTGGGTAGTTGGCAAGAAGAGAGGTAGCAGAGGGTGGTGGTCGACAGGAATAAATGAGAGGAAAGGGGATTATGAGCAGGGTTCCACAGGGATCTGTTCTGGGTCTGGTCCTCTCCAACATGTTCATTAGTGACATTGGTGCAGGACTCCAGGACAGGCAGTTTCTCTTCGCAGATGACACAAAACTATGTGGGAGGGTGGACAGTGATTAAGGAATAAGAGATATGCAGAGGGACCTACAAAAATTAAAGGAGTGGTCAAAGGTCTGGCAGTTAAAAATCAATGCCAAAAAGTGCAAGGTAATGTACCTAGGGAAAAGAAACCCCAAGACGGAATACTGGATGAGTGGGGTGAGACTTAGCACTACAGAAGAGGAACGGGATGGCATTCTGTTTAGATCACATCTCTTTCGTAAACAGCTAGCAGAGAGTCGGAGCCCACAAGACCCCAGGGAATCCATTTTGTGGGATGGTTTCATATGTTTAGAGGTGGGACAGCGGACCCTGACAGTATGGCAACCATTTTGTGTGATGGCATCAGGTCTCGGAGGGAGGGGGGGAACACCCAGACAGCAGGTGCTGCCCTTTGTTGGATGGTGCCAGGCCCTGTGTCATCCGCCACCATCCCACAAACAGCACTGCCTGTTGTCTGGGTGACCCCTCCCCTTCAAGACCAGACGCCATCACACAAAATGGTTACCATGCTGTCAGAGTCCTCCATCCCACCTTCAAACATATGAAACCATCCCACAAAATGGATTCCCTGGTGGCCTATGTTCTCCACATCCTACGGTATCCACCAACAAACATGACAGCATTCCCCACTGTGTAAAGTGTTCCCTCCCCCCCACCTCCCAATGCCCGGCAACAACACAAAATGGCATTCTGTTTAGATCACATCACTTTTGTAAACAGCTAGAAGCGAGGTGGAGCCAACGAGACCCCGGGGAATCCATTTGGTGGGATGGTTTCATATGTTTGGAGGTGTGATGGCAGACCCTGACAGTATGGCAACCATTTTGTGTGATGGCGTCAGGTCTCGGGGGGTGGGAGGGATCACCCAGGCAGCAGGTGTTGCTCTTTGTTGGATGGTGCCAGGCCTTGCGTCACCCACCACCATCCCACAAACAGCACTGCCTGTTGTCTGGTTGACCACCCCCCTCCGAGACCAGACACCATCACACAGAATGGTTGCCATGCTGTCAGGGTCCTCCATCGCACCTTCAAACATATGAAAGCATCCCACAAAATGGATTCCTGGTGGTCTGCGTTCTCCACACCCTACGGTATCCACCAACAAACATGACAGCATTCCCCATGGTGTACAGTGGTCCCTCCCCCCACCCCCAATGCCCGGCAACAACACAAAATGGCATTCTGTTTAGATCACATCTCTTTTGTAAACAGCTAGCAGCGAGTCAGAGCCCACGAGACCCCAGAGAATCCATTTTGTGGGATGGTTTTGTATGTTTGGAGGTGGGATGGTGGACCCTGACAGTACGGTAACCATTTTGTGTGATGGCGTCTGGTCTCAGAGGGAGGGGGGGAATCACCCAGACAGCAGGTGCTGCTCTTTGTTGGATGATGCCAGGCCTTGTGTCACCCACCACAATCCCAAAAACAGCACTACCTGTTGTCTGGGTGACCCCCCCCCCGAGACCAGACGCCATCACACAAAATGGTTGCCATGCTGTCAGGGTCCTCCATCCCACCTTCAAACATATGAAACCATCCCACAAAGTGGATTCCCTGGTGGTCTGTGTTCTCCACACCCTACGGTATCCACCAACAATCATGACAGCATTCCCCACGGTGTTCAGTGGTCCCTCCCCCCACTCACCAATGCCCAGCAACAACACAAAATGGCATTCTGTTTAGATCACATCTCTTTCATAAACAACTAGCAGTGAGTTGGAGCCCATGAGACCCCAGGGAAATCCATTTGGTGAGATAGTTTTGTATGTTTGGAGGTGGGATGGTGGACCCTGATAGTATGGCAACCATTTTGTGTGATGGCATCAGGTCTCGGAGGAAGGGGGGATCACCCAGACAGCAGGTGCTGCTCTTTGTTGGATGGTGCCAGGCCTTGTGTCACCCACCACCATCCCACAAACAGCATTGCCTGTTGTCTGAGTGACCCCCCCGAGACCAGACGCCATCACACAAAATGGTTGCCATGCTGTCAGGGTCCTCCATTCCACCATCAAACATACAAAACCATCCCACAAATGGATTCCCTGGTGGCCTGTGTTCTCCACACCCTACGGTATCCACCAACAAACATGACAGCATTCCCCCCTCCCTCCGAGACCTGGTACCTCCATCCCACCTTCAAACATCCAAAACCATCTGGAGACCTCGAGACTCCAGGGAATCCATTTTGTGGATGGTTTCGTATGTTCAGCGGTCCCACCCCCCCCACAAGACCCAGCAGCATCACAACAATTCATTCTATTTTGCACATTCTCCCTTCAGCACCCCATCCACATACCAAACCCCATGACTGAGCAAATGGCATTCTCTGGTGCTGGGTTTTGGAGGGTTGGATGTGCTGCTGGTGCCAGGACTCTGAGGGTGGGGGTGCAGTAGACATTAGGGACTACATTTTGTGTGATGATGTCAGACCTCTGAGGGTGGTGGTGAGCACCTGGACTACAGGGAATGACAATTGTATGATCGCGCACGCAGTATTATGTGGCCGGGACCTCACCACTATCCTCGGAAACCTGGCACAATCAAACAAATACCATTCCCTGCTGTCCTGGGACTTGCTCCCACCCACCGAGACCCAGCACCATCAAAGGAAAAGCATTCTCTGGTGTTCAGTGACTCACCCACACACTCAACACCAGGCACCATCCCACAAAGAGCATTCACTGGTGTCGGGGTTCCACATCACCTTCCAAGAAATGGCATCATCACAATAAAACACATTCTGTACAATTCCAGAGGTTCCAAGACCCAAAATTATGACACCAAGTGTATCCGTTCCCCCCCAATACACCTTGGTACCATAATAAAACATTCCTTGGTGTTTGGTGTCTGGTGCACCCGGAGACCCAGCGCCAGAACAGAAACCTGAATTCAGTGTTTCCCCCAGCCCTTTGCACCTTCCCTCCCAGTCATTTGCACCACCCCCAGCATCACATTGAAAGATAGATTAATAAAAACTCACTGATGGCACCAAGTCTTGGGAGCAGAACAGAACGCTGGACCACATGGCATGCTGGACCAAATACCATGGCATACCCTGGCACATTCACAGGAAAGCAGGCAGTAACAAAAAGCATGTATGGGTGGAAAAGGCAGTAACAAACCACATGTGGGCAGAATTGCTGATGCGACCCGCTTCCGACCCACAAATAAACACATGCTGGTGGTGCTGCACAGCTCCAAGAACATAATGCCCATTGAAAAACATAACATCGGCTACAAACAAGCAACCACAAGAAACAAGAAGACTGTTGACTTGAGCTGCCACATTCACGGAGAAGTCCTACTTCCAGTTTCAGCAACTTCTCCATGAGGCAGCTCACAAGCAGGACAAAAACACAAGAAATTGAATAAATAAAATAAAATAAAGAAACCCAAAGAGAGCAGGCATACCTTGTTGACAGCATAGCAAAGGGGCCGGGGGTCTGAAGTGCACAGCAAATGCTTGTATTTAGGCTCAGACACAGCTAATCCTCAGCATCTAAACTGCAAGCAGCTCGAATGGGACACGCTGGGCTGAAACGCAGTTTAAAATGCTTTTTCCTATGGGACCTCTACTATTTCCAACCAATCACAGTAGGCTTACAATCCATAGTAGCCAGGGGATTAGTTTAATAACGCTGACACCAATTGGCTGGCAATTAATTTTCTGATCATACAGACGATGACTCCAGACGTACTGCAGACAAATGAGGACTGTGCAGCTGCCGACTCAGATCGTTCTCGGACACACAGGGTCTGAGTTTGCTGCCACCTACAGATGTTTCTTGGACACAAAGAGTTACAAACAAGCCAATGAAATAAGGCCTATACCAAGGCAAACAGGATGCTGGGATTTTCCGAAAAGGGTATTGATAATAGAAGAAAAGAGGTAATACGTCCCCTATACAGATCCCTAATGAGGCCTCACCTGGAGTACTGTTTCCAGTTCTGGAGTCCTCACCTCAGAAAGGAAAGGGATAGGTGGGAAACAGTGCAGCACAGAGTAACAAAAATGATTCAGGGCCAGCAGGGAAGATGCTATGAGGAGCGCCTCAAGGCACTAAATATGCACTCTCTGAAAACCAGAATGGGGGGGAGATATGATAGAGACCTTCAAATTCCTTATGGGAATTATTTACCCTGAATACCAACTTGAGGTCACATGGTCATGAGTACAAATTAACAGGAGGAAGGTTGAGGAGTGAATGGGAAGTACTTATTTATAGAAAGTATGATGGAACCTTGGAACAGTCTGTCGGCTGAGGAAGTGGATGCAAACGGGATTCAAGCAGGCATGGGATAGAATGAAGGGAATAGTGGTCACTTGTGTCGACAAAGCATAAGAGAAGAATGGGAATAGAATGGGGGGGGGGTTAGTACTCTGGAGGAACAATAGGTTCCAGGGAAGGTTTCAGGAATTTTAGGGAACATGGGCAGACTTGATGGACCTCTGGTCTTTTTCTGTTATCATGTTCTATGTTTCTATGAATTGAAACAAACATATACTATAAAAAATAATGCAGGGGCAACCATACACAACAAGATTGATGTTTTTATCTCAAGGTGAGATGATCACACAGAGATCTCCTGAGTTTCACTCTCGAGGTCTATTATGTCATCTGATCCCTTGATGGAAACACAGTTTTGTTACGTATTGTCATCCATACATTAGTCTATACATTATTTTCATTGCAAAAAAACTTTGTTAATGCACTAGTTAGGATTAAAGCAACAAAAGTAGGGAAATGTAGCATAATGGTTTCCAACCCTAATGCCCCATCCCCACCCTGCAGGCAGCAACAGGGGTGGTGTGTTGCCTT
Organism: Neoceratodus forsteri; assembly: GCA_016271365.2. Lineage (NCBI taxonomy): Eukaryota > Metazoa > Chordata > Ceratodontiformes > Ceratodontidae > Neoceratodus > Neoceratodus forsteri. The sequence goes on along the minus strand of CM028137.1, from coordinate 337,286,298 downwards.
GGGGCTGTCAACCCTGATGCTCACCCCACTCTCATATACTGTACCCATCTCAGTGTACTTATTCATGGAATGGGGTGCACGTTAGGGCTGACAACCCCAAGGTATACCCCACACCTGTTGCTGCGTGCAGGGTGGAGATTGAGACTTAGGGTTGGAAACCTTAATGCCACATTTCCCTACTTTTGGTGCTTTAGCCCTAACTAGTGCATTAATTAAGATTTTTTGCAATAAATTTCTTTGCTTTCAGAGATTGTACTTTTTCTGTAATTAGTTTTTTTATAAATGCATGAGTGTTTCTCTATAATGAGTTTTTATAAATGCATGAGTTACTAAAAAAAATAAACTTTTCATCATATTCAGTGGGGGCTGTGGGATTTAAAACCAGGTGTCCAGGCTCATATCCCAGAGCCTTAGCCATTACACTATACTGCCTCCTTTGATATCACTGTGTTAATGTTCTGTTATCTGAAGTCTAGACAATTCCAAACTAAAACAGTTAATAATACTTTCCTGTTTCTTTGTATTGCCTGAAGTATTTTTTTGCATATTTCTAAGCCATTGAAGTGTCTGAAACTTCTTCACATGAACACAAAATTAATACTCTAATGTCTATTTTAACATAAGTTAAAAATGACTATGTTCCTTCTATAACCCTAGTGTTTACCATACTGACTTGTAGCCCATGTTTCAAAACAATTCATATCTGCAGGTGTCAGTACACTGCGCATAAGGCATCTCCTGACCCCAAGCTGCAACTTATTCAGAAGGTGTTAAGTAGATGACATTGAACACCGGTCCACTTAGTAAAGATAGGAATTTTAGGTTCAGATTTATATTGCTGATGTCAGGAGGGATCCGGGTTGGTTGTTCATATTTTGTGGGATTGTCCCTTACTAAAGGAGTGGTGGGCTGGCATTCTTAAATGTTTGGAAGATATCCAACAAAGCCCCATCCCAAAATCCCCATTTTTCTGGATCCTTGGTGATCTGTGTTTATTAGATACACATTTATTTATTTATTTATTTAGGGATTCGGATCATACCTCTGAGATCAGAGCTTTTTTACAAAGGTTCCACGTCAAACAGTGACAATGACAGCAATAACAAACAGTTTACATACAATACTCAAATGGTAGGTAGCTAGTATACAGTAAGGTTACAATGTCATCCATAGTACCAATGGTGATAGTACAGCATTAAGAGCATTCAACTAGGGTAAAGGACAGTGTTTATATGTAGCGAAGGAGATAAAGAGGTGTGACACCTAGTGTGAGAGTCCAAGGAGGAGTCAAGGTGAAGGGGAGGGGAGACTGGGGGGGGGAGAGTGGGATGCCAAAAGAAGTGGCTTTGTCTAGGAGGTTGGGAGGTAGTGGTAGTAGGTTGGTTTTAAGGTTGATCCAGTGGGAGAAAAGGCACAGGGGGGAGAGGAAGACAGAGGGATAGGGCAAGAGGGAAGAGTGGGGGTTAAAGGAAGGGGAAGGAGAATGTGGATGAGTGGGCATTATGGGTGTTAGAGTCCTAGTGGCAGTCACAAACTGTCCTAGTAAGAAGGTGTTGCCTTAGGCCATTTTTAAATTGCTAGATGCATTGGGAGTTTAGAATATGCACTGGGATTTCATTGAGCCATTGGGGCGCCCTATAGCTGAAAGCACGCTGTCCCTGCACAGTTCAACAGAAAGGTGTTGATAGGGCTCCCCTCATCCTGCCTCTGGTGGTATAACTGGTAGCACTCAGTGTTAGGATGCTAGAAATGCATAGGGTGGTTTTACCCATTAGTGCCTTTTTTCCAAGGAGACATGTTTGGAATATAATCCTGTTCTTTAGTGGCAGCCAATTGGTCTCCTCGTATAAGGAGCAGGTGTGGGTATTTCGATCTGCAGCCATTGTGAGCCTACATGCCTTGTTGAGGGCAATGTGAATCCTTTTTAGTGCAGTGTCTGTTGCTGTGCCATAGACCACTTATCCATAGTTGATGGTAGAAAGGATGGAGGTGGAGACTGAGAGATGGAGGGCTTCTGGAGTGAGATACTTTTTATGCCTATACAGTACACCCAGCTTGGTGTTCACTGCCTTTACCACTGTGTCGATGTGTTGGGTGAAGGTGAGGCAGTCATCAACAGTGACCCCAGGTACTTGAAGGTCTGAACTTGTTCCAGTAGCTCACTGACTTTATTGGAGATGGTGAGGGGAGGGAGCTTCTTTTTGTGCTGTGGGCTGGCTGTGAGCATCACCTTGGTTTTTTTGTAGTTTAATAGAAGTTTATGGCTACAGAACCAGTCTTCCAGCTTGTAGAAGGATGCCTGCAGCTCGGAGTGGAGGGCGACTATTGAACTGCTGGTGAGAAGCACAGCGTCATCTGCGTAAAGTATCAGTTTAGTGTCACAGGCTTCAGAAAGATTACTTAGGAAGGGCTGAATAGTAAGGGCCCCAGTATTGACTTCTGGGACCCTAAAGATACCTCGTTGAGCAGATACACTGTGTCCAATTTTTACATGTTGGCTTGTGTGTAAGGTAGTCCTTGAACCAGCAGACAGCATTGGTTGCAACCCCCAGGTTCTGCAGTTGAGTCAGGAGGAGAGAGTAATTGGCAGTGTCGAAGGCTTTGGTGAGGTCTATGAAGACTGACCCCACCAGCTTTCCTACGTCTAGTGCCTTGTGCGAGTAGTCAGTGTAGTCCAGCAAAGCTGTGGAGGTACTATGAAGCTGCCTGAAGCCATGTTGGTTGGGACATAACAGGTTGTATTTGTTGAGGTAATTTGTGAGTTGGGCAGCCATAATCTTTTCCAGGGCTTTAGATAAGGGAGAGAGGATGGATATTGGCCTATAATTGACAGTGCATGTCATATCACCGTTCTTGTGCACCGGCATCACAAGAGCCTGTTTCCAGATCCCAGGGAACTGTGCAAGAGCCAGCGATTTGTTAAATAGTTTTGTAACTGGCACGATGATGACATCCAGTGTTAGGGATAGGAGTTTCATATCGATTCCATCACTCCCCATTCTGGTCTTGCCTAGTATTTTTTTAATGTATTTGTAAGCCTCCTTCACTGACACTTTTTTGAAGCAGAAGACAGGGATTGAGCCCCCTTGAGGTGTGCAGTTAGTTTGTTCCCCAGCAGGGTGCAGGTAGTAGGAGGGTAGCACTCCAGTCAGGTCAGTAAATGCTGTGTTGTGAGAATCTGCGATGTGCTGAGGTTCAGTAATTGTGACGTTGTTAATGTTGAGCGAGCGGGGGATCTTCTTCTCATCCTTTCCAAGAAAGTTTTTGATGTTCTCCCAAAAACTCTTCCCATTGCCCCAAGTTTTTTTAAGCTGTTCCTTGTGGAAGTTGGCCTTTGCTTGGCGGATAAGGTTGGTGCAGTGGTTTCTTGCAGCTTTATAGCATTGGAAGTTGTGTTTGCTGTGAGAGGACCTGGCTTTTTCTCAGAGGTTGTCCCTTTCCTTCATCTGGGCGAGGAGATCCCCTGTGATCCAACCATTAACTTGACACCAATTTTTTCTTTTCCTCAGTGGTGCAAAGATATTGCAAATCATGTTGAAGCCCTCTATAAAGAAACTTAGGGCCTGGTCAATATTTGGTACATGATCGATGGGGGACCAGTCATACTGGGAGAGGGCAGAGGAGAGGCCCCCAAGCTTGCCCTTCCCCAAGACCCTACTATTAATTATGATAGGCAGGGGCTAGCTCAGTTTGTTTGACCATGTGAAAGTGACTGGGGTGTGATCACTTAAGGTGTCAGGCAGGACCTTAAGTTCAGAGATCCGAGAAGGGTAACTTGAGAGGAGCCAATCGAGGAGGGTGTCTTTTCCTGTTTTGTGGTTCTGCCTTGTTGGGCTGTCTACAAGTTGGATCAGATTGGAAGTAGCGACCATGTCCTTGAAAGGCGTGGATTTCCTGCCCTCCCAGTTGATGTTAAAGTCACCTGTTATGAGAAGCTCTGTGCCCTGAGAAAGGGTAGCAATTGTATCCAGTATTTTTGGGAGGCCATCCCTGACTTTAGTGGGTGGGAGATAAACTGAGGCTAAGATTAGAGATTTGCCGTGCCATCTGACCTGTGCTTTTATTGCTAGTAGTTCATGATCATCTTTGACCCTGGTAACAGGGAGGACCGAGCAGCATAGGTAATCCCTGGCATAGATAAGGACTACTCCGCCTCTCTTGCCACACCTGTCTTTCCTGAATGTTTGATATCCCGGGAGCATCACTTCATTGTCTTTTATCTTGCTTGACAGCCAGGTCTCTGTCAGACAGAGAATGTCAGGTACATGGTGGGACATCCACGCATGGAGTAGGTCAAACTTTGCTGTGAGGCTGCAGATGTTCAGTGCAACTACTTTCAGGCCTTTACTCATGTTTCCCCCTGCATTTGATACTGGTGGTGGGCCAGGATTGGCATGGACATTACCCAATAGAAGAAGAAGCATGAATATTATTTTCCTGGCTGAGAGAGGTTTATGCAAATGGTGGAGCATATCTTGTGCCTCCTGCTCTTGCAATGGGGGAGGTGAGCGTTCACCAGGGTGATCTTTATGGGCATGAAAATGGTAATGTTGGTAACCGTGGCAGGTGTCAGGGGCCCCGGGCTAGCAGGTGGGATGCAGGTGGTGGAAAGCTGGAGCTCCCTCTGCACAGTTGGTATTGGGGTGCCATATAGTCCATTTTTATCAAGAGCAGGTTCTCGCAGGGGTGGTAGTGGTCCAGCTTGGCATTGTGTGCCTGTAGCACCCACAGCGAATAGAAGAACTAGGAGGATAGAGTAATCCATGGTAGAGCAGAGGTGGTGGCACTTGGGTGGTCTAACAAGCACACCAGGAGATAGCAAAGGAAAAAATGCTGATGGTTAATTACATCCACAGGAAATGAACTATTGAGATCCAGGATCAAATAATATGTTAAAATTCCTGAAAGGTGATAAACTGTGGCCGGGGCATATGCAATGTGTGAAATCCTTTCATTTTACTTTATAAAGGGGTTCTTTTTGCCACTGCCTTGGCAGCAAAGAGATTACTGCTTTAGTATTGGAGAGCTACCCTAGTACCAACCCTGCTGAGGTGGAAACAAATGATATTGAAAGCCACCATTCATCAGTGTGTGATTTTTGGAAGGAGGAACACCCTTACTCGGTTTTATAGAGCATAAGATAAGTGGTTGGCCTTGATGTGATTCAAGCTTGGGGATTTGTGAGGAGCTGCTTCAGGGTTGTAATTGCTGCTATTACTTCTTCTTTGGGTGTTTATGAAGGTAGATGACAGGAGGGTGGGGGGATCTAGCACTCTTTGAGTAGATGGTGCTGTTAATTTTTTGAATGTTGGATGACACATATTCTTGTACCAGATTGTAAAGGACACCTTGATGTTTTTTTCAAGGACCTTATGTCTTAGTTTATTATTATTTATGAATTTTGTGAACTCATTTCTTCAGGCTGTTTGTTCTGTATTGTGTGCTAATATTCTTAATAAAACATTTATATACAAAAAAAACCCAACAGTTCATATCTTCAATTGGTCAGTATCCAAAAGTAAACCAAAATGAAATTGTTGTAAACAGTGGTTTTGAACAGACCAAGATTCCCGAAGAGGGATAGGTTGTAGTTTTCACCTGATTTTTCTCATTCCCTCAATTTTACTAAACAGATATGCAAATCAGCTCATTATTATTCATATGCTACGGTTACACTGACATTTTAAAAACATGGGGCACATAAAGAACTGTTCTTCTTGCAACGTGAACAGGTGAAACCAAAAATAAATTGTTTTAAACAATAATTTTGAACAGACCAAGCTTCCCAAAGAGGCATAACTTGTAGTTTTCATCTAATTTTTCTGATTCCCTCAATTTTAGAAAATGGGTATGCAAATAAGCTCATGATTATTCATGACCTATGAGGTAACTCTAGGTGTCCAAGCTGCACTTCTTCAAATAGCTATTTTGAAGGACTTACTGACCATGCTTAGAACTGGAATTTTTAAAATGTAATGACTTTGGAATGGATTAATATTTTTTCATCAAACCAGGGAAAGGCACATATGTGGGCCAAACTCTTTCTACTCTGAAAATTGCAAGCCATAATTCCAAACCGTCTAGGTGTAAGGCACTGACAAAAATTAGCAAAAACCTGTTTTTTTTTTTACCTATCTGCATCTCAGAATCCACATATCTGACTGGAACAAAACTTGGCACGTCAAGAGATTTACCCAATCAAACCATGTATGCAAACGTGTGCAAATCTGTTGAACATTTGCAAAGATATTAAAGTGTAATATTTGAGGTTTAACATTGAACCCAATGCTGAAGCCTAAATATAATGGTGCTACCATTCCACTATAATACTGAATACAGATGTACACTGTGTGTGTGTGTGTGTGTGTGTGTATATATATATATATATATATATATATATATATATATATATATTAGCTTATCTCCTGTTCAATGGAATTGCACTACATTTTGCATCCACAGTCTGAAGGGCAAGGTGTCCTGATCTGCCAACTTTCGTTTCAGTTGGATGTGTGGATCCCAAGATCTGGATACTGCATTTTTAGGAAAAACAGAGGTTTTTTTAGCTGTTTTTTGTCATCACCTACAGCCCAGATGGATTGGAATTTTGATCTGAAATTTTCAGGGCAGAAAGTGTATGCTGCAGAATGGTGTCTTTCATTGGTTTGATGAAAAAAAATATTAATATGTTCCCAAGTTATAAGTGTTTGAAATTTGGATTCTGAGAATGCTCAGTAGGGTATGAAACATATATCCAAAAGACCCTACTGAACATGCTCAGAACCTAAATTTTAAATCCTTATAACTTAGCAATGGATTAATATTTCTACACCAAACCAGTGAAAGCTACATCAGTGGGCTAAGCCCTTTCTACCCTGAAAATTTCAGATCAAATTCCAAACCATCTAGGTGTTAGATAACAAGAAAACAGAAAAAAAGGTATTTTTTGTACGTTTTTCGCTATCCAGATTGCAAAATCTACAGATGCAACCAGAAGGAAACTTGGTAAGTCAAGAGATCTACTCTCTGATACCTTGCATGCAACATTTCATGCAAATCCATTGAGTAGTTGTGAAGATATTAAAATGCAAATATGGCATCTCATGAAAAAGGATTTTTTTTTCTCACAAAAAAGGATTGGCCCCTCCCAACAAAGTATCCTTTTTCATGAGACCAAATTATTTTACCTTTCCAGGAAGCTATCCAAAAAACTGAACTGAGCATGCTCAGAACTGGAAACTTTAAAATTAAATAACTTTGGAACAGATTAATATTTTTTCACCAAACCATTGAAAGGCACTTCTATGAGGCAAGCCCTTTCTATCCTGAAAATATCAGACCCAAATTCCAAACTGTCTAAGCACAGTACAATTTAAAAAAAAGCAAAATACAGTGATTTTTAATGTTTTATTAATAGCACAGCTCAGAATCTGCAAATCTGACTGAAAAGAAACTTTGTATATCAAGTGATCTAACAAACAGGACTGCACATGCAAAATTAAATGTAAATCTATTGAATGGTTGCCAAGTAGAGTGGCGCTACCGCTCCACTTTAATATGACATTTCAAAAGAGAAAATTTTGGACTTGTTTGTTTCAGACCACAGTTTAGATGAGGTTTTTGATGTGTTTTAACTTTTAAGTAGTCATTTTTTAAACAGCTCATGAGCTATTATTTATAGCACCTGTGTGACTGAGGGCAAATTAGCTTGCTCGCCAATCTACTGCTTTGTTTTGTTAAAGCACAACACTGATTATGGCAGCTGAGACAAGACAGAATTCACATTCTGAACTGTAAATTATACCATTCTTAATGCTCCAGTGTAAATTACAAGGTTTTGAAAACACCAGAGAAATATGCTTACTGTATATTTTAGCAATGTTTCACTGTCATTTTATAGACCCAGTTCTGAAAGTGACATCAGCTTGCCACTGAGCAAAGAGCCACACCCTTGCTGAGCACAGATGGGGTGTAGCTTTAGTAATTATAGGGAGACACTCATACCCAGTGACCAACATAGTTGAAAGCCCATGATCTTTCAGATTAGGTATTGGGCTCACCTGCAGCTGGAGGCAGTCCAAATGCATAGTTTACTGAGTGTTTAATATTGGGATCACATTGCAGCCATTTTTAGAAAATTGTGATGTCATCAAGGAACAAGTTGTGTATAACTACAGTACACTGAATCAAACACAGTTTGTTCCTCAATGATATCCCAATGGTCTAAAAATGACTGCAGTGTAGCCTATTGAATGTGCATCTCTGGAGTGCTTCCTGATACATGTGAGCCCAATACTTAATTTGAAACAGCTTTTCACAACCTTTCAAACGATGTCAGCCACTGTACATAAATGTTTTCTTGTAAGAGCTGTTGTTTGGGAGACAGACTGAAGCACCAGGGCTGAAACCACAGGTGGCTTTCAGTGCAAGAATCAGGAAACAAACTGGGCTGTTGGGGAGACTGATGTGTGTCAGTTTTATGTTTTGCCATGAGGTCACTACAAGCTTGAGAATGTCGCTTGGTAGAGGGAAATTTAGAAATGATCAGGTGATGTATTTAGATCACTGCATAGAGCTGTGCAGATACCAGAATTCCACCAGCAGAACTGATACGTAACGACAATGTTACTTCAGAATGCTTTTCAGAATCTCTTTTTTGAATTCCACAGAATTCTGAAAAGCATTTCTATGTAAACCATGGAGAAATAGTTCATATATTACTTAATCCATGGTTTGCATTCTGGCAAGATAGCCCGATTACCACTTTATTTAATGTTCCTATCTCCTGGGTTGTGAGGCACTCCAGAGTTAAGACACTGCCACTTTAAAATGCTAAGGAAGAGTTGAACAAATAAAAAGAATTACTGTTAAACCAGTTTGGGCCTGGCATTCATCTAGATAGGGACCAGGCAGGTTTATGTATCCAAGGGTCACATCCCTTGGATCGAATGGCCAGTTAGAGTTATATCCCTTCTATCAAAATGGACATTTAACCTTCCAAAAGCAGGAATAGACCAGTGGGAGGGCAGCCTGAAGTTTTGAACTCAAGCCAGTTAAAAGGAATGCATAAACCATATGTTAGGGGTGTTAGGCATAGAACCACAGTGACACCTGCAGGACTAGGTGAACTGTCAAACACCCATCACAAAGGGGATGGGTGCGGCCTGAAAAATGACATCACTCAGACTTTTTAACTTAGATACACATTTTGAAATCAGGGAATTAGCTTAAAGTTTGAGACCCGAGGAGGAACTATTCCTTAGAGCTGAGAAAACTTTAACAATCTGTTGTATACTTTCTAAAAGTATATGTAGGTCTTGGAAAACCCTTGGAACATGACCTGTGTTTTGTGGAAAGTGGACTTTTTCACATGCTGAACAGAAATTCTGATCTTCAAGTCAGAATTTGGAAACAAAAGACTTTACACCAAGGCAGCCCTGAGTTTGGCACCAAAAGGAAACCCAGAGACTGATTTTCTGTTAATCCAACAAATCTTGTTTTCCTAAGGACTTGCTTCAGCTACAGAGACATAATTTACTCTCAAAAAATACACTTGAGATTTCTGAACTCTAAGCATCATAACAGGATATAGTTTTAGAAATAACAGTGTATAGTATTTCCTGCATAACCTTCCAATAGTTACTTTTGTATTCTCTGCATCTCAAAATCTTCCAAATTGTAGAATTTACTGTGTCGTTTTTATTTAAGTAAACATATTATAATTTCTTAGCAACTTTGCCTGGAGTCTGATTGTGTAATATAACATTTTTAACAGAAGTTTTTTTGTAATGACTGAATGCCTTGGTAACAAAGATAGAAAACAGCTCGGCTATCTTAAAATACAATATTAGCAGGAAATTGCAAAGCTGGGAGTGGGATTCTAACCACAGAACACTGTACAAGAGTCAGGGGAACTCAAGACTACATTTCCACCTACCCACTTTGAAAAGGAAGGTTGGTGACACTTCCTGAACCCTACAACTGCTCACGAATTCCATAAAATGGGGGGACATCCCTGCAAACAGGATGTCCTGCCATGCCCACAGGGCTGGGCTCATGACATGTGGAATGTGAATCTGTGATTTCATACACTGCAGAATATGATTCCTTAGTTAACAGTCCACTTTCAGAATTTTGGAATTCTGCTTCTGATGGAATTAGGTGGAATTCCCAACATTCTATATAATTCCTGTGGAAGCAGAAAACTCCACACAGCTCTATCAGTGACATTTCTAGGATTCTGAAACTTATTTTATAAATAAAATTACTCACATCTTCAATTTCTTCATTATTATTATTATTATCCATTTTGAAGTTCTAAGCATTGTCTCTAAACTGGGACGGAGTATAAATGAGCATAGCCTTCATTGTCTCCTTATCCGGCAGAAGGGAACTAGAATCAAATCTTATTTGTAGACTCCTGGGGTCAGATATTCAAAACTTTGCCCAGTGGGCAAAGGGATTGCACTCCATTTGCATGGGATTTGCACCCAAGTGCAATATTGGAAGGGGTCTGTTACATGCTAAAAATGTTAGCGTGCATGCTAAAAAATAACGTATGCGGTCTGCAAAGGGAGGAGCAGGGACATGAATCCGGGCACAGTGTAATATTCAGCACAGAAGCACTGCACAAAATGAATAGCACAGGCCACCTTGCATGATGCAGTTAGTGCCAAGATGGCCACTTTCCTCCAGGCACCCCTAGCAGACAGGTGAGTCAACGGCCAACAACGACATTGGAGGTTGGGGGAGCACACCTGTTCTCTGGTGTGCAGTGGTACCCCTACCCTATGAACCATAACAAACACAACATTCCCTGGTGTCCAGTGACCCCCCCTTTCAATCCACAGCCTGCTACTATAGTAAATATTCCCTTGTGTCTAGTGGTCCCCCCGCCCTTTGATTGCCAGACTCTTGAAGTACAGCTCTATCCCCTGTGTCCAGTGGTCCTCTGCCCTACAATCCCCAGCCCTGTGAAGTACAGCTCTGTTGCTTGTGTCCAGTGGTCCCCTGCCCTACAATTCCCAGCCCTGTGAAGTAGAGATCTGCCCCTGGTGTCCAGTGGTTCCCCCTTGCCCTCTGATCCCCAGCCTCATTTTATAGTAAATATTCCCAGGTGTCTAGTGGTCCCCCCTGCCCTCTAATCACCAGCCCCGTGAAGTAAAGATCTGTCCCTGGTGTCCAGTGGTATCCCCTGCCCAAGAATTGCCCACCTCATAAAGTAGAAATCTGTCCCTTGTGTCAAGTGGTAACCCAACTCTCCGATCCCCAGCCCCATATTGTAGTAAGTATTCCTTGGTGTCCGGTGGTACCCCCACCCTTCAAGCACCAGCTTCATGAAGTAGAGATCTGTCCCCGGTGTCCGCAGGTTCCCTTGCTCTCTGATCACCAGTCCTGTGAAGTAGAGGTCTGTCCCTGGTGGTCCCACACCCTCCCACAGCAGAAACCTTACAGAAATGGCTAGCATTGCTTGAGTTCATAGGTCCAAGGGATATGCTGGCATCTATGGTGCTGGGCTATAAAAATAGCTGATTAAAACATTCAGCATCTTCAAAAAAAATCAAGTCCCCGGTAGGGCTACTGCTGGCAGAGCCAGCGACCCGGGTTCGGGAACGGACTCGGACTGCTGGAGGGTCGGCGGTGGAGGAGGAGGATTGAGTGCCCAGAGGCTGCTCTTCTCCTCTGGGGTGGGGTGGGATGCATGTCCTGCTGCTCTACTGCCACCTGGGTGACCATGGGTGGAGGTGCAGTGGGACTGTAGAAAGAAGGGGCCGGAGCACTCACACATCTCGACGTGCACTGCCCCTAGGCTCCCCTTTCATGCCGATGTTCTGTGGGAGGGGCCAGAAAAATGGAAAAACCCCACTGTGCTCCCTATAGACAGAGCTCCAGGCCCCGATCCCAGTGCCTCTGGAGTGCCTGATGACAGCATCACCCCGACGAAAGACAGACACATTGGGACGGTAAGAGTGTCCCATCCCGTACCCATCTGGGGGGTACAACCAAGGCTCCATGGGGGGGATGGACTGCACCGGCATCTGGCATGACAAGCAGGGACATACAAGGCCACAAAGGAGTCTCCTGAAGAAAGAGAAGCAAGGCAGTGAGAAGGGGGCATAAAAAAGAAAGAATAAAAAAAAATAATAAAAATCAAGTCCCCACAGAGGTAAATAATCAAAGGGAATCCCATTTAATTATCACAAGAGTCACAACAGCTCCCCTGAGTAGATAATTGATTTGAGGGGTTTATCAACTTTTGTTCAGACCGATATGGTATTATAATTACTGCAGCTTTTTTTTTTTCAGACCGACATATTCTCACAAACTGGCAGAGTAATTCTGGACTGCTAAGGTGTCACAGTCTTAGACAGCACAGTTCCCAATTTCTCTTCTCTCTGGCAGGTCCCACACAAAACACCAGAGATGGCATCCATGGGCACCTCTACTCTACCTCTACTTTCTCCCAGGTATCACCTGGATCGTCAGACTGCACAAATCAGGGCTGCTTACTCCCCTAGACCTCATTGAGCAGAACTCTGTCCCCAGGCTCCCACAGTGACTGTTCCCAAAAACAGTGGGCAACACATCCTGAGGAGCTACTGCTTAGACACTGCTTTCTTCTCTTCTGGCTACATAGCAGAGCTGTTTCCCTGAGGCACTCCCTGTTATGTGAACATGTAGGCAGGCTTCCTCATGAGCTCCAATTCCCTCAGCGGTCTCTCTCACTCTTTCTTTGGCATGGGACCCTGAGCATACTCCTGGACCAAGGAGTTTCTCTGCTTTCTCTTTTTCTGGATGCATGACGCCATGGCCATGGGCAACAGCCCCACCTGGCCCACTTTCTCTCTCTCTCTCACTTTCTATTCCTATTCTCTCTCCCACTTCCCCCTCTCTCGCCCATACTCTGACTTTTATACCCCCGCACACTAACTGTGACCTTCAAATCCACAGCAGGTCCCACCTTTTGTCGGGGGCCGTTAATCATTTGATTACCAGAGGGGACTATCCTCAAAATACCCGACCACAATAAACTATACACTCCTGAAGGGGGGGTGTTACATTCTTCCTCTGCTTTAAACACTCAGCAACCTTGGTGAGTATTTAACACCAGTGTATGAGCACTCCTTCTCTGCTTGGCACAGCCGGGTAAGGTTGGCATACTGCTGAAATGGTGACCCTTTTTCTCTCTCACAAACAAAGCCCAAAACTTAACCTTGCTATACTATGAATCCCATAACCTGGCGATCCAACGACCTGCACCCCCCTGGATGGATTGTCTGGCTAAACTGAGGTGGTTTCCCAGTCCCTAATAGAACCTGGACTATGCCCAGACCCCTGCCTACTCTACCCATTTCACTGCCAGCTGCCCAGCTATGCCTCATATGAATAATTCACTAGATGCATATAACAATGCAAAAAGGTATTTTAAGCACTACAGTAACTTTAGCATTAACCAAAATGTTAATGGGAAAACTGCAATATTAGAAGCAGCAACACAGAACATCTTGGGCCAGAGGAAAGATACCTTGAAACACACTTCCTCATATACCATGGTGCAACTTCAGAGTCTATAAACAAAATGTCTATGAGTCCTAAAGTTTAGCAGTTTAATATGAGTCAAATAAAAAGAAGGAAGGGGCTGTTCTCACCCGATTCATGCTGAGCATCTTTTAACAGTCTCAAATATCTGCCCAAACATCACCTCCAGGAGATAAAAACAGTTCGGAAGCGGGTCCAACAGGCCAGAAACTCTTAACTCACTGGTGAGAGAAATAGTAGTGTGGATGAGGTTTGGTCATATAGCCTGGTTAAAGGGTCCACTCCGGGCACGTAATGCTTGGTGGGCTTCCATTCCAAATCCTGAACCAAGTTAAAAGTCTTGAAGATAGTCCTTCATATGCATGGCAACCACGTACTCCTTTTGCAGTCCACTGCACCTCTTGAAGAGCCATGCTGCAGCTGGTGTCACTTATACAGTTTGTCATGAACGCCATGGAACACTCAGATTTGCCAGTTTTCCTCTGTCTCACAATCTCTCTGTCAGGTATGGATACACATTCTGTGGGTATTCCTGCTGGATTTTCCACCTCTCAATGTGTTCTGCCTGGGATAATTCAGGCAAGCTATGAACAGAGGTCCTCAGAGCCTGTCTATCCAGAAGTCACACACCTACCCTATAGCACCGTACATTGAGGTTGCTATCACGGACCTGGTCATACATTTTTTCTCTTTCGATGGCACTTGGGAGGTAGGCTGAGCCAGTCCTTCCAGGGAGTTAAGTAGACTGACTAATAAAGGGATGGAATGTCTATTTCCAGGTCCTCATCACTGAGCTTCTCTGCCTCCACCCTGACCATTCCAACAGCACATGCTTTTCCCAAGCTGATGCGTCTATCAGGGGGTTCAGTTTACTTGATGGTGCCCTTGCTGGCTACTGCAGGGCACTTCGACAGGTGCACCCTTTGATGACTCTGTCTCACTTGTGATGTGCTTCAAAGGCACAGAGAAATCTCTTGGGGTCAACAGTCAAAATTTCTCTGCTGAAGTCCTCTGTCACAGCTTCTACTGTGTCCTGCTGGTATCTGGTACTTAACCTCACCAGGGGGAAGAGGGGGTCTTGAATATTAGCCTCTACACTTGCAGCAGCTGAAGATAAGCTCCTTTGGACATTTATCTCTTCCCAGCTCTCAAAGTCTGGTTCCTCTGAAGTAATTAACCTGCTGGGCCTAGGGCTGCACAGTGGTCCCAAGTCTGCTTGGGGCTTTTCTCTGGCATGCAGTGCATACTGAGAACATCATCACTCCATGCCCTTCAAAGTGGAACAGGGCACACTTGGCTACAGATGACTTTTCCACAACTTCCCACGTCCACCAAAACATGGTGGATGGGACCATGACATCAGATGCAGCAGGAGCTTGAGCCACTGTATCCACTTTTCCTTTCTTTTCCTGTTGCCTGTCCAAAACTCACTCAGTAGCTGCTCACATTGCCCATTCTCTCTTGAACACTCCTGTAACACAATCCAAAACTCACCAAAGGCTGTCACACTTCACCCAAGGAACTTTGCAGCCCAAGAGCCAGGCTGACCCCCAGGGCATCTGCATAATCCTCACATGTTTTGCCCATAGGTGCCCAAATCCAGATGCACTGGCACCTCAACTTCTTCTCTCAAGGTGGAACAATTTTTTCATCCTGTGTTATCTACTCTTTTGTGACAAAAGGCCAAATCCATGTCCACAGTGCCCAAAACGTCACCCAGCACCCCAAAACGCACCCCGGATGAGCCCCCACATTGTGGCACCCCCTCCCCAGTGTCTCGGGGCATGAGGTGGTATCAAGTCCATGGGAAGGGGGTGCCCACAGCAGAAACCTTACAGAAATGGCTAGCGTTGCTTGAGTTCATAGAGCCATGGGGCATGCTTGCATCTTGGGAACTGGGCTAGGAAAACAGCTGGTTAAAGCATTTAACATCTTCAAAAAAAAGTTAACACAGAAGTAAACTAGTCAAAGGGGAATCCTATTTACTTATCACAGCAGTCAAAACAACTCCACTTAGCAGATAATTGATTTGAGAGGCTTAGCAGCTTTCGTCCAGATTGATAAGGTACTACAATTACAGCAACTTTTTGTGGTTTTTATTACCGATATGGTCTCACAAACTGGCAGAGTAATTCTGGACCACTAAGGTCTCACAGTTTTAGGCAGCACAGTTCCCTATTTTTCTTCCCTTTGGCAGCTCCCACGCAGAACACCAGATTTGGCATCCATGGGCACGTCTACTCTACCTCTGTCAGGTGCTTTCTTGACTCTCTTGCCCAGGTATCCACTGGATCAGCAGACCACACAAATTGGGGCTGCTTACTCCCCTAGACCTTCTTGAGCAGAACTCCATCCCCAGGCTCCCATGACAACTGTTCCCAAAAACAGCAGGCACCACATCCCAAGGAGACACTGCTTAGGCATTGCTTTCTTCTCTTCTGGCTACACAGCAGAGCTGTTTCCCCTGAGGCCCTTCCTGCCACATGAACATGCAGACAGGCTTTGTCCATGAGCTCCCATTCCCTCAGTGGTCTCTCTCACTCCTTCTTTGGCATGGGACCCTAGGCATACTCCTGGGCCCAGGAGTTTCTCAGCTCTCTCTTTTCTTGGATGCATGATGCCACAGCTATGGGCTGGAGTGGGCAACTGCCCCCACCCAGCCCACTCTCTCTCTCTCTCTCTCTCACTGTCTCTTGTTCTCACCTCTTCTCCTCTCTCCAGCTTCCCCCTCTCTTGCCCAAACTCTGACTTTTATATCCATGTGCACCCACCGTGACCTCTTAACCTGCAGCGAGTCCCACCATATGGTGGGGGGGATTTAACCATTTGACTGCCGGGGGGACTATCCTCAAACTACCTGTGCACATTTAAATGTATACTCCTAAAGTAGGGTGTTATAATTGAAACTGTCAGGGATGAAGAAAATGAAGATTTCATATTAGAAGCAAATATTGATGTTAACATTGTTTTACTAGTCTATGGAATGCAGAAGATTGAGCTGGACTAGTGCTGCTGACCCTCTACTTGTGCATCTTGACTAGTGTAGGTCTTTCATGACTATTAATAGCCGCCTCCACCTGAATGAGTTAATGAAGTTAAAAAGTCCCTGCTTTAGCAGGCTCTAGTCCTCATGCTAATCTCCCTCATTGTTTCAGATGTTAGGTATGAATAAGAGCTCTTTAGGAGCTGCATTTACCTGGCACCTGGCAGTGCAAGTTAGGGATTCCACAAAAGACTTGGGACCCAGTTTTCAAAAGAGTTACGTTCTCCTCAAGTGACTTGTGGCAGAGAGTTTGATGCAAGTGGTGACTTGGTCAAATTGTGTCTCAAGTGCAGTTTTAAAAAGAAGCTTGCTGCAACCCTCTCTGCCACAAGGTCCCCCTCCCAGTGTAACTTTACGTACATGGGGGAGCTGGTTTATGGGTCTTGTGCCACAGCTTTTGTGCAAGCTGCCATAAAATGAGGGCACTGTCGCAACTTGAGTCCAAGGTTATAAGATCTGGCACAAGTTATGGCAAACCCTTAGACACAGGAGTGGCAAACATTGCAGGGACACAGGGCTTGGTCACAATCCCTGCATCACTGTTTGACAACTGGGCCCCTTAGTATAAGTCATCGTCATCCTATTGTTGGGGTTTCCACCTAGGGTTCACGCCGTGATCAGGAGTGAACCGCTGTTAAGTCTCTAGTACCCAGCGTTGTGAGTTTCTGTCTCCATGTGTGCGTCGATATGCCTCACATTATTTAAGCCCACTGTTCCTCATTTTCCTACACTTTGAGAATCATTACCCAACATTTAAGTGAAAAAATTTTAAGAGGTATATATAGTCTGCCATGCAGGAGGTGGGTTTTATCCCAGCCTCCCCGGAGTCATTCCCTCTCCCTTCCTAATCTACTATCTCAATACTTTTCCTGAACACCACTGCAGGTCAATAAAAGAGGAGGACTTGGATGCTAAAATGAAATTAATCATGACAAATAAAGCCAAAAATATGTCCATCTCTCATTACTTTAAAGCTGACTGATGATATATGGGAAATGAACTAAAATATATTTTAATAGTCATACTGTGTTTTTTTTAAGCATTTTTTATTAAACTGTACACAAATAAAGGAACTAAACAGTTAATACCTAAATGCAGTCATGTGCTAATTTTCTCATATTTTACCAATGCAACATAAAACACCTCTATTATCCACCACCCTCTATTATCTGCAAAAAGTGGTTGCACCAAAGCTGGCAGATAATAGAGAATGTGCTGTATGTGTTTTGTTATTCTTTTTTTTTTAGAATTCCTTTTTATCCCCAGTGCCCAGTCTGCCCCTATCTGCCTTCCTCTCCTCCAGCCCCATCACCCCGCCATCTACAGGACTTACTCCATCTGACCCATTGCAGTGCCCCATGGATTACCCCCAGACAGCCATACTGGACATAAGTGGCCTTGAGTTAGGTACTGGTTGTTTCTAGACTTTACAAGCAAAGGGCCAGATCTTAGATTTCAGCCAAAAACATATTTCTGACTTTTCCCCCAGAACACATCTGGAAATGTGAAAAGGGTCAGAGGTTTGGTTCAAGCCAAGATCAGATTTCTGATATTTCCCATGGACACATCTGGAAATTAGCTATTCCCAGCTCAGCATGCTTTTCTTGGTAAAACTTTTTAAATAAATAAATACTGTAGAGACTAATGGGTGTTGCCCCATCACATTCTCTGCAGTTCCATGGAACAACTGAGATTTCAACAATCAGGAAAAGGAGTTCCCCAGGATAGCCAACGGGGACTGCTGCTAACAGTAAAAGTAAATTAAAACAAAAGTTTATATCCCCAACTGCTGTAGAAATGGATCTGACTGGTGACAGTGAAACAGGTAACATTTCAATATACGAGTAGGTAAAATATAAAATACAAATGTATTTGTGGTGTACTGATTCTCGTTGAGAGCCAAATGAGACCTCTCAAAAATCACCTGGACCATGGAGATGGCTAACATTCTGCAATTTATTCAAATAAACCCAGTATTTTTATTTGTTTTAGATTCTTAGAGGGGTTCTTGGTTTCATCATTAAGCTGAATTTTGATCAAGCAGCTAACAGAGAAGCTTGGTAGCAGTGTAGCTGCAAAGCTGATTTGTGTGACATTCTCTCTGATAAAGCCCTTTGGTGAAACCAGTTAGGGGATGTCTCTCCCTCCGCACTGCTGCTGCTGATTTTGTATCTCTGTGAGTTTATATGTTTTAACAATAAATCATTTCTGTAGCTACACTGCTGCCAAGTTTCTCTGTTTGCTGCTTGATTCATGACTTAGGCACAGTGGAGTTACTGGTGGAGTATCATTGCACCCAGCTGAATAATGATCAAGTCATCACAGCAAGGTGACCACCTCATCAGTCAGAAAGATGGGTTGAGCTTGTCAAAGCCTTAATAATGAATTGGATTCAGGAGAATCATGGCATTCTCCTAATTGGTGAGTTCCCTAGTGATCACCTGTGAGACTCTTTATTGACCAGAGCACATTATGTAAGCAATGAAGCTGGAGAGTGGTTTCCTCATAAGACAGAGAGATAGCAGGGGACTCTCAACTCAGAATGACAAGGTAAAGTGTGATGCTTTTTCCTGACCAATGAGGTGGTCACCTTGTTGTGGTGGTCAGGCCTGATCATAATGTAGCTGAAGGATTTTATAAAGATGTATTGTAAATGTGATGTGTTGAGCTTGCCAAACCCTTAATATTGAAGTGGGGGCTTACATTCACCATGAAGATAAGGGGACCAAGAAAGGACATGATCTCACTCTTCTGCATGGTGAAGTGTGTAGATAAGGTTAAACAGAGGGCAATGTTTGATCCTGTGTGCTCCAGTATAATGTGGAGATAGGCTGTGAATTTCAAAGATGGTAAAATCAGAGGTAATGTTAATAGGCATTTCTTTTCCAAGAGGATGGTGAATCTGTGGAACAGTTAAACAACACAGACAGTGGACGTTAAAACAGCAGAAGCTTTCAAAGCTTCAGGGTAAGTCTGGGCAAACATAAGCCCCCCCCCAAAATATGGGACTTACCTTTTGCAGCTAGGAGCACCAGTGTTCAGCGTATACTCCCTCTAGCCCCTCAATCCCACAAGTTACAGCTGGTGGACTAGCAGAGTACAAGTTTTGCAGTCAGGAGGCAATGCAAGAAATGAAAACATTAATTTCCAAGTCTTTGAGGCTACTGCCATATAGCACAACATGTTATCCTGACCTTAGGAAAGGAAGCTGAGCCACGATCTGCAATGTAGAGCCCATCAGGGTCAGTGGCTAAAGCAGAGGGAAGCAGGGAACTGTAGAGAACTAAGGCAAGACAAGGCAAAGTTTATTTATATATAGCGCCCAATCCACATGGGCTCAGAGCACTTTAAAGACTTAAACAAAAGTCAGCATGAATCACATTAAAAGCAGTAACAAACAAATAAATACTGGTGGGGGATTTCAACCTACCAGATATTAACTGGAGCACACTAACAGCAGCAACAAGAAGAAGTAGGGACTTCTTATTGTCTCTACAAGGCATGGGACTCTGCCAGCTTGTTAAAACCCCAATAAGGGGAGATGCCATTCTCAGTCTTGTCCTCACAAACTCAGAAAGGATCAAGGACATTGAAGTGGGATGCCATATGTGCATCAGCAACTATCACGTGGTACGCCTTCAGGTAAACATAACTCAGGACACCAGCCAATCAAAGATAAAGGTGCTAGATTTCAGAAAGGCTGACTTCCAAAATATGAGGAACAACGTAAGTAGCCAGTTAATGGAAATAGTGGTTGAGGAGGTGGAGGTTATGTGGCGGAGACTCAAGAGAGCAATAAGGACTGCCACAGATCAATGTGCCAGATGGGTCAGCAAATCAAAAAGGAAAAGAGATCCCCTATGATTTTCCAAGGAAGTGGCTACCACAGTCAAAGAAAAAAACAGACGGCGTACAGCATATACCAGGAAACCAAAACTGAGAAAGACTGGGAGTCGTACAAGGAACAAATAAGAGAGTCAAACAAATTAGAAAGGCAAAAGCCCAGACAGAGGAAAAGATAGCAGAAGGGGCATAGAGAGGAGACAAATAAATGTTTTAGCTACATCAGGGAACGTAGGAAGGCAAAATGGGGAATAGTAAAGATTGCTACTGAAAAAGAAAATGCACTAAACATGACACAAAGAAAGTCAAGATCCTCAACAAATACTTCTGCTCTGTGTTTACCAAGGAGGACCCAGGGGATGGCCCAACCCTGAAAAAACACAACACCCCAGGACCAGGGGTAGACACAAGTCCCTTTACAGAAGCTGAAGTACGGGAGGCACTAAATAAACTAAAAGCAGAACAAGCCATGGGACCAGATGAGATGCACCCCAGAATCCTTAAGGAACTGGGGACAGAATAAGCAGCCCCTCTGGCACTTCTATTCATGAACTCCTTGAACAGCGGTGTGGTACCCGGAGAGTGGAAAAAGGCAATAGTGGTTCCACTGCACAAATCAGGCAGTTGCGAAGAGGCTAGTAATGACAGAACAGTGAACCTCATGTCTATAGTAGGGAAATTAATGGAGACACTACTCAGACAGAGGATCATAGCATTCCTCAAAACTAGTGGCCAACAAAACCCTAAACAGTATGGTTTTGGTAGGTCATGCCAAACAAATCTGCTCGAGTATTTTGACTACGCTACAAATATAATGATGACAGTGGGGCAGTAGATGTGGTCTACCTAGACTTTAGTAAGGCTTTTGACTTGATCCCACACAGAAGGCTGGTAAAGAAGCTTGACCACACAGGGGTTGGTCCAGAAATAGTCAGATGGGTACAAAACTGGTTACAAGGCAGAACCCAGAGGGTACAGGTTCAATTCAATTCAATTCAGCTTTATTTTTATAGCACCTTTCAAAGCTAAGGCGCTTAACATAAAACAGAAGGCAATATAAATACCATTAAAACATAAAAATTACATTATCCACCATTTGGGAAGGCCAATCAAATAAATAAGCTTTAAGCTCAGTTTTAAATCTACTGATGGTTAGGCATTCTCTCAACCGACGAGGTACAGAGTTCCACAGGGTCGTAGCTGAAAATGCAAAGGCACAGGAACCAGATATCTGCAATCGTACCCTGGGAACCTCCAGCAATCCCTCATCGGTGGAACGGAGAGGACTGAGGGGGCTGTAAGGAACCAAGAGATCTTGCAGGTAGCCAGGTCCCTGATCGTGTAGGGCTTTAAAGGTTAGCAAGCCAACCTTAAAGGTGATCCACCACTGAATAGGCAGCCAGTGCAGCCCACGGAGCACAGGCATAATATGACTGGTCCTACATGTCCCAGTCAAGAGCCTGGCAGCCACGTTCTGCACCAGCTGCAAGCGGCGGATATCAACTCCAGGAAGCCCCAGGTAGAGGGAATTGCAGTAGTCAAGACTGTCGTAATAAAGGCCACTGTTGGAAGATCGGTTGTGGGAACCAGATGTTTCACCCGGGCGATATTCCTCAGATGATAAAAAGAAGATTTGATGACAGCTGACACCTGAGATTTTAAAGTCAAGCCATCATCAAAAATAATGCCCAGGTTATGCACCAGGTCTGAGGAAGTGAGTGGCATACTACCAAGTAATAAGCCTGATGGTTGTCCAACCCCCAAACCCGCTCTCGGATGACCTGGGTGTCCACAACCAACACTTCAGTCTTGTCAGGATTCAATATTAACCAGCTGGAACTCATCCAAGATCTGATCTCAGCAAGGCAACTGTTCAGCACGGAGACCGCATCAATCTGTCCGGGCAGAAAAGACAAATACAGCTGAGTGTCATCTACATAGCAGTGAAAACTCAGACTGTATCATCTGATGATATCTCCCAATGGCAGCATATACACTGCAAACAACATGGGGGCTAATATAGAGCCCTGTAGTACCCTATAAGGCAGGGAATGAGTGCCAGAGGAATAAATTCCAGTGGCCACTCTCTGAGACCTGCCTCCGAGGTAAGAATGAAACCATTTTAGGACTGTACCAGACAGTCCACATAAGAACCGCAGGTGCTCCAATAGCACACCATGGTCTACAGTGTCAAATGCAGCAGAGAGATCAAGAAGGAACAGAATGGTACATGCCTTTCGATCTCTAGCCATTAGGAGGTCACTCAATACCAGGACGAGAGCCGTCTCCGTGCTGTGCTTCTTCCTAAAACCGGATTGGAAAGTATCATAGACATTGTGAGTTGTAAGATGATCCTCCAACTGCAGTGCAACCACCTTTTCAATAACTTTACCAACAAATGGCAAGTTAGAGATAGGTTGGTAGTTTGCTAGACCATCTGGGTCCAAGGAGGACTTCTTAAGGAGTGGTTGAACAACCACCTCCTTGAGGGAGTCAGGAATGACTCCTCTCTCCAAGGATTTCCAGACAATGTCAGCAAGGATTGGGCAGATAACATCTACACAATTCATCAAAAGGGGTGTAGGGCCCAGATCCAAACTACAACTGGTTGGACGCAATGTTTGAATGATCTTCACAATGTCATTGAACTCCAGCAGGTGGAAATCTGACCAGAGAGACAGAGTGCCAGTCACTTCCCGTTGACCACTACAATCACTCATAGGAGGGGATAAACCGAGGTCAGACCTGATGCTGACAACCTTGTCTGCAAAGAATCGAATAAACTCCTCGCTTCTTAGCTGAGAAAGCTTCTCTTGGCTGGAGACAGATTGGATTGCACAATCCGTCGACAGTCCGAAAAGCTGAGCTGGTTAATTTCGTGCAGCAGAAATCTCCCTGGACAGGAATTCTGCCTTCTTACGGGTGATTTTTGATTGATAGCTATCATAATGTGCCATCAACCTAAGCCTGTCATCATCAAGGCCGGACTTCCGCCAAACCCTCTCCATCCTTTGACCAACTTGCTTCATCTCCTTCAAGGAGCCATCAAACCATGGGCTCCTTGGGCGAACAGTGAGAGGCTGAACACAAACAGGAGCAATCTTGTCCAGAGCATCTCCAATAGCCTTATTATAGGCAGGGCCCCTACTTTTCTACGGCACAGCAGGACCAAGTTCTGCGGCAAGACTACCATTTGCCGCAGAACTTCTGCGGCGGTGGTTTGTAATTTCTGCGGAAGTTCTGCGGCACTAAAACTACCGCATCACAGTGTCAGTTTGTCATCCTGACTTCAGTTTTATGGCAGTGGTTATAGCAATCAGGATGGTAGAAAGCACAGTAACACTAGTTCAAAAAATAACAGACTTATAAAAATAATTGTATGCCTAAGAAAGCAAAGCAAATGTCTCTCCCTTAAGATCCTAGCCTGTTGCATAAATGACATATGCAGAGGGGATCTTATGTGATAAATAAGGTTTTTCTATATGCGTGCTATCTATCCCACTAATGAGGTTTCCACTGTCTATCACGTACATATTTGTATGTGCTTTCTATACCACTCATGAGGTTCCCACTGTGTATCACTTATATATTTATATGCAATCTGTAACATACATACAAATGTGTGTGTGTGTGTGGTGAGAGAGACAGAGATACTGTGTGTGTGTGCGTGTGTGTGTATATATATATATATATATATATATATATGTGTATTTTTTTTTTAATTCTATGAACTTGCATCCTTATTCATACAGGTCCCATTGGAAATGGAATAGAGGAGTTATTGCAAAACTAATTTTTCATGTCAACCTGTTTACCCTGACACACTGCATAACACTATCAGGCCATGACATGCATGTGAAACAATTGTGAGATAGAGCTCTCCAGCCCATCACAATGTGTTCATCATGTGACAGAACACTGCACCATACCTTCCCAGGCTCTGAGCAGTGATGTGTTCCACCAATCCTTGTGCTGCCCAGCCAGCTCCCAGAGCTAATCTCTGAACCTGAGTTGCTGGCACGGAAACATAGCATGCTACCCTCTGGCCCAACAGCTGTCCCTGCACACAACATTTCTCCATAACTTTTAGGTGATTCTATCAACCAATGACAATATGTAATCAATAACCCTGGCAAAAATGAGTACAGTGCAATTATTTATTTAACAGGTCTAGTCTTTCAACAGGCCTACACATTATTATATTCCACTTTTCTGGGCATAATTACTTTATTTTTCTTAAAAATGACAGTTAAATTCATTTTACCAGTTATTCATTTCAGATGGAATCTCTAAACCTTAAAGGCACAAATAGGTTTGTACAAAGTGAGGTATGGACTTAATAAGTCTATGCTATTGACAAGGTTTTGTTTAAGTTGGCCCTAGTGCAATAATGTAAGACTGAAAATTGTATTAGGCTGTAGTGCAGGTTGAGCAAATATCACCATGCATGATGTGCTGTGCCACCATCTCTGGCAGTGGGAGCTGTGGTAGATAAGTGACTGTTCATTTCTGTTGCAGAATGCAGCCATTTCGTTAGCTAATGTATGATGTTATAGCAATGATAGCATCACATTCTGAGCATATAGGGGGGTTTTCGATATAAAAAGAGGGGAAGGGAACCAGATTCTATGGATAAACAGAAATATTAATAAAAAATCACCAAGAAGAGTGAATTCTGCGGCACTGCAGAAGTTCTGCGTTAGTTTGCAAGTTCTGCACAAAATTCTGCCACCGCAGAATTCTAGGGGCCTTGATTATAAGCTAGGACAAGATCATCTGGGCTCATGCATTCACTCAACAAACCCAAGAGATCCAGTACTGCCGATAGGTCACTCAATCAATCAATCAATCAATCAAATTCTTTATTTATCCAGGCGAACACCATTGAGCAAGCTCATTTGCAAGGTGGACCTGCATTACACGAGACAATAATGTTACATTTATACACAAGGAGATATATACAGTAAAAGTAAGTGTAAACACTCTATAAAGGGAGAAGAGAAGCAAAAATAAAATACATTTTTGGTACACAGTATAACAAACAGTATAGGGCAAGTCAGCAAAGGGTTACGCCAGGTACAACAATATACCTACTTTACTTGTCCTGTACAATAAGTGTGATACTGAGCAACTTGGGGACTAGCTGAGACGGGTGTGATAGCTGAGGGGTCTTACCCAGTCCTTTAGGATCCCTCAGAGAAATGGGGTGCACGACGCTGCGTTGGAAGGAGTATGTAGCCAGTATGTGGGGGAGGCTCTGATGTTCGTAAGTGTTAGGAGCAATAGGATGCACAGCTGGGGGTGTAGCAGCCAGTGTGGGGGGGGGGAGGAGGATCTGAAGATGCAATTATCAGGAGCAAGTGGATGCACTGTTGGGGGTGAAAACTGACAGAATGGTAGAAGAGGGTGAGGTTTGGCGCTGTGATAAATAGGGGGCGCCCTAACTGTGCAGGTAGGGAGGTAGTAAGGAGGAGGCTACGGTCATGGTGGAGCAGCTTCAGGCATCTGAAAGGAAACTTTACTGGGGTCTACCACGGCAGAGTAACAGTAGTCTTTAGGTTCAGTGGAGTCTGAAGCGCATTCCGGAGCTAAGATTGTCAGAAGCAGTTGCAGGCTTCTGTAAAGTATTTAGAATAAAGGGTCTTAAATACCGTAAGACTAACGGGAGTCCTCAATTTCAGCAATTTCTGTACAGTGTTCCAGAGAGATGGTAGAATGAATCCTATAGCAGCTCTCCCAAAGTGCATTAGGGCTTTGGCCACTTTCAGGGAGATCATTGAGCAGCTTCTTAAAGCATAGGTTCCATGCAAGTTGAAAGTCAGGCAGTCAACGATGTACTGTGGTAGTTTACCAGTTATAGCTCTGTATGTCCAGAGTGCCATGTTTTTATTTTGTCTGTAGCATAGGGAGGTCCAGCCTACGGCCGCATATAGCGAGCAGTGGTGAGTGGAGTATGGGAGACCAGTGATGAAGCACAGGGCTCTGTGGAAAAGTATATCCAATTTACCAAGGTATGAAGTAGCACATTGGCTGTATATAATGTCAGCATAGTCAGTTAGGGAAAGGAACATGGACTGAACTAGTTGTCTCTTGGCTTCTGAAGTTAGCAGGTGGTTCAACCTAAAAAATAGACCTAGCCTCTGCCTTAGTTTCTTTAGCAAGTCCTCCATATGGTCAGCAAAGGACAGTTTATAGTCAATCCAGACCCCCAGGTATTTGAATTTCGCTACGAATTCTAGTGTTTCTCCTAGGAGGGTGGTGATGGGTGGCAAAAAGGGGAAGACTACATGGTTGAGAGGTGATAGAAGCATTGCCTTAGTCTTTTTAGAGTTGAGTAGCAGTTTTTTACGGAGGAGCTGAGATTGAAGTGCATTGAAGTCGGCTTGTAGGTCGCTACAGGTGGTTCAGGAGTAGAGCGGCTTAAGTAGATCACTGTGTCACCTACAAAAAGATGAATTTTAGCTTCACTGATGCCAGAATCGATGTTGTTAATATAGATGGCAAAGAGGAGAGGCCCCAGGATGGATCCCTATGGGACACCTTTTTAATAGATATGGGTGAGAGAGTTCACCTTCGGCCTTGACCTGCTGGTACCTATCTCGAAGGTAGCTGTGGAACCAACGCAAGGAAGTAGAGTCTAAGCCAGTATCTTTTAATGAAGAGAGTAGGAGGCAGTGGTCGCCAGTGTCGAAGGCCTTACTTACAGTAAGTCTAGAAAGATGGCGCAGACAGATTTTTTGTTCGAGTTCGCATTGCCAAACATTTGTCACTTTGGCCAGGGCTGTAATTGTGCTGTGTTTGGTTCTGAATCCAGATTGCATCGGGTTTAGCAGGTTACTGTCATCTAGGAATGATTTTAACTGAAGGTTCACAATTTTTTCCAGGAGTTTTGATTGTACTGGGAGGAGGGAGATGGGCCTGTAATTGTTCAGGTCACAGGGGTCTCCGGATTTGAACAGTGGGATCACATGTGCAGTCTTCCACAGTTTGGGGAGGGTCCCTAGAGAAAGGGACAAGTTAAATTGGTGCGTAATCAGTGTGGCCAAGACATGGTAGGCAATCTTTAGATAGTAAGGGTCGAAGGTGTCAGCGCCGGCACTTTTACTGGTGTCCAACCGGAGGAGGAGATCTTCGACCTCTTTTTGTGAGACAAGAGAGAAAGAGAACGCTGTGACTGAGGGACTGGATTCTGATAATTGTGTGATGATCTGTGAGCAGAGGCTGCTTGCAGGGGAATTATCAAAGGCTAGCCCTGCAGTAGCAAAGTGGTTGTTGAAGGCTTGGAGTATCTCTTTGTTGCTGTTGATGGCTACATTGTTAGAGATAATTTTTGATGGGAGGGTGTTTCTTGTGGTATTGCCAGATAGATCTTTTATAGTGGACCAGAACTTGGTAGGACTATTAGAGGCAGTGTTGAGTTCTGAGCTATAGAAGCTGGATTTGGTTTCCCGAATTAGCTTTGTACAATAGTTTCTGGCTGTTCTGAATAGATGCCAGTCTTCATCTTTGCGAGATTTGCGAACTAGTTTCCAGAACTTATCCCTTTTTAGCAGTGCTGCCTTGATGTCTGCTGTAAACCAACGGCATTTTCTTGCCTTGATACGGGTATTGACTAAAGGTGCATGGGTGTTAAGGGCACCAGAAACAATTTCGTGGAAGGTGGCGTCTGCTGCTTCTACTGTTTTGGCTAAGTAGAAGGACTGCCAAAGCAGGGAGTTTTTCAGGTCATGGATATATGCCAGAGGGTCAAAGTTCCATTTAGATAATTTTGTGGAGAATGTTGCTGTGGCTGTTAGTTTATGGGCTGCTCTTATGCCAGCTATAAAGCAATGGTCACTGACATCGGCAGAAAAGATCCCCGGGTGGGAGAAGAAATGTGGTTTGCATACTAAGAGTATGTCCAGTAGTGTACTTTCTGATTGTTTTTTTTATTGATACTAGTAGGTTCGTTAATAAGTAGGGTGAGCCCATGTGAGTCACAGAAGGATTTAAGTGGGAGAGATTCGTTGGACAGCCAGTCATTATTAAGGTCACCTGTTATGATTGTTTCCATAGAGCTTATGCTCATAATAGTTGATAGGTGGGAAAGGAGCTGGTGCCCGAGGACAGAGATCTGTAGTATCCTATGACATGGAGGGCCAAGGTAGTTGATATTTCAATTTTTAAGGACAGGCATTCAAAGGAGTTGGCAATTGAAGCTGAGTCAAGGGTTATGACAGTAAACTTGCCCTTAACATAGATGGCTACACCACCGCCTCTGGAAGGCCTATCGGTTCTAAATAATAGAAAATTAGGAATGTTGACCTCTTCGTCCAGTGTAGAAGGACAAAGCCAGTATTCCGATATGACAAGTACATCCGGCTCAGTATGGATAGCCCAGGCCTGGACTGCGGTGAGTTTCTTTAGTAGGCTACACACGTTAATATGCATAAAGCTGATACCTTTATACTTCGTGACTTCGGCCGGTGAGGAAATATCTTGTATGGGACCAGGGTTAAGTTGTACATTACCTGAACATAGCAGGAGGAAGAATATGACTTTCCTCAGTGTAGTGAGTGGTAGTTTGGAGGAACTGGTCCTTACTTGACTAGAGGATTTCTTGATGTAAAAATGGAAGGAACTGTTCTTTGAGAAGTTTAGGCCTAAGGACACACAGGCTAGAACCCTGGCCATATGGCACCAATAACAGTAATTACTGGGCCGGGTAGGTAGCATTCCTTTGATAGGTGGTGATGTGCTGGAGGCTGATCAAAGGAGAAATTCAGCTGAGAGTGGGAACAAGAAGTTGGGAGCAGAGCACAAGTTTTATAGAGACTCCATCAGTAGGCAATCTTGTGGAAGGGGGCATGATTCCTCTTTGGGGTAAATGCCATCAGACGTGTACCCTGTTAGGGGTAGGCTGCATAAAGTGATGCAAAGGTAGAGCCAGATGGCAAGTTCTATGATTGAGGTCTGGCAGTCAGGGAGAGCAACCGTGAAGTTTAAACTAGGCAGAGTGCCGCCAGTAGAGTGTGCACACCACGGGTTCTGGAGAGGGGAATGATTGGAGGTATCACCCTTTAAAACTGGGATGGCCGATGCAAAATTATATGCCAGTGGGTGGATAGTCTAAGGAGAGGGGAAGAGAGGTATGGAATTATGGGAGGGCCAATGGCAAGATGGGGCGGGGCAAGAAGATCTATATAATAAGGATTGGGGGAATGGGTGGGTGGGCATAAAGTTTGTGGCTTTGCCATATCTTCTGCATGTGGAGTCAGGGCAAGTGGTCTCAGGTGGCAGCTTTGGAAGCTCTGACCGCCCGGTGGCCACGGTCCTTGTAGCGGTTGAGCTGGGAGCCCTAGAGGGTTCTCTGCTGAGAGGGAAGAGAAAGCAAAGCCAGTTAATACTGGACCCAGACAATGGCTGGGCTATCCAGTGACAAAATAATTTTCAATTGAAAGAGGACTGTTTCCTTGGTGCCCTGAAGTCTGGGCGACAGTTACAGAGACAAAAGAAGGGCTGTATCACTAAATACACCTAAGCAAAGCAGCTTTGCAAGCAATACACCTTTTTTTATGCAGATTTCAGGCAAGTTCTTACATAGCAAGCATACAGTAGCAACATTTTAGCAAAAACAGCGCCTTTTTTGGCTTAGTAAACAGAGAAAGAGTAGGGAGAGCAGAAGGACCAATCGGAGCGAGCCTGGAGAAAGACACTCGCACTCCGATTGGTTTGCGGCTTTGCCATACCTCTCTGCGTATGGGCTCCGGGCAAGTGGTCACTGGGGTTAACTCCTATTAAAGGGCAGTACTGAGCCAACTCCATAGGGGCAGACCTATTGGGGGGGGGCCCTGAAACTGAACCTTATGGTGTGATGGTCAGACCAACCGACCAGTTCTACCCCCAGTTCAGCAATCTCCATACCCAGAAGGAAGATCAGATCCAATGAATGACCCCATACATGGGTTGCAGAGGTAACTACCTGTGATAGGCCCAGCGACGCCATCAGCTGGAGGAGATTTTGACCCAAATGTGAGGTTAATGGAACGTAATTGACAGAAGGCAGGGTGACCAGCAGGGTGTCCCAGGGCTCAGTGCTGGGGCCTCTGCTCTTCAGTGTTTTTATAGCAGATGTCAGTGATCGACTGGAAAGGAAGGTGTGTCAGTTTGCAGATGACACTAAGATAAGTAACAGGGTGGACACCTCAGAAGGAGTGAGCAAGATGGAAACTGACCTCAAGAAACTAGAAGAATGGTCTGGAGCATGGCAGCTGAGATTTAATGCCAAAAAGTGCAAGGTCATGCATATAGGAAAGAAAAATCCAAGAAAGGAGTATTACCTAGGAGGCGAAAGACTGGCAACCTCAAACCAAGATCGAGATCTGGGAATCATAATCTCAGGTGATTTGAAGGTTAGTAAGCAATGTGAGAAGGCAACATTGAAGGACAACAGAATGCTGGGCTGCATTGGGAGGGGAATCATGAGCAGGAGAGAGGTGATACTACCAGTGTATAGATCACTGGTCAGGCCTCACTTGGAATACAGAATCCAATTCTGGAGGCCTCACCTCAGGAAGTACATTGACCAGGTGGAAATAGTACAGAGAAAGGCAACAAAAATAATTCAGGGTCTGCAGTACATGTCCTACGAGGAAAGACTTAGAGAACTTAATATGCACTCCCTGGAGCAGAGAAGAGAGCGAGAGGGTACATGATTGAAACATTCAAGTACATAAAAAGCATTAACAAGGTACAGGCACAGGAACTTTTTCACTTTAAGAAGGGTTCCTGGACCAGGTGATATGACATCAGGCTGCGAGGTGAGAGGTTCTCTACCAACACCAGGAAGTGTTTCTTCATAGAAAGAGTGGTGTATGCCTGGAACAGCCTGCCCCAAGTGGTTGTGGGGGCCAACTCTGTGGGGGGATTCAAGAATGCAAGGGATAGATACAAGGGAGCCATGACTACAAAGAGCAACTAGATTGTCAAATAGGTCTAAAACAAATGGGCAGACTAGATGGACCTAGCGGTCTCCTTCTGCTGTCAACTTTTATGTTTCTATAAAAGCTGAAGCAAGTCTAAAAATGATACTGTGAATACTTGATCAAATAAAAAAAGCTTCCAGCAAGGCTTTAAAGGCCTCCACCATGCTAGCTGAGTGAATGTAGAATGGGAGTGAGTTCCAAAACTTAGCAACAGCTACTCCAAAGGCTCTGTCACCCGAAGATTTAAGTCTGGCAGGAGGGACGACTAGCAATCCAGCATCAGTGGAGTGGAGAGGGCAAACTGGGTGGTATGGAAGCAGGAGCTCTTTTAAGTAGTCCAGTCCCACACCATGTAGGGTTTCATTTGATAACAAGCACATCTTGAAGGTGATACATGAACACAAAGGTAGCCAGTACAGAGCATTTTGAACCAGTGCGATGTCATCACGAGGAGCCCGCTATCATCCAGATCACAGAATTTTGCACCAGCTGCAGTTAATGTATCAAACCTCCAGATAGCCCTAGATAAAGAGCTTTGCAGTAGTCCAGCTGAAAGGTGACAAAAGCATGGTTCAATGGGCTTATGCAACTTAGTGTGTAGTTATGCTCGTGCAAATTTTGATAAACTTTTGGGCCATTCGCACACTCTGTTCCACAGGGATCTAAAACCCTGCTGAGGTACCAAAAGGCAAGGAACCCTGGAGGAGTGTTCCACACCTAGGGGTGCCATGGGAATGATTCTCTTAGGCTAAAGGTACAGTACCTCAGGTAGGAGCCCCAAGGAGAAAGCTGTACCACTGGAGGAGGAGGAGGAGGAGGGGAGGATGGTGGGATGAAGAAAAAGTGCTTCTGAGTGAGGCTGAAATTAACTAAATTTATAGCTCAGGCAGGGGGCATGGCTGGTTGCTCCATTCCATTGAATTGCAGGCATAACCTTTCAATTCAATGGACTTAAACAATTTAGTGTGTAACTATGTTTGTGCAACTGTTGATAAACCTTTTTGCCATTCACACTTTCTGTTGCACAGGGAACTACCACACTGTTGGGGTACCAAAAGGCAAGGAACCCTAGAGCAGGGTTCCACCCCTATAGGTGCCGTGGGAAGGATTCCCTTAGGCTAAAGGTACCTTAGGAAGGAGCCCCAAAAAGAAGTACTGAGGAGCAAGTGGAGACCACAGAGGCTGATACATGAGAGAGATCCTTGAGGTCTTATACAGATAACAAAGGTAGTTTAGCATTCATGAGACACCTGCATGTAGGTCAACAGAGATGAAGGTAGTTTGCATGCAGGAGAAACCACCATGTAGGTCTACATGAAGTACAGACCTTCACATAGGTCCATACATTTGCATTCACGAGAGACTTCCTTGTAGGTCAAGCAAAGCAGATAGGTAACAAAACTAAAACAAAGTCATAAGGAGAGAGAGAATGGCAAAGAAGGAGAGCCACCATCCAACTCCATCCAGCAGTGAAAACCTACCTGGGTAACTAATAGGAATACATTACAATATAGACTACCTAACTGTTACAACCTTCTGCACTGTGGAGAGGAAAAAACCCCTATGAGGTGGAAACCTCTGGGGGATCCAAGGTCCAGGTCACCTTCCCTCTGGGCTTGGGTCATGTTTAGTGACAGTTTGGCTACTACAATTTAGAGACCCAATTAAGGGGAGGTTTAATTTAGAGGAAGGGCTCTCACTCTGTCCCTTTATCAGGGATGCCACCAGGGGGCTAGGAGTGAACTCTGCAGCAGAAGGCAACTCCTTGCCAAGGAAGCCTTCCCCCCAAGGTGGGAGTAGGAGTGCAAAAACTGCTGAAAGGCACTCTCCCAACCTCCACCAGGGAGGCCTAACAAAAAGTCAAACCGTTGAGGGATAAGGCAGAAGAAGGGCACCTTGAGGGGCCAGACATGGAGTAGAATGATCTTCTCCCTTGAGGCGCAGAGGAAGAGAAGGAGTTGGAGACCAGGTGAACCATAGGCAACTGTAGGGAGAATAGCTTTTGAAGGTGCCGCTGACTCAATTTGCATGACTAAAGGAGCCCCCCTGGGCTTAAGGACCCAGCCCTTCAGAAGCTGAAGTCTTAGATTCTACATCAAGATGTTCTGCTGATACATCTGCATGGCTAAAGTTCTGCCCAGAGTGAGGAAATTCCCACTGAAGGGCAGAAAGAAAAGGACCCCACCCCAAGGTTTATATACTCAAGATGCGGACATCATGGGTGCAGAGTGAAACCATCATCTGCATGGCAAGCCCTAAGCCATAGTAAGTTATGGATGCAGTTACCATGCATCTGTTTTGGGAAGCAGGAGTAAATCATTCATGTATATGAAACTACTACAAGGGCAGCAGGTAACAGGTCAGGTATTGTGTATATAGGACCTTCACGTTTATTGCAGGAGACAAATAGGTAGCGTGCAATGAGACCTCCACGTAGGACTGAGTGACTAGACAACACGGTAGATGAGACCTCTATGTAGGCTGGGGTTGAATGTAGATACCTTCATGTAGGTATGTCACAAGCATGGGTTGAATGAGGAATGCATGCCAACCAGTTCCATAAGGGAGGTTTGTGGTGGTTAGTGGTGCATTGCAGAGCAAGTAGGCTGAGGCAGCACAAATTATTTAAACTGCTAAGAAGCAGGAGTAAATGGCAGTAGAGCAAATGAAATTGCTAGAAAAGCAAGCACATGGGAATTGAAAACGTTGTGAGTTGCAATTAGGGAGTGGAGCCAGGTATAAACAATTATTTATTTTTTTTTATTTAGTTGTTTAACCAGGTATAGCACACTAAGCTGAAAGCTTTTTTACAGGAGCGACCTGGGAGCACAAGGAGGTTAAGCTACTTGGTCAGGGTCACACAGTATGCAAGTGGAAGTTGTGGGATTCAAACCTAGGTCTGGTCTGCTGGATGTCACTAGATTTGCAGCTCAGAGCCTTAGACCACTGCGCTATATTGCCTCCTCTTAAGTGTGGATGTGCACAGTGAGACTTTTTCAGGCAGGGAGAACAGTAAGTGGGAGCTGAATAGCACACAGATAACAATTGCAAGTAAACTGAGGGAGTACTAAAGTATGATTAAAGCAAATGAGAGCCTGAATAGAACAATGCACCTCAATAGCACAATGCAAGCAAAGGGGAGCAGCATGCTGGGAAAGCTAAAAAGCTCCCAAAAAAGTAAAACTGAAGAAACACAAGTGCAGAAGAACAGGACAGCAGACACTGATGACAGTGGGACGTGCAAGCAGCAGCTGGAGACAGAAGCAAAATACTGACCCAGAAACGCAGGATAAATGCAAATAGCCTAAAGTCCAGCAAACCAATCAGAAAATCCAAAAGCATGAAAGGAGGGAGATAAACATGCTGAAGGGGGAGGGGCAGAGCCTCTGGAGATGAAGAAAAAGTGCTTCTGAGTGAGGTTGGAATGAATTGACTTATATAGCTCAGGCAGGAGGCATGGCTGGTTGCTCCAGCCCATTTAACTGCAGGCACAGTCTTTCAAATGATTGTTGCTAGGTCCTCGTGTGCTAGATATGGTTTGATCCTAGTGATGTTCCACAGGTGGTAAAAGCCAGATCAGACAACAGAAGACACTTGTTCAAATGTCACTCTGTCATCCAGAATGACCTGCCAGGTCCCTAACCATACCAGCTTGCATGAGAAATTGGCCACCCAGTACAGAGAGAGCCCTAAGGACTGCAGAATACAAACAAACTTCAACTGTCAAATCACTGCTGCACTCCTGGAAATAAATGGGTCCAGATGGAGATCCATTTCAAAAGTTTATTGAGTACCTTTTAACAAATATCCAAATTTCAAAATCCCCACTGGACCAATATGTGCCACACAAACATGGAGAGACTGACCCCAGCACTTCACCATTATGGCTTCGTCAGGGGGTGGAGACTGCTTGTAACTCATACATATTTAAGGTCAAAATCAGTGACATCACAAATCAAAAACACCAATGATGTAACCCTAATCATCTGACTGAGCACGGCCAGTTAGTTTGAGAATGCAAACAAACATGGCTGCAGCCATGCTACAGTAAACACTCTGACCCCACCAGGACTGTTGGGAAAGGGTAAGAATGTTAGTTTGCCCAGAGACAGAATGGACCAGTCCTGAACTCTGGTCACAAGAAGGCATGAATGCAACCTGGTTCATCAGCTGGTGTGAGCTGGTGAGTTTATTAAGCTAAATCACCTCGGGAGATAGTGACTTACTCACCATAGATGTTAGTCAGCTTTTATCACATTTTATTATCCCTCAGTTGATGACGGTACTGTTGTGTTTAGTGGCCGCGAAAATAAGTACCTTAAACACATCAGGGTCTTGGTAGTAAGAAAAACATGCCACACTGAAATCTAGGCCTTCTCTGTTTACTTCCATTCAGCACATACAAGAGGACACTGACTCAAACACACAGGCACAGTTACAGGAAGTATATTCTCTTAAAGCTGTGCTGTCTCTAACATTTCTTAAAGCTATACTACACATAACACCCCCTCCTGACTTAGCTAGAAAGTACATGTCAATAATTCAGAAAATAATATGAAGCTATTACAGTTATTACTGCAATGTCCCTTTTAGTTAGTCATGTCATTAGGCTATACCTGTATCTCTACAAGTCCATTCTCTTTTGGTGGATGTCTTATACGTCCTGACCGACGTAGTAGAACTTGAGGCTGTTGCACTGGAATCTGATTAGCATTAGCCATACCTTGTCTCAAACACTGTGGTTCCACTATCTCTTCCTGTTCTTGTTCTGGAAGAAATAATGCTGGATGACTACCCCGACTCTGGGTATCCCTTTTTTGTTCTGTCTCAATTTTAATATGTAATTGGTCCACCTGTTTTTTCACTCTCCTCTGGTTAGTCAGTTGAACACTATAGACAACATTTCCAATTTTTTTTTCCACCACGTCTTCTATCCATCTCTTCGGGCCTGCATACATCCTGACCCACACATGATCATTGGGTTTGAAGTATCTGGTCTTAGGAAGCATTTCAATTACTGACTTACAGTAGTAGCCAGAGACATTGCCAGCTATTTCCAGATATTTCGCAAAATTTCTGAAGAGTTTCTCTCTACTGCCCCTACTGTGGAAATGCAGAAAGCAGGAGATATTTCTGGAAATATCACAGAAATTTTGGGAAATATCAGACAGTGTCTGTGGCTGCTACAGTATAGCCTAGAGGGCAAAGAAAGTCCAAATGAGTTTGAATCTGATGTACAAACAGCAGTTTTGCAGGGGATATTCCCGTGACACAATATGGTATTGTTCGATAGATCGCAAGAAAGTCCAAAAGGGCTATTTGCATTGCCGTCAGTGTAGTAGGATTAGCTTTGTCCATACTCTTTTTAAAAGTCTGAACCAGGTTTTCTGCTTCACCATTTGAACTTGGATGGTAGGGAGGTGAGAAAATATGGTGAACACTACGTTGCTGGCAAAATGCCTGGAATTCAACAGACATGAACTTTGGTCCATTATCTGAGACAATTGCTTGCGGAAAACCGTGGGTAGCAAAGATAGATTTTAACACTTTGATGTATTCTCAGTAGTTGTCAAAGACATTTGATGAATTTCTGGCCATTTACTATAAGCATCAGTTAAGAGTAACCACATGGAATTTAAATAGGGTCCTGTGAAATCAATATGCAACCTTTGCCAGGGTTTGTCAGGTCATTCCCAATGGTGAACTGTAGCTCTTGCTGGATTTCCCATCAATACAGCGCAACCTTCGCATCTTTGCACAACCTGATATATGTCTCTGTCAACGTAAGGCCACCATACGTGAAGTCTGGCCAGGGATTTCATTTTAGCAATGTCTGGATGGCCTGCATGCAAAAGAGCCAACACATTTGAGTGATAACATTGGGGTACTATGACACGCAATCCCCATAGAAGACACCCCTCAGCAATGGACAATTGCTGTTTCTTTGTATAGTAGGGTTGTAGTGTAGTCGAACAAGTAGTGCCATGCGGCCAACCCTCAAGCATATACTGATACACTTGCTTCAAAATTACATCTTGACTAGTAGCGTTTGCAATGTCCTTTGCTAGTAGTGGAAGCTGATCTAACTGTTGTAACTCCATTGCACACACAACAGAAGAATCCTCCATATCTTTGAATTGCACTGGAAAAACTATCTGGCCCCACCTGGCATACGAATGGCTCCTCTTTAAGTCCCACATCGAACTCCATTTCTCTGGATATTGGTAACCTTGACAAGGCATCTGCATTTCCATGCTGTTCCGTTGGTTGGTATGTAACCTCAAAATTATAGGCAGACAAAATTAATGCCCATTGTTGAAGTCTGCTAGCAGCTCTCTCTGGAATTCCTTTTCCTGGACTGAAAATTGTCACTAGTGGCTTGTGATCTGTCTTCAGGTGAAACTTGTGACCTAGCAAGTATTGGTGAAATTTCTGGACTCCAAACACAATTGCTAATGCCTCTCTCTGAATCTGAGCATAATTCATTTCAGCTGCAGTGAGTTTGCATGAAGCATGGGCTATCAGCTTTTCCACTCCTTCTGGATCTTTATGGAAAATGACAGCTCCTATATCCACAGGACTAGCATCATAGGCCAATGTGATAGGTAAGTTAGGGTCATAATGAGTTAAATTATTCACATCGGTTAGAGAGAGCTTGATGGCTTGAACTGCCTTACTGTGGCCATTGGTCCACTTCCACGTAGTACCCTTATGTAACAGTTAATTTAGGATAGGACATTTAGTGGCTAAGCCAGGCATGAAACGGTCATAGTAGCGTACCATACCCAAGAATGAGTGCAACTCTGAAGCATTCTGTGGTTCAGGCATGTGCACATTGGCTTCCACCTTTTCATCATTTGGACAAATTCCGTCTTTGTCAATAGTGTGACCTAAGTACGTGACACTTGGTTGACAAAATTGACATTTTTCTCTCCTAAATCTGAATCCACTCTGTTGCAATCTCTCTAAAGTCTTTTGTAAGTGAAGCAAATGTTCTGCTTCTGTCTTGCCCATGACAATGATGTCATCCAAATAACAAGCAGCACCTGGTATATCACCTACCTTTTGCTCAATCACTTTTTGAAAAATATCTGGTGCAGAACTAAGGCCAAAACATAACCATTTGTACTTGTACAGTCACTGGTGTGTATTAATCACTACCAATTTCTGAAAGTCTGTATCCAGCTCCACTTGAAGGTATGCATCAGTGAGGTCCAGTTTTTTATTTTATTTATTTTTTATTTATTCAATTCTAGGATTACAAATATCTTTGAGCAAGAACTGCTCATTTACAACGGTCCCACATCAAAAGATGGAAGGTTAGCATACAAACAAAAGTAGTCAATATTACAGCATCTCAAAAACAAAGTACAGTATTTCATGGGAGAGTCAGAATTAGCAAGGTTATGTCAGTTTAGAAACAGTTGGGATGGGAGGGGGGGGGGTCGAGGCAGTGGCCATTGTCTGGGGGTGGGGATAGGTATGAGAAGTGCATGGTTGAAGGGACAGAAGTCCAAAGTGCCTATTGATGGGGGGAGAGGTAGGGGTGGATAGGGAGGAGAGGGAAGGTGAGTAGTAGAAAAGCGTAGGTCAAAGGTATATGGCCAGGGGGAGGTTAGGATAAAACAATGACAAGCATGGATGCAGAGGTGGTCTGTTTAGGAGAAGCAGCCATATTGGCTGGTTGAAGAGATGTGAAGTCGTAGTTGCCTTTTAAATGGGCCGAGCATGGTAGTTGTAAGTGTTTCCTAGTTGATGTATTGAACCACTGGGGGGCCCTGTGGGTGAATGACCTCTGATCCATTGTGGTTAGGCATTTGGGGACCGGGAGGGTTTGACGTAGAGCACGTTGGGTGTGTTGGGTGCTACAGTGGGCAATAAGGAGCTTTTCAACCCCAGGTGGCATGAGCCCGAGGAGAACCTCTTTGGTTAACAGACAGGTCTGATATTGAATCATGCTGAGGAGAGGGAGCCACCCTCACTGGGTGTACAGGTAGCAGGTATGTGTAAGGTGGGCAGCGCCCGTAAGAAGTCTGCATGCTTTGTTTAGCACCACTGATATCCTGCGGAGGGCAGTAGGAGAAGCAGAGCCATATATGACAAGCCCATAGTCTATGATAGAGGTGACAGAGATGTAGATAGCCAGTCTAAGGACATAAGCAGTCATGTAGTGCTTATGCCTGTGGAGCAGGCCAATCCTTATGTTAGTGGCCTTTGCAACATTGTCAATGTGTAGGAGAGAGAACAGTGCAGAGTGACGGCGAGGTATTTGAATTGTGGAACCTGTTTCAGTGCAACCCCTGATTGGTTATTGATGATGATGGGTAGGGAGTTAAGTTTGCTCTGTGCATTGCAGAAAGTCATGACCTTTGTTTTGC
Organism: Neoceratodus forsteri; assembly: GCA_016271365.2. Lineage (NCBI taxonomy): Eukaryota > Metazoa > Chordata > Ceratodontiformes > Ceratodontidae > Neoceratodus > Neoceratodus forsteri. Next base: position 337,246,531 of record CM028137.1, on the reverse strand, counting down.
TATAGTCCAGGACCAGTTTGTGCAAGCTGAATCATTCCTCAGCACATTTGAAGTCACGCTGCTTCTACCCCTCTAGGAGCTTGGTGTCATGATGACTAAAATACAGGACTGCGTCATCCATGCAGAGCAGTATTTTATGATGGCAGATGCTAGGGAGGCTATTTAGGAAGAGACTAAAGAGTAGTGGTCCTAGGATGGACCCCTGTGGTATTCCAGAGAGGATCGGTTTCTTATCTGAGGTGACATCAGCGATCCTAACTTGCTGAACCCATCCTCAAGGTAGCCTGTAATCCAGAGCAGGGCATCTTTGGAGAGCGCAATAGTTGACAGTTGCTTGAGTAGGAGTGGATGATTGATGGTATCAAAGGCATTCATAAGGTCAATGAACACAGCACCCACACAGTTTCCTTGGTCGAGAGTGGTGTAGATAAAGCCCATTAATTCCAACAGTGCTGTGATGGTGCTATGCCCTTTTCTAAAACCATGTTGTTCTGGACACTGGATTTCATATTTTTCCCAGATACTCAGCTTTCTGGTCTGATATAATTCGTTCCAGGGCTTTAGATAAGGGGGGGAGGATGGAGATAGGTCTGTAGTTGGTATGCAGTGACCTATCATCACTTTTATGTACAGGTGTGATAGTCGCTTGTTTCCTGAGCGATGGAAATTGAGCCAGCCTTTGAGAGCAGTTGAAGATCTTTGTCAGGGGTTCAAGGATCTCATCTAGGACTAGTGCAATCAGCTTCATGTCGAGGGAGTCACTGCTGTAACCTGTAATGTGGATGGCTTTATGAATATATATTCTGGTTAAGTGCAATGAGATCTCTTTGAAGTAGAATTGTGGGAATATGCGACCGTGGCAAGTAGAGTCATGGTGAGTACTAGTGGTAGGGGCATCAAAAAAGTCAGGTAGTAGGATCCTGCCCAAGTTTGAAAATGCATTATTGAAGGTATCGGTGATAGTACCAAGATAAAGTGTAGGAGTTCCATCAATGTTGAGCATGGTGGGAGGAGACTCAAGGTCCTTCCCTGTGAGGTATTTCATATTACTCCAGAATTTTTTCCCATCTCCCCATGTGTTGGAGAGTACCTCCCTGAAGTATTTGCTTTTCGAGATCTGTATTGCTCATGTGCAGTCATTTCATGCTGTTTTGTATTTCTGTATATCCCCTTGCCACAGACATTGTTTAGAGAACCCCACACCACCATTCAGTCTATGAAAATGTTCCGCTGGTAAGGGTAAAGGAAATACATCTGTGCTACAGTAAGTACTGGATAAAGTGTCACCTTAAAATCTCCACATATTCAAACCTTACCACCTGATTTAGATACCACCACAACTGGAGTGGCCCAATCTGAACTTGAAACCATTTCCAGCACACCCACTTTTTCTAGTCTGTCCAATTCTGCGCCAACCACCATTTTTAAGGCAAAAGGAAGTTTCCGTGGTTTACAAAACTTAGGGACTGCATTAGGCTTTGTAACTAGCTTGGCTTTAGCTGTTGTGCAACATCCCAGGTCTTTCTACAACTCTGGATATATGTCTAAAATCTCCCAAAGCTTGGTCGGGTTACTGCTTTGTGGTACCTGGAAAGCAGCAAGTAGGCCAAAATCTGCTGGATCAATATGAATGTTTACAAGAACCTGGGCATCTGTGCCCAAAATGTTGACAACCTTTTATGAAACCAGAAAAGTTAAAGGTGTACCAGTCTTAGGAGAAACATTCCTGAATACCAAAGTGGTAAACAAGCCCAGTGGCTGAACTGGTTGCCCTTCAAATGCATGCAGCAACTTATTACAAGGAGACAATGGTGGTTTATCCAGATCAGACCATGTTTGATGGTTACTAAAAGTAACTGGAGAAGCAGAGTCTACCATTAAACACAACTGATGCCTCAGTTGTGGCAATTGAAGTAACACATAGAAAGGAGGAACATCTTTAGTCTGCATTTGTGGTTCAATAGAAACCACTGCACTGTCTGGGCCCTCCGAATCGACTACCATGATTCTCCTGCTCCTGCAAACCTTAGCAATATGCCCCTGACATTTACATGCATGACACTGAACCTCTCTGAATTTGCACTGGTCCCTGCTATGCTGAGACGACCCACATGATGCACATTTGTACTGGCCATGCAGTTTAGATAGAGTGGTTGAATTTTTCTTTGAAAACAGTGGTTTAGACTTAGGTTTGAGCTGTTTCAATTTGGGGTTTACTGCAGCTACCTGTACCTCATTTTTAGCGTCCATCTTAGCATGTGCTTCATTTTCTGCAGCCTCATACTTTTGTGCCAAATGTAAAAGTTCCTCAGTAGACCTCTGGACACTTACAGAAAGTAATTGCCAAATACAATGTTCATTATTCAACCCCATAACAAACTTATCAGCTAGGTTAGATTCAAGATGCTCCCTGCTCCACTCACACGTGACAGCTAAGCATTTGATCTCAGCCAAATAAGACTGTAATGACTGACCTGGTTTCTGGAGGTAACTGTAGAATTTATAATGTTCAGCCCTTGGAAAAGTTGTTAAACTGTATTGTGAATTCAGTTTAGCCTTTAGCCCTTGATGTGACAAATCCTCTGGCCGGTCTGGTGCACACAGACTGCATAAAAGTTTGAAGGTTTCACTCCCCAAGAAAGTACAAAAAGGAGCTTGAATAAGCTTAACCTGTTGCTCATCATTAGCAGATTGTATGGCAGGATTAAGTAATAACCACTGATCAAACCATTGGGACCATGTATCCCAGTCCGTTCCTGTAAAAATTTCAAAGCTGGCTGAAGTTGCTCTGATATTGCACAGTTCCAAATTGCTTACTTGCCTCCAATGCAGAAAGTCACAAAATGGAGTAATTCAGTAAGCTGGAGCTATGAAAATGTCCACCATCCGTTGTCGCCAGTTTGTTGTTCAGTGGTCGAAAATTAGTACCTTAAACACATCAGGGTCTTGGTAGTAAGAAAAACATGCCACACTGAAATCCATTCTCTGTTTACTGCCATTCAGCACATACAAGAGGAGACTGTCTCAAACACACAGGCACAGTTACAAGAAGTCCATTCTCTTAAAGCTGTACTGTCTGTAACCCTTCTTAAAGCTATACTACACATAACAGGTACTGTTAAAAGTTGTCTTGGCAATGTTTCAAACGAAAAGCTTCCTTCCTCAGGGCATGTAGTTACTACAGAATTATTTATGCACAGACTAGAACATTTTACAAACTTCAATGTTGTTTTTTTCCCATTCATCAAAAACAAAATCCTGTATTACCTCTACAATATTGTATTACATAGTCATTTCTTGCAAGAATCTGCAATGCTAGTGCTCCCTGACCATACCATGTAAGTATAACTAATTTATTTTTATATTGTAGCCAACTCAAACAACAAATTGCATGGCACTGGCCCACCTGGTAGTCCCACTATACTAGTACTCAGCCTTCCTCAGATACTAAAGTAATGTTCTACTGTACATGTGACACAGGGAAACAATCTTTTTGTAAAATATGAAATTAATTCAAAAAACATTTCTTCATATCTGCCCAAAAGTTTCCGTTCTTCGGGCTCTATTACAATTCTTTTTCAATTAATTAATTTCATATAATTATAAAATTTGCATACAGTAGCTATACCACTTCAAATAGCACAACACAGATACTCAAATTTGTCCTTACATTGTATGTACCTATTTTCTGCTTGTTGCCAAAGCTATGTGTTAGAAGCAGTGTTGCTATTGCACTGTAAAGCAATTTTAAACCATACTGAGCAGAAGTACTTTGCTAAATGTATTTCCATTGCACTCCCTGTACATCCAAAGCACTAGGGTATTTTTGCTTGGCTTAATAAATACATCAACTTACACCAGCATTTCTGTCTTTATGATTTTTTTCTTTTTTGCACATCTTAGCCAAGACTGTTTTATCATTGTCGTGGTTTTGAGCTGCAGCACTAGAGTCTGGTTGCAATGTTGAACTGAGTTTTCCTGATTTCCAATGCAAGATTCTCCCAATAACTTTCTGTCCAGTCAGTTTGGAAATCTAGAAATAAGAAATAAGAGTGAAACCAAGAATCTGGGCTTCATTTGCTCAGTCTACATAACCAAGGAGATGGTGAGCCAGAGACTGAGGCCTTTATTATAAGAGTTGCTATGGAGGCAACAGCAAGTTGTGTCACTTTTACTGTGCTTGTGCTTGCATCCAGATTATTGAGGAGGCAATATAGTGTAGTGATTAAGGGCACTGATTTGCAAACTTGGAGACCTGGGTTTGAATCCCATCAGCCTCCACTTGCATACTGTGTGACACTCAACAAGTCACTTAACTTCCTTGTACTCCCAGGTCACAGCTGGAAACAAGCTTAGTGTGCCTTTCCTGGTTAAACAATTTCCCCTTTCCCTTTCCCTAGTGATGTAAAAGAGATGCAGCTATAACATAGCCACATTTGCATTGTATTTCAGGCTTATTTGCAACACAGATGCAAGCTGCGTCATCGTTGTATCACTTATTAATCTGAATGCAAATCGCAGGTGCAGCAAAAGTGATTGCATCCATCACAACTCATTGAAAACACAGGCCTGAATGGTAAATATGGGACTGCACTGTTGACAGGCCAAAAAGGCCCTGTTCACACCATGGTGTTTAAAACAGTTTAAGGAGCTTAAAGCATTTTAAATCACCGCAGCACGATTTGGGTCCGCACTTATCATGGATTGTAACATGTTGTTAAAAGAAACATGCTTAAACCCTGGTAAGACCCAGGCTTAAACATGGTTTTAAAAATGTTACAACAGCTAAATGGGACTTTCTTGCAGTGCGGACACTAAGGCACCGGTCTCCTTCATGCCAGCTCATGGGAACTGGTTCCAAGTTAAATTGATCTGGAGGCAGTACTGCGGATGCTGTAAACCATCTTTAAGAACAGTTTACAATATGCTGGCGCTAGTGCAAACGCTACAGCATGGACAGTACAGCATGGTAATTAACCTGTTTTTTAAAACATTTTTAGTTAACATGCTGTAGTGTGAACAGGGCCTGAATGTGTACACATTGAGACCTTTGTAGGAAGCAGTTACAGTTTGTAACTGATAGGGACAACAGGTGTAGAGTGAAGTTGGGTGAATTTACTTGAGTGTCTTTTCCCCTTATGGAGTAATTCCAGACCAGTTACCATGATCAAGGGCACCAGTGTGAGATCCAGAATTTTACAGTGGGGGTTGCAGGGGTGGTATGCATACTTGATAAGCAATTTCTTTTTAATGTTTTTGTAATCCTTTATATTATCTTCTATTACCTTATTCATCACATTTTTGGCAGAAAATGCAAATGTAATCTACAGTTTTGAATATAAACGTTTGTACAATCAGTAAGTCGGACCTCTTCAGCAAAGTGAGATGCAGCAGCAGCAAGCAAATAAGTTACAACAGGGGATGCAGTTGCACCCTTTGACACCCCCTGATCTGACACTGAAGGCCACTACCCACCTGAGATGGTTCTGCAGTGCCACAACTTCATACTTGAGACATATTTGTAGTGTAAATATAGGCAGCATCATGGTTGCATCACATTTACAACAGTAATCTGGACCCAAGTGCAGGCACAACAAAAGTGACACAACTTGCTAATGCATCAATTTCAACTCTTTGAAAATACAGGTCTGACTGATTACCAGTGGTTTGCAGTCTTGGTAGGCCACTGAATGTGTGCACATTGAGATTTTTGTAGGAAGTAGTTTCACTTTTTAGCTGTTAAGGAGGACAGGAATAAAGTGAAGTTGGGTGAAGTTGCCCAGAAAGACTTCCACTTGTGGAGTAATTCCAGATCATTTACGAGCATCAAGGCCACTGCCTGCCTGAGACCATTCTGCAGAGCCCCCACACAGCACAGCAGAGAGAGAGAGAGAGAGAAACAGTGATTCAGATGAGAGGCAGCAGGGGAGATCAAAAACCCAGAATGCCTGCAGAGTAAGGCATCAGAGAAAAAAAGTGAGAGGAAGAGGAGAGCAGCCATCAAGCCACAGATCGAAGTGTGAGCGGTGCTTACTCTGTTGCCAAATTGCCTTGTTCAAGGTAGAGTGCACTGAAGATTGAAGGGCTGGAAGAAGAGCAACAGTGAGCACATGCAACTCCAGACAAGATGGCCTCATTGACTGAGAGCAAGTTGTGAGTGAATCCTTGCTTCTGTGACAGGAGAACCCATCCACAATCTTCTTTTGTGCCTGCAAAACTGTGAGTAATCTCTAGAGTTTTGGCCCTGCAACTGGGAATTACTTGTGTTAAAAGGCTAGGCATTAGAATGCCTGGGTGGGATTAGGCTTAGCCTGAAGGGCCCAGGCTGAAGATTGCTAATCAGAATTTGTGTCTGGGGATTCCTTTCATGATTACACATAGGATAACTATAATCTAGTTGTTCTTGTAAGTGCATACCAACTTATTCCTTCATGTTGATCACCACATTGTTAGGACTGCGATGCTCATTTGGTAAGGTACCCACCCAAAGTAGCTGGGAAGCTCCATAACATTTTTGGGGAAATAAAGGCTGGTGCATCCACCAGGTTGAGGGATTGTATCAGGATTGTTGGGGGTGGGGGGATTCTGTGAATATTATGTAAGCGATCTGCTGCTACCTCTATTGCTCCTGTTTTCCCAATTGTACCCTTGTCTTCCCCTTCCCCTAAACTTTTTATCTTACAATTTATTTTTATTGCATTTACAAAGTACAGCACATTAAAAATATGTTCCCAAGATATGGCACATACAGTCATGGTAAGTACACTATAAATATTATTATGTTTGCCTTATGTCACCCGTCCCAAGAAATGTGGTGGTTACCTTGGGGCCCTGTCTATGGGCCCATTAGTTGCTACCTCAGCTCTGCCTCCTCTAGCCCCTGGGACCAAAATGCTGCATATAGGGAACCCACAGTCGCTGCCGGGGAAGTACAGGGGTATTGTCTCTCATCAGCCCCATCACACCACCCTGACACATGATTTGGATTGCACTAGTGCAAAGGTGGGTGGCCACAGCCAATAGAGGAACATCCTGACCATAGGCCCAACCACAGCCAAGTTCCCTATTCACCTGTGCCACCTAAACCAGGAGGTAAGAGTCATTAGAAGGGCAAGGGCTCCCCATAAAAGAAACCTTGGAGTTAGTGTCCCAGGACATTGCAGCTGCTTCCCTCTTGCTGACCCCTGACCTCTCCAGACAGCCAGCAAGGGGAGCTGGATGCCAGGACAGCTACTCAAAGCCTCTGGGATCAAGGATGACTATGCATTATGGTGTCCTTTTGGTAGGCCAATGAGCTGTTGAGACTAGAGTCAACCTGCAAGAGTGCCTAGAGTTGACTGAACTGGTTGAGTCAATTGGAGCTGGATATTTCCTGCTTAAGTAGAGACTGTTGGATGCTGGGAGATCTGTAAGAGATTTTGAAGAGACACTATCTGTTGCCTAGGGAGAATTTGAGCTATAGACTGTGTGTCTGTGAGACAAACTGTGAAGTTTAATCTTCAGTTCCTATTGACAAAAAGAGTGGCATTTGTATGCTAGCCAGCATTAGCCAGCATTAGAAACAATGCTGAGATACCCAGAGCAGACTGGAGAAGCTGAAGCAAAGCTGCTGTTGTGGTTTTGTTGTCACTACAACCAGGTGTAGAGCTGTGACCACCCAGAGGGATCAGAAGCTGGGTTGTGTGGGTTGGTACGTAACAGAAGTAGCCACAGTGTGAAAGGGAAAGACCAACCTCCAGGAGGAACAGGAGAAACCAGCAGAGACTGGAGCAAGACAAGAGAGGGAACCTGGATGATCAAGAAGTACCAGAGGAGATCGGAGGTCCAAAGGCTTGCAGGGGGAAGACAGAGACAGCCAATTGAGGAACCATGAGTAAGATCAGAGCTTGCCCTGTTCTATAGTGAACTTCACTGTAGGTGGGTCATTTAGTCATTGGGACAGAATTCATATGCCTTGCATTTGCAGTTCCATTTATACCATTTAAACAGTTGGCATGGCCTTTGTGGAGGGGTTTATATCTGAGGGCATTGCTCTGGTTTCAGTTTAAAATGCACCAGTACTGGACAGCCTCTTTAGCAGCATCCCTGGGACTACACTGAATTTACCCTTGGTTATCGGAGACTGTGTAGGGAGCTGCCATGTAATGTTTAAGATACCTTCCTGGTACCAACTGAGAAAGGGTAATGGCCTCTGGTACATGAGGACCATCTCAATGCTGCACACACACACACACACACACACACACACACACGTACATATATTCTAATAATGCTGTAGCACCACTATTGTTAGGGTTGAGTAGGGATTTCTATGTGAAATCCCAAACTTTGCCCATTAATAGCTCCACAGTCATTCAACCAATTTGCACAACAATTTGCATGTGGTGTTTCAGGGGCATGATCTTATGATGTACCAAGTTTGCTCTGGTCAGATGTGTAGATTATGTGATCTGGATAGCAAATGCAGTGAAAAGAATCATGGGTTGGGTTTTTTTTTGCTTTTTTTTTTTTTGTCATCCCCGTACCCAGACGGTTTGGAATTTTGCTCTGAAAGTGGGAAGAAAGGGCTTGTGCCACAGTGGTGCCTTTCACTGGTTTAGTAAAAATATTACTCCATTCCAAAGTTATAATAATTTAACATTTTGGTTGTGAGCATGCTCAGTATGGTCTTTTTGGATATCTGTTTCATATGAAAAAATAATTTGTGCCATACAAGAAAAGATTCTGCTTTATGTGGGGGTAATAGTTTTTCATGAGAACGTTTTTTTTTTTTGTATGGTTGCCATCTTGTTCCTGTTTTTCTTTTAAACAAATTTTTTTGGAAAAACTACAAAAATTAAATACTGCAGAGACACTAGCACATGTATCTTGCTAATCGAGACCCCCTTAGGTGGATTCTGCAGTTAGGTTTTGGAAAAATCACCTAGAAATGTATTTTTACTCATTTTAACATCTTTTTTCATGATCCAAATTTCTTTTTTTTGTATGGCCACATGAAAAATGAACAAGACCATATGAAAAGGATTCCCTTCATAAGAAAAAAGAATTTGGACGTTTTTTTTTTTTTACATTCTTTTTTTTTTTTATTAAAGGAATCTTTTTTTGTATGAATGACACAACCTCACAAGAAAAAAAGATACCTTCATACAAAAATAGAATTTGGACTTAGCTTTATTTCAATGAAGCAGCCTTTCATATGAATGACACAACTGCATGAAAAAAATAACTTCATACAAAAAAAATAATTTGGACTTAATTTTTTTTCCACATTTTAAATTTAACAAGCCATAACTCTGTCAATATATGCAATTATGGGACACTCTATATATCAAAATAAAGGTCATAATGAATACTATATATTTAACACATAACACACCCCCCCACACACATACACAAATTAGAGGCCTTAAAAAAACATAACAATTGAAAAATTGCAATTCCTGTAGCATAACATTGCAACATTAACAAGCTATAACTCTGTCACTCTTTGGAATTAACAGACAATGTAGATATCAATAGAAAGATCTTAATGCCTACTACAACACTAAGCCCCTAAGAAATAAGAACTAAAATTGGTCTATCCCTTAAAAAAATATAAGGAAGTAGATAAATTGCTTTTCTAGAGGAATGGAAGTGCAGGTCCCAGAGGGCATTGCACTTCCACAGCCATATATACTGTACATGTGAATAAAAGGAGGCATGGAAGTGCTGGGCCCAGAGGGCAGTGCACTTCCATAATCACATGAATGTCTTCATGCAGGTCCCAAAGGGACCTGCGTAAATGATGATATAATTGTACTATCTCAAAAAGTAAGGAAATTCATTGCAAAAGTCTTCACTAATGCACCAGTCAGGGTTAAACTGAAAAAAGTAGGGAAATATGATGTTAGGGTTTCCAATACTAACACATCATCCCCACCCTGCAGGCAGCAAAAGAAAAAAACTTTATGGTTTTGGCTTTCCTGATTCTTGGCAAATCAGGCCTAGGGTCTTTCTTGGGGTTATCAATCCCAAAGTTCACCACATTTTCATATAGTCTGTCCATCTGAGATTATTTGCTGATAGAATGGGGGAAGTGTTAGGGTAGCTAACCCCAAGGAAAACCCTAGGCCTGATTTGCCAAGACTCAGGAGAGACAAATCCATATTTCTTTTCCTTTTGCTGCTTGCAGGGTAGTGGTGGGGTGGTAGGGTTGGAAACTCTAACACCAAATTTCCCTACATTTGTCAGTTTAACCCTAACTGGAACATTAACAAAGTTTTTTGCAATGAATATATCAGTATACCATCACTACAGAAACAACTTTACAGTAATGTGGATGATATTGACAACATCGCCACATCGCTGTAAAGTCTGCCTGGGACACTGGCACCCTTCCCCAAGGTCCTGTACCCCGTCTCCGACTCAGCTCCGTTACAGAGTTGAGAATCCTAAAGAGGGGAGTGCAAAAGGCACAGCCTCCTGCATGGAGGGTGTGGGGGGGGGGCGCAGACCCCCACAAACCAGTAAGATTAATCACACCGGCACCATCCCGACCGCAATTGCGATCGATGTAGTGGTGTTGGGGTAATGTCGTTTTGACATGAAATTGTCAATGCAGCATCGTAGATCTGAATATATCTATATATTTATATATAAATCTGTCTATCATAGATATATATATATATACACACACACACACACACACACACACACACATATATATCATATATGTATATATATAGAGAAAGATAAATCTATCTGTCTATATGTATGTATATATATATATATATATACATATTTGAATATATATTATACTGGTGTGGTAGCAAGGGTTGATGAGCTTGTTTAATGTTAAAGGGCAATTGTGCAACTTAATAACATGGTAATTATTTAATGGATTTGCATGAAATTTGGGATGTAGAAACATTGGGGTAGGTCTGCTTGTGTGGCAAATTTTGTTTCAATAGCTTTAGCTGTTTTTGAGATGCAGAGTGTTGAAAATAAAGAAAGTTTTGTGTTTTTTGCATTTTTTTGCTCACCTGTATCTCAGAAATGGCATTTGCTTGTGGGCTGAAATTTTCAGGGTAGAAAGCCTTGGACTCACAGAGGTGTCAGGGGTGTGACTTGGAGTCATCAGCCCTAACGGTAACCCCATTCTCCTATTGTGTGCCCATCTCAGCTTATTTACTTATGGAATGGGGTGAGCATTAGGGATGATGACTCTAGTCACATCCCCTGACACCTATCAATCTCTGCAAGGTGGGGGCATTAGGGCTGATGACTGCAAGGCACCTCCCCAACATCTGTCAGCCTCTGCAGGGTGGGGATGGGGTGTTAGTGTTGGAAACCCTAACACCCCATTTCCATGCCTTTGTCACATTAATTCAACCCTAACTGATGCATTAACGAAAAGTATATATATACACACACACACACACACACACTGTACATATATATGTATGTGTGTGTGTGTGTGTGTGTGTGTGTGTATATATACTGTATATCAAGACATACACACGCACACGTGGCCAAAACTTTTGATTCAGTGTTCCACCCTCTCCTCCTGGACAAACTCAGCCCTGCTAACCTCTCAGCTCCTACTGTTGATTGGTTCTGCTCTTATCTCAGGGGCTGCCAACAGTTGATACAGGTTGGAGGTGTCCTTTCTGCTGCCCTTCCTATCCAAGCTGGTGTCCCACAGGGCTCCATCCTGAGTCCCATCCTTTTCTCAATAGTCCTCAATAAACTGCCCTCTGCCTGTGTCAACTCACTTAGTCACATGTGTGCAGATGACACAGTCATTTACTCCTCCTGCCACTCAGCCACAGCAGTGGAAGGCCTTGATAGACAGCCAGCCAGACAGGCAAATAGATATATGGATGCTTTATTTATAAAGTGACCCTTTCTGGGGATTCAGAGCACTGTACATTAAAAACAAATCAGTTATACACAATACAAAGTAGTATTGCTTAATCATAAAATCATACAAGTCAGCAAGAATGGAAAACTTAAAACACATCTTTTTATTTATTTTTATTTTAGTCTTTGGTAACTGGGTACATATATATATATATATATATAATATAATAAAATATAGTAGTGTTTCTAATGTAAATTATAAATCAAATGCCTGTTGAAATAAGAACATTTTAGACCAGTTTTAAAGGTGTCTACCGGGGGTGCCTTCCTTAAATATCTGGGTAATGAGTTCCAAAGCATAGATACGGCAACCGAGAATGCACAGTCCCCAGAATGCCACAACCTAGCCCTGGGAACTCCAAGGAGACAACCCTTGGCAGAATGGAGGGCCCAGATCAGTCAGTGGGGCTCCAGGAGATCTTGACCATACTCTGGTCCTCGGTCATGCAGAGCCTTGTAGGTAAGGAGCCCTACTTTGAAGACAATCCTCCACCTAACTGGCAGTCAGTGTAGCTCATGTAGGACAGAAATAAAAAGCTCATTCCTTTTAATTCCTGACAGTAATCTTGCCCACCGCTTTCTGCACCAGCTGCAGCCAGTGGAGGTTGCCTCCAGATAGCCCAAGGTATAGGGCATTGCAGTAGTCCAACCTGGATGTCATGAACACATGTACCAGCATGGGCAGGAGAGCCCAGATCCGGGCAATGTTCCTCAGATGGTAATATCCACTTTTCCAGCATGGCTTCTGCAATCTACTGTGCTGGTCCCAAGCCAGCCATCTCTGGGTCAACACTAAGAAAAGTGTCAATGACCCCTGGTACCAGCCACAAAATGACCAGGATCTCACCCCCACCCCTCATCTCCATGGAAGATGGCATCCCTCTTGAAGTAGTCCCCTCCTTCAAGTACCTCAGTGTGTGGCTAGATAGCAGTCTTGACTTCTCTGCTCACATGTACCCCAAACCTGGTGCTCTTTATCACAGTAAGGTCTACCTTTTTCTCTAGGTCTGCTCGGAGCTGGTCACTAAGATGGCTCTCCCAGTCTTTGACTATGCAGATGCAGTCTATGGCACCACCCCTTGGATACCTTCTGCAGTGCCTTCTGCCGATTTGCTACCAGCTCACTCTCCCATACTCATCACTGCTCCCCTATTCCTCCCATTCCATCCTCCCTCTCCCCTCATGTCATCAGTCCCACTGTGTTCCTTTTGAGTTCCTCTCCTCTTACCTGTCCTCCCTCCTCCCTCCCATAAACTCTTCCTCCTTGTCTGTCTGCTCAAGGGATCCCTGTGCCTCCTGCCTTTCCCACCTGTACTCCTTTGCCTTCTCCTATCATCTCCCCTCCTACTGGAATCTGTTGTCTTATACCTCCACCACTTCCCTTCACTCCTAGCCCCTACACACAAACAAAGACTTGTCCCTCGGGGTATAGCTACAAGGGTGCAGTGGCACCTGGGCCCATGAGGTTTGAGGGGCCCAAATCATAATTCTGATGTTGATTCAAAACTGGGAAGGGGCCCTGTAACATTGTCCTGCACCAAGGCCCTCTGGGAATTTGCTATGCTACTGTTCTCCCTGTTCCTTCCTGCACCTGCCAACACTGTAACTGACCTTTCCCCTCACTCCTGACTTCTCACTCCAGCAAATGTTCCCTACCCCCCCATGATTTTGGCTCCTAACTGTAAACTGAAACTGCCTGTTTTACTCATTTGTACTGCCATAGCACTGTCACTGTTTAACAGGCACCGTGCACTTTATTTAGCTCTTGTCTTCTTTGTACACCACCCTGTCAGCTAATTTTATGGTACATTTGTCATGGCATTGTTCACCCACTTGTTCTGTATACTGTAATTGCACTTTGTAATTTATAACTGCAACTGCATATTATGGCTTGATGTAATTTTGTATTATAAACTCCCCTTTCCCTCTCCCACTGGCTCATATCTAGAAACTAGCTTCTGTTCAGTGTACCTTTTCCAGTTACCATTTTTTTTTTGCAGTTAATTCTTTTTATTGATTTTACAAATAAAGACACAACAGGTGCACAGGTGCACAATGATACCAGAGCAGATACTATGCATAAGAAGCATTCGAACTGGGACAGCATGCCAAACAGAAACTAAAATACTACTATAAATATCTGGGTATGACACTTGACACCTCACCAGACTATTCAGTGCATATCTCTGCCATATGTAAGGCTGTCACACACTAGGCTTGGACTCTCATACAAAATCAGTGACTGCTTGGCACTCGCTGTCTGCATCGCTATTGCCCAAGGCATCCTTCTGCCTTTATTGATGTACAGGGTGGCGGCCAATCTCCCAGCCACTAAAGCAATTCTCCATAACTGGGATATAGACTACAACAGTATCTGCAGATTTGCACTGGCCACAAATAGATACACTTACCACTGTGATTTATACTCCAGTCTAGGGTGATGCCCTCCCCTCAGACTTGCAGACATTTGCCCTGGTGTGTCTAACCTATTCTGTTGTTAATAGGCAGTCTTCCACATCCCTGTCTGTGCTTCTGAAGCCTGACAATCATACTTACCCCCTGAGATCCAATGCCTCCAGGTCGTTGCATGTACCTAAAACCAAGACCAACTTTGGTAAACTGTCCTTTGCCATTGCTGCCCCACTATTGGGAACTCTATCTCTGCCTTGATTTGACAGTGTGAATGCCCATATGCCTCTAAAAATGCACATCACTCCATCCTCTCAGGCTCCTCTATGTTCCTGCTCTTAGGCACTATGGACGGGGGCCAGGATTCCCCCCTATCTTCTCTGTGTTACTCCTGTATCAACTGTTTTAAAATTACAGTGAATTCTGCTATACAACTTAGCTGGTTGCACACCCTGCTTTATGTTTTATTTGACCTATATTTTGCCCTTTTGGATATTTACCTGTTCCTGTAATCCAGCCAGCTGCTGTATTTTTCTTTTCGGTATTGTACAGTACTTGGTATTCTTACTGTACCAATTGTCACTTCTTCTGTTTTCCTGTTTCTCTGTTGTTCTCATTTGAAGGAAACTCCCCAACTGTGCCCTGTTTACCCCTGTGAGGTACTTTGTACCGGCAAATGGCTGGGAAGATGGCGGATGAGCTGAGCCAGCCTGAGCACTAGCTCCATTTTGCTTGTTTAATTTTTATTGTGCTTTTCTATGTTTATTTTACTTTATTTGTTCATTTGTGTGTTTTCCAGACTAGTTTAGGGTTGAAGAAGTGAGTTAGATTAGAGTACGTGACGTTTGCGGTCGCCGTGTATTGAGTACTGAGTTGTGGTTTGCCGAGTTCGGGTAACGGAGTTCTTCCGGCTTCTCAGTAGCGTATATGCCCTGTCTCCAACCGCAGTGTGACAGGCTGTGGTGTTCGGGAGCTGTGGGAAAGATTTTTGTTTGCTCTAGTGTTGGAGTGCCTCTGAGTTACGCGAGAGGACTCCATTTTTGGTTGGTGCTGCTCCCTCCCTCCAGGGAGTCTTGGCGTCTGCCTGACTGCTTACCTGGCCGCAGTGTGGCAGACTGTGGAGTCAGAGACTAGCAGGGAGGATTTTGCGCCATCCTTTCTGGCTGGATCTGTTGATTTTGTCTCTTCTGGAGGGGAAGTCTGGTCTGGGAACTCGACCTGGAGTGTTCAACTGTATTTGGGGATTTTTGAATATCCCAGAAGATCAAGTTGCAGTTAAGAACTCTGCTGAACCATTATTCGAACTACTGTGGTACAGGGGTTCCCTTAATTTGTGCTGGGGAGTGGGGTCGAATTTTGCTGTAGCTCAGGGGATCTGAGCTGTGGACCGGCCGGGGAGTTGGCCGGTGGGCTCAGGGTCCTCCTTGTTCCCCAGGGGGTCTACTGATTTGTGGTTCTCGGTTGGTGGTTCCTGCTGTTACAGTGAATATTTTGACTCGGCCCCCAGCACATAGGGTTCTCTTGATGCCTGTCCATAGTGGATTTTTGGACTTTATGTGCAAACTTTGGCATCGTAGGAGTGGCTCAGTGGATGGTTGCTTGTTACTTATAAACTGCCTCAACAGGAGATTTGCTTTTGAACTTGTGGGGAGTGCTGTCCACTTATTGGTCTTCGACCGAGCGGAGTCACCCTGGGTGCTTCCTAGGGAGCTGGGGGGACTAGGGCCTCTTCTAAGCTGTCTTAGGGTCGGCTGTTTGGGCTGACTTGTGAGACTGCTGTAGCAGCAGGTCGTCGACTGAGTGGGGTATTCTCCCTGAAGAAATATATTCTGCCTCCTGAAGTATTTATTCTGCTGCCTCTGGATAAGTAATTGTCTGAACTGTTGGTTTTTGAAGAGCAGCTGCTGGAAGATCTGTTGGACACTTCTGGGCTTCCTTGTTTGTTTTGAATATTTTTGATTTTTTTGCTGAGAATTTTTTGATCTTATTTGGATTTTATTCACTTTTGGACTGCCTGAGAACCGTTCTCTCTGGTTCTTACCAGCTCCTGGACTAAGGGTGGTGAGCGGATGTATATTTATTTATTTTAAAATTGTTTTATTACAAATCTGATTTACTTAATTGATTCCCTGCCATGTGAGAGGTGGTAGTGGAGATTGTATAACATTTCTTGCAGTGTTGCACGGAGAGGTGCTGCATTGTTTAAATACAAATCTGTTAATAACTAGTAGTATATTTTATTGTATTTTAAGATCCTTGATTTTTGGATTTTATATTATTTTATTACTTTGATTATTTCTGAGTTTGGGATTTATTTTGGTTTATGTTAGCTTATTTTGTGTTTATCTGCCCTCCTCAGCGAGAAAGAGTGAGGATTGTGTTATTATAGAGTGTGTTATTTATAATCTTGATATTTGTAGGTTTATTTTTGTTGTTTTGTTTAATCAATGACGGTTAGTATTATTCTCCACTAGGCTCAGAGAACTACGTCCCTTTGAGTGCCCACTATTGTCATCCGACACCTATTTTAGGTGTCGAGTATTGGGCATTCTAAGGAGGCGCAGGACGAAGGTGGAAAGCTGGGCCTTGTGGGGACAAGGAAAGGGGGAGGATTGGGGTTTTAGGGTCCAGAAGACGCCCTGGGTGAAATGGGCTCAGATAGAGGTTGCTTTATCTTGTCCCCATACCTCAAGAGTCCTCAAGAAATCGGACAGGTGCCGAGGTCTTCCTCGACAGCTCATCCTGCCTTGGCGGTGTTGTGCAATGCCAGATCTATAAAAAAACAAGACAGCTATTATAGCTGATCTTGCTGGGTCATCTGATCTGGCTTGCATCTCTGAGATCTGGCTGGATGAAAATCCTGGCCCTATTTTGGCCTCGGCAACTCCAGCTGGGTTCTCGGTGATACACTGTTCAAGGCTGGATCGTAGGGGCGGAGGTGTGGCCATTATGTTTAGATCTGAACTGGACCTTGTGGATGTGCCATTGGGAAACACCAGATCTTTTGAATATATCCTGGGTGAGGGTGCAGGCTGTGGGATTCTCCCTCGCTCACCGTCCACCAGGTGACAGACGCGAATTCCACAGGAGATTGCAGACCTCATTGTCGACCTGGTATTGGAGGTTTCCCAGATTAATACTTTGGGCAACTTCAATGCCTGGCTGACGATGAACTATCTCATTTTGGTCAAAATCTCCTCCAGTTGATGCATACACTGGGCCTGACACAGGTTGTTACCTCCTCTACCCATATAGGGTCATTCATTAGACCTGGTCTTTCTCTTGGGTATGGAGATCACTGACTTAGGGGTGGAACCAGTCGGTTGGTCGGACCATTACACCATAAGGTTCAGTTTCAGGGCCCCCTCTAGTAGGTCTGCCCCTATGGAGATGGTCCAGTACCGCCCTTTAAGGGGTATTGGCCCCAACGACCTAATGGCGATGCTGGATCTATCGAGTCTGTTGGGTGATTGCATGAGTCCAGATGGTCTTGTATTAGCCTATAATAAGGCTGTGGGAGATGGTCTGGACAAAATTGCTTCTGTTCGTGTTCGGCCTCTCACCATCCGTCCAAGGAGTCCATGGTTTGATGGCTCCTTGAAGGAATTAAGGCGAGTAGGCCAAAGGCTGGAGAGAGCCTGGTGGAAATCGGGCCTTGATGCTGACAGGCTTAGATTGTTGGCCCATTATGATGGCTACCAATCAGAAATCACTCGCAAGAAGGCAGAATTCCTGTCCAGAGAGATTTCTGCTGCAAAGAATCGACCGGCTCAGCTTTTCCGGACTGTGGACAGACTGTGCAATCCAGTCTGTCTTCAGCCTAGAGAAGCCTTTTCTCAGCTTAGATGCGAGGAGTTCGCTCACTTCTTTGCAGATAAGGTTGCCAGCATCAGGTCCGGCATCGGTCCGACCTCTCCTACGGGGGACTTTGGTGGTCGACTGGTGGTGTCTTATCCTCGGCCTGTCTGGTTAGATTTTCACCACCCGGAATTCGTGGACATTGTGAAGATCATCCAAACAATGCGACCAACTAGCTGTAGTTTGGATCCGGGTCCTACACCGCTGTTAGTAGGCTGTGTAGAAGTTATCTACCCAATCCTTGCTGACATTATCTGGAAATCCTTGGAGAGGGGGGTCTTTCCTGACCCCCTTAAAGAGGCAGTAGTTCGACCACTCTTAAAAAATCCTCCTTGGACCCAGACTGTCTAGCTAACTACCGGCCTATCTCTAACCTGCCATTTGTTGGTAAGGTTATTGAAAAGGCTGTTGCATTGCAATTGGATGATCATCTTACTTTTCATAATGTCTATGATACTCTCCAGTCTGGATTCAGGAAAGGGCTAGTACTGAGACTGCCCTTGTTCGGGTATTGAGTGACCTCCTAATGGCCAGAGATCGAAAGGCTTGTACCATTCTGGTCCTTCTTGATCCGTCTGCTGCATTTGACACTGTAGACCATGGGGTGCTATTGAGCGATTTGGGTCTTTTGTGGGCTGTCTGGTACAGTCCACAAGTGGTTTTGTTCTTACCTCACTGGCAGGTCTCAGAGAGTTGTCAGCGGAATTTATTCCTCTGACGCCTTCTCCCTGCCGTGTGGGGTACCACAGGGCTCCATTTTAGCTCCCATGTTGCTTGCAGTGTATATGCTGCCATTGGGAGAAATCATCAGGCGCTACAGTCTGAGTTTTCACTGCTATGCAGATGATACTCAGCTGTACCTGTCCTTTCTTCCCGAACAGAGTGATGCACTCTCTGTACTTAACAACTGCCTGGATGAGATCAGAATTTGGATGAGTTCGAGCTGGTTGAGACTTAATCCAGATAAGACTGAGGTATTGGTTGTGGATCCGGTCGTCCTGGGGTGGGTTTGGGTGTTGGACGCCATCAGGTTTATTACTTGGCATGCATCGCCTCTACCTCTCGACAGGTGCGAAATCTGGGCGTATTTTTGATGATGGTCTGACCCTGAAATCTCAGGTGTCAGCTGTTGTTAAATCCTCTTTCTACCGCCTGAGGAATATCGCCCGGGTGAAACATCTGATCCCCCGGGAGGACCTTCCAACTTTGGTCCACGCCTTTGTCACTACCCATCTGGACTACTGCAATTCCCTCTACCTAGGGCTACAAGGGGTTGATATCGGCCGCCTTCAGCTGGTGCAGAACGCTGCAGCCAGGCTTCTGACTGGGACTCTTAGAACCAGCCATATCATGCCTGTGCTTCGCGAAATGCACTAGCTGCCTGTTCGGTGGCGGATTACCTTTAAGGTTGGTTTACTAACCTTTAAAGCCCTACATGACCAGGGACCCGGTTACCTGAAAGATCTTCTGGTTCCCTATTGCCCCCTCCGCCCCCTCCGTTCCACCAGCGAGGATTGCTAGAATTCCCAGGGTTCGTTTGAAGCTATCAGGATCTCGCGTCGCCTTTTCGGCTCCAACCCTGTGGAATTCTTTACATCGCTGGTTAAGAGAACGCCCAACCGTTGATAGTTTTAAAACTGATTTAAAGACATATCTTTTTACTCTGGCCTATCCTGTCTAGTTATGGTTGTTTTAATGTTTGTATTTTGCTGTTCTATTTATTTCTGTACAACGCCTTGATTTCGAAAGGCGCTTTATAAATAAACATGACTTGACTTGACTTGACTTGTATTCTTCCAGGTCGTGAAATAGACAACTGTTATTGCCTAGAGCATTCACCTGGTAAATAAAAACTAAATAAAATAAATAACATAAAATAGAGAATAATAGATAGGCAAGTGTGTATTATGGAATTTGTTTTGCACACCCGAAGTCTGTGATGACCCATAAATCTTGAGAACGAAGCTTAAGAGGTTTATATGGTCATTACAGACCGAGGGTGCCCAAAAAAATCCATCCCATTCTTTATATTTTATAATTGCTAGTGCATGAATTTCCGTAAGTTTCAGTTTCTTTCACTTTTTCCAGAGACTGTAGCGTGACTGAGTGGTTCAGTCTTCTAAAGTATATATTGTACAAATGTTACAGAGAGAACACTGTTTAGTATAAAAATGTTAGCGTCTTTGTTTCAGCTTACTTTTTGTTGTTTCCTGATAAAGAAGCTGCCGAGTGTAGAGTGAGGAGAGCGAGTGACCGGCTTCAGAGACTTCGATGCAAGCGTTAGCATAGCAATAAAACTGATCGCTAACACTTGCATCGTAGTCTTCTGAAGCCGCCAAGCCACTCGCTTTACACTCGGTGGTTTCTTTGTCAGGAAACTTCAAAAAGTAAGTTGAAACAAAAAATCTAACATGTTTTTATACTAAACAGTGCTCTTTCTGTAACATTTGTACAATATTCTTTAGAAGACCAAACACCGCTTGGTCACGCTACAGTCAATGAGAAAGTGAAAGTTGTTTGGAACACCATAATACCCGGATTTGGGGTTATTATGTCATCAAATGCCATAATAACCAGATTTCAGGTTATTACACTGTTTGAAGAGACTCATAATCAGGTTGATAAACAGGGTCACTAGTAATTATTAAATAAATAAATGTGGACACTACAAGTGAAACATGATATTTACTACCACATGGCAAAGGACATCGAAGGATACTAGTTACAGGTGCAATTAAACAGTATAGGGTACCTAGCACGTAGAGGAGTATCTGACCTACCAATAGGGGAAAAGGCAGAATTGTTGAACTGCATAGGCCCACACGGGTAGTCCAAATAAATTCAAGAGGGTACAGTGACGGGACTTTGGGCACATTCCTCGCATGTGGGAGTCATCCAAGAACATACCTAGATGACAAAAAGGGACCCCTCACAGCCTGGTATCCAGATGCTGATTTCCTATCAATGGAAAGAGATCTCACCACAGCTAGCCATTGTGGAATGTTAGGCAAAGTCTCTGTTCTCCCCCTCCGAAGCACCAGCCTCTTAGCCTGTATGCTCACCATCATAAGCCATAATAACTGATGCCTATGGAGAACTGGGACTGCAGGAGGTATGTCCAAAATGAACAGCTGTGGTGACATGGGAAGGGGAGTGCCTAATATGTCACAACAACAGTTATGGAGCCAGGTCCAGAAATGGTGCAACTTAGGACAGCTCCAAATTACATGCAGTAGGTCAGCCCCAGGGGAACTGCAAAACCAGCAGCCAATCATGTCTCATAAGACCAAGGGCCTTGAGCCTTGCAGCAGTATGAAACCATAGATGAAAAAGTTGTTTTTGAATAAGCAAACTTCTTGAGTCAGGAAATGCCTTGTGTATGAGAGCCCAATGTTGATACCAGCAAGGAATCAAAATCTCCTGTCCCAGTGCCTGAGACAATTTCTCCCTTGTTGGATCCACAGAGATAATGACTCCATAAATAAGTCCTGCTTTACCACACGGAGTCATAAGCCAGGAAAGGAAAACTGTTAAGGGGGTGCCCAAGAATTTTGGCTGGGAAACTTTTAGAATAAGCAGACGGCACACTGCGAATTTGCACATATGTCCAGCAATCACCCTGGGGCAGATGAAAGCAGGTCCTCAGATTCTCAAAAGAATCCAGGTGAGTGGAGGACAGGAACATCAGTTATCAATTTTTAAATAAATAAAGTCCCCCACCCACTACCCACATCTTAAGTACACTCAGCATTTTCCAGTATGATGCCTCCACCCTTCCATTTTCAAATAGAAAAAAATCCCTCCTCCAGTGAAGTTTGCCACATCCCAGTACCTCATCGGCTGTTCCACATACCTGGAGATTGTAGTTACCCTTCTCCCCACCTGTGTATCAAAACCCAGCTTCCCCTGCTTTCCCCCACCTGACCAGACTCCAAATAATCCATAAATTGCCTCTCCCAACCTTTTCTGGCCCCCACCACCTTCCTCTCCAGCACACCAAAAATCCTTTATGGAACTGTAAAACCAAAAATCATCCCATGTTTCAGTTCCAGAAGCAAATGGTTTGATACCTTTTATTTGACCAACATAGATATTACAAAAAGAAAACAGTATCTAAGCTTTTGGACCAACCAAGACCTTCATTGGAGACATACGTCATAAGCCTTCGAAGAAGGACTTTGTTGATCCGAAAGCTTAGACAGTGTTGTCTATGTTGCTCCAATAAAAGGTATCAAACCATTTGCTTTGAGATCTGTTCTTTCAAGGACCAATACGGCAGCCAATCCATTTCTATATGTCCCCATGTTTCAGTGACATCCTTTCTGGTAAGTAGTGAATGGACGTGAAAGAACGAATGACATCTTTGCCTATAGTAAATCCTGATTCCCTGAGGCCTCATCCAGCCAGATTTTGCTGTGCGCAGACAACATTCATTCATTCATTTATTCATTCATTCATGCCTTTATAGTCAGTTAAGAATAATCTGGATACCCCCAGGAGGTGCCATTTTAATCAGAAAAGAATAATCACAGAAGGAAGTGTCTTTTTAGTCATATAACGATGAGCTCTATATCCCTAGTATCTTTCTAGCTGAATGAATCTGGATATTACAGCATGCCTGCCAGTCTCCATTTGCCTAATAAAGCAAATTATTTGACCAGTTGCTAATGTTTTTATATCTGGGTAAAGGTTTTACAGTCTAAACAGAATATATAGTTTACCAGATAATGATTATTTTGCATGGTAGTTCTCAAATGGAGTGAATGAAGATAACTGCCAGTTTAGTGCAATCTGGATGATGGGACTTAGAGAAGATAAGACATTACCCGAACAGTTCTGTCTGTCTCTTTGTCTCTCCCACCTGTCTTAGTCCCTGTCTCTGTCTTTGTTTGTCTGTCTCTCTCTCTCAAATTCAAAAATATAACTTTATTGACAAGACAAGACATAAAGGTATAGCCAAAGTTTATACATCAGATTATTCATAAGACATAAACACACTACAATGCACATGTATACATCTATGTCATATTTCAAAGCTGGTGGCAGGATACTATATGTAACCCCTAGATGGCGCTATCCCAGGGGCTACTACCCCTGCCTGATTTGCCACTAACAGGTTGAGGGGCCTGGATCCAATGGTGGGTGCCTCCACCCAGAGGTCAGGGTTTGCAATAGTTAAACTAACTTGGTCACAGCCCTCTGGGACACTGCAACCCCCCTTTCTTCCCACTAGTGGCCCACTCAATATATCAGAATTACCTTCACAGTATACACTTACCCCCAGGTCTGGTTCCGGCACTGGGACCTCCTGTGAAATGAGATACAGTGCAACAATCACAGTACAGTACTTTAACATAGACAAATACCTCAGGCAGTATAACTTTGCTGAAACAAGCAGCTCTGATTTATTTAGGGGATATAACAAGGACAGGGGGAAATCAGGTTAATTAGCTTATCACTCTAATAATCTACCTATGGCTCTGTGCACAGGCCTATCCCTATCAGTTACTGTCCCTAGGTACCCAAGCCCTAGTGGCTAGTCCAAACCGTGGCAGCTGGTAGGGGCCCTTTCACACAGAGAAAAGGAGAATTAAACAGTCAGCAGTACAGTAATTCCATTTGGATTTAATGTGGCAATTCAACAGGGAGCGACCCTGAATTAGTACTCACGACCTCCAAATAAGATAGGGTCCTTCAATGTCAGCAGGGCTCACTTGAGGTACACAAACCTCTTCACACATCCATATAAAAAAGCACTATACAGGCAGGCTGCATCTGTATCCCGATCACAATTACTGCACAATACCGGGAGAACACACAGCAGATTCAGTTCCTGACAGACAGAGTGCAATTTTCAGCAATTCCTCCAGTCTTCTACAGGGTGAGCCTGGTTTCTACTCTTCAGAGATCCTTTGATTCTTTTCACAGGCCAGTTCAGTCCTAACAAGCTGTTACACAGCTGCAGACCGAACTCTGGGCCTTACACACGTTTTTGACTAAAACTGCACACTGAAAAGCACAGGGCTCCTTCCTTCTTCACTGCCAAAGCTCAACTGAACCTCCAACCGACAAAACCGGGCACTTCCTTTGAGTTCCTCCCAGTTCTTGACTGGATTGGCTGTCACTCACAATAGACTGCTGCTGTTGGTCCAAAAGGCACTGAAGTCTAAACTACATCTCCCAGAGTCACTGCCCATACAATCCTCTTGTGGCTGGCTCAGATTATGAGTCAAGTTCTGATTCGTCCAAGGCACCATTTTAGAGCTAGCTTACCCCACACTGATTGGTCCAGTTCAGCAGTTCAAAACTAGAATGGGAACTAGCAGACACAGTTCTGACTGCAAAGAAAGCAGGTTAGACAAACTGTAATTTCATTATTACTCTAAATAATTTCTGGCAAACAGTTACATCTTTCAGATAGGTTCCTTTGCACTCCTAGTGACTGCAAAATGAAGTGAATTGGCAGCAGCTTGAGTGGTACTCAATCAAAGAAACACACAGTCCCCATACAAACTAATTATGTCTGCAAGCAGACAGCTCTTAAAGAGACAGTACCAGAGGTTCTAAAAACACTCACTGATAAATGGCTTAAATGCCAAACACCATTCAGGCTTGGAGCATTCAAGCAAGCTCCTGGAAGTCTTTTGGGAACCCCCATTTGCAGGGGGGGTTACACCATAAGTTTGCAGCAATTTCTGCTACATCTTTCCTTTCCCCCAGCAGTATACAGTGTTTAACTTCATTGTTCATGAGCTGAATATTTACTATCCTTTGTGAAAGCTCTAGAAAAATGTGTTCTTATTTACAGCTGTATTTTGTACAGTAAGGAATAAAAGGCCATTTCTTTCAGTTTTACTGTTTTCACACTGAGTACAGAGGTGGGCTTCTTTAGGTTTCCAGGTTAATTTGTGCTCTCTCATGCTTACAGGATCCAACAATCTCCTGTCCAGATTCCCAGTCACTCTCTCTCTGTATTATCAGCAAGAAAATGGTATTTCAGATGAAATTTCGAACAGGAGTTCAGTCTCACTAAACAGCAGGAAGTTCCTTTGCTGGTTTACTGTAAACACTTAGCAGAAATCTATAAACACCCAATACATTTTGAACTATATTTTCAGTTATGTCTCCCACATGTGGAAACTTTCTGTCTCCAGAGTAGCCCTATACTGCCCTCTGCTGGACGGCTAGTGAAACAAGACTTCCAGCCTGACTATGGAAAAGTATTTCAGTATGGTTTACAATAGAACAGGACAGAGAATGGATCACTCACATACTTGTTATTGATGAATTAGAATGAGAACTTACTGTATCCCAACACTCCTCTGTCAGGCTTCTGCTGCTGTCTAGCTCTCCCTCTCATGCCTACAGGATCCAGCCATCCCCTGTCCAGATTCCCAGCAATTCCCACTGATGCTCTGTGGTTTCCCTCACACGGCTGCTGGTCCAACCAGTCACATGTTGCCAGCTCCTGAGGACCAACCACTGCTAGACAAATGACATTCTCATGGAGACTACCTTACTTCTAGAATTCACCTCCAGCCAGACTCCTACTCAGCTCCAGTCCTCCGCCTCATGACTGATCCTCATAGACAGGTCAGGAGGCAGACAGACCTACCTGCAATTGCTTCCCCAGAAAGCTAGTAGTGGATCTGCAATGGGCACTAGCTAATTGCTTTAATGCCTCTGTGGCTGATATATAATACTTTCTCTTCCTCTGTTTGTTTTGCTGCATATCATAGTCTTTCTAGTTTCAGAAGGAGCCAGGCTCAGTAAGAAAGGCAAACTCTAAGGCCTGGAGTATGTTAAAACAATTTATTAAAGCATATAGCAGAGCTGACCTGCTGCCACCACCAGCGTTTCACAACATCAGTGTCCTAATAGCTGAACCAGTGCTACCATTTTGGAAATTGTACCACAGTCTTTGCTTGAAGAACCCTGGTTTTAATTTGCCTACTTAATGTATCTCTGAATTTAATTTTCTTGTGCCATTTACTGTATTTAATGCTGTTTTCTTCCCCCAAAAATGGTATGCTTCTCTGTACAAATTATTTAAAATAACGGCTGTATGATGAACTAATGCTGCCCTGCCTGTGACACAGATTCAGAAGTGTACTTGGGGAGCTGAGCCAGGTTGGCCAGGGCTTAGGAAGCATGGCCACTGGTAGTGCATCCTAGCCCTTGAAGGGATGGTGCCAAGTTCCACCACCCCTGTGATGCCTGCTGTGGGTTGGTGAGCATGCTCCTCCACATGGGGTTCACTGTGCATGCCCATGACTGAATGACACACCATTTAGTGCCACACAAGAAGATACAGGATCTGTGGTACCTGTGGGAAGACAGTACCGGTGGAAAAATGGCAATTGCCAGGACAACAATACTGTCACTATTAGGACGGCATCTCCAGTGGATCCTCATGGCACTGAGCAAAGGTATATGGATGATGGGCCTAGAGGTTAGGCATGAATGAGTTTGGCACATCCAGCAGACTTGGGTTTGATTCCCACAACCTCCACTTGCATACTGTGTGACTGAGCATTTCACTTAACCATCCCAGTGCTCCTGGGTCGCCTCTGAAAACAGGCATTTGTGCTTAGTAGGCTTTACCCAGTTACTAAAGAATAAATAAATTAAATAAATGGGTCTGGGAGGCTGGCAGAGGACTTTGGGGGGTTCCTGGCTATGGGATAAAAATCTGCATAAAAAAACCTAGTCAATAGAGTAAATGTGCCCAACATCCACCACAAAGGCATAAACAACTATATTTGACCTGGGATTTGGCACTGTTCTTCAGAGAGGGGGTGTTGGTCAATACATTGGGGTAATCCCTAATTCTTTTAAAAAGTGTCTTGGGGTCACTTCTTGAGCTTCCACATAGACTTCTACCTGGACTGGGAGAAAGGGACTTCTGTTTAACTTCACTTCTGAAAAACAACTCTGCCTCCAAAAATGCAAGAGTCACACCACCAGCAATTTACTATCAGCATTGATTCTAAGGGTCATTGGGGTCTTGAGTTAGTTAGGACTGATTGAGGCTCAGTAGTATGTAGTGATTGTGCAACTGATCTTTGGCTTATGCTCTCTCTGTCCTTGCTGTGGGGACTACCACACTGCCAAGGTATCACAAAGATACAGAACCCTGACAAAGAGTTCCAACCCCTCCAGGTGTCACAGGAATGGAGTTCCAGAACCAAAGGCACCTTGGGGAAGAAGGCCAAACCCCAAGGAGAGAGGTGCTGCAGGAGGAGGAGGAGAGGAAGGTGACAACAAAATTCCGAGTGTCCAACTCTCCCCACTTGCGCTCCCTGTCAGACCTGGCCTGGAATTATAAAAATTCATGATTTTGAGGTTATTGAATGACATAGGCAAATATCAGGATGTTAGAAGCAGTGGGTGGAATTTAAACGGGTAGCTATATGATGCTAATAAAACAGTGAAGGTGTTACACTGTTTAATTAAGTTGAGGTGATGTCAATCCCAATGGTTGCTAATCTTTCAGAATGTATGATTTTGCTGAATTTGTTAGCTGTACCCACGCTTTTCAATAAGCTTGAATTAAAAAACAAAAACTGATCATCCAAAGGACACATGAACATGCATGGTTTTAGTCTGGCAAAGGGGGAGGGCATGGCATGGCCACCCAATGCCCCACAGAACCACAGGTGAGCCTCAAAATTCTAAGGGTCATCAGGCTCTTGAGTAGATTGGGGTTGACTGGGGCTGAGT
Organism: Neoceratodus forsteri; assembly: GCA_016271365.2. NCBI lineage: Eukaryota > Metazoa > Chordata > Ceratodontiformes > Ceratodontidae > Neoceratodus > Neoceratodus forsteri. The sequence continues at coordinate 337,218,640 of CM028137.1, read as the reverse complement.
AGTATATAGATCTTGTTCATAGGTTCATAGTGTAAGTCAAGTTCAGTGGACCTGAGTCCTTTATAGAACTTGCCACCAACTAGTTTATTGGTGGAAGAAATACTTCTTGTCACCCATGTGTTTATCAAGACTAATTTTAAATGAATTCTTGTCATCACTCTCTACAACCCTTTTGGACAAGGTGTTCCATATGTTTATAATTCTTTGACTGAACCTTTGACTCCTTTGGAGTATATTATTAGCTTCTCTCTTCAGTTTCTGTTTACGTGTTCTAGTCGTATTGTTTACATAGCTATGTCTAACCAGTCCCAAAGTTTCCAACGGAGTATCATCATGATAGGCTTTAACGGTCAGGCATAGATCACCTCTGATTTTCTGTTATTCTGTAGAGAATGGTTTGAGTTCCTTTAATCTAGTTATTCATGTTAGTTATTTGTTTTGTTGCCCTACATTGTACATTTTCTATTTTCTTTTTACTGTGACTTGAATAAGGTGCACAGAATGGAGAACAGTACTCTAAATGTGGCCTAATCAAGGATGAGTAAAGCAGTGAGATGACTGCCGAATCCCTACTTTTGATGTTCCTCAGAATGCATCTTAATATTCTGTAACATTTTATAATAGTGTGTCTATCAAACTTTAGGTTACTATTGATGAACACCCCCAGATCTTTTTCACAAGTTGTTTCCTGTAACTTTACAGCATTTAATGTATATTGACATCTGAAGTAGTTCTTGCCTAAGTGTATTATTTCACATTTTGTTTCATTAAATTTAAGTTTATTTTCCTGTGCCCAGACTGATAAATGATCTAGACTTGTTGGAATTGAAGTCCTGCTTCAGGATTATTAACAGTGCCACCTACCTTGCAATCGTTGGCACATTTGCACAGCCAGGTGTTTTTGGATGATTGCATAGATGCTATTACTATATTAAAAAGTATTGGTCCAATGACTGAACCCTGTGGAACCCCCGCTAGTGACTTCACCCCATTCTGATTTTTGCCCTCTGATTATAACACATTGTTTTCTCTCTGTCAACCATGAGATAATCCATCTAATGATGTTAGGGTGGAATTGTATTCTGATTAGTTCCTCGATTAATGTCCTGTGTGAGATTGTATCAATTGCTTTCGAGAAGTCCAAAAATACTACATCTACTGGCAAATCCCATGTCAAGCACTGCACACTTACCAGTTCAAAAAAGTGTATCAGATTAGTTAGGCATGCTCTTTGGGGGGTAAATCCATGCTGTGTGAAATTGATGTAATTATTATTATGTAAATGCTGTATAATACCTTTGGGTAACAGTCTTTCAAGTAGTTTTCCCACAACAGAAGTTAAACTAATTGGCCTGTAATTATTAACAGGTTGTTTGTTACCACCTTTAAACATGGGGGTGACTATTGCTTCTTTCCACTCTTTCAATGTTGTTCAGTGGTTCACCAGGTCAGGGCTGGCAATGAATGTAAAGAAGACTAAAGTCCTTTACTTTGGGAATAGAAACAAACCAAACTTGGGTATAACAGCTTTGTCAAATGTTCTAATAGACCAGGTAACTGAATATCGATATTTGGGTGTAATATTTAATGTAGAGCTAAATTTTCAAGAACATATTAAGGAGTTATTGAATAAAGTTAGTAGGAAACTAGGGGGCCCTTAGATGAACACCAAGGCATTTGGATTTAAAGAATAGAAAAACCATAGTGGAACAGATGGTGATGCCAACCATTGATTATGGAAGTGTTATATATAGGGTTGCACCTAAGTTAATGCGGGTTAAGTTAGATAAAATTTATTATAAACTTGCAAGGTTTATTTTGGGATGTCATTATAGAACACACCACTGTACATTATTAATTACTCTGGGATGGACTACCCTAGAACAGAAAAATAGTGAGATATGGTTGGATTATTGCATCACTTTTTATGTTGTCTTGCGCGCATGCACAAGAAACATCTTGCCACAGAGCTTGGTCTGGGGCGCGGCTGCTGGGTTGCTGAATGCAGGCACGGATTGTGTAGGCGCTGCCCCTCATTCTAATCAGCCTGCATGCCACCGCCACACCATGCATACATAATGGGTGAGCACATCAAAGCAAAGGTCTGTTGCAATGCGTCATATCAGCGGTCCTTTGTGACGTGCTCGACGCCATTATACTATGGTCGGCGAGCGGGTGGCCGCCTCCCTCTGTCGACATCAGGGGTGCTTCAACTTCTGTCGGGCAACCCCCATGTTTGTGTGTCCGTCGGGGAGCCCACCTCTGCCGTGGCATCCCCCGCAGATGGAACGCCGAGGGTGCCCAATCCCTCGCTCGCACTTCGCTTGCATTTGCACACCAACAGTGGACCCACTTCCCATCGGCATCACCCCCAACTGTTGAATGCCAAGGAGGGTGCCCAATCCCCCTCGGCTTGTGGTCCCCCCCGACTTTGTTTGCCGTCGGGGGTGCCCAATCCCCTGGTGGCATTACCCCCCTTGTGTTGTGTGCTGATGAGGGTGCCCAATCCCCCATCGGCTACTGACCCCACCAAAACCCACTTAAGTGGCACGCTGGGAGCCCACCCTAGCGTGCCAAATGCTCTGCAATCAGAAAACTGTCCCGTGACATTTTCTTTTTTCACCCATAAACGAAACCGTCCTCGTAGTCTAGATCCCTCCCCACCCGCACCCACCACCACTGCGCACCCTGCCTCCCTCACCCTCACCCCATACTTACCTCCGGACTCTGGCGCGGCGATCTTTAGTGGATCGGAACACGTCTGCACTCTTCAAAGCTGACTGCGAACTGAGGAAATGCCAGTAAGCTGTATAATGCAATGAATAGGGTTTTTTCAACTTTGTCGCATAACTCAGGCATTTCTCGGAATTTTGGCACCAAATTTTCAACATGGGGTTTTTGGGGCCCCTCCTCATGAATTCTGTCACTGTCATGGTGTTAATCAGCCTCGGAAGGTGATTTCGCAGTCACTGCGCGAAATCACCTTTCGGGACCCATTAACGAAATGACAGTGCCAGTGTTCATGAGGTGGCCTCTCAAAAAGCCTATGTTCCAAATTTGGTGGAAAAAATCCAAGAAATGCCTGTTTTATGAGCGTTCGTTGTGCAGTTGCTTCACAGGCTCATAACTTCGCGCATTCGCAATATTTTAATGTGGTATTTTCAGCATTGGCATTTTTCTGCACCTCCTTGAGAACAGTACAGCTGTCATTTCCCACATCCTGCCCGAAATGTGTTTCCGCACTTCCGGCACACAATTGCTCAGTCGCTGTGGGAAATCAGTGTTTGGGCCAGATTATGAAAATGACAGTGACATAGTTCATGAGCAGAGCTCCTAGAATGCCTATGTTGAAAATTTGGAGCTGATACTCCATAAAATGACTGTGTTACGAGTGTGCATTGGCAGATTACACGCATGCTCGTACCGTCGTGCATTTGTGATATTTTCACTCTGGATTTTCACCACTGCCATTTTTACATACCTCTTGATGAACAGTACAGCTGTCACTTCACATATCCTGCCCAAAATGTGTTTCCGCACTTCCGGCGCAGAATAGCATGGTCACTGTGCGAAATCACTTCTTGGGACACTTTGAGGAAATAACAGTGACACTGTACATGATCAGAAGTGCTAAAATGCCTATGTTGAAAATTTGGTGTCGAATGCCCACAAACTGCCAGTGCTGCAAGCGTGCCTTGCATATTTGCCATGCACCCTTGCAACTCCGCAACTTTTGTAAATTTGTGTGCCGCATTTTCAGCTCTGCCATTTAATTACACCTCCTTATGAACTGTGCAGCTGTCATTTTTCACATCCTGCCCAGCATGTTTTCCTGCACTGCACTACCAAACACCCACAGGGACACCCTAGTGCCTCTCACTCTCTGTAGGGTGGGGGTGGGTTGGCATCAGTTCAATACTTAACCGCCACTCCTATGCTGCATCTTTCTAGCTCCTGCACTGCCAATGGCAGCAAGACAACATTCGGCATTGACAAATGCTTGTTTATAAAGCAACCGGCTCATTACATATCAGTTAACCTATTGACGAAAAAGATTGAGCCTACTCAGACCTTGACTAGATCTGTATATGTTAATAAAATAAAAGGTTATTATAATAAAACAAAATTTGGGGTAAAAACATTAAAACATCAAGTGGCAATATGGTGGAATATACTTCCATACTCAATAAGAGTGGCATCCACAAATGTATTTAAAACAAGATTGAAATCAATCTTCCAGGCTGTGTGTAATTGTTAATTGTTTGGTTTATTATGTGTTTAGCAATTCTGATATGTGATGTAATTGTGTTTTAGCTTTGTTTGTTAGTCAGTTGAAATTTGTATAATGTAATGGATGTAGACTGGGTTTGAACTCAATCTAGATTGTATGTAGTTGTTAACTGCTTGGTTTACTATTGCGATTTATAAATCTAGACCATATACCATGATGCACTTTGTCTTAGTTTTTTTGTCCTCATTGAAAATTTTGTAGTTTAATGTAATTAGGCCTGTGGGTATTTTTGTACATTTGGCACTTGTTACTTGTTGTATTTGATAGACTATTATTATGTATTTTGCATAGTGTATAGTGAATGCCATTGTATTAAACAAACCTTGTACAAATGTTAGTACTTGTAATACATGATTTATTACTTTTATGTAACCAAACAGGACTTATCTTGTAAACAGGTATTCATCCCTAATGACATGTGATATCCTGTATAAAATTAAAACTTTTACCTACCTACCTACCTTAAGGGATCCCACATAATTATAAAACTTGTTCATGTTGTGCTTAACTAAGGTGGCCAAATGCTGTTCTGCATTTTGTTTAGCTGTTCATATTTGAGTTTCAAGTTGTGTAGCTTGTGAAACTGATTTTTGGTTTACATTCTCCCCATGCTGCCTACGGGGACTACCACCCTGTCAGGGTGTCACGAGGACACAGAACCCTGATGAAGGGTTCCAATCCCTCAAGGTGATGCAGGGATGGAGTCCCAGGCCCAAATGCACCTTAAGGAGGAAGGCCAAACCCCAAGGACAGAGAGGTGCTTCAAGAGGAGGGGGAAGGAAGGTGGCAACAAAATTTTGAGCATCCAAACTATTTGTGGACATGTGTGGTTTTAATCCTACAGAGGGGTCATGACGTGGTTGCCCACTGCCCCAAAGAACCCTAGGCAAACCTTAAAATTCTAAGGGTCCTCAGGCTCTTGAACAGGTTGGGATTGATTGAGGCTGAGTAATACAGTATGTAGTGCTTGTGCAACTGAACACTGGCTTACACTGTCTCTGTCCCTGCTACAGAAACTACCACCTTGTCGGGGGGGAAGGGTCACAAGGATGCAGAACCCTGATGAAGGCCTCCAACCCCTTTAGGTGTTGCAGGGACAAAGTCCCAGGACCAAAGGCACCTTAGGGAAGAAGGCTCAAATGTACAGCAGAAGACAGACAAGCACAGTTCTTCCCAAGGAAAAGAGAGGTGGCCAGATTCAGACCTGGACCCAGGACAGCCACCAACTGACTCCAGTTCCTGTGGAGACTAACTTTTATGACTTTTGGCATGGAGGAGAGAAAAAATACCCTAAGAGGAGGAAAGCTCTCTGACACCTTCCCTCCAGGCTAGGGACAAAATTAGTGATGGTTCAGGTAGTGCAATTTAGAAACCCAGTTTAGGGTAAGGTTTTGAGGAAGGGCTCTCATTCTGTCCCTCTAACAGGAACACTGTGAGGGTGCTGTGAACCAATCCCTGCATCTAGAAGAGGTTCACGATGAAGGAGGCCCACCCTCAAGGTGGGAAAGAGAAGAGCAATGACAGCTGAAACATACTCACCTGATCTCCGACCTAGGGAGGCCTAGGGAGGACCCAAACCCTTGAGGAACAAGAAATAAAGCTGAGCCCTTGAGGGGCAGAGAGTTGTGGTAGTTGTCTGAATTTTACCCTTGAGGGGCAAGGGAAGGCAAGTATGTGGACATCAGGTGGCGCTTAGGCAGTCTTATGGAGGAATAGCCAATGAAGGTACTGCTGACTTGTTCTCCACAGCTAAAGGAGCCCCCAAGAATGAAGAGGCTTCACCCTCCTTAGCTGAATTCTTAAATGCTACATCAAGAGGTGCCACCAAGGAGTCGATCTGCACAACTAAAGTTTTACCCAGAACATATGGCAATCTCACTCAAAGAGCAGAAAGAGAAGGACCCCAACTGAGACAAGGAACCCTCCCTCAAAATGCAGTCTTCAAGGGCGTAGAGTAAGGCCATCAGCTGCCAGGGCAGGGGAGCACTTGAAGCCATGCTATGGTTAATGCAGGCATGTGTCTGAGGGAAGGAGTAGATGGGAGGGTGGTGGCAAAGCCTGATGGCCATGAATACAGGTAGAATGCAAGAAAGTAAGGCTGAAAATTGACTGAATGCATGATATTCTGAATGAAGGTAGACTCACTGAATTGGAGACTGAGCAGGCTGAAATAGAACCAAGTATGGTAGATGCATGCGAAACAATCACATGATAGAGGAAGGTGGATTGAGAAGTAGATGAGCTGAACTACTAAACACTGGAAATGGAAGGGCTGTGCTTGTGAGGAAATGAGTTGATCAGTACAGGAAAGAGTAGAGTACAGCAAGGTTGCTGAGGATAAAAAGAACAAGCTGAAGTGACAGAAATGGCTGAGCCCCAGAAGCTGCTGAGTAGTGTTATAACAGAGGGGCGGGAGTTCTCTTGCTAGTGGAGGTGTAGAACTGCATAGGAGAGTGCTAGAACCCAGTAGAAAGCAGCCAGTAAATGGGCCTGCAGCAGCTGGAAGTGATGCTGTGAAAACAAAGTGTGGAGCCAAAAAGACCTGTAGAGGCAAGTACATGAAGATGGGCTGAGTAATCCAGCAGACCAGAAAGGCAACAGAGAGTTACACTGCAGGCCCAGGGACAGAGCCAAAAAGGCAAGCAAAGAGACAGACAGAAGCAGCCAGGAGGCTGCAGATGATGCCTGAAGGGATATGGTGGCAAGGTAAGAAGACAGCTACATCAAGCATGCACATGGCTAGAAAACAAAGTTTCAAATGTTCAAAAGACACTTGTACATGCACAGTTTTAACTATGTGGAGTGGGGTGTGGCACAGTCATCCTCTACCCTTCAGAACCACAGGCAAGCCTTAGAAAAATGAGCCCAAGTCCCAGCACCGGACATACCCACACTTTAGTGTTATTGTTGAATCTGAGCACAAGTCCCAGTGTTGGACACAGGGGGTCTGAAGTGTCAGCACTGGAAATTAGCCCAGGTCCTAATGAAAGACATCACCAGTATTGCAATGTCAGTGCTGGATATAAGAGCCCAAATCCCATTGTGGGACTCCACCTAGTACTTGAATGTCAACATTAGATATGGCCCAAGTCCCATCATAGGATACCCTCAATACTGCAATATCAGCACTGGATATGAGCTGAAGTCCCAGTGCAGGACAACCCAGTACTGCAATGCCAGTGTTAGATATGAACCCCAATCTCAGTGCCGGACACACCCTAGTACTGCAGTATCAGCATTAGATATAAGCCTAAGTGCTATCATAGGACACACCTAGTACTGCAGTGTCAGAATTATTTATTTATTTAAAAGTTTTACTAGGAAAGGCATACTGAGCAGACAAGCTCATTTCCAGATGTGTCCTGGTGGAGAGTGCAAAGGGAGTACACAACAAGGACAGTAGCAAGTCAAAGTAGTGCATAAATGGTAATAGAAAAACAAACATACACAGTATGAACAAAAAAAAAAGGTAAATAATAAAATTAAATAACTAATAATAACAATAAAGTGCTAGGATACTAATGCCCTCCTCTGGACAGCCTCCACCTTGTCTATGCCTTTGAGGAGATGGGGTCTCCAGAACTGTACATAGTACTCCAGATGCGGTCTTACCAACTGTCTATACAGAGGGCCAACAACTTCCAGTTTTCTACTGGTGATGCCTCTACCTATGCATCCCAGTATCCCCCCAGCCCTCCTTACTGCCTTCTCACATTGCTGGCCCACCTTTAGGTCATCTGATATGACTACCCCCAGGTCCCTTTCCATTTTTGTTGTTGTCAGTATCTCACCCCACATTGTGTACTCTTTCCCTGGGTTTTTGTTTCCCAGTTGCATTACTTTGCACTTCTTTGTGTTGAATCTCAGCTGCCATACATTTGACCATTCCTCCAACCTTGCCAAGTCCCTTTTCATCCTTTCTAACCAACCTTGTGTATCAACCCTGTTGCAGATCTTTGCGTCATCTGCAAAGAGACATACTTTCCCTTCCACTTCCTCTGTAATGTCACTTACAGTATAAAGACATTGAAAAGGACTGGCCCCAGTACTGAACCTTGCGGTACCCCACTAGTAACCCCTCCTTTCTTCACTGTGGACTCCGTTTACTATTGCCCGCTGTGTCCTGTTGTCCAGCCAGTGTTTTACCCAGGCTACCAGCCTGGGACCCACTCCCAGGCTAGCTAATTTGTTTATTAATCATTTGTGCGGGACTGTGTTAAATGTCTTGCTAAAGTCTAGGTAGGCCATGTCCACAGCCCTTCCCTGGTCTACTACTTTGGTCACCCAGTCAAAGAAATCAATTAGATTTGTTTGACATGACCTGCCTGCTGTGAATCCATGCTGCCTTGGGTCCTATGCCCCACTGGCCTCTAGGTACCCAAAAATTCTTTCCTTCAGAAATGATTCCATCATTTTCGCTACCACTGAGGTCAAACTGACAGGTCTCTAGTTTCCTGCCTCTGTCTTGCTCCAACTTTTGTGAAGGGGAATCACATCCACCTTCCTCCAGTCCTCAGGTACCACACCATCCTTCCATGATTTATTAAAAAGGGTAGCCAGCGGTGTTACTAGTTCTTCCCTTAGTTCTTTGAGAATTCTGGGGTAAATCCCATCAGGCCCCATAGCTTTATCCATATTCAGTTTTAAGAGTTCTTTCAGAACCCTTTCTTCTGTGAAAGGACTGATATCAACCCACTATCCAGAGCGCTTCTATTGACTGGATTAGGTATCGCCCCCTGCTTTTCCATTGTGAATACTGAGCAGAAGTATTCATTCAGTATCCCTGCTTTTTCACTGTCGCTCTCTGCCCATCCACCTTCCTCTTTATTCAGCCTCAGTATCCCTACCTTAGTCTTTCTTTGCATCCTAATGTACCTATAAAAGTTTTTATCCCCCTTCTTAACCGAGTTGGCTATCTTTTCCTCGGTTTGTGCCTTTGCTATTCTGACTGCCTTCCTCGCTTCCTTCTGCTTTAACTGGTACAGTTCTCTGTCCTGCTCCTTCTGTGTTTCCTTATACTCCCTGAATGCTATCATTTTCCTCTGTACCTTCCCCACCACTTCTTTGAGAACCATAGTGTTTTTTTCTTTCTTTTTGATTTACTTGCTTCACACAAAGGCTTGTTGCCTCTGTGATGGCGATTTTGATGTTTTCCCATTGTTGCTCCACCCCATCTTCTTGCCTGTCTGCTAGTGCTTTTCTGAGGCACTGTCCCATTTTAACAAAATCAGCCCTCCTGAAGTCCAGTACCTTCACTTTTGTATGGCTTGACTCTACAGCTAAGTTTATCGTGAACCACACTGTTTGGTGGTCGCTTGTTCCCAGATGGCTATCCACTTCAAGATCTGAGATCCTCTCTCCATCCCCATTTGAGAGTACCAGGTCTAAGATTGCTCCTTCCCGAGTGGGTTCCAAAACTAGCTGTCTGAGGCATGCCTCTTGTAGAGCATTGAGAATGGCCCTGCTCTTGGATGTGGCTGCAGCAAAGGTGCTCCAGTTAACATCTGGCATATTCAGGTCCCCCATTCGCAATATCTCCCCTTTCTCTTCCATCCCAAGGATGCCTTCTATCATTTCCTTGTCCATTTCCTCCCCCTGAGATGGGGGTCTGCATACAACCCCTGTGCAGATTGTGGTGCCATTTTCTGTCTCCAGGGTGACCCACAGTGCCTCCTCTCCTTCCTATTACCCTTTAGTTCTGTTGCTTTGATCCCTTGCCTTACATAGAGAGCTCCTCCTCCTCCTCTTCTTCACCCCTCTCTGTCCCTCCTGTAGATAGTGTACCTTGTATGTTGACATCCCAGTCATGGTTCTCTGTGTACCATGTTCCTGTGACTGCCATGATATCCAGGCATCCCTCTTCCATCAAGGTCACCATTTCGGGGAGCTTTTTACCTAGACTACGGGCATTGGTACTCATTACCCTCCATTTTTTTATGGCTTTATTTCTTTTTGCCCATCCCTGTCCTTACTGCCTTTGTCTTTTTCTCCATTTGCTCATGCCCTTCTCCCTATCGACTGCTCTTTCTTGGTGTTTATCTCACTAACTACCCTGATTTTTTGGGGTGGCTAGGATTTCCCTTCTCCTTTTCACTGCCTCTCCCCTTGGCTAGTTTAAAAGCTTGCCAATGAAGCATTTAAACCTATCACCTAGGATCCTGGTTCCCCTCCTGGATAGATGCAAACCATCGTGCCTGTATAGGCCTGCATCCCTCCAGGTGGAGTCCCAGTCCCCAATGAAGCCAAATCCCTGAGCTCTGCACCAGTTTTTCAACCAGTCATGGAATCCCATGGTGCAGAGTATGCCCTAGCCTCATCCATGCCAAAGACAGGTAGCGCTTCCGAGTAAGTTATCGTGTGTGCTACTTGTCTAAGGCCCCTCCCCAACTCCACAAACTCCTGTTGCACTGCTCTGATCCCATTCTCAGCCAGGTCATTTGTTCCTAGGTGGATAATGACATCCAGCTCACTCCCCCTTGCAGCTGCTCCCACGATCCTGAGGATTCATTTCCTGTCCCTCAGTCATGGCCCCTGGCAGGCACCATACCTCCATTTCCCTTCCCTCCCCCAGTTCTAGCCCCTGACAATTGAGTCCCCCACCAGGAGTTATTTCCTTCCCCATGGGGTCCTGTGCCACCCTCCTGTGGGCCTCCATTGTGGAGGTTCCCACCATCCTCCTTGGTCTCCACTGCAGGTGCCTCCATGGAGGAACCATGCTCCACCAGAGTAGCAAATGAATTGTGGAGAGGCACAACTGAAGGGATGTGCCTCTGTTCCACCACCCTTACCCTCCCTGAACCCACCGTGGTCCAACCACTCCTCTTTCTTGGCAACCTCTGAGGTAGTGGCAGTGGCCTGGGTGGTCCCTGGGTGGGGTAGCTGGCTTCCCGATCCTTGACAGGTCAGCATGGAGACGAACAACCTCCTCCCTCAAACCAGAGAGGTGCCTTCAAATAGGGCAGCATATGCATCTCCAGAATGTCTCCCGGAGACTGCTGCTCCACAGCCAGTGCATTGCACCACTCCCCACATGTCTGTGTCCCTTCCTGTTACAGATGCATTTCTTTTTTTTTGTTCTTGTTTTAGTGTGTGCAAGCTTGTGAGTGTTTCTACCTCCTATTCAGTGTGATGTGCCTTTAAGGATGTGAACAGGTGCATGTTGTTAGCAATTTTGGGGACGTGGTGTCAGAACCCCTGTTATAAAGGAAGTTATGCACTTGGAGCTGGTGGGGTGACAGGCAGAGTGGGTGGGAGTAAACCTATGCCCTCAGAAACAATCAACTACAACTCTGACTCTCCACCCCGGGAGTGCCTTCCTTCCTTTCAGACATCTATTTCACAGAGGTTAAGTAACAGGTCTAAACACAAATGACTGCAAATATCTCCCAGCTACGGTTCCTCCCTGGCAAATTAAAGTTAAACTAAGAAAAGTCAACCCCAAAAATAGAATCAATACTAGTTACTTCCAGAGGTCCGAAAAGTAATAATTCAATTCAGTGTAGTCCAGAAAATAACCCCCTTGATTTAAGGAAGCTTCAGATGGTTTCTCTCTCTCTCTCTCTGTCTCAGCAGACAGAGACCACAAACACCTCCTGTTTTAAATCCACAGTTCATCTAGGCCCCTTTCAGCCCCTTCCCTTAACACATGGACACAGATAGCATATGGGAAGTTATTAAAAGAGGGCCTTTGGAGGCTACTAGGGCCTGCACTAAGGTCAGGCGCAAGGCTGGGGGAACCAGGAAACCATGCTGATGGACCAGGGAGGTACAAGACGTGTTATGGGGAAGGGGGCTTACAGGTGATACAAGTGAACGCATGGGGTTAAGGACAAGAAGGAGTATGATAACATATCCAAAAGGGTGACCAGGGAGGTGAGATTGGCCAAGGCTAGGGTGGAGCAGAAGTTGGCTCAGGAGGTGATAAAAGTTTCTTTAGGTATATCAGGGAAAGGAGGAAAGTGAAGGGGCAGATTAGCAAGTTAATGACAGGGATGGGGTGGGTTGAGAAGGCCGGGGAGCAGGCTGAGATACTGAATGATTACTTTGCCTCAGTCTTCACTGAAAACAATGATGGGACTATACCTTACGGGGAGGGGTCAGAGTCGAGGAAGGGGGGGGGCACCTCATGGGGGAGGGGGGTCAGTTTTGAAGATAGGGGAGGTAATGGACGGTGAAATTCCCACTGGTAGGGTATGGGAAGCCCTCAGGTCCCTAAAAACAGATAGGGCACTGGGTCTGGATGGCCTGCATTCCAAGGTGCTAAAGGACATGGCAGATGTACTGGCTGACCTCTTTAGCTCCTCCATATGGACGGGGTGTGTGCCTCAGGATTGGAGGATGGCTCATGTCATGCCCATCCACAAAGGAGGGCTGCAGGAGGAGCCAGGCAATTACAGATCTGTCAGCCTGACGTCCATGGTAGGAAAAATCATGGAAGCCATTTTGAAGGAGAGGCTGGATGAGTTCCAAGGGGCAGGGGGCCATTTGAATGATCACTAGCATGGCTTTGTGCACGGCAGATTGTGTCAGAGTAACCCTGTGGAGTTCTATGATTGGGTGACCAGAGCACTGGACCAGGGTAGGCCAGTGGATGTCCTCCTTCTGGACTTCAGCAATGCATTTGACTAGGTGTCACATCTCGGTTTGAGGGATAAATTGGAGGGATTGGGGGTGGGGAAGAAGATGGTTAGGTGGATAGGAAACTGGCTAACTGAGCAGTGGCAGAGGGTTATAGTTGGGGTCTGGTCTCCTCTCCTAAGAGGGTCAACAGTGGGGTTCCACAAGGGTCGATGCTGGGACCACTCCTGTTTGATGCTTACATCTCTGACATCAGAAGAGGTACCAGCAGTGAGATGAGCCTCTTTGCTGATGACTCCAAGCTGGGGACAGTGGTGGATGGGGTGGAGGGCAGAAAGGCCCTTCAGGAGGACCTGGAGATCCTTGAGCAGTGGTCTCACAATTGAGGGCTGAAGTTTAATGCTAGGAACTGTAGGGTTCTCCACTTGAGGCTTAGAAATGCATCTCAAGAATACTTACTGGGGGGGAGAAACTGCAGGTTACATATTGGGAGAAGGACCTGGAGGGGGTGGTGGATGCCAAAGTGAATAACTCTGAATAGTGCAGGAGGGCGGCAGCCCAAGTAAATAAGATGCTGGGGTGCACTGCATGACGGATAACTTCCAGGGAGTGGGAGGTGATTCTCCCTCTGTGTAACTATCTGATCAGACCACACCTTGAATACTGTGTGCAGTTTTGGTGACCCCACTTGGTAAAGGACATTGCACTCATTGAAAAGGTCCAAAGGAGGGTGACCAGGATGTTACAGGGGCTGTGGAAAAGTCCTATGAGGAGAGACTCAGGGAGCTTAACTTGTACTCCATGAAGGACAGGAGGGACAGAGGGGATATGACTGAGGTTTTTAAATACCTTAAGGGGGTAAATAGGGCATGCCCTGATAGGATTTTCCAGCTGTGGGAGGAAGGGCCCACCGGGGGCATCACCAGAGGCTGGTAGGAGGGAAGCTCAGGGCTGATGCTAAGAGATGTTACTTCACTGAGAAGGTGGTGGAGCCATGGAATGTGTTGCCAAGGGAATTGGTGGAACTGAAAACAGTGGAGGGCTTCAGAAGGGGCTGGGACAGGTATGGGGGAAGATTAAACTGAGTAAAGCCAGAAATGGTGATGCACACCCCAATGGGGGAGGAGGGAAGGGAAGGGAAGGGAGGGCAGTGAAGGATGCATCTACCAGGTGCTGATCTTTGAGCAGACTAGATATATCTTTTGGCCTACTCTGATAGCATCTTAGTATGTTAGTATGTATAATGTGTGTAGAGGCAAAATATGGTGAAAGGTAAAAATTATTTAAATACAACTACAGGAAGGGGGGAATGGACCTTGAGAAAGGAGTTGTGAATATGCGAGGAGGTAGCATGATGGATGGGAGATGGGAGGGTGTTCCATATTTTTGGGAAGCAGTGTGAGAATGCAGTCTGCCCAACTGAGGTAGCCCTGGGTGGGATGGTTAAAGTGCAGTGGTTATGGTTTCTGAGTGAGAAGAAGGCAGTTTGATGGAAATTGAGGAGGACAGATACAGAGAGAGGGAGTGAAACCAGATTTCAGCAAGAAAATTATCACAGTGGATATGGCACCTGTTGGCTAGAGATGGAAGAGAGAGAGTGAGAGTGAGAGATTGGTAGAGGGTGAAGTGATAGGTAAGGGGATGACAGTCAAGAGAGAAATAGCAGAAAGGGTAAAAAAGAGGGTCCAGTCTAAGTAGGGAAAATTTGGGAGTAACACTGTAGACAACATCTCCATAGTCAAAAATAGGTAGTATTATTTTCTGGACCAGGGCGCAGCGCACCTGCACAGGAATACAATCATGATTTCTGTATAAAGCACCCAGTTTAGGGTGCAGCTTTTTGTGGATGTCATTAATATGTTCAGAAAAGGTGAGGCATTGGCTGGCCCAGTGGTGCTGAGGGCTGAGGCGCAGGGCAGCTTACCTCTCACCATGCCGGCGATGCATGGAGGCAGTATGGCGTAGTGGTTAAGAGCACTGAGCTGCAAACCTGGAGACCTGGGTTTGAATCCCATCAGCTCCCACTTGCATACTGTGTGACCCTGAACAAGTCACTTAACTTCCTTGTACTCCCAGGTCACACCTGGAAACAAGATCTGGCTTAGTGTTCCTTTCCTGGTTAAACAATTTCCTCTTTCCCTTTCCCTTTCCATGTTCGGGTATTGAGCATGGTCCACCAGGGGTAAGCCAGGGGGGAGGGCTTGGAGTGGATAGAGTGGCTGCCAAGCAGCTCTCCTCTCACAGATCAGGGAGGTCATCTCTCTCGGCCTTAGAACATCATCACATGGAAGCGTGATGGTGATGCAGGCAGAGAGGGAGGCAGGCACTAGGCCAGGGGTGGGAGGAGTGAAGTTGGCTGAGCCAAGGCATGCACGTGCCTCCATGCTCATGCCTGACCTTGACTGGGGTTCCAGGGACTAAGGGGACAGAAAAGCAAAAGATGCCAGTGGTGACGGCTGAATGATGCCCCCAGGCCGGCTCCGGTGATCCTGCCAGGAAGTGGGGTGGCCCTGAAGGGACCACGGATGTCCGGTACAGTTGGCTGGCACAAGTCACTGGCCTGCCAGAAGGAAATACTTGTATAAAAAGGAAAAGGTGAGGTGCTGGTCCA
The DNA here is from genome assembly GCA_016271365.2 of Neoceratodus forsteri. Classification (NCBI taxonomy): domain Eukaryota; kingdom Metazoa; phylum Chordata; order Ceratodontiformes; family Ceratodontidae; genus Neoceratodus; species Neoceratodus forsteri. Next base: position 337,203,161 of record CM028137.1, on the reverse strand, counting down.
GCCAGACCCCAAGGTACTTGAAGGAGGTTGGTCTCATGTAATGTCCCATCTGGGGTGTGGTAAGAAGGGAGGAAGGTTAGCCTGGAAAGTCTCTGCCTAGTGCCAAAGGTAACTAGGAGAAGACAGTCTTTTTGGCATTTAAAAATAGCATGGTTGAGCAAAACCAGAGCTGAACTTTGTCAAAGTCATGCAGAAGTTTTTTTGAAGCTACAGTGGAAGGGGAAGGGCCAGTTGCAAACAGAACAGTATCATCAGCTTACATATGGATGGAGATGAGAGGACAGGCTGAGGGGAGGTCATTTAGGAAGACTGAGAAAAGTAGAGGGCCCAACAAAGAGCCATGTGGAGCACCAGTGTGGATGGGAAGAGAAGGGGACGTTGCATTGCTAATTCAAACTGATTATGTTCTCCCCACTAGGTAGGAATAAAACCAACTGGTGACTGCATTAGAGATACCAGCAGCAGTGAGTTTAGGAAGCAGAAGGGAGTGAGGGATCATACTGAATGCCTTAGCTAGATTGATAAAGATAGCAGAGATGATGATGCCCTGGTTCATCCCAGTGAGTATGGAATCAAGATGGAGGAGGTGGTGGAGTGGTGTTTACGGAAACCAGACTGGTAAGGCTTAAAGAAAGAGGAGTAATCAAGGTAAGCAGAGAGTTGGGATAGAACAATGCATTCCCAAAAGCAAGATAGAGGAGCAAAGGGATAGGCTGAAGTGGTTTCGGGGGATCACCTCCTTTAGCAAGTGGAATAACAGTAGCATGTTTCCATAAGAGAAGGACAGCAAGCATGAAAGGTAGATTTAGTAAAGAAGCAAGGGGAGTAGCAATGGCAGGAGAAGAGAGATAAAGGATTCTGGAGTCAAGACTGGAGGGGCACTTACCCTTAGTAGGATTTAGGGCCAGAAGAGCATTTAGAGCTTCAGATGGGGATATAGCAGTGAAAAGGAAAGAGAGCAATAAGGGGGAAATCGAGTGAGAGGGATCAAGGGGTAGGACAGAGCTGAGAAAGGAGGGAGAGTGGAGAGAAGATAAGAGATGCAAGAGGTTAAACAACTTGTTAAACTCAATGGCAACAGGGAGGGGGGATTAGCTAGGGAGACATCCCTCACTTTCAGAACAGGAGGTGGGGGATGGGATTCAGGTGAGAACAAAATGTGAACTACCTTCCAGAAATTAGATGAGTGGTTGATATTAGAATTGAATATGGATGAGAAGTTTTCAGCCTTGGCCAGTCTAGTTGCCCTGGTGCAGGTATTTCTGAGAGTGCAGTACTTTTTGATGGCTATAGGGGAGTTGGAAAGTTTGTGTAACTTTCAAGCCTGATCTCTGGCTCATAGACATGCTATCAATTCCGCCAAGACCCAAGGGAGGTGAGAATCACAGATACGGGTACGTCTCGGTGGGGGGGGGACATGGTGATCCCAGATAATGAGTAACTTGGAACTAAAATAGTCCAGGGCAGAGTCAGTGGAGGATGACCAGGAGATAGGGGACCAATCAGTGTTAGCCAGGTCATTTAGAACAGCGGTCAAATCCAAAGATTTAAATGAGTGGCTCAGTAGAATTTTCAGGGGGGCTTTTGAGCAATGGATTTTACGGACAGTGGAAACCAAGTGATGATCATTTAGGGCATTATGTAGTAAGCCAGCAGCAATAATGCGATGAGGCTGGGAGATGAGATCCCAGTCGATTAGGGAATGATTAAGGGATTTGGAGTTTATTCTGGTGGGTTTCTTTATTAGCTGAGTTAGGTTAAGCAAAGCAATTTCATTACATTTTTTTTTATAATAGAACGAAAGCCAGTTCAAATTAAAATCACTCAGAATATGCAGTTCCCCCAGAAGAGGAATAAGACTGTAAAGTGAACAGTTGTGTTGTGAGAGAGGATGGAGAGAGACTAGGGCAGCAGTAAATTCCAGCTACAAAAATGGGTAAGGAGCAAGGGAGGGAGACCTTTATTAGGAGTAATTAATTGGCCTTTGGGAGGGAAGTTGCAAGTATTGGGGTAAATTGGATGGTGGAGGCAATATACATAGCAATGTCACCAGCTCTGGTGGTACTGTCCTGGCAGAGGAGGAAGTAACCTGATATTGAGACGCCTGCATCAGAAATATTGGATTTCAGCCAAGATTCAGTAGTGAATAGAATGTCAGAGAGACAGGTCTAAGGCTAATGACTGCAGCTAAATAAGTATAGGGAGGAAGTTGTGAGAGCCAAGAGAGGAAAAGGGGGGGTGAAAACTTAATAGCGAGTAAGCTAGCATGGAAACAAGGGGAGAGGATAGTTGGCCCAGGAGGCCAGGAGTTGTGGGAGCAAAGAAAGGAAGCTGGGGGGGGTGGGGGGTAAGGGAAGAAGAGAGCAATAGTGGGGATACAGAGTGGGGGTGGGAGTGAAGAGGGAGGATAGGAGGGGAAAAATAAAGGGTGGAAAGGATGTTAAGGTGAAAAAAGAGGAAGCAAACAAAATTGTTTAAGAAGCATGATTTAGGAAGGACAGGGACAGAACAATTAAAATTAGGAGCAGGGATGCAGAAGTAAAAAGACTAAAAATGCCCCTAGCAGCAGATCTTATAACGAGTTAATGGTAATGTGAGGTGATAGTTACAGAGGGTGTCATGAAGGGATATAGAAAGAATTTAGGAGGAGGAACTCCGGCTGGATTGTATGGCGTAGTGGAGTAGAGCAGTTATCTCAAAAAGGAGACAGCACCAAGGGTCAGCAGTTCAAGACTCATACAGGGATAGAGCTGGAGCTGGAGCTGGAGCTGGGGGGGGGAACAAACAACACAAAAGGTGATTATAGTAGGCAGAGGGGTATGCTAAAATGTTACCACTCATAATGTGGAGCAATAGCAACCCCTACTGGTCAGGCAAGATAGTCTGCCAATGGGAAGTGTGGGTGATAGGAAAAAAACAGGACATGTGACTAGATCACATGGATAGAGCAACCTATAAGGCAAATGCTCACCTAGGGTGGGTGGGTGAGAGGTGGGTGGACAACTGCTATGCTATAAGCCTAAGTGCTATCATAGGACACCCCCAGTACTGCAGTGTTAGCATTTGATGGGAGTCTAAGACATCACGTGGACCACTCCCATGTACTGTAGTGTCAGCACTGGATATAAGCCCAATCACAGCACAGGACACCGGCACTATTGCAGTGTCATCACTGGATATGAGTTTAGTTGCCAGAGTGGGACACCTCCAGCAGTGCAGCATTGGATATGAACTCAAGCCCCAGCATGGGACATCTTCAGTACTGCAGTGCCTCTCACAACTCCCTCACTCTTTACTCAGGAAGTTTTCTCCCCACACTTTAAAGCTCAGCATTACTTTGTTCCCCTTGCTAGCAGGGGATATTGAACATAATCCTGGCCCAGTGGAAGGATATAGTACCAAACATGCTTGTTAGCCAAAAAAGCACTTCTTGGCCTCCTACCCTTTGGAACCAGCAACCTCCTAAGCCCCCATTGCAGCTCCCAGTACACCCGAAGCTCTGCCCACCAATCTCTGCATGTTTCTAGGTGCAGGACATCTCAAGGGCAGTGCTCATTTTCTTACAGAGCATCACTTGGTTTCAATGCTCTTCCCAGAGAAATCTCGGCCATACCAAACCTTGGCCATTTCAAGCATATGCTCCATCAGCATCTTATGGCTAACAGTTCCTATGACTGCTTCACCTAATACCTCCACCAGCTGTCATGCTTCATCCAACCCCTTTCCCTCTTCCCAAAGCATTACCTTCTCTGCCCTTACTCTCCACTCCACATTTATCTTCTCACATCCAGACAAGGCCTACTGGCTGCTTACTCCCCTCATCTCTCTCTTCTGTACCTCTGTCCCTCTGCTTCAACTCCCATTCTAAAACTTTAGTTATGTATAAAAATAATGTACTAAAATGACTGATCAAATCAAGCCTTTGTCTTACCACCTATGTATATTTGCTCACCCTCTCCCACTGACGTGGAACCTTTGTAAATGAGCGCCTTGCACTCAAAGGTATTGTGATCAAAAAATAAATGAATAAATAAATAAATAAATAAATAAAGTGCTGGGTATAATCTCAAAATCCCAGCATAGGACACCCCCTGTACTAGTGTCAGGTTTTGATACGAGTCGAAGTCCCACCATGGGACACCACCTTGTGTTGCAGTGTCAGCACTGGATATGCGTCCACATCCCAGTGCTGGAAACCCCCAGTGCTGTAGTGTTAGCACTGGATATATAAGCCCAAGTCACAGGGATAGACACCCCCAGTACTATGGTGCCAGCTTTGGATATGAGCTCAAGTTGCAGCATTGGACAGCCCGTTTACTGAAGTGGCAGTATTGGATATGAGCCTAAGTGCCAGCGTGGGACACCTCCATTACTGGTATGGAGCCAAGAAAATGTAATCAGCAAGGACATGGTACAGGTGGTGGTCCCCTCCTGGGTCCCTTCCCTCCTGATCCTTATGCAAAAGCACCCAAAGGAATCAGTTCTGATGGCTCTGTTACCCTCTGCTCCACCTTTTTTCTGTCTCTCCCCCCTCCTCAGCTGTTACCTCCAGGGGTGAGTGTTGGGGGCAGGATCTCCTTGCATGTGAAACAATGGCAGGAGATCAGTACAGATGAGTGGATTCTGGAGATAATTTCAAGGTGACATGCTCTGGATTTGTTGCAGATTCCTCCAGATCATCCTCTACCTCCTTCTTTTTATCCTTTGGGACATATATCCCTTCTGAAAAAAGAATTTGAACTTTGTTTCAAAAACGTGCCATGGAGCCGGTTCCTCCTCAGGAGAGAAACTAAAGGTTCTATTCCAGATGCTTCCTAGTCCTGAAATGGACAGGTGATCTGCATCCTGTGTTAGATCTCAGGGATTTCAACCTAGACATCGAATATGAAAACGTTTGCATGGTATCCCTGCAAGCTCTGATTCCCCTACTGCAAACAGTGGACTGTCTCTGTTCTCTAGACTTGAAGGGTGCATACCTTCATATAAAGATCAGGAAATCCCACAGGCAATACCTCTGCTTTATGCTGGAGGACAAACACTGTCAGTTCAAGATATTGCCCTTTGGCTTATCCTCTGTGCCACAATCCTTACCAAATGCTTGGCAGTAGTTGTAGCAGCCCCTTGCAGGGAGGGCCTGTGTGGTTTCCCTTATCTAGACAACTGGCTTCTAAAGACCAGTTCCAGGGAAGCTATGTTACATACCCTGTGTCGGACATGCCAGTTGTTCAATGACTTGGGGGTCACAGTAAACGTGCCAAAGTCTGTGTTGACTCTGTTCCAAAGACTACAGTACATAGGGGCCGTCTTGGACATGAAGAAGAGATGTGCTTTCCTGTCACAGAACAGGGCAGACACTCTGATTGCTCAGGCACACGTGGTACACAGGAGCCATTACATCTATGCATGAACAATGTTATGTCTCCTGGCCCTCATGGCTGTGGCCATGACTGTGCCACTGTCATGTCTTCATATGAAGATACCTCAGTTCACACAGCTTCCAGTGGGATTAGTTGAAGGATGAGCTGGACCAAATGGTTCTCATCACACCTCCTCTTTGCAGAGCATTGTTATCATGGATGGATCATGAAAACCTACTGAAGGGCATTCCATTCCTTGTACCAGCTCCTGTACAGATCTTCACCACGAATGCCTTGGGCTCCAGCTGGGATGCTCATCTCGGCCCTTACCAGACACAGGAGTCATAGACCAAGGTGGAGATTGAGCTGCACTTAAATGTCCTGGAAATGTGGTCTGTCCTGTACAGCTGTCAGACCTTTCAGAACCATCTCTGCCCCGGTCCTCTGCTAATCCAAATGGACAATGTCAGTGGGATGCATTACATCAACAAACAAGGGGGCACTCACTGCTAAACCATATGCAGGGAAGCAATGAGAGTATAGTAGTGGGCTCTGCCTCACAGCCTTCAGCTGTTGGCTGTGCTTCTCCCAGGTCTCCAAAATGTGTCAGCAGACAAGTTAAGCGGGTCCCAGTCAATGGTTCATGAATGGAAACTGCTGACCTCCATGGTAAATGATCTCTTCCCAAGATGGGGTAATCCAGAGCTGGACCTTTTTTGCATCCCTACTCAACACAAAGCTGCTACGTTTCTGCTTGCATGCTCCAGCACCTGGAGTTTTTTGCAAGACGCGTTCTGCCTCCCCTGGAAGGGGAAATTCCTATACACATTACCCCCATTCCTCTAATATCATGTTTGTTTCAAATTAAATCATGTTAATTTATAAAAAAGCGCAATTCCTTGTGATTAATGCACTTATACAGGATAAAAACCATCAGACAATAAATTTAAGTACTCACTAATCAATTTTAAAGATTAAAGTAATTAAAAACCATGAGGTCAATTCCAAGACAAATGGCGTAACTTGCACGTGGTTGTGAGTTACGCCATTCGCCCCTATGCCAGGGACCCTATGCCACATTCCAAGAGTGGCAGAGTTCTGGCACATATGACATCTGGGATATGCCATGTGTGGGCTACCACCACATGCATGGTGTATTGCAGCTACATGTCACAACTCGCGGCCGGCAACAGGCTGCCCCCCCCACCCCGGACCACCTCGGCACACACCAGGGGACGTGATGGGGCAGGAAAGACAGCATAGGCATCCGGGGGTGCCCACCAGAAATAGACACCTGGGGTCCCAGATGATCAGGGGATTGGGGGGGCAGCAGTATGCTTGAGGGGGCTTGCGGGACAGTATGGCGCCGTTGCCACAATGCTGCTTGGTGGCATCCGATAGTGCCAGCTGTCGGATGCCACTTAAGACAGGTAGGGGCTGCTGTAACAATGCTATGCCAGTTCACCTTTTGGAATGGCACTTGCAGGTTACAACAGCTGCCCTCCTAGAACTGGGCTAAGTTGCTGTAGCAACCCGCACTTGCACCAGGCGTTGCGAGCTGCAGCGTAACGGGTGGTGTAACCCACGGTTGTCACAGCCCGCATCCGCCATGGTGCAAGTTGCCACTTGGAATTCCATCTGGCGTACTGCATGGTGTAAGTTACAGGATATGGCAAGGGGTTTGGCGTATCTCGCCTTATGCCGGAGTAGCCCTTCTTGGAATCAGGCCCCCTATGTCAGCAGATTTAAAGAGATTCATGAAAGGCTAAGCCAAATAAATAAGTCTTAAGGGCAGACTTAAAGTTCCCGATGGTCAGGCACTCTCTCACCCGATAAGGTAGAGAGTTCCACAGCATAGGGGCCCCAAAAGAGCAGGCCCCAGAGGTGCTAAGTCAGACCCTGGAAACCTCTAGCAATCCCTCATTGGCAGAGCAGAGGGGGTGGTAGGGACAAAGGTGCTCTTGCAAGTACTGGGGTCCCTGACTATGTAGGGCATTATAGGTCAGTAAGCTGACATTAAAGGTGATTTGCCACTAAACTGACAGCCAGTGCAGGCTGCGGAGCACAGGCATGACATGGCATGATCTTGATAAACCAGTCAACAACCTGGCCACTGCATTCTGCACTAGCTGCAAGCGACGTGCATCACTCCCAGAAGCCCTAGGTAAAGGGCATTGCAGTAGTCATGGCAGGAGGTCACGAAGGCATGGACCAATGTAGGAAGATCGCCAGGTGGGACCAAGTGCCTTATCCAGGTGATATTCCTCAGGTGGTAATACAGAGGGTTCTGCTCACACTACAGGTGGAGAATGTCACTGTCACCCTCATTGCTCCATTCTGGCTTTGCCAGAGTTCGTTTCCACTCCTTCAGCATCTGGCAGTGGAGCCTCCTGTGCTTCTATGTCTCTTTTTGGGTCTGTTGCCACAAGGAAAGTGGACTCTGGTCTATTTGCACCTGAAGTTCATAAATCTGCCTGCATGGCTCCTGAAACATAGCCATCACATGTTTTGGATATCCCCTATGGTTGCTGATGTCCTGCTTGTGGCTAGGAAGCCCTCTACCAGACATACAGTTCTTATTCCCAGAAATGAAAGTGTTTCACTTTGTGGTCTGTTCCCCAGAATATGGACCCTTGTACATGTCCTGTGAATTCTGTGTTGGAATACTTGCTTTTGCTGTCTGACTCTGGCCTGCAGTACGCAAGGACATAGACAGGACGGAAGCAGTCCAGAGGAGGGCAACTAAAATGGTGCAGGGTTTGCAGCAGAAACCATATGAAGAGAGACTGAGAGAGCATAATAAGTATACTCTTGATGAAAGGAGGGACAGGGGGGGACATGATAGAAACTTTACAGTACCTCAAGGGAATCAACAAAGTCCAGGAGGGTAGCATCTTTCAGAAAAAGAGATGTGTAAGAACAAGGAGGCACAATTTAAAGATAGAGGGGATATGGCTCAGGGGTAATGTGAGGAATTTGTTTTTCACGGAGAGAGTTGTGGATACATGGAACCGCCTTCCTGAGGAGGTCGTTGGGTCTAAAACAGTTGGGGAATTCAAACATGCATGGAACAGACATAAGGCAATTATAGTGGAGGGTTGCAGAAAGTAGGCTGTTGGTTAACTAGAATCTGCAGCTTATCCAGTAGGTAGGGAAATGGGCAGACTGGGTGGGCCAAGTGGTCCTTATCTGCCGTCAAAGTCTATGTTTCTATGTGTATCTCTTTCCTCTATACCCTTTCCCTTCCCTCTTTTGAATTCTATTTGCTCCACCATATTAGCCCCTCCCTCCCCTCTTCAAGGGTTATTCTGCCTCCCTGCACTAGTTCCAGGGAGAGAAGCACTACTCGGTTACTCAGTGTTTTAAACAAGAAGGCAAAGCCCATCGAGAGTGTCTCCCATGCCTAGTGGGTGAAATAGATGTTATATATTCCGGCCCAATTTAGTTGTTTATCCAGTTGATTTTTTAAATTTAGAAAGGTTTTTACGTCAATCACCACCTGTGGTAATAAATTCTGGGCCTTTGCAGCCCTTATAGTAAAGAAACAATCTATCTTGCATGTATTTACTCTCTGTATATGGAGCTGCTTATTATGGCTACTAGTTTTGATATTCGTTACTGCATATTTGTATTCACATTGTGCTGCTAATTCACTGTCATTCAGTATTTTAAAAAGTTGCAGCAAGTCCCCCCTTGCTCTTCTGTCCTCTAGTCTAGCTAAGCCCGTCCTTTGAAGTCTTATCTCATACAGCAGATTTCTTAGAGATGGTATTAACTTTTATATTATTAACAAAAGCAAATAAATAAAATGAATTAACTTAGTTGCTTTTCGCTGTACCGACTCCAACAACTTTACTGTATGTCCCCAATATGCTCGGGGCTCCATAAAGGGGAATTTGAGTCAGGTATGGTCTAATATATGTTCTGTATAAAGGAATGATAAAGGATTGCTTTCTGTTTATGAATGCCGTTTAATTTTGTTTAGTAGTGAATTTGCAGTCTATGGAATTATTTTGCAGTGGTCTCGGATGTTAAATTATTATTTACTAATATGCATAAATCTCTCTCTTTTACTGATGATTTTAACATTTGGTTATTTAGGCTGTACAAATAGTTATGCTTTTTTGCTCTAAAATGGAGTAAGACACATTTATCATAATTTAACTTTATTTTGTTTGTTGTGCATCAATGTTCAATCATTTCCAGGTCTTTACAGATTGTCAGATGTATTTCAACAGAGTCCACTTCACCCCAATTTAGTATCATCTGAGAATTTGTGATGGTATTATTTGTTATCATTATTAATTTTATTTATTTATTTAAGAGTTTTACCAGGAAGGCATGCTGAGTGTCATCCACTCAATTCCAGATGCGTCCTGGGGAAGGGGAAGCAGAAGAGTATACAATGCAATAGACAGCAGGAATACAGTGCAATAAAACAAATACACAAGGCAGCTACAGTACATTAGGCTGCAGAGCCGCTCCCAAAATGGTTACAAAGCAGATGGTAGATCAGAGTAAATGTAGTCGAGTTAGCACTACAACTGATTAATCAAGACTAAGTGCCTGGCATACTTATTAATTAAATACCTATTTGAGGTGCTGACTGGAGGCCCCAAGCCAACGGGTGGATGGGCACGGCCAGATGGGAATGAGCTAGGTGCATGAGCAAGTGGGGGAGACATGCACCTTGAGAAGATGGTTTAGATGCTGAGTACTGACTACATACCGAATGTCGGCCGGCAGGGAGTTCCACAGTTTGGGCATCCGGAAGCTGAATGCAGCTTGACCTATTGATGTGGTCATGCGTGGAACATGAAGGAGCCTGGAATCTGTGTTCCTGAGTGTGTAGGCAGAGGGAGGCTGGACAGAGAAGGCAGACTCAAGGTATGAGGGAAGGGACTGTGCTCAGAATTTAGCTGTAACCCTGGCGCAGTGGACCTGTCTCCAATTCTGTAGTGATGACAGGTCAAGTTACTTGTACAGGATGCAGTGGTGTGTCATGGGTGGGCAGTTAAGGGCAAAATGGCAGAATGAATGGAAGAGGGGGTCTAGTCTGGTTAAGATTGACTTAGGGGCCCTGCTGTAGACTACTTCCCCATAGTCAATAAATGGAAGGATCATTTTCTGAAAGATTGCTTTGCGGGTTGGCAAAGGTAGACAGACCTTGTTTCGGTAGACTGCTCCCAGTTTGGGATGAAGCTTTTTGTGCAGTGAGTTGATATGGCTGGAAAAGTCGAGGTGCTGGTCAAGACATACCCCGAGGTATCTGAAGGAGGTGCAATCCTCCAAGGGAGTCCCGTCAATGGTGTGGAAAGTGGGGGTTGAGGAGAGACGAGAGAGCCATTGTCGCATCCCAAAGGTTAGTGAGACAGTTTTCTTTGGATTAAGAAAAAGCTGGTTTGAGTGAAACCAAAGCTGAACAGCACTGAAGTCCTCCTGGAGTCTAATGGCTGCAGCAGAGGTGGAGGGACTTGATGCAAACATTACAGTGTCATCAGCATACATGTGGATGAATGTGTTTGTGCAAGCTCAGGGCAGGTCATTTAGAAAAATGGAAAACAGTAACGGGCCAAGGACTGAGCCCTGTGGGACCCCGGAGGTGACAGGGAGAAGGGCAGAAGTGCAGGAGCCTATTTTTACCACTTGTGACCTGCCTGCCATATAGGATTGGAACCAGCTGGTAACTGCTCCTGAAAGACCAGAGTGGGAGAGTTTGGACAGCAAAAGTGTTTGAGAGACGGTATCAAAGGCTTTGGCAAGGTCAATAAAAATGGCTGAGGTGGTGTGTCCATGTCCCATTCCAGTGAGGATGGCATCTGTGAGCCTTAGGAGTGAGGTGATGGTGGAGTGCAACTTCCTAAATCCAGCCTGGTATGGTGTGAATAAAGAGGAGGAGTCGAGAAAGGGGGCAAGTTGGGAGAGAACAAGGCACTCCTGTAGTTTGGCTGGGATGGGGAGTAGGGATTTGGGGCAGTAGTTACCCAGTGAGGAGGGGTCACTGTCTTTGGGGAGGGGGATGACGGTGGCATGCTTCCATTCAGATGGAATTTCAGCAAGCGAGAAGGAGAGTTTGAAGAGGGCAGCCAGAGTGGTGGAGATGGCAGGGGCAGATAGTTGGAGCATTTTGAAGTCCGGACCTGAGGGGCATTTGCCTTTGGAAGGGTTGAGAGCTTCCAGAGCTTTGAGCACTTCAGACGGAGTAACCGGGTGAATAGTGAAGCTGGAGGCCATGGAGGTGGGTGGACAGGAAGGGGGTGGGCTTGAGGGTGTGGAGGGAGGGAGGAGAGGAGGATAGGAGAGAGGACACACAGTTGGAGAAAAAGGTGTTGAAAACTGAGGCCACTGCACCTGGGTCCATGATGATGGAGCCTTCTACATTTAGTGCTGGGGTAGGGGTCTGATTAGGGGGGAGAAGAGTGAGTTTATTGTTTTCCAGAATTTTGCTGAGTGGTTTAAGTTAGTGTTGAAAGAGGCCTTGAAATAGTTGGCTTTAGCCTGCCGTAGGAGCGAAGTGCAGGAGTTAAGGAGTGAGTGGCAAAGTTGGGGAGCCGCCTTGGTGCCAGTAGACTTGTATGTTTTCCAGGCCTGATCCCTGGCATGAAGCCGGTCTATGACATTTGCTGTGACCCAGGGTAGGAGGGCACCCCTTACTCTTGTCCTTCTGAGTGGGACATAGTAGTCCCAGATGGCTAGAAATCTGGCCTTGAACAGCTCTAGGGCAGTATCGATGTTGTGTGCACGGGGGATGCAGGACCAATCAATGTGTGATAGGTCATTTAAGAGTGATCCCAGGTCGAGTGATTTGAAAGATCTGGTGAGCAGTGTACGAGGGGGTGGTGCTTTGGGCCAGAATATTTTCCTTACCATATAGATCATATGATGGTCACTTAAAGAGTCAGGAAGGAGACTGGCTTCAAGTATATGATGGGGTTGGGAGGTAAGGGCCCAATCTAAAAGGGAGTGGTTCAGCGATTTATGATTTAAGCATGTAGGTACAGATATTTGTTGTGCCATGTTTAGAGCATTTACCTGGCTATGTAGCTTAGAGTTTGTAGACAAGAGTCAGTTAAAATTGAAATCCCCAAGGATGTGTAGCTCACCCCCGATGCGATTGATTTTAGGGTGCCCAGGTGGTCCAGTATGGCGGGCATAGGGGTGTCTGGGGAGCAGTATGAGCCAACTATATATACTGGAACTGTGTGCAGTAGTGAGATTTTGATTAACAGGGAGTCTATGGATGGTGTGGGCAGGAGAAGCTGGATAGGGGTGAACTGGTGGTGAGAGGAGATGTACGTGGCAATGCCTCCCTCTCTTTTTTTACCCTAATGGTCATGCTGAATGATGGCATAGCCCGTGATAGCAATTTCTGCGTCCAGGTTGTGGGGCTTAAGCCAGGTTTTGGTAATTATCAGGATGTCTGGGCACAGTGTTAGTACAATTGGCTGTAGATTGGTGAGCTTGTTGAGGATGCTGCATATATTCAGGTGGGTTAATTAATCATTAATATCTTTTATGAATATAATGAAGAGTGTTGGTCCCAACACCAATCCCTGCCAGACCCCACTTGTGACCTCCCCCATTTTGGACAGACAGCCTCTGATTCTGACCCTCTGTGTCCTGTGTTCAAGCCAATTATGCACCCATGTTGTGATGATAGGGTTTAGACCTTATGTGATTAGTTTTGTGATTAACTCTTTGTGTGGCACTTCATTGAAAGCCTTACTGAAAGTCAAGTAATATGACATCCACTAGTTTGTTACTGTCGATACTTGCACTTACTGAGTTGTGCTACTTTCTTAGTTAAAAAGAAAGGGGCAGGGCTCTGCTAATTCAGCTTGAGCAAAACCAAAAGGTAGCAATCCAACCCAAAATATTGGGACAATATGGGACAATGTTCTTAAAAATATTGGAAAATATGGAACATTGGCCCTTAAAATGTGAGACGTCTCATGAGACATGCAGCTACCTGCTCAGAACACTGTGAAAATGAGTGTCTTTATGCAATGTTTAATTTTGATTTAGCAACATAGATTACTATGAATTTTGACTTTAAATACCAAGTTTATATTGTAAGACAGCACCTTCTCTAGGTGGGATGGAGCAACTATGAGTGACTAAATCAGGGACAGCACACCTAATGTGAGGTACTTTTCCAAGTTCTAAAACACTCCATAGTTTAAGAGATAAAACATGGCCCTCTCATGAAGCTTTCGGGGTAAGGTGCTATTTAAGGGTGTATGGCTGTGGTGTCCTAGTGTACGATTTACAATAAAGATTTAAGATATATTTTTCTCATAGCTTTTGTGGTGTCTGCACCATATGTTTGCTGTTTTTTGTTTTTATGACTTCAGCAGCAGTGAGCCTAGATAGTTTTAGAAAAACCATGATATCAACTGTGCTATTCTCTGGTTTCTTTTTTAGGACTGACATTCAAACTGGACCCTTCATCAGCTCACCCCCACCTAAACATTTCTCTTTCTGGTCTTCAAGTGACATACAATGAAGATCCTGCCTCCAATCCAGGCCTCTGTCACCATGATGATCAGTCAGACACCTTCTCAGCAGCATCAGAATCAGCAACATCATTCCTGAGTGAAAGTAGCACTTACTCTGGTACCAGGCCTGAAAGGTGGTTCTACAAGTCTGCAATGGTGTTAGCGGATGTCACTATCAAGAATGGTCTCTTCTACTGGGAAGTGGATGTCTGTAACAGTCATTTTTACAGAATAGGTGAGCAGAGCACTATTACAGGATGAATACCTTCCTTTATAATGTAAGAGGCATGTATTATGTGATTCAAAAGCTCAAGGACTAAAAAAAGAGCTTAGCCATTTTTATTTCAGACAGTGCTAAAAAATTTCAGAGAAACAAATGGGGAGGCCAACAAACCACATACACGAAGGGGGACAGGGGCTATATATTTAGGCATAAGAGTGTCACCTGGTGACCTGGATCCTCTGCAACACAGCCTCTGAGATAGATTCTTGGCAAGTAAAGATCCCAGACCGCTTTGCCAAAATTCAGAGGCCTATAAGCTGTTGGCCATACGGGAAAGATGGAGCCAGAATCTGTGCCCAAACAGCTTCATAGTTTTCTGATGCTAAACCGCAGGTCAGATATGCGTCAGAATAAATGAAAGCCAAACTGCTACCAAACAGAGTACCAGAGCCCACTGAGCTCTCAAGCCAGGCGGGGTGGCATCAGAAAAAAAGCAAAGGACCCCAGTATAGGGTGGAATTGAGTGAGGGTCAGGCAACCTGGGCACATGCCTTGGAAAAAACAAAGAGGAGCACAGTAATGCAATTAGAGGATAAATTTGTTCTGGTCCAACTCTGAGACAGTAAAGAATGCTTGCGAGATGGAAGCCAGTCTACCTGCATGCGTACTTGGTCCTAGCAACACACTGACATCCTCTGCATCAGAAGCACACACCTTCACTGAGCCTATAATTCATTTGCTTTCATCATCACTTGCTCTAAAAAATAGGACTACATTATCCCCATTCAGATCTACTCTAGTTAGCAGTCCATTTCAAAATATTGAGTCTAAAATGACATTTATTGTGTTCAAATCTTCAGGAAAGTGCACCAAATCACCACTCTGGTTTCATTTAACCACACACGGTGTATTTACACATGTGCTTAGTGGCCTGCTACTGTCTTGCCTCCGGCTCAAGAGCCGCATCGAAGTCACATTTGCATGACCCCTCTGAGTGCCAGCGCAAGCTGTGCTGGAGAGGGCCTGTGAGGTCAGGGGGACTTACTTTCGTTGCCATGGCAATCTGGTTAATGAAAGCCCAGCAGTTTGTTCAGCAGCTAGAAAACATTAAGTTTAACCCAGGTTTATTTTCTACCTATTGCAAAGTATGTGAACGGAACTTGCAACTGTGCAGAGATGTAATGTATCACACTGCTTGCTATTCATCAGAGCCAGATGGATAGCCACTATTTTTTTACTGAAAAATTTAAAATAAAAACAAAGAAAAGGTGTATTGATGATTAGGCAGCCCTAACAGTAATATGGTTTAGGACAATATGCTAATTTGTTGAAAGTAACCTCCACTTATTCCCTGTGATTGCTTTTAATCAAGTCATTCATGAATTGTAAGGGTTTTTAGAGAATCATGGCAGTGTTCGTGCTGTGGCAATGTGAGCGTTGCTGCCACTTCACATGGCAGATTATATCACTCACTTCGCAACATGTCCCAAACTCCACTGCGAGTCCAGGATAGGATTAGGTATTGACTTACCATGACTCGGTGAGTGTCCACACTGCCATGTTTGAACGCAGCAACTCCAGCACTTGGGTTGCTGCATTGCATATGTGACAGTGTAAACAGGCCTACAGTCTCACTATCTCTCTGTCTGTCTGCACCTGTGACCCATCCCTTTCATCTTCCTATAACAACAGACACATACTCAGTGGCCCAGATTTTCAAACTGCGCCATTCTGAGGCTCAAGCCCCAGCGCTGCTCAAAATAGTTGCGCAGGGGTGTGGCCGGGGTGATATTCAAAGAGTTGCGCAATAGAGCAACTCCTTTGAATATCACCCCCCAGCCACAGCACTTGCGCATGGCGCAGTGGAACTTGCGCCACCGCAAGTTGCCAGAGTTGAGCATTAAACTTGCGGTGGTGCAGGTACCATTGTGCCATGCTCAAATTTCCGATATTCAAAAGGTGACCTGCAAATGGGGCCATAATTTATGCAAGGCGCAGGGGGGGGCCATTTGCATCTATTTATGGCCCCATTTGCATGCCATTAGCATGTAGGTGTGCTGATCCCCGAGGACTTGCGCCTGGCCGCCCTGCCAGGCAGCAGCCATCGGGGAACAACGCACCCTGCAGCCCGATCACGGGCATTACAGTTACATGAACCCCCCCCACTGCCCACATCTCCCAAAGCCCGATCACGGGCATTACAGTTACATGAACTCCCCCCACCCACATCTCCCACAGCCCGATCGGGCATACAGTTATGAAACCCCCCCCACATCTCCCACAGCCCGATCGCGGGCAGAACGTGTATGAACCCCCAGTGCCGATCGCGGGCAGAATGTAACCCCCCAACCCGAATATCTCCTGGTGGTCCAGTGGACCGTAAAGCCCGATGCGGGCAGAATGTCACGTTACAACCCCACAAACATCTCCCTGGTGTCTGTGTCCCCCACCCACCCACGAAGCCCCTCCACCCGCTCCCCGCGGCCGGCGAGCGGACAGCATCCACCGCCTGCCGCCCCGCGCCGCCCGACTGACTGTCGGTAGGGCTGCAGCCCATTGGTGCAGAGCTACAGCCAATGGGCGTGCAGCCCATACCATCATGACAGTCCAGATTTGTGAATGAACATCATTCACAAATCTGGACTGTCATGTCTGATATGGGCTGCATGCCCATGGCACCAGCAACTGGCGGCATGCACTCACGAACAGTCGGTCAGTGGCGGCGGGCGGCAGGCGGGTGGGGATGCTGCCGCCGCGCCGCGGGGAGGAGCGGGTGGAGGGGCTTCGTGGGTGTGGGGGAACACTAGACACCAGGGAGATGTTTGGGGGTTGTAACGCGACATTCTGCCCTGATCGACACTGTGTGGGGGTTCATACATGTTCTGCCCGCGATCGGGCACTGGGGGTTCATACACGCTCTGCCGGCGATCGGGCTGTGGGAGATGTGGGAGGGGGTTCATGTAACTGTAATGCCCGCGATCGGGCTTCGGAGATGTGTGGGGGGTTCATGTAACTGTAATGCCCGTGATCGGGCTTGGAGATGTGTGGGTGGGGGGTTCATGTTACTTTATGCCCGATCGGGCTGGTGGGGGCACAGGGACCGAGTTGGGGCCAGCCAGGGTGGCAGCTGCTGTGTGCGCCTGCAATACAGCAGCTCACCTGTGGGTGGCCCTCAACTTGATCCTTTTTGGCTCAAGGTTGTGCAGGCGGCGCAGGTTGGGGTTGCATGCACAACTCTGCACAACCCGACTGAATATCTGGTTGCGCAGGTTACGCATGGTTCCTCCCCCTCCTGTTGAGCATGCATTCATTTGCATTGCTCTTTTGCTCAACCTGTTGTCAGTGGAGCAACTGCCTCCTGCTGAATATCGCAGAATGGTGCAATGTAGGACTTGCGCATGCGCAACCCTGTTGCGCATGGAGCAACCCTTTTGAATATCTGGGCCAGTATGTTAACCAGCATCCTCAGACATACACATTTCTGGCTTTTGCTAGCAATATGCAACACAGCATAAGGAACAGAGCCCTCCAATGTCTAAACAGCAACTGACACCCCTGGAAGCACTTGAAAAACACCATATTTAGAAACAGTTATTTGCATTTTATATATTTTCTGTGCTTAGAGTAGTGCAGAATTTTCAGATTTCAGCAGAATGCAGTTCTGCAGAATTTCAGAAAATACTGCCAAATTCTGTGGAATTTCCATTGGTAGTGGAATTGCAAAAGTGCAACACCAGAATATTTTTCACATTTTAGCAATCCGTGGTTTACCTAACCTGTGGATTCTTTTGCAATTGGCAGAAAATTATTCCACAGATATTCCACTATTTATATATGCTTTAAGGAATTCCTCAGAATTAAAACAGAAAATTCAAAAAGTGTTTCACAAACAGAATTGCCAGTCTGCACAAATTCCACCACCAGAATTCTGTATTCCCCATAGTTTTCGTGCTTGACTTTCTCTCATTCTTTATTTCTGATTACACTTACATGGAAACAGAACTGTTACCCCCTACAATTGGAGCTATTCTTGCAGCTCAGTCCCCAGTTAAAATCATAATCCTCTGCTTGTCGCACTGCAGTCTTCCATCAAGGCAAATACCTGTCATGCCGCAAGCAGAGTTGTGACTTTACGTGATGAAATAGGCAGCAAGAACACATGAAATTTAAGAGACAAAGGTATTTTTTTACAACTGTTGGCAAACAGGGGAAGAGAAAAATGGAGAAGGTGTGTCACAAAGTCAAGTTGCATATAAACATTCATGGTTTAAAAGCTTTCTTCAGAGCATCAGTTGTTCATTGAAGCTACAGTTCTCGCTGTACAAAAAACAATTATTTCCATTAGAAAAATCATTGATTTGTTTTCACTGATTGTTGATATAGTTTAAAGGAGCTAAGAAACATTACAGCGCCCCAATCCATTTATACTTTCACCCTGGTCGTTTTTATGGCTGTGGGCAGAGCCTACAGTCATGTTGCTTTAGCTAGGAATAACTGGCATACCATGGAACACATTTTTTAGGACTTTTCAGTGTGTCCTTCCATAACAGTAAATCACTATGATAGTTTAATACTCCTTTCTTTCTGTTTAGAATGTTGTAGAAAGAACTCTAAGCTGCTTATCAAATGGCCATTAGGACACTGAAATAGCTTGTTAAAAAATTGGTTGCCTATTAAACAGGATATTTGTTTACCCACTTCGAAATGCAACAACTTGCACATTTAAATACTAAGCATTTAAACATTTTCTGACTACTAGCTTCAGTTGAGCAGGTATTCTCTTTCGAGAAAGATTCATACCTCATAAATGTCACCCTTTTGACAGTTAAATACTCCCTTTTTCTTGTTTAGAATGTTGTAGACAGAACTCCAAGTTACTTATCAGATGGCCATTAGGAAACTGAAACAGCATGTCAAAAATTGGTTGCCTGTTAAACTGGAGATTTGTTTACCCCCTTCGAAATGCAACAACGTGCACATTTAAATACTTAGCATTTAAACATTTTCTTGCTACTAGTATAACCCCCCATCCCAAAGTCAGGAGCTTACCTGTGCTCCTGATACCACCTGGGAGCTCCTGCAGTCTGCAGCAGTTGCACCTTGCTACCCCCGGCCCACTCCTGAACCCTCGAATGGGCCGGGGAGCAGATTAACTTTATCCAGCACCTCCAGCGCCTCTTCCAATGAAGCTGGTGAGCCACTTTCATCCTCATTCCCCCAGTCCACTGCAGGAAGACTGCCAGGGCTGGGGAGTGCACACAGATGTTCTGGTGCCTCCAGCACCCATAGAAGAGCACACAGCCAAAAGATTGCTCCCCAACCCCCTTGAACTGCTGCACAGTAGGGCAGGGAGAAGGGGTATAGGCAGAAAAGTTGTTTCTGGCACCTCAAGTGCCCACCAGATGATGCAGCAGAAGTGCTGCTTGGGTTACAATCTCTCCAGCTCCATTGGATAGCAAAGGGGGCTGGGGGGGCAAAATAAAATAAATTACTTTAAAGTGGCTCCCCACCCAGTCCTTGCCTCCAGTGGGTTGGGAGTCAGTGGACTACAAGTCCCATGAACACTGTGCCCAGAACTGCCATTTTGCCACACAGCTCCTCCTGGAGAGCCTATGAAATGGAGCTTCCGATGGACCACTTGTCCCCAAAAGTGCCCCCTGGACCTAGCGATCACCAGTAGGGACCAGCAGGGTGCTAACCCTGCAGCCAAATGCTGCCTGTTCTGTGCCAACAATATTTTATACTTCAGAGAAGAGACTGAGTCTGTAAGAACTGTACAAGGGTGGCTATCTTTGCCGAGGCTGCTTGAGGACAGCATGGAATCCTATTGGTAGCTGCAGTACCCCCAATCAGGACATGGAACTTAAGAATAGTGTGGACCAATGAGGTGTCGAGATTCAAACCAAACATTCTGGGGTTGACAGTTTGATCCTGGGTCTTTTCTGTGAGAGTTTGAAAAAGAAACAACTGATTCTGACAGCTCCTGTTGCTTTCACAGAACAAAACTGAAGTAGTTTGTGCCAAAACAAACTAAGGACATTCTGAACTTGTTCCTAATTGTCTGGTAAATCCCAGACAAGGGGATTTACCTCTGCCTGAACTGAACGGCTGGTATTTGGCAATCCAAATATCAGTGACTGCTGAAAGAAGTCTTTTATTTGTGCTTGTGTGAGGTGACAGTTCCTTTGCCTCACTGTCCTGACACAAGAGACTGTAATTCCTACCAGGCGACCTAAGCTCTGAGGTCCTGCCTGCCTGCCTGTTCAGCTGCTGGCTTACCTGCCAGTTGGGTGAAGACAAGTCCCTCTGTGGGTTGAAGCCTGCTGGCCTACTGCAAAGCTGGGTGAAGACAAGTCCCTCTTTGGGGTGAAGACGGCCTACCTATTGACAAGGTGGGTGAAGACAATTCCCTCTGTGGGGGTGAAGACTGCCTACCTACTGCCAAGATGGGTAAAGACAAGTCCCTCTGTGGGGTGAAGACAACAACCTGCCCACCCAGCGAGGTGGGTGAAGACAAGTCCGTCTGTGGGACAAAGAGAATCCTTGCCTGCATTCCACACCAGTTCACCTTTTCTTCCAAAATTGCCTGAAAAGGAGATGTCACCCAACTCCTGCATCTCCTATTCTCCAAAAGATCATGCGTACTGGGTTTTACCCGACCAAATACTTTTCAAACTGTTCAGCTAGCTAGTTAACTTTCCATCTGGGCTTCCTGCATGACCTTAGCTACACCCACAGCAACAGTTACAGCCAGGATAAACTGTAATCCTACACCTCTGGTGTAATTTGGTACTTTGCATTTGCAGCATCCAACCATTTCAACAGTGCTGCACTCGGTGTCCTCTAGCCACAGGCCTGCAACTCTTCCGTGTGCACACAAGGTACTTGGGAGCTTCCATAGGGACTGTGGGGTTAACTGGTGCACCAGTTGGTGGAAAGGGGCTGGGACAGAGAATATTGGGGTGTAATATACTGTGTTACCTGTTTATTCTGCCTGATTACAGTTTTTATTACAAGGTTCTTACTGAATGTTATATTACCCTTTGCTCCCTTGTCCCTCACCTCATTATCCAGCCCCAAAATAAACCTCCTTGTTTATTTTACTGCAATTGCTGAATTGTTTGCATTGCTGTGTAGTATAATATTTGTATACATAGAGTGATAAGCAGGGAAGGACTGTATATTGTTCTACCTGTTACCAAGGGAGGGGGCTGTATTTCATTTTCTGTGGGGAAGCACCCCGGCAGTACGCTGCTATAAGGATCCTCATAGGTGGAGGCACCTCACCACTTGCCAAGCCAATTATAACCACAAACTGGGTGCCAACCTATATCCCTTAGGCAACACCACTTGTGGGTGGGTGGGTGTGTATATAGAAGGGAAGGGGTGGTTACAGAATTGGAGGTACCACTGGGATTTTGGGGCATTTCTGCAGCACCCCTCTCATTATATTGGGAACAGTCTGTTCCCCCCCCCCCCAATTTCAAAAGTCATTATGGATCGCATCTCATTGTGGGACTGGTGCAAGGGTGTGGACATTGATCTGAAAAAAGCAATTTTGGTACAAGGGATTCCTGACACAACCCCAAGGGACCATGTTGAAAGTGTCCTAGGTAGCATAAAATGTTTAGGAAAAGTTATTGAACTTGGGAGGATTTCCAGTTCTGCTCACCAAGCCTATCAATTTCTGATAGAGTGCAGAGAGGATGTTGATCCTTCCAGAGTGCCTAATCAGCTGTCTGCTGATGAAAACCCCACTCCATGGGTCTTAATTACCCATGCCAGCCCGGATCCTCCTGCTGAGGACCCTAAAGAACCAAATAACTTTGAAAAGAAGTTACACTTGCTGTTAACCGCTGAGGGGAAGACAGTTCAAGACATTAGAGCTATATTCCAAGAAAGTGACCAGAAAAAGAAGAAACCCACTGCCGAACCCTGGGTTGGAGGACCTGAGTGGTCCCCTTACTTGATTCTGCCTTGTGAACAGTATAGAAGACTGCATACTTTTTCTGGCACTATCTCACTCCTTCTGGTGAGGATGACTACAATAGCTGGATTAGTCAAGCCACAGAGATGGTGCAAGTATGTAAATGCTTGGATGATGAGAAATGCAAATGCATAGTGGAGAGTTTGAGAGGTATGACACTGGAGGTCATCCAATCACTGTGAGCCAGTCAACCAGATTACACTGCCAGTGACCATCTCGCCATACTGAGAAGTTCCTAGGGAGCAGCTGAATGTAAGCAATACCTCATTTTTCAGCTGGAAGCCACCACCCAGAAAGCGGGAGAGAAACTGTCCCATTACATCACCTGAGTAGAGACAATGATTCATAAAATAGTTGAAGCTGGAGGAGTGACCCCTGCACAGGTTGCCCAAATGAGACTCAACCAAATCTTACATGGTGCTGTGTATTCCTGTTGGACTCTGATAACTATAATACTAAAAGAATGCTGGGCCAACCCTCTTGATTTCAGACAGCTTCTTGATGAGGTGAGAGAGGAAGAGTCACAGGAAGATATTGCCAGTTCATTGTGAGTACCTGTTAGGAAAGTCTTCCCCTTGCAGCCTCAAGCTGAAATTAGCCAAGAACAAAAGGATATCTTAGACCTGAAACACAGGTAAAAGAACTCACTGAGTGTGTCAAACCATGCAAATGACACAGACACCTTGCCCATGAGCCAATTCCTTGCCACCTGGTCGTGAATGCCCACTGGATCCTTCCTCTGATTCAAGAGTCAGCCCTCGATCCTCAACTGTACCCAGAGGTGACTGGTTCTATTATCGCTGTGGAGAAGATGGACATCTTGCACGAGGTTATGTTAGGCCTGAGAATCAGCAGCTAGTGAACCAGAAATGGGAGAGACAGCAACAGCCGCAGGGAAATGATAATGGAGCCCAGTGAGGGAGCAGCCTGGGACTCTGAGAGTAAACAGCTCTGTAAGATGGACCAGCCCTAATGCATCTGTCAGAAACAAGTTACCATCTGGATTGATGAGTTCCACTCCTACCATAAAGATTTTTATTGAGGGATGCACGTGTGAAGCCCTCCTGGACAGTGGGTCACAGGTCACCATCATTTATCGATCTTTTTTTTTTTCACTTTATCTTTTTATTGAAATTCGAGTATATAAGAAAGCACACATCTAATACAATAGAAGACTATCCTCTATGTAAGGTATAAAATATCACTTAAAACACAGAATTTAGGGTAAACATATTGGAGAAGCCTTATATACATGTATTGATAATAAAACACAAACATAGACAGGATGTAAGGGGAGAGCAGAAGGGTTACAATCAATAGGGTATTATAGGATCAGAAATGGAAACCTTGTATGAAATACATGCTTGGGCAGGCTATGGTAAGGCATTCAGTAAGTTGCAAAAAGTGATAAATGTGGTAATATGAACAGCGTTCAGTAATGGAGAGGTGAAGATAAGAGAACAGTGTGCAAGGAAAGAAAGAAGAGAGAAAAAAGCAAGGAAGAAGGGAAGGAGAGAGGGAGAAAACAGAGAAGAAGGGAAAAAAGTGGAGAAATCTGTGCACAAAAGTTTTGAGAAAACCTAATCTAAAAGCAAAATAAGAAGGAGTGCTAAATATCCCTAAGAATTAGGGTCTAGAAGAACTAGGTTTGATGTACTTGAAGTAATCCTACCAACATCTGTCATATACAGTGAGTCAGTTATGAGTAACATGAGATAATTGGTCTAGGGAGGCATACTGAGAGAGGCTTTGAAGAACATCTGAAAGAGAAAGCACCAGAGTTGATTTCCATTTCATAAGAATCAGATGTTTGACCAGAAGAGAAAGTATGTTTAGCCATCTAAAATGTGCATGTGAGAGGAGAGAGCTATTGGGGATAAGGATGCCTAAAAGGAATAGCTTGGAGTCAAAAGGTGGTTTTTGTCCTGTTACTCTGGAGGCAAGTAAATAGACTTTATGCCAGAGCTTATTAATGGGAGTGCAAGACCACAAGATATGAAGTAGATCCCCGTTGGCCAAATTGCAGTGTCAGCAATTATTATTATTTAATAGGCCCATTTGTTGAAGCACAGAGTGGGTTCTATACCAAAGATGTAGGATTTTAGTTTATACTAAAGAACTAAGAGCATCTTTAAAGGTATTTTGTACAATACGCTAACAATTACTCCATTGTGCATCTGAAATATTGTAGTTAAGAAGAGTACTCTGTTTATTTTTGGTCTGTATAGATTGATTGGGTAGATTATCAATAATGTATTTGTAAATGGAGCTATTTAATTTTACTGATAAATTAGTCCAGTGTGAGATATATGGGTTTAGAAGAGTATGCCTATACACTAAACTAGAGAGAGAGTTATAAGCTGCCCAAATTTGTAAAAACTTCCAGAAGTCCTGTTTAGGAAGTTTCCATGTGACCTGCAAGTCTGAGAATGATCTAAGAATGAGTGAATTCTGGTCCAAGATATCTCCGAGAAAGAAAATGCCTTTGTTCCCCCATGTATGACAGAAAAGTGGGTGATATTCTAGAGTCACCAGTGGATTGCCCCATAAGGGGGCATAAAACCAGGGTGTTGGATTGGATTTCAGGAATTTGTGGGTTAGTTTCCAATAAAGAACAGAGGATGATATAGTCAGGTGAGATTTTAGTTTAGAGGAAATAGGATTAAAAATGAAGGAAGTGGGAATGCCTCCCGGGCACAATGCAGATTCCATTGCAACCTACAGTGGTGAGTGAGGGGAAGGTTTCTGAAACTATTTAATGGTTTGGGCCATTCCAAAAGCCCAGAGGTTGCCTTTGAACCAGGGGAGTCCAAACCCCCCTTTTTTCCAATGTGATCGAAGTTTGTTGTGGTTAAATCTTAGTGGTTTCCCATCCCAGATAAAGTTACCTATTAATTTATCAATTTTAGCGAAAAAAGGAGGATGGTAAGACTAAAGGAATATTGGCAAAGAGGTAAAGAATCTTGGGAGACATAGACATCTTAATGGCTGCAATTTTCCCCATGAAAAAGAAATTAAGAAGTTTCCATCTGTCCAGAATTGTTTTGATGTTATCAAATAAGAGGTTAAAGTTAATGTCCCATATCTTCCCTAAGTTACTAGTAATTTTTATTCCTAGATATGTTATACCCGGTGATGATCAGCGAAATCCAAGAGGTATGTTCATAAAGGCTTTATAGTGGTCGTTAAAGGGCATAGTTTGTGATTTGCCATAAACCAAAGCAAGGCCAGAAATTTTAGTAAGATTATTAAGCAAATCAACCAACAGGGGCCCAGCCTCATTCAGGTTTTTGAGTAAGATTAAGAGGTTATCCACGTAGGAGAGAGAAACATACAGTATCTTGAATTGCTCATAGGTATGCCCATAATGCCAGAAGATTGATGTAAACAAGCAGTCAGGGGTTCCATGGCTAAAATAAACAGGGAAGGTGACAGGGGACAGCCTTGTCTAGTTCCCCTTGCTAGATGAAAGTAAGAGGAAAGGGTGGAATTAGTAAGTACGTTAGCAACAGGGGAGTTATATAATAGCTTGATCCAGAGCAAAAGGTATGAGAAAGACTGAAATAAGATAAAACTTGATGAAGGTAGTCCCAGTTTAAGGAATAAAAGGCCTTCTCAAATCAATAGCTGTCATTGCAGCTGGTGTCTTGAGGATTTGGCTTTGTGAATTAAATTAAATAAGGAACGTAGGTGATCAGAACCAGATCTATGTTTTATAAAACCAGCATGCGAACAGTGAGTTAGCTTGGGAATCAAGGATTCAAGTCAAGAAGTTAGTAGTTTAGCAAATATCTTCCCATCCATGTTTAATAAAGAGATGGACCTGTAACTTGCAGGGAGAGTAGGGTCTTCTTCTTTCTTAGGAATTAGGGTTATGATTGCTTTGGTGCAAGATGGGGGAAGCTTGCCAGTATTGGAAGCTTCTTGATAAACATTAAGAAGAAGGGTGTCAGAAAACATTTTATAGAAATCAACAGGGAATCCGTCACCCACAGGGGATTTGCCGGATTTCAAGGAAGACAAAGCTTTCTGGATTTCCTGAAGCGAGAAGGGTTCATCTAAAGAAATTGATTCAAGAGTAGAAAGATGAGGAAAATGTAACGATTTAAGGAACTGTTGAATTTGTAAAGTAGATGGAGGATTTGTGTTAGAGTATAGTTTTTGATAAAAGGTTTTCATGATACAGTTTATAGAGGGGTTGTAAGAGTGAATTGTACCCTGTTCATCTTTTAGGTTTAGGATACTGTATGTCACTGCATTTGTTGTGCTTTGAGCTGGTAAGAGAGGAGTTTCCCATTTTTATCGCTGTGTTTCCAAAACTTATACTGTATTTAAGTTTAAACAAGGCCAGTTCAGTTTTATGAGAAATCAATTCGTTAATTTTAACTCTAAGTTGAAGAATTTTAAGATGAAGTTGAGAATCAAGACAGTGCTTATTAGAACAAAAGTATAAATTCTCTTTAACCTTAAGAGATTTTTCCAAATCAGCCAGCTGTTGTTCCCTTACTCTTTTCCTATGTGCATCATAACTGATAATTTTCCCTTGAATCGTAGCTTTAAAAGATTTCCATACAGAGGACATAGAAGATTCAGTTGGGGTATTGTGAAAGAGGAAGTTCTGAATTTGTTCTTTTTATCATGGGTAAGAAATTGGGATCCTTGAGAAGTAGAGGGTCCAGCCGCCAGTAAGAAGATTTAGGTGCTAATGGGCCCCACAAAAGTTGCAATTTGACAGGAGAATGGTGTGAGATTATGATGGAAGAGATGGATGAATCAATATTTTTTTTCCATTATAACAGGACAGGCTAACCAGTAGTCAATTCTACTGTATGTCTTGTGTAGAGAGGAGTAAAAAGTTAATTATTGATCGTGGGGGTGATGGAGGTGCCATACATCAGCTAATCCAACATCTTTCATTAATAATGAGAGGGCTTTAATACTTCTAGGGTGGGCCTCTGTAGTGGGGCTACTTCTTTCAATGCTGGCTTCTAAAGCTAAGTTAAGATCCCCTCCAAGAATAACTGGTGTATTATCAGTGTTAAAGAATAGAATCTGTCGAGCTAAATTATGAAAAAACACCAGGGAATCGGAGTTGGGTGCATAGACATTAACAAGCAGAAGAGGACCAAAGTTGGTATTCAGTTTGACCATCATCACCCATCTGCCATCAGTATCGGAAACAAAGTTAACAAGGGACCATTTGAGACTCTTATGAATAAGAATAGCAAATCCTCTTTTTTTTGAGGTATAGGATGATTCGTAGATCTGACTGACCCAATCTTTTTTTAGTCTATGAACATCCTCTGCTAATAATTTTGTTTCTTGAAGGAAAGCAATTTGTGTTTTGTGTTTTTTGAGATGTGAAATAATTTGCTTCCGCTTACAAGGAGAATTAAGTCCCTTCACATTCCATGTATATAAAAGTATGTCACTCATATTGTTAGTGTTAAAGAAAGGGAATAATCACTGGAGTGTGAAGGGACAAATAAAAGAGGCAGATGATGATTAGAATACAGTATAGAGAGCTTACGTATATGCAGAGAGTGGCAGGAACATTCAAGCCAAAAAAAGTGAGATATACAATACATGAGTGACACAGATATCTTATTAAAGTTAGAATAGAGATGGGGAAGGAGAAAAGTAATTAACAACAACAACACTAGTAAGCTAAATAACAAAGAAAACGTTTTATGGGTGTGAGGAAACAAGATTCAGCCAACTGGCTAAGAGACTCTCACCACACTCTGGGGCATCGATGTAGGGAGGAGACTAGGGAGGACTGGTTATAACTATTGGCCAAAACCTAAGTCTGATCCCAGTAGTATAATAAAGTAAGTACTCCTGATAAGCTAAACTGAAAGGGAATAATACTAAGAAAGGCAGGGGACTGTAATAACTTCACCTTAATTCTAAGCTAACAGGACAAGGTATAAGGATAAGGCTAAACACCAGAACTTATTTATAAACATTAGTAGTAATAGTACAAGATATACCAACTTGAAATAACAGTAAATTAAAGAACCACATATGAGATGCCAGTTCAGCCTAGACATAGAGCAAGGAATTCAGAGAGCCAGGTGGAATGCAAATTAACAAATATAAAAGTAAAAGTAGATCATTACCACATTAGATTGACTCTGAGTATACTTTGCAGTGCAACAGAATAAGTACATAATAAATACAATATTGAGGGGGAAAGAAGAAAGGGGAGGTCAATTTAAGCCCTTACACCCTGAGCCAAATGCAAATCGGGACTATGTGGAGAGATATAGGCTTCGGTGATAACTGTAGATGGAAGAGATAGTCATAGTAAAGATCAGCTCCGATTACTCGAAAATTGCCTAAATAGGTATTATATGGGGTGACTAGGTCTAGAAAACTAGGCCCAGTGAGCCCCAAAACAGGAGGGACCACACAGCAGTGGATTTCTATAACATTTGTAGGCTTCGAGTAAAATAAGGAGCATAAGGAAGATGTAGATTGACAATCCCTTGCAACAGTACATCAAACATACTGTAGCCCACCTCTTTGAGTGCTATTGATAGTTCCATATTGTAAACAGCAGGTAGTAAGAATAATGGAGCGTAGGGAAGGAGATAGATTAAATGTAGTTACCAATAATACTTAAGAATCTGTCATCAAGAGAGAGAAGAGGTAAATTGCCTTGTAATATATAATAATTCACATATGAAAAAAGAAAAGGCAATAATCAGGATGCATACCAATTGAAGATATGCAACTGAACATCCAAAAGACTATAAACCTGATGCACTGCTAAATTGAAGCGTAAAAGGCTAGATACAGACAGCCTGTTTAGTGAGGTAATGTATAAGATCTAACACTAAAATAATGGGTTAGAAAAGCATTACTGATATACCAAAGTTCCCTTGAAGACCTTTAAGCTGCTTGTTTAAACACTGCAACAAAAAGTAAATTGATCACGCTACAGTGTACAGACTTTGCTTTCTGCACCCACTGGAAGCAAAAGCAACCAGGTAGCACAGACTGTAGAGCAGCTGGCTAAGCAGAAAAAGTGTACTGGCACTCCCTTTAAGTATCCTGGAAACAAAAACCTACCAAGATATAGCAACTGTGGCCATATTACTGACCATATAAGCTCATGACACCTTAGATTTATTAGCAGAATTGTGACTATTGATGTTCCTGCTTTTGGTCTTTGCCTTACATTTCTTTTTGGGCAGCTCTAATGATTTGAGGGGGGAACTTACAACAGCCTCTGCCCATGAAGTATAGGCAGAAATACATCCCTGAGGCACAAGGCCCAAATTAGAGGGATGTTCGACTGAAATTTGCTGGGAAAGATCCTCCTGTGAAGCGCGCATGTCATCCTCCAAGAGAGCAAACTTATTGCTCAAGACAATAGAGGGGTTGATTTGAAGGTGAGAGGCTGCAGCTTTGGGTGTTTGGGGTGAAACTTAGCTAGAACAGCATGAAAGTCTTGAAGAATAATGCTCCGACAGAAGCTTCTCTTGCAGCCATGTTGATTGCCTTGGGGTCAAATCAGTTGTGGCATTGCTGCTTGGGGCTGCGAGTTCTGCATCACTTTCCCCACATTCCTGTACCTCATTGTCCACCCTCCGTGTGCATACCAAAGCTGTGTTCAGGTTGCCAATTGCTGCTGAACCTCCCAGGGTAAGATAACAGAGAGAGACCTCCAGATAGTTGGCTAAGGCATCAGTGGTTTCAAAATCCTTGAAGGAAGAGCCTGAGAAAAGGCAAGGTGTCACGGGGTAACGTAGAGCAAGTTTAATTCTTCTTTGGTGAAGGATTTGTTTAAGTGGATTGTAGGCCTTCCTTCTGATGGTTAAATCTTTTGAAAAGTCTCTGTAGATGGAAATATTAAACTCTTGCCACTGAAGTGTCCCCATTTCTCTGGCTCGTTTCAGTATTAATTCTGTATGGGAATTTATTTATTTATTTATTTGTTTGCTTTTGTTAACCGGGTAAGCACACTGGACACCAGGTGCCTATTTTCAGGTGCGACCTGGGAGAGTTACAGGTGAGAACTTCATACATAAACAGTAGAGGATACAAAATACATAGTAGGGATAGGGATTTCGAAAAGCATTCCCCGGAAAGATTGCAGGTGAGAACTTCATAATGGCAGTAGAGGGTACAAAAATTAAAGAAGAGATAGCAGTTCAGGGCAGGCATAGTACCGGGAGATAGGTAGGAACTTTGTACATGGGCAATTGAGGGTTCAAAAACATAGGGAGAGACAGGCATGAAGGTGGTCCAAATGTTACATGCAGCGGTGCAATTTGGGGTT
Organism: Neoceratodus forsteri; assembly: GCA_016271365.2. Lineage (NCBI taxonomy): Eukaryota > Metazoa > Chordata > Ceratodontiformes > Ceratodontidae > Neoceratodus > Neoceratodus forsteri. Next base: position 337,172,806 of record CM028137.1, on the reverse strand, counting down.
ATAGGGGATGCACATGGGGTGTAAACAGCGTGAGGGCAATTCTAGTGGCAGTGCATGGTGGAGGAGTTCACTGAACAGTTGAGGAGGAAGGTAGACAAAACCCTAACTAGGTGAAGTGTTTCGCCCTGGCTTTTGGACGGAGGAGCGAGCAAAGCAAAACAGAAGGGGAGGTAGTAAGTGCCAACGAAGGGGAGGGGGGGCCTTGGTCACTGGTCTGATGTTGGCCTGGGATCCAGAGTGCAGTGAGACTGCTCAATGATTAACGTTAGGTCAGGAGGCAGTTTAAGCACTGCAGGCAGCACATGTAATAAAAGCGCAGTAGTGTCTCCTAATTCTACACCTTCAGGGAAGCCAAAAAATTGTAAATTGTTGTGACGATTACAATTTTGAATATCATCAATTTCTGCTTGTAGGGATTTAATAGTTCAATCTAGATTGTGGACAGTAGCCTGGAGGTCATGAATAGTAGTATTGTTACAGGCCATTGCTTTCTCATTAAATACAATTTTCTGGCTAAAAGTTTCAAGAGTAGTCGCATTCTGTTGGGTGGAGGTTTTTAGATCATTAATCTCAGCCATCAGTTTAAAAAACATTACTTCCACTCTAACAAGTGAGCTTTGCTGTGATTGGAGATCTGCCATAATGCTGAAGGATGAGGCCTAGTATGCAGCAGTACAGTGTAGAATGATTGAATATAAGTAGATGATGGATCAAAAATGACTTACAAACTGTGTCAGGCAGTAAGATTACAGGATGATCACAGGAGTTGGTACCAAAAAAGGTCTGGTGAAGGCTGGATGAGGTTAGATTGCAGTCATTCCTGCAGAGATTCTGAACTGTGTTGCCATCTTCTGCCTGGTCAGGCCACGCACCCCCATTTATCGATCTTTTTAACAGAGCTGCTTAAAGCATTTGCATTTTCAGCCTCTAGAGGGACTTTCTGTGTGGGGGTTGAGCAATGCCAGCTACCCCTACAATGGTCACATCGTTGTGCAAATTTAATTTCCAGAGACTGTTGCTGGAGTCCCTCAAAGGATCAACACTTTAGCCCTTATTTGTCTTGATGCCCAGATATTGGACAAGACACCAGTGTTGATTGGAATGAATACTAATTTGTTTGGATGCCTGGCTCACTTCTGCCTGCAGAAGGCAGGGGAAAGAATCTACCAGACTTTGCCAATTCATGCCACTGTGAGTACTGCCCACCTGGAGAGAGAGAGACTAAGGTCTGCAGCCAGCTGGAGGAGACTGTTGGAGTTATCAAAAAGAGAAGGGAAAGATCCTCTGATAGTATCCCCTGGCACCTAGTGTGTGGTGAAAGGAGCAGTGGTTCACAGTGAGTCGCTGTCAGACCGAATCATTATTGTGGAGTCACCAGGAAGAGGTCTACCAAATGGTCTGATGGTCCAGCAAGAGTGCTGCCAGGAACCGACATGATGGTCAAGAGAATCAACATAAAGCTAAAGAAAGAAGCTAAAGCACAAGGATCTGATGGTGCACTCTGGTGCAGTAATAGCCAATCTGTACACAGTTGATGTGTTTGTGGCCACATCCTCTCCAGAGAAGACTACTCAACTGGATGAAGGAATGTTTAAGTTCAGTTCATCTCCCATTACCACCAGTTGGAAGAATCTATTAAAGAAGGAATATACTGCACAATTGTGGTACCAAGCTCTTAGTGCTCATACATCCGGGTACAAACAACATCAGGTACCAGACTGCTCAGCAGATTAAAGAAGCCTATGTTGGATTAACAAATCTACTAGTTGAAAAAGGGAGCACAGATAATTTTTTCTGAAATATTACCTATTTTTGGAGCCAGTGACAGAATTATTGAAAAAATTAAGCATATTAATAATTGGCTCAGACAATGGTGTGTTAGGCAAAACTTAAAATGTTTAACAAACTGGGAAGTTTTTATAAAGCATGAAGATTTTTTTGCTTCTGATGGACTGCATCTCAACAGAAAGGGTTCAAATATGTTAGGAGAGATCTTTAATACAGCTATTTCTAACTGTTTAAACTGCTAAATGGGTGGGAGGGGAACAATTCTGCCACCTTAAGTCCAAATTATGTACCAGTTCCTTTAAAAAGTGACTTGACAACCTCGGTGAATAATGAAAAATCTTCCCTAACTGTGATATTACTGAATGCTAGAAGCCTTGCCAATAAAATTTCTGAGTTACAGATTTTACTACTATCCAAAGATATTGATATTTGTGGTATCACTGAGACCTGGTTTTCGGATAATCAATGGGGTCTTGAAATTCCTGGTTATCATCTTTATAAAAAAAATAGAGAATTTTCTAGAGGGGGCGGTGTTGCTTTCTATATAAAAGAGTGCTATGATTGTTCAGACTTCAAATTTGATACTCCAGAACCATTGGGAGTTGAAATATTGTGGTTATCTGTCAAACAAAAAATTGAGACTTTCACCTTTGGCATATGTTATAGACCTCCATCACTGGATAATGTTAAATTTGAATCATTTTTGTCTTATTTTCAAAGTATCAAATTACCAACAAATACAATATTATTGGGAGATTTCAACTTCCCAGGAATAAATTGGATGTCCCTAAGTGGCATAACACAAAATGAGAGAGACTTCTTGGAAACTATTTTTGTTTTTGGTTTGATCAAATTGTTACACTACCTACCAGATATAATACATTCTTGATCTAATATTTACAAACACAAAACAATATTATAAAAATCCAATAATTCTGGAACCTATTGGTCTATCAGACCATAATACACTTTATTGGGAACTATCCGCTACTATCCTAGAAAATAGAGGAATCACTGAAATGAAGATTTATAACAAAGCAAATTATGCTGAAATCAAAAACTATTTATTAAATTGGAACTGGGAAAAAGACCTAGACCATCTTTCTGTTGAGGAAGTTTGGGAAAATATCAAAAAACAATCTTCAACTTTGTATTAATACTTGGGTACCTGATAGAACCAAATATACTAATAGGAAACGTAGTCCTGCTTGGTTTAACAATACTATAAGGAAATCTATACTAAGAAAGAAAAGGGCTTTTAATAAATATAACAATAATAAAACTGAAGAAAACTGGCAAAGGTTCAAACTAAAATCTAAAAAAACTAAGCTGAAGATACAGATTGCCAAAAAGAATCTTGAAAGAAACTTGGTTAAACAAAAAGATAATAAAAAGTCCTTTTTTAATTATATTGGTTCATTAAAAAAGTCACAAACCAATGTGGGACCCCTGATAGTTGATGACTTACTAATATCTAAAGAATTAGAAATGGCAAACGTTTTTAATAAACAATTCTCTAGTGTATTCAAAATGCAGGAAAAACTAGATTTACCATCTACTTCTTTCAACAATTTAAACATTATTTTTTCATCTACGGAGGTCCTTTCTACGATAAAGAGTTTTAAAACTTCTACTTCGGTTGGTATTGATAACATACCCTTTATTTTCATTAATAATTTGGCAGCTGAGTTGACTGATATTCTTACCTTCTTTTAATAAATCTTACAGCAAGGTATTGTACCTATGGAATGGAAATCATTAGGTTATACCCATTCATAAAAATGGGTCAAAATTTCTTGCCAAACAATACAGACCTATTAGTCTTACTCCTAGTATTGGTAAAATTATGGAAAAACTCATTCTACAAAAACTTGAAGAGCATTTTATAGGTTCTAAGAATATTGATATCTTTCAGTATGGTTTTAGCAAGGGACGATCATGTCAGGAAAATTTAATAAACATTTTTGAACCAGTGAACCAGGCATTAGATGCTGGTCTTCCAGTTGATGTAATTTTCCTAGACTATGAAAAGGCATTTGATTCTGTCTCACATAAAACAATAGTAGAATGTTTATATAATCAAGAGATATGCACAAATATAATCAAATGGATTGTATCATGGTTACTAGAGAGAAACAAGAAGTCAGTATTAGAGGATATGTCTCAGATTGGAGTAGTGACAAGGGAAAATTCTAGGGCTCCGTGCTTGGACCCTTTTGTTTAATCTAGTGGTTGCCAGCATGTTTACATCAAATGGTGTGTGGATAAATAAGTATGCTGATGATAGTTAAACTGGCTGCATTGTTAATGATGCAGCTTCGGTTTGTAATCTTCAGTCAAACCTAAATAATATATTAACCTGGCTACTGATAAGAATCTATCTTTAATAAAGATAAATGCAAGGGTATGCATTTTGAAAAAATAACCTAAAAGCACATTACATGCTGAAAAATGTACCTTTGACTGTAGTTTCATCTGAAATGATCTGGAGTAGTAATTACTGATAACCTAAAGTTTACAGACCATAATAATCTAATGGTTAAAAATGTCATCGTCTCATTAACTGTATACTTAAAATCTTAAGAGTAGAGACCCTGAGGTACTAATTCCTATATAGCAGTTTGATAAGGTCAAAGTTTGACTATTGTTCACCATTCTGTGCACCTATATTTGTAAAGGATAAGATAAAAGGGAAAGGGTACAACGAGATTCACCAAAAGTATAAAAGGTCTTAAACATACTCCCTATCTCGAAGACTTAAAAACTCAACTCTATTCATTAGAATATAGGTCTATGAGAGGATCGATGTTCTAATTTTTCATGCCTTAAAAATGATTCCTTATTTGAAACTCTCTGTCTTGAACGGGGATATAGTTTAAGTTTCACCAGATCCCATAATGTTAAAATTAAGACATTTAATGTACAAACTAATAAAAGGAAACACTTTATAACCCAGAGAGCTGTTCCAATTTGGAACTCCCTACCATCAAATGTAGTAAATAGTATCAGTTTTAGTGTATTCAAAATTAATCTGGACAATTATATGGGAGATAAAAAAATACTATTTCCATCCTGGTTAATGGATGGTGAAGTCATAATGGGCTCATTCCCTCGACTTTGTATTTTACCTATGAACCTATGAAGGAGTTGGTAGACAGATCAGATGTATTTTTCTGCGATGAATGGGATGGGGATTACGCCAAAGGAGAGGAGCATCACATCCACCTACATGATGAGTGCCCATTTAATGAAAGGTCAAGAAGACTGGCACCCGCAGATATTGAAGATGTTAGGAGGTATTTGCAAGAACTCCTGATGGCAGGAATAATATCTGAATCTCACAGTCTCTACGCCTCGTCTATAGTTATGATCCAGAAAAAGAATGGTGCCATAAAAATGTGCATTGACTATTGCACCCTGAATCAGCGGACAGTGACCAACCAATACACCATGCCTTGAGTGCAAGATGCTTTAGACAGCCTTACAGGTAGTAGATGGTTTTCTGTTCTAGACTTGTGCAGTGGTTACTATCAGGCACCGATGGCTGAGAAAGATAAGGAGAAGACTGCTTTTATTTGTACAGTGATTTTACCAGTTTGAGAGAATGCCCCAAGGCATATCTGGCACCCCAGCAATGTTCCAGCATTTCATGGAGAAGGTAGTGGGTGAAATGAGTCTCTTAGAAGTCTTAGTTTACTTGGATGACGTGATAGTGTTTGGGAGAACACTGGAAGAACATGAAACCCTACTACTCAAGGTACTGGACCGACTGAAGGAACATGGTCTAAAACTCTCTCTGGACAAGTCAGTTCTTCCAGACTTCTATCAAGTATGTGGGACATACTGTTTCCTATCAAGGTATCAGCACTGATCCAGAAAAAGTGAAAGCTCTTACCACATAGCCTAGATCCACCAACTTGAAAATGCTTCAGTCTTTCTTAGGATTCTGCGGGTTCTACCAGAGATTTGTAAAAAACTATTCTGTGGTGGTGAGGCCTTTGTTCAGACTAACTCAAGGATATCCTCCGACTCAGAAGAGCAAACGTCTAGGAGCCATGAAGACATCCCCCAATGAATATTTCAAAACCAATTAACCTTTGCGGGACTGATGGACTGATGAATGTGAGAGTGCATTTCAAGAAATTATATGCCTCTTATCAGAAGCTCCTGTTCTAGCCTTTGCTGACTACACAAAGCCATATACTCTTCACATCGATGCCAGCATGGAAGGTTTGGGTGCCGCATTCTACCAAGAGCACGCCAAAGGTATTAGACTCGTCACCTATGCCAATCACAGTTTGACTTCTTCTGAAAAGAACTATCCAGTCCATAAGTTAGAGTTCCTTGCACTGAAATGGGCAGTGACTGATCAATTCCATGAGTACCTGTATGGAGCCTGATTCGTGGTGCTAACGGACAATAACTCATTAACATATGTGCTGACTACCGCCAACATGGATGCCACTGGGCATTGATGGATCTCTGCACTATCAGCTTACAATTTCCACTTGCAGTATCATCCTGGGCAAAACAATATAGATGCACTGTCCAGATGCCCCCTTAATACTCCTCCCATGGAGGGGCCATGGACCTGTGTTACAGAAGATGGAGTAAAAGCTGTTTGCTAAATGATGGTGCCTGATGACCGACCTGCCATCACCAACCTAGACCAAGCTATGGACCCACTTGGAGTGCATCCTGATGCCATACTGGAAATGTATGCATGATTCACCACACTGCATAACAACTCCTTACCTCATTTATCTCCTATAGATTTAAGAAAAGCACAGTGAGCAGATCCTTGTTTAAGAGATATTATCCTAGCCAAAGACAAGGGTTTGTCATTCTCTCAAATCAAGGCAAATCTGCCGGAAGTATCACTTCTCCTGAGTGAGTGGGACAAGTTTTTGTTAAAGCATTGACTGTTGTATCTCCAAAATACAAACTCAGTTTCCCAGAGAGCAACTGGTGCTGCCCAAAAAGTATCGCTGAGTGGTTTTGCAAGCACTTCATGAAGCCAGGGGACAAATGGGGCATTTGGGAATGGATAAGACTTTGGGCCTGGTACATCCCACTTCTACTGGCCTTGTATGGCTTTGGAGGTGGAAAGACATTGCAAAAGCTGTAACAGGTGCATCACTCATAAGACTTTACTCAAATGAGCAGCATCTCTTGTGAACATCACCAGTAGTGGGCTGATGGACTTGGTCTGTATGGACTTCTTTTCCCTTGAACCTGATCGAAAGGGGATCAATAACATTCTAGTGGTGACTGACCACAACACACAGGCTTTCTCACCAAAATACCAAAAAGCAACCACTGTGGCTAAAGTATTGTGCGAAAAGTATTTTGTGCACTATGGACTACCCAAACGACTGCACTCTGATCAAGGGAGAGACTTTGAGAGTCACCTTATCAAAGAACTCACAAGTATTATGGGCATCCAGAAGTCTCATACTACTCCATACCACCCTCAAGGTGACACTCAGCCAGAGAGAGATTCATTAGAACACTGCTCAATATGCTGTGAACATTGGATCCTAACAGAAAGCAAGTACTTTTCCTAGTCCATGCCTACAACTGTACATAAATACATAAATGACTCACCTGGGTTCTCACCATATTTCCTAATGTTTGGGAGAGAAGCCAGACTTCTAGTGGACTTATGTTTTCAGGTGTCTGCAGATGGTGCCTTACCAGAGATACACTTGAAGTATACCAGGAGGCTGCAAACACAGCTAACAGAAGGTTACCGGATGGTCCAAGAAGGAGCTACAAAGTCCGGCCTAGCAAACAAATGAAAAGAGAGTCCGAGAACGAGCTCTTCATCCCAGAGACAGAGTATTGAGTTGAAATTTGGGGATCCCAGGCAAGCACAAAATAGAGTACCGATGGAAATCTGATCCTTATGTAATTGAGGAACAGCTTCCAAATTTGCCATTATACAGATTAAGAATGGAAAGAGGAAACGTGGTTAAAATGCTGCATCAAAACCACCCATTGTCAATTGGTCAGCTGTTGCCAGACGTTGTGAAGTACCTCTCTCACCTCCACGGAGATGGTCACTAGAAATGAGACAAGGCACAAGAGACACAGACAAGTTCAACCACCAGTACCTGCTGCCCCTCCAGCGACGCAGTCTGATATGTTCAACAGTAGCTCTGAAGATGAAGAACCTTACATTTGCCTGATATCATGTCACTATCAGCCTGCACCATATCCCATGGACTTTACACTTTCAGCACCTGAAGAGAGTAATGCAAGTCATTCCAGGCCACTGAATCCCACTGCTGTACCCTTTGTTCTGACTGACACTGGGCCCACAGTCATGAACTATGTTCCAAATGCAGGGTATGTTGAGACTCCAGTAATAGAGTCAATCCAGGACACTGAAAGGTTCATACTCCCTGTGGCTGAGTGCACAGAACCTATTAATGATCTGATCAAATCATTGCTGAGGAACCTGTAGTACCCTGCCACTCTACTAGGGAAGTCAAGCAAAGAATAAAATGTATTTATGATGTCCCTGGTGTCCCTTCTGAACTCTCTGTCAATGTGATACATAAAAAAGGTTAATCTGCTTCCAAGCCCACTATTTCTGTCCCCCTTGTGCTGCCTACAAGTTATAATAGGGACGTGTACATGTAAACCATGGTAAGAAAGTAATAATTTCAGTGCATGCCCTGTGTTTTGATAAATGCAATGCTAATGATGGCTAGTCAGGTATCAGGTGTATTAGATAGCATGTAATGTACTGTATTTCAAATGTTTGATGTTTCATGCCTTGACGAGGACGCCAAGGATTTCAGTGAAGGGAGAATGTAACCTCCCCTCCCAAAGTCGGGAGCTTAACTGGGCTCCTGATGTCACCCAGGAGCTCCTGTAGTCTGCAGCAGTGGCACCTTGCTCCCCAGACTACTCCTGAACTGCTGATAGGGCCGGGGAGCAGATTAACTTTATTCAATGCCTCCTGTACCTCTTCCAATGTGGCCAGTGAGCCCGCTTTCATCTTCACTCCCATGGCCTGCTCCTGGATGACTGCCAGGGCTGGGGAGTGCACATGAACTTTCCGGTGCCTCCAGTGCCTATAGAAGTGCGGACGGTGAGCTGCACTGCAAAGATTGCTACCCAGCTCCCTCAAACTGCTGCACAGTGGGGCGGGGAGCAGGGACACGGGTCGCAAAAATGTTTCTGGCACATCAAGCACCAACTAGATGATGTGGCAGAAGCTCCACTTGGGCAGCAATCTCCCCAGTCCCACTGGACAGCAAAGGAGGCTGGGGGGAACAAAATAAACAAAATAAATAACTTTAAAATGGCTCCTGACCCAATCCTTGCCTCCAGTGGGTCGGGAGTCAGGAGACTACAAGTCCCATGATGCACTGCACCCAGAACTGCCTTTTTGCTGCACAGCCTCTCCTGGGGAGCCTATGAAATGAAGCTTCTGACAGAGCACCTGTCCCCCAAAAGTTCCCCCTGGACTAGCGACCTACAGTAGGGACCAGGAGTATGCTAGCCCTGTAGCCAAATGCTGCCAATAATGTACCAACAATATTTTATAATTCAGAGAAGAGACTGAGCCTGTAAGAACTGTACAAGGGTGGCTATCTTTGCCAAGGTTGCTTGAGAACAGTGTGGAATCATATTGGTAGCTGCTGTACCTCCAATCAGGACACAGAGTTCGAGAATAGTGTGGACCAATGAGGCATCGAGATTCAAACCAAACATTCTGGGGTTGACAGTTTGACCCTGGGTCTTTTCTGTGAGAGTTTGAAGAAGAAACAACTGATTTTGACAGCTCCTGCTGCTGTCACAGAACAAAACTGAAGTAGTTTGTGCCAAAATAAACTAAGAATATTCTGAACTTGTTCCTAATTGTCTGGTAAATCCCAGAGACAAGGAGCCTAACCTCTGCCTGAACTGAATGGCTGGTATTTGGCAATCCAAATATCAGTGACTGCTGAAAGAAGTCTTTTATTTGTGCTTGTATGAGGTGACAAATCCTCTGCCTCACTGTCCTGACACAAGAGGCTGTAATTCCTACCATGGGACCTAAGCTCTGAGGTCCTGCCTGCCTGTTCAACTGCTGGCCTACCTGCTAGATGGTAAAGACAGGTCCCTTTGTGGGGTGAAGACTGCCTACCTACTGCAAAGGAGGGTGAAGACAAGTCCCTATGTGGGGTGAAGACTGCCTACCTACTGCCAAGGTGGGTGAAGACAGTTTCCTCTGTGGGGTGAACATAGAAACATAGAAACATAGACTTTGACGGCAGATAAGGACCACTTGGCCCACCCAGTCTGCCCATTTCCCTACCTACTGGATAAGCTGCAGATTCTAGTTAACCAACAGCCTACTTCCTGCCACCCCCCCCAACTAAAATTGCCTTGTGTCTGTCCCATGCATGTTTGAATTCTCCCACTGTTTTAGCCCCAACAACCTCCCCAGAAAGGCAGTTCCATGCACCCACCACTCTCTCCGTGAAAAAAGGGTGAAGACTGCCTACTTACTGCCAAGGTAGGTGAAGGCAAGTCCCTCTGTGGGGTGAAGGCAATGACTTGCCTACCCAATGAGGTGGGTGAAGACAAGTCCCTCTGTGGGGTGAAGAGGATCATCACCTGCATTCCATGCCAGTACGCCTGTTCTTCCAAAATTGCCTAAAAGGGGAAACGTCCCCAACTCCTGCATCTCCTAGTCTCCAAAAGGTCATGAGTACTAGGTTTTACCCGACCAAACACTTTTCAAACTGTTCGGCTAGCTAGCTAGTTAACTTTCCATCTGGGCTTCCTTCGCGACCTTAGCTACACCCACATCAACAGTTACAGCCAGGATCAACTGTATTCCTACCCCACCAATGTAGTGTGGCACTTTGCATGTGCAGCATCCAACCATTTTAACAGTGCTGCACTCAGTGTCCTCTAGCCACAGGCCTGCAACTCCTCAGTGTGCACACAAGGTACTTCGGAGCTTCCATAGGGACTGTAGGGTTAACTGGTGCACCAATGGGGGAGAGTGGCTGGGACAGAGAATAATGGGGTGTAATATACTATGTTACCTGTTTATTCTGCCTGATTACAGTTTTTATTACAAGGTTCTTGCTAAATGTTATATTACCTTTTGCTCCCTTGTCCCTTACTCATTATCCAGCCCCAAAATAAACCCACTTGTTTATTTTACTGCAATTGCTGAATTGTTTGTATTGTTGTGTAGTATAATATTTGTATATATAGAGTGATAAGTGGGGAAGGACTGTATATTGTTCTACCTGTTACCAAGGGAGGGGGCTGTGTTTCATTTCCTGTGGGGAAGCACCCTGGCAGTACGCTGCTGTAAGGATCCCCATAGGTGGAGGCAGCACACCACTTGCCAAGCCAATTATAACCACGAACCTAGGCGCCAACCTATATCCCTTAGGCAGCACCACTTGTGGGTGGGTATGCAGACAGAAGGGAAGGGGTGGTTACACTAGCTTCAGTTCAGCAGGTATTCTCTTTCAAGAAAGATTCATACCTCATAAATGTCATCCTTTTGACAGTTAAATACTCCATTCTTTCTGTTTAGAATGTTGTAGACAGAACTCCAAGCTGCTTATCAGATGGCCATTAGGAAACTGAAATCGCTTGTTAAAATATTGGTTTCCTATTAAACTGGAGATTGTTTATCCCATTTGAAATGCAACTACTTGCACATTTAAATACTTAGCATTTAAATAGCTTATTGCTACTTGCTTCAGTTGGACAGGTATTCTCTTTCAAGAAAGATTCATACCTCATAAATGTCACCTTTCCAGCAAGGAATCTCCAGAAAAGATTTACACTGTTTTTCTAACCTCTTAAGACACTGTCTGATAAGAACTGTCTCAGACATAGTTTATTATATACAACACACACACACACACACACACACACACACACTGCACACACCATCCTCATGGCCACAACATTCGAAATAAATACTGCAATCTAATATATTATAAAACAATAAAGAAACTGTTTGTTTATGTCAGTCTTGGTTATGTGGAACACAGTAAAGTTCAGTTTATAGTACATTTCCTTTAAATATTTCTTATCCTATATTTTGTATCCTGGAAAGCACAGGGGAGCTGCTACATCTCATTCTCACAGGGATCTTAATTTTACACATTTTGCACTGTATTTACTCAGGATGTCCAAGATTAGATGCAATATCTTGTTTTCAGTGTGTCATGATGTTATCATGTTTATAATATATTTATTCAGGGTAGCCTAGTCCAGATGTAAAATATTGTTTTCAGCATGTTCTGATTTTACGCAATGCAGCATAATATTGTGTAGGTGTAGAGCCCCACTGAAAATAAGATGCCACATCTTCTGTGAACTATCCAGGCTAAATACAGTACAGTAGTAGCCACAGACATTGCCAGCTATTTCCAGATTTTTTCGAAATTTCTAAAGAGTTTCTCTTTGCTGCCCCTACTGTAGAAATGGAGAAAGCATCAGATATATCTGGAAATATCACAGAAATTTCGGGAAATAGCTGGCAGTGTCTGTGGCTGTTACTGTATATACTGTAGCAATCAGCTGGCACATTCTAGGAAAACACATTGTGAAAATGTGTAAAAGGAAGACTGCATTGAAACTGCCTCTTAGCAGATCTGCATTGTGCAAATTCATTAGAAATAATGGGTAAAAGCATGACCACACTGTAAGTGATATTTTACAGGATATGCCAGTTGAGATTCAATATATCATATATCGAATCTCAACTGGCATATCTTGTAAAAATTCAATATTTAAAATGGTTTAAATGCTTTACCCAAATGGAATAAATATTTTGAATATCGACTTGGCTAGTCTTTCCTTATAGGTCTTATCCCATATGCCCTGCGCCATTGTAGTTGCCCTCCACTGCACCGCCTCCACCTTGTCTGTGTTTTTTTTTCTCTCAGATGGGGCCTCCAGATCTGGATGCAGTATTCCAGGTGCAATCTAATTAAATATGTCTTATACAGACATCAGTCACATCCCCACCTTATTTTGCTGCTTCAGCTATGCTACAACTCATCCTTCAGTAGGTGGTAGGCTGACTTCGGTGCGACGAGAGCACCACATATTATTTTGCTCTTGTTGCTCCTAAAAGCGCTCCACAGACATATCGGCTCTGACCAGACTTTGTTTTGTGTTGTCACAATTTATTTCCACATCCCAGCTTGTAAAAACCAGTTCTGTATGCATTTTAACCTATTAAGCCATTAGAGGTACTTTGATTATCGACATCACTGGTAGCAATTAATCAGTCACTCCTGCTTCTGATACCACTACTTGCATGAGCTGCTACTTTAATAAAAATTGAGCACATAGGCATTGCTCACTTTTTATTAATGTAGTGGTCCATGATTAAGTATCGCAGAGGACACTCTCCTTCTCTGGGGAGGGAGGGTTCCAGCTTCCACAGAAATACTGCCTCCTGGGTGACCACAGATGGCAGTGCTGCAAGGGAACTGGTGGGTGGGAGGGAGGGAGGATCTTTGCTGACATTGGGGAGGTGTTACAGCTAATGTACACCCGGTACCTTGACATCCTCACAAGTAAAGTGAGAGAGTGAAACAGGAAAAATAGCACTACCTGCTGATGACGAAGGACCCCGGCACATCTGGGGTCAGTCCCTGCTGCCCCGGAAAGCCTCCTGAAGTGACAAAGGGAGTTTGGGGGTAAATCCCCTCCATCCTAACCCCACCTAGGGGGAAAGGCAGTGAAGAGGATGGCACCTTGCATCATGTAGGAATAGCCAGACAGTGCACTGGGAGCACTGGAGGGAGTTCAGAGGATAGTGAGACAAGGAAACTTAAAAACAGAAAGTAGAAATAAAATATATATGTACCTATATATATATATATATATATATATATATATATATATATATACACTCACACACACATCATGATATATATGTGTATGGGGCATGGCCAAGCCGAGCACTGGGATGATCACTTAGTCTCGGAGCTCCTCTTCTATCTGCCAAATTGAATGATCATCCTGCCCTTAAATGAGCCAAATTACAGAGCGATCTCTGTAATAATACTCCTGATAGCTTCCGCTCCAAAAATGACTGAAAAACAGTCTCAATTACCTTTTAAATCAGCCGGTGAGACCTCTAAAGTATCAGGCTCGAAAGCACCTACCACATGGCTGCCGCTAGATCGGCCACAGAAGACCAACAAATGTCCAGGGAGCAGATGGAGCCAGGCTCAACTTCAGCTTTTGATACACTTGAGAAGCTGATCCATGACCTCAAATACGATTTATCGACAAAAATGCAGGCCGGGCTCGAAAATGTAACCACTCAGCTCAGCCATCTCCAACAGACAATTAACACCATGAGCAACACTGTGGAGAAGCATGGCACTCAGCTGGATGAGCTGGAAAACTCATCTAAGCACACAGGAAGATTCTACCATGCAGTTGAACTCTACCTTACATTCTGCACTAAGAGAAATAGAAACCCTGAAGAACACATTAGACGATCATGAGAACAGGGAAAGGCATTGTAACATAAGGGTGGCTGGCATGCCAGAGAGATCTGAAGGAAACAACTGTGCAGCCTTTCTGCAGAAGTGGCTGATCCAAACCCTCTGGCTGCCCACAGAGCACGCTTTAGAGATCCAACATGCACACCAATCTCCTGGCCCAAAAGCTGCACCAGACCAGCATCCCAGGCATATTATTATAAAGTTTATTCAGTACCAGGACCACCAAACAGTTATTGAGGCAGTGCAGAGGGTGGGCCCTATTACTATTTAAAAGAGTCGGGTGAGCATTTTCCCGGACTATTCAAAGAAATTGCAGAGTGAAAGGATGGCCTTTGGAGAGGTTAAAAAGAAACTACATCAACTGAACTGGCCGGTCACCTTGGTATACCGTGCTCGATTTCTGATTCGGCGGCAGGGTGTGAAATCAAAAGCGTTCACCAACCTTGAGGCAGCACTGGCCTACATCCAGAGCGAGGAGAAGAAAAGCTCCTGGGAATCCTCACATGAAGTAGACGAGCCGACAACCTGAGGGACCAGATTTGAAAGTTAACATTTATCAAGTTGCCCTGGGGGTGGGGGATTAGTAGCCATGGCCCATAACACCTAGGTGGCCTATCAGGGCTGGGCCATGGTGCCCACCTCTTCCCACCCAGACCCTGTGTTCTGTGCTGCTTCCCTGGCTCAGGGCGATTGACTTGTTTTCCCTGCAGGGAGTATCCTTGTCTTCTCTAACTGGATGCATCAGGGTCTCTCTGATGGTGGGTGGCCCAGACTAGGTGTGTCCCAAGGGTTGATAATTGCCCCTATCCTTGGAGTTACTTAATATTCTGGAGTTTCTTAGGAAGCTCATGGTAGAGGACACTGAGATGCAATAGCTACTCGCGATTTACAGCCAAACTACAAAAACAAATTCTCCTTCTTTATAAAGACAATTAATGTCTCATGTAGACACATACTCTTGCTTATTTGGGTTTTAGCCCTAAAGACATTCTGTTATAAAGGCCTTCGACTTGGCCCATTGGTGCAGCAGTTGGATTTCTGCTTGCGACGCCAGCGACCCGGGTTTGGGAACGGACCTGGGTTATCAGAAGGTCAGCAGGGGAAGAAAGATCGAGTGTCCCATGGACTGATCTTCTTCTCCAGGGGAAGGGTGCGGTGTGTGACCGGTGCTTGATGGACCCCTGGCAGAGGCTGGGGGCACCACAGCAACTGGCACCAACAAGACTCTGAGGGCCGGGACGGACACTGGCATCATTACACGTTCCCACCCCTGCTTACAAGGGAGAAAACCTAGCTGCCAGCCGCCCTAGATGAAGCCAGCCCTCGGCTTCAATCAGCCTCCAGGACAGCATCCTTGACCTATCCCATCATCTGCGGTGCCGTATAGGGAGTCGGGTGCTGTGGCTCACCCTGG
Organism: Neoceratodus forsteri; assembly: GCA_016271365.2. Lineage (NCBI taxonomy): Eukaryota > Metazoa > Chordata > Ceratodontiformes > Ceratodontidae > Neoceratodus > Neoceratodus forsteri. The sequence goes on along the minus strand of CM028137.1, from coordinate 337,157,098 downwards.
GGGTGTTAGGGGACAAGGACCACATCCAATATGGAGGTGGAAGCTTAGGTCCGTGACCTGGCTGAGGTACCAGGCAGCTGGGCGCTGCAAAAGGTATAATAAATACAAAAAATAAAGGCTCTTCAACTCTACAGCCTCTGATACCATCTAAACTAGTCAGTGAAATGGATCCTAGGCAGTAACTGAAGTGAACCCCACCCATATCAGGGGAGTGGGGATCGGACTCTAATGAGACGTGCCAGGTGCTTAAATATGTTGAACTTATGGCTGCAATGACGGCTATAGTGACATTCTGTTTTTGAATCTTAATGAGGGCCGGCTGACCAGTTGGTTACAACAATTAAGAAATCTATCTAGATTAGCAGTCTTCATTGTCACTTTTTACTATGAGGGTGGCTGGGATGGGCAGTAAGGGTGGCATGGGGGGGGCTGCTGGAGAGGACTGGGGTGTGAAGCATACCTTGTTATCTGTTTCTTTGACCAAAGTGATTGGTTACCTACTTCGCAAATCTGTCTTTGTTAAGGAGGGGCACATAGGTTCGGTGCTTTATATCTGGGACGTTCCTCTCAATTTATTCCATGCAGCATTAAAATCAACCACCAATAATAAATCAAGCCCCATTGTATATTGTTGTAAAACTGATGCCAATATATCAAACTCTGCTATTTTAACCTTCGGGGGGAATAGATTAAACCTAAGACCATATTTAGATCTTTTATATGTATCAGCATACGTTCAATCATTTCTACTACACCTGTATACAACACAATAGTTTGCCCTAATTCTCATTTTAAATATAATAATAATCCCCCTCTCTCATCTGCCAAAGAAATTAAATACCTGGGTATTAAACTGCCGAGCAGGCTATCTAACCTGGGGGAAATCAATTGTAAGCCTCTGCTCCATAAGATAAAAGAGGATTGTGCCCATTGGAAAATACTTCCACTGACCCTGATACGTCATGTCAGTTTAGTCAAGATGTGTATACTTCTCCAGTGTTTATACCTATTTCCAACATTGCAGATAAAGGTTCCTATTAAATATTTCAAAACCCTGAGGGGAGCCATAACTACACTACTGTGGCAGGACCCCAGGCCTAGAATAAGAAGAGAAATTCTATGGTTGCCGGGAAACAAAGGGGGTTTGGGCCTATGTAATATTTACCTGTATTACTTAACAGCACAGTTAGCATTCTTAGCTGACCTGGTTCCTGGGGATGGTCCTATGAGGGCATGGGTGGATCTTGAAACATCAGAGAGGGAGATCCTCTTATACCACTCACTGTTTGCTGCAACCCTAGGAAAAAAGCAGATTCTGGAAGTCAAAAACCCTTTCACCAGGGCCTCACTTTGGGAATGGATTGCAGCGCATAAAATTCTAAACTACCCTGTGGCAATCTTCCCCAGAAGCCTCTTAAACATGCCTTTTGGGACTCTAACTGGATACCTAAACCAGTTCAGAATACTCTGAGACCCTGGCGCTCTAGAGGGCTGTACTTGGTGGCTCAGTAATATGGAGAGGAGACCCTCTTGGACTTCCTACAACTGACTAGGAAGTTTGGCATGCATACTTCCCAATTTTTTGTTTACATTCAGGTATGGTCCAGGTTATTAGCGGTGCATAAAGGACTAGATGTACCTCTCTTACCTAACCGTTCTCCCATAGAAGAGGTCTTTATGAAAGGGCTACACTGCAGCACTCAAGGCCCCTAACAAAATGTTACAGATTACTTTTGGGGGGCGCAACAAGATCCGCTGGCCCAGGTGCAAAAGGGATGGGAAGGAGACCTACATCCGGAAGTGTTGACAGGGGGTGACTGGGAAGGGATTCTCAACAAAGGAATGGTATGCTGAGTTAATAGCAGACTTAGGGCAATCCAATATAATATACTGAATAGAGCATATTTTACCTCAGTACTGGCCCACAAATTGGATCCCTCCAGGTAGATAGATGCCCAAAATGTAAGACATAGCTGGGCACCTTCTTCCACATGCTGTGGACTTGCCCTAGAGTCCAGCCTTTTGGCAAGAAATTGTGGGTCTATTGACCAAGGTGGTGAATGGCTCTGGCTCCTTAGACTCTTTGACTTCTTTGGACCCTATAGATATTCTATTAGGTCTTCCTAGGGGTGGAATAGGAAGAACGACAGTAGATCATCCCCTCCGTCAACTGGGTATAACCATGGGGGAAACAGCTGGCGACCAAATACTGGTAGCTTGACTCCATTCTAACTGTAGCCCAGTGGATGACAGCTTTTCTTCACTGTATGAAGCTGGAGCACACCCACTATCAAGCTCACAATTAAAATAATAAATATATCCAGATGTGGGCCCCCTTGGAATCTGCTCTAGGATCACCTTGGTTTCCCTCTTTTTAAAATAAGAGACTCTGAGAAGAGATGGTTAGGGCTAGGTGACATTCCAATCTAATATTTTGGGCTGGCAAAATCAAATCCTGTTTTCATTTCTTTTAATACTGAACTCTAGCTTTAGCCCTTTTGAGTTAAAGAACAGGTAGATTTTAGATTATCTGCACTTAACATCATATGGACAGCTAATATTACTGTTGTTTAATTGGCTCTGTACCTTTTGTGCTGAGATGTTATTTTATTGTGATGGATATAATGTATTACTTATTGATTTTTCTTAAATAAAGTTAAAATATATATATATATATATATATATATATATATATATATATAGCTAGATAGATATTCATATTAGCAGTCCATGTTCAGCTCCGTAGTGCAGTGTGATGGGCCTGCTGGCAGCCTCGGTTTGTGCTCCAAGCCTTGAACATCAGGAACAGAAGCCAGAAAGGAGGGGCCCTCAACAAGAGGAAGGAGCTAGTCACACCACTCTCGTAGTGGCTCCTGGTGGTAGAATGATGGAAGCACCCCTAATGGTGTGAATGACGGCATGCTATTAGGCACCACCCCCTGGACAGCCGCAAACATGCATGAGTATGTGGGAAGCGTCATGAAGAAAAAAGGTGGAAATGCTGCGGTGCAGCACTAGATGATGGCCTCAGAGTCACCTCAGGAATAGACCCCACACTGTACCACTGAAGACCATTTCAGCTGATGTCCAGAGTTAAAGAAGCACATCTCATCTAGGCCTAGGGGAGGGCCCCGGCAGAGACAAGCTGACCCCATGGGATGTTGGGGATACTGGAGGTATAGTAGGCTCTGCTGTAGCAGTGTGGAGCGAGTCTGGCAGGCAGTGGAGCTTGGAGGCTTGAAGGAGTAAAAAGTTGGTGGGTAGAGAATGGAGGATAGATACAACTGGCAAAAAAAATACATAGCAGCTCATGTGCTTATATCAGTATCTATGTCAGAACCCACTAACTGATTGTAACCAGTGATGTCATTGGTTGTAGCACCTAGTTTAGTAATGGGAAGCTGTAATATCTGGTTTTAAAGATACAGTAAGAGAGCTAAAAAAACAGAAAGATTTGTACAGAGGATGGGTAATGGCTGAGCACCCTCTTTGTAAAGGGGTATATGGTGGCCTCTCTTGTCAGAGGAGCACCAGCCCTATGCCATAGATACCAGTATAGTGGATACTACACTGAGTTATTAGACAGGAGCAGGCTACTCTGCCCATGTAGCCAGTCTCCCACTTTTCAGTGGATCCAAAAGTCTCCCTTATTGCCGAAAATATGCTGGTCTATTTTGTTTTTAAATTGTATTAGTGTATTGGATTCTACAATTTCCTTTGGTAGATTGTTCCATAATCTATGAATGCACCCCTTCTATTGTTTCTCATATTAGTATCAAGCTTGATTTGTTGATTGTGAGATCTATAATAATAATAATAATATATACAGTGCCTTCAGAAAGTATTCACCCCCCTTGGATTGTGTCACATTTTGTTGTGTTACTACCAGAACTTTTAATGCATTGAAATGATTTTTTCCCCTTTGATTCACACAGCATATTCAACAATTTAAAGGCGCAAAAATATTTTTATTGGGTAACAAAAATTTATGAAACATTAAAAACTGAAATATCTTGTATACTTAAGTATTCACCCCCCCCCCCCGAGTCAATACTTTGTAGAAGCGCCTTTGGCAGCAATTACAGCGTTGAGTCTTCTTGGGTATGTCTGTATCAGCTTTGCACATCTGGATTTGGGGATTTTCAGCCATTCTTCCTTGCAGATTTGCTCAAGCTCTGTCAAGTTGGATGGGGAGCGTCGATGAACCGCAATCTTTAAGTCTTTCCACAGATTCTCAATGGGATTCAAGTCTGGGCTTTGGCTGGGTCACTCAAGGACATTCACCTTCTTGTTCAGAAGCCACTCCAGTGTTGCTTTGGCTGTATGCTTGGAGTCGTTGTCCTGTTGGAGCGTAAACTTCGCCCCAGTCCAAGGTCTATTGCAGACTGATGCAGGTTCTCTCAAGGATGTGCCTGTATTTGGCTCCATTCATTGTTCCTCTATCCTGACAAGTGCCCCAGTCCTTAGCACTGAAAAGCATCCCCATAACATGATGCTGCCACCACCATGCTTCATGGTAGGGATGGTGTTACACGGGTGATGAGCTGTGTTCGGTTTGTGCCAGGCATAGCTCTTTGCATTCAGGCCAAAGAGTTCAAATTTTGTTTCATCAGACCAGAGAATCTTTTGCCACATGGTCTCAGAGTCTGCCACGTGCCTTCTTGCAAACTCCAGGCGTGTATTATGTGGCCTTTTCTCCGGAGTGGCTTCTGTCTAGCCATCTCTCCCATAGAGGCTGCATCTGTGAAGTGTTGCAGAGATTGTTGTCCTGGACAAGTTCTCCCATCTCAGCCATGGAACTCTGTAGTTCTGTCAGGTTGGTCATTGGGTTCTTGGTCACTTCCCTGACCAAGGTCTTTCTTGCCCGGTTGCTCAGTTTGGGAGGATGGCCTGCTCTAGGAAGAGTCTGGGTGGTTCCGTAATCATTCCATTTCCTAATGATAGACTTGACTGTGCTCCTAGGAACTTTCAACACCCTAGAAATGTTTTTATACCCCTCCCCAGATCTATGCCTCCTCACAATTCTATCACAGAGTTCTACGGACAGCTCCTTGGTCTTCATGGTAGAGTTTCTGCTCTGACATGCACTGTCAACAGTGGGGCCTTATATAGACAGATGTATTTCCTCTGAAATCATGTCAACCATTTGAACTGACCACAGGTGGACTCCATTCAAGTTTTGGAGTGCTCTCACAAGGAAATTGGATGCACCTGAGCTCAATTTGGAGTGTCATAGCAAAGGGGGTGAAAAGTTATCAACTTAAGACATTTCAGGTTTTTATTTTAAATTACATGTACAAAACATTCCAGAAGTTTCATTCCACTTTGACGTTATAGAGTAATTTGTGTAGATAAGTGACAAAAAAATCCCATATAAATGTATTTTAATTTGAGTTTGCAACATCACAAAATGTGACAAAATCCAAGGGGGCCGAATACTTTCTGAAGGCACTGTACAATAATGGCTGGGGAGGTGGTTATATCGAGAATGTTAGACACCCCAAGGTGTGGATGCCACATAAACCCGAGGCCTGGCTCGAGGGTTTGTACTGAGCATCCACACAGAGGGCTGTTTAACATTCGAGTTTCACACACCTCCTCAGCTTTTATTTTATATAATTGCTGGGGACCGCTTTTACCAGCAATGATATAAAATACATTTAAATTAACTCATCATGTTCAACTGGCAGTGAAATGAAGGCACAAAGCGCTGAAGAGGACCGAAGAGTGCTTGTGTGCAGCCACACACATTATAACCCGCGGGTTATAACAGAAAATAATAACCCTCTTCCCCATGGGAAAAAGCGGTCCCCAGTTATTATATAATAATAATACAAATTTTTATTTATCTAAGCGCCTTTCAAAGTGTCAAGGTGCTGTACATAAATGTTAATAAAATCAACAACAGAAATATAAAATAGTATAGAGCAATCTGTTGAGATCCCTTTCCATAAAATGAATTAAAATAGGCCTGGTGCCATAAAAAAGTTTTGAGTGACTGTTTAAACCGCCCCCCCACGGTTGCGCATTCCCGAAGCTGACAAGGTAGAGAATTCCAGAGGGCTGGGGTCACGTACATAAATTCACGGGCCTCTGAAGATTTTAAAGCTACCCTCAGAATCTCTAGTAACACTTCATCAGCCAAGTGGAGCCGTCGCTCGGGGCAATAAGGTACCAGAAGCTCTTTCAGGTAGTCAGGGCCGAGAGATGAAATTCTTTATGCTGTATTTCTATCTTCATTTCTTTGCATAATTCTGTGTCTTTCATAATTTTATACATCTGCAGTACATCTCCTTGCATCCTCCTTTTCCCCAGAGTAAACAATTTAAGTTTAAGTACCTGTACATTTTACCTGCCACCTTGGGTCTGGGGCACTGGGCCAGGAACACCTTAAACATACTCTGGGGCACCATTAAATGTTAGACCACACACAAACCAAGTTCAGACGTGGAGCTGGCATCATGCTGGGTGTATTTATTAAACTTCTAGATGGTACACAGCCTTTAGTACATCTGCTTTACCACTTCAGTCTTCAGTTCTGCTCCTCAAGAACAGTACTAGCTGCATCACACTATACTATTACATTTCTCTGGTGTTCAGGTCCTCACACATTGGTGTAGGCAGGCATACTCCAAGCACTCTGTGGTGTGCAGTTTTATTTAAGTGGGTAGTAAATAGGCTCCGAACTGCTTCCTTTTTCCATGAAAACTAACAAAGAAAATACTGAACATTTCTGTAATTTTATTCATAGGAGTCGAAACTAGAAGGACTGGTCACTAATACTCTTTTTGCATCCCAAGAACAATACAACTTTACAGGCTCTGGGCTGGTATGTGGGTGTCTTAGGGAACAATGCATGGCATTTGTATTTACCCATGCATGGCAACAACCATTGTCATGAGATACAAAAGTTGTATTTATTGTGCCAAATGAGGCAGCAAACACGGTCCTGGTGTACATTTTTGTATTGTCTGGCTACACCCCGGGGGGGGGCGCTCACCCTAACAAGGGGGGGTAGCAGTGAGTCCACTTGGTGTGCAGATCTGAAATCCCTGGCTACACCCCTGTCCTCACACCCACCATTCTTCCCAGTGCCTACCTGCCCCACATTACTCCCACAAAATTCTTACCGGTCTCCACCCATGATCCAGTGGACATTATTATTACCTTTACTGGATCTGTGTCCAAGTACATTTTGGGTTTATGCACACACTACCTAACCTCTCTGTTGGGTTTTCTCGAGCCCTGCCACTCCCAAGACCATTTGTGCAGTTGCACTCTCTCAGGTAGGGTCAACACCACCCTGGGGGGAAATCTGTGCCAACAAGTTTCACTCTGTGCCCTTGGAAGACAAAAATAGAAAAGCAAGTCAACATATGACATTACTACCAAGGTAACTGAGTTGTTCCAGCTATGCCTGCCTCCCTCTGACAGTAAACTGACCGCTTTAGTGGCCCATAGAAACAGGCTACCATGCCTGGCCTCTCACATTGGGATTTACCAACCCCAGCTTTTGCCAGTCCCACTCCTCCTGACAACCCCTTCATTCATGTTCTGTAGCAGGAGGGTCTATGTTACATTACCCAGGGTTCCTAATTCCCTACAGGACATCTTTAATGCAAGGTTTACTTACAAATGTGCCCTTTGTTCAGATGGTACTCTCTTTCAAGCTCAGCTTCATAGCAGGAATGGATCCTCATGTATCCCAGCAACCCCCCTTGAGGTCTGGCCCTCTGTTACTACTGGTGGTGCCGTGCTGGTTCTCCTTCTGCTGGGATCCTCAAGGTAACTCCTGGAATGCTCCACCATACTGGCAGTGCTTGCTGATTTTGCTCTCTGGAGACCTCACCAGGGTCACACATACCCAGGAAACCTGCCACCATCCCTGGGCCTGCAGGCCCACTGACACAGTCACAGCTGAAGAGCTGGACTCCCTCTCTCTGGACCTGAAATCTCTGTACTCTCTCTATCCAGGCTTGCCTCCTCTTGTTATAGAAAATTGATGAAGGGCATGGCCAAGCATATTCATGACAGTTTCCTGCTCGTAGCTGAACCAGAACCCTCTGTACACAAACATCCAGACATCCTGAATTTGATTTTCAAAGCCCAGAGAATGCTGCAAGATCCTGGTGCGCAGATCATTTGGCGCAAGGGGCTTGCGGCATTCTCTCTGCCAGTGATTGGGATTTTCAATCCCATGAGTCAAATGCAGTGAACCAGACCAACTTTGCCCTGGTCTAAAGTGTGGCATTTGGGAGACCCTTTTTATGGGGCTTGCACAAAATATTTGGCACAAGCTGCTGTAAATTGAGGTAACTATCGCAACTGCGCCCAATGATAGAAAATTGGGTGCAGTTGCGCTAAAAGAGTTTGGCATAGCTGCACCTAAGATGACTTCAACGTAGTGCTTAATGGAAGCCCTGTGTCAGCCTTTGAAAACTGAGCTTCCTGTCTCCAAGTGCTACCCCCAGAGGACAACTCTCTGAGTCAGGATTAACCCATCGAGAGCCCTTTAGTAACGGACCTCAAAATGAGTAAAGAGAGAGGCTAGTTACACTCTTCTCTCCTAAAAACCTTTGCGGTACTCTGCAGGGATGTCCCAAACCAGTGTCATCTCTTTTTCCTAGTGGTACAGGCCTGCTGCTGTCCTGATGAGGGAAGTGGCTTCTTTCCTCCCTCTACCTGCAATCAGCAGAGGCTGGAATTCACAAGAGGCTAAGGGTGGGTGAGTAACAAATACTATTTCCAGAATACCACAAATAATGCATTATTTGTCATTCAGATCTGAATAACAAATAGTGGCACTATTCATACCTATTGTATTCAGGAAGCAAAACAAAGTGCAAAAATCCCCCCCCCCTCCTGATATACAGACACACTCCTCCCCATTCCATTTGCATTAAAACAACCCCTGTCCCCCACCCCTGCAAAGAGCCCACTCCCATCCCCAGCACCCACAATTTCAAGATTAACAAGAAAAACTGGTATGCCACCCTAACAGCGACATTTCTGCGCGACATGCATCCATATCGACTACAGCGCCATGCCGCTGGACCTGGACAACCACTTCTCTCGACTTGCACCCCCTCTCAAACTAACTCCAACCTGGAGTTAGATCCTTTCATTCGGAGTGTGAGTGAGTAGATCCCTGCATGCATGGGGGTTTGAGAAAAGCGCCCCGATGTAAAAAGAGTCTCGAACAGTGTGGCTCCATGCCGACTGCAACATGCGGTCGCCATGGAACCCGTCACTGTAATGCCGGTTGCAATCTTTTTTGTCGCGCCAGCATATACAACCAGAAAAAATTCCTGTGACAGGCCACTGGCATAACCCACCCATCTCCACAGCCGGCCATGGGATCATCTGTTTTACTATGCGAGCAAGTGTGGGAGCACCGATCACTAGAAGGTGGCTGGCCGTGGAGGAGGACAGGTTGTGTCAGTCTCCTTCTTGTACCTGGGGGGGACTTCCTAATAACTAAATTAATGAAATGTGTGTGCTGGGGGTGTAGGAGGGTGGGGCTTGGGTGCTGTTGCCGGGGTGGGGCATGAGGAGTTGATCTATCTACCTAAAATAATAGCAAGAGGAGGTGGTGGCTGGCTGTGGAGGTGGACGGGTTGTGCCAGCCACCCATCATGGGAGTTTGTTCTTGTTAGTCTTGAAATCATGGGTGCTGGGGGGAGCGGGTGGAAGTGGGCTTGTTGCAGAGGGTGAGGTGATGGGTGGTTGCTTTTAATGCAACTGTACTGGGAGGGGAGCTGGTTTTTTACTTCCCCAAACACACAGAGGTACATGAATAACAAAGCAGAATACCAAAGCTCTGAATATTTGGGGTCCCAAATATTTGAAATAAGATATTTACCCACCCTAAGAGGCCTGGCAATTGTACCATTTTGGGCCTATGCTAAATAAGTCCTATTCTGTATGAGATGTGGGGGGCATTCTAACTGCACATATTTCTACCATTGCCAGTTCCAACACTTTGATTTCAGCATTCCCAAAATATTAGCACACTTAATAACCAGCAAATATGTTTCATAAGAGCCGAGATGACCCCAGCCACCTTGCGAAGTCTCTACTTTCTCAATGTTTTCAGCACCTCTTCTTGCTGCCCTTTCTTTGTCTTCTACTTCAGTGGCATGATGGCGAGGCCCATCTCCACCTGCTAGAAAACAGAAGGAAAAACAAACACACCATACACAAGATTCCCCTTCCCCCAAATATTTTTTCTTCTTCATTTTTTTAATGAAAAACTGGATTTAAATGAGTGAATGAGGAAGTCCATTACTATTTCACAGTCTTTTTGAGAGCAACTACTCCCTGGCGGGTCTCCTCAGTGAAATACAATAAAACTTTCAAATGTTGAGGAGTGACCCCTTGCTACTGTCCCTTCACCAAAGAAGCTGGAGCCCCCAGCAACTGAAGACACATGCCATTCCCTGCTGGAGTAGTGGAATTCATTCTTCCCCTTCCATGGGGGAAGGGCATACAGGTTGCTTTTTGGAACGTGGCAATAACTTGTGCTCCTCAATGCAAAGATGTTGCCCCTCTGACCCTTTTGTAATTGCTGTTTTTGTTTTCTGTAAACAGATGTCCAGCTGACATAAACACTCATTGTCCAAGCTGTCTAAGGATAATAAAGTGAATGGGGCTTTCTGACTAATACCCCTCAGGTCTGGTATAATAGTCCAAACAAAATAACCAATATGCTGGTCATTTAAATCTGTTTACAGAATTCCTGCATGTGAATGCTTCTAACCTGTTGCCCAAGTGGCAGTTTTGGACTGAGCAATGTTATCGATCTGTTCTTTATGCTGAATGCAGTTTCATGTTAGCCTCTGGCCATGTCTTTTTTAGGTACCGTTAGCAGAATGTTTTCTCAATGGTTTTCAACAATTTACCACGCCAATCCTGGCATGTAGTGTTAAGAGTACCCATATTTTATATCGTCTCATCGCTTGATGGCATGATCTGCTTGACACAATTTTTTAAGCCTTCTCAAGGTTCCTTGGCCTGTTGGCAGTCATGGTCCTCACCATCACTTTTTTTTTTATGGTCTCCTCAGTAGCTAACTGTTTCTAGGTTTTGCTCTTGTCCACTTGGGGCTCTGTATGAGTCATTGTGGTGCCTTCTTGTGGCACTAGATTGTGGGCCTCTTGTGCGGCAGTACTTTGTTTGAGAGGGGACTTGTGTTTTTAATGGATGAAAAGTGGAGACATTGTAGCTTCCTCTTCCTTAATGATCTCCTTGATCTCCACATCTGCTGATTCAGGTTCCATACTGTGACTCTGTTTTAGGCTCTGGCTCTGACCCTTTATATCTGCTTCTGGTTCAACAGCCTGGCTGTTGTCCATCTTCTTCTGCAGACGAGGCAGGGCCAAGTGGGGACTGACCTTTGTGGGTAGCCACGCCCATGGGTTGAGCCATAAAATTGGCTGGGGTCTTCAGGCTGAACCACTCTGGACTGCCACCCAGACTCACCTCTGACCATTGCCCACTTTCACTAGCTGACACACCAGATCCTGTGCTCACCACAGAGTCAGCCAGGGAGGAAGCCCCAGATCACCTTGAAGACCACATATACTCACTGTCAGATTGGTCAAGCCTCGCCACCTGCATCCTAGTGGGAGACATTGAAAATTTTCAACACATGCTCATAACTTTGGTAATTTTCAATATTTTAACCCCAAATTAATGCCAACATACGACATAGTCATTTTTTCACCCCATCTCATCAACGTGACAGCTGTCATTTTTCAAATTGTAGCTAAAATGTGTTTTCACATTTATAGTGCGAACACTATTTTATAAATGACAGCTGTCATGCTCAGAAAGAATGGTTATAAAATGACTATATTGAAAATTTGTGGTCAAAATGAGAAAAAAACAACAACATTATGAAGAAACACTGAATTGTTCCAACATTTACTTCTGACTTTATTTTTGCAGATTTTAGCCCCTAATGTTCAACATATCCCTTGTGTTACCATACCTCCTGAACATGACAGGTGTCATTTCTCAAATCCTCTCTGAAACTTGTTTTTGCAGTTGCACTGCAAAATCACCTTTCGGATGGAATTCAAAAAAATCCCACCTGTCTTAATCATAACGACAGATCATAAAAAGACTGTTGGAAATTTGGGATCAAAATGTGGGAGCCCACTGAAATTAAATATTGCCTCTCAGCTGCCCTATCCTGAGTAAATACCGTCTAAAAATGTGAAAAAGCAGGACACCAATGAAAATGAGATATTGTGTCTTATCTGGTCTATCCTGGGTAAATATATAGTAAAATTATGTACAAGCAAGACCTGGTACAACAGCAATGCAAGCGGTGAACATTAAACATTGACAAGGACTTGTTCACTCTGTCAGACTTCAGACATACTGTAGAAAGGGTATTTGGTTCCGTAAAGCTGCCCAAGGAATTCCTCCATCCCCTAGACCCAGTACACAGTCGACACACTGTACTACCTGCCCAGTGGGGACTTGGGGTAGCTGCCTCCTTATATCTAATTTAGCTCCACCAGTAATCCCCCAGTAATCTTGCACAGAACTAATTTAAACTATTTGGGGGGGGCTGTAATACCAAGGGAGGTGAAACTGCACCACCTCCTCACTGATAATGAAGCAACAAGAAGGGAAGTCACAAGAGAAAGAAGCTCCCTCAAGGCAGGGGCACAAGATGACAGGGATGGAGACAAGGCAGAGGACAAGGGGTATATAAATCAGGAAAGCAAGAAGAGAGTGAAGGAGACAGGTACCAGAGAGGGTAACAAGGGAAGAGGGGGTCGGGGGAGCCTCGGGGAACAGCAAAAGTAGGAGGGGAGGGATCCAGAAGGCAGGCAGGAAGGGTATAAGATATGGAGAGCCATGTGTGCCAATTCAAGAAGACTATGTAATAAAATTCCAGACCTGAAGGTCATCATGACAGAGGTTAGCCTAGATTTGGTGGACATAACAGAGTCTTGGTGTTCTGACAGCCATGAGTGGGATATGGCTATACCAGGCTACTCTCTGTTCAGGAGAGACAAGGGAGGGAGGGAGGAGGAGTTGTATTATATATGAGGGAGGGAATCAAGGTTATGGAACTACAGGGGCACCCAGAGGAAAAGGAAGGATTGGAGGCACTGTGGGTCATCCTAGAGGCAGGAGCTTGGCTACTATCAATCCAGGGATAGTATACAGATATCCAACACGGTAAGCAGCATCAAAGAGACATAAGGAGAAGAGGGGGCACAGCAAACAACTACACACACACACACACAGATACTGCTCTCCCTCCCACCCCAATGCCCACACACCTGGGGCTAACTCTGCTTTTATAGGCTCTAGTGGGTGATTGACAGCAGATAGATACTTCCCGTAGAGGCAGGTAGGGAGCATTCACCAGAACACATAGAAACAGCTACAGGGCACAAAGGCAACTACGAAAGGGTGTTTCTCTTCTGAAGTAAAGTAGAGAAGGGAGGAGAAAAAGAGAGAGAGAGAGAGAGAGAGAAAATACCCTAAAGCAGGAAGGAAGCTTATAGCCATGATAGAAGTGGTGCAGTGCAGCAGCTGTGGGGCATCAGTCTTCAGGGAGACTTTCTGGAGGCTTTGGTGCAATCCAATCTGCAGGCACCTCTCTGGACTGACGGCAGAGGTTGCTAGTCTCCAGGCTGAGTTGTCCAGGACTCGGGAGACCTCCTCCCCCACCCAGGAACTACCAAGTCTGCCCTCACTGTCTCAATGGTTGTCAAGGAAGAGGAGCGGCTGGATGATGGTGGGCTCAAGAAGGGTCAGGGTGGTGGGAAAGCGACACATCCCTCCTATGGTTACGCACCATAACTCCTATGCTGCTCTGACAGGGCAGGACTATCCCAGAGAGGCACCTCCAGTTGTAACCAAGGAGGATGTGGGGGCCCTCCACTGTGGATACCCCAGGAGGGAGGCAGAAGACCATGGAGGAGGAGGAGGAAGCAACTCCTTATGGGGGACTCTATCTTCATGGGGGTTGACTTGGAGCCAGGAGGGGAGGGAGTGAGGTCAAGTGCCTACCCAGCACCATGGCTCAGAAGGATAGACAGTGCATCCTAAGGATCTCTGGGGCAGCAGGAGGAGAGGGTAAGCTAGATGTCACTGACCACCTAGGGATGAATGACCTGGCATGTGATGAGGCTAGAGTAGTGCAGGAGCAGTTCAGGGAGTTAAGGAGGGATCATAGACAGGTGGCATGCTCTGTAACCTTTCAGAGGTGTTACCTGTCAAGGACAAGGGGGAGACAGGGTACTCTACACCCAGAGATTCAATGCATGGCTGAAAGACTGGTGCGGAGTGGAGGGATTTGGCTTCATTGTGGACTAGGGTTCCACCTGGAGGGATGCAGACCTATACAGGGGTGATGGCCTGCATCTATGTGGGGGGGACCAGGATCCCCAGTGAGAGGTTTAAATGTTTCATCAGCAAGTATTTGAACTAGCCAAGGGGGGTAGCAGAAATAAGCTAAGTGAAGCAAACAGCCCCACCATACAAAATGATACAGATGGCAGAGAGGACACTAAGGTTGAGAAATTGCCAAAGAACACTAAAACTAAAATAGATAAAAATGCAGAGAAAAGGTAGAATGGGAGTAAGGACAAGAGGGCTATATAGAAAAGACATGTGGATAGGAGGGAGCTATTAGGAGAGGAGGCGGTAAAAATTGGAAGGCCATGTGCACAAATGCCCACAGTCTGGGAAACAAAATCCCAGACCTAGTGGCCCTGATGGATGAGGCAGACCTGGACGTTGTTGCTGTTACCGAGACATGGTTCACGGGGAACCATGACTGACATATGGCAATACCAGGTTACACTCTATTCAGGAGGGACAGGGTGGGTAAAAAGGGAGGAGGAGGAGTGGCTATCTACGTCACGGAAGGAATTAAGGCAACTGAGGTACAGGGAATGCAGGGAGAGGCAGAGGCACTGTGGATCACTCTGGAAATGGTAAATGGCACTGCCACTCACACTGTTGTGATCTACAGACCTCCTGCACAAGGGGAGGAGCTGGATAGGGTACTTGTAGAAGCCATCCACAAAATGACAGCTAAAAGGGAGGTGCTGCTGGTAGGAGACTTCAATCTGCCGGATGTGCCAGCCTGGTGGCACTGAGGGTTGAGGTGCTGGACACTACACCCCACGTCACACCGGCAACCCAGGTTCGGGAATGAGCCTGGGTTATCAGAGGTCAGCAGGCGGAAGGGAGAGGATGTGAAAAGCTGCTGGCTGGCAGCTCTCCACCTCAGGAGGAGTAACACGTCTCCTCAGAGCCTGGCCACCCTCTGGTGGAGGCCAGAGTGGAGGTGTCACTCCAAGAAGTACCATCACTAGGCCAAGGGAGGATGGAAGAGACTAGCACAGGAGCTGTGGTGCACATGTGTCTCCATGTGCATGCGTCACCGCTTCCGGGGTCTCGGGTCTAGGCCACTCACGGGGAGAAAACGGAGGATAACGCGGGGGGCCACCCAAGGATGAAGCCTCTGGGCCAGGCTCTGGGGATCTGCCAGGGTGTGTAACATGCCACAAGACCCCAAAACACCTCAAGCACTGGTAGGGTAGCAGACATCCGGGAGATCTGCTGCAAGAAGGATACAAATACTTGAAAAAGAAATAAAAAATCTGCTGGATGTGGATTAGGCGTAACCAAGCTGCAGCCTTAGCCAGGAGCAGGAACATAGTGGAAGCCCTGCAGGGGGCATGCCTAAGAGAGCTAGTGACAGAGCCCACCCAAGAGGGAGCGACTTTGGACCTAGTACTCACCAATGGGGAGAGAATTACAGACGTAAAAGTGGGGAGCCATCTGGGATCAAGTGATCACAGCACAGTGTGGTTCAATGTGAGAACTGCAGAAGAGTCAAACCACATGAAAGCAAGGGTTCTGGATTTCAGGCAGGCTGACTTTGCAAAGATGAGGGAATGTCTTAGGAAATCACTGGCAGGGAAGGAGAAAAGGTGGGGGTGGATGAGCAATGGGAGAATCTTAAAGGAGACATAGTGGAGGCAGCAAGCCATTGCATCAGGCATGTCAGCAAAACAAAGAGAAAAAAAACACTATGGTTCTCAAAGGAAGAGGCTGAGAAGGTAAAGGCAAGATGGGTGGCATTCAGGAGGTACAAGGAAACACAGAGGGAAGAAGACAGGGAACTGTATCTGGAAAAGAAGAAGGAGGAGGAGGGGAAAGCAGTCAGGAGCATAAAGGCACAAACAGAAGAAACAAGCATTTGTCAATGCCGACTGTTGCCTTGCTGGCATTGGTAGTGACAGTGCAGGTGTTAGAGAGATGCATAATAGGAATGGCAGTGAAGTATTGAACTGACGGTAACCCTACCCCCACCCTACAGAGACTGACAGGCATTGGGGTGTGCCTTTGGATCATCGGCCATAACGCTCACATCATTTCATCTCACCCTGCCCTACAGACACAGACAGGTGTCATGGTACACCTTGGGGTCTTATACTCACCCCATTCCATAAGGAAATACATAGATATGGGTGCAGTATAGGAGAATGGTGTGAACGCTGGAGCTGAAGACCCAAAGGCACATCTCAATGACTGTCACTGGCTGTAGGGTGGGGGTGGAATGGCATGAGCATTACAGCCAACAATCCCAAGTCACACTCCTGACACCTGTCAGTCTATACAGAGTAGGGCATTATGGATGGAACCCCTAATGCCCCAGCTGTTTGTTGGTATTTTCACTCTAAATGTTTAACATGGGATTTTTG
The DNA here is from genome assembly GCA_016271365.2 of Neoceratodus forsteri. Classification (NCBI taxonomy): domain Eukaryota; kingdom Metazoa; phylum Chordata; order Ceratodontiformes; family Ceratodontidae; genus Neoceratodus; species Neoceratodus forsteri. Next base: position 337,140,350 of record CM028137.1, on the reverse strand, counting down.
TGACTACACCTCATGAACAGTGACTATCATTTTGTTACTCAATCCCAAAAGGTGGTTTTGCACAGCAACTGTGCCATATGGCACCACAAGTGTGAAAATACATTTCTGGTAGGATGTGAAAAATGACAGCTGTACTGTTAATGAGGTGGTGTGAAAAAAATGACAATGTTGAAAATCTGGAGTGAAAATATGAAAAATTGGGGAAGTTACGAACATGCGTAGAAACTGCGCAACGCACGCCTGTAACACAATACTTTTTGGGAATTTCTTCACCAGATTTTCAACATGGGCATTTTTGAACCTCTCTTCATGAACAGTGGCACCCTGATTTTGTTAATCTGTCCCAAAAATTGATTTCACACAGTGGCCACGCCATTCTGTGCCACAGATGTGAAAACATGTTTCAGGAAGGATATGAAAAATGACAGCTTTACTGCTCATAAGGAGGTGTGAAAAAATGGCAATGTTGCAAATCTGGAGAGAAAATATTAAAAATTGGTGAAGTTATGAGTGTGCGTAAAAACTGCGCAACACACACTCATAACACAGTCATTTTTTTGAATTTTTCTCACCAAATTTTCAACATTGGCTTTTTGGAACCTCCCCTCATGAACAGTGGCACTGATGTTTCATTAATCAGTCCTGAAAGGTGATTCCACACAGTGACTGTGAAATCACCTTTTAGGACTAAGAAACTAAATGACAGTGACATGTTCATGAGATGGGGTCCCAAGAACTCCATGTCAAAAATTTGGGGCCAAAATTCCAAAAAATGGCTGAGATATCAACTTAAGTTGAGCCCCCCCCATTGCCTCCCATTATAAAGCTTTCTGTCATTTCTTCAGTTCACAGTTTGGCTTTGAAGAGTACAGACGTGTTCTGGTTCAGAGAAGATCATGGCTCCTGACCTCTGGAGGGTAAGTATGGGTGAGGGGTGCGGGAGGTGGGTGAGAGGAGGGTGGGGATGGAGGAGGGATGAGGGAGACAGCGTTGGGCCATTTTCTTGTTTGCAGGAGGAAAAAGACTGCGAGGAAGGTTGTCTTCATTTACAGGTTACACACACAAAAATAATAGGCACACTGGTGTGGGCTCCCAGTGTGTTGCAATTTGGGGTGCCGAGAGTTGGGACTGGCACCCAATGTCAGCAGGGCGATAAATGGGGGTGCACATCTGACACCGGGAGTGGGCATCCTGGTGTCGGAAAGGAAAGGGGAAACTGTTTAACCAGGAAAGACACTAAGAGGAAAGACACACTAAGAGGGGGGATGATAACATGGGGATTGGGCACCCTGATGTCATTTCAGGAGTGTGTGGTGGGCGGCAGGAGCTGCCATGTTATGGTTGCCACATAATGTGTATGGAGGGGGACATGCCGACATGGGGATTGGGCACCTGATGTCGGCTTTCTGGGGATTATGTGGCAGATGGCAGGAGCCACCATATTTATTGAAATGTTTCACCAGGAAAGGCAAGTAATGGAGGTGTATCATCTGCCGCTGCAATGATGAGCCTGTCTCTGATTGCACCAGCAGATTTGTTTCAACTCCATGGCTCTCTCTGAAACTGCTGTCATCAGCAGCATGCTCACTGGTTGGCGGCTCAGGGATGCACCCACTAAAGAATCTCCTGCATTCAACAAAGGGAGGCAGGGAAGTCAGTAAGGGAAGCCAAAGCTCAGACAGAAGAACACATTGCAAAATCAGTGGGTAAAGGGGACAAAACCTTTTACAGGTACATAAGTGAAAAAAGAAAGACAAAGGGAGGGATAGTGAGACTGAAGGGGGAGGATGGGAGCCACGTGGAGGATGACAACAGTAAAGCTGACATATTGAACAGGTATTTCTGCTCAGTCTTTACTAAGGAAGAGGGGGGTAATGGGTCTGAAGGGAGTACAAGGGGTGAGAATGGTGCAGAATGGACACAAGTCCCTTTACACAAGAAAGGGTCCTGAAGGAACTGGAAGTAATAAGAGCTGATAAAGCAATGGGGCCAGATGGGTGCACCCCAGGGTCCTTAAAGAACTAAGAGAGGTGGTGGCTGAACCTCTGGCTATCCTGTTCAGCCAATCACTGGAAACAGGGGAGGTACCCAAAGACTGGAGGACAGCAGATGTAGTCCCCTTATACAAAAGTGGGAACAAAGAGGAAGCAGGGAACTACAGACCAGTCAGCCTCACCTCGGTAGTGGGAAAGATCATGGAAGCACTACTGAAGGAGAGATTGGTGGAACATCTGGTTGTCAATGGACTACAGGACCCAAGGCAGCATGGTTTCACCAGGGGAGGTCATGTCAGACCAACCTCATTGAATTGTTTGACTGGGTGACTAGGAGGTGGATCAGGAGGGCAGTGGACATGGCCTATCTGGACTTCAGCAAGGCCTTTGACACTGTGCCACATAGAAGACTATTACACAAACTGGGGAATATGGGTGTGGGCAGGACAGTAGTGTGGTGGGTAGGTAACTGGCTGGGTGGCAGGACACAGAGGTGGTGGTAAATGGCTGTCACTCACAGAGGGAAGAGTGACCAGTGGGTACCACAGGGATCAGTGCTGGGACCGGTCCTATTCAACATCTTCATCAGTGACATTGCACAGGATCTAGAAGGCAGAATTTCACTGTTCGCTGATGACACAAAGCTCTGTAACAGAGTAGACACACCAGAGAGTGTAGACAGAATGAGAAGGGACCTGCAGAAACTTGAAGAATGGTCAAGGGTTTGGCAGTTGAAATTCAATGCAAAGAAGTGCAAGATAATGCATATGGGGCACAAAAACCCTGGCACAATATATCAGTTGGGGGGTGAGGATATAGCATGCACCAAGCAGGAAAGGGATCTTGGGGTTGTCATCTCTGATGACCTCAAGGTAGGGAAACAGTGTGACAAGGCATCAGGTAAAGCAAATAGGATGCTGGGTTGTACAGGCAGGGGCATCACCAGCAGGAAAAGGGAGGTCATAATTCCGCTATACAAGACACTAGTGAGGCCCCACCTGGAGTACAGTGTACAGTTCTGGAGACCATACCTACATAAGGACATAGACAGGGTAGAGAAGGTTCAGAGGAGGGCAACAAAGATGGTGCATGGGTTGCATCACAAGTCCTATGAAGACAGGTTGAAGGAACTGAACTTGTACTCCCTGGAGGAGAGGAGGGAGAGAGGGGATATGATAGAGACATACAAGTATCTTACAGGGAGGAACAGGGTGCAGGAAAACACTATTTTTAAGCGAAAAAGATGTTTCAGGACTAGAGGGCATGGGATGAAGTTGAAGGGATGACGTTTCAGAGGAAACATGAGAAAGAATTTCTTCACAGAATGGGTGGTGGACAAGTGGAACACCCTGCCAGAGGAAGTGGTGGGGGCTGAAACAATCATGGGATTTAAGAATGCATGGGGATAGACATAAAGGAATTCTAGAGGTCAGGGGTAAGGGGAAATAGACTTCTAGGAAAACAAACTGAACTTACAAGCTCAAATGGGCAGACTAGGTGGGCCATAGGCCCTTATCTGCCGACACTGTCTATGTATCTATGTATCTATGTATTCACCACAATACTGACACACCTCTGAAATGTGCTACTACAAGATGTTGCATGCGTGTGCGTGCAAGCCAACATAAAATTAGCCCAGGCAATAACAAAGTGGGACAAGAACTTTTTCTGGTATGTTAGTGAAATAAAAAAGACTAAGGGTGGGACTGTGAGACTAAAAAGGGAAGGAAGGAAGGAAGTGTGCAGAGGGGGACCAAGAAAAATAAATCCTGAACAAGTATTTTCATTCAGTACTCACAGAAGAAGAGGAAGGGGAAGAGACCAAGGTTAGGCAATGGAAGCACCACTGGGAGGGAGGTGAACACCAGTCCATTTAAGGAGGAGAGAGTCTTAAAGGAACTCGCTAATCTGAAAGTGGACACGGCAATGGGGCCGGATGGGATACATCCCAGAGTATTAAGAAAACTCAGGGAAGTACTGGCAGCACCATTGACAGCCCTGTTCAACAGTTTGTTTGAAACTGGTGTGGTACCAAAGGACTGGAGGAGGACAATGTGACAGCTCTGACACCTGCTTATTGTTATATGTATAATTTTTGTATTTTAAATAAATGTGTATGCGTCTGAGACTGATTGGCACACAAGTCAGCCAATGTGTAAGAGACTTGACCTTTGACCTCAGAGGTGACAGTGTGTTGAAGCAGCTGGCTGTCATAAACTGGCCAGTAGGAACCACTAATTAAAGACTTCCTTCCAGAGGGACAGTTTATTACCCATTATAACCTGCACTTGCTTTTGAAGCTGGAAACTAAATATGAATTTTATGACCCTAGCAGGAAGGGAAGTCATTTGACTGATCCCTCTTGGTTTTCACATCTAGAGGAGAACTGGTGACTGTGGGTTTATGAAACATCAAACAGAAATGTTTGATCAAACAAACTCATATTTTAAAATTTGCTAGCTGTTGATTTCCACAGTAGAAATTTGTTTTATTGCAGGATCTGACAGTAGTCCTTGTGGGCTGTGACCTCACCAAGGGGGTGGGGAGATGGATTTTGAAATGGTCAGGCATCTAGAGAAACATTGTTTTTTATTCTGGACTCAAGAGAGAGACACTTAGTTCTCTGAACTCAGAACAGGTACTTCTGGTAACATCTAGCTAGGCAAGAACTTTTAAGTATTTTGTAGGCATCTGTTTGTTCTGTAATTTCCCATTTATTTTATTGACTGTAAGTTATTAATGTATATGTTCTGTGTTTGATATTTTACCTGTTTTACAATTTTTAGTAAACAATATGTTCTTTGAAATTCTGTCTGTGTTTTCTCAGTTTTCTTTTGCATATGAAAGCTGAACCAGTGTTTAATTCTGACAGCTGTTAAGAGCTCAAAAGGGCTTGAATGTGTTATTAATCTTGCTAAAGGTAAGAATATATCTAGGTCTCATATTGAGTCATAAGGGTACAATTGTGGGAACCTGGCTGGGAGCCACTGGGTGAAGGATTGTACTGCATCCCCCGAAGGGGGTACATATCTGAGCCTGTTAACTTGGTATGCTAGCATGAGGTTCACATTTGACCCCCAGGACTCGAGGCTGGTAGGTGATTCAGACCCAAAACAGACAAGAGGGTTACCCTGTTTGTCTCCTGTTCAAACTATTGCATTTTGAAGTTGGCACTGTGGGAGCAGAGGGCCTGACCTGTGGAATGCATTTGTGACAGGCAAATGTAGTCCCTCTCCACAAAGGTGGATGCAGGGAGGAAGATGGCAATTACAGGCCAGTCAGTCTGATCTCAGTGTTGGGGAAACTAATGAAATCATTACTAAAAGAAAGGTTTGTGATATATCCTGAATCCAGCAGAGCACAGGATCTGAGGTGGCATGGATTCACAGCGGGAAGATCTTTTCAAACAAATCTGATAGATTTCTTTGACCACGTGACTAGGGAGGTAGACCAGGGAGGGGCAGTGGATGTGGCCTACCTGGATTTCAGCAAGGCCTTTGACACCATCCCACATAGAAGGCTAGTAAAAGAGCTGGGCAGCCTGGCAGTGGGTCCCAGGATGGGTAAAATGGTTCAAAAACTGGCTGAGTGAAAGGACACAGAGGGTGGTGGTGAACAAAGTTCAAACTGAAGGGGGGGTAACCAGAGGGGTCCCACAGAGATCGGTGCTCAGACCAGTTCTCTTTAATGTCTTTATAAGCGACATAGCAGGAGGGCTGGAAGGGAAGATGTGTCTCTTTGTACATGACACGAAGATCTGCAACAGGGTAGATACTTCAGGAGGGGTAGATACTTCAGGAGGGCTAAAGAAAATGAGAAGGGACCTAAGCAAGCTTGAGGAGTGGTCAAGGGTGTGGCAGCTAAGATTCAATGCAAAGAAGTGCAAGATCATGCACATGGGGCACAGAAATGCAGGGGAGGAGTACATAATGGGGGGGAGGTACTGACAGCCACCAAACAGGAAAGGGACCTGGGAGTAATCATATCTGATAATCTGAAGGCTACCAAACAATGTGAGAAGGCTGTGAGGAGAGCCAGTGGAATGCTGGGGTGCATAGGAAGCAGTATCTCCAGCAGAAAGAAGTAAGGGGTGATGACACTGTATAGAACATTGGTGAAACCTCATCTAGAGTACTGTATCCAGTTCTGGAGGCCACATCTCCAGAAGGATATAGACAGAGCAGAAGTGGTTTAGAAAGGGTGACAAAAATTGTACAGGGGATGCACCAAAAGTCATATGAGGAGAGACTGGAGGATATCAATATGTATTTCCTGAAGGATATGAGAGTGAGGTGGGGATATGATATAGACTTTCAAATACCTCAAGGGTATAAATAAAGTACAAGAGGGTAGCATCTTTCAAAAAAAAGATGTTCAAGAACAAATAGAGGGAGGTAGACTTAGGGGTAACATGAGAGTATTTTATGACAGAAAGGATGGTGGATCCATGAAACACCTCCTGGAAGAGGTTGTAGTGGCGAAAACGGGAGGAGAATTCAAAAACGCATGTGACAGACATAAAGGAACTCTAGCAATAGGAAAGAGAGGGTAAGCCACAGATCATTTAGGATCTGCAGTATTTAAAACAGGTAGGGAAAATGAGCAGACTAGGTGGGCCAAGAGGTCCTTATCTGCCATCAAAGTCTATGTTTCTATGTAAGAGCTGGATAAGGCTGTTGTGGAAGACATCATCAGGATGGCAACTACTGTAAGAGGGAGGTGCTCCTAGTTGGTGACTTCAATCTGCCAGATGTGAATTGGAGTCTTTCAGCTGCATATTTGGCAAGGAGCAGGACTATTCTTGGCTCCCTACAAAGGGCCTTTCTCAGGAAGCTAGTCAATGGACCCACTAAGGATGAGGCAGTGCTGGACCTGGTGCTTACAAACAGGAACAGCATTGCAGGTGTCACAGTTGGCAGTCCCCTAGGTACGAATGATCACCATTGAGTGTGGTTTAACATTAAGATTGGAACAAAAACAAGCCACAAGAGGACGAGAGTCCTGGACTTTAGGATGGCAGAGCTTAAAGAAATGGGAGACTGCTTCAGAAACTGCCTAATGGGGAGATTTCTAGGGAGGGGTAGAACAGTGGGGAAAAATAAAGGAGGGCAAGATTAGGGCAACCAGCCTCTGTTAGGAGTGATTAACAGCAAAAGGAAAAAGAGACCACTATGGTACTCTAAGGAAGTGCCTATGGTGGTGAAGGAAAAAAGGGCGTCAATGCAGAGGTATAAGGAAATCCAGAGAGAAGAAGACAGGGAGGTGTATCCAATAAAACAGAGGGAAGCAAGTAAGGCAGTGAGGGAAGCAAAGGTGCAGACAGAGGAAAGGACAGCCAAAGGGGTAACAAATGGGGATAAGACTTTCTTCATGTAAGCAAGTGAGAAGAGGAAAGCAAGGGGAGGGATACTGAGGATAAGGAGGGCAGCAGAGGGAGACTGCACAGAAGGGGACCAAGAAAAAATGGATACCCTGAACAGGTATTTCACTCTGTCTTCACATGGGGAAGGGGGAGAATTGAAACCAAATCCATTTTCAGAGAAAAATTCCTGACGAGAACTGCAGCTTTGAAAGTGGACAAAGACATAGGACTGGACAGAATACACCCAAGGGTACTCAAAGAACTCAGGGAAGTGCTGGCTGCCCAACTGACAGCCTTATTCAACAGCTAACTGGAGTCAGCCATGGTTCTAAAGCACTGGAGGAGAGCTGATGTCCCTCTACATAAGAGTGGCTGGAGGGAAGAGGCTAGCAACTATGGGCTGGTGAGCCTCACCTCAAAGGTGGGGAAATTAGTGGGAACACTGATAGTGGAAAGGTTAGTAGAGTATCTTGAATCCAGTGGGCTGCAAGACCAAAGGCAGCATGAATTCATGGGGGGGATGTCATGTCAGACAAATCTGACTGATGTCTTTAACTGGGTGACCAAGGAAATAGATCTGGGGGGCAGTGGATGTGGCCTATCTGGACTTTAGCAAGGCCTTTGATGTTGTGCTGCCCAGTAGACTGATTAAGAAACGGAGCAGCTTGGGGTGGGATCCAAAGTAGTGCACTGGGTTAGAAACTGGTTAACCGATAGGTGACAGAGGGTTGTGGTTAATAACACTCACCCTAGTGATGTAAGAGGGATCAGAAGGGGGATACAGGGCTCGGTACAAACCAAAAAAACCTGCACTCAAAAGGAGGCGAGTAAAGTTGGTTGAAGAATTCCACAGTAGTCCTTGCTGAAGATTTATACAATTTATTGTGGATACAAAGTAACACCAATACGACCTTCACAAACAATCCTGGAGAGCCAACTACTAATGGCTCAGTACCCCAGCGCTTCGCTTCACGTGATATTTTATTCTTTATAATTTACACCACTTTGTGATGGTGTTTTCCTTTCTATGGTTAAACTGTCAAACCTTCGAGCAAGTAAATTTGTATTTGATTAAAAATGGCAATTAAATCTGATGTCATAAACATGCTGCGCATCTTAAGTATAAAAGTTTGGTTAGAACCACAGTATGAGCACTCCCCAAGGAAGCTCCAAAGAGTGAAGTGCTGGAATACTGAGCCGTTAGTAGTTGGCGCTCCATGACTGTTTGTGAAGGTCCTATTGGTGTAACTTTGTACCCACAATAAATAGTATAAACCTTCAGCAAAGACTACTGTGGAATTCTTCAACCAACTCGACTCACCTCCTTTTGAGTGCAGATACTTTTGCTTTGTAATGTGATTTTAAGGGTTGCACTCTCTTACCTGCACCACCTCAATTTCTTGGCACAGTACAACATGTCTGCAGGCTGCAGGGCTCAGTACTGGGACTGGTCCTCTTCAAAGACTTCATAAGTGACACTGTAGATGAACTGGAAGAGAATGTATGCCTTTTTGTAGATGATACCAAAATCTGAATTATAGTGGACAATCAGGAGGGGTGGAAAGAATTTATACTGACCTTGGGAAACTCAAGGAGTGGTCAAGAAAACGGCAGATGGGGTTCAATGCCAAAAAGTACAGAATCATGCACCTAGACCATAGGAACCCAGGAAATGGGTATAGGATTTGGGGGAGGTACTGTCAGCCACTAAGCAGGAAAGGGACCTTGGGGTTATTTTATCTGATGTCCTCAAATTGACAAAGCAGTGTGACAGAGCACTGGGTAGGGAGAGGTATCTCCAGCAGGAGGAGGGAGGTGGTGTTGCCACTGTATCACTTACTCACTGGTGAGACCCTACCTGGAGTATTGTGTCCAGTTCTGGAAACCACACTTCAGAAAGGACATAGACAGGGTGAAGGCAGTCCAGAGGAGGGCAACTAAAATGCTGCAGGCGTTGTACCAAAAGCCCTGTGAGGAGAGACTGAGGGATCTCAACAGATACACCCTGGAGGAGAGGAGAGTGAGATGGGACAACATAGAGATCTGCAAGTACCTCACAGGGGTGAACGGGGTGTAGGAGGGGAGTCTCAATCAAATTAGGAAGAGCGCTATGACCAGAGGGCATGCGATAAAGCTGGAAGGGGGGGGGTTAAGAGGGATGTAAGAAAGTACTACTGTACTTCACTGAAAGAGTGCTAGATGCCTGGAATAGATGACCAGAAGAAGTGGTGGATGCAAAAACAGTAGGGTGTTTCATGCATGAGTGAGGTAGACAAGGGGAATATTAGTAAATAGGCAGGGAGGAAATAGAGTTGCTGGAGACCAGCTAGGGTTTACAGAGACAGACTAGGCAGAAACCATCTGGACAGACTGATTGGGTCAAGTGTCTGTATTCTTCTGACAAATTCTGTGTTTCTATGTTTGTATGTTAAAGGTTGAATCCAGTGGGGGATGCCCCACATTTTCCTTGGCAAGGGAAGGTAGGCCTGCTCTGGGGGTCTGAGGTTGTCACTGGTGCCATCTCCCACTCTCTCCCAAGAACTGACCTCCGTGGATACAGAGTCCAAGACCAAACCAGCTATATTTATGAGCTTTATCACCACTTCTGTGGATCTTAGTGGGTTACTAACCCAATTTAGAAGGGCAAGGAGAGGCAGACACCCCCTTGGATTCCAAGACTGCCACAGGTGCTGCCTCTTACCCCTTCCCAAGACCTGACTCCCATGAGTAGAGGGTCCTTGGCCAAATTACTTGACTGGGTCAGCTTTACACGTCCTTTGCCTGGTGCAGGGAGGACACCACTGGGTGCCTAAAACAGTCACTTGTTTAGGATAGCATAAAGTTCACTTCTGCTTTGATATTCCATATCCATTTCTCTGCTTGGTCTTTTGAAGAATAAGTCCTTCTCAGACTTCTCTTGCATGGAGATGGGGGTTCCCCCATAGGGTTTATAGCAAGCTGCAGCCACCATGATTTTTTTTTTCCAATTGTTTAACCAGGTGAGACACACTAAGCTGAAAGCTTGTTTACAGGTGCAACCTGGGAGCACAGGGAAGTTAAGTGACTTGCTCAGGGTCACACAGTATGCAAGTGGGGGCTGTGGGATTCAAACCCAGGTCTCCAGAATTACAGCTCAGCGCTTTAAACCACTGCGCTATACTGCCTCCCAACCTGATATCCTGTATTGTTCTGGATCACACTCACTGGAAAGGAGGTACAGCAAGAGGAAGCAGGCTCTGCATGCCTGGTGAACGCCTTCCTCAGACTGAATGCAACTAGCTGCTGCTCCAGGTACAGCCAGTTAGCTCCTCCTTCTAGAGCTCTGGAACAGAGCAGCTGGTCTAGCCCTGTAGGGGACCAGAGGTTAACCCTTTGAGGTCTTATAGACCTTCTTAAGAAGCCAGGGCTCCTTATAGATGCGTCAACTTTACATTTCTAAGATCAAAAAATACAGACATAAATACAATCTCTCCTACTCTATATAAAGTTAAAAGGGAAATTCAGTTCCTGCTATGATTTGTTCTATCATTGCCTGATTAGCTTTAGTCCGGCTCATTTCTCTGTGTGCTCTGTGAGTACAGGAGGGTGTTGCTTGTAGTAATAATAAAATGATGGGAGCAAGGCAGTTAAACAAATCCACTGATGACCGAATAAGAAGCGCTGCTCTGCTATCCAACTGGCTGGATATCCTACAGTTCCCAAACCCCAAAAAAAACAAAAAGGGGGTGACTTCTAAGATGTAGTAAGAAATTCAAAAATAATAAAGCAAGGCAGCTGACTGAAACACAAAACAATATGTGATACAGTGTAGGTTGGTTAAATTACTACTGAGGAGAGATGATAGCTGACTTGGTGTGGTGGTATAAATCCCAGACACACAACAGGCAACAGATAAGCATTCATCAGTGCCGAGTGTTCGCCGTGTGCACTGGTGCCATAGGGTGTGTGTGTGTGTTTGGAAATTGTTTCAGTGAAGCAATCATTTTATTAACATTTAAAGGGCAGGTTTTAAATAATAATAATTCCCCACCCCCAACATATGTAATAGCATGCCCTGTAGTTAAGAGATTCATCCATAAAGAACATTTTGTCCATCTGTTTTTCTTAAAATAACACTTGTAAAATGGCTCCATAGAGCTGTTAGGTAAAACACTCACACTCCCTGACTCGGAGCCGCACCCCCATGCTTGTACGTTATGTGATGTCAGCTCAAGAACAGTGCATGGGCACACTCCATAGATTACACTGGGGGCAATTTTTGCAAGCTGTTTTTATCATATTAAGTACCAAATTTGAGAAAGGAAGGGCACTGCTCAACTAACAAAGTCCTTTTGAAATACACTGAAACTGAAAACCCCATTGAAATACATTGAAGTGCATACCTCAGTTTGTAGTTGGGCTTTGAAGAGTGAAGATGTGTCTGCAGTCCAAGCAAGATTACAGCGATGAACCTCCGGTGGGTAAGTATGGGGTAGGGGTGGTGTGGGGTGGTGGGTCCTGAATGGGAAGGTCGGGTGGGGGGGGTGATAACAGTGCAGCGGACAACGTTGGCTGGTTTTCTTGTTTTCAGGTTTATAAAGAAAATGGTGAAGGATAGTTTCCTTTATTTCAGGGACAGTTTACTATTAATGGAGGACACTGGGGAACTGGACACCCCCAGTGTCACTAGGAGGGACAGTGTTTAAATATTTGAGGACACTGAGGGATAGGGCACCCCCAGTGACACTGAGTTATGTTTGTGGGGAAGGGGCGCAACAGACATCACTGCTGTTTGTGATGGCAAGGGAAAGTTTTCTTTATTTCAGGGACAGTTTACTATTAATGGAGGACACTGGGGGATTGGGCACCCTCTGTGTCACTGGGGAGGGACAGTGCTTAAATATTTGCAGACACTGGGGGTTTCGGCACCCCCAGTGTCAGTGAGTTATGTTTGTGGGGGAGGTGTGCAGCAGACGTCGCTACTGTTTGTGTGTGTGTGTGGGGGGCGCTGACAGGGAGAGTCAGGTTGGGGGATAGTAAGGGCCGCCAGCAACAGACATCGATGGATGGTTTTCTTTGTTGCAGGCATACATTCCATGCATTCCAGGCTGACCATGACAGATCAGCCAGGCTTGCTGGGCAGTGCAGATCAAAGGGACGGCAACTTCTTTTGAAGTTGGTGCTGTACCTACCCAGCAAGCCAGAAACTCTGTCATAGTCAGCCTGGGTGCTGATTGGTATGGCACTGTCACACCCCTGCAACACTGCTCTACATTGGGCGGACAGTATCCACACCCCTCAAAGGGCACTATCATACCAAGGTGTTCGCTGCGCTTGTGCATATGGCAAACACAAAAAAGAATTTAGCACTGATCAGGTTTGAGCAACGAAACACACAGTACTGATGGCTGTGTGCAAAAGTTGTTACTTTTCTTTTTTTCAACAAGTGCAAATGTGCAAAACTACTCACTGTGTCAGACTGCAGCAGGAGAGGACCTACTGGAGCCCTAAGTTTCAAACCTTTCACTCCTGGTGCTTTTTGAACCTGTGTGGCCCCCTACTGACTAGCCCTTTTATAGCAGGCGGTTTAAAGGCCCCGAGTTCATTATATTAAAGTGCATGTAGTGAGCACCCATGTGCAAAAAAGATAAAATCAGCAAACTTATCAAACAAGCACTATCTTAGCAGCTTCCAGAGATGGAAACATGGTGATATCATTTTCACTAGGCAGACGAGCACACATTCCCTGCTTCACTTCATTTTGACTTTCATATTCATATCTGTAAAATATAAAACAGATGGAATTAAACACTGTTCTCATTGTTTCATTACAACAGTGGTGCCAGCTCAGCCTGGTCACTTTAACCTGGCCAAGACAAAGCAGTTAAATGGCAGATCCAGTAAGCATCCCATAGGGTCAACTTTTCCTCAATGTCCCTCTACCCAGGACCTAATGTGACCTTTTCTATTCCAATAAAAACAGCTACATAATCATTCTCAGTTTCCATTTCCTCCATGTGTATTGCCAAGGTTAATTTATTTTTTCTAGCAGCAATGGATCTCATATGTTCCTCCACCATGTCCTTTGATTTTCTTTTTGTTTGGTTGGTTCATTATGTTTCTATACAGAAAGAGTGCTGGATTCCTGGAACAGTCTTCCTGCAGAGGTGGTGGGGGCAAAAACAGGGTTTGGGTACAAAAATGCATGGGGTAGGCATAACGGAATATTAGGGAAAGGGAAGGGTACCCCAGGGAAGATTGATATAGTCCTCCGCAAATTAAAAACTAAAAAGTACCTGTGCCCAGTTGGCATGGCAGCCAAGTTTTATAAAAGAATGTAGGCTTCGCTGAACCCACTTTTAACAACCATTTGCCGGGGGGGTGCAGGAGGGTGAGGGGGCCCCACCATCATAGCTCCAAGCTCAAATCTCTTTACTGCTTAAACTTGGGGAAAACCCATGTCTCTGTAGTTCCTGTCACCCAGTTTCCCTCTTGAATGTCAATCAAAAAATCTTTACAGCCATACTGACAGGTAGAATGAGGGAATTTGTGGGGGGCTGGTCCACCCCGATCAGATGGGCTTCATTAAGGGCCGTCACCTCCCTGATAATGTAAGACAACTTGATAATCTCACAGCAACAGCAAGATGGGTCCCTTTCTATAGACCTCTTTATTGACGCAGAGAAGGCCTTTGACAGGGTGGACTGGGTCTTCCTACACTATACTTTGGTAAGAATTGGCTTTGAGGAGCACTTCCTAAACAGCATTAAGGCTCTGTACTTGGCTCCTGAGACAGTGGTTAAATTTAATGGAGTGCACGCACAGAGATTTTTGCTATCCAGGAATACCGGGCAGGGGTGTCTCCTCTCCTCCCTTCTGTTCACACTTTGTATTGAACCCCTAGCCCTGGCAGTATGGCACTACCCAGATATCATAGGCATTTGTGGTCCTGGTCGGGAACATAAAATCTCCCTATATACAGATGATGTCCTGTTTTAGCTGGGTGATCCAATACATGCCATCTCAAAACTGTGTGAGTTATTAGAGGTCTATGGGATGTTATCAGGCTATAAGATTAACTATGGTCAATCTGAAGCCTTGAAACTCAGTGGCCACTGCCCAGAACAATTCTTTCCAACTTTTCTAGTCTCCTGGGCTTGGAACAGGATGGTACGATACTTGGGGGTGAAGGTTAATACAGCCCTCCATCGACTCTTCCATCTAAATTATCATATCCTGATGCAGGAAATTACTTTGGATTCATAACGCTGGTCCACACTTCCTTTTTCTCTAGCCAGCAGAATTAGTATTCTTTTTAATGAATGATCTGCTCAAATTTCTATTTTTATTTCAAACCCTCCCGCTAAAGATTTCTGAAGCATATTAAAGAAAGCTGGGCACCACTTGTATGAAATTTGTTTGGAAAGGAGGTCGTCATCGTATAGCCCAGAAATTGCTGGAACAATCCTGGGAATGTGGCGGCCTTGGGTTACCAAATTTATGGTTTTATTATCTTGTGGCACAGTTGCTCACTGCAGTCTCCTGGGAAAAACAGAAAGAGAGCACGGGCTGGTACAAAATGGAAAATGTGGCCTCTTTTCCTGCTCTTCTTTATGTCCTGCCCTTGATTAAAATTTCTCCTGAAATCTGGAAAGTATGAAATATTCCTGGACTAGACAGACAGACATTAAGAGCAATCCAAAAAACCAGATTGGTCACTCATACCCCTAATTCTGCAGGCCCCCTGACAACTATAATCAGGGACCCCGGATTCCCCCTTCCTGCGCTAAATAATGGCTTTCGGAGATGGAATCACAGAGCCTAGACCCACTACAAACAACTGTTGCAGGGCAACCAGCCCACTTCCTTCAAGCAGATAAGTCAGACCTATGAAATACCCTCATCTGATTTCTTCCAGTTCCTCCAGATTAGACATTACTTTGCTTACAGAGGTAGGCCTGGCTAACATCACCAGAGAGCTGTCTAAATTGGAGGATTGTCTTTTTTGGGTCGCACATCTAAAAGAAGAAAGGGACTAATTTTCCATCTTTAGATAATCTTTTTCACAGCAGGAGTTAATCCTTCAGACAGAATCAGATTAGACTGGGAAGCTGTGGCAGCAGACCATATTTCACCTGAGGATTGGGAAAATTTATGGCTGAAAGGCTGGAAATTGTCGGCCTGTCTCAATTTGAAAGAATTTCGATGGAAGATCTGTACCAGATTTGTTCACATGCCCACCATAACACAACACTTTCAGGGACAAAATTCCTCCTTATGTTAGCGGAACTGTGGCCAGGCAGGAAGCCATGTACTGTACATGTTTTCTGGTTATGCATCAAATTAAAAACTTTATGGAATGGGGTACATGCCCCATTAGATTTGATGTGGAGCTAACAGCTGCCCCACAGTTTTAAATGCATGGTACAGCACTGGGGTCTCCAATGAAGGAAGAAGGCCCACACAAACATGAACAATTACATACCTTATTGTGCATGGCAGCTTATAAATATATCACCCCCACTGGCTCTCAGTTCACCCACCAGAAGTGGAGGGATGGTGCACCAGGTTTCAGGAAGTATGAGCAGACAACTGAATGCAAAACAGCAGAATTTAACATGACAGTTGATAAATATACCTCCCTATAGGCTACCTGGGACACTTATTACTTAACTACCATGGCACCAGCACTGGGGAATGTGTTAATACACCTCCTGGGCTGAAAAAAACATAATACACTAAACTAACACACAGAACCATTTAATAATTGGACCTTTCATCACCCCCACCAAGTACAGCTATAACAGAATAACCGCCTACTCTGTTACACATCCTGCCTGGTTCCAGTTTTGCTTTGACTGTTGAAGTTCGTTTGAAGTATATTTGATCTTGCTTGTTTGGGACATGCCAGCGTATAAACTGTTTGAGGAAACATTTTGTAAGTATTAACTGTACCATAAGCATGTTGCCTACTGCTTGCTATCAATTTACTGGAAAAGATTTATATTAGATGACATACTATGTCTATGAACAGTATTGCTGTTGGAAATACTGATACCTTGTTTATTAAGGATTGTATCCTTGTTCTCTTATATTTGCTTTTAAATAAAGCTGAGTTACAAAAAAAAGTAGGATCTGCAGTAATACTATAGGCAGGGAAAATGGGCAGTCCTTGTGGGCTAAGCAGTCCTTCTCTGCCAGCAAATGCAATGTTTCTATATTTTTGTGTGCCCAACAAAGAATGCTTTGCAGGAGCATGTAGCTAAATAGATGACATTAGTGATGTCACATGTTATAAAATCCTTAATTACCATTGTTTGTCTTGTTTTAGGATTAAGAAATTAATTTGTTGTGACCACCACCTGGCAGTACTTGCACCTGCCACAGTTGTTTTAGTACCAGCTTGTGATGGGGGTAACCAAGTGAGTTTAGGATGTGGTTGCCAGCCACTGTGCACAAGGGTGTCCTTCAAATTTTTGACCCTGTAAAAAAAGACCCTTGGTGGAGTTTCCCACACAGTCCCTCAACTTTAGTTCAGTCTTCAGGGTATCACAGTTCTTTTAGACTATACATTCCACCAGCCTCGCATCTGTGGATTAGGTTGTAACAAACTTACATCTATTTGTAATGTCATCATCCCCTCTCTCCCTTGGAACTAAAAGCTGGTCTTTTGGGAGTTCATCAACCTCTCTTCCATCTTTCTCCACCACATTCTTTCCATAGCCTCTAACCAGAAAGTATTGTTGCATGATCCCAGCCTCCTCTGCATAAATCCCCTTCTGGTTGCAATTGCTTTTGACCCCATAAATTGGTCCTTAGGGAAGTTCTTTACAGTATGGCAGAGGCATTGCAGTATGTTGGCTTTATATAAAGCGTGGTGTTAATATTACCACTATTTTACCTCCTAATTTTAAAATCCAGGAAACAAATTTTGATTTTGTCCCACGCAACCAAAAATTTGAATCCAGGTTCCTGTGATTCCAATTTTTTTTTAAGTCCTACAGTTCTCATACCATCCCCCACTACACCACACAACAATAATTTATTATTTATTTATTTATTTATTTCAAAAGTTTCACCAGGAGAGACATACTGAGCCGTAAACAACTCATTTCCAGAAGCATCCTGGGGGAGAGGGGGGAGGGAGAAATACATATCCATACAGTGTAAAAATATTTACAGAGAATGTACACTCATATCAAGGCACACTTTTATATAGTATACCATAAGTTAAACATCGAGTAATGTACACTGAATCCACAAGAGCATATACATAGGAATTATACGCATAAAATTCAACATCAGCAGCAAGTAACATTTGCCTACAAGAACAGGGGACGAACCAATAGTGCAAGTGGCTAAGGGCAGTCTTGCAAAGGATGAAGAGTAGAGAGGGGTAGAAAGGAGAAGGTAGAGCATAGGAAGGAGACAAGGGAGGTCCAGAATTAGGGTGAGTAGGTAGGGGAGGTAGAGGAATGGAGGAGGGGGGAGAAGGAGGAGATCTGTAATATGAGAGACAGGGTGGGGGAGAGAAGGGGTGAAGAGCAAGGAAGAGGAAGATATAGGAGCAGTAACACGGGGGAATTAGTGGCAGTTACAGGAGGGGGCGGATTATCGTGGATAGACTGGAGAAGGAACAGATGGAGGTAGCAGAGCAAATAGGGACAGGGATTGAGTTCCAGAGTAATGAATCATCAGCATTTTATTTCTGGAAGAAAGGAGTTATTTTCAGAGTTCAGATGTCTGTACTCTCACATACCCATGGCTAAATTAACATAACTGGGGGCAATAGTTACCCCCATCGCTGTACCGCTCTGCTGTATGTAGAGTAGAAATCTCCTTTGTAATGAAAGGCATTGCACTCAAGGACACATCTCAGCCATGTCACCAGAAGATTAGTTGGGGGAGTTGGTGACATCTTTGCACGCTTGGATGAAATGCTATAATGCCTCCAAACCATATGCATGGGGGATGTTTGTATCCAGGGATTCCACATTGAGGGTTACCAGTAAACTGACTCCCACAATAATGAAGTTAGCCTTCCAAGATTTTAAGAACATCCCCAGTATCATGTAAATAGGACCTCAGGTTGACAGCTAGCAGTTTGATACAACAATCCACTAGCTGGAATAGGGGTTCCAGGATTTTATGCACTTTGAGAAGAATATATATGACTAGGTACAGCGGGTGATCCACTATTAAAACATCCCTGGTTTTCTCATCAATCTGCCCATTCTCATAGGCAGACTGTGCAAGTGCATCCATTCTTTTTTAAGTCCCATAGCTGGATCTGAAGAGAATCTGTTATACTATACACACTGTGTGCACTGAGTTGTCAGTATACTTCCTTGACATGTTTATATTTCAATAATGACAACACTGCCCCCTCATCCACTGGCTTTATTACAAGAGCAGAGTTTTCACTCAGTTCTTGTAAAGCAGACCTCTCTTCCATGGACACATTGTTAAATGTACTCTGTTGGTCCTTGTGATAAAAAGTTCAGAAATCATTCTCGCATGCTTTCAGGAATGTGAGTGCTGTGTTGTTCATGGGTGGGCAAAATGGAGATCTCCTCATAGGTATGTTGGTGGTTTAGACATCACTCCCCTCTATATTAATGAGGGTTTCCTGAGAAGTGCCCTGTGCATTGTCTGTAGTCTGTTGATGATCCATGTTCGTGGGTGAAAAGAAGCACTTGAGGTTTAGTATTCTACCAAACATTTACAAATCCAGGTATGTCCCAAACTTGTTAATCCTGACCGATGGAGCAAAACTAAAACCCTTTTTCAGGACTCTTTTTTTTTTTTTTTTTTGTGCTGCAGTCAGAATAATGACAGATATATTAATCGCATTATTTTTTGTTAAAGTTCTTGAGCCAGTAGTAGTAGTTGTGTCCCCCTGAACTGATGATGCCATTGTGACGCTTTGCCCTCTGCTTATGGTTATTGTATGATATTTATATTATAAATAAATGGTCTGTGTATGAAATGTCAGTATGTGAGAAATTTGGCCTTTAACTTTAAAGGTCAGTAGCTAAAACCACAGGATGTCATTAAACTGACCAGGGGAACCATTTAATTAAGACTTCCTTACAGAAGGGCATTTTATTACCTTTTATGACCTGCCCAGGCTTTTGAAGTTGAAACTAAATGTGAGTTTCATGACGTTACAGTAAGAAAGATAATTGGGCTGGTTTCTGTCATTTTAGCACATAGCCAGAAGTGTGTGAAGAGTCATAAAACCCTCAGATCACATCTAGCTGACCTCATCAAAACGGGGTGGGGGCAGATAGAGTTAAAAATGAAACATTGTATCTGGGAAATGTGACACATGATTTTTGGGCTCTGAGACAGAAGTTCTCTAACTTAAACAGCACTTACAAGGTAATACTTAGAAAAAATTAAGTCTTTGTGGTGGGAGTGTTTTGTTCTGTAATTTCCTTCTTGTTTTACATGATTGTAATATGTATGTTATCTTGTTCTGTGTTTAATTTTACCTGTTTTTATCATGTTTTAGTAAACAACCTTTTCTTTAAAATACTGCCTTGGTGTCTTCTCAGTTTCTTTTTGCATGTTAAGTGCATGTATTTAAGTCTGACAGCTGTTGAAAAGCTTGATTGTGTTACTGAGCTTGTATAATAAGGTAAGAAATACCTAGGTCTCTTATAGAGTTAAAATGGGTTAATTTTGGATACCTGGTTAGGTGCCCTTAGGTGAAAGGTATATTGCATCCCCCTGAAGAGAATATTATCTGAGCCTGTACATTTGGGTATGCTAGCATAAGATTCACAGTCCCAGAGAATTTAGAGGTTGTGGAAAAAATGGAAGTTGCAGATTCTATGCTGGTAGATGACACTGATATGCAAGAGAAAAAACTGCATGAAGAAATGCAGGAAAAAAGAGGCTTCTGCTTTCCATGATGGAGGAGGAGGAGGAGGAGGAAAACAGATATAATATTGGAAAAAAAAGACTGGAGGAAGAGAAAAAGAGGAACAGACTTTAGCAACCCACAGATGTTACAGGAAAGAAGTTGCAGGCTGGCACAGATGAGACTGTCACCAATCCCCCACCCCAACACCCGGAACACAGAAACCACTACTGTGCATTCCCATGGACATATTGAATCCTGGTCTCCCGAGACAGCTATCAAAAATGCCAGCTGGGAACAGTGTTCCAGGATGGGAGAAAGGGCCCTGACATGTCTGTGCCCTTCTTCTGACAGACACCATGAGCAGCAGCAGAATGAGGTGCAGCTGGTCGCTCCACAGCTGCTTGCTATACAGTTACCATGGGAATGTCGTTAAGAACAAAAGAGAAACATGAGTGCACACAGGAAAAGGTGGTGCTGAGCCAGGCAGCTAGCCAGAAACAATATAAGAAGAAAGACACAACACTCATGTAGAGATTTTAAATTGCAAATTGCAGGCCCCTTGAGGAAGGGCCAGTGAAGCGTTGAAGTGCTGGGGCTAGTGGGTGCTCTCTGGGCACTTGCCAAATAAAATTCTGCAATTTGCAACTTACCATAAAATCTCTCCACGAGTGCTGTACCTTTCTTCAGATACCATGGGAATGCCAGCTGCCAGTTGCAGTGAAGAAGTGATTCCCACTGACACCCAGGAGCCAGGGATAATCAGCATGGGCCACATACAGAAATGAACAACTGTTGGGGAGAGAGCTGGGTCAATGGGACCTGCAGTTCACAGCATGTCTGGTGACTGCAGTGCTTCTTCTGGTGCATCTGCAGCAGGAGTGCCAGTAGCTACTGCCAGTACTAATGTGACTCCCGCTGACACCCAGGAGCCAGAGAAAGTCAGTTTGAGCCCTGGAAAGACAGATGTTGTCATTAGCCAGGGGCCTCAGAAATAAACACAGAATGTACTGGATCAGAGCAGAGTGCTGGATCTCAGAAGCAAACAACGGAACAGGTGCTTGGTCCCTTGGAGATGGACGGAGTAATCAAGTAAAGCCCCCCTTTGCTTGCCTGATGCATTTCTGTCTGAGAGACAAAAGGTTAAAGAGCAGCTGATGCCTGTGGGAAAACTTTGGAAAACATGATATTTAGTCACAGTTCACTTGAATTTCATATATCGTCTATAGATTTCTCCTCATCATTATTTATTACTGAGGAAATCCCCATGAAAACAAGATCTTAATACCTTAGAGTTCATCAGCCTTAGTAGCTTATTCCCTACTTTAAAGTATAATGCCCTGTTGTGACATCACAGTCTGTTGCCATGGGAATAACTGTGATGTCACAAGCAGATTATTATGACATCAGGTTGGGAAGAAGCAATAGGAGCTGATCAACCCTCAAGGAACAACTGTCTCCTGTTTCCATGCATATGACCTCAGTAATAAATAATG
This sequence comes from Neoceratodus forsteri, assembly GCA_016271365.2. Lineage (NCBI taxonomy): Eukaryota > Metazoa > Chordata > Ceratodontiformes > Ceratodontidae > Neoceratodus > Neoceratodus forsteri. The sequence continues at coordinate 337,118,651 of CM028137.1, read as the reverse complement.
AGGATAAGAAATACAGCGCAAGTGAGAAATATAAGCTGCTTTGTCTCAAAATATTACAGTTTTTAAAAGTTATTCTTGAGGCGTCGGTGGCTCTTTAAGAGACAGAATATGGAGTTTGAGCAGTCAGAAGTGATCCCAGACAAGGAGGGCACTGGTACTGCAGTGGGTGACCTGCAGTCAATACTTCAAAACCAGACCCAAGTAGCAGTGCCAGACACTCCTGCACAAGTGGTAGTGGGTGGGGGGACTGTACTCTAGAGACTGTAGTACTGTACCAAATAATTCCACCACTGAGAGAGAAGGATCTTAGGCCTACATAGAGGACTGCACCTTGAGGACTAGCCAGTCCAAGCCATGGGATGGCAGGGAACATGCACGAGGAAGACAAAAGAAGCAAAAGATTTAAGATTGGTGACCTGTTTATGAACAGGTCTGAACCTACAATGAGATGAAATATGGTGAGGCTATGGTGTAAGGATGGCCTGGAAATACTAGTAAGAACCCTACTTAAAGACTCCCTGAAATTGTTTTGTGTTTGAGGTACACACTCTGATACATAAATATCAGGTGAAAGCACTTTTTATATTAGTTTTAAAATGATAGCATCCTTAGATAGGTTTTGGAAAAAATATGGGGAGCTGAAAAATATACCATTGTGGTTGCCCTTTTTAGCCATAGCACATAATGTTCTTGTTATGGTTCGGTGCAAAGGTCATAAAAAGTTGTTATGGTATTGTTCTGATGTCAAAATAATACCATAAAAACCTTTTGCTGTAGAAGTGCATGGCTGCAGTGTCCCCTCACACTGCAGCCTGTAGAGGAAATCACAACCGATTCCCGTCATGGCTCACAAAGACTCACTTGCACCTGTAAAAACACCTACTGCCAGTCCCAATAAAAACAAAACAAAAAAAAAACACAACATGGCAGCCGCAGTACATTCTTAGTACATGTCAGTAAGAGAAAAATTTATTACTGAACAAGAAAACCTTCGTACCCAGCAAAAGACTGCCAGCGACCTCCAAATAGTCTTCTAATACCTCAGAGACCACGCCGACTGCAGACTGTAAAAAAAACACTGCAACAGCCTTTTTTGTTTTACTCTATAGAACCATACACTACAGAAAATAATGGATGGGTGACCATCCACAAACAAGGCTGTGTTTCCATCTTGAGAAGTGAAGACATCATAGAGACCTCTCAAGCTTCAGTCTTGAGGTTTCTATGATGTCATCACTTCCCTCAATGGAAACACATCCTTGTTAATGTTGGTCACCCATCCACTATTCTAGATATTTAGGAATGAAGAGCTTCAAGTGGCTGATATACAATATTGACTGCAACAACAGTGTGATGTGCAGGGCAGATCTGAACCTGTTTTTGATTATGGTTGTCAGAACCATCTGAAGTTCTGGGTTCTAGTTCTACTCTAGAACTTTTGAAAAGTTCTAGGGTTCTAATCTTGTTTAGAACTTGAACCCTATTTTAATGTTGTCTTTTGCCTGCACAAGAAACATGTTGCCATAACTTTGGAATAGAAGGTTTTGGAGGCTCGGTCGTGTTGTGACCAGTGGTGCCACTGCTTTTTCAACTGGGCTCCGTGGCATAAATTAGATTGCATGCTGTCTATGACAGCAGTGCAAAGGTGTGGCACCAGGTTTAAACAATTTAGCCGCTGCAATGAGGGAGCGCCCCCTCATTGCAGAGTGTGCCTTCCATGGTGTAACATTTCAATAAACATGGCAGCCTCGCTGCCAGCTGCTCACAGTCCCTAGAAGCCAACTTCGGGGGTGTCCAATCCCTCTGTCAGCATACATGGCCCCTTTAGTGTTGTGCTGTGTGAGGGGATGCTCAATCCCCCTTGGTATCATGCCCCCAACACACAGACATGCTTGCTGATGGGGGTGCCCAAACCCCTGTCGGCATGTTTAAACCCCCCATCATAGCGGCATTTTCCTCACGTGGCCTCACCCGATGGCCCGACTGTATGCCACACTGGGAACCCATCCAAGTGTGGCTAACATGCCCCAAAAAACAAATGTGCCACACTGGGAGCCCACCTCAGTGTGGCGAAAACCTGTAAAAAAGAAGAAAACGGTCCATGGTGGGTTTTTTTCTGTTACCTGCAACAAAGGAAACAGTCCCTCACCGTCGGGTCCCCTCCCCCAAGCCTGCACCCACCCTCTGCGCACTCCACCTCCCTACACACACCCCTCACCCCGTACTTACCTCTGGATCCTGGCGTGACAATCTTCGGTGGACCAGGAACATGTCTGCACTCTTCAAAGCCAACCGTGAACTGAATAAATGCCGGTAAGCTGTATAATGGCATAAATAGGGTTTTTTCAACTTTGGTGCATTTCTCTGCCATTTTTGCGAATTTTGGCACCACATTTTCAACATGGGGTTCTTGGGATGCCGCCTCATGAATTCAGTCACTGTCATCTCATTATTCGGTCCCAAAAGGTGATTTTGCAATCACTGCACTGAATCACCTTTTGGGATCGATTAATGAAACAGCAGTGTGACTGTTCATAAGGTGGGCTCCCAAAAAGCCTATGTTTTATTTATTTTTTATTTTATTTAACAGACTTTAGGATTACAACCTTTGAGTCAGGGACTCATTTACAAAGGCTCCGCGTCAGAAAAAAGAAACATAAACGCTTAATACATATATAGACATAAAATGGCAGCTAAAGGTTACAGTTTTTTTAGTTACACAATATTGCAGAATCAAGATCAGCTATACATTGCATTGAACATGTTACCGAGAGCTGTATTTTGCAGTTTTCAAGAGAACAATAAGTTTGCTGATAGAGGAAGGGAGTAACAGGTTTGATATTTACAGGGAAGTAGAGAATTAGACAGATATCTTGTGAGTGCAGCAAAAGGCGGCATTGTTAATAGGTAATGTTTGATAGCCTTATCGGTAGGAGCTCAGTGGTGGGATGGTTCCATAAGATGATAGATAGATGACCCAGCACTAGCTGGTACATTGGCAGTGCCATGAAGCGAGAAAGTGCTCTTTGAGGGCTGACTTGAAAGGTTCTAATTTGGAGATGGAGGAGATGTCTGAGGGAAGTTCGTTGTACCAGGCTGGGGCCCTGTGTGGAAATGACCTTTGGGCTAAGGAGGTTCTAACCCTTGGGATGACCCACACCTGTTGGTTGGCAGTGAGGGTGTTCACTGAGGTGTAAATTTGGTGAAAAAATTCCAAAAAATGACTGTGTTACAAGTGTGCATTAAGCAGTTTCCACCCACGCTCATAACTTTGAGAATTTTTAATATTTTTACTCCAGATTTTCAACATTGCCATTTTTTCATAGCGCCTTATGAACAATATAGCTGTCATTTTCCACATCCTGCCCGAAATGTGTTTTCGTGCATCCAGCGCACAGTGGCGCAGTCGCTGTAGGAAAACAATGTTCAGCACAGAGTAAAAATAATCACAGTAACACTGTTCATGAGCAGAGGTCCCAAAATGCCTATGTTAAAAATTTGGTGAAAGAATTCCAAAAATGACTGTTGCAGTGTGCATTGCGCCGGTTCTCCGCACTCGTAACTTCAGGAGGCCACTAATGTTTACTCAGATTTTCAAAATTGCCATCTCTTCCACCTCCTTATGAATGGTACAGTTGTCATTTTTCACATCCTGCCCAAACTCTGTTTTCAGACATGGCACAGAATGGCACAGTCGCTGTGGGAAATCAACATTCTGGACAGACTAACAACATCACAGTGCCACTTCATGAACAGAGGTCCCAGATGCTTTCATGAGGTGGGGTCACAAAAAGGCCATGTTGAAAATTTGGAGTGCAAATACCAACAAATGCCCAGGGTGTTAGGGTTGTTAACCGTAACGTCCCACCCTGTACAGACTAACAAGTGTCAGGTGTGTGCCTTTGGATTGTCAGCTGTAATGCTTACACCATTGCCCCCCACTCCCACACTGCACACACTGACAGGCATCAGGATGTACTTTGGACTCTTCAGCCCCAAAGTTCACCCCTTTCTTCTATACTGCACCCATCTCAACGTACTTCCTTATGGAATGGGGTGACCGTAAGGCCCGACAACCCCAAATCACAAAACGACACTTATCAGAGTCTGCAGAGTAGGTTGAGGTGAAATGGCATGAGCGTTATGGCCGACGACCCAAAGGCACACCTCAGTGCCTGTCACTCTCTGCAGGGTGGGGTGGGGTTGATGTCAGTTCCATATTTCACTACCATTCCTATTATGCATATATCTAACTCCTGCACTGCCAGCAAGACAACATTCAGCATTGACAAATGCTTGTTTTAGTTGTTCTGCCAAAACTGAAGATAATAATAAAATAATACTCATCTCTCAGCTTTAGTCCCTTGGTCTGTCCCTTCCCCATCCTAAGATGGTTTACCAGCTACCTCCAGGGGAGATGTCAACTAATTAAATTTGACAAGGTCCTCTCCGGCACCACCCCGTCACCTCAGGGTTCAGTCCTTGGGCCTCTCCTCTTTTCCATCTTCATTAATAACCTTCCCTCCGTCTCCTCCCACTGTAGCTCTATTTTATATGCGGATGACCTGGACATCCTTACCCATTCCCATGACACTGGAATCATCAGTCAACAACTGAATGCTGATTTCAAGAGTATTCAGTCCTGGATTATGGCAAACAAGCTTGTCCTCAATCTAAAAAAACCCAGGCCATGCTCTTTGAGTCCCAGGCCAAGTTAAAGGCTTCTATTGTCCCTCTGTCTGTCAAGGGAATTGACAGCTTTTCTGTCCTGGTTGCTGATACCATTAAATACTCGGGGTGACACTTGACCCGCAGCCTGACCTTGGTCGTCACATCCAGAATGTATGTAGGGCTGTCAATTGCAAGCTGAGTCTTGCCTACAGAGTGAAGAAAAACCTTACACTTGCTGCTCGTTGTGCTCTGGCTAGTGGCGTGTTTCTTCCTACCCTCTGATATGGTCTCATCCTGTATGTGCATACTTCCAAAGTTCACCTCTCTAGGTGGAATGTAGCGTACAACAACATTTGTCGCTTACACTTGCTGCCCCCCACCCACCCACCATTGTGACCTGTACAGTAGGCTTGGCTGGCTCTCCCTGCTCAATTATATGAATTTTGTCCTGAGTAGTTTCACAAGTAAGGTGCTCAGAACTGGCATCCCCCAGGGTCTGGCAGAACTTCTTATACCTGCATCCTTTTCCTACTTCCTCCGGTCCTTTGGCTCTGCTGTTCTCAAAGTTCCTGCCACCCGAACTCAAATGGGTGATAGGGACTTTGCTGTTTGTGCGCCCAAAGTCTGGGACTCCATCCCCCCCCAGGTTTGCTCCTCTCCCTCTCACTCTTGCCTTTGGAGCTCCCTCTGGACCCATCTGAAGCTCTCCTCTGCATGTGGCTGTCATAAACCACCATAATTAATTTAGGTCCTTGCACCAGACTTTCATGGACCTGCAGTTTTGGCAGCCCCTGCATGGGCCCTGAGGGTGTATCCCACTGCTTAGGATTCTGCTTCATATTATAATCTTACTACACTCTGTCCCTGGTGGAGTTCTGTCTGCTGCACTGTTTGGTGGTTCTGTTACTGTATAGAAATGCATTTACCCTATGCCCCCAGGCTGTGAATTTTTTGTCTGTTGCACTGTGCTTATCTTTAGCCTATTCTATGTATGTTTCTACTGCTCAACTGTCTTAATTCTTGACTGACTGTTCAATGTCACCTGACTACTCTGCTTGATCCTGTGTAATGTATGATTGTATGTTATTGTTCTCTGTAGGGACTTGTCCTTCATTATACTCTCCCAGGTCATACCTGAAAATAGGCAATTCTTTTGTCTGGTGTGCTTACCCAGTCAACAAAAGCTAATAAATAAATAAATACATGTGAAACTGCGGACATTCTGCCAATAATGAAGATAATACTGAAATACACATGAAATTGAGGACAAAAAGAAATACAATCTGTTCAATATAAGGGGGGAGAGATGAGAGAAATGATCATGTTAGACTTTGATATGACTATAGCACGGCACTAAGTTTATTTATCATTTCTTCTGTTTGCTAAAGCCAGCAACTTACATGTGCTGACTGCTAACAGGCCCACCCACACACCCATACAGTAAAAGTTTTTCTGCTGCAGCTGCATTACAATTCCTCCTGAGTGAGAAAAAAAAGTGGTACATTAACCATTTATGTACTCAGTTTTATATATTCTCAATTCTCATCATCAAGAAGTATGAAAAAAATGAAGGGATATTACCTAACCTCAGCTATTTGCTGCTGTCTCATTTAAATAAGTAAATCGAAACTTGCTATGTTTGAAAGTTGGTATAAAAAAGTCAAGGTGCTGCAACCGCAGCACGTGGAACTGGTGCACCACAGATTATGTCATAATGTAGTCAGTCAAGACATTTGAATAAAAAAAATACCAATCATTCTTGTTGGCAAACAATACATACAATTTTCTAAGATAATGCATACACATATATCAAAATTCTTGTTGGCAAACTGAAGTAATACATGCAACTTTATAACATAATGCATCAGCTGGCCAGCTGGTATGTAAGTAAAATGTGTATTTCAATCACATAAAGAAAAAAGTAGCTTCCTCACCACATAATATCTTAAGGAACATTAAATGTAGCTGTAGCAGTTGGCATGTGATGTTTAAGGGTCAGTGTCTGTCAACCCCCTACAGAAGGTAAATCCAAAAATATGGGTTTTCATTTCAACTAGAAATAATATGATACAGAAAGGATTGACAGTGTACCTTTCATGCCAAATTTGTACCTGTTCTCACTGATGTTAAACTTTTCCTGAAAAAAAAAATGCTGACTTTAGACTCTAGCTACAAGCAGTTTGCCAATAAAATGGTAAAAATGTTTTGGGTAGAACTATATAGTCCATGGAAGTAGATCAAGTGAGGAAAGAGACAACCAACCCATTTCAGTTTCATCAGTCTGTAAAGTTTCCTTTTTTGCCCAGAGAGACCCTGTCCCACACAGTATTACCATTTGCCGATCACCATCATCTAAGTTGTCATCAGCATCCACAACATCAATCACTTTAGGATCAGCTTGTATACTCTTGTAGGGATATGAAAATCTTGCCTTATTGACTTTAATAAAAGTTAACGTGTGTACATTTTCTGTCAGCCACCTATTTCTGGCGTCTGTCACAATATTGCCAGAAGTACTATACATGCATTTTGAAGAAACACTTGTTGCAGAAACACCAAGATATTTACAGGCTTCATCATACAGCTTGAGCCATATTAACGTATTTGATCTCCAGTATTCAAAAGGGCATGCAGCAATAGGAAGAAATGATTCTTGCAGGTAACTGTCTGCCATGATGGACAGAGAATGCTCAGAAGAAGAATCAGTGTAAGTTGGTATGGCAGCAATTTTGAAAAGGTTTTGCCACAGATTTAGCTTGTTACTAAGGGTGGAAGATGCTGTGGAACAACTACTGCTCACTTGTGGTGACTTTTCCAGTTCTGTATCTCTTTGTGAAGATCGATCTGCACATTGTGGAGATGACAATTTGAACTACTGTGTGTACGTCTGTGTTTGACTCCTGTGAGTGCTGCAACTCATCTAGCAACTGTAATTTGTAGTGCTCTACATAATCTGTTTTTGGAAGATGTATAGCCTTGAACCTGGGATCTATGAGAGGTGCAAGTATGTCATGTTTTGATTTAGTCATTGCAACTAATCTGTCATTGTTTTGGAAGCACTTGTACATTCTTTTTACAAGATTTTCATGATACTGCCGACATGTTGTCTGAACTTCAGATCTGTCTTTTTCTATCTCTAGAGTCAGAACACTCAGATGATGTGAAATAAGCATTATGAGTGGGATTACCTGACTCAGAAATGCACCTTCTGAAGACATGTCCCTTGTAACTGCCTCAAAAGGAGCTAGGATGCAGCACACTGTCTCCATCAATTTCCACTGCAGCACAGACAGCATAATGCCATCTCCAATAATGTAATTGGAGCAATATTCATGTACAGCTTGCTTTTGTTCCAAGAGGTGCTGCAGCATAGAAGGAGCTGCGTTCCAGTGAGTGGAAACATTTTGAATCAGCTTTTGTTGGGGCAGCTTGGTGTTTCTTTTGCAGTTCGAAAAATATCTATATAGCCTTGGTTGAACGTGAAAAGTGAGTAACAATGTTTTTACAAACAGCAATCATACAATCCACTTGTGTTTCATTGCTCAGGAACTCCATGACAATTAAATGCAAGCAATGTGCAAAGCAAGAAGCATGCAGAAACCCTCCATCCTGTACTGCTTTCAAGATGTTGGCTCCATTGTCACTTACTAAATGCCACATTTTAGACCATAAGAATAAATCCATTTGTGAGAGAGTCTTGTGATGCCTTCCAGCTAGTGGCTGTGCTCCTGATTTGCTCCTGTACCTCCCGCCTATTACCAACAGCTTTCCGCTCTCTTATTGCCAGTTCTGTATTGCAGACTTACAGCATAGAACTTCGGATGTCATCCGGTTGTTGATTCTTCCTGGTTGTCACTGTGGTCACACTGGGATGGACACCGAGATGAGGCAGGCCTTACCCATACATACACCACCTGCAGCCCCGGAGAAAGGCAGCAAAAAAGCCAAGTCGCAAGGGGGCACCTCCGCTCGCACTGCTACTATACCCTTGCAGCCTTTGCCTCTTACGGAGGAGCATTTTTTGGCTGAGTTGCAAACCTTCAAGGAGTTAGTGCAATCGTTTACCGAGAAACTGAAAACACTTAGGGGAGATCTGAACTTGACCACTAGGAGAGTGGGAGATGCAGAAGCCCGTATTACCTCGGTGGAAGGGTGGAGGGACAGAACTGATACACAGATGGCATCATTAAAGCAAAAGCTAGTTAAAATGGAGGGGAAGCTGGAGGACTTAGAAGGAAGAAGCTGGAGAAATAATTTACTAATTTTTGGGTTGCCAGAGGATGCTGAGACCTCCTTTCCAGTGCTGTTTACCCAGAAGCTACTAGAAAAAATCACAGGTCCCTCCCCTAACCATACCTGTTACATCATGGAGCGGGCCCATTGTTCTCTGCATGCTAGGCCACAACCAGGAGTACCTCCACAGCCACTTATAATAAAATTGCTGAACTTTCTGGACAAGCAGCACATTCTCCAAAAATGCAGGGATCTGAAGGAAATATACTGGGAGGGGCAGCATCTTCATATCTCACAAGATTTGCCAGCCATGTTCTGACAGAAGAGGACCACATTCCATCCTGTGGTTACCAAGCTATTGGCTGCTTCTATAAAATTTAGGATGCTATACCTGGCCAAGTTGCAAGTGTTCTGCCAAGATACATGGCATTCCTTAGAGAGTATGGAACAGACTACCAGGGGATTGCAATGTCTGCTCCTGTAACTTTTCAGTGCCCCTTGACCTGTCTTCTGTGGAACTTAATTCGTGGGCAAGCTTCCTACCTGATATCTGCTATAATTGCTGGTGCCTTGTAATGGGACTTAATTTGCTTTCTATGGTCTGACTTAAGGACTGACATGTTTATGTACTCTTCCCCCTTCATGTTCTTTATGTTACTGCCTGATTTTATAATCCCTATGTTCATTAGTTTGTAATATTAGTCTGTGGTCCCCTATAACAGAGGGCTCTCTTGAGTTTATGAAGCCCACATTGTGGCCAGTGGGAGAGACAGTCATAATTACAGGTGAACCCCTGGCCTGCTATGTGACCTTACATAAGTTGATTTAAATTTGTGTTTTAAATGGGGGCTAAATTATACCTTTTTAAACTTGAAAGTTCTTTTATAAGATCTTGGGTGCTAGTTCTTCTGGTCACCCTAATGTTTTGTTATCTCTTGGTAACTGCTTTACTGTTTGTATTTTAGGAGTTGTAGGTGGAGGGGATGTGGAGGGAATTTAGCTGGTATGCTTGTGAGGCTGACACGAGCTAATAAGAGGTGGGTGCTTCTCTCCAGATTTACGATTGATGTTACATGGGTTTTCTTACTGGAGAGATTTGTGTTGGGGTTTGTTAGTTTTGTGGGGATTTTTGTTTTGGAAGGGTTGGTGGGGGGAATGGGGATGGCAGGGGGTTGGGGGAGAAGTCTTGGAGCAACTGGGATACGGGTGGGTGGTGCACCAGTAATAAGGGTTATTGTGAAACAGGAATATGGCTAACCCCTTAAAGATTGTCTCTTGGAATGTTAAAGGGGCGAGATCTCCCCTCAAGAGGCTTCAAATCCTCAAGCATTTGCAGCTATTCCAATGCCAGATCAGCTTTCTCCAGGAAATGCATCTATTAGCATCAGAGACCAGCCAGTTTACAGAGCAGGTACATGGTGCTGGGTGTGCCTCGGTAAGTCAAGGAGTTGCCATCTTGCTTTCCTGTCAGGTTTCCTTCCAACACCAGCAAACACTCGCCAATACTAAGGGGAGATACATTTTCATTACAGGTCTATTGGACCATACTGAACTTATTCTGGGCTGTGTGTATGGTCCCAACCAATCAGACCCCTTCTTTTTTATAGATCTTGCAGATCAAATCTCAAGGTTCCTTCCCCTCCTCTTAATTGTAGGCTGAGATTGGAATGTCACTCTTAAGTCTGACCTTGACAGGTCAGGAGTTTGGCGAGTGGGCCTAGCCTCTGAGCAGCTCTCCGTACATGACATGGTCCAGACCTTAGGATTATGTGATCCTTGGCAGCTCCTGCATCCGCAGGACCAGGTATTCACTTATTACTCTCCAGCTCATGGATCTTATTCTAGGTTGGACTTTGTCCTTACAGGCTCTTCTCTTTTCCCGGGGATACTGAAGGCTAACATTGGCCCTTGGGTCCTTTCAGATCACTCTGGTTTACACTTGTCCTTAGGTTTAATCAAGATAAGGACAAGATTTGGAAATTCAATAACCAACTATTGTCTGATAAATTTCTGGTAGACCGGATAAAGGACCATATCACTTTGTTCACCCAGCAAAACTCAGGCTCAGAGGAGAAGGCTGATCTGGAGTGGGTTGCCTGCAAATGCTATATTGGGGAGAACTTATCTGGTTGGCGTCCAAATGTAAGAAAGTCAGTGCTGCGTTAGCGGCAGACCTCCTGCACCAGATCACTGCTATTGAAAACTCTCTTTCCCCTCAGACCCCAGACAATATCCTACAGGGACTGATTGTTCTGCGGGACAGATATGCAACTCTACCAAAGGAAAAGGCTGAGTATGCCTTGTTAAAGACTAAGGCAAAGTATGCGGATCAGGGGGATAAGGCGGGCCATTTTTTGGCTCTCCGCCTGAAACAAATGGAATCTTCTAGATTGATAACAGCTATTAGGGCACCAGATGGATCCATTTTGTCCTGTCACTGAAAAATAGCCAAGGAATTTGCCAATTTTTATGGAAAATTGTATAGCTCCTCCCCCCCTTAAATCACGCCTCGATACCCTCCTCTATCTCTAACAGTGTGACCTCCCATGTTTAACTGAAGAACAGCAGTCCTTGCTTGCTCAGCCCAATTTCATGTCAGAGATCCACCAAGCTATACTCAGTTTGGCCCCAGACAAATCCACAGGTCCCGATGGATTTACCTCTAATTTTTATAAAGCTTTCGCAGAACAGTTGTTGCCCCTTCTCTCGTGTTTTTTTGCTTATATCCATAAACATGGCTTTTCAGATCAAGGCTTCCTTGAGGCTCTCATCATGGTACTTTTGAAACCTGACAAACCTCCAGACTTCGTGGGGAATTACAGACCCATTTCTTTAATTATTTGTGACATTAAAATCTTGGCAACAATTTTAGCCTCTAGAGTACTCCGAGTATGGGACAGTCTCCTGAATCGAGAACAGGTGAGGTTCATTCCTAATAGATCCTCTTTGGATCACTTCCGAAAATTGTCACATATCTTCTCTGCATCCAGGGAGATGGATGTTTCTATGGCCTTGGTCTCCCTGGACACAGAGAAGGCTTTTGACAGGGTCGATTGATCTTTCTTTTTTTTTAAAAAACTTTTATTTTGCATTTTATAATGATACAGCTTACTGTTTCACATAAAAAAATAGGAGTAGAAGGCATGCAAGCCTCTGATTTGCTTGTACAGAATGTTACAAGATTTTATTTAAAGACTAAAAGTTATATTCCAGGTAATGCAGAAGTCGCCAGTACAATTGTTAGGAGTATAGGTCAAACTGTTACTGCTGTAGAGCAATTACCCTCTCACCTCCTCTCTATAAATAAGATCTCTGAAGCCAGAAGGTCAGTTCCCTTGAAGAACTTACTGGGGGTGGCTGAATAAACAGAGTATAACTGTAAATCTCCTAATTACCAGAAGGCCTGGTCCCAGTTAAGTTGATTAAGTTACCCACAGACCTACGCAAGCATGGCAACCTGCTCTGTGAGGTCAGAGTATTAAACAGGCAGTACAACAGTTCACAAATTGAGGGGTGTCAAATACACCAACATTCAACATTTACAGTTTCCTCTTACAAAACTTGCTGGAAGGTATTAATAACTAGAGTACAAACATGATGTCAGGATTAGTTTAGCCACAAAAATCAGCACAGCCTTAGTTATAGATTAATAAATGTCCAAGATTAGTCCTTTATCTTGAAATAAAATTATAGATTCTCTCTATTTATTAAAGAAAAGTGAAGCAAGTCCACCACAGGTTATAGTATTAGGGCCGTTAAGGCCACCATTTGAATTTTGTGTCCCTTACTTCTGAAAGATAGCTGTCATTCTTCTTCATCTGAGGAATGGGCCGCTGGTTGTAAAGAATCGATCAACTTCTCCATGAAGTGTGAAGCTGCCTCTGGGTCAACAAAGACGTGCATCTTGCCAGCATGTTTAATGAGAAGGCGGGCCGGGTAATTAAGCCTTGCCTGTATCCCGTTTTGCAGCAGCAGCTTTTTGGTCACCTGTAGCTCCTTTTTCCGTGATTGCGTCTGGGAGGCAAGGCCTGGAAAAAAGGAGATATGATTCCCTTCCCAGTTTATCTCCCCTCTGGAGCAAGCCACCTGGAGTAGGGCAATGCGTGCCTCCGGCATTGAGAGAGTAGCAATTGCAGTGTGTGGCTGCCATTGAGAGTCACTGCTTGGTCTAGGCCGCTGGGGAATAGTGAACATCTTCACTATATGTATGCCGGAATCAGGAGGTAGCAATTGTAAGTCTAAGAAGATCATTTTGTTTTACTGCTGCTTGTAGGTCTGAGGTTCCTGAATATTTAGAGGGAAAGCCCACGATACGTATATTGGCTTGTCTCTGCTGATTTTACAGGGTTTCAAGTTTTGCCTTCACAAGATGCATATCTCTTACTGTAGCCGCGTTGTATTTCTGTTGCCGTTCTGATGCTGCCTTAATGTCTTTAATTGCTTCTACATTCTCCTGAGTGGTATGATCGTTCTCTAGGAGCTTGGATTCCACTGCTGCCAAGCATTTATTTGTCTCGTCTCCTGTCTCTTGAATTTTTTTTAACATCGCTAGGATTTGCGATGTAGGAAGTTCAGGTATCACCAGATCTTTAGAAGTGCCAGGCCCCAAGGCAAGAGTAGGGGTGGCCGCCGACAAGTAGACATCCAGGCTGTGAGGCTGTTTTTTCAGATCCTTTTTTGGGCTCATGCTATTACTTAGTGCTTCCAACTCTTGCAGATGCAAAAAATTAACAGCTCCAATGGGTTTTAAAGATTATTTATGTTGTTTTGATTCCGTAGCCAAGCCAACTCTATTTTCAAGCTGCCGTGCCATTGACAACCATGATGGAGCTCCACAGCACCTCCCCCAATTGGTCTTTCTTGATCCTGACTCTTGAAGCCTTCGGCTTTCTGCAGGACTTTATAAAATGGGTGCAGATCTTGTATTCCTTCCCATCTGCAAAAGTGTATTGTAATTTTTTTTTCTTACCTAAATACCCTTGGGTTCTGGCATGCGACAGGGTTGTCCGCTGTCACCCCTCTTATTTAATTTGTATTTGGAACTGCTACGTCGCAGATTACATAGATCCCCTGCAGTGACTAGTATCTCAGTTGGCTCTCATGTTTTCTTGATGTCTGTGTATGCAGATGATATCTTGCTTCATCTTTCCCATGTTGACACTTCCCTCCTGGCTGCACTAACAGTCATCAAAGAATTTGGCACCTTTTCTAATTATAAGCTTAATGTTAGTAAAACAGTTGTCCTTCCTCTTACAGTGTCAGTTAGCAGGCAGGATGTGGTAGCTCTGGGCTTAACATGGTCTCCCCTTTCCATTCACTTAAATATCTGGGATTGTTCCTGGCCAGGGATTCTTCCCTTATACACCATCTTAATTTAGAGGATTTGGTGCACCAGGTTCAGCAGGACTTACGTTGTTGGCAGGCTCTATCTCTTTCCTTATGGGGTCGTATCTCAGTCATCAAAATGAACGTATTCCTGCGGTTGTTTTATCCCTTACATATGCTTAATTTCTGGATACCGCTGAAGTGGTTCCAGAATTTGCACCTTACTATTACAAAATTTATTTGGCAAGACAAAGTTCCGAGAAGAGCATATAAAAAAATTGGCTGCTTCAAAATACATGGGTGGACTTAAACTTCCCAATTTCCTGATCTACCATATATCCAGCCACTTCAGTAAATTTTTGCAGTGGTTCCTCCCATCCTCTGTGGGTCCCCCCCCTTGGATACAGGCCTCCCTGTCTGGATTTGGAGATCCATCTCTTGCAGCAATATGGGATGGAGCTATCCTCCCCATGATATATTCCTTGGACTAGCCTCACCGTGAAGGTCAAGGGGTCAGTTATGGGGGTTTCACTTAATGTGTACTCGAAATATTGGGCTCTGTTAAAGTCCCCCATTTCCAAGGACATTTCCAAGCCCATTTTTTATAACCCGAATCTGAAAATAGGCAGACGGCCCATTAAGGGGGACTGGTTCCCTCATTCGGAACCCCTGGTGGTTAAAGACCAGCTGTGTAATGGTATGTTAAAATCCTCAGACACAATAATCAGGTATTTAGGTTTAGGTCAGCAGTATATATTTAAGGTGTTTCAATTGAGGCATGCCTTAATTCAATGGTTTGGCCAGGGGTCTTGGACCACTGATTTCTCTGCTTTTTTCTTTGTAATTTTCTCCCAAATCTCTCAGAAGCATGCTGTATTTTCTCTGCATAATGTGCTGTTTTCTCAGTATGCTCCTGGAGTTGATGGTTCCTGCCTTTACTGGGACCAATTGTTTTCCCTTTCCCCACAATGCTAGTTAGATATTTGGAAAGGTAATTATCACTATGTGGGGCAAGATAGACTGTGGCTTATGCAGTTCAACATATTAATTAATCTGTGCTATACCCCACAAAAGATGGCACGAATGGGGCTCTTACAGTCATCCACTTGTATTAGGTGTGGTAAAGAAGAGGGTTCCCTCGTGCATATTTTCTGGTTTTGCCCAAAGATAGCTCCACTATGGAGTGTAATAGAGAGTAAAGCTGACCCTCTATTGGGGTTACAGGGTTTGTTCCAACCAGAAATTTGTATATTGGGGGATCTGGCTTTGATTCCGGTTACTAGAGCGCAGATACTTCATGGCTATGATTTCCCTATCATTAAAAAAAGTGGTCCTAAGACACTGGCTAGATCAATCTGTAATCTCTTATAATGAATGGATGCAAGAGCTGCTATCTAATTTATTGATAGAGCGTTTCATTGCTCACCTGCGGTGTAACTTTAAGGGTTATGAGAAGAAATGGGGTTAACTGCACACTTTATGTACTGCTTGAGGAGGCAAGCGTAGAGCAAGGAAAGAACTATGAGGCCTGTATTGCTATGTATCTTCTGTTTTGTAGTCATATGACAGTCTATCACCCACAACTTTATGTTCTGCAAGGCATGGATGTTGCTCGAGGCGGAGGGAGGCTTGCATGCCTCGTCGGGGGGTATCTGGACACTGTCAATACTTCATTCCTTCTATGTTGTGGTATATGTGGATATACTTAATAAAGCTTTCTAAATTTAACAAAAAAAATCCATTTGTGAAAGAGCTCATTTAGTTCCTGCAAGACATTTGCAGTTGTATCACTTTGCCTGAACTTCTTTATATGCAGCAGCGCCATCTTTTGGGGCGTCTTTGTTTTTGAAGAAGCACAAGAAAAAGTGACTCGATGAGCAGTAAGGGACATATAATCTATATTTCGACTGCTGGTCCACATATCTGTTGTGACATGAATAACTCCGCCCACTGCAGTTTTAAGTGCAAGCATCACTGTTGCTTTTAATGCCTAATAAATGTTTGGTATTTCAACATAGGAAAAGTATCTTTGATGAGGAACATTGTAACGAGGCTCTGCAAGTTTCATGAGCTCCCTAAAATCCTGATGATCAACTAAAGAGTATGGGAGTAGGGCTCCGGCTAACAATTCACCAATTTTGTGATTAAGAGGAAGGCTCTTTTGATGATTTTTGGTAAAAGTATTCTTCCTCTCAAATGCCTGAGATAGTGGTAGCTGCTTACAACATGTCCCTGCTGGTTTATTAGACACTGTGCTTCGATGGCCATATGAACGTTGAGGTGGTGGACTTGGACTGATACATTCAGTGCCATCATTGGATGTGCAGCTGGTGCTAATGATATGAGCACTGGTCGTAATGGTGGTCCTAGAGCTGGCAGTGGTTCTGTTCACATCAAATTCAGACAATTCAGTATTCATTTCAGATTCCTGAGCCTGACCCTTCTCATTCTCACAT
The DNA here is from genome assembly GCA_016271365.2 of Neoceratodus forsteri. Classification (NCBI taxonomy): domain Eukaryota; kingdom Metazoa; phylum Chordata; order Ceratodontiformes; family Ceratodontidae; genus Neoceratodus; species Neoceratodus forsteri. The sequence continues at coordinate 337,101,966 of CM028137.1, read as the reverse complement.
GTGATCTGGAAGATGGAGGTCATGGGTTCTGGATGATTAAGCAATACTCAATGTTTTTTCAAATGACGTTTAAGTGCTGTGGTGCCGAGGCATGACGCAACTTTACCATGGTTTACACTTTGTTTACATAGGGAACAAATTGCTCTGTATGGATCACTTTTACTGACACATAAATTCCACACTTCAGATGTGGCAGACTTTGTTCAAGTGCTAGGAAGATAACTAAAACCTGTTTATGTTTTTTCACCTGTCTGAGCAGAACCCAGAAGTACATCCTTCATGGTGCTAGAAGAGTGGGCATGGACAGTGGAACTTGAAGGGTTCTCATTGTTAGCCAATGTAGAAGTGGTAGATTCACTGAATATGCCCTATTCATTGCCAATATCGGTGGATTTACGTGTAAGTACACTACCTGATTCTTTGTCAGCAGACATGCTCATTTCACTTCGTTAAGGAACTGATGGAACATCACCATCACCATCACCAGTCACAATAGTGTCAGACTGAGACAAAGAACTACTGTCTGAGTCACAGAGGGAGTCATTGTCACTTGCACTATTACTGCTAGTCACAAGGATTTTAACAGCATGAACGGCATACCTTATGGTGCCTTTCCGTACGACACCAGTAGCTGCACAAGTTTTTTAAAAGGTCCCCCTTTACCACACTTCGTTGTTGGTCTTTTGCTGTTTTTTGAATTTTTATCATGTGAAAAATTTTGGTTATTTTTGCTAACACCAGGATTATCACTACCACCAACACCTGCTCCACTGCCAGCACCAGATGCTTCATCTGTGTTGGTGCCAGCCATAATAGTAGCAGTATGCTGCACACACAGTCGCACACACAATTCCTGCAGTGAACTCGTAATTGCAGAATATGTGGGTTTGCAAGTTTGCAACTAAAGGATAGTAAGGATCCCTGGTGGGCATAGTCATATGCAAAGCAGGTCGGGCAAGGTGAAATGTTAGGAATTGTAATTCGGACTCTTAGTAAAAAATTATTGCTTCATTATTATTACACAAAATTGTACCACCACACAACTGCACACTGAGCTTCCCACACAGTAACACACATTGGATAAGTAGGGTACCATGCAGTCAAAGGGCATGCAACACAGCAGCGGGGTGATGGGCTAGCCACAGGAAACCAAGTCATTCATAGTCACAGAACAGAGTGAAAATGAAAAATATTTATTCTTTATGTCTATATCCCAACAAGGAAATATATTTCTAGCATGTATTTAAGGATAATACCACCACACAGACACAAGTGACCAATGGGCCTCTCATGGTCACACACACACTGGGTAGGTACGGTACTGTGCAGTCAACGGGCACATAGCAGCAGGGTGATGGGATGGCCAGAGGAGATGGAGTTACTCACACAGTCGCAGAACACAGTGAAAAATATTTATTTTTTATGTCTGTACTGCCAACAGGGAAATACTGTATATTTCAATAAATTATTTTAGCAGGGAATGCAGGATGTATTCAGCTACTAGAGAGCTGCAGACTAAGCACAGTCTCAGCAAGAAGTTAGAAGTTAATCCTTCCGTAATCTGTTATTTCTCTTATTTTTACCGCTTCCCTACCAGCCCAGGAGATTCTTGCTTGTCCCTCCCAAGTCCTAAAACCATTCCTTCCTTTCTGGGTCCCAATCCTGACTTTCCACCAATTCTTCTTTCTTTGGCCCCCGCCCGTTCCTTTCCCCACCTCATCCACACTTTAACTTATTTTTTGGGGGGAGTCTTCAGCAGATACAGCATGGGAGTAAGAAGAAACTGTAATTGATATGGCCACTATTCGAAGTTCACACCACTCATGCACACATACACACAAACACACACACCAACAGATTGAGCACATTAGCAGACTGAAGCAGCTCCTTCTGCGTGTCCTAAAGACAGAATGAACGAAGCCACAGCGGCACTGTCCAATTTCTTTTCTTTGCTCCCATGAGGCTTTCCATAGTCACGTGGTGACGGTGACTGGGGGAGCGCAAGTGCTCACGCATGACCTGCCCCCCCGCACCACACAACAGCGCCAGGAAGAATGAGCAGTAGTGCATCATTCAAACCCTTTTGCGAACCATCTAGTGTTCAAGTTCCAAATTCGAACTCGAACACCAGGGCTTGAGAAGGGTTCAAATCTTTTTTGAACTAGTTCTGACAACCCTATTTTTGATAAAGGAAACATTTCGAAGAGGGGGTTGGAAGTTTAAATTTAAGCAGCATCAGACAGGCACAGGAATATGCCATCTACCTAATAGTTTTTTCTCTGATGGGGATAGTGTTATGCTGTTCTACCTGGGCCAGCCAAAGGCCTGTTATAAATGTGGGTCACAAGTGTATTTGAGTAATATCTGTGACCAACTAAGATGCGGTCTCTGTTCTATGTAAGGGCATGTTAGCACAATGCGGAGGAGTATTTAGGAGAGTAACCTGAGCAATGAGAGAGAACACTCTTTCAGGTCTTGTCCCTGCGCAGCCCACAATCAGGATGATGCCACGAACCAGGGTACCCTATTGGCACATGCTCAGAAGATAGGCTTGCAAAACAATGCAGATTTCATCTGATTCCCTGCAAGAAAATGCAGTGCAGTTGGCTGGGAACAAGGACCCCTGGTGATGCACAGCCTGTGGGAGATACCCTACAGCCTATAGAGAATATTTCTTCTATGGAGGTATCTGATCCTGTTTCACTCATCCATGTTGATTCAGCTGCATTGACATCTGTACTGATAGCAGGTGAGATCCATGAAGTTTCTGAAGATCTATTCTCCCCAATGGGAAGGCTATGACCTCAGAGCCTACAGAGGTTATGCCCTCCCCCCAGCTGCCTGAGCAGTTTCATAAAAAGGTAACCCAGCTGGGTAGTAACCAGCCAAAAGGCAAACTTCAGAAGCTAGAACCTAACCCAGTCAAAAATAAGTCTGAACCACTAAGTAGCTTCAGGAATTGGGGAGATTCAGATGTGGAGTTTTCAGATGTCCAGTCAATCTCATCACAAAACTCTTTCTCTTCAGATAGTGATAACAATATCTCCTAACCAAGGGAAACTGAAGAATAAAATGCTGGTGAGAATATGTACTAGGAGTAGGAATAACTCCAGGACCACTTGAGTAACATCTGCATGTGTTTAAACAAAATTTGGAATTGGTCTTACAGTAAGTTGTTGCCTCTTTTCTTTCCTGATGGGCCTAGGTATAGACATATGATGTGTCACCATCATTACCAGTAGATTAAACATTTTAAAAGCAGGCTTACCACCTGCTCATCATTAGAAGGCACAAATTCTAATATTTTTTTCCGAAGATATTAGACTGTGTACTGTTACAGATACTAAGCAAACCCAGTGATTTATTTGGGGGTAAATTGCTCTTTTGAGCCTTTAGGAGAGGACTCTGGTTCAGGAGTAGGAATAGGGTTCAAATACACTTCTTTCAAACAAAATAATTTGTTGGACGTTATTCCAAGAAGAGTGATGATACTGGACATTGAGACTCAGGTACACTTGTTTCGGCTAATAAATTTTTACACACCAAAGGGTAAGGTTAACAGAGTGGACTGTATTAAGACCATACAATCCTACTTACATACTTCTAGGAAAATTGTGTTGGGGGAATTTAATTGTACCCTAGACAAGAAGTAGGTAGGAAAAACTGGGAATAATATTTATTGTGATGAAAATTTTTTGATGGACAACATATAACTCAGAGAACTGGTGGATATGTATAGAAAGAGTCATCAGAAAATGGGGAATCCTGATTAGCCTTGATGTAGAAAAAGCCTTTGACCAGGTCTCTGGGCCTTTCCTTTATACAGTGTTGGACAGACTGGGATTCTCGACACCATTAATGAAGGTGATACAAAATATCTACCACCTTCTGAGGGCCTGTGTAAAGGTAAGCAGTCACCATTCCCAATTCATTCACCTTCATAGAGCACCCAACAGGACTGCCCCTTATTTCCCATCCTGTTTACTAGGTACATATGAAGAAGCCAGCAGAGGAAGGCCATTTGGTCTATCAAGTCTGCTCATGTCGTAGGGTCCACAGCTTGAGCTACTGTCCATGCCCTCCTTCCCCACTCCTCCCATTCTCCCTATCCAAGATCCTTACTTTCCCCATGCCTATCTCAGCCTCTCTTAAAGCTGCCCACTGTCTTCAATAAGATGACCTCTTCCAGCAGCGCATTCCAAGTGTTCACCACCCTCTCTGTGTAGAAGTGCTTCCTGACCTCCCTCCTAAACTTTCCACCCTCCAGCTTAAAACTGTACCCCCTCATGTTATGGTTGCCACTCAGCTTAAAGCGACTCTCCTTATCAGTCTTATTTATCCCTCTCAAGTACTTGAAGGTCCCAATCATGTCCCGTCTCTCTGCTGTCTTCCAGGGAGTACATGTTCAGTGCCCTCAACCTCTCCTCATATGCCTTACCCTGCTGATCCGCTATCATCTTTGTAGCCCTCCTCTGGGCCTTCTTCAACAGGTTAATGTCCTATTTGAGATGTGGGCACCAGTACTGAACTTCACACTCTAGATACAGCCTTACCAGTGACCTGTACAAGGGCAGTATAACCTCCTCTCTCCTACTACTGATAACCCTAGATATGCATCCCAGCATCTTATTTGTCTTTGCTGCTTCTTTCTTGCACTGTGTGGGGTGCTTCAGGTCACTAGGGATGAACACGCCCAAGTCTTTCTCCTCCTCTGATGCAGATACTCGGACTCCACCCAGGCAGTACTCTGTCCCAGGATTCTTGACTCCAATATGCATAACTTTGCATTTCTTGGCATTGAAGCCAGAAAATCAGGGAATCCACACAGGTAGCTGGGGTGCAGCTGGAGGAGATGGAGCACCATCTTGCATTGTACATGGACGATGTCCTGCTTTACCTTAGGGACCCTGAGAATTCTCTACCAAGGATCATGTCCATCCTGGTGGAGTTTGGGCAGGTCTCTGGATACAAGTTCAATCCCTCTAAAACCAAAACACTTATGTTCCACTACCTCCTTTCCCAGAATATTAGATCACTTTCCCATACAAATGGGATCTAAATAAACTAAAATACCTTAGAATCTATCTTGCAAGGTCCCCCACTACAAAATAACTACTCCCCATTCATAGCCCAATTTAATTCCGATTTAAATTACTGGAACACCTTACTGCTTAGCCTCTCGAGAAGGATTGAAATCATACAGTTGGTGATTCTACCTAGAGCACTGTATCTTCTTCAGAATGTACCCATTCCACTCCCTAACACCACATTCCAGCTGTGGAACACAGTCATCTCACATTTTCTTTGGGCAAGGCAGCATCCCAGGGTACAATCTAAAGTATTAAACCTACCTAAATCAAAAGGCAGCCTCTCCCTCCCAAAACTGCTTTTTTACTACTGGACTACCAGCTTGGTCATATAATGGCAAGGCAATTCAGCCTCTCTATGACCCACTGGTGAGAGACTGAGGCCTCCCTGCTTTCTGATCAAGAATACAACACTTGATTCCATCAGAGGATCTTCCTACCCTGGTCCACGCCTTTGTGGCCAATCGTCTTGATTATTGCAACGCCCTCTATCTAGGGCTGCCGGGAGTGGATATCCGCCGCTTACAGCTGGTGCAAAACGCGGCAGCTAGGTTGTTGACTGGAAGCCCGAGGTCCAACCATATAACACCTGTGCTTCGCGAATTGCACTGGCTGCCTGTACAGTGGCGGATCACTTTCAAGGTCATGCTGATGACCTATAAAGCCCTACATGGTTTGGGACCTCGCTACCTGAAAGAACTCCTGACTTACTGTCCCTCCCGCTCCTCCAATCCTCTGGTGAGGATTGCTGGAGATTCCTCGAGGCAACTTTAAAACATCTGTGTGAACTTTGCCCTTATGGCTCCTACCCTGTGGGAATCTCTTCTTGCCAGATAATGCAATTGCCTGACTGTGGAGAGCTTTAAAAAAGCTCTAAAGACCTTCCTTTTTAACCAAGCATTTTTAGTTACTTAAATTATATTGGTTTGCTTTTTGAATTTAATGTTGTTTATAGTTTTGGTTTTAATATTGTTTAAGTGATATTGTAAAGGCACCCTGAGCTTTGGAAGGGCACCTTATAGAAATAAATATTTACTTACTTACTTACTTACTTACAACCAAGCTCTTTACTACCCTGATTTTAATATCAAGACACTCGCTATCAGCAACCCTTGGATTAAGCACTACACCACAATCTGGCATTCCATTAAGAAGGCACTCCACTTTACCCCGTTCCTTTTGTTAATATGCCCCATTTCAAAATTACCTAACTTTCAACCCCCTACCCAAGATCACAGATACAGGGAGTGGGAACATTATTCCTTGAAATACTTATTCCAGCTCTTGCCATAGGGCACTTTTAAGCCCTTTGATTCAGTCCAATGAGAGTTTAACCTCTGGGGAACAGACTTCTACAAGTACTTACAACTCCGACATTATTACTCCACTCTCACCAAGGTGGGTCACACAACCAGAACTATACCCATTATTGCTGGTAAGCACGTTATCTCTCCTTAAATCTCAATCCAAGGCATATCTGGTTTTCACTCTTTATCAACCAGTTTTAGCTACAATAGCGGATTCCACCCTGACCATTCAACAGAATTGTCAGGAGGAACTTGGGACCACTATCTCACCTGAATGCTGACAAAGGGCATGCCAATATTCATCCAAAGTCTCAAGCTCTCACCAGTGGAGAAAGTATGCTTGAAAACAACTCATCAGATTTTTCAGAACTCCAGTCATTACCAGGCATTACTCTCCCACTGGTGAAGCAAGTTGTTGGCACAAATGCAGAGAACCCCTTGTCCACCACACGCACATCATGTGGTCTTGCCCAGTCCTAGTGCCCTTTTTCTGACAACTACAACTTGAACTAAATGAGCTATTCAGGGGTCCATTTATGCTCACCCCTGACTTATGCATCCTCCTGCAGTACCCCTGGGAATATTTAGACCCCAGTTTCTTCTACCTCCTGGAGATAGTAATCTCAGCAGCAACAAAAGCAATAACCAAACCTGTCTGATCCCTCAACCCCCAACTGTTGCAGACTGGTGGGTGATAACTGCCCAGATCTATCAAATGGAACAAATAATCCACAGGTTAAATGACCAGACAGAACACTGCTTCCCGATGGACAAGGTGGCTACTGTATTATATGACTAAAGATCAGAATTTTGTACCTTAGTTCTCCTCCCAAGCACCTTTTCATTCCTCCCCCTCCTTCCCACCTCTAACTGCCTTTAGGCCTAGAAAACCATTTCCTGGAACTTTGATTCAGTGATTCCCTCAGCACTACCCACAGCCCAACAAGCTATATAAACCCTCCTCAAGTGGGGTCTGCCTCCACCTTCCTGGTCTTGGCTGGCCTGCCCATACCCTGGAATGGAGTTAAGCAAACAGCAACACACTTGCCCTATACCTATGTTTTTAATTTGAAAAGGGTGGATGGTTGCTATCTTATCTGTCCCTCCCTCGAGTTGTAACAAGGGGACAGCTTATTTCATTGATGGTATGGGTTTAAGGTGTTGACAGCTGTGAATAGAAATGTTGACGACTCCTTCCATCTTATTGCGTATAACTAATTGTTGACTTGCATGCAACGCTGAATTGCTGATGTTGAAAAAAGTTTAAATAAACACGATATTTACAAAAAAAGGGGGTGGGATACAACAGCATCAGGCTACAAGGACTGATTTCCTATTTATTCCTAAAGATCTTTTTATCAAATCTGCCATCTGCCACCACAATGGTTTTGAAAAACTGAGACCACATGATCCTGAGGTGCAGGTTCCAGCCTTCCAAGGCTTGCCTATGTGGGACTGGACTGTATAAATTAAATTTGGGCATACTGGAAATAAAGGAGGTGAGAAGTAACCTTTTATTTATTTATTTAGCCATCTTCGGAGAAACCTTTGAGCTACAAGCTCTTTAAATAGGTTCTACGTCAGAGAAAGAACAAACAATAACAGTGAAACATCAGGCAGATAAACAGGAACATTGAAGAAAACAGGCTAATTCAAAACTATGTAAACAACTACGCGAAGGAAAATTAATTGTAAGGGAAACAGAATGCAATAATTGTATTGTGACAAGTTAGGAAATTAGGAGACAGACAGACAGGGACAACAGTGGACTAGTGCCGAAAAGAGGAGAAACAGCTGACCAAAGGCCATTGTGAGAGGGTGGATGGGAGAGGGACTAAGGAGTGCTCAGACGAATTAGCAGAGGAGGCTTCATTGGTGTGAGGGAGGAGGGCGAGGGAGGAGTGGGGTGGAGGACTAGGATTAGGGAGGGGAGTAGAGATAAGGTGGGAAAGTGCTGGGGTCAAGGGAGCCAGTACAGACAGGTATTCATCATATTTATGCAGGATGTCCCAGTGTGACTGGTCAAAGGATGCAATCAGCGCAGACATCTGTGACTAACTGTTGCCTGAGCTCACGTTTAAAGGAGTCCAGCGTAGGTGCAGTGGAAATAGCAGAGTGGAGTGAGTTCAACCAGAGCGGGGCTTGGTAGGCAAATTATCTTTGACATAGGGAAGTACAGCACTGGGGAGAGGGGTTGAAGTCCAGGTTACCAGAGCTTCCGGTGCAGTGGAGGTTTTCATATGGGATGAGAAGCTTACAGACCTCTTTGGGCACCAATCATAGGTTTACCATTTTTGCTAATGGGCAAGTTTGGTACATAAGTCTGGCTTTGAAATTGAGCCAGTTTGCCTGAGCATAAAGGTCACAAGTGTGAGTTAGCCATGTGGAACCAGTCATGAGACAACAGGCTTTATTGAGAGCCACTTTGATGCAATGCAGAGAAGTATCCATGGCTGGCCCATAGATTATTAGCCCATAGTCGATAAGGGAGACCACTGAGCTATGAAATGCAAGGTTAAGAGCATCAGGAGTCAGACAGTACTTGTGCCTATACAGCAGCCCAATACGCATGTTGATAGCCTTAGCAACATTGTCATGTGTTGGGAAAAAGACAAGGTGCTGTCAACCATAATCCCCAGGTACTTAAAGTGCTGGACTTGCTCCAAGGAAGATCCTGTATCGTTAGTAATAGAAAGTGAAAAGGATCTGTGCCTGTTTTGGGTGATGGAGAACAGCATTATCTTTGTTTTTTGGAATTCATTATAAGTTTGTGCTCATTGAACCATCTTTTTAGGAGCTAAAAGTTGTGCTGAAGCTGGCACTCGAGAACCTCCAGGTCAGGGTCACTGATAAGAAGAACCGCATCATCAGCATACAGCAGGGTGCGACCCTGGCATGAGTAGGGGAGTTTGATAAGGAACACAGTAAAAAGAAGAGGTCCCAAAATTGACCCTTGCGGGACACCTGAGAGGACAGGTCTGTTGTCAGAGAGGATGCTGCCGATCTTCACCTGCTACGAGCGGCCTTGCAAGTAGCTTTGAAACCAGGTTACAATATCAGAGGAAAGGCAAATGTCTGCAAGTTGGTTAGCCAAAAGGGCATGATTAACCATGCAGAAGGTCTTGGTTAAATTGATGAAGGCTGCCCCACCTAGGTTACTTTGGTCTAAGGAATTTTGAATGAAGCCGGTGAACTCAAGCAATGCAGTGGTGGTGCTATGGCCTTTTCTGAACCCATGCTGTTGTGGGTATTGAAGCTGATATTTTTCCAGGTATTCAGTTAACTGGTCAGCCACAATATGTTCCAAAGCCTTCAAGAGCGGAGGAAGAATGGAGATTGGCCTGTAGTTCCCTTGTAGGGTGCAGTCCCCACCCTTATGTATGGGATTCACTATTGCCGATTTCAAATTTGTGGGAACTGAGAGTACCTTAGAGATAGATTAATTTTATGGGTGAGGGGAGCCAGAATCTTGTCTAGAGTAAGTGTGACAAATGTAAGATCTAGGGTATCACTGCTAAATCTTGTTTTCCCCATTACTTTGAGAAAGTATTTTCTAGCTTCAGCAACCATGACGATTCTTAAGTGGAAAGGAGGGTGAGAGAGGGGCTGGTCCTTTTTCCTAGTGCAGGGATGCTTGATAGATTGACTAAAGAAATCAGGGGGGAGGACACCACTTAGATATGAGAAGGCAATATTGAAAGTGTTAGCAAATGAATGAGGAATCGAGCAAGGGTTCACCATCTGTGTTGAGCATGGCGGGGGCATATTTGAGGCCCTTGCCCGTGGCTTCTTTTGAGCTGTTCTGAAATTTTCGGCCGTCATTCCATGTCCGAGAGAGGGCTTTCTGGTAGTACTGACTCTTTGCTGTGTAAATAGCTCTGGTGCAGTCATTCCTGGCCTTTTTGTACATCTGGATATCATCTAGTTTACCAGTTGCACGATCCCTATGCCAAAGGTGTTCCTAGATTTTAGAAGTTCGATGAGGTCCAGAGAGATCCATGGATTACAGCAGCCTTTGATTTTCTGTTTTTTTAAAAGGAGCATGCCTGTCACGCATGGTATTAAATTGGCAGATGAAATGGTCAAGGGCAGTGTCAACGTTGCAGGTGGAGTGGACTAATGACCAGTCTTGTTGTCGAAGATCTGAGTTTAGTAGCTCAAGATGCCCATGGATGAGTACCCTATTGGTAATTGTTCTAGGTGGGGGCTTGGAGAATTTATTAATCCAATGAAACAGAACAGGGGAGTGGTCACTAACAGTGTCAGATAGTACAGTGGTGTCAGATATGTGATCAGGGTGGTTGAAAAGTACCCAGTCCAGCTGGGTGCAGGTTCCAGTCCTGTAGTTACATCTCATAGGGGATTTGACAAGTTGGGTAAGGTGCACTGCTGAGACTGTATCTCTGAAAGGGTTGGCATGAGGGGAGAGCCAATTGACATTAAAGTCATCTAGCACCATGACTTCCGAGTTTAGATTCAGAACACCTAGACAATCCAGGAGTGAGTCAAGGCTAGAAGACAATTGACTAGGCAGAATATAGGTTGATAAGATAGTGAGGGTTCTATTGTGTGCATCAAGAAGAACTTTTATAGCAAGTACTTGTATGTGTGCACCAGTGTTCGGCAGAGGCAGGACGTGGCCCTGTAGGTTATCTCTGAGGTATATAGCACAACCACCACCTCTTTTGGTAAGACAGTCCTGCTGGAAGACTGTGTACCCAGGAATAAAAATGGAGTCATCAGCTATCTTTGGAGAGAGCCAAGTCTCAACAATGAATAAAATGTCAGGGTTGTGTTGTATGAGCCACATGTTCGGATTGTCCAGTTTAGGAAGGAGGCAGCAAATGTTTATTGGTGCTATAGTAAGAGACCCAGTTTTCTTCTTTAGACTTGATCCTGGCTAGAAGATCTGTACAATGCATGCACAATGGGTTTAAATCTTGGTGGGAAGATACTAAATCTGGCATCAAAAAGTTTCTTCATTGTAAAAGACAGTAACCTGGAAGAGATAAATACCATAAATATTTAACCTTGAGAGCACACTTACACAAAGTACTTACTGAAGCACATTTTTGTTCTGGGGTGCTAACAAGTTAGATAAATAAAAAAGGATGAAATGAAGTCATTACAGTACTATAGGGCTGTTTCTTTATTGCCAGAACAGAGTCTGGGAGCCCACAGACAAATATTGTGTGGGAACCCTTTTGACAGTTGTGTTAGTAGAGTAAAATCCAGTGTGATGATTGAACTCCAGGGTGACAGAGGCACAAAAGTATTAGATTAAAAAAAGAGATATTGCAAATAGTACAGATGCAGGTCTCAAGAGCATTAACAGCAGGGCCATTGATAACTATTCAAGATCTTTTTTGGGATGGAGGAACTTACCCCATGTTATCATTTGAGGTCAGGGCATCATTAACCCTCCCAGTAAGTGCGGATAAAGTTAAAGGGGCAATTTCCTCGATCAAATCAGATACCACACTCGGGAAGGTGGGCTTAACACCAGAATTTTATAAGGCAGTAGTAGATCTCATATGTTCAGATGTGGCACAAGTATATAATGACTGCGTAAAGGTAATTAGCAATGCCAGGGGTATGGAGGAGGCTAGTATAATTTTCTTATATAAAATGGGGACTAGAGGGACTTAAAAAATGGAGACAGGTTAATCTCTTGAATATGAATTTCAAAACTGTAGCAAAAATTTTGCGTGCCAGATAAGTACTGCATTATCAGAACTCATTAACCCTGCACAAGTATGTGCAATACCTGGTTGGAAAATCCAAGATCACCTGTTCTTGTACAGAGACATTTTTCAAAGGGCACATGGGGGGACTTAGGGGGCTCCATGCTCTCTCTGGACCAAGATTGGGCCTTTGACAATATCCTACATTTGCATTTATTTTCTGTTATGGGATGTTATAGGTTCCATGGGATTTTCATTGACTGGATCAAAATCTTTTATAAGCAAGCAGTACAGTAGTATACCCTAATGTGAATAGCTGGAAGGGTGAATAGATTCCGGTTAAAAGGAGTGTTTACCAGGGATGCCCATGTAAGTCCAGCCATGTATCTTTTGTATATAGATCCTTTAATATGGAAACTAAACAACAGAGGAACAATTTCTTTTTTTATAATTAAATAAGCTTTATTTAGTTTTCCTCTTTCATTCTTAATACAGTACATAACAAAGGATAGATATCAGTCAGGTAGTTGCATGAATCGCTCCTTGTACAATGTATATAGATACCAAAGATTACAAATTTGGAGTGACATACTTATATGAACAGACATATAATCAAACTGAAACTTAAAACTTTCTTTTCTACCCAACCCTCCCCAAGAAAGCTCCCCCAACCCACCCTTAATCAAGTGCATTACAGTTCTGTCCAACAAAAGTACACATAGGGAAATAGTTATGCAATCATGACGGTTGTGGTTTCCAGAAAGTGATCAAGGCATCTAAAAGTCTCCATCTAAGCTGGTAAAGGTGAGACCTATTACGCATGGATAGAATATGTTTCTCCAGTTGGAGAGTAAATAGCAGTTGTTTATGCCATTCCACGACAGATAACACTGAGTTATCTGTCCAGTGTCTCATATTAATTAGTTTAGCTGTAGATGAAATCAAGACCAGATGAGCTTTCCTACTATTCAGGGTACCTTTAGGGAAGTGGTACAATAAACAGGCCTCTGGGGAAAAGAGAGAATCAAGACCAAGAAATGGATCAAGAGTTTGCTTAATAGATTGCCAGAAAGTCTGAACAACTGAACATGGCCATATCATATGATATAAGGATCCCGGGTAACTGGAACATTTAGAGCAGTTGGGGGAGGATAGGTAACCCAGTTTATACAGTTTTATTGGAGTGAAATGTAGATTGTGCATAATATTAAAGTGAATTAAATGCAATATATATTGCTTAATGAATTTGTATACATTTTGCCATGAATTCCTCCAGAAGTCAGTTTCATTACCCAGGGAAAGTGTCTGGGACCGGTAGTAACAAACTCCCTGTGGCAGGTTAAAATCCAATGACTATAATTCTTTATACACCTTGGAAATAGCATGAGATTCCCTTGCCAGTCGTAGAAGGAGGTGCAAACTATCAGTAGAGTAGCTCTGTGTACCCACAGACCGCAGGTGAGCCCTAATGGCCCCCCTGAGTTGCCTGAATTTGAAGGGCGCTGCTGAAGTCATCTTTAATCGAAGTTGAAAAATGGAAAATGAAATCAGTGCAATATCAGCATACAGGTCAGAGACCTGTTTGTTGACCAAAGGGGGCCAAAAGGAGTCTGGTGTGATCTGCGTCCAATTTTGAAGTGAGGATTACTCAGAATGGGTTGGTCAAGCGAGGTGGACCATTTGTATGATAGATGCACTTGTAATTGGTATGATGCTCTAATTGACTACCCAATCGGAATATTCCATAGAGGTTTAGGAAGGGCTCTGGAAAAAACATATAATAGGGATAGAAGGGAACAAAAACATTGGGCCGCTAGGGATCGCTCAATGTCCAACCATAAAGGAGAGTATTGTTGTGACTCAATTGTTTGCTCCTCCTTTGACCAGTGTGCCAAGTTACTGAGGTGATGAGCACAGTAATAACCAAAAAATCAGGGTACTGATAAGCCACCCTGAAGTCTTGGTGCTGAGAGTTTGAAATAAGAGTGTCTAGTTCCCTTACTGCTCCACAGAAAGGCAGTTAAGAGGGATTGGAATTTATTAAACCATTTTTTGGGAAGGAAGAACCCCAACATTCTCAAAGGATACAATACTCGAGGTAACACATTCATTTTTAGAGAATTTATTCTCCCCCACAATAAGAGAGGAAGATCTCTCCATCTAGCAAGATCAGTTTTAAGTGTATTCAATAAATCCGAGAGGTTGAGTTTGATCATGGTGGAGATGTCTCTAGTGATCTTGATTCCCAGGTAGGTGAGAGAAGTGGAATCCCATAAAAGGTTCATATGGGGCAACACTGATCTAGAAGTTCTATTATTCAAAGGGAAAACTTTGGTTTTAGAGAGATTAAGCTTATAATACGAAACCCTGAAGAAAAGGTCAACCTCCTCTAAAAGAGAAGGGATACCTGTATGAGGTTCCTCTATATGCAAAAACAGATCATCTGCATATGCAGAGAGGGTATAATGTTGACCACCTATTTTGATTCCCTGGAGCTTCGGGGAAGACACCAGTCTTCAGATCAGGGGATCTAAGTAGAGGTTAAAAAGTAGTGGAGACAAGGGGCATCCTTGTCTGGTCTCTCTTTGAAGTGAAAGGGGGTCAGACAGTATGCCATTACACCAGATCTGAGCAGAGGGGGAGGAATATAATAATCTGATCCATCTAAGGAATCCCGAGGGTATACCAAAGTAGGCCAGAGTTGCAAAAAGAAAGTCCCAAGATACCCTGTTGAATGCTTTCTCAGCATCCAGGGACACAAGAACTGCAGTCAGATCCGAGTACCTGGATGCTGAGAGTATGTGCATTAACTTACACATGTGGTCTGCAGATGATCTACCTGTCATGAAACCAATCTGCTCCCTACCAATGAGGAGAGGTAGCACAGGTCCCAACCTGTTAGCCAAGATCTTTGCCAAGATCTTTACATCAGTGTTAATCAATGATATGGGTCTATAGCTTTCAGGATAAAGGGGATCCTTATCCTGTTTGGGAAGGAGAGTTATTAATGCCTTGAGGAAATTTGATTCTGAGAGGCCCTCGGAAAACCAGAAGTTGTATACCTCAGTAAGGAGAGGAACAAGTTCTGGGAGAAAGGTTTTATACAGATTACTTGAAAGTCCAGCTGGCCCAGGGGATATGTTTAATGAGAGTTGTTCAATTGCCAGTTTGACTTCCTGATCCCTAATCAGAACACTAAGTGGAGCAGCCAGGTGAGAGGGTAGCTTAGGGAGATCAACAGATCTAAGATATCCAATGATAGTTGATTCAGTGGGTCTTTCCCCTTGGTGTTCAGAGTAGAGTCTCTGTTAATAGGATCTAAGCACTTCAGCAATGTCCCTGTGGGAAGTGACTATCTGATTATCTGTATCTGTTTTAATACTTGAAATGAAACAAGAGGTTTCACTTTGTCTGAGCTGGATTGCCAACAACTTACTAGCCTTTTCCCCTGTGTCAAGGTACCTAATTTTGGTACGCCTTAAGGAAAGTTCTGCTTTCTGGAACATAAGGGTGAAATATTGAGCTTGTAGGCCATGTAGTGCAACCCAATCTGCTTCAGGAGAGTGGTGATTAAGCACAGCTTCTAACTTGACTGATGTCCCTGCACAGTTTATTTTGTTGTGATCTAAACTGCCTATACCTAGTGGCCACCATTCGGAGACACTCTCCTTGAAGGGAACATTTCAAAGCAGCCCATACTATGTCTATTTTGGTCACTAAATTTCTGTTATCCACAAGAAAGTTGGAGATAAACTCTCTGATGTGCTGTATAGAATCAGGACTTTGGAGGAGCTGATTATTTAGGCATCAAAGGGCATCTCTTTTAATACCAGGCCCAAGGAGATATATAATGGAGACAGGTGGATGATCAGATATGACTCTCTCATGTATATCTGCATTTATTGCCCCCTGGAGAGTGAAGGAGCTCAGCAGGAGAAAGTAATCCGAGACAGGGATTTATGTGTGTGGGGGGGAGGTGTATTGACGCTCCTCTGGATTTAATACTCTCCACACATCTATGAGGTCTGCACTCCTCATAAGATCAAGTAAGGGTCTCTGCGAAGGAGTTAAGCCCTGTTTCCGAGGGCCAGATCTATCTAAGGGTGAGCATAGGACTGTGTTCCAATCACCCCCCCCAAGATGGTCAAAGTGGGTGTGCTGGTTACTACTAAACTAAGCAGGTATGTGAAGAAGTGTGGGGATTCACCATTTGGACCATATATAATACCTAGTATCACCGTTTGTGTTTCCAAGAGACCATGTAATATAATATATCTGCCATTAGGAATGCAGACCTCCCTCTCAAGTTTAAAAGGGATATTTTTCCCTATTAGTATTGCAACTCCCCCACTATTTGTAAGTTTCATTGAGCCATATGCCTGACCTATCCAGCCTTTGAACAGCAGATGTACATCTTCACGTTGGAGATGCGTCTCCTGCAGACATGCTATCCCTGCTTTCAAATGAAGAAGGTGATGTAGAATAACTTGCCTTTTACACCTGTCTTTGGCACCTTTAATATTCCAACTGATAACCTTATAGGGACCACTCATAATGATTATTGGACATTTATTTTTATTTTATTTTTTTATTTTATTTAAACAGCAGTTTGGAAAACCTTTGAGCCATAGGCTCATTTACAAAGGTACCTTGTCACAGTAAGACAAACGAAAATACACAGTATAACAGTACAACACATAAGTATAACAGTAAATTAAGACATAGATACAAACAAGCTGGTACAGGTAGGATGGATGCAAACAATACCAGAGTTATGTTGTCCTTAGCAGCTTAGTAATAAGCTTTGTCATAAGTATTGAGTACGGCTTTGACTAGTGGCAATTACAGCATTGGGTGTTAGAAAGGTGGTTACGTAAGGAAGTTTTGAAGCACGATATAGCTGGAGCTTCGGAGATGGAGGGGGGCAGTGTGTTGAACCAGGAGGGGGCCCTAAAGCTGAAGGCTCTTTGGCCGTGAGAGGTCCTAGCTCTAGGGATAACAAGAGAGGTTTTCCCAGAGGTCCGAGTATGAACTAGTGGGACAGAGCGGCGTATGGTGGTGGTCAATCCTGGTGGGGATAGCCCAAGGAGGGTCTTTTTTGTAAGGGTACAGGTCAGATATTTGAAGTGCTCGTCAAGATCAAGTACCAGCACTTTAGTGTACAGTAGACAGGTGTGTGTCAGTCTAGGTGCTCCAGTAATTAACCTGCAGGCCTTATTCAGAGTAGTGCGAATTTTATGGAGTGCGGTCTGATCAGCAGCACCATACACCGGCAGTCCATAGTCCACTAGGGACAGGATAGAGGAGGTGACTGCGAGTTGAAGAGCCTCCGGGGGGAGGCAGTGTTTATACCGATGTAAGATGCCCAATCGGATATTAGTGGCAGTGGCTAGGGCAGCGATGTGTCCATGGAAGGAGAGGAAGGGGTACTGGCATATTGAGCTAATCTCTCATGGGCATTAAATCCTTTGAGGAGTACCATGTAAATAACCACAATATATTGTTGGATGATTGAATGAACTGATACACTTGATTCCCCCTTCCCATCAACTCTCACACTATTTATGAAAAACATTTTTACCCTATATTCCTTTTCTACCTTAAAAGCAAAATTTCTTAACCTATACAACAATCCTAACCCCAGTTCAGTTAACCGTACCACTTATTTATCCTGGCGAGTGATGTTGTTGAGCAGGATTGAATCGCACCAGACCTAACACCCCCCTCCCTCACTCCCATCTTACCCCGCTATATCAATAGCGTGCTGATTCTATCCTTGTTCTAACTTTAAATAGGAGGAACCATAAATTCAATAACTTCTAATGGATTAGATAAGAAGTAACACAGAAATAAAGGTTTGAGCTATGAGTAGTCTTATGTGCTACCATTTTGGTTACCCACTTGTGCACATACAAAGAAAAATGGAGGAAATACAATGAACAGTAACTGTCCCATATGAACTTAAAGAAGCTAAGTCCAGAACATTTCCATTTGTGTCAATAATCATGGATCAAAACCACTAGCAAGCAGTAAATCAGCTTCCAGACCAGAAACGTTGAAAATAAAACTTAGCGCTGAGTTTCTTACAGTTCTGTCTATTGTTCTCAGTTGGTAAATTAAATTCAGCTGCAGACCATTGACTGCTCTTAAGGGCCTGTATAGTGCTGGATAATAAACAATAAATGTGAGCCAAATTGAAAAAACAAAGTCAAATGCTGACTCTCTTGTAGGTCCCCATCATAGTAAAGCTCAAACAAAGTAAAAGTTCCCATATTAAAGACCTGGATAACAGCAAACATTTTAATTTGTGGTTTACCCCTTCCAGGTTCCATGGTTCTGTCTTAATCTCAATCAGCAAGGAGGACAGGCCACAATCTCCTGGTGACCCGCTGATCTCTCAAGGATGTTCGACAGATGACTTTTAAAATCGAAATATTTCCACCTACCTCTGAGGCTGTCTTCATTTTAATAGATCTGGAAAGAGACCTCTAAGCTCCTGCAATGTCTGCTCATGAGTTTCGAATGATACCCACTGAACCCCAGACTTTACTTGAAGCACCACTGGGTATTTCATCTTGAATGGTGTGGCTGCAGCAATTAGCTTCAACACAGTCGGGTGCATTTCATGTCTCTTAGCCCTAGCTGACTGTGGGAGATCTTGGGCAATTCTTATTATCCTCCCTCCTCATAGAACCTCTTGTACCTCCCGGACTTTTGCCAAAATGTGCTGCTTGTCCAGAAAGTTCAGCAGTTTAAAGATGAGAGGTCGGGGAGGAGAGTTAGGAGGTGGAGGAGGACGGAGGGCCCAATGAGCGCGCTCAATTATGTATGCGGTTCCATTCAGAGAAGGTCCTGCAATTTTCTCACAAAGCTTTTGTATGAAAGTTATAGGAGCAGATCCCTCTTCCCTCTCAGGTACGCCAATAATAAGAAGATTATTTCACCTACTCCTCCCCTCCAGGTCCTCTATCTTTCCTTCCATTTTCTTGAGTCTCCAGCCAAACTGCATCATGGCTAATTTGTTTTTATCTTGTTTTTTTTTCTAACAAAATCATTTTAGCTTCTGTATCTCCTACCTTGATGGTTAACGACGAGACTGAGGTTTTAGTTTGCTGTAGATCCTCTGACATGTCCGTGATTTTCTCTTGCAGTGGCTGCATGATCTCTAAAAACTTTCTCTTCCAAGAGCACGGCCAATGAGGTAGGAGATTTACTCGAGCCAGGCTGCTGGTGTTTAGGCTGTTTTGCGGCCTTGTCCTTCTCCGAAGTTGGTGGCGGGGAATGCCGTGGTGGCGCCTTCTTCATATACACATCCATAGGATTTTGATATTGTCTGGTTCTAGAGGTCTCCCCAGTTCAGATGCTGGACTTTGTTGCTCGCTATTTACTGGAAATTCTGCACGAAGGTACTAATTCGTAGAGCAGGGGTGCGAAGCTATGGAGGGTTGCTGCTGCTCTTCAAGCTGCCATCATGTGACCCCCAGGAACAATTTCTAGTGTTCCGCTTTTTAATATACAAGTGTTGGCATAAGCAAATGATCTGCGTTTACTGATAAAAAATGTACAGGAAAGGAATCAGGATTTACAGATACCGAGTGAGTTTTCTAGAATTGCTGGTACAAATATTAGTGTGGCAAAAAGCCAAGGGCTAGCCCTTAAACAGGGATCTGAGCACAGATCAGCAGCAAGGATTCTCATTATGACTTGTCAACCTCGAATCTTGGGAATATGGTTCGGAGGTGGTCATGAGGCTTCTTATAATTGGGAAAAGAGGCTAGACAAAGGCCAGCAGAAGGTAGGAAAAATGGAAGTGGTGGCAAGAAAAAGAAAGTCTCCATGTGAAAAACTTTTTTTATTACCTATCTTTCTCTTTTTGAGTTATTTTTACCTTCCTCCTTTAAATAATGAAGAAAAATTGTATGGTTTATTTTTTTATTTTTTTTTTACTTTTTGGGGGAAGCCATCATTCTGAACCCATTGAAAAGAAATACAGCATACTTGGATGTTAAAGAAACATAGACAATGGCAGCAGAAAAAGAGAAATGGTCCATCCAGTCTGTCCATGGTACCCTATCTAACCCAAGGACCTATTGTCCATCCAGGGTCCTAGCCCTCCCCATCTTCCCCCCCATTCCCCTCCTAGTTTCTGCCATCCCGAGCAACCACTGTACCCTTTACTCTATCCCAGCTGTGCTTGAACCCATTAATGATTTTAGCACCTACCATTTCAATTGATAAACTATTCCATGGTTCCACCACCCTTCAGTAAAATAATACTTCCTCATGTCTCCCCGAACCTCCCATCTGTCAGTTTCCATTTGTGAACTCATGACTTCAAACTGTTACTCATGCTAAGTAATATCCCACCTTTTTATTCTTTCCAGGAACTAGAAGGTTTCTATCATATCCCCCTCACCTCAAGATTTTGATCTCCAGTGAGTACACGTTTTGTGCCTAGAGGCACTCCTTGTACAGTAAGACCTGCCCTGTTGGCCTTGAATCATCTTAGTCACCCTTCACTACACCATCTCCAGCCTGTCTTTCTTTCCTGAGATGAGGACTCCAGAACTGGGCACAGTACTCCAGGTATGCACCCACCAAAGATCTATAAAGGGGTAGAATTACTTCTTTCCATCAGCTGTCAATACTCCTCCCGATACACCCCAGCATCTGTATTGCCTTACTATAAGTCTTGTTGCACTAGCTAGTTTGTTTGAGGGTGTCACAGATGGTAACTCCTAAGTCCTGTTCTGCAGTTGTAGAGCTGAATCTTACCCCATCCAAACAGTACTCAGCCCTGAGTTTCTTGTTCCTTAGGTGCACCACTTTGCACTGTTTGGTGTTGCATTTCAACTACCAAATCTTAGACCGCATATCTAGCCTTTGCAGGTCACTCTGCATTTTTCTAATTCCCTCATCACTATCCACCCTTCTGCAGAGCTTTCTATCATCGGCAAAGAGGCATAGCCTGCCCTGGATTCCCTTCCCTCTCCAATGTTGCTAATGAACATATTGAAGAGGTCTGGGCCCAGATCCCTGAAGTACCCCGCTCGTGAACTCCCTCTCTACTGACCTGATCCCATTTACCACAACCCTATGCTGCCTTTACCTACCTATCTTACTATGTCCCTAGCTGCACACAACTCCTCCATCTTCTTCAGTATTCATCTGTGAGGCATTGAGTCAAAACCTTTGTGAAGTCAAAGTAGAGTAAAGCCACTGTGTGGTCCCTATCCATTGCCCTCATCATCCAGTCAGAGAAAACTATCAAATTAATTTGAAAATACTTCCCTGCCACAAACCTGTGCTGTTTACTGTCTTGGACCAATTGCTTGCCACATAGCCCATGAGGTCCCCTTTGGCCAGTGACTCCATCAGCTACCCTACAACTGAGGTAAGACTGACAGGTCTGTAGTTCCCTGCCTGTTCCTTATCCCCTCTTATGGAGTGGAAATATGCCACCTTTCAGTCCTTCAGCACTGTCCTCATATGTAATGAGCTATTGAACAGCCCTACCAGAGTTTCAGCCAGTTCATTGCCAGTTTCCTGACCACCCTCAGTTGCATCCTATCTGATCCAGGGGCCTAATCTATCTATAGAGCAGCTAATCCTTTCTGGACCCTTTTTCTTCTAAACAATGGCTGCATCATCTCCGAGACCCACTTTGTGGCTGCTTTGATGCCACTTTCTGGCAAGGGCCCACCATCCTCCCTACTGAAGACAGAGCAAAAGTAATACTTTAGGAAGGCAGCCTTTTGCCTGTCCTCCTCTTTCACTCTACTTCCCTCTAACAGTCTACTGATTTCTCCTCCTTTCTTCCTTTTTTCTTTAATTTACTGAAAGAAATGTTTTTCCTCGTCCTTGACCACCTCCTCAATACGCAGCTCTGTGTCTACTTTTCCCACCCTAACCACCCTCTTTGCCTCCTTATTTCTTAGTAAATAGTCTCCCCTTGCTTTTCTTTGTACCCACAGAAGGCCTTTTTCTTGGCCCTTACTGCATCCCTGACCTTAGATGGGAACCATTATGGTCTTTGAACTTGTTCCTTTTGGATATTGTTGTCATGCATAACTTAGATGCCTTGAGAATGGTCCCCTTTATTGCCCCTCATCTCTTTTCCACTCCTCTTATTAGGGCTGTGCATGAGCTGAATATTATTTCCCAAATACCATGAAAAATAAGGCTCCCAGATATTTGGCAGCCCTTCCCGAATAGTGGACTGTTCAGTATTTGGGTCAGCTTTAAAAGAAGAAGAAAAAAACAGCCCCCCACTCTCCTTAGGTTCTTAGGTGAGTAGGACCAAAGGAGGCAGTCATGCCTATCTAGATTGTCCCCCACATCAGTTGGCTATTCAGACCATATTGTTATTGTTGTAAAAACCTTGATCCAGGGATCATTTTAAGCTGTTAAGATCTGACTGGTTGACAGTGTCAAGAGGTAATTGGTTCCAGATTTTAGTGGCTCAAACAGAATGAAAGTTGTCCCTTTTGTCAGTCCTTGTTTTTGGAATTGTGAGTTTTTTGTTATGGGACCTGAGGTTATCCCGTGTTAAAGCAAAAGAAAGGTCACAGAGATTCATTAGGTCTGGTGACTGGAGTATCTTAAACAACAATAATAAATCCCCACGTTGTCTTCTGGCATTTAACAGGTGTAGCCCTGTATCATGTAATCTATCTACAGTATATATGGTAAATTTTTTAAGGGAAGGTATAAGTTTTGTTATACATCTCTGGATACTTTTAAGTTGATGAATGTCTTTCTTAAGATATGGAGACCATATTTGTGAGCCATAATCAACTTGTCTAATATAATTTTTGTAGATTGGAATAATTATATGCTTATTTTTACATGAGAAGGTGCTTCTTATATTGTTAATCCTGGCCCTATATTTATTCGTTACAGAGTTGCACTGGTCACTTAATGTCATCTTATTGTTGATTATAACTCCAAGATCTTGTTCTAGAGGGGAATTTTGATAACTTTATTGTTTAGTATATATTTGTACATAGGGTTATTGTTACCAAAGTGCAAAACTGCACATTTATCAATATTAAACCTCGCCTCCTAATTTGGTATCATCAGCAAATTTATATAACTGGTTTTGTAGGTTAGTATTCATATCATTAATAAATAGGTTCAAAAGTGTTGGGCCCAGTACGGAGCCTTGAGAGATACCACTACTCACTAGCATTCTTCTGAAAGAACATTATTGATTCTTACACATTGGCATTGTTCCTCCAACCACTTATATATCCATCTAGTTATGGAATTATTAATACCACATTGTATCAGTTTAGGGATTAATAAGTGGCAGGGGACTTTGTCAAATGCTTTTGCAAAGTCTAGTAAAATAACATCAACTGGGGTACCTTTAGCTACACTTTTGCTGATTTTATTGTAAAAGATAATAAGATTTGTTGCACAAGATCGTCCCTTGGTAAAACCATGCTGGGTATTATCAACAAGTCCCTTTTCTAAACTTAAGGTATCAATCATAGACTTTATTTGTTTCTCCATAATTTTGCAAATGTGAGAGATTAGACTTATTGGTCTGTAATTCTATACCTTATTTCTATCTTCCTTTTTAAATATAGGAACCATAGAGGCCAACAGCCAGTTATTTGGGACCATACATTCTGCAAGAGAAAGCCCAGCCTAAACCCAGTAAAAAATTCAACCCCCCCCAACATCTCTCAGTAACCTAAGCCCACCTTTGTCACCCTGTCACCATAAATCTGTTTTTTTTTAAATTTATGTTTATTCATTTGATATAACAAACATACAGTTTATACTCCTTCATTTGTGCATTCATACAGGTAATACAATGAGGGCGCCACTCCTCTCAATACACTCACAAGGTTAGACAAATGAAATAAGATACGTCATGTAGGAGATTTACAATATGATTATAGAGTATCTATTTTATACATTTTCTGTATTTAAGTCCAAGAGCTGCATGGTTCGATATTAAGAATAAACAAGTCCACAGTTGTAGTATAGTTCATACCTTCCCCACATCAGTGAGGCTAGTTCCATGCCATCCCATAGTTAAACATTAATTTTAGTGTTGCTAGAATAAAGTAAAGTTAAATCTCCAGAGCTCTTTTTAAAGTAATACTATTTTAAACTCTACCTATCTATAATGCTTAGCACACAGACCTCAGGCGCTTAAACATGCTGTTCTATTATTAATACATAAGGGAAATCAACTCAAAATCTTTAATTAGGGGGCCTTATTCAGCCCATGCAAGTATTATCAGTGAAAAACAAAGGAAAAGGGGTTTAATTATTCTGAGCCCCTTCATTTTATTAAATGTCCAGCCCTGTTATAGGTCAATAGTCCCTGCAGTAAATTATCAGCAGTCCGGTGCCTGAATAATACCAGAGTTTTAACTTAACATTTCAACTTAGCTATCCTCTCTAACACCCTTGGCTAGGAGGAAAAATAATGCATAAAAGAAGAAACTTATCTCTGGTCTAGCAATATATTCAGGGAAATTCATCTTCAGATGAGTCGTCCTTTTCTGGATCCCTTCTTCGTGAGGATGCATGCTTTTGGCACCACTTGAGCGCCTCAGACGGTTCGTTAAAAATGAAAATCTTGCTGGCATGAATGATCTGCAGACGTACATGGAATATTAGTAGGCCATGCAGTATGCCCGCCTTTCACAGAATGACTTGTACCCCATCGAATCGTTTTCTCCTCTGTCGGGTCATGTAGGATAAGTTGGGGAACAATTTGACTTGACTTCCTTCATGCAGGAGGATTTTCTTTCTCCTTGCAAGTGCCATCAGGGAGTCTCGAGAACCTGCTCCATCCAGGACCATTACAATGGTATGTGGGGCATCAGGATTATCTTGCCTTCCTCTAAAGGCTACTCTGTATGCCCCTTGAATCTTCTGCATTACTGGGGCAGCTTCAGAGCCTAATTGTTGCACAGTCCACTCTGCCAAAAATAGAGGCAAATGTTCTCCCTCGCTCCGCTCTGCTAACCCCACTATGCGAATGATGGAGACTCTCATTTGGTTCTCCAGCATTTCTATTCAAGAGCGCAAGTGGAAATTTTCTTTAATGGCTGAGTTACTGCACCCATGGCTGCATCCGCCGTTTTAGTGGCTGATGATGAAGCCTCCATCATCGAGCTCAAAGTAGCTTCCACAGTTGTAACCCTATTAGTTAGGGAATCGAATTTGTTGGGTAAACCTGATACCTAACTATCAAGTGGTTTATCTTTTCACCCAGCGTTTGAAGGGTTTCTTCCTTAGGTTCCGCAGCTTGGCCTAGACTGGGGTCTTGCTCACCTCGTGCAGTAGAGTGTCCCGAAGTTGTTTTCAACCTCGCTCTGTCAGCTGAGTATTTTTCTTTGCGAGGGTTGCCCATTTCGTACCCTGAGATGTTTTCTGTCTTACTTATGTAGAGTCTGACCACAACGAACTGTTTAGGGTACTTATAAAAGTTAATTAAGCTTGCAATGTTTATGGAGCTCAAGAGATTTGCAGCCATATTGCTTGGGCTCAACAGCACCCCCACCATAAATCTGTTTTTATTAAATGAATTATAAAATTCCATGATGGGTGACTGTCACAACCCACCCTCCGCCATGGCCAGCTGACATCTTTAATATTTCAAGAGTGTCTATAGTGCTAAAAAAGGATTATAGTATCCCCCTACCTTAGGAGCAGCACCCACTTTCCACCCTCCTCCCCCCAGGCACCCAATTCTATTACATGAAGGTGACTGGAACAACCCACCCTCTGCCAAAGCCCTCTCCATCTTTCACAATTCAAAAGTGCTTATAGAGCTAAAAAGGGATTAAAGGGTCCCCATCCCCCTACTTCAGTATGAGCACACACATCCCACAATCCTCCCCCGCATCAAATTCTATTAGACAAAAGCAATTGGCACAACCCACCCTCTGCCATGGCAGGCTGCCTTCCAATGAGTGAAAGTGCTTGCGTTCATCCCATCACTAATAGCAATTGTACGATCAGTTGATTGTTCTGTTAAAGATAGGAAGTGCATGAGTGCTTTCACTTATCAGAAAGCAACTGGCCGTGGCCGAGGGTGGGTTATGCCGGTCACCTTTGTCAAATAGAATTTGATGCTGGGGGTGGAGGAGGATGGGAAGTGGGTGCTGCTACTAGGGTAGGGGGATGGGGGGACACTTTATTCCCTTTTTGGTGCTATAAGTGCTTTTGAAATGTAAAAGATGGTGGCTGGCCATTGGCATAGGGTAGGTTGTGCCAATCGCCCATTGTCTAATAGAACTGGGTTCTGGGAAGGAGAGTGGAAGGCTGAGTGCTGCTCCTGGGGGGGGGGGACTGGTGGACACTTTAATCCTTTTTTAGCACTATAAGCACTTTTGAAATGTAAAAGATGGTGGCCAGATGTGGCAGTGGGTGGGTTGTGCTGGTCACCCATTGTGGGATTTTACAATTCATTTACAGTAATAACAACAGATTTTGGGTGCTGGGGGGAGGAGGATGGCCTTAGGTAACTGACAGAGGGTGGGGGAGGGGTTGAATTTTTTACTGGGTTTTGGCATAGGTAGAGTAAGGGACTGTTTTTTTTTCTTCCTTTTTTTGTTTAACTAACATGAATACTGCATACATGAATACCAAAAACTCAAATATTTGGCTGCCAAATACTGAATATTCAGTTGAATATTTGGAAAACGGTAATTCAAACAGTCTTTTGCTGTAAAAATACTAAAATATTAAATCTAGGAACTGCTTTATTTGAAAAGTATTTCAGGGCATTTTGCCTTTAACCAATTTAAGGTTATTAATTGACCATGTGATTTGTGATGTTATGATTATTGGGGCATATAAACAATCCTTAGTATAGCAGTACTTAGCCCCCTCAGGAAGACGGTTAGGTCGAAGCACAGGAGTACTGTTCGCTTTCAACTGTTTGATTCTTTTTTGCACTGGATTGAATTGCAAATTTTGCATCTTATTATTTATTTATATTTATTTGAAGGTTTAACCAGGAAAACATGCTGAGCAGACTACTGCTTGATTCCAGATGTATCCTGGGGGAAGGGGGAAGGAAGGAGTACATTCATAATACATAGTCCAGAAAACCTAGAGCTACAATCTTACAATGTATAGTGCATCAGACCTTTGAGCAAGGCACAAGGCAATGAAATAAGCAGATACATAATATAAATATAAACACTACATACAGTGCCTATATACAGTCTTGTAGTAGAGTAGGCAATGCCCAGGTGCAAGAGCTAACACAGGTGCATGTGCAGGTGGAGGAGAAATGTGCTTTGAGAAGGGAGTTGAGGTGCTGACTGGGGGAGGCATGACAAATATCCACAAGAAGGGAGTTCCAAAGTTTAGGCATGTGATATTTAAACACAGACTGGCCTGCCATGGTGGAAATGAGCCGCACAGACAGGAGATGTGAATCATTATTCCTAAGTATGTACATCAGTAGTGTAGAGGCAGATAGGACAGAGGTGAGATATGAAGGGAGGGAGTGCACTCAAAACCTAGCTGTGATGCTAGCGCAGTGGGAGTGATGCCGATCCTGAAGCGAGAGGAGGTCCATGGTCTGGTAAAGGACACAGTGATGGGTGGTGGGAGGACAGTCAAGAGCAAAAGGACAGAAAGAGTGGAAGAGGGGGTCCTGTCTGGCTAGGGTGGACTTTCAGGTGGCACTGTAGACTACATCACCGTAGTCGAAGATAGGGAGGATCAACTTCTGCACGGCAAGCTGGCAGTAGGATGCAGCCACGTTTACGGTACAAATCACCCAGCTTGGGGTGAATCTTTCTGTGGATGGCATGAATGTGTGCGGAGAAGTCGAGGTGCTGGTCAAGCCAGACCCCAAGAGATCTGCAGGAGGTGCAAGTCTCTACAGAAGTCCCATCCAGGGTGTGGAATGTGGGGGTGGAGGGGAGCCGAGATAGTCTCTGCCTTGTGCTGAAGGTCATGCAGACAGTTTCCTTGATGTTGAGAAATAGCTGATTTGAGCGAAACCAGCACTGGACTTCATTGAAGTCCTGCTGGAGTCTGGTCACCATATCAGGGGTCAAGGGGCTGGATGTATGAAATACTGTATCATCTGCATACATGTGAGTGGATGTGTGTGTTTAGGGGAGTGGGCAGATTGTTGAGGAAGATGGAGAACAAAAGCGGGCCAAGGACAGAGCCTGGGGGAACACCAGTAGTAACAGGGAGGGAGGCAGAGGTAGTATTACCATTTCTGATGGATTGGGATCTGCCTACCAGATAAGACCTGAACCAGCTGTTGCCCCCACTAGAGAGACCTGTGAGGGAGAGCTTGGATAGGAGGGGTGTGTGAGAGACAGTGTCGAAAGCTTTGGCCAGATCAACAAAAATTGATGCAGTGATGTTGCCTCTATCCATACCAGTGAGGATGGAGTCTGTGAGTCTCAGGAGAGAGGTGCTGGTGGAGTGAGACTTCCTAAAGCCAGACTGGTAGGGTGTGAAGGAGGAGGACAAGGAGGAGTCAAGATAAGAGAAGAGTTGTGAAAGGACTAGGTGTTCCTGGATTTTAGCCAGTATAGGAAGGAGGGGAGATAGGGCAGTAGTTACCAGGAGCAGAAAGGTCAGCACCTTTCAGAAGGGGGATGACTGTGGTGTGCTTCCACTTATATGGGATAGAAGTGAGGGAGAACGAAAGATTATAGAGTGATGCCAGAGGGATTGAGATGGCTGGAGCTGACAAGTAGTGAAATTTGGAGTCCAGACCAGTGGGGCATTTGTCCTTGCTGGGTTTGAGGGTGAGCAGGGCTTTGTAAACTTCTGCCGGGGTAACTGGACAGAATGTCAAGGAGGGGCCATGGGGAGGAGCTTGATTGGGGGAGGGGGAGTGGGGGTTAGCAGGACAGGTGAGCAGGGCTTTGTAAACTTCTGCCGGGGTAACTGGACAGAATGTCAAGGAGGGGCCATGGGGAGGAGCTTGATTGGGGAAGGGGGAGTGGGGGTTAGCAGGACAGGGGAAAGAGGACAGAAGTGATGATGTACATTCTGTGAAGAAGGAGTTGAAATGAAAGACCACATCGAGTGGCTCTGTGACTGTGGAGCCACCTACATCTAGAGCAGGGGTGGGGGCTGCGAGGGAGGGGAGAATAGTGATATAACCATTTCCAAAATTTAGCAGGATGGCTTAAGCTTGTGTAGAAGCAGGCTTTGAAGTAATTGACTTTTGCCCTACGGATTTGTCTAGTACAAGCATTTCATAGAGTGCGATACTTTTGGTAATGCACGGGTGAGTCGGAGACCTTAAAAGACTTCCAAGCCTGATCCCTGGCTCTGAGGAGGGCCATGATATCCACAGAGATCCAAGGCAAGTGGGCGCCCCTCTCCCAAGCTCGTCTGCGTGGGGCATAAAAGTTCCAGACTGTGATAAACCTGGTCTTGAAATACTTTCAGGTGGAGTCAATAGGGATGTAGGATCAGTCAGTGTTTGCCAGGTCATTTAGGAGAGATGCAAGGTCCAGGGATTTAAAGGATCTTGTATGAATGGTTCTTGGGGGGGTGCCTTGGGCCTGTATATTTTCCTTACTGAGTAGATCATGTGATGATCGCTTAATGAGTCTGGTAACAGACCTGAGGCACGTGTCCAATATGGGTGGGTGGTAAGGGATCGGTCCAGTAGAGAGTGACTTGGTGATTTGGGGTTAGAACGTGTTGGCTCGGTTATCTGTTGGGATAGGTTTAGTGCTGCCACCTGGCTGCAAAGCTTGGAGCTGGTGCTGGATAGCCAGTTCTGTGATAAATTTATTGATTTTGCAACAATGACCTGCATTCTGAGTCCTTTTGGGATGTGCGACCTCTTGTGTGTTGGATGTTACATTGGGCTGGCTGCCTGGTCTGCACCTCCATCAGACCTTTAGTGCAGCACTGACTTCCTTTGTCTTTTTTTTTTTTTTTTTTTATTCAATCAGCCCTGCCTCCTATGCTGTCAACCCTGACTTATTTGTCCCAGACCAACTCCCTCAACTTGGTGAAATCTGATTCTTCTGAAATCCAGGACCTCAGCTCTTGATGGGGTAAATATTGGGGGGTATTGGCATAGTTAACCCTGTAGCTTTTTTCTACAGTATTTTCTATACAATAATGTCTGGTCTCCACTCAGGAATTGAGATGGATACTATGGGCAAAAACCTGGTTGGAACCTCTTAGGCAATAGTGGGTAGCAGGACAGGTTAAACAGCTTTACAAAGGTGGTAAATGTTACCCTGAACCTAAATATTTCATTTTCTCATTTTTATACTTGAAAGCTAATGAGAACAACTGCCCATTTTCATTAGCAATAAGACCAAACAGTCAATACAAAATTACAGTACTACATAAAATGCAAACATGTAAAATCTAAAATACGGTTCATATAACAAAAGTACAAATGCTTTGTCAAAGTAACTGCAATTTAAAATTAGCCTTAAACAAAGTGAGAGTTGAACAGCTAACAACCTCATCCTTGCACCCATGCACCCAGGGACATTACCAGTCTGGCCGCTATAGAATCCACCCAGCCCTCTGACTACCTCCGAAACAGGGAGGTCTAAACTACAGCTAGCTTATCTCTCTTATAGCCTGCTGTTTTATTATATTTCACTTAAGTTATTTTTGCTTATGTATGTTTTGTTTCTATTTTATTATCTTTAAGTTTGCATATTCTGTATTTTAATTGTACGGCACCCAGAGCCTCCAGGATTGGGCACCTTAAAAATAAAATTTGCCTTGCCTTGCCATGTCTTGCCATCCATCAATTAATTTATAAAATTGGGGGGCCCTGTACAAATATGCTCAGGAGGAAGTGGAGAAAATAAAGAAATGGGAATTATCGACAAATAACATCAGTCTGATGACAAGAAACCACATATATCTCTAAACCACCCATGGAGTGTCTAGGGGTCCTGATGGTAAAAATGGAGGGGGGCACAAGCCAAGAACCAGATGCAGATCCTAGGTAACAAATTTAAACTGCACAGCCTACCTTATTAGAAGAGCTTCACCTGGGTAGGGGGAAATGCTGTCAGTCTTCCACCTCCAGAGAAAGCAGGGCAAGCAGGCAGGCTTCAGCTCAGAACTGGAACACTGCAGCAGGCAGGGCATGCGGAGTTACTGCAAGGGCAAAGCAGTTTAGAACAGGTAGCCACAGAAACATCATGTGAGGCACACAGGATTAAAAGAATAAAAAACATTTTAATTAATTTTAAAACAAATAAAATAATATTATAGCTCCATGGGGCTGGAGGCACAAACAGGCAGGCACAAGGAGCAAAAGGTTTTATCAGTAGCATGAAGCTGTGGAACAAAACTTAGGACTAAAAAGGCCAAGAAATGGGTTCCACCAAACGCAAAGTGCTGAGGGGCTCAGATTTTAAACTGCAGTGCAAATAGCTTGTTGAGGCCACACACAAACCACCGGGGCTCTCATTTTAGATGCTCTCCTCTGGACCCCCTCCAGCATGTTAATATTGTTCTTAAGGTACGGATGCCAGTACCTCACTCCGTATTCTCCAGGGACACCACCTGCCTGGCTGCTACAGAATCCACCCAGCCCTCTAACTACCTCTAAAACAGGGAGGTCTAAATTACAGATGGCCAATTTGCCTTTCCAGACACTTTTCCTTGCCACAGAAGTTGTGTCTAAGCACCGGGAAACCACTTCTACCCCCGGACCTCTCTACTAAACCAAGGAAGATGGACCCAGCCACCCACTACCAGCAGGCCACTCACCCAAGGTAGTGTGCCACATAGGTACAGGCCCCCCAGTGCTGCCACCACTGGAAAGGCCACACAGCAGTGCTCTCACCACCACCAAGTCCCCACTGCCTGTTCCTCCTGCACAGACAGGACCTAGACCCTCCTCAGTACCATGGAACATAGGGCAGACCATAGCTTTCCTCCAGGCCACTGTTCCTTCTCTGAACGGGGGTCCCAACACATCAGCCACATCCCTGCACACCACACAAGACTGGGTGCTGAATTAACCATGCTGTGGAGTGCAGGTTGCAACTCCCGGGCCATATTCGAACCCCAGCCCACTGTGCACGACTCTACCTGCTGGTCTCCCTAGCTCCCCCCATGTCCAAAATATATATTGCACGATTGGCAGCTACACCCAGAAGGCAGACACTCACCATGGCCCTACCCACCTAAAGTACCAGCCCAGTGGGTGAGAGAAGGTAAATAATAGTAAGTCCCAGAACATGGGGGACTTACATATCAATTTATAAAATGGTTAGAAAATAACTAGAAATTTCATTGGCCAAGAGACATCACCTGACCGTGCTTTAAATCTCTTGAAACACATGGTCAGCTGCTGGATCTCATTACCATTGAAATAAAAACTTCATTACCAATTAAGTAGATATCAAAAACTGCATGAAAGTAAAAAAAAAACTAAGCAGACACCATGCTGAAATACTTATGCTTTACTACACTGATACTTAAAAATCTTTTAAAATTAACTGCTCACAATATTTTCATAAATAAACTGCACTATTACAGTAAGACCACAACCTAAACATAGCCCATAAATTAAATACAGCAGTTTACCTCCCTAAATACTTAAATTGTTTGGCTTTTTCAAAAAAATCACTGACTTTGGCCATTGCACCGCTAATCAGCCACATGAACCCAGATTCAGGATCACCCAGAAAATCATGTTATCTCTTCTCCCGGTCAGAAAATTTAATTTCACTTACATTTGGTTGTTCTTCACATAATAATAATACATTCCTGCTGTTTTTACTGCAAAAGATAATCACCCAATTGCCAAGAAACAGACCGAGCCACCGGGCAGGCGGGCAACACTTCGACTATCCTTCAGCTCAGAAACAACTCCAGGCTCAAAGAGCCACAGATGTCTGTTCCCTTAAAAAGGAAAGTACAAAAATGGCAGTACCTGCTGCCATCTTCAAAATCTTATGTGACAGTTACCCAGATCTCCGATAAAACTCTTTTACCCAGATCTCTGATAAAACTCTCTGTCTGCCACTAAAATATAACTGTTTTGCCAATCCCTGGAAACAGAGCAACACCACAACATCTGGCCACGCAAAATTCATTTCTATAAACCCAGTCCATATACTTCAGTTATTTCATCCAGACTCACAGACTGAGCAACCACTGAATGCAGCTCATGTTTTTCTGATTGTCATTTCGGGAACAATTTCTTCAGAGAGGAGCAGATCAGATGTGCAGAGCTGGATGGGCTCTGCAAGACACATGCTCAGCTGCCATGGCAATGGTCAGAGTTGCACTGCTGTGAGCGGATGCTATAAACTGCTGGAGTTACAGATTCACATCTCTCCCACAGGGCAGGCAGAGTAAGATAATTTAAAGGGAAAAAATAAAAAAAAACAGCAGAATAGCATGGGCTGCAAGGGGGTGAGTGACAGAGAACACATTTTTATGTTCGCTTGCGCGCATGCACAAGGAACGTTTTGTCACAGTACGACTTTTTGGAGGTGTGTGACCCTCCTGTGCAATCCAGTGCTCAGTGTAGCAGGTGCAATCCTGCTCTGCCAATGGATGTGCAAGCTGTCTATGACAGCAGTTCAGCTGCCCTGGTCTTCAGTTCTAAGAAAACGCCCGCTGCAATCAGCGGTGGCAACGTGTATGCATTTAGCATATTTACGCCTTAATGTCATGTCGCAGCATTCACACTTTAGACAATGTTCTAATGGGCAAGCACCAATTAACCCCAGTTTATCTCTGGATGTGTTCATTAAGAATTTCTTTCAGTTACCCCTAAATCTCTCACGTTGCGCTTCCCTTTACACATTATCAGCGTTTTTGTGTATACTTTTAATTAATACTTAAGACAGTTCATCTATCTGAAAAATGTGTGTGTGTGTGTGTGTGTGTGTGTGTGTGTATGTATGTGCTCACATGAATTGCCTCACTATTTGGCTTATCTGAAACAACACGCTTACAGATCTCTCTCCTGTGATCTGCAGAAGGAGTTAACCCATAGCCCTACCACGTCTTTCAATTTCTAAGGCTTGGGGTCTCAGAAAGGTTTGTCACTGCTAATGTCTGGAAAAATAATTATGAGAGTTTGGTCAGGATATTATTAGAACATATCCATGTATGCATAGCTACACCATATAATAAACCAGTGGCTTGCATTCTGCAAGCAAAAAGTGGTGTGAGTGTGTGTGTAAGGCTTAGAATGTAACTCATATTAACCCATTGATTGCATTTTTAACAGACCACAATAGCTGAATAGCAAGTAGTAAGTGACGTCTCTTTTTTCCGGCATGTAAAATCCTCACCTTGTCTTACTCCATTTTTTTCTAGCTTGATCGCAATAATGGTTACTGAGCGGTTGAAAACAAGAATTCACAAGTTTCTAAGAAATGTGAAAAAAAAGGGGCATGATTCTAGAGCTTAGATGAATAGGTGAACTTGGAGGGGGACGTTAGCTTTAGTTGCGGCTGGAAAGAAAATCGAGTGAGTGAATCTTCCTTCAGCAGCTCCCTCTCTCCCTTTCCGTCTCTCTCCTTGGATCAGGAACCAGGAACGATGTTGTAGGAGCCCTTGTTGGGGTGTGGGGCAAGTGGGCAATGTCTGAAGAAAGCGGCAGTTTGTTAGACTAAATTCATTACCATTCCAATCACATCCACACACGCTTCTATGTCCCTTCCTCTCGTTTTGCCCCCCCCTTCAGTCTCGCCAGTATCTATGGCAATGTCTAATTTCCACAAGAGTAGTTTTCCATTCACTCAGCAGCTGTGGATCTAACCTCCTTTCCCAAACACTTCCACAGTAATAGAAATTGTCATCAGTCAGATCTTTAATCAACATTATTATGTTGATTGCCAAAGTATGATTATTATTAAGTAAGAGATGCCTTTCAGGAATCCCCTGCCAGTTCATTCACCAGGTAAACTGATGCGGTGTCTGCCTCGTGTCTCCAATCGGTAACCTCATGTCTCCAGTCGGGAACGATTTGTATTTTTTATGTTTCTACGTAAGTACAACTGTGTATAATTCTGTAGATGTTTAACTTTAACTGGTAATATAATATGTTGTGTCTGGGCAATGCTATATCATGTCTGTAATACTGCTGCCTCGGGCAGGTGCTCTTGTAAAAGATGATTCCCTACCCCGAGTTCTTTCCCCTAATAAAACAATCTCCAGATATTCCTCCAGCCTTGACTTGAAGCCATTTTTTTGTTTGTTTGTTTGTTTGTTTTTTCATTTTCTTTTTGCAGGGTTTCCTCCCGTCCCTTTTTTCGCTTGTCTGAAATACTATGAGCATGCTGCACCATGATCTATAGTTTGTAAAACTGGAGATAATATGGACTATCTTCTCTTCCCGATGGCCTGTTATTTTTTTTTTACATTTATGCAGTGCTCTCATCAGACCTAAATGTTGGTGCTTCATGGCTTAAGGAAGCAGCACTCTGCCACTATAAACACTGCCTATTATGAGGGGTAGACTCACTGTAATTGTAAGATCCAGTATTTGAGATTTATGTAATAGTCATACATATGCATGCGTGTAAACAACACACACAGAGTTCAGCATGACATTTTTTTAAAGTAGCCATATCACAAGTAAAAAGAAATCCAAGTACAAGGGCAGCAAAGTCATGAAAGAAACAACAGTGTCGGCGTGCATGAGGTGGGCTCTCAAAAAGCCTATGTTGCAAATTTGGTGAAAAAATGACTGTTTAACAGCGTGCGTAGCGCACTTTCCACGCACACTCGTAAGTTCACAAATTTTGAATATTTTCACTCCAGATTTTCAACATATGCATATTTCCACACCTCTTTATGAACAGTGCAGCTGTCATTTTTCACATCCTGGCCAAAATGTCTTTTCGCGCTTTTGACATAAAACAGGTGGTCGCTGCTGGAAATCAATGTTCGCTACAGAGTAAGACAATCACAGTGCTACTGTTCATGAGCAGAGGTCCTAAAATGCCTATGTTGAAAATTTGGTGGTAAAAGTCCATAACATGGCTCTGTTACAAGGGTGCATTGCACAGTTTCTATGCACACTTGTAAGTTCCTGAATTTGTAATATTTCCACTACAGATTTTCAACATTGCTATTTTCCCACATCTCCTTATAACCAGTATAGCTGTCATTTTTCACATCCTGGCTGAAATGTGTTTTCACACTTCTGGTAGTACAATAGCAAGGTTGCTGTGGGAAATCACTGTTCGGTACAAAGTAACAAAATCACAGTGACACTGTTCATGAGTAGATGTCCTAAAATGTCTAAGTTAAAAATTCAGTTAAAAAATTCTATACAATGCTTGTTTTACGAGCGTGCATTGCGCAGTTCCCACGCACACTTGTAATCTTGCAAATTTGTAATATTTTCACTCCAGATTTTCAACATTTGCATTTTCCCACACCTCCTTGTGAACAGTTCAGCTGTCATTTTTCACATCCTGGCTGAAATGTGTTTCCACACTTCCGGCGCAGAATAGCATGGTCCCTGTGGGAAATCTGTGTTTGGTACACAGTACGAAAATCATAGTGACAGTTTTCATGACCAGAGGTGACAAAATGCCTGTGCTGCAAATGTGGTGAAATAATTCCACTGAATGACTGTGTTACAAGTGCCTGTTCCGCAGTTTCCACACAGGCTCATTCTCTTGAGCACAAGCAGGGTATTAGGGTTCCTAACACAGACACTTAAGAGGTATGAGGGTGGAATATTTATCAGATGCAAGAGGAGTTGCAGAGAGGTACTCTGTTGGGATATAGATGCTGAAGGGACATGGCTACAACTGGGGGGCCTGCATAAATGCCAGACACCAATGCAAATACCAGCAAGCGAACGTTCGGCATTGACAAATGCTTGTTTCTATATAAGTCAGATAGTCAGAGCAATGCTGCTGCAAGAGAAGCACTGTAAACTGGGGAGGGCATTCACATCTCTGTCACAGAATAAGTAGACAGAGACCATTTAAAAGAAAAAAGAGATTGACCAGGGGTGCAAGAAGAGTGAGGAAGGACAAGGCTTTCCCATGAAAACAAGCCACTATCTCAGTAGTCAAACCAGTGATTTCAAGAATGGAGCATTGTCAGCAAGGATGGAGAGGGTGTCAGCCTGCAAAAGAAAGGGCTTATCAACACAACATCAAGAGCAGGAGAGAAACAGAGAGGGAGATTAAATGAGGGGGAAAAACAGAAAACAGCAGCATGAGAGAGCCAGAGATTAAATCTAATAACAGAAGTAGCACTGCCTCATAAACATAAACCAACTTCCCACACAACACTACCTGCTGGAAATTTTCTTTTATAGAAAACATAGAAACATAGAATTTGACGGCAGATAAGGACCGCTTGGCCCACCCAGTCTGCCCATTTCCCTACCTACTGGATAAGCTGCAGATCCTAGTTAACCAGCAGCCTACTTCTTCCTACCCTCACCCCCTAGAATGGCTGTATGACTGTCCCATGCATGCTTGAATTTCACCACTGTTTTTGACTCCACAACCTCCTCCGGAAGGCCGTTCCATGCATCCACAACCCTCCCTGTGAAAAAATACTTCCTTAAATTACCTCTGAGCCGCCTCCCCTCTATCTTCAAATTGTGCCCCCTTGTTCTTGCACACCTCTTTTTTTGAAAGATGCTACCCTCTTGGACTTTGTTGATTCCCTTGAGGTACTTGAACATTTCTATCATGTCCCCCCTCTCCCTCCTTTCCTCGAGGCTATACATATTAAGCTCCTTTAGTCTCTCTTCATATGTCTTCCGGTGCAGACCCTGCACCATTTTAGTTGCCCTCCTATGCACAGCTTCCATCCTGTCTATGTCTTTGCGTAGATTGGGTCTTCAGAACTGCACGCAATACTCCAGATGGGGTCTGACCAGCTGTCTGTACAGAGGGATAATAACTTCCTGTTTTCTACTGGTGATGCCTCTCCCTATGCATCCCAGTATCCCCCCAGCCCTCCTTGCTGCCCTCTCACATTGCTTGCCCACCTTTAGGTCATCTGATATGACTACCCCAAGGTCCCTTTCCACTTTTGTTGTTGTTAGTATCTCACCCCCCATTGTGTACTCTTCCCTTGGGTTTTTGTTTCCCAGGTGCATTACTTTGCACTTCTTAGCATTGAATCTAAGCTGCCATACATTTGACCATTCCTCTAACCTTGCCAAGTCCCTTCTTATCCTTTCCACTCCACCCTGTGCATCAACTCTGTTGCAGATCTTTGTGTCATCTGCAAAGAGACATACTTTTCCTTCCAGTCCCTCTGCAATGTCGCTTATAAAGCCATTGAAGAGGACCGGTCCTAATACTGAACCCTGCTGTACCCCACTAGATTTTGCTATGTTTTTATCCACCTTATTCTCACAATAAACACATTCATTTTCTATATAATGAAAATTTTAAACAGAACAACTTTTTATATATATTTTAAGCAAAACTAGCCATTTTACAAGTGTAATAAGTCACTCCAGGGTGTGCTTTAAAGATTTTTTAATGCACTTTTCAGGGGCATAAGGACACTTGGCCTTCAGCTTTGTGCCTTAGAATGCCCCTAGGGAGAGCATTAAAATCCATTAATGCACACCTTGTTGTGGCTTGTTACTTACTTATTCTGGATCTATGATGCCAGTTTGGCAACCATTTCATCGACCGGCCTCACAGCAATGGATATTATGTTGACCGCAAGTTGCAGTCGACATACTTCCATATGGAAACCCGGTACATGTTTCTAACGGGGGCTTTGCCCACACCGAACTCCGCAAGCAGGGGACTCTGGCCCCTGTACCACCCATACTAAATGTAATCAACTCTGAGTCGGAGTTGATTCAGGGATGCAGTACAGGACCATGAGACAGCATGCAGGGGTCTTGGGCACACCATTACAGTGAACTGTCAGTGTTGTCAGCATCAACATTGTTCGCTGTAATGGTGTCGCTGTCGAGGAGGCATGCCACTTATTCTCAGTAAAGCCTTTGCTGCAGACCCCTTGTTTGGTCATGAGATGGGAATTGGGATACCAGAAACATTGGACTTGATTAATAATAAATGAATTCCCCTTTAGAATGTGGGACATTTTACGGTTAGCCTGCCATGGGAAGTCGAATGTTAAAAATAATTTTAAACATAAAAGTATTGAAGAAAGATTTTGTCCACAGGATTGTCATGAACATACGAAAATAGCCAGCAGAAGGAGACCTCTTGGTCTGCTTGAATTGATGCAGAGTTCTGGCCTTACACTTACACCAGTGACCCTGTCCCCCCCCCACCTCCTATCCCCCTTTCCTTTCCACTTCCTTGGTCCCATGACCTCCCACTGTGTTTGTCCCAGGCTCTCTTGAAAGATACCACTGTTATAGCCACCACCACCACCTCCTCTGGTAGCTTGTTCTAGGCAGATACCACCCTTTCCATTAAATACTTCCTTACGCCCCTTCTGAATCTTACCCATCAATTTTAGCCTGTGTCCTCTAGTGGTGGTATTGACTCTCTTGTTGAAGAGACCCTCCCATCCTACTCCATTAACTCCCTTCAAGTACTCGAAGGTCTCAATCATATCACCCCCTGCCTCCTGTCTTCCAGGGAGTACATCCTTAGGGCTCCTAGCCTCTCCTCATAACTTATACTGTTGCTCCCTGATCATTTTAGATGCTCTCCTCTAGACCCCTCCATCACGTCAGTGTCCTTCTTCAGGTATGGATGCCAGTACCTCACTCCGTATTCTAAGTGTGGTCTTACCAACGACCTGTACAATGGAAAAATAACCTTACTCTGCCTACTGCTGAATCCCCTTGTGATACATCCCAGTATCCTATTTGCTTTCACCACCACCTTTCTGCATTGAGTGGAATGTTTCAGGTCACAAGTAATTGCCACTCCCAGGTCCTTTACCTCTTCGGATGCAGTTACCTGAACATTTCCTATGTAGTACTCTGTCCTTGGGTTCTTGGCCCCTATGTACTTCTCTTTTCACTTTCTGGCATTGTACCCAAGCTGCAGAGAAAAAGTTTTGTTGTTCATCAACCAGCCACACTTGTTTTGTATAAAATCAATTTATTTTTATGTGTTGCTTTACTATGAACACAATGATCCCCTGTGGCCCAGCATTTCACATAACCCTGGGTTTCATCAGGGCAAGGATCTAAATAAACATGCAAACATAATATTCATTTTTCTGTACTTATCATTTTTTTTGTTTGTTATTTTTTATAATTGTATTTTTGATCGGACAAAATGTGTCCATATTGGACCATATTACAGTTTGGCATACTATTACTACATAAATTCATATCTTAGTTGATGGTTAATCACTGTAAGGCAATGATAAACGTTGTCTCTTAATTTCGATCATAATGCGTTACTGTCTCATTAAAGAATAAATGAATTTATCGACATGGTTTAAATAAATTTCAAAGGAATGCAATATTGTTTCATTGGCACAGAATTTATCAGCTGCTAAGTTTATCCACATAAACATTTGCCTTGCCATTACTGTTAAAGACTGTTACTCTGTAAAAGGTGGATACAACCTCCAGGAATAACTGACAGTCTGTGTTATACACTGTTCCAGGGTGAACTAACTTACCCAAGGTGGGGGGGGTCAACACAGTACTGGGTTGCCTGAACTACAGCCAGACTCTCCTGCTACAGATGACCAGGGTGAAGGGTTTCCACATATAAACAATGACAATGTGGGCAATACTGAGAAACCCGGACAGTCATACATCAGGTTCACAATAGCCGACCTTTACAAGAACCATTCTGAGCCTGCAAAACAGTGCAGTGCTGTCTGGTTGCAATAAAGGGGTAGCCCAGACACAATCCCAGACTGAGTAAATGTGGCCCACAACTTATTAAAGGCTCCCTGTAGTTTTGTGCATGACAACTATACATCCTCATACATGTATCACTGGAGCCTATTTTTTACATATACGTAAAAACCCCCAAACTAGACAGATTTTGGAGAAAGTACTCTGAAGTAAAGAAATTCCCCCCATCATACCTATTTACAGTTATCCCTCTCACAAAGCCCACTTTCAAGAACATAACAGTGCTATCCAGTAATGAGGGGGTTAATGTATTGGACATTCTCTTCTGGCTCCAGCAGAGGTGTGATGTGCAAAATAGGCCTGAGCCCATCTTTGACTCTGAGCAAATCTTGACAGTGGATTGACATTTTTAAGGTTCAGCTTCACCAAACTGATTCTGGGATATCCCATTTCCCTATCAGTTTTTTCAATGGCCAGCCAGCACTGAGGCATTATTTTCCATTCTTGTCAACGAAACCAAAGCCTGCAACAAGTGTGGTTCCCCCCTACACATAAGCAGTGCTTGTGATCAACTGCGGTGTGAGTTATGTTCAACTTTTGACCATGATTGCTAACCTGACATATGATAATATCTTACATTACAACTTGTGTGATGGGGGCATGTCTACGGTTTATTTATTTATTTGCTTTTGTTAACCGGGTAAGCAAGCTAGACAGCCAAGTGCCTATTTTCAGGTGCGACCCCGGAGATTACAAGGTACATTCGTGAACATCAGACAGAAACAGGTACAGGTTACATTTAAGTGCATCAAGCAACAAGGTCAAGACAGGAAAACAACAGGGGCTTACATAGCCGGCAGTATGATAGAAATAGCAGTATGGTATTCTCATGAATAAACATGCCCTTGTGCAGCTCGTAATGGGAGGGCACTAGTGGATCAGGAAAGTGTTTTGACCCAAGCTCAAAATTCTGGAGTCCAACACTGTCCACACAGTATGGGGGGGGGTCTCTTCAGTCATTCAGCTTTCTGACTAGGTTTTGCCTGGCACTTCCCAGCCCACATCCAAAACAGAGAGGTCATCATCTGCTAACTTGGCTAGTATGAACTCATCCTGGCCTAAGGGTGTCCCTGTTGTACCCTCTGTGGATGAACAATCTACTGTGCCTCCCACTGTAGCCATGGAGGCCACTACTATGGAGATTGAAACAGAGGTGGAGGTATGGGGCAGATGATCACCAAAACTCCTTCTCTGGTACTGAAATGCCCCCCTGCCCATTAAACTGCTGAGACAGGCATAATAATAATAATAAATTTTATTTATACGGCGCCTTTCTAATTCCAAGGTGCCTTACAATTTAGAAACAACCATTATAAAATCCAGTAATACACAGTACAACTAATACCCTTGATCACAGAAAACAAAGTGCTAAAAGTCAGCAACCCAAACCAAAGTTGCCAAAAAACGATCAGGTCAGATTTTCAAACAATTACAAACTTTTGCTCCAAAAAAGAAATGGGTGATTCGGAAGAGGGAGAGGAAGATGAGGAAGGGGATGACTCTGATGCTTCCTTGCAAAAAAATTGTCTTTGGAGAATGAGGAGTGTGGTCCTGATAGAGCTACTTAAAAACAAGCTTTAGCCAGAGCTGATAGGGCTGTGAAGAGCTACCAAATGACCAAAGTTATTTTCTTATTGGTGCCATATAGTGCTGTTCAGTCACAATCATCAAAAATTGGTGTACTGCTAATTCAGTCCTCTTGAATTTATTTAGTCAGAGTACATGCTGTTGTGTGTCTATGTGTGTGCGAGCGAGCGTGCATAAGTGTGTGAGCATGTGACCTCTTATACCCATAGGAATGAGATAGCTAACAGAGCTGAAGCTGCACTGTCTGTAATCTGACACTGTAGTCTATCTGACTTTCAGAGTTTCAGTGAACCCCAGTACAACAGATAATGAACTAACCCCTAGGTTGCTGAAAGAAATAGAATAACTCCATTAGACTGAGCTGGAGAGATGATAGAAATAAGTTTAAAAAGGTATTTTTTTGTTAATATCCCGAGAGGTTCGGAGGTACAATACAGTAGCATCCCCTTTCTCTTCAGATACCTTTAACATAGAGC
The DNA here is from genome assembly GCA_016271365.2 of Neoceratodus forsteri. Classification (NCBI taxonomy): domain Eukaryota; kingdom Metazoa; phylum Chordata; order Ceratodontiformes; family Ceratodontidae; genus Neoceratodus; species Neoceratodus forsteri. Next base: position 337,059,042 of record CM028137.1, on the reverse strand, counting down.
AGCAAAAAGCAAAAATCAGAGGGGGAGTGCACTATTTTGCAGCTGTGGAGGAATACTTTTAAAAGTCTAAAAAGGGAGTTCCATGCTCAGCAGTTTTTTAGAGCTACAATCTGATCCCAACAGGGCTGTAGGCTCTGCCCACAGTCCTAAAAATGGAAAGGCGGAACAGTTTCCTGGAACACCACTCATTCCTGTAAAAAATTATGTATGTATGATATTTTTAGAACTGGGATATTGCTTAGTCTTTCCATACTACTTACAGTATGGCCATGTTATCTTTAGCATGTGTCTCCTTGAAAACTAATAGTATTCAGACTGTTAAAAGGCATCCTACCACATTTTCCTTTTTACAGGCTCTGCCATGCTATGTGTTTTTCCTCCAAGACACTAGACTATGTACTATACGTGGTGTCCAGCACACACAGAATTTGTGTGTGGGGAAGGGGTGGTAGTTTCTTGGAGTTAACTAGGGAGGAATCATGTTGAGCAACTGGGATTTGTGTAAAAAATTTAACAGGGTCAGTTACAAACAAGCATTTGTCAATGTTGAAAGTACACCTTTGATATCGCTATTGCACAGGGTGGGGCAGGACTACAGTTCCCAACAGCCTTGGCTGCTGCCTTATTTACATGTTCTTTTTAGCACGTTTAAAGGACCCTGTGCTCCCATCACTCCATAGATGCATATATGTATGTAGCTGTGGAAGCACAGGGACCTCCGTCCCCTGCACTTCCAGTTATAGAACAAGAGCCAGCGCAGTGTCAGTGGCTCAGCAGGTAGCACACCTGCCTCTGACGCCAGGAGCTCAGAAGGCTGTAGGTTCTATCCCCACGCCTTATTGACACTGCAGTGCAGCATGAGGGGGGTACTGCACTCCTGAGGTGCCATCTTGCGGATGAGATGTTAAACCGAGGTCCCATCTGCCTGTTCTGGTGGTAGCTCAGGTGGATGTTAAAGATCCCATAGCACTTCTCGAAAAGAGTAGGGGAGTTTATTAAAGGAGAAATCAAACAAACAATACATAACAGCAATATCATTACAGGATCAAGTATTTCAAATTAGGTAAACCATACTGTCCAATAAGGAAAAGGTTAACAAAAATTAAACAAAAGAAAGAACGAAATAATATTGTCAGGACTTACTCCAGTCATTTCTGGTATTTATACAAAAGTGCAAAAAATAAAAAATAACAGGGTACCTTTCTGAACAATCAAATTTATTCTCTTAATAAGAATACAACATCCTTATATTCCTAATGATACTGGATAATTTAAGTTACTGGGGAATCTGAATCTGTAATTCAAGGCATATTTCTCCAGTGTGCCCTTAAATTGTTCTTCATGAGTATGCTAGCTTCTTTCATGTATATACTGTATTGTGAAGTTCATGCTGAATCTTAGCAATTAATTCAATATGGTTAATTTGTTTCTGTTGTAATGTAAACAATGATCTGACATTCCAAATAAACCACTTCATTACTGTTAGTATAATATGTAAAGTGCTCTTGTTCCATCTTAAAGCATAACCTGTATAGTGCCCCTATATTAATGCCTCATATGCTATAGTCTGAAACCAGGGTGTACTGCATTCTGTATCTAATAGTGTCCAAAACCCCTGAATATATGAGCAGTTAAAAAATAGGTGCTGAATTGTTTCTACTTCCTAGAAACACTGCTGTCTACTACAGAACTCAAGTTCTGCCTGCTTGTGTTTATGATTTGATTTGACATTAATCTTATCATGGCAACGCAGCCATTGGAAATCCCACATTTTGTTCAGAATTCTGGTTCCTTTGAGTAGAAGAGTTAAGGAAGGGATGTACTATAAGCTTCTGGACAGTTTGGAAATGTTATTAATTCTTTAAAGAAACTTCCTTGTACCCACACGTACTGTATGTTTCCTTCCTTGCTTTGGTGAACACCATTGTGCTAGTAATCTTCCAATGCTTAAGCTTCTGAAACACTTCTCTAATGTATTCAGGGTTGGCTGTGGCTTTCTTTAAAACCCTCCAGCACCATTGTTCCCACTGGGACAACCACTGTGAACAGGTTGACAAGAGGAAGGGGGCACATTCTTGCCCATCGAAAACTAAAAGTGTCCTGAGGTTCGTATACAAAAAAACACTATAAAAGAAGGAAATGTGATTGACCATCCCCAGCCCCCCTTGTTTTATAGTTAAGTACATTATATTTCTCTTAATCTGATTCAACAGCCATCCCAAGACTGCCTGAAAGAAGATGCTCAGAATGGTAGCTTCTAACTGTTTTTGAGGTGGGAAGATGTGGCTAATACAGTATATATGTAACCCCCTACAAATAGGAGTTCCAGAAAAGTCTTCCATGAGCTAGCCTACATGCTCACTGCCAGGCTGGTGTCCTGCATTTTAACAGTTTAAATGTGATTGCCAGAGAATGCCTATATAGCCTCTGTGTACTGTCTCTTTAAGGGCTGCCTAGATTGCAGTCATAAGTAATCTGAGAGTGAGCTCTGCTGAAAGATGTAACTATTTGCTGAAAATCATTTAGAGTGATAATGATAATGTAGTTTGTCTAACCTGCCTTCTTTGCAGCAAGGACTGTTGTGTTTATCTCCACTATCTTGGTCCTGGACTGTGAATTGGACCAATCAGTATTAGTGAGACCTAAAATGGAGCTGGACTACAGGAGCTGTCTGGAGTCAAAATCTGTACGAATTATAGTTTTGGGCTTTTTGCACCTTTTTGCACCTGAAGGGGGAGCCTATGTTGTGGCTGACAGGAGGATCAGCCAATCGAACCTTTTGGATCTTGGGGAATTTCTCAGGCTGCTGCAGCTAGTTTCAGTTCTGGGCTGAGGAGTGAAGAGGAACAGCTCAAGTGATTTGGGCAAGAGTTCTGTATAGTTTTGCATGGGAGGACTGTGAAAGGCCTGAGTTGTGGCCTACATGTCTGCCTGCTGCCCCTGAGAGGGAGAGAAAAGAATTATTTCAGACTAAATCCAAGTTTGTGAGAACAAAGTAAGCCACTGATTTTTTTACCAGACTCATACCTGAAGAAGATCAAAGATTTTGCTGAATGCGATTGGCCTGTCAGGATTTCCAGCTGCTTTTGAATCCCCAGTTTGTGCAGAGACTTTGCAATTGTGACCGGAGAGCAGTTTGCCTGGTACAGTAGAATTTCCTTACATGTAAATGTGCTTTGAGTTGTTAGTGGGTCATGATTTGGTTCCCCACTGTGTGAACTGTGTTCTGCTTGCTGGAAGCTGTATTCAGCCCAAAATGGACTGAATCCAAATTTGTCTCCATCTGGCCTGGGGCCTTGCCACACTTGCCCAGCCAGACTACCCGCAGCACAGAGAAAGCCATCGACAAGAGATCTGCCTGGGGATCAGCCCCCTGCTCCATGCTTGAACAGGAATGACACCTCGGCAATTCATGTGGACCCTGCTTCTCCTGGCACTCCAGATTAACCACCTGCTGTCTCGATTTTCGTCCAGCCTGTGTCCAGTCTTGGGTATCATGAGTAATCATCAGGGTAGCTCCCTGCAACAACAGCCTAATCTAAAAGTGTGTCATCTGATTGTCTTGTTTTCTTTTCACGAACTGAGTCCTCCAGCTCTGGATTACAAATAGTGTGTGTTGTGCATATTGTTTTCGTCCATCACAATGCCCCAACCAGCTGCAATCTTCCTGGCTAGCCCACCATTCTCCATTTGGGTACCCAGAGTGTGTGACTATTTATGGACCCTGAAGTGCATGCATAACTGTTTGATTGATACAGCCTTTAAGCAAATTAACCTGATTACACCCCTCCCTTGTTCAAGTCCCTTAAATAAATCAGATTTAACTCTTTTTTTGCATTTACCCAGACTGTGGTTCCAGTTTGTGCAAGAGTACTGTACTGTTGTTATTTGCTGTGTATAACCTTGTTTTACAGGGGGGTCCCCAGGGCCAGGCCAGAGGAAAACCCTGGTGGTAAGTGTAAACAGTGTGGGTACTTATGTGGTGTATCAGGGATATTGTGAAAGTGATTATTGTGTATTGTTCCGGCCACTAGTAAGGTAGAAGGGGGTTACAGTGTCCCAGAGGGCTGTGCCCAGGTTAGCTTGACCACTACCAACCCTGACCTCTGGGTGGAGGCACCCAATTCCGAACTCAGGCCCCTTAACCTGCTACTAGCCAAGCAGGCAGGGGTAGTAGCCCTTGGGATAGTGCCACCTAGGGGTTACATATAAAAATACTGGCACAAGAAATGTTTTAATCAAGCAAACTCTCTTCTGCTTATTATGCTTCCATTTATTCCAGCCTGCTACCAATTGCTGTCATTGTTTTATTTTAGGTTCACAATTAATCTTGTCATCCTGCTCAGAACCACAAGTTACTCCTAGTATATTTATTGGATCTGTTGATACTTTTATACCTTTTATGTACTTTAGTTCTGGGTTAGCCCCCTCTAGTTGCTTTGCCACACATTTCCCAATATTTAGGTGTATTCCAGCATACGTTCCATACTGATAGCTGAATGGCCTCTGAAGCGGATCTTGGGTCTTGAACTAGGATACATAGATCAACTGCACAGGCTATTGCAGCAAACTGAAGAGTCTTATTTATTACTGTAATATGTTGGAGTTGAGCAGATCTGATTAGACATCTCAGGAGGGGATCTATGCTAAAAACAAAGAGAAGGGGACTCATGGGGCATCTCTGTCTTATCCCTTCACCTACAGTACACATGGCGCCTTTCCAACCTTGCACCATAGGTGTTACTGCTGCTGTTTTGTATTGGTATTGGATTCATTCTATAAATTTACTAGGTGTTCCGTACTGTTTTAATACTGCCCATAAAAAGTTATGTTTAACCGAATCAAATGCCTTTCTTTGATCCATGACCTTGTTCAAACATGTCTCTTAAAGGGATCAAATGGTCTGTTATTTTCCTACCAGGAACTGAGCAGGTTTGCACTGGGGAAATTAAATATTTTGCAGTTTTTAGCAACCTGGAGTTTAAAATGTTGCCAAGTATTTTAAAGTCATTATTTAGGAGAGAAATGGGCATCCAGTTCCAGATTCACATTTGTTACCTTCCTTGAATATATATAGATTATCTGCCCACTGGTCATTATAAGGGAAGGGGAATGATCCCTAAGTATGCATGAAAAGACTTGCGTTAATTCTGACTGCAGTTTATAACCAATGTATTTATATAATTCATTAGTTAAACCATCATTACCTGGTGATTTATTATTTGCCAAAGTATTCAGGGCTTGAATTAGTTCATCCTGTTGAATATCTGGTACTAGGAGTTCAGCATGTTCCTTTGAACACTTGAGGTTCCTCAGACCATAGAACAGGGCTTTGAAATCCTGTTCTTCTGTGTGCTGGGTTGTAAACAATTGGTGGGTATAATTATCTACTATTCTCCTGATTCCAAGCAGATCTGAACATAGAATATGGTTTCTATCCCATGAACCATCCATTTGCTTTTGTTTAGCGTTGTTATTACACATTTCAAAGGGACAAGTACATTCTTTCTTTCCCTGCGTAGAGAATCTTTGTTGGTTCTGTAAATTCTGGGCTTGTGATAGGTGAAACTCTACCATTTGTTCCTTTATATCATGTATCTGTGTAGCAAAGTTCTGACCTGTAATATGTGACAGGGATAACAATTTCTGGAGCTGTACTCTGTTTTGTAGATACTGATGATATCTTTTTAATAATAGAGTCAGATCTGTAATGGTATCTTCGTACCACATGTGGGGGTCTTTGTATAGCTCATATACAGATTTTCTGGCCTCAAGAAAATAATCAGTTTCTTGAGTGATTTTGGGAGACTCTAGAAGGGAAGAGTTACATTTCCAGGTTCCAGGGCCATGAGGAGACCGGCTCGTGGTATCTAATTTAACCCTCAAGATCTTATGGTCTGATAATCCAGAAACCAGTACTTCTGCTGTCTCAATATGAAGAGATGGTGAGATAAAGAAATAATCTATTCATGTGGCTAGTGGTCCTTTATAAAATGTGGGTTCAACGTTCCCTGATGCAGAGTTGTGTGCATCTACTAAATTCATGGCATGAACCATTTTGTTCAAAAATGCCATGTCACAAAAGATCCTCTTGGTTTTCGCATTTCTGCCTCTATCTGCTAGGGATATGCTGCAATTAAAGTATCCACCCAGAATAACATCCTGGGAGGAGTATAGGTAGAGTTGTATAACTTGAAATAATACTACTCTTTCTGCTTTTGTCTGAGCAGCATAAATGTTAAGTATTCTATAAAGAACACCTTGAATTCTGACCTGTACAATGAGTGCCCTCCCAAGGAACAAGTCAAGAATTTTAATTAATTGGAACTGTACCCCTGAAAATAAAATTGCCACCCCTGAGCATGTATCTGGGCCTATAGTTTAGTATGAGGGTCCAACATGCCATTGCTGTGTGGCTTCCTTGAGGTCTTGCAAAGTGTGTAGTCTAGTGTCCTGCAGTAGAAAGATCCCAGTTCCCAGGGTTTTAGGCATGAAAAGACAGCTTGTTTTTTACCATGATTTTTAACACTAACATTGAACAAATATAGTGCTAAACAGGATTCCATTAGGGAGGTAAGGGACTAGTATGGTCATGGGGGTTGCCTCACTGTACTTCTAGTTTGCCTAGCATGTTTAAGTTTGGCTTTTGCTTTAGTGGGAGGTTGTGCCATGGAGGGCTTAGTATGCTCTGGTGGGAGAGGGTCTTCCCTATCCGAGCTGCCATGTTGTAAAGAGGACAAAACTGAGGAATCATCAGATTCATTCCTGAGGTCTCAGGAATATCTGCTAGGGCCTCAAACCTATTAGTGACTGGGATTTCTGTTGTTTTTAAAACTTTTGGTTTTGGTTGGGACCAATTCTGCCTTTGTCTGGTAGCTCATTGGGATTTCCCTACTTCTGAGTATATCGGGGGGGGGGGGTGGCATGTCTACTGCTGTGTCCTTATCTCTTTGCTGCAGTGCTATTCCTCTTCCATCTTCATAGGTTTCTTGGGGAGGGGTTTCCAAGTCCTGGCTAGGATGACTTACTGTATTTCTCTGTGGTCCTGGACCACCCAGTCCCTATCATTAAACTCTGCTGTCTGCTCACTCTCTACAGTGCCCTCCATGGGAGGTGGGGGCGGTGTAGGATTAGGAAAGGTTATACCTCTTGTCCTTTGAGCTATAGCTATTAGCAATCTCTCCTCTTTGCTATCTGTTTGATTTGGTTGATTATGTGCTGCCCAGGGGCAAGTATGGTAAGAATGCCCCTTTGTGTCATACAAGTTACAGAGTTGCTCATTATGACAGTGCCCACTTGTATGTCCAAGTTCTCCACATAACATACATTTTAAGTTGTCACAGAGACTACTGATGTGCCCTGTTTCCCAACACCCATAGTAAGCTTTAGGCTGGCCTTGTTAGAATAAAACACCCCTGTCACGTCCGATAAAAAAACTGTTGGGTAGGTGCTGCAACCCTGTTTCAGTGGTGTGCAAAACAAACCATACCCTCCACCCCCGTCCATATTTTTTCATCTTCAAAGATAGCTGCAGGGTTTCCCAAGACCGTGCATCTCTGCTTGAGCCACTATAATAGATCAGTCATGCCGACACCCTCATTTCAAAAAAGTACTGTTTTTGTTCTGTTTACATGTTTGGTCGGGGGATTGCTACGAAAGGTGACCATAATGGAGTCATTTTCAAATTGTGGTAAAGTTACCAAAGTTTTTGCAAACTGCTATTGAGTTTGAAGCTAAATTCAAAGGTTTGCTCACCAGAGACATGTATAAGTGCGTAGATTTCTGCTGCAGTGTACTTCATAGAGGTTTTCAGCAGAGCTCTGGCAACAAATAAGTGGTTGGGGAATACATCCAGTCCCTTTTTGTAGCTCAGTCTTACCACATTATGTCTCTTAGCAGGGTACACTGGTTCTCTAAAGAAAGATGCACAAGACCTGTTACCCCTTGCATTTTGATGCCCTTCTGGGTTATAAGAGTCTGAAGTACTCGACCTAGATGTACTGGGGTTGGTTCTACTATTTTCATTTGGTTGTTCCGCAGACTGGGTGAAGGGCATACCTTCCTCATGTCCTATAGTTGGGGTGTTTAATTCCAGTTGTGGATTCTGTGTTAGGTTTAAGATTTCAGGGATATGCAATGGGGACATTTCAACATTTACAGAGTTTTCTGTTGCTGTTCTTATAGAGTCAGATGGGATGACTTCAGCCACAACCTTCGTTTTTCCCATCATTATTCTGGGTTTTTTCCTCGGATTCAATGGCTTTGTCTTGTGGGGTGCCCCAGGGTTCAGTATTGTCACCCATGTTATTTGTGGTGTATATGCTACCCATCAGAGACATTGTAAGGAGGCATGGGCTGAGGTTTCACTGTTATGCAGATGATACCCAGCTCTACCTTTCTTTGGCCCCTGACCAGATTGGAGCTCTCTTAGTATTTAATAGCTGTCTAACCGAAATCCAGGAGTGGATGAATTCTAGCTGTCTGAGGTTGAATTCTGATAAGACTGAGGTACTGGTTGTGGACCCGGGTTGTCGGATAGGGGGGTCGGGTATTGATGCACCTTCCGGAATTTTTCTTGGAGGCGTCTCTCTCCCGACCTCTGAACGGGTGCGGGACCTGGGGGTGGTTCTTGATGACGGGCTGACACTGCATTCGTAGGTGTCGGCAGTCATTAAGACTTCCTTTTACCATCTTAGGAACATCGCCAGGATCCAGCATCTTGTTCCATCTGCCGACCTACCAATGTTAGTTCATGCCTTCATGTCCTCGCGCTTGGATTTTTGCAACTCCCTTTATCTAGGGCTTTCAGGGGTTGAAATCCATCACCTGCAGCTAGTGCAGAATGCTGCGGCCCAACTTCTGACAGGTTCTAGCAGATCCGGTCACATTACTCCAGTGCTGCACGAACTGCACTGGCTGCCAGTTCGGTGGCAGATCACCTTTAAAGTCAGCTTGCTGACTTTCAAAGCTCTACACGATCTGGGCCCAGGCTATCTGAAAGAACTCCTGGTTCCTTATCACCCAAATCGATCACTCTGCTTGGCTGACGAGGGGTTGCTAGAGGTTCCAAGGGTGAATTTGAAATCTTTGGGTGCTCGGGCATTTGCATATGCAGCCCCCACCCTTTGGAACTCTCTACCCCGTCAGTTGCAGGAGTGCACTTCTGTGGAGGGCTGTAAGAGAGGTTTGAAGACTTTTTTACGGGAAACTGCATTTTTAGAACACTGATTGTTATGATTGTCTTGTTTTAATTGTATTTCTTAATGATTTTTACTGTTTTAATTTGTCATTTATGTACGGCGCCTTGGTAATTGAAAGGCGCCTTATAAATAAAATTATTATTATTATTTATTATTATTATTATTTGAATTGGGGAAGGGCCTGCTACCCATTGTTCTTTTGGGTTAAGTTCCCAACCTGTACCCTGTAGAGCAGATTCAACTGACCAGTCTGTGGTTGAACATTCCTGTGTTCTACGGCTACAGCTTAGGCCAGGAGCAAAAGCTCCTGTAAAAGCCATTCCTGATGTAGCCCTCATTTTTAAGTTAGTGGCAGAACCAGTCTTATTTCCATTAAACACAAATAAAGGAGCAGAGTTTGTACTTGCCGTGAAGTTATATTGCAAACTTGTAGTCTGTTGCATGTCTGGTGATTCATTCCTGTGATCGAGCGCTGTTGTCGGTTGCTGTGGACTTCCAGTTCCACCTGAGGTTTGCAGCTGGGCCTGCGGCTGGTTGCTAGGGAATGGCACCTCAGTGCTCGTAGTTCTAGGTAAACTCGCCTGGTTTCTTGCCTCAATAGCGTCTTGTAATTCTTTTTGTTTCTGCAAAAAGGCTCATTCTTCTCATAACAACTGGACTTCCAAATCCTCTGGAGATTCTTGTGACTCATCCGCTCGGACAATCAAGGCTTTCTCAGGACTTTGTTTACTTTCTTCACAACTTGCTACCTTCAATCCTCGTCCATTCAGAACTTATTTTTCAGTATCCATATGGAATTCTGATCCTTGTCCAATGAATTTGGAGCATCAAAATAGTTGTTGGTGTCAGAAGTCTGTAAAGCAGTGGAGGAGACCGTCTCCACTACCTCCTGCACATCCATCTCCATCAGTGACTCTGTGGAAGTGGCCATCAGCAGGCCAGAGATTCCCTCTACAGGTCAGTAGGGGAATTTTGTGGGGGGAAAAGGAATAATAATTCATAAACATAGCAAAACCATACAGTGCAGACATATCAATACTTCCTAAATCTCAAAATGAAATAAACCAAAACAGACAGATAATCAATCAAAGGAAAAAATAATAGCATACTAAGACCTTGTCCTACAAAGGACAGACAGAATTAATAGTCTATCAGAGTTATACAGGTAATAACAGACGTCCACATCTTTTCCATAACTGATGCATTCGAGTCTTAGAACAGTGTCTCAAATCACGTTCATAAACTTTCCAAATTTCATCTTGCACTGATTTCAACAAAACCTCATGGGGAGCAAAATGTTGCTGCAGGACCCACTTACATCTGGCCTGCCATAAATAATACTTGAAAATGGCAAACAGGATCTGTAAAGTAGGTCTAGAAAATGTCTGCCAGACAGGAGATCAATTAACATAAACCAATTTGAGATAAGTATAAGAGCTAAACTGTCTGAGTCCCCAACTAGATGCAACATAGTCTCAAAATTGTGTAGCATATTCACGTTCCTTAAAAAGATGTTCTTGCATTTCCAAAAGCTGAGTGCAAGTGTGTCTCAAGCAATATCTCTCCTGTAATGCTTTGTGTTTGTTATTGCTCTTCACATTCAGTTTGCCATGCGTGATTAACCATAAAACATTCCAAACAAACACTGGCATCCTCTCATTCAATAATTGTTGAAACATCCCTGGACTATTCTGGTCAGTACAATAAGGTAAAATAATGGCTTCTGAACATTGTGGGGCTACAATCATATTATAAATATCAGTTATCTTTATCATCCTCTCTACTGCGTATTCAGCTTTCCAGTTTATCACCTGCTGAAACAGTTCCCTCACTTCCTTTGAAACTACCTAAAGTTTGGTCAGTAGTCTACCGCTCTTCTGTTCCCAAGCACTTAGGCAAGGCCCAATCCAATCCAACAATAACAGATACCAATCCCTGTTTTGCTTCAGCCGAGGCTCAATTACATTATAATAGAGGAAAATACTGTAATAGAAGGCAAGAGGATGAACCATACCTATACCTCCCTTCCATATACTACTGTATGTGACATGCCTCTTAATCTGGTTCAATCTGCTCCCCCACAAGGCTCTAAAAAAATAAGTAAACAATCTAGTATGAAGTAATTTTTTTTGGGGGGGTAAATATAACTTACATAGAGCAAAATCAGGATAAGCAAAGATTTAATCAAAAGGATCCTTTTTCGTTTAGAAAGAGAGCCATGTGCCCATCATACTAAAGAACCTTCCGCCTTTTGTAGTTTAGAGTCCCAATTCCTCAAGGCTGCATCCTCAGTCCCAAACTGAATCCCTAAAATAGTGATGGGTGTACAGGACAAGAAAATACCCGTATACATTGGAACAACCAATTGTCCCCCCCCCAACTGATAACCCACACTCTTGTCAGTATTAATACAAAAGCTTGAGGCCCCCGAAAAAGCCTGAAGCCAAGCCTGTATTAAGGTTTCATCAGCAGAGTGATTAACCAGTAAAACCACATCATCCGCATAGGCCAACACTTTCAATGGAGGGAAGGAGTCAGAAAGACAAACTCCTCTAATTTCCAGATCTAAATGTAAGGTTTGCAATAAAGGATCTATGCCAAATACATAGAGCAAAGGACTCATAGGACAGCCCTGCCTAACACCCCTACAAACAGACAGTCTTGCACCCTGCCACCCATTAACTCTAGGAATCACTGAGGTTTCCTTATATAGCTTCCTAAGCCAAGAAATATAAAGTTGTGGGATTCCATACTTTTGTAAAACCAAAAATAAATATTCCTGAGAGAGGGAATCAAAAGCTTTCCGCTGATCAAGACTCAGAACAAAGCTAATGTCTCCCCCTCTGGGATGCCTACCAAACAATTCCCTCAATAAGATCAGATTACTCTGAATTCCTCTCTGAGGTATAGCACATCCCTGTTCCTTGCTAATTAAACCATCAGCACATTTAGCCAGACGATTAGACAAGATCTTACTAAAAATTTTCAGATCTGAATTCATCGAAGAAATAGGTCTCCAATTATGTAACTGTGACCTATCCCCTTTTTTAAAAAGAAGTATCAACTCAGCCTCTACCAGTGAACCAGAGATAGAGGGAGAGCCAACAATTCACTGAACAATGTTACCAACTCCTGACATAAAGAATCACAAAAGAATTTGTAAAATTCAGCCAGTAGACCACCCAGACCAGGAGTAGCATTGTTCTTAGCAGCAGTGATAACAGCCCTAACCTTCTCCTCAGTTATTAAAGCAACCAGCTGTGGCTCCTGAACCTTGGAGATATGCTTTTCCTCCAGACCCTGTATGAATTGAGTCATATCACTAACCTCAGGCTCAGGACCAAAATTATCTGTTACATAATCATTTACTATACGTAATATGGAAGGGTTATCTTTGTGCAACATACCAGTCCTATCTACCAACTCATCAATCAATTTTTTACCCATAAGATTGCGATTATCCCTAAAGGGTTCAAAAGTCTGCTTCTTGCTAACAGTGCCAAACTGTAATTTTTGATTTAAAGTTTTGGCCCTGTCATATTGAAACTGATACATATCCCTTTTAACCTTCTGAAATTGTAAACCAAAATCCTGCCTTGTTGTATCAGCCAAAGAAAGCAATCTATGCAGTTGTTTTCTATGTTGTAAATAAAGAGAATATTTATCCCGATTGAGCCTCCCTGCTACTTTCTGAAAAAAAGACTTCACTTCCCTCTTAGTATCCAACCTCCAGGATTGTTGGTCATCATACAGACATTTCACAGAGAGCCGTGCTTCCCATAAGGACCAAAACTTAGTAACCACTGCTTCTTGATGTAATAACGAAACATTCAATTTCCATGGAGGTTTCCCAGGAAAAAATTCTGCATTCCAATGACAATCAATATATACTGCTGAGTGATCCAAAAATGCCAAGTCTACAACAGCAGAGTTCTTGACCACTACAAATCGAGAAACCCCCAAAAAATCAATTCTAGTTTTTTGTAAGCCTTTATGACACGTGAACCCCACCGAACTATGCACTGAGCGATATGCATCTTTAAAATTTGCAGTGGTAGTAATATCCAAGAGAGCACTGGAATCTCAAAACAGTTTGTTGGTACACAAACCTCTATCCTCCCAGTGAACACTGCAATTAAAATCACCCCCCCCAGATTATCTGTCAAGCCGTACACAAAAAAGGTTGTATTTTTTTAAACAGATCAACTCTCAAAGCCTTCCCCTGAGGGGCGTACACATTAATCAGTCAAAATCTCAACCTTCTATAAGATACATCAAGAGTGCCCTACCCGGTTCCAGGTCTACTAGTCTGTAAACCTTCAGGTCAGAAATGGAAAATAAAATCCCCAACCCATCACATCGATCCTGACCCTGTGACCAGAAAGAGACCCCTTTATTCTATTTAGCAGAACACTGAGCAATTTCCTTGAAAGATTTAATTCTGGTATCCTGTAAAAAAATTATGTCAGAATGTAAGTTCAGTAATTACTGAAAAACAACATCCCTCCGTATACCGTGCTTAATATTATTAACATTAAGGGTTAGAATACAGAAGGCATGCATAAGTAAAAAAAAAAGAGCAACAGCAACAAATTAACACTGAGATCTGGTAGCCCATCTCTTCCTTCTAGAGCAACCTTCATCCAGTTCTGAAGAAGTCCTCTTGGAAGAAGCCACCGAGGAAGTATCAGACCCAGAATCCCCGTCCTCTGACACATCTGGTGGTGGATCCAGAAGTAAAGGGGCAAATGTATTAGATCTTAATTACATTGTTTTTTTGACATCTTTCTTTCCTTCCCCTTTGGTTCAGGAGGGACTCCAACCTTTTCTCTCAACCTCTTTTTGTAAGCAACTGTTGTGAAAGGAGTCTCAGAGTGTAACACAAGTGGAGGTGGGGGAGACATGGATGGCTGGCCCACTACTGAAGGTGCTGTAGGTAAGTCATGATGCATTTCCTGAGACATATCTTCCTGCTCCTGGGATGCAGGTTGTACAATATTGCAAGGAACACTCTGTTCCTGGACCAGCTGGACTCCTTCCATACATTGTTCCTTTGCAAATATGGGGGGACATCACTTAGAGGATGGTCGTCAGTCAAAGTATCAACAGGAAGCAACTGGCCTGCTTCTGCCTCCTGAATTTCCCCATGTAAGGTCGAATTAGGGGGTATATCATTTTCTCGAGTTTCAGTTTCCTTCTCTTTTGAGAGCACTTCCATCCATTTAGCCAAGGCCTGAGCACAGCTTTTCTTCTGAGCCTGGGTATTTAAGGCTTCCTGGGAGGGACCATCACCGGAATTGTGAGAGGTCCTGGGACATTTAACATAAGAGTGATCTCTTTCTTCACAAAGGTTGCAGTGAAAAAGATTTTTACAATTAGCAGAAAAATGGCCAGTCTCCAAGCAGTGAGTACACTTAGGGGTGTCACATGCATTACTAAGATGCAGGCAAGAGCCACATTTATGGCAAGACTTAGGTTGCCCAGGATAAAACAAGGAGCCCCTGTCCTTCCCCAGAAAAAAACAACCCGGTAAATGAGCAATCCCACTGTTAGTTTACATTTTATCTTCCAACCCCCAGTCCAGAACTGTTCGGAGTCAATAACAGGTGATGGATGTTCAAGCACTTCACAATGCTGTTTGAGACAATACAAAATATCAGCAATGTCCACCCCTTCATTTTTGAACAATACAGTGTTCGCTCATACAGCTGGCTTAGTAATGGGGATGGCTAAAAAAGGGTCCCACAATGGAGAATCTTTCAGAGCATTATATTTAGTCCAAAATCTATCCAAAGCTTCTACAGATTTGAAGCTGATATCATAGTTAGATTCGTCAGTGTGTATCAGGGCAAAAACCTCAGAAGCACAAAATTTCAAGGAATCTTTAAGTAAACATCTGACAATATACATTCTGTCCGGGGGATCCTCCAAACCCACTTTGTACAGCAACCTAATGGCATTACGTCTTGGTGCCGGTTCTTTAGTGGAAGACTTAAATAGATCAGCCATACATAGCAGGGGTTTAAACATTTTCTGTCTGTGGGATCCTGCAAAACTTCCTTCCCCCAACCAATGGATAATGATGCAGCAGCGGCCCACCGTGTAGGCACATCAGGCACCGAAACCCCACCAGTGTCATCTGCAGCTACGTGCTGCTATTTGCTAGGGCCAGGAATGGAAACACTCCCCAGAGCAGGTGCTAACACACTGTCACTCGTAGGCTGTCTTATAGCAGAGCTACGCTCCCCCACAGAATCTACAACAACAGCTGTGACACCAGTACCAGATGCATGAGCAGATTGTGTCTGAATCACTTCCCCTGTATCAGTTATAAGCATTGCATTATATTCACAGACCTTCATATCAGTAGGATCTGGTGACCAACCATTCTGCGTGCGCACCCATCCCACAGCCTGTAGAATGGCCTCTGGTAGCCAGTCTCGCTGTCTCAAGTCCGGTACCGAATTAGGTTTTGCACCAGATCATTTAGCCATCCCCAAGGTTTTTCCCTGCTGCCCTCTCTGGGGTTTAGGTAATGGGTTTGTAAATTCCAAATTCGTATCCATTTCTGTAAGTAAATTCACAAATGCTCCAGCCACAGTGGGAGGCAAGCATCCGGGTAATCGGACGTTTGCGATCTCTTTCCGGAGCCAACTCCAGTAACAGGCAGAACCAGTGCAACGAGCAGCACCACCTCATTCAGAATATCCACAACTTCTGAATCTGGACCAAGCGATACAACCTCTTCCCCAACTCACTCACAAAGAGCTTCGTGGAGAATATTCAGACCAACCGGAATGTCAGATTCTGGAAAAACACAGGTAGAGCTTTCAAGTCCAGACATAACTGGAGAAAAAGTCACGGATTCAGCTTGGGTCTCTAGAGGTATCGAGGGTGGGGAGGAGACCCTCTCCTCTACCTCACTAGCATCCTCTCCCATCGACATCTGGGACAAAGTGGCCATCCTCACTACAACAGCAACTCTCCCTACCAACAGAGTAGGCGAATTTCCCCAGTGCCCTGGCCAAATTTCTCCCCATTCACTAAAAACACCACCAACAGCTTAATCTGATTCAAGGTCAGTTGGCATTCATCTGTATCCCCCTCCTCCTGGGTCGTGCCTGAAAATTAGTGCACTTACCCAGTCAACCAAACTAAATAAATAAATAAATTATCAATATAGCCATGTTATTACCCCACCTCATGTACCCAATCCAGAAAATGTTTAATGCCACCAAAACGTAACTCTGCACAAGCACATCGGCACTCTGCAGCGCAGGTGCAAAAACACATTCTGGCCAGAATTTGAAAAATGACAGTTATGACATACATGATGTGGTGTAATAAGAAGCCTATGTTGAAAATTTGGCCTCAAAATATTTTAAATTTACAAATTAATGAGCATGTGTAGCGAAAATGCAACAAATAGTCATAACTGTGTCATTTTTTAAAATTTTGACCCCAAATTTTCAGCATAGCCTTCTTATGAACTCAACACAGTTACCCAAGTCAGAAAATTGTAAAATCCTCACCAAAATAGCCGGCCCAGTGGTGTGGAGGGCTGAGGCATCCATGCCTTACCTCCTGCCATACTGGCACCCCGTGTTCACGGTGTGAGTGGGCCTCTGGGGGTCGGCCAGGGAGGAAGAGGGATGAGCATCCATAAGACAGCTCCCTCTCCTGGGAAGGGGGGAGTCCAGGGTCAGCACTTCCCTGACACCTAGCAGAGGTTGGGTGCCAGTGCGCCATAGATCCTGTTGCAAGTAAGAGGGGATGGAACAGTTGGCCAGTGTGCTGTGGGCGGGAGCGCGCACAGCTCAGCCATTGCACTCTCCACCCGGGGCAACAACCGGAAACCAGGAAAAGAGGTCCCAGGTCGAACAGAATGAACAGCCACCCTCTGCAGGCCCCAACTCAGAATGGCACTTCCCCAGAAACTGGATCCGATTGGAGATGAGTCAAATTGGGGGCTCCTCACTGCCCTGCCATGGAGGAAAAACCATGGGAGAAGCTGAGAACACCTGCCTGATGTCAGGTGTGGGGCTGGGTGGGTGGCTGAAAGGTACGCCAACTGGTGGGGACCTGGGGAGAAACAGATAAACTTAAAAAAAAAAAAATCCCCACCAAAACGTAATTCTGTGCAACTGCAACACCATTCTGCACCACAGGTTCAAAAACACATTTTGGTCAGGATTTGAAAAATGACAGCTGTGACATACATGAGGTGGGATAATAAGAAGACTATATTGAAAATATGGGGTATAAATATTGAAAATGTTCAAAGTTACGACCATGTGTAGCGAGATTGCAACAAATGCTAATAACACAGCCATTTTTTAAAATTTTGACCCCAAATTTTCAACATGGCCTTCTTATGACCCCACCTGATGAGCAATATGACTGTCATTAAACAAGTCCCACCAGAAAGGTGATTTTGTCCACTGACTGTGAAATCACCTTTCCAGCAGGAGTTGCCTAATGACAGTCATATTGTTCATGAGGTGGGGTCCCCAAAAGGCCATGTTGAAGATTTGGTGCCAAAAACATGAAAAATGGCTGAGTTATGGCTAAAAGTTGAACCCCCCTCCATTGAAATACATTGAAGCGCATTTACCTTAGTTCACATTGCAGTCACCAGTTCCAGCAGCAAGACATGCCATCGATCAGTGGAGAGGGTCTCAAACCTGGGACCTCTTGTGGTGAGGCTAGCTCTACATGGACACGTCCAAGCTACCTGTAAGAGCTCCTTCACCCCTACTGCCCCCTCCAACCACCCCACTCCACTGATGAGGGATTGCTAGAGGTTCCCAGGGTTCATTTGAAGGCATCTGGGGCTCATGCTTTTGGGTTCATGGCCCCTACCCTGTGGAACTCTCTACCTCATTGGATACGAGAGTGCCTGACTGTGGAAGGCTTTAAAACCACTTTAAAAACTTATTTGTTTGGACTTGCCTTTCCAGACTGTAACTATTGACTGTGCTTTTATTGTTGTATTATGGCTGAATACATTTATTTATTTATTTAGCTTTTGTTGACCAGGTAAGTACACTAGACAAGACAATTGCCTATTTTCAGGTATGACCCGGGAGGGTACAGGAATTGCAGATTTAAATACATAGGACAACATGATACAGATTAAAACAGCTTACAAGTCATGTGAGGACAACATGATATAGATTAAAACAGCTTACAAGTCATGTAAGGCATAGTTTTGTACAGTATATACACAACAGAATAACACATGTAGCAACTATGGGCAGTACAAACGGTACAAGTTGAGATGCAGCATCACTATTAACAACTTAAAGGCCCCAGGAAGTCGAGAATTTTGTCCAGAACACATCCAGGAGAGAGGAGTGCTGTGAGGGGTCAGGATGGATCACGGGGGGTTGGGGCAACCACAGGCCGAAGAGAGTTTGAGGTGGTTCCATAGGGAGGATCGAAGGCACACCTGTGAGTGGGAGGAGCGGACCTGGGCAGGGAATGTGTTCCACAGTCTGGGAGCACACACAGCAAAATCTCTACCCCCCATTAGAGTCCGGGTAGCAGGTATCTTAAGGATGGTGGGCCCCTGAGACCTGAGGGAATAGGATGAGGAGGCAGCTGGGACAAGGAATTTCGCCAGCCCCGGAGGGGTGCAAGTGCCAATATTGAATTTTAATGTACAGGCACTATGATCTCTTGAAATAGCACTTTTTTACAAATAAATTGAATTGAAATGAATTGAGTGAATGTCTGTGGGGACATCACAGGGGATGTGGGAGGTGGATGCACAGTGGGCAGTTGGGTGGGGAGTACGGGCGTGATCGGCGATGGGCATTTTTTTTTTGACAGGTTGAAAAATAGCAAAAGACATTGAGGGACATTTTTAATGGAGGTTGAATTATATGTAGTAAAATTTTTTCTTTTGTTTAATTCAGCGACTGTTTTTTTTGATACAATCAACGTTAGGAAGTTGGTAGGTGATTTAATTGGGAAAAAATGCAGTTATTTAAATAAAAGCAAGTAGCAAGAGTTTTCTGCTTAGAAGTACTGGCCACATTCTGAATAAAGCACTTATTAGTCCTGAGGTATACCGCTGAAATTTACTTACAGCTGTCCAAGCAAAAGATGTAGTTTGCCTTGAGAGAAGCATCCCTGAGTCAGTGATAGCTAATGTTACAAAATCGGGCTAGCTATGGTCTGAATGTTGGGCTACAACCACAGCTACATAGATGGAGCTTCACAAAGCCCATAATCTAATGTACACTCCTTCTAAATATAAAAGTAAATGTAATATTAAACCCTATTCTGCTGACCAACAACCCAGCTGGCTGAGACACGGCTGTACGGGACCCATTAATTGATATAGATGGCAGTTTGTTTGTTAATGATGGTCCGTACGATGTGCTGCTAATGATAGGAGTAAGGCGTACAAGCTGAGTGCAGCTAATGGGGAAGAGAGGTTTTGTATCCCGTATAATGTTTATTGTTAAGTGTTATATTAAAAGTACTATATAAAAATGTTATCAAGCTGCGGGGGTTCTTAGCCAACAGTTGACTGAAGGCAGCGAAGTAGAGATGTTGTGAAGGTAAACTTTGCCCACGAATTCCACGCAAAGCACCGAACATTTGCGGTTTGCTGGGGTGTGCCGTCCTTCAGATGAGACATTAAACCTAAGTCCCTTCTACCCATCTTAGTGTTGTCCTGGTGGGTGTCCTGGTGGAAGTGAAAGAACCCAGGGCACTCTTCATAAAGAGTAGGGGTCTTTCCCGGTGTCCTGGCCAACATTCCCCTTCCCATAAACCAGTTCGCAGAGTTCTGGCCGGACCCTCGAAATTCACTTTGCGTGTTTTTTTTTTTCGAAATTTTCAGCAAAATGCAGCCTACTTAACTACAAAGTGTGAAATTCACAAGCAAAGTGCGAAATTCTAGGGTGAAATTTTGCACCTCGCAGTGAAAATTGCACAATCCGCGGCCGTGAATTTCATTAGGGGTCTTTCCCAGTGTCCTGGCCAACATTCCCCTTCCCATAAACCAGTTCATGCAATTGTCCAGCTGTGTGTGGGTGTTGATGTGCAATATGGCTTCCACTATACATTCAGTCACTTCACTACCAGTCTAGCATTGCTTGTAAAGCGCTTTGGGATATACTGTGTATGAAAAGCGTTATATAAAGGCTGATTCTTCTGCTTCTTCTTTATGTCCAGCCCAATCTAAAACCAAACAGACATAATTTTTTAAGCTTCTTCAACCTTTTTTATGCACTTCTAAGAAACTGATTATCAGGGGAGATTGTATATGCTCCTTAAATATAGGGGTACTGAAGAAAAGAAATATTGCTGTGACTGAAATATTCTCACTAGAATTTACCACCAGTATCACTAGTAGTTATTACTCTGCAGGTCTAGTGGACACTGATAGAATACTCCATAAATCTAGAGGAAATACCTTTTTTAAGGGCCCTATTGCCACCTGTATTTACTTCATCTTCTTGTGTAAGACCCAGTCACTGTCCCATCTGAGACCTGCGATCATGCCTTAGTACTCTGTTCTGTAGATAGTCATGACAGGGTCATGGGTAGCAAGGGTCTCTGGAAGGTAAACAATGAGTTACTATGCAATGCTGAAGTTAGAGAGGGTAGTCATGAGTTTTACAAGGAACACAGCACCGCAAAATGTAAGTATGATTCCTATATGGCCTGGTGGGAGGATATGCAGCAGGACCTCAAGGTTTTTATTCAAAAACTGGGAAAGGATGTGGTGAAGAAAGGTTACTGTAGACACCGTTGATCTGATTTTAAAAGGGCAAACTTTGGCGCAAAGTGCCTGCACCGAATGACTTTGATGCCAGTGGCATAAATAAGGTACAGGAAGGTGGCATTATCCAGAAAAGAAAATGTTCTAGAACACAGGGTCATGATATGAGGCTAGAGGGGAGTAGACTTCGGGGAAATACCCAGAAGTATTTCTTCATGGAAAGAGTGGAGGATGCGTGAAATGGCCTCCCTGAGGAGGTGGTGGGGACAAAAATGGTGGGGGAATTTAAGAAGGCATGGGATAAACATAAGAGAACCCTAGCATTAGGGAAGAAAGGGTAAGCCTCAGCTCAACTAGGGTCTGCAATACATGCAGTGGGTAGGGAAGATGGGCAGACTAGATGGACCTTATCTGCCAAAAAATTCTATGTTTCTGTGTCTTCCAACAAACATCCCAACCTATTTCATGACAGAATCATTTACATATATATAGTCCCTTGTGTCCTACTTGCAACTTAAAACATAGATTCATTTAACCATATATTAAACATCTTATCGTCCATCCTCTTTTTAATTTTTTTTTTCAATCTAACCACCTTATGATTTGCCATAAAGATTTAAGGACGTTCCCCTGTGTTTCAGCAACCCCATGTCAAAGTCGTCATTTTTTCCCTAGTACATGATTGTCAT
The DNA here is from genome assembly GCA_016271365.2 of Neoceratodus forsteri. NCBI lineage: Eukaryota > Metazoa > Chordata > Ceratodontiformes > Ceratodontidae > Neoceratodus > Neoceratodus forsteri. The sequence continues at coordinate 337,037,413 of CM028137.1, read as the reverse complement.
CTAAACATTTAAAATCCACAACAAAAAACATGGGTTGCCAAGCTTGTTTTAAAGTTACTTTGGTGAGACTTAATTTCTCTTGATGGAAAAAATCTGGAAGGGGTCAGATGGTGTAATGTGGTTATAACATCAATATTTAAGATGACAACATGAGTGTGAAAGAAAATGTGAAACAAGGACACATCATTTGTTATGATGCTTGCTTAATTTTTTTCCACAAATGTAAAAAACAAAGTAAATTACCAATACTATGGCACCCTCTTGAACTAATATTCCCCCCAAAAGGGGGAACTATTTGTATGTTTTTATACATAAAACCATTTCAAACCCATATCATTTTCATAAAACATTTTTGATGGATGTAGAGTATGGTTATGAATATAGAAACAGAAAGAAATATAGGGGGTTGCCGTGCTCCTTATGGTTATAACTGCTTTCAAAGTTGCAGTTTCAGAGGTGGTTGGCTCAGAACAAACATAATTGAAACACCTCAATAAACAATCAAACTTTCAAGAATGCTATTCATAAAATTCAAAAGTACACGCAGAATGGCAAGGACTTTAACATAAAATAAACAGTGTAACCAAAGACAGACAGATATTTAGGTAAAATGTCTTGGATGATACCAACTGCTGCAATTGTGGGAGTTAATTTCTTTGCTACCATCCTGTATGTATTCTTAGCTGGATATGACATAATAGGGCAAATCATTATTCTAAGAATGCTTCCATTTATTTAAGAATGTAATTGTGCCAGAAAACAATCTTGAAAACATTTTCGAAAGCATCAGAAAAATGGGAATTTGAAACACCAGGGGACGTCTTTAAACTGTTTACATGGTAATAATTTCATATTTTTTTATCTAATCTGAAGAAGTTCATTCTTAACCATTGTTGCAAAAACTGCAATACTAACATCCTTCTTTTGTAACACAAATTGACATCTACATTGCCATATAACCCATTTCAAGCAGGTATATATTACTAATACTATACTTTTGTGCCAGTGCTTCCAGGACTGTGCCATATATCCAATAATTAAATGTTTATATGTTATACATGCAAAAATAGGGTCCTTCCATTGTACCACCAAATGTATGTCTACAGGGGGACAATATATACACATTTAAACAATAAGTGTTCAATTGATTCTATTTCTTTACTACCTTCTGTCCTTTGATAGCATCTTTCATCAATACTTTTGTGTTTAGCATTCCCTTTAACATTATCTCTTCCATGCAAACTAAGTCACACAATATCCCACATTTTCTGTGGGGTTCTACTATCTATTAGCTGTTTTCTTTTTCCCTTCTTTCCTTCTGCTCCTGCAGCTGGACCCCTTCCGTCCGCCCCCCCCCAGTCCCGTCACCCCGGCATCCACTGGACTTACCTTTTGCACTAGCGAGGTGCCAGCTAGTCAGGTGTGGAGCCTGTGAGGGGCCGGGCTTCATCCTGCTGGCCAACATTTTTTCTCCCTCCATTTTTTCCCATTCCCCAAGTGTGGCGCGGCGACGTGCAAGGACGCCAATGGCCGAGCTGCACACACTTCCATACATGGCACGCCCGACATCTGCCCTGCATCCAGCCCCTATGTATGGACCCACTGTGCCAGCACCCAGCCACCGCTAGTGGTCAGACTGGCAGCGGACTCCATCCCCACCCCTCCCCGGGAGAGGAGAGCTGTCCTTCGGATGCTCAATCCTCTCCCTCCCCAGCCGATCTCCGGCAGCCAGCTCGCACTCCTTCTGCTACCCTATAAGACATGTCAAATACTGGAGTAATCAAAAAGAAGTCTTCCAGGATTTGTTTTATGTTTTTTTCCCACTGTTTACAGATCTGTCATCCCCAGTCAATTTCCACATTTTTATTTTCCTAAAGCAATTTTGAATATAAATAACTTCCGGAAACCCTTTCCCTTTCACCTGCTTTAAATTTTTCTGCTTCTATACTTCTAAATATGGTAAAAATATCTCTTTTAAATAAGCTTAGAGCTAATTTTACATGGGAAGAAATTATTGACTTAATGTTAAAACTACAAAATACACAAAAAAAGACCACTATGGGGTTAACCATACCCATCCCCCTTTCTTTACATTCTCTATATGTATGCCCTCTCATTATCAGGTTCAATCAACCCCACAATAATCTGAAAAAAACAGTATATAACTTAACGCCCAATTCTTGCGGCGGTGGAAAAATAAAACTTACATATAAAAATATTGGTATCGGGAATGTTTTTATCATGTACATTCTCTTTTTTCCCGTCATACACCATTGGCCCCACCGTGCCACGTTTCTTTCTGCTTTTTTCATTTTTAGATCCCAGTTGTATTTATCCATATCTATATTTCTAACCCAGATTCCCAGGATTTTAGTGGAGTCTGCTGTAATACTTATATCTTGTACATTTCCAAATGACTGCAGTACTATTTGGCATCTAAGGGAAAGTATGCCTGTTTGCACATGAAACAAAAATCTGCACCTGAGCGGTCACACCAGGAGGGTGGAAAAAATGAGAGAAGATCTAAGAAAGCTAAAAGACTGGTCAAGGGTTTTGGCAACTAGGTTTCAATGCCAAAAAGTGCAAAATTATGCACATGGGGAACAGAAACCCAAGGGCAACATATCAATTGGGTGGGGTGGTAACAACCACAAAACAGGAAAGAGACCTGGGGGTCATCATATCTGATTACCTGAAGGTAGCAAAGCAGTGTGATAAGGCAGTGGTGAGGCCCGTCGTGGAGTAGTGTGTCCAGTACTGGAGGCCCCATCTCTGGAAAGACATAGATTGGGTGGAGGCAGTGCAGAGAAGGGCAACCAAAGTGGTGCATGATCTGCATCAGAAGCCCTATGAGGAAAGACTCAAGGAATTACATATGTACTCTCTAGAGGAAAGGAGGGAAAGTGGAGATATGATAAAAATTTTCAAATATCTCAAAGGTAGTAATAAGGTACAGGAGGGCATTTTGCATAAAAAGAGAAGCTCAAGGACAAGGGGGCATGATATAAAGCTGGAAGAAGTGAGACTTAGAGGGGAGATGAAGAAATACTTCTTACTAGAAAGGGGGGTGAACATCTGGAACAGCCTCCCAGCAGAGGTGGTGGGTACTGAAATGGTAGCAGGATTCAAACATGCATGGGATAGACAGAAGGGGACCTTAGTAATAGGGCTGGGGAGGGGTAAGGCCAGAGATTGAGTAGGGTCTACAGTAGCACAGTAGGTAGGGACTTTGGAGTGGACTAGGTGGGCCTACAGGTCTTTTTCTGCAGACATCGTCTATGTTTCTATGTCTAAATATCTGCCTCTACTTTTCTCAATATTTAATTCTGAACCTGAGATTTTTCCAAAATTCTCAAAATATTGAATTGCTTTAACCCCCACAATCCTATCTCTTACTAACAATACCACATCATCTGCATATGCTGAAAAATTATACTGCATGTGCCCCATCTGAGTTATTATCCCTTGTATCTGTGTGTCTTGGTCAATACTTCTCAGTATAGGGTCTAACACAAATAGATACAATATCAGGCTCACTGGGCACCCCTGTCCAACCCCAGAATGTAATACATATTCTTTTTCATGTATACCATTTACTATTGGAAACACTGTTCCTTTTTCATATAATCTTTTAATCCAACCAATAAACTTTATAGGAATACCATATAATTCTAGAATTTTCCAATAAAAAAAACATGATTTACCCTGTCAAAAGCTTTTTCTTGATCCAGTGCCAGCATTAGACCCTTCACCTTACCTTGTTTCTCTTGTTCCACTGTTTCTCTCATGAATACCAAATTATCCTGAATTTTCCTTTTTGGGATAGCACATGTCTGAGTTGGTAAAATAATGGTAGATAATTGTAGATGCTGCAGCAGTTAATCTTTTTCCCCCTACACATTCAATAAGATTTTATAATCAACATTTAGCAGACTAAGCGGTCTCCAATTAGAAATATCTTCTTTGTCACCTTTTTGTACAACACAATAAGCATCCCTTGTAACACTGTATCACCAGTTCTCTGTTCCCCCTAACAGTTCATTATAAACCTTAATAAGATGTTTTACCAGTTCTTCTCTATATAGTTTATAGATTTCTACTGGAATACTATTGCTTCCTGGTGCAGTATTATTGTTCAATGATTTTATAATATCAACTAGCTCACTTTCTTGAATATTTGTTACCAATTTTTGTTTAATTGTATTCGGTAATTCTGAGATTTGAATATTTTTCAGTAATTTTTCAGTAACCTGTCCTGTACCCTTTACTGTCTCACGTATATCATAAATAAATGTCTCCACTATCTCTAACAGTTCATCCTGCTTAGTATGAACCCGTCCTGCACCATCTTTTAGTTGTGTTATTACCTTTTTCTCACTCTCTCAGAATGATCATCAAAAGGATTTGTTTGAGATTTTCTCCCTTGTGTTCCATATTTTTGCTCAGCTGTTAATAATATCATTCCATTATATTGATATTTTTTCATTTTGGTTTTGAGTGTCAGATTTGTTCTGAATAGTTACATTCGGTGCTTTCTGCTAATGACATCTTTTTGTAATGTATGTCTTCATGATAAATACTGAAAATATTCCTCCTTTTCCTACCGTGTTGCTATCGCAATTCAGTTTCTTAAATTCTTTTTTCTCTTATTCCCACCTCAGTGTCCTGGCCAAATTTCCCCCATTCACTAAAAAAATACCACCAGCAGCTTAATTTGGTTCAATTTCATTTGATTTCCATCTGTACCCCCGGACGAGGCTAAAAATAGGCAGAATTGCCTAGCCCTTCTTTCTCAGTCGACAAAAACTAAATAAATAAAAGTCTAAACTCAGGCATGGCTTCTAGTATGATGGCCTAACTGTGGAACTCTATAAACTTTAGCGGGATCTTCTTAGTTCTGATTTGGGAGATTTAACTCCTGTCTCGCTTTGGAAGTTTTTCCCTTAGGTATGAAGGAATCCATATCAATATTTTTTTTATAAAAATTGGGACAGATGTGATATCCAGAACTGGAGGCAAATTAGCTTTATGAATGTGGACTTCACGATTTTAATGAAAATACTTGGGAGAAGACTAAGCTTAGTTCTTGAAACAATCATTGATCCTAGGTAGGATGATTCAGCAGCACCTGATTTTGCTGTGGAAGATTTTCTCCCATAGCAAAGAAGCAGATTTATTGGGCATAGTGCTTTCCTTAGACCAAGAGAAAGTCTTTGACAGACTGTCATACAAAAATTAATTTTTCACATTCTGGAAAACTATGGATTCCCTGATACCGTCATTACCTGGATTCAGAAATGTCACAAGGGGCCAAGGTGCACCCCACAATGGCTGGATGGGTGGCCAGCATCCTGGTCTTTCAAAGGAGTCCATCAGGGGTACCCCCTAAGATGTTTGCTGTATATCCTGAGCATAGATCATCTGATCCATAAATTGACACAGAATAGGGACATAAAAGGACCTGAACAAAGGTTTCTGACATGGTACAGATATGAATACTGCTCTTAGTACTTTCACTTTAGTTTCAGGAGCCCATACAAATATTTACAAATGTGTGGATCATAGGTTAGGGTCAGGCATGCACTCAGCACCCTCAGTGGATGAAGGGATAGAAATATCTGCAGAACCTTTTGAGATCTTGAGGTTACTTTTTTTTTAAATTTGGTTCTGACTCAAACAGGTTAACAAATATACATCACAGTTTTGTCCACGTACACCTTTATTTTGTACCTTTAATCATATTACAAATATTTCATCTGTCACCCAAATCAACCCCTAATATTCTTTGCAGTGAAAGCTTCAGATAATAATTATTTTATTAAGAGTGCTGTTCTATTCATGCATCACATTAAATGCTAGCAGGTAAAAACATTTTGATTGGCACAAGGAAAACAAGCATTTGTCAAGGCCGAATGTTTGCTTGCTGGCATTAGCAGTGTAAGTGCAAGAGTTAGACAGATGCAGTATAGGAATGGCACTGGAGTATTGAACTGACACCAACTCCACTCTCACCCTACAGAGATGGACAGGCATTGGGATATGCCTTTGGGTCATCGCCCATGATAATCATGACATTTCACCTCACCCTACCCTTCAGACACTGACAAGTGTCGAGGTGTGCCTTGGGGTGGTTGGGCTTTACATTCACCTCATTCCATAAGGAAATATGCTGAAATATGTGTAGTATAGGAGAATGGGGTGAACTCTGGGGCCAAAGGGTCCAAAGCACACCTCGATGCCTGTCGCTGGCTGCAGGATGGGGTGGAATGCTGTGAGCATTACTGTTGACAATCACAAGTCACACTCCTGACACCTGTCAGTCCCTACAGGGTAGGGCGTTATGGTTGAAAACCCTAATGCCCTGGGCGTTTCTTGGTATTTTTACTCCAAGTTTTCAACATGGGCTTTTTGTGACCCCACCGCATGAACAGTGACACTATCAGTTCATTAGGCGAAAGGTGATTTTGCAGTGACTACATCATTTGGCGCCACAGGTGCGAAAACACATTTTGATCAGGATGTGAAAAATGACAGCTGTACTGTTCATGAGGAGGTGTAAAAAATGGCATTGTTGAAAATCTGGAGTGAAAATATAAAAAAACTGGTGAAGTCACAAGCGTGCATAGAAACTGCTCAACGTACACCCGTAATGTAATTAGTTTGGGAATTTTTTACAGCCGATTTTCAACATAGGCATTTTGGGACCTCTGTTCATGAACAGTGTCACTGTGATTTTCTTAATCTGTCCAGAACACTGATTTCCCACAGCAACCATGCTATTTTGCGCCGGAAGTGCGAAAACACATTTTGACCAGGGTGTGAAAAATGACAGCTGTACTGTTCATAAGGAGGTGTGGAAAAATGTCAATATTGAAAATCTGGACTGAAAATATTACAAATTCGTGAACTTATGAGGGTGTGTGGAAATTCTGCAATGCACGCTCATAACACAGTCATTTTATGGACTTTTGTCACCACATTTTCAACATAGCCATTTTAACACCTCTGCTCATGAATAGTGTCACTGATTTTCTTAATCTGTCCCAAACATTGATTTCACACACTGACTGCGCCATTGTGCACTGCATGTGCGAAAACACATTTTGGGCAAGATATGAAAAATGACAACTATACTTTTCATAAGGAGGTATGTTGAAATGGCAATGTTGAAAATCTGGAGTGAAAATATTAAAAATCTTCAAGGTTATGAGTGTGCATAGGAACTGTGCAATGCATGCTTGTAAAACAGTCATTTTTGGGAATTTTTTCACCAAATTTTCAACATAGGGTTTTTGGCAGCCTACCTCATGAACTGTGACACTGTCATTTCATTAATCAGTCCTGAAAGGTGGTTCCATGCAGAGACCACAAAATCACCTTTTGGGACCGAATAACAAAATGAGAGTGACTGAGTTCATGAGGTGGGGTCGCAAGAACCTCATGTTGAAAATTTGGTGAAAGAATTCCCAAAAATGGCAGAGATATGCACCAAAGTTGGAAATAAAAACGTCTATGCCATTATACCACTTACTGGCATTTCTTCCATTCGAGGTTGGCTTTGAAGAGTGCAAACGTGTTCCCGGTCCACCGAAGATCATCACACCGGCCTCCAGAGGTAAGTATGGGGTGAGACGGAGTGTGGGGAGGTGGAGTATGCAGAGGGAGGGCATGGGTTGGGGGAGGGGTCAACAGAGTCAATGAGGGACCGTTTTTCCTCATAGGTGGATTTTTTTTTTTTTTTACAAAGATGATGCAGGACTTATGCCATGCTGGGGTGGGCTCCCAGCATGACACCTGGAAGTCTTTTTGGGGGGGCAGTGGAGCTGATGTGGGATTGAGCACCCCCATCTGCTATATGAACTCTTGCCATGCTGAGGTGGGCTCCCAGCGTGGCACCTGGAATCTATTTTGGGCGGCAGTGGAGCCGATGGGGGATTGAGCACCCCTGTCAACTATATGGACTTGTGGCATCTGGAAGTCTGTTTGGGGGCAGTGGAGCCAACGGGGGATTGGGTACCCCTGTCGGCCATACAGTGTGCTGGGGTGGGGGGAGTGCATGAGCACGCTGGGGTGGACTCTCAGCATGCTACTTGGGTATTTGTTGGGGGGGGCACTGGAGCTGACCGGGATCGCAAGAAAAAAATGGAGCTGTCTATGACAGCAGTTCAGATGCAGTGCTGACTTGTAGGCAGTTTGCATACTGACGAAGGCAGTATGCAAATTGCCTGCCGACAGCAGTATGCAAATTGCCTACACGTTACCACCGCTGATTGTTGCAGTCTTTTACTTTAAACTGTACACCACTGCATCTGAACTGCTGTCATAGACGGCTCAGACATTTATTGGTGCAGTGGGGCCGCGCCTGCAAACAGGAGCAGGGCATTGGAAGCGGGGTGGCACACCTACGAAATCTCGTATGGTGTCACTATGTTTCTTGCACATGCATGCAAGCAAACATAATAAAAGCAAAGTGCTTCAGAAATAAACATCATAAAATGGTGTGGGAAAATCCTGTTATGTGATTGGTGGAATTTAATCACGTGACTGCGTGTTTTTCCAGTACAACAACATAGGTCAGAAATGTTTAACTTTTTGAACCTCGTGACATGGTTCTAAAATTAAAAATCAGGGACTCTATTTTATAATTGCAATAATAATTTGCAGGGTATGCATTATTGTTGCATCATGGCACTTGGGTACATAAGACACTCAGCTTCACCTCATGCCTCACTTCCCAAGGTGTACTGTTATCCACATTATAAAATGGGTAGGGGAAATTACTGCAACCTGATTGGTCAGGAGTCATCCCCAGCCAAACATTTATAGAGCAACAATCCTGTGACTGGTACTTTTCTGGCAATCAGGATGCAGCACATCTTCTATAACCATGCCTCCTAGACACCTTTGGACATAGAATTTCTGGCAGCCATATTAGTAAAAGTAACAAAAAAAAAACTCAGCAGTCATAACTTACCCTGATCCATAAACTGATATTTCCACTCATCTTTACAAATACCAGTCTCCACCCAACACCTGTCAAACACACTGCACACTAAAAAAACAGCAATAACTGATCTGTTTTCACATTTTTTTTATTTCTTTTTTGTAGGCCTTTAATCTGCAACCACCTCGGTGCTACATTTTCAACAGATACTTCAATAAACTCTCTGCTCTTCTCGTCCAGCAACCCTCCCCCACCCCTGCTCTGCTCACCCAATTACCTCAACTAAATGCTGTTAGTTTTCACCCCTCTGCCTCATCTCTTAAAAAAACAGCAGTAAGCAACACTTTCAGCTCATTCCAAAATGTTTTTTTTTTTTAAATCATGGCTGCGATTGAGTACTCGTACAGGCATGCAGTCAGTTACAGAAAGAGGTGATCTGCAAGTAGCACGCTCCTCCCATGGCTCTCAGCTCTTCAGTCAACACGCTTCTCCAGTGGCACTCAACTCTGCAAGCAACATGCTTCTCCCCAGGCTCTCACCTCTGCTAGCTGCATACGTCTCCTAAAAATGAAAATGATAACATTAAAATGTCAGCTGAGACAACATGCATGGGGGGGAAGTAGCCACAAAGGAACTAGGGAAAAGCTAAAACAAATGCAGTGCCCTCTAGTGGCAGGCATGTTAACACTACGTTAAAACGTTCTATTGCAGCACACTATGCAGTACATGAACTACTTGATATCAAAGCTCAGTAAAAATGTTTTGTCTTTTTTTAGCTTTACTTTATCCTTTTTCCTATTTTTGTACTATTGGACCCATTTAATAAGTGCAATAAGACACTCCAGGCATGTGGATTGTTGTCAGATCGACACACTTCCATAGATGCTGAAGACAATTGGCACAAGAGCCTCATGCCTCACTATACACCTGCGTCCAGATTGTCAAAGCATTTGGGGACTAAGTCCCATGTGCAGCCATCAATACAGAAAAGAAAAATCTCTGCACTGGTGTAAATCCTGAACTGCTGCATGGGTGGCTGGCACAGCTGCAGAGACCCAACTAGCCAGAGTCTGGCTATCCTCTGTTTCCCAATGGCACTCTGTGTGAAACACACAAGAGTTAGCCATTTGGGAGAAGCATGGAGTTCTATCAGGTTGTAGTGGGGTTTGAATGTGGGGGTCCTCAGCACTCCCAAAATGCTCTCCAATCTTGCGGGGAATGCTACGCCTAGTACTATCAGTGTTATGTCACAGGTTGCATGTCCATGGATAGGACAGGGAAGCTTCTTGCCAAGCTTCTGGTAAAACATAATATGTAAGATGCAAACAAAATGGAAAGGCACTGCTTACAAATGGGATGATCCCCATACTGGTTGAGGGAAACAAAACAAAAACCTGTAAGAACTTCCCTCAGTCTTTCATGTGGTCTGAAAGAACAGTAGTGCTCAAAGATCATCAATGCAGAATAACCACTTCTGCGTTCTGAGGAGAAGGAAAAAATAATGAAAGGTGGATAGTGTGGTTCAATGTGAACTCAGAAATAGCCGTTCGAAGGAACTGGCTACTGGTGCGCAGTGAAACCTCATCCCGGTGTAACCCCTCACCCTTGCCATTCTAGCAAAACAACAGGTGGCATGCTGTTGAAGCTGACAGCAGTACCTGGTGAGGACTGGGTTCGGGGAGGATGAGGTTACTCGGCACAGGGGGACCTAGGTTTGGCTACTCTGCACAGGGGCACCCAAGTAAATCCGAACACAGGAAGCAATGACTGTAATGTCCAGAACCAGGAATGGGATTCTTCAGTGTGGCTTTTATTCACATCCTAGCTGAACAAACAAAGCATAGACAGACCCCCATGGGGCTACATTTCCTGGTAATGCAGATTAGAGAAAACAGAACACTTTATCACTATTTCCAGCCCTCAGGCTCTAAACTCACCAGACACACAGCCCAGACTTGCACACGCAGCTTTGGGTACACAGCCCGACTTGTACACACTTGGGTTTTCCCCATTGGCCAGGCTCCCCCGCTGGCCACTTGATCTGCGGTCTATTGGACGAATGAACCAATTATCCTGTTCAGGGTCCATTTGAGGAATGAACCAATTATCCCATTCGCGGTCCATTGGAAGAATGAACCAATTATCCTGTTGTGGCTCCCCAAACCACACTAGAGTCTGCGACTCCTAGAGAGAATTTTCCTTGCAACCCCACATCTGGGTACTTCCCCCAGCACTGGCCATGTGCCACCACTTCAGTACTCTTCTGTGTCTCTCTTTAAGTTGGAGACACACACACCCTATTACTGAAAAGTAGCCCTCTGTCAGAGCTGAGGCTCCTAGAGCCTTCACTGAGCTGCTTTACAAGCAAGCTCCCAACTTCCAACTTCACGCACTGAAAACAAACTGCAGACTGACTTTAAAATTCCCAACGTTCTATCTAACTCCCTTTGCTGCAGATTCCAATGTGGCTCATGCAGCTGCGAAAGTTCTATTGGTGATGTCATCCCTCAGTCTCAGCTGAGACTGAGAACAGAGTGAGACAGTGTGAAACCCATTTAACTGGAGTTTCACAAGCTGCCTTCCCTGCCTACCACTAGGTCTTACTTGGATTCTAGTAACCCCGGGTAACAAGGGGGTTACACTGGTCAAAAACAAGGTATGTGGAATCTGCAAACAAAACCTGCAGCTCAGAAACTCTGTAAGCTAAGGTAATAGCCACCAGAAAAAGTATTTTCCAGGAAACAAAATACATTTCATAAGTGACAGCAGTTTTAAAAGGAACCCGCATAAGAAATTTTAGAACCATGTTAAGGTACCACACCAGAACCAGCCTACAAACTGGGGTTCGCAGATACACTCTTTGACGAACATGTTGGAGACCTCTAACTTTGCCACAGTCTTGTCCACTTAGAGGACATGAAAGGCTAAAATGGCTGAAAGCTGTACCTTCACAGAAGAGCAGTGGAGACACAAGTCCAGCAGGGGCAGGATATAGTCCAAGGAGTGCTATGCTAGGCATGGAAATGGGTCCAGGAAGCAAGAGACACACCAAACACTGAAATGTTTCCATTTCAAAGAGTAAGTGTGCCAGGTAGAAGGCTAAAAAACTGCCCGTGAAACATCTGAAATGGTCTGAAAGACCCCAAAGCAGAACTATTCTATGTCCTCAGGAGGCAGGCAGGACATTGCAGAGGCTGAATGTGTGGGTGCAACAAACTGCAGTTGTTCTGTGACAACAGTCCCGCCTGCAGAGAGAGCAATACAGGAGGTTCTGTTGCAAAATGCCACAGCAACGGAAAACACATTTGTCTGGGCCAGAAAGGATCCCCCAGTATCATTGTGGCCCCTTTCATCTGAAGATTGAACAATACCTGCTAAATCAGAAAGACTGGAGGAATGGCATGCAGAAACCTCCCCTTCCAGGAGAGGGACAATATGTCTTACCAAAAAATCTCCAGGACCCGGAGCAAGCAAGCATAGATGTGGCAGCTTTATGTTGTGTGGGGACACAAAAAAGGTCAAACTCTGGATGACCCCAATGAGTGAAGAGGTCTGCAACCACTTCTATCAGGAGTTCCCACTCCTGGGACTGACCAACCAACCTGCAGAAAGAGTTCCAAGGGATGTTCAGAGTGTTGGCGTAGAAACATGGTGACGATGTACTGTATAACAGTTTAAACTCACGCCCATTATATTTAGCTCTTCAAGCACATCTGATATTTTCACAACATCTTATTTTGACTGGTGAAACACTAGTGCTGCTTTTGTATAGTGATTCAACTAATATTCACTGTCTTTGATTTTCACGCTAGTATGAAACCAGCAAAAATTGCAAAAATAAAAAGTCTGTGAATTCTTCCTGTTATGCAGTACACTTTATGTGCTAGAGCCCACTCCCAAACATATATAACTTCTCTGCAGAGGGGGTAGAAATGGATACCTCCTTGTTTGTTGTGGTAGTGCATAACACAAAGATTGTCTATATGCACCATCAGGAAATGACCCTGAATGTGAAGGGTGAAGGTCTGTAAGCCAAGAAGAACCTTCTTCATCTCCACAGTGTTGATGTAGGGAGAGTGGTCTGTGGGTGACCACACACCTTGGGTCTTGAATGTACCCAGAAGGACCCCACAACCCATCCTGGAGCCATCTCTAGTGAGGATCTCCTATGGGGTGGATGGAAAAATGGGACCCATGAAGAAGACTGGAGCAGTATTGTCACTAGAAAAGAACTTTGAGTAAGGGACCCATGACCAGAATAGGGTGATCCAGAGATTGGGAAGCCTTGACCCATTGGGCATGAGGCATTCACTGGGAAATGCACACATGAAAGTGGAATATGGGAACAGTCACAATGGCAGCTTCACTGAGGTCCAGGAGCCAAAGCATGGATCTCAAAGGGATCCAGGTGCTGGAAGCAATCAGTGACACCTGGACTATCAGAGTGTGAGCAAGGGATTCCAGAGGGACTGCCAACACCTGAAAAAATGTTCAGGACAATGCTGATAAACTGAAAGCATGGAGAAGGGGTCAAAACTGATGTGAGTTCATTTACCAGGATACCCAGTTGGTTGTACAACTGGTGAGTCAAGAACAAAGTCTGTAGAACTGATTCCCTGGAAGGCACCTTCAGGAGCCAGCCATCCAGGTAAGGAAATACATATAGGGTCTCTTGGTGTATGAACATGGCCCCCACTGTGAAGCACTCTGTAAAGACCTAACATGCTGAGGATAAGCCGAAGGGCAAGACACAAACTGATAGTGCCGGCCCTCCAAATGGAAGCATAGGTACTGATGATGGCTGTGATTATGTTCAACCTGCATGTCCAGAGCATAAAGCAAATCCCCTTGTAAGAGCAGAGGGAGGAAGTATTAAAGAGAAACCATACAAAATGTTTAGTGCGCAATGCATTCACCGACGCCTCTGAAGTCCAGGTTGGAATACAGTCAGATCACCCATCTTTTGGGGGATACAGAAATATCTTGAATAGAAACCCTGGTTTAGTTTGGGCAGGGGTACAGGCTGAATTATGCTGTTGTCCAAGATAGTATGTACTTCAGTCAACAGGACCAATGAGTACTCCAGAGGGTAATTACAAAGGGAGGAAGTATACACAAAAGGGGGCTCTATTAATTCCAGTGTATGGAATAATCTGATCTCTTGCCACTTTGTAAGAAACAGGGAGATCCTGCCTACTACCTGAACCTCCCGTAGAGGGGAGCTGAAGCGAGTCAAATGGAGGAGGGGGCTGCAGGGGCACCCTCAGTACTCGGCCCTTTAGGGGTCTTAAAATGGGCAACAGAGGGCTATGACATGGGGGTGGAGGCCCCAGTTGCAGGCCGGCCAGGACCTCATGCACAGGAAGACTGAAAGCCTTTCTGAAAAGAATCACCCCCATGCCCACGTGAAGGCTTGGTAGCAAGTGACTTCAAGGAGGAAGAGTCGTTTTTGAAGGCTGTAACACATTCAAAGTGAGCTTCACATTATGACCAAATAATTTCTGGTCATGAAAAGGCAAGTTAAGACAAAATTGTTGAACACTAGTAGCAAAACCAGCAACATATAGCCATGAATACTGGTGAAGGTAGATTCGAGATGCAGTTGGACAATACTAGTGAAAGCATCAGAGGCATCATATGTGAAATGCAGTAAATACTTACTGGCATCTATTCCATGCATAAAACACTGCTGTACTTCAGTCTTAACAATGCAGTCAAGCAATTTATTTACCATAGTAAATAAAGACTTCCAGAGGCTATTCTGATATTTACACATGTCAGCTTGCTAATTGTCCATATGAAGGTCCAGTGAGGCAGATATATAAGTCTGTTTGCAAATAATGTCTAATTTTCTGGATTCTTTGTCAGAGACAAAGAACTGCAACCCACTCTTAAACAGGGGCTTACCTTTGGCTCTCTCTGGAGCACCGCTGCTGCCTAACCCTCCACCGTTTCTTCATCCTGGTCCCAATCCAGACTGCATCTGCAGGATCCAGGGCTAGACTGGACACTGTCATTTGTTCTGTGAGCTTTTTCAGTGCCCTTCTCACTATGGCTGGCACGTCACCACTTCTATTCACTCAACCAGCCCCTGGACAGCTTTCAGGGTCTAGCAGCCCACAGCAAGGATGTTGCTTAGTTTCAGGAAGCTGTCAAAGCTGCACAAAGTGCAAAACTGCTCCTCTCCTGGGAGCATGAACTTTGTGGACACTCAGTAGCACTCCCCTGCCACCAATTCATCCCCCAGTTCCACCAGATGGCAGCAGAGACTAGGACATATTTAGCCAAATGGCCAGAGGCCACACCAAGGGACACAGACATGTTTAGAAGACGAAGTGAAAAACTACAGAACAGTCATGTTTGTAGTTTTCTAGCCCCAGGACTACTGATGAGGGGTCAGAGGAAACCACCTGGCTGGGAATGTTGGGAGTTCCTGTGTTTAGCTTTGCAGGGCCAGCCAGCAGCAGACTAGCTCAGTTCTGCAAAACAGCTAAATTAGTATGTGCTGTCCTTGTGAAATTGACATCAGTTTGGAGACTAGCTCATCTCTGCAAAACAGCTAAATTGTAAGCAGTATGCATGCTTTCCCCCAGGAGCTGACAGCCACTGAGAGCCAGGGGTTAAGCCTAATAAATAATGCATGAGATGATGGCCATTGATTTTTGATCCTTGGATTTCTGCACAGATGAGAGAGGTACATGTAGAGCAGATTTGTTTGGGACACACAAGGAGAAAGACCTATGAGTAAAGTCAGCAGTCAACCACAAGGTTGGAAGAAAGTTGTTTAAAGAATTTTTGAAAAAGATATATGTTTCCTCCAGGAACAACACCAAAGCTCCTGCCTGGGCTTTGTGAGCTATCAGGACTTGTCCTGATAGAGGGTCTAAATTGCCTGAGGCCCTGAGTGATTGCCTACTCCTTGTGGGGTTGGTGAAGGCAAGTACCTTGTGGGGTGAAGAGGACATTGGAGACCAGCACAGCTTGAACCCCTCGTCACCCGGAAGTATGTTGGGTCCACCATATCTGTAACATCTCCTACATCTGCAGTCCTGAGGGAGACATCCTGACAGAGACAGCCTGCAGAATCTCTTATGGCCATGAGTACTGGGTAAATACCATTACAATTCTTCTGCTAGTCTGGAACAGACAGAGCCAGCCTGCAGCATCTTCTAAGGTTGTGAATACTGGATCAGTACCACCCCAATTCATCTGCTAGTCTGGAACAGATAAGTGTAATTGCTGAGCATTTCTGCTCAATTATTATTCAAAGCCCATTTATAGTACTAATAGCCAGGAGCGACTAGCATTTGTGTTGAATCATTTGTTTGGGATCCCAAACCAGCCTTCAATTGGTACTGCCCTATGGTCCAACATCAGGCCTGGAAGTCCCCATAGTGTGCCCACAATTAATGGACTGCATTGGGAGCTCCCAAAGGACTTTGGGGTACTGGTGCACCAGTAGGGTGAAACCGTACATACCAAGCACTTAGTGAAAATATAGAGATAAAGTGCAAAGTGCTATAGCGGTGGCAGAAACTGATTGCAAGAAAATCCCCCAAAAATTGCATTGGCACTAATACAGCATACATACTGAAGCAGAGACGGTGACCAGGTGGCTGACAGACAGCGTGAGTGCCATGACGTGCACCCACCAATCAGCTGATGTTTCAGTGTGGCCTTCCTCAGAGCTGATAGGCTGATACTTCAGGACTGTATAAATAAGTAAGCTATGTGCATATTCTTAAGGTGAGTGTAGCTATAGCCCTGAAGGCTATACCAGCTTCGCTGCTATAAAGACCTGTGAATAAAAAAGTGCGTTAGTGAAGTGAAACATAAAAGCGGATAAAACGAACAAATAACAGACGACAAATAATAGTGACTGAAAAGACAAGGGAAAGAACAACTGGAAACAATGGGACAATAGGGGGACAATGGTAAAAGAGACTGCTAGTTCCCTTCTTTCTTTGCAGTCATTTACTCTGCCTGTGAAGCACCAGCCTGGAAGTGACCACTGAGGAAGGAGCTCCTCAGGTACATCACACTGAGCTTGGCTATGCGGTCATTTAGAGGACTGCTTTAGATGGTAGCTCACCAGTCTGTCTGTTGACCAGGTTTGATTTAAAATAATATTCTGATAGAGGCTGTTTTAAATTGTATTTACTCATCATACTAGAGAATTGAGAAGTACCCACACCCACAATTAATACTGAATTGTTTGCATTTACAGATGAGGAAGGAGCCTCTATTGCAGTTAACCAGGAAGCCTGTGCAGAAATTTTTGTCCCTACTGCTAGTACCAGTACAAACATACCCAAACCAGATGGGGAAGTTCCTGAAAAATCTTAAGAAGAGAGTCACCTGCTTTCATTTGCATGCACATTCACTGTCCCCATATGCTGCTTGCACAGTGAAACCTGCACCTCGAATGACAGTACAGCGACAACATTGACAAGTCACTATACTGTCACCTTGGGACCTGGCACTGCTTTCTGTGGGTATTGCACCCCCTCCCCGAATCAACTCCAACTCAGAGTTGATCAGTTTAGTTACGGGGGTGCAGGGGGCAGAGCCCCCCACATGGGGGGTTCAGGGGACAAAGCTCCCTGAAGAAAACAAAGTCTGTAGTAAATGGTTTTATGTTGACCTCAATTGCAGTCAACATAAAGCTGTCACTGTAACGTTGGTCGACAACGAAGTTGTGGAACCGGCGTCGTAGAGCCACTGTCCCAATATTGGCAGGACAAACAGATTCACCAAGGATTAGGTATCCAAAAGCCACCAGTCTCCAGCTTGGATGATAAAATCCTGATGCAGGAGTGTGAGCAAACATTAAATAAA
This sequence comes from Neoceratodus forsteri, assembly GCA_016271365.2. Lineage (NCBI taxonomy): Eukaryota > Metazoa > Chordata > Ceratodontiformes > Ceratodontidae > Neoceratodus > Neoceratodus forsteri. Next base: position 337,019,631 of record CM028137.1, on the reverse strand, counting down.
TCTCCCAACTATTTGATTTTATCTCTCATTAAAAAGGCATGTAGGGATTATGAATGGGTACAAGCAAAAATAGTTAAGATGGAGAGCACAATTAAGAAAAATGTGCAATTAATTGAAACAGAACAATTCATGGCTAAAGTCGCTAACAGCACTGCAAAGTACCACGAAGAACTGAAATAATATAAATTAAAGAAACATAAGCAGGATGCCAGAGATTGTGCACAGGGCAGAGTGTATAATTGGCAGTCCCAGACCCATGGAGAGCCATTCAGATACAGGGAACGAATAAAATCAGAGTTCCAAACTTCGAATCCTCCACTGAAAGTGAACTAGATACAGCAAACAATAGGTTGCAACAGGATTTTTTTTAGGTAATAGGGGGATTTCCCTCCACCACACCAACCATCCTACACTGGGAACCAATAAGGGAAAGAAGAAGAAAAAGGACCAAGGGCGGGCATGGGAGGAGGACACGGCAGAGGATGAGGAAGAGGGCATTGGCAGCCATTGGGGCCACTGAGGCGATCCAGCCACGTCCACTGTAACAATATAGTGTGGATTTTCCAATTGTTAAGCATCCTAGATCTGACAAGAAGTACAAGATTAATTAATTTATCAACTGCTCAACCACAGTGGTGATCTACATGCTCACTTGCCCTTGTGGGCTAGGATATGTTGGCCAGACAAAATGACAACTGAAGAATGTGTTGGAGAACATAAGTCTGTCATTAGGAGCAATCTGGCAACCAATGCAATGGCCAGACATGTTGCCGAGAAGAGACAGGGATCACCTGCTAACCTGAGGTTCACTGGGATCGAACATGTCATGGTGGGTCCAAGAGGTGGAGACTTGAAGAAGAAAGTAGCTCAACATGAGTGTTTTTGGATCTACTCTCCAGGCAATGAGTCCGCTGGGACTAAATGAAGAACTTCCACTACAGTGTTACTTGTGAACTGTATCAGACTACTGTTAGCCAGTTGGCAAGACTGATTTTTCTGCTGCTAGCCTTGTGGCTACTGTGTCTTCTTGTATATGTTTACCCCTTATGTGCCTTTCATTATCCTTTGGGTCCCTTTTCCCATTGCCCCACCCCGCCTAATTGTTTCCAATTGTTCTTGTCCTTGTCTTTTCGCTCACAATTATTTGTTGCCTGTTTGTTTGTTTTTGTCTGCTTTTATCTTTCACTTCACTAATGCACTTTTTTTTCCACAGGTCTTTTTGGCAGCGAAGTTGGTATAGCATTTAGGGCTATAGCATCACCTACCTTATGAATATGCAAATAGCTTGCTATTTATATGGTCCTGGGGTGTCATCCAATCAGCTCTGAGCAAGACCACAGTGAAACGTCAGCTGATTGGTGGGTGCACGTCACATGCACTCACGCTGTCTGTCAGCTACCTGGTCACCGTCGACGCTTCAGTATGCATGCTGTGTGAGTGCCAGCGCAATCTTGTTTTGATTTTCTTACAGTCAGTTTCTGTCACCACTACAGCACTTTGCATTTTATCTATGTATTTTCACCAAGTGCTTAAAGCACTGTTTGCACATTTCCCATAAAGCAAGTCAAATTTACCAGCAAGGTAAGCTGCATTTTATTTATACCACTGTACATAGTGTTTGCTTTCTGGGGTCAAATGCCACAGGGTTGAGGATTGCTAATTCCCTTCTTTCTTTGTGGCCATTCACCTGAAGGTCTTATAGACTGTGCTTTGGTATTATCGGACAGCTGTAGTCTCACACCTTGTGGGTGGAGGTGATTATAGAGCTCATATAGCAGGGAGCCCTGGATCAATCTTATGTACTGTAGTCGTAGTGACCACAGAGTCACTTTCAGGCTGGGTGGTATAAAAAAAAGGTTTGGTTTGAGAGAGTAGGATATTGTTTATCTCTCTTGGGAGGGAAAGCTGGTAATGTACTGGGCCTGTGACAAACAGTCATGGTAGTATACTCCAAAGCAAGCTAAATGGGAGGACTGTTAATGAAGGATATGTGGGGACCTACTGGAATTCATAGATTCCTCATAGTGGGGTCTGCTTCCTCAGCAGAAAAGCCTAGCTTGCCCTGCATAACCTGAAATGAGTCAACCTCAGGGGGAGACCTGGCTGCATAGCAATTAGCATGGCATAAAATAAGCGAAATTGCATAGCAATTCCCTACACCAAAAAATGTGATTTGCATAATCAAATGCAGCCTTGATTAGCAGAAGCTGCTAATCAACTGATTTGCCACACTGCAGTAAACATTTCTAAATTGCAGTACTTTTTTTCTGCAATTGTGGACTGTGTCGCAAAAAGTACAGAACCGCAGTAGTTTATTTCGCAGTTTGACACTTTTTCCTCACAACTGCACTCTGCTATCTGTATCCTATAGATACAACTAACCATTTTGTTGAATTGCTCCTCAAATCTAGCAGATTGCTAATCAAGATTATTTTGATAAGTAAACATTGCTAATCAAGTTTCCAAAACTAATTTATGCCTTCTATAGACCAGTGCCTTCACTACAGAAGTAGACAGTGGAATTACACTCAGACCCATGAACAGGTTCTCTTCCTCTGCATACCCTTCATCCACATTCAGAAGGTCTGGATTACAGCCATTCATGTTCTCTGGCTGAGGAGTAGGCTTTAGAAGAGTAGTAGGAACCACAAGGGCCACAGGCTACAGAAGCAGTGGCGTGGGGTGGCACAGTGGCAGGAACCTCTGTTCCAGAGACATCCACAGCCCATGTCAGTGGGAGCAATAGAAACAACTGAGCTAATGACTGAGAAATTATCAACAACAGGGTTGGTAAAAGTCACAGAAATAACTCAGAAATAGAAGCTAAGAGAATAGCGCTAGAATCAACAGTGCCAGCTGACAGAGTTGACGAAGAAAGTGATGCTGGGACTGCCCCCCCACGTAGCGTGGGCTTACTAGCTCTGACTTGCTAAACCCCTGTCTTTTCCCAAGGCCCCTTTTAGTCAACTTAGGGAGGTGATTACTGTTACTGCCACCAGGGGGCAGAGTTCACCAGTATTTAAGCCCTGGACTTTGGGCTGGATGGGAGAAAGATGGAAAGACAGCAGGCATGTTAGAGGCAGTGTGGCCAGGGGCTTAAAACCCTCTGGCTCCAGAGGTGTTGGCTGGCAATGTTGTTACGATGCAGGGAGGTTTCTGGGGGAGAGCTGCAGGAGCTTGGTGACCGTGGGGTTTCATTGTCTTGTCTACGACATTGGAGGAGGCAGAGAAAGAGCAGGAAGGATGGAACGTCATTAACAGGAAAGTGGTCCCGGTAACCCAACAATGGGAAGGGAGTCCAGGCAGTGGGCTGCTGTGGTGGTGGCAGGGCTACATCAGGGCTAGCCAGAGATGGCAGGTCTGGAGAGTTTTCCCACATGGCACGCTGTCTGGAGGAAAAGGGAGAAGGAGGGTCACATCCTGGGATTCGCTTTAGGGCCTGCAGTGTCCGTGTCTGGGGCAAGGCCCATTTAGACCTGCTAAATGGACGTGGCTCTGGGAACCTGGATACAGAGAAGGAGGGAGCCGTCATTCAGGCTTGGGTGGTGCAGATCTTGGTTTTAGTCTCATAAGCAATGGGAGGATTTCCACACCAGTAACAGCTCAGGTTAGAGGTACAGGCAATTTTGGGAGAAGCCACGGGAGGCATAGGCTGCATCCCCTCAGGTTCCATTTAGGCTCGGTGGTCTGGAGGAGTAAGGCACTCCCCCAATGGAGGACAAGGCCATCGAATGGTATGGTGAAAATATGGGTGAGCTGAAATCTCTGCTCAGGGAAAGAAACGTTGTGGAGCCGGTATGGTCTATGCTTACGGCCTAGGAAAAATCTACTAGCTGTGACTGGTACCATAGCCCTGGTTTGCTTGTTGCCTACTTTCAGATCTCTAAGCCCCATGGAGTTGCTCCATTAATTTATTTTCTTGGACACAATCATTTATGTCCAAAAATAAATTATTTTATGGTTCTTTTGATTATGTCTGTGCTGTATGTTTAATAATTTAATATTTGCACAACTATTTTTATCCTTTTCCTGAGAGTAAGGTTCTAGCCCCCCGCCCCCCAAGTTCAAAGTATGCACAAATGCTGCTGGTGCTTGAAAATCAATTCACTTGGTGAGAGGAGGCCTGGAATCCATAACCCTCTGCCAAGTAAGGCCTATTTTTTATTCCAATTGTTGCAAAAGTGCCAGGAAGGAGTTCAGGTCTGTGCCCCTCCTTGCTACACCATTGGGACCCCTAGATAGAAGATGAGGATAAGGGGGTGGTTACAGATGTGGGGGTTCATCTGGGATATCTTTTCAGTAACTTGGACATTAATTGCACCACTGCCTCTGGGGCAAAAGGAGCTGGAAGGGATTCCACTGCTGAAGTGAGGCCTGCTTTTTAATGTCACAGCTCAGTGGGCTGCTATGGTTTGTGGCACCATTCTCCTGGTGTACGTGTCACTCTCCTGTGCCCAAGGGTTCAGTTAACTCCATTTTGGGAGTATTCGACTTCCAAAAATATGGCAAAAACTTCCAAAATAAAGGCAAAGAAGTCATTGACTTCCAAATATAAAACAATGAATTAGATGACTTCCAAAATGTCAGTCATGGATGTCAGGAAATGATTACTATTTCTGAAAGCCATTGTGTTTTGCCACTAATATTTATGTTAACATCCATTAATTGGTTCTTTCTAGAACATAGACTTCCAAAATGTTGGTTCTGGAAAGTAATTTGACTTCCAAAAACTTGGAATGACTTCCATATTTCAACTCATGGAAGTTTTAGACTTCCAACTGAACCCCTGCCGGTGCCTCCTGGGAGTAAGGCCTGGTCAGATGGGGTCTAATGGCTCTTGTGATTGGCTTGTTCTGTAAGGCAACTGAGAAGGGGCGAAATGAAGGCACCATTTTCTGTATGGTGATGTGAGAGTGACATGCAGAAAAGGAAAATTTAAAGGAGAAAGGCAAAATGGTGGAGAAATTTCTATTAGAAGAACACCCTGCTACTGTGCCTGCTTCCCTAATGGTGTGGTTGTGGAATTTGGCAGGGAGAGGAGCAGCTGTGGAGAAGTGTGTCAGGTGTGGCTATCGAGGAGAAGGGGTAGTGAAGCAGCAACTGCGCTCCATCTGTTCAAATGCAATAGTGGGGGGACTGTTTGAAGACCTGCCCTTCAGCTACCCCTGGCCCTACCCTGTGAGTGCATCTGTGGGCATGGCATCTTTAGCGTCACAGGGAAGTTTGGATTTGGGAGAGGAGGCAAAGACCACTACCTCCGCAATAGAGTCAAAGTAGGAGCCACCAGACCTGGTGGTGGAAGCAGTGGAACAGCCTGCTGGTGAAGGCAAGGTGGGGCATAACCATCTGCCTAGCCCCACCCCGCTTGCTGTTGACTATCCCCATGGCAGAGGGAGAGGCAGGGGACCTCAGATGTCAGCTGGTGACCCCCCAGGGCCTAGGTGGTTGCCCATGGGTTCACTGCGTAGTGACAGCAGTTCCTCTGGTACTGTTAAGTCAGAGGCTCTTCAGACCAGTACACTGGGGCATGTCCCAGAAGAAGAGGCAGGAGACAAGGTGGCTTGGAAGGTGCCTGCTCTTGTGCCCATTAGAGGACAATTCCAGCGGTTTCAGTTTGCTGACCATGAGGTTTACAGAACTATCCCTCAGCAATATGTGCACAAATATTTTTATACTTTTCCTGAGAGTAAGATTCTAGCCCCCCACCCCACCCCCCGGCTCAGATTATACACGGATGCTGCAGGTGCTTAAAAATCAATTCACTTGGTGAGAGGAGGCCTGAAATCTGTAACCTCTGCCAGGTAAGGCCTATGTTTTATTCCAATTGTTGTGAAGTTGCTGGAAAAGAATTCATGTCTGTCCCCTCCATCTTCGCTACACCATTGGGACACCTAGACAGAAGATGAGGATGGGGGGGTTACAGATGTGGGGGATCATCTGGGATGTCTTTTCAGTAACTTGGACATTAATTGCACCACTGCCTCTGGGGGAAAGGGAGCTGGAAGGGGTCCCACTGCTGCAGTGAGGCCTGCTTTTTAATGGCGCACCTCAGTGGCTGCTGTGGTTTGTGGCACCATTCTCCTGGTGTACATGTCACTCTCCCGTGTCCAAGGGTTCAGTTAACTGCATTTTGGGAGTTTTTGACTTCCAAAAATATGGCAAAAACTTCCAAAATTAAGGGGAAGGAAGTCATTGACTTCCAAATGTAAAACAAACAAGCATTTGTCAATGCCGAATGTTTGCTTGCTGGCATTGGCAGTGGTAGTGTAGAAGTTACAGAGCTGCGTAATAGGAATGGCAGTGAAGTATTGAACTGAAGCCAACCCCACCACCACCCTGCAGAGAGTGACAGGCATTGGGGTGTGCCTTTGGGTCGTCAGGCATAGCAGCCATGCCATTTCACCACACCCCACCCTGCAGACACTGACAAGTGTCACCGGTGTGTATGGGATCTTTAGCCTTATCACGCACCCCATTCTATCAGGAAATGCGGTGAGATGGGTGCGGTATAGGAGAATGGGGTGAACTTTGGGGCTGAAGAGTCCAAGGCATACCTCAATGCCTCTCACTGGCTGCAGGGTGTGGAATGGTATGAGCATTACAGGCAAGAATCCCAAGTCGCATCCCTGATGCCTGTCATTCTCCACAGGGTTGGGCGTTATGGTTGGAAACCCTAATACCTCAGGCATTCGTTGGTATTTTCACTCCAAATTTTCAAGATTGTTTTTTTGTGACCCTACCTCATGAACAGTGGCAATATCAGTTTGTTAGCCAAAAGCTGCTTATGCACAGCGACTACGACATTTAGCACCACAGGTGCAAAAACATTCGAACAGGATGTAAAAAATGACAGCTGTACTGCTCATGGGGAGGTGTAAAAATAGCAATGTTGCAAATCTACAATAAAATATTAAAAAATGGTGAAGTCATGGCGTGCATAGAAACTGTGCAACGCACACCCGCAATATATTAGTTTGGGGATTTTTACAGCAGATTGTCAACACAGGCATTTTGGGACCTCCGATCATGAACAGTGTCAATGTGATTTTCTTTATCTGTCCCGAACAATGATTTCACACAGCGACCACACATCTCTGCGTTGAAAGTGTGAAAACACATTTTGGCCATGTTCTGAAAAATGACAGCTGTACTGTTCATAAGGAAGTGTGGAAAAATGCCACTGGTGAAAATCTGGACTGAAAATATTACAAAGTCATGAACTTACGAGGGTGCGTGGAAACTGCGTAATGCTCAGTCGTAACACAGTCATTTTATGGACTTTTGTCACCAAATTTTCAACATAGCCATTTTAAGACCTCTGCTCATGTACAGTGTAACTGTGATTTTTTTAATCTGTCTCAAACATTGCTTTCGCTCACCGACTGCACCATTATTAGCGCTACATGTCTTGAAAATACATTTTATGGCGACATGTGAAAATGGCGCTGTACTGTTCATAAGGAAGTGTAATAAAATGGCAATTGAAAATCTGGAGTGAAAATATTGAAAATTGCGAAACCACGAGCCGCAGAGGAACTGTGCAACACACACACGTAAAACAGTCATTTTTAGGATTTTTTTCACCAAATTTTCAACATAGCCATTTGAAGACCTCTGCTCATGAACAGTGTCACTGTGATTTTCTTAATGTGTCCCATACATTGATTTCACACACTGACTGTGCCATTATGCGCTACATGGGTGGAAACATGTTTTGGGCAAGATGTGACAAATGACAGCTGTACTGCTCATAAGGAAGTGTAATAAAATAGCAATGTTGAAAATCCAGATTGAAAATATTGAAAATTCGCAAACTTACTAGCGTGCGTAGGAACTGCACAATGCACGCTCGTAAAACAGTCATTTTTAGGGATTGTTTCACCAAATTTTCAACATAGCCATTTTAAGACCTCTGCTCATGAACAGTGTCACTGTAATGTTCTTAATGTGTCCCATACATTGATTTTGCACACCAACTGCGCCATTGTGCGCTATATGGGTGGAAACACATTTTGGGCAAGATGTGAAAAATGACAGCTGTACTGCTCATAAGGAGGTGTGGTAAAATGGCAATGTTGAAAATCTGGAGTGAAAATATTGAAAATTCACGAACTTACGAGCATGCGTAGGAACTGCGCAACGCACGCTCGTAAACCAGTCATTTTTTGGAATTTTTCCACCAAATTTTCAAAATAGGCTTCTTGAGAGCCCACCTTATGAACACTGGCAGTGTCGTTTTGTTAATCGGACCCGAAAGGTTATTTCGTGCAGTGACTGCAAAATCACCATTTGGGCCCGAATAACGCCATAACAGTGACATCACTCATGAGAAAGAGTCCCAAAAACCCCATGTTGAAAATTTTTGCCTGAGATATGCAGCAAAGTTGAAAAAACCCTATCTATCCCATTATACAGTTTACCAGCATTTCCTCAGTTCGCAGTCAGTTTGAAGAGTGCAGACGTGTTCCCGGTCCACCAGATCGTCGCGCCAAGGTCAGAGGTAAGTATGGGGTGGGGGTGAGGAGGCAGAGGCTGCGGTGGGTGGGTGCGGGTTGGGGAGGGGGCAGGGAGAAGTGCCGAGGACAGTTTTTATTTCCTTGTTTTTTAAAAGCTGACACGGGACATTGCCACGCTGGTGGGATCCCCGAGTAGCTGCAAGAACCTGTTTGGGGGCATGGAGCCGATGGGGATTAGGTACCCGTCGCGCCATAAGCATCAGTTGCCACGCTGGGTTGGGCTCCCAGCGTGCACCCTGTACTCTGTGGGGGACAGTGGAGCCGACGGGATTGGGCACCCCGTCAGCTATACGATGAGTTGCCACGCGGGGTGAGCACCCAGCATGGCATGTAGAAAACTTTTGAGGCGCAGCACAGCCGATGAAATTAGGCACCCAGGCTTTGTACAGTTTGTGCGTGGGGGCAGCACGCGTATGTGTGCATGTGTGTGTGTGTGTGTGTGTGTGTAGGGGAGCGCGATGACAGGCAATATCTTATCACTGCTCACTGAAGCGTAGCTCCTCCTTTCAACTGTACTCCACTGCATTTTGGAGCTGTCATAGACAGCTCCAGCAGGCATTGGAGAACTGCGGCCGCGCCTGCCAACACACTGACTGAATTGGAAGAGGGGGTGACACACCTCCAAAAACTCAGATGATGGCACTATGTTTCTTGCTCATGTGTGCAAGCAAACATAAAAATGAGATGACTTCCAAAATTTCAGTCATTGATGTCAAGAAATTATACATTTTTCTGAAAGCCATTGTGTTTTAACACTAATATTTATGTTAACATCCATTAATTGGTTCTTTCTAGAACACTGACTTCCAAAATGTTGGTTCTAGGAAGTAATCTGACCTCCAAAAACTTGGAATGACTTCCATATTTCAACTCATGGAAGTTTTAGATTTCCAACTGAACCCCTACCGGTGCCTCCTGGGAGTAAGGACTGGTCAGGTGGGGTCTAATGGCTCTTGTGATTGGCTCGATCTGTAAGGCAACTGGAAATGAGTGATGTGAAGGTGCCATTTTCTGTGCAGTGGTTTGAGAGTGACACACAAAGAAGGAAAAGCTAAAGGAGAAAGGCAAAATGATGGAGACATTTTTATCAGAAGAACCCCCTGCTACTGTGCCTGCTTCTCTGCTGGCATGGTTGTGGAATTTGGCAGGGAGAGGAGCAGCTCTGGAGAAGTGTGTCAGGTGTGGCTATTGAGGAATAGGGGTAGTGAAGCAGCAACTGTGTTCCATCTGTTCAAATGCAACAGTGGGGGGACTGCTTGTAGGCCTGCCCTTTGACTACCCCTGGCCCTACCCTGTGAGTGCATCTGTGGGCATGGCATCTTTAGCGTCACAGGGAAGTTCGGATTTGGGAGAGGAGGCAAAAACCACTACCCCTGCTATAGAGCCAAAACAGGAGCCACCAGACATGGTGGTGGAAGTGCCTGCTGGTGAAGGCAAGGTGTGGCATAACTGTCTGCCCAGCCCCACCCCGCTTGCTGTCAACTGTCCCCATATGCATATCGATGCTAGCCTGAAGAAACTGTGCCCCAAGCTTAGTGCTCTGTACAGGAATCGTAGTTGCATCCCACTGACTGCGAGGAGCAAAATTGTCTAGAAGATGATACTCCCCATCTTTGACTACTGTGACATAGTCTATGGTACTGCTTCCAAATCTTCCCTGACCAAGTTGGACACTCTCTTTAACTTCTGCCACTTTGCTATCGGCTCCCCTTCCTGCTCCCACCACTGTGAACTCTATCGCTCTCTAACCTTCCTTCCACTATCTCACAGACACATCTCTCACTGTGCCAAACTAATCTCCAAATTCTGGTTCAGGGGGCTCCCCTCCTATCTCTCATCCTCTCTCTCCACTCCACCTCCCCCCACCCACTTTCTCAGATCAAATGATGCCCGCACCTTGATGGTCCCTTGCCTTCTCCACCCTCATTGGTCAGACTGGTTTCGCCCATTGTTTCCCTAAAATCTGGAATTCCTTCCCCGCTGAAATACAACACTCCTCCTCCAACTACTCCTTTACCTCTGCCCCACACAATTATCTTTCCCTCAGCTGTTCCTGCTTAAACCCACCTTAATACATATCCCCAGTTCCTGCCTTCCTACCAGGACCCCCCCCCCCAGCAGGGTTCTTTACATCCTGAAGGGGGAAATCAGGAAATGGCTACCCCTTCTCCTCATATTCAGTTCTTGCTTCTCCCCCTCTCTTCTCCACCTGCCTTTCTGGGTCACCAGTGTGCACAACCTTACCCCATCCTTTTTACTCCAACAGCACTTTCGTACTACCTCTAGCCTGCTCCTGGAACACTCATGCACTATAAATAGTTCTATCGCACTATTACTGATTTGTATGTTTATATGTTCTTTTGTATGGTTTTGAACATGCATATTGTACAATACCTTGTGTTCCAACTGTTGCACAGTCTTACAATGTTGTATTGCTTGTACTACCCACATACTATTGTAACTGATCATCTTTTACAACCCTATGTAACCCCTCCCCCCAGGTCACACCATGAGATGAGCAACTTGTTGATCAGTATGCCCTGCTGGTGAAACATTTCAATAATAAATAAATAAGAGGCAGGAGACTTCAATTGTCAGCTGGTGACAACCCAGGGACTAGGCAGTTACCCGTGGGTTCACTGCCTGGCAATGGCAGTTCCTCCAGTACTGTTAAGGCAAAGGCTCTTCAGATCAGTACACCAGGGTGTGTCCCAGAAGAAGAGGTAGGAGACAAGGTGGTTTGGAAGGTGCCTGCTCTTGTGCCCATTAGAGGACAATTCCAGCGGTTTCAATTTGCTGATTGTGAGGCTTACAGAACTATCCCACAGCCATATCTGTGTCCTGCTATTATTCTGCCTGACACTGTCCCACACCTTGTAGTGCAGAGCAAGGCCTTACAAGAGAAGATGGATGGCCTGTTGAGAAGTCACCCTGCTAACATCCCCTATCATATCCAGGTGTGGATGGTGCCAGGGGCTGCCCGGCACATCAGTGTGATGGACTTGCCTGTGTGGTCATAGGCAGAAAGGTGGGTAAGAAGATGACTCCATATAGAATACCCTAAGGCAGAGTACCCCTATGTGGTGGAGAGACTCTGGGATATCATCAAAGAGAAGAGAGCAGATTGGGTGTTCTGGAGCATGGTTCAGAAGTTACAGCAGCAGCCAGGGGCCCCCACGAAAGTCACTCAGGCCATTATTCAAAAGGCAAGGTTGATATAGGTTGACGTACTTCTCTTCACCTTGGGCCGGGTTAACACTCTTCAAGCACTTTGTCATAGTGCAGGATTTGGCAGGCTGTTGCATGAAATACTACATCATCATGGATTCTTTTGGAGAGGAGACCCAGACTACTACTACTACTACCCCACAGTGGTGTGCCCGCTATCTAAAGGAGAAAAGACTGTGCATTACAACTGTGATTTGCTGGGACTGTCCATTTCTTGCTGAGGTTTTGGGAAAAAAAAGAAAGAATCAAAGGTTTAAAGTCCCGTGCCCAATGGCATCTTCCAGGACAACCTCTGAGTAAGGAGGTTTAAGACTGAGGACATCCTGCTGAAACTTTGAGTTTCTGCTTCTTGGAAAAAAAAAGAAATTCCAGAGACTCTCATTGTTTTATCAAAGTTGCTCCCATTGGAGTAACCATTAATAATAATAATAATAATAATGAAACTATAGAGTACTACCTCTGCATGAATGCTGAGTGAGAGTGAGAGTGCAGTGTGGGTGGTAAGCTTGGTTAATCAAAGATTTAATCTGCATGCTTAAAATGTTAAAGTGGTTAATGTAACAAGTTCAAATTGACAGCCTGGCTAGAACAAGCACTGCTTACCATTTTTTAAATTTGCTGAGTTTTATAGTTAAAAAATTATTTCTAGAACAAACTCGCTCCACTGGGCAGGATAGGTAGAAGGGTAGAACGGTGGGTGCCGAATGTGTCCAAGGAAGCCATGGGCTTGGTGGGGAGTGCGTATACCCACTCTATATGTCAGTGAGGTCTTTTGGAAGTGCCTTTTCTGCTCAATTTGCAGGAGGAAATGGTTTTTAAGGAAGGGGAGAGTGTAAGCGGGGTGGGCTTACTTGCTCTGGCTTGCTAAGCCCCTCTCTATTCCCAAGGCTCCTTTTAGTCAGCTCAAGCAGGCAGTTCCTGTTACTGCCACCAGTGGACAGAGTTCACCAGTATTTAAGCCCTGGACGTTGGGCTGGGCAGAAGACAGATGGAGAGACAGCAGGCGTGTTGGGGCAGTGTGTCCAGGGGCTTAAAACCCTCTGTCCCCAGAGATGTCAGCTGGCAGCATCGGTGCAATGCAGGGAGGTTTCTGAGGGAAGCCTGCAGAGGCTTGGTTGCTGTGAGGACTGGAGTTTCATTGTCTTGTCTATGGCTTTGGAGGAGGCAGAGAAAGAGCAGGAAGGCTGGAATGTTACTAATAGGCAAGTGGTCCTGCTAACCCAAAAATGGGAATGGAGCCCAGGCAGTGAGGCTGCTGTGGTGGTGGTATGGCCACCGCAGGGCTATCCGGAGGTGGCAGGCCTGGAGAGTTTTCCCACATGACACGCTGTCTGGAGGGAAAGGGAGAAGGAGGGTCGCATCCTGGGATTCATTTTAGGGCCTATCATGCCCATGTCTGGGGCTGGCCTTTTAAAGCCACTAAAGGGATTTGGCTCTGGGAACCTGGATTCAGAGAAGGCTCGGGTGGTGCAGACCTTGGCTTTGGGCTTGGAAGCAATGGGAGGATTTCTGCACCAATAAAGGCTCAGGTTACAGGTACAGCAATTTTGGGAGCAGCCACAGAAGTCCACTCCAAAGAAAGGGGGAATACTAGCAGGGTTCAGTATTGGATCTAGTCCTTTTTAATGTCTTTATAAGTGACATTGCTGAGGGACTGGAAGGAAAAGTATGCCTCTTTGCAGATGACACAAATATCTGCAACAGGGTTGATTCACGAGGGAGGGGTGGAAAGAATAAGAAGGGACTTGTCATGGTTAGAGGAATGGTCAAATGTATGGCAGCTTAGATTCAATGCAAAGAAGTGCAAAGTAATGCATCTGGGAAACAAAATTCCAGGGGAAGAGTACACATTGGGGGGGGGGTATTAACAACAACAAAATTAAAAATGGACCGGAGTAGTCATATCAGATGACCTAAAGGATAAGCAAGCAATGTGAGAAGGAGTAAGGAGGTCTGGGGGGATACTGGGATGTATAGTATCAACAGTATAAAACAGGAAGTTGTTATCCCTCTGTACAGACAGTTGGTGAGACCCCATCTGGAGTAGTGCATGCAGTTCTGGAGACCACATCTCCACAAGGACATAGACAGGATGGAGGCAGTCCAGAGGAGGGCAACTAAAATGGTGCAGGCTCTGCAACAGAAGCCATAAGAAAGGGAGACTAAAGGAGCTTAATATGTATACCCTTGAGGAAAGGAGGGAGAGAGGGGACATTATGGAAACTTTCAAGTACCTCAAAGGAATCAACAAAGTCCAAGAGTGTAGCATCTTTCAGAAAAAGAGATGTGCAAGAACAAGGGTACAATTTGAAGATAGAGGGGGGACGGCTCAGGGGCAATGTGAGAAAGTATTTTTTCACAAAGAGGGTGGTGGATGCATGGAACAGCCTTCCTTAGGAGGTTGTGGGGTCAAAAACAGTGAGGAATTTCAAGAATGCATGAGGCAGACATAAGGCAATTCTGGTGGGGGGGTAGGAAAACGTAGTCTGTTGGTTAACTATAATCTGCAGCTTATCCAATAGGTAGGGAAATGAGCAGACTGGGTGGGCCAAGCAGTCCTTATCTGCCATCAAAGTCTGTGTTTTTGTTTCTATTAGGCTGCATCACCTCAGGTTCCATTTAGGCCCGGTAGCCAGGAGTACTAAGGCATTCCCCCAATGGAGGACAAAGTCATCGAATGGTATAGAGGAAATATGGGTGAGCTGAAATATCTGTTCAGGGAAAGAGAGGTTGTGGAGCTGGCATGGTCTATGCTTACAACCTAGGAAAAATCTACTAGCTGTGGCTGGTACTGTAGCCCTGGCTTGCCTGTTGCCGACTTTAAAATCTCTCAGTCCCATGGAGCTGCTCCATTAATTTATTTTCTTGGGCACAATCATTTATGTCCAGAAATAAATAATGTTATGGCTCCTTTGATTATGTCTGTGCTGTGTGTTTAATGAATTAATATGTGCACAAATAAGTTTATCCTTTACCTGAGAGTAAAGTTCCAGCCCCCCCCCCCAGCTCAGAGAATACACAGATGCTGTGGGTGCTTGAAAAGAAATTAACTTGGTGAGAGGAGGCCTGGAATATGTAATCCTCTGCCAGGTAAGGCCAATGTTTTATTCCAATTGTGAAGGTGCCTGGAAGGAGTTCAGATCTGTGCACCCAACCCCCACCCTCGCTATACCATCGGGACCCATCAACAGAAGATGAGGACAAGGAGGAGGGGTTACAGGACAGTATCTGTTGTTGACTCACTTGGAGAAGTCTTCATGCTGCTAACAGCGGGAGAGCCAGAGCATGGGCTGACCATGGTGTCTGAATGACAGCTGAGCTGGTAACAGAGACCAAAGAAGCAGTCTGAGACTTACCGTCATGGGTATTCAACAGTGACCTGGACCAAGAGGAAGACACTGAGGGCCAGATATTCAAAACTTTACGCTGGGCAAAAACCATTTGCGCAGGTTTAGCGCGGGATTAGCGCGGGTCTGCCATATTCAAAAGGCCAAATAGCTCGGGCAAACTGCATTAGCAACCGGGCAAAATTATAATGTATGCAGCAAGCAAACTGACATGAATACAGGCCAATGCCAGCCCATATTCAGCGCCCGCTAAGTGGTTTTGTGCGACACTTAGCCGGTGTACATTACCCAGGAAAAGCTGGTCTTAATCCTGGGCAATCAGCTTGGCGCCGACATTATGGCTTTGACGCGCCGTGTTTATGCTGGTTTAGCGTTGGTTTTGCGCGACCCTAACAAATAAATATGACACATAGATAAAGCCAAACATAGAGGAAGCATGCTGCTAACTGATGGCATCACAATGATGCCATCATCTGTCACCAGTCCCAGCCATGCCAGGCAGTAAGTGGTGACCCTGCCACCAGTGAACAAACGGCAGTGTGGCCACACAGCACACACCTGTGGACCACAGTCTGTGGACACCAACAGATGCCAGCACACACATGCAGCACTGTGGGCATGGAGGATGTTGAGGGCATATATGGGTGGCGGGCTGTGCTACAGATCAGGTGTGGCCACAAGGCTGGGACACATCATGCAGTGTACATGGGTCAGTATTGGGAATACCCCAACACCAGTGTGCCTTTTGGATAATATATGCCCCCGCCACATACCTCACAGCTGTACAACTGCCATAGCACACAAAGCCAGGAATGTACATGTCACTGTGAGCATCCATGCCACAGGTGCAGCATCTGTGGGTCACACAACAGCGTAACAGTATGTCCAGTGTCAGACAACATCCATGAGTTGGGCGCTCACTGTGTATAGTGCAGTCATCATCACTGCCCTACACACCATAGGCATTGCTGTGTCCACGCACTACTGGCCCCTTTGCTACTGTAGTTTCTGCTGTGCACTGTAGCATGCCCTACAATGTGACAGTTGCATGTAGCACCACCACCACCTGTGCCTATGGTGTGCTGTCCCTGGGTATAATAAGCTATGCTGTACTGTTTACATGTAGCCTGCAGCTATCATCATGCACTGCCAGACTGACCTACAGGTGGAGCTGCGGTTGGACCTGGTCAGCCCTGTACTTCCAGACTGACCTACAGGTGGCTCTGTGGGACTCTGCAGTAACGCTGGGCAAACTGCATGCAAATCAGGGTATAATGAGATACTAATCCGGTTGTTTGCCCAGAGACTACGTAAGTAGGCTCATTTGCATGGCACTTTTGAATATGGCACATTTTAGCCCCGGGCAAACGTGTTTGCTCCAGGCTAACTGGCTTAGCTCTCATAATGCCGCTTAATGTGTTAGCGCGGGGCGCTTAACGGTATGGGGAATATTATACAGTTTTGATCACTGTTCTTTCACATCTGCTGCTTCCTGCAGCTGTACTGAGTCCATGCATTTGCTGGCACACACATTGGCCACGTAGTTCGTCTGTACCTGCCCTCATGTTGCTGTGTACTGTGTTGTTGTTGTGGGTTGCACTTCCTGGTTGCTTTATTCAGTGCTGTCTTATTCCAGGGCTATTTTTGCCCTGCACTCCAAACCCAGTTTGCATGGCCTCATTACCATGCCATATTCGGAAGCTGTTTGCCCTGGGCTATTCCTTTTGAATATAGCGTGCTCTGTGCTCTGGGCTAAGTTTGCCCGCTGGGCAGTGCTAATTTTGCCCCGGGGCAAAGTTTTGAATATCTGGCCCTGAATGTTTGCAATAACATTCTGTAGAAGAGGCCTGCTTTGACTTCTGTGACGAATTACATTTTTCCCATGAAGTCTACAGTGTACAGTAGTTGCCCAGCAATGAAACTTACGTGGTTCCCCAGCAGTAGACCTGGAGAACCCTGCGTAGGCATCAATGTGTATGTTTGTCATTTTCCATTTTTCTGCAGGCAATTTTCTAAATCTTTCCAGTAGCACCTCCTTATGACCAGGATGAAGCCTTGACAATAGTGTGTAATTGTCATTTCTAACTGTTTTCACTCTGTACTGACAGAAGCAAATAAGCAGAAGCTTCTTTGGAGTAGCTGATGACAGCATGCAATAACTATAAAAGTAAAGAAAACTGAAATTTCAATCAACCAGAACTGATTAAGGTGTTTTCCATGATCTAATGAGTAGTTGACAAGTGGGAGAAAACTCTGAGGAGATACAGAATGGGTCCACCTGTGTTATATATGGTTGACCCCAGCTAGGTAAAAGTTTCTGAGTGGTCCTGACACCAATGGCATACAGTTCCAAAGATGTGACTTTATGGAGAGAGATATCCTTAAAGAACATTTAATAATTCTCTTAACTACTATTTCTATCAGTGCTCGCTCACTAAATATGTCTGACCAGCAGATAGCAGCAGAGAGCCATGATCTGGTAGAAGAGACTAAAAAGGCAGTTCAGTGATCCCAGTGTCATCACCCACTTACTGCCGGAACAATAGACAAGCAAATAGTTAGAGAACCTCTGACAACATAGTGGCAATTTTTAAATAATGCATTAAGCACACACAATTGGAGGCAGTATAGCGTAGTGGTTTAAGGCTCTGAGCTGCAAATCTGGAAACCTGGGTTTGAATCCCACGGCCCCCACTTGCATACTGTGTGACCCCTGAGCAAGTCACTTAACTTCCTTGTGCTCCCAGGTCGCACCTGTAAACAAGCTGCAGTTTAGTGTGCCTCTCCTGGTTAAACAATTTCCCCTTTCCTTACAATTTAGCTTTCATATTCATTGCAAACAAGTACGTTCACGCATCTGTCATGGTTAAAGCGTCAAAAGTAGGGAAATGCATATTAGGGTAAAAAGTCCACTGAGCCTTGTTGAATATGTGGTGTGTTGTTTCTTGGGGTCTGAATGATCATGCAATGCATTATTGGTGTTGTCCTAATGTTGCTAATGTTTGTAAAGAGAAACAATAGTCACACAACAAAGCTTGGAGACACAGTGCCAAAGATTGAGCATCACCAGCACTCTGTTGTATGACTCCATGGACTTTTTACCCTAACACTGCAATTCCCAACTTTTGAGGCTTTGTGGTTCCACTCTAACTGATGCTTTAATGTATTTTTTTAATGAATTTTCTTACTTTTTGGAAAATATATATAATATTCACTGTTTACAACTTTGCATTGGCAATTCTGGTCTTTGTCCGAAATTGTCAGTACTTTCAATGACTGTCCTTTGGCCAGTTGGACACTAGCTCCAGCCTATAATGAGATTTGAGAATGCAGAGGGTCCCACACACAGACACAGGCATATAGTGTGCTTTGTGCAAGGGGCCCTTCACACTGAAACTGCACACACCTTCCCACCACAGACCTTCTCTGCACTGCTGCTCGTTAGAACTCACAGGCCCTTCCCACTCTGGAACACCACTCCCCCTGCCCTGGGCACACTTACATTGCACCTCCATCCCCCCATCATCCCTGCACACTGGACACACTTACAGTGCACTTCCATTCCCCCATCATCCCTGCACACTGGACACTCTTACAGTGCACCTCCATCCCCCCATCATCCCCGCACACTGGACACAGTTACAGTGCACTTCCATCCCCCCATCATCCCTGCACACTGGACACACTTACAGTGCACCTCCATCCCCCATCATCCCCGCACTGGACACACTTGCAGTGCACCTCCATCCCATCATCCCGCACACTGGACACACTTACAGTGCACCTCCATCCCCATCATCCCGCACACTGGACACACTTACAGTGCACTTCCATCCCCCATCATCCCCACACTGGACACTCTTACAGTGCACCTCCATCCCCCCATCATCCCCGCACACTGGACACACTTACAGTGCACTTCCATCCCCCCATCATCCCCGCACACTGGACACACTTACAGTGCACTTCCATCCCCATCATCCCCTCACACTGGACACACTTACAGTGCACTTCCATCCCCTTCATCCCTCACACTGGACACATTTACAGTGCACCTCCATCCCCATCATCCCCACACACTGGACACACTTACAGTGCACCTCCATCCCCATCATCCCTGCACACTGGACACACTTACAGTGCACTTCCATCCCCATCATCCCTGCACACTGGACACACTTACAGTGCACCCCATCCCCATCATCCCACACACTGGACACACTTACAGTGCACTTCCATCCCCCATCATCCCCGCACACTGGACACACTTCAGTGCACCTCCATCCCCATCATCCCTCACTGGACACACTTACAGTGCACCTCCATCCCCCATCATCCCGCACACTGGACACACTTACAGTGCACTTCCATCCCCATCATCCCGCACACTGACACACTTACAGTGCACCTCCATCCCCATCATCCCCACACACTGGACACACTTACAGTGCACTTCCATCCCCATCATCCCTCACACTGGACACACTTACAGTGCACCTCCATCCCCATCATCCCCTCACACTGGACACACTTACAGTGCACTTCCATCCCCCATCATCCCCACACTGGACACTTACAGTGCACTCCATCCCCCATCATCCCCGCACACTGGACACACTTACAGTGCACCTCCATCCCCCCATCATCCCCACACACTGGACACACTTACAGTGCACTTCCATCCCCCCATCATCCCCGCACACTGGACACACTTACAGTGCACTTCCATCCCCCCCATCATCCCCTCACACTGGACACACTTACAGTGCACCTCCATCCCCCCATCATCCCTGCACACTGGACACACTTACAGTGCACCTCCATCCCCCATCATCCCCACACACTGGACACACTTACAGTGCACTTCCATCCCCCATCATCCCCGCACACTGGACACACTTACAGTGCACTTCCAGTGCACCTCCATCCCCATCATCCCGCACACTGGACACACTTACAGTGCACTTCCATCCCCCATCATCCCACACACTGGACACACTTACAGTGCACCTCCATCCCCATCATCCCGCACACTGGACACACTTACAGTGCACCTCCATCCCCCATCATCCCTCACACTGGACACACTTACAGTGCACTCCATCCCCATCATCCCCGCACACTGGACACACTTACAGTGCACCTCCATCCCCATCATCCCCACACACTGGACACACTTACAGTGCACTCCATCCCTCCATCATCCCCGCACACTGGACACCTTACAGTGCACTCCATCCCCATCATCCCTGCACACTGGACACACTTACAGTGCACTTCCATCCCCATCATCCCACACTGGACACACTTACAGTGCGCCCCATCCCCCATCATCTCCTCACACTGGACACACTTACAGTGCACCTCCATCCCCATCATCCCCACACTGGACACACTTACAGTGCACCTCCATCCCCATCATCCCCACACTGGACACACTTGCAGTGCACTTCCATCCCCATCATCCCCGCACACTGGACACACTTACAGTGCACCTCCATCCCCCATCATCCCCGCACACTGGACACACTTACAGTGCACCTCTATCCCCCCATCATCCCTGCACACTGGACACACTTACAGTGCACTTCCATCCCCCCATCATCCCACACTGGACACACTTACAGTGCACCTCCATCCCCCCATCATCCCCACACACTGGACACACTTACAGTGCACTTCCATCCCCCCATCATCCCTGCACACTGGACACACTTACAGTGCACTTACATCCCCCATCATCCCCACACACTGGACACACTTACAGTGCACTTCCATCCCCCCATCATCCCTGCACACTGACACACTTACAGTGCACTTACATCCCCCATCATCTACGCGACACTGGACACACCCTACAGTGCACCTCCATCCCCCCATCATCCCCGCACACTGGACACACTTACAGTGCACTTCCATCACCCCATCATTCCCGCACACTGGACACACTTACAGACTTCCCCTGACCAGAACTGCCACAGCCACTGTCATCTATCATTGCTGCCAAGCCACCCCTAAACAATCTACTTGCACTAATTAAAAAATACACCTACCTGTGGTGCTCTGTTGAAGGTGATGTCGTTATGGTGAAGATGAGTGCGCTCTACTCTAAGGTGGTGAAAAGAGATGAGCGGGGCACCAGCGGTCCGAATTATTTTTCGGATAGGATAACTGCTATCCGGACAAGGAGAGGCAGGAGTCGACTTAGTAGTTTTAAAATGCCCAAAGGGGGATGTTTTATTTGCAACCAAAGAGGGTAGACAGACACAGTCACAAGAAGCTTAGGAAATGCCCGGTTAACAATAGGGCAGATCATAACCAACCACAAAAACAATTAGGAGTATGGACAGCATTATGGATATCTAAACAGTAACAACTAAACTCTAAAATGTCCAAACTCTAGACTATTATTCTCTATGGGTGCACTATGGCACTATTACTATACTCCTAAAATTCCTTAGCAGTATCCTGTAAGAGCAACTAGTACATAGGCGGAAATCAGATGTGCTCCACTACCCACAATACAATATTTGGTTTTACAATGACCATCCAATTCTGACAAAAGTCCAAATGTCTGTCGTCTTCGTATTACACCATTGTTCTTCGTTGGTAGCTACAAAATAAACAAAACTGTGGAACCTAATTTGATTCCCAGCAAGGACCTAGATAAGGCCACTGGGTGGTGAGAGGTTTGGTAAACAGACCATATATCTTGACAAAAGCCCACTCTCTCCGAGGCTGCGGAATGTAGAACCAAAGCAACTGGTTCCTGAAATAACACACACTGAAGCAAGAGGTTCCTCGGCCAAACCCGCTTCTAGGGTTGCCAAGGATGAAGAAAGACCAAGATCTGCGTGGCGATGAATCTAGTGGAGGACTACCACGATCCGACTGATGCTGCAGCACTCCAAGGGCCAGCTGGAATCGGAAGGAACTCTGACAGGACCAGGAACCATCAGAATCTGAAGAGATGATGGTTGAATCTGCAATCCTCAGGTCAGGAACTAACACAAAACAAAGAAACGGCGGACGCATCCCGGACTGGGCTTCGACGGACTCGACTTTCGGCGAACGACCAGGTGGGGGGGCGCAGAACAGGTTCTCCAAGATGAGCTCTCTCTCTCTCTCTCACTTCTGTAGAGGGCGACCAACTTCGGGACATCTGGAACAGGAACCATACAGGACGGCACTGGCATGGCTGTCGTGATGCGTTTCGGCGGACGTACTTTCAAGCTGTGAAAACAAGAAAACGGCGGGTACGACTGGTACAACTGACGACGGACTTCGACTTCGGCGGACGACACGAACGGATGGGATGAGTTGATAGATGATCTTCCTGGAGTGAAGAATGCTGGAAGGATGTCTTCTTCTGAGTAGATACTGATTCTGAGCATGTGGTGTAACAGACCACACTAGGAGACTGCAGTGTGGTAGAAGACTGAGACTGTCTTTGTACAGTAGCAAACATATCACTGAAGAATGCCCAAAGAACTGTGGAATAGTACAATAATTTGCCTGGGAGGGCAAATTATAACTTCAGGGGTGATCGTTACTGATAAGGGCCAATGTTCAGGTGCTTAGAGCAATAGTTCAGGTACTTGGACCAATAGTGCAGGTACTTCGGACAATAGTTCAGGTACTCCGGACAATAGTTCAAGTACTCCGGACAATAGTTAAGGTACTTAGGGCAATAGTTCAGGTGCCTAGGGCAATAGTTCAGGTACTTAAGCAATAGTTCAGGTACTTAGGGCAATAGTTCAGGTACTTCGGGCAATAGTTCAGGTACTTAAGCAATAGTTCAGGTACTTAGGGCAATAGTTCAGGTACTTCGGGCAATAGTTCAGGTACTTAAGCAATAGTTCAGGTACTTAGAGCAATAGTTCAGGTACTTCGGACACTAGTTCAGGTACTTAGGGCAATAGTTCAGCATAAGCAGTACAGTAATCACAGTAAATTCACAGTATAGGCAATTAGAACACTCTCAAATGAACCCCTGTTTCTATAGGTAGGGTACTTCTGGGAAAGGATCCCTTACTGTCCGCTGTGGCTGGGGCCTCCCTTTAGACCAGGCTTTACCTCGGGCCTAATGCCCTACCATTACCTCGGGCCTGAAGCCCTACGTTAGCTTGAGCCTGCCTGATTCCACTAGGCTGGGGCCTCCCTTTAGTACCACTAGGCTGGCTTGCCCTATTCCACTAGGCCGGGGCCTCCCTGTAGTACCACTAGGCTGGCTTGCCCTATTCCGCTAGGCCGGGGCCTCCCTTTAGTACCAGCTAGGCTGGCTTGCCCTATTCCGCTAGGCCGGGGCCTCCCTTTAGTACCGCTAGGCTGGCTTGCCCTATTCCGCTAGGCCGGGGCCTCCCTTTAGTACCGCTAGGCTGGCTTGCCCTATTCCGCTAGGCCGGGGCCTCCCTTTAGTACCACTAGGCTGGCTTGCCCTATTCCGCTAGGCCGGGGCCTCCCTTTAGTACCACTAGGCTGGCTTGCCCTATTCCGCTAGGCCGGGGCCTCCCTTTAGTACCACTAGGCTGGCTTGCCCTATTCCGCTAGGCCGGGGCCTCCCTGTAGTACCACTAGGCTGGCTTGCCCTATTCCGCTAGGCCGGGGCCTCCCTATAGTACCCCTAGGCTGGCTTGCCCTATTCCGCTAGGCCGGGGCCTCCCTTTAGTACCACTAGGCTGGCTTGCCCTATTCCGCTAGGCCGGGGCCTCCCTATCAACCAGGCTTTACCTCGGGCCTAATGCCCTACCATTACCTCGGGCCTGAAGCCCTACGTTAGCTTCGGCCTGGTGCCCCACCTTAGATTAGGCCTGGAGCCCCTCGTTGCATTGGGCCTGGTGCCCCACTTTATATTGGGCCTGGAGCCCCTCTTTACAATGGGCCTGATGCCCCACTTTATATTGGGCCTGGTGCCTACTTTATATTGGGCCAGGTGCCTCCTTTATATCTGGGCAGGAATCGCCCTTTTAAATCGCATTGCCTTTAAATTTGCAGGCTCCAGTGCCTGCTGTCACTCAACTAGCAAAATCCGCCCAAATTCCGCCCCTAATTAATATTCATGAGCGCTACGCTGGCTTGCGCTTGCTAGCCCCTCCTTTGGGCGTCGCTAATCCGCCTCTAATAAATATTCATGACCATGGGTCCCTAACGACCCGATGGTCCCCGCGGCGCTCGGCTGCCTTTTTCAAGCGCCTAATGTGCTTTTAAAATAAATACAGTCCCCTTACTAAACGGGCGGTCAGCACAACGTGTGCTGCCGCCGACTCACCGCTCTGCCATCCTGAAGAGGGTTGTAGCGCTGTCGGGAGGCGGGAGGGATGCTGGCAGTAGGAGGCAATGTGCAGGCAGCGAGAGGAACGATTCTGGGGGCCTAGAAAGACCCGAGGAGGATGCAGCTTGCTTGCTGCCGATGTGGGACTGAAGTAAAATTAACAAACACTTTGGGGGGGGGTAAAATAAATAAACGCAGGGCTTTTAAGCCCATACAGCGCGTCGGGAGTGGCGTTTTTCTTCGTGGTGCCCCAATGGCTCCACCGACAACTTCACCACCAGCAGGCTTCTTCAGGCAGTGGAGGCAGAGCAGGCACACAGGTAAGCCCTCAGGGACGGCTTCAACCCTCCAGGTAAGCCCTTTCCTTGTCCCTCTGACTTACTGTGTCCTCTCTCCTCAACAGCTGCCCAGGAACTGACCAACTGACTAGTTATAGAATTATTTTTAAAAGGTAAAACTGACTGGGTTCTAGAATGGCTGGACTGGAATGCTGTGCATGAGCCACTTAGCACAGCATTCCATCACAGGCCGATATATTTCATGGGATGCTTTTTTTTCTGTCTTTTGACCAGGTGTAAGTGCACAAGGCACTTTTTCATTATTTACAGTGTTTTGTGTGTGTGGGGGGGTTGACTTTTATGCCTGGGGGCCCTTTAGCATTGAACCCTGCCACCTACACCTGCAGCAGGTACTCTGAGCACCTGTGTACTCTGCGTTTATTTATTTTTATTTTAACTTTCTGGAATGACCAACTTTGGGGCATTACATACCTCCATCTATCCAAGCCTTTTCTAAAGTTTCTCTGTTCCTACTATTCACTATGTCATATGGTAGAATGTTCCAAATATCTACTATTTTTTAGTATACAATAGTTTCAAATTATTAGTCTTGTAAAGATTGGGTCTGACCTGTTTATTGTGTATTCTTCACCTATATTGATCTTGTCCCCAATCAATATCTATTTTTTTTTCATTAAATCTTGAGCTGTATATATGTTCTTAAATAACAGATCACCCCAATCTGTCTACAATTCCGGCTGTGCAGTTGCAAGTGGTTAAATCTAAACTCAAATGTTTCCTCCTCTAAGCCTCTGATCATTTTTGTTGCTTTATGTTGAATTCTCTGTACCTGAATGTTTCTTCCTGTATTTAACCCCCCCAAATCATACCAGTAGTCTTTAATAGGTTTAATGGGGAAGCAGAATTTGCTCATATCTAGAGAGAAATGTCTCCTAATAGTATTTAATGAAGTACCTTTATTCTTTATCCAATAGTTCTGGTGTCCCCCACTTGTAGACTGCTTCCAGTCAGTGCCCTGAGTCCTGCTGTGCTGTCCAGTCTTGTCCTGCCACTCCTGCTTTAGGGTGTGAGAAACATACAACACCCATACTCCTCATACTCCCCACCCAGATGAAATTCAGTGGTAATCCTCTACCTAATATTTATGAATAAAACCATATTTTTTCAATTTATTTACCCAGGATAGCTCAGCTGAGATGCAAAATTTCATTCCCAGTGGGGTCCTGCATCTACATATTTCTGCAGCTCAGTAGGCTGCAGCACTGTGAGGTTAAATGACTTTGCCAAGGACACATAGTATGTATTTTGCCTCTAGCAGGGTTTGAACATGTGATCCTCCAGTTCCAAGACAATGCTCTAACTACTACAGCACACTGCCTCTTACCCCAACTCCCCCTGTCTCAGCATCCTCTGATTCCCACTAACCTGTGCCCCCCACTGACATCTCCCCTCCCAAAAAATATATTACATCCCTCAGTGGGCAACCAGCACAGCCCTCCTTCAGCCATGGCCAAGCAACATCTAATGCATGAAATCATGTCCGGTCGAGGTGAAGGGAGGGTTGTGCTGGCAGTCTGCCAAGTGATCTAACAGGTCCTCTTTTTGGGAGTTAAGTGGGTGGGTGCCAGATAGTGGTGGTGGAGTGGGATGGTATTTTTTCACTGGGTCAGGTGGAGGGAGAGAGATGAGGCAGCATCAGTGCAGGTCACGAGGATTGGCTCCTAACTGCTAGTAATTTAAATTTACAAAATTGCTGGATGTAGTTTTTGGGGGGAGGTGGGAGGGAGAGAGAGACAGGATGGTGACAGTATCGACAGCAAGTATGAGCACTTCGCCAGTAATTTCAAAGAACGAAACTGGCATACATGTGCCTCTGAGGATGCAGGTGCAAGACAGAGAGAGATGCAGCAGCAGCAGCAGCAACACCATTAGCATTAGGGATCGGCTCTCAGAAGCTGTTCATTTGAGTAGGAGCAAGTCACTGATTGTTTCATTGTTCTAATAAAGGAAAGTCACACACCAATAACTGTTCTGTACATGTCAGAGGCAGTGGAGTATGAATTCATCTTATCTTTCCACATTTTTAAATTTTTTTTCTGCTTCCTAGAAGAAAACCTCTGCACCAGATTACACCAGAATCAGAAGCTCAAGAGATCCTCTGCTGGAATGCAAGCTTTTAAAAATGTTGTGAGATACAAGTGGCTAAAAACTGGGATGTAACATGAAAGTAGTAGTACAGTAGTAGCCACAGACATTGCAAGCTATTTCCAGATATTTCGCGAAATTTCTAAAGAGTTTCTCTCTGCTGCCCCTACTGTAGAAATGGGGAAAGCATTAGATATATATGGAAATATCACAGAAATTTCGGGAAATAGCTGGCAGTATCTGTGGCTGCTACTTGTAGCTGTTATCCGGCAACTAATGCCATCATATACTGTTTTTTTTTTTTAACAAAAATGTATTTTTAACACCCTCAGATTTATCATCAATGGATGTTTAATTTCTTCAGAAATGTTCACAACAGCTTTTATTACTAACGTTGTGTCAATAAAGATGCCCACCACAGAGAAAAAAAAAAAAACGTTTGCGTTAAGGTTAATCTTTAACCGTACAATCTAGAGTCCTGCAGTGGCTGTATTAGGATGGTATAGCACATGTTTCTGATAGTAAAATGCACAGTATCACACCTAGATGTTTCATTAATTCACAGTAGGCACTGCAAGTGAGCAGGAACATTTAAAGGGACACTATCAACCCCCTTAGGCCTCATAGTGTCCCTAGTTTAAAAAACACATTTTATGATTGCCAACATTCTGTAAAGATTACTGATGTGGCTGGTAGTTTGATTCTGATTCTTTTTTTCTTTTAAAATGTGAAAATAGACTGCCCACCATACTGGTGTTACCACACAGAATAGGTTTGTTTACATTCCTTGATCAATTACCACTGCATCTTTCCTGGGCTTGGGAACATTCCCAACACAGTCTAGTCGCTCATGGTGTAGTGGGAGTTTGGGAGGGTATTGCACCATGAGTGACTGCACTGTTTAGAGGCGTTTCTAATGTTCAGGAAGTATTCACAAAGAATACTGGGTAGTTAGAGGATTTGAAACAAAACAAAATTGTTTATAAATATACATTTGCATGCATTTCAGCTCTACTAAACAACCAGACATATAAAGCAAACAGCAACATCAATGAATTTTGAAGAAGGTAGGCAATCATAAAATGTGGGGTTTTAACTAGAAATAATATAATGCAAACAGGTTGACAGTATCCCTTTAAAAACTTCAAAACTACACATCTCAGTTCATGAAGGAAATAAGATGAGAATAAAAATGGATGTATTGTTCTTGCCTGGTGTACATTATTACTCAACACTGTATGATAAATGTGTTTCTGCTAACATGCACTGCTACTTTAAAGTGCTTCTCCGACCCTAACTATAGTGGGGCTGCTATGCCTCTATATTTACCTTTCACTCATACTTTATTATGAACTTCTTAATATATATATAATATATTATTTATTTAGTTAGTTAAAAGTTTTACTAGGAAAGACATACTGAGCTGGTATCAACTCATTTCTGGATACATCCGGGAGTAGAGAAGTGCAAATACAGAACAAAATATAAAAAAAGAAAAAAAGCAATAATATTACAGGCAATGCTTATGAGCAGGAAATTATGCAATATCATAATTTGTATAAGACAAACAATAAAAACAATATGTAGGGTGCAGCAATGCAGTAATAAGAGGGGTAAGGGTAGTGACTGAATACTAAGAGACAGGGCTCATTGACAGTATCATTGTCACAACTGGTTGCTGTAAAAGTTACTGTGATGTCACAAAAGAGAAGTATGATATCACCTGTAGACAGGCAGCCAGGGCAGAGGAAGACCAACTGACAGAAATCCTGTTTTCATGCAAGAGTTCTTCGTAATCAAGTGGGGAACTACAAGTAAAGCATGACCACGTTTTTTTTTTTCTTTTTTTGTAAGGGGTCTGTACCAAGAACATGTCCTCTTCCCATGACCCACGTGACAACATCCAGATCTGGTACCTTCAACGGCACAGAAGCACATTCTCAGTCTTGTATGATGGGGAAATTGAGCGACTGGACACCATTCCTCCACAAGTCAAGAAGATTGGAGTCTTCATCAACTACATTGGAGGAACCCTTTCCTACTATAATGCTGTCACACAGGAGCATTTCTGCACCATCCCAACTCGCTTCCTGCAGCCAGTATGCCCTGCATTCAGCCTAGCACAGGGAAAACTGTCAGTTTCCTGTGGCCTGCCCGTACCTGACTTTGTCTTTTCTGTCAGAGCTTCCATGTTTAAAGACAAGGAGCCAGGGAGCAGCTGGCACCATGATGTTACCTTCCCTCCAGTCACACCCTTTATCCAGAGATTTGAGGAAATGACTATGACTGACTCAGACTCTGGACTTATCTCCTCCAACTATGGGTCTTGCTCTACTCTAAACTCTTGGTCTGGGGCTTCCAGTGCTGACCATTCAGGCTTGAGTGGAAACACAATGGAAGACTAGGTAGCCTTCATCTATTAAACCCTGCTGCTGTTTCTTAGTTTTTATTTAGTGCTGGTGAAAGGTGATAGAATCATGACAGCACTAGAGATTAAAGCCCGGTGTTTATCCAGCAGGCCAGGTACAGTGTGGGCAGGCACAGTGCAAGACTCCCACACTGTAATGCATTTAGTGCTGATAAAAGGTGAGGGACTGACAGTACTGGAAACTGATGCCTTCTGTTTATCTACTGTATGTTCAGTGACTATACCAGAAACTTAAACCCACTGTTTATCCATAGTGTGTTGAATTTTATAATGATGACAAGTGAGGGATGGACAGTACACTGGACACTGAATCCATCTGCTTATGCATAGTGTGTTGAATTTAGTACCGTTGAAAGATAAGGGGTTGATGACATTGAACATTTACAATTAAACTGTCACTTTAGGGGGATTTAACTCATTGGACTACTCAGAGTAGGTTGCCCTGATGGAGCAGAGATGGCAGCACATTTTGCCCAGCCATCCTGCATACTGAGGGTCACCCAAGATTCCAATATTCCCACCACTAGGCCAGTGCCAGCCTACAGTTGTTGTGTTGCAAAGCTGACACAACCAGATCTTGGTGCACTGCTGACTAGACATAAGGCACAGGGTGGGGGGGGGAGGTGATCCTGGGACTTAGCTTGGAAAATGCTGCATATGATAAAGAACTGGTAATCTCATCATTTCCTGCACAAGGACCCATGCTTCTAAGGTACTATTTCACAGAGTTAACCATGCCCCTGCCCTTTGGGCAGATACTTCATGGAGGGACCAAGCAGGTGGCAGGATTAGCAGTGAAAAATAGAAACATTATGTGCTATATAACACTAAGATTTACAGTCAGGCAGCCTTCTGTTTTCCATTTATTAAACTGTGATTGTTAAATTATAAATAAAACACATTGTAACTCAAGCTGGTTTATTTCTTTATGAAAGTCAAACCAAGATATTAATGCACAAAAACATACAGTGAGGCAGTGATTACAAAATTATTCAAACCCAGATAGGCTGTCTCACAGTCATTTATTTTAATTTACTTTAATGATTAGACCACACTGCTTAGGAGCAGTGACTGGAGTCAGGATTTCCCAGCATACAGCACTTTGCTATAACAATTAGACACTACATTGCCTCAGAACTGGGAATGGAAGGAGAGTATCTTGGTTAGCCATTTCCTCTAACCATAAGATGTGACACTGACTGAAAGCTGGTGGAACCATGATCCCGATATTAACAATCCATTTCTTCAACAGTTAGACAACACTCTGCTAGGGAGCGGAGATCAGACTCTGAATCTACTGACTCACAGCTCTTTGCTCTAACCATTAGACAGCACATTGTCTAGGAGCTGGGGATTAGAACCTGGATCACAGTCATTCACTCTAATCATTAGACACCGCACTGCCTGGGAGCTGGGATTGGAACCAGGATCTCTTGGCTCACAGGCCTTTGCCCTAACCATTAGACTGCACGGCTTGGGAGTTAGGATCAGAACCTGGATCTCCTGGCTCACAGCTCTTTGCTTTAACCACTGGACCACATTACATGTTTATTTATTTAAAACATAATTTACCAGGTAAGTACATAGATCACAGGGCTTCTTTCCAGTTGTGACCAGGGAAGGGGGAACAAAATGGACAGCTACATGGTACAAACAATTGTAACCTCCCCCATTTGAAGTTTACCTTCCTGGGATCCTCAATGCCTACTGCCAGGCTGGTGTCCTGTCTTGGTGTGATCCTGCTTGTTTACGTGAGAGTGCCATGTTGAGCTCCATTTTTTGTCAATTTAAGAATTTAGCTAATCTGTGTATAGTGAATGGTCTGAACTGGGTCCGAGTGCTTTAGGGCTTGCGACTGGCCAGCCACCACTTTGATTTGCTCCACTCTGCACTCGATACCAGTGCAGAGGGAGCCTGTATGGAAACTGTGCTAATTTACTGCTTATAAATCATGAAATGGGCAGACTGGATGGGCTTTGCAGTCCTTATCTGCTGTCAACTTTTATGTTTCTATATATGCTGATACATTTAACATAGAGGAGTTTGTTTAACCTGCTTTCCTTGCAGCTTATCTTTCTGAATGGAAGCCACCATGTTAGGTCCAAGTCTTCCAGTAATTGGACCGATTGGACTCTGGGGACCTAAACTGGATCCTGGCCAAAGTGCCTAGTGGGAAGGAAAACTGTAGTTTCTGAGATTTTAAGGTTGGCACCAAAACTAACCGGAAGGGAAAGCCCTAACTGTGACTGACAGCTTCCTCAGCCAATCTGAATCTTGGATTACAAGGGAAATCCCCAGTGCTACATGAGACAGTGAATCAGTTAGAGTTGGAACTGGAGTGTGAACAGCTTGAGCTTTCAAGCAGCTGCTCCCTGAATGGAGCGTAGGGGAATCGTTGGGAAGAGGCCTAACTTGGCTCTCTGCCATGTTTCTCCTGCCTGGGACTGCCCAATAGCAGAAGTCGAATTTGTCCGATTTAAGCATAGAACTGCAGCAGAAAGAAGAAGAAAATAAGTTTATCAGTACCACTTGTGTTTTGGACTGAAGATTTGCTCCTATGAAGCGATTGGTCCAGCTAGAGTGTGAGACAAATTTGGATTGAGAGGTTTGCTCAGTGAATCTACTGCAATAGCAACCAGACTGTATCCAAACTGTACAAAGTTAGTGCTGCCTTATTTGAATGTGCTAAATGTTTCTCGTGGGTCTAGACCTGCTTGTCTGCGATCCAGTCTGTTATGCTAGCTGGAGGCTACACCAGCAAGAAACAAACTCTTTATCATTTTACCTATCCTGCCTGGGCCTTTGCCAACCTGGCCCAGACCGATTGCCTTGCACCAGAGACTGTTTCAGCAAGAGACTGGCTTTGGGGATCCAGCCCCTGCACAACAACTTGCAGGTTGCGGCCACCTGAAAGGAAAGGCCCTGAAGACGAGGGGTGTTGTGTCGGCCCTGCTTCCCCATGCTCATCGGTGAACACCATGAGGTCTTCATATCACCTGCCATCCTGCAGAAATCTGGGAGCGTGAGTACTATCAGGGTAGCTCCCTGCAATAAGTATTTAAATCGTCTCTGGTACCATCGGATTTCATTTATTTTCTGGGTTTTCAAGAGACTGATTCATCCAGCTCGGATTACAGATACTATCGTAGTTTTGCATGCTAACTGTCTTTCTTTCCATCAAGGGCCCCACATCAGCTACAATGTCAGCCACCCCTGGGCAATGCCTCTGGCTAGCCTACTATCCAATCTGTGTACCCAGTGTTGTTGAACTGCATATTTTGGACTTAAAGTGCATGCCAGAAAAGCCTGATTTAAATCAGAGTACTAATCATGTAACTAAATTCATGCACCTTCCTTGTTCACAGCCCCTAAATAAACCTGATTGTCTTTTTTCACATTTAACCTGGCTAGTGTGCATATTATTAGTTGGGTTGCAGTATTGGAAGTGTGCCATTTGCCTTGCTAACCTTATTTTACAGGGGGGTCTCCAGCAAAGTTGCTGAAAGTCCATCCCTGGTGGTAAGTGTGAAGGGAGTGTGCGTATTATTACTGCTATATACTGATTGTGTGTTAACTGCTATTAAAGGTACAGAGCCACTAGGAGGGTTAGTGAGGGGGGTTGTAGCTTCCTGGAGGGCTATAACAAGCTATACAGACACCCCCAGTACTGTTACTCTCCTTGGAGGCACCTTACTATAGACTCCAGGCCCCTCAACATGTGCTCAGACATACAGGCAGGGGTAATAACCTTGGGGATAGCACCATCTAGGGGTTACATCCTGCAGGAGCCACTTGGATTAGCGCCCCTAGTGGCCAAAAGATAAACTTTCACTCAGTCATGAATTTCAAGAACATTTTTTTTCCATTTAAAGTTTATTAAACAATTTCACAGTACAGAGGACAAAGCAACATACTTATTATGATATACAGAGATTACATGAAAACTGAGAAGATTTGTCCTCCCCAACCCCTCACCCTCCTTCCTCCCACCACCCACCTGATCTTATATTTTAATTTCGAGAACAATTTGAGATGGAAGGACTCTCTGCACCCAAGTGGGACATTTCTCGACATAAGATGATCGTGCACTGCATGGCAAGGTGGAGTGAGGCCGAAGGGGTTGACCTCCATATGCTTTATTGTTACTATTCCCATGGGGACCACTAATGCCACTATAGAGGAAACTGTGGGAAAGGTTAAGTGTTTGGGGAAGGTTTCAGTGAGAGGGCAGGACTAAGATCTGTTTGAACAGATTCTAATGGCCCTCATTTCATTTAGCCTCCCTATTCACTCTGCAACCATATCCCCTGTTATTATGCCCGAGGAATCCCAGATGGAGTGGAGAGTCATTCATGTACACAGTGGCCCATCTTCTCCTGGGTGGTTCCCAAAGGTAAAAGGATTTAGAGAGAAGTTATCAAGGCTTTTAGCTGTGGAAGGGCAGACTGTTAAGGACTAGCGGAAGACCTTGGAAGACTCTGAGGAGGTCACTCCCACACATTCTCCTCCGGCATCCCTGTCTTCACCTAGGGCATCCCCCTTGCAACGCCTCCCATTGTGATACAGTCAGTGTACTTAGACTCTTATTGCAGGCTCATGCTATTTTCTGGTGCTGTCGCTGTTTCTGTGGGAGAAGATGACTTGGAAACCTGGATGGACTATGCCACCCCCCTGATCCAAGGGTGGCAATGTTCTGAAGGGGAAAAATGCAAAAGACTTATGGAGAGTTTAAGAGACCCTGCACCAGAAGCCATTTGGTTCCTCCAGTCCACTAATCCAGAGGCCTCTGCTGCTGAGTACTTATCTGCTTTAGAAGAGGTATTTGGTAGTACTGAATCAGGAGAGGACTTAATATGGAAGTTTAAGTCTACCAAACAGTGGAAAAATGAGCGACTGTCTGCATTTGTGACCCACATAGAATGGACTCTTCAAAGGGTGCACCGAAAAGGGAGCATCTCAGCTAGTGAACTGAATCATGCAAGACTGGAACACATTCTTAAGTCTGCCCGGTATTCGAGTGTGCTCATGCTGAAGTTAAAATTTCAAGATCGCAAAGCCAACCCTCCTGAATATTGTTGGTTAATGAAAGAAATTTTGGAGGCAGAGAAGGAAGACAATGGTTGGGACCCCTATGCTGGGGCTGCATGAACTACCCTGACCCCAGATAGACCCACTGAAAAAGAGGACAATTCTGAGTCACAACACCCTAATGAGTTGTTGAAAGAATTGAAAGAACTGAAGGCCAGTAGGCAGGCTGCAGCTGAACAGGCTAATTTTATGGCCTTTGCTCCACCAAGACTGAGCCTATCTGCAAGGTCCCACCTGTCTGTACTGGGGCCAGTGCCATTGCTGCTGAGTCTCGAGCTGACCCTAACATGGTAGAAGAAATGAGGGAGTTGCGAGCTATGATGAGAGACCTCATTTATGCCATCTGACCATCTGCCCTTGGAGGGGCTACGTGGGAGCTGAGCCTGACCCCAAGCCAAAGAAAGAGAGTAGAACTCCACCCTTCGACCACTACAAACCTTGTGAAGACACATGATCCATTCTGCTGACCACAGAGCTAAGGTATTTTGCTACCGGTGTGGAGAAGATGGGCACAACAAACGAGCTTGCAATGCTC
This sequence comes from Neoceratodus forsteri, assembly GCA_016271365.2. Taxonomy (NCBI): domain Eukaryota; kingdom Metazoa; phylum Chordata; order Ceratodontiformes; family Ceratodontidae; genus Neoceratodus; species Neoceratodus forsteri. Next base: position 336,984,774 of record CM028137.1, on the reverse strand, counting down.
CAGAAGATCTACGATGAGTCACCGATAAGCTACTCAGCCTGGTCCGACAAAGCTATATAAAGACACAACAAGGCCCATCACGAGAATAATTTTCTTCCACCACTGCTGTGGACCAGCCCACCAAGCTGGTGCCTCCAAATTGGCCTGAGATGGTGGGTCCCTCCATGGAGACCACCGTAACTGTTAATAGCACTTCAAGCCAAGGTGTGCTAAAAGTGGCTTACAGGTCATTACTATGTTCAAAGACTGGTATGACCGACACCTGTCTGACCTTTCACTCCTACCCCATGAAGGTCTTCATGAGTGGGGATTGAATGACAAATCTTACCCATATCTGGGATATGTATGAATGTGGTTATCCTTTCCTACGACAGTTGGTAGCATGGTTGAACCCGTAGAGACATTGGCCTTGGTATGCCCAATGACTGGACTGTATGATGATATCCCTTTTTAAATCAGCACTAATGCCCACATGTTCAGCTGACTAGCTCGACTTTGTCAGGAAAAGCAATCGAGGAAGACTGGACGGGCCTTACACATCCCTGCCATGGTGCGAAAAGCATATGACCTACAGATGCGAGCCAAGGAGGTTGACAAAGATGAATCCATTGGAGTTGTGTGGAAGAAAGACTCTGCCCCACTTGTGCTGCTCTCAATGCTCAGTGTACCATTAGTGGTGAAGTACACATCAAGAAAGATGTTAAGAACAAGATTCTCATGCTGGATGCCCCGGAGGAAGGGAAACTGCCAGAAGGACTATTAGTTAAGCCTAGCATTCTGCCTGCCCAAACTCACGCCTACACACGGCGTGTGGTGATACAAATTGAAACTATGTCTGACTGGGATATTAGAGTCAACCAAGGCTGCACCCTGGCTGCTGTGTATTGTGCAGACACTGCTGTGTTGTCTAGCAAGTGATATATCGACTGTAATGCTTGGCCAGCTGGTTATGATTGTTGTATGATATTTGTAATATAAAAACATAGTAGGTGATTGTCTCACATAAGACAGCCTATGCTTGTGGGTGCCCTCCCCATGTTTCAGTGAAGCTACAGTGACAAGTGACCTAAACCAGGAGGTAATTAAAAGACCAGACTGAGACTTAATTAAGGGTCTCCTGTTTTTCTTTTTTTTTGTAAATTAATATTTTATTGTTTTCAAGCATAAACCAAATGACATGGCACAGTTAACAGATTAACATGAATACACATACAGGCAAGAATACAAGCACAGGAAGTACAGTGACATGACCCCTCCTCTTATAACCCACCCCAAAATGTCTACCTCCTCCTCACCACCCTAAACAGTCCCACTGCCCCTCCACCCAGCCCTCCCACCTCGAAATGGATGTATATTCTCCCTACTCTCTTCTAAAAGCAGAAGCATAACAAGAAAATGTGTTGGATTGATGCCATGGATAGAAAATGACCATCCACTACCGTAAGGACAAATCAAACCTTAAAAATCATTGAGCCAAGTGAACTCCAGCTTGTAACATATAAATAGCATGCATCCCAGCCCATATCTTTTTATATGTGGAGGAGGAATGACCCGGAGATACTCTAAATTGTTCCACCCGCAAATTAAACAAAAGGTCCTGAAGCCATTCTATATAAAAAAAATTTGGGGCATCAATCCAATGCCTTAAAACAAGCTTAAGTGTTAGTGAAATCATTGACATATGATATCTACGCATTCTAACCTGTACCTTGGAATAATTTCCTATGAGACAAATCTCTGGTGTAAACAGATCCTCTAGACCTAACAGCGGGTCAGCTTTCTGGTGGATTTCCGTCCAGAGGTCCTGAACAAAGGGACAGTCCCAGAACATATGACGGAGGGAAACTTCCTCCAAATTACACCTGGTATAAGTTGGGGTTGGGGATTTACCTATCTTGAAAAGTTTGAGGGGTGTCCAATATAAATTATGTAAAAACTGAAATTGTTTAAGTCTCAACCTGTCTTGAGATAAGTAGATGTATGTTCTTTCCCAAATTTTACTCCAATTAATGATAGGGTCTGGGAATTGTCTAACCCAGTATTTTGGGCCTCCTTCTTGATCAGTAGCTGCCAGCTCCAGGAGGGAACCATACACCTGAGCTATTGCATGGAGAAAGTGTACTGCTTCTGCCAGGGAGGAAAAGAATTCATAAAACTTATCCTCTGTAAACAGTTGTCTGCTTAACCGGTTTAGGAGATGAGATATCTGATATGTGCTGAACATTTGTCCCTTTTTTAATGAACATTTATTAATGATAGCCAACGCAGGGATACACTTCCCCGCTGTGTCTAGGAAATCCTTTATTTTCATGTTCTGGAACTGGGGAATCCAAAGTTTAGGAATCTTCTTGTTTCCTATCCTGAAATTTGGGCTCTCTACTAATAGCTGGTTCCAGTCTTGAGTGTGTTTATATTTTAAAAAGTTACACAATTGACTATGGGATCTTACCGACACCCCTATAGGAGAACGAGAAATATTAACCGGCAGGTTTTTAAGTGTACTATATAGCAACGTGGATGTAGATAGATGTGCTTCAACTAGTATTTTTTTCTCAAGTATTAACCACAGTGGGACATTTGGCAGGTTAGCTAATATTACGTCATTGGTTATCCATTTCAGATACTTAGAGACCTGACTAGCCCAGTAATAACCCCCTATATGAGGTAATCTCAAGCCACCTCTAGCCTTGGGTGCAATCATTTTCTGGTAAGCTCTTCTTGGGGGCTTGGCAGCCCATATAAAGGAAGAGATGATAGAATGGGCTTTCCTGAACCATTTGATGGGTAGCCAGATATTGAGCATATGCAACGGGTAGAAGATCCTTGGTAGGACGTTCATTTTAACTATATTTATGCATCCCCAAAGAGAGATAGGAAGGGATGACCATCTAGCAAAATCTTGTATAATGCACAGGGTGTCGTCAAGATTTAGTTTCTTCATGAGGGAATCCAAGTTAGTAAGGTAAATGCCCAAATATTTCAAGCATTTAGGGGACCAATGAGGGCCTAATTGTAGAATATCACTTTTTAGCAATCTAAAATTTAGAGGGAAGACCATGCTTTTATCCAAATTAATTTTATAATTAGAATAGGTGTCAAATTCTGAAATAATTTGCAGGGTGGCCTCAAACGCAACAGCAGGGTTGGTGGAATGAAGCAGAATATCATCTGCATGTGCCGATAATTTAAGGTTAAAGCCATACAAAGGGATGCCTGGAATCAAGGGAGAGCTTCTGAGTTTGAAGAGTAAAGGCTCTAGATAAATATTAAAAAGGAGTGGAGATAATGGACACCCTTGGCAAGTACCAGAATGAAGACGGAACCTCTCTGAGAAGACTCCATTGCAGTAATTACGAGCTTTGGGATTTTTATAGAAGGAAGCAATCCAGCCAATATATTCCTTCAGGAATCCAAATTTACCCATTGTGGAAAATAAAAAGCCCCAGTCCACTCTATCAAAAGCTTTCTCCATGTCCAGGGACAGTAGTAGGCCTGGCACTTCAGAGTCCCTGTACGCAGAGAAAATGTGTGATAGCTTTCTCAAGTGATTGGAGGAATTTCTCCCCTTCATAAACCCTACTTGGTCTGGGTGAATTAAGGTGGGCATGACCTCAGCCAGTCTATTTGCTAACAATTTAGCAATGCTTTTCATGTTGTAATTCAATAAAAAGGTCTATAATTAGTTACCATTTCCGGATCCCGCCCTGACTTGTGTAAAACAATGATTAGGGCCTCCAGGAAGCTATCATCCATTTCTTCTCCATCTACAAATCTCTTAAACAGCTGACCTAACCAGGGAGTCAACTGTTTATGGAAAGAGTTAAAGAAATTGGGTGAAAACCCATCAGCCTTATGAGAGGGAAGGGAATTTATTGTTTTCTCAACTTCTATATCAGTTATGGGTGCCATCAGTGTTAACTTCTGTGCTACTGATAATTGTGGCAAAGGGAGGATCTCAGAGTATTTATCTAGTTTTTGTTTTCCAGGAGGGTTAGACATGTGGCCATACAGGTCCTTATAGTAAGTTACAAATTTCTGTACCATTCTCTTAGGGTAGTGTTATCTAGCCTAGATCTGATATCCCTAATTATTCTGGAAGCTTCTTGAGATTTTAAATGAAGGGCCAACAACTTGCTAGATTTTTCCCCTTGATCCACATAGTTAACTTTGGTGCGCATTATCACATACTCAGCTTTACTTAGCAGAAGGGAGCTGCACTGGGCTCTTAAGTCCATTAATTTAGTTCTGTCACCATCTGGGGTGGAGGGTGATAGCTCTTTTTGTAATTGACAAATGTTACCGAGTAATGTGAGGGCTTCTTGTTGTTTCAACTTTTTCTTATATGAGGCGATTCTAATCAGTTCCCCTCTTAGCACGCACTTCAAGGCACACCATTCTAGGTCAATTCTGCCTGTTGAACCAAGATTAACCTCAGTATACTGATCAATTGCCTTTGAAATATCATTGATAACACTCTCATCTCTCAATAACAGATTATTCACCTTCCAAATAGTTTCTTTTGGAACATTGGGAATCAGATTTCGTGAAGACCATACCACTGCATGGTCTGAGATGACTCCGGGTTCTATGGCACTATCCATACTCCCTGACAAAAAACTATGACTAATTAGAAAATAGTCAATTCTGGTGGACGTACCATGAACAAAGGATCGAAAAGTATACTCTTTCAAGTAGGGATACAAGACCCTTCATGGGTCTATCAATCCTAATTCATCCGCTAAATCCTGGAGGGCTTTCTGTGCAGGCAAGAGACCAGATATTATGACCCCTGATCTGTCCAGGTCAGGGGTAAAAGAGAGGTTCCAATCTCCTCCCAAAATGAGTGGAAAGGAAACATAGGGAATTAAATCTGTAAGCAGTCTAGAAAAGAAAGTTGGAGAATCAGAGTTAGGACCATATACACAACAAAGCACCACCTCTGTGCAGTCCAGTAAGCCTTTCAAAATTAAATTTCTGCCACCTGGGTCTTGTATGCAGAGCTCACAGTTAAAGGGGATACTTTGGGAAAATGGTATGGCTACCCCTCTACTTTGGGTACTGTCCCACGCGTTAAAAACCTGGCCTACAAATTGCCTTCTAAAAAGTGAGCCCTCAGACACCAGTAAATGGGTTTCTTGTAGGAATGTGACAGTTCATTTCAGACAATCAACATGTTTTAGGATCTGATAGCGTTTGATTTTCTTTCTGGCACCTCTAATATTCCACCTAAGTAGCTTTAGACAACCCACCATTTAGTGATTTTGTAATGCAAAATGCAGTAGATTACTTCTAACATTAATAACATCCAGCTGAGGTGCCCCTCCCTACACCTGTCCCCAATCCCCAAATCTTTTATCCCTTCAGAAACTACAACACATAACCCTAAAAACTTGCATTTAAGCCTTTGAACCCCAAAACATAACCTTATTTGCCAAAAAGGCCAAAAACATCCCCCACCCCCAACTTAATAATGTCAAGGTACGTGATATGCAGAAACCATGAATACCAACTCTCCCCTCCTGCCCACTCATATCATTACAAATTACTACATAGTTTGAACCCTGAATCCAAAACCTAATACTAGTTTGAGAACAAAGAAATAGTGGAACAAGCACAATAAAGGTAATCACTAATTATGAAAGTAAACTCTTATAAATCTTTGCCTTGTAAAAATTGTCAGGAAGACTAAAATAAAGATTCTTAAGTGATCCATTTGTTCACACACAAGCTTAGTCTATCTGGAGAGTAAGCAAATAGCTTATACTAGGGTGACCTCTTCTGACCTTAATGAGTATTAAACTTAAGTAATCAAAGCCTAGAGAAAACCAAATAGCCACGATTAATAATATTAATTAAGTAAATTAAATTCTTGTCTAAGTGCCCCACAAAACTGAAAAATAAAAGAGTGCATTAATACTTGCCATACAGTTGTATTTTACAGTAGAAAGCGCTGTAAATCAGGTGACAGTCAGCCCATTAGCCTGTCATATTAAAGCATTAAGTCCATGAAAGACTAAAGTTCACAAGGCTCTTTTGAAACAAAAAAAAAGTAGATCCCTGTAGAAATCTTTTGAAAATAGAAGCCCAGAGTCTGGTACCCAAACTCTACCATTTGTTAACTGATGAAAATGATCCGATGTGGAAATCATTCTGTGCCTTCTCGGAATGCAGCAAGCGACAATACCATCTCAAAGGATACAAAGCACAAGAATTCCCTTCTTCAGTGCTCTTTAAATAATTTAGGGAATGCAGCTCAGAGATTAAATTAAATTCTTTCTCTAAGCGCCCCACAGAACTGAAGAATAAAACAGTGCAGTGATACTTGCAATACAGTTGTATTTTACTGTAGAAAACGCTGTAAATCAGGCGACAGCCAGCCCATTAACCTGCCATATAAAAGTATTAAGTCCATGAAAGACTAAAATTTACAAGGCTCTTTTGAAAAAAGGAAAAGCAAAATGTAGACTTCCCTGTGGAGATCTTTTAAGAGTAGAAGCCAAAAGTCTGGTACCCAAACTCTACCATTTGTTAGTTGACCGAAAATTATCCAATGTGACAATCATTCCATGCCTTCTTGGAATGCAACAAGCAGCAATACCATTGCAAAAAGATACAAAGCACAAGAGTTCCCTTTTTCAGCAATTTTTAAATAAATTAGGGAATGCAGCTCTCAGAGTGGCTTCCGTGGTCTTCGGTTCCTCAAAACTGGACCAAGTGCCGGCTATCAAAATCTGAAATTTCGCAGGATACAACATTTTAAATTTTATCCCTGCTGGTATCAGCTTATTAACAAGGGGATGAAAAAGAGCTCTCTGCTGAATAATCAACACAGGGAGATCTTGCGTGACCCATAGCTGGACTTCACCCCACCTGATTTGGTCTTGGCTCTGGACCGTCGTCAAAAAATGTTGCCTTTCAAGATAGTTCAAAAATTGAGCTATTAAAGGTTGAGGGGGAGCATCTGCAGCTGGAATAAGGTGCAGGGACCAGTGAGCTCTTTCTATGGAGTAAGAGGCATCATATGGAGAGGGACCTACCAGCTTCGCAACCAGTTTTTGAACATAGAGGACAGCATCGGCCCTTTCTTCTTTCTCTGGCAGACCTATAAAAACCACACTGTTGCATCTACTACACCCCTCTAAGTCCTTGACCTTAGATTCTAATCAAGCCAGCTTCTGTCTTGTCAACACCAGCTCTGGTTCTAGTCTCCCCAGGTGCTTTTCTACCGAAACAATTCTTGTCTCATTGTCTTCTACCCTTGTTGAGACGTTTTTCAGAGCCGTGGTCATGGATTTAAACTCTGTGGTTAGCGATCAGAGTTCTTCATGAAATGGTTTGAACTCAATTAAGAACCGATCAACTGTCAAGATGTTAGGATCTTGGATTTGAGCAGTATGATTGGCCAAAGCAGCTTGCAGCCTTGTTTTTTTACTAGCCTTTTCTGGTGTGGAGGGAAGCATATTTTTCAGTAATGCTTGCCTCATCTCTGCTTCCATACTAGATAGGAAAACTGTAGACGAGTAATGTAGAGTAGTATTTGTCCTCTTCGATGCATTTTTCCTTATATTTTTTATAGATAGAATGGATTTAGACATATATTAAAACACAGAGCGATCAGGAGACATGGAGAGTGCTGCTACCCATGAACCTGCATCACATGATCTTGGGTCTCTTATTTTTCTGTCTTAATTAGAACTGACCCAGCTGCCAGGATATAGAACTCATAACATTTTATGATTCCTATAGGAAGAACATTCTGTACCAACCTGCTGCTAAAGCTGTAAAACCCTTTGAAATGCCTTGGGAATAGGAAATACACCAGATCAAAGAGAAAATATTTAATAAAGGAGTCATATTTAGGAAGTGGAGTTTTTGCTAATGACACATTATTTAATACATCTCCTGACAGGAAATCATTGTTTGTCTTTTTTTTTTAATATTCTAAAAGTAGGAGCTAGATGAGTCACAGAAGGTGTGTGGAGAGACACAGTTTAAACTATACTGTGTCTGAACTGTTTAGTTATATTCCATCTTGGAACTCTCGAAAGACACACAGCTCTGATAAGCACTTAAAGAGATAATACATTAGATGGAAAAGATTTAAACTGTATGTTGGTAGGAATTTGTCTGTAGTTTTCTTTGCTTTTTCTTTTAAGTGATTGTATGCTCTTTGATATATTGTTCTGTATTTACATTTTTTATATTTTTATCATCTTTTAGTAAAATCTTTATTTGAAAGACTGCCTGGGTGTCTGCCAGTTATTTTTTGAATGTGACGTGTAGAGAGTTAAGACTGACAAAAGCGTGATAGTGTTACTAAACTGGGAAAAGGTAAGAATATATCTAAGGTCTTTTATTGAGTCTTAAGGGTTCATTTTGGAAACCTGGCTTGGTGACTCTGGCAAAAGATTGTACCGCAATCCCCCGAAGAGGGTACGTATCTGAGCCTGTACATTGGGTATGCTATCATAAGGTTCACAGTAGGAATCCCCCCATAACTTGAGACTAAAGGTGATTTGGACCCAACAGCAGATAGGAATGTTACCCTGTCTGTTACCTGTTCACATTACTGTGCTCAGAGGTTGGCACTGTGGGAGCAGAAGGCGTAATCTGCTGAGTGCATTTGTGACAGATTTTGATAGCAGCGGTGCAATAAAATTGGTAACACAAGCTTTAACTGTTCAGTGTGTCAGCTTAATACTAAACAGCTCACTTGCAAAATAAGGCAGTAATTTTTTTTTTAAAAAAAGGAAACATAAATATATCATTTTGCTTATAGTCAAGTTCCTACCTGTTTAATGTTTTTTTCTAAAGTGCAAGTTAGAGTAGCCGTAGTTAGGGAAGAAGATGGCTTCCAAATACAGCGGATACACTGCAGACTACTTGAGGCAATTGTGCCAGGACAGAAGAATCCTGCATGAGGCGAGAGCCACCAAGCAGAACCTCATGGATGCCCTGATGGCTGCAGATGCCCAGAGCATTGAGTCACAGAATGAGATTGGGTTTGGGTTTGAAGGGGCCAGTGCAGTGCCCAGATCCAGTGAGGAAGGCAGCAGAGCCAGTGCAAGCGAAGGGCCACAGCAGCAGGGGAAGGTCACCAGCATTCTAGAGCTAGAAGCAATCAGGCTGCAGATTGAGTTGTGCAGAATGCAGCTGGAGTTCCAGAGAGACACTGAGTGAGAACATCGAGAAGCGGAGTGAGAGAATTGAGCCACAATGGAGAAGAGGGAGCAAGAACAGTGAGAAGCTGAACCTGAACAGAGAGAGGTGGACTGTGAAGAGTGTGAGGGGCAGAGGCAACATGAACAGGAGAAACTACCACTCCAATCACCAGCACCAGAGCAGGTAAGTGGCTTGGGTTTAACTGGAAAAACAGGACTGGGTTACAAATTGAATTCCAAATTGATAGCTGAATTTAAAGAGGGGGAGGATATGGATGCCTTTTTAAAGCCCTTTAAAAAAGTTTGTATTCAGACAAAAATTCCTAGAGGGTCCTGGAGCTTCCAGCTATCCCCACTACTTACTGGGAAAGCTTGGGATGCATTGGGTCAAATGGACAATGAGAACAGTAATGATTACAGAAAACTTAGAGCTGCACTTTTAAAAAAGTATGATTTAACTGCAGAAGCATACAGAGCTAAATAGTATAAGCTCAGAAGAAGCCCTGATATTTACTATGAGGAGCTAGCCACAAAACAACATCAGTGTTTAAAACATTGGTGGGAAGGAACTGAAGCAAACTCTGTAGGTAAAATTGAAAATGCTATATTGTTAGAGCAGTTTTTTGGGGCATGCCCAGCAGAGCTGAAAACCTGGCTGAAGGACTGAGATACCAAAACAGTGCAAGAGGCTGCTGAACTCTCGGACCACTATGCCAAGAGCAGACCTACTCTGAGAGGAATGGGGCAGGTGTGGCAGTGCAGAAAGGGAAAAGGACACCTTCAGGGCAACTAAAACCCTCACTGCCTCCACTGAAACCAGTTAACCCCAGGTTTCAAAGAAAAGATTTCTCTGAGAAAAGAAATGAATGTTGGGTTTGTAAAGAAACTGGGCATATTGCCAGACAGTGTCCCAAAAGGACAAACAATACGCAGAATGGAGCTAAGAAAGAAGTGGGTCGTTTATGTGTCTCTGGAAGCATGCCTGTGAACATGAGGGAATACATTCACCCAGTCACGGTGAATGGTGTACAGACACAAGGGTAAAGGGACACAGGGGCTTCCCTGATGTTGGTAAAAGGGGATCTGGTAGAGCCTGGTCAGCTTATACCCAATGAATTTGTAACCATGCAAGGGTTCACTGGTAAGAGAACCACATTGCCACTCACTAGTGTTCTCCTAGACTGGGGTGAGACTGGGGGAACTGTGCAACAGGTGGCTATAGCCAAAACATTAGCAGTTGGGGTCATCCTTGGCAATAATCTCAAACAGGGGATGGTGTGTGCAGTTACCCATAGCCAAGTGGCAGGGGAAAATTGTAGTTCCCTGGACCCCACAGAAGCCATTGTGGAAACCACTAGGAGGCTGGTTCCCCAGCCTGTGTCTCCTGATATGTAGACTAATGAAAAGGGGGTAGAAATTTCCCCAGTAGCAGTTAACCGCACAGCTATGGAGGGTTACTCCAAAAAAGGAGGGGTGACCGATTGTCAGAGGGTTAGGGAGTACAGTGATCCTGAGTGCCCTGATGCTAGTGCTAGGGACCCTAGCTTAGAGACTGAAGGGGACCTGTCCCATGTCTTGGGAATGTATAAGGAGTTTGCAGCTGCTCAGAAAAGTGACCCTAGTCTAGGGAAGCTGAGGGCTTAGACAGACTCTGATGGAGCACAGGGAAGTCACGGTAAACATAACATTTATTGGGAAAATGGACTGATGTATACTCAGGCTGTGAAGACAGAGGGAGGGGTGATATGCGGGCAGCTTGTCATTCCTCAAGGGTACCGTGAGCAGTTGCTCAAGACTGCACATGGTATTCCCTTGTCTGGTCATCTGGGAATTGCATGCACTATGCAGCGGTTGGCCCAGAATTTCTATTGGCCCAACTTCACAAAGCAGGTGAAGGAGTATTGCAGGTCTTGTCACTGGTGCCAAGAAATAAGGAAGGTGGGTAAGAAAATACCCAAGCCATCCTAATTCCATTGTCCATAGTGGAGGAGCCAGTCCAGAGGATGGGAATGGATATTGTGGGGCCTTTAAATACCCACTGCTCCTCCAGGAAGAGGTTCATCCTGACTGCGGTGGATTATGCCACCCGGTATCTAGAGGTAGTCACCCTATCCTCACTGAGGACAGACAAAGTGGCAGATGCCTTACTTGGGATTTTCTCCCTTGTTGGGTTTCCACAGGAGGTTATCACTAATCGAGGGGGTCCTTCATGTCGGACCTGATGAAATCTTTGTGGGAGAAGTGTGAGGTGGTCCAGAGATACAAGATACCTTATTGCCCACAAGCCCATGGGCTTGTGGAAAGATTTAATGGTACCCTGAAGTCAATGCTCCAAGCATTTGATAAACAGCATGGGAGGGACTGGGAGATATACCTTCCCCACCTGCTGCTTGCATACAGGGAGGTGCCCCAAGAGTCGACAGGATTTTCCCCCTTCAAGCTATTATATGGACGCTGGGTACATGGGCCCCTAGAATTGATCCAGGAGGACTGGGATGGCAAGCACACCACCCAGAGAACTTCCATAGTGGATTACGTCCTTAGGTTTAGGGAAAGGCTGAAGGAGCTTATGGGGATAGCCCAGAGCAACCTGGCAGCTGCATGACACAAACAAAAAGTGTGGTACAACCGTAGAGCCAGAACTCACTCATACACGGTGGGTCAGGAAGTCATAGTCTTTATTCCGTTCTGGAAAGACAAGCTGCAGGCTGAGTGGGCAGGACCACACAAAGTAGCTAGAAAGGTAAATGACGTGAACTATATCATGGAGTTACCTGACAGAAGACATACAGAAAAAATGTACCATGTCAACATGATGAAGCCATATGCTAATAGGACAGACATGGTGTCTGCAGTATGTAGTCCTGGGGAGAGGACAGATGAAGGAGACCCCCTTCTGGACTTTCTGGAAGAAAGCAAGTGGGAGTCCTTGTGGAGGCAGTTAAACTGTCACCCCAGCTGACCTTGGAGAAGATCCAGGAAGTAAGGGAGATTTTAGCAGACTTTGCCCCACTGTTTAGCACCAAGTCTGGACTAACCCCCTTAGCGATGCACAATGTGGAGACAGGGACACAATCACCCATACGGCGGACAGCATATCGGGTGTCAGAGGCTGTCCAAAAAGACATTAGGAGGGAGGTGGAGGAAATGCTGGATTTAGGGGTAATCCAGAGATCCCACAGCCCCTGGGCCTCACCTGTAGTCCTTGTGCCCAAGCCAGATGGCTCTACTTGTTTCTGCGTGGACTGTCATGGACTGAATGCAGTCATGAAGTCAGATGCCAACCCGATGCCCCAGACAGACGAACTTCTGAACAAGTTGGGAGGGGTGACGTACCTTACGACTATTGACCTGACAAAGGGGTATTTGCAGGTAGAGTTAACTGACAGAGCTAGGGAGAGGTCGGCCTTCATCACTCCGATAGGCTTATTTGAATTTAAAGTAATGCCTTTCGGAATGAAGATCACCTCGGCCACTTTCCAAAGATCGGTGAACCAGGTGTTAAATGGTGCTGTGGAGTACACCGTGGCGATCCTGGATGACATTACCATCTTTAGTGCCAGCTGGGAGTAACACCTGCCCCACCTTAGGGAAGTGCTGGGCAGGATACAGAGGGCCCAACTCACTGTCAAAGCTGGGAAGTGCCAGGTTGCCATGGCTGAAGTGGCATACCTTGGGCATGTTGTAGGCAAGGGACAGCTCCATCCTAACCAATTAAAAATAGAGGTGACCAAGGCATGGCCCAGACCAGAAATGCAGAAGCAGGTCAGGAGTTTTCTAGGGACAGCAGGGTACTATAGGAAATTTGTACCAAATTACAATGCCCTGGCTGCTCCCCTATCTGACCTGGTAAAGAAAAAGATGCCTAAGAAAATTACCTGGGAACCAGCCTGTGAAAAAGCCTTTACCAGACTGAAGGAGGCACTGTGCAGTGCTGCTGTATTGACAAGTCCTGACTATAGCAGACCCTTTATAGTCAAGACTAATGCCTCAGATGTGGTTATTGGGGCAGCACTGAGTCAGACATCCAACCAGGGGAAAGATCACCCGGTAGTGTACCTGAGTAAAAAGTTACTTCCCAGGGAGCAGACTTACTCTACTGTGGAAAAAGAATGTCTTGCCATAGTGTGGGTCCTAAAGAAGTTAGAGCCATACTTATATGGGCAGCATTTTGAGGTATAAACTGACCACAACCTCCTGGTTTGGCTGACGCAAATGAAAAAAACTAATGGTAGACTATTAGGATGGAGTCTTGCCTTGCAAGGGTATGACATGATGATCTTACATAGGACTGGAGCGTCCAATCAGAACGGCGATGGTCTGTCGCTCCAAGAGCCCCTGGTTGGGCTACTGCCACACGCTCTTGCAGCCGCAGCTGGAGGAAGCCAGCTGGCTACGCGCCTTCCACCTGCCCACCTAGGAGTCATTCAAATTGGCTCCAAGAGCCCCTGATCAGGCTACCACCACACGCTCTTGCGGCCTCGGCTGGAGAAGCCAGCCAGCCGTGCGCCCTCCACCTGCCCGCCTAGGAGCCATTCAAATCAGGTAAGCCTGCTCTCAAACCTTGGGGAATACCTTGGAGCTCCAATTGGACAGTGACTCTCTGGGATCACCAATGATTGGCTGCTGTTTTTACGGCTCTGCCTGTAATTGGCTGCCTAGAGACTCTGCTCTCTGCAGCTTTTTTCTGACCTGTTTCTTGCCCTGGGTGCCTCCGCCAGCTCACTGTTTACACGCTTGACGTGAATTTTTCAAATGTGATTGCTTGTTGTTGGGGAAATTACAGTACAATGTAGAACTGTTAAATATTTTGGGACTGCTGTATTGCTTAAATCTATTAACTTTGGCTGCTTTTCTCTGTTTTTTTTTCTGCTAACCTAAACTTCCCTCAGATACTCTCTCTCCCTCACACTCAAACCTATTCCTCTCATCCTAACATAGCCCTGGGATAAGCAGCGCCGCTCTAAATTGCATAGCCATCTGATCCCTGCCCTTCACCCACTTTATCGACCTCCTTTCTTGCAAAATCGCACCCCTGCCCTCTGATTTAACTATTGTGCTCTTCTCCGGTTCTTTTGTCCTGCCTGTCCTTATCTAAACCCCCTACTTTGTTCTTTCCCAGCTCCACAAGCCCCTGATCAGGCTACCGCCACACGTTCTTGCGGCTGCGGATGGAGAAGCCAGCCCACCTAGGAGCACTTCAAATTGGGTAAGCCTGCTCTCAAACCTCGGGGAATACCTTGGAGCCTTGATTGGACAGAGACTCTCTGGGATCACCAATGGTTGGCTGCTGCTTTTACAGCTCTGCCTGTAATTGGCTGCATAGATACTCCGTTCTCTGCGGCTCTTCTCCAATCTGTTTCTTGCCCTGGGCACCTCCTCCCACTTGCTGTTTACATGCCTGATGTGAATTTTCTTCCCACACCACCCTCCCTGACCCAGGCCTCTATTAAATGCTCTTCCACTGAGAACTAGGCCAACCCTCTACCTGTCTATTGGACAAAGTAAGATCAGTCACGCCCGTCATCTAGCTCTCCTCCCAAGATAACCCTACCTTCTTAAAGAAGTTGTTACTGAACAGTCCTGTCAACCTCGTGCATGATACCAGTACTAGGAGACAATTCTCTATTAAAAATGCCACATGTCGATACTCTCCTATATAGTTGCCTCATATTAATAACTTTTGCCCCATTCAAAATTTTGGTTTCCAGTCTGCACCAAGGCCAAAATTCCTCCTTTGATGACTACGAAATGTGCCCCTTCTTAATAAACCATGGCAATACACAGTGGGGACAACTCCCTTATGGTCGTGCCCCTCCTCACTCCAGGCATTGACCAGAGAACACGTGCGAATGCCTCTGACTTTGTCGGCCATAGCAGTTATCTATGCATTATCTCCATCAAATTGTGATACTGCTCATAAAATAGCCATCACTAAACCAACTTATGCCAGACAGAGCAACAAAAGACTACTCAGCGGGCTAAGACATTACCTCAAAAAACTACTGCTACTTCTTCTACTCTACTCGGGAAACATTGAACTAAACCCAGGCCCACCTGCTCCTCTGAACACCCCTGTGGACCTCCCACAGTACAAAGGTATTAGCTTTCTTCACATTAATGTTTGCAGTTTATAGAAGAAACTCAACCTCATACAGACCTGGGTTTTCTGTATCTATCATCAGCATTTGACACTGTGGACCATGGGCTGTTACTTAGCCATCTGAAGTACATCTGTGGAATAACTGGATTTGTCCACAGGTGGTTTATATCATTCCTCACTGTAAGAACTCAGAGAGTGGTATCTGGAGTATTTTCTTCAGATCCAATGTCTGTCTTGTGGGGTTCTTCAGGGTTCGGTTTTGTCACCCATGTTGTTTGTGGTGTATATGCTACCCCTCGGAGACATTGTAAGGAGGTATGGGCTGAGGTTTCATTGTTATGCCGATGATACCCAGCTCTACCTTTCTTTTGCACCTGACCAGGTTAGTGCTCTCTCGGTTTTTAATAACTGTCTTAAAGAAATCCAGGACTGGATGGATATGAGCTGGCTGAAGTTGAACTCTGGTAAGACTGAGGTGATGGTTGTGGAACCTGGTTGCTGGACAGGAGGTTTGGTAGTGGATCCCCCTCTGGCTTGTTCTTGGGAGAGTCCCCCTCCCAACTTCTAACCAGGTGCGAAACCTGGGGGTGATTTTTGATGAAGGGCTGACCCTGCGATTGCAGGTTTTGACTGTCATCAAATCTTCCTTTTATCATCTAAGGAATACCTCCAGGATTAAGCATCTGGTTCCAGCCGTCGACCTTTTGGTTTTGGTTCACACCTTTGTGTCCCCTCGCTTAGATTACTGCAATTCCCTATACCTAGAGCTTCCAGGGGTGGAAATCCATCACCTGCAGTTGGTGCAGAAAGCAGCAGCCCGGCTATTGACGGGAGTCTCCCGGTCCTGTCATATTACACTGGTGTTGCGCAAACTGCACTGGCTGCCAGTTCAGTGGCAGATCACCTTCAAAGTTGGCTTGCTGACTTTTAAGACCCTACACAGACTGGGCCCGGACTACCTGAAAGCTGCTGGTTCCCTACTGTCCTGGGCGATTGCTTCGCTCGGCCTGTGAGGGGTTGCTAGAGATACCTAAGGCAGATCTTTTATGTTCGCGGCTCCCGCATTACGGAATTCTCTACCTAGTCGGTTACAGGAGTGCACAACTGTGGAAAGTTTTAAATCAGCCTTAAAGACTTATTTATGGCACCAGGGTTATGGAAGTGATTAGTTGATTGTACAGTATCCTGATGTCTGTTTGGTTTAAATTGTTTTATTTTGATTTGTCAGATTTTATCTTGTACGGTACCTTGGTTTTTGAAAAGCACCTTAAAAATAAAAATATTATTATTATTATTACATGCATTTTCCGATTTCTTTATGATAACGGAATCCTGGCTCATGCTCTCGACCTCAGACAAATCTATCAACATACCGGGATACAACACCTACCAATGTAATAGACCGTCTAGAGGAGGCAGGGTCATAATATGTGTTAAGAGCAAATTCGCAGTCACAGTCATTGATTGTACCTCGAAGGCTAAAGAATTTGAATGCTGGCACTAAATTTATCCCTCTCCAATGAAAAGGCACTCCTTATTGCAGCATGCTACAGACCACCTTCTGGTGGCATGGCCCTCCTACCACATCTCCAAAGCCTAATTGGCTCGGCTAACACTGAGGCCGGGATATTCAGAGCAGTTGCGCCATGCACAATAGGGATGCACCCGCACAAGCACCGGAATGTGCCAAAACGCGATATTCAGTGGCAGCAGATGAGCAGCACAAAATCCAGTGCGCAAGAGCACAATGGAAATGAATGCATGCGCAACTGCAGGGGGCGTAACCATGAATATGTGGCGCAGTGTGATATTCAACAGCAGGCGATGTGCGCAACAGAGGAGCAATCAGAAGTTGTGCAATAGCAGACTTGAGTTAAAATAAAGGGGAGCAACCGAGGGGAGGAAGCTTACACATGTGAGGAGCCATAGCGGCAGGGAGATGGGACAGAGCAGCAGGGAGTGAGGGCAACAGACAGCAGCACAGGAGTGGTCCAGAGGTGGACAGGGGTCACAGGGAGTGTGTGTGCATATGTGTGTGTGTGTGTGTGTGTGCGTGTGTTTGTCGGAGGGACTGTGCATGGGTGCCATGGAGGAGGGACAGCAGTGGGGCACAGACAGGCCACACTGTGAGTGGCACAGGTGGTGCGGTGCCAGGGGTGCACCTAGTGCAGGGCCAGCAGCACAGAGCCAGGGAGATCGGGCAGAGAGCTGCCCGGGGGGGACATCAGCCCTGGACATGGCCCGTGCAACCTTTCAGATTGAGGCGGTCATGAGGGGTGTGAGGAGGCAGGGTGCAGGGAGGCTCGGCCGTGGAAGGGCCCATCGGTGGTATGCCCAGAACAGGCTGTACTGCTACCACAGCAGCTTTGAGCTGTACAGTGACATTGAGATCATGGGCTGGTACCACCTGAACCAGGCCATTCTGAGGTGGCTGTGTGAGCTGTGCAGTGAGGAGATGCAGGAACCCACAAGATGGAGCCATGCCCTGTCGGTGAAGACAGAGGTCACAGCCGCCATGTGCCTGCTCACCACGGGCACCTTCCAGAGACCAACAGGGGACACAACAGGCATAACCCAGTCGGCCGCATCATGCATCCTCACACAATTCCTCAGCGCACTGTTGCCACATGCTGCGGAGTACATCCGTTTCCCCAGCACACAGGCAGAGCATACAGCAAACATGCAGGAGTTCCACAGGGTAGCATGGTTGCCTGGCATGCTCAGGGCCAGTGACTGCACCCATGCTGGCATCTGCACACCACCCAGCCCAGAGGAGGCAGCATACATAAACCACAAAGGATACCCAAGCGTCAACTGCCAGGTAGTGTGCGATGCCAGGGGGCACATAATCAATGTCTGTACCATGCACCCTGGGAAGCACACAATACCTTCATCTAGAACCAGTCTGCACTGTACCACAGGTTCAAGAGTAGGGACATCCCCACTAGCCATCTAGTAGGAGAGTATGTAGTGCACTCCAGATGATGGGGGTGTGTGTGGTGCAAGAGCAGGGGTGCCATGGGATGTGACCCAGAAGGCCAGGGGCACAGTGACACAGATCCCCATACTAACAATACTTCTCAACATACAGGTGACAGTGGGTACCCACTCTGGCCCTGGATGCTCACACCACACTGGTGGCCCTCGACCTCAGCACAGCAACAGTACAATGAGGCACACACCATGGCACGGAACATCATCGAGCGGGTGTTCGAGCAGCTGAAGGCTCAGTTCCGTTGCCTGGACAGGTCTGGCAGTGCCCTACAGTACAGCCCCACAAAGGCCTGTGGGCTATTCCTGGCCTGCTGTATCCTGCAGAAGATGGCCACCGACAGTGGGATAGCCATTGAAGTTGAAGAGGGGGACAGTGGTGTGGACGATGGGGATGCTGGTCCAGCTGGAGTTGGGCAGCCACTCCCTGGGTGAAGGGATCCCCAGCTGGCCCGGATGGTGCAGCAGCACCAGGACACCATCACAGAGGAGCACTATGGACCACACAGGTAGGTGAACTTGTCCATGAGCATGCTCCAGGTATCCAAGCTCAGCTGACAGACAGGTGAAGGCAGATGCCCAGCCTGAGCAGCGGCAGGGGTGTGTGAATGGGCGGGGGCTCGGACACTATGGCGGAACACAGCATGCACACACCTCCCATTCCCTGCCCACACAGCCACATGCACTCCCACCCCGTAGGTCCCCCCACACTGGACCCAACACAGCCACACCCAGATGCAGGCACTGGGCGTGTCTCAGACGCTGAGCACCATTGCACAGTGGCAGACGGCGCTATGCTGGCATCATCATGCATTTGCCACAGTGGCCAGCTGCTGGGTGAGTGTGCACAGGGCCCCTGTGTGTGTGCAGGACTGGGCACCACACTCGTGTTGCACATGGAACACCACAGTGCACACAGGGTGGCGGCAGACAGTGGCCATGGCGGGGGTAGGGTCAGTCACGCTGCACAGTAGCACTGCCACCACGGATGCATGGGCAGCCCAGCTGAGGCCTGCCAGCTGGCACAGGCTGCTCAGTGGCCTCATGGGGTTGCATAGATGTTCCCCCAGGAATGACACTGCGTGAACGTGACCGTGTCCACGCAGGTGTCTGCAGGCCACCAAACATGCCTGCACCTGGCATGCCCAGAATGCCCACATCCAAACCCAGCATTGACATGGCTGGGGTCACCAGATGCTGGGCCTGAGGGGTGGACAATGCACTACGAGGGGTATGTGGCATCTGGGCACACAATCAGTCAGCCAGTGTTGCCAGGACAGTTGTCACCACAGTGGTGTGTCTATCCGTGGCTGCAGTCACGTCCACCCTCTGCCGAGCCAACTCTGCCATGAGCTGTGCATGTTCCCTGCAGCACCATTCCTTCACCTGGTGCAGCTCCACATGGAGTGCATCCACTGCTACTGCGAGCCAGACCTGCTGATCCATAGAGGCCTGTAGCAGATGGCTGTGATCATCCAAGGGGTCATCCGCATGGGCACCATGCTGACCCTCAAGTGAGACCTGGCCCTGCGGTGCAGCACCCCACGATGGTGGGCGCTGCACGGCGGTGCCATCCTGGGGTATTACCTCATGTGGTGCACTGTTACCGCCCACCACCACCAGCACTCCTTCAACACTTTCCAGCTGCTGCCTCAGCCCCTCCAGCTGCTGTGCGCTGGGCATCACTGACGCGAATGCTTTGGCACCACCTACATCACTGCCATGTCCGCACGCCAGTGCTGCCCCACTGGGTGCTGTGGACATGACAGGCACAGTGGCCGATGGGCTGTCAACCATGCCAATGCTGCCCACACTGCCACCCTGGCAGTCATCTCTCGAGGCTACTCCCTGAGACACACCAGCATCACTGTCCAGGATGTATGTCATGTCATCATCTGTGCTGGAGTCAGCACCGATCTATGTCTCAGCACACAGGACACTGTACCTGGTGTCATGTTGGAACACAGCCAGGGCCTCATCTGCACCTGCACCACAGGCATCAGCCTAGACAGCCATGCAGGGCTGTTGGATGTTGGACCCTCAGACACCAGTGGAGGTGGATGGGAGCTCCACCTGTTCCAGGGACGCTCCCTCGGTGAGCACAGCCACCTCCACTGCTCCATGCAGATGCTCAGGAGCTGAAAGGGAACACAGTACCATTAGCGGTGCCAACTGAGCCCTGGCACCAACCCCCTGCCACCCTCACACTACCACCACCGTTCCAACCATGCAGTGATGGGCTGCCACCTGTCTGGAAGCCTCCGCCAGGTACACCCTCAATGGCACAGTGCCGCATGCTGTTGGCCACCTGCCCCTCCCGTGGCATCAGGTGTGGCACATCCTGCTGTTCCCCGCTTGTGGTGGAACGCACCGCCAGGATGGCAGCCACCTTCTCCTTGATCCGCCTCCTGTCAGTGCCAACCTTCTTCTTGCATTCCTGCACAGAATGCTGGTGGCTGCCCTACTGGTTGACTGCAAGTGCCACCTCCTCCCATGCTGTCACCCAGGCCTGTGGTGTGCCCCTCTGTTCACTGAGGAGTGGCTCCCTGTCCAGCTGGGCCTTGAATAGGGCATCCGACTCTGCCTTGGTGAAGTTCAGCCTTCACTTATGCACCCTCCCCTGCTCCTCATTCTCCTCACGTTCAGACATGTCTGTACCTGTGGAGATGGACAGGTGTTACCATGGACTGTTCAGTGCCACACCGCCCTTGCAGCCCACTGTCTCAATGGCCCAATACCATGACGCTTACCTTCATAGGCTGCAATTCCAATCCATGGCCTGTGCAATTCCATGGTGCCCTTATAGAGCAACGCATGCAAATGAGGTCATGCGCAACTGTAATGGGATGCAAATGCAGCAGGTGTGCTGCAGAATGGCTCCTGAGCTGATTTGCATATCATGGCTGAATATCGCGGGGCTGCACCTTGTGCAATGGAGTGTGCATGCTCAAGTCAGGGCGCAACACTGTGACATGCGCAGTCAGCCTCACAGCATGCATGTGTGCATCGCCGGCATGTATGCCAGTGGCGCAGCATAGGCACATTGCACAGGAGACAGCACAGCACCCGGCCACTATCGTGGCACTCATGCGCTGTACAACCTATGGGGCACATGTGCTGTAGTGCAACTAGCACAGTGCCATCATGCCCTTTTTGTTCCACTGCACCGTGGTTCCCATCATTCCTCTGCGCAGTAGGCCACTGCACAGCATTGGCGACATGCCCCTACTGTGCACCATACTAGGGGTCCCCAATAACGCAGTGGTGCTCTGTGCGTGGTCAGACCCTTGACCCTGCTGCTGAACTTTGCCCCTAGGCACCATGCAGCCACATGGCTGCTACCCTATTGCACCGTTTGGTGCCTGCGAAATTGCGAATGGCAGCACAACACCACGCTAGCTCCACATGAGGTCCACGTGCACTGCTGGCCACCATTTTGATCTCTGGTTAGCGAGGGACATGCCACACACCAGGGAATGCTGAGCCCTAATATGGGATAATCTTGAGCTCACCAACCTCGTGGCCCTTGTACAGTCACACACTGGGGCCCTGTTTGGCCAGGTGCCCCTCCAGAGGCCATGGACGGATGTGTAGCAGGAGGTTGCAGATGGCCTGGAGGAGGCAACCATCAGCCAATGCATGATAGAGCAGTATCACCACCGCTATGGTGACCTGCAGCAGTGGGACCCGGACAGGTTGAGGCATCTGCAGGCACGGGTATGGAGGGGTGCAGTGCCACTGCCAGGTAGGTGCACATTAATCTTCACCAGTCTCATCCAACAGTCCTTGGTGCACAATGGTCACCATGCCCCAAATCCGGGGGGTGGGGGTGAGTCAGTGCATGTGTTGGTGGCTGTGTACCGTGACCACCCTGCGCCACCACAACCTGGACACACTGTGCGGCATGTCACACAGGTAGGGGTTGGGGGGCCTATGGTTCAGACAGGTACTGATGTGTGTTTCTCCATGTTTCCCTCCTAGGCCCTGAAGACAGGCGGAGAGCAAGGCTGGTCAGGGGCAGGACCATGTTGGGGGGAGAGGGGCATCGGCCAGCCAACACGGGTGGTGCTGCGGGGCAGCAGTGCCAGGGTGACCAGGATGCAAGTGAGTACAATTTTCCCCTATACATATGTGCATGGTGGCTTGCAGGGGTGGGGGTGTGACATGGCTCCTCTGCACATGGCCCCTCCAGCAGTGCACTGCCTGTGGTGTCCTCTGCACTGTCCTTTGGCCTTGCACATGTGGGCGGGTGTCGTGGGTGGGCTCTGCGAGAACTCGGTGCCTTGCTGTGCCACTGCCATCACACTGCATTGCCATGACACCGGACAGCCAGGGCAGCGGTGTGCAGTGCATGGGCGGTGAAGGTGTACATCAGCTTGCATGGCTGTGGTTACACGAGTTGACAGCTCATGTGGGTGCACCCACTGTGGGTGGTTGCATGCCATCCCAGGGTTGCAGTCACTGAAGCACGCCGTGCACGTTAGGTGGGCTGCGTTATCCTGGCCAGGCACTCATACTGTTTCCACTCCCTGGTCCTAGGTGGCCAGCAATGGGAGGTGGTGGAGAGGACCCTCCAGGAGATCCTGCAGGTGGCAAGGGCCATGTTCGGTCTACTGCAGCGCGACGACCAGAGGTCCGGGAGGAGGCATCACAGGCACCAGAGGGCGTTGGCGGAGGACCGGGGCCAACATTAGGGCCTGATGGCACGCAACTTTGACCCTCCCCACCTGGACTGTTCCCCACACACCCTTGAACCCTACCATTGCCTTTCCCCACGTCCACTGCCCCTTTCCCTATCCCCCTTGTAGCATCCTATCCATACCTCTCCCCTGATGTACATAGTTGTAAATAGTGTTTGTTCCCTCATTGTTCTAGTGTTAATACATACATTTCTATTTACATCCGTGTCTGTCTCTGATTTGCAGCTGGCGCATGGATACTTGCTGCAGAGGTTCTTGGCTGCTGTGTGTTGAGGCTGGGGTGGGCATGGGTGTGCCTGGTAGTGCTCCTGCACAGGTCTGGGTGGGGGCCATGGACTACCTATACAAGGCATGTGTGGTGTGCCCTGTGCACTGCTCACCTGTGTGATGCTGGCTGTGGTGCATGTGGCATTTCCTGGGCACCCCCTGTTTGTGTGGCCATTGCCTGTGCGGCTGTGGCCATTGCCACTGCCCCACCTGCATACGCCACTGGGGTCCACGCGGTTGTGTGACTACCACCACCACATGCTCACCTGCTAGTGTGCTTTTGGGGGCAGGCCATACCTTTCACTTTGCAGACACGGCACCTTTGCAACTGGCACACCGACCCCATGCCTATCAGCCTGCCGACCCTGTTGCCACTGTAGGCAGTGCCACTGGATGCCCCCTTCATTCTGTCCATGTGGACTGGTGTGGTGCCTGTGGGCTGGTGGCTGTCACATGGGAACCCGCTGCATGCACGTGGTGGACAGGTGGCTGTGGGATGACCCAGGCACATGCGCCTACCATCAGTGTGTGTGGGCTCATGCGGTGCCTGCTACATGGTGGGCTCAATGGCTGCCTGCTGGTGGGTGGCCTGCAGGTTACATGACACCATGCATTCACACTGGCAGTGCCTATTGCACAGCTTTGATGGGATGCCTGCTGGAGTACTCATGGGACCTGGTTGGAGGGGGGCATTGGGTGTGCCCTGTGTTGCTTCCTGGTTGGCGCATGCCTGCATGCCCTACGGGAGGGTGCTGTGTTGTCTGGTGGGATCAGTGCTGTGGCAGGGGTTGGTACATGGGTGTGGACCCTTGCTCTGCTCCTGTTTTGGGGGGCCTTCTGACATCTGGTGACATCCATGGCGGACCTGGTCACATGTGGGTCCCTTCGGGTACTAGTGCTGGGATGCCCACCTTGCTGTGTCTCCATTGGGGACATGGTGGAGGGCCTTGTGTGGGTTGTGGTTGTGTTGGTGGATGGTCCCACTGCCTGCATTGGGTGGTCACAGTGGTAATGTGGTGGGTGTTCAATGCGCTCTGGGGCGAATGTTTGCATGGGCATGGGGTGGCAGACTGCCTTCATTGCCATGCACTGTTTGGTCATGCATCTGGGCTAGGTGTCTCAGTCACACTGGCTGTGCTGCTCCTGGAGTCCTGGGTCCACCTCTAGGGGCCTTGCCCTGGTCAAGTGTTGGGGGGGCTGGGGCTGTCTGTCCTAGTGCATGATCCAATGCACCTTGTGCTTCCCTGGTTGCTGCTCAGCTGATTTCTGGCTTTGTCCCTTCGCATCCTTAGGGGCATTATTGTGCATCATCCCTGCCCTGTTGCACATTCCTCATTGTGCTATGGTGCATCTGGGCGATATTCAGTCACATTGTGCAGGGGCACCTTGTCCTACGCACGGATTTGAATATCGCATCCGTTGCACCATGGCGTACTGGATTTGCACCTGCTTCTCTATTGCGCATCATTCTGGCGCAGTCTGAATATCCCGGCCAGAGTGCATTCTACTGGGGGATCTCAATCAAATCTGGAATGATGACAGCTCCAAGAAGCTGAAGGATCTCTGTGATGCAGTTGGACTGGTACAAATGACACCTGCAATCACCAGACCTAACAGAAAAAATCCAGAGTGTAGCTCCCTTCTGGACCTCATGTTAGTAAACAAGCCTCATAACATTTCGCATACCAGAGTGTTCTTCAATTACATAAATGACCACTGTGCTACTGCCTGCATCAGACACTCTCCCCAAATAAAACCGGCCGCCAAATTCAAATTGAAAAGATGCCTGAAAAAGTACTGCCAGAACGTGTTCCTGAAAGACCTAAACAACATCAGATGGCAGGATTTCTACCTAGCCCCTTCCCTTAGCGAGGCATTTTAATATCTTTCATAGCCTCTTAATGGGACTAATAGACAAACATGCCCCACTAAGGCTGATTAGATCTAAAAAAAAGACCTCCCAGCTGGTTCTCTCCTATCCTGAAGAAAGCGCTTAAGGACAGAGATTACTGATGGAAAAGAGCAAGGAAATCTTACCTGGAGGCAGATTGGTTAGCATTTCGCACCTCTAGAAATGCCTGCACCAAACTAATTAGGTCTGAAAAAGATAGATATTTCCAAGCAGAACTAGAAGCCAACAAAAAACAACTCTGCCAAATTTTTGAACATCCTCAAAGAGGTTGAAGGTCATTCTACTGATGCATCCCTCCCAGCCAAAATTGTGTCAGCTGGAACTACTTACATGGACAGAGCTGCTATATTAGAGCGGCTCAACAAACACTTTGCCACTGCAGGGCTAGCCTTTGACACCTCGCCTATCAACAAACAAACAAAACAGCCAAATATAGCACAGTATCTGCCCTTGCAAAAGTAACCACAGATTGGCAAATTGCCCTGGATTCTAAGAAGCATGTGTTTGCCCTTTTTCTTGATCTTAGTAAGGCTTTCGATACTGTGGATCACAACATCATGTTTACAGCACTGAGCAATATCGGTCTCGATAGTTCTGCAATCAAATGGTTCACCAACTACCTCACCAACAGGTTACAACAAGTCAAAGCTGCAGGTGATCTGTCTCCAAAAAAAATCTCTTTTACAAGGTGTCCCCCAAGGCTCCATACTGGGCCCAATGCTTTTTGCAATCTATATCAATAACCTGGACACACATCTGTGCACAGCTAATGTACACTTATTTGCAGATGATACTGTACTCTGCACCATAAATTCATCCTTGGACTTGACCCATGAGAACTTACAGAAAGACTTCATTACTCTCCAATATAACCTCATCAAACACAAGCTCCTTCTCAATGCCAAAAAGACCAAAGCCATGATTCTCTCACCAAAGGCTGCCTTCGGACCAATACATATGTCCCAGATTCTAACGCTTTTAGATGAACCCCATGAAATAGTTGAAACTTTTAAAATACCTAGGGTTCTGGCTGGATAATAAGCTTAACTTTCTGTGCCACCTGAATGAAGTCTCGAAGAAACTAAAGCAGTGGTTAGGCTTATTCTATCATATTAAACGTCTGCTTACTTTAGAAGCTACAAAGAGACAATCCACATTCCTACCCATGCTGAATTATGCTGACTTTCTCTATAATCATTGTCCCTCAACGATGCTCAACAAACTCGACACTCTTTACCACCGGGCCTTAAGATTTATCCTTAACCTACCCCTTCGTACTCATCACTGCCTACTGTACCAGGAGTGAGGATGGTCCTCACTTTCAGCTAGGAGGAAAAGAAATGCTCTCCTCTTGCTCTTTAGAGCGCTGTCTGATAATCTTCTTGCATACATTTTGAGCTTCTTTGAACGGGCCAAGGGATCTTATGGCCTGAGATCCTGCTCCATACTTTGTCTCCAGATTCCTAAGACGAAAATAACCTATGGCTCAGCCGCAAACAATTTTTCACTCCCAACACTTTAGAACACCATGCAAAGCTCATAAAAGCTTTCCTCACTTCCAGGTCTATTCATATTCAAAACTCTGTTAGCCGAATATCTGAAGGAAACATGCAGTTGTTTTAGGTGACTCTGAGCCCTTAGCCTCTGGTTCCTCCCACAAATCCTACGTTCAGAATCTCGCTCACCTCACTTCCCTAGTAAGGGATACCCAGCACTTACTAGCCTATTCCCTCTAATCCTGGCCCTCTTCATCCTATCCCCTCCCACTAACACACCCTCATTCCCATCTTTCCCTCTCCATATTTATTACCAAGAAGGTGGAGAAAGCCTAGGACTGTCATCTCTTCTCTCCTCTCCCCTGTGAACTTTTTATGAATTGTAACTGCATGCACCTATGTCAGACCCGTATGTATAGGCTTATATTGACCTTCACTTGTACAATGTTTTTGCATTGTTAATTACTGCATCTGTAACTATGTATTGTATTCTATTACTGTCCAGGACCACTTTGAAAATGAGCTTGCTCAATGGTGTTTATGCCTGGTTAAATAAATAAAGATAAAGTTGAAGTTGAAGATGAAGAGTGAACTGACTTAGGGAGCTCATCCCATGCAGGGGATAGAGCCCCCAAATTCAGTCTAGGTGGGGAGGATTGTGATGCTTGGCCAGCTGATTATGATTGTTGTATGATATTTGTAATATAAAAACATAGTAGGTGATTGTCTCACATAAAACAGCCTGTGCTTATGGGAGCCCCCCTTCCAGGTTTCAGTGAAGCTACAGTGACAAGTGATCTGAAACCAGGAGGTAATTAAAAGACCAGCGAGACTTAATTAAGGGTCTCCTGTGTTTCTTTCTTAATTAGAACTGATCCAGCTGCCAGGATATAGGGCTCATAAAGTTTTATGATTCCTATAGGAAGAACATTTTATACCAACCTAGTGCTAAAGTTATAAAACCCTTTGATATGCCATGGGAATAGGAACTATACAAGCGCAAATGTTTAATTAAGGAGTAATATTTAGGAAGTGGAGTTTTTGCTGATGTCACATTATTTAATACATCTCCTGACAGGAAATCGTTGTTTGTCTTTTTTTTATATTCTAAAAGGAGGAGCTAGATGAGTCACAGAAAAGGTGTGGAGAGACACAGTTTAAACTATACTGTGTCTGAACTGTTTAGTTATAGTCTATCTTGGGACTCTAGAAAGACACACAGCTTTGATTATTTATTTATTTATTTATTTATTGAATTTTGTTGACCCGGTAAGCCCACTGGGCCTTGAAGTCCCTTTTTCAGGGGCGATCGGGGGGAGGGGGGATAAGATGGTAACCAACCATTGAATCAGATTAAGCTGTTGGTCGTATTTTTAGTGAATGGGGGAAATTTGGCTAGGACACCAGGGAAATTCCCCTACTCTTGCTGCAGAGGGTGCTGTAGCACTGCAGGAGAGTCAGCTGAGTTCAGTATGGACAGAGTGTTGGTGGAGGAAGGAGGTGCAGTGGAGGAGAAGGAGGAGGCTTTGCTTGCGTCTTCTGTTCTGGATATAGATGGCTTGATTCAGGGGGCTG
The DNA here is from genome assembly GCA_016271365.2 of Neoceratodus forsteri. Lineage (NCBI taxonomy): Eukaryota > Metazoa > Chordata > Ceratodontiformes > Ceratodontidae > Neoceratodus > Neoceratodus forsteri. Next base: position 336,956,569 of record CM028137.1, on the reverse strand, counting down.
ATGTCAACTCAGAGAAGCTCTCTCAGTATGAAGTGGATAATTCAGCTACAGACCATGATTTGGCAGAAGTGGAGTTACAGCAGGATTTGGCCCAGAAAAAAATTCTGAGTAGCCAGTTGTGGCTGGAAGAGCAGAAAAAGAAATGAAAATGCTAGTCTGTTAGCCCTCTATCTGGTTGCAGCAAGCGTTTGCCAATGGAAGTGGCTTTAGTGCAGTCTCTTCCCCTTTCTGTGAACATACTACCAGTTGTTGAGCACGATCAGGTGGCTGACGTCATTTTGGAGATGCCACTCCCAGATACAGAATGGACCCCAGGGTTTGCTTTACAGCAAGCCGGATGGCTCCATTCGAGTGATCATTGGATCCCGGACCTGTGGCTCCCATTACCGGGTTCACCAAAGAATATTGCAGACATTTCCCGGAGGCCTTTACAGGTACCTGAAGAGGTTCCTACAGAGTTGTCAGTGGTGACTGGAGAAACCGTACAGTCTATTTTCTCGTCAGAGAAGCTGCAGTGTCAGGTATTTCCCTCGGGGCCTGTTATTGCTGGGATGCAGGAGGGTGAGTTATCGCATTTGATAAAGACTAGTGATTGTGGGCCTTTGGGACCTACTTTAGCTACAGCTGGTATGGCATCTTCAAACTTTCCTTTATGGGTGGATGATAGTGGGCAGGCTGGGGAGCAGTCTGAACCTCTGCCTACTCTGTCTTTTGCTAGCCTATTTTGTAAGCCGGCTGTTGCTGCAAAATGTCACTTTCTGGTTTGCCTTCACTATAAAGGGAAGGTCCCCATGGTCCCTGACAGAATTTGGGTTGGTAAAACCTTAATTAAGGAATCAATGGGCTTTACACCGGCTGAGGTCTATGCTTTCATCCATGCCCCTGGGGATCAAATGTATGATTTAAGTTTCTGCACTTTGCAATCCCTGGATAAATTTTGGAGACTGTAGTATTCCCCAAAAGATTCAGAATATTGAATAGATTCTCTGTCAATTCCCATAACTAAGCCAACAATCAAGACAGTTATGATTCTATTTTGTAATGAAGGGGTCTGTGTCAATGACATCATGTTTTGGCATGAAAAAAATGTACAGTTATGGAACATCCTAAGCCCATTATGGATGAGAATGGATTTTGGAATGGAGGTTGACTATTTAGGGTTCAATTATGTCAAACGGAGGATGGCATTATGCATCTCCCTAGGGGGGGATGTGATCGAGGGTCCTGTTTTATGCAGGGCAGCCAAAGAGCTGCTATAGATGTGGGGCTTTGGACCACCTAAATGTTGATTATGAGCACACTAGATGCTTTAATTGTGGTCTTTTGGGGCATAGTGCTCCACAATGTAATGCTCGTCCATTCTGCAATTTATGTGGGGTAGAAGATCATTAATTTCAGGATTGTCCGTGGCCGGCTTATAATTCTGAAGGAGAGTCTGATCATGATAATTTTTTGTCTAAAGTTAAACAGCATTTTGGCAAATCCACAGAGTATTTTCAAGAAGGATCTCCTCCCTCGAGGGGTAGGGGCCGGAGCCGAGGAGCTAGATCAAGTGATAGGTGCAGGCCCCAGCATACTAAGCCATGACTTGCAGTGTCAGAAATTGGAGCTGTTAATTCCTTTGGCCCCTCTTTGGGTAAGCCCCAGCCACAGCTACCACCTAGAGAGGAGGAAGTTGTGACCCCTTTTGTTACCCCACAGGGTTCCCGTCTGAGAATGGTGACTCTGTCTTCCTTTTAACAGAGTCAGAATATGACTGTTTCTGTGGCGCCAGTTGTTGGCCTTCCAGAAACAGATAATTTGGGTTTAGAAACTTCTTCCGTCTCCCTCCTTGACTCTGGATTGGAGAAACCAGATCGGGTGACGGCTTTATATCTCCTTCCAAATCTCAGACTGTGAAACCGAAAGAGGGAGATATTTTGCTTTCCCACTGCCACTGTCAAATAAATTTTCAGCTTTTGCCTCATGGGGTGAACAGGTGGATATAGTGTTTCCTATGGAGGGCCTGGATCCCCATCTTCCCCCCCACTAGAGCATATGCCACCTGTGGTGAAACAACCTCCTCAGTCTAAAATCCCACAGAAACAAATGTCGAGATCTAGTGGCAAATTGGTTACTCATCCTCCCCGATTCTATCTGTATAACAATTGCTACTTTGGATGTGAATAGATGTTTCTTCATTGAAAAAGTGCATAGCTACTTGTGGGATATTACAACAGCTGCATTATGATGTATTTTTTTTACAAGACACTAGATTACGGTCACTTGGGGATGTTGTGAAGATCTCTAAGGATTGGAAGTGGGGTCCGTCTGTTTGGTCACTGAGATTGGATGCCTGTATTGGAGTGGGTTTTTGTTTTACTATGCCTGGTGTCTGGCTCCATTGTTTAGTGGATGTAGAACCAGGAAGGGCATTATTAGTGGATGTGGAGATTCATACTGTGCAATATCAGCTTATTAACATGTATGGGTTTCAATCTAAAGCTTCTCACAATTATCTGCTAAGAAAGATACAACCTTACTTACATACTAGTAGGCCTATATTTTTTGTGGGGGATTTTAATATAAATATTTCTAAGGATGCCTCTTCGGATAAGCTATATTGTGATAAGGCATTTTTGCGCACTATCATAAGTCAGGCTGGTCTGAAGAGGGTTAACGAAGGTAGGAATAAGCCAGTTCAGCCTACTTATTATAGGGGATGACTTTTCTCCTGCATTGATATGATTTTTATTAAGCAATCTTTACCTGATTATCATATGTATGTAGTGCCTGTTGAGTCTTCAGATCATATTTTACTGGGGGTTTCAATAGAATCTCCGCCTTGAAGGCAGGTGGGTCCAGGTTATTGTCAATTAAATTCTTCCCTTTTGACTGTCCCAGATGTGGTGTTGGTTTGAAAAATGTGATCCAGGGTAGACTTTCCACTGGGTTCCTATATGACGATATGGGCCAGTGATGAGAGGATTTTAAGTTATGTTTGAAGGACTATTTTCAGGAAGCAGGGAGGCACAGATGAGTAACAGCTTACTCTAAATATATGACCTTGAGGGAACAATTGGGGAAGTTATTAACTACACATCATCTAGGTCGGGATGATGTTTCAGTAAAGACTCAGACTACTAGGAATGCTATGGTTCACTATCAATATGATTGATTACTTTCTTTGAAACAGGAACAGGCTTTTGCTACACAAGGTAAGGTAGAACAGGGTAATCCCTTTATAGATTGTTTTCATAGGAGAGAAAAATGGACAATGAATGGTTTAATTACACTGTTGGGGGAGACTGTGACTGATAAATTTTGGTATTATGTCTGTCTTGGAAGAATATGTACAGACGGTTTTTGGAACTACGGTTCCAGATTTGGGTTTCAACCTTCAAATTTTGGATTTGGCCTCACTTCCACAATTGTCCTTAGAGTTGATTGTTTGTTTTGCCATTTTCCCACCAGGAACTGGATAGAGTTATGAAGTCATTGAAGGGGAATATTGCACCAGGGTCTGATGGACTTCCTAGGGAATTGTACACATTGTCGTGGTTGTTTGTTCCCCAGAAACTGCTGGCGAATTATAATTTTTTTTCTATTAGATCATTTTTTGCCATCCTATGTGTATGAGGGACTCATTATTTTTCTATTTAAATCCGGGGTCTGAGAAGATATTTATAATTGGAGACTAATTATGTTATTAAATGTTGATTTTAAAATTTTTGCCAAACTATTAAGTAATAGACTTGCATCGGGTTATGGAGGACCTTATTATCCCTACCCAGTTCTGCTCAGTTCCTGGGTGTAGGTTAATGGAAGCTCTCCAATTGTTGAGGGAAATTATGGAAAGTTCTAATTCACTAACAGGGGGCGTGTGTAAAGGGTATGTGATAAGTTTAGACCAGGCAAAGGCTTTTGATGGTGTCTCCCATTCTTTTCTTTGGGACTGCCTGGCAGCATATGGCATTCTGGATATGTTTATTCAGGGAATACAATTGTGCAGGGTATAACATTCTGGTTCAGAGGGGTGTCAGAGAGGGCTGTCCTTTAAGCCTGTTCTTGTATGTGTTTATGTTGGACCCTTTGTTGCGCTAGATACAGATTTCTCCCAAAATTTATGGTTTAGCCCAGGATAGGGTACCTAAACATAAAGTTTTGGCTTATGTAGACGATGTCTGTCTTTTGGTCCATGATGAGGTTTCTGCTCATCTGGCCTGTAATTTGCTACAGAAGGTAGGCAAAATTATGGGGACCAGATTGGATATGGTGAAATCTAATTGTTTAAATGAAGCAATACTATTTCGTATATTCTGTTTTCAGTTTTTGAATACAATACTCCCCTACTTCTTTAGTAAGGTGAGGGTCAGGGGTTTGTTTTATATCATTTTTTAAGTATAGGATTGTACGTATGATGTTATGATTTCTCCTTATTCATAGTTTTTCTTATGATTTTGTATGATGTCAATACTGTTTTGTTTATATGTTCTTTTAAGTTATGAATAAAAGTTCCCTTCTCTTTTAGTGTGTGTGTGTGTGTGTGTGTGGGTGGGGGTGGGGTTATTATCAGTATTTTACATATTGATTTAATTTTATTTTGTACTGTTGATTGTAATGTAGAGATTTGTCTTATTGAAATATCTATTATGTTTTTATGATTTGTATGTTAATTTTGTGTGATGTGGGCACTATTTTGTATTTATTTTTCTCATTGAAGCTATAAAATAAAAAAAAATTCTCTACTCTTTTGTAGGGGGTGCTGTCTCACAGGACTTTGGAGGAGCTCAGTGGTGAGCTGGATCAGCCAGCATGTGGATGTGTGGAGGCGTCCCCTGAAAGCGTGTTCAATACTGTAGGAGGGGACCAGCAGGATTTTTGGATGGAAACTATATGCTCTGTAGATATGGATCCAGAAGTTGCGCTGCAACGGGAGTTGCACAAAAGGATTTGGATGGCAAATCAAGAGTACAAGGAGGCCTCGGGCAAAACTGCAAAAGGAATGTAAGAGAAAATGCCGGGGGGATGAATCTCCTTCTCCGGAATCCTCTTTGGCGAAAGTGTTTTTTACTAAGGTTGTGAATGACTAAGGTTGTGAATGACACAGTGAGGCAATCTGCCACTGTAGCATCCATGGATGTGTGAGTTTTGCAACATTCACCAGGGGATGCAGGATGGTCAGTGGATGATGCGTTATCGAGCACAGGCTGGACCAAGAACTCAGATGGCACTTGGGCCGTAGATGCTGAATTCGAGGATCCCCTAAGTCTGCCACTGCAGTGCCACATGGCCACAGGGCAGGACTTTTCTTCAGTGCTGCTGGAGATATCTACATCATCTCGGACGAGTTTGTACACTAAGGGAAATGGACCTGATTTACCAGGTATCTTCTCAACCCTTCCTTATGTAGATACAAACACTGACAGTATTGACTTGGTAGTTCAAGACAAGATGATCCCTAGACCACATGATAATACTGTTATGGGGTGCTGGTCTGAGCAGGTTCATTGTGAAGTCCCTCCTGACCCACAGGCTGGGAAAAAGACATATGTGGCTTTGTTTCAAAAACCTGTGGAATAGGCAAAACACCGTAATGCCATCTGCCTCAGATATTTGGAAGGAATGCCAGAGCTGCCAGACAGATTTTTTGTTGGCTGGGTCTTGTTGAAACAACCTTTGGGTTTTTCCCCCCTCTGAGGTTTATGCCCTGATTCATGCTCCTGGAGAGCATGCTTTTGACATATGCTTCAGGACTCAGGGAGTTCTGGAAAGGTTCTGGTCAAAATATGTGTGTTTAAAGACTAATCCACTCTGGGCTCCTTTTCAGGTTATTCCTCTTACAAAGCAGTCATTTCGTATTGTTACTGTTTTATTTAGGAATGAAGGGATGAATATAACAGATATTTTACGATGGATGGAGAAAACAATGTGATGTCCAGGATTCCCCAGAACCAATTTTAGATTCAGAGGACTTCTGGAATGAGGGATGGAGAATAAAGATTAAATTGTTTCAAGAAGATAGAGAATTTCTGCATTTGCCAAATTGCTTTTTCATCAGCAGGGATAAGGGGTTTATTTTTTACCCTGGGCAAGTGACACGATGCTGTAAGTGTGGTTCCCCCAAACACATTAGTATGTCTTGTGACAAAGTGGTTTGCTTTAGATGTGGGGAAATGGGACATTCTGGGTCAGTCTGTGAGAACATGCTCCTGTATAATTTCTGTGATGAACCAGGTCATACTTTCACTGAATGCCCTCTAGCATCACACAATACTGATGATGCGGATTTTGCTGGCCAAGACTTTCATATCAATATGGCTTAGTTGGGGAGGCCTTTGTCAGACCCTAGGCCCCCAAGATCACATAGGCCAGCTTCCCCTGTTCCTGAGTTAACTGCCACATCACCCATTCCAGTAGTGGTTCTGGAACAATCCACAATGGTATCTTCTGTGGTTCTGGATACTCCAGAACCTACTGAGGTACTCCCCTTTCTTGTTGCTATGCTTCCTGATGGGAATATGGCCCCTCTACCCCCCCTTTGGATCCCCCTTGTTAAGAGTATTCCACCTATTATCCCCTCCTCCTGCTACTAATGAAGGTTTACTTGTGACTCCTAGTGTCCCAACAAGCAATCTGTTTGCAGGCCTGCCAGTGGACAAAAGTATGGATGAAAGGGATTCCGATACTGCTTCTAGGTCCTCCTCCCAAATTGCACATGTTTCCAAGGGAGAGCAAGTGGTAAAGCAGGAACGATCACAAAAAATTAAAAAAAAGGATAGTGGGTCCTAGGCCTGGGCTCAGAAAAAGTGCTAGAAAAAAACAGTCTGACCTTTGATTGATCTGATAATACCTCCACTTTCTGGGTATGATCTCACTGTAGCTACGTTGAATGCGAATAGCATTCGTTCTGGTAAAAGGAGATTAGCTACGTTTGATTATTTTTCTAAGAAGGACATTGATTTGGTCTTTTTCCAAGATACCCGACTCAATACCATGGAAGATTTTGAGGCTGCCTCTGCTGCATTGCTTCAGGGCCCATGTTTTTGGTCTGGAGAGGGCACGGTGACATGTTCTGGAGTGGGCATTTGTTTTTGTATTTCAGACTTTCAGGCTCTGAAAAGTGCTGCTATTCTTAAAACTGTGTAAATATAACATTGTACTGCATTTTTTACTGTGTTGCTGTGTACTTTGCGTTACTCGCTAAATGTGAGCGTCAGCAGCCCTGTTTCCAAGCTAACAGGGTAAACAGGAAGAGGAGCTGGTCCCTCGTGGGCTAACTCGACAAATTCTGCACATAAACTTTTAGACCAACAGTATCTGGGCTAACTAAGGACTACAAATCAATTTTGCACTCTGTTTTTAATTGTACAGTGATTTTAATCACTTTGTTGGTCCTGTGCACTCCGTGACCCCTGGAAGCACTTCTGGGGTCATTTGGGATATATAAACACAGCCCAGCGGTGAACAGGGTGAGCCTGAGCAGGGTGAGCGCGTGCCAGCATGCACAAAGACACGCGCGTCTGCATGTGTTAGGCCTGTTTGGAGGGTTTGAAGGGACTTCAATGAAAAACATCAGTGAAACTAACATCTGAGGGAAGGTAGTTCACACTGACAATAATATTCCGTCTACTACTAGGTGTTGGACCTTTTGTAGATAGAATTAAGCCTTAGGCAGTAAACTACAATAACTTTATAGTCTCAGGCTATGACTAAGGGACATTATAATATAAAATGGCTAATGTCATAACAGTGCAAGAAGATGAAAATCTTATACAATGCACTAACTGCTTAATGTACCTATTAACAAAACAAACCCCAATAGAATTTTTCAAATGTGCAAAATGTATCCATAACGATGACTTAATAAGTCAACTAAATTCCTTCATGGACAGATTATTACAACTGGAATCTAGCCAAAGAAACATGGCACATAGACTTGGCACAAAACTTGATACTGGGCATAAAGAGAGCATCCCTACCCCTTCTTTGATGATGCCCACACTTAATTTAGTTAATACTTCTACAATCCTTGAACATCCTGTCCCTTGTTCAAATGGGCTAGAAGAGCTAGAACTAAACAATAAGAAAAATAACAAAAGAACTAGAGAGGAGGAGGTTACACCTGAAGGGGACGAAGAGTGGTATAATATCCAATACACTAAACCTGCGAAAAAAGGAAGACATGCAACAACATTTGATATCCCACTAACAAATAGATATTCTATACTCGAAAGACTAGAAACCAATCCTGAAAATACCCAAACACATACTCCATCAGTACAAGGGACCTCTGAACTCCTTACCATAACAGACACTAATATCAATAATAGATCTATTATCCAAACTAATGGGGAAAGTCATAATTGCAGCAACCTTGTCAACATGGAACCTGACAATATTACTCAGTTGAACCACAGGAATCTCTTGGTAATAGGGGACTCTATGATCAAAAGATTAGACAGGAACATATGCAATCTGAACAAATCACATAGGACCCTATCGGCTTTCAGTGGGGCAAAAATTGCTGACTTAACAAATATGTGCAAAGCAATGGTTAACGGACTAGGTCACAACCCCCTTGTTCTTACACATGTGGGAACTAACAACATGTTAAAAGACTCCCTTGACGAAATAAAACAAGACATGGTGGTCTTAACTAACAGGATGACCATTCTTGGCTGTGAAATCATAATTTCTGAAGTCCTGCCCATACCAAAAGCCTCCCCCCAAATCAACCAAAAAATCTATAAAATTAACAATTGGCTGAGAACATGGACTCTTAAGCAAGAGATCCATTGTTTGACTCACTGGGAAGATTTTTATCTAAAAGATTAGTTCTTTTCCTACGACGGACTACATTTCAACAAAAAAGGAAGTGACTTACTTAGCCATCATTTTACTTGCTCACTGGATAAATATTTAAACTAGATCGAGGGGGATCCCTTAATAAGAATGAGAATCATGAAATACAGCCTAGAATTATAACTACAGATCCCTCAAATAATATAGGAACAACTAATAACCTTATTCACCTACAACAACAAAAAAGTGACATAAAAGTATTATTATCAAACGTTAGAAGTCTGTTAAATAAAATTGATGAATTGTGATAAATAATGCATAAAGAAAATATTTCTGCCCGTGGGGTCACTGAAACATGGTTCCATGATGACAGTTGGAATAAAGATATACCAGGATTTAACAAAATAATTAAAAACAGGAAGGATAAACAAGGAGGAGGAATTGCATTATACATCTCTGAAGAGTACTAATTCTACTGTTATCAAAACAATATGCAAACAGACTATGAAAGTGAAATAATATGGACAGAGATTAACTTACCATCCCTAAAAGTGGGCATTGGATTGGCCTACAGATCTCTTAACTTAAATAAAGACCAGAACATTGAATTCCTAAACCTGATTAACAGTTTCGAGCAAAAAACAAATTACATCTTAATGGGTGACTTTAACCTCCACAACATTGGCTGGAAAAAACATACTTGGAAGGGAAATGTTGAGAAAGATTTCCTTGATATAACAGTTAATCAAAACTTAGATTTAATTATACAGGACAGTACTAGAAACAATAATATCATTGACATTGTATTAACTAACATGGGGACTTTAGTAAATAATATCAGAATACTAGAACCACTGGGAAACAGCGATCACAATATGATTCTGTTTCACATACAGTCTAGAGTTATAGACAAAAGGGAACATTTTAACTAAAGATTTTTCTAGAGCTGATTATACAAAAATCAAACAATACTTGAACATATGGGACTGGAACTCTGAATGGATAGGGCTTAATGTACATCAAGCTTGGAATAGCTTTTTAACCAAACTCAATTACTGTATAGATAACTGGGTTCCAGATAGAAAAAAGTACAACAAGGGATACAGAAATCCTGCTAGGTGGAACAATAAATTAAGAAATTGATTGTTAAAAAACGAAAAACTTATAAGAAATACAAAGCTCAACCATTAATAGAAAAATGAAAACAGTACAAAAACTATGGTAATAAAGTTAAACTAGAAATTAGGAATGCAAAAAAGAATATGGAAAATAAACTAGCTACCGATACACTGGATAACAAGAAAAAATTCTATAATTACATTGGCTCATTGAGAGGATCCAAAGCAACCATAAGCCCTTTACTAACAAACTCAGGAACAATAAGTAATGAAATACAAATAGCAGAGGAATTTAAAAAGTACTTTCATAAGATTTTCTCTAATAAGGAACAATTTAATAATAATTTAAACATAAACCATAATCATACAACTGTTGGACCTATTACAGTAGATGAAACTACAAAAGAATTACAGAAATTAAAAGTCACCTCATCAGCTGGACCAGACGGGATACACCCTTCCTTTTTAAAAGAAACCTCCTCTTGTTTATCTGGCCCACTGTGTAAATTATTTAATCTATCACTTGAGGCTGGCGAAAGTGTACTAGCCTAGAAAGAAGCAGTGGTTAAACCAATATACAAAAGTGGAGATAAATCTGAAGTTTCTAATTATCGGCCTATAAGCCTGACTTATATTATGGGGAAAATCTTTGAAAGACTAATCCTGCATAGACTTGAAGAACACATTAATCACCATAACTTATATGATATAACACAGCATGGTTTCAGAAAGGGGAGGTCATGTTTAACAAACCAATTAAACTTCTTTGAAAATGTGAGTGCTGCATTAGACAAGGGACTTCCGGTGGATGTTCTATTCCTGTACCTAGCTAAGACGTTCGACAGAGTCTCACATAGAATTCTTCTGGAGCAACTGGCTAAACAAAAATTCTCATGTATCTTAATCAACTGGATCAATTCATGGTTATGCAATTGTAAACAACGTACATCAGTTAAGAGAGCCTTGTCCTCATGGGCCAAAGTTACAAGCGGAGTTCTACAGGGTTCTGTGCTGGGCCCTGTTCTCTTCAATATTCTAATAACATCAATGCAGATATCTGATAACATATGGATATCAAAATATGCCGATGATTGCAAAATTGGAAGCATTGTTAATACTCTTGAAGCAACAGACACTCTGCAAAAAGAATTAGAGGCACTAGAAATTTGGGCAAGAAATAATAAAATGAAGTATAATGAGCAGAAGTGCAAAGTAATGCATTTGGGTCACAATAATCTGAAAAAAGAGTACTTACTAAACAATGTAACACTTCAAATAACAGAAAATGAAAAAGATCTTGGGATAAACATAGATAGTAAGTTAACTATTGAAAACAATACAATACTTAAAGTAAAGAAATGTCAACGAATTATGGGTTGCATATGGAAAAATATTAAAAGCAGACAACCACAGGTTATCATTCCACTATATACTAGTCTAGTGAGATCCCACTTGGATTATTGTGCCCCATTCTGTGCACCTACCACAACTTATGGAAAGAAACAAATTGAGGGAGTCCAAAGGAAAATTACCAAAAAAATTAAAGGTATGTTTGATAAACCCTATGGCGAAAGATTGAAAATACTTGGCCTGTATTCAATCCACTACAGACATCTTCGAGGAGATCTATGTATGATCTTTAAGGCCCTTAATGAACCAGGATTAATAGAAACCTTAGGTACTGAAAGAAAATTGTGTGCATCACATACAAGATCACACAATATGAAATTAAAAGGAGTAAACTGTCGAACAAAAAAAAAGACTTCAATGGTTCACCCAGAGAATAGTTAATTTGTATAATACACTACCAGTCTCAATAGTTGAGAGTAAAACTATGGATATTTTTAAGAGTACATTAGACAAACACATGGGTAACACTAACTTTGATTATATAGATAATTAAAACCACCTCCGAGTGGCAAGTTCAGTAATAGGCTCTGCCTCCTGAACTTGTAAACAACTATGAAACTATGAAATGTGATTGAAACAGAAGTGGGTAGATGCTTATAGCTAGATGTCTCGATACATGATTCAGACTTCAGATTAATTAATGTGTACAATCCTCAATTGAAAACAGAGAATTGAGTTGTCATCGAAAATACAGACCTACCTTTTCACTAGGTGGAATATCCTGTTTGGAGGGGATCTGAATATTATTAGAATGACCCTAGTTAGAGGGGCACAGAGTTCTAAATTATATTGTGATTCCAATTTTTTAAATGAGATGCCTCAGTTGACGGGGTTAATAGATGTTTTTGATACTGCAGGGAAAGGGAGGGCATATACCTATTTTTCTGGGACTAGGCAGTCTAGGATAGATTATTGGTTTGTTTCTCCCAACTTGCAATATAACACCACACTCTTACTGCCAGTGTCTACTTCTGATCATCTGCTGTTACAAGTTACCTTTTCCAATTACCCGGCTACCTCTAAAGGCACTGGGTATTGGAAACTTAATATTTCTTTGTTGGAGATTCGAGTAGTAAAAGAAGGTTTTCTTTCCCTACTTCAGGCAAAAAAATTGGTGTATTTTTTATACAATGGTGGGAGAAGACTAAGTTGGATATTAAATAATATTTTCAGACTATAAGGAAGTTGTTGGGAAGGAACAAATGATCCTCTTACCAGACTCTTAGAGACAAATTCTCTATGGCACACTCTAACTTAAATAAGGGAGAGTTTGTTAACCCTGTTGAGATTCGAGGTATAAAACAGCAACTAACAAGGGTTCATTATGAGAGACGACTGGCTTTAGAACTAGAACAGAGATTTGGTGGTTCAAGGCAGACACGAAGCTATTAATCCCTTAGAAAGCTGTGCACAAAGACAAAAATAAAGGATAAGAGAGTATTGATCACTTCCTCTAGTGATGAGGTGATGTCCCAAAAGACTATTTTAATAACTTTAATAATAATAACTTTATTTAGCACCTTTCAGAAACCAAGGCGCTGTACAAATAGATCATAAAATCAAAATATACAAATAAAATCGACAATACAAAGCAGCTTCAATCAGTAAAAGCCTTGTTCCATAAAAAAAGTCTTAAAATCCCGCTTAAAGGCTTCCACGGTCACGCATTCTCTAAGCCGGTGAGGCAGAGAGTTCCAGAGGGTAGGGGCCACGAAACCAAAGGCCCCTAGCCCCAGAGGACTTCAATATGAACCTCGAACCTCTAGCAACCCCTCGCTGCTGAACGGAGCTGTCGCAAGGGGCGTGGTGACCAGAAGCTCTTTCAAGTAATCAGGCCATGTCCGTGCAGGGCTTTGAAGGTCAAAAGACCTACTTTAAAGGTGATCTGCCACTGTATAGGCAGCCAGTGCAGATCGCGCAGCACAGGGGTAATATGTGTCCTTCTAGTCACCCCCATCATTAACCTTGCAGCAGCATTCTGCACTAGCTGCAAGCAGCGGATATCAACCCCAGGAAGCCCCAAGTAAAGGGAGTTGCAGTAGTCAAGGTGAGATGTCACGAAGGCATGGACCAACACGGGTAAATTGCTGGACGGAACAAGGTGTTTCACCCTGGCAATATTCCTAAGATGGTAAAATGCGGGCTTAACGACTGCTGACACCTGATGACGAAGGGTCAGCCCGTCGTCAAGTACCACACCCAGGTTACGCACCCGTTCAGAGGAAAGGATCAGATCCCCCCCAGCACTACGCCAGAGGGCTGACCAGACCCCAACCCACCTGTCCCATGCCCCGGATCCACAACCAAAACCTCAGTCTTACCGGCATTCAACTTTAACCAGTTCGCATTCATCCAGTCCTGGATTTCAGCGAGGCAGCTATTAAATACTGAGAGAGCACTAACCTGGTTGGGGGCAAAAGACAGATACAGCTGGGTATCATTGGCATAGCATTGAAACCTCAGCCCATACCTTCTTACAATGTCTCTGAGGGGCAGCATATACACTGCAAACAACATGGGGGAAAACACCGAACCCTGGGGAACACCACAATGCAGAGGGAAAGGAATTTTGAATGAAATGGATAAATATTTAGCTCACCTGTTCAAGGCGGACCAGACGCTTTCTGCAGACAAAATGGATGCCTGGTTGGCCTCTTGTCATTTGCCCCAGATTCTGGTGCACTTAGTTTCTACACTCTCACAACCCCTGACTGTTTTTGAATTGGAATCAGTGATTAAAGCTTTGCCAAGAGGGAAGTTGCCTGGGAATGATGGCCTTCCAAATAAGATTTATTCTTTTATCTTTGATACTATAAGGCTTGTTTTACTCCAGATGTAACTCATCAGTTTAGAACAAATGAGTTTTTACAGTAGTTTTAATCAGGGTCTAGTGATTTTTCTCTATAAGCCTGGGGATAAAACAGATTTGCGGAACTGGAGGCCCATCGCACTTTTGAATTCGGATAGTAAAATTTTGACCAAATTATTAAGTAACTGAATTTCCATTGTTTTTAATTCCATTATACATGCTTCACAATTTTGTTCGGTGCCTGGTAGGACAATTACAGATGCTCTGATCCTACAATGAGAAATTTTTAATAGAAGTAGATTGTGGGGAGGTTATGGACTGTTTGCTCATCCTTGATCAACTAAAGGCATTTGACAGGGTTTCTCACCTTTATTTATGGAAATGTATGCTTTCCTTTGATTTTCCCAATTCCTTTTTATCATGGATCAAAGGGATTTATGCACTGGCTGAGGTAGCTCCTTATGTTAATGGGTGGATTGGTACATTTTGTAGACACACTAGGGGTGTGCATCAGGGCTGTTCCCTCAGTCCTTTATTGTACATTTTAGCTTTAGAACCCCTTTTGATGAAATTGAATTCAACTGACTCCATTCGAGGGCTTTCCTTTAATAGTACTTCTGAAGTTCACATGGTTGCATACGCTGATGATCTTTGTCTCCTTTTAGCAGATATTCTGTCTAGTGAAGCTGCTGAAGCAGTGATTATGGCTTTTATGGAAGGTACAGGAGCTCAAATCAACAGACAAATAAATGTCTCTATCTTGGAAGTGGTAATTGTACCTATGGTACGGTCATGGGTATTCCAGTAGTGTTCTCCGCATTTAAAATTTTGGGTATTTACTTTGGTATTGATAAAGCTGAATAATTTAATTGGGAAATGCTTATTAAGTAAGCACTGACCAGGGTACATCTCTGGAATAAATGGAGGATGTCAAAGTTGAAGGGGGTTTTTATGAGTAAGACATTTTTAATTGGGTTCTTTTTGCATTTAGCTGCTATTTATTCTTTGCCTAAGCATTTAGAGACTTCTTTGCTTAGTGTATTTTTTCAGGATGTATGGTGTAGTCGCTTGAACCCCATAAAAAGAGGAATATTGTATCTCCCTAAAGCACAGGGTGGTTTGTGTATGGTGAATCCTATTGTTTTCTTTTTTCCATCATTTTATATGTCAATATTCGGCCTCTATTATGTAATTTCCCTCATTTATGGTCTCCTTGGGTATCCGATGTTATCTCCATGAGGCTGGATGATTGAAGCTGAGACACGCCTATTGCAAGACAAAAACATATATAGGGTCTTCCCAATTATTTTTACTACTGTTTTGGGAAATAAAAATTATGGAAAGTGACAAAATCCACAATTGTGCATACTAAATGGAAAGATTTTTATGCCACCCTCCAATCTTCTTATTTTTTCCAATTAAGCAGACCACAAGGGGAATTATCGAATATTAGGGTCATATTAAGTTACTCCACAATGCCCCCTTGTATGTGGGATGTGACATGGTTGAGGGTTTATGGTCAGATTAACGTTAAGGGTTACCTTAGGCACAAAAGTATCACAGAACGGGATTGTCCCCGAACTATGTGTCAAGAGCCAGTTGAATCTATGGATCATTTGTTTTTTAATGTCCCTACGTGGCTCAATTTTGGGAGAGTTTATCTCACCGTTGGGCTTCCTAACCTTTTATTAATTTAAGCCCAGAAAATGTGTTGCTGGGTATAGTCTCTAGAGCTGGGAGCCACTATGATGTTAGTCTTTTTCATGGTATTTTGGGATGCATTAAGTATCATGTTTGGCAGGCCATATGTAAATGGTCTGTACAACAATGTTTTATTACCCTAGAGCAATTATTTGGATGATCAGAGAGGCTGTTTTATGCATTCAAAAAGCAGACCATGCCATGTTTCCTTCTCACATTTATGGGAAAAAATGGAAACTTTTGACTTGGCTAGATACAGCATGAACAGCCTGGATATTTTCTGGGTTCATACTCATTCACATATCTGGAATGTGTAGTAGGTATGGGCTGCATGCCCATTGGCTCATGCTGTGAACCAATGGGCGTGCAGCCCTACTAAGGTGTCAGTCGGCGGGTGGCGGGGTGGCAGGTGGGTGGGGTGCTGCCGCCCACTGGCTGACCGATGGGGGAGCAGGGCAGTGGGGGTCAGTGGCTGGGTTGGGAAGGGGGGTATCCTAGACCACCAGGGTAATAGGACATTTTCTGTTGTACTGATGCCCGCGATCGGGCAGAGTGTGGTCCACTGGACCAACAGGGATGTTGGCCGGGGAGGGTTCTCTTTCTTAAAACAGATACCCGCAATCAGGCGGAAATGGTCCACTGGACCACCAGGGATATAGGATGGGGGTGGGTTCTCTGTATTAAAACAGATGTCCACGATCGGGCACATAGCAGTCCACTGGACCACCAGGGATATAGGATGGGGGGGTTTTCTCTATTAAAACAGATGCCCACGATCGGGCACATAGCAGTCCACTGGACCACCAGGGATATAGGATGGGGGGGGTTCTCTCTATTAAAACAGATGCCCGCGATCGGGCACATAGCAATCCACTGGACCACTAGGGATATTGGATGGAGGGGTTTATTTAAACAGATGCCCATGATGGGGCATGGTGGGGCACCGCCAGGTGTGGCAGGAACATGGGTGGCCACCCACAGGTGGCAGCTGCCATGTTGCGCCCTGCAGTGTGGCAGCTCACATGTGGGGGGCCATCAATTGTTCCTTTTTTTTGGCTTAACTTTGTGCAGGCACAAGTAGGGGTTGTGCTTGCATGGCTCTGCACATCCTGGGTTGAATATTGGGCTGTGCAGGTTATGCATGGGCACACCCCCCCTACCTGTGCCTGTATACATTACTGATGTGCTCCAGCGCATCGGGATTTGTGCAGTGCACTTTTTCCTTTTGAATATCACGCCGGGGCACATTAGTGGGTTGTGCATGGCGCAACACTGTTGCGCCATGCTCAACCCTTTTGAATATCTGGGCCCCTATGTAAAACATGGAATAACAGCAGATCATTCTGGAAAAACATTCATGACATCACTGGGAAAGACCCCAAGTCAACACCCAACATGATAAACATAGAAGGAACCCCATCAATGGACCCAAAAGTCATTGCTGACATGTTCAACAAGGCATTCTCAGATTGATACTGTTAAACATACACTACTTATTGACCAGCTTACCTGCATTGGCCTCTCCTCAGACACCACCAAGTGGTTCTCCAGCTATTTAATCAATCGCTCCCAACATGTAAAAATTGGAGAGGTCATCTCTGATAGTAGAACAGTACAATCTGGAGTCCCTCAAGGATCCATCCTGGGACTGCTATTACTTAACATCTTTCTGAATGAGCTACCAAAGTCCTGTCATGGTAACATCCTACCATATGCAGATGATGCTGTAATATATGCTAGTAACCCACATCCAAAACACCTTCAGGACCAGCTACAGCAAGGCTTCGCATCTACCGAAAAATGGTTCACTGACCAAAAGCTAATACCGAACTACAAAAAAACGAAAGCCATGCTGTTCTCCAGCATCCACAGCAAACATAAGTCCTTCCCCCTTATAATCAATAACGATGTGGGATAACCCCTGGTACAAGAACAACATTTTAAATATCTGGGTATAACCATTGACTCCACGCTGTCCTACACCCAGCACAAAGATTCAACTGTGAAAGCAATAAACAGGCAAATAGGCATGCTTTACAGGCATAGACACAACCTGACCCCTGAAGTGCTGAATCTAGCCTAGACATACTTAGTTCTGTTATCCCACTCACTGACTATGGCATTGTCATCTATGGATCTGCCTCAGACACAGCCTTTCAGCGTATCACAATTGCTCTAAATAAAGCTTGCCACCTTCTAACCGGGGTAGAATGCTGAACTCACACATGTGACCTATATATCCAGCCAACTGACTCCAATTCAACAATAGACTCAGATATCAAACATGCCTGCTCGCCAAAAAAGTCAGCCTAGGTATGATGCCTCCTGGTGTTCAATCCCTTCTGGAGCCATTGTTAAATCCTTGCACTACCAGAAGTTCTGGCAGTCAAATTTTCAGAACTATTAGATGCTGTACCTTGCTTGGACATCGTGCTTTTGCCTATAGAGCTCCCTTCTGGATAAATGCACTGCAATCAGAAATTTCCAATGCACCAAAGTTGGGCTCCTTTAAGCTCTTACTTCGGCAGCATTTAGTCGCTGAGGCTACCTGTGACTGCTACCACTAGGGACTATCAAAGTCTACCGCACCTGCTCCTTATGGGTATCCCCTCTGACCCCCACTTACTCTAATTACTACCCTCACTTGCATTTATTTTACACTTACCTCTTGGGCCCTCCTGCCCCCAACCTATCTTCTCCTCCCCCTATCCCCCACCCTCCTACCACCCCACTCCACCCCTCCTCCGTCTCTTCCCTCATGGCCTTCTGCCTGTTTCACTCTGTTTTTAGTAACCTAGTAACAATTAGACTCAGGCATACATTGTACAATGCCTCTGCTGTATGTAAGACATACTTCTGATCACTATTAGTGTCATTATCACTTTATTTTATCTATAGTAATCTCCTGAATCTTCATCTTATAGAAACATAGAAACAGAGACTTTGACAGCAGGTAAGGACCACTTGGCCCACCTATTCTGCCCATTTCCCTACCTACAGGATAAGCTGCAGATCCTATTTAACCAACAGCCTATTTAGGATCTGTAGCTTATCCCTTCTGTTTTCACATAAGTGTATTTAGGCCTGGTGACACTGGCAATATAACTATTATGAATGTTGACCTGACTATGTTATCATTCTGACGTGGAACCTATATAAAGAGTGTCTCCTCTAAGGTTTTGAATCCAGGATGTTAATAAATAAACAAGATGTTAATAAATACAAATAAAAAATGGGTCAGAGGTCCAGCATGTGTCAGTCTGCTGTGAAGGCAGGGAGGCCAAAAACCTTGTAGACCCAAAACACCGGCACAGACAGAGACACAGGAAAAATGGTGGTAAAATTTGTGCCATGCACTAGTCTGTCAGAGGAATTCAAGCTTATCCCCTTCTCATAGAAACAAAGTGGGACAAAGTAATCAGGCACAGAGCCACAATGGGCTGCTTAATTAATGTGGTCAAGAATATTTGTTTCTCTCCTCTCAAATGCCTTCCTGGTGGGACCCCGGTCCTTGTTAGCAACCAAAGAGGAACATCAGCAGCATGCATGGACAAGATAGGGGAAGATCAGCAGTTTAGATGATGGGGGAAAACCAGATAAAAGAGGGGACAAAAGGGGTCAGAGACCACATGGAGAAAGATTCAAAAATGGGAAGATGGGGGGCTACCAGAGAGGAAAGTTTCTGAATCTGGGTGGGCTGGGGATGTTTTTTGTAAGAAGCACATGGCATGTTTTTTAAAAGGCAGGAATGGCACAAGGAAGGAAGGGTATCATTCCATGAGGGATGACCCCATCTCCCTTGGAACACTTCTTCTTCTTTAGCTGGGTGGATCAATAACAGCTGAGGGGAGGCTAATATACCGCTAGACCATTATCCTTGTTATACAACTCTGAAACTGAAGACAGACTAGCTGTGAGTGCAAGTACTGATTCCACAGAGAAGGAGGGGTAAAAGGAGAACCCATACAGGTAAATTATCCTCCAGTTCTAGAGGCTGTACTTCACAAAGAACATAGACAGGGTGGTGGCCATGGGTGCCAGAATGAAACCATAGGGCTGGGAGGGGCCTCAGCCTCTCTCCCACTAGTATACAGTTGTGCCCTAAGCTTTTAAAACATTAACTGCAAATTTAAAAGCCAGTCCCCCGATATATGCTCTAGATGCCCTTTCAAACTTGAGCTCCTCCACACTTATCGCAATGTTCCAACACCCTTGGTGAAGGCAGTCCAGTGGAGGGCAATTAAAATGGTGCTGGAGTTGCACAAGAAGCCCTGTGAGCTGTGAGGAGACACTGAAGGATCTCAACATGCACAGCCTAGAAGAGAGGAGCACAAGAGGTGATATGGCAGAGACCTAGAAATACCGCAGCACTGGTGTTCCACTATATGGAACAAAGGTCAGTACCAAAGTGAACAACGGACACAATTATGTCTCGTGTACAAAATCTTTTATTTGTGTATCAAAAAGTAATTAAAAAGCATGGCTAGCTCAACCACATATACAGCAAAAAGGCTACGGTCATAAGGGCTCTCCCTGCATAGCAACCAAACAGTAATACTGGCATGCTCACTTCATGAGAAGCAGCTTGCTCATTCTACGTAGCCACTGCATGCTAAAAAATAAAATCCAGACAAATAGCTACAGATCTGTGGTTTGACTTCAAACTGCCTTCCTCACTTCATAAGTGTTGCAAATTCCTAGTAGTTAGAGAAAAATCAAGGGCTATTCAAAAGCTGTTGTTAGCCACCAATAACCGGTGGTCGCAGTAGGTGCCGTCTCTTCTGGGTGGAGGAATCACACACTTACATTTTGACTACACAACATCCTCAAAGCATGAGTACCTCACAGGTGTGAACAGGGTGCAGGAGGGGAGTCTCTTTTAAATGAGGAGTACCAGGACCAGGGGGCATGTGATGAAGCTGGAGGGGGGAAGTTTAAGAGAATAATTCTTCACCGAAAGGGTAGTAGACACATGAAACATTCTGCCAGCAGAAGCAGTGGAGTTGAAAACATTGGGGGGTTTCAAGTATAAGTGGGATAGTCATAGGGGTGTATTATACACCAAGTATGGAGGAGGGAGGGTTGCTGGAGACCAGTTAGGGTCTGAGGAGACAGATGACGCAAAGAACATCTAGACAAACTGGGTAGGCCAAGTGATCCTTTTCTGCTGATAAATTCTATGTTCCTATACAGTTTTTCATTGTTACAGTTTTGAAGTGGTTTACACAATGTTTACAAACAACAAGAAAGATGGACCACTAGACAGAATCTGTGCTGTAATCCAAAAAGGAGAGGACCATACACGATAACAGGGAAAAAGGAGAGGCTAAAGATACAATTTATGGATAAAGAAAAAGGGGCTGTGGATCTGCTGCTCTTGTCAGGTCTCACTAGGAGGGGCTAATAGGGAGCAAAACAAATATATGTAAACAGAGCGAGGGGCTTAGACCTAGGAAATCACAAATAGGTTCCACAAATAGTCTACAGTGTAAACGTTTTAAAATCCCCAGTTAAGTGAGCAAAAACATTAGCAGAATTCAGCAAACTGCTTTGGGAAATAATACTGTTATATGAAAACATTTACCCAAATCAGAGCATGACAAATTGAAGAGAGGATGGGTCGAACAGGTCGGGGGGGGGGGGCGGTTCTCTGTAACGAGGTACATAGAAAGGCCAGAGCAGTAGTACCAACAAGCATTTGTCAATGCAGAATGTTGCTTGCTTCTATGTGCTGTTTAGGTATTTGGAAGTGATTGGAGTGCAAATATTGAAAATTTGCGAACTTACTAGCGTGCGTAGGAACTGTGTAATGCATGCTCATAAAACAGTCATTTTTAGGAATTTTTTCACCAAATTTTCAACATAGCCATTTTAAGACCTCTGCTCATCAACAGTGTCACTGTGATTTTGTTAATGTGTCCCATACATTGAGTTTGAGCACCAACTGCACCATTGTGCGCTACATGGGCGGAAACATGTTTTGGGCAGGATGTGAAAAATGACAGCTGTACTGCTCATAAGGAGGTGTGGTAAAATGGCAATGTTGAAAATCTGGAGTGGAAATATTGAAAATTCGCAAACCTACGCGTGTGCGTGGGAACTGTGCAACTAATACTCGTAAAACAGTCATTTTTAGGAATTCTTTCACCAACTTTTAAAAATTCCCACTTTAAGATCTCTGCTCATGAACAGTGACACTGTGATTTTCTTAATGTGTCCCATACACTGAGTTCGCACACCAACTGCGCCATTGTGCGCTACATGGGTGGAAACATGTTTTGGGCAGGATGTGAAAAATGACAGCTGTACTGCTCATGAGAAGGTGTGGTAAAATGGCAATGTTGAAAATCTGAAGTGAAAATATTGAAAATTCGCAAACTACTAGCGTGCGTAGGAACAGTGCATCGCACACTCGTAAAACAGTCATTTTTAGGAATTTTTTCACCAAATTTTCAACACAGGCATTTTAAGATCTCTGCTCATGATCAGTGTCACTGTGATTTTCTTAATGTGTCCCATACATTGAGTTCGCACACCGACTGCGCCATTCTGTGCTACATGGGCGGAAACACATTTTGGGTGAGATGTGAAAAATGACAGCTGTACTACTCATAAGAAGGTGTGGTAAAATGGCAATGTTGAAAATCTGGAGTGAAAATATTGAAATTTCGCGAACTTACGAGCCTGCGTAGGAACTGCACAACACACGCTCGTAAAACAGTCATTTTTTGGAATTTTGGCACCAAATTTTCAACATGGGGTTTTTGAGATCCCTTCTCATGAATGATGTCACTGTCATGGTGGTATTCTGGCCCGAAGGGTGATTTCGCAATCACTGCACAGTCACTGCGAAATCACGCTGAACCAGGCTACCGCCATGACAATGACATCATTCATGAGAAGGTCCAAAACCCCATGTTGAAAATTTGCAAAATTCCAAAATACCTGAGATATGCAACAAAGTTGAAACCCCTCATAACTCATTATCAGCTTACCGGCATTTCTCAGTTTGTGGTCGGCTTTGAAGAGTGCAGGCGTGTTCCTGGTCCATCGAAGATCATCGGCGAGGTCAGAGAGGTAAGTATGGGGTGGGGGTGGGGAGGCTGGGTGCGCGGTGGGTGGGTGTGGGTTGTGGGGAGTTGGGAGAGCGCGCTGGGACACGTTTCGTTTTCAGGTTTAAAAAAAAAAAACGGCGATGGGACCCTTTGCCATGCTGGGTGAGCTCCCAGCAGCATGTACGAGACGCCATGCTCAGCCGACGGGGATTGGGCACCCTGTCGGCAGATCCCGCTTGCCACACTGGGGTGGGCTCCCAGCGTGGCAACTACTACTAGGGGAGGATGCAGCTCAGCCGATGGGGATTGGGCACCCGTCCGGCTATACAGTGCGTATTGACGCCGCGCCTGCGTCATGGGGGCAGCTACACTTCTTATCGGTGTTCACTGAAGCGTAGCTCCCTTTCAACTGTAGGCCACTGCATTTTGGAGCATGTCATAGACAGCTCCAAAATGCATTGGCTTACAGGGGCCGCGCCTGCCAGCACACTGACTGAATTGGAGGAGGAGGTGACACACCTTCCGAATCTCCGATGTTGGCACTATGTTTCTTGCACATGCGTGCAAGCAACATAAAAAGGAAGGCAATACCATTCCAGGCTAGGAGTGTCTTCTTAGATAAGCAGGGCAGATATATGGTAATAGAGGGGGCTCGATAAAGAGAGTAACTAGTGAAGGACTGACTTCCGAAACACATCAGGCAGGCAAAAGCCTTCATCTGCAATAACCATGTCCATTATAAAAATGTGATGGATTGTCATAAATAAATGAAAATAAATGTATAA
This sequence comes from Neoceratodus forsteri, assembly GCA_016271365.2. Classification (NCBI taxonomy): domain Eukaryota; kingdom Metazoa; phylum Chordata; order Ceratodontiformes; family Ceratodontidae; genus Neoceratodus; species Neoceratodus forsteri. Next base: position 336,932,907 of record CM028137.1, on the reverse strand, counting down.
CGAAGCCTGAAAGCTTAAAGACTGGTGTCCATTCTTCAGAAAAGGTGGGGAGTGCCCAACTTTGATAACTGTATTCTGAATTTTTGTCTGGAGCACCTCCAACTCAGTGGGAACTCCTTGGTGTTGAGTCCCGGTAGATACACTTGACCTTGATTTTCAGAAAGCCTTTGATAGGGTACCCCATAACATGTCAATGGAAAAACTTCAAACTTTTAAATATTAACAGTAAAATGGTAAGGTGGAGAGCAAACTGGTTGGGAACTAGAACCCAGAAAGTAAGAATAAAGGGAATATTATCAGAATCTGGGAGTGGCATCAGTGGGGTACCCCAGAGATCAGTGTTGGGTCCAGTCTCATTCACTCTATACATAAACTATATCAATACAGGGACTGATAGCTGGTTGGTTAAATTTGCTGATGAGATCAAACTGGGTGAGCCTGCCAATACAATAGCAAATGTAACCAAATTTGAAAAAGATTTGGAGAGCATTGAGCAGTGGACCATTAAGAATGGTATGAAATTCAGTTCTGACAAGTGCGTTGTAATGCATCTAGGGGCAGGAAATAATAAATACAACTACAAATTAAATGGTAATGCTCTACAAACATCAGAGCACAAGAAAGACCTGGGAATATTAGTAAACAAGGACCTTAAGTTTGGCAACTAAAATTCAATGCCGGCAACCCGAATTTGGGAACGTGCTTGGGTCTCTGTGGGTCAGCCGGGGAGAGAGGAGGGCCAGGAGAGGACTGAATGGCTGTCAGGCAGCTCTCCTCTCCTCTCCCATACTGGGGAGGTTAGCCTTCCCAGCCCTTGACTGCCACTGGGTGGAGGCCCGATGGTAGTGTCAAGCAAATGAGGGACAGGTGCTAGGCCGGGTGGGTGGAGTGGGGTCTTTACCAGTTCTGGCATTCATATGCACCTCCACATGCATGCATGACCATATCTGCCCAGACCCCAGGGTCATAAGGGGTGAAAACTGTGAAAAACACTATGTTCCCCCATTGCCTATGTGATGGACCCCCAATGGCAGGAGAAGGTGGCAATGGGCAGGCACTCAGTTATATGAGAACATTTTTTTTTTTTTATAAATTTCTGTGTCAATTTAAATTTTTTAAAATAGATTTTAAAAAGTAATTTCCTCTGTCATCTGCTATATATAGTGACTTCTTTCATGTACAATATTGCTATAATGGCCACTAGGTGGCAGCATAGCACTAGAATAACCTTTAGCAAGTCTGTGATAGAAGACTTGGGACAGCAAAACAGAGTTTGTTTCAGAGAATAGGATTTGTTTTTTAACTCATTGGTACTGAGATGCCATTTAGAGTTAAGGTTAAGCAATGCAATCATTTGACTTCGAAAAGTGCTACTGGAGTCATCAATGTTGTGCACTGTTGTTTTAGCAGGTCGTTTTTTTTTTTTGCTCTTTCTGTGTTTATCCACACTGGGATAAGTTTGCGCTTTGTTTGTGCATTATTAAAATGGCCAAAGTGCAACAAATAAAAGTGCGCACAATGGCAATGCCCTGTTTAAAAAAAAATTCTTGATTGCATACTTTTGTGGTCCGTGTTTATCAGTAGCGCTTGTGTTTGCAAAGAGGAGGTGGGGGGACCAGCAAGCGGTGGCTATAGTCAGTAAGAGGAGACAGAGGATAATATTGTCAAATTACAGTCCTAAAAGGAAAGAAGATAAACCAAAAGAAAACAACATGGTCCAGTGTGCAATTTCAAGCTTACTTATGATAAGTAGTACACGTGGGGGTGGTGCTGAGGGGCTGGGAGGTTTAAAAGAAGAAAAGTATGTTGTTTTTGAATCAAGGCAGGTTGAATAGGGAAGTTTTTATTATACTAAGATAGCTCTTAGAATGGGGAGATTATCAGGATGTATGGTGTGGGTTTTTTACTGCTACGTAGATGACACCCAGATCTACCTGTCATGCACACTTCACAGGGTCAACGTGGAAGCTGTGTTAGATGAGCATCTGGCTGAAATCCAAGACTGAGGCCAGCCTGGTGGTGCTGATGGTTGAGGCACTGAATGCCACACCTCATGCCACTCCGGCAACCCAGGTTCGGGAATGAGCCTCGGTCGTCGGGGGTCAGTCGGTGGGGGAGGGAGGGAGTTGGATGGAACAGCTGAAAGGCAGCTCTCCTTTCCTGGGGTGGTACTGTGTCACTCCCACAGTCCAACTGCCCCCAGGTGGAGGCCTGAGGATAGTGTAGGCAAGCAGGCGACACAAATAGGGAGGACGCTTCGGTACCACGGCGAGCACGTGCCTCCTCACGCATACACACAGCTGAGGCATGGAAGGGAGAAAATCAGAAAAAAAAATGGAACTGGAAGGCTCCAAGAAGCCCCTGGCCATGATCCTGGTGATAGGGTCGCAGGTCCAGGAACAGATGTGAGCCCTCAATGTGGGGGGCTGAGCCCTCCTGCCAGCTCCCTGGTGGATAAAAATCTGAATGAAACAAAAAACAAAGAAACCCAAGACAGAATGGCCTGAAGACAGAGGTGTTACTGGTGAAACGAGGCTGGGTGGGGCAGCAATGAAAGTGATAGTGCCCTGTTGCCACTGTTAAATGGCACTACACTATGAGCTGCAGATAAGGTAAGAAGTATAGGTGTCATTGTGGATAGTCAATTAACTCTGCAAGATCAAGTGTGATCTGTTGTCTGCAGTGGCTTTTACCACCTGTGTAATATCACCCAAATTTTTACCTATCTGGTGCCCTCTGACAAGGAAACTTCAGTACAAGCATTTTTCATCCCCAACTGGATTATCGCATGCTCTCTATCTAGGGCTATCTGCGGGGCTGGTGCATTGCTTGCAGCTCATGCAGAACACAGCAGCCAGGCTGATTGCAGGGACCTCATGCTCTGGGCATATCATGCCAGTCTTACAGGAACTGCACTGACTGTCAGTGAGATGGCACATCAGCTTCAATATAAGTTTGTTAATCTACAGTGAGCTGCAGGATTTGGGCTCTGGCTACCTGAAAGACCTACTGAACAAAGTTTTATTTATTTGTTTGTTTACCGGGTAGGTGCCTGATCCAAGGACCATTTTCAGGCCGCCCAGCAGAACAATACTAATTACAAGACATCACAATGCAGCAAGGCACAAGGCACTTTGGTGGCTTACAGGCAAAGAAATGGATACATATTTCAAGCACATTGACAAGGACAAACAAATAGGGCATGATGGCCTGAGGAGTGAAATAGGGTGCATATTAATTACTGTGGCGAAGGAAAAGCAAGTGCAAGGCATAACAGCCGGAGGAGTAAAAATGAGACGTATTGCAATACATTAACAAAGGACAAGTGAATTGTGTAAGGACAACAGCCAGAGGAATAAAGCAGTGACATGTCAAGCCCCATAAAATCATCATTAAGGTAATGGAAACTACCAAGTAGGGGAGTGCTATCCAGTACGCGGATGATGCGGTCATTTACAGAGCTTCCCCTAATTTACCAGAGTTGGAGACAGCCCTCCAAGAAGACATCCATCAGATGGAGGACTGGCTCACTCTGAACAAAATGGTTTTAAACACCAACAAAACGAAGGTAATGCTCTTTGGCCCTAGATCCCTGGGAACTGAGAGGTCACATCTCCTACAACTCCAGTCCAGGGGGGGTGTAAAACTTGAAGTGGTCACCTCCACCAAATACCTTGGCCTTACCCTGGACCAAGGCTTCACACTAAAATCAATGAGACCAAATCATCAAAGCCATCCATGGGAAACTTGGAATCCTCTATAGACTAAAGGACCAGATTATCCCGGAAGCTAGGGTAGCCATTGCCACTAGCGTACTCCTCCCAAAGCTCACATACTCGGCCCCGATTCTCCAGGGTGTGGCCGTGACCAAGTTAGGAAGGCTGCAGACCTTGTATAACAAGATAGTCCGCTTTGCCACCATGTCACACCCGAGGACTCACCACTGCGAGGCCCAATCTAGGCTCAGGTGGCCGTCTCTGGAAGCTCGCCTCTCCTACCCAACCCTCTGCCTTACATTCAAGCTACTGGGTCCCACACCTCCCCCCAGCCTGAATGGTCTAGTCAGGGTGAAACCCAACCCACGGTGCCTGCACTCATCAGGCCAAACTCTCCTCGTGGTTCCCAAGACTAGGACTAAAGCCGGGTCCAGGTCCTTTGCGTACGCCGCCCCTTCCATCTGGAACAACCTCCCCTTGGAGGTACGGGAGGCCGAGTCCGTCACCAGCTTCCGGACAAAGCTTAAGGGACACCTGCTCAACAGGAGCACATGTCTTTGCCACAGGACCTGACCACGTACAGCCACCCTGGTAGCTCAATAGACCCTGCCACACTTAGCCATCCTGGCAGCATAACGGACCTCCCCCTAAAGATGGGGTGCACTTATGTCCCAACTTATCCCCCTTCCAATTTGCCCACAAAGAAGCTAACCCTAGGTCTTTAGCTACTGCTCGCCTTACCAGAACACTTTTAATATAATCACTAACTTGTGATGTATAATGGCCTCATTATGTGTAACCTCTATGTCCTTACAGCCTGCATGTCTTCCACTACCTGCCGCCTGTAAGCCTATGTATTCTTACTGTTAAAAACTTTACAATCACCTGACTGTACTGATCTGTTACCTGTAAGTTGTTGTTTCACCTGGGTCGCCCCTGAAAAAGGGACCTCTGGGGCCCAGCGGGCCTACCCGGTCATCAAAATTCAATAAATAAATAATAAATAAATAATTTAACCCAGGGAGCAGGAGCATTTGAAGGTCGCTATTAGGTGCGCTTTGTAGAGAGATTTGAATTGACAGTGGGAGTTAATGGATTGCAGGGAAGCCAGAAGGCTTTTCCACAGGTAAGGATCTGCAGAGGAGTAGGCATTTTAGCCCTTACAAGTGGAGACCTGGGGGCATTCCAACAGTGAGCTAGAGCAGTGGCGGAGATCATGAAGGCATGTTTTGGGATGGAGGAAAGAGGACAGAGGGGATCCAACTTTATTCCAGGTGGCTTTATCAATAGAACAGCCTAGCAAGTAGTTGCAGCGGGCCTGAGGGGGAAGCCATCCAAGTGTCTTGCAGAGGGAGCAGTTACAGGTAATGGAGGGTGCTAGAAGGGCTAATCTGCAGATATTATTGAAAGCAGAGTTTAGTCTAGAAAGTCCCGAGGAAGAGGTAAGTGTGTAGATAGTAGAGCCATAGTCCAGTTGTGGGAGGAGAGTGCTGTGGGCAATGGCAAGCCGGGCCTTGGGAGTGAGGTATTTGATTATCTGGTATGCAGCCCCTAATCTTTGACTGATGCATCGGGTTGTGACCTCGATTTGGTCAGTGAAGGTCAGCGTCGGGTCAAGCATAATGACAAAGTACTTAAAAGAGGTAATGGTCTCTAGGGGTGTACCATCAAGGGACAGGACCTTCAGGGAACTGTTTGTGTCTGCTAGTTTGGATAGTCAAGGTTTAGAGCCGAATACCATAACTTTGGTCTTTTTGGCATTGAGAATTAGCCTGTTTTTCAGGAACCACTGGTAGGTGATACAGTAATTCTCTGAAAGTGTAGTGGAGAGGCTAGCCAGTGACTGGACACTGTGGAGGAGGCACCACCAAGGCAGATTGTTTACGTGCAGTTGGAAAGGTAATCTTGGAAGCAGGCAATTTATTTATTTATTTATTCATTTGTTGACCAGGTTGGTGCACTGATCCAAGGACCATTTTTAGGCATTACCCGGGCCACAGAGATGTCCAAATAAAGGCATATAATACATCAGGGAACAAATACATCAACATCAATATAACACACGGTAAAGTGAAAAATAAGGGGAAAATTATACAGGTGTATGTAAAACAAGTTCAATTGAAAACTCCATATTTTGGCAGAGACTTAGAATGCAATAGACAGGGGAAGGCTGCATCACATGTCACCCAGGGGAGCAAGAGCAGGTAGTAGTGGTCAGTAGGTGTGTCTTGAGGAGAAGTGCCATGGAGAGTCAAGGGCTCTCAGGGAGGGTGGCAGGCTGTTCCAGAAGTAAGCGGCAGCAGAAGAAAAAGCCCTTTGAGCCATGCAAGTGGATACTTGTGGGCATTCCAGCATGAGCCTAGCAGTGTGGCAAAGGTCCCAGCTAAATGTCTTCGGCTGAAGTAGGGGAAGAGAGGGGATGTCATAGGGTTGCAGATCACTGTGCATATAGTGCCAGCCAGGAGGTAGCCTCATCTGGCTTGAGGTGGGAGCCATCCAAGTGTCTGATAAAGGGTGCAGTGGTGTGAGGAGTAAGGAGCCTGAAGGGCAAAGTGGCATATGTTGTTGCTAGTGGTGTTTAGTCTTGCTCGGTTAGTGGAGAAGGTTTGTGAGTAGATGGGGGAGCCATAATCCATAAATGGGAGAAGATTGCTCTGAGCAATGGCAAGGCAGGCTTTAGGAGTGAGGTAATTGGTCAGTTAGTAGTTGATCCCCAGTTTCTAATTTATGCAATGTATTAAAATTTCCATATGTTCAGAGGAGAGGGCAGGATTGAGGATGATGCCCATGCATTGAAAGGAGCTGATGTTCGCAAGGGTGAGCTGTTGAGGGCAAGGATGTTGAGTGTGTTATTGACTAGAGATGGTTTGGTGAGTTTGGGCTTGGAGCCAGACAGCATTGCCTTGGTCTTCTTGGCATTAACCAGCGGTCTATTTGTGGTGAACCATTTGTGAGCATTACAGTAACTGGTGGTGAATGTAGAGGAGAGGTTGATAATGGATGAGTCACTGTGGTAGATGATTAAGTCATCTGCCATATATTAGGGAGTGGAAGGAGAGGCAGTCCTAGGGGAATGAGTTTACATAGAGAGAAAAGAGAATGGGCCCCAGGATAGAACCCTGGTGAACACCAATGGAGACTGGCAAGGCAGCAGAAGTAGTGGCCTCAGAACAGACCATTTGCGTGTGGCCAGTGAGGTAGTCTCTGAACCAATCAGTGTCAGTGGGGGTTAAAGCCCAGGTTACTAAGTTTGTTGAGGAGTATATTGTGGTTCACCATGTCAAACGCCATGAGTTTCAATCCTGATGCCCTACAATAGAGTGCTGTTGTCTTGAGATGGGGGGGCTGCTTAGCCCCTGGGATAAGCAGGGAGCAGATGGCAGACCATCTAGATGGCAATAGATGTGACAACAGATCTGGGGGACAGCCAATGTTTCACAGATTGTCTAGGAGAATGCCATGGTTTACCAAGTCAACAGGCTTTGAGAGGTCCACAAAGATGGCACCTGTAATGTTTCCAATATCCATATTTCAGAGCACATGGTCTGTGAAACAGGCAAGGGCTGTGGTGGTGCAGTGACCTTTTATAAAACCATGGTGTTGGGGGCAAAGGAGGTTATATTTTGTAACATGGTCAGAGATCTGGCTGTGGACAACTTTCTCAAGGAGCTTACTTAGGTTCAAGAGGATGGAGATAGGGTGGAAGTTATTCATTATTCAGGGAACACCAGATTTAAAAACATGAATGGCCCACCCTTATGAAACTGAAACATATTTTAAAATATATTATTAGCAATCTATTTACATATAGCGAAATATATTCCAGTCCACCTGTTTTTAATATATTGTAATATATTGGAAAATCAATATATTTCAATATATTTTAAAATTTGCAAATATATAGCAATGTTCTGTAAATATACACGTTATGGCCACTTTAGTATACTACGTATATTGCAAAATATATTGATTAAATTCCAAATATATTGAAAAGAGGGTGCTAAGCATATGTTATTGATATACTGCCAATATATGTATAAATGTATTTTTTTTACAATTCAAATGTTGTTTTCTATATTTACAAATATATATATATATATATATATATATATAATACACATGTATAAAGATATTAATCTAACTATTAACTTAAAAATAAAGGAAATTATTTATGATTTACACATACCTCTATCCAACTAACTGGAGTTCATCTTGTTATTAATCATGGAGTTATTTACAGTGAATTATTATTGTATAGTGTAGCTTTAACTCAAATGTACATTTTATATATTTATACTTACACATATGACTTACTTCACAAACCTATGTGCGTAAAAGGCTCAGATTGGTATTTATACCACCCCATTTTGTTTCGCTTTTAGGTTAGGGTGAGATCCTACATGTACTTGCTTTATAACTTGTACCTTTCTTTTCAGTCTTTAAGCTAATTTTGTAAATTCGAACGTATTGTAAAACAAGAAATTATCATACTTTTGGCTGATAAACTATGTTTTTGAAATATGCAAATTAGTTATGCAAATATAACATGTGATGAAACTAAGCATTTACAAAAATACATGTAGCATACATGTAACCCCCTTGCAAATGGGGTTTCCTAAAGTGCCTCTAGTGCTGTCTCTTTAAGAGCTGCCAGCTCGCAGACTCAATTAGTCTGTCTAAAAGGGGGGCTGTGTGGTCTCCTGCTCAAGTCCTGCTCGAGCCGCTGGCAATGTGCCCCATTGTTGCTGTCGCAAAGCCAGCAAGGCAGGCACCTTCTTGGGTTGTACTGCTGGTGTAATATATGTTGAACAGTAATGTAAAATGTAGTTTATCTGACCTGTTTCCTTCACAGCTGGGACTTTGTGTACTTTGCCCCCTTCATTTTGGATCAGAACTGCCCTTGGATCCAATCAGGAGGAAGGGGTGCCTGAAATGGAGTATTGAGCAGCCAATTAGGACTGGGACTCTGTAGGGAGCCAGCTGCCCATAGGAAGTATAGCCAGTGACTCTGGGAAGTGAAGTCCAGGAGTGTGGCGCCTTTTTTGCACCAATCGGAGAAGACAGAAAAGACTGGCACCTGAAGCCCTCCAATAGGGTCGGGTGGCACCCGAATTGTGACTCCCTGCTTAACTGCCTAGGAGGCAGAGCCATGGTGACCGTGAGAGAAGAAGGAGCCCCAGGCTCCTGTACTGTGGAGTTTCGCGCGGGAAGCGCGCGTGTGAAAGCTAAAGAGTCGGGCGGCTGTTACCTCTAACGAGTTCGGACTGAATCCGCCATTGGTTCTGCAGACAGAGGAGGCTGTACTCGGTACAGCTACCTACCAGGCTCACCCTGTAGAGGACTGGAGAATCTGCTTCATCACGCTTAGTTTGTCAGGAACAGAGAAGCTGCGTTGCGTCTGCCCGGTTGGTGTGAGAGCGATCGGGAGTTACAGCAGCTGCCTGGTATGGTACCCATCTGTGTTTTACATATAAATGTGTGTAGAAGCGGTCCGATTAACAGGTTTGAATCCTGGGGTAGTGTGTGAGAGGGATCCTGCTGCAAGAATTGTGAGTAAAGCTCAGGGTAGCTCACTGTCAGCAGATCTATTAAATGCAAGTTGGTTTGTCTTCCTCACTGGCTACATGACCTGAGCCTGCTGGCTCTGGATTACAAATTGTGTATTGTACAACTGTTTGCATCCTCAGGGCCCCAACCAGCTGCACCGAACTTGGCTAGCCCCCTATTGCTGGGTACCCATTGCAGTGACTTATAGGGACTTTAGCCTGTGCACCGAGCTCTGAAACAGTAAAGTGATTAAGCCAATTTTATTTATTGATTTATTTACAAGATTTACCAGATAGGCATACTGAGTGGGAATCCACTCATTTCCAGATGCAACCTGGGTTTTACATACATACAATACAAATGATGCATAGGCAATGGTGCAAATTGCAGGTATCTCCCTAGTACATAAGGGTGAAAACAACAGGTCCAGAAAGGTTACAGGCTGGAGTAGGCATTCTTTAGATTTTTATAGTGGTGCAGAGTGCATGAGTAGCTGAACATAGTTGGGGGCTATGATCCCAGTGCATACCAGACAGTGACACATAGAGAAAAAATACAATAGCAATCAGTTGTTGGTCAGTTGAACAGTTTATGGCACATTACGATGCCTTGTGATATCCGATCTGGACTGCAGGTTGCAGTTACATATGTCAGAGAAGTGATCCTGTAGGAGAGTTTTTAAGGTCCTTGGGGTACAGGACTGCCTGATTTCTGCCGGGAGGTCATTCCAGAGTTTGGGCAGTCTGTATATGAAAGCAGATTGCCCCTTTGAGGTGTGTATGAAAGGGATTTGTAGAAGTTTAGAGTCAGTGCCTCTCAAGGAGTAGGCCAGGGGGTTGAGTTGCAAGGACAGAGCTGAGATAAGTGGGGAGGGAGTTAGACCAGTGCTTAGCTACAAGATTTACACAGTGAAACTGGCGCCTGGAGTGCAGCGAGGGGAGAGCTAGGGCGCTATACAGGTCGCAGTGGTGGGTGGTGGGGGGGCATTTGAGGATGAGCCGACAGAAGGAATGAAAAAGGGGGGTCTAAGCTGGCCAGGGTGGATGGTGGAGCACCGCAGTAGACCACAACGACGTAGTAGAAGATTGGGAGAATAATTTTGTGCCTGGTTCCCTCCTGACCAAGGTGGGTAGGCAACCTTTGTTGAGGTATAGTGCACCTAGTTTTGGGTGAAGTTTTTCTGAAGGTAGTCAATATGGACGAAGAAATCTAAGTGGCGATTGAGCCATACACCCAGGTACCGAAAGGAGGTGCAGGAATCCAAGGAGGTTCCTTCCAGTGTGTGGAAAGTGGGGGGGAGCAGCTAGTCAGGAGGATCTGGGCTGTGTTCCAAAAGTTATGGACACGTTTTTTTTAGCATTTAAGACAAGTTGGTTTGAGTTAAGCCAGGATTGAATGGCATGGAAATCCTGCTGTAGGGCAGAATTTAGTGCCTCACTGGAGGGGCCAGAGGCATATAGAACGGTATCGTCAGTGTACATTTGTATAGCTGAGTTTTGGCATGACAGTGGGAGGTCATTTAAAAATATGGAAAAGAGAAGGAGGCCCAGGACGGAACCCTGGGGGACCCCCATGGTGACTGGGAGAGAGGGGGATACGTATGAGCCAATTTTTACTGCTTGTTTCCTGTCAGATAGGTAGGCTGGGAACCAGCTAGTGGCTAGTACGGATAGGCCTGCATCATGCAGTTTTGTGATGAATTTGGGGTGGGAGACCGTATCAAAAGCCTTAGCCAGGTCAATGAATATGGCCGAGGTGAGGAAACCTTTGTCCATGCCTGTGGCAATATCATTAGTGAGTCTTAATAGCGCAGTGATGGTGGAGTGTGATTTGCGAAAACCTGACTGGTAGGGGGTGAAGAAGGAGGTGGAGTCAAGGAATTGTGTGAGTTGAGAGGGGCTAGGTGTTCCTGGAGTTTGGCCAGAGTTTGGAGGAGGGAGATAGGGTGGTAATTACTGGGCTCGGATGGGTTTCCACCCTTTGGCAGCGGGATGACTACTGCCTCCTTCCAGGTTGTTGGAATTTGTGCTGTGGAGAAAGAACAGTTTAGGAGGTTGGCTAGGGGTGCCACAATGGCCAGGGCAGACAGATATAGGAGTTTGGCATCCAGACCTAATGGGCACTTACCTTTATTGGGTCTAGGGAACATAGGGTAGCTAGGACTTCTGTTGTGGAGACTGGGTGGAAGGAGAACTTAGAGGCGGGGGGGAACCGAGGCGGGAGCGGGGAGTTTAGATGTGGTTGAAGTAAGTTGTAGGTTTGATAGGAGAGAAGTTGCACAGTTGGTAAAAAAGTTGTTGAATGATGTGGCAATGTCGTTTGGCTCAGATACATTTCTGCCCTGAATAGTTAGAGAAGGGGAGGGTGGCTGGATTGAGGGAGTGAGCAAGGTTTTAATAGATTTCCAGAATTTGGATGGATGGCTAAGATTAGCGGAGAGGGCCGCTCGGAAGTAGTTCTTTTTTGCCTGCCTTGTGGCTTTAGTACAGTTGTTCGGAGGGTGCAGTAAAGCTGTAGGGATTCAGAGGTACCTGATTGCCTATGTTTTTTACAGGCCTGGTCTCTTGCTCGACATCTGGAAATAATGTCCGCAGAGACCCAGGTGAGATGGGTTTCCATTACCCTTTTGCTTCTCAAGGGGGCATGATATTCCCATACGGCAAGAAATTGATTTCTGAGCATGTCGAAATCATGGTCAATGGTAGGTGCCAGTTGGATGAATGACCAGTCGGTAGCAGCAAGGTCATTTAGTAGAGAGTTGATGCAGAGCGAGCTGTATGCTCTCGTACGGAGAGTTCTTGGTGGATGGTGCAATGTAGGTCGGTGTCCTTCCTGATCATGTAGATCATATGGTGGCCGCTCAGTGAATCAGGGAGGAGCCCAGCTTTAATAATCCTGTGTGGGTGAGTTGTAAGAGCCCAGTCCAGGAGGGAGTGGTTTTGGGATCTTGGGTTGAGGCGGGTGGGTTGCCCAATCTGTTGGGAGAGGTTAAAGGTTTTGATCTTGCTGCATAGTTTTGAGCAGCTTTTATCTAGCCAGTTATAATTAAAGTCCCCAAGGATGTAGAGCTCACCGGCAGTGGCCATGTCTTTAAGTGAGGCCAGGTGGTCTATGATGGTAGATGCTGGGATGGCAGGGGCACACTATATCCCTGCCACAAACACCGGTGAGGTATGAGGCAGGACAAGTTTGATCATCGTGGATTCCATGTGGGGGTGTGACCTGGGAGCTGGAAAGAGGTACACTGGAGAGTGTTTGATATATACATGGCAATGCCACTGCCTTTCTTGTTCCCTATTCTGTCCTGATGTACCACTGTGTAGCCGGGCATGGAAATTTCAGAGTCGCCATGAAGGGGTTTTAGCCATGTTACTGTTAATGTCAATTAACTTGATTTCCCCCATCCTTGTTATTTATTTTATTTATTTATCTTTTGTTGACCGGGTAAGTGCAGTAGACAAATCCTGCCCATTTTCAGGCACGACCCGGGGGAGGGGGATACAGATGAATGCAAACTGACCTTGAACCAGATTAAGCTGTTGGTGGTATTTTTAGTGAATTTTTAGAGATATTTCCCCCTGAATAAATCAGATTTGGTTGTTCTGCAAAGTATACTGCCTACTGAGTGTCTGTGGTGAAATACTGTAGAGTGGAAATTGTGTTACTGCATCTTATTTGACAGAGGGGCCCCAGAGACAAGCTGATCGAACCAATCCTGGAGGTAAGTATATACTGTGGAGGCACTGTGATTAACTTGTGTGGGCCACTAGTGGGAAGAAAGGAGGGTTGCAGTAACCCAGAGGGCTGTGACCAAGTCATATCAGACTGTCTTACCCCTGACCTCTGGGTGGAGGCAATCGCCATTGGACCTAGATCCCTCAACCTGTTAGCAGTCAAGCAGGCAGGGGTAGTAGCCCTTGGGGTAGTGCCACCTGGGAGTTACATTTTGGAGGCACTGCTGGGATTAGCGTTGTCTAGTGGCCAAGTAGACGAAGTACCCCATCATGGCCAAACTAAAGGAAAAACTGCAGGGGGATATCACACCTAAACTAAAACTCGACCCTGTTAAAATGATGGTGCACAAACTGATGGGGTGGGGCGAAGCTGAGGAGTTGGTCTCCCAGAAGACTATGCTACTGTTGGATGTCCCTCTGGGGATAAAAAATGCCGACCTTGTTTCTGAGGTTGAGCGTGTTAAGTGTTTGGGCAAGGTAGAGGTAAAAGGGCAAACGGCTGACCTGCTCGACCAAACCCTGCAGGTGTTGCTGTTGTGCAGCGTAATGATAGACCCCGAGAGGGTGCCCCCAGTGATTTTTCCTGAGGGGGCTCAAAAGGGATGGAGGGTCATTCATGCTTGAAGTGGTTTGGTCACCTCAAGGGGAGTCCCCTAAAACTAATAGTTTCAAGGACAAGTTACTTAAGCTGTTGGCTACTGAAGGGAGGACTGCTCAGGAATTACTACAGGTGTTAGACCTCTCAGGTGACCCCACCCCCTTGTCGTCCCCAGGTGAATCTCCCAGGTCATTCAAGAGCTCCATCCTGGATGGACTATGCTACACCCCTGGTGCAAGAGTGGCAGTGCTCTGAGGGGGAGAAAAGAAAAAGGCTGATGGAGAGCCTGAGAGGTCTAGCTTTGGAAGCCATTCGGTTCCTGTGGGCTACTAGCCCCAAGGCCACTGCAGTTGAGTACCTTTCCACCTTAGAGGGGGTGTTTGGTAGTACAGAGACAGGGGAAGACCTGTTATGGAAATGCATGTTGGCTAAACAATGGAGAAATGAGAAATTGTCTGCCTTTGTTACTAGGATGGAAAGGGCCCTGCAAAAGGCTCGCCGAAAAGGGGAAGTAACTGCTCAAGCACTGAATTAGGTCCACTTAGACCATATAATGAAGTCAGCCAGGTTTTCCAGTGTGATATTGCTGAAACTCAAGTTGCACGACCAATGGGCTGCCCCTCCCGAGTACTATCAATTGATGAGAGAATTCCGTGAAGTTGAGACTGATGAAAAGGGGTGGGAGCCTTATGCGGGGGCTGTGAACCTGTGCCAGATTCCTGAACCCAGTAAACCAGATGAGACCCGCCCATCGAGAGGATTGATCAAGGGGATGACAGAGGCTTATTGGGAGGCGGACTTGTTTCAGGCATCCCCTGAGTCCCACAATGGAGTGGGAGTACATGCTGTTTCTTCTGATTCTCGGTTGGAGAGTAATTTGAGGGCAGAGATTAGATATTTACAAGAGATGGTGAGAGAACTGAAACAAACTGCTGCTAACCCCCCTAAAACCAGGGGACCTGAGCTATCTCAGAGCAAACGATCTGGACAAGAAGAGCCTGGTAGAACCTCTGAAGTAACCCGGCCGATGAGGTATTTCCCTCCCACCAAAGATCCCTGAGATATTAAGTTTTGTTACCATTGTGGGAAGGACGGGCATTTCTAGACTGAGTGCCGGTTGCCAGAGAACCTAAGGAGAGTCAACAGCAAGCTAGTGGTCTGGCACCATAAGGCCTATGCCTGGCCACCTTGGGGGCCCCCGAAAGAGTTACACCACTAGGCCAATGCCCAAGCAATCTCCCCAACCCTGCCTCCTGACTGGTCTGAGGTAGTAGGTCCCTCGATGGAAACTACTGTGAAAGTGAATGGGATAACCACTAGGGCTGTGTTGGACAGTGGTTCCCAAGTGACTATCATGTTTCAGGACTGGTTTCAGAAGCATTTGCCTGAGGTGCCCCTGCAGCCTCTAGAGGGGTTACACATATGGGGATTGAGCAAGAAGGCCTACCCCTACCTTTGTTGCATCCCTATTTGGTTGTCTTTTCCTACTTCTGTGGCTGGGGTGGCTGAGCAAGTGGAGTCTCTGGCGTTAGTGTGTCCCCACTGGTCTGTACGATGGGGTTCTCTTGTTGACTGGAACTAATGCTCACATGTTTGATCACTTAGCCCAGCTGTGTTCAGAGAAACAAGGGTCCAGAACTGGGCGTGCATTCCGAATCCCAGCCCTTATCCAAAAGGCTTAAGAGACTCAGACCAAGGTTAGCCGAATGGAACCCGAAGGCCCAGTGGGCGTTGTCTGGAAGAAGGACCCAGAGTCTTTGCTGCTAGCCCCAAATGCACAGTGTGTTCTACAAGGGGAGGTTCAAATTAGGAAAGATGTTAAGAATAAAATATTGATGCTGGATGCACCAGGCGATGGAAAATTGCCAGAGGGACTGTTGGTCAAACCCAGTATTTTGCCAGCCCGAGCACATGCTTTTGCCAGAAGAGTAATGGTTCAAGTCCACAAAGTATCCGACCGAGAGATTCGGGTAAATCAAGGCTGCACTCTGGCCACCGTGCGCTGTGCAGATACTGCTGTTCTGCCTAGCAACAAGAATTCAGGGAAGAGTGACCAAGCGACCCCTGACTTGTTTGATTTCGGTGACTCCCTGTTGCCAGCAGAATGGAAGAAAAGGATTAGTGAAAGGCTTGCCCAGAGGGAACAAGTGTTTTCCTTGAAGGAGTGGGACACAGGATGTGTACAAGGAGCAGAGCACCACATCTGGCTACGTGATGAGAGACCATTTCAAGAGCAATCTAGACGCCTGGCCCCTGCTGATATAGATGATGTGAGATGGCACCTGCATGAGATGCTCGCAGCTGGAGTGATACAAGAGTCCAGAAGCCCCTATACCTTCCACATTGTGGAGTAAGGAAGAAGAACAGAACTGTCTGGATGTGTGTAGATTATCGTACTTTAAACAGGCGAACTATACCAGACCAGTATACCATGCCATGCATTCAGGATGCAATGGATTGTCTTAATGGTAGCAAATGGTTTTCAGTCTTGGACCTTCGCAGTGGGTACTATCAGATCCCAATGGCCCCAGAGGACCACAAAAAAACTGCTTTTATATGTCCACTTGATTTCTATGAGTTTATGAGGATGCCCCAAGGGTTTTCGGGTGCCCCAGCCACTTTTCAGCATCTGATGGAGCGTGCAGTGGGGGATATGAACTTGCTAGAGTGCTTAGAATATCTGGATGATGTCATAGTGTTTGGCAGCTCCTTGGAGGAACATGAAAGCAGACTGTTCAAAGTCCTGGATCGACTGAAAGATTTTGGCCTCAAACTGTCTATTGATAAGTGTCAATTTTTTCGGACCTCTGTGAAATATGTGGGACACATAGTGTCCACCGAAGGCATAGAGACTGACTCCAGTAAAGTGGAAGCCTTGACTACCTGGCCCCAGCCAAAAAACCTGAAAGAGTTGCAGAGGTTTCTGGGTTTCTGTGGTTACTATAGGCGTTTTATCAAGAACTACTCTCGAGTGATCCATCCTCTGCTTAACCTCACTCAAGGGTATCCTTCAACCCACAAGAAGTACAAAAAGGCAGTGTCCCCTGAGACTGAAAAGAGATATTTTAGCCTGAATGATATATTTGGGACCTGCTGGGCTCCTGATTGTGAGGAGGCATGTCATGAGATTATATACCAACTGACCCATGCCCCGGTGCTGGCCTATGCTGATCCTGCCAGACCGTATGTCCTTCACACTGATGCCAGTTTGCAAGGATTGGGGGCTGTGTTATATCAAGAGCACACCAATGGCCTGGGACCAGTAGCCTTTGCTAGCAGGAGCCTAACCCCCTCGGAGAAGAACTATTCAGTGCACAGGTTAGAGTTCCTGGCCTTGAAGTGGGCCATTGTTGATCAATTTCATGAGTATCTATATGGTGCCAAGATATTGGTGAAAACTGATAATAATAATCCTTTGACCTATGTGCGAACCTCTGCCAAGCTGGATGCCACTGGCCATAGGTGGCTTCCTGCTTTATCTACATACGACTATGCTGTTGAGTACAGAGCAGGCTTGAACCACACAGATGCTGATGTTCTCTCCCGGAGGCCTCTCTCTCGGAATAATTGGGTCAGGTTGTCAGAACCTGATATTTGTGCACTTTGCCAAAAGTTTGACAAGGAGGAACAGGCATCTCCTGATGCTATGGAGTGTATGGTGGATTGTTTGGGGCCCTCTGAGAACTGTATACCTGCTGCTTATTGCCATTTCTCTGCCCTAGATACTGGTGCTCTGTCACAATTCAATAATGACAGTCTTTGGCTGGTTCAGTCCTGAGACCCCATAATAAAAGATGCTCTGGAGGCCCTGCATAGGGGGAAAGATGTGTCCAGACTACGTTCCACTGATTTGAGAACTGCCTTATTATGCAGAGAAGGTCTCAAGTTGAAACTGATCAATGGACTATTATACAGGGAAACAGTAGACGGGGGGGGGCAAGTAGATAAACAACAACTAGTGCTGCCCACTGCTTTTCGAGAACTAGTGTTGAGATCCCTGCATGATCACATGGGACACCTCGGCATATACAGAACCCTTGATTTAGTAAGATCCAGGTTTTATTGGCCTAAAATGGGGAATGATTTTTTTTTTTTTTAAATTTGCCCTTTTTCCTGGCAGGACCACCGGGGCCATCCGCCTCTGGTCACGCCCCCAGAGACTCTACCTCCACAATTGCTGCCTGGGGACCCACAGTCACCCCCGGCTTGCCCCCGGAGGGTGGGGCAGCGGGCCACCTTCGTGACCCCGGAACTGTAACTGGTCAGGGTCCCGCAGCAATGGAGGCAATGTGAGGCTCTCCAGGGAGGGATTCATAGATCGGTGGTCCTGCCCGCCTTCTTTTTCCACCAGATTTTCTCCCCGGAGGAGGCTGGGACATGCAATGACGCCAGCGTCCGCCCAGCCTCCCCCCCCCCACGTCAAGCGTCGGTTGCGTGGAACTCCCGGTCTCCACCAGGGTCCCTATCGCATCGAAAGTGCTGCCCGCGCTCCCCCGGAGTAGGAGAGCTGCCCATCGGACGCCGATCCTAATCCCCCGATCGTTCCTTCTGACGACCCGGATCCGTTCCCGAACCCAGGTCGCCGGCGTCGCAAGCGGAAATCCCACCGCTGCGCCTAAAATGGGGAATGATGTGGAACAGCATATTAAGACCTGTAGCCGATGCTTACAGCAAAAATCTCTGCCTCAGAGGGCAGCCCCACTGGTTAACATCACCACT
Source organism: Neoceratodus forsteri (assembly GCA_016271365.2). Classification (NCBI taxonomy): domain Eukaryota; kingdom Metazoa; phylum Chordata; order Ceratodontiformes; family Ceratodontidae; genus Neoceratodus; species Neoceratodus forsteri. The sequence continues at coordinate 336,914,593 of CM028137.1, read as the reverse complement.
AGTGCCCCCATGCTGTTGGTCTGTATTGATTTCCTGAGTTTAGAACCAGATCAAAGAAACATCAGTAATATATTGGTAGTCACTGATCATTTCACTCGTTATGCTTAAGCCTTCCCCACTAAAGACCAGAAAGCAACTACTGTGGCTAAAGTACTTATTGAAAATTTCTTTGTTCACTGTGGGGCCCCTCTGAGAATCCATTCTGATCAAGGGCGAGACTTTGAGAGCCGGTTGATTAAAGAGATGCTATTCTTGTGGGGGTATGGAAGTCGAGAACTACCCCCTACCGTCCCCAGGGAGATCCCCAACCTGAACAGTTTAACCGCACTTTGCTCGACATGTTGGGCACTTTGCAACCAAAGGACAAGCTCAGATGGAGCCAGTAGATTAGCACCCTGGTATATGCTTATAACTGCACCAAAAGCGATGCCACTGGATTTCCCCCTTATAGACTGATGTTTGGGCGAGAGGCCAGATTGCCAGTAGATGTTTGTTTCGGGGTTTCTCCGGATGGGGTTCAAGCAGCTACTCATCTACAGTATGTGCAGAAACTGAAGGCCTAATTAAATCATGCCTACCAACTAGCCCAGACCATGGCTGCCAAACAAAATCTAGCTAATAAAGAAAGGTATGATAAAAAGGTGAAAGCAATGGAACTCAGAGAAGGGGATAGAGTATTATTGAGGAATCTGGGGGCTGCATGGGAAGCATAAGATTGCTGACAGAGGGCGCTACCTCACTCATATTGTCGTAGGCAAACTGGATGATTTACCTGTATAAAAGGTGTGACCTGAGAACAATTCAAAAGATGTGAAACCCATATATAGAAACCATTTGCTGCCAATCGGACAGATCCTGATAGAGGCTGAACCCATAGACAACACCCCGTCTAGGCCCGTGACTAGAGCCACTGCCAAGAGAAAGGTAAGACAAACTGATTCTACAGAAGTCGAGGTAAAGAGGCCCCCTCAAACCCCCTCAATTGAATCCGATTGCCACTCTGTGTCTGAGGACGGTGAGTGTAATCCCGAGAATTACCCCTCTTATGAGTTGAATCAGTTGTTTCGGGGGAAATCCCCTAATCAACGCAGGGGATGAAGCTGGGCCTTCTGAACTGTCTGAGCCCCCAGCTCTGTCTCCGGAGCCAATGCTCCCGGAGGAGGAAGCACGTGGCATCAAATCAGAAGATGTTGGTTCATTGTGCCTGGCTGAACTGTCTGACTTTTCAGGAGAAAGAAGTGAAGTGGGGGAGCAAGCTGGTGATATGCCAGAGCAAGAAGAATATTTTGAATGCCCTGATGGTTCCCTGCCAGTATCAGAAATTCCCCCCAGCTGATCCAAATGTTGTGGGGTCAGAAATGGTGGACCAAGGCACTGAAGTTACTCTGGACACTAGTTCTCCTACCCCAATTGAGGTTCCCTCAGCAACTCCAATTAGGGCTGGAAATGAGGCTGAGCATTTAGAAATTGTGCCAGAAACCCCTAGATGGACTGGCCGAGAAGTATGGCCTGTAGTGAGGTTGAGTTATGAGTCCCTGGGCCAGCCTGTGGATCTACCCCTGAATGTGGTCCATAAGGGAGTATATGTGACCGTGAGCTCTTTGCCCAAATTAAACCTGGGAGATGACTCCAGATTGCTTGTTATGCTCTATGAATATAGTGCCCCTATTGTTTCAGTCCAAGGGTAAATGATAGGGATAAGCTTACTGTAGCCCAGGTTCCAATGCAGGAAATGGTATCCTGAGAGTAATCATACATGTATATATACAGTATATATATATATATATATATATATATATATATATATACAGTATATCTGTATGCATCATTAAATGAGTGATACTGTTATGTGTCATATAATGCAGCTGTTTTACCTAAGCTCCATATGCTAATTGCTTTCTGAAAGAGTGAAATGCAAGACAGTTTAAATGTGCTACGTAACACTGGCTTGGGGGTAATTACTTGACACGGACGTCAAGCTTTCCAGGGCAGGAAGGGTGTAACACCCTTGCAAATGGGGTTTCCTAAAGCACCTCTAGTGCTGTCTCTTTAAGAGCTGCCAGCTCGCAGACTCAATTAGTCTGTCTAAAAGGGGGGGCTGTGTGGTCTCCTGCTCGAGTCCTGCTCGATCCGCTGGTAATGTGCCCCATTGTTGCTGTCGCTAAGCCAGCAAGGCAGGCACCTACTTGGGTTGTACTGCTGGTGTAATATATGTTGAACAGTAATGTAAAATGTAGTTTATCTGACCTGTTTCCTTTGCAGCTGGGACTTTGTGTACTTTGCCCCTCCATTTTTGGATCAGAACTGCCTTTGGATCCAATCAGGAGGGATGGGGCACCTGAAATGGAGTATTGAGCAGCCAATTAGGACTGGGACTCTGTAGGAAGCCAGCTGCCCATAGAAAGTATAGCCAGTGACTCTGGGAAGTGAAGTCCAGGAGTGTGGTGCCTTTTTCGCACCAATCAGAGAAGACAGAAAAGACTGGCACCTGAAGCCCTCCAATAGGGTCGGGTGGCACCTGAACTGTGACTCATTGCTTAACTGCCGAGGAGGCAGAGCCGTGGTCACTGTGAGAGAGGAAGGAGACCCAGGCTCCTGCGCTGTGGAGTTTTGCGTGGGAAGCATGTGTGTGAAAGCTAAAGAGTCGGGCGGCTGTTACCGCTAACGGGTTTGGACTGAATCCGCCATTGGTTCTGCAGGCAAAGGAGGCTGTACTCAGTACAGCTACCTACCAGGCTCACCCTGTAGAGGACTGGAGAATCTGCTTCATCGCACTCGGTCTGCCAGGAAAAGTGAACCTGCGTTGTGTCTGCCTGGTTGGTGTGAGAGCGATCGGGAGTTACAGCAGCTGCCTAGTATGGTAGCCGTCTGTGTTTTACATATAAATGTGTGTAGAAGTGGTCCGATTAATAGGCTTGAGTCCTGGGGTGGTGTGAGAGGAATCCTGCTGCAAGAGTTGTGAGTAAAGCTCAGGGTAGCTCCCTGTCAGCAGATTTATTAAATGCAAGTTAGTTTGTCTTCCTCACTGGCTACAAGACCTGAGCCTGCTAGCTCTAGATTACAAACTGTGTATTGTACAAGTGTTTCCATCCTCAGGACCCCAACCAGCTGCACCGAACTTGGCTAGCCCCCTGTTGCTGGGTACCCAATACAGTGACTTATAGGGACTTTAGCCTGTGCACAGAGCTCTGAAATAGTAAAGTGATTAAGCCAATTAACTTGATTTCCCCTGTCCTTGTTATTTCCCCCTGAATAAATCAGATTTGGTTGTTCTGCAAAGTATACTGCCTACTGAGTGTCTGTGGTGAAATACTGTAGATTGGAAATTGTGTTACTGCATCTTATTTCACAGGGGGGCCCCAGAGTCAAGCTGATTGTACCAATCCTGGGGGTAAGTGTATACTGTGGAGGCACTGTGATTAACTTGTGTGGGCCACTAGTGGGAAGAAAGGGGTGTTGCAGTAACCCAGAGGGCTGTGACCAAGTCATATCAGACTGTCTTACCCCTGACCTCTGGGTGGAGGCACTCGCCATTGGACCTAGGCCCCTCAACCTGTTAGCAGTCAAGCAGGCAGGGGTAGTAGCCCTTGGGGTAGTACCACCTGGTGGTTACATACATAAAAATATATATGCAACGTATAAAAATATATGTAACATACAGTATATAAAATATATGTAACATATATAAAAATATATATAATATATATATAAAAAATATATGTAACATGCAAAGAACGCAGTATAGATTTTGAAATATATTAATAATATATGTCAGACAATGTATTACTAAATAGATTGACATGCTTTCAAGCAATGCATGAGGCAGAATATATGGGTTCAGTATATTTTGAAGTATGCCATGTATTATATTTCATTGAGTCCCATGAGAATCATGACTGGGATGTCAACATACCAGGGTACACAATCTAAAGGAGGGATAGGGAGGGAAGAAGAGGAGGAGGAGGAGGAGGAGCTCTCTATGTAAGGGAAGGGATCAAAGCAACAGAACTAGAGGGTAAACAGGGAGGAGAGGAGGCACTGTGGGTCACCCTGGAGACTGGAAATGGCTCCACAATCCGCACAGGGGTTGTATACAGACCCCCGTCTCAGGGGGAGGAAATGGACAAAGAAATGATAGAAGGCATCTTTGGATGGCAGAGAAAGGGAAGATATTGCTGATGGGGGACCTAAATATGCCAGATGTTGACTGGAGCACCTTTGCTGCAGCCACATCCAAGAGCAGGGCCATTCTCAATGCCCTACAGGGGGCATGCCTCAGACAGCTAGTTTTGGAACCCACTAGGGAGGGAGCAATCTTAGACCTGGTACTCTCAAATGGGGATGGAGACAGGATCTCCGATCTTGAAGTGGGTAGCCATCTGGAAACAAGCGACCACCAAACAATGTGGTTCACGATAAACTTAGCTGTAGTCAAGCAACACAAAAGTGAAGGTATTGGACTCCAGGAGAGCTGATTTTGTTAAAATGGGAGAGTGCCTCAGAAAAGCACTAGCAAACAGGCAAGAAGGTGGGGTGGAGCAACAATGGGGAAACATTTACACCGCCATCACAGAGGCAATAAGCCTTTGTGTCAAGTAAATAAACAAATCAAAACGAAAGAAAAAACACTATGGTTCTCAAAAGAAGTGGCGGGGAAGGTAAGGGAGAAAAAGATAGCATTCAGGAAGTATAAGGAAACACAGAAGGAGCAGGACAGAGAACTGTAACAGTTAAAGCAGAAGAAAGCGGGGAAGGCAGTCAGAATAGCAAAGGCACAAACCAAGCAAAAGATAGCAAACTGGGTTAAGAAGGGGGATAAAACCTTTTATCATGAATTAGGGAGCAAAGAAAGACTAAGGCAGGGATACTGAGGCTGAATAAAGAGGAAAGTGGTTGGGCAGAGAGTGAAAGCAAAAAAGCGGGGTACTGAAAGAATACTTCTGCTCAGTATTCACAATGGAAAAGCAGGGGGAGTTACCTAATCTGGTCAGTAGAAGCACTCTGGATAGGGGGGTTGATATTAGTTCTTTCACAGAAGAAAGGGTTCTGAAAGAACTCTTAAAACTGAAGGTGGATAAAGCAATGGGGCCTGATGGGCCCCACCCCAGAATTCAAAAAGAACTAAGGGAAGCACTAGTGACACCACTGACTACCCTTTTTAATAAATCATTGGGGGATGGTGTGGTACCTGAGAACTGGAGGGCGGATGTGATTCTCCTTCACAAAAGTGGGAGCAAGACAGAGGCAGGAAACTACAGACCTGTCAGTTTGACCTCAGTGGTAGGGAAAATGATAGAATCACTTCTGAAGGAAAGAATTGTTGAGTACCTAGAGGCCAGTGGGGCACAGGACCCAAGGCAGCATGGATTCAGAGCGGGAAGGTCATGTCAGACAAATCTAATTGATTTCTTTGACTGTGTGACAAAAGTAGTAGACCAGGGAGGGGCTGTGGAAATGACCTACCTAGACTTTAGCAAGGCATTTGACACAGTCCCGCACAAAAGATTAATCAACAAATTAGCCAGCCTGGGAGTAGGACCCAGGGTGGTAGCCTGGCTAAAACACTGGCTGGACAACAGGACACAGCGGGTAATAGTAAATGGAGTCCACAGTGAAGAAAGGGGGGTTACTATTGGCGTACCGCAGGGTTCAGAACTGGAGCTGGTCCTTTTTAATGTCTTTATAAGTGACATTGCAGAGAGACTGGAAGGGAAAGTATGTCTCTTTGCAGATGACACAAAGGTCTGCAACAGGGTTAATATGCAAGGTGGGGTGGAAAGGATGAAAAGGGACTTGGCAAGGTTGGAATAATGGTCAAATTTATGGCAGCTTAGATTCAATGCAAAGAAGTGCAAAGTAATGCACCTGGGAAACAAAAACCCAGGGAAAGAGTACACACTGGGGGGTAAGATACTGACAACAAAAAAATGGAAAAGGACCTGGGGGTAGTCATATCAGGTGACTTAAAGGTGGGCCAGCAATGTGAGAAGGCAGTAAGGATGGCTGGGAGGGTACTGGGATGCATACGGAGAGGCATCACCAGTAGAAAACAGGAAGTTGTTGGCCCTCTGTACAGACAGTTGGTAAGACCACATCTGGAGTACTGTGTACAGTTCTGGAGACCCCATCTCCGCAAAGACAAAGGGTGGAGGCTGTCCAGAGGAGGGCAACCAAAATGGTGCAGGGTATGCACCAGAAGACATGTGAAGAAAGACTAAAGGAACTTAAGATGTATAGCCTCGAGGAAAGGAGGGAGAGGGGGGGACATGATAGAAATGTTCAAATACCTCAAGAGAATCAACAAAGTCCAAGAGGGTAGCATCTTTCAGAAAAAGAGATGTGCAAGAACAAGGCGGCACAATTTGAAGATAGAGGGGAGACAGCTCAGAGGCAATGTGAAGAAGTATTTCTTCACAGAGAGGTTTGTAGATGCATGGAACAGCCTTCCTGAGGAAGTCGTGGAGTCAAAAACAGTGGGGGAATTCAAGAATGCATGGGACAGACATAAGGCAATTCTAGTGGAGAGTAGGAGGAAGTAGGCTGTTGGTTAATTAGGGTCTGCAGCTTATCTGTTAGGTACGGAAATGGGCAGACTAGGTGGGCCAAGCGGTCATTATCTGCCATCAAATTCAACTGAGTCAATGTATTTCTCAGTATAGTGACATATTTTTGCATACTATGGTGTAACCCCTAGGTGGCGCTATCCCAAGGGCTACTACCCCTGCCTGATTTACCACTAACAGGTTGAGGGTCCTGGATCTGATGGCGAGTGCCTCCACCCAGAGGTCAGGGTTTGCAATAGTTAAACTAACTTGGTCACAGCCCTCTGGGACACTGCAACCCCCCTTTCTTCCCACTAGTGGCCCACACAATATAACAGAATAACCTTCACAGTATACACTTACCCCCAGGACTGGTTCGGTCAGCAAGACTCTGGGGACTCCCTGTAAAACAAGATGATACAGTGCAAAAACCACAATACAATACTTTAACTTAGACAAATACCTCAGGCAGTGTAACTTTGCTGAAACAAACAGATGTGATTTATTTAGGGGGATATAACAAGGACGGGGAAATCAGGTTAATTAGTTTAAACTCATTAATAATCACAGCACTGTGCACATATTTCAGAATCCCAAATGTCCCTAATGTCACTCTTACTAGGTACCCAGGCAATAAGAGGCTAGCCTATTTGGTGCAGCTGGTTGGGGCCCTGAAGATGGAAAATGCATGTACAACACCCAAATTGTAATCCGGAACAGGTAGGCTCAGTTCGTGGAGAAAGAAAGGAAAAGTAATCAGATGGAACACTTGCAATTAGATGATGGCAGGCAGCTACCCTGATTTGTACTCACTAATTCTATGCTGAAACTGAATGTAAGGCAGATTGTCCTGAATTGCCAGGAGGAGCAGACCATGTGGACAAGGTCCTTGTGACTGGACCCCACGGCAGTTCAGAGCAAATGGATGTAGTATAGATTAAGCTGGGGTTTACTTGCAGCTTCATGCACTCAATTCACTGTACAGGGGATTTGAAACATGAATCCCCACAAGCACTACACACATTTATATGGAAAAAGAAAGTACTATACCAGGCAGGCTGCTTCTCTACCCCGATCACAATTACTGCACAATACCCGGGAGAACACACAGCAGATTCAGTACCTGACAGACCGAGCGCAATTCAGCAATTTCTCCAGTCTTCTACAGGGTGAGCCTGGTTTCTACTCTTCAGATCTCCTTGATTCTCTTCACAGGTCGGATTCAGTCTGAACAAGGAGTTGCACAATCTGCAGACCAAAACTTGGGGCCTTACACGCATTTCCCGACTAAAACTGCACACCGAAGGGGCACAGGGCTCCTTCCCTCTTCACTGCCAGAGCTAAACTGAAACTCCAGTAGACAAAACCGAGCACTTCCTTTGAGTTCCTCCCAGTTCTTGGCTGGATTGGCTGTCACTCACAATAGACTCCCCCTGTTGGTGCAAAAAGGTGCCGAAGTCCAAACTACATTTCCCAGAGTCACTGCTCATACAATCCTCTGGTGGCTGGCTCAGATTACGAGTCCAAGTTCTGATTCGTCCACAGGCACCCTTTTAGAGCTCCCTTAACCCACACTGATTGGTCCAGTTCAGCAGTTCAAAACTAGAATGGGGAACTAGGCAAACACAAAGAAAAGCAGGTTAGACAAACTGTATTTTCATTATTACTCTAAATGATTTCTGGCAAACAGTTACATCTTTCAGATAGGTTCCCTTTGCACTCCTAGCAACTGCAAAAATGGAGCAAATTGGCAGCAGCTCGAGTGGTACTCAAGCAGAGAAACACACAGTCCCCCCATACAAACTAATTATGTCTGCAAGCAGACAGCTCTTAAAGAGACAGTACCAGATACTCTAAAAACACTCACAGATAAATGGCTTAAACGCCAAACACCATTCAGGCTTGGAGCATTCAAGCAAGCTCCTGGAAGTCTTTTGGGAACCCCCATTTGCAGGGTGGGGGGGTTACAATGGGTTAGTATATTTAAAAATATTATATAACAAATTACATTGGGACAATGTATTTCTCTGTGTATTGACATACATTAATGCATATTTTTCAATATATATAGCAATATATTCCATTTTCGTAAGGGCAAGCCTGTTTCAATAAGGAGGGGGTAGAGAAGATGTGCTGAGGTAGAGGTTAAAGATCATTGTCAATGGTGTAGCGATGGCATGGGCAATGATTTTCAGGGAAGTGGGGGAGAGACCATCACTGCCAGCATTTCCTCTGTTTGGGAGGCACAGAAGAAGCCTGAGGGTCTCACAGGGGGAGATAGCTCTGAAATAGAAAGGTGGTATGCTGGAGCATACAGTGGACAGTCCAGGGGGCCGGGATTGTAAGAGGGGAGCATTGCAAGGTAGTCTGATGGGTTAGCAAGTTTTTTGTTGAGAGCATTAGCGACTAGGGTAGGGTCTGATGTGAGTCCAGATAGGATGAGAATGTGTAAGGGAGCTTGCTTGGTGCCTGAGGCAACCAAGGAATGAACTGTGGACCAGAAATGCTTCGGGATGCCAAGGCTGTTGGTCTGGAGGGTCTGAAAATATCCAGCTTTACATGCATTTATCCTCTTTTTGCAGAGGTTTCTCTAGAATCTGTATTTGTTCCAGAGAGGCAGAGAGGGGGAGGCTTTGTAGGCTCTTTCATTGACTTATAAGCTCCCTTGTGAGCCATTGGGTATCTCCCCCATGCACTCTATGGGTGGTAAGGGGGAAATGTCTGTCCTGAATGTTGAAGAGAACAGAGATAAGGAAGCCGAAGGTGGAAGAGGCATCCTTCATAGATTTTAGGGCAAGAGAGTTGATTGCCCTAATGTCTGCAAGTAAGCAAGTGGCATTGTATTTAGACAACTCCCTGAAAGTTAGATATTTGAGTGGGGGGCAAGATGATTTAGAAGAGCAGACACTGTAGGTGGGAGAGTGGTCACTGATTGAATCAGATAAGACCCCCCTACTTGTCGGATCCTGTCTTTGTGATTTGTTAGGATCCAGTCCAGTGTGGAGTGAGTTTGGGACCAGTTGTTTAGGTGAGTGGGGGCAGTAATGATTTGGGAGAGCTTAAATTGTTTTAAAAGATTGTAGCACTCAGAATGGTCTTTTCCACACCAATGGAGGTTGACGTCCCCCCAGTAAAATGGTCTCCTTGGGGGGAGAGGGTTACTACACAATTCAGTAGATGAGTAAGCCCACCTAGGCCACCCTCGAGGGGATTGTAGCAGCACCCAGGGGTTCAGTTAATTTATTTTCAGTGGAAGTCAAAAACTTCCAAGAGTCGAAATCTGGAAGTCGTTCCAATTTTTTTGGAAGTCAAAATACTTCCAGGATCCCACTTTAGGAAGTCAATATTCTAGGAAGGACACATTTATGAATGTTAATATACTAGTGGTAAAATACAATTTCTTTCAGAGTAATCCATAATTTATGACTTCCATGTTTGCAATTTTGGAAGGCATCTAATTTTTGGTTTTACATCTGGAAGTAAATGACTTCCTCCCTCTTTATTTTGGAAGTTTTTGCCTTATTTTTGGAAGTCAAATACTCCCAAAATGGAGTTAACCGAAGCTCTGGCAGCACCCAATGTAAAGTTTTTTCAAGGACCCAATGCTTGTTTCTGTAAGGAGCCACTCACTGGGGGAGCCAACTGTTGAGCAACAGGTTAAGGAGGCGCTGCAAGTGTCTTTGAAATAGAGGAGTACCCCACCTCCTCTCTTTGAGCTGCTGCAGTTGTGATGTAACATGGTGTAGCCAGGTAGGTAACAGCTGGAGTCAGGGATGGCAGGTTTTAACCTAGTCTCTGTAATGCCACAGATATCAAGGGTGTATAAGGAGACCCATGCTTCTAACTCCACATGCTTGGACAGGAGGCTACAGATATTTATCCAGCCTTTGATTGGTGGAGAAGGCTATGATTTTCCATCTGATAGGCTGATTCTTATATCCCTGCCCTGGGTTTACTCAGACCTGGTTTCTTGGTAGAGGGAAAGATTTACATAGAAACATAGAAACATAGAATTTGACGGCAGATAAGGACCGCTTGGCCCTCCTAGTCTGCCCATTTTCCTACCTAACAGATAAGCTGCAGATCCTAGTTAACCAACAGCTTACTTCCTCCTACCCCCCACTAGGACTGCCTTATGCATGTCCCATGCATTATTGAAGTCCCCCACTGTTCTTGACCCCACGACCTCCTCAGAGAGGCTGTTCCGTGCATCCACAATCCTCTCAGTGAAAAAATACTTCCTCACATTACCTCTGAGCATCCCCCTTCTATCTTCAAATTGTGCCCCCTTGTTCTTGCACATCTCTTTTTCTAGAAGATGCTACTCTCTTGGACTTTGTTAATTCCCTTGAGGTACTTGAAAGTTTCTATCATGTCCCTGCTTTCCCTTCTTTCCTCAAGGGTATACATATTAAGCTCCTTTAGTCTTTCTCCATATGTCTTCTGGTGCAGACCCTGCACCATTTTGTTTCCCTCCTCTGGACAGCCTCCACTCTGTCTATGTCTTTTGGAGATGGGGTCTCCAGAACTGCACACAGTACTCCAGATGGGGTCTCACCAACTGTCTGTACAGAGGGATACCAACTTCCTGTTTTCTACTATTGATGCCTCTTCCTATGCATCCCAGTATCCCCCCAGCCTTCCTTACTGCCTTCTCACATTGCTTGCCCACCTTTAGGTCATCTGATATAATTACCCCAGGTCCCCTTCTATTTTTACTGTTGTCAGTATCTCACCCCCCATTGTGTACGCTTCCCCTGGGTTTTTGTTCCCCATGTGCATTACCTTGCACTTCTTTGGATTGAATCTGAGCTGCCATACATTTGACCATTCCTCCAACCTTGCCAAGTCCCTTCTCATCCTTTCCACTCCATCTTGTGTATCAACCCTGTTGCAGATCTTTGTGTCATCTGCAAAGAGACATACTTTTCCTTCCAGTTCCTCTGCAATGTCACTTATAAAGACATTAAAAAGGACTGGTCCCAGTACTGAACCCTGCGGTACCCCGCTAGTAACCCTCCTTTCATCACTGTGTACTCCATTTACTACTACACTTTGAGTCCTGTTGTCTAGCCAATTTTTTATCCAGGCTACCACCTTGGGACCCACTCCAAGGCTGGCTATCTTGTGTATTAATCTTTTGTGTGGGACTGTATCAAATGCCTTGCTAAAATCTAGGTAGGCCATGTCCACAGCCCCTCCCTGGTCTACTACTTTGGTAACCCAGTCAAAGAAATCTATTAGATTCATCTGACACCGACCTTCCCATCGCGGAATCCATGCTGCCTTGGGTCCTGTGCCCCACTGGCCTCTAGGTACTCAACAATTCTTTCCTTCAGAAGTGATTCCATCATTTTCCTACCACTGAGGTCAAACTAACTGGTCTGTAGTTTCCTGCCTCTGTCCTGCTCCCACTTTTGTGAAGAGGAATCACATCTGCCCTCCTCCAGTCCTCGGGTACCACCCCATCCTTCCATGATTTGTTAAACAGAGTAGTCAGCGGTGTCACTAGTTCTACCCTTAGTTCTTTTAGAATTCTTGAGTGAACCCCATCAGGCCCCATTGCTTTGTCCACCTTCAATTTTATTAGTTCTTTCAGAACCCTTTCTTCTGTAAATGGACTGTTATTGACCCCCGTCTTCAGAGTGTTTCTCTTGTTTGGTTTAGGTAACTCCCCCTCCTCTTCCTTTGTGAATACTGAGCAGAAATATTCGTTCAGTATCCCTGCTTTTTCACTGTCACCCTCTACCCACATTCCCTCCCCTTTATTAAGCTTCAGTATCCCTCCTTTGGTCTTTCTTCCTCCCTAATGTACCTATAAAAGGTCTTATCCCCCTTCTTAACAGAATTGGCTATCCTTTCCTCGGTTTGGGCCTTTGCTATTCTGACTGCCTTCCCAGCCTCTTTCTGCTTTAACTGATAAAGTTCTCTGTCCTGCTCCTTCTGTGTTTCCTTATATTTTCTGAATGCTGTCCTTTTCTCCTTAACCTTTCCTGCCACCTCTTTTGAGAACCATAATGTTTTTTTCCTTCGTTGTGTTTTATTGATTTGTTTTACACAAAGGCTTGTTGCCTCTGTGATGCTGTTTTGATCACTCCCCATTGTTCCTCCACCCCTCCTTCTTGCCTGTTTGCTAGTGCTTTTCTGAGGCACTCTCTCATTTTCCCAAAGTCAGCCCTCCTAAAGTCCAGTACTCTTGCTTTTGTGTGGCTTGATTGTATGGCTGTGTTTATCGTGAACCACACTGTTTGGTGGTTGCTTGTTCCCAGATGGCTACCCACTTCTAAATCTGAGATTCTTTCTCCATCCCCATTTGAGAGTACCAGGTCTAAGATTGCTCCCTCCCAAGTGGGTTCCAATACTAGCTGTCTGAGGCATGCCCCCTGTAGGGCATCAAGAATGACCCTGCTCTTGGATGTGCCTGCAGCAAAGGTGCTCCAGTTAACATATGGCATATTCAGGTCCCCCATCAACAATATCTCCCCTTTTTCTGCCATTCTAAGAAAGCCTTCTATCATTTCCTTGTCCATTCTCTCTCCCTGAGATGGGGGTCTGTATACAATCCCCATCCGGATTGTGGTGCCATTTCCTGTCTCCAGGGTGACCAAAGTGCCTCATCTGCTCCCTGTTTACTCTTTAGTTCTGTTGCTTTGATCCCTTCCTTTACATAGAGAGCTACTCCTCCTCCTCTTTTACCCTCCCTGTCCCTCCTGTAGATTGTGTATCCTGGTATGTTGTATTTAAAAACAGTATTTTTCTCCCGCCCCCCCCCACCACCACTCTTTAAATACTCTGCCTCCCCCTTCCTAGATGGGCTAAACTCTCATTGGTTCTCTAGCTTCCAAAAAGATACATTGTGTTCTCTCGTTTATAGGGTGCCACCTTTTAAGAAGCCCAAAGTGGGACATTTTTCACTGAAACATGATTTTTCACAGGACAGTAGGTAACCTCGACCAGTGCAGCAGACTTGTTTTCTTTATGTAATCAGAATTAAGGTTAAGTATTGTAGCTTCATAGTTGCTTCTATTGTTTCTGATCATTTTATTGTATTTTAGTTAAGGTATTATAGTTTTCTACAACATTTAGTGGAAAGTTGGAAAATATTTTTTCTCCTATAGAGGCAGGAAATTTAGTATTTTTCATGTTTTTTTGTAGGACACAGCTGCCCAAATCAGGACTGTCCTGCATTAATCAGGACAGGAGGTAACCCTACTCATGTAAAGAGACACACTTTAAACTTGTACCCTTTATTCCTTGTCAGTTAAACTGCAGGGCACATTAAGCCCATTGTTACTTATCTAGCCTGTATATTAGCCTTCTCTTGCATATCTCTCAAAATGCAGTCCTTACTCCCCATCCTTGTGTGCTCAACATGCTCACTCAAATGTTCCTTTGACCAGTACCCTGATAGATTTGCTGTCATCCATACCGAGGTAACTAGGCATCATCTACCTTGCCCAGTATACCTTAAGACTGACCAAAAGCCTTCCTTGGTGCAGGTCACTCTAGTGTGTGTTCCAGGTAGCACTGGATTATATTCTTATACGAGTTGGAATAATCAACTCATGCCACTGTTTACTCCTGCATATCTATTTACTCTATCTGTTAGGACTCCCCTAAACATATATTTGGGACCCAAAAAATTTCTTTAATTTCTACTTAATTGTGCAGGTAATGTTGAACTTAATCCTGGTCCCTCTCTCCCCATCTCAGCTCCTTCCAAGCTCGGTCAGTTGAAAGGGCTGAGTCTTGTACACATCAATACCTGCAGCCTGCTTAGCAGATTTGATGCTATCCAAATGTGGATCAACCACTTCCTGCCCTGATGTGCTTGTGGTCTCTGAAACATGGCTGAAGCCTGCTACACAGGACCATGAAATTAATATCCCCTCGTACAATGTATTTCGATCGGCTAGACTAACGAGGGGAGGGGGTGTAGCTATCTACATTTGGAACAAGTATGCTACCATAGTAATAGACTCTTTCACAATGTCCAATGAATTTGAATGTCTTACGATAAAGGTACAGCTTACCCACTCAGTCCATCTCCACATCATTGGATGTTACAGACCTCCCTCTGCAGGAATTAAAATACTGAATCATCTAAGTGTTGTGTTAGACTCCTTATCCTCTGAGATCATTATTGTGGGTGACCTCAATATGGACTGGCATTCCACAGCATTCAAACCCCTAAAAGAACTCTGCGACACCCATGGGATTTCTCAAATTATTTCTGAAGTGACCCGTCCTAACATTAAATACCCAGATAATGGCACATTACCTGACCTAATTTTAGTTAATAAACCTCACCTGTCTGCTCATTTGAGCATATTTTTCAATGATATTAGCGAACACTGCAATATCTCATGTGTCAGGACTGTGCCAAAAGCAATATCGTCTTCCAGGTATAACTACAAGAGATGCCACAGGAACTTTGATCCAATTGCTTTCTGCGCTGATCTTCAATATACTAACTGATAGGATTTCTACCTGGTACCAACTGTGGATGCTGCTTATGAGGTTTTCCAAACCATTGTTCTTGGAGCAATAGAGAAACGTGCTCCATTAGTAAAAATCAGAACTAAAAAGAAAAATTGCCCATGGTTTACAGGAGGTCTAAAAGCTGCCTTGTTGCATAGGACACATTATGGAAAAAGGCAAGAAAAACAAAACATACAGCTGATTGGACAGCCTTCAGACCAGCCAGAAACTGGTGTACCAAGCTAACGAGAGCTGAAAAATGAGGTATTTCCGGTCAGAAATCGAATCCTCATCCAACAGTGCAAAACATTTTTGGAAAGCACTAAAGGACCTTGAAGGTTATTCCCCAGCCAATTCACTCACTCAAAAAATCTCCATGGGTGGCAGTACTACTACTGACAAACAATTGTTTTTAGAACTCCCTAATAATCACTTTGCCACAGCAGGTTTAGCATTCGACTCTTCGCCAGCCAACAACCTCCGGGCCCAGATGTGTGGCCAGAAACCTAAATGGTTCAACTCAAGCTCATCGAATCTTGAAGCAATCTTTTCCTTCTGCCCTGTCACAGTGAAGGATATTGAGAACCTTCTATTGGCCCTTGATATTAGGAAAAGCTCGGGGGTGGACCTGATTGAACCCTACTACTGTATCTAAAGTTAGGATATTATGCTCTGTCTGCCCCTATCACCCACCTGTTCAATATGTCCCTTACACAGGGTACTCTCCCTGCAATATGGAAAACAGCACGTTATCCCACTCTTTAAATCAGGAGACTCCAGTGACCTAAATAATTACCGCCCAATATCCTTACCTCCCATTTTGTCAAAATGTTTGGAAAAGGTAGTGAATTCGCAACTCAGACAGTATCTTAAGAAATTTATACTACTAAACCCAGTCCAGTCTGGGTTTAGATCCCATCAAAGCACAATCTCTGCGCTTGCTAAGGTCATTAATGATTGTCAGATGGCACTGGATGCTAAAAACTATGTATGTTCCTTGTTCCTTGACCTAAGCAAAGCCTTTGATACAGTGGACCATGACCTGCTTCTGGCCACCCTATGTATCATTGGAGTAGACCTTCTGGCAATAAAATGGTTCACCAATTACCTTACTGAGCAATGCCAACAAGTCAAAGTGGAGGGCAATCTCTCCACACTGAAAACCCTTGACAGGGGTGTGCTTTAAGGATCCATCCTATGTCCATTGTTGTTTGCCATCTATATTAACAATTTAAACACTGGTATCAAGTCAGCAAGCATTCACCTATTTGCTGATGATACAGTGCTGTACTTAGACAGGCCTGCACCCGATCTGGCTTATAAAGACCTCCAGATTAAATTCAACCTCTTGCAGGAAAACCTATTGCATTTAAAACTACTGTTAAATGCAAAAAAAAAAAGGCTATGTTTTATGCCCCTTCAGCTATTCCATCCATGCATAACATTGCAATTACTACCCATAAAATTCTGATGCTTCTAGGTGAGCCTCTGGAATTTGTATCGAAATTTAAATACGTGGGGGTGTGGGTTGATGATAGGCTGTCATATATGGAACATATTGAGGAACTGTCAAAAAAGCTAAAACAGAGGCTTGGTATATTCTTCCGGATCAAGCATCTACTTACACAGGAGGCCAAAACTCGTTTAGTGCAAACCACCTTCATGCCGCTGTTGGACTATGCTGACATCTTGTATGGACAAGGCCCAAGAACAGCTTTAGTGAAACTTGACACTCTTTATCATCAGGCAATTAGATTCTTAACTGATGCATCGTATTCCACCCATCACTGCACCCTTTATACTATGATAGGATGGAGTTCTCTTAGCTTCAAACATTACAAAAAAGTTGTCCTCTGGACCTTCAGAGCCATCTCTAATACTCTTCCACAATATATCTCTGACTGCCTTCCTGTCTGCCCTGCAGGGAACTACCTCCTAAGAAGTCTTACGTATGCCTCTCTTCTAATTCCTCAGGCTAGAACACGTTTTGGTAGAGCGGCTATAAATCGCTCTCTCACTGTTCTTTGGAACAATGTACAAAAAATGCTGAAACTCGTGCTTCCTGGGAAGTTGTCCTTTAAAAATCTTTTTGTGTGAACCTTCAAGGAAACTTGCAACTGTCCTCACTACTAATCTTCTACTCTTGTACCTTGTCGTCTTCTCTTTCAACTTAATTTTCCTCCTCATATAATCCTTATCTAACTTGAATGAAACGTATATTGTGTAAAAATGTATAATATATCTCTTTTTATTCCTATATGATTTCTATTATAAATGGTTGCCTACTTGCAGAGCCCTTTCCATTGGGACTGACTATCTAATTGTATATCAGATTGCTATGTATAACTTGTTTACTTGCACTTTTCCTCAGATTGCCATGTGTACATACTGTTTCATTTTGTGCTGTACTTGCTTTGTATCTGACCCAGGTCCACCTTGTAAATGAGTTGTCTCAATGGTGTTTCGCCTAGATAAATAAAGATTGATTGATTGATTGATTGACTTGATTGATTGATTGAGTGATTGAATGATTTAGATGGGCAATTCTTAATCCATTTCTCTGTGTCCACGTGGGGGTCATTGTGGATAACAGGAGGGGGTACCAGGTCGGGGCTGGGTTCCATATCGCCAGAGAGAAGGAGATGTGAGGAGAGGAAAAGTGGGCTGAGGCAGCAGAGGGTGAGGGGAGCCAAACCAGGGAAAGTCAGTGAGGAGATGGAGGAGAGCAGAAGGCCCCCATACACCCCCATTCACCCCTTTTGTTCCTCAGATACAGGGCTCCTTGTGATTCCATGATCCTGTTTGAAATCATCAGGAAGCAGAGTCTTTTGCAGTGCTGCTACTATCCTGTGGCACTCATTTCCAGCTATCAATAGAGTGTCCCCATCATTGGAACACTTAACATTTAAGAGTTTGCTAAAAACCCACCTGTTTAATCTGGCATTTGGGATCGCTTAGAACTAAGCTTTGGGGGCGATGTGTTTCACCTTTGGTTGCCACATGTATCCTGACCTGTTTTAAATTTATTGTTTTTTAAGGTTTTAATTTGTTATTTTGTACAGTGCCCAAAGCTTCAGACGGGTGCCTAACGAATACATTGCCGTGCTTTGGAAGGTTTTGAGGGATGTATGGATATGTACGGGCAGACTGGATGGTCCTGGCAGTCCTTATCTGCCGACAATTTCTATGTGTCTGTACCTCAGTGCACTGTGTCCTGATTGCCCGAAGGGTTGCTGAACTGTTGGTTGGCAACATATAAGGCATGGGGTTCTGAAATCTGTCAGCCAATAAGGACAAAGGATTTCCTCTACTCCTTTTAACGTTTCCTTGCACGTGCTCAAGAAACATCTTGCGATGTCATGGATGAGTCCAATGCAGAGCACTCTACAGTGGGCTTGTCCCTCACAGACCAATGTGTACACAACCAGACCATGACACTAGTCACAGTTTCACAGCTGGAAGCTGTTCTCTAGTTGAAAGAAATGAAGCGCTCCAACAAGAGCGTTCATTTCTTTCATTTGTATAGTGCTGTCAATGAAGCCTTCCCATTCCCTCCCACTGCGTGCTGTCCACCCCACACTATCCATTCCCTGTCCCCATGCCAACATTCAGTGAAGCCCTCCTGCACCTTCCCACTATGTGCTGTCCACCCCGCACCCGTTATTCTCATCCCAACCCTCGGCATCTAATTAAATACTCCCACTCCCTCCCACTGCATGCTGTCAGCCCCACACACTCCATTCCCATCCCAGCCTCTGGCATCTAATTAAGCCCTCCCATTCCCTCCCACTGCATGCTGTCCGCCCTGCACCCTCCATTCCCATCCCAGCCCCTGGCATCTAATTAAGCCCTCCCACTCCCTCCCACTGCATGCTGTCCACCCTGCACCCTCCATTCCCATCCCAGCCCCTGGCATCTAATTAAACCCTCCCGCTCCCTCCCACTGCATGTTGTCCACCCTGCACACTTCATTCCCCGTCCCCATGCCAACATTCAATATGAGGAATCCTCAGCCCCCACCAAGATTCACCCCATCCATAATTTTAATTAAAAAGAAATATGATATCTGACTCCCTGGTGTCTAGTGGTCCCACCCCCCCCCAGCCAATGCCAGCCCAATATTAAGGATGACCCCTCCCCCGCAGAGATTCACACCCTATCCCCATCTTCCACAACTGCCGCCATCCTCTGCGCACAAAAAAAAAAACTTTCCCTGGTGTCTAGTGGAAGATCCCTGCCCACTCTGTTCAGTAGGTGACCCCCCACTTTCCACCCATCCAGGACCCCAGCTGCCTGGCACAGCCCTCCACTCACTTCCACGGCTGGCAGCCCAACTTGCAATGAATGAGCACGTGGCTTGACTGTACAAGCATCGCTCCTTCATTGAAGCTCTCAGTCGGGCTGCTGGCCATGGAGGTGAGTGGAGGGCTGTGCCGGTGGCCCACTAGGGTCCTGGAAGGGGGGGGATAGTGGGGGGGTCACTCTACCAGACAGGGTAGGGAGGTCCACTAGACACCAGGGAAAGTTTTTTTTTTTAATTGTGTGGATGATGGCAGCAGTTTTAGAAGATGGGGATGGGATGTGAATCTCTGTGAGAGAGGGGGATCATTCTTAATATTGGCCAGTGATCGGCCAGGATGGTGGGACCACTAGACACCAGGGAGTCGGACCTTATATTCATTTGTAATTAAAACTGGGGATGGGGTGAATCTTAGCGGGGAGGGGATTCTTCATCATATTGAGTTTGAGATCGGTCAGGGGGATGGGACCACTGGACATCAAGGATCGTGGTGATCAAGCCTTCCCTTCTAGGCATGCTTGCCCCTTTTTTCCAGTTAGAGCTAGTGTTTCTGGTCTATTCCCTTATGATCCCCTTCCCCAGTACTGACATCCTGATTTTTTCCTATTCTTCCTTTCCACCCACCACAGGCTTGGATGTTTCGGGGGTCTGTGGTGAAGCTGAAAAGCTGCAGCTTTGGCTGTATTTTATTTCATTACAGCCCAATGCCCACTCCTTCTTTACTCACTTCAGATGTAGCATCAGGGGCTCGAACCTTGTTGAAGACGATCTCCAGTATAACCCTATGAGATGATATGCCATCTGTTTGGGCCCTATGGACCTCTTTGTTGCCCTGAATGCACCTTCTGCCCTCTTGCAATCTCACTGCTATATTCCCTCCAACCATAGTCTTGCTAATTAGGTCTGGCCTAAGTTGTACACATTTCTCTTTTCCTGCAAATCCAGAACTCAGGCAGCTCTTCTGGAAGCAACTTATTGAAGGATGGGAGGGTCCGCCCCATTATGGCCTGGTTTACTACTCGGGCAGTGGATGACTGCATGTCAGCACTCTTATGGTTTTGCTCAGTATGCACGAAAGACTCCATATCATGTGCCTTCTTGGACCAAACCTCTCAGATATATCCTGACCATCTCATGGACATACTCCCCCCCCCCATGTATCTAAATTGTTTAGCTGACCAACTGACCAAGGAACGTGTCTGGTGAGCAAAGCTATTAGGTATATCTGTAACATGGAGACATAGAAACATAGAAGCTGACAGCAGATAAGGACTGCAAGGCCCATCCAGTCTGCCCATTTTTTCTACCTTATGAATGTGCCATAGGCCTTTACTCTGTCAATGGCCTATCTATTCATACTCATCTGTATTGCTCCCTTACGCCTATCCTATGCCTGTTTGAAGCCCTGCACTGTACTCATATCCACCACTTCCTGAGGTAGGCTGTTCCATGCATCCGCCACCCTTTCTGTGAAAAAGAACTTCCTCACATTACCCCTTAATCGACCTCCCTCTAATCTCATGCTGTGTCCTCTTGTCCTGCTATTTTTCTTATATTTAAACATGTTAGACTCACTAATTTTCTTCAGAGTAACTCTGCTCTCCTGAGTTCATGTGGCCCATCCATTAAAGGGCTTGTCCCCCCTCCCCTCCTAGGCACACGGTCTTATGATTACCCACCCCCTGGTAGGATACTCTTTGCTGCCCTTCTCTGCAAAGAGATTGTACCCATCATGCTGACTTTACAGACACAGTCCTATTTACCAGTGTGTCTGGTTCCTTTTATAGCCTGTGATATATTCTTATGCTCTGGTTACCCACCTAGAATATAGTTGGATCGAACTGGGCATGTTCTCACATTGTCTCCCCCATGCTGCAGTCTGATCTGCTTGATGGAGTTTGGAGAGGCCTTGGGTTTCAACAGAACCCAGCCTCTTGCCCTACTCTGTTCTACAGTAAGTGTACCATAACCTTGATTTGCACTATCTAAGGTAATTATCTAATGTCTCTTTTTATGTATGTAGTTCTGTGTTATTTGTTGTTCTACTGGTCACTGTGCTACGTAGTTGTGGTTTACTTCATGCCAGTCAATTCTGCCCTCTCCGAGTTCCATGTCACATGGTTGGGACATGCTTAGAGGTGGGCCCCCATCCTCTGGGCCCCCTCTACTTCTGGATTTATCCCCGCCACATACATTACATCCTTCTAGCACAATATGCTGACCTAACATATACTGTACCACTTAGAATGTTAGTGGGCTAAACTTTCCTATCAAGCACAAGTGTGTCCTGGCTCAGCTGAAATACTCCTGCGTCCATATTGCCTTCCTCCTGGAAACCAAACTCACCCACTCTGAGGCTGCAAAACTCTGAAGAGAATGGGTTGGACTTGAGGTTCATAGCTGTAGGCCATCATTCAAAGGAGAGATTTAGTTCTGCTACATAAAAACCTTTGATGGTTCCTCCTAGGTCAATGCTCTAATGAGGAAAGCAATTGGCTGAGGGTTTAATTGTTCTGAGAATGTTTACTGTCCCAATTAAGATAACCTTCACTTCTTTCACACCCTGGGACAGGCCATCACTAAGTTCGACTCAACAGCCTCCCCCCTGCTAATAGATGGTGATTTTAATCTTTCCCTGCGTGCCTTGCTTGACAGATCCTTGGGTGGTTGTGAATTCCACCTCAGGGCAGTCACTGCTCTCCAAGCCCTCATGGCAGAATTTGCTTTATCTGACATCTGGAGGAAGATGCACCCTGCACCTGCTTCATGGCTATGCATGTGTCTTCTAGTCATCTAAATTTGTGGCTGACCTCCCTAAGATTTTCCTATGCAGCTACCTCCTCTTTCATAGCTCTCTTATATATGTCGCACCATGCCCTGGTTCTCCTTTCTGTGGTGTAGGGACTGGAACTATCCCACTCCTCCTCCTGGCATTTAGACCACCTGTTACACAGAAAGAAAAAATTACTTACCATAGTAATGTTTCTTCTAATAGAGTCTTGCTGTATTCAGACATAATGCAGTTAGCCCCAGCACTTGAACTGCCCTGGAGAGGAAAGAGTTAACTCTATGCAGAAGCATAGAACGTCGAACTCAAGCTCGGTTTTCAAACCTCTGTTTGTGGTATTTCCCAGTGTAACAGTCAGATTCTTATGAGCTAACTAGCTAATATACTATAGTATGGAAATTGTTCAAAATATAGCCAAAGGGCAAAACATTTATTTTTGGGCACCAAAAGACTCAAGTCGAGAACCCAAAGAAGGACAGGTAGTGACAATATTTAAGTAAAACACCAGAAAAATAATAATAACATCTACCCCACCCAAGAGGGAGGGTACAAGGTACACCCCTGAGGTGCAACACTGTACCTGCCAGCCCACTTCCCAAAACCGGGTTCCGAGTGGGGGGGAGGTCTAAATACAGCAAGACTCCATTAGAAGAAACAACATTACTATGAGTCATTTTTCTTCAAACAACATGAAGTCTTGCTGTATTCAGACATAATGCAGACTACCAAGCAGTTCCCTATGGAGGAGGGAATGCAGAACCTAGTTTTGGGAAGAGGCGCTGCAGTACTGCTGTACCAAATCTAGCATCAATCCTAGCCTGGATGTCCAGGGAGTAATGCTTGGTGAAAGTATGTACTGTTTTCCAGGTGGCTGCTTTACAGATCTCTAACAAAGGTATATCTCTGGCTTCAGCTAGAGAAGCAGCTGTACCCCTAGTCGAGTGAGCCCTCAGGCCTGAAGGGGGCGTCCTACCCAACTTGTCATAACAAAATTGTATACAAGAAACAATCCACCTGGCAATAGTTCTCTTAGGGGCAGGCTTACCTTTCCCCACTTCACCATAAGTTTGAAACAATTGAAGACAGTCATTTCTATGTGCCTTAGAATGCTCAATGTAGTAGCTAAGGGCCCTCTTAACATACAGACTGTGTAGCCTTCTTTCACCTGAAGAAGAATGGTCAGTGAAAAACACAGGGAGAGATATAGACTGGTTCAGATGAAAATCTGATACCACTTTGGGAAAGAACCTCCTATTGGTTCTTAGGACCACTTCATCCCTATGGAAGGAGATGAAGTCAGGTTCCATTGACAGAGCCTGTTACTCACTATTTTTATTTATTTACTTATTAAATTCTCGGATTACAAATACCTTTGAGCAAAAACTGCTTGTTTACAAAGGTTCCACCTCAAAGGATGAGGGTCAACATATATACAGAGGTAGTAAAATAATGCACAATAAACAATCAAAACAACTAAAAGAAAAAATAAAGATACTCAGTTATAACATATAGTTTTACAGTTATATATATACAGTTATAACACTAATCCACCTGGCAGAAGTAATAGCTACCAGGAACACAGTTTTCCAGGTCAAGTACTTAAATTCGGCTGAAGCCAGAGGTTCAAAGGGTGGCTGCATTAGCTGAGCTATGCAGACATTAAGATCCCAAGGCAGAGTGGGCTCCCTAAAGGGATGGTTAATGTGAACCAGACCTTTGCAAAACTTTCTGAAACCAGGATGAGATGCCAGGGAAGAGCCCTTCCCTGTTGAGAGGAATGCCGAGACAGCTGCTAGATGAACCTTCAGAGTGGCAGGCCTAAGGCCTAAACCATTGAGATGAACTAGACAGTCTAAGGTTGTGGAAATGTCTGCAGAATCGGGTGGGATGCCTTTCTCAGAGCACCAAATACTGAACCTTTTCCATTTGGAGATGTAAGCTTTTCTAGTGGAAGGTTTCCTGGAGACCTTCAGAATATCCAGAACTCCCTTAGAAAGGTGTAGAGCTGCATATTCTAAATCTTCCAGAGCCAGGACTTGAGATTGAGAAACTGGAGATTGGGGTACCAGATACGCCCCTGGGAGGAGGACAGGGGATTGTACTGTATGTCCTGGGTAAAGACAGGGTACATGACACTGACAAGGACAGCAGTAGAGGATACCAAGGCTGTATGGCCCAATCTGGAGCCACCAGTATCACTGTGCAGGGTTGAATCCTGATCTTGATCAGAACTCTGAACAGCAGAGGGAAGGGAGGGAAGGCATAGGGAAACCTGCCCTTCCAGTCCAGAAAGAGAGCACCCATAGTTAGAACTACTGATGGGGCTTGAGGGAGAAATGGAACCCCTTTTCTGAGGTTGTCCTGGTCCAGCCGCCACTGGAGAGCTTGGATCAGAGTTTGAGTCACTGGAATCAGTTTGGTAAGTGAATCCTTCTTTTGAGACCAAAAAGACCTCACATGAAACTGAATGTCCCTCATCTGGAACCTTGCTCCCTGCACCACTGCCGCGGAAGCTGCCAAGTGGCCCAGAAGCTGGAAGAACTGTCTTGCTGGGCAGGAGACCTGAGGTTGGAAGGAGGAAATGAGATCCACTAGGGCCTTTACCCTTGCCAGAGGAAGGAAGGAAGGCTTTTGCTTGTACAGTGTCCAACTCTATGCCTATAAAGGTGAGAAATTGAACTGGTTCGAGTACAGGCTTTGGAAGATTGAGAAGAAACCCCGGGGAGCTGAGTAGGTCCTGGGTAGTTTGAAGAGCTGATCTGACCTGTAAAAGTGACTGACCCACTAAAAGCCAGTCATCCAGATACGGGAAGATGATGATACCCTGTCTTCTGAGGTAAGCCACCACTACTGCAAGGCACTTCGTGAACACCCTTGGAGCTGATGTTAGGCCGAATGGCATGGCTCTGAATTGGTAATGGCCTTAAGGCAACTCAAACCTGAGGTATTTTCCATGGGAGCACCTTATGGGATTATGGAAGTAGGCATCCTTGAGGTCCAGAGATGATAGCCAATTCCCTGGCCTTAGAGAGGAAATAATTATTCCCAGAGTTACCATTTTGAATTTGGGCTTTGAAATGTGTTTGTTCAGATACCTTAGGTCTAGGATGGGTTGCCACTCCCCTGTTTTCTTTGGGGTAAGGAAGTACCTGGAATACAGTCCTTTTACCTTGTGCTAAGTAGGAACTTTCTCTATAGCTCTGAGAGCTAGAAGAGAGGAAACCTCTGCCTCTAGGGCAAGGGTTTCTGAGACTGATGCATGTGGAAAAGACAGCCCTTTTTTTTGGAAATTTTTTTAAGCTGAGGGCCAGTCCCTGACTTACTACTTCCAGGACCCACTTGTCTGAGGTCACAGACCTCCAGGCCTGGAAGTAGTAAGCCAGCCTGCCTCCTACTAGAAATGGGGAGTCAACACGGGCTGACACATCAGGGTGTCTGCTTGGCAGGAACCTTAGACTGAGAGGAGGAGGGAGCAGCGCTGCTCATCCCCTTCCTACCCCTCCCTCTGAAGAACCCCCTCTGTGGGAAGGGAGAGGAGGCCTGGGCTTGGTAAAAAGGCCTTTGAAAGAGCCTGCCCCTGCCCACAGACTGCTGCTTGTGTGGAGTGACCTGCCTTTCCTTGGCCTGTGCACTCCTGTACGTGGTCCTGTATTCATCCATTTTCTTCATGTAAGCCTCTATCTGATCCCCAAACCAAGAGTTACCTACTACAGGAAAATCCATGGCCTTAGTCTGGGTATCCTGTGAAAGGCTAGTACATCTGAGCCAAGCATGTCTTCTGAGAGACACAGATGTAGCCATGTCTCTAGATGCCACATCATTGGAGTCCACAGCAGCATGGAATTGCATTTTGGATGTCTCAATTCCATCAGCAGCCACCACCTCCAGCTCCTTGACTAGATGGGGGAGAGGCCTATTTAGCCAGCTCCAGAACCATATCCCATCTGGATATCTGGTACCTGGCTGTGTAGGCCATATAAGTAGCCTGCCTGAGTCCCAAAGAGGATGCCAAATACTGTTTTTTGGCCATGGTATCCACTTTCCTGGAGTTCTTATCCTAGGGGTGTGAAGCCAAATGAATGTTAGCTCTGTCACAGGCTGCAGCCTGCACTACCTCAACATGGCTGCAATGACTATAAAGGAACTCTGCAGCTGAGCCTGATAACGAATACCTCCTGTCTATTCTCTTATCCACAGGAGGTATTAAATTAGGGGTTTGTAAAATTTTGTGTGTTTGTTTCCCCAAGGATTTATGAAGAGGGATAGACAGCTTATTGGACTCTGGGATGTCCATTATTTCCACAAAATCAGGCTCTTCATCCTCCTCTGTGGCTTCAACCAAGGAAGGCTGCAGGGTTTGTGCCACCTTTCTGTAGAACAAAAAGTGTGAAGGGAACTCAGAGAGCCTGTGAGGAGAGACACCTGAGGGCCTGTATGGGGAGATGTCCAGTTCAATGGGCACATCCAGACCCCCCTCATCATCATCATCATCACCATCATCACCGGGATAGTCTTCGTCTCCCTCCCACTCCTCATAATAAATATCTGGGTCATAATCCGGAGGAGACAGATCCGACCGAACCGACCGCTGAACCGGCGGTACTGGTTCGGACGGAACCGATCTAAGAGATTGGACAATACTAATCGCTTTGGCTATTTCATCCGCGGTTGGAAAGTGGGATGCAGGATCTGTACTGGCAGACTTGCAGACTTGCGCTTTTTCTTTGATGGAACTGTCTCCAGAGCGACTTCACTGTTAGGCGGAGTAAAGAATCTGACGGTTACACTGGGAAGTACCATAGATAGAGGTTTGAAAACCGAGCTCGAGCTCAACGTTCTATGCTTCTGCACAGAGCTAACTCTTTCCTCTCTGGGGCAGTTCAAGTGCTGGGGTTAACTGCATTATGTCTGAATACAGCAAGACTTCATGTTGTTTGAACACCAGATATGTTCACTGGTTGTAGTTACAGGCTGATGAGTTTTTCTAACTCAACAACACAGGGGTGATATTATCATGTGCCCTATGGATGTTTTTTAAAGCTACCTTCCAGGGTTCCATTATGCAGTGTGCTTCCAAAGGGCATTAAGCCTGAGAGGTTGAGCTCAAATCACTAAAGAAATCCTTACAAAGCAAAGAAGCCCTCTATAAGGCTGACCCCCAGACTCTTCACTCATAGCTGAGATGACAGGTCTTAGATTCCAACTAAACCCTCTCACCTCACTCAAGGCAAAGCTTGGTTTGACAAGTACTAGACAATATTACTGGGAAGGAGCAAAAAAGCTTTTCCAGTCCATTTCCTACCGTCTTTGTAAGCAAAAAGCTGATTGGTTGCCCCGAGAGGTAGTGCCCAGACACCTCACACCATGCTTACTGGCATTTAGTCAGTGTCAGTGGCTCAGCAGGTAGCACACTCACCTCTGAGGCCAGGAGATCAATAGGCTGTGGGTTCTATCCCCACACCAGGCACTTGGGTTAATATCCCAATACTGATACTGCAGTGTAGCATGAGAGTGGGGTGTTTCACTCCTGAGGTGCCGTCTTTCGGATGAGATGTTAAACCGAGGTCGCATCTGCCAGTTCTGGTGGTAGTTCAGGTGGACGTTAAAGATCCCATGGCACTTCTCGAAAAGAGTAGGGGACTTTCCCCAGTGCCCTGGCCATATTTCCCCCCATTCACTAAAATGCCACCAACAGCTTAATCTGGTTCAAAGTCAGTTGGCATTCATCTGTATCCCCCTACCCTAGGACATGCTTGAAAATAGGCAGAATTTGTCTAGTGCACTTACCCGGTCAACAAAAACTAAAATAAAAAAAAAAATTAACAAAGTGATATGGGATTTCTTTACCTCCCTTTACTCCTCCCGAGGCCCATGTGACCCAACAGTTTATTTTTCTTTCGGTCATCTTTTTTGTCCTTTGGTCCACGTGGTCAGGGCTTATCGGTCCCATCCCTCTCCCCATTTGCTCGACAACCTGCCTTAATCCACCTGGGTCCCCACAGACCCCAATGGATTGACTCCTGTTGTGGGGCCAGGCAGTAGAGGGCTGTCCTCTCCCCACCCAGAGTCCCATATCCAGTTGTGGGTCCCAGCCAGGCAGCAGTGCAGACCAGAGGGCTGGCAGGCAGAACTTCACTGAGTCTGGGAAGATCTCTTTCCATTTACTCCCTTCCTGGATGCATGACAGCATGGAGGATATATGTGGGTGCAGACGTGCATGATCTCCAGAACCACAGGTCCTTCCACCCTCTCTGACTGTAGTCTGTCTCCCTAAGCTTGGCGCTACATCCAAGCCTCCACCTGGTGACATCCAAGAGCTGGGATAACCCACCACCCCCATCCAGAGACACAGCTCTGTTTGTCCAGACTCGCCCAAGCCATTTGCCTGTGTGGGCACTCCAGCGGTGTGGCCTGTCCTCAAGCTGCCACTGGTCCTTCCGACTACGGAAAGCCCAGAACAGGCTCCCAACATCCAGAGACACAGCTCCATTTGTCCAGGGAAAGATTCTCTGCTCAGCCACTACAGCATTCTGCCTGAACTTTGGCGCCTTTCACCTCAGCCATGGATTGGCCTAGTCCTCTTGGACTTTGTTGATTCCCTTGAGATACTTGAAAGTTTCTATCATGCCCCCCCTCTCTCTCCTTTCCTCGAGGCTATACATATTCAGCTCCTTAAGTCTCTCTCTGCAGGGCCTGCACCTGAAGACATATGTAGAGAGACTTAAGAAGCTGAATATGTATAGCCCTCGAGGAAAGGAGAGAGAGGGGACATGATAGAAACTTTCAAGTATCTCAAGGGAATCAACAAAGTCCAAGAGGGTAGCATCTTTCAAAAAAAGAGGTGTGTGCAAGAACAAGGGGGCACAATGTGAAGATAGAAGGGGGGCGGCTCAGAGGTAATTTAAGGAAGTATTTTTTCACAGAGAGGGTTGTGGATGCATGGAATGGCCTTCCAGAGGAGGTTGTGGAGTCAAAAACAGTGGTGGAATTCAATCATGCATGGGACAGTCATAAGGCAATTCTAGGGGTTGGGGGTAGGAAGAAGTAGGCTGCTGGTTAAGTAGGATCTGCAGCTTATCCAATAGGTAGGGAAATGGGCAGACTGGGTGGGCCAAGCGGTCCTTATCTGCCGTCAAAATCTATGTTTCTATGTTTTGACTCCGGGAGCTCCACCAATGGTTGGTGATTTGCCTGCCCAAAGCTGATTGGTGCTGTCCTGAACCAAGCCAATTTCAAGCTCTGGTGCTGCTGCCCAGCCATTTTCCCAGCTCTCTGCTATTTTTCTCACTTTGCAGTCACCTATTGGACCCTCAAATTGTAAAAACTGTCTATTACTAAAGAGAATCCATGCATTGTGTTAACTTGCCTTCTAAGTACGACTTTGTTAAATGACAACTGTATGAATCTGTATTCTAGCCTAGTGCAGGGTTGAAGATAGAATTTTGATTACTGAGTTATGGACCTCAAAAGCGGCCACTGATAGAATATAGCCAAAGGGCTGTAGCTTAATGGTTTTAGAGGTACTGACTGCTTCTATCCTGCTCTTGCTCTGTCTCCTGACCTTGCTCTTTCACCCTCCACTCCTTCTGGTCTCTCTCTCTCCCCCTGTCATGAATCGAGTGCTGGCTGAAGACCAACCCCTTCTTCACACTACCTCCCCTCACTGTGCTAATCCCTGCTTATCTTTCCTTTTGTTATACCCTCCTCCCCCCACCTCCAACCTTGCTGGCCATCTGCTGCCAGACCCCCGCCCTTTGCTTTTGTAATTCTTTCCCCATTCAGCATTTATAATAAGTTCTGTCTTTCTCTTCCTCCCCAGACTCACCTGAGCCACTTGCCTAAGCAGGCGCTCCAGCGGCGCAGCCTGTCTTCAAGCCACCGCCGGCCCTTCTGACTATGGAAAGCCCGGAACAGGCTCCCGACATCCAGAGACACAGCTCTGTCTAACCCCGCCCACCCTATCTGGGCTACTTCTTATATAGATACCAGCAATCACATGATCGCAGGAAATTTACAAAGTGCCACAATCTCCATTTGCAAGTTATGCATCTCTGCCACTAGAGGGCTTCAGCTTATCTTCTCCTCTAAGTAGCAGGATCCCCTCCAGAAAGTTATACGTCTCTGCCACTAGAGTGCCTCAGCAGTCATCGATCACTGTTTCAGTGACCGGTTGACAAGGGGTTCTACAATCCCTAAGGGTGACCCTAACCTTCAAGCCAACAAGGAAGCTATCTATAGCACACTGCCTACTTCTAACTACTTTGGATACTATAAGAAGCAGTATAGCACAGTGGTTTAAGGCTCTGAGCTGCAAACCTGGAGAACTGGGTTTGAATCCCACAGCCCCCAATTGCATACTGTGTGACCCTGAGCAAGTCACTTAACTTCCTTGTGCTCCCAGGTCACACCTGTAAACAAGTTTTCAGCTTAGTGTGTCTCTCCTGGTTAAAAAAAAAAAAAGAAGGATTTAATCAGGAATTTCAGGGTACAAGCTGTGACTGAACCTGCCTAAAGGAAACTTGACCTCTGTTCAGCTCTCATAAATCTGGCACACAGTGTACAAGTCCAGTAACTCTATAATTAGTGGTATGATACTGGCACTACTACTATCACTCGCAGGTCTTCTTAATGTTAACAAATCAAAACCAACAGATCACTAAGCCACCAGGTACAATCTAAATGTCTATACTACCATAACCTATGCCTCTAGCATACCCAAACCTGTCCACCCTACCACTTACAATGATATTAGGATGAGGTGCTACCATCGTACACTGTATGATCACCTATCGTTATCACTGTTCTCTGGCTACTTCACCCAAACTGGAACCACTAAGGTCTGTCTGCACAAGAGAAGACTGCAAAAACTCAGCACTAGACTTCTGATGAACCATATTAGGCACCTTCTAATAATTATCTTACTAGTATCAGGAAATATACATCCAAACCCGGGCCCACCCCCTATCTCTAGCACCCAAACGAAAATAAACAATGGTCTAACTCTAGCATCAATTAGCATCTGCAGTCTCTTACAAAAGATGGACAAACTTAGTGTTTGGGTCACTAGGCACAACCCAGATGTGCTGTCTGTGGTTGAATCCTGGCTAACCGCCGTAATACCGGACAAAGCCATAACACTTCCCGGGTATTCAATTTTCAGACAGGACCGTCTGTCAAAGTGAGGTGGTGGATGTGTGCTTTTTATGAGACTTCTTACATGTGCATATCCTTCTCTTCCCTGCCGAGAGCAACAAATTTCAAATACTTACTGTCAAACTGCTACTGGGCGCACATAACAAGGGCCTAACTGTTTTCTCTGTCTGTCTGCCACCTAAACTGACTACAACAGGCTTCGATGCCTACTGGATTGCCTAAGTTCACTGGGCCTAAACTCGCCAAAGCTAAAATAATAACATACCATCTCGTCTGCCAACCAAGAGTATGGGGAGCTGCTATTTGCAGCTGACTAGAGGCTGATCAGTAAACAAGACTGGTAACATTTCGCTGTATGCTGCCTATACTGATTAGGAGGATCAGGGGCTCAGCAGTAACCATTAAGGGGGTAGAGGGGAAGGTTACACAGACAAGCAACATGTGCTGTGGAGTAATCTGTTGGTGTAAGGTGTCAAGTATTAGGCATCAGGTGAGGTGAGTGATGTATTTTTAGTGCCAGGCAGACCAGCTGAACAATAAAGGATGATTAGTAGGCAGTTAGCAGGCCGCTCACATCATATAATGAGGAACAGAGGAGCTCACAGTATCTGCAGAGTCTGGTATAAATGGGATTTTAACATTATGAACATAGCTTTTGACTTTTGGCAAGGCAGGTCTGTCTGTTATAAGCGGGTGTATGCTATAAAGGTGTCCACTGTAAGTGGGTTGAACTGTACCTCATTTAAAATAGAGTTTTCCATGGGCTCTCAAACTATGGAGGGCATTTTTCCTAAAAATTATGCTTCAAGGCTTTCTAACCACATCACCATGCCTTGTAGCTGCCCTTATTAAAGAGTTTGCATGTATATATTTATGTGTCCCCCAGAGCCACTTGTTGTGAGATAAGAGTGGTTTCAAGCACATTCTGCTCCAGAGAGAATAGCAAAGTGATGCTGAGCTGTTCTGTATGGAGCAGAAGGCAAGTGAAACCACTCTTATACCTTAACGAGTGGTGACGGGGCACATGTGTGTGTGTGTGTGTGTGTGTGTGTGTGTGTGTGTGTGTGTGTGTGTATGTGTATATATATATATATATATATATATATGTATATATTAGAGATCAAGGCTGTGTTTTTTTTAAAACATCCTAGAGTAAAAACACATCCTGGAATGTGGCTGTTATACAGGGCATCTGTGTGTGAGACACTTTTCTCAGAATAAGAGTCTCACACGAAGGGGAAAAGAGCACTCCGATTGGTCAGGAACTCTCCCTCGATCTATAATTCTATATCAATGTGTTCATTCCCTCTCACAGGGCTTGACTCAAAGTATGACTGCCAAATAAAGAGGGCCAAGGAAATCATCCCCACAAATAATGCCTCCCCCATTATCCTTGCTCCACCCCCCACATACACATAATTCCAGCTGCTCCACAGAGCCATATTGGCAGCCTGGTTAGGAAGGGAGCATGCCAGGAGCATATTGGGACTGCTGCCAGATTACATGGCATGTTAAATGCCACTTATGTGTGGCTATAGCTGGCTGAGGGGTGCTTCCCTTATTAAAGGCCTGCCTCTCTGTCATATCTATTATCTGGGCCAGAAACACCTCCACCAATGGATGCTGGTCTTTGCCCAGCATTCCTAGTTGGTATGGAGGAGTAGAGTAGGGGGTCATCAACCAGATTGTTAAGACTTTTTTTTATATAGATAGTTATCCTCCATGGTTCTCTCCCTTTGGAGCTGTGATAGCAGTCTTCATCCGTGGGAAGGCAATACAGCTTAAATTGTTGCACTGGGCCAGTAAGTACAGGAGGCCATCATTCTGTCTTCTGTACATCATTTTTCTCCCTGTTTATGTTTCCTTGTGCATACACAAGGAACATTTTACTTTGCTTCAGAGAATGGCATTTCAGAGGTGTGTCATGAACTAGCCCAATGCAGACCAGTCTACACTGGGCTTATTCCTGACAGATCAATGACCATGCAACCAGACTGTGATACTAGTCACAGTTTCATGGGTGTAAACTTTATGTACTTGAAAGAAATGAAGCACTCCAATGAGAGAGCACTTCAGTACTTTCATTTGCAGAAAGCTGGCCAGCAAGCAGACAGCTCTGTCCCTTGTTCCTCACCACCACCATCTAACAAGCCGACCCTTGGTATGGTTTCCTCTTTACATAACCCTTCTCACCCACTCTCAACCTGATTTACCTTCGCTAGCCTTACCTGCCACTGCACATTTCTGCATTTCATTCACACCTCAAAATTGACTCCACTGCCAACAACTTAAAAACCTGTCCTATTATGTAGTCTCCCTTTGGCTGATGCTGCCGCTACTAGGAATCACCTCTTCTGCAGCAGCTGCTGACCGTGCAGCTTTTATTTATGTGGCCAGTCCCTGCACCTATGTGGCCCTTTCCTACCACCCTTTTATACTCAGCCCCCCGCTTAATTTCCCTTCATACTCTTTCCGGTCCCCCTCATACTCATTCCCCACCTCTCATGCTTAGACACCCCCCCCGTGCATACTGAGCCACTCGGGGCCACCTGGGAGCAATATACCAGCACAGCTTCTCTTGTTGCTGCCCTTAAAGAATGTCCTTATTCTTCTTGCCTTTTCCTCCTGCAGGCATTATTTATGTAAATAAGGCCAGTCGGCCACTTTAAACATAGCTGCGATGCGGCTTTCATTGGTGTCACTTGCCCTCCCCTCTGGTCCGGACCTGCACTGAAAGCTCCCTGGTGTGGTGTGGCTCAGCTGCTTGGTGGCTCTTCATGCCTTCCATTCTCAATGGAGAGTTAACAGCTGTGAGTGTCAGGGCAATTAGATCTGCTGCTGCAGCTACTGCTCTCCTTCCACCCACTGTTTTTCAATCACAAGGAGCAGGTCGCAGTCTGAGCTCTATACAGGCTGGGAGTAGAAAACATCGTCTGGCCTGTCACTTTCCCTAGCTGCAGCCCCAGAATAAAATTTCTCCATAAAACAGCAGGGTGGCTGCATATGTAGAGCGCTGAGCTGTAAAAAAGCAGATCACCTCATCTTCTCGCTCAGTGTGTGACCCTTAAGCAAATTAAGAGAGTGACTGCAGCCTGCACTAGACATATGATGGGACACCATACTTACAGAACACACAGCGTGTGACTTCTGAGGACACGATATTCAGAATGGTAAGAGAAATTCTCTCCAGCTAAAAGAAGGGGAACAGAAATTTATTATTTACATAGCCCATAACAAATCCCAGTTTGCAACCGAACTACAGTAATTTTGTTGGTGCACATATTTATTTACAACAGAGAAGTAATAACTGTACACCAAGTAGCTTGAATGCAAATTCCTTGTTCATTGCATGTACTGGGACATGGTAACCTCCCTCAATGTGCTGACTATAAAGATGGGACATTGCTACTGACCTCTGCATTGTTTTTGTTTGTTTTTTGTAACTCATTTTTATTCGTCGGTTCACACCATAGTACATTTAAACTAAAGAAATCATGTATACTATATCAGACCCACATAGGGGTTCTAAGAATTTGTCTTACCACAATACAGCAAGCTGTGCAAAATAGATGATTTGATACATGTTATTGGTCTAAGAAAGTTTTTACAGAAAAAAATCTTTAACTTTCAGACTACACAGCAGAGTCCATTTTTTGATGGACTCTGCTGTATAGTCCAAAAGCCAAAGGTTTTTTTTCTGTAAAACTTTGTTGGTCCAATAAACGGTATCATCTATTTTGTGCATCATATTGTACAAGTACCAATACGGCAACAGACATTTGTTTTGACAGAATACAGCAAGTTATTTAATTTTTTATTTTCTGCTTTTAGGATGAATGGTTCTACTTTGGGTGGGTACCCCAGCCCTGTCACCCCAGCCTCCGCTGGGAATTACCACTAGAAGTCTTCCCCCAGAGCTTGCTCACCCCCCCCCCGGCAGGGTCGGTGTGGTGTCCCCATCCCCACCCAGGATCAGACTGAGTTTGGGTTGGTGAGCACAGACAGCTGGATATAGGTGCCCTCTGGCATCTTGACATCAGTGTTTCCCTTGTTCTGGTCTCCTGGGAGGTGTGGCGTGCAAGGATGTCTAGGCGCATGCCACAGACGATGTGAACTGACCTCTGCCACACCTCCTGATCTTCTGGCTGGAGCTGTCTTTCCCTCAAATTTCACCAGGAGCCAGACAAGTAGTTGACTGCCCACTATCACCCCCGGAGGAAGAGAGCAGTCCTATGGACACTCGATCCTCCTCCCCCTGCTGCCCCTCCGACACCCAGATTCTCTTCTGAACCTGGGTCATCTTGACCAATCAGGAGCTGGCATTCTTAATACCTATTTCATAATATAAATTCTTTCTCTATGCTTGTTCCATCCCTTCACCACCTTCTCTGTGAAGTAGTACTTCCTGGCATCCCTCTAGAACCCACCACCTGTCAGCTTGCTCGGCTTGCTGTCATTCCTTTGGTATGTGTAATCTTGCTGGGTTTGAACAATTCACTGGAGTCCACCTTGTTGATACCCTTCACGTATTTGAAAGTCTCACTTGTGGATCCCCTCTTCCTCCTGGTGTCCAGAGAGTGCATGTTCAGGCTTTCCAGCCTCAGTTCATATGTGCTCCCTTCCTAACCCTGTGTATCCTCCTTGTGGCCCTCCTGCACAGCCTCTAACCTATTCAAGTCTTTTCTCAGCTTTCCAGAACTGTACACAATACTCCAGGTGTGGATGTACTAGAGATCTGTTCAGGGCCAGTATGACCTCCTTGCACCTGCTACTTATCTCCCTGTTTATACACCCCAGCATTCTGAAGTGATCCACATCTGCAGTCGCATTCTTATGTTCTTATATTCTTATTCCCTACTGCCTTTCTGCACTGTACATGTGGCTTGAGGGACCTTGTGATTGCTACCCCCAAGTCCTTGTCTGTCTGACACTGACAGTGACCCTGGTCAGTCTGTACTCAGCACTTTTTTCCTCCCAGCAAGCATGACTTTTCACTTTGTGCTGACGCCCAGCTACCAGATTCAAGAACAACTCTCCATCTTTTCAAAGTCCTCCCTCAGTTCCCCTACCACTCATCACAATCAACCTTGCCACAGAACGTGGAGTCATCTACATAAAGACAGATTTTGCCTTTGGTGCCCTCTCTGATATACCAAATGAATACATTGAAAAGCACCTGTCCAACCATCGTGCCCTGTGGAACCCTGCTCATGACATCCCTCATTTCCAGGTACTCCCGTTAACTATTACCCTCTGCATCCTCCCCCCAGCCAATTTCCTGCTCATTTTGTCATCATTTTGTCTCCTACTTCAAGATCACTGACTTTGTTAAATTGAGAAGCATTTGGTAAATATATATATATATATATATATATATATATATATATAAACATGGATTTTGTTGGCAGAAAAGGACTGTTATGCCCATCCCGTCTACACCTTGTCCCTGCCTATTCCATTACCACTGACCTTACTTAACTCCAAATTTTCAGCAACGCCTTTTCTTCACAGCACCTCATGAATATGACAGCTGTCATTTTTCAGATCCTGGTCAAACTGTATTCTCACATCCCAAAAGGTAACTTCTCAGTTGCTGCATGAAATAACCTTTTGTGCAGGAGCTGAAAACTTTTCTCCACCATTGTTCATGAGGTGGGGTCATAAGAAGGCTGTGGTGAAAATTTGGCTTAAAAATATTAAACAACACAGTTATGAGGCTATGCTGCAGTCTGCAAACACAGGCTCGTAACTTTAATATACCCCTTCCACATAAATCATGCAAGGAAACATTCGGCATTGACAAATGCTTGTATAAAGGTAAAGTTAATAACTACATCTTATTTAGTGTTTATCTGTGTCTGGCCAAAAGATGGCAGCAAAGAGGTATTAGCTGCTGCAGTGACATTACACTGACACGGTAGAGGGAAGGGTGGGGAGAGAGAGCAGAGCCAGCTTCACACCCTAACTCATCAAATATTCCCACTACTTGTTGAACTTCAGTGTCTTGAGTTGATGGTGTGTTCATCACCTTGTTAAACTCCTGCTTATTATGTGCTGCTGTTTAATGAGTGGGCTGCGGGGTTAGAGGTAGGCAGGAAGGAGGTTGTCGATGGGAAACCAGGGGTGGAATAGGCTCAAACTGTAAACATTAAGGATTTTCATTTCATGCAGAGCCAGCACAAGATCTGGTAAAGATATGCAGCATCCCTCCCTACAGTCATCTGCTTCCAATTTTATTCTTAGATTAATTTGCCATTGGGAGACCTTCTTTGTGCTTAATTCCAAGTGTACAGTAAAGCTTTTCCCCAGAGCTGTTTAATAGTACCAATTCATGAGCAGACAGATCTTTCAATGAATGAAGCATTTACAAGGTGGGGGTGTGTAGGGTGTTGTTGATATTACTGCACTCAGAGGCTGTGAGTTTGAATCCCAGCACATTAGTATGCTGGTGTGCTGCTCCTACTATACTAGGAGGCTATGAGTTTGAGTCCTGGGCAGTAGTGTGCTGGTATGCTTATCTTATTATACTCAAGGTTAACACAATGGGTGGTTTGATACCTTTTATTGGGCCAGAAAATAAGTTTTACAAAAATAATCAACAATCAATTACTAACATTTTTTTATACTCAAGGTTGTGAACGTTAAGTACCAGTGGTCAGTGTGCAGGTATGTTGATCCTACCACACTCAGAAGCTACGAGTTTCAGTCCTGTTACCCTACAATAGAGTGCTGGTGTGTTGATTCTTCTGCACTCAGAGGCTCTAAGTTTGAATCCCAGTACTCTAGTGTGCTGGTATATTGAGCCTACAGTAACATAATAACACAGGGTTGGGGAGGCAGAAAGGATCAACAGTATGCTCAGTTTTGGTCACCACTCCTGCTACACTGCACTGACAATATCCCAGTTTGAGTACTAATATGTATCCAAGCTTAACTGCGTTGCACTGTCAGTAGCTCAGTAGATTCCACACTTATCTCTGGGACCAGTAGATTGGAAGGTAGCATGTTCTATCCCTACAAAATGAACTGGCGCTAATACACAACAGTTCAAGACTGTACATAAAACCTAGTACTGCTGCATTTTGATGGATATATATATCCAGACAGTAGTGTGCAATGCTAGGCAGAGCATGGATCTGGCTGTGGTTTGCCTATGAATATTCATCAGCCTATCTCCTGAATTGCATGTCCC
This sequence comes from Neoceratodus forsteri, assembly GCA_016271365.2. NCBI lineage: Eukaryota > Metazoa > Chordata > Ceratodontiformes > Ceratodontidae > Neoceratodus > Neoceratodus forsteri. The sequence continues at coordinate 336,876,137 of CM028137.1, read as the reverse complement.
GCAATGCTGACATGCAGGCATGGTGGATGCCAGGCATCAGAGCCACAGGCCATGGTGGATACCCCTACAGTGGGAAGGACAGGAGGCCCTAGCAGATCAGATATGCTAAGTCATTATTTACAGTGGATGTCTGTGGTGGTGCCAGTGGTGTACCACAGGCATCATTATGCATGAGTACACTGCCCATTGCACGTGGGAATTGGAGGATGGATTCTGGATGTTTCAGGTGCCAGCAGACATCTAAGAAGAATTTATTTGTTTCCTATGTACTGCCCTTATATCCACCAGCAGACCCTGCCCAGTATGTTGTGCTCTAATGCAGAGTGTAGCAAATGAGCTCAGTGCTGCAGGATTCTGCACTGTCTGCTCCCGCAGCTCCAATCTCATTAGGCAGTGCTCAGCCTGGGGCCATTACCAGATGCTCTGATCCCGAATCAGACATGGTTTTACCACCAGTGGTGGGCCAAATACGGCTGGTATTTGCATCAGCATTTGTTCCTGAGTTCATCCCACTCTCAGAGTAGTGCAGAATTACAGGATGCTGCACTGTTGAGGTACCATCCTTTGTATGAGGCATAAAACCGAAGTCCCTTCTGCCATCTCTGGTGGCTCTCCAGGTAGGTGGAAGTTAAAGATTACCCTCACTACCTAGACCACCGCTAGCACCTACCCCTAAAACCCTCACTGCTCCAGTCTCAACTCGACTCCCTCCCCGTATACCCACTCTCTCTTTCATTTCTATCCTAATTCCCCTTATCCCCACCCCTATCCCCTACCACCTACCCTCATCCTCCATAGCACTTAACTTCAGTACCACATGTTCTCCTCGACAAAGCCTACTCTGGCTGCACTACACAGTGTTTCTTACCCCTGACAAAGCCCTGGCCATAGTACCACCCCTCCAAATACAGGGTCTCCTCCCTACCTGTTGGTCTTCCTGCACCCTTGCAATGCGCTTTATTTTGTACTAACAGTGTGCTTACCTAATGTTCCCTGACACCCTAATGCTTGCTGCTGGACTTTTCCTGTGATCCATGTCTTTGAAAATATGCTCTGTGTTGTGACATTGACTGTAATCATCTGTGATAACTATGTGATTCAATCTGAACTGTTTTGCCCTGTACTGTATTTGACTGTATTGTATTTGACTGACTTGGAACCTTTGTAAAAGAGTCCCTGACTCAAAGGTGTAAATCCGAAACTGAAATAAATAAAAAAATAAATAAATAAAATTACATGGTACTTGTCATATGGGATTGGGATTTTCCACAGTGACCTTGCAGCCAACATTACTCGTCAATGAAACTGGTCCATAAAACCCATCCCAGAGGACACACCTAGAAATGAGCTGTCACATCTCAGTGTGCCCTTGTTAGTCAAAAATTGCAAATACACAACAGCTGGGAGAGCTGCGCTTATTCATGCTGTATAACCCTCAATGGTTATTCTTCCTCAAGAATCTCTGCATTCAGAGACAGTGAGTGGAATCTCTGTATCCTGTGTCAGTATTACTGCAACCAGAGACTGGGTTTGAAAGTATGTTTACAGTATTACGGTCTTTATCAAGCATGTTTCGGGCCCAGTATTGGTTTGTTGAGAAATGCATTTGGTAGCTGTGGTGTCATCTTATGTTTTTCACAAAAATAAATCAGTCAGCAACTTACTGCTGAAACAGTGACTCCTCTGTTAAGACCATTTTTTTTACTTGGCAAATATCAGCTTGTCTTAACTGGGAACAACTGTATACATTTCTTAAAGCAGACAGCAAGTTCTTATTACTGAACTAACTTTGTATTTTGTATTTTTCTAGTGAGAAGATAGTGCCTTCCTGTTTGCTGAGGTTGAAGCTGGGTATCAGAACCTGAGTCTGTTATGTCTAATGCTTCGAATGCTACTCATGTCCACAGCCACTAATTAACAGTTTTCAGCCCCAAAAAATAAAAATCAACAAAAAGCATAAAATCTAAAATCTGGACTCTCTGACCATCAGTAAAAGCAAATAGTTTCACAGAACTTGGGACTTTATAGAAAACAGTAAATCAGTAAATTTACAGAATTTTGTAGGCTGTGTCTTGGATTCAGTGAGACAGTGGGCAATCAGCCATCAAGCCCTACTGAAGAATACATGTTCAAACATCCTCTGGACACTCATTTTCTTAACCAAGTATTCTCCCCGTTTCCTCCAGCACATTCCTCTCTTTCCATCTGATGCTGCATCTCCTATCTAAGGTACCCTTAGTGTAAGGCGACCTCATCCCTGCAGCACTTCTTGGGACCAAACCTTTGTCTTCATGACACCTCAAAAGAGTGCCAGCCCCTGTAATGCTGACAGATAGAGGGAATGGCCAAAACTACATGCTGCATATGCATACTGACCTACTGCGATGCTAAGCATGCAAAGTACTAATCAATCTACCTACATAACACAAGCATACTGACCTACCGTGATGCTAAGTATGCAAAGTACCAATCATTCTAACTCTGTAACACAAGCATACTGACTTATCGTGATGCTAAGCATGCAAAGTACCAATCAATCTACCTACGTAACACAAGCATACTGACCTACCACAATGCTAAGCAAGCAAAATACTAATCAATTTACCTACATAACACAAGCATACTGACCTACCATGATGCTAAGCATGCAAAGTACCAATCAATCTACCTACGTAGCACAAGCATACTGACTTACCGTGATGCTAAGCATGCAAAGTACCAATCAATCTACCTATGTAACACAAGCATACTGACCTACCACAATGCTAAGCAAGCAAAATACTAATCAATTTACCTACGTAACACAAGCATACTGACCTACCATGATGCTAAGCATGCAAAGTACCAATCAATCTACCTACGTAGCACAAGACATACTGACCGATCATGGATGCTAAGCATGCAAAGTACTAATCAATGTAATTTACGTAACACAAGCATACTGACCTACCACAATGCTAAGCATGCAAAATACTAATCAATCTACCTACGTAGCACAAGCATACTGACCTACCGTGATGCTAAGCATGCAAAGTACAAATCATTCTACCTACGTAACACAAGCATACTGACCTACCACAATGCTAAGCATGCAAAATACTAATCAATCTACTTATGTAACACAAGCATACTGACCTACTGCAATACCAAACATCCTACCAACCCATCATTCTACCTGTGTTATACATGCATACCAGCTTAATGCGATATCGAGCATCCTATCTACAAATCCTTCTGTCTACATAACACAAGAATATTGGTCTACTGTAATATCAAGCATGCTACCTACCAATCATTCTACCTACTACAAACAAGCACACCAACCTACTGTAATATCAAGCATCCTACCTACCTATCAATCTACCTATATACCACAAGCACATTGACCTACTGCAGTACCAAACATTCTACCTACCAGTCTACCTATCTAACACAAGTATGCCGACCTACTGCAACCTCCCCAACATGGACTGGGTAATCCCAAAGGCAACATCTGCCAGGAGCAGAGAGGTACTTGGAGCACTCCATGGAGCTTTCCTACAACAGCTGGTTAGGGACCCCACTAAGGGGGATAACATACTGAATGTGGTCCTCACCAACGGGGATAGTGTGGAAGCAGTGGAGGTGGGAGACTGCCTTGGTACGAGTGACCACAATACAGTGAGTTTCAGGATAAAAACAGGTAAGAAAACAAACTGAACCAACATGAAGGTTCTGGACTTCCAGCGAGCAGACTTTGCCAAAATAAGGGCGATTTTAAGGGAGGAAATAGAAGGTAAGAAGATAACAGGGGACGTAGAGGAATTATGGATATGCATTAAGGGGGGGGATACTGAAAGCCACTGAGCTCTGCATAAATAGGGTAGGAAAAAAACAAAAAAAGAAGGAGGCCACTCTGATTTACCAGGGAGGTGGTGGGGGTAATTAAGGGAAGAAGGATGGTTTTCAGAACATATAAAAAAACATATAAGAAGACCCAGTGGAGGAAGGACAGAGAGATTTATAGAGAGAAGCTGAGGGTGGCAGGGCAAAAGAGTATGAGGGCAAAAACAGATACCAAAGAGAGAGAGAATTGCTATGCAGGCCAAAAGAGGAGATAAAACTTTTTTTTGGTATGTGGGGGAAAAGAGGAAGGCAAGACAGATGATAATGAGGGTGAGGGGGAGGGTGGAGCACTGGTGGAGGGAGTCTTTGAGAAAGCAGAGGTGCTGGATAGCTACTTTTGCTTGGTCTGTACAGTGGAAGGGAAGGGGAAGGACTTGAGTTAAAGAAGAGAGGAGGAGATGACAAAAGAGTGGATCCAAGCCCAATCAGCAAGGACAGAGTAAAAGAATAACTAGGAAGGCTGAAGGTAGACAAGGCAATGGGGCCGGATAGCTTGCACCCTAATGTATTCCAGGAACTGAGGGAGGAGCCGGTGGTACCTCTGACAAGGCTGGTTAACTTGTCCCTGGATACTGGATGGGTGTCAAGTGACTGGAAGATGGTGAACCTGGTGCCACTGCATAAGGGGGGGCAGTAGGGAGGAGACAGAAAGCTATCACCCGGTCAGCCTCACCTCGACGGTGGAGAAGGTGACGGGAGTGCTATTAAAGGAGAGAGTGGTAAACTACCTGATAGACAGCAGACTACTAGACGATAGGCAGCATGGCTTCACAACTGGGAGGTCATGTCAGATGAACCTAATAGAGTTCTTTGATTGTGTGATCAAGATGGTTGATCAGGGCAGAGCAGTGGACATTGGCAATCTGGATTTCAGGAAGGCCCTCAACTTCGTCCCTTACAGAAGGCTGGAAAATAAGCTGGAAAGCTTAGGGTGGGGCAGAAAATAATTAGGTGGGTGGAAAACTGGTTGAAGGACAGAAGCCAGAGGGTGGTGGTTAATGGGGTACATTCTAAGGAGATGGGGGTGATGAGTGGGGTGCCCAAGGGGTCGGTACTGGGACCCCTCCTTTTTAACATCTATATTAGTGACATAGCGGATGGACTGGAGGGGAGGGTGTGCCTATTTGCAGATGATACAAAGATCTGCAATAGGGTGGACACCCGGGGGGAGGGGGGTGGTGGTGGAGGCCATGATGGAAGACCTGAAGATTCTGGAATGGTGGTTGGAAACTTGGCAGCTAAAATTCAATGCCAAAAAGTGTGCAGTGATGCACATGTACCCACAAGCAGCTTACACTCTGGGAAGAGGTAATTAAGCCAACAGTGCAGGAGAGGGATCTAGGAATTATAGTATCAAGCAACCTTAACGTAGGTAATCAATGCATCAAAGCAGTGGGAAAGGAAAATAGAATGTTGGTGTTCATTGGGAGGGCATAACTATCAGCAGGAAGGAGGTACTGATGCCTCTTTATAAAACCTTGGTGAGGCCATGCCTGGAGTACGGGGTTCAGTTCTGGAGAACACATCTATGCAAGGACATAGATGGGATTGAGAAGATGCAGAGAAGGGCAACCAAGATGGCGCATGGAATGCAGGGGAGAGGGGGGACATGATAGAAATATTTAAGTACATGAAGGAGATCAATAAGGTGAGGGAGGGGAGCTTATTTAAAAGAAGGTGGGGGTTAAAACTAGAGGGCATAGTCTAAGATTAGAAGGAGAAAGATTTAGAGGCAATGTGAGGGGGCATTACTTCACGGAGAGGGTGTTGGAAGCCTGGAATAGACTACTGGAGAAAGTAGTGGGGGCTGAAATAGTGGAGGGATTCAAGAGGGCATGGGACAGACATCAGGGGTTGGCAAGTGGGGGGAAGGGGAGGTCCAGTGACATAGGTGATGAATAAGGGTTGGGGAAGGGGCAGACTTGATGGCCAGAGGGCCCTTTTCTGCCATCAGATTTCTATGATTCTACGATTCAGTACCAAACATCCTACCTACCAATCAGTCTACGTATATGACACAAGCATACTGTAATATAGTCATTTGTGGGGGGGGTACTGGTTCTGCCAGTCCCTAAATAGAAACACTGTTAGTGTAAAAACATGGTCTCATGCCGGTCCTCCTGCTTCTGAGTAATAAAATATGGACTGGCTGTGAGAATTATCTTAACTGACAAATACTTCCAGAGGATAGAAGCTTCTTATGCATAAGGTTTGAACTTTTCCCATTTAAGAGATTAGAATTCAGATATAATCTAGAGCAAACCACAAGAGAAAAGTTGTATCACTGTAATCAAGACCACACTGAAAACCTGTTTCATGTGGTATTTAATGATCTATTACGTGAAAAACTGAAAAATAAGTTTCTTGGAGATGAACTTAATTTACATTATTGTCACTCTGCCATGAGATTACTGCAAAAAAAACTGTTTTTGTGTTTTTTTTTTTTTTATGGCAACAATTGCACATAGAAAAAATATTTATCTACATGTTCTCTTAATGATATACCTGACAAAGTATAACGAAACTTACTTGGCAGCTGGGCTTTCAGTTTATATAGTATAGTCATTTGTATAACCTTGACAGGAATATTTTACTTTTGAATTGTTAAAAGAAACACTAAGCACAACAGATGATTAACTAAGGAAAAAAACTACATTTCTTTGACTTTATATAAGCCATCAATCTCTTTTAAAAGGAGACAAAGTGATTACTTGCTATGCTTTCACCAAGGTGGGGGGCGTAGGTAACTAGGTCTGAAGCCCTTAGTGTCCTGTTTACATTTTGCAGATTTCTGGAATTAGCTGAGGTTCTTCTTTTTCAGTGAATCATCACTTTGAAGACTATTTTTGTTTAGCAATGATATAATTTTTTATCTGTTCAATGTGTGCAGCAACTGTATAATATTTTTTGCCATATGTATTTTTACTGTTTTTTGTAAAGACAACAAATGTCTAAAAAGTTAAACTCAACATTAACCCTTGAGTAGAGATTGACCCATAAACATCACCTACACTATACCTCTTGACTGTTCCACATTAAGAGAGACAATCTTTAATTTTACTTCTCAGAACTTGTCTTTCCATACCTTTCAATGGTCCGTCATTTTATTCCTTAGAACCACAGACAGAGGTGCAGCTAGGAACATAAAGTTTATACACCATTTTGGACGCCATGACCTTCTTTGTTGCCCCCTACCCTCTTTGTTGACCAAGTTGTACCCTTTTTGTTTCCTGTACACTGCTTGTTGCCCCCAGTTGTACCCAGTTGGTTACCAGTAGATGCAACCTGTTTGATGCTCTACAGTTGTCTACCCCAATGCTTTGTTAAGCATGGGAGAAAAATAAAATATCACACAGATGTATACATTTGCACAGTGACTGGCTTACACAGAGCACCAACAATCATATTATACAATCAGAAGGTGGGACAAATAGTGCCCTTGGGGTCAGGCACAACGTCCCTCAAAAATAAATTTGTTCAACATGGCTTACATGGTGTATGTACTGCCTACATCCTTGTAGCAGAAGGTTTCCGAGTGTAAAAATGGAAGGATATCCCTCCTAATGTGAGACAGTTGAGAGGTATGGACAGAAGGGTTCTAAGTGGTAAAATGAGGAACATCCCTCTTAATGCTGGGCAGTTAAGTATGGTCAGAGGGCTTCTGAGTCTTCAAATGAGGGACATCCCTTCTAATGTAAAACTATTGTTAGGCATGGACAAACAGATTCTAAGGGGTAAAATTAGGAATATCCCTGTGAATGGAACAGTTGATAGGCATGAACATAGAAAAGCATTGGTTGATGCCTCTATATTGGCTTGTTAGTTTTATTAGTGAAATAGTCATGCTGAAATAGTGATGGTAAGTTAATTTAAAGAAGGACTTAGCTGGTGATGAAGCATGTGCTATGTTAGCAGGTCACACTGTGAATATTTGTTGCCAAAATGCCAGCAGTCTTGCAGTTCTCACTGATGCGCTAACCATTAGACTGCAGCTCTTGTGGGGGTGGGGAGGAGAAGACAGGAGACCAGGCAAGGCAAGCAAATGACAACAATATCGTTTTGGGGAGGAGGTTGCAATTTGTTTCTTCTGGATAGCTCAGTGGGGAAGAAATATCTTATTTCCAGTGGGATTGGATCCAATAACAGGTACCTGCCACTTTTACTTGCTCTGTACCTTCTCCACTGGGATTTCTAATTAGTGTGACGCCCTTGTGCTGAAACACTGATTGGTCTGCCTGCCGCCAGCTACCCTATTGATTGGTGTGCCTTTCTTTCGGCTTTCTGATTACAGACTCCAGCACTTTTCAACGCCTTTTTCAATACCAGAGACTGTAGCTGATCTTAGACTTTAGCTGCATTTATTGCTGAGTATTTCTGTAGAGTTTTTGACTGTACTTGCCAGTCATAGCCAAAACTGTGTGTGAAACATTAACTAAAGCTAAAAGCAGATGGATTGTTGATAGCTAGCCTGCCTGGGCTGCTCAAAGTATTACTGTTTTAAAGTCTGAAACTGTTTAAGTTGATAGTCTAAAACTGTCCTCTATCTCCTTTTGTAAATACTGCCAACCTACTCCCTTTTCAAACCTGCCTACTTCCGTTTTTCTCTAAACTTGCTCACAGCTCGTTTGCCGAGAAATTTCCTATCTGTGAATGCTGCCTGAAATTCCCTACCCCCTCTTGGCTTTTGGCTCCCTCACTGTTAATTACTTGCTCCTTTCTGTTGTCTCTAAAACCACACCCCACCCCTGGCTATCTAGAGCTCCTGCCCTTTGTCTAAGCCCTGATCACCCCAGCCTCTCGCCCCCAGGTCTCTCTGCTCACAGTGCTAAGTATTTATTTCTTGCTGTCTCCTTTCCTTCTTAGGCTTTCACCTCCAGAGTGGCACCCCACTATCTGAGCTGGAGCAAGGCGGACGTCACGCTGGTCGCTGCCTGCGAGGAATCCACATCCCAAGGCCGCCCTACTGGTCCCCAAGTTTGGATCCAACAACAGGTACCTGCCACTTTTACTTGCTCTGTACCTTCTACACTGGGGATTTCTGATTGGCATGGCGCCTTTGTGCTGAAACACTAATTGGTCCACATGCCGCCAGCTACCCTGCTGATTGGTGTGCCTTTCTTTCAGTTTTCTGATTATAGACTTCAGCACTTTTCAACGCCTTTTTCAAAACCAGAGACTGTAGCTGATCTTAGACTTTAGCTGCATTTACTGCTGAGTATTTCTGTAGAGTTTTTAACTGTACTTGCCAGTCATAGCCAAAACTGTGAGTGAAACATTAACTAAAGTTAAAAGTAGATAAATTGTTGATTGCTAGCCTGTCTGGTCTGCTCAAAGGGGTCTGTGTGATAACGGCGAATGCCTAAAGGCGATCACCATTATTGCTCAGTCAGAGTACTGAACACATTTTGTGCATTCTGACAACCCCGGCACACCAGCACAACGGCGCCAGGGCATATTTTTACTGCTTTCTGTGGGGTGGGGTGTACCCAAGGACTCTCAACTCCAGGGGTGCATTTTGGGGTGGGGTGAAAGTAGTCAAAATAAAGAGTTTGGGCTGGGTGCACAAAATTGCACCAGCGCCCAGACCTGAACCCAGTACCTCAGCCACCTCAACCACTAGCCAATCCCCGATGCCATGATGCATCTCAACCAGCAACCACAGAACCACTCCCTACAGCCTGTCCACCCCTCCCAGCCCACCCCTGCAACGTGCGTATAGTGACATCCTGTCGCCAGTTCTCCCACCCCTCATCTGGACGCCCTACCTGTCCGTCATCACTATGTGTGGATTGCACGGGGAAGGTGTTGCCATAATGGATGGCGCCCTTCCTCATGCGCCCACTTCACGGGTTACCTGCTCAAAGTATTATTGTTTTAAAGTCTGAAACTATTTATGTTGATAGACTAAAACTGTCCCCTCTCTCTATCTCCTTTCATAAATACTGCCAACCTACTCCCTTCTCAAACCTGCCTGCTCCCATTTTTCTCTAAACTTGCTCACAGCTCGTTTGCCATGAAATTTCCTATCTGTGAACTCTGCCTGAAATTCCCTACCCCCTCTTGGGTCTTGGCCCCCTCGCTGTTAATTACTTGCTCCTTTCTTTTGTCTCTAAAACCCCACCCCACCCCTGGCTATCTAGAGCTCCTGGCCCTTTGTCTAAGCCCTGATCACCCCCACCCCCTGCTGATGGTCTGCTGCCAGCCTCCCATCCCCAGGTCTCTCTGCTCACAGGGCTAAGTATTTATTTCCTGCTGTCTCCTTTCCTTCTTAGGCTTTCACCACCCGAGCAGCGCACCACTACCTGAGGCAGAGCAAGACGGCTGTCACGCCGGTCGCAGCCCGCCAGGATTCTACATCCCAAGGCTGCCCTCCTGATCCCCAAGTTTGGATCCAAAAACAGGTACCTGCCACTTTTACTAGCTCCACACCTTCTCCACTGGGGATTTCTGGTTGGTACGGCACCTTTGTGTTGAAATGCTGATTGGTCCGCCAGCCGCCAGCTGCCCTGCTGATTGGTGCGCCTTTCTTTTGGCTTTCTGATTATAGACTCCAGCGCTTTTCAGCACCTTTTTCAAAACCAGAGACTGTAGCTTATCTTAGACTTTAGCTGCATTTACTGCCGAGTACTTTATCCCACCCCACCCTCTCCCAGGCCTCCATTAAATACATGATAGCTCCTCCCACCTCAGTGTGCCCTCTTCCTATTGGCCTATTTCTATCTCTGCCCCTGAAAAATAATTTTATTTTATTTTATTTATTTATTTGATAATTCGGATACAACCATTGAGTATACACTGTTTTACAAAGGTTCCACGTCAAGATGTAAAACAACAGAGACATAACAAAAACTTGACAGTTAACACAAAACAAGATTGCCATGTAATACAGAATATAGATAAATAACACATTTGAGTAACCTAGATAACTGAAATTAAACAGTGGGAGAAGATTCCCAATTAGCAACGTATGGCATAGCTGTCCCAGGAGGGCCTGTCAAGGTAGAGTCTTGGAAAGGGTAGGAGAAAGAAAGTGGGAGAATGCGAACGAGGTTTCCCAGTTAACAACATGCAGTATAGCTGCCCAAGGGGGGCCTGTCAGGTAGATATAGGAAAGGGTAAGAGAGAGAAAAGGGGGAAGAGTGCAAATGAGGGGTAGATTAGAGAAAGAGAAAAAGAGGAAGAGAGAGAGGGGGGAGAGAGAGAGAGAGATAGAGAAAGGGACTGGGAGAAGGAGACTATTTGGGGGAGAGTGGGTAGAAAGGGGAGGTGTTGGGGATTATGGAGGGGAGGGAATTGGAGGGAGCTTGAGGGGGGATGGCAAGGGATGACAGGTGGGGGATCTAGGGTAGGTAAAACAGTAGAAAAGCTCAGACAGACGAAGAGGGTATCTGGGTTGAGGATATGGACTCAGGTAAGGGAGTCAGAGGTGTTTAAGAGCAGGTATCCAGGTTGAAGATATGGATTCAAGTAAGGCAGTCGCAGGCATTTGAGTTCAGCAGGTATTGCTTCAGTTCTCTTTTAAAGGACCAAACTTTTGTTGTATTGAGAGCTGCAGCAGGTATCTCATTTAGCCATAGTGGAGCTCAATACATGAAGGATCTTTGTACTAGGGAAGTTCTACGAAATGGGACATCAAGCTGTGTTGTCACTGTTCTTCATGTGTTGCATTTAGAGCTTGCTTGCTTTACCAGGTCTGCAATGCAGGTAGGGGTTAGGGAGAGCATGACCTTTCTCCCTAGCAGGCAAGTTTGGTATCTGATTCTGGATTGAAGCGGTAGTATGTGGGCCAGACCATACAGGGTACAAGTGTGCGTGAAGTGGTCAGCATTTAGCAGTAGTCTTCAAGCCTTGTTAAGGGCAGTGGCAACCCTTTTGAGGGCCATATCAGTGGCAGCGCCATAAACCACCAGCCCATAGTCGACCAGGGAGATAACAGAGCTGGAGACTGAGAGCAGTTAGGCTTTTCTTGTGCCTAAACAGGATCCCTAATTTAGTGTTCACAACTTTCACTACCATGTCAGTGTGCTGAACATATGAGAGTATCATCCACAATGACACCCAGGTACTTGAAAGAGTGAACCTGTTCCAGTGGGGCAGTCAGGTGATTAGTGATTGTTAGTTCTTGGCATCTCCTTTTTAGTTGGGGGCTAGAGAGAAGCATCATCTTGTTTTTTTTGTAGTTTAGTAGCAACATTTGGGAGTAGAACCAGGTCTCCAGTTGCTGGAAGGATGATTGTAGCTTAGCCTGTAGGTGCTGTATGTGAGAGTGACAGCTAATTAGGACAGCATCATCGGTGTATAGAATGACTTTGCTAGTGCAGGCATCAGTTAGGTCATTCAGGAACATGCTGAAGAACAGTGGACCCAGGATGGACCCTTGAGACACCCCTAGCAAAACTTCCTTGGATGCAGATATGGAGTGACCTATCTTGACCCTTTGAGACCGGGAGTTTAGGTAGTCCTGGAACCATACAGCGGCATTTGGGGAAACACCAAGGGCGTGCAGTTGAGACAAGAGGAGTGGGTGGCAGACTGTGTCGAATGCCTTTGTTAGGTCAATGAAGATGGATCCAACCAGTTTTCCCTCATCCATTGCCTTATGGACATACTCAGTGAAATCCACCAGTGCAGTTTCGGTGCTGTGGAGTTTCCTAAAGCCATGCTGCCGGGGACATTGCAGCTGGTATTTCTGAATATAGTCAGTAAACTGGTCTGCCACAATCCTTTCCAGTGCTTTAGAGAGGGGGGAGAGGATAGAGATGGGCCTGTAGTTTGCGGTCAGTGACCTATCACCTCCCTTATGCACTGGGGTCACCAGCGCTTGTTTCCAAGGAGAAGGGAATTTGGCAAGCTGGAGGGATTTATTGATAATCGTAGTGATGGGAGCGATGACTTCACTGATTGCCAGCGCCAACAGTTTGATGTCAGTGTTGTCAGACCACATTCTAGTTTTTCCCAGGACCTTTTTTAACATAACCCAGTGCTTCTTTGACAGTGACTCTCTTGAAGTAAAATTGAGGGTGCGAGTTGATGTCTGGTGGGTGCCTATTATCAGCACTGATGGCTGTGTTTTGTCATCCTTCCCTGTGACTGCCTTTATAGTGTCCCAAAACCACCTCCCATCACCCCAGGTTCATTCCAATTGATCCTTGTAGAAATTAGCCTTAGCGTTCCTGATGAGATGTGTAAATTTGTTTCTGGCTGCCCTGTATCTTTGAAGGTTACGGGGCTTACCGGAGGCCCTGGCTTGATACCAAAGGTTGTCCCTTGCCCTCATGTGAGCTAGAAGGTCACTAGTAATCCACCCATTGTTATGGCCGCGTGTGTTTCTTTTTTTGAAAGGAGCAAATCTGTCACAAACGTTATTAAAGTTATCAGTAAAGGAGTGTTATGTCAAGGTCATGCAGTACCTTAAGGGAAGACCAATCAATCTGAGAAAGCACCTCCTTGAAAGCTGAGAGCTGCCCTTTCCTGAGAATTCTGCTGTTCACAAAGACAGGTGGTGCTTTTTTGAATTTATTGGACCACAGACAGGTGACAGGGGAGTGATCGCTTAGAGAATCCAGTAATACCAAGGCATCAGTAATCCTGTTAGGTGAGCTTGCATGCAGCCAGTCCAGGAGCGTGCGCTTACCGCTCTTATGGTTCATTCTAGTAGGTTCTGTGACTAATTGCGTGAGGAGGGAACTGGCTATGGTATCCTTCTGGTTGGTCGATTCATTACTAAGCCAATTGATGTTGAAGTCCCCAGTCACGATGAGCTCACAGTTGGTTATAACACCAGCCAAGGACCCTAGTAGTTTAATTAGACAGTCTCTGGCCATTTTTGGTGGGAGGTAGATGTATGCAATGACCAGAGATTTTTTATGTTCACCAAAAACATAGTGGTGCAAGTTACCCTAAAACTGCTGTGGTCACACTCCCCATTTATGCATGATCTAATACCTGCCTCTTAAGCTCTCAGTATTACCAGGGTTACTTGCCCTGACAGTTTTTCCTCACACAAACCTATTTCTGTCTCACTATCTAAGTTGTTTCCCAGTGAGACTGCCAAAGCACACTGGCTCCTTTGCCACTTAACCCCCTTACTTAGGTGGACTGTGTATAACACTGCCTGTCAATACCTTCCACTATCTTGATTACTCTCTCAGGCTACTACTCTTGCAGACAAATTGGCTTACCTGACTTAGCCTCAGTTTTGGCTTGACCCCATACCAAGGGTATCCTATCTGGCTGTCAATTCAACCTCGTGACCTTGGGCTGTTTAAGTCTCAGTGACCCGTCTTTCCACTGGTTTTCCTCCAGGTATACTCATCCACGCTTTCTGTCTATAAGACAGCTAAGAATGACCCAACAGATGATTCGATCTCGTCTTGCGATCACACTACCTCTACTCCACTTGTCCATGCCTACAGTACCCCAAACTGAAGGTACTCTCCCCAATGTCTTGCCACAAGATTACTGCTACTTGAATCCCCTACTACTTCCTACCTCCTGCTGTGATCCCTCCCCAATACTACTAAATAGGGCCTGGATCCACATAGTGGCCTATGCCCAAAATAAATGTCACTTGCATCTACATGCCCTGGTTCCCTTCCTGCGATGCAAGCTATGGTACCTCCTCCTACTTGCTATCCTGCTATCTGGCGATGTTCAGCTAAATTCAGGACCAACTAATGTTTTACCTAACTCTATTAGTAACGCTAAAGGCCATATTATAGCACACCACAATATCAGGAGCCTTGCACACAATCTAGCTGAACTGGAATCCTGGCCCTCCCTCTACAAGTCTGATATCATATGCCTAACCGAAACCTGGCTAAAACCATCCACACCTGACTCTCTGTGCTCCCTTCTATCCTATAATCTCTTGAGACTTGATAGAGCTGCACCCAAAAGAGGTGGTGGTACAGCTGTCTACTTTAGAGATCATCTCCATGTCACTGCCGTCATATCATCCAAGCCACTCCACTGTGAGACATTTCATGTCCTTCTCACCCTTGGTACCAAAAAACTACACATTGTGCATGCCTACAATCCCCCATCCAGCGGACTAAAAGGACTGAATGAGTTAATGGAACAGATCTCATGCCTTACTGGAAGAAATGAGGTCCTTATACTAGGGGACCTAAACATTAATTGGCTGTGCAGCAACCAATCCACACTAATGACCAAATTGTGGAGTTATAACCTACACCAGCTGATATGTGAACCTACCAGAACCACCCCTCACTTAAACACGAACATGTTACTAGACTGGATAATGATCAATCACCCTGAAAATGTAATTGCCTCTGGTGTACTACCAGATGCCATCACTGATCACTCCCCAACATACTGTACCTGGGGCAAAAGCAGGCCTACCCCATTGGGGCCTCATTTCATTACCTTCTGCTACTATGCGAACTTTGACTCAAGCTTTTCCTGCATGACATTGCCATTACTGATTGGTCCTCCCTTCTTATATCCAATGATGCTCAGACTGCCCTAAATCTATTCCTGACACTCTTCCTAGCGCTACAGGATAAACACTGCAAACTTGTAACCCACCGGGTAAAAAATAGGCAGACCCACTGGCTAAAATCTGACCTACCCTCTAAACTTAAACAAAGGGACAAAAGTTGGCTCCATTACAAAAGCTCAGGATTATCCTCTGACCTTAATACATACAGGGCTCTGCGCAATTCCTGCAAAGAGGACATCAAAAAAGCCAAGAGCTCCTACTGCAAAGATCTATTAACCAACTCCTATGGTGACTCAAAAAATTCTGGTCCCATAATAAATTCTTTCTTGGTGCGAATCTGGCATCTGCCCCTAATGACATGTCACTTCATGGGGTTCACTGTACTAATTCCAGAACTATTGCCAACTTTTTCAACAATAAATTCTCTGACTTAACTAACTACACCTCCTCTTTCCCTGCCCAATCGAACATATCCACCCTGCCAGTTGTAGACGGTCCTCATTTCTTTTTCAAGGCAGTCTCAAGATGTGATGTGCTTAGATTGCTAAACAATATCTCAGACTACACTGCTGCTGGCTCTGACAGTCTGGAACCAAAGCTCCTGAAGATAGTTGCCCCCTACATTGCTGCTCCCCTAGCCAAGATTTTCACTCTCTCCCTGTAGCAGAGCTACATCCCTGATATATGGAAGATAGCCAGGATTACCCTTGTTTTCAAAAAAGGAGATTGTAAAGATCCCTCAAACTATAGGCCCATTGCCATCCTGTCAGTCCTCAATAAAATTCTTGAGAAACTTGTAGCCGCCCAAACAATTGACTTCCTGCAGAAACATGATCTACTTACCTCTGCCCAGCATGGCTTTCGCAAGGGTCATAGAACCACTACTGCCCTTCTCAAATTTACATCAGATACACTAGTGGCTATGGACTCTGGTCTTCTCACCGGGGCCATTTTCATTGACATGACTAAGGTGTTTGACTTGGTTGATCACTTCATCCTCCTAGCCACCCTTACATCACTAGGTTTCTCGACTAACATTGTAAGGTGGTTTGGGAACTACCTATCTGAAAGGACTCAAACTGTGAAATACAACTATACCCTCTTGGACAAAGCCACTATAAACATTGGGGTACTGAAAGGGTCCATGCTTGGGCCCCTGCTTTTCTCTGTCTTCATAAATAACATCTCCACCAACCTCTACAGGACAGCCTCCCTGCTATATGCAGATGACATTGTTCTGTGTGCTAGCGCTAAAAGCATTGATGGCATAAACAATCTACTCTCTCTTGACTTTCAGCTAATACAACAGTGGCTATCAACTCATGAACTTGTACTAAATGAGTCCAAAACCAAAGATATGCTCTTTGGATCAAATGCCAAACACAAACATGCCCATCCTGAATTCAAAGTCTTCTCCTTAAATGGTTCAACAGTTGGGGTAGTAAATTTGTTTAAATATCTGGGCATCACACTTGATCCATCACTAAACTTCAACCTACACATCCAACAGACCTGTAAGCTGGTCAACTCCAAGCTTGGAATAGCCTACCAAGCCAGCTATGTGCTCACTCCCTCAACAAGGCTTGCCATTGCCTGTGGCATACTCCTACCATCATTTACCTATGGTGCTGCTACTTATACCTCTGTGTGCCAATCAAGTCTTCAGAAGTGGGATGTCACATATAACAACATCGGTTGCTATACGTCCTCCTCTCACCGGCTGAAACACCACTGCCTCCTATATTCTGATCTGGGATGGCTTCCTCCTCCTGAGCTAAGGTTTCATGCTTATGGCTCTGGCATTGACACTATTGTCTGACTACAAATTCCCAAACCCCTGGCAGGCCTCTTCCAAAATCTGACACCTTCCTATGGATTTTAGTTTGCTGACCAAGCTCCCGTCTTCATCCCCAGATACAACACCTCTAAAGTTGCTAGTGCTTTTGCCTGCTATGCCCCCAAATACTGGAACTCCCTCCGATTAGCCTTGCGCTAATCACCATCCCAAAGAGCATCTAAGAAAGGATTGTGTAATTATCTCGATACTTCCCACAAGTGCTCCTGTTTCAAACCCCCCTAGCTCATACTTCCATCCTAGCCTCGTCTCTCCTTGCCACTTCTGATCTGCCCTTCTAAACTCAAAGAACTTCTCCTGTACCTATCTATACCACCTCCCACCTTGCCTCATCCTCAACCCTTTTCTGGCATCCTACTTCTATCACTTACTATTATCCCTCTCCTGAACTGCCTATATTCAATCCCATATTAGCATTAAAATATTTACAATCTTTCTGTGTTTTCCCTCAAAACAAATGGTGATGTAGTTTAGGTTATTGAACTGTTTCTGTATATTTTCCTGCAATGTTATTGCAACTACCTTGTCTGTAGCTACTTTTTTCTACTTGCTGTGTATTCTATTGTCAAATATGTTGAACTTGTACTGGAATGTTTGCCTGTATTGTTGTACAGTCCCCTCCCGGGTCGTGCCTGAAAATAGTCATTGCTGTGGCTAGTGCATTTACCCTGTAAACAAAAACTAACTAAAATAAATAAATAAATCCATCTTGTACACATTTCAACAGCTGCATGGACTGGTAGACTGGAGCAGAAAGGATCTGTAGTTCCTAAGGGAGAAACTAGTACTGATGAGAAGATTAAACACAAAACAATACTTACCTGATAGGCAAGAGGTTTGTGCCCAGTCAGACCTGTAGAAAAAGGGAAAAAATGGGTTCTCAGAGCACTGTTCAGCTGAAGGTTGGAGAAGAATCTACATACAACAATGATGTAAGTCAATACAGGAGAGCTAAATGAAAACATCACAAAGCTAACAGGGAGACAGGTAACTGAAAGTATTTATAAACTAGGCCATTTTGTGATATGTAAAGGCAAATGTTCACTGTTTCTCAAATCATTTCTGCTCACCACCTTAAGAGTACCTCACCCTTTCCCTACCCAAAGTGAGTCACATCCAGTAACTGTCTCCACACAAATTTATCTTCTCCTGTCCTGGGCTGTTAATTCTTCTATTTCAACACTGCTACGCTCCCTCTATAGATGTGGGTCGCTGTTGTGACTCGCAGGAGGCAATTAAATGGTGCCCATGTCCTGCTAATGCTGTCGCATCTCCCCCACAGCTCCAGAGTATTTAGGAGGCTCTAGCAACTAAGACTTTTAAGACTGCATTTTTAGCAACATTTTTTCACCAAAATAGTAGCTAGACAGTATATAGAGCCCTGCGATGGAATGCTGCTCTTCTGTACATCACCTCTAGCTCTCAGTAAAGAAGGAGGAAATACTGAGAATGTGTGTGCAGAGCATGACTTGAATGAGTCAGCATAGAATGTGCACTGAACTGACTGTTACAGAAGGTCAGGCTGCAGATCTGTGCAATCACTGGAGCAGCTGCTGGTCTATTAAATATAGCCTGCAAGGCAGACAATCAAGGAACTACCTTCTCAGACCTTAGCTCAGTCTTCCCTAGCAACTTTTTCAATCCAATTCAGCCTACCCCACCACCTGAGCTCCTCCACCCCCCTTTAAACTCAGAGTCATTATCTCTATAGAAGCAAAAACCTACCTGTCCAAAGCCCTCCAGTGCTCCAATTACTGCAAAGACACCTTCGATATGCATATCCTATAGCTGCGCGAGACTCGGTTATCTCCCCACTCATGGACCTTCTGAATCTGTCCCTGCACCTGGGCCAGTTCCCAGCCTCATGGAAAAAGGCAGTGATAACACCAATATTGAAATGTGGTGACAGTTCCTCCCAAACAACTACCGGTTCATCTCAATTCTCCTCCCACTCTCTAAAGCCCTTGAAAAGATCATGGCCAATCAGCTCACTCACTATCTCCTCACACACAACCTCTTATGTAGGGAGCAGCATGGTTCCAGAGCTGGTCATAGCACTACGACCACCCTCACAGAATTCACTAACTCCCTGCACTCCACGCTTGACAAGGGGCACCTCGCAGGGGCCGTGTTTATAGACCTCTCAAAGGCCTTCGACATGGTTTCTCACCTCCTTCTTCTTACCACGTTACAACAAATTGGGGTCTCTCATTGTCCACTCTCATGGTTCTCCAGCTATCTTTCATCTAGAACCCAATGTGTTAAAATTAATAATACCATGTCTACTATACTGCCTGTGTGCTCAGGAGTTCCCCAGGGATCTATCCTGGGTCTCCTGCTATTCAGAATCTACCTCAACACCCTGCCTAAATCCTGCCCTGGCAACCTTCTCCTCTACGCAGATGACGCTGTTCTTTACACCGCACATCCTGATCCTCTCTCTCTCCAGCATACCTTACAAAACTCCTTCTCTCAGATTGAACACTGATTTGCTGAACTCAGATTGGTGGTCAACATTAAAAAAACTAAGATGATGCTCTATGCCCACCGCCAAAACAGATCAAAGGATTTCCCCCTGGAAATACTCTCCACCTCTCTCATCCCACTGGAACAGGTCCAAAAGTATAAGTATCTAGGTATTACATTTGACTCTTCCCTCTTGTTCCACGAACATGTAAAAATCCTCACCTGCACCACCAACACCCGCATTGGTCTCCTGTACAGACATAAACACTGCCTGCCACCTGAAACATTTCGCCTAGCCATTACCTCCTCAGTTTTATCGCTGGTGGACTACGGCCTCACAATCTATGCTGCCACCAACACTGTGGCGATTCATCAAATGCAAGTAGTCTTCAATAAGGCCTGCTGGCTTTTCTCTGGTGCAGACAGAAATACACATACCTGCACCCTATACACCCTCACCAATATCCCCTCCCTTGAGGAAAGACTATTATACTAGACCTATCTCTTCAACAAAAAAATCCACCTGGATTTAACCCCAATAGGTGTCATGGCTTCTCTTCAGGCAGCCACCATTTCAGTGTCCACACTGGCCCCACAAAAACTGGAAGGTGCCTAGGGTCAGGACCACCCTGGCCCAGTGATCTTTCCCCCTTAGAGCTCCAACCTGGTACAATGCCCTCCCATGGCCGTCACATCAATCACCAATCTAGGTCCTTTTAAAGCTGCCTTAAGGGCCCATATCCTCTCCTCATGTCAATGCCAGTTTAATGGATCCTGTGGATCCTGCACCATGCCACTAGGCCACACACCCGCCCTTGGCCTGGCAGGGAACAGCCCTCACTATTTCTAGCCTACAGACTCCTCACCTCCCTCGGTTACCATAGAATTGCACTGGACTATGAAATGCATTATATTATGTATAAGGCACGGCCTCCCTGAAGCGTCATACTACCAACTCATATCATGCATTGCTTTACCTATTAATTGTATAGGTCTTAACCACTCATTAGGTAAATATGTCGATAGCTCTGCCCTGTTTTAGCTACCAAATGTATAGGCATTAACCAGTGCTCATTGTACTTATACTCTGTATGATTGCTCACCCACATTTATTCTATGTATGTACTATATGAATGTCTATGTTTTATTCTGACGTGGAGCCTTTGGAAACAAGTCTATGACTCAAAGTGTTGTAATTTCGATTTCCTAAATAAATAAATACCTCTGACAGCATAAAATATAGCCCACTCAGTGGGTAATCAAGGAGCCACTGCAGGCAACATTAAGCACACCCTGTTCAGCAGGTAATCGAGGTGCTGCAGCTGGCGGCATTAAAGACAACCTGCTCAGCTGGTAATTGAGGAAATGCCAGTATTTTTTTGTGGTGGGGGGAGTTGGGAGCCATAAACACAGAGCTGCACAGTTCTCCACATAGGCCACATGTCAGCCACATATCTGCCTCACAACGGCAGACAGACACTGCAATGGATGAATCACATCCTCACTGGCAGATTCATACCTAAAGCCACAAATCAAATCCAACTAGCAACAGGAAGGTGACGACGTGCATAAAATGGTCACATGTTGGTATTCAAATAAACCTGGAGCCCCACAGCACCATTGGCTGTTAAGTGGAAGTGGCTGTTTTTCTCCATCATTCACTAGCTAACACCTTGACACACCTACAGAGTTCACATATAACAACATATTTGCACTGCATTCTGCAAACAAACATAGAAAAATGAGGGACCGTCCCCTGCAATGTTGGATAGCTGAGAGGGATGGAGGCTACTGACTCTGAGTCTAAGGACAAGAAAGAGTAAGATAATGACATAACCTTCCTTTGACAATGGCCTGAAGAGGGGCACCACATTAGCAGCTAGTTGGTGTGCCTGTAACGGCTGCCTATCCCTATGCTGGATATTCACTAAAATACAGGAGAAAAATACCATGCCATAACAGGGAGAGGAATACTTATTTCAGGAAACTAGTTGTGAGTGCCATGACTGTTCAGTTTGAATATAAGTTAATGAGGTGCCAGCTTAGCTGCAACTATGTCCTCCACCAAGACCCCTGCTGTCAGTACTGGAATGTTTTGCTGCCACAGATGTCCCTTCCCCCTAAATTGTAGTCTCCTTCATGTTAACACAAACTCCCAGGAATGCAAGGGTTAAAAGACAAGTTGTCTGCCAGTTAATTCTGACCCTGTTTATACTTATATATTTTGTTGGTTTTTATCATTATGTTTTATTTTTTGTGCTGTTTGGGGGGGGGGGATTTTGATATGCCCTGTGCTTGTATTGTAATTGATATATTATTGTTAGACACCCTGATTGGTAAGGGGAATCAACAACATTTGAGAAGTGAAGACCTAAGCATTGTTGATGGGGGTGGGCTGGGTTCATAGTATCCTGCTATATATAGGTACAGTAGTTAAATTATACATATGCAAACGATGGCCCAGGCCATTAGGCTATGCCCTGGAGACTCCCCTGGTGGTCCTAACAGATGGGTGCCATACTAATAAAAGCAAAACAAAAACATTCCCCTCATCTCTATTTCTCTCTCTCTCTCTTTCTCTCTCTCTCTCTCTCATGTGGATACTTTCAACCTCTTGGACTGGGATTCAGCAGGCTTGGCACGTTACTATCCCATGATACCCCTGGGGAAGGTGGATGCACAGTACCTCTTCAAGGAGTGGTAGAGATGCTGGCCATGCCCATGAATATTTGCCATTGGTGTGCACATTTGAGGCTCAGCTCTGCCAACACATCTAGGGTTAGAGGGTTAGAAACACATCACACAAGATATTGCTAGGCCTCAGGTTAACAAACAGCACTCTAGGACCCTGGCAAGGCTGGAATCTCCATCACCCCCTTTCCACATGGTTTCTCCTACCCATAGAAACATAAAATGTAATGGTAGATAAGAACTGCTTGGCCAACCCAGTCAGCCCATTTTTTCCCTTCATATAGTATCACTCTGTAGACCCTACTTGATCTCCAGCTCTATCCCATCACCCTTCTCAGACCTGCACTTCCCCTTGGCCCTAATCAGCTTAATAAGAGCCTGTCGATTTATACTGGCTCCCTCAAAGGCCAGCCCAGGCTATATATAAAACAAGACACAAATCAAGGTTAACAGCCATATAGTTTGGGCCATCCTCAGTATAGGGGACTTGGATCTGGGAGGTATTCCCCCCACATTTGAAAAGGACCTGCAGTGCAAGCACACTACCTTCCCCACAAGGTGTCCTGCAGTAAACAATTTAAACAGCATACCAAGAAGAGGAGGGACTGCCTCATGTATACTGGGAGGGCTGTGCCTGTGGTTCAATGTGGGGAATAGCTCCTCCCACAACTGCTGCTTAAGCCCTACCCTAACCACACCTCAATTGCTTAGGGAGTGTTTTTCATAGTGTTTTTCTCTGAGCTCCTTGCGTGGCTTGTGTAGCTGTTCTCCTACGCACTTGCTGCTCTGGTTGTGCTTTCCTCCCTGCTCTACCTTCATTGTTTCTGGTTTTCTGTGTCCCCTCATTGTTTCAGTCCCTGAGTTTCCTCCTACCTCCTGTCTCGTTCTGTGTTTGCCCTTCACTGCTGACCGCCTACCCCTGCATTTCTTGCTGGTTCCTTGGTGCCTGGGGTTCACTCCTTGGTTTTTCTTTTGGGCATTTATTCTTGCTCATTTTTCCCTGCTGCATATGGCTCACTCAGCTGCCCCCTTGGCTTACTATCTGCTGCTAGCACTTTCCAATAGTCCCTGCAGCATGTCTCCCAATCTTGCAGCATTCCAACCGTACTGCAAGACATGTCCTCTTCCCCTTCCTTCCATCTGGGCTCCCCTTCATGTCCTCCCTGTACGACTCGTTTCCCTTCCCCATTGCTCCTGTGGCTGGATTACCTGAATTCATGGTCGTGGCCCATCCATCCTGATTCCTCTTGCCTACGCTTCCCCAAGGACATCAGGACTCCTGCTTTGCATTCCAGCACTGCACCTCCATAAGTGTTTTCTCAATTCTACCCTAGCTTCACCGGTGCTGTTTCTCATTGCTATGCCCCTCACTCATACTACGTCAAGGCTGTTACCGCACCACTCCCACTGAGTATACATGGGTCACCAAACCAGTTTGATGTCCTGTCCTGTACCTCCTCAGGTATGCTTTATGATTCTGGTGCCTACCAAAACTTGCTGCAACCGATTGTCCTCCCAACTTCCGAAGGGGGGTGCTGATGCCATCCCACTTACCACACAAGGGGATCACATTTGTATACTGCCATTCTCACTCTGCCATAAGCCTATACTCCATACTTACTGCCTGCCCCCATGTTCCGCACCATCGGGATTTCAGCACTATCCCCTCAGCTTGAAGAAATGGCTTTATACCGTGGTATAGCCACATCGCATACTCCCTTCATTTTCCCTGGCTTATCACCTCCTTTGTGACTTCAGTACTAGCCCTTTGTCCCTGCCTGTGTTCTGCATGTCTCCTTCTCAGTACACCCCTACTGTATTATATTCTCATACCTCCAGTACTTCCATATTCATTGTCAACTACTGTTCCACCATCCTGTCTCTGTTTACATTTCTTCTTCTACACTCTCTCTACATCAGCATTTGTGCTTTAGCCAGCTCATACCAGCAGTATTCTGGACTCTGTCCCTAACTCGCACCTTCTGAGATGCTGAGCGAAGGTAGGCTTCCCATGTCTACCGGGGATGGGATTCTATTTCAATCAATGCCTCCTGCTATTCGCCAACCTGACATCCTCCATCCCTAACTCTGCTTGCCTGCATCGAGTGAAGGTTAGCTCTCCCCAACTACCAGGGATGGGAGCCATGTCTACGACCTTCTGAGTTACCTTATCTTCTCTACCTCATACCAGTTGCCACTTCCCTTCGGGAACAGAACTTCTTCTCCCATGTGCCCTCACTAATCTACCTATGCCTGGTTGCCTCACATACCCATCATCCCACTTCAGCCATCCACAACAGATGTCTGAGTCTATATTATATTCACATTACACAGTCTCGGCCTGCAACCTGGATCCAGCTTCCTTCCAGGAACATGACCTTGCTCGACTTGCCTTCTCCATCTTACCTTATCTGCAGTCTCAATCCATCATCCTATCTGCTGACTTCTATGGCTGGGAGCCTGACTCTGACATTGACTGTTCAGCTGTTTGCATCCTAAATTCAGGAAAGAACCTTCTTCACCATGAACTGTCATCATCCTACCTTCAAGAGCCACATCCAGTTGGAATAATCTAGCTTTAAACATCCCACCTGGATGCGTGTCCTTCCATTCCACTGCTTCTCACGTGTTTCTTCTCCACCTGCTATTCGATGCCATGTCCCTTCTGGAACTGGACCTTCTAGTGCTAGCGGTCTCCATTTCTTCTTGCCTGCAGCCCTTCTGCCAACCTCTCCACACTGCCTTGCCTGATCCTTAACCTGAGCTTGCATCTCCATGTCCACTGTCTACTTCCTTTACCCAATGCAGGTTGCCACTTCCTTTCAGGAACGGGGCCTTTCTACTCCTCCAGCCTTTTATGTCTCAGCTCTGCCTGTGACTTCAGCCATGGAACCAGGATCTCATCGACTTGTTTGCCTTCCTCCTGCCAGTTTGCCACTTCCCTTCAATCACAGTACCCCTCTGCTTCAAATGACTCTACTCAACATCCCGCTCTTCCATGGACCTTCGTTCTCTAGCCCTTTGGCCTCCTTTCCCTCATGATATGGATCCTGCTGGCTTGTTCAGTCCCTCTTTCAATCCAGGTTGACTGCCTCATGGACGTCTTTGCTGCAGGTCCCCCATCTGGATGCTGTACGAACTTGTTTTCTTTTGCAGATTTGTGAACTTCATCCTTCATCACTCCAGTGCCTTCCATCTTTTTCTCTAGTCGTTTCCAGCCTTCTTCAGCGGTGGGACTCCTGTATCCCACCTCAGCTGATCATGGTGCTTAACTTGACTCCTTGGCCTTCAGTGGATCATCCTCCAATGCCTTGCTTCAGCTTTCCTGCATTTTGCTGCTGTTTGCCATGGAGTTGACCCAGTACTGTACCTTTGTACTCTGGATGTCATCCAGCTTCGCCTAGCCCTTAGTTGCCCCAGATTATTCCTTCAGTTCCTCAGAATCCACTCCAGACTTCCTTCCCATTTTGGATGGCTGCCTTTTCATCTTTGCCTTGCAGGCTTGGGGCTTCGCACTATTTGCTGAGGCTCTGTTGGGCCTTGTACCCTATCTCTGACCAGTGCTCCTACCCAGTCATCTGCTCTTCCATTTGATCTGTCTCCTACTCTGGCCATTTTATCAGTACCCTTTTACTACTCATTGGATCACTAGTTCATTACTCCAGGGAAATACTCCTGTCAGCAGACATCCTTTACCTACCATGACTCATAGACTCTTAAACCATCAGAGAGTTTTTACACTGCCCAATCAGCTCCTCATGATCATTCATGGAATCTTATTTCCCTAGACAATAGGAAGATCTTCTCCATCTCTTTTGGATTTACCCTCCAAATTCCGTCCATTCAATTACAGTGAATTTCCAGTCTGCCTCATCTCACTGGCTATCCTCATATATGGAAAGGACTGAAATCCTTCGGATATGCTCTGACTTCATACTCAGCATTGCTTCAATGGTTACTGGGAATCGCAAGATAAACCATTCAGATAAGGACATCATCCATTTTACCTTCTCAGCACAGTGCACAGGTGGCCCACCCAATCTCGGGAATGAGGTAGGTGAGAGGCTCAGGACGGCCATGAGGTGTAATGGGGATAGGCTGATACAGCTGCCCAGCCTGCCACCAGAGGATACAGCTCTGGGATATTCAACCATGGATAAGGAGGGTCAGTGGCTCCTTGGTAAAGGCACTTACACCCCAAGGTCCCCTTTTATTGGCTAATAGGTACGGTACAGCCCCAATATGGTTGACCCTCTTTTTCCATACTCCAGACCATGACATATCCCAATTTTCATTCAACCCAATACTCATCTTAGTGGTAGGGGACTTCAATGTAACAGTGGAAGCTTATATAGACAGGAGTGCCGGCACAGGTGAACCCCATAGCAAGGCAAAGGCAGTGCTAAGGGAACGTCTAAAGAAGCACAATCTGGTAGATATGTGGAGATTGCAACATTCTCATTATAGGGACTACACATGCTTTTTGGTCATACACTCTATATCCAGTCATATAGCTATGTGATTCATATCCCCATAGATCACCCATAACACAGTGGAGACCATGATACACCCGATAATAATATCGAATGATGTCCCTCTAGCCCTCTCCATGTTATGGAACAGCCCCTCCAAGGACCAAATCCTGGAGGTTAGACCCTTTGCTGCTCCATGATCCCAAATTTATCAAATGGGCCAAAGTAGAGACTCAATTCTTTTTATAAAATCAGCAACAATGGGGACACCTCAGAAGGGGTGGTATGGGATGCATACGCACTATTCATAGCAAAATCATCAGTTATGCACCTCACTGGAGTAGAGAGAGGGAAGTGGAAGTGCAGACTCTGGAAGGTGAACTGACCATCCTAGAAGCTGCATATGAACAGCAAAAGCCCCCTCACCGGAAACACTCACTCACCTCACCACTACCAGACTGAGGTTAAATGAATTGCTGATGTGAAAAGCAGGGCTGGCACATTATAGGTTAAAACATGCCTACTGGGAGGGAGGGGACAAAGCAGGTAAACTTCTAACTTATGGCATTAAAAAGCAGCAGGCTAGGCCAGCCCGGTGGCACTGAGGGTTGAGGCACTGGATCCCGCACCTCATGTCACACCGCCGATCCAAGTTTGGAGGTGAGCTTTGGCCACCACTGGTCGGTGGGGTGGGGGGACTAGGAAATGTTTGTAGTGGCTGCTGGGCTGCTCTCATCTCATGGATCAAGGAGATGAGACTCCTCGCTCTCGGCTGACACACGGTGGAGGCCAGATGTCAGAGCAAGGGAGGTCTGGGGGACTGAGGGACGTCAGTAGGGTGGAAGCAGCACATGGTTTCTGGAGTGGGCAACATGCCTCCATGCATGTGCATTCATCTGTGCATGCCACTGCTCTGGGCAGGATGGTAGAAAACCACAGAAAAAACCTATGTCTCCTGGTGGCTGAATGTGATGGCTCCTGATGCCCTCGAATCTTGCTCCTCATTGATCCCCGGGGGCATGGGGAGCTGACTGCCACCTCTCATGTGTGAGGCAGTAATTACTGTATTTCACAAAAAAGGGAAAGACAGAACTGCACCAGAGAATTACAGGCCCCTGTCTCTCATCAATATCAATGCAATGATACTGGCCAACATTTTGGCTGCCTGGCTAGAACAGATACTGCATGAACTTATGCACTCAGCCCAAGCGGGATTCGTGAAGGGCAGACAAAGTCTGGATCAGCTGTGAACTCTTGCGAACATCATACACACTGTCCAGAAGACCTCTTCTCCAGCAATCACTTTTGTGGTAGATTTTGAGAAGGCCATTGATTTGGTGGAATGAGAGTATCTCCTGTGCACCATGGAACAGATGGAAGTAGACACAACATTCCTTTGGTGAGTTAAGCTCCTATACTATGCACTGCAGGCCAGTATTGTCACCATGGAAACATCAAGTCTTCCCAGTCATCTTGCTCTGTGACAATTCGCCTCGGACTATTAGCTCCGGTGTGAATTGTCTCCCTGCTCAATTAATCCCTGGACAATTCATCCCACTACATATTATACTGTACTGTAACAACAATTACAGTATCCCAAACACATTGCCTCATCTAGTGGCCAAACTGCACCCACCTGGAGTTTATTTTATTATATTTATTCTGGGAGCACATTGTCCAAGGACGAATTGAGCAGGCAGCTGATTCGCACCAGAGCTAATAGTCTGGGGCGAGTTCTCAGAGAGAGATGACTAGGATGACTTGTCATGTAGCTGCTCTCACCAGTGATCTATGCTCCCCCACTTTCCCACTTCAGAAAGGCACCTGGCAGGGCTGTCCACTTTCCCCATTATTATTTGAAATGGCTATAGAGCCACTAGCCATTGTAATACGGAGCCATCCCTCCCTGAAGGGGATTGTGTATGGGGACAAAAATGCATCGGACACTATTATATGCAGATGATTTTCTAATCCTTCAGGAGGCTGACCCTGCTTCCCATGGCCCTGTCCTGAGATTACTGCATCAATTTATGTCCATCTAATACTTACAAGTAAATCAGAACAAGACACGTGTCCACCCACTCCACCAATCATGCCAAACTGCCCCATATGTGAAACATGGTAGGAAATACGCTGCACAAGGCATTACTAATAATCGGTATTCAACCTTCTCTTTCCAGGATGACCCATATGAACCTCTCACCCATACTTGATTCATTAAAAAAAATGGGATCAGTAGAGACTTATGTATCTCTCCTTGGCAGCCAAACTGGAAGCCTTTATACTGATGTTAGACCCCAAAGTCACCCATATTCATTCTCATCTGACATACATATCACCAAGAAGTGGTTTCTCAAAAAAGACAAAATCATAGGAGGGTACTTATGGGAGGGCAAACCGCCCCATTACAGTAGAGGCAAAATCCTAAGCCACTGGTCATGAGGTGTGGGTATTACCGTGGTTTAAGGGATACCACTTGGTATTTATGGCAGCCCAGACCATACATTGGTTTTCAACAGCCAGTTTGGACTCACTGCAATGGTTGCTAATGGAGTAGAATGCATCGGAGAACTCTGCTAATTTCCTTCACAACTGGTTCCCATAACACTTTTAAGAACACCCAACCATGAGTGCTTCCAGAACCGCTTAGTTTCAGCTACATAAACTTATGGGTGAGAACCCCACACCCCCTTCATTAGGGTAATGAAAGGTGGGGTGATGGTGTTCTTTGCATAGGGCATTCCCCTCCCCACTGGAAATCATGGGAGCAGAAAGAGATTCTAGTGATAAAGGACGTCTTCACACCTGATGCAAGGCATATGGAAGCATTTACCGTCCTGCAATATAAACATGTCCTGCCCAAACAGGATTTCTGGAAGTATGTCCAGATCCGCAGCATGATTAGCACTCGGGTGCCCTCCATATCCCAAACAGACAGGACTGAAACCAAGCACTGGTTAGTCTGGGTAACAGGTTAAAAAGAGGAAGAGCAAGCTTCATCTATGGCCACCTCCAGGATGCACAACCAGACACCTCCTTACCATCCAAAATAGCCTGGAAGGCAGACTTGAACATCCACATTAGTGATGAAGAATGGGCCAATTGCCTCCACAGAGCACATAAGGTGTGTCGGGAAGTCATCCCACTGGAGCAGTGTAGCACTACTGCCCGTGATGCTGGTGAACTGGGTTTGGGAACAAGCCTGGATCGTCCGAGGGCCGGCTAGGGGGAGGTGAGCAGAGTATCCACGTGGACGATCACCTTTGGGAGAGAGGGTGTATGTCTACCACTGCTCTACCACCCCTTGGGTGACCACAGGGGGAGGTGTAGTTGGCTTTGTCAGATCAGGGATGGGGGAGGTCAGCCTCAGTCGATGCATACGTCTTTCAGATGAGACGTTAAACTGAGGTCCCATCTGCCTGTTCTGGTGGTATTTCAGGTGGATGTTAAAGATCCCATAGCACTTCTCGAAAAGAGTAGGGGAAGTTTCCCCAGTGCCCTGGCCAAATTTCCCTCATTCACTAAAAATACCAACAACAGCTTAATCTGGTTCAAAGTCAGTTGGCATTCATCTGTATCCCCTTCCCCCCAGAATCTGCCTAGTGCACTTACCTGGTCAACAAAAACTAAATAAATAAATAAATAAATATGCACACCTCACATGCACATGCACAAAGTCCTGTGGGTAGGGGGAACATGGTAAAACACCGGGAAAACTGCTTTCCTTGCTCCATTCCCACTGTGCAGCTGAACCAAGACTCTCCCCTGGACACAGAGCTAAAGGGTCAATGAGGAAGTGGGGAAATCAGAGACCCCAGCCTGGGAGGTAAGCTAAGGAGGAACACTGGGTGAAAGATGTCCTGGAGAAGATGAGTTACAGTGACGGTAGCAGGGGTGAGCCAATGGGAGTCCATTCCAGAGGATGAGGGGAAAAAGTAATTAAAAAAAAAAAAAAGGTGTGATGGGATAGTAGAAGCCGTCTCATTCAGAATAAGGTCCTCCTTTGCTGATACTGTACTCACACTGTTCTTCATGGACAGAGGCTGTTTTCCGAGGATTGATGTTGGAGATGCCAGCAGACAGGGGCAATTTTATTTATATATAATAACTGGGGACCACTTTTTCCCATAAGGGAAGAGGGTTATTATTTTCTGTTATAACCCACAGGTTATAACGTGTGTGGGCATACGCACAAAGTGCTTTTCCAGTCCTCTTCAGCGCACAGCACGCCGCACTTCATCGCCAGTTGGACACGGCAGTAAGTTAATTTAAAATGTATTTTATATAATTGCTGAGGTGAAAAAGCATTCCCCAGCAATTATATAAAATAAAAGCTGGAGGTGTGTGAACTCGAATGTTAGACACTCCTCTGTGGATGTTTAGGAAACTCTCGAAGCCGCCTCGGGGTTTATGTGGCATCCCACACCTTGGGGGTGTCTAACATTCTCATTATAACCACCTCCCCAGCCATTATTGTATATATTATGGGGCTGCCCCAGTATAAAAAGCCACTGGGAAGATATAAAGAGAACCTGTGCAGATATATTAGGGCCAGTGGTTAGGCTAGATTGACCACTCTTCCTCCTTGGCATATCCTCAACTTGACCTCCCCAGTGCTCCCAGTTGCCCCTGAAAACAGGCAGTTGGGCCTAATGGGACTTACCTGGTTACCAAAGAATAAAAAAAAAAGGATAGTAGCCATTAGCTTATCAGCAAAGAGGCTGCTGCTCTGCAAATGGAGATCTCTGGACTCCCTCACAGTGGCTAAATAACTGCTACCTATAGGAGTTAGGTACCCTGGAAAAAATATCCCATAGGTATGCTGGCATTCTCCATAAATATCAGCAGACATGGAGGGGTATACCTGCCATCAACTTACTGTCATAAACAGGGAGACTAGTGACTGTAGCCTCCAGCTCTAATTGATGCTCCTCCCTGTAAGGTTACAGTAAATGGTATCCTGTAGGATGGTTTGCTCCTGATGCACAGTGAATGTTGAGGTATCATACTGTTGTATAATGCTCTGTGAAAAGGGCTATGGGGGAGAGACGCAGGCATGCTGAGTACTGTTTGACATGTATCTTTTTTATGGATCATATTGTGCTGTATTGTTTTTACCCATGTACACTAGTTACATGTTTTTCTGAAACTTTCAACAAAAAGATTTAACCAAAACAAAGCCAGGGCTAGTTCTGTACCCATCCCCAAGGTCTCCCCTAACCCCCGGTGTTCTCTCCCATCCACTGTACTATTAGAATAATATATCTGTGTTTTTAAAGTGGAGCTAGCACAGATAAATGTCTGAATATAGCCCTCTCCCTAGCCGAACTTCAGTCAGTCCAAAGGCCACATTTGTTAACCAGCCCTCTCCTGACCCCCTGATCCATGATGGGGGGTAGTAGGCAGTATCCAGGCTAGCCAATGGCACCCCCTCCTCCCCTTCTCCCTAATCCACAGTGCAGTCCATTTAATGTGCCTTCTCAGGTGTCAGCAGTAGTGGAAGTGGGAGAGGGAGGGAGGGAAAGGAGCTATTGTGCCTCACTAAAAGCCACTACACAGACAAATTGGTTATTCTTTTTTTTTTTAATCTAAGTGTTTGTACCCCTCATCCCAGCTGCCCCCTTCTGTCCGAACCTCCCAGCCCCGTCACCGCAGTATCACTGGGACTTACCTTCAGCTCCTGTCACCAGGTGCAGAGCCTACAAAGGGTGGGGCATCATCCTGCCATCTGGCTTTTTCCATCATTATTCTCCCTCTTCCCACTGTTGCTGGGGTGCACACAGACAAATGTGCATGTGTGGAGGTGCGCACATGTTAGCAGAAGTCTGGCAGCACCCTACCCTTTCCAGGCATACTCAGACCCATTCTATCCAAAGGCCTAAACCTGGGGGCAGTCATTCAGTGGGAGCACCTGTTCTCCTTCCCTGGGAGAGGAGAGCTGTCCTCCAGGCGCTCAATCCTTTCCCTCCCCAGCCGACCCCCCGGCAGCCAGCTTGCATTACGTGCACAGGTCGCCGGCATGGTAGGAGGTAAGGCACGGATGCCTCAGCCCTCCACACCACTGGGCTGGCTAGACAAATTGGTTACTCTGACTAACATCATCAATGACTTACTGGCTCCTCCTTCCCTTTCCTCGACTGGAATCACTGCAGCAGTCAGCTGAGACTGTACATTATTTACTTAGTTTATTTATTTTAAGAGTTATCGACAGGAAAGGCACACTGAGTTGAAACTCATTCCCAGCTGCAACCCAGGAGGACAGTGAACTTAAGTGAGTTGCTTAGAGTCACGCAGTATGCAAGTGGCAGTTTAGTACTCCAACTTCTTGACTGTACTGCCTCCCAACACTAAACATAAAACTGAAGGCAATGTGATGCTGGTTAAGGAGTGGGGCTCATTTACTAGCCTGGATATTACCTACTGTTGTCACCTAGTCATGAAGCAGGGGCCCAGAGTGGGGCTACCTAATGAATATGGCCCTTTGGGGCCATGATGAAGTTCTCCTAGGGAGAGAGAAAGGTGCATATGAGAACTGGCACTGTGCCAGCTTCCATGTATATAGATACATTATTATGACTAGAACTGTACTGTATATTGTATGGTAGAGGATGGAGAGCTGGAGAAGAGGAGAGGTTGGGAGACCACTGAGGAAGTGGGGGGCGTATGTGACTAGCCCAAGTCCCCTGGGGAGTGCAAGAGGGTTTTAAATTTTTTTTTTTTTTTACTTTTATTTATTATTTGATTATTACTCCCAGTGCAACAGTACAGATTGTGGAATGTATTCTCTATTTGGTCCTGAATAACAAATATGGTGGACCATAAGGGTACCCCTTATAGGTGATGCTTACCATACCCCTTTATTTGTGGTATTCATTACTGTATCCCATTTTCGTGATATTCAGGAATTAATATTCACCTCTAGGCCCACCTTCAAAGAAACACACAAATGACAAAATAAATTTCTATATGATTGCTATAAAAATAGAGCAGCTGTGAACTAGACCCAGAACCATGAAGCAAGACGGCCAATTCTCCTGATCTCTCTTGTTACTGTCACCTCAGGAGTTTTGCGTCCATGCACACCTTAGTACATTCTATTAACCTCAGAGACCTACAGAGAAATTTAAGATGGCAGGCCCTCCATCCCACTCCTCCATTAACATAAATGCATGGGATTCTGCTTCCCAGATATTTCTTGTAGTGTGTAACACCCCTCTGGCTTCCTGTCAAACAGAAAAAGTACACAGACATCTATCAGAGAAGCTAGCAATTAAAGATGATCCCCCCCCCTCCTTGGAGTTGACACAGTGGATTTGTAGCTGGTGATGTTAGCTTTTGTGGGGGAATGCTGGGTATTAAAGGCTGCTTGCAGGGATAGGACAGTCAGGGGGCTGATCCAGGGACCCTTTGAAGATTATGCATCGCAGAGATCAAAAAAGGGTGAAAGTCAAGATGCGAGGAAGTGCAGTGAAATTAGGCTCCATCCATCTGTAGCCCAGCAGCTGCTGAGGGTAAACAGGTTGTTTAAAGTCTCCTGTTTGCAGACCACCGCCTGCTAGCTTTTCTCGTAGCCTGCCCTGTTTGTTGAGCAGAGCTTGCCTCAGAGACAGTGGAGGCCACCTGCTGTTTTTAGGTAGCGATGACCATAGGGACAGCTCCCCCCCCCCCCAAACGTGGGAACTGAATCTGAGAATGAAAAAGGTCTTAGTAAATCAGCAGGGTTCCTTAAATAGTATTCCCCACAGGGTTTGGGACTGGGGTCAACAAACCAGTGGCATGTGGGCTGAGGCAGTTAAAATGTTTATAAGTATAGTGAAGGGTATATCATATTGAAAAATAATGTTCAAGCATGCTGTTAGGGCAAGAGGAAGGCAAGTGAAGCTGAGCAGTTCTTTCTGCCAAGACAGCATGTCAGCAAGTTACTTTCAATAACAGACACCAACACTGTACTTACAAACGTATTATAAATCACTCAAGTTTCTTAGATGACAGATGTTTTTGGTGCAGTATTAGCCACTGCAAAGCAATTTAAACATAAATTGTAGTGAGAAAGAAACAATGTGACCACTGGGAATTAGAGTGACTTATAATATGTTTAGTTGGGAGGTACAGTAGGTTGTAGAAAAAAATGTATCACTGCTCCGCCACGCTGCTTGAGTTGAATATTCTACTTAAGGCAGCTTCACAGGAAGCTAACTGTATGCAGGATAATAGAAACTGCAGTTCTAAAAGCTGTCTTTTGCCAGTGATTGGGGCCCATGATGGCTGCACCCTTCCTCCGTCCTGGAGGGCTGGGTGGACAGCAAGTGAGTGAACAGCTGCCTTGTCAGTTGATGCCAGTTCTGCTCTGTGGTCAGCTGCCCAGGGGGTGAATGCCAGGCAGCATGCTCCTTCCTTCAGTGGGAGCCATGCCATATTTCTGCAGCATTCTTCATGCCCTTCCATCCACAGAATGAGTTTCTCAGGTTTGCACATGAACCCTAGTCTACCAGGTGGTAGGAGAACACATAAGAAAAAATGTGCACTCCAGAACAGACTCTATGGTGCAAACTATACTTTTATTCAATTACATATGCACAACTGCACCGACTCATGCACCAACACACAGTACAAAGAGGCCCAGAAACACCCAGATGCTTTGCTCAGTCTGAGCTTTGTCAGGCACCCCCTGATGAAGAAAGCTCTGGGGCGCTCTTGGGCCTCCTTCTACTGTGTGCTAGTGCAAGAGTTAGCGCAGTTGTGAATTAGATAAAAAAGAGAGAACAAAGATGCCTCCTATTTAACAGGAGATGGGGAAACATCTCTAAGATACAAACACATTGGCAAAAGGAAAGACACATATCAAGTGAGCTCTTTTGCTTCTTGATATCTGGCTGTTTTTCCAGCTGTCAACTTTAAGACTATAAGATGACAATAAGGCCATCCAGTTATCCAACCCAGGGTACAGAGAACCAAAAGCAAGTCCTAAAATTTTCAAAGGAGACAGGAAAAACCACCAACATGCACCAGCTGTTGACCTCTTATGTGAAGACAAAAACAGCAACTCTTTTGTCTGTTAATACTAGATCCTAATGCCAAGGCAAAGGTGTATAGATGGCTAAGAGCCCTAGCCTCACGGCCTCATCCCACACTTGTCATCCACGTAGGCAAAAACAGCAACAGGCAAGGTCAGGGTGGGAAGGGACAACCCTTTAATAGAGGTGTCCATAGTGATGTTCCTCAACATGGAGTATAGGAAAAAAACATAAATGGCAGGACTCAGCAGGCACTCCTGGTGGGTTCCCCTCCTTAGGAGGATATGACAACTAAATAACCCATTTACATTTGCCTGTACAATAAATGACCTATAAATAGTCACATTCATAGAACAAACTGGTCAGGAATAACATAATGCCATAAAACTTTAAACAAACAAGCATGGGAGATAGTGTTAAATGCCTTTCCTTGATCAATAGACATAACTATTCCAGACATGCATTCATCCTCCAAAATTTCCCTTAACAGGAAGAGACTATTCTGAACATACCTAGTAGGCACAGAACAGGCCTTAAACTGGCTCAGGACTAGGGCTGGGTGGACTGTTCTGCCCGAAATCTGGACCCCCAGATCGCACCCTGAATCCATGGATAAATACGGACTTCACTGCAGAAGTCCAGTTCCAGGTTCATGGAAAGCCTCAGAGTGTGGTATAGTGTGTCACAGTTGACTGTTGCCATGGGGATGCCATCAGCATGCTCGCTTCATGTAGAGGTGGCTGGCAGCATCCATTTAAGCAACAGTCACATGATGCAGGCAGGGGAGAGTCACTTGATGCACTCACTCACAGTATATAACAGTGGTGAGTATGCAACATGGCCCGCAGAGCAGCAGCAGACAGAGTACAGAGCAGACTAGGTCAGAGAGGGAAGATCTGAATGGAGAACCTGTGGGCCGCAACATAATTTGTGTGGATGGGAGCTGGAGGGGAGGAGAAAGGGTTGGGAGTTGGGAGCAGAGGAGAGGAATCAGAGGGGAGAGAGGAACTTTTTACTGTATTTTGTAGGGCAAGGGCAGGCTGGCAATGGGCAAAATAAATCGTTGACTTGTGCCATCCAGAGGAGAAAGAGAGAAACTACTTGGGGCCAAAGAGAAAATTTAGTCACACAAATGACAAAATACATCTTGGACTCGCAGCGTAGCTGTGTGTGTACAGGGCAAGGGCAGGCTGGCAAAATAAATCTTTGACTTGCCCCATCCAGAGGGGAGAGAGAAAGACTATTGGGGACCAAAGAGGCATTTTACAGTCACAGAAATCACAAATAAAGTTTATTCTTGGCCTCAGTGTGGCTGCTTGTATAGAGGCAGGGCAAGGGCAGGCTGGCAAAATAAATTTTTGACTTATGCCATCCAGAGGGGAGAGAGAGAGAGACTACTGGGGGCCACAGATAAATTTTATAGTCACATAAATCACAAATACATTTAATCTTGGCTGCAGAGTGTGTGTGTGTGTGTGCGTGTGTGTGTGTGTGTGTGTGTATGTATGTGTGTATATATACACAGGACAGGCTGGCAGAATAAATCTTTGATATTTGCCATCCAGTGGAGGGGGGAGAGACAGAGAGAGAGAGAGAGAGAGAGAGAGAGACTACTAAGGGCCAAAGAGATTTTTACAGTCACAGAAATCACAAATAAAGTTTATTCTTGGCCTCAGTGTGACTGTGTGTGTACAGGCAGGTCAAGGGCAGTTTGGCAAAATAAATATTTGACTTATGCCATCCAGAGGGGAGAGAGATAGAGAGAGAGAGAGAGAGAGAGAGAAAGAGAGAGAGAGAGAGAGACTACTGGGGGTCAAAGAGACATTTAACAGTCATAGAAATCACATTTATTCTTGACCTCAGTGTGGCTGTGTGTGTGTACAGGTAGGGCAAGGGCAGGCTATCAAAATACATTTTTGACTTGTGCCATCAAGAGCGGAAAGAGAGAGACTACTGGGGGCTACAGAGACATATTGTAATATATAATGTATTGCTTGTTGATCAGTAGAAGTAGTCGTAGGCAACATTACCACCTGCTAGACCAGGTAATGTACCATACTACAGTACACTGGGTCATGCGATGCAGTTGCATCATTCATGTGGGTGGGCTGTTACTGCTTCTCATTTTGATCATTCATTTCTTTGGCCTGGTTTGCTCTGACTGGAATATCCATCAAAATAATACCCACACAGTTAGCAGCATTAATAAAAATTATCTCAGCTGCCTGCAGTGCTTGGTATTGCTTGCTTTGTGGTACAATAGTACTTGTATCTCTCTCTCTCTGTCTCTCACACAGCACACTTACAGGATATGCCACCAGTACAGGCCAGCCATGAAGCAGCTAGTAGTTATCGCTTTTAGTTAACAGTTTTACTGTAATTCTTATACAAATAATGCATCAAATTATTTCCTTTGGGCCTATGTGTTAAATATGGTCACTTTAATGCATTTTTTCAAATATTTATAAAAAATCAGAACAAATCAGAACTCCACCATGTTCTGGTTCTTATTTAATAAGTGCCAAAACTTCGCCAAGTTCTCCCAGCCCTACTCAGGACCTGCCCCGCCATTTCAATAAGCTGAGTACAGAGGATGCTAGTGAAAATTTGACTATATCAGTGTTCAAGAGGCTGATACTGCATGTCGCCAGTTTTTATGTCACTTGGTTCCCCTTTTTATAAAGAAAAGCATTATGGCATATTACATGGTCTCAGACAAGGAACTCTGGGAGAGACTGTACTGAAATACGATGACCAAGGCAGCGGCCAATTGTTCTGAAAGTACTTTACAAAAAGTTGTAGTAAGCCTGTTGCTGCCAGGAAGAGCAGTATCCTTTGACAACCGATGAATGGCTTGGATTATCTCTTCATGAGAAATTTCTAATAGTAGATGCCAAAAAGTTTCAGAAGGAAAGATAGAGACCTGAACATTGGCTAGGAACCTATCCACATTGGAAGCTAACAGAACTGGTAAACCAAAAATAGAACTAATATATTCCACCAAAGTGGAAATGTGGACCATGGTGAAAGCCACCTTCCTAGTAGGAGATTTTAAGGACAGAGGTTCTCTCGCTCAATCACCTCTGCACAGAGGTCTTGATGTAAACCCTGGATTTAAGATGGGCCAAAGACACCTTAACCTACCTGGGCATCAGGATCACGCCACGGATGTCCAGACTCTGCACCCTGAATTGTAACCCCATCCTATCAAATCTCAAAATCAAGTGTGATAGGTGGAAACCCTTACACTTTTCCCTTATGGTAAGGCAAGTTCCCACACTTCAGCAGGGTTAAACTTAGAATGCACTGTAATAAAAGGGGATGGGGTTTGCCATGGTTTAAAGCATATGCCTGGGCATTCAGAACAGTGCAAATGATCAGATGGCTGGCCCCTACTAATCAAGAATCCCCCATATGGCTTGATATTGAAGCATCCCAATACCCTGATGACTCCCTACTGGCTTGCTTGCACTCATCATAATCTAAAGTCCCAAGAATGCATGCCACACCCTAACCTACCTGGGCATCAGGATCACGCCACAGATGTCCAGACTCTGCACCCTGAATTGTAACCCCCTCCTATTAGACCTCAAAATCAAGTGTGATAGGTGGAAACCCTTACACTTTTCCCTTATGGTAAGGCAAGTTCCCACACTGCAGCAGAGTTAAAATTAGAATTCACTGGAATAAAAGGGGATGGGCTTTGCCATGGTTTAAAGCATATGCCTGGGCATTCAGAACAGTGCAAACGATCAGATGGCTAGCCCCTACTAATCAGGAACCTCCCATATGGCTTGATATTGAAGCATCCCAATGCCCTGGTGACTCCCTAATGACTTGCGTATACTCATCATGATCTAAAGCCTCCAGAATGCACCCCACCATAGAGCCCTCACTTGGCCTGGAGGAGTATCTCAAAGTTTTTGGACATATCATTGGCATACCCAGCATATACTCCCCTATGGGAAAACCATGACATTAAATTGGATAATGCTCCAATTAAACAGACCCATTGGGAAAATAAGGACATTAGGGTAGTAGGACATCTCCTAATACCACACTCTAACATGACTGATACCTTTAAATGGCCCCAAACCACATACAGTATGGCCTGGACAAAGCAGACATCTGGTACTATTCACAAATGATTGCTGTTCACCACATGCTTCTCCATCACGGAACTAAAGATACCCTCACCCCCCTACCACCCTTCCATCATGGGTACAAAACCAAAAAAGAAGAGATGGTAATATGTACCATTTCATTAGAGGTCACCTACCGGACCACACAATCAAAGCTCAAACCCAATTGGTCAAAAGTCTTGAAAAAATATTAGAGAAGATAAACTGGGGGCTTTGCTGGCAACAAGCACATAAAGCGATCAGGGACCCCAAAGCATGACTCATCCTGAATAAGATATTGCTGCTATGGTACCATACTGCAGATGTACTACATGAAGCATAACTCATCTCAAATAACAATTGCTGGAGATGCAGAGCCCCCAAAGGAGACCTGCTTCACATTATTTGGTACTGTCCTATCATAAAACTCATTTGGATGGATATCACAAAGATGATAACTAGAGTTCTTGCTCAAACAATCACCCGCTCCCCTGAACTGCTCATTTTAGGAACACCCGACAATGCAGTGCACCTCAGTTCCCCTAAACTTGAAATAGATTTCAGTGGTCTCCATAGAAACTAAACACCTCCTGCTATGAAGATGGCAGACTCTGAATATTCCCACTATAGCCAAGATGCACAACAGCCTAACCCTCTTAGCCCCATTTGAAAGACTCTTGCACATCAGCACAAACTCCATGGGCAAATACTGGGCAATATGGAACCCATACCTTTATTACCCAGGAGATGGACCTATAAGAACTCCACCCACTGCACAACCTCAGACAGGGACAGGTTGATCCACTATCCTATTAGACACACCATAGTTGTGTTCTATCGAAGATATTCACCACAAGCGTGCTGGCGACTGATGGGAAACCTGTCCTCCTAGACCTGCTAATACACTGCCATATCTGCACTCCAGTGGTAAAGGTTAACTCTGAGAATTAAACATAG
Organism: Neoceratodus forsteri; assembly: GCA_016271365.2. Classification (NCBI taxonomy): domain Eukaryota; kingdom Metazoa; phylum Chordata; order Ceratodontiformes; family Ceratodontidae; genus Neoceratodus; species Neoceratodus forsteri. The sequence continues at coordinate 336,835,212 of CM028137.1, read as the reverse complement.
TCATAGGCTCAGTTATGTTTAAGTGTTAGTTCCTGGTTTCCGGCTCCCTGTTTTTCACTCCCCAAATCTGTTGACTTTAACACACTCTCTGGAATACAACAGATACCACTGCAGAGGCCATGCCTCCTGCATGCAAGATCAGAACAAACTGGATCCACAAACTGCTTCCCTCCTGCCCATGTAGCTCAGCCAGACTTATCACTATAGACTCCTATAGCACTATCATAGAGGATCTATAGATACACTACCCCCTCTTCTTGTCACAGCTGCAATACAATGTATGCTTACACCTAGCTTACAACTTGTGGATAAAAGCATGACCCCAGCCAACACCAACCCTTCTCCTTGACTTATTGAGCTTTCTGTTCCACTTGTGAAAAATCCACTAGTGGATAAGGGGCATACCCACGAGCAGAGCACAAGCAGAATGCACAGTCCCACATTAAGATATGCTGATGGCTAAAATAGTATATAGCCTGCTACACGCTAGGTTAGTGGGCTTAGAGACAATTAACACAACGTAAAAGATTACCTCTCTAGAAATGTGCTCATTAATGCTAATGCCTGCTGAGAATTTCTTACCTGTACACCACATGTCAGTGGCACACTTATACTGCTTTGGTGTCTGTACAACAGTTTTACTTATTCTAATGCTTGTGTGTTTGCTTGTATCTTGGAAATCTTCAATAAACAGATTAACTACAAATGTTACGGCATCTGTCTTGGTGCCTTTTCATTGCTGAAGTGCCTAACATTCCTTTCTTTTTACTCCTGCTGATAGCTCATTTACAAATAGAGTATGTTGTCACCAGCTCATTAAAAGCACTAACAGAGAAATATGACCAAACAAAAGATGATATATTTCTAGTTTATTTATTTATTATTTATTTATTTTTGCCAGGGGGTAAGCATTGCAACTCAGTTACCTTTTCATGTTTGGTTTCCCCAGATTTTTCTTGATCCTGTTCCTGTTGTGCTTTTTTCCCTTCCTCTAACCCACTGTCCTCCTCCTCCTCAACCATAGAAACATTTGCTTCCACTTCCTCAATTGCAATTTTTATTCCCTCCAGTAAACCTTGTGTCTGATCACTGCCTTCATCATCTTCATCTTTACCCTTGTTGGCCTTAGCCTCAGAAGAGTCAGATGTTGCCTATGAGGGACTAACAGTACCATAATATGCAATTGTTCCATACCTGCGAGTGCCTCTGTGGATGGTACCCACCAAGCCTTTAGTTTTAACTAAAGAACCTTTTTTCACTGGGACTGATCCAACAGTTGTACCTTTATTGGATGCAAGCATTCACGTGGAAAATGAAAGTATAAACTTACCGGAAACACTATTTTCAGTATGATTTTGTTGTCTCTGTGCAGGAAAATTGCTTAGCCTGTCCTTTGGCCTTACCTTTTGGTTGCCAAAAGCTGCAGTGCCTACCTGAGACCCAGAATTCATTTGAACACTTTGATCCTTTTTTTTTTGTATTTTTAATTTCCTTCATAAAAATATGCCTTTTTGTATTGTAATGTACACTGTACACAGCACACAACAATGACCACCACCACTTCTTTCTAAGCTCAATGCAGAAGAGTGACTCCTAGTGTTACTTACTGTTCAGTGACTGACTGTATTCACCAACTCAATAGTGTTATGTTATCACAGCCTTGGAATATAAACTGGTGATCCAGATGTCCGGTGTACACTATATAGTGGTGATGATAATGAAAGTAAGGTTTGGAATAATAATAATGACTGAGGATGACACGTCTTATACTTTTCTTAGGCAGTGTGTTGTCTACAGTTAAGTAGTCTCAATAAATGAATGAATGTCAACAACACCCTGTATGGCTTTTGTTTCCTCCTTTTGCTGCCAAATCTGCATTTGTGTTTTTTTGGCAGCCTGTTGGCAGGCACAGTCAGGTATCAGATTCACTGTGCTTCTGTACTTTTTTTTTTGGATGCCAGGCAGTCTTGTTTTGTAGTTTGCTTGTTTTTTTTTTTGTTGTTGTTTCTTTCTTTGTTTTGTATTTTTTCTCTGTAGACCTCCCCCAGCAGTTAGTAAGAAGTTTATTGATTGACCATAATAAAAGGTCATTACAAAACTAAATCATAAAAGACATAACAAATACATAGTAAATACATGTATGCCAGCATTTTAAAAATAGCTGCAAGCAGCACTATTGCCATCACATAACTCATCATTCCCTTCCATTAGGAGATTATACATAACATCACAATTCAAGTACATTTTCTTTTCATGCTGGATCACTTCCTTTAGACATAAAAAGTCCCTCTAGACACTTAGTTCTTGTATTACTGATTAAGTTTCATTTTTTGCAGTCTTTCTCTTTCTCACTTTACTAGCAGTTAGAAAAAGTTTGCCGGGGTGGTCAATGCAGACCTATGTACATTTTTCTAGGGCTCTATATAAGGTCCCAACCAATGTTTCCTTGCTTTATTACACCAGGTGCAATACCATATGATATGAATTAAATCCTCTTTGACCTTTTTTAAGCAATGGCAGCTTGTATCCATGCTAGCAGTTTTGTTGTACCTGGCAACCTGAACATTACTGTCAAATAGCTCAAATTTGTATCTCACAAAGGCCCTTCCCAGGTGGGTGTCAGTGAGGACATCCAAATAATACTTGTAGCCAAAATTACGATTATTAACTACAAACCATTTCAAATATCTGGATCTGGAAATACTTTTCAGGTCTAATTTAACCCCAAAGTTACTGATCTCTGTCTTAAAGCAGCAGTACTAGTTAACATGGAAGTGTTCATCACTTCCCAGATTTTTGTACTGCCTGGTAGTTTAACATTTCAGATTTATCATTTGCTGTTTACTACTGTTTTCTGATAACTGGTTCCCTTGATTTTTAATACATTTATAATTCTGTGTGGATCTACAGGAAATATGGCAGCCCCGTACCAGGTCCTGTTTTTTCCACCCTTTGTTTACATTGCTTGTCCTATAACAACTCAGCAGGAAAAGGAAGAGGTGGTGTACTCCGGTTACATCAGACAAAATAACCAATGAGAGAATGACAGCACCCCATTTCCCTCAGAATCCAATATGGTGCTTCTGGCAAGGATCTGTTCTAAACTGTCATAAAAAACTAAAGAATATAAAGAAAACAAAACAAAATTAGAAGAAAGGATTCAAGTTTTGTCAGTTATGGGGCTTATTTGACATAACTATTTTAAAAAGTACATTTTATTTATTTAGCTTTTTGTTTACCTGGTGAGGTACGCTAGGCAAACAGATGCCTATTTTCAGGTATGACCTGGGAGCAATACAACACATCATGTACAGTGAGCACATTATAATGATAATAGGACAATAAAAAGAACACACAACCATATAATGGTAATATAAGGCAGTACAATACAAGAAATGAGACATTAATTAGAAAAAAAATGATTATACTGTACATATGACTGGCAAAGAAATTGATTATACAATGTTCATAAAACTGGTAGTAGACCAGTAGGTGTCAGTGTAAGGGAAGACACTAAGTGCAAAAACTGGAGGAGGGGGATAGGCATAAATAAATAAGGTAGAAAAGAAAAGAGGGGAGAAGGTAGGGATGAGGATAACTGGCTAGGGACAGGCACATATGGAATGGTCCAGCAAGAGGGAATGTAGCTGTCTTGAAAGCTCTAGGTTTTGGCAGGAGTGCAGGGTTGCTGGAAAACTATACCACTGAGTAAGAGTAGCTGTGGAGCCATATTTGGTGTGAGATCTAGGGAATGCTAACTGCTCAGTATCAGAGAATCTGAGGGCATATTGGTGTGACCAAGGTACCATGAGGGAGGCCAATAAGTTCAGTTTCTGAGTGGAGGTAATGTTACGTACCAACTTGCCTAGAGAGGAGTCAGATAGGGCTGTGGTGGAAGGCCATCCCAGTTTGCTGTATAGAGAGCAGTGATGGGTGAGACGATTACAGGATAGGGCAAATCTGCAAATATTATTGCAGCATACTGTCTATTTGTGATGCAAGGCAATGGAGGAGTGGGTGAACACGGGTAGTCCATAGGATAGTTTAGGGAGAAGGAGGCAGCGAGCTACTGTGATGTGAGCAGAGGGAGAGAGATTGTTTCTCACCCGGTATGCAATGTCTAGGCTGGAGTTAATGCCCTTACACATGGAAAAAATGTGGCATGAGAAATTAAGGGTGGGATCGAATGTGATTCCAAGATACTTGAACAAGGAAACAGTATCAAGGGTGGTAGCATTCACAGTAGTATCGGTTAAAGGGGTGAGTAAGTGTTTTCAGTTTGTGAGGGGTTCCAAAATGCATTGCTTGGCACTTGGAGTAGTTCATTAGGAGTTTGCTGATTTTATGCCAGGGCTAAGCAGCATTTAGGTCAGACACGAGGTCATGGTTAAGGTTAGTTACACTCGGGGAGTGGCAGAAGAACACCAGATCATTTACATAAAGGTTGAGAGTTGTATGTTTTAGACAATGGGTGATGAAATTAATGTGTAGCAAGATCAGCAGGAAGCCATGGATAGATCTCTGCTGGACTCCCAGGGAGGTGGGAAGGTAGTCAGAGTGGGTCGAGCCAATCCTAAACTACTGATGCCTATTGGAGAGATAGCTGGAGAACCATGGTATAGCATGGTCTGAGATTCCTATGGACTTAAGTTTATTTAGTAGTACAGGGGGATTCACTGTGTCAAAAGCCTTTGTCAGATCTACAAAGACAACACCTGTCAGGCTGCCTTAGTCAGCTGCCCAGTAGATTGCATTCATTAGGGTAAGTAGTGCTGTGGTGGTGCTGTGGTTCTTACGAGATCCGTGTTGTGTTGGGCATAGGAGATTGTACTCTTCTAGGTAGGCTGTTAGTTGAGTAGCAACACTTTTTTCTAATAGTTTACTGAGCACAGGGAGTATGGCAATTGGACAATAGTTGGACAATAATTGGGGGTTTTCTTGTTTAAGAAAGGGTATAACATTAGCATTTTTCAGCTTAATGGTTCCACACCTGAGGTAAGAGAATGGTTGAAGATTCTGTTTAGGGGAGGTGTGAACTCCAATGCTGCCAGTTTCAGGAGTTTGGGATCTAGGCCATCTGGGCCTGAAGACTTGGATTCAGATATTGAGAGGAGGAGTTTGCAGACCTCTGCATTGGTGACTGTTCTAAAGTGGAAGGGGGGGTGGGGGGATGGATCAGACATATGGGCATCAGGGCTGGGGAGAGAGCTTAGGGCATCTGTGACCTCTGAGAGATCAGAGAATTGTTGATTAAAAGCGCTGGATATTGTGACAGGGTTATTGCAGTTAATTCCATTTATTTCAAAATCAGGAGGGGTGCTGGGATTAGAATACCTCAAAGATTCTTTAAGGTTTTTCCAGCATCTACTGGGTGTTTTGTATGTGGCTATAATATTCTCTCTGTAGTATTTACTCTTACTTTGTCTAATGGCTGTCTTACACTTATTTCTTAGGTGTTTGTAACTAGTATTGCTGCTTTAATGTACTTTTTATATTTCAGGATAAGGGTAACATTCTTTTGCGGATGTCCAATAAGTGAAATCAGGTCATATTTCTTCAGTTTAAAGATCAACGCTCTATACCAACTAGACCCTCTACATTCTAATCTATGCCAGCTCTTTTTTCCCTCAAGGCACATGTAAGGTATTCTATGTTTTGGCATTCTGGTTATTTGAAGCCAGTAGTTAATTTTTATGGCTGCGTGGGCAGAGCTCCACAGTCGTTATGCCATCAGCATCATCTCATACTAGCACTGTGGAAGCATGTGACAGGACTGCTGTCTGATGTGCTTCCACAGTGCTGTGGCACAGATTCAGTGGTTGTGCTTATGCGACACTTCCCCTCCGCCAGCCACATAAACACACCCACTTCAGAGGCACTTCTTTTTTTTCCCGCAACTGCAGAAGTGAAGACTGCTGTGCACAACATGGCGGTGCTGAATCAGACTGCGCATGCATGAGTATCATGCATGCACAGTTCTGTCAGTGTCGTCACCTTGTGCAGGGCATTCTCTGTGCTGGGTGGCAGTGCTCGTAACAGGGCATTTTCCAGCAGCAGTGCTCAAAATAGCTTGCCACAGCCACATCGGCTCTGACCAAAGTTTGTTTTAGTATCCATGATTGCATTGCTATTTATTATGCCAATTTTTGCTTGAACTTATGCTGGCATGGAATGCCTGGCACCCATAGCCGATCTCAATAGTTTAAATCCTGGGATAAATAATTTTCCCTATCCCTAATACCCCATATTTCTGCCCCATACAGAGCTTGCATCTCATATTTATTTCTTACGAAATCAAGTAATGGTCTTAAGGTATTACCACCATAACAATAATTACATCTCTTTAGGCCTGAGGCTATCTTCTTGGCTTTATCTTAGACCATTTCAGAGCCTTTGGTCCAAGAACCATTTGATGAAAAGAAGCAAGCCTAAGTATACATAACGTTTGACAACCTTTGATCCCCCAGGATTCAGTTCTCTTCACTGTTTTTAGAGCCAAAGATTACTAGTTGTGTTTTGGAGATATTTACCTTGAGTTTCAGTTCACCTGCCTTTTTATTTAAGAGGTCAAGATTCCTCTGTAAACCCCTCCTTGTTAATGACATTAACATAAGATCATCTGCATAAGTTGTAGCTCAACAAAGTGCAGTATTAATCTTAGGCAAGTCTGACTCTAGAATTGTGAGATCCCTTAACAGGCCATCAATATATAAACAGAAAAGTGGGGGAGCCAAAACACACCCCTGTCTCATCCCTTTGTTTGTACAAATTTCACATGAAAGCTGCCCCCTGGTTCTAAGCCTACTTCGTGCCCAGATGTCTCTGTATATAGAATAGATAATATAAATCAATACCGGGTCAATCCCTTGATCCATCATAACTACCCACAAAATATCTCTAGACAGAGAGTCAAATGCAGATGAAAAATCAATAAAACCAATGCAGAATTTTTGTTTCCTGATAAACATATTTCTCAATTAGATGCCACAGGTACAGGTAGTTGAATACCCATTCCAGAAACCTGCTTGGAATTCATGTAACCCTCCTGTCTGTTCAATTTGTTGCTGTAGTCTTTCCAGGATAACACTTAAAGAGATTTTCAGATTAATATCTAAGAGACTTATGGGTTTATATATCACAGGATTAGTCTTATTCCCTTTCTTGTGAATTCAGCCTCTCTCCAAGTGAGGGGAACAAAATCTTCATATATACTTTTGTTACAGAAAGTAGTTAGAAGGTTGCACCATATAAGGGTGTTACAGATATACACATCAGCCAGGATTTTGTCCAGTCCAGGGGCTTTCTTCATTTTAAGAGATTTGATCACAAAGTAAACTTCTGTCCTTTCTATAAGTGGGAAGTGACTTTTATCCAATTTACCTATTTCAAAGGGTAACAAATTATCCTCATGGGGTCATAAAATATATTCCTAAAGTGACAGATCTATAGCTTTTCTAAAATATGAGTCCATACTTTCTTTGTAGTTGTTGGTCTTCTGAGACTAGGTTCCAAAGGCCCCTTACATCTTTCCCTTGAACAACTTCTAGCATTTCCCCCACCATTGCATAAATATTTTTTGCTTCTTATCCTTCAGAAATAAATTGTATGCTTTCCTATCTTGATTTAATGCTTGGAAAAGTGTCCTATTTTTGCTATTTCTGGTGTATTTATTCTTTCTGCTAAGGTGTGCTGTATATCTCCTGCATTCCACATCAAACCACCCACTCTGCTTCCTGGGCTTCACTGAAACAGGTAGTTCCTCATAGATTACTCCTTCTATTTTCCTAAATAGCTTTTGAATTTCTAACCAGAGGGACTACACTTTTGGAACAATTAGAGTTTTTCAATCCTTCCCTTGACAGAAATCCTAGATGATGCCAGTTATATCCTCTTCCAGACTACAATTCCACATGATTCTTCTATTATTTCAAAGTTCTCAAAAGGGCAATTCCAAACAATTCTTCACTGTCTGGTAAATGGAAAGACCTCTGAATATTATCGGAAAATGGTCACTTTCAGATCTGACAGGAATTTCTAAACTATGCCACACCTCAGTCAATCAATCAATCAATCAAGTCAATCAATTTTTATTTTACCAGGTGAAGCATCGGTGAGAAGAACTCATTTCCAAGATGGACCTGGGTAAAGTACAATTAATACAGTAAAAACATAGGATAAAATAGTACAACATGCAATAATAGATGTACAAATATACAGTAGACATATAAATATGTAGACAAGAGTACTCTTAGAGTTATCCATTTAGCATAGAGTAGAAATAGACATATTCAAATAAAGAATGGTATACATGCTGATAGAAGTTGAGACGGGTTGTGGAAAGGGAAAAGGAGTAAGAAGAGGAAGGGACAGATGGTAGAACTGAGAAGAGGTAAGTAGATTCTTACACCTATAGTTAACCAGACCACAGTACAAGATCTATTAATGAAGTACCCACAGAAGTCATATATGAGAAATTCCCTTTGATGTCACCCTTTAATCTACCATTTAGTGGGTATAGATCAAATTATTTGAGAATATTTACTTCCCCTAGCACAATATTCTCTGTCTGTCTTTCTCTCTCTCTCTCTCTCTCTCTCTGTACTGCTTTGCTCTTCCCTGGGCCTACCCCTACACAGCCAGCTACACTGCAGCATCTAAATCAGTGGCAACTAATTTTCTTTGGTGTTTATTTTGTTTGTTTGTTGTTGTGGAACAGTATTTTATTTGTTCTTGTCTGCCTTAATTATTTTTGTAATACCTGTTGCTGTGCTCTCCCCTGGGCCTACCCCTACACAGCCAGCAGTGCTTGTCATCGAGGCACAGGTCAGGAAACATAGGAAAACCAGGAACAGTTGTAGAATCTGCAAAAAGTATTTATTTGTCCTAGCAGTAACATTAAAAAAAATTGTTCTGTATAACTATTCACAAAGGCAAAATAAATAGAGAAGAGCCATCAGAATTTTTCTTCAATCTCTGTGTGTCCCTTATCCACAGCTTCTGCAAAAGGCTTAAAAATTGCATTTCAGGTTAATCCATTGCGTTTCCAATAGCTTTTTGCAATCATCTTAAACTATAATTATATACATTTCAACAGTAACACTATATCATTTCTAAATAAAGGGATCCCAATATCAGTTACATTTCCACATAATGATCTGCATATATTTTTATATCAGCAGATATGCAAGGGAGGAAAACACAAACAGCAAGGGAAGACTGAGAAATAGTGAGAGACAAATAATTGCGAGACTGTCAGGGTGATCAAGCCTAAGTCTCACAGGAAAATTTGGTTGTGCAACCAGAGAGGCAAGAGACAGGAAAGGAAAGAACAGAACATATCCCTACATTCAAATTCTCCATAACAACTGGGTCAGGGTCCTATTGAGTCCTGTCACATACACCCCCCTCCTTAAGAGGGAACCTGTTTTATCAAACAGGTTTCCAAAACTTTCTATCAATTCTGTACTAATATTAGCTTATAACTTTCAGAAATTAAGCACAAGTGCAGTATCATTTTTTCTATAACAGTACAGCAAACAGTAAAGTTTAAACTCATACATTTGTTTTTCAACCTTCAGAACCCTCAATTCCTGATCCATATCTTGACAGAAAATCAGCATTGCTAATCGCTTTACCAGATTTGTGTATCACCTTGAATTTAAATGGCTGTAATGCCAGGTACCACCTTGTGATTCTGGAATTTTTATCTTTCATTGGTTAAGCCAACAGAGAGGATTGTGATCTGTTATAAGTACAAAGTCATTTACTAGCAAATAAAACTTAAGGGACTCCATGGCACACTTTGCTGCTAAACAGTCCTTTTCAATGGTGGAGTTCCTTTTCTGTCTGTCATGCAACTTCCTACTTATGTACAGAATAGGATGTTCCATCCCATCTGCATTTTGACCCAGGACTGCACCTAGGCCTATCTCCGATGCATCTGTTTGTAACAAAAATGGTTTCTCAAAATCTAGGCTTCTTAAAACAGGGGCTGAACATAATGCAGCCTTAATGGCTTGTAAAGCTTCATCACACTCTGGGGTCCATTTCACATTATTTGGGTACCATTTCTTTGTGAGTTCAGTGAGGGGAGTAGCTATCTCAGTAAAGTTTAGAACAAGCAGTGTCAGTGGCTAAGTAGTGTCAGTGGCTCAGTAGGTAGCACACTCGCCTCTGAGACCGGGAGATCAGAGGGCTGTGGGTTCAGTTCCCACATCTGGCACTTGGGTTAATATCCCAGTACTGACACTGTAGTGCAGCATGAGAGGGGTGCTGCACTTCTGAGGTGCCGCCTTTCGGATGAGACGTTAAACCGAGGTCCCATCTGCCTGGATTGGTGGTAGTTCAGGTGGATGTTAAAGATCCCATGGCACTTATCGAAAAGAGTAGGGGTATTTTATTAGAAGAAGAAACATATACATTTCCACAAATTCACACAAAGAAAATCAGATTCCAAACTAATGTCTAATAAAGAAGAAAAAAAAAGGGGTAAGGAAAAACAATCTTTTACAATCAAGCAATCAATGCAACATAAAATAGGTCATCTAATTCGATTATAGTTCAACTATTAAGAATCTCATTTTCCTTAATTTCTATTGAAAGTCGAAAGTAAAACTTTTATTACCAATCTTACAATTACCTCATATTTGTCTTACTTATATTTAATAAAGTGTAGAAACCCTTTCCACCATTTCTTTAAAGTCTCCGTCTTAACTCTTTTAGCATCCTGAGTATAAATATTCTCCGATTCTCTAATTATTAAGTTACTTACACAAAAATAAGACAATTTCCTTTGATATAACACCCACTGGATTCTAGCCTGCCATAAGTGATATCTTAAGCAACCTAAGAATAGGGTGAAAGTCTCTGTATGGAACTCTAACATGATATTCGGTTCATTTCCAAAAATCAAAAACTCGTAAGTCATAAAATGCAGCCACTTAAAGTTCCATAATTTTGCTAAATAAATCCACAAACCTGAAGCATAAGAACAGTTTACTAAAAATGCTCCACAGTCTCTTCTGTATTGGTACATTCTAGGTAGGGACATAATCTTTCTGACGATGCCTTATACTGTGATTCCCTCTTACATTCAACTTTCCAAAAACAGCCATTGTGTTTCCCACTGATTTTTGGGCATCCTTGGTTATTAAGTTGTGCCAACACCCTGAAATTGTGGTCTACTGGGCAATTCTTAAATTCTAGCTCTTGGGGTATAATGTTGTCATCAAATGATGATATAATCGTCTTGTATTAAATGTTAATACTGTCTGTTTCTGTATTTTCCATTTAAATAGTTTTTGAGCGCCTGGTTTACAATACTCCAGAATACTTAAATGTCTATTAAGTTTTGGCGCAGTCATAACCCAACTCTTATAATATTTCCCCATAACCTCGAGGTGCCAGGAAGTCTCTGACTTTAACTCAGCCAAAAGGCCTCCTTTTATTGAATTGGAAATAAAAAAAACGTGAGCGAAAACTACAGGATCTATCATCCCTAGGCCCCTTATTTTCTCTTAAATAAGTGAAGCACCTTTAACAGGATTTAATCGGCTACCCATAACATCTGAAAGAATGTACTATAGAGTTTAGTTTCCAGAACTGCCGGTAATGGAAAGATCATAGCCACAAACTGCAAACTGGGAAGTAGAAATTGTTTAATTATGTGTACCTTTTATTTTAGGGAACCTCCACTGCTTCCATCTACCCACCTTTTTCTAATTTTCCAATGACCTCTTCCCAATTTTCCCGAGGCATATTTTGAGAACCAAATTTTATTCTAAAATTCTCAGTGGACCACTGGAAATATGAATTCCTTCATGCCATTCCTCTATAAATCTATTTGTTCCAATAAAAGCCCTTTTGTTTTGTTATATTAAGTTTAGCATTTGAGACCTTTGCATAATCCCCAAAAGCTGTAAGAAAAGTAGAAATGGTTATACTATTCTCTAGATATATTACCAGATCATCTGCATAGGCCTGTATCATTAACTGTGAGTGTCTATCTTTGCCAAAATTGACACCCTTCCATTCTGAGCTGCTAATACCTTTTTAAAAAGGATCGATCACAAATGTAAACAGTAGAGGGCTAAGTGGGCACCCTTGACGACCTCTGTAGTTATCTGAAATCCTCCGCCTACAGCCTTTAACAAAGGGAAAACTATTATGTTTTCATAAAGCCTCTCTATCAAATTGATCAATTGTAACGGCAACCCATAATACTTTAATGTAGAAAATAGAAATGGTAAATGAACCCTATCAAAGGCTTTGTCTAAATCAGCAGCTACTAGGCAACCTGATAACCCTATTTCTGCATGGTAGTCTATGACATCACGTATCAGCATTAAAGCTGTCTGAAGTCTCCTGTCTGGCATGTTGCAATACTGATTTTCAGAAATCACCGCCCCTGCAAGTTTTTTCATACGCTGATTTAAAATGCTCGCCAAAATTTTATAATCCATGTTTAACAGCGTAATAGGTCTCCAATTTGCAATATCTTGCTTATCACCCGACTTAAATATATAAGTCAGTAATCCTTCTGTGAATGAAGGGAAAATTGCTTCACCATCTAAAAAGGACTGAAACAATGGACCTAAACAACGAATAAACTCTTCTGGGAAGCTTTTATATAGATTGTTTGTAAGACCATCTATTCCAGGTGAGATATTTGACTTAAGAGATCCAATCACTTCTAAGATTTCTGCTGGTGAAATAGGATCCCATTTCCCTGAAATTATACCCATGCTGACGGGGTTGGTATCTTGTTCAGGTACTCATAAATATCTTTTTAGAAATAGTTGTAGGTGAAATCAATGAACTAAAATAGTCCATAATCACGTCTGAATCTCTTCACTGATTTAGCTAGACTACCATCAGGTTTCTTTAATTCTTCCAATTTCATAGAATCTTTAACAAATTTACATAGTTCAAAGGGGTCTCCTATAGGTGATTTTTAACCCCATTTATTAGAATTGCTTGCATGGTCTTGCTTCTGTTATATTGAAATTCTCTCATTTCCCTCTTTAACTCATTAATTTGGTCAGAATAATTTCTCCTAGATGAAGACGCAATTGTCATCAGTCTTTGCAATTGCTGCCGTAACCCTAAATAATGTAAAAACTTGTCGTTTTTTGTTTGTCGACCAATAGTTTTGAACCAATTCCTTATGTCAGTTTTCGTCTCTTGCCACCATGTCCCAATATCAGCATAAAGAAAGGCTACGGATAGTCTAGCCTTTAATAGGCTTTTAATACCTAATTGGTTAAGGGGGAGATCCAACAATGTATTATTCAATTTCCGTCTCACTAGTCTTTTTTCTTGTTCACCAGAAAGAACAAGGGAGCTTGATAAAACTGAATGATCTGAAAATTCACAAGGTATCATTTTAAATGAAGCAATCTGTACATTTGGAGAGACTAACATATAGTCTATCAAAGTACAAGAAGTCCCCTTTTTAAATGAAAAATTTGTGTCTGATTTTTGTGAGTCTTTACCTATTACTAGACAAGCATCTTTAATGATTTTATTTAGGGCGTTAGAATCACAATAAACTTTCTTTGTTTTACTTTTTCTTATAAGAGAAGGGAGTGAACAATTAAAATCTCCTCCCCAAAGTACTCTGGATGTTGACAATAAAAAAGGTTGTATCATTTTTAAGCAAGTCACTCTGCTGGATTTCATCTGTGGGTTATAAATATTAATGAGATGGAAGCGCTGACTCAGCAATTTCCCATCAACTATTAAAGCTCTTCCAGGGATTAGGTCTATTAGGTTGTCTAATTGAAACGCATAAGAATTAAATAATATTCCCACTCCGTCTGCAACTTCTTCTCCAAAGGACCAAAATGATGGGCCCCAAATCCATTCTCTTTTAAAGGCTATTAATTGCTCAATAGAAGACATCCAAGTTTCTTGCACAAAACAGACATCAAAGGGAAACGTATGAAGATAATGAAAAAGGGCCTGCCTTTTCTTCACATTCAATAGGCTATGTACGTTCAATGATCCCCAAGTTAGTTTCATTACCATTTTGAAAGAGCATGACCCTTATTTTTTCCTTTTTTTCTTCTTTTTATCTTTATAATTGTCTAAAGTCTGTGATCTGGTTGATAGTGTAGATTTTTGGGAGTCTGAGTCCTCTACCTCTAATTCCATATCACCCCAAGAGGAAAACAAGGCTGTATAAGAATTACTGGTCTCTATGGGTGCTACTGAAGGGGAAGGGGGTTTCAAATGTAAATTCCTAGCCGACCTTCTTTGTGCAACCACTGGTAAAATATCCTTCAATGCTAGTGCGCTGTCTGCTATATTAGTGACCTCTTCTGCATGAACTACTGGGGGGGATGTGAAATCATCAGGGGGACTGATATTAGTATCTATTACACTAACCTGTTTAAAAGTTTTCCTTGTTTCTATAGTACCTATAGATATCTCCTTGTTCTTGATCTTTTCTGTTACTGCATTAACTGATGCTGTCTTGAGTTCTGCTGATTTTCCAAGCAGGGCACTCTAGCCTTGACTACATCTGTGGGGGCCCATTGGGAAACTACTTGTACAGAACTTCTTGTGCTTTTTTATATAAGCCTCTGAACTAGAGTTGGACACTGTATTATGCGTGCCCAAGGACAAACCTTAACACGTGGGCCCTTGAGTCGTATAAGTCACAACAAGCCTGATTGTTACAGAACATTGTTAGATGACCAATCTCCCACAATTATCACATCTTGGTTTATCACACACTTGAAAGATGTGTTCTAGCTCCACATTTATAACAGGCACGTGGCTGACCACTATAAAACATACACCTCTGTCCCTCCCCAACAGGAAAGAATTTGGTATATGTTCTATCCCAGACTCTGTTTGTCTCTAGTTTAATCTTGTATTTCCACCCGCCAGTCCAAAATGATTCTGCATCTAGTATAGGCTCAGGTTCACTCAGGACTTCGTGACTTTTTTCAGCCAAAAAGTTACATCCTCTACCCATACCCCTTCATTACGAAACATTACCGTAACAAACTTAATCAAAGGCTTGGACAGAGGGATAACGATAAATGGGGTCCATATCGGGGAGAATTTGACCTGATTATACCTCATCCAGAATAAATCTAATGCTTGCTGAGAACGGAAACTTACATCATAATTATCCTCCCCAGAAATGTTTATGAAGGCATAAACATCCTGAGGGGAAAAATGCAATGAATCTTTCAGCAACTTTTTCCCTACATAATACCTGTCAGGCCTAACTTCTAGCCCCCCTTTATATCTTAAACGCACAGCATTGCGTCTGGGAGCAGCCTCTCTATTTGAATTTGAAAATAACTCTGACATTAAAGGTCTCTGAGTTGTACCCTGGGAGGGAGGGGGGTCAACACACTCAGACACAGGAATCTGCTGAGGTTCCTGTAATAAAGGTTGCTGAAAAGGAGTATTAGAGAAGGTTTTATCCATGCCTATAGGACTGCAGGGGTTGTTTGAATTAACCTTCTCCGCAGATACACATCCTTCAGAACTTTTCCCTTTCCCCTGTAGGTCTGCTGGGACCCATTCTGGAGAGTGTTGTGAAAGGGACAGTCCCAGAGACCAGGTAGGGTCAGGCTTCCACATCTGTAGCAGTCTGTATCCATCCTGACTCTCGTAATGCTTTACCTGGTGTCCAATTATTCTGCATAGTTACATTTTTAATGTTGAAAAGTCCCGCTGAGAGTCCGGTAACAGTGAATCAGTGTCATTATTTCCAATATTTTCCCTTTTTGGGAAAGAAAATTCTGTCACCCTGTTTGCACACCATTAGCAGACTGGTAAACAATATTAGGGTTTAAGGAGGACTCGTCCTTATTTGTATGTTTTAATACAAACCAGTCACTTTATCCAGGGAGGCACCATCCTGCAGATGAAACTCTATAGCATGCTGGCAGGAAGCAGTATTATTGTCCTTCAGTTCCTCCATATTCAATTGCTGTTGTTGTCTAACTGGCTGTTGGCACTTGCTAACGGCAACAATATTACTGCCAGCCAGGTTAGTATTTAAAAAGTCAAATTGAACTGCGCAATGCAGCTGACTGTTTTCATCAACCAAGCCCTCCCCAACTTTACCTTCAGCACCATTCGCCCGCAAAGTTTGAGGTCTATCTCCGCTTCCCGCCTTGGTTTGGAACCGTTCCGAAAGTCTGGATAAATCAGCACCAATTGTGCCAGTCAGAACACGCTTTACCCCAATATCGCACTCCATTTCCCTATGCGGAGCCGAAAACACAGCACCTGAGCAGTCTCGTACCATCGTCGTCACATCTTGGCTCACTCTGTGCCGCAAATGGGTTTCCGGCTTGAGTCCAGCTGGTGTCTCATAGAATGTGTGTTCGCCGGAAACGCCGGCGTTCGACAATCCGCTCCCGAGTCAGTTGACAAAATAACATGCAGCCCCTTGGTGCGAGCCGTCACTCTGTTGATTATCGCACTCTTCTCTCAGGGCAAATGCCTCACCTTTATCAGGCTCCATATCCACTTCATCTGCCACAATTTGTTCAGGAAACACGACATTGTCCGGTATTAATTTGTTCGCCATACTTTCAAACTCCTGAAATCCTTCTCTGAATATAGAAGCATTCGTCTCAGTTGTAGCTCCAAATGACAGAGTGCAGGAGCGAAGCTTCCTCGCCCACTCTGCTATCTTTCTCCACTCTGCTATCTTCCTCCTTCTCCTTCCATCGTCCACGTTGGTCGGCCATCTTGCAATGACCTATCCCCCTACTGGCCACCTACAGCAACCGAGTAGGGGAATTTCCTCGGTGTCCTGGCCAAATTTCCCTCATTCACTAAAAATACCACCAACAGCTTAATCTGGTTCAAGGTCAGTTGGCAGTCATCTGTATCCCCCTCCCCCGGGTCGTGCCTGAAAATAGGCAGGATTTGTCTAGTGCACTTACCCGGTCAACAAAAATGAAATAAATAAAAAAAACAAATCTCTGATAATAACCAGCCAGCTCTAAAAATGAATTGACCTGTTTCTTTGTTTTAAGGACAGGGCTGTTAGCTACAGCTTCTATTTTAGAACTTTCTGGCTTAATTTCTCCATTTCCCAACAAATAGCCCAAATATCTGGATTACTGCATGCCCAATGCACATTTGGTAGGATTAATTGTCAGACCTGCATTTTTGATAGCTTGAACAACTGCTTGTAGGTGTTTCAGGTGGCTTTTCCAGTCTGGACCGTACACCACGACATCATCCAGGTACGCAGCACAATAACCAGTGTGAGGGGATAAAATTACATCAATGTACCATTGCAATGAAGCTGGTGCACCATGTAAACTAAATGGCATGCTGGTGAACTGATAGAATCCAACAGGGGTGGCAAATGCAGTTTTGTTTCTGGATTCTTTAGCTAAAAGGATTTGCCAGTAACCCTTGGTGAGATCAAGGGTACTGATATACTTTGCACTCCCCAGTCTGTCCACTAAATCTTCTATTCTGGGTATAGGATAACTGTCAAATTCTGACACTTGATTACGTTTCCTAAAATCAAGGCATATTCTAATACTCTCTTCTTTTTTGTTTATAATTACCATTGGAGATGACCAAGCACTCCTCAACTCTTCTATGATACCCAGTTCTTTCATTTTTTGTATTTTCTTAACCACATCAGCTCTTAACCGCTCTGGTAACCTGTATGTCTTTTGCTTAATAGGGCAAGCATTCCTTGTCCCCATAACATGCTCAGCCTGGTACTGTGGTAAAAGTACTATTAAATGTCTTTAGCACATTACACATTTCTACAGTTTGTTCTGAGGTTAAGGAAACATTCACATTTACAGCATCAGCAGTTCAGTTTGTTCTAGTCTATCATAAGCTACATCAATATCTTCTTTATCAGTTTCTGGTAAAACTAGCAAAGCCGCTTTTAGCATTTTTTCAACCCATTTCTTTAGGAGGTTAGCATGGTATGTCTTAACAGGATTTTTCTTGTCAGGGGTCTCAATCTCGTAGTTAACGGTGCCAGTATGTCTAAACACTTTATAAGGCCCTTGCCACTTCATTAACGGTTAATTTTCTGTTGTGGGTAACAGTAGCAAAACATTTTCACCTGGCTCAAAAACATTTTCTTTTACCCCAATGTCATAATATACCTTCTGCTGGTTTTTGACCTCTTCTTGATTACTATGAGCAATTTCAACATATTTTGCCAACTTCTTTTTTAGAGCACACATATAAGACGTTATAGATTGTTTCTGAGTGGGGTTATCTTCCCATGTTTTTTTTATCACATCCAGTGGCCCTCTTGGCTGTCTACCATACAGCATTTCAAATGGGGAAAACTCTGTTTATGCCTGTGGCACTTCTCTGTAAGCAAAAAGTAGGTAAGGCAAGTATTGGTCCCAATCTTTCCCTTCCCTTTTACAAACCTTTTTAACATGAATTTTAGGGTTTGGTTAAAATGCTCAACAAGACCATCTGTCTGAGGGTGATAGGGGGAGGTTCTTTTGTCAGTGATACCTAGTAGTCTGTACAGCTCCTTAAGTAATGCAGCACCAAAATTACTACCCTGATCAGTAATAATTTCTTTAGGTATGCCTACTCTGCTGAAAATATTTGCATGCTCTGCTGCCACTTTTGAAGCTGTGACAGTACGCATTGGAACTCCTTCTGGGGATCGAGTAGCACAGTTGCATACTACCAGGATAAATCTATTACCCTTTTTACTTTTGTCTAAAGGACCAACCACATCTATTGCAATTCTCTCAAAAGTCAAGAGTAGGGGCACCAGGGGCACCTTGTCTTTTCTAGTGACAGGGCTACTTTCTGACACTCAGCACAGGAATTACAATAGATAGCAACATTTTCATGAATTCCAGGCCAGTAAAATCTATACAGCAATCTGACAAGGGTGTAATCCCTCCCTGAGTGACCAGCCCTAGGGCTATCCTCTGCTATCTGTAACGACTCTGTTCTATACTTCTGTGGTATAACCAATTGTTCTGTCTGTTCCTGTGTCTGAGGTATAATCCAAACTCTGTACAGTAACTCATTACATTTTTTACATATTGGTCCACCCTGTTTTGGTTTCACCCCCAGCTGCTTAAAATAGTCCTGGAGAGAAACATTGTTAGCTTGTTCTGAAAGAAAATCACAACCATTGATCAGTTTAGTTTCAGAATTTTGATATGTTAACCCCTTATGTCCATCAGTCATTTGTTGCCACAGTTTCTTCAGGCATCACCTTTCTTTCCTGAATTTCCGGATCTTGGAGCTGTGCTCAAACAAGTCTGAATCAAAATCGGTGAAAGGAAAAGAGTCCCCACCATCTGAAATTTTCTTTGCCTGAACTCTTGTCACCACAGCTGCTGAAACATCAGGATTTACTCCCTATTTGATTAACTCAGTAAATCCTGGAAAGTCATTTCCAATAATCACAGGTACAGATAACTTAGGTACTACCCCCACTTTCATTTGGTGCGATACACTCTTAGTGATCAGAGTCACTTGGGTGGTGGGATAGTATCGAGTGTCCCTGTGGATGAAGATGGCACCAGTACCTGGTCCTTTTGTACATTATTTTCCCAGCACTTCAATATGCACTAGGGCCTGTCTGCTTCCCGAATCAATGAGTCCCTTCATAGTCTTATCTCCCACCTTCACATCTGTTAAGTACTTGCCCCAATTTGCTAAGGACAAATCTGCTCCAGTGTCACTCTGCGTATGGCAATTTCTTTCAATGTGACCTGGCTTATTACAATTATAGCAACTAACATCATTGGGCACATATTTGTTACCCCCACCAGAGTTCTTATCAGGCTTGGAGTTTAAATGGGAAAAAGAGTGTCTTACTGGTGCTTGTCTGTTACCTCTCTGCTGTGGCATTGTCTAGCCATTTGGTAGTCTTTGGCCAAAGAAACAGCCTTTTCCCCACTTTCTGGTTGGTGTTCCTTTACCCAAAGATGCACATCTGTAGGCAGGATATTGATGAATTGCTCTATGGCAAGTGTGTCGATGATCTGTGGGATTGTTTTGCCCTCTGGTTGGAGTCATTTTATCAGGAGTTCTCTGAGTCGGATGAAGGCTTCTAGAGAATTGTCGACTGAGTTGTACTTCAGAGATCAAAATCTCTGCCCCTTAGGTCTATCCTGAGATGTCATACCTTTTCAGGATTTCACTTTTCACCAGGTCATAGTTTTCTGACTGTGTAGTGTCCATATTGCTGTAGGCAAGTTGGGCTTTCCTTGTCAGGTAGGGTACCAGTCTGATTGTCCATTGCTGCTTTGGCTATTGGCAGGCTGTGGCAACTCTTTCAAAAGTTGTCAGGTATGCCTCAATATCATCCGAGGGACACAACTTTGTAAGCTTAATGGCTTTTAAGTTGCTTGTGTTTTGTTGCTCATCTGGATCTGTGCCAGATCCTCTGCCTTTGATAGCTTGCAAGGCATCCAGCCATCGCTGCTCCTGTCCCTGCATCTCTTCTATCATCTGCTGCTTCTCTCCTCTCCTCTGTTTCTTCAGGTTCTGTCACTACCTGTTCTTTTACCATAACTTGTGCTGGCTGTACAGTCTCAGCTTGGACTTCGGTCTCTGCTAGTTTGACTGCCGTTCTCCTGATAACCTCTCCTGGACTAGCTGCTGCAGAATCCATACCTTTCTCTATGCTTCCCTGATACTAGGTCCAATACCCGTGCACAAAACTCCTGGCTTAGAGTATGCATGGCGTAAATCCTAGTTAGGTTAACACCATCTGTCATTGAGGCACAGGTCAGGAACCACAGGAAAACCAGGAGCAGTTATAGAATTCGCAAGAAGTATTTATTTGTACTAGCAGTAACATAAAAAAAAAGTGTTCCATATAACTATTTACAAAGCAGAATAAATAGAGAAGATCCATCAGAGTTTTCCTTCAATCTCTGTGTGTCCTTTACAAGCAATTGCAGCTCTGTCTTATAAGTCTCTGTGACCCCCCCCCTTTCTAACAAGCATCCTGGTTTTTTTTTCTAACATATTCTTGTATATTTTAGGCAGGTGCAGACAGGAACACAATTTCCCAGAACTGAGGGCCCCTTTTCCAAAGCTTCTGCAAAAGGCTTAAAAATTGCATTTCAAGTTAATCCCTTGAGTTTCCGATAGCTTTTTGCAATCATCTTAAACTATAATTATATACATTTCAACAGTAACACAATATAATTTCTAAGGGATCCCAATATCAGTTACATTTCCACATAATGTTCTGCATATATTTTTATACCAGCAGATATGCAAGGGAGGAAAAGACAAACAGCAAGGGAAGACTGAGAGATAGTGAGAGGCAAATAATTGCAAGACTGTCTGGGTGATCAAATCCTAGGTCTCACAGGAAAATTTGGTTGTGCAACTAGACAGACAGGAGACAGGAAAGGAAAGAACAGAACAGATCCCAGCATTCAAACTCTCCATAACAACTGAGACAGGGTCCTATTCAACCTTGTCACAGTGCTGCAACACTGAAATCAGTGGCAACAAATTTGGTGGGTTTTTTTTAACAGTATTTGTTTTGTTCTCCTTAATTACTTTTTAACAAGTGATGCTTTCCCTCCCCTGGGCTTACCCTCAAGTCTGCAGCACTGCACCTATCAGTGGCATTCATTCAGACAATCAGAAACAGCCACTTTAATTTTCAATTTTTTTTTAGTTTTCCTTGTAGTACACTAGGAAAAGTAATAAAGTATGAGCAATTGTCCTCATTATTTTTTTAACCACTGGGCTGGCATGCTCGACCACCCAGTCTCTTGCTCTGTCTCTCTTTCTCTTCCTTCCTCCTGTTCATGCCATCACACTGCCCAGTCTCTTGCTCTGTCTCTCTTTCTCTTCCTTCCTTCTGTTCATGCAATCACACTGCCCAGTCTCTTGCTCTGTCTTGCTTTCTCTCGCTCTGTCATGATCATGCCATCTCATTGAACACTCACTCTCTCTGCAGCCACATGGCCCACTTACAGGGATTATATACCCTGAGTAGAGGTATCATATGACATCTGTTCTGCTCTGCTTCCCCACTGGAGGATGCCACCAACTGCCTGCATTGATAGTCTGCTTGGAAAGTGGAGTGCTGATGGCATCTGACCAAGGGTCCTCCTAAGTGACCTCTATGTGCTCCAGATGTCAGACAGAACCAGGAGATAAGATAACATAGTCGCAGCTGCAGCAGAACTTTGGGTTGGTGAGCATCAGAACCAGAAGATAGTGTGCAGCCACAGAGTCACTGTGAGAAAAAGAAAAAGAAAAAACGAGCTTGAAATGCTTATCCACAGTTCCAGAACTGGACTTATTAAGCAAAGATTGTATTTATCCGAGTCTGTGGGTAAGTACTGGATCTGGTGGGATCTGATTAGCGGAGGAACAGGTCACCCAGCCCTAGTACATACATTTAAAATTATTGATGATCTGAGGACTGTCATTTTAAATGGAGCATTATTTAGGGAGTACTCTTGTAGCTAGTACCACCCCCTGATGAAATGCCTATGCAGTCCAACATGCCAGGGTCCATGGTATAGCCTCCTGAGGTACAAGTTTATTTACACAATACATTTACCTGCATTTGTAATCTTGAGATGTTAGCATTGCTTTGTTGTGTTCTGTCCTACTGCACGGGGTACCTGTGGCAGCAGAAAGCAGTGATATGTCTCCATAGGCTGAGACACACTTCCATCAGCAGTTGCACTCTTCCCAGCCACCTGCCCAGTCACCAGCATCATGGGATACACTCCTGAGCTTGGGCTATCAGCATAGCAATGTGACGCACTACTTTTGGTCCACTGGGAAGCCAGCAAATACAGCATTTTAAAAACTCAGTAGCATGTGGAAGAAAATGGCCTTCATATACCAGCTTATTTATTTATTTAGTCATTTATATATTTAGAATTTTGAGCACTGTGATATCCCCTTTTAGGCTCATGCCTGGTTTTCAAGAGGGTCCCAGATAGAGGTACAGATACAGCAGCAGCAACTGCAGCAGCAGCAGCAGCAGGCATTTCTAAAAGTTGCAAGACTCGCTTAGCATAAAGATAATAAACATAAGGTAAATGGTTAAAATAAACTAACAAAGACAGGCAAATACTTTCTGTTGCTGATCAGTCCCTGATTGCAAGTATGAGCTGGCAGTATAGCCTAGAGGTTAGAGTAGTGAGTTGTGAATGAGCCTGATACATCCAGCAGACCTGGGTTTGATTCCTACAACCTCCATTTGCATACCGTTTGACTCTGAGCAAGTCATTTAACCATCCCAGTGCTCCCAGGTTGCCCCTGAATATAGGCCTGGTGCCTAGTAGGCTTTACATAGTTACTGAAAGAATAAAAAAAAATCCATGGCATTGGCCAACATGGGTCTGCCTGGCAAAATGGTGACTGAGGTTCACACCTGTAGCCTGAGAGGGCAAGAACAGAGGCCAGTGGGCACAGCCCTGAGTATCCGCCTGGATGCTCTCCTCCCAGGGGTTGGTGGGCTTTGATCACTGTTCCTTGAGTGACACCTACAGTAATAAAGCTTACTGGAGGTAGCACTGGCAGCATGGGTGACGTTCCGTTCCCTATAGTGTCATATGTATCTTTAATAAGAAGGGGTGGTGGGCAGAGGAGAATTATGAGAAAACCCTACAGTTGCACCTCCCTTTACAAACTAGTACAAAGCATGGTCCCACCATACTGTACCTCCCTGCACTGGATCCAGTTTCTACTGAGTATGTCATGTCATCAGGCTTGTAATGGACCCTTTCGCCTCCCAGGAGGGGGGGGGTGTTCAATGTGTGCTGCATGGATGGTGATGAACCAGGATGTGATGAGATTCAGTATGAGTATCAGAGTCCTAGAGTGAGCACCTAGCAAGTGGCAGAGGACCAGATGGAAACCCAGCTGATGGATCAAAAAGAGAATATGGGGAGAAAAAAAGGATATGAAATAGTGGCCACCCAGGAAGTTGTGCACTTTTCTTCTGTTACAGTTTAGCAACTACACCACTAGACTGCTGACACCTCATTTTTCTTCCCACACACCTGCGTATAAATAAAAGCTGCACAAAATGTAAGGAATTTACCGAAGATGTCAGAGAATAAAACAAGTTCCAAACTAGAGAATCTTGGGACAGACAGGATGGACTGTTCAGGTAATCTGTCCTTCTCTTTCGTACAGTGTGTTTCAGCGTATGTTAGATAAATCATTACCAAATACAGTCACTAACTTCATGAACTCTGCTCCTTACAGATTGTGGGAGGGAGAGAAGCACAGAATCTCAGAGAGGACACAAAACAGCAGCACTGACATTTACTTATGGATTGGATCCATCACCTTGTTTATACTTAAAATGAAAAGTTTTCAACAAAAATGTTTTCATGGATCCTCTAGCAAGACAGCTCTCTCTTACTCTCTTTCCTTCCTTAGTGGAAAAAGTAATCTATTTTTAGGCATGTCATTTTGGTGAGATAAAACCGAGAATATCACTCGTAGCTGCATGAGGCGCCGTTTCATCCAGCAGTGTTGCAAGAACTGCAAATCATGGAATGTATGAAGTTGCGAGTACATTGAGCAAAATCACTTTCAGCTCTGTATACAATGAATTGAAACCTCTTGTGGTGAAATCACAGTCAAAACAGGGCTAATTGGGACGGAGATCCTTTGAAGTAATGTAGACTTGAGTCTCCAGTTCAATTTTTTTCAGGATTAAAACCATTGAACACAGAGCATTTACAATGATGCCCTGATAAGGTAATACTTCTGATAACAAGCGAACATGTTAAAGGCATAAATACTGCTACATGTAGTGTACAACTTATATGATACTGTAGTTTGCATAGGCATAACAAAGTATCAAGTGCAAAATAATGCACAGTGCAGGGGGGTATAGGGATGGAAGCTGATGGTTGTTTTTCCCTATGTTACATTCCTGGAATGATAGTAGCAAGGTTTATGCCCAGAGGAGAGAGAGAATATAAACATTCTATGACTTTTATACTGGAGGGCAAAGGGCAGTTTAACATGTGTAGGGTTTCTGATAGGGCATTCCACACAGCTGGGCATCTGTGACTGAAGGCAAGGGACCCATTTTTTTGAGGGGGGGCCGGAGGCTACTAAACTAACTAACAAACCCTGTTCTGGCAAGACTGATCAGAATCTCGAGAAAACTGACTCAAAGCAACAGTTGAGGCTATTTAAAGACCCTCAGGCAATTTATGTCAGCACACAGCTCTGCTAGAAAAGGAGTTTGTATTTATTTATTGTATTCTCGGATTAAACCTTTGAGAACAAGCTCATTACATAGGTTCCACATCAGAGGATTAAAAACAGTAAAACTAGGAACATTACATTACAGAGATTCAAAGGCACAAGGAATACTTCATACTATACAAAATGCATAACAACAGAAAATAATAGTACAAATGACAAAGTACAGTGCAAGCCATGTTACACAAAATGTTTATACAAATAAAGGGCAGAAGTACAAGAGGGAGACTTTAACTGCTTAAGCACAAACACAAAATGGGGGTGGGAGAAATGGACTAAGGCAGACAACAAATCTACAAGGGGATAGGAAGCATCAGCCAGGGGCCTTGTCAAGTTTGGTTGAGTGAGTGTGAGTCAGAGCTATGGAGTGACTGAGAAGCAGAAACGGTGGGATGGCAGGAGCGGGGAGGGTGAGGGTGTACCATTGCTACAGCAACAAATTTACAGTGACATGGTCAATACCGACAACATCGCCATGTCACTGTAAAGTCCACCTGGGACCCCGGCACCCTTCCCCAAGGTCCTGCACCCTATCCCAACTTGGCTCCATCTTGGAGTTGACAATCCTAAAGATGGGGGTGCAGAGGGCACAGGCCCCTGCATGGGGGGGTGCAGCCCCCCACAGAAGAAGATGATGTCACATGCCGGCACCATCCCGGCTGCAATTGCAGTTGATATAGTGGTGTTGGGGTAACGTCGATCGACATGAAATTGTCGAGGTGGTGTCATGGATCTAGGGATGAAGCACGGCATGAAGGAGGGGAAAGGAGGGGGGTGGAAGAAGGGGGGAGAACCAGGTGAGAGTGAGAGGATAAGGGGTTGGGGTGTAAACATTAAAGATAAGTGCAGGTCAGCTGAAGGAGATGATAGCCAGGCTAAGTGCTGGTCACTTGAGAAAAAGGGTTATTTGAAGCAGTCACAACTGGCATCTGCAACTAGTTAATGGTTACGTTTTCACTTGAATGAGCCCAGGGTGGTAGTAGATGAGATGTCTGGGGCTAGGGTGTTCATCCAGAGAGGGGCTCGGTAGGCAAAAGACCTTTGACCCAGAGAGGTTCAACAATAGGGGATATTAAAAATCTGCCTGTTTGAGCTCCTAGTAAGATGATGGTTGTCAGCAGGGGTAGGAAGCTCTTGCATCCTGGGTGGCAATTTGTATAGGTTTACTTTTTTGTCCAGTAGACAAGTTTGATACCTGAGTCTACTTTTGAATTGGAACCAATTAGCCTGCGTGTACGTGTCACATGTGTGGGTCAAATATGAGCAGCCAGAAATGAGCCAAACATACCTTGTTGTGAGCCATTGTGATGCAGTGAAGAGTTGTTTCAGTGGCTGGCATGTATATTATTAGGCCATAATCAATAAGCGAGACTAGCATGCTATGGATAGCTAACCAAAGAGCCTCTGGGATTAGATATTGCTTGTGCCTGTACAGCAGCCCAATGCGTGTGTTAACAGCCTTTGCACTGTTGCCAATATGCTAGGCATAGGTCATCGCACTGTTAGCTGTTATCCCCAGGTATTTAAAGAACTGAACTAGCTCCAGGGGAGAACCCTCTGTGTTGGTGATGGAAAGAGGGTAGGTATTATGCTTATTTTGGGAACTAGAGAACAACATGGTTCTAGTCTTTTTGTAATTCATGACTAACTTGTGGCTATGGAACCAGCTTTCTATGACTGAGAAATTGCTCTGAAGCCTGGACTCAAGAACCTTTGGGTCAGAGTCACTAGTAAACAGTACAGCATCATCGGCGTTACAGCAGGATGTGACACTGACAGGAGTATGGGAGATTGTTGACGAAAATGCTAAATAAAAGTGGTCGCAAGATGGACCATTGTGGAACTCCAGATAGTACAGGTCTCCTATCCAAGAGGATGTTACCAATTTTAACCTGTTTTCGGTTATGAAGGTAACTTTTAAACCATGCTACAGAGTCGCGAGCTAGACCAATAGTAGCAAGCTGTTCAACCAGGAGGGCATGGTTCATGGAATCGAAAGCTTTCATTAAATCAATGAAAACCTCTCCAACAAGGCACCCTTGGTCTAAGGACTGGTGAATAAAGCCTGTGAACTCAAGCAAGGCAGTAGTGGTACTGCGTCCAGGTCTGAACCCCGTGCTGTGGTGGGCATTGCAATTTATATTTCTCTAAGTATTCAACCAGCTGGTCAGCTACTATCCACTTTAGAGCCTTCAAGGGAGGAGGTAGAATAGAGATAGGCCTATAGGTCCCAGTAATAGTGCAATACCCAGATTTACGAACTGGTGTAACTGTAACAGATTTCTGAATTTGTGGGAATTGAGAGAATCTGAGTGGCATGTTAATAATGGGTGTTAAAGGTGACAGTATTTCATCCAATGTTAGTGCAATAAATTTAAGATCCAGGGTATTACCGCTAAATCTCAATTTTCCAAGTACCTTAAGAAGGTACTTCCTGGACTTGTGAGCCAAGAGGGCTTTGAAATAGAAAGGAGGATGAGAAGCGGGCTGAGCTTCTAACCCCAAGTAGTCACTTGTGTTGGGGTGACAGAAAAAATCAGGTGGGAGGACACCACTAAGGTCCAAGAAGGCTTTATTAAAGGTGTTAGCAATAATTTTAGAAGCAAGTGTTGGTACACCATCTATGTTAAGCATGGTAGGGGCAGTTTTGAGGTCTCTCCCAATGACCTCTTTAAGGTTGGACCAGAATTTTCTGCCATTGTTCCAAGTCTAGGAGAGGGTTTCCTTATAATATAGACTTTTTAGCAGAGCATATATCCCTCATGCAACTGTTTCTAGCTGCTTTATAGCACTGGATGTTGGCCAGTTTACCTGAGTACCTGGACCTGTGACATAGACGGTCCCTAGCATTTAGAATCTCTAGGAGGTCTGGTGAAAACCAAGGGTTACACTGGGATTTTATTTTACACTTTTTGTATGGAGCATGCCTGTCATACACGGCATTGAACTGGGCAATGAATTGATCAAGGGCATAGTCCACGTCACCGGTGGAGAAAACCATGGACTAATCCTGGTGAAGCAGGTCAGTTTTTAGTGAATCGAGGTGTCCACGGATGAGTACCCTAGTGGTAATTGTTCTAGTGGGCAGTTTAGTGAAACTATTCAACCAATGAAACAGGACAGGGGAGTGGTCACTAAAGGCATTTGGGAGTACTGTTGTGTCCGATATGTAATCAGGTCGGTTAGAGAGAACCCGGTCCAGTAAGGTGCCAGTCCCCATTTTATAGTTGATTCTCATAGGGGACTCTACAAGCTGGGTGAGGTGAACTGATGAGACTGCGTCTTTGAAAGGGCTAGTGTCAGGTAAGAGCCAATTGATGTTGAAGTCTCCTAGCAGGATAATCTCTGAGGTAAGACTCAGGAAGCCAAGGCACTCCATGACAGAGTCAAAGCAATTGTAATTTAGAACTGACCAACTTTAAAATAGATATATAAAAAACTAGAACAACATGCAGTCCACTGCATCACATAAGAAGACAAACAACTGAATGCCTATACATATGTACACATTTGGGGGACCAATGTGAGTCATGTAACCCACCAGGTTCCCCTCCATCCTGCCCCATCAGTGGGACAGTACTAGACATTTTGCATTCAGCCATGTCCTGGTGAGTCTTAAATTTCACCCCCAATGCAGCCTGGGAAGGGAAGGGAACATTGTTTAACCGGGACTAACACATTAAGCTGAAGCTTGTTTCCAGATGCTACCTGGGAGCACAAGGAAGTTAAGTGACTTGCTCAGGATCACGCAGTATGCACTGGAACACAGTATCTAAGAAACTGTTTCACTGCCTCACCGAAGCTTTTGAGTGAGCTAGTGGTGCGCTTCAGGTAGTTTGGCCTAGTCATTAGATTGCTGAGTTGTGAATTGGGGACTCAGGTTTGAATTCAACAACTGCCACTTACTCACTGTGTGACCCTGAGCAAGTCACTTAACCTCCGTGTAATCTCTCACTAATCTTTTTCTTTATTCTAAATTTCACTGTGTGCTGGACAGCAGCACCCCCCCCCACCCCCGGATTCCTAGACTGTAATGTGCTTTAAAGAGTCCCCAACACTGTTGGAAAAATAGTTTGGCCAAACCTAGAGTATTGTGTACCATTTTGGAACTCTTTTCTGCTGAAAAAGGAACAATAAGAGGCTGGACAATACCCAATGGAAGTCAACAAAAACTAGTCATGATGGAGTCGTGTGATGCAAGAAACTGGCTAGCTGCTTCTCTCTTGAGTTTCCGCTTCCATAAGCTGAAAATCCCCTTATTTTCCATTCCAGTGCTAGAAGTCTTGCAAATTTTATTTACAATATCTTCCTGTATCCTTGGCTGTGATTTGGAACAATTTTCTTTCCAACATGGAAGCCAAAATGAAGGTTGCACTGCATAGACATACTCTGCTGCCAACCCTGATAAATCTATCAAGTGTTTCAAGGCCCACGTACCTTCCTCCAGCTGCTCTGCTACTACTGCTTTGGGGCTGATGCCATTAACAGAAGAACAATTTTTGTTGGAGTTTCTCCCCTCTAAGCAAGAATTATAGGGGCTGACAAAAGAGCTAAGGGCAATGCAGGTTTCAATGGCAGAGCTTACCTGCCGCATTGGGGACAATGAAACGCCTGTTCTCTCAAAAAATGGAAAGACAAAATGGATCCTGAGCTCTCTGCATTCCAGAAAAAGACAACATGGTTGGAGGCTAAACTGGAAGACTTAGAAGGTTAGAGCCGCAGAAACGATGTCTTAGAATCATTCAAGATCTCCCTGGCACAGTGACACAGAGAGGCGCTGCATTTCATCCTGTTGTCTCAAAACTGATCATGGCTGGCATACGGTTTAAGATGGTGTACCTGGCCCAACTGCAAGTTTCTGTGCAGGGCTTTTGGAAATCTTTAGATTCAGCTGAGAAAGTCACCTCTGAGTTGAAAGAGTTACTTCCCAAACTGTTTAAGGACTGTTTACTTTGTATTGAACAAGCTTTCTGTGGCTAACATATTTGTCATATCCTTGTTCAAACCATAATCTATGTTCATATCTCCTTGCTCTGCCTTACTACTGTCAGCTACAAAGTGGACTTTGTCTGCTCAGCTGCTGTCTACACTTGATTTATGTCTCTCACTTCAGCCTGATCTCTGGTCAGTATCACTTTCTAGGAGGACTTCCTGATACTCTTGGAGACCTGTTGCTGGTTTTAGTTGAGGGAGAGACTGCTTTAGTTTGCCATGTATTTCTTATCAAGGAAGGTACCTCTGTATCCTGTTTGGGACATCCCTGTTGGTCATTCTGATAGGTGTCTCAACTTATGGCTTTGCCAGGTTTCCTCGCTTTGTCAGCTAAACCCACTGGAGAAATGGCATCCTGTCTGAAGCAGACCGGGAGAACGATTGGGTAATGTGTCCTGATTTATTTAATTTCCTGTGCACCCTTCAGCTTGGTGCTCCATATTGTTTGCTTTTTAGTAATTGGGACTCAACATGAGAACTTCTGAGGATGCAAATATCTGTTTAGATGTTCCAACCCGGGGACCTGATTGGCATCTTGTTTTTTTTTTTTCTGCCAAGGCTCCACTTGGACTTACAGACTGCGCTTTCTGTTAATATCTTGAAGTGGATCTAAATGTTTGATCTTTAGTTTTCCGGTTATATTTTACAACTGTTCAGCTTGACTATACTGATGTTTGTAACTCTATTTTTATATGCCTCCAATGTTAATCTTTTATTTCCTTTTTTGCTTACACATTGTTAGATCTATTGCTCTGATTTATCAATGGTTGTCTGCAATATGTTTATTTGTATTGCTTTAATACTTTAGCTAGACATTGGGCTCCTGTATTATTTGGTATTTTGCACAGACGGGGGCGAAGGGTTAAATAACTTATACGCTATTTACTTCCATATCGGAAAGGGCCAATTTTGTATTTCTTATGCTGGTATTTGAACCTGTATTTTTACATGGCCTTCTTTGTTTTGGGATTTTTGAGTGAGGGGAGGTGGTAGGGACCTCAGAAGAGAAAGTCTGTCTGACCTGGTTCACCATAAGCCTGTTAGTGTGTGTTACTTATTTTATGGGTTGGGGGGGGTTATGATGTGTTTCCTTTTTTATGGATGGGGTATGTGTTGTTGAGGAATCTGTGAGTCTATTTGTATGGGGTTGGGATGGGGTGTTTTCAACCTATTTTTCAAGATGCCTCTTTGTATTCATTTTGCTTAATGTTTTGAGAATGCTAACATGTTTATTATTCCTTATTTCATGTTTTGGGCTGAGAATTACATTTAAGAGGCATGATTCAGCACAGTTTGGTGGGGGAGGGTGGCAAAGTGGATTCCTTTGACTCATTGTACCTTTTTTTTGGCTGAAATGAGTTTCTTACCTGTCTGTTTTTTACACTGTATGTACTCATGGCATCCATAACTACATATGCTTCGTGGAATATAAAGGGATCCTGTTCTAAGGTTAAATGGTTTCAGCTTATTAAACATTTGCAACAGTTCCAGTGTAATGTTGTTTTCTTATAGGAGACCCGTTTTCTTGCAAACTAGGGCAATCTTTTCCTAGGCAATTTGTTGGCCAAGTTTTCACTGCAGGGGATAGTACAAATAGTAAAGGGGTGGTTCTAGGACTGTTAATTTTTCCTCTGCACAATGCTTGGGGAACCCCCATGGTAGATTTATATTTGTCGAAGGTTTATTGGAGCATACCAAGGTTCTACTTGGCTGCGTTTAAGGCTCTAACACAGACACTCCATCCTTTTTTTATGGAATAATCATCATGTTCATCTCCATTCCTCTCTCTTCCTATGATTATTGGAGAAGACTGGAATATTTCCTTTTCTCAGGATTTGGATAGAATGGACAGGACTAGGGCTGGCTTGTTTCCTAACCAGTGCTCCATCTGGGAAATGTCCGACTCACTAGGTCTTTGTGACCCTTGGCATATACTACACCCTCAAGTCAAGGATTTCACCTTTTTTCCCCTGGCCCATGGGTCTTCTTCCCATATTGATTATATTTTCATTAGTCAGACTGTTGGGTATGGTGCTGACCTGTGAGATTACCCCTAGAGTAATTTCTGATCATTCTTTAGTTTGGCTTAAACTCTCCTTGTTGCCCAATTTTCAGAAAGAAACTTCTTGGAAGTTGAATAATCAACTCTTAAAGGATGATTATGCTGTCTCCTGAATCAAAGCACAGACAGAGGTGTTTGCCTCACAAAATGCTGGCTCAACAGGAAAAGTAGATATGGAGTGGAGTGCTTTGAGATGTTTCCTTCGGGGGAACTCATCTACCTTGCTTCCAAATGTAAACAAAAGAGGGAAAAAGAGTTGGTTGCTCTGTTAAATCATATTAGGGACACAGAAAAATCACTGATTCCTAATACCTTGAATACCCTTCATTTTGAGCTCCTGTCGCTTCAGGACCGATATACCAAACTTTTGCAGGAGCAGGTAGGCTATACTATTTTTAAAACCCATTCTAATTATATTGACCAAGGGGAGAAAGCAGGCTGTCTTTTGGCCCTACGCCTCCAGAAGCATGAGGCATCTCGCTTTATAATCGCCAGTCAGTCAGCCGATGATGGCTCTATTAAAACAGTACCTAAGGATATTGCCCTGAAGTTGAGAAATATTACTGGGAGCTTTATGGCCCTATGCCCAACACCCCAACTCTCTCTCTAATATTAAAGAGTACTTGGCCTCTATTCCTCTCCCTACTCTAACTGCAGATCAACAGTCCCTTTTATTGGCCCTTTTAACTGTGCCAATAATTTTAGCTGCTATTAAAGTGCTGCCACTTGACAAAGTGTCGGGGCCCAATGATTCTACCCTGAATTTTTACAAGCTGTATACGAAGGAGCTTGCCACATGGTTGCACTGCCTTTTTCAATACGTATACAAATTGAGTATCTCAGACAACTCCATCCTTGAAGCCATGATTGTCCTGCTTATGAAACATGATAAGGCCCTGCATAAAGTCAATAGTTACCAAACTATTTCTTTGCTTAACTATGATATTAAGATATCATCCAAAATTCTGGCATCATGGTTTAACCAAGACTGGACCAGTCTTATTATCTGCAGTGAACAGGTTGGCTTTATGCCTTCTCATTCTTCGGTGGACCATCTTCACAAGTGCTTTCATATCTTCTCCACATCCAGGAACTCTGTGACTCCTGTAGTCTTGGTTTCCCTGGACATGGAGAAAGCCTTTGATAGGGTTAATTGGAATTTTTTGTTTGCCACCCTGGAACAATATTTTTTTTATCTTTTTTTATTTGATCTTGGATTTACACCTTTGAGAACTAGCTCATTATATAGGTTCCACATCAGGACTGAGACAATACAGGGAAACAAAAATGTACAAGGACTCAGTAATAACAAAGAAAATGTAACAGGTTTTAACTTAGGCAATAAAAATAGCTGAGTAAATTCATGAAATGGGGATACCAATGTGCCCAATACTTTGTATGTTGATTTACAAAAAAATTAACAACAGCCACCACAGTCAGGATAAGTAAATTTAATAGGTAGCCACAAGTGCAGATACATTTCATAGTTTGAGAAACATAGGTGCACCCATTTTATTTTTATTCCATGTCCAGCTCTAAAATGTCACAGATTTTCCCTAGCAAAATGTGATGTGCAAAACCACAGTACATTCCATTGCTTCTATGAAGACTTTATTTTAGTTGCACTTCAGTAAAATGATATTAAAAGCTGCCTTGGGCGTTGTCTTTTGTTAATGAAAACATTTTCACCTTAGTTTTTCTGGTTTACTCAAGTTTTTCATGGTGCGTGCAACTGTGGTGTATAAGCAAATTGCATTTTTTACAAGCTCACAAATTTTCAGCAAAAGCATCCAGTTTTTGAGTGGGTGATTTTCTTTTGGGATTGGGTCTTAAGTGTACTGCAGGACATTAGTGAGAGAGGAGTGCAGGCAATGCTTTTTTAATTTAAACAGTTGTGTGGTGTCCACTGTTGCATGTGCAATGCTTGGTGTCCTCGTTGCATGCGCAACACTGAAACTGCTTTTCTCTCATGTCTAATATGGAGTTATCCCACAACATAGTCCCTTTTTCACTACTGGGTCATAGTGTCTTGAAATGGTTAATAAAATAAATCAAAAATTAAAGTAACTTTTTTTTTCAAGTTAAACACTTGTTGTATCCACTTTTGCATATGCAATGTTTGGTGTCCCCATTGCACGTGCAACACTGAAGGTGCTTTTCTCTCAAGTATGATATGGAGTTAGCCCACAACATAGTCCCTTTTTCTCTTTTGGATCATAGTGTCTTGAAATGCTTAGTAAAATAAAGTAAAAAGAAAAGTAAATTTTTTTTCAAGTTAAACACCAGTTGGGTCCACTGTTGCATGTGCAATGTTTGGTGTCCCCGTTACGCATGCAACACTGAAAGTGATTTTTCTCAAATCCCTGCTAGGGAGTTATCTCACAATCTGGTTCCTTTGTGACTCTTCAGTCACAGTGTCTTGGCAAGCTTATTAAAACTGATCTATTGTGGATTTGAAAAATTCACCCTCATGTCACACTTGGTAATCTCTTTTCATGAACTTACCCAGCTAGAAAAGTGTCAACATTGTACAATGTATACCAATTATACCTTGAGGGCAGAGACCATCAACCCAGAACTAGTGGAATGATTTATTGAGTAAGCATCAGCCCCGAAGGCATCGTCAGGTGAAGGAAGTGAAGAGAAAGGCTACTCCAAGCAAGGAAGCTGAAGGTAGCAAGTTTGTAAGGTCAGCAGGGTTAGAGGGGTGGAGAAGGGAAGGGAGTGAGATAGTCAAAATATATATAAAAAGAGGCAGGGAAGGGGAGATATGGGGATGGAAAAGAAATGGGGAAAAGAGAGGGTTAGGAATGTTAGGTCCAGACATTAATAGCCAGAGTTGAGCTATGGAAAGCAATTACAGCTGGAATTAGCAATTAGATGGTTTCTAAGCATACGTTTAAAAGTGACTATATGGTTTGACCTTATCATTTCTTTGTTGGGTTAAAGTTTTATATTCGTCCCCTAGTGCCCGAATATATTGTAATGGGATTTTCCTCTACCTTTCCTTTATATTCAGGTACTAGACATGGGTGACCTTTGTCTCCCCTGCTATTTAACCTTTATCTGGAACCCCTCTTATTGAAATTCAAAACTAATCAGAATTTAACTGGAGTGCAGGTCAGTTCTTGGGATTTAAAATTCTCCGCTTATGCGGATGATATTTTATTACATGTCTCACAGCTTTATTTAGCTATCCCGCTATTCTAAAACTTTCCTGGAATTTGATGGTACTTCTCTATACTGGACTGCCCAGCTTCCACAGTATACTTTCTGTTGGCATAAGATCTAGAAAGATCTATATGCATATACGTCTCAAGATAAGTTACGGCTTACCCAATTTCTAATATTAAATAACTTGTACTTTACACCTGCTAAATCAGTAAAGATGGGCAGAATCCAATTCTCCTTATGTATTCGGTGTGAGCAAGCTGAGGGGATATTTTTCCATATTTTTTGAAAATGTCCTAAGGTCCCTTGAGGACTTCAATTAAGAATAAGGCTGACACCCTGCTTGGGCTAGATGGAGATTTTACTCCTGATGTCTGCATAGTGAGTGATTATAGCAAGGTAGCGGTGAAAGAGAGGAGATATTTCATGGCTTTAATTTCTTGATCAGTTAAAAGGTTAATACTCTGTCATTGGCTTGATCCAACCTCTCTGTCATACCACAAATGGTTGCAGGAACTCCTATTTAATATTCGGGCAGAACAGATCATTGCTAGTCTACGTAACAGGCTCTCATCCTTTAATAAGAAATGGAGAAAATTGCACAGGGTAAGTGGTTCGGTGTGGCTCGCAATTGGAGTTAGTTTCTCATTGTTTACAGCAGTCTAGTGTTATTTTTCTAGCCTGCTGTTGCATGTGCAATGCTTGGTGTCCCCGTTGCATGCGCAACACTGAAACTGCTTTTCTCTCATGTCTAATATGGAGGTATCCCACAACATAGTCCCTTTTTCACTACTGGGTCATAGTGTCTTGAAATGGTTAATAAAATAAATCAAAAATTAAAGTAACTTTTTTTTTTTTAAGTTAAACACTTGTATCCACTTTTGCACATGCAATGTTTGGTGTCCCCATTGCACGTGCAACACTGAAGGTGCTTTTCTCTCAAGTATGATATGGAGTTAACCCAAAACATAGTCCCTTTTTTCTCTCTTGGATCATAGTGTCTTGAAATGCTTAGTAAAATAAAGTAAAAAGAAAAGTAATTTTTTTTTTCAAGTTAAACACCAGTTGGGTCCACTGTTGCATGTGCAATGTTTGGTGTCCCCGTTGCATGTGCAACACTGAAAGTGATTTTTCTCAAATCCATGCTAGGGAGTTATCTCACAAGCTGGTTCCTTTGTGACTCTTCAGTCACAGTGTCTTGGCAAGCTTATTAAAACTGATCTATTGTGGATTTGAAAAATTCACCCTCATGTCACACTTGGTAATCTCTTTTCATGAACTTACCCAGCTAGGAAAGTGTCAACATTGTACAATGTATACCAATTATACCTTGAGGCAGAGACCATCAACCCAGAACTAGTGGAATGATTTATTGAGTAAGCATCAGCCCCGAAGGCATCGTCAGGTGAAGGAAGTGAAGAGAAAGGCTACTCCAAGCAAGAAAGCTGAAGGTAGCAAGTTTGTAAGGTCAGCAGGGTTAGAGGGGTGGAGAAGGGAAGGGAGTGAGATAGTCAAAATATATATAAAAAGGGGCAGGGAAGGGGAGAGGAGGGGATGGAAAAGAAATGGGGGAAAGAGAAGGTTAGGAATGTTAGGTCCAGACATTAATAGCCAGAGTTGAGCTATGGAAAGCAATTACAGCTGGAATTAGCAATTAGATGGTTTCTAAGCATACGTTTAAAAGTGACTATATGGTTTGACTTTATCATTTCTTTGTTGGGTTAAAGTTTTATATTCTTCCCCTAGTGCCCGAATATATTGTAATGTTTTTTTTCCTCTACCTTAGTTTATATTCAGGTACTAGACATGGGTGACCTTATGACTTGAAGTAGGGAGTAAGATATATAAAATACAAAATCACACATGCCCACACAATGCAAAGCATCATGGGCTGCATATGCAAATCACCACATAATGTTATGCTGGTTCAACTTTACTGGGGTGTCAAACAGACGAGGCATACTGATGAGTCCTGGTAGGATGAAACACGTGTCTATGTCATCTGTTAGCACCACTTGCAAACTGTGTGAGCGGCCTTTCGGCACCATGCAATTCTGCTTAAAGTTGAGCCAGCATAACATTCTGTGGTGATTTGCATATGCAGCCCATGTTGCTTTGCATTGTGTGGGCATGTGTGATTTTGTATTTTCTTGAAATTTGGCTTCCCAGCCAAATGCCCTTTGGGGTAACCCTTGCCTCAGTGTTTGCACACAGAGGTTATTTGTCTTTTAGTAAGATATAGAGGCTTTTTGAATGTAAAGGAGCTCTAAGGAATAAAGATCACATATGCATGTAAATTTCCTGAGTAATAAATAATGGGAAGATAAATATATAAAATATAAATGGAATGCAGGCGGAATTGTACTTAATTTTATGTTTTTTTAAAGTTTTCTTTGAGGCATCAGTAGCTCTTTTAGAGTTAAAACAGTTTGCATGAAAGATGCTGTATCAAACCAAATTCCTACCCTACCCCATCCCATCCCATCCCGAAGGAATTCAAACAGTTCCCCTTTATTGACTTTGATTGTGGCTTTTATTATTCAAATAAGAAAAATGGATAACACCATTCGATCAAACACAGCTTTACAGAATATCCAACAATGAGAGAACAATGAACAAGGAGGACATACAATGGCACTGAAGAAGAGAAAATTCAAGGAATGTCAGGAAGAACATATCCACAGAACAAGTGGTGAATAATGACACAGATTCCTAGAACAGATTCCATCAAGCAACACTGTAATGTTGGACTTGACAAGTACTTTAAAGACAAGCATTTGTCAATGCCGAGTGTTCGCCTTGTGCACTGGTGTGATAGGGTGTGTGTGGCACTGATACCACTGAAAGTGATATTAACAATTAACAATTGCTTCAGTGAAGGAATAATTTTATTAACAGTTAAGAATGCAAAGCAGAAGTGATGATGTTGGGCAGTGTAACTGTCTTGTTTGTTAATATTTGTGCCCCAAATGTTCAACATACCCTTCTTATGACCCCACCTCATGCACATAGGCAGAGAAAAATTATGACTCCTGCCCAAAAGGTGATTCTGTCCAGCGACTGCAACATCACCTTTTGGGATGGAAAAAAAAACATTTGGGCCAGGATCTGAAAAATGACAGCTGTCATTCATGAGGTACTATAAAAGAAATGGCTATATGAATAATTTGGAGTCAAAATATTGAAAATTGCCAAACTTACACACTATGTTTGCAAATTTCAGAGCAAGCTCATAACTGTATATCTTAGTTGGCTGAAGTTTAAGTGACTTGTTCAGGGTCACACAGTTTGAAGTATTGGCCCTGGTAGGATCTGAACATTTGTCTTTTGCATTGAGTCAATGCTATAAGCACTGTACCACACAGTTGGATTTTACACTTCGTACTACACACACTGGACACCTATTTAAACTGATTAACAGTTTAATGTATTACTTCTGTCAAATATGTTCATGCCAGATATTTAATAGGTATCCAGCATGTGTAAAATTCAACCATGTGATGCATTGCTTAGAGGGCAGGCTTGAGGAAAAAAACAAATGTTCAAATTACTCTAGAGCCACTATCTCTTACAGTGTGAAACTGAGCAAGTCACTTAAACTTCATCCCACCAAACAGTAGCAAAAGAGGGGAAAAAAAT
Source organism: Neoceratodus forsteri (assembly GCA_016271365.2). Classification (NCBI taxonomy): domain Eukaryota; kingdom Metazoa; phylum Chordata; order Ceratodontiformes; family Ceratodontidae; genus Neoceratodus; species Neoceratodus forsteri. Next base: position 336,796,124 of record CM028137.1, on the reverse strand, counting down.
GTCAATCTGGCAGTTTCTCTAATAAAGTGCAAAGGCCAGATAGCCCGGAGCTTATTTAACAAAAGAAAAGAATTAGTGAGATGGCAGCATGTTTAATAAAATGAAGGAGCTGGTCATCTTGCAGCTTTTCTAATACAGTGAAAGAAAACTGGTGGGGGGGTTCTTGGAAAAAAAGAAAAAGCTGGTGAGCCATTAACAAATTTAACATACGGTATTTAATACAGTAAAAAGGCTAGTGAGCCATCCGCTTCTTTAATAACATGGAAAGGCAAGTGAGCAGCCTGCTTCTTTAATAAGATGAAGAAGCTGGTGGGCTGGCAGCAGCTTTAATAATTCTTGAAAGGTTGGTAAGTAGACATCTTGCAGACACGATGGGTTTACTGTTCTGATGCTAGTCCCTGGCGGACACTGCTAAAAGTACCTTCTGTGATTGGTTCATGGTTGAGACTAGCTTTTGTTCAGAGATGACCTTTCATCTCTACCCCATCAGGCCATAGACATATTGTTCTGGCAGTGACAGAAAGGAACAGAGAGGTAGAGGGCAGGATGGTACTGGTCAAGGAGGGAGATAAATAATCAGTTATTCTCTTTAATAAAACAGAAAGAGTTAGTGAGATAGCAGTGTCTTTAAATAAAATGTGGGTTACATATCAACTTTTTAATAAAATCAAAAGGTCAGCAATCTTTCAACTTCTTTAATAAAATCAGAAAGCCAGTGTGTGTGTGTGTATATGGGGGGGGGGGGCTGGATCATGATTAAGTTTGACCCCCCATTGAAATACATAGAACTGCATACCAGTGTGTAAGCCAGCAGAAATGTGGGGCAAAAATATTCAAAAAAGGGCTAAGTTATGCCACCAAGTTCAAGAGAAGCAGCAAGAGGAAGGAGGCAGCTGCTAGAACTCTTCTACTGGGACTAAAGAACTAGAACTCTACTACAGGAACCTTCAATTAGGATAAAAAAAAAAAACAGGAGTTGGTGTGCTTGTCTGAGTTGGGGAAGGGAAATGTTATCTGTGCTCTTAGCTAGGTGAAGAGAAGAGCTGTAAATTAGGGGGTGTGGCATAGGCAACAGAAAGTCAGCAGGTGTCTGTATTTAAAACTTCCCTAGTTAGCTTTTGGCAGAGAGCAGCAAGAGGAAGGAATCAGCTGTTAGAACTCCTCTACTGGGACTATATAGCCCTTCCTCCCCTCCACCTCTCCACCCATAGCCAGTTCTACTTTTATAGGCACTGGATTTGACTGACAACAGGAACTTCCTGTTTGGGAGAAGAAAGGGGGTGATCACAGAGACACAAAAGACTCACCATCCTAGAAAGAAAAGAATAGCTCTCCCTTACTCCCTAGCTGCTGGAGATCTGTCTCTGAGCAAGTAAGAAGGATACTACTGAGGAATACAGGAGCTTCCTGTCCTAGAACATGAATGGTAGGAGCTATAAAGGCATGGAGGCAGCAGGAAAATAGGGAGAAAAAATTAAAAAAGTAAATGGAGAGAGGAAAGAGTAAGCATACTAAACAACAGTCGAGGGGCCACAAATAAGAAATGATGGGAGTGGTGCAGTGCAGTAGCTGTTGAGCAGCAGCCTTCCAGGAGACATTCTGGAGGATGCGGTGTTGTCCCATCTGCAGGAACATCTCTGGGCTAAGGGAGGAGGTTGCACGTCTCCAGGCTGAGTTAACCAGGATTCGAGAAACCTCCTCTCCCACCCAGGGACCACCAGGGCTGACACTGCTGCCTCAGAGGTTGCCAAGAAAGAGGAGTGGTTGGACCATGGTTAGCTCAAGGAGGGTGAGGGTAGAGGAACAGAGGTGCATCTCTCCAGTTGTACCTCTCCATAATTCGTATGCCATTCTGGCAGTCCAATGGTTCCTCTATGGAGGCACCCACAATGGAGATCAAGGAGGATGCTGGGAACCTCCACAAAGGAGACCCACATGAGGATGGCACGGGACCCCACAGGGAAAGGAAACAACTCCTGGTGGTGGACTCAATTGTTAAGGGGGGGTAGAACTGGGTAAGGGAGGGGAGAGGGTGGTAAGGTGCCTGCCCTATGCCATGGTTCAGAGGGACAGGGAGCGAATCCTCAGGATCACGGGAGCAGCTGCACAGGGGAGGGAGCTGGACATCATTGTCCACCTAGGGACAAATGACCTGGCTGGGAATGGGATCAGAGCAGTGCAGGAGGAGTTTGAGGAGGGGCCTTATACAAGTAACATGCACGGTAACCTTCTTGTAGGTGCTGCTTGTCTATGGCATTTTTATTTTATTTATTTATTTAAAATTGGTGACCGGGAAAGGCACACTGAGCTGAGGCTCATTTCCAGGTGTGACCCGGGTACAAGGTGTACACAGAAAACTAAGCAGAGAAATACAACAAGTACATATTACAGACATTTAGTGCAACAGCAGTATGCAGGACAGCGCAGCTAACTTCTATTTGGACCTCGGTTACAACATCCGGGATATTTCATGTCTAATGATTGTGTGATCAGCATAGGTCAGAGTTTGTATATACAGCTTAAACAAACAGTATCACGATAGAGTGGACTATCACTGGGATTGGACAGTTAAATTATCAGTGAAACAAAAAGGCGGGGGCTGACTGGAGGAGAATATTACCATCAGGGGCCAGCCATGGTAGGCTAGGCCCAATTTTGGGTTGGACCAGATGAGCAACTGGGGCAAGAGGGGAAGGGGAGGAGCCTGAGGAGTAGTTTTACGGCTGTGAGGGAGGAGGCCTGATGGAGGTCGGGAGGGAGATTGTTCCAAAAGAGGGGGAGATGATAGGAAAAGGCTGCCTGTCCCAAGGAAGAGAGGGGGCATGTGATGTGGAAAGTGTGTGCATCTCTGTGACGGAGAGGGTAGCCAGAGTAACTGGCTGGTGAAAGGCGGGAGGAGAGGTAGGAAGGTAAGGAGCCTAACCAGTATTTAGCTAAGAAGAAGGCTCTGTGGTCTGTGGATGGTCCTCCTGTGCGAGAGTGGGGTCAGGGATAGAGAAGAGTAGAGGAGGCAGTGGTGAGTAAATGGGGGAGAGGCAGTGGTGAAATGACAGAAGGAGTTGAGAAGGATGTCAAGTTTTGAGAAGGGATGAGGCTGGAGCTGTACCATAGGTGATGTCTGCATAGTCCAGGACAGGTAGGATGGTTTTGCGTACGAGTTTGCTATGTGTGGGAAGGGGAAGGCTGGCTTTGTGGTGATAAAGGCTGGCCAGCTTGGGCCAGAGTTTGGTGCAGAGCGCCTCGATGTGGACGGAAAAGTTGAGGTGGCTATCCCGCCAAACTCCCACGTACTTGAATATGGGCACTGTCTCGAGGGGAGATCCTTCTAGGGTGCAGATTGGTGGATGAGTGGGTAGGGAAGCGAGATTTTGTCTTGTACCAAATACAATGGTAATCATTTTTTTGGCATTTAGTTTGAGCTGTTTTTTTGGAACCAGGTTTGGACCCTGTTAAAGTCACTTTGAAGATCTGGAAGCACGCTATCGTGGGAGGTGCCTGAGGCAAAGATGATGGTGTCATCGGCATATAGATGCACATTAGAGGAGAGGCAGGCAGATGGGAGGTCATTTATGAAAAGGGAGAAGAGAATAGGTCTCAGGATAGAGCCTTGGGGGACTCCTGAGAGGATGGGTAGTGGGGGGAGAGAGTGTCCCCTACTTGAACCAACTGCTGCCTGTTTTGTAGGTAGGAGTGGAACCAGTTTATGGCATGTTGAGTAAAGCCGAAGGAGCTTAATTTGCAGAGTAGCAGAGGGTGGGAGACTGAGTCAAAGGCTTTTGCCAGGTCAATGAAAATGGCGGAGGTGATTTGGCCTTTGTCCATGGCAGTGAGAATAGAGTCAGTTACATGTAGCAGGCTAGTGATAGCGGAGTGATGTTTTCTAAAACCTGATTGAAAGGGGGTGAGGGAGCTGTTTGTGGAGAGAAATGCTGACAGTTTGGAGAGCATGAGGGATTCTTGGAGTTTGGCGAGGGAGGGGAGGAGAGAGATGTGTCTGTAGTTTCCTGGTTGGGAGGGGTCTCCCCCTTTATGCAGGGGAAGGATTTTGGCCATTTTCCAGGCAGTGGGGACCATAGCTGTTGAGAGGGAGCAGTTGAGTATGTGAGTTAAGGGAGTGGTTATAGCTGAGGCAGAGATGTGGAGCATTTTGGGGTGCAAGCCATCAGGGCTGGACTTGGACTGGTTTAGAGTGATGAGGGCAGAGTAGACCTCCTGAGGCATGATGGGGGAAAGAGGAAGCCGGAATCAGAAGGGGAGGAAGTTGTGGAATAGGGTGGAGGGACTGAGTCTGGCAGGGCACAGGAGATGAAGAACGAGTTAAAGAGTTCAGCTACAGAAGCAGGATCAGATACGGTTCTGCCATTTAAGTTGAGGACTGGGCTGGCTTGCTTAGCAGGAGGGTCCATAAGGGAGTTTAGGACCTTCAAGAAGGATGCAGGGGAGGCTTGGTTACAGGTAAGTTGTGCTTCGAAATGTGAGGCTTTAGATTTCCGAATTGCATTAATACAATTGTTTCTGAGATGTTTGGAGGTTTGGAGGTTACAAGGGGCAAGGGAGGCTTTGTACAGCCTCCATGCCTTGTCCCTGGCCCGACATAAGGTAATGAGGTCCGAAGTGATCCAGGGGTGATGGTAGCACTTAACTCTGTCTTTCCTGAGGGGAGTGTGGTGATCTCAGGCACTGAGGAGGATGCTGCAGAAGTGGGATAGGGTGATGTCAATGTCTTGGGAGGCAAGGACTGGGAGCCAGTCCACATTGAATAGGTCATACTGTAAGGCGGATTCGTCGAGGAGGTGTAGCAGACGAGACCAGATGAATTTGGGGCCGGGTTGTGGTGAATGGATGTTGCAGATGCAGTAAGTGATGCAGTGGTCGCTAAGGGCATCAGAGAGGGTGCCCGAGGCAATGATCCTGTGAGGGTGGGAGGTTAAAATCCAGTCTAGAAGGGAGTGAATTTGAGACTGGTGGTTTAGTCGGGTGGGTTCCTGGATTAGTTGGAAGAGGTTTTGGTGGTGGAGGAGAGCCAGTCGAGGTTGAAGTCATATAGTAGAATGAGTTCTCTGTTTGTTGCGACTGAGGAGATTGTTGTGATTGCCTTAATGAGGGAGTCAGGAGAGGCCTTTTGGGGTGTATAGAACCCCAATGTAAAGGGGGGAAGATGAGGAAAAGGAGAAGAGAATTACTAGAGATTCGTGGGAGGCTGGGCAGGATTCTTTGAAACTGATAGCGCAAGTTAGGCAATGCCTGACATATAGCACTACCCCCTCCTTTGCCATGCGCTGTTCCCTGCCGGAAACATGATGTAGTTAGGGATGGCAAGCTGAGGAGTTGAGATTTTGGCAGATAGCCAGGATTCCATGACACAGAGTATATCAGGTTGGTACTGGTTTACCAAGACGGAGAGGGCATCTAGTTTGGGGAGTAAACTCCTTAGATTAATATGAAATATATGGAGGCCCTTGGAGAGAGAATCTGAGGACTGGGTTGATGAGGGAGCAGAAGCTGATATGGTTTGTCTAGGTGCTAGAGGGCCCAGGTTAGGGTGGATGTCACCTGCCAGGAGTAGTAGTAGCAGGGGGATGGAGAGGGGAGAGGATTTCTTACTGTAACTTGGACTGCACCTGGGGGGGTGGTGGAGTACTTCGGTTTAAGCATTGGAGAAAGGCCTTAAGGTTCAACAGGTGAGAATGAAGCAGTGAAGGGTGAATAGTTAGGGTAGGTGAGTGTGTGTAGGAGAGGTGGGAGGATAGATGAAAGGGGAGGAGAGGAAGAAATAGAGGTTGTAAAGTGTGGGAGTGCCAGAGAGAGATTTGAGGAGGTGTTTCTAAGGGAAGGAATGAAAAGGAAAGAGAGGTAGTCAAAGGGGTATCCAGATGGGGAGGAGGAAGATAGGTAGGCACTCTGTAGGACAGAGGAAATTGAAGTAGTAGGCACAAAACTGGGTATTGCAGCATTTTGGCTGAGAGGGTGAAAAAGAAGGTAAAAGTTGCAGCAGCGGCCTCTAGTGGCGAGAGATCATAGCTTGTTAATGGTAAACTTGGTTGATTGGTTACAGCCATTACGTATCTGTAGCTATTTAATGCTGAGCTGACCAAGGGTGGTGGTGGGGGCAGTGGGGAGCTGACACAACCCATCGGCGGCGCTATCCTCAGTTGGGAGCCAAGAGCGCTTCTGTCCCAGACCCATGTTTGTGGTGCTGCTGTGTGGCGCACCTTAAAATTCAGAGGGAGAGAGAGCTGCTGTGGGGGAGGGCATCTGTCTGCCCTCTCAGACCCTCGGGGGAGCCACTGCAATTCTGTGCAGGTGAGAGAGAGACCACAATAAAATAAGGAACTTTTTTGGGAGGGCTCGTGGGGGGGGGGGAGGCTTCTTAGTGGAGTGCGATTCGGATTACAATAGGAGCTTGGCTACTATTTCCAGCTGGCAGTAAAAAGTAGCAAACATTACAAAGGTTGAAAATGTTACAGGTTTGCAAGCTGATTTAGGCAAGGCTGAGAACTGACTACAGGCAGTAAAAAGGTGCATAAAGCAAAGCATTTGAACACTGAGTGGCTACAGATAAAATTAAGCAAATTTGGGCAAGGCTGAGAATTAACTCTTAACTGCAGGCAGTAAAAAAGGAGCATAAAGCAAACATTTGATAACTGACTGGCTACAGATAAATTAAAGTAGCAGAAATAAGGAGTACAATAAGCAAGGCACTTAGACTATTATGAGGAGATGAATTATATCTTCATTGGTATGGTGACTTAATTGTTACAGCCTTTAAAGGTGCTTAAAAAAAAAATGGCCCCAAGTTCTATCCTCATTTGGGAGCCAAGAGCACTTCAGTCCGGACCCACGTTCATGGTGCTGCTGTGTGACGTACCTTAAAATTCAGAGGTGAACAGCTGCTGTGGGGGAGGGCATCCATCTGCCCTCTCAGATCCTTGGGGGAGCAGCTGCAATTCTTTAAATTCAGAGGAGGAACAGCTGCTGTGGGGGAGGGTGTCTGTCTGCCCTCTCAGACCCTCGGGGGAGCCGCTGCAATTCTTACAATTCAGAGGGGGAGAGCTGCTGTGGGGGAAGGCATCCATCTGCCCTCTTCGACCCTTGGGGAAGTCACTGCAATTCTTAAAATTCAGAGGGGGAGAGCTGCTGTGGGGGAGGACATCCATCTAACCTCTCAGACCCTCGGGGGAGCTACTGCAATTCTTAAAATTCAGAGGGGGAGAGCTGCTGTAGGGGAGGGCATCCATCTGCCCTCTCGGACCCTTGGGGGAGCCACTGCAATTCTTAAAATTCAAAGGAGGGGAGAGCTGCTGTGGGGGAGGGTGTCCATCTGCCCTCTTGGACCTTTGGAGGAGCCACTGCAATTCTTAAAATTCAGAGGGGGAGAGCTGCTGTGGGGAAGGGTGTCCATCTGCCCTCTCGGACCCTTGGGGGAGCCATTGCAATTCTTAAAATCCAGAGGGGGAGAGCTGCTGTGGAGGAGGTCATCTGTCTGCCCTCTCAGACCCTCTGGGGAGCTGCTATGGCATGGGTGAGGCTAGGGTGCTCTGCACCATGGGATTCAATCAATGGTTGAAAACTGGTGCAGAGCTCAGGGTTTTGGCTTCACTGGGGACTGGGGGTCCAACTGGAGGGATACAAGCCTATACTGGTGCAGTGGTCTGCATCTTCCGGAGGAATCAGGATCCTAGGTGATAGGTTTAAATGCTTCATTGGTAAGCATTTAAACTAGCCAATGGGGGAGGCACTGAGAAGGAGCAGGGAAATCCCAGCGCCCCTCCCAAAAAAACAGGGTAGTTAGTGAGGTAAACCCCAAGATAGAGAAGTCAATAGGGAGAAGGTAGGGGTAAATGGAGAAATAGGCAAAGTCAGTAAGGACAAAGATGGGGCTAAAAGGGGTACGGCCATCAAAAAATGGAGGCAATGAGTGCCAATGCCCATAGTCTGAGTAACAAGCTCCCTGAGCTAGTTGTCTTGATGGAAGAGGGATACCTGGATATGGCAGTCACAGAAAAATGGTACACAGAGAACCATGACTGGGACATCAACATACCAGGTTACACAGTCTACAAGAGGGACAGAAAGGGTAGAAGAGGAGGAGTAGCTCCATATGTAAGGGAAGGGATCAAAGCAATGGAACTAAAGGGTAAACAGGGAGGAAAGGAGGCACTGTGGGTTACCCTGGAGACAGGAAATGTCATCACAATCCGCACGGGTGTTGTATACAGACCCCCATCTCAGGGGAAAGAAATGGACAAGGAAATGATAGAAGGCATCCTTAGGATGGCAGAAAAAGAGGAGATATTGTTGATGGGGGACCTGAATATGCCAGGTGTTAACTGGAGCACCTTTGCTGCAGCTACATACAAGAGCAGGGTCATTCTCGATGCCCTACAGGGGGCATTCCTCATACAGCTAGTGTTGGAACCCACTTGGGAGGAAGCAATCTTAGATCTGGCACTCTCAAACATGGATAAAGAGAGGATCTCAGATTTAGAAGTGGGCAGCCATCTGGGAACAAGTGACCACCAAACAGTGTGGTTCACATTAAACATAGTCATAGAGCGAAGTCATACAAAAGTAAGAGTACTGGACTTTAGAATGGCTGACTTTGTCAAAATGGAAGAGTTTCTCAGAAAAGCACTAGCAAACGGGTAAGAAGCAGGGGTGGAGGAACAATGGGGAAACATTAAAACTGCCATCAAAGAGGCAACAAGCCTTTGTGTGAAGCAAATAAACAAATCAAAATGAAGGAAAAAAACAGCATGGTTCTCAAAAGAGGTGCTAGGGAAGGTTAGGGAGAAAAAGATGGCATTCAAGAAGTATAAGGAAACACAGAAGGAGCAGGACAGAGAACTGTACCAGTTAAAGCAGAAGGAAGTGGAGAAGGCAGTCAGAATAGCAAAGGCCCAAACCGAGGAAAGGACAGCCAACTTGGTTAAGAAGGGGGATCAAAAATCAATCACAATTTATTGGATAGCATAATTGAGAAAATACATTCTCATTTACAAATGCGTCCAAACAAATATGGCATTATAAAATATAAAACATACAAAAGTTACAGTCATCCAAACAAATATGACATTACGAAATATAAAACATACAAAGTTACAGTCATCGATACAGCAATCCTATAAAAAACCTATTATAGGTTCATTAGAGAGCAAAGAAAGACCATAGGAGGGATAGTGAGGCTTAATAAGGGAGATGGTGGGTGGGCAGAGGGTGACAGTGAAAAAACAGGGATATTAAATGGATACCTCTGCTCAGTATTCACAAAAGAAGAGGAGGGGGAGGTATCGAATCAAATCAATAGAAGAACTCTGGATGGGGGCGGGGTTGATTCCAGTCCATTCACAGAAGAAAGGGTTCTGAAAGAACTCCTAAAACTAAAGGTGGGCAAAACAATGGGCCCTGATGGGATTCACCCCAGAATTCTCAAAGAACTAAGGGGAGAACTAGTGACACCACTGACTACCCTTTTTAACAAATCATGGGAGTGATACCTAAGGACTGGAGGAGGGTGGATGTGTTTTCCCTTCACAGAAGGGGGAGCAAAGCAGAGGCAGGAAACTACAGACCTGTTAATTTGACCTCAGTGGTAGGGAAAATGATGGAATCACCTCTGAAAGAAAGAATTGTTGAGTACCTAGAGGCCAGTGGGGCACAGGACCCAAGGCTGCATGAATTCACAGCTGGACTGTCATGTCAGATGAATCTAATAGATTTCTTTGATTGGGTGACCAAAGTAGTAGACCAGGGAGGGGCTATGGACATGGCCTACCTAGACTTTAGTGAGGCATTTGACACAGTCCCACAAAAAAGATTAATAAACAAATTAGCACGCCTGGGAGTGGGTCCCAGGGTGGTAGCCTGGGTAAAGAATTGGCTGGACAACAGAACACAGAGGGTAATAGTAAACGGAGTCCACTCTGAAGAAAGGGGGTTACTAGCGGGGTACAGCAGGGTTCAGTACTGGGTCCGGTCCTTTTTAATGTCTTTATAAGTGACATTGCAGTGGGACTGGAAGGAAAAGAATGCCTCTTTGGAGATGACACAAATATCTGCAACAAGATTGATACACAGTAGGGGGGTGGAAAGGATGAGAAGGGACATGGCAAGGTTGGTGGAATGGTCAAAAGTATGGCAGCTCAGATTCAATGCAAAGAAGTACAAAGTAATGTACCTGGGAAACAAAAACCCAGGGAAAGTGTATACAATGGGGGGGGGAGGGTACTAACAACAACAAAAATCGAAAGGGACCTGAGGTAGTCATATCAGATGACCTAAAGGCAAGCAAGCAATGTGAGAAGGCTGTAAGGAGGCTGGGGGGGATACTGGGATGTATAGGAAGAGGCATTACCAGTAGAAAACAGGAAGTTGTTATCCCTCCATACAGACAGTTGGTGATACCCCATCTGGAGTACTGTGTGCAGTTCTGGAGACCCCATCTCCGCAAGGACATAGACAGGATGGAGGCAGTTCAGAGGAGGGCAACTAAAATGGTACAGGGTCTTTACTAGAAGCCATATGGAGAGAGACTAAAGGAGCATAATATGTACACCCTCTAGGAAAGGAGGGAGATGGGGGATATGATAGAAACTTTCAAGTACCTCAAGGTAATCAACAAAGTCCAGGAGGGTAGCATATTTCAGAAAAAGAGATGTGCAGGAACAAGGGGGCATAATTTGAAGATGGTGGGGATGGCTGAAGGGTAACGTGAGGAAGTAGTTTTTCACAGAGAGGGTGGCGAATGCATAGATTAATCTTCCTGAGGAGATTGTGGGGTCAAAAACAGTGGGGGAATTCAAGAATGCATGGGACAGACATAAGGCAATTCTGGTGGAGGGTAGGAAGAAGTAGGTGGTTGGTTAACTAGGATCTGCAGCTTATCTAATAGGTAGAGAAATGGGCAGACTGGGTGAGCCAAGTGGTCCTTATCTGCTGTCAAAGTCTATGTTTCTACCCCCATTGAAATACATAGAACTGCATATCTGTTTCCACAGTTTGCGGTCCAGCTTTGAAGAGTGAAGACATGTCTGTGGTCCTAAGAAGATGACAATGCTGGATTCCCCCAGTGGGTAAGTATAGCTTTGGGGTGGCAGGGGAAACAATCACGGAGCAAAAGACATCATTTTTCTTTTCACATGTGTGGAAATAAAAAAAAGGTTCAAAAGACATCAATGGATGGTTTTCTATTAACAGGTTTGAAAAAAAAATACCCACAATTGTAATACTGGGGGATTGGGCACCCCCAGTGTCACTGTTATATGTGGGATGGGGGGGCAACCGAGACCCGGAATCCGGATCATGACACTGGGGGATTGGGCATCCCCAGTGTCACTGTTATGTTGGGGAGGAGGGGCAGATCTTGACTACGTTCAAAACTCCTTTGAAATACATATAACCACATACCTGTTTCCTCAGTTCATGGTCTGGCTTTACAGTGAAGACTTGTCTGCGGTTCTAAGAAGATGACAGTGCTAGATTCCTCCAGGGGGTATATAAGGGCTTGGGGTGGAAGGGGAAACAATCACAGTGCAAAAGACATCAATGGACAGTTTTCTTTTCACAGGTGTGAGAAAAAGGCTCAAAAGACATCAATGGACCGTTTTCTTTTAACAAAGACAGAGGTAACTGACTTCAGGGGAATAGATTTTAAGGAAATGGGAAGGATCCTTAAGGAGCATTTGGGTGTGATTGGGTCAGACATGGACGCTGATAGTAGGTGGGAAATCATCAGGAGAGGGGTGCAAGATGCTACCAGCACCTGTGCAAGAGTAAGACGAAAATGCGGTAGGGCCCAAAATCCTGCTGGTGGACCAGGGAGGTCCAGGAGGTGGTGCGAAAGAAGGCAGTCTATAGGAAATTCAAGTGCTCAAGGAGTGAAAGGGATCGAGGGAGTATGAGCTGATGGCTGAAGGCCACTATAGGGTGGTGGAGAGACCTGCCAAGGCAAGGAAGGAGCAGAACCTGGCCAGGGAAATTAGGAGAGGGAACAAGGGGTTCTTTAGATACATCAGAGGAAAATGAAGGATGAAGGGGCAGATTAGCAGGATTAAATCAGGGGAGAGATGGGCACAAGACCTGGGGGAGCAGGCTGAGGTACTAAATGAGTATTTCACCTCAGTTTTCACCAAGGAAAATGGGGGTGCTGCATCATAATTGGGAGGATACAGAGATACTGAGGAGGGGGGGACCCTTACCGATCGGTGGGTCTGGGGAGAGGGGGAGGCATCACTGGCAGGAGGGAGGAGGGCTAAGCAGGGAGAAGAGGTACTGGAAGTGGAAATCACAGCAGAGAGAGTGAGGGAAGCCCTCAGCTCCCTTAAGACAGAGAAAGCACCGGGGCCAGATAAATTACATCCCAGAGTGCTGAAGGAACTTGTGGATGTCCTGGCGAAACCCCTGGTGGAGCTTTTCACCATCTCTCTGAGGACAGGGTGGGTGCCCCAGGACTGGAAGGTGGCGCATGTAGTGCCTATCCACAAGGGGGGATCAAGGGATGTGGCAGGAAACTACAGGCCTGTCAGCCTGACATCGGTGGTGGGCAAGGTGATGGAGGCATTGTCAAGAGAGAGGCTGGGGGGACCTGGAAAGTCAGGTGCCTGGACGATAGACAGCATGGATTTGTCCCTGGGAGATCATGTCAGACAAACCTTGTGGAGTTCTATGACTGGGTGACGAGTGCCTTATCCCTGGGTAGACCAGTGGACGTCCTCTTTCTAGACTTCAGCAAGGCATTTGACTCTGTTCCTCACGTGGGCCTGTTGAATAAGCTGGGAGAAATGGGGGTGGGGAACCAGATGATTAGATGGATAGGCAATTGGCTCCAGGACCGGACCCAGAGGGTCATAGTTGGCAGGATAGTCTCATCCCCAAGGAGGGTCATTAGTGGGGTCCCACAGGGATCAGTCCTTGGGTCCCTCCTGTTCAACGCCTATATCTCAGACATAAGGACAGGAATCAGGAGTGAGATGAGTCTCTTTGCGGATGACTCAAAACTGGGGGTGGTGGTGGATGGAGAGGAGGGTAGGGTGTCCCTACAGGGGGACCTAGAGGCTCTGGAAAGATGGTCTAGAAAGTGGAAGCTGAGGTTCAATGCAGGGAAATGCAAGGTACTCCACCTGGGGGCCAGAAACCCAGGCCAAGTGTACACCCAGGGGGGAGGAATGCTACAAGTCTCGATGGCTGAGAGGACCTGGGGTGATGGTGGATGTCAAGATGAACAACTCGGAGACTTGTAGGAGGGCAGCAGCCAAGGCCAACAGGATGCTGGGATGCATCGCTAGGGGATCACCTCAGAAGGAGAGAAGTGATACTCCTCTGTATAACTACTTGGTGAGGCCACACCTCGAGTACTGCATGCAGTTTTGGAGGCCACACTTAAAGAGGGACATTAAACTCCTGGAGATGGTCCAGAGGAGGGCAACAAAATGATTTGGGGCTTGGGGACAGGACCTATGAGGAGAGCTCGAAGAGCTAAATATACACATTGTAAGAGAGAAGGGACCGGGGACATGATAGGGTCTTCAGGTACATGAAGAGGGTAAATAGGGAGGAACAGTCAGGGTGCTTGAGAAGGAAGGAGGGCGCCACTAGAGGGCATGGGTGGAAGCTGGAGGGAAGATTCAGGGAGAAAGAGGAGGTGCTACTTCACTGAGAGGGTGGTGGAGTCATGAATGCACACCTAGAGGGCTGGTGGAGGCAGAGACAGTGGAGGGGTTCAGAGGGGTGGGACAGTACAGGGGAAGGGTTCTGAAGCAAAATCCAATGCAGCAAGAATATCCGGAACTAGGAAGGGAGAAGCCAGAGAAGGCAAGGGGGCAGCAAGGTCAGCACTCAGGTTGGGGGCTGACCAATCGAGCAGACTCAAAAGACCGTTAGGCCTATCCTGCTGGCATTTTAGTATGTTAGTATGTTAGATTTGTAAACGTCACTGTAATGTTTCTGGGGAGGAAAATAAAGAAAACAAGCATTTGTCAATGCCGAATGTTGTCTCACTGGCATTGGCATTGAAAGTGATGCATAATAGGAATGGTAGTGAAGTATTGAACTGACGTCAACCCCACCCCACCCTGCAGAGACTGACAGGCATTGGGGTGTGCCTTTGGGTCGTCAGCTATAACGCTCATGTCATTTCACCTCACCCTACCCTGTAGACACTGACAAGTGTCGTGGTGTACTTTGGGGTCTTTGGGCCTTATACTTACCCCATTCTATAAAGAAATACACTGAGATGGGTGCAGTATAGGAGAATTGGGTGAACTTTGGGTCCGAACACTCCAAGGCACACCTCGATGCCTGTCACTAGCTGCAGGGTGGGGGTGGAATGGCGTGATCATTACAGCTGAAGATCCCAAGTCACACCCTGATGCCTGTCAGTCTCTACAGGGTAGGGTGTTACATTTGGAAACCCTAATACCGTAGGCTTTTGTTGGTATTTTCACTCCAAATTTTCAACATGGGCTTTTTGTGACCCCACCTCATGAAGAGCTGCACTATCAGTTTGTTAACCAAAAGGTGATTTTGCTCAACGATTGCGCCACTTGGTGCCACAGGTACAAAAACACATTTTGGGCAGGATGTGAAAAATGACAACTGTATTGTTCATGAGGAGGTGTAAAAAATGGCAACGTTGTAAATCTGGAGTTAAAATATGAAAAATTGAAGTCATGAGCATGCATAGAAACTGTGCAATGCACATCCGTAACCCAATTATTTTGGGGATTTTTTTAACCACATTTTCAACATAGGCATTTTGGGACATCTCCTCATGAACAGTGGCACTGTGATTTTGTTATTTTGTCCCAACAGTTGATTTCCCACAGTGACCATGGCATTGTGCGCCACAGGTGCGTAAACATATTTCGGGCAGAATGTGAAAAATTACAGCTGTACTGTTCGTAAAGAGGTGTGAAAAAGTGCCAGTGTTGAAAATCTGGCATGAAAATATTGCAAATTTGCAAAGTTACAGGGGTGCGTGTTAACTGTGCGACGCATGCTTGTAACAGTCATTTTATGGACTTTCATCATCAGATTTTCAACATAGGCATTTTAGGACCTCTGCTCATGAACAGTGTCACTGTTATTTTCTTAATCTGTCCCTAAAACTGATTTCCCACAGCGACCATGCTATTCTGTGCCGGAAGTGCGAAAATACATTTTGGACAGGATATGTAAAATGACAGCTGTACTTTTCATAAGGAGGTGTGTAAAACTGCCCATGTTGAAAATCTGGAGTGAAAATATTACAGATTCACAAAGTTATGAGAGTGCATGGAAACTGCACAATGCATGTTCATAAAACAGTAATTTTTTGGATTTTTTCACCAAATTTACAACATAGGCTTTTTGTGAGCCCACCTCAGGAACAGTGGCACTGTCATTTCGATAATCAGTCCCGAAAAGTGATTCTGCGCAGTGACCGCAAAAATTACCTTTTGGGACCGAATAATGCCATGACAATGACTGAATTCATGACGAGGGGTTCCAATAACCCGATGTTGAAAATTTGGTGCCAAATTTCCCCAAAATGCCCGAGATATGCACCAAAGTTGAAAAAAACCTATTTATGCTATTATACAGCTTACCGGCATTTCTTCAGTTCGTGGTCTGCTTTGAAGAGTGCAGATGTATTCCCAGTCCACCAAAGATCGTCACGCCATGCTCTGGAGGTAAGTATGGGGTGAGGGGGGTGTGGAGAGGCAGCATGCGCAAAGGGTGGGTGTAGGTTGGGGGATGGGCCACCGGACTCAATGAGGGCCCGTTTTCTGTTTCACAGGTTTAAAAAGAAAAACATTGCAGGAAGGTTTTTTTTTTTTTTTTAGGGACATTGGCATGCTGGGTGGGCTCTAGCATGCCACCCTGTGAGTGTTTTGGGGCTGTAGCCGGACGAGTTGGTGCCCACGCGCACAACAGAGGGGACATTATGCAGATGGTGAGTGGCTCCTCAATCGGAAGACTGAACTGAGAATGGGGGGACTGAAGCTGACGGGGATTGGGCCCCCCTGTTAGCAAAGAAAGACTGTTGGGGGGGTGCATAATGCCGAGGGAGATTGGGCACCCCCTTGACACACAGTTGAAATGGGGGTGCATTATGCCAATGGGGAGTGGGCTCCCCCGTCAGCACATGAACTGGGTCAGGGCATGCCGACAGGGGGATTGGGAGCCCCAGAAGTCTGCATTGTGGCAGGCGGCGGCAGTCAATGCCACCATGTTTATTGGAATACTTCACCAGGAAGGGCACGTCGGGAGGCATGTTATTGTGCTGCTGCATGACGAACTTGCCTGTCATTGCAGTGGCCCTTTTCTTAGATGTGGTGATTACTTTACATATTGCTGGTGTCAGCACCTGCATGCTGACTTATTGGGGAATGAGGGACGCATCTACTGATGCATGTCCTGCATTCGCACACAGTGACCTCACCTCCAAATCTTCTACTACTACAAGATGTTGCGCGCCAGCCAACATAAAACAAAACACAGAGCCGTTGACCACTGAAAAGATTTCCTACAGGGGAAGTAGTGCGAGCAGGCACACATTCCAGGCTGACCATGACAGATCAGCCTGGCTTGCAGGGTGGTGTGGATCAAAGGGATGGCAACATCTTTTGAAGTTGATGACCACCCAACCCAGCAAGTCAGAAACTCCATCATTGTCAGCCTGGGTACTGATTGGTCTGGCACTGTCTCACCCCGGCAACACTGCGCTGCATTGGGCGGACAGTGTCACACTCCTCAAAGGGCACTCTCATACCAACATGTTTGCTTGCGCTTGCACGCATGGCTAACACAGAAAAAGAGTGATAGCATTGTCATGGAGCTGGTGAAAGAGAGGAAATTAATGGACAAATGGCCTTCTTTCCCAAAATACTGTAGTATGCTTGTATGGTAATGTAAACTGTAGATTTCAGATGCCTGATCCTCAGTCACATTTAGTGGTGGCACAATTTCCAGGTTCAGCAGGCCACCACCACAAATTGCTGTACACAAAAGGAAAACCTGGTTACCAGGAGCAGAAGTATCTCCAGCAAATAAGAGACAATGAAATTAATGGTCATCATATGTTAGTAGTTGCAAATTAGGTTTTTGACCACTAATGCCCAAAAAGCAACAGCCACATAAATAATTGCATGCCCTACAACCAGCTATATGATGCTGTACCATGCGTAGAACCTAATAATACAAGCACTACCACCATAGTCTTGCTATGGTGGAACTATCAATATATGATGGTGAAAGTCATCGATGAATTTTAAAACTGATATAGAATGGTGGAACTGACATCATAGGATGCTGAAACTGGCATCATCAAAACATGGATTGAGATGGTGGAAAAGGACCAGTAGGCCCATCTAGTCTGCCCTGTTTCCCTTGCCTAACACTACACCCTGGACCCAGTTTAATCACAGGTATCCCTCTCTCCTTCCTTTCCCCTACGAATTATATCCATGTGCCTGTTCGTCGCATGTTTCACACTCACCACTGTGTTCGTCCCACCACTTCTTCCAGCAGGCTGTTCCAGGCATCCACCACCCTTTCTGTGAAAAAGTATTTCATCACATCCCTCCTAAACTCCCTCATCAAGCTTTGTAGCATGCCCCACTGTTCTTTTGCTCCTCCTCCTCCTTTTAAAGTCTTCTCTACTGAACCTCCTTGTTCATACCTGTGAGGTACTTATAGGTCTCAATAGTGTCTCCTCTTGCTCTCCTCTCCTCTAGTAAGTACATGTTGAGCTCCCACAGCCTCTTTTCATATGGTATCTCATGCAGTCCTCACACCATTTTAGTTGCCCTCCTCTGGACTGCTTCACCCTGTTGAAGTCCTTGTGGAAGTGTGGTCTTCAGAACTGAAAAAAGTACTCCAGATTAGGACTCAGAATTGAGTGATACAGAGGCATAGCCACCTCCATTCTCCTACTAGAGATCCCCCTCCCTGTGCACCCTGGCATCTGGCTTACTTTGTCCCCTGCCATGTCACACTGCCCTGCCACCTTGAGATCATCAGATATCATCACTCCAAGGTCCATCTCTTGCTTGGTAACTGTAAGTGACTACCCCCTTGTTTTACACAGCCCCTGGGTTTCCCCACCCCAGCTGCATGACTTTGCACTTTTTGGCATTGAAACCTAGCTGCTACTTCCTAGACCACTGCTCTAGTTTCCCCAGACCCTTTTGCATTTTCTCCACCCCCCTGGGTGTCCACTCTGTTGCAGAATTTTGTGTCATCTGCAAAGAGATCCACCTTCTCCTCTAGTTCCTCAGCAATGTCACTAATAAAAACATTAAAGAGGACAGGCCTAGTATCAATTCCTGTGGTACTCCACTGGTCACTGTCTCACCCTCCCAGTGACTTCCATTTACTACCAACTTCTGCCTCCTATCTTTCAACCAGTTGGGTATTCAGCTCACCACCTTCTCCCCCACCCCCAGGCTGCTAAGTTTCTTTATCAGACTCCTGTGTGGTAGTGTCAAAGGCTTTACTGAACTCCAGATGGACCACATCCACTGCCCTCCTATGATCCACTTCCCCAGTTAAACAGTCAAAGAAATTGATGAGCTTTGTTTGACATGACCTCCCCCATTGAAGCCGTGCTGCCTGTGGTCCTGCAGCCGATATGCCTCCAAATATTCCATCAGTCTCTCCTTCAGCAGGGACTCCATTAACTTCCCTACCTCTGATATGAGGCTGACTGGTCTGTAATTGCTGACCTCCTCTCTCCTGTCACTCTTGTGCATATGGACCCCATTGGCCCTCCTCTATTCCTCTAGAACACCTCCATCTCCAGTTATGTGCTAAATAGCATTGCCAGAGGCATGGCTAGCATCATGCTCAGTTCCTTAAGTTCCCTTGGATGGATCCCATCCAGCCCCATCACCTTGTTTTCCTTTAGGGATTCCAACCACCGACTGACTCGCTCTTCCATAAATGGACTTGTGTCCACCCCTCCCCTCAGTGCCTATTGATGCATGTTTGCCCATCCCCCTGTTTCACTGTCAATACCAATCAGAAGTATTCATTTAACATTTTAGCTGTCTCTTGGTCTACAAAGTCCACCCTTCCTGGTCTCCTGATCTTCACTATATCAATCCTTCCCTTCCTCTTTTTGCTCACATATCTGAAGAAAGTCTTGTCCCCATTCTTGACCTTCTCGGCAATCCTTTCTTCAGTTTGAGCATTTTCTGTCCCTACCCTTCCTCTTGCCTCCCTTTGTTTCTCCAGATATACCTCCCTGTCCCCCTCCATTTGGGTCTCCTTGTACTTCCCGAAAGCTGTATTTTTCTTCCCTACTGCATTAGCCACTTCTTTTGAGAACTGCAGTGGCCTATTTCTCCTCTTGCTCCTGTTTATTACCTTGTTGTAGCTTGCCATTGCCTTAGTTATTCCCTCCTTAATTCTATTTCACTGTGCCTCCACCTGCTTGGCTATTCCCCCCTACCCCGCCAAGGTATTTCCTAAGGCACTCTCTCATTTCTTTAAAATCTGCTCTCCTGAAGTCCAGGACCCTCGTCCTAGTGTAGTTTTCTCCTACCCAATCCATATGTCATGCGACACTGTACAACGATCTCTTCTACCCAAGAGACTATCCACTGTGACATCTGAAATGCTGTCCTTGTTCATAAGTGCCAGGTCCAGAACTGCCCTGTCTCTAGTGGGATCTGTAACTAGCTTCCTGAGAAATTCCCCTTGCTGGGAGTCTAGGAATTTCATGCTCCTAGTTGAAGCACCTCAAATTATGATGGACCAATATCACAGAATAGTATACCTGACTTTTAAGAATGGTGAAACTGAATCACAAAATGGGAGACTTCACATCAAAGAATGGCAGAACTAACATCATTAAAAGGTGAAACTGACATCGAAGAATGATTGCACTCGGGTCATAAAATGGTGGAACTGGCATCAACGAATGGTGGAAGAGCAATCATAGAATGGTAGAACTGACATTACAGAATGGTGAAACAGACTTCAAAGAATGGTGGAACTGACATTACAGAATGGTAGAAATGACATCACAGAATGATAGAACTGACATCATAGAATGGTGGAACTGGCATCATAGAGTGGTGAAACAGACATCAAATAATAGGGGAACTGATGTTATAGAATGGTGGAACCGACATACATAGAATGTGATGGCAGATGGAGACCATTTGATTCACCTTGTCTGCCCGTATTGTACCGCCCCCCCATATGACTTAATTTCTGATGACTCTCTTGTATTTATCCCATGCATTCTTGAATTCTGTAACTGTTTTTGCCCCCATGACCTCCCTGGCAAGCTGTTCCAAGGTTCCACCACCTTCTCAGTATAAAAGTACTTGCTCACGTTGCCACTGAACTTCCCTCCCTGCAATCTCATGTTGTGCTCCCTGATTCATATGCAGTCTCTGACCTGAACGATGTCCTGTGTTTGTGTTCTATTTACTCCCCTGAGGTACGTGAACATCTCTATCATATTGCACGAAAATGTAACAGAAGTGGTGGGTAATGGTGTAGGTTCTTCTGCGGCCCCCTTGAGGTACTATTCAATACTGGTAGGTTTTACAATGAGGGTTAGGGGGCGCCTTCAATGAATGATTGTCCACACTAAGTTGTGCTTTTCTTCAGAAAATGAGGTGAAATGTAAAGTGTTTTGTAAGCTGTTTCCTATATCCTCAAATGCATTCATGTTTACGCCTTCCATTTTATCTACAGTATATGTGTTGTATTAGTAGTGCCCTTTATCTGGCATGCTACCCTGTATTTCTTGGCTGAATTGCCTTGCTGCTGTTTAGTTTATAAGACATATATCTTTTTATAAACTTCTGCCTTAATCCACTTGTCCTCTAAAATGAACCATTAAGATATGAAAATGTAACAAAATTGGTGGGTAATGGTGTAGTTTCTTCTTTTCTTCAGCCCCCTTGGGGTACTATTCAATACTGGTAGATTTCAAATTGAGAGCTAGGGGCCTCTTCAATGAATGATTGTTCACATCAAGTTGTGCTTTTTCCCTTTTTACTCTCGATAATGTGACACACAGGAATTTGTTATTACTGCCGCACTAAAAAGTGCTTGACCCCCCACCCTTGTGTCTTGCTGACAGAGTACCTCATAGATTTCAGGCTGTTTGTTATGTTGATTGTGTGCAGCGCAAGAAACATATTGGGACAGCTTGCTGAGAAGCAGGCTGTGGAGGCAGGGCACTGTTGTGGCCAGTGTCCCCACAGCCTGCAAAGGCTTGTCCCATTTCCCCCAATGCCATTGCAAGCTGCTGGTGACTGCAGTTTGGAACGTTGGCACCAAGTTCTGAGAATTTCACCGCTGCAACCAGGGGCCGCCTCGTCATTGCAGCGTCAGCCATCCGCTGCAATGAGGGAGTGACCCATCATTGCAGGGATGGATGTAAAATCCTTGATATTGTTTGTGAACATGGTAGCGGCTTGCAGCCGTGTTCACAAACAATATAACCCCCCACCTTGTTTACTTGCCAACTGGGGGCCTTAACCCCCGTTGACTTTGTTGGCCCCGTGTTTCTGCTGTTGCCAACGGGGGAGCCCAATCCCCATCGACATTCTGTACCCCCTCCACTTTTGTTTCTGCCAACGGGGTGTCCAATCCCCATCGGCATAATGATACTCCCCTTGTTTGCCGATGGGGGTGCCCAATCCCACGTCAGCTACTGCTGGCCCCCCAAACAAAAGCCTCTGCTGGCAAGCTGAGAGCCCACCCAGCATGCCAGATGCCCTGTGAAGAAAAAAATGGTCCCTTGATGTCTTTTTTCCTGAATAAAGAAACTGTCCTTGATGCTGCCCTGCCCCCACCTGCAACCACACCCACCCACTCGCACCCTACTCCCCACACCCTTCTTACCTCCGGAGCTTGGTGCGACGATCTTCAGTGGACCGGGAACACATCTGCACTCTTCAAAGCTGACCACGAACTGAGGAAATGTCGGTAAGCTGTATAATGTAATAAATAGGGTTTTTTCAACTTTAGTGCATATCTCGGGCATTTTTGAGAATTTTTTCACCAAATTTTCAACATGGGGTTTTGGGACCCCTCCTCATGCATGCTTGAACTGTCATGTTGTTAATCATCCCTGAAAGGTGATTTTGTGGTCACTGCACGGAATCACCTTTGGGGGATGATTAACAAAGCAACAGTGCCAGTGTTCATGAGGTGGGCTCTCAAAACCTATGTTGCAAATTTAGTGGAAAAATCAAAAAATGACTGTTTTATAGTGTGCACTACACAGTTCTACATGAGCTCGTAACTTCATGAATTGCAATATATTCATGCCAGATTTTCAACATTGGCATTTGTCATGCCTCCTTGTGAACAGTACAGCTGTCATTGTTCACATCCTGGCAGAACTGTGTTTTTTCGCACTTCCAGCACAGAATAGCGCAGTTGCTGTGGGAAATCAGTGTTCGGGACAGATTAAGAAAACGACAGTGACACTGTTCATGAGTAGAGGTCCTGAAATGACTATGTTGAAAATTTGGTGATGATAGCCCATCGAATGACTGTGTTACAAGTGTGCGTTGCACACTTTCCATGCACACTTGTAACTTTGCAGATTTGTAATATTGTCACACCAGATTTTCACCAGTGGAATTTTTTCACACCTCCTTATGAGCAGTACAGCTGTCATTTTTCACATCCTGACCGAAATGTGTTGTCACAGTTCCGGCACACAATAACGCGGTCGCTGTGGGAAATCACTGTTCGTGACAGATTAAGAAAACGACAGTGACACTGTTCATGAGTAGAAGTCCTGAAATGACTATGTTGAAAATTTGGTAACGATACTTCATAAAATGACAGTGTTACGAGCGTGCATTGCACAGTTTGCTCACATGCTCCTAACTTCACAAATTTATAATATTTTCACTCCAGATTTCCAACATTGCCAATTTCTCACACCTACTTATGAACAGTACAGCTGTCATTTTTCCTATCCTGGCCGAAATGTGTTTTCGCACTTCCAGTGCAGAATAGAGCGGTCGCTGTGGGAAATCACTGTCCAGGACAGATTAAGAAAATTACAATGATAGTATTCATGAGCAGAGGTCCTAAAATGCCTATGTTGAAAATTTGGTGATGATAACCCATCGAATGACTGTGTTACAAGTGTCGTTGCACACTTTCCATACCTGCCACACTTTTGCAGATTTGTAATATTATCCTTAATTTTCACCAGTGGAATTTTTCACACCTCATATGGCCAGTACAGCTGTCATTTTCACATCCTGACCGAAATTGTTGTCACAGTTCCGGCGCACAATAACGTGGTCGCTGTGGGAAATCACTGTTCGTGACAGATTAAGAAAATGACAGTGGCACTGTTCATGAGCAGAGGTCCTAAAATGCATATGTTGAAAATTTGGTGACGAAACTCCGTAACATGACTTTGTTACAAGTGTGAGTTGAACTGTTTCCACACACCCTTGTAACTTCGCAATTTTGTAATATTTTCATGCCACATTTTCAACAGTGGCATTTTCCACACCTCCTTATGAACAGTACTGCTGGCATTTTTCACATCCAGGCCAAAATATGTTTTTGCACTCCTGCCACAGAATAGCACGGTCGCTGTGGGAAATCACCTGTTTGGGACACATTAAGATCAAATGAGTGAGAGG